>OZ038375.1:17327193-19827193 GCA_964036015.1 Leptarthrus brevirostris | reverse complement strand
TTTTTTAATTATCCTGGGAATACATATTTATATTAAACGGCAGACATTGGGAAAGGAAAAACATTTAAATACAAGAGATAACAACTTACTGATTTTGACAAATAATTTGCGAGCTCAATTTCTTCGACTGGTAATCAGAAATAATAATTACATAATTGCACATATCATAGTACAGAGTGACTTACATCTTCTACTTCGCCCAAAGGACATGTTTCTGCCGCTGATCCAAATATATCTTTTTCAGTGATTGTCAGGAATTCTAGGCCTTCGGTATTCCACTTTCGCTCATCTATTGCCCTTCGGATTAACTCCAGTAGATTTGCAAGATCACTCTTGACCTTACCAATCTCATCTGTGTGACTTACACGACATTCGACTTGCAATTTTTTTTCAAGCAGTCCCATCCGTTGAGAAGCTTCATTTTCCAAGTCATGTAAGGTTTGTAATAAGTAATGCATCAGCCTTAGAAGCATATCAACCCATTCCTTGTATGTAATGTTTTTTAGCTGTCAAAAAGAAATTATTTGAAATTCATGAGACTTTAAAATTATGGTTAAAGCTTACTTATAAATTTTCTATAACTTATTTTTGGATAGTACGAACTGAAAGCTACATTCAGGAGTTAAGAAACTAGAGCGGTGAGTAGGCGCTATGATAAAGACTTTAATAGCAAGGGTCTCGAGACTTCCTTAAACATAATTTGTTGTTGCATTTCAAAAGAACTCTCTCTCTCTCATTTTGATTTTATAGTCAACACTAACCTTTCTAGTCTGTAACAAGGGCTCCTCCCCTACCCTCAAGTCTCTGAGCATGGACAATGGCGTTGGTTGAGAGGAGGTACTTGCCATTACACTAATATCATCCAATAATAACGTTAGGGTTCTGGTGAGTGTCTGATTTAAGGTCATTCTCCGACAATAACTGGATACAATTTGATCTCGATCTGGTTAGTGAAAAGCCTAAACCTGTCAGGAACTCCAGAAGAGCGGACTGGAAGAAATTCAGTCAAATCATCAAATCTAAACTCTCAGTCATACCATATTTAAGGATAGATACAATTCAAGAGCTTTAATGTAGGATACACACATTCGAGAAAGCAGTCGCTTGCCACTTTAAAAAAAAAGTAACAAATCCCTACCGCCCTGATGGAATGAAGATCTCTGAGGAAAATTACTCGAGATATCTTCAACATCTGCTACAGGCACAATTTTTACAGACCTTACAAGGATTGCCTTAAGTTCTATAAAAAAAGTCATGAGAGAAGCCATTCAAGGCTTGTATGAAGTACTGCCATTCCATTGAGGGCTCTAGGGAATTAGCCAGACTTAGCAGCATACTGTCCGAAGGGCACACCAACCCCTTTTTTCTGAGAAGAACAGATGAGGCGTGAACGCATACCTCGGTTAAAACCCCATAGCTTCTGATTGACACACATTTCCCAGGTTTTTTTTTATACGATGTGGCCAAATCCTAGGGGACAACCCTACGTTAGCATGGTTTTGGCCGGAATGGAATTAGGGTAAGAGAAGTGAGGAAGCTTGAGTCTTGTTTTTGCATTGCTGCGAGCTCGACAACAGCCTAGAGACAGAGTGGATTATTTAAATTTCAGCAACTAACTAAAATTCGCTTATCGACACACCCCGGAGAGTAAAGTTGAAGCTATCGTTACCAGAGAAAAGATTATCTATGCTATAAGCAGCTTCGCCCCCCCCCCCCCCCCCCCCCCATTGGGCCAGATGTAATTAACCCGATCATGCTACGGACTTGCGAAGTGGTTGTTGCGTATCTTCAGTGGCTGTATTACTTTCAATTACGTTTCTCAGACCTGGGTCACAAACTCTCTAAGGACTTCAGAGTAGTCAGTCTGTCGTCTTTCCTGTTAAAGACACTGGAGAGCGTGTTTGACGATCACCTTAGGCAGATGCTAGATGAAAAACGAGTGTCCAAATCCCAGCACGCCTCCTGAAAGGGAAGATTCACAGAGGCGACTCTCCACGAACTTGTACGTACAAATAAATACTCAATAAAATACAAGAAAATACTCTCTAGAAGCGTGAATAGACATAGAAGAAGCGTTCAATAATGCTCGCTCTGAATCCATGCTGGAGGCCCTAGCAGAGCTATGTGTGAAGCAGTGCCTGGACAGTTGGATATTAACGATGCTAAGATTAATGTTAACACAGTTCGATCTGGGAACCAGTCACGTTGTAGGACAGGTCTGCAGGGATATGCCTCAAGGCGGAATTCTGTCTTCTCTGCTGTGGCGGATAATAATGAACAGACAACTACTGAAACTCGACTAGGAAGGAATCAGAGCCGTTGACTTGGCAATCCTGGTATTGGGTAAATTCCTTCCAGTAATTAGTGATATTATAGAAAGTGTGTCAGCAGATGGTGCAAGGATTGTGGACTATCTGTTAACGCAAGAAAGACCGAGCTGATGCTCTTTACCACTAAACCAAGGTACCCAACTTTGCCATGCCTGTATTACACTTAGGAGTTATTCTAGACCCAAAGCTAAACTGCAAGCAAAATACAGAAGAGCTTATGGCTCCATAGTCTGGTGGCCGGCCATATAAGGAAAGGTTATAACCGGGCCAGATTGGGCAATGCTCTGCAGCACTTTCCCCCCTTGATCTTCACATCATCGATCAGGCGTCATGCAGTGCCATCAGACTGAAAGAGTCTGGATGCTGGGTTACCAAACTCTATGGCTATGGCCATGGTAGCATCGTCAACTCAGCGCCGACAGAGCTATCTACTGCGCAATATGATTGCATGATACCTGATCTTAAGTTTACAAGGAATTTCAGTGTCAAAATGACAGCCAGAAAGGAATGGAGAATCACAGAACTCTTTAATTACTACGACAGCGTCCTGTTCGCCGATTGCTCGAAGATGGACTGTGGTGTGGGTGCGGGTGTATTCTCCGAAACTTTGAACATATCAGAGTGCAATAGGCTACCAAACAATGTACATGCTTGCGATTCTGAAGGCATGCTCTCTGCTTGAACTCAGTGAATCTCCAATGACGAACGCTGGCATTTTTACGTGCCTGGCTACCATAAAGTTGCTTGAGTCACCCATCACCTTCTCAAAACTAGTCAGAGACTGTAAAGAGGAACTTGCCTCTCTAGGCGGTGGACTCGAAATGACCACTCTCTGGGTTTCGGGTCACAAAAACATTCCAGGGGACGAGAAGGCAGATTAGTTGGCGACGAATGGCACTTGGGTACACTCCTCACTCTATGAGGGCGGCGAAATTAAGAAAATAATATTTTTCCAAAAATCTCATCATTTCTGTTTTCAGGTCATCAATATATGTCCGCTAAGAAAGGATTTTTCGAAATTCGACTCCTAAAGTGGTGAAAGAGATTGTGAAAGTTTGTATAGGAATTTAAAAAGAATTAACCTAATTTCGTATCGCCAATTCGGAGGATCCTTTTTTTTTGTAGAGAGTATATTCTCCCATTGGTGTGATGTGAAAAACTTTAAGGGTGTCATAGAGCTGAGCTATTTATATATATGAACTTTATAACTTCAAATGGTCGTAACTTTGCAATAAAAAATCATTGGTGACCGCTCCATAGCTTATTTTAAAGGGTATATCTTATATGATACAACTGGAAAAAAAGGACCAAAAACAATTTGTACTTCCTGTACATAATCTCAAGAGTAGCAAAAAAAACATTTTTCGAGTACATAAAGCAGGGCATACACGATCAAGTCTATCGTCAAGTCTGCAGCGGACTTAATGCGGCGTCCAGTAAACGACGGTGTATGGCTATCATTGTGCATGACAGGTCTACTTGAAGCGAAAATCGAATTTCGATTCTGCCGACTTGATCAAGCCTGCAGCGTGATGCAAACTTGAACGTGTGTATGAGCGGTCAAGTATGCATGACAATAGTCGCCATCTGCAGGCGAACGATTTTTTCTTTTCGGTTCTTAATTGCGAGCAATAAGCCTAGGATGGCTAACGTGTCGTCGTCCGCCACTGAGGAAGCCATGGTTTCAACTGGTGCGGCTTCATGCAAACTGGACGATAAACTTGATCGTGAGTGGTATATAAAGATGCGCTGCAAACTGGACTCCGCGTCAAGCCCGCTGCAGACTTTACGGTAGAATTGATCGTGTATGGCCTGCTTTAGCACAAATATCTTAAAATTTTGACGTGATGGCTGCATTCTGACAAATTACTTCGAAAATGACCCCCAGAATCTTGTAGGCCTGTGTTATTTCCTTTTCCTTTTTTGAAAGGGTCACAGAAATTCAAAATTTTGATTACGTCCATGTTGAAATTGCCTTTCCACTACTTGAAGAAAAATGCCGAAGTTTTCTGGCTTTATGTCACTTGTTTGACATATATTCTACCCAACTTTTGTCCATAAGACATTTAATGAATACTGAATGTGTTGTGCCACCTTGGCTTCACGATATTCTTTTAGGATATGGAAATCCCAGTGCAGCTCATTATAGCGGAATGCCTAATCGCGAGACAACATTAGATTTTAATGACACCTTTCTGGATATCGAACACTTAAAAGACAGTTTTGCCTCCTATGAAGTACAGTGTATAGAAAATAATCCAGAATTAGTAAAACCTCCATTTAGTAGTGGGCCTTATATATGTAATAAACCAAAAAAAATGGCATAAGATTCAGACCGACTCAAGTTGAAGCTATTCGTGCAGGTATGCAACCTGGACTAACACTTGTAGTTGGACCCCCCGGAACTGGTAAAACTGATGTTGCTGTTCAGATTATTTCTAATTTATATCAAAATCATCCGAATCAACGAACGCTTATTGTCACACATTCAAATCAAGCTTTAAATCAACTTTTTGAAAAGTTTATGGCTTTAGATATATGTAGATGAAAGGCATTTACTACGTTTGGGACATGGTGAGGAAGCTTTGGAAACTGAAAAAGATTTTAGTCGATACGGGAGGATAAATTACGTGTTGGCAAAGAGAATAGATCTTTTAAGTCAAGTTCAAAAATTGCAAGAGTCTTTGGATGTTTCCGGTGATAATGCATATACTTGCGAGACTGCAGGATACTTTTATTTATACGAGGTTATTGCACGCTGGGAAAAGTTTCTAATAGAAGTGAAAAATTTTAAAGACAATGAAAAGGAATACGTGCGCGTCTTTACCGAGGAATTTCCTTTCTTAAAATTCTTTAGCGATGTTTCACAACCGCTGTTCAAAGGAAAACCGTATGACGATTACATGGACATTGCAGACAGTTGTTTTCGATACATATCTCGAATATTTACTGAATTGGAAGAGTTTTGTGCATTTGAACTGCTTCGAAGGGGTCTAGATAGGTCTAAATATCTTCTTGTAAAAGAGGCCAAAATTATTGCTATGACATGCACTCATGCTGCATTGAAGCGTAAAGAACTTGTAAATTTAGGATTCAAATATGATAACATACTGATGGAAGAATCAGCACAAATATTAGAAATAATATAATAATAGAAATATTTATTCCGTTACTACTTCAAAATCCTCTAGATGGGAACAATCGTTGTTTACTCGTCTTGTCAGATTAGGAGTACCGACTGTCGATCTTGATGGTCAAGGCAGAGCACGGTCAAGCATATGCTCGTTATATAAATGGAGATACAAAACTTAATTTGATTTTGATAATATATATTGAACAAAGAAGAATACAAGAATGCAAATGCTAGATTTGCTTACGACTATCAGTTAATAAATGTAGAAAATCTAAATGGTGTTGGGGAATCTGAACCTTCTTTTATCAGATTCTTGCAGAAGCTGAATACATTGTTGCCGTTTACATGTACATGCGTCTTTTGGGCTATCCAGCAGAGAAAATTTATATTCTGACAATATACTATGGTCAGAAACACTTAATTCGCGACGTTATAAATTTAAGATGTAGTCAAAATCCTTTAATAGGATAGCCAAGTAAAGTTACAACTGTCGACAAATATCAAGGTCAACAAAATGACTACATTCTTATATCGCTTGTAAGAACCAAAGCAGTTGGTCATTTAAGAGATGTTCGACGTTAAGTAGTGGCGATGAGTCGAGAACGTTTAGCAATATATATTTTTGGGCGAGTTTCTTTATTTAAAAATGGTTTTGAACTTAAACCAACATTTAAATTACTCTCCAAACGACCGGTGACGTTACAATTGCTTCCAAATGAAGTATTTCCGACAGATAGAAAGATTAAAGATAAAGTTTCGGATTTTGTTAATATTTCAAATATGTCTGAAATGGCAGAAAATTGACATTTTAAAAGAAAAAATGATTGAAGTACAACAAATTCATGAAACCATTCCACAGGACAATGAAGAAGTTTCGGAACCCGAAACGGAGGTACCTAGCACTACAAAAGAGACTGAAAAAGAATTTGTTGAAACACCAATTATGAATGAAATTGAGGAATCTGCTGCACTAAATAGAAGTAGTAACTCATTTTGAAATTTGTTTATACCTGAAAGCTTCATATAAAGTGAAACGGTTTGTTACCGCTTTTTTCATGAGGGAGCAGTGCGAATAAGATAAGAAATAGGATAGTCTAAAATAGCTTTTCATTGTGTTGCTTAAATTAAATACTTTTCACAAGTGTAAAATTTTGGTAAGAGGGAAAATTTGTCGTATCTACAATTTCCACAAATGCAAAAGTAAACAGACGCAGTGTGGGCGGGAAGTTTTGGTTTTATGTAAGAACTTTTAGTTAAGAGACAGACCTTATGTATAACTGTGCCAACTATTTCAAGTTTCTATATTAAACGGTTTCTGACGGAGAGACGTCGGTGACCTTATAATTTTACATTTTTCGATTGAAGTATTGAACCAAAAACCTCGAATATTACAAATTCAATTCACAGTACAGAAATTGAATATATTCATATTTGAAGTTCGTCCTATAGACTGCTATTTTAAAAAGGTATATGAGTTTTTTTTAGGTAAAGTAGACGCTTAGAATATATATGAAGTTCCCATGCCTGTAAAAACCAAAGTGAGGCAACGTGTCCCCTATCTCGATGACAGATCCCCTATCTTTGACAGATCCCAATGCAAAACATTTGTCATAAGTTCTGTGTGAGTTTTGTTTTCAATTTATTTGGAATTAAAAGTTATTTCTGCAAATATAACATTAAAAATCGAGACTATGTTAGTAGAGTGATTTATGTTTATAAGTTTATAAACTTTAGAAGACAGATTTTTAAAATGAAGTGTGCAGTGCATTGTTGGAATAATAATCGACGACGGACTCGTGGAATATCTTTGTTCAGGCAAGCAACTAGCATCAATATGTTTATTGACATGTTTAATTTTAGATTATATCATTTAAATTCTTAAGACCAAAAAGGGTAACTAAAAAATCAAAGTTTCTGTCCCCATTCTCAGTTTGTTTACATCTGAGAAATTGGAATTTCTGTGTCGCCTTAGATGTTCAGTGGCGGTCAGACAAAATATATTTAAATTTCAAAACTTATGTTTGCCCCGTCCCATGCAAGTCCGTTTTTTACTACTGCTATGGTGAATACTACCGCTAAGGTACACTTCTAACACATGTGGAAAAATGCTTAATTTTTCTGAGCGATGTGCACTTCCAATAGTTATATATTCAAGACTTAGAATCCGAATCAATGATTTTTCAGAATCTCAAGCTTCTAGTGCAATTTGCTCATGCCGGTATTAACCGCTTATCGGACTCATAATATTTCTATCACTAAAACATAAGCTTAACTAATTCAAATGGAAATGGAAACAGACAAAAGCCAAGACCGAATACCAACGTCTAATTCAACCCTAAATATCAATAAATTGTGTAACGGAAAATTCCGTTATTAATTGCCACTTTCATTTGTTAATTCCAGAATCGCTTGTGCTGGCAAGGTTAGCTGAAAGTAAGAAGAATGCATCTGGCCAATTCTTTCTGTTTTGAACCATACATCATTCTCTCCCCGCCCCGTGCTTACACGTTATAGCTTATCAGCTGACTTGAAGTGTGTAGAACAGTAGTCACAAGAAAATTATCAAATCTATAAATAGATTATTACCTTCAAATCGCCCCTGGCATGTTCGTCAATGTCCTGCAGTCTGTCCTCATAAATACGATTAAGCTCCTCAATTATGCACATTGTTTGTGTATTCGTTCCATGATCCGATTCCATATTGCATGTTCCCGTCGTACAGGTGTTCTCCACATGACCAGTTCCTCCGCAGCATCTTTTCTCAGTCATTTCACCCAAACACAATACACTTGACCTTAAAAACAATTAAACTCTACAAAATAAAACTCTTTCAGCGCTCGCTGATTAAATGAAAATGTTTTGCTCTTAACTCTCGGCTAAGCTTGTTTAGAAACTTTTATTCTACTTCGTTTGTGGTGGGAAAAAGCTTAGCCGATCGTAAACAAAATTCAACATCTTTTCGATAGAAAAATCAAACGTCACTGAGATTCAATGATGGGATTATGCTGTGAATTGCTTTTACTCGGTCCCTTGTCAGACTAGGCACTTTAAATTAAACTCGTCGAATTGAGGTCAATCAACATTGCTTATGGATTATGGTTTGTGTATGTAGAAAGATAAAGCACTAAAGCACACAGATCTTATCAAAATATAAGATAAATTCCGCTTTTGTAGTATATTTCCACGTAAATATTGCTGGTCAAAAAAATTAGTGTTCAATTTTTCCTTTTCTTTTTTTGACCGCATAAATGCAAGTTGAAAAATTAATTGGACCTTAATGAAAACTCCTTTTAAGTAATGTTCAGGTCGCCAAAATAATTTTATGCTGACCACTTTAGACAAAAGTTAAGCATCTTGAACAAGAAATCCAAATTATACTGGCACCTTATAGAATGGCCGGCGTTCTTTCCTGATCCCCATTATAGCTGACTTAGCTTTTTGGTAAAAAAAAGCCAAAATTCAAAAAAAAAATTGTCAGCGACATGTTGCTTAAATCGATTGAATTAATTCGTCAAATTGTGTCTACACTAAAAAGGTAAAAATTCCTAAATTTAATAAAGGCATTTTAAGATAAATTTTCTACTCCGTTTTCATTTCTTTCTGCTATGATGGTTCTAATTCTGGTGATCCCAACTTAGATCAGTTCGTTTCTGATTTTAAAAGAGCGGACTTCTCTGATCTTGCAGGTAGGATCCTCTTAATCGATTTCCCATCTCTATTTTATAATAAAGATATCGACGAATGCGTATCCGGGTTTTATAGTAGGATTTACGATCTGTTTAACTCATATGTACCACTCAAGCTGTCGAGATCATCCTGCTGCTCTCCCCCGCGGTATACTAGAGAACTTCGTGGCCTTAAGAATAAAAAAAAATAGACTACTACTGTGATTTCGTCGATTGTTATCACAGCTTTTTGGCGTTGCCTTCATCGTTATACATGGAATACCTAGATAGTGTTCGCAATAACTTGCATGGAGCGTCCTCCTGCCTCTATTACTTTGCCCAATATATCTCGTGATATTATCATGGATAGTATCAGGGAACTTAAAATGGACTTTTCCTTTGGTCCTTATGATGTTCCATCTGCGTTCGTGAGGTCCTGCTCTGACGCATTACTCACTCCACTGGAACTCAACATCTTCCAGTTGACGTTGCTTTAGAGCCGTTCTATTCAGAAATACACGCTTGTCTTACACACATAATCTATCCTCCTTTTTCCTCGTAAAAACTACTCCTCATCCCCCGTATGGTACGACAAAGAATTACGCTCTCTCCGCAACAGGAGAAATAAACGTTGGCAAACTTTTCTCCTATCCCAGACCGAGTCTGACTATTCTTCCTACCTATCTGCTTATACCTTTTTTTCTGAACGTTATGATATCCTCTACTATGAGTACCTCCAACGGATGGAAACTAGCCTCACATCCGACCCCAAGCGATTTTATAACTTTATTAATTCCAAGAAGAAATCCAATGGTTACCCCTCTACCCTAAAACTTGAGAGTACCTCTTCGTCTGATCCTAAGGTTATCGCCAACCTCCTGGCACACTTCCTCAGTCAATCTTTCAGCGACGATTCCCTACATCCTGACCTTAACTACTTTTCATTATTGGACAAATGCACTCAAACGTCGTTTACGTCTTTCGACCCTGATCCCGAACTAATCGCCGCCAGTATTAACGCGCTTGAGGACGACTTCAACCCAGGTCCTGACGGCATTCCGGCCATCGTTCTGAAAAAGTGTGCCATGCATCTAATTCAACCCCTTACTTTTCTTTTCCGCCTCTTGGTCACTCAAGGGGTTTTCCCTCATTTATGGAAAAACTCGTATATTATTCCCATCTTCAAAAAAGATTGCAAAAACGATGTGTTCAATTATAGACCCATCGCTAAATTATCATCCATACCTAAACTATTCGAAAAATTGGTCTATGATTACTTGTTCTTCCACTGTAAGTCTATCTTCTCCCTCTCCCAGCATGGCTTCCTCAAAGGAAGATCTACAACCACCAACCTTACTGACTTCGTCTCCAAAACACTATGTGCCCTGGAAAACGGTAAAGATGATGATGTTATCGCAACCGATTTTAGTAAAGCCTTAGACAAGATCTCCCATAATGTTATCTTGTTCAAACTTGATCACCTAGGCTTCCCCTCGCGATTCATCCCCTGGATTCAATCCTACCTCAACAACCGTCGGTACAATGTTCTTTTCAGCTCATCCATTTCTAACCCTATTGTCGCTCGTTCCGGCGTCCCCCAGGGCAGCCACCTCGGTCCATTAATTTTCATCCTTACAATAAATGATGTTGAATGTGTCATTAATCACTCAGAGCTGTCCATTTATGCTGATGACATGAAAATATTTAAACATATCTCCTCCACAACCGAATCTCTTCTATTCCAATTCCGATTCCTTCACCACATGGTGCATGAAAAACTTTCTTGAGCTCAATGTCTCCAAATGCCAGTCCATATCTTATTCCCGCAAGCGTCTTACACCCACCCCGAGAGTCTACATGCTAACCGACGTAGCAGTCCCTATCGTTACCTCTTTGTGTGACCTAGGAATAATCTGTGATAGTGAACTCAATTTCCGTTCCCACATTGACAGCATAATTAACAGAGCTAACTCCGCGCTAGGATTTGTGATGCGCTGGCCTAGAGAGTTCTCCAATTCTTATGTTTCCAAATCTCTCTATATCTCCTTCGTTAGATCTCTCCTTGTATATGCCAGCCAGGTATGGTTACATACACAAACAACCCACATTAACAGGATTGAATCCGTCCAGCGTAGGTTTATTCGCTTCGCTTATTCCACTCCCCTTTTCCGACTCGACCGCCATTGCACAAACTACGGTCAAAGCGAGCCAATTACCAGGATGCTACAAAAAGTCAACGACCTTTCCTCCTTTGACTTCCGTCTGAGTAAATCATCCCTTCACAAAGCCTTATATCTTGATCCCGCCCATCTTGATCGCCTTTCTTAATTCTTCTTCCTTCCAGCCCGTATCTGCTTTAATTAGGGCTCATATTGTAGCTTTTACTATTTATTTATTATGTCATCATTTATTATAGCTTGTAGTATTAGTATTATGTTATAGCTTGTAATTGTAGTATTATTATGTAATAGCTTGTATTAAGCTTAAATAAATAAAAATAAATAAACTCATCTTCAGCAAGTCTCTTCAGGCCGGTAGTTTTCCCACGCTATGGAAGATTTCCTTTATAATTCCTGTTTATAAAAAGTTGTTCGAATCTGTTATATAATCACAGCTTCTGAGGCCGTGTAAGCCGCTAATCTCGTCTAATCAACATGGCTTTCTGCCTGGTAGATCGACGACAACTAATCTGCTTGAATTTACCTCCCACATAATCTCTTCCTTTCAACAGGATCTACAAACCGACTGCGTCTACACCGACTTCAGCAAGGCATTTTATAAACTCCCTCGCTCTGTGATTATGCTCAAACTTAGAAAGTTTGGTTTCTCGCCTTTGATGCTCGACTGGATCTCCTCGTACTTAAAAGATAGGACATATCAAGTATATTTTCATAACACTTTATCTAGAGTCCTTAGGGCTTCTTCTGGTGTACCTCAGGGAAGCCATCTTGGTCCGCTGCTGTTTATTCTTGCCATTGACGACATTTTCCGCCTGATTAAACACTCCAAAGTCTTACTCTATGCAGACGATACGAAGATTTTCTCTTGCGTTAGAAACAGTTATGATTCAGGATGATTTAAATACCTTCAAGGTTGGGTGTGGATCAAATGGCCTGCAACTTAACTTGGATAAATGAGATGTTATGTCATTCCCTAGGAACCTCAGTCATCTTGTCTTTGATTATACCTTTGCAGTCCGGTACTAATCTTGATGTGAAGCTAGACAAAAAGCTCGATTTCACTCTGCACGTTTACTATATTGTGTCTAGGAGTAATTCAGTTCTGTGTTATGTCAAGCGATGGTGGTCAAGGGAGTTTTCTGATCGGCACATTTTAATTCACTTATATTTCATTCAATTCTCGAGTATGCATCTTAGGTTTGCTCACTTTGCTATGCTGTTCATTCTAGACGCATCGAGTCGGTACAGCGGAATTTTGTCAGGTTCGCACTAAGAGATCTCCCGTGGAATGATCCATTAAGGCTTCCTCCTTATGAGGATCGCCTCCGATTGCTTAATATGCACTCTTTAGAGGTACGACGCAGAGTTGCTGACCTGGTATTTACATATATACATAGACTCTCGTGCCCTCGCAGGTAAGGTTTCTTAACGACATATAGTAAGGGCAGTCTCCTAAAGCTGAAGTAGACTTCATCGTAAAAGCGTAGTAGTATTGATGATTCTGTGTAAGTTAAAGAATTTCGCTGTTTATTCATTGCTCAGGTTTAAAACGCATTTTTTTTAGTTTTTGTATGTTTTTCAAATCGGTGACCAAACTGCACCGCGACCTTCACTGTACCGATTAACTTAAAATTTGTTTGATTATTATAATATACATAATTATCCCTCACGGGAGTATATACTACCTCCAAAACGGTTAGAGCATGTCGCTCAGCTCTGAATGACATAGCTGAGAATCTGAAAGTACGGCTCATCTGGGTGGCTGGACATAGCAATATTCCAGGTAACTGAAGAGCCGACGAACTAGCGAGAATCGGTACCACTCGTCCTGATTCGGAGATTAACCTCCAGCTGGGAAAGCCGTTTGCCACTTGCAAACTGGAGCACAGATATCTCTCAGGATTGCAAATGTTAGTTGGCAGGTGGAACACACCTGTCTGATCACTCGGCAGATATGGCCAAAGCTTCACCCTAAACGGTCAAGAGAGCTCATCTTACTCGGACGCAAATTAATTAGCATTACCGTATGTCGTTATTACGGGCCACTGTCTCATAGGCGCACTTCAAACGACTTCTGTAGGAGTTGCCATGACGAAGAGGAAGTAGAAACCATACTTCACCTCGTCTACAACTGCCCGGCCCTAGCCAACCGTAGGAACCGATTCTTGGGCTCCCCCTTCTGTGAAGAGCTAACCGAATTAGGTTCCCAGTAAAGGATTAAGGCTAAACCCTTGCCGACCCAGCCAATATTTATACTGACTTCTCGAAAAATAGTTTCCACTGGAGACAGGATCGATGCACAAGGAGTAATAATAGGTTTACCCTCTTCTTCTCTAGAGATTTTTATGGATTCTAATTGCAGCCTCAATTGTGGTATCACAATGGGCCTCCTTGGCCTAAGTGTGCCTTTTTATGCAGCCACTCTAAGCTAACATTAACCTACATAATTATCTAGTTTTTGTCCTATGATTTTTTTTAAGTGGCTTACATTTTGTTTTATCGGCAAAATAAAATGTTTCTGACGATTACTGATGAAAGGAAAGTGGTCACAAGTTCCTTTTCTCGCGCTTCTAGCTGTATTGTCCCCCTTAAGGCCTATTGTAGTCAGCCTCTCCCGTATTTTGCTCGCTGCATTCCCAATTCTTGTAATTAAATCGTCTGTTAACAGGAAGTGAATAAACTTTTTTTTCAATGTTCCCGATAAGAAAAAGTCCAATGAAATAAGGTCTATAGATCGAGCAGGCAAAGGAATCGATGTACCTCGTTCAATCCAGCAATTATGAAATTTTTCAATTAGTATTTCCTTCATAGTATGCGCTGGTGCTCCATGGATGTCCTCTATTAGATCTGGCAGTATATTCTCCAAAAGGTCCGCATAAATTTGACACTGAATTTCTGCTGCAATGAGGTCACGTTTGTCCTGTGTGAATTAGTTCTGACCAGGTTTAGAGGTTAAGGAAATTCGTGATACCATTCCTGGTAAATTTCGATTCATCCGTCCACAGAATTTGGTCCAGAAATGCTATGTTGTCAACGTCGCGTTCCAGAGGCCAAGTGCGAAATTCCAGTCTTCTCTCGGAATTTCCTTCCAGTAGTTCTTAGACTACCCAGAACCTAATATGCACGTAATTGCTCTCGATGAAAAACCCTCCAAACTTTAGCTGAAGACACTCCTAATCGTATTGCGAGCCGTCGCGTGCTCTTTTCAAGGTCTTGCCTGACTAGGGTGATTATTAGCTGCTCGACGTCAGCAGAAGTTTCCAAAGTTTCGGGTTCCTCTGCCGTGTGAAGTTACACTTCCTGTTTCTCTTAACCTTCGGAAAGTCCATGTAAATACCTATCTTTGGGGTGCTCATCGATTAGAGAATCTCCTCTGATATTTCAGTACAGTCACTCCCTCGTTTACGTCTACTACACCATAAATGTAAATAATATCCGCATATTCCTCAAAAGTAAAGTCTACCATTTTTTAATAATTATTATATATTATTATAGAAAATTATAATTTTTGCTTAACCCGTAGTTATTGATTTGTTTTTAAACTATGATCGATATTCTTGCTGACTGACCCTCTTTTGTAGCAACATTTCCATCAGGTACGAGTAACAAAACGCCAGGATACAAGGATGTGAATTCTGGCTAACACATGCTAATATCGGCAATAAAACAAAATTACACTAACATTTTTATAACTCTATTAAAGCAATAATTAAAATTAATTGCCTGTTAACCCAAAACAAACATTTTCGACCATTTATCTTAACAAATATATTTATTTAAAGAATTTCCTACCTAAAGTGCAAAAAAATAATTAGGTAGTCAGGGATTTATAAGGATGCGGTTTTTCTAATCCTTTATCTACCTTGCCAGTTGCACCTTTTTGGAAGGGTAATAAGATGGGCAATCCAATCAAAATAAAAGAGAGGTGTACTAATTACATGAATTTCGGAGAAAATTTGGGAAAATGATGATTTTTTGGTAAACATTTTCACTCTTGGAAGTGACTGTACCAGCAATGGTAGGAGTTAGATCAACATTATTCAGAATCTTGTAAAGGTCATTGGGATAGTAGTGTTTTAGCGTTTGTTTGATACCGCTGCGTTGGCTAGATCAAAAGATAAAAATAAAAGAGTGATGTGCATACCACCCCAGTGCTATATACCTACCCAACCACAAAAGTATTAGGACACTTGCATTTTTTTCACATTTTCAACTTTGTGGGTATATAAAAAATTGTATAATATTTATAAAAGAAAATTTCGTTATAGCAATAATTATTTTATTTGTTTTGTTGAGAATTCTTTTCACAGTTACAAAAATTCAAATAAATAACAACAAAATACGAAAATAATACATATTCATTGAAAGAATAGGAAAAAATAAATTAAATTTACTATAGATTTCTTTATGTTCAGCATTTCGTTTCATAACGTTTTTGTTTTACAACCTCTTTAATATGGAGTGGCATTGATTTAACAAGTCTTAATCTCCCTCTTCACAATCCTCGGCGGTAAAAGAATTCCAAATTTCCTTTATTTTTTCACGAAGAACAGTTTTAGTCCTCCTGGATGGATCCGCCCCAAGTCTTTTCTTAATAACTCCCCATAAATTCTCTATTATGGGACTATTAGCGGGCCACTCCATTGTTAGTACTCCATTGACCTGCAACCAGGCTTTACTGGATTTTGAAGTATGGCTTGGTGCTCCATCCTGTTGAAAAACGAACTCCCTTCAGGCGACTGAAGAGAAAAGAGAGGTATTGATGGCAGCACATTTTGGTATTTTTCAGAGTTAATTGCACCATCAATAAAATGGAGAGACTCAACTCCATATCCGGACATGCAGCCCCAAAACCATTACAGAAGTTGGAAATTTGACAGGGTGCTCCAAGCATTCTGTCAGGTATACTTCGGACTTTTCCCGTATAACATGACTACGGTTGTCTTTCTGCTATTGTGCATTATTTTCGTTATTTTTTTGTTATTTATTTAAATTTTTTTGTAACTGTGAAAAGAGTTTCGAACAAAATAAACAAAGTAATTATTACCATAACGAAATTTACTTTTATAATTAAACACTTTTTTATATACCCACAAAGTTGAAAATGTAAAAAAAATGCAAGGATCCCAATACTTTTGTGACTGGGTAGTATTATCTTAATGCTATTATCTTTCGATTAAGCTTTTACTTAGCATCGGATATTATTAAACTGCGCATAGCGATCCGCACACTTATTTGAAATATACTGTATTGTAATTTTGAAAGTTGGTCACTGTACTAATGATGCCTCAATAGAGTGAAACGCATCGAAATAGTTAAAAATCGTTTAATATAACTGTGTTGTCTTTATTTATTTATGGCTTAAGTGAAATTATTACGATGAAGAAGTTCCAACAAGTGCCAAAAACAACAACTCTTAGTTACGTCCAATATTCAAAAACCCCTTGATGGGCGTCTAATCTATTTCGATTTACTTGCTAAGTTTGAATGCAATTGAAATTTTTCGTCCTCATTTGTTTCATTCATCCGTAGTTTTCTATTAGATAGATTCTAGCAAGTGAAGGTATATGACATTTTCTCTGGTATGCTGCCTCTTAGTTGCGACGTTACGCAGGGCTCAATCCTGTGTCCTCTCTTATTTAGCCGATGTATTAATGATATGCGTTAAGTGATTGAAGGTATTCACCTGTATGTCGATGACTTACAGCCTTACCACAGTAGACACATCGGCCTGTCAGAGAATTGTATTGATCGTGATTGACGATATTCACCTGTATGTCGATGACTTACAGCCTTACCACAGTAGATACATCGGCCTGTCAGAGAATTCTATTGATCGTGTTAACTCGGACGTAGACCCTGGGCTGCCGAAAATCACTTAATATTCAATCCGTTAAAGTATCAATATGTTTGTTTTTATCGTAATGATATCAGCGGTCTTAATCTTCCTGCTATTCCACTCAAAGGTCGTTTATTTAAATTGCAAAATGAAATACTTCATGTCTCTAGCATGATCGGAGTGCTCGAGATCGAGAAATTTGCATTTGACAACTCGATATCGGACACTCTCGAGTCAGCTGTTATCGAGTGCAAGGTAACATTATACCGAAAAAGAAACGAATTTTTATAATTTCTTTTTAGAATGAAAGTTACTAGTCCTGAGCAGTGACATATTTCTCTGAAAAAGTATTGATATATTATAGAATCCATTCCGCAGTATTTATTAAAATTTTTACCTATTATACATTAAAAACTTAATTCTAGATTTGGTTAAAACTATTATAATCCGAATAGATGATTTTTTTAATAAAACACTATCCAAAATTTAATAATAAGATGTCAAAACAAAAATATAAGTCTTCGGTGGAGTAAGTGATAACGTGTCGGCCTACTAAACCGGAATCTCAGGTTCAAATTCCACCGGCGGCGGCCCATGATTGTTTTCTGCTGACAACAGATTACGATACAATGACATGGGGGTTGCAGAGAAAATGCCAATGGTTCGGAATCCACTTTAAATTGTAGATCCATCTGCCGCCCCATGCCCCACAAGGTTTTCCGGGAATTAGAGAAAACAAAAATAGTGTGAAGTTTGTTCCAATCTCACTAAAACCACAAACAATTTTCAAATAATTGTGGTAGCTTTAATTTTTCGACTCGAAAAATTTACTAAATACGAAATCTCGATTGAGTAGAGTACACATCAATCTCGATTCGATGGTTCGAATCGAATTGTCAAATATGGACCCTGGTCTTATCTCGAGGGTCGTCGACAAAAACTAATATGTATGTAATAATCTCTCATCCGGCTTCCTTAATGTCATCAGGAGTCCCGCAAGACATTTCAAGGCCATTTGGCTAATAGAGGATGCTAATTGGACAGAAGCTAACGCAATATGTCTCAATGCTGCCAAAGCGGACACCGTTATTATTTACAAGAATATCTTAGATACTTCTTCATTCTCAGAAGTCCTGAAGTAAAAAATCTTGGCCTAATTTTTAATAAGAATCTGAGCTGGGGTAACTACATTGACAGCATTGTTGGCAGGGTTTATGGCGCATTAAACTACCATAACTTTCTGTCAGCTTTCTTCATGCCT
This sequence comes from Leptarthrus brevirostris, assembly GCA_964036015.1. NCBI lineage: Eukaryota > Metazoa > Arthropoda > Insecta > Diptera > Asilidae > Leptarthrus > Leptarthrus brevirostris. The sequence continues at coordinate 19,808,785 of OZ038375.1, read as the reverse complement.
ACTAATACGAGCGTTATGTAGGTGAAATCTTCAAACCTTTGAATTCTTTTTTTTCTCATAAACTCAATGTAGCTTTTGATTCCGCCATTCGCTATATCTTTAGCTTAAGACGCTGTAGTCATATTCCTGATTATATCAATTCAGTATTTGGTTGCATGATTCCGAAGAACCATTCTTCCTCATTCCTTAATTTTTTATTCTTACAAAACAACCTAGTTATCTGTACACTCGATCTGGTAGAACTTTTTAGATCTGAGGTTTACTTTTATTACTTTTATTAATCTTATTATACATCCATCCTGCACTTGGTATAGTGCTTATAAACTAAATCGAATTGAATACCCTATTATCATAGTATGCTCTAAAGCTGAATTATGCGTCAAGATCTTGAAGCCTTTCTAAAGTCGCATTGAGAAAGAACGCGCCAGATACGAAACTATAAATTTTTATGAATGATGCTGCAGTAACTATTTTAATTCAATGCAATCAATAAACTAAGGACATACCAAGGCACAATATAAAATCACGCAATGTGTAATGCGCACAAAAAGTAGTCGTCTGCTTATAAAATTGGAAAAATGTTTGGCGGTATTTTGTAAAGAATATCAAATTTATTTAAAAAGATTGGTATAACAGAAGCTGAAAGACCGCGTTGCTACATCATCGTGATCGAAGAATTTTGCAAGAGATCACAAGAAAACTGACTTTACCTAATAAATAAAGAGTCCCTAAGCCTAAGTAACCCTATTCCCGACTTATTATACACATATATGTTTTTTAAAAAGCGCAAAAACAAATAAATACGTTTTAAAATATATATTTATATGTATAATTAATTATAATCGATCTTATTTCAAATACACTCGAGACAGTAATCATTTCTCCTCATTTTGTTCATTGAAAGTGCTCAACCTGGTTATCATTTCATAACATCTTTATTTTTTTGTTTTTTTGCTTTCAATTTCCTAAGATTAGTAAATTTTTTAAAGATTATAAAAAAATGAAAAAAGAAAATCAAAAGGGGAAGAACAAAGGAAAGAGAAAAAGAAAACGAAAATTAAACTTTAAAAAAGTAAATTTGCCTATTTTCAATTTTAAAAGCGAATTTTTGTTTTCTTTTTTTTTGCTTTTTTTTTAAATTTATCTCTCCTTTCATGTATTGTTACTCCTGAGAAGGACTTTCGTGTAGTCAAAATTCGGATGTTGAATATGATCGGATGGTTGACAGGTAGTAAAGAACCTTTCACTTCTATTCTTATGCCAAGTAAACGTACACTTTTCTATCTTCAGGCGTTCGCGCTAAATACTCTCTTTCGATAAGGCCTTCTATCCGTTTTTTAATAAAAACAGGCGATGGTAAAAACCTTGATTTAAGCTGCGACGTTACATCAGAAACCAGTAAATTATGCTATAATAAATTAATGCAATTTAATAATATACCAAATGTCGATATGTTTTGTTAAAATGTTACCGATAATCGCTTACGCGCTTTCATTATTCTAACAATAGCCGCCTCAATCTCGTGTTTTCTATCTTCATCAACTTTTCCGCGTGTTTCTCTTCTTTCGGGTTCCGACTCACCCTTAGCCGCAACTGTCTGTATTTTTACCCTATGAATTAAAAATATACAATAATTCTTAAGTTGTTTAATTTTATTTCAAAAAGTACCTATGAAATTTCGATATAAAAGCGTCATTCACATGGAACTTATTTGTTGGTTCAATATCCTTCGTTTTAGGATTTCGCACCAGAAGTCTTTGAGCTGGCTTACCCATGGAAAGTGATTGTAAGGCCCTTATAAGCTCTTTTTCAGGTATGTCTGTTTCCTGCTGAATTTCTTCGTATGTTAACCGCTCCCGATTATTGAATAACATAAGGACACACATCTTAAGGACAACATAAATTAAAATCGTTTCGTTCAAATTGAGATCGAATAAAACTTACTTGATACGTTGAAACTTGCAGGACATGCTTTCTTGTGCTCGTTGGAGCATTTGTCGCTGTAGAACTTGAAGTAGGAGTATCTTGGCCATTATCTTTATCACCTTCACCTTTAGATCCATAAAAGACAGCATTTATATATGCAGTGCCTGAAATTAATATTTATAAAACAAAACAATTATTTAACAATATTAATTAAAAACAAACCCATTTGCGGTTGCAGCGTCAACTGTCGACCTGAATGTTTGTCTAGGTAAAATTTTTTGAATGTTTCAAACGCTGTTCGTGGCGCTATTGGTATATTACAATTCGGTGTGGCAGACTGACAAAAATAATTTATCCAATCTTGATAAATGGCAGTAAATTATTGTAAGCAAACAGAACTTACCTGCGTCGGCCAAAACCCTGTCGTTAATATCCTAACTGTTAATTCTACACCTGATAGAGATATTTTGTGGGTATTTACATAATTTTTAAATTCTTCCATTATCGTATTCGATACGGACATATCTTTGAACATTCCTTCTAATTTTGAGGTAAATTGACATCCACACTCAGTCTGTAAGTAAATTTATTTTAGATTTATTACGAAATTGTGGCACATTTTAAGTTAATTTACCTTTAACTTAGATATCATATTTTTCTCGAAATCATCTGACACTGATTTATTGAGCAGCAACCGCTTCGCTAAATGAGTTTTATAATAACGCTCAAAAACGTCTTTTTCTAATAAATATCGGAAGAGTACCATCGTTTTATCTAAAATTGTCTCAATTTCCTGCTCTGTCATCTGAAAATAATAATTTATTTTGGGATTTGCTTTTACTTACTAGCAGTTTTAGCTCAACTTGAAAGTGATATGTAAACTTTATGAAATTAGAATTAGTAACGAAAGAACAACATTAATCAAATTAACTAAAAAAATAGAAGTATTCGGGTTTTTTTAGATGATAATGCCAGAGCTCAGCGAATGCCCTATACTGCGAAAGCACAGCCTTGGCAAGAAAGGAATTAAAGGTAAAAGTAATGGGTTAATGGGTGTGTGGCGAAATGCGACGGTACGTTAAAGCTTGACCTGCAGAGAATAGGGAGAGAATGTATCGCGCGTTGTTATGTGTCTACAAAAAATCGTTGGAACACAGACCGTGGAAATAGCGATAAAAGAGTGAGAGACAACCAATATTCCGTCGATGCTCCAGAGAATAAATATTCTCCGTGTGGGATCGCCAATAAGTTTAACAGTCTTTCGTTGATTTTACTAAAACGCGGACAGTGCGGTATGTCTGTCCTCTGCCCAAATATAGAAATTATATTCGAATTTAGATCTGATATGGGACTGGTAGATCAGCGCCAAGTCAGACGGGGTGAAGTATTTCTTACATCTCTGTACTGAAAATATGGTATATGGTCAGTCCACCTAAGGTTACTGGATATCTCAATACCCGAATGAAATGGGCTGAGGGTGCGCTTGGTCTTTTTTAAGGGACATTAAACAGCATCGAGTTTTGGATGCATTAAACATAACATGGTTTGCTCTGCCCCAAGCGAGGATAGTAGAAATGTCATTGTATAATATTCCAAACATATGTTCTCAGCTCATTTCTTTAGAATGCCCACGAGAATTCATTACAGAATCAAAAAAGTACGTGATATCAACGGCGCTGTCGTCGGAGAAAGGATTTATAGTTAAGAAAAAAGTCATTGATAAAAGAAAGAAATAATGTTGGCGAGAGAACTGAATGCTGAGGTACACCGGCATTAATTTTTCGTGACTAGATGTAACATCGTCTATTACTACACGGAATACACGAAAAACACGGCCTGAAAAAAGAGAGAGGCGGTTATCTTGCCTCCTCCTTTGGCTCACTCACCCGTACATTTAATGCGGGCACTCTTTAAGTCCTATGGATCGAAGTAAAACTACGAAATATAATAAAACGGATGCCCAAACTGATGAAGGATAAACCGAACTGACTTAAGCATACATCTGACGAAAAACGACCTCAGCCGCAGGATGTTATTGGGCTTATTGGAATATGTCCCACTCCAACCTTTGACTGAGCCTAGCCCGTAAATTTAAGCTCAGTAAAGCTCTATGAGACATTTATTCAAGGTAGAAATATATGTAACTGGCAAAAATCTTAACTGAACTTTGCGCATGAATTAAAAAAAAACTTGCATGTTGCAAACTCTAAATTCTCTGTATGTGTAGTATTTTATTGATAAAATTGTAAAATAATTTTCGTTTAACAAAAATTGTTCCCAGTTTATAGATTTAAGCCCTCGAAGTGAAGTATGCACTGAATGACAAACGGCGTGACAGATAGAGAAAAAAAATTAACAAGCTGTACCAACAAATGTTTATAATCAGATTTTTGGCAAGCTTTTTTTTGCAATAACCAATGCAACAATTTTTTTTTCAAATTTATACTGTCACTCCTATGACTGTTGTATTTATTCTATGCACCTGCGCAAAAAAATAAGATAAACACACATTTCAAAAACATGGTTTTTCCGAAAACGCGTTCAAAGATTTTGTATCGTCAAAAATCGCCACGCACTAAACTTTCAGAATTTCGAAAACTTCGTGGACATCGTCCGGAATGATAAAATAAAAACGCATTTTTGAAAAATTTACACGTATTTCCGCCCTTAAGTCAGACCAATCAGTATTTTTATAAGGCCACACTAATATATTGGTAGAATTTTATTCAGAGGTGAAAGAAAGAGAATGGACTTAATGTCTTGTTTTGCATTGCTGCGAGCTAGACAACAGCTCACAGACAAAGTGGATTTTTTAATTTAATTTTAAAAACCCACCGGGAGACCTGGTATCCAACCCGGGAGGCATGGCATGATGGTCATGCCGCTCAACCAATTGATCCAAATCCGTCTCCTAAACGGAACCGTGACTGAAACCGAATATTTGTCTGGTTGTGATGTTAAAAAAGATCCAATAGATGCGCAATGTGCCCCATAATACCAGGAACATGAGTTGGACACTTAACCAGTTCTCGCAAATTAAACTCGACTTGCGTTCCAGACGGGCTTGTCTGACGAAAATGTCTAAGCCACTGTGTGTTGTGGACGTTGAAATCACCAGCAGGAACGATTTTAGAAATTTTAATTATTCATTGAGTACATGAAATTGTCCGTAGAGAATAAAGAATTACAAAAAAATGCTTCTATGAAAAAATTTTTTGTTCTACTTGAAGTAAACAAAACAATCTCTCTAGTATATCCACCGAGTAGTCTCTAGCAAAACAACGAAGATAGAATGAGATCGCGTTAGTATACGTGACAGAGCACTGTGGAATGAAAAAGCAAACGACCTGGCGCAGAATGACGCAAACGGAGAAACCTTAACAATGATCAACTTGTGTATCCCTATCCAGGAAATATCAAAAAATAAATTCGGGAATGCGCTACGAAGAAGCATAAAGAGAGTTGGGAGGGATCCGAAACAGCTATACATACTAAAGCGTTATGGGGAACTCTCAATGCATCTGCATCTTATGTAGGTCAAGCGACAGACCATGCACGATTAATGGCTCATGCCAGTAGAATAGGCGTAGTGGACTCCTGTCATTACAGAGGTTGCGGGGCAGAATGCACAGCCTTAACGCAAAGAGGATATAGATTCATGTAAACAGACTTCTGCGAAGATCTAGCAGAAGTTAATAGGACAAGATACAAGTTCATTGTCAGATTCGTTATGTGTGTTAGCTGGCTCGGTAGTGGACTTTAGGGAATGCTGCCGAGCAAGGGCGAACAACGGGCCTTTCTAGCCTAAGTATTTGGGAGAAATGTGTCTTTCCCCTGGAAACACAACCAACCTTCCAAAAAGATCCACGTCTATTTAAAATAACAAACATGTATAAGCCCACAAGCGCGGAAGTGGAATTTTAAAGAAAAATTATCGATTTTAAATGCATGTTCGTTAAATACATATCAGCAACTGTAAAACATAAGCGAACATATCTGAATGAAAGTACATAAAACGTGCTAACTAAATTAATAAGTAAAACATCAATAAAATTAAAACACTATCCTGGCCCCTATTGCGATTGTCGATTTTCGTTTGACTTGACTAGCCAAGGCTCACATACACATTTAAATTATTAGTTCAGTATGTGTCGTGGCTAGTCAAGTCGAACGCAAATCTACATTCGCATTAGGGCCAAAACTACGCAAAAATAATTCGTTGAGTGTTTCGTTCAACAATACAGCTTTGATTTAAGTAAACTCAACTTGGAAATCCAAACAAAAATTTGAGTGTTCAATGCGTACAGAGTAAAACCATACTGATAAGTTCGGTCTGTGTTGCTGAATAAAACACTCGACAAAATTTTTCTATATCTCAATTACATAAAAAGAAAAATATTCATAATTTTTTTAATATGACGATAAATTCGTTTTTATAAATATTTTCCGGCCGAGAAATTTATCAACTGTGTTATGGCATGCGCTGTTGAATTGTAAAATGCATTCATTACTGCAGCAGTGATAGACTCAAGCTGTAACAACTGCCGCGATAGTAGAATTTCAACTTAATATGCTAAAATTGATATCAGTGCCACAGTCATGCCTTTTAGAATTCAACTAAACCCAAAGCTAAAGCAATTGAATTAAAGAAGGATTGAAAAAAAATTATACCAAATTTCTTGAAGTTGTTTCATAAAAATCATCAAAATCATGCATGGACCACTGCCACAAATAATATAAAATTAGATGAAATGAAAATATGAATAATACAAATGGTAAATATGCACTTCAAAAATATCAGTACTCAACAAAATATAATAATTAAAAGAAATTCTTTACAGATAAGCTAATAACATTCACAAGATCTCTAAAACTTGATATACGTAACCAATATATTTTTCAAACTAACTGACAATGCGGCGATTTTATTTACACGAAATTCTGTATATTCTCGAAATTGTTGAAGCACATTTAATAATAAAACAAATACAACTTACCCCTTTTCCTCCTTTCTTAAGTTTATCATCAATAAATAGCGACAAATATTCTGGTGATTTACTATTTAAATTCAAAAAGTGTTCAAAATCAGATGATATCATATTTTTGAAGATTTTATCATTATTAAAAGAATTATGAAGAAAGTGATCAAAACGATCCTTGAGGTCAAGTAAATTTTGAACAAATGTTATTGGATTTGTACCGTTCTCCTCCTCTTTCACCAATAACCTGCCTTGCTCACGTAAATAGGCTGACACTGCATCGGCAATTGTTTTCAAACCATCCTCCTTCAGGCGAGAGAATAACTTGTACATGCATGCTAAGTCGTCTGTTTTTGAGTTTTTAATCATATACACAACACCAGAGTTTTCCATTTCAACAATAGATCTCATGTGTTTTTTAATTAGTTCGTCTTCAACCACTTTAACTATTCTTGGCTCGGTATCTTTATCTAAATACAATGCCGCCCTTGCTGATTCCTCAGTTATCCGAGCCTTAATCAAACAGAATAGTTAAAAAAAATTATTGCTGTTTTAAATAAGAATTATTAACGTTACCTCGACTTTTTTAATATAAACGCTCGCATTATTTTCTGCTAAGAATTTTTGTGATTCTATTTTGTAAAATGATGCAGATTGCGCTAAGAACGGTCGTTCGAAGTCTTCTTCATATACCGTTCGTGTATTAATACCCAAACTCATAAGCATTTGGCAGGCATTTTTAATTGCTAAATGATTTATGACTTCGCCATTTCGCTCAGCCATTACCATTCCTAAAAGTGTTTCCCGCAGATGCTCCTGAATTGGACGATGCCTTACGATCTGTAAGTACGAAATTTTTTAAATTATTTTTCCTAACATTAAAAATTTACTTACTTGTTCCTTAAATATAATTAATCCAAGATTATAAACATTTTCTACTTCATGTTGCTGCACGTACACCCTATCCATGTACATTAGTATATCACGTATCATGACCATTGATGTTTGGTGGTCATTCCAGGCTTGATTTAATTTAGGAAGGAAATTATTATGGAGACTTTCAAGAACGTCCTGTCGGACTTTGTTAACTAGATGATCAGTTACAACCTCTCGCAGGCCAGCATATAAACGATTGCCGTGCTTGTGAAGAACCATTGTGTATGCATTCCTATAAAGTTCTTCAAAAGAGAGGCCTGAATTGTTCTTCTTCTGAATCTCTTGTATTGCGTTCTTTAAACTTGCCCATATCGTTTCCACATATTTTTCATCCATAGAAGTCTGTAAATATAAAAAAAATGTATCCATTAAAAAGATAAGGTTTGTATTAATTTTTTTGCATGTATTATCACTTTGAATATTTTATTATTCACCTAATTAGTTGTACTGTTTGTATGTATGCTTATTGACTCAACTTAAGAAGAATTATCAGCTTTCAGTAAAATTTGTTGCTATTAAAGAGGATTCAAACAGATAATACGCTTTATCCTATAAATTTGCAAAATAATAACTACAAATGCATTTCTAATCGAATGCTTTGGGGATGTATGAGCTTCCGAGAAGTTAGGAGGTGCCAAAGGACCTTTCAGGATAGGACAGGATGACTGCGGACAACTGTATTGAGATTCTTCATGACAACCTTCTCGGCGCACCGAAGTAGTGGGCACAAAGTGTATCGGATGGTATCTTCCAGCAAGATAATGAACCGAAACCTAAAGTTCGCCAGACCACCGCTTCAAGGCCAAGGATTTGATGTGCTGGATTGGCCTCCACAGCCCACACTTGGTCGTTTGAGTTAAAAAGGGAAATCGACTCACATTCGGGAGAATCCTAAACGGTGCATAAGCTATGAAACCGAGTGGAAGTTGCATGGACCAAAATATCAACATTTAGTAGAATCCATGCCACGATGGAAAGGAGGCTATACAAAATACCAAAAAAAATAAGAACAATTTTATTTTTAAAGTCAACTAACTGTTCAAATGATTTTTTTTCTTTTCGAGCTTCTTCCTTTCTTACAGTTTTTTACAGTTTCAATGCTATAAGCAGGAAAATATCGACTGAAATACGAAATCCTGCAACATTTCAACACAAAGTTGAGTCACTGTAAGCATTATTTGTTGTGACAGATGCAGGAGAACAATGTTTTTAAGGTCTTAAATGGCGTGTATGACAATGCCATCCAAGTAACAAATGGCCTTCTCCAAAATTTCTATGTCTTCAGAAAAAAAAGATTTCATTGAATTAGTAGTGTTAAAACCCAAACATGAAGCAGTATAAAATTGCTTTAACTCCAATAGACATCATTGGGTGTTAAGAAAAAAACCCAAAGAAATGCAACAGGATCTTCATGTGAAATCCACTATACATTTTTGACGAAGGAAATTGTATGTTGTGGGATCTATTACATGCAGATTGTATGTAGAATGAGCCACGATAGGATGTCGGCATCCTTGAAGATCACCCCAACCCCATCACAGCTTGTTACATTGGGACAAAAATTGAAAGAGTGGCTGTAAAATAATGTTTCTGGCTAATGGTCTTGACCCTCACAGTTACCCGGCATCAACCCCATTGAGCATTGTGGGTTGACATATAAAGCGATCACTTTGTAGCCAAATCCTCCAAAACTATGAAGGTTAGTAGTCCTGCTGCTTTGTTTGGCAGCATCCCTGCCCTAAAGTATCTAGGAAGTCATTCTCGTAAAAATACAGCTGTACAAAATTTTGAAATAGTATAAAAAGAATACAAATTTAAAATTAATTAAATAATGATTACTGAAGGGTCCACGGAAAGAACGTGCATAGTCACATTTTAAAAAAATTTTAGGAGAACATTTCTAAAGTCTGAGACTTGCAAGTTCTTTCCCTGTATGGAAATTTTTATACTTGCTATATAACTAGACCTAGCGGGCTTTTTTCCATTCTTATGATGCGGTTAGGAAGTACATACGTTGGGCCACTAAATAACATAAAAAACTTTAAAAAATGTGAGTTCGCACGTTCTTTCCGTGGACCCTTCAATTGTATCATTACAAATAAAAAAAATCATAATACCATAGGCACATTAATAAAGCAGACTTTTATTTATTTTTCTGATTTTTCAAAAATTGAAAATAATGGGTGTGTTCGAGTTTGCTTCAGAGTTAAGGGGACTTTTCGTTACTAAAGTTCAAAACACTCGATTTTTTTTTACATAAAACTGTTCCTTAACATCACAGAAATACTGTTCTCAAACCCTTTTAAGAAATTCGTATAGAAAAAAAGTTATACCAATATTTGTAACTGTACCTATACGCGTTTTATATGCAAAAATTATGTTACAAAAACTTAAAGCAAGTTATTCTCAAAATCACGCTTTTTGACTTGGCTCCACACTTTTACTCAACAGATTTTAATAATCCAAAAACCATTCGATGCGTTATAAAAAATACTAGTAATTAAACCTTTAAAAATATTATGTTACGCACCCCTATTTTTTGTACAGGGGTAGTTTGCCCTAAAAAATATGGATTTTTTTGTTATTTTTTCAGTAAAATGATAAAAAAATAATTACTAGTATTTAGTCTTATGAATAAAATCCCGTTGAAATTTTTACTCTATCTGTTGGCATGAAGCCCAAAAACTTTGGAACCGTTTAACAAGTATCGACGCCCTCACAGTGGTGGAAATGTAAGGGAAAGTGGGAATTCTGAGCCGGGTTTTGACGGAAATCAAAAATGTTTCGATATCTTTGACGGAAATCAAAATTTTTTCAAATTTCAAAAGGTATCGTATTCTACGTGTAAAAACGTAACTTTAGATCTTGCAGTTTTTTTTTTTGAAGAAATTTTGGCTGTTGGAAACAAATCAATGTTTTTGAGATTTTCAAAAATGGTGGGGAATTGTGAGCCACCGCCTTAATCAGGTCAAAATTAAACAATTTTGATGCAAAAACTTTATTGAAAGGCTGGAAATGACAAATGAATTAATTTTAATTAAAACAATGAAAAAAAAGTTATGCGTTGTTCATCCGCACTCTCTTCATCACTGCCACTGCATTGACCCTCACCACTAAGTCTTGAAGCAATAAAGTCAACGTCGGTGAACACGTTCGCATCAAATGGAAAAATTCCGCATGCTTTGAAGCCGCTTTTGATGTTTTTTGGTGTGACGGCAATATCGAGACATTTGTTAACAATAAGTGGAACGTGGTGAAGATCGAAAAGTACTCCGACGTATGTGTATGTATGTGAAAAATTTCAAAACACGGGTGGCTCACAATTCCCCACCAAAAGTGTCTCATGATTCCCCACAAGCTTTGCTTTGAAACGTGTGAATGACTCGTTGAAATGTTATGCAAAATTGTGTATGTGGAAAGGCCAAGGTCCAACAACAATTATCAGCATATTTACCTGAGTTGATTCGTAACGATGCGTTTGAAACTGATGCAAAACAAGAACACAAATTAATTTTTAAAGAAACTTTTTAAAGCGATGATCGCAGAGAGCAAAAAGTACGTATACACTGGTCGACTGCTAATGTAAAAATATGCTTAGGGTATGAGAAGACGTTGACAGTTGTGTCGAACTATCAATCTCGACATACTGACGATAGATGGCGGTGGCTCACAATTCCCCACTTTACCCTACTAAAAATGCAAACAAATTTTTTTTTATATTCTTAATATGTTTCTTAAAAATGCCAAAGAAGAAGAATCTGCGATTAGTTGAAGAAAACGTTGTGCAGAATTCGCTTGACAAATTTATTTAAAAAAAATTGCTTTTTTTCTGTTTAAGTATTGAAATAAATGCAGGCGGAGGTAATAATTTATTAATAAAATCCAGAATATTTTTTTCGAGTATCAGCTATATTCGAGTTTGACGTTTCTTAACTCCGTCAAACTAAAACACTAACCCTGGCCCTCGGAGTTAGCAGCCGTATTGGAAGCAATTCATGCTGTTTTGACATGCTTCGAAAGCAAACTAGGAAACCCCCAATTGGAATCAGTATTAATCTGATCAAAAAATTGCGTCACTATATAATGCCCAATTGAAGAAGTTGTCATTTTTACGGAAAGGTACACGTAAATTGAAGCACGAAAAATACAATCGCAAGGAACTTAAGAACATCTGTTATGCGTTCGTTAAATAGTCTGTAATTTTTTACATATAATTAAAATTTAAACTAAAGCATTTTTAGATACCCGCGTACACTCAAAGTATGATATTAAGTGTGTTCCTTAATTTAAGTGCTAAAAAGTCAGTGTTTAAAAGTACTAGTTGGTGCGGGTAACACGGCACTGAATTCCAGTCTTGCAATATTTCGGCACTGAAATATTGACAATTCAACTCAATTGAGAATTCAAAACACATGAAACTGAGAAAATTATCGATGCCCAAAGATGCTTGAGAGGAAGTTGTCAGACATCGTTCAGATGAGTCGTGTTTGTAATTGGTTGTAATTTCGTTGGTTGCTTGAATTAATTGCCCTGTCAAAAACCGCGCGTCGTCTCTCGCAACAAGGGAAGTCTTGGCGCCGTTTTGACATTTATGTGCGGCAATATCAAATATTACGTATTTCGACTTGATTTTTGCTAGTTTGCTTTATGCTTTCTCCTCATTTTCTTCATCGTATTCAGCACTTAAATTAATAAGAGAAAACTTAATTTTCGCTTTCTCTCCAACCAAAAAATTACTTTTGCTTTTTATAACTTTAATGTCAAAAACAGCTGTCTCGCAGCGCGTTAGGATGTGCACCCACTCCCAAAAATAGCATATATGTATACATGTGAAAAGCAAACACGATTTCAGACGAAGTCAACCCGAATATGACCGAATCATAACGCAAAGTTGAAGGCACATAACGCCGACAAGAAAACTATTACTTGCATGAAAATGGTTTCCAAGAGACACGACTAAGAGTAGAGCTAAGCTGGGGCCTTATTACTGAATACGATTCGATTGCAATTGATCGTAAATACAGAAAATTTAGAATTGAATGACATTAAAAAGAGATATTGTACTCGCGTAAGTTTATAGCTTTAGGTTCATTCGACTTTAAATTTCCTATATTTACGATCGATTTTAATCGAATCGTATTGAGTAATAAGGCCCCTGAACGTTTTACGTCGCGCTCGCACTGAAACAATTTTCATCTCGGCACAATTTTGCCTCGGCGTTTGTGGAATTTCGGCATTTGACTTGTTGTTGGATATTTATTTCGATGAAGATAATTTAATATCATTTTCGATTAGGTTTAATACGTAAAGCAACGTTGGAGTTATCCGAAAATATTCACGGAATTTAGTTTCATTATCAATTAAATGTTTCTCGATCAATAATTTAAAAGCTCCTCAATTTTGACTCTCTTTAGGTTGTATACTGGACAACCTCATTAAAAGCAGTATATCCTCCTCTTCCTCTTCTTCTATTCAACAAAAATAGTCAAATCTTCTGAACACATTTCCGGAAAAAAATATCGTGCTAAACTGCTCCTACGCGCAACACAACTTTTTATTGGAAACCATACAGGACGTTGCGTCCGACGCAAAGCGTCAACGTAATTTTGCCAACTTTGCGTTACGCCCGGCACGAGTTGTTGGAAACCAAGCTTTTAGTGATCACTAGTTATCACTAGTACTCGTTAGAGAATACTAATAATGAGTGCCTGCTGTGCAACATTTTGAAAAACTAGACAATTTGCTGCTGCATTCTCTCGACGCTTTCATTAGTTTTCGTAAATATTTTCCTTGAGATCTGCGTTCGGCTTAATTTAAATTTTTGAATTTTTTGAGGTAAGTAGGTACATGCTATCATAATTGCAGAAACGAACTAATAAAAATAGCCAGTCATTTAAATACATAGATCTGTGTTAATAAATATTAAAGATAAGATAGCAACAATAACGAAATTGTTAAAATATTATATTCCACGCTATTAGTATCAAAGAAATAATAGAATAAAAATAGCTGACTTCAGAACGCTTCTATCACTAAACACTTTATAACTATGCATATATAGTAGATAAATAATTTAACCATCCGAATTGCTTATAGAAACAAGATCAATCCTTGGTTACCGCCTAAGTTACAGGTTACAGATTAAATAATTTAAAACAAGTTACAAACATGATGGACAGTTATCAAGTCTTTACACCACGACTCTCTTACAAACGAAACACTTTAAATGAACACCATTTCAAAAAACAATTTGTTTCAATAATATGAATTCGACAAGCATTGCTGGTGGTTGCCAAAAAATACGGACTGCTTAAAAATAGCCACCAGGAACGAAACAATTTCCAGAGACGATTCGTGGAGTTTAAGACTTGTTTTCATTACCTAATACACTTCTAATGCGAGTCAAGTATAAGTTATAAATAACGGAAACAGGTAGTTGATAACAGATTAAAATTCACCATTGAAATACCGAACTACTTAATCATCACAATCAATCGAGACTTATATTTCGCGAATATGCACGAATTCAAATAAGATAAAAAAAGAGTAAAACGCGACTGAAAATTTATGAAACTGGAAAATCATTTTAACAAAAGTCTTCATATAAAATATCTGCAAAAGTTACCATCATTTCGGGATTCTCTACATATTCTGCTATCCATAGGGGAAATTTCTCATAAATGTCTTGCATTTCCCTTTTCCGATCTACAGAAGATACTGGTGCCTCTTCTGTCGGAGGCGGCTGTGGTTGAGATGGTTGAGTTTGTTGCTGCTGGTGATGCGGTGAGGCCCGTCGAGCAGAGGGCATTCTGGATCTGCCCTTAATATTCGATTCTTGTCGTGACATTTTCGCAATTGTTTTCCGCGTAAATTACAAAGGCCTTTAAACTTGAAAAACAATTGCATCTTTCATTGGAGAAGATACGAAAAATAATTTCTCTTTAACGTATTTCGATGAAAAACGCGTAAAAATCAGTAAAACGTCATTGAATATCACTGATAATTTGTAATGTTACCCTTTTTTGTAATTGATTTTTAGTAAAAGGCAAACTTTGATTATTTTGTCGCATTAAAGTTGCTCGGTGCATTTCTAGTATTGACACTAAAGTAATAGATTCCTTAAATTTCGTGATATGAAACAGAGTCTTTTACATGTTTAATTTTAATAAATGCCGAAACTAACTAGAAGAAATATAAACATTGCAAGGAATAATGAGTGGAAATCAATTCAAAGGTTCGCTTAAGATTTAAACCCAGGCTTAGTGTGCCGAAATCGGTTCGCCGGTTAGATTTTCTCCCTAAAAAATAGAGCACAAATTAAATTAGTCGCGAAATAGGATTCGGTCCGGTTATCCCTCTCGTCTTATTACCGAATGAAAACAAAATCCGATCCGGCTTATCCCTCTGGTCTCATTACCGAAAGAAAACAAAATCCATTGATTGTTATCTGGCGCGAAATGTTTTTGAAGCAGTGTAGCAACAGTAATATTTTTCAATTCATTTAGAGTAAAGGTGCGTGTTTCTTGTTGTCGTACCTCAAACCAGTCACACATATCTCACACTTTTTAGAATTACAATCTTCGGAGATAAGAGGGTATTTTTTGCACTAGATATTTCCGATACACATTTTCACCTCACATATTCACCATGGGTTCGAGTCGTTCTTGACTTGCCCCGTTTGACATTTCCTTTTCTTGATTTCTGGCCACTTAGAGTATATAACAATAAGGAGAGGCCCTAAAGCCAAAAAACCTCGGCACTTTTCTTGATGTAGTTGAATCGTTAAATTGTGTTTGTTTTCGTCATGGCAGTAGTAAAACAGCGACATTTCTAGAGGAGGGCCAACATAAATTGGAAATTAGAGCGTAACCGCATTTTACAATTGCCTCAAGGAATTGTGAATGATTTTCTTTGTTTTAGCAAATCTATATCACAAAATTAAATAAAAACTTTTAAACATTTTAATCACGAATTTAAGCTTTTAGTGTCCCTTTATAAAAGTTAAATCACGAGCCACTGGGTTAGCTAAGGAGAAGCAAAAAATTCGATCTTAGAAAATGTAAACAAACTAAGAACGCCAAGAAAACTTCACTTTTCTTTACGTTCCGTTGCTGTTCTTAGCGTGTCAATGCAATTATATCAAGCTTAAGAACTAACAAAACATTATTTTAATTAAAAACTTCCCTGAAAAACGATATTCCACGTGTACAACGTCGATTGTTTGCACAACACAAAACCGCGCACTTCATTTCAACAATTTCACTATTAAAGTACACTGTCTACACTTCAAAAAGTTGAAAGCTATTAGCTTTAAAAGTTTTCTAATTGCACTAAAATAAAGACTGAAAAACACTCGGAACATTATATGGAATTACAAAACAAAATTGTTAAACCATCGGACAATTCACGGTAATCACTTTGACAGTTCGCAAACAAAGGAGTAGACCTCTCCGTCCTCACCTCGCCAGAAAGCCAAATGCCGATCGCATGTACACGGTTTCACAGATAAGGGCCTTTCCTGTTGTTATATATTGTAAGTCTGGCCACCTGTTACATGCGCATTACACGGTTGACTCCCTTTTCGTGGCCTACCTCGTGCACGTTACAATATAAAAGCAGTTTTGGAAGTATTTTGGGTTCATATTTTTAATTGGGTAAATATATTAATTAGTTTAACCGTTTGAGTGCGGCGAAGCGCTTTCCCACTTCTCTTGTGTTGTGCAAAAAATGCGGAGAAGCGCAATCGCTTCTATAATTTTTGCAATAATTGAGAGCGGTTGTGTTCATATTAATTTCGGTTTTTATTAATATAATTCAATTTTCAACCCATTTTATCCCGCACTTTTAGCATATATACAAGAAAATTCTTTAGCACTCAAACGGTTAATATATGATACAATTTATAATATAGCATACTTTCATCTTTAAACATTTTTGAATGATTGCAAAATAAAATTTCGCATATTTTACAAATTGTCTTTTTTCACTTTGAAAATGATTGTTTAAAAAGTTCGTTAAATTTAGCAAGATTGCTGTGAAAGGATTTCAAAAATTTCTTTGCGAAACTTTAGGACAGCGAATATCTTGGCCGAGCTTAACGTGTGTGTGTGTATTGAAATTCATAGCACAAAAAAAAATATTCTGCTTTAAAAATATCCGTGCTATGTAAGTTATTAGAAGAAACACCACTAAAAAGATGGACAGCATAGCCAAGTCCTTTGTTTAGCATTAGTGTCTGGAGTTTTTTTGTTTAAAGCAAAGTGTCAATTTACTCAAAAGTTTTTACACAAAACCAAAAGTTTTCGTCCACACTGCGTCTATTTACTTTGGACATGAGAGATTTGACAGTAGAGTAATTTCCCCTTTTACCCAAATTTTACACATGCTGATGAGTATGGAGCTACGAGGAAGAAACTAATGGAGATGCCCTTACGTGTATAGGTCTGTTCCCTGATGAGATTGCGGGATCCCGCATGTGCACGAACTTACACATTTTGCGTTCCATCACGTTTCGTGCCAGGCAAATTGGTGGAGACAAAATCGACGTCACATATTCCTCTGCTGCACGAACTTACCCAAACTTTTTAACTGGTGCATGATCGGCCATGTTTTCTTGCAAAAGTACAAATAGCGTTTCGGTGTTTTTATTTAGAAAGTGAGGTTAGGTTGAGTGTATAGTAAATTGATTGAATAAAGATATTAATCAAGGATAATTCGGTGATTTAAATGATTAGATTAATAATTTATAATTAGAAGTACAGTTTAAATAAAATTCGTGTATTCTGTGAATTTTTTCTTCTTGATTTTCTCCCTCGATTTTTTGGTTTGTGGACACTTTTTCTCCCACCATATAAGTAAGTATTTACACGGAAAGTTTGTGCACGAAAATCGGTTGAACAGACCTTAGGGATACGCTGATTTTCCCTAGCCAGATTTTAGCCCGAGTGCTGTCAAATTAATCGAAATGACGTCAACTTAAACGAAG
Organism: Leptarthrus brevirostris; assembly: GCA_964036015.1. Lineage (NCBI taxonomy): Eukaryota > Metazoa > Arthropoda > Insecta > Diptera > Asilidae > Leptarthrus > Leptarthrus brevirostris. Next base: position 19,790,959 of record OZ038375.1, on the reverse strand, counting down.
TACAGCAGTCACTTTTCTGTTATATATATTATATTCTGTATACTTTAAGTGAAATAAACAAGGATTTAATGAAAAATTAAAATGAAGTGAATAATGGAATTTTGTCAAAATAATAGCCTCTGTCGACAATCTGGAATATCCTATCACACCTAAGACAAACTACCATTAACCAATTATCTAGAAATGAATGAAGTTTTAAGATAAATTACAAAATATTTATATTTTATTTTTTATTTTTTTTTTCTGTGAATAGTCGTGCACTGGCGGAAAATAAATTTGTCTGGGAGGACTCTGCGAAAACTTTAATTATAGATTTTTTGATCGTTAAATTTTATATTTATGGAACGATCAATTATGCGGTTTATAAAATAAAAATATTGACACTGATTAGTATTCTTGTACTTTAGATTTCCAAAAAATGTAGTTTTACGCCAAAAGTGGTGTAAAGTTCTTGGAAGAAGATTTTCGAGACCTATTTAAACGAGAGCAGAGAAACGAGACTAGGCAGTGATGCAATCCTACAAATGAAATTAGTTTGCTCAGTTACAAAAGTTCTTGGAAGTTAGATTTACATACTGGAAAGGGTAATGTGATTTGTTCAGAGCATTTCTTAAATCTATTTCAACTGAGCAAACGATATAACTGGACATGCCTTTTGCAGCTAATCTAATTTTTTCAAACAATCCACACAAATTAAATGTGAGAGGGAAAACATTGCAATCATTGAGCATTTGGGCGAATTCAATTTATGAAATTTAACTGAAGTCGTAATATTAAGCAGTTTTAATAACTTGATATTTTCGTTCCAAAATCGTTATCCTGATTATATTTTTATATAATGCTGAGATTAAGAAGAGGAATTTCCAATTTTATATGGTAAAATTTGTATTTATATATTCTTTTATTCAACGTGTCTAGGTTGTTTAAAAAACTTTGTTAAAGTTGCCACGATTTTTCGATTTTAGGGCATCTACATTAGTTTCTTCCTCGTAGGTGTGGACAAATTTCGGAACAATTCTTCTTCTTCGGTGATTGATAACTCACAGCTGATTGATATTGTTTATTTAATTCACTTTTATCACTAGAACTTTCTTCACCATATTGCTGGAGTCTACAAGAGGGGTTGGGGGGCGACTATCAACTTTTTATTCATTTTAATTTGTTTTTACGGTTTCCTGTAAACGTATTGATCACTTCCAGACTAACCTAAAAACTTAATTTCAACAGTTCCTCAGTTCTCATCAATTTACCTAAAGAGCATTTGATAACTTTCCCATTTTCATCCCCTCCACCAAAAGAACATTTTCACTAGGTTTTTACCTACGCTTTTTTACACAGATAAAACAGTCTCAGATGTTTGTTTGTCTACCGCGAAAGTTGACGTTGTTTTAAGCAATTTTCCGTTAACACTTAAATGTGCGCTTTGTGGAAATTTGTATTTTAAACATTAGAAAACGGAGATAAATGCAATATGAGGTCTCTTCCCTTACGAGAACTAGTGATAACCAGTGATGGCTAAATTTTCTCAGTGGGTGTTTTCGAGTTTGCTTCTAAAGCATAACACCGGGGAGATTGGAGACATGTCAGAATCATATCGCCTCTTACTTCCGATACGACTTAGTCGAGTCAAAATTCGTGTTTTAGTTTTCCAAAGTCAAAAACAGTCAACGTGTAAGATTATGATATATGCAACGTTATTGTTGATTTTATTGTTAAACAAAGTGGCCACTTTTTTTCAAAACCAAATTTCCCTGACGTTTCCCGGTTTTCCAAATAATATTTGAGGTTTTTCCCTGACTTACTTTGTGTCGTGTCAAGCGCGAATCTAGGTTTGTTGAAGAGGATGGGGAATATGATTACGATTAATTGTTTCAAATTCGAATCGTCCATTTGTCGTTTGTGGGCTCCCTGATTTCAGTGAAAATGCCCTGATATTTCCCTGACTACTTTCAGATCGATCTTTTTGGAAGTATTTGAACTTTTATTAATTAAGCGTAAATTAAAGGCATTGTTTTACGAAATGCATAAAGTTACAATGGTTAATTCGTTTGGAAAGATATTTTGTGTGTCATGCTCACCAAACACCAAGAAATTGGAGAGAGGTTTATCATTATTATTATCTTAAAATAGAAATGTCAGTCAGTTGTCAACAGTGCATTCTGGTTTTGCTACTCGGATTGGAGCAGAGCTCTGCGCTGCTATTTTATTTCCTGCTCTTTTTGTCTCCGATCCGAGATCTACTCTACTCGGAGTGGCTGTAAAGAACAAACCTAATGTTAACTCGTGCTCGCTACTTGTATTGTCAAATCAACATCTCCTCAAGCACTTTTTATCACTGAACATTATTTCTGTTCGTTGATGCCACTCCGAGTCAGAAAGAGTCATTTAGAGCCATTTTGTAGTCTACTTGTGTTATTTAAGAAAACAGTAGCAATCTTCTTGCGCTTTTTGTGTTTTTTGAGATAAGAGTCGCTCTTTATTCTTTATGTGACATCCTCGCCAAATACTGCAAACAAATTAAAGACGAGGTTGTTGTCTAAAAATGAGATGAGTGATAATTCAAAAAAAAGTGACAGTCAGTTGTTAAGAGTTGAGTACTGCAACCAATCTGGTTTTGCTACTCGGATTAGAGTAGAGCTGTGCGCTGCTCTTTTATATCCTCCTCTTTTTGGATCCGAGTAGAGACAAGCCGAGATCTGCGCCACTCGGAGTGGCGTCCGCGAACAGACCTATTTTCTCAGTGCTTTTGTTTGCTCTGTTATGAATAATTGTCAATTGCATTGAATTGTCAGTTCCTCAAATCAGTGCAATGTTACTGCCACCAACTAGCACTTTTTATCACTGCACTTTTTGTCACTCAAAGTCAGGGAACAGACCTATTGTATCCCCAAAAGTGTTTGAGGAGAAGTTGATATGACATAACGTTACATCGCTTCTAGTGATCACTAGTGCTCGTTAGGGAACAGATCTAATATTTCAGTGTAGTTATGCCCCGACCAACTAGCACTTTTAGCACACCAATTTTTGTACTAAATCGAATAATTATATACAATTAAACACTTTTAAGTGCAATAATCATTACGGTTTTATTTTCTATGACAGTTGTAGCTGTACACTACGTACATATCACCTAATAATTTTAGAAGCATTAAAAACTATGCCTTTGGTAAAATTCCTATTGTGCATTAAACTATGACAGTGATTCGCAACCTTGTTTTCGTCACGGAACACTTTTAGTGATTTAAAAATTTGGCGGCACACTGACAATATGATCAACTTAAAAGTTAGGTTCAACACATACACTCACATCCGCTCCACCAACAACATTTTTGACATTTTTGACCAATCGGGAAACCTCATCTACCCAACAAAAAAAAGGAGAATTCCCCCATTCCGGCTGTCAATAAGGGGAAATGTTTTGGTTCTGTTTTGATACGTTAGAAGAATTGCTTTATAAGAGTATCATTAATAGGTATTCGCATTAGTGCACACATAAAGTATCTCGCAGAACACTAAAATGCCGCAACACAGTGGTTGAGAATCACTGTACTATGAGCTAGATTTAAGGTGTGAGATAGGTAAGAAAGTAAGAGCCAAGCTCCTCACTCCGATAAAAGGATGATTATCTTCTAAATCTAAAAGGAGACAATGTTCCAAGTTCAAGTTGCAAGTATTAAACTGTTTGCTCACTAGCAAGTTCCAGAAATCACTTCCAGAAGCGACTTGCGCAATTTTTTCCGGTGGAAACACTCAATGCTAAAGAACTTGCAAAAGTTTTGATGCAAGCAGAAGTCATTTTCAAAAGTTGAAGTAATTATGTGGAAACAATTGTTCCTTACGTCCAGAAGTGACTTGAAGAATTTTCTGAATAGATGACTGATGACTGGAAGTTCCAAAGAACTTGAGGAAGTTGTCTATTGAGATCTTAGCGTAAAACAATGATAAATATGAGTTGTGAGTGCAAACTATTCTTAGACTAGTGGAAAAATACAACTATTGATTCAAAAGGTGTTGTCCTGAGTTTAGGTACACTTATCTTTCATAGAATTAACAAATGAAATTAAAAAGCAGAATAGATGATCAAATATAGCGGCAGACTTCAACACGCCCTACGTACGGAGAGGTACGGAGAAAACTACATAATCGCCGAACGCAGTTTGGTCAAGACCTGAATAAAGCTAGAAAACAGAAAAGTGGGCAAAGCCTGGATGACGTGTACACTAGCAAATGAGAGTTTATGCTTTGTTCTCATTTGCACAGAGGTGCGCAGGATAATTTAGTACGTAAAATTATTTCAGATAATAATAATAATAGAATAGAAAAAGGAGTACTTAAAATTAATATATAAATTCTTCACCGAAATACTCCTTTTTACAATTTTGTGTTTAAAAAAACTTCTCTTTTTCATTAATAACTACACAGAGAAAGCAGCAGCTACTCTTACCTTCGCGCACATTTTTCTGAATAAATTAACACATATTTAGTCTTTTAGCACATACCTATCTCATGGAAACATTTCTGGAAGTACTTGCAGCAAGTACTTGTATCACTTGCGCAAGTAAACTTCCGGAAGTTTTCGTTCTAGTGGAAACTCTTCTGCAAGTACTTCCGAAAGTTACTTGATAGTGGACACAAGGCTTTACAGAGTTCAACAAGTCCATACTGGAACTTTTAAAAATGCAGAGGTAGAGAAAAGGTTAAGAAGGCTTGGTCTGGAGCAAAATACAGATGAGGGCACACAAAATTCGTGGATTGTGGTGAACTTTTCCGTATTCTACTATACTAGAATTTGAAAACTCTGATTGATAAAGCTTATTGTGCAAGTTACGAAATAGTCATCACATAAATTAACTCTACTGTGTACAAATTTAATACTTTACAAACTTTCTAAAAAATCGATAAAAAAATTAACTTTCAAGACTCGTCCTGATAAGGTACTTAACCCACTACCTATTATCTTTATCATACATGGGTACTACACAATAAAGTATGTTACAGGAGTACAAAATTATAAGCGAAAGAATTGGTTTTCAATGGGACTTAATTGCAGTGTTACGTCCTAACAATACTTGGATCGCATTATTTTTGTTTCAAGATTATAGTCAACATCCAGTCATAGTTTTTTATAGTTGTGATTTAGAGAATAAGTGTTCAAGTATAACATATCTCTACTTAAATTACTAACAGAAACATTAACAGGTAAAAGTATACCAGCATTTGTTAAAATATATAAAACTACTTACTGGAAATGCGCGAATACGCATCTTGCCCTCCTTTTTGGGTGCAGAACCCCGTAAATTCATGTTGACAAAACGCTTACAGTTTTCCTCCACTTCTATTGCAATATCTGCAAACTTTACACTATAAAAATCGTCCTTTCGCAGCCAGGAAATTCTTAAAATATTAACATAAGCTGAACAAAAGCGTTGAGTGCCCTGAAAAGAAATATTTATCATCATTTAGATATTAATGTAAAATTTAAAAATAATAAATTAATTAATACCAAATTACCAAGTATTCTTGTATATAAGTTCTATATTTTTTTCATAATTTGTCATGGATTATGGGGACAGCTGAGGCTGAGGCACACAGCAGAAGCTTCCTCGATGACGGATGATGGTTGACCACCGTAAACAGAGGAAATTTGTCAAACAAAGCAATTCACTGGTTAGTTCTATATTTATTTCTTTTATTTCGTTTATATACATCAATAGAAAACAAAGGTATCCTTAATTATCACAATTTTTGACAATTTCATTGCGAAAATTGTCGACAAAAAAGAAATTTTTCCAAATTCCCTCAGTCCGTCACACATATGTGTGTATGTGTTTTATCAAACTGTCATTAAAAGAGGGACGGGAAGAAATATAATCGATATGTAGTGATGATCAAAAAAATACATTTCGATTATCTAAATCGTTATAGAAGAGCAAATCCCGGCAAAAACGTTTTCTTTAATTTTCCTAATTTACAATAGAATAGTGAATAGAACTGTGTGAATTTTGCAAGAGCAGTTCGTAATTAATAAACAATGCTTTGCATCTTATAACACGGACCCTGCAATCAGTTGAAGTTCAGATATTGATAAAACCCCACGTAAACGATAAAGAATTTTTCCACATTGCTTTTGCAACTTTATTCTTTCGTGGTGTAAATTTTATATGGGTAAGTAAATAAAGTGATTTATTACATGACCCCACAATAGACTTTCAAAAGAGACTTTAAAGAGTTAACAAGAAATTATTATCCTAAAAAAATTCAAATACCTTTTTGCAAGATTTATTCTTACAAAAAACATCGCTACCCTACTCTCAAGGAATGAAGTTTGTTAAAGTTGATGGTTAATTTAGAAATGTCAAAAAATCTAAATTTGCACACACACACACTTACAACCTAATCATGATTCGACCAATTTTTCAAATAATTTTATGAATAATCACTGACCATAATAGCAATGATTAATATATAAACTATTTTTAATGTATCTTTACGAAATAATTCTAGCTGATCTAACTCCCAAAATTTATATCCACATAATCCAATGGTTCACTTTTCGACATAAGCAAAACATGCATCCCACATAATCCCCACGTATGACATGTGTCAAACAGCGCAGAAATGTTACTTTTTCGCGTTAAATAGGTAAAACTTACCACAAAAATGACACTTTTTTTTTAAAATCAGTCAAATTCTTTACAGCACAATATTTATTTTACACATTTAATTCAATATATTTACAATATTAGAACTTTTATCACTATAAATACAATCTTGACACCGCTATATCAATAAACGCAAGTTTTCATTGTTACTTAATACTTCGCTCGCTACGATTTAACTAATTATTAGCAAATAAGTTACTTTTTCAGTTAATTTATTCTTGAGCGGCATATTTAATCCGAAAACTATGTTTTATCGAATAGTTTAACTTCTGCAAGCCGTGCTTCTCGGTTGTATAAAAATAAACCAACACATTTAAATGTGAAACATGCAATGGTGTGCTTTTATTGACATTTAATTTTGTCCAATTGAAACCAACTTCATCGTACTACTAATGCTTAAAGCTCTCCGGTCCACTAATGAAAAGCTCGAGATAACAAATTGGAGCTACAAAAGCACAGAGAATTGTTTTACTTTTATTATGTTCACAAAAATTTAAAAAATTTGCTTAATTAACTGTTTGTAAAACTAATTTCATTTTAAATACATTTAAATAAATAAATAAAAAAAATAAAATATCATATAATTCAAATAGACCTAATCGTTTTATTTGAACTGGAGCCAACTTCATCGTTCTACTAATGGAAAGCATAGCTCTTCGAAGACATGGTATGCTGCACAGGGTGGTTGTGATTAAGTAATTAGAAATATTTGGCTTGGGTACATGCTTAAGCTTAACAAGGCCAAACTGAAACTTCTTGTTGGCCTTGTGACTGTACATGCCAGACGCCAGACTAAGGGCTCATGCCATAAAATGGGAAGGGCGAACACTAGTCTATTCAGGGGATGTAGGGAAGAAGACGAGACCGTATTACACATTCTCGGCCAATGCCTAGTCCTAACGCAAAAAAGGTCTAGAATCTTAAGAACATACTACTGCGAAGATTTAGCAGAAGTTAAGAAATCAGGTTATAATCGAATTATCGAATTCGTTACGGGGATCAGTTGGCTCTACAGTGGACTTTAGGGTACGCTGCCGAGCAGGCGGCGTGGCCACTAAAAGGCTTCAGTGTAAGGAAGACACACATCTTCCCCCTCTTGCAAACCAACCAACCGGATACAAAAATTGGATTTTCTAGATACAAAGTTAGTAGTTTAAGAATCCAAGGAAATACAAATTTGTTAAAATATACAACGGCATACTTACTAGCAAAATTTTTTGTTAATATCATGTTTAATGATCTTTTCAGATTCATGTGCATTGAGAGTTCCCCAAAACGCCTTTGCATGCGTGGCGATATAGGATCCCTCCCATTTTTCTTTGTGCCTCCTCGTTACCCATTCCATGGTTTCTTTGTTGATTTCCTGGATAGGTATGCTCTGGTTGAGTATTATTGGAGTGTCCTCATTTGTGGCCCTCTGCGCTCTCTCATTTGCTTTTCCATTACTTGAGATGCCACAGTGCACGTATATTAGGGTGACATCGTTTTGTCTCCCTAGCTCCGTTCGGTTCTGTTTACATCCTTCTATCGTTTTGGATTTTACCGCGGCCTTAGTTAAAGATTTGATGGACGCCTGGCTATCCGTGCATATTGCAATCCTGGAGGATCTTACTCCCCATTCTATTAGCTGTTTAGCTCCTATCTCTATCGCTGCGATTTCACATTAAAGAACCGAAGAGGAGTCGTTTACCCCTCCTCATAAATCCAGGTTTAGTTCCTTGCACGATATTCCAAAAGCTACAGCCACACTCGCATTTTGAGCCGTCTGTATAAATCATGCTATTCTTGATCCATTCACATTTTGTTGGAAAGTTTTGAAGATTGCCTCGAAATTTGGGTTACCAGTTTTGAAGTTCCAGCAATCTTCTTCCTCAAACAGTCTCTTGATCGTATTACTATTACATACTCGGTTGATCTTCTCATGTTACCTTCCACAGTTTATTCATACGTAAACTTACAGCCGAGTTTAGTGCCACCTGTTTAACATAGACTTCTAGTGGAGTAATATTTAGAATTACCTTCATGGCGCTTGTCAGTGTTGACCTGGTAGCCCCCGTTATGCCTAGACAGCACATACGTTGGGCCGGGCCCATAATCTTCCGGTTTCTGCCCACCTCCATTGCTTTCCACCAGACTATCGCACCATGCGTTATCATGGGTCTGATTACGCATGTGTATATCCATTTTATAATATAGGGTGATAGTCCCCATATCTTACCCATCGCATTTCTACATGTCCACAAAGCTCTTACCGCTTTGTTTTTCTTTTTGTGTAGATGCCTAGTCCAATTTAGTTTCCCGTCCATCAGCACACCCAGAAATTTGGACTCATTCTTTAAGGTTAATCTAGTGTTTCCGATGCACTGGGGGAACTATATTTCTTAATTTATGTCTTTTGGTGAAGCAGCCGAGTTCCGTTTTATTTGGGTTTATCTTCAGTCCGCAATTCTGCGCCCAAGAGGTTGCCGTGTCGATTGCTTCTTGAAGTAAGTATCGCAAGTTTTCTTCAAACTTACCTCTGACTTGAATAAATTACGTAGAGTCCTTTACCTGATAGGGCTTCAAGCAGTTCATCAATCACTATCAGCCACAATAATGGTGAAAGAATTCCTCCTTAAGGAGTTCCTCTATTTACCATCGCCGACAATTGTTCAATTTTTGTTAGAAAATCCATATTTTTTCGACGTATTGTCTAGAACCGTTTTTGTTCTAAAAGATAATCAAAAGGGAAATAGCCTCCAAGATTAAAAGCAGTTTCTGCAGTTTCTGTTTTTATTCTGTTCAATTTTCTGAACCTCTGCTGGACTCGAATATGTTTAATCTGTTTGGGACGCATTTTTATTATTAGATCGGAATCTTATCTAATTCGGCTAGCGACAAAACAACTCAGGTCCGATGAACTGAGAATCCGCGCCTTTTTTCAATGCCCTTATAGCTTGGTACCCAGGCCAAGGTGATTCTGTTGCCCTGGGCCAGTTTTCATTAAGGCAGTCCCAGGCTACCTAGACTCAAAGGTATTAGGCCCCAGAACCCTGAGTGCTGCTTAACTTTCTGACATTATATATATTTTGGCGTCGCGTATTCTTCTTTGAGTAATCCCACGTGCACAGAGTATCTCGCGCGTATCTCTCCTTGAAAGGTGGTCGGTGCAGATCCGAGCGACTTATACAGCCTTAGTCTGGGTTCGTAGACTCCGATGCTCGCTCTGTCACCCATCTTGAAACTATCCGCATACCGAATCAGAGGTCACTTCTCAAAGATGTGGCTGTTATTAAGACAGTATTATCTGCTTTCAAGGATCAACTTGTATGGTGTATCAAAATTGTGCCTTGATTACAGGGTCATCCTTAAATTCTTCAAGTATTTTCCTGTGACCAGCCCGATTGCGTGTTTTGAGGAGATTGGAATTATGCAGTCTTATTGCGTCCGAGGAAGCCACCTTCTATAAGTAAAGATGTAAGGAAGAGAGGTCCAGTAGAGCCTCCATGGCTGCAGTGGGGCAGATGCGCATGTTGCCCATAGCTCCTAGACAAGCTGTGTTCTGCAGTATTTGTAATGCAGACTGCGGTGTTTTTTGTTGTGCTTTTGATTACCATACGAGAGTCGCATAGGTGGCTATGGGTCTTATATTCGCTTGCTCTTAGGGCCATTTTAGGCCCAGGTTTTATCAAAGAGTTTTCGACAGGAACAAATTGCAGTCAAAGCCTTTATTGTAACTATTTTTAGGTGAGGATTCCATGTGAGTCTTTGATCTAGAAGCACACCTAGATATTTGACCTCACTTGAGAATTCTATCTGTGTTCCTGGAAGAGTGGGAGCTTCTAACCTCGCTTCCTTCTTCTTGTAAGGGGTACAATGGTTGTTTTGCTATGGTTGACTTTGAACCGTTCCCTAAGAAACTAGGACTGTACCATTGTGATGGCATTTGCAGTTTTCCAGATATAGTTCTGTCATGCTTGCTCGTAATGGTAATTATCAGGTCATCTGCATAGCCCTGGCAGTCGTAACCAGCATCAGTCAGTCTTAACAAGAGATCATCAATAAAAAGTGTACACAGCAGAGGGGAAAGGGCTTCTCCCTCAGGACATCCTATGGTGGCCATTACTGTTACCGATTTATCCCCCAGCCTGGCCGTGATGTTCCGGTTACTAAGCATTGCCCCAATCCATCGGGTCATCAGTAGTTCGATTCCTCTGTCGATAGCCGCTCCTTCAATGGATGTGATCGACGTGTCAAATGCAATGTCATGATTCGATTGCAATCAATCGTAAATATAGAAGGTACATTGATAAGGTACATACAGGTATCATGCATAGAAAACCTACTAATGGCTACACTTAATTAGAGTGCGGATTGCAATTCAAATTAACAAAGCAAGGGGAATGGAATTCAATAAGTGCATCTCAACCGATAGTGAACTTAATAAAACAATATAAAAGAGAATCGAAAAATACCAGCTTTGATAAGAAAATAATTATAGATGCAAATTAAAAATTAATACAAAATGAAGGGAATTTACTTCAAATATACAAAAAATAAATTTATTGAAATCCAATAAAGAGTAGAATGAAAATAATGCCTTAAATATTTTGATTTGATTGAGAGAAGCAGGCCGGACATTCCTTACATTAATATTATGTGCATGTAGCCAGCCATATGCGGATCTTACGGATTCTGTGCACCGAAGCGTTGTCATGTTGGAGCATCCATCCTGTGTCGTTATTTCTTCGTGGATAGAGAAGTAAATTAGCGTACATTTCTTTTCGAAAAATGACGAGGCTCTTTTCGCACATCCCTCCAATATGAGTTAAACCTGTCTCAAAAAAAAATAATCTAAAAGGGAAATTTGGGTCAAATAGTAAAAAGGATTAATTTTATATTTGCCTAAAATAATGTACTTTTATCCAGTACGTTAGCATTTTATAACGTGCGAATTCAAGGCGAGCTTTCTTGTAAAAAAAACACTACTTCGAACTGAAAATTTTAAATCGCCACCATTTTGTTAAAAACAAAAAATTGAAAACGCCGTACCCGGTCCCAAGCGCGGTCGAAAAAGGAGGAGGGATTTTGTGATGACGTCCTTTTTGGCTATAAATAACGGACTACGTTCGGGCTACGGATCGTGAGAACTCTGTGGTACGAGTGTGGGTACGCGAAGATCATGGAGGTGGAGCGGGAAATGGTCCATTTTAGAATAAATATCTTGGGATTAAGAGAGACTAGATGGAGAGGAAGCGGAAAGCCTACATTTTCGCCAGAAAGAATTAGATGCACCCCGCATGGGAGGTTAAGGCTGGTGGCTAACCAATTTTGTCCGCCAATAACTATTGGACTGGTCATCAATATCCGACCATATTATCATCATCAGATTCCGGACCAGGGTACGTAACATATCAATAATTCAATGCTATTCGCCGGCCGAGCAAGCGGATATAACAATTAAGGCCTTCTACTAGCTTCTTTGCGACACCTTTGATAACGCTCCTAAAGATGATATCAAAATAGTCATGGGGGATGTCAACGCTAAGATTAGTTCTAACAACATGGGCAAACTTGAAATCGGAAACAGGAACGTAAATGGGGAGTTGAATTTTGTAACTCGCGGCAACTTGTCATCGGTGGATCCTTATTTAAACACAAAAACTGCCAGCTGACAAACTGATTTTCGTCGGACGGTAGAACTGAGAATCAGATTGTTATTGTTTCGAAAAGCTTCTTCTCGACGTAGGGTTTAAGCGTGGCGCTGATATTGGCAGCGATCACCAGCTAAGTTTCGCTTATGTACGGCAGCAGTACGAGTACGTCACACAACATCTTATACGCCACGGCTCAATGTGGAACTACTTAAGGCGGATCCCATTGCTGCGACTGATATTCTTCTTCCCGTTGTCCAGAAATGTTGGGAAACCGAGACCTATCACACTAAATGGAAAACAGGCGTTATTGTGAAGATTCCTAAAAAAGCGACCTAAGGATTTGTAGCAATTGGCGAGGTATATCTTTTAACTGCAGTCTCCATATCTCCAAATTGATGAAAAAAATCACTTAATGCGAATCAAGCAAACTGTCGCGCGAAAGGCAGGCTTTCGTGAGGGTTTCTTCTGCAGCGATCGAATCAACACTTTCCGAATCATCATCGAGCAATTCGCCAATTGAGATCCCCTTTACATCTAATGTTCGTCGATTTCGAGAAGGTGTTTGATAGCATTGATCACAAATATAAATGAGCAGCTTTACGTAGAAGAGGCATCCCAGAAAAAATTATCACTATCATAAAGAGTCTTATTCAGAAGTTCAATGTCACGTCCTACACAAGGGAGACCTTTCAAGTACTGAACGAAGTGAGACAAGGATGCTTACTGTCACCTTTGCATTTCCTGATCGTCATTAATAACGTATTGTGCAGCACCCTAGATGACTACAGCGCGAGGGATTAGATGGAAACTTTTCAACCACCTTATGCACCTGGAATATGCCGACGACGTATGTCTCTTATCCGACAAGCAGAGTCATGTAACTCTAATGTCCGAAGCCCTGTGTGGAGAAGGTCACACAGACCAAACTTATGAGCTTGGAAATTTATCTTGAAGAGAAGCAAGTAGAAGAAGTGAATGCATTTTGCTAATTCGGTAGCGTAGTTACATCAGACGGCGAAGCTGAAGCTGATGTACAGGGTCCGGGATTTTGAATCGAACGTAAAATCTGTTCTGTTGTACGGCTATTCAACATATAAAGTGACCTGTCAGATAAAATATAAGCTTCAAGCCTTTTTGTCAACCGGTGTCTTCGGCGCATCCTTAACATCCATAACAACGAAGACCTACACAGACTTACAGGCCAAGACGGGATAGGCACCAGTGTTCGCAGGGAAAAATGGTCATGGATAGGCCACTAAGGAAAGACCACAACATCACTGAACAGGTTCTGGATTAGAACCGCGCAACGCATGAAGCAGATTCATCATGGCAACAGTTAAAGGCGTTGACGCAGAACCGGACCAGGTGGAAAGTCGGTGTATTAGACACCCTATGTACCACAAATAGTTAAAGGACCCAGAGAATGGGGAAGAAATTATTTTTCATACCTTCACGTTTAGGATGATATCTTAGTAACTTTTGAATATTTTTTAATAAAAATTGGTAAAAAAAATAGTTGACAGTATACTCCATAATATACCAATTACCTAATCAATATATATTACTATATAAAAGTAAGTGTACAATGTGCGTGCCGCTAAAACTCAGAAACGAGTCCAGGTACGATCAAGGGAGTTAAATGGTATGGTAGCCCTCTATCCTCCATCCATGAAGAAGGTTCCTGTTTTTACCTGAAGGGCGTGCTTTTGAAGATATAAGGGCTGAAAGTTTCGCCCTCTGAAAATTTCTAGAACAGTCCAGAGAGAATTCCACAGCATTTCAGAACATCCCGGAACATTCTGGAATGTTGTGGAATGTTCGGAAATAGTCTGGACCGTTCGGGAACATCCCAGATCATTTTGCAACATTCCAAAACACTCTCGAATGTTGTGGAATGTTCTGGAACATTGTGGACCATTCGAAGCTGTTGTTGTCTGTTGGACGGCTATTCCATAAATTCAATTTTCAATAAACATTTTTTACCTCTTGTATTTTAAAGTTTATCCTTTTATACCAACTACCACACAATCTCATATCAACTCCCTGAGCGAAGCCTGGCGTTCCCCTTAAAGTGGTTGGATTTTTTTTAAACTAAACTAAAAACAAAACAATAACTTTACAAAATGCAAGATATTTTATTAAATGAACATAATTAATCTTTTGGAGGTAAAAAAATTGTAAACAGGCAATAATAACTAACTTAATAAGGCAGCATTTTAAAGTATTTCAAGGCAAATAAACGTATGAGTTTTCATTTGGTTTCTTTTCGATATATTCTTTATCAATTAATACTAAAATTCTCGAATTAATGGATTTCACATCTGGTTTAAACCTATCCTTGAGAAGTGTAATAACTTCTTCAACAAGTGCTACATGCTGGAAATTATAATTAAGATTAATTAATTTCTTCTTTTATATATGAATGCAGTACTTACTGTCATAACTCGACGTGTTTTCATAGCCCGAACGATTCTAGAATCAATTAACACTGTTCTTTCTGCCTCTGTTTTTCTCCAAATATCTTCTGCGTCGGCAGTCCTTTCTTCAATTTTGGTTGCTTGAAACGGTACTTTAACCCTTTAAATTTAAAAGTATTAGTTTAAAAAATTAGCAAACCCATAAAGAGTGCAATTTAAATAAAATTAGATACAAAACTAGATTTCAGGAATTAATAGTTGAGATGTAACGACCATTTCTGTTAAGGGTGTATTCTCATTTTACAATCTCAAATAGAGTAATTTTTAAATATAAATAAATAGCAAGAAAAGTTTTTATGACTTACGCGTACAGACTATTCAACAAATTAATTTGGTTCAAATAAATTCTAAATTAAGGGTAGGTTC
Source organism: Leptarthrus brevirostris (assembly GCA_964036015.1). Lineage (NCBI taxonomy): Eukaryota > Metazoa > Arthropoda > Insecta > Diptera > Asilidae > Leptarthrus > Leptarthrus brevirostris. Next base: position 19,775,818 of record OZ038375.1, on the reverse strand, counting down.
TACTCGAGCAATTTACAATCCTTATAGTGTCTAGAATAAGCCTCTAAAACGATTTGGCGAAGTTCGGAAAAATGTAAAAGTTACAGCCGATTTAGTGCGAACGCGTACCGGCCGAAAATCATGACTACGCGCGCCGTATTGCTGCTCAGCCGGTATAAATATCCTTTTATATGTTCTGTTTGGACAATATAATGTTCCTTGAATATAATAGCCAAAATCACTTTTACAAGGAAGAGGAAGGACCCCCCCCCCCCTAAACGTTACGTAACACTCAGATGACTATTTTTTACGTAAAAATGTCAATTATGTTGCGCAAAATACCGGAATAAGAAGCAATGTAAATTAAACGAAATTTCAGCCCACTTTGGCCCTAATGTGTGTGCGTGAAATTCGTAAGTTCATGGCTTGTAGTTTAGGTGGTTTTGGTTGACAGCAACGGTCGCACTCTTAGAGTCCAAACTATGGACTCGTGGTACACGGCTTATTGTGATTATTTACCATATTTATACTTATGCTCAGTAACGCGACTCTTTTCGTATGTAAAAAAATATGTGTAATGTAAATATACCATATAAACTGAGCCTTGAGTCACGAGTTAAGAGTTAGGACTTTTAATTTTAACAAAAACTTAATGTTACGTAACGCGTTGCTTGAGAATATTCCCTATAGGAAATCTACTTTCCCTCACTTTATTTCAAGAATTGTGAATGCTCAAGAACAATTTTACCATGAAATTACAACTAAAAAGATGCAACGAGATATTTCAAGGGGTCTTGTCTAGTTGTAAAGGTTGATTTTTTTTGCAATTTTGCAATTTGTGCATCGGATTAGATCTGACAACGTTATACGAGTAGGTTACACAGGTGCCACTCGACGCTCAACTCGAAATGTTTACCCCTTTCTACTGGCGATTATGACTTACTGTGTACAGTTATATGGTAGTAATTTGCATTGTTACCAAAATTGACAAACTATGAGTAAGATATCTCGGAAACTGCTACACCGATCGACCTAAAACTTTTTTAAGCTTCTTTTGAATACTAAGAAATCCTTCGTGAACGTAACTATATTTTATTTATTTATTTATTAACGAACAAAACCAAAAATTATAAATCTGAAAAACGTGCTTTTAAATTAAGCGACCATCATTTCGTCTATAATGACTTTCTTGAGAAAACCCTTAGTTCATGAACAAGGTGGTATATGAGTTTACCTAATAGAATCTTTTTCTGTTTTTGATTTCAGATGATTAAGCTTGAAGAAATCATGCAGATCGCCGAGTGCTTATAAAAAAAAACTTCATGGAAAGTAACTTTACTCGTTTACTTTTAAATAAAGAATTAGTTCTAAAAAAAAATTTTGATTGTTCAAAACAATTTCCGAAAATCAATTTTTTTTTTTCATTTCTAACTGGACAAGACCCCTAATTGGTGAAATTTAACAAAAGCAACGATCTGCCTATAAATAATTTTTTTATAGCAGCTCCCGGCTGCCATCAGAAACAATGTTAATAAATTTGTTTGTAGACCCATTTAAAGTGAAACTTCCCTAACTCGAAGTTTTCTGTAAGTCGAATTTTTCTGATGAACACTGAAGTTTCTTTCACTTTTCGATATAATTTTACTTCCCTTAGTCGAATTTCTATAACTCGAATATTTTCATAACTCGTACCGATAGCTAACTTGAATTATCGGAGAAATACATAATTCAGTCGAGTCTAATTTCTCAGGGAAGTACACAGATGCCGATGTCAGTAAAATGTCATTATTTTATGAGCCACATAGGAACTCGCAACATTTTCGTGCGTGCGGTGGATTTTTTCAATATTACGGGATATCGGTAGTTGAATTATTTCTTGTTTTTTACGAAATTAAAGTACAAATGTATTGTGATGGTGCTTTCAAATGCTGGCAAAATGTCGAAGCGAAACTTGAAGTGTTTATCCCTCGAAGAAAAAATTTCTGTGATTGCCGAAGTAGAAAAAGGTGGTAAGAGAAAAAAGGCTATTACTGAACAATTTGGTATTCCGCCCAACACTTCATCGACCATTTTGAAAAACCGGGATTCACTTTTCGAAAGAGCCAATGAATATGGTGCTAACAGTAAGCGCCAATGGTTTACAACCTGCAACTACGATGATATTGATGCTAAATGGGTAACCGTGACACGTAATAAAATCTGCCACTTTCGGGAATCATAATTAGGGAAAAGGTTAAAAAATTTGCAGATGCTTTAGGGCACCTTGATTTTACAGCTAGCGTAGAATGGCTAGATAAGTTTAAGAAAAGGCATAATATTGTCCAAAAAACGATGTGCGGTAAAAGTGCTTCAGTGGAGACGGAGTTGGATCAATTCGTTGAGCGGCACGACCACCATGCCATGGTTCCCGGGTTCGAGACCAGGTCTCCCCGTGAGTTTTTATTAAGAAATTAAAATAATTCACTCCGTTTCTGTGCTGTTTTCTAGCTCGCATCAATGCAAAAAACAAGACATTCAAGTTTACTTATTTCGCTTACCCTAATTCCCTTCCGGCCAAAATCATGTTAACGAAATGAAAGGGTTGTCCCCTAGGCTTTGACCACATCGTATAAAAAAAAAGTATATTCGCATACTTATAACTAGGGCTGTTCACCTTCGCCTACTTCGAACCTTCGAAGATAACTCCCCCCCCCCCCCCACTCCTCCATAAAATATACAGACCAAAATCGGGTCAAAAATTGTTTCACCCACTGAAAATAATTCTGTAACATAGAATTAGATATTTTAAGGCGTTTGAGACACTTTTTGATGGGTTAATAAAAAACATTATATTAGAAAACAAGTCAAATGAAAAACTGTAAATATCTCTTATGCCAACTAACTACATGACTACATTTCTGCGTAGAAAAATTTGTATGCATTACTGTTTAAATATATTCCCCGGCAGGAGGGGGGGGGGACTATTGTATTAAAAACATTATTAAAAAAAAGAACAATTGACATTTCACAAAAAGCGATTGCGACAAATGAAATCTTAAAATCTTGAAAAACATTTTTGAGATGATTGGTCATGACTGTATCATGACATTTTTTTAATGTATTGCGAGTGGAAAAAAATCTGATTCACTTCTATTTGTTAAATAAAATAAAAGAAATTCGGAGTTTTTTCCGTCCCGAAAAGATTCTAGATTATGAAAAAAAGCCTTCCTTTCAAACTCATAATGTTCAACGCTATAACGCAACGAACTCACCTCTTTGTTTTTGAATTGTAATTACAGTTTATTCTGAAAACATCTTCTGGTTTAATACTCTTATTATTATTGCCAACTTTCTCTAAAATTCTGTGACAAGCTTTACGAAGTGAGATGGGAATAATTGAGAATTTCAAGCGTTCGTAATCAATGCCAATGAGTTCTTGTATTTCTCTAAATGTTAATGATTCTCGATCATTAAATAGCAATAAAATCTGCACCTGTACACAAAAATATACAAACATTAAAAAACTAAAAAAGAAAATATTTCAAACCTGTAGAGTTGAAACAGTAAATGTATATTTTGTGGGCTGTTGTTGCTTAGGTGTCTTAAAATTTCCTGTTATTATAGCATGACCTGTTAAAGATTTATTAATTGTACCGGATGTTGCATTATAATCGTTTGTTTATACCTAAATTGTTCATAATCGTCAATTTCCGTCCACTGTGATGATTATTATAAAATTCATAAAACACTTCAAAAACAGAACTGAAGCTTGCTGGGAGATGGCATGGAGTGCAAGACTATTAAACAATAAACTGTCAATTATTTGGCATTAATATTTTTAACAGTTTTAACTTACAGATATTTTCCATAAACCTTGTTTTAACACTGTAAGAGTAAATTCAAAAGGTAGTGGAACTTCCTTTGTTTGAACATAATCGTTAAACATTTGCTTATGTGTTTCCGATATTTTTATGTCGTTAATCATTTCCTCTAGAACATTTGTAAAATATGCACATTCACCCTATAAATTACAAATCAATAAAAAATTGTCATTCTCAAGCCGAAATTTTTTTAACAAAATTTCGGACTAAAAAAATTTTTAAATAATAAAAATAAATAAATGTAAATACGGAAAGTATTTGGCGCCGTTTGCTGTAGCTTTTCTTTGTTTATAACTTAAGAAAAATCATGAACAAATTATAAATCGTAACTTTCAATCTTGCTTTAGTAGTAGCATTACGTATCTAGGTTATCTAGTAAATATTAATACTTAAAATTTTCTCATAAATTAAGCAAAACAGAGGGTTGTGAAGAATATAAAGAATAAAGGTCGTTTGTATTAACTAGAGGTCCCCCACATGAGCACGGGGCAACATTATGTTAAATCAACTTCCCCACAAGCCCTTTTTGCAGTGAACATGCAATGCCATGTGTTTTGAATTAAATTGAATTATCAGTTGACATTTTTCATATTTTTTTTATATACTATTTTCTATTTATTGATTTTTAAAATTTGTATACAATACAATAAAAAAATTCTTTTAGAGCCGGAATATACATTCATACCACTATAATATTACTATGTTGCTTTAAACAAAGAAATTGATATACATATGTATATATGCAATACTATTTTTGGGAAAAAGAATTTTAGAGAAAAACCCCATTGAACACTTAAACTACGCTAGCTTAATTAACCTATTTAACTACTTAAACTAAACTACTTATGCCTATGACTAACTAGTTGGGCATTAGTTGCGAAATTAAGGGATTTTCTGAAATAGAACATTTATCAAAGAATTTATATGCTATTTTATTTGCTTTTATGCTTATATATTCAATTTCTGCCTTCCGGTGTAGTTCAGAGGTGGAGAAATGCCATGGAAATTGAAAAATCACTTTTATCACAATTAAGGGTTGATCTTCTATTTATAAATGGGTACATTGTTTTGATTAATATGCTTGTTTTGTTTAAGATTGCAGATATATGTTTGGAATAAGTAAGAGTTTTATCAAGTATGAGGCCAAGATACTTGACATGGTCAGCCCAAGGGATGACGCAGCCGTCAAGGATCAGATTGGTACTTGGTAGAAAACGTGGATGTCTTTTGCGTGTAAAAAACATAGCTTGTGTCTTGTTTGGGTTGACCTTAATCTTCCATTTATGTAAGTATCTATTAAGAACATCAAGACCATTTTGTAGATTTGTGCATATATGTGTACCGTCTGTGTGGGAACTAAATATAGCCGTGTCATCAGCAAAGATGGATAAAAACAATTTGGTATGGTTGGGAAATCAGCAATGTATATGTTGTAGACTCTACAAGAGTCTAGTATTGGACCTAAAACAGAGCCCTGAGGTACTCCAAATATAATGCTCTTTTCTGTGGAACATGTAGATCCGAGGTGCACCCTGAACTTCATATTTTCATATTTGTCTAGTTTTTCAGTGCCCGTAACCCCTTGTGAAGCATGGGGCGAGAGACGAACTTCACCCGATTCGAGGCAACTATTGCAAGTGGACATACAATTCAAAGTGGATTCCGAACCACTAACAACCCCCATGGCTTTTATCCTCATCTGTTTGTTGTCAGCAGAAAACAATCATTAGTCGCCGCCAGTGAGATTCAAATCTGGGACTTCCGGATTGATAGGCCGACGTTTTATGACTTCCTCCGCCAACGACTTCACCGACTGGGGCCATTTTATTATGATTAAGGGGGTCCTCTACTCTCGCGGTTTCAAAAAATAGATTTTTTTTTTTAATTTCGATCTATATGTATCTGAGAATACGCCACAGAAAGGATTTCGTGAAAATCACATTCCTTTGCATGTTTCTGGGAACAGAAAGGTACCCGTCTCCGGCCGTTTCCGAGAAACTAAGCGCGGCGCGCCACGACGGCGCTTGTCCAATTAAAAATCATTGTCTAAAGAATTTACCGGTCCGTTCTTGAGAAGAATGTGGACAACCAAGAACATCAACGTGATGAGGAAGGAGAACTCTACGGCCCCGGTATAGCAGATTAACTCGTAAGTTACTACAATCAAGTTATACACCGTAATTTATCATTAAACGCGTTTTCCCGAAAGTAGTGTTGTTTTAGCTGCCGAGTAAGACTTCTCATAAAAGTATTGGTCCGATTTCAATAATTTTTTTTTCAATTGTTCAGAAAACATACAGCTATGTTTTCCCGAGTACGATTTGCAAAATTTTATTTTGTTCCATTTTTATAGCCTCTAATAGGTCAAAAAATGACGTAAAAATTGGAAATTTTTACAAATTGTTGCATAACTTTTACAAATCGCAAAATAAAAAAACTGTCTCGGTAAACATAGCCAACGTAACTATGATTATAAAGAATATCAATTTTCAGATTACAGATTACCCAATTGGCCACAACCCATGCAGTTTCAACATCAATATCATCAATGACGTTTCAAGGTCGCGAGAGTTATTTTTTTGCATCTTCAAAAGTAAAATTAAAAAGTCAAAACATGTATCTTCGAAATAAAATAAAATTTTTTTAAATGTATTCAGTAGATGTTTCGCAATTTATATCCCAAAAAACCGCTCAATTTCAGGTCACGAGAGTAGAGGACCCCCTTAAATTGAGGAATCCATGTACACTGGCTACTACGACATGATGGCAGCATGTGTGCATGGATTAGAGGGGTTGTGCGCCCCGACTAAATCAGGACTCACAGCCAAAAGTGATAGGGAAAGGTAAGAAAGACCATGGGTGAGCGTTACTGGGTTGCCGTGCAGGCTGATGCATGGCCAAAAAAGTTAGGCGCCCGCTTTTTAGCCGTGCTAAGCTCGTCGGATTGGGGGTGGGGATCTTGCCTCCTACGGTACAAAAAAAAGGATGCATATATTTTAAGAGATAAAAAAAATGGGGAAGAAATCTTAATATCGATGGAATGTACCTGACGACGAAGCAACCTCAGCCCAACAATTTTATTGGGCCTGTTGAGTTATTTACCACCACATCCTTATGACTGTGCCTACCCAACTAGCGCACACTTAAAAAAGTTTTTTTTATTTGTATTGTGTGGAGTTGTTTGAAAAGGCTACTTTTAGGATCCCAAAAATATTTTTTTCAAAACCTTCGGGGAATTACGTTATAATAACTCAAAATGACCGAAAAAATACAGAAAATTGATCTTCTAGGTTTCTTAAGATACAATTTTGATACTATCAGGGTTAGAATGTATTGAATCATAAATATCAGGAAAACTACAAATTTTTTCGTCAGTTTTATAGTTGCTAAAAAAATAAATGTCTTTATGTTAACTTATTAACCTCTTCAGGGACATTGGGACATATGTGTACGTTCAGTTTTTTTGAAATTATAAAAATTTCCACTGGTAAAAAGTATTACCTAACGTCTTCCTCAACAAGAAAAACAAAACTCTTATCTTGTGCCTGCACTAATAATATTATTTTCTATTGTACATTTAAAGAAATGAAAATAATGCAACTTTTTAGAGCGTTAAAGATGTTTGATTATTTAAATAATATATTGCTAATATTTCATAAATTTCGTAATCTCTGGTTCCTTGAACACCTTGTGGGGCATAGCGCATTTTGTATTACATTTATAAAATATATGAATTTTAATATTGAATTAATTCAAAACTGAAGTTGATAATATTAGTTCTGTTTTAGAAGAAAATAATAAACGTACACATACGGGTACGTTGCCAATTTATGCGGAATATTTTTCATATAATCAAGTTAACAATAACGTTCAGTGGCCACATATGTGAACGTTTTGTTTTTGTACATTTTCCCATTTTTTTTTGCTTACTGAATCATTTTCGATATAAAGGGAACAAAAAAACAATTAAATAAAAAATTACATGAATTTGTTCTCGCTATAAAAAAAGTCGTCCCTGAGGAGGAAAAACAGCTCTTACTTATAAAACCAACAGATCACTATTTCGTTTCAATACTATTGAAATTTTACAATAATGGGCTGTTGCGGAACCCTAATTACGCAAGACCGACTAGTTCTTCACCAGCCCTACTAGTTTTTGAGTTTCGGTTGACGATCTCCTGCCCTGCGCCTCTTAAGGATTACGGAACCTAAAGAAAAAAAATCACATTTTACTCACATCTTACCTTCAGTCTGGATATTATTTTGTTTTCCATTTCTATAGAACTCGGCTTTATATTCAGCAATCTTTTTGACATGCAAATTTTGTAGAAACTTTCAAAAACGTCTTTATCTACAAGACACTTATATAAATCAATAAATGTATTTATTTGTAGATCCAGATCGTTTTGCTGTAACGAAAAGTAGTTAAGGAATGTTTTAAAAACAAAAAGCTCAACCTTACAATATTTTCCTTTTTTAAATTGTTATGCACATAGTAAGCTAAATACTCAGGCATTTTCGAATTATTATTTAATATGAGCGTAAAATCAGATTGCATAATTTGCCGCAATTCTAAATCATTAAAGATGCGAGTTTCGTAATTGAAGAAACGTTGCCTTAAGTTTAATAAATCTTCAACGATAGCTGATTGATCTGAATATTTTTTTCCATCGGAAATGGACAATCCTTTCTCACGGAAGATGTTTGATATATATTGCCTAAAAGTGCTTATCTCCTGGCATTTAGAAAACCACTTATATAGAGTTTCTAAATAGATATCGTATCCTGTATTTTTGTCATTGATGTTAAAAATATTATGTAAAGTTTCTTCCAATTTCGGAAGAGTTTCCACATTTGTTGTAAATATGTCAGATAGAACATTTAGTATTTTCGGTTCAGTATTTTCGTGCAGATACCTCTGAACTCGGGACTTTTCATCAAGACAATATCTCTGTATGAAAATTACAATTAAAATTTAATTTGATTTAATAAGCAAAACTCGCCTGATACCAATCTATGTAGCCTATAGTATCATCAGATTCAATGTGATTTTGCAATCTTAATTTATAATATGTTCGAGAATCATTTAAAAATGGTTCTTCAACGTATTTCTCATAATGATTTATATCAGACATTGTAAGTATCATGTCAACTAGATGTTTCATTGTTGCGCTTTGTGCTATTTGTCCATTTCTTTCCGCTTGCACCGTCTTCAGAAGAATATTTTGTAAAATATTTTTATTTGGTTCAAAAACCTTAAGGAAGAGCTTTTAAATTTCAATCGACATAACATTAGTTTAAATATACATACCTCGATCTTGAAAATATCTATTCCCATATTTTGTATATTTTGCATTGTAATTCTATGCGTAATGTCTCTATCTAAGAAAAACAAAATTTTTCTAAAGCATTTCAAGCACGTTTCATGCTCTTCCCACGCTTTAACCAAAGAAATGAGCTCTGATTGCTCTAGGTCACCTTTTATTCTAGGGTTCACCCTTGTACTCAAATGATTTTTAATTACATTCTCAACAAGATTATAGAGCTTAAAGGATTCTCGTTGTCTCACTATTTCATACACCAGAAAATATATTTCATTGAAAGATAAAGTAGCGCTTTCTCTTATTTGTATTTTATTTAAGGCTTCAACAAGAAAATCGAAGCGCTCTGCCATTTTAGTTCGATCCTGAAAAATATAAAGTACATATTACATTTACTGCAATAAAATATAGACTTGTGTTATAATTCAACGAGATATAGTATCAATGCAATAATTTTCAAATTATATGACCACCATTTCGCGACAAGCAGCCATTACCTTTCCCAGCACTATTGGGAATGTCGTTGGTGGAATAAAGGATAGATAATGTGTAGGGCCTACCAATCCGGAGGTTCCAGGTACGAATCGAACCGGCGACGACCCATTGTTGTTTTCTGCTGACAACAGATTATGAAAAAAAGGTTGCAGAGAAAATGCCAGTGGTTCAGAATCCACTTTAAATTGTAGGTCCACTTGCAATCGTTGTCTCAAATCAGGTAAAGTTCTTCTCCCGTCCCATGCCCCACAAGGGGTTACGGAAATTAGGTAGAGAGAGAGAGATCGGTATAGCATGCAATTAAGTTTCTATTAAAAGTATAGAAGCATAACTCATCTACATAGGCTGTAGGCTTCAACAAACATATGGGTAAACATTTCGTTTCTGTCGCAGTTTTCTATTGCCTGTCAAGTGAAACAATTGTTACCAGAAAAAACGAACGTGTTTTTAGTTTGCCGAAGATGCAGCACCCGTTCCCGAATTTGCTCTTTGTAAGAAACTTTTTAACCACAGTGTTCTTGTTCGTAAGTTATCTTTTCTAGGGTTTCCATCAATTTTCGTTACTTGAATTCGTTCCTATCTGTTTGATCGCACGCAACGTATTCTATTTCGAGGTACACTTCTAATGATATTTATACTAACTCCAATGTTCCTCAAGGTAGCCGTATAGGACCATTGCTTTTTATCATTTACATCAATGATGTATCCTTAATTCTCCCTAATTCCAGAATTCTATGTTACGCTGATGACGCCAACATTTTTCGCGTTACTTCAAGTGTGAACGACTGTGCACTATTAAACTCTAACTTAGACGCCTTTCATAATTGGTGTTCTACAAACTTCCTTCCTCTAAATATTAGCAAGTGCACTACTATGTAGTTCTGTCGCTCAAGGAATCCATTGCACTTTAACTACACCTTAGACGGTAGCTCTCTGAACAGACTTGGCAAGACAAAAGATTTATTGGTCGTGCTAAATACAACCTTTTCATTTGACGACTATATCAACACTATCGTAAACTATGCTAATTCTGCTCTAGGATTTGTTAAGCGATGGTCTAAGGAGGTTGATGACCCCTATATAACTAAACTCCTTTATTTTACGTTCGTAAGACCTGTTTTAAAGTAAGCTAGTCCAGTGGCATTGAGGCTGTACAGCGTAGATTCGTAAGATTTGCCCTTTGTGGCCTTCCTTGGATCGATCCTATTCGGCTGCTCCTTACGCTGACCGATTAAAGCTCATTTCATTGGAGTCCCTTGAAAGTAGACGCGGTATCTCCGGAATTGTTTCTGCCTGCGATTGCTTGCAGGGTGCGGTTAATTCCCCCGAACTGCTGGCGGCTCTGAATTTTTCGAATCCTGCTCGCTCCTTGAGGAACCAATGCTTTCTGCATATTCCCCACCACCGCACAAATTATGGAATGCACGAGCCTATTACATCTATGTCTCGTCTCTTTAAGAATCATTTTGAGTTTATTGATTTTTACTTGTCGATATCTCCACTGAAGAATCAGCTTTGTTAGGGTTTCTTTTTCTATTTCTCTATTCTTTTGTAATTATATTGTTATTTTGATGTAGTACTCAGTATGAATATATACATATACTTATATTTTAACGTAATATTAACATACTGGATTATTTTGCTGTACAAATCGAACTAGAATTAATAAGCATTATTATTATTATCGTTTGTGTGGTTCTCAAGCTCCCACACATAAACGTATACATTGCCACGGTCTACATTCCACCTGGATCGCCCATCTGACTGCTCGAGTACTGTCGTGAAGCACTGTATATCTTCTTTGGTTCCTGATTCTTGTCATCATCCGGCGTTGCATATCATTCTTGGTTTTGATCCTGAATTGACGGCATCTTCTGATTCAAGTAATTTTTGTTATAACTTTAGCAAGGCTGACTATTCTGAACTTAATAATTGGCTCTTTGCCTGTGATTGGACGAATATTCTGAATGAGCGTGACATTGATAGTGCTGTAAAATAATTTTACGATTCTCATTTTTTTTATAAGATGTTGCCAAAGCTCAGGGGATGCCCTATAATGCTAAAGCACAGCCTTGGCAGGAAAGGAATTAAGGATGAGGGAAATGGGTTAGGAGGTTGAGTGAAGGAGGTGTCGATGTACGCCCCGTTTGAAAGTTTCAGGCTCATAAGACGAGGGAAAAACAGAAAATGGTAAACGGTTCCACATTCGTGTTATTCTGCTTAGAAAAGATTCCCGAAGTTTGACGGTACGTCCAAATTTGACCTGGAGAGTATAGGGGGTGGGAGCGACTTGTAGATTTTGTATCGCACGTTGTCATGTGCCTACAAGGAATCAGGCTAGCAATTTCGTTAGAACAATGTCCATGGAAATAGCGACAGAAGAGTGAGAGACAACCGACATTCCGTCGATGCTCCAGAGACTCAAGGCCCTCAGAGATTGAGGAATCGTCAATAAGTTTAATAGCCTTACGCTGGACTTTGTCTGACGCGGACAATGCGATGTGTCCGGTCCCTGCCCAAATATGAGAATTATATTCAAGTCTAGGCCTAATGTGGGACTTGTAGATCAGCGCTAAGTCAGGTGGAGTGAAATATTTCATACATCTCTGTAGCTAACCCAAGCATTTCATCGCACTTGGGTATATTCACGCGAATTGGGTATATTCACTCGGTCGACTGAAATGGGTTGGGGAGAACTGGGAGTTTTTTAAGGGACATTAAACAGCATTTTTGGATGCATTAAACGTAACACGATTTGCTCTGCCCCAAGCGAGGACCATAGAAATGTCATTGTTTAATGATCTAAACATGCGTTCCCGATTGACTTGACAAATGAGTACGCGGTATCAAGGGTGCTGTCGTCGGCGAAACTATGAATAGGATTGAGAGTAAGGGATAAAAGATCATTAATAAAAAGAAGAAATAAGGTTGGTGAAAGAACTGAACCCTGACGTACACCGGCATTTATTTCGTAGGAATCAGATGTAACTCCGTCAATTACTACACGGATTGAACGGTCTAAAAAAAACCTCTTTATCCATTTAACGAGGGCAGGGTGCAGACCAAATGTTTGAAGTTTGGCTAAAAGTTCAGCATGCCAGACTCTATCAAAAGCCTTTGAAATAGCAAGGGCGACGACTTCGGACTCACCAAAATTATGAAGGCAATGATTCCAACGCTCCGTTAGAGCCGTTAGTAAGTCTCCGGTTGAGCGGCTTTTGCCCACTAGTGCACTGTGATGGAGATGGAAGTGGCTGCGATGAAGGTGGCAAGTATGAATTAGCAGCAAACAGGTTAGCCTTGTCCAATGAGTCAGTAAAAACATTCCCATTATAAATGAGTGGTGGTGTTGACGAACAGGTGAAATTGTTCTTTATGGTTTTTACTAGAGACCAGAAGCCCTTACTACCCTTTTGAGTAGAAAATACCCTCCGTCTGATGCTTTGGCCGAAATTGAACTTTGCCCGACTAATTGCAAATATTTCGCGCATCTCTATAGATACGTCTCAATTCCTCTGAAGGACACAATTTATATGCCTGGAAGGCTGCTTCCTTATTTTTAATGGCTGCGAAACAATCATTGTTGAACCAATTGGTGTTAGTTGGTTTATGTTCTTGAAGCTATGGGGATTAAAGCGATGCATTCCAAACCATAGGATGTTCAAGATATAATCGGTGCTTCTGTTAGCATCTCTCATAGAAAAGCAATCAGACCAATCCAGCTCTCTGAGATATTTATTAAGTCCCGCCCAATCAGCATTTTTATAATGCCACACTAATCGTTCGTAAGTTATTTTTTCTTGGGTTTCCATTAATTTTCATTAATTGAATTCGTTCCTATCTGTTTGATCGCACGCAACGTGTTCTGTTTCGAGGTTCACTTTCTAACGATATTTATACCACCTCCTGGATTAAAGATTATTTCATTGAAATCCTTTGAAAGTAGATGCGACAACTCCAGAATTGTTTTTGCCTTCGATTGCTTGCAAGGCGCTGTTGATGCCCCCGAACTGCTGGAAGCTCTGTTTTTATCGATTCCTGCTCGCCCCTTGAGGAACCAATGCTTTCTGCATATTCCCCACCACCGCACAAATTATGCTATGCACGAGCCTATTACATCTATCTCTCGTGTCATTAATAATAATTATTTTGAGTTTATTGATTTTCACTTGTCGCGATCTCAACTGAAGAATCAGCTTTGTTAGGGTTACTCTTTGTTTTTCTTAAGTAATTATATTCAGTATTTGATAAATCTTAATAAATACAAACAAAATTATTATTAAAAGACATTTTGCACTGTTTGGGCTTACATCTGAATGGTTGCGATATTGTTTAACTTGACAAATATTCAAAATAACTTAAAAGATATGAAATTTGCAGTAAGACTACTCCAAACAAACCTAGCGAAAATAAGAGTTTTTACTTCATAAGTGTTTGGTTGCATTTATTCAATCATTAACGAGTAAACACCTGATATTTTGAGACAATATTTATTAAGGTAGATACCTACTAGCAAGCCAACACTTAAAAATTGTCAAAGCTTTATTAAGCTTGATTTCAGTCAATATTTACAATGATAGATTACAATCTTAGGGAATGTACGTGGTGCTATATCAGTTTTCCGCGCTATCAAATAAAGTGAAATTATAATTTGGTAGATCGTAGATCTTTATATAAACACAAAATTGGAATTTCGCTTTATTTGTTATGTTCTTCTTGGACAAATTTAATTTGTTTACCTTGAAAAAATTTGTATATCGCTACGAATCTACTGGGTGTTTTCACTATAGAAAAAAAAAATTATTTACCATGTTGGGCATATACGGCGCTTCGCAGGTCCCCATGATTTCTTTATGATAACTAAATTATATGCGCACACAAAAAAAATCTTAAATCTTCCTTTAATGTATTTGGTAGGATATTTTTAGCACTATTTATTTCTTCTTATTTAAATTGAATATAAATAACAGAAGTTATTCAACTCACAACGCAAGATCCAACTTTGACATCTAAAAATGGCAATATGACAGCGAAAGATGAATTGGGCCGACCCGTTCCACTAAACAGATAAGAAAATTTCGCGCACAAATTAATTTTTGACAAATTTTATTAGCAGTGCATTGAAGTGTATTAATTTTACAATAAAAAAGTTATTATATTGGCAATCTTTTAGATTTTAGTATGTTCGTGCTATGCGCGTTTTTTCTACACACCAGCCATGGACACGCAATTCTACTTTACTTCATACAAAGTATTTTCTAATGTGTAAACATACCTTTTTCACTAATTTATTTTGTTAAAAACTTTTTATAAATTGTCTAACTTTCTCAAACGCAGCCTACCTAAACTGAAATGTTATTATATTTACCTTTTTTAATTGTTGGTCCCTATTTCAATGGTTGTCGAACCGTTTTATTGAGCATCTCCAAATAATGCAAAAACTCACTGTAAAACTTTCCTCGTCGGAATTGTGATAATATTTCATGCAAGTACTATTTATTATCGTTAAAAACTACTATCAAATTATTTAAAAGAAAGATAATTGAATAACAAAAATAATTGTAGTTTCCTTCCTTAATAAAAATGTCAACGACTCGGGGAAAACCCCGTTTGTTTATAAATTTGTTTCATGTTTCAACTTCTTTCATTCTTTTCACCTTGCAGCACTGCCACCGCAACTAAAAACGATAGTTTTAGCGTGGTTTTAGCACATTAACTGATATGGCAAGGCTGCTAGGTCGGCGGAAAGAATGGAAAGTTGAAACACATTGTCAAATAATTCGTGAGATGTCTCAACTATTGCTGATGAAGAGTTTAAGAAGGAATAATAATTTTGTACATGAGATGTAGAAGGAATCGTCCTATACCTTCATACTTTGA
The DNA here is from genome assembly GCA_964036015.1 of Leptarthrus brevirostris. Taxonomy (NCBI): domain Eukaryota; kingdom Metazoa; phylum Arthropoda; class Insecta; order Diptera; family Asilidae; genus Leptarthrus; species Leptarthrus brevirostris. The sequence continues at coordinate 19,760,283 of OZ038375.1, read as the reverse complement.
GGCCTTGCACGGCCAAGTTGTATTTCTTAACTTATTATTCACAAAAATCCTCAATGCCTACTTAAAGATTTACTTCTTGGATGATTCTTGGATACGTTTGGAAAACTAAAATTGTTTGACTATCAAATAAAAGTGGTAAATATAATATTTCCGTTTAGATAGAAGTGAATAGATATTGAGCTAAATCCTCAGAACATTTTTTGGGTTAAATTACTTTATTATTTTCTTTAAAAGACTTCTATCATACGACAAACAAAACCTCGAATTCGTATCGCCCAAAATGCAATTATACTCGTACCTACCGCTTTCTAATTGTATGCATGAACTAAAATTGTTCTTCTGTTATTTCAGGTGATCACCTGTAGTTCGCGGAGGGATCTTAACTAATATATGTACTGTCTTAGCCACTTGAACTATTACTCTGTGAAGAGGTATACTCTTACGGGAAATTATTAATTTAAGAGGATGTCGTTGGTCAAGAGATATGTGCTAAACAAATGATCACAGAAGGAATCCTGTAGTTTTGAGCTAAAAAGAATAAATTCAAAGCTACTTAAGGTTATTCACCACCATGATATCCACACTGAAAGAAAGATACAAGAAATTTACACATCATAGTAGTACTGCTAAAGTAAGGATGGCTGTTGATTAAACTACTATTATTCAATGGCCTTTGGGAGGTACGTTATTTTCTATTTTTGTAATCTTAAATCTATAAAGATTTCTATTAATGAATTGAAATCAGCAAGGTTTTGACTTTAGAATCGTTACCTACACGTTTTAAACTCGAATGTTTATGTTTTAATCAGTTCTTTTCTCTTTTGCAGGAAGCCAGTAAACTAGAAAACTATGTACCATGCGGCAGTAAAGTGTGGTTGGCAAACGGCAGCCGCTGGTATTAAGAAAGCTGTATCTTCACTTGGAGTCCCGGAGATTGCAAACGACAAATTTCGTCATCTTCTGAAGACCGCTATTGAAACGAGGTGACATTCAGGAGAGAGGAATCTACACCTGTTTGAGTTTATATATAGCTTATCGCATGAACAATGTTAAATTTATAATGTTCGGATATATTTCCATTCAAATCACATCTTTGCTCTGGACAAGTATTTGTTTCAAAATTTAATTTGATTTGTAATTGCTACCATGTGTGATAGGCGTGATAAAACGAAATATGATACTTTATATTTACATTTATTCTCATGAAGCTTTTATTAAAAAAAAATTAAAATGATTTGGTTTTAATTGTAAAAAGCCCATTTCTCTATACATCCCTTCCATTCCTTCTCCAAAGTTGTCTTTTTTTTGCTATTTTCGGGACGCTATTTTCAACTTTGGTTAAAATATAATATCCTGTTTGAAGGAATATAGTTGAACCCATGACGAAAAAAATTGATCAAAAAACTACTTTTATTACGCAAAATACCCAATACCAACCAATTCACTGGCAAAATGTGAAATTTTGTCCCTTTTACGTTAATTTCAGGACGCTGTCCTTGTCCAAATTGGGATATTATTACATATGCTGATAGAGCAAACATCGTAAAATAGACTACAAAAAAAATCCGGTCGAAAAAGGCCTTAAAAATGGAAAACAAGTCAAAAAACGATTTTCAAACAAAAAATTTGATTTTTCTCCCAAAGCTCGATTTGTCGGAAAAATTCTGATACCCGGCCACCATAATCAGTAGCAAGCAAATTTTTCCGTTTGAAAATCGCTTTTTGACTTATTTTCCATGTTTTAAGGCATTTTTCGACCGGATTTTTTTGTAGTCTATTATACGATGATTTCTCTATTAGCCTATGCCTATGGATCCCAATTTGGACAAGGATAACGTCCTGAAAATAACGAAAGACAGAAAAATTGAATATGCACGGAGCAAAATTTCTTCCGTGGCATATCTTTTGCCTAATTATGGTCCATTTTCGATTAGATTTTTTTGTCATTGTATTCTGCAAGGACTAGAGCATCCTATACTATGCCTTCGTGCTAAGGAGTCTAGGGACCATGTTTGCGATGATTAGGAATAAAAAAAATTACCACGAGGAATTTTTTGGATTATCGGATAGGTAGTGCTAGGAGAGGCAGGTTTAAATGGACGCGCTAGAAGTAGGAATTTGCAATGGTGGGGTCAGACTGGAAGGGGATTGGAAGTTCAGCGATTTAGTTGAAAAAGAACCTTTGACAAGAGGTAGGGACTTCAACCAAAGATGGTCCTGTGGATGTACACAGCTGTGGTACGTTCTATACTCACGTCTGGGTCACTGATTTGGTGGCCTGCAGTACGTAAGGGAAATATGTATTAAAAAAAAAACTCGTCCCGGGGACGCTTTGAACATGATTCTTCACCTTCTGCCAATAGACTTACATGTTAAAAGTAACGCTTCTGATAGTGCAGTTAGGCTCAGGGTATCTGGGTGCTGCTTTGCGAAATCACACGGCCACACTAACATTCTAAATATGTTACCAGGACAATTAACCACCTAAACTATATAACTACTAGTATAACATTCTAAAACTGAGTTTAAGCAAAAATGTCACCGTCAGCACTACAACCCAGAGTAGAGTGGAAGGTCGGGGAGATGGAAAAGTCTGATATAGAAATATTTACGTACGCAAATATGGTCCTTAGACTCCTTAACCGACGCTCTAGTCCTTGCATAATACAATGACAAACAAATCTAATCCAAAAAGGTCCATAACTACGAAAATTATATGGCACAGAAGAAATTTTGCTCCGTGCATATTCAAGTTTTCGTAATTTTTCTTTATTTTCCAGACGTTATCCTTGTCCAAATTGGAATCCAAATGCATAGCATAATAGAGAAAACATCGTAGAATAGACTGCGAAAAAAAATCCGGTCGAAAAAGGCCTTAAAACATGGAAAATAAGTCAAAACACGATTTTCAAACGGAAAAATTTGCTTGCTACTGATTATGGTGGCCGGGTATCAGAATTTTTCCGACAAATCGAGTTTTGGGAGAAAAATCAAGTTTTTTGTTTGAAAATCGTTTTTGACTGCCTTTTCCGACCGGATTTTTGTTGCACGATGTTTTCTCTATTAGCATATGCAATTGAATCCCAATTTGGACAAGGATGTCTGGAAAATAAAGAAAAAGGACGAAAACTTGAATATGCACGGAGCAGAATTTCTTCTGTGCCATACAATTTCCGTAGTTATGGACCTTTTTGGATTAGATTTGTTTGTCACTATATTGTGCAAGGACTCGAGTGCCGTGTTAAGGAGCCTACAGACTATTTTTGAGATGATTAAGAATAAAAAATTTGACCACGAGGAATTTTCTGGGTTATAAGATCGGCGCTAGAAGAGTCAGGTTTAAATGGAAGTGACGCGCTAGAAGTCGGAATTTGCAATGGCTGGGCCAGACAGGGAATCTGGGTGCTATACTGCGAAATCATACGGCCACAGTAACATCTTAAATTATTACCAGGGCAATTAACCAGCTTAACAATAGACTATATCATTTAAAAACTGAGTCTCAGCTAAAACTTCACCGTGAACATTCCAACTAGGGTATAATGCAGGGGTGAGGAGGTGGGAACTCTGTTATACAAATATTTACGGACGGCTCCTAAATGTACTGCGGAGCCGACGCAAAAATATACTCCGAATCGCTGAATGTTTGCAGGTCATATAGAATTCCAGACTACGCCAGCGTCTTTCAGGCAGATGCGCTGGCTATTCTAAAGGCGTGCGAGGTTTTAACGCATGAATCAGCGGGGCGCAACCCCGCTATTTTATTGGACAGTCAGATTGCTATTAAATGACTTCATTTAGATACTATCACCTCTAAATTAGTAGAGAGATGCTACGAGTGACTGGTTCACCGTCACTTTGATCTGAGTCCTAGTACACAAGGGAAGAGACATCAAGGGAAATGACAGAGCTGATGAGCTAGCTAGGCGGGATTCTGGTATTCTTAGCTCCCGTGCGGATTTGGTGCAAATTCCACTTGGAACCCTTAAGAGGAATCTCTTCTCGCACTTTCTATCAACGGCAGACTCCACATGGAGGGTCCTAACCTCTTGCACCAAATCTAGGAAGATATGGCCGAGTACGGATGATTCGGCAATCGGGGACTATGCCGCAAGTCATCACTTTTAACGCATATTGAAGCAGCAGAGACAAAAGAAAGTCTTTTTCACTTTCTGAGCGAATATTCGGCACTGGCCAGGGCAGTGCTTCAGCGAATTGGGTGAGATATCGGGGAGAAAAATTGGAAAAGTCATCCACTTCCTGAATTCTATAGGGTAGATATGATAACCTCCTCTCGATCGCTCATATCTCAACTTATACCATACTCTGAATAATCGAGTCACGAGATTCGGTGGTATCAAAACGGCGCATTGCGTTCTAATTGGGCCTCCACCACGTTAACTAAGTAATTGTCTTATTTGCTTTTTTAATGGTATCCCTCTCCACCCCTTCGATACAATTTCAAAATACGTCGCAATAATTTCTTGTGTTTTTTTAACCTATAACGCATTTAGCATAGCTATAGCCGGAAGGAAATTATGATTAGGGGATTAGGAAAATTCAATGTCTTGTTTGCTGCATTTCTGCACGCTAGACGACAGCCCAGAGCTTGTAGGCTGACCGAGGCAACTATTGATCCAACTCCCTCTACTTGACGTTATTTGAAGGACGTTTAGAAACATTTGCATAGAGCATCAAGTGGCTTTCCTGTTCGTTGAAGCTTGGAGAAATTTATAATACATGCAAAAACGGCTACGTTAATTGATTGGAATTCGCACTTCCGAACTGCCAGTAATTTTTATCCATATATCATAAACTGGTAGGCTGTTCTTCCAGTCTTCCAATCCGCTGTCAGTCTGACCCCACCATTGCAAATTCCTACTTCAAGTTAAACCTGTCTCTCCTAGCGCCGGTCTAATAATCCATAAAATTTCTCGTGGTAAAATTTTTTATTCTTAAACATGCACAAAAACGGTCCCTAGGCTCTTTAACATTGCACTCGCATCCTTGCACAATACAATGACAAAAAAATCTAATCGAAAATGGACCATAATTAGGCAAAAGATATGCCACGGAAGAAATTTTGCTCCGTGCATATTCAATTTTTCTTTCTTTTTCGTTATTTTCAGGACGTTATCCTTGTCCAAATTGGGATCCATAGGCATAGGCTAATAGAGAAAACATCGTAGAATAAACCGCATAGAAGATCCGGTCGAAAAAGGCCTTGAAACATGGAAAATAATTCAAAAAACGATTTTCAAACGGAAAAATTTGCTTGCTACTGATTATGGTGGCCGGGTATCAGAAGTTTTCCGACAAATCGAGTTTTGGGATCAGAATAAAATTTTTTGTTTGAAAATCGTTTTTTAACTTATTTTCCATTTTTAAGGCCTTTTTCGACCGGATTTTTTTGTAGTCTATTCTACGATGTTTGCTGTATCAGCATATGTAATAATATCCCAATTTGGACAAGGACATCGTCCTGAAATTAACGTAAAAGGGACAAAATTTCAAATTTTGTCAGAGCGAATCGGCTGTATTGGCTATTTTGCGTAATAAAAGTAGTTTTTTGATCAATTTTTTTTCATCATGGGTTCAACTACATCCTTCAAACAGGATATTATATTTTAACCAAACTTGAAAAGAATAGGGTCCTGAAAATAGCAAAAAAAAGATGACTTTGGAGAAGGAATGGAAGGGATGTATAGAGAATGGGCTTTTTACAATTAAAACCAAATCATATTTTTTTTTTTAATAAAAGCTTCATGGGAATTAATGTAAACATAAAGTATCATATTTCGTTTGATCCCGCCTATCACACATAGAAGCAATTACAAATCAAATTAAATTTTGAAACAAATACATACTTATTGATTGCAAAGACATAATTTGAATGGTAATATAACCGAACATTATAAATTGTTATAAGCTATATATAAACTCAAACACAGGTGTTGATTCCTCTCTCCCGAATGTCAACTGGTGTCGATTGCGGTGTTCAGAAGACGACGAAATTTTTTGTTTTCAAGCTCCGGGACTCCATTTGAAGAGACAACCTTTTTAATACTATAGCCTATACTATGCCATAGCCTTCGGTTGCGCCATCCACACTTTAATGCCGCATGGTATTGGGCTACCTGAAAAAGGAAGAAAACCAATTAAAATACTAACACTTTAAGGTTAAAAAAAATTTGTTGATTTCAATTCATTAATAGAAATTTATTATTTAAGACTTCAAAAATTAAAATCGAAAAGAACGTACGACCCAAATGTTATTAAGTAAGTAGTTTAATCAGCAGCTATCCTTAATTTAGCAGTATTTCCATGTTGTGGGGTTTTCTCGTACCGTTCTTTTGGTGTTGATAGCAGGTGAATAATATCAGCAGCTTTGTAAAATATTCATTCTTTTCAGCTCAAAACGGCAGGATTCCTTTGGTGATCATTTGCTTAGCACATAATAATTTCTTTTAATGTCTATATGGCTCTTTATTTAGCACAATCGTTATAAAGCGTAAAAATCCTACAAAAACTAGCTTCCCTAAAAATAAAAACATTAAGAGGACACAGTAATAAAGATCAAAAAGAACATAACAAAGAATTACTCAATATACTACGTTACTGTAAATAGGTTAAATAAAAAGGACTCAAAAACTTGAAGGCGATAACCTGTAAAATTTTGAAATGACTCCAAGCGAGTACCAGAAGAAAAGTTCAGAAAAATTTTGAAAAGAATCCGAAACAAAACCTGGAGCTTAACCTAAAACGAACGAATAAAATGAACCGAAACCGAAAAATCAAGCTAGAACATGATTGTCTGAGTGTTCCCAGAGGGTAGATGCAGCACCGGGCGAAGTTCTTACTTCGGGAACCACTGCTCCCAAGCAAATGCCCTCTCCGTAGAGCCGTTCGCCACTTTTCTAGTCCTCCGGGAGCACTCATCCAAACATGTTCTAAACGAACGCACAAAAATTTCGAACCGATTAGAGTCCCGCGGGACCAGTCTGCAGAGTCATTGACGTCTGCAAACTGCTTCCATCATCCTCCCAGTTCTACGATTCCAACGTGAGACTTGAAACAATACCAAAGCGAAGAAAAGCTTCGTGGACAAACTGCTGCAAGTCTGCGGCCTGTTATTCCCAGTGAAAGACGAGGCTTCCGTTCCGCACCGACGTTAAAGGTTGCCAGGTGCAGTTGAATGTGTCGGCCTTCGTTGCCATGAACTCTAGACGTGATCGCCTCTTCAATCTGGCAATGAAGTGGTTCTTTAGTGCATGTTTGTGAAACTGTGGGTTAGTGGGCTGTTGCGCAGGCTCGATCCGTATGCAGTACAGATGAATTGTCGATTTAGTAAGTGTTAAGATAAAGCGTATCAAGCAATTCACCTGGCTACATGTCCTTGGCCCCAGCAAAAACGACGTTCTTGTAATACTGAATATCGGGGAGATATGCTAGCGCATATAGCGAAGAAGATTATTAATGTCGCACAAGGTCGGGCATGTGAAGTATCTGTGGAACAGGGTTCCTTCACCACCACAGACCGTGCAGGCTCTTTGAATTCGTCGATCGATATGCGACAGCTGGTTTAGATGCACGAGGCTGTGATGGAGCAGTTTGAATGCCACATCAGAGTCTCTGTAATTGGACGGATAACTATAGATGACTCTGCTGGTAATACTCCCCATTACTCCCAAGTCTAGCCAAAGATGTGCGCGCCATCTATTAACCCATAAGGTATCCGTAGGATTTACTCCTACGAAGAGCTCGCGCAGCCTACGTGAAGTGAGTGTACTTAATGTCGTGTGCGGCGGTCGATTAATTACGAAAGCGTAGAGAGACGACTAAAACGCGCTCGTGCTGTATCCACCAATTCGTTTAATTGTGTTGTGTGGGGGTGTATAAGTGTGTTCCCAGAAGCATCAATGATGTCTACAAGAACTGTGAGTTGTCCTGTATCGGCCGTTACACCTCGAGCATTACTGAACACCGAATCTACTAACTGATCGGAATTGCTGAGAATTCCCCGTACCATCGTTCCATCGCAAATGAAATGTTGGTCTTATTCTGCCCCAGGTTGTAATCGTGGAGATCATATCCCGGGACGAGTCTTGCGGATATGGTGGACGAACCGAGAGCAGATAGTAGTGCTCCCCTGCGCCGCTACCCCCCATAGAACTTACCCACTCATCGTCTCCCCCCCCCCCAGAAGGCGTCAATGACCTTCGCCTTCTAGTCCGCCATGAATTCACAGCTACAGAGAGTTTCTTCAGAGCCATGCGGCTATTAGATGTTTTACCATCGAGCCCCACATATACACCTAAATATTTCAGGCAAGTATTTGTCCATTGTATGCCGAAGGGAGAATCTGAACGATTCCACCACCTCCCACACCATAGGCCCTGGCTTTTCCTTAGGTTAACCCTAGCGCCCGCTAATCGCTCATATTGTTCGAAAACCCTACGAGCGACTGGAAATGCATCATCTTTCGTTACAAATATAGACAGGTCGTCCGCATACGCTAGAATAAGTGGCCTTATAGTAGTGTATACAGAAACGTATCACGTCTCTACGGAGTTTTGTATGAAGCTTTCGGGAGGTTTGTTCCCTTAGTTCGAGTTAGAGGTAGAGACTCCGCTCCACCCTGGTTTGACAGAGAACTGAAGACTCTTATGAATAGGAAGAATAGACTTTGGAAAAAGTACCTTCGTGTTAACAGTGTTGACTTCTGGCATGAATTTATTATTTGCCATGAACATTTTATAAGCCGTTCTCGTTCTCTCTATGGAGAATACCTTCAAAGTTTAAAGAACAGATTATTCTCTGACCCCCGTGCATTTTTCGAATATGTCAACTTTTTTTTTTTTTATGATGTGGCCAAATCCTAGGGGACAACCCTTTGATGCGTTAGCATGGTTTTGGCCGGAAGGGAATTAGGATAAGGGAAGTGAAGAAACTTGAGTCTTGTTTTTTTTGCATTGCTGCGAGCTAGATAACAGTCCAGAGACGGAGTGGATTATTTTAATTTCTTAATTAAAGCTCACGGGGCCATTTGGTCTCGAACCCGGGACCCATGGCATGGTGGTCGTGCGGCTCAACGCATTGATCCAACTCCAACTGAAAAAAAGGTCGATAACTATCCATCGACTATGGAGTTCGGGGGAATTTCCAGCAATAATTCTAATATTATTTGTAACTTATTTGCTGAATCTTTTAAAGGTGCATTTGAATCATCTGATTTCATCCCGGATAGTGGAAACTTTTCGCACATAAATAGTCGAATTTTTCTCATGGTATCCGTTCCATCTATCACGGAGGAGATCTTGTTGAAGCATATTACTGCACTTCCAACTGACTTCTCTAGTTGTCCTAATGGGGTCCTGCTGCAGTCATTGGGAAATGTTCTTCGGTGTTATTATGGCCTTTGCTACTACTATTCAGGAAGTCTCTTTCACGGGGCCATTTCCCAGCGCTCTGGAAGATATCCTTTTTAATTCCTATTTTCAAGAGTGGCAATAGAAGAGACAATTTCAATTACAGGCCGATTTCTAAATTGTCCTGTATTCCTAAGCTCTTCGAACAATTAATTCAATCCCAATTATCCGAAGTGTGTAAAGGCTTAATCTCCACTCGGCAGCATGGTTTTCTTGTTGTACAAGGAATTTCCAAGCCCTCATATAAGACTCCATCTTTATACGTCCCTGGTTAGACCCCTGCTTGAATATGCTAGTCAGGTTTGGTCTCCATTATACGGATCCCACATTAAACGTATCGAGTCCGTCCTGCGCAGATTTGTGCGATCGGCCCTACGTTCTTTGCCTTGGAATAACCTTCTTATTCTACCACCTTATGAGGAGCGCTTAGGGTTACTGCAACTTGTGACACTCGAGAACAGACGTTGGGTTTCTTCAGCTTCTGCAGGGAAAGCTACGACAGCGCTGAACAATCTTCCAAAATATTGCCTAGAGAAGTGCCCTATTCCCTACAAAATCGATCACCTTTACAGATTGCTTTTTCGCGCACTAATTACGGCATGTTCGAGCCTATTAACCGCATGTGTAGGTCTGCTAATGATATTGGAGACGTTTTTGATACTAGTGTGGACAAAGTGACACTTAAAAGGAGCATATAGAATTTGTAATTCGTTCTTTTGCTCGCACTGGTTTTTGTTTTAATTTCTCGTTTTTGTTTGTTTTGCATTTTGATCCTTCTGTATTTGAATGGAAACACTATTATTATAATTATAAATCGCATGTATAGAGTCGTGAATATGTGTCCTCTTTTTGACCTGACTCTTACTAAGGATTTGCTGTAACGATCTCTGTTGTCTATGCACCTCTGATAGTTGTGTGTGGGCGTGTTTTAGTGTGTTAATTACTAATATTTTTTTTGCATGTAGGTATGGGAGCCTCATTCGTCTCAATATATTGTTATATTCGGGCGAATAGGTCAATTGATTCTAGGCTTCTGCCTAAGAAGTGCGCCTTCTGAGTTAGAAGGATTAATTCTATAAACATTCTTTCTTTCATCCTTATTGAATGCAACATCGTTCGTATCTCTATCATTAATAGTTTTCATGTTATTAAATTATAAAATCTTATCGCTTTAAAAACAGTCTAAGACATATTCTACGTCAAAAAAATGAAACAAAACAAAAACATACTTCGACACGAGGGCTGCTCAATGGAAATTACAAATGTAAGGTAAAGCAGCCCCAATAAGATCAAAGCCAGTAGCAGTACTATATCTTCTGTGCAGAACTTTGACTGTAACCAACGCAGCTGAATGCTCAACTGTAACCAAATCCAATAAATGCATGCGAGGAAATATCGCCTTAAATGTGGGATGGAAAAAAGGAGCATAAAAATAACTTCCCTTTGGTGAAAAGACACTGCTTTTTTATAAATTTATTTAAACTTTTGCTCACAAGACTGAGTTGAAGTCGGATATTAGATATACTATGATTTGATAATGATGCAAAATATGTTTCCAGACGATTTACAGGCGTTATTATTTCTCACAATAACCTAACCTGATTGTGGTGTTATCTTGCCTTTAGATTGTGTTAAAAGAGGGCAACTGTTAGGTGTTATTACAACCATAATACACTCAAACTTCAGGGGGACTAACATGCAACACGTAGTGTGGGTGCTGTTGAAAATCTGAATTAAAACTCCACGTGGCACGGCTGGTAACAGGCTCCTGAAGTTCCGACTAATCTAACCCTATATAATTTCTCTTACTTTGATCAAATATAAACCTTTACTTTATTGTTACTTTGTTTTAATATTAAGCAAGGAAAGTAAAACATTGCCGGTAAAAGGCTGTTACTTTAATATTTAATTTCCGTCACCGTAAGTAATAATCATCCAAAAAAACGTTAAATTTGTGCCTAAACAAATGTTGTATTAGTTGTAAATGCTCCACATAATCGCATATGTTTGTCTAGTATTGCCCGTAAAAACTGCGGTCCGCCCGGAGTTGTACCAGTCGTTTTTCCGCTCACACGAATAATGTATTCTTTTCTTATTGGATCTGGTAGATACTGCAATTGAGAAATAAAGTGTTAACATTAAAAATACAATAAATAATAAAATAAAGTAAAAATGAATACCAATTGACTCGGTGCATCCCGTTCAGTATTGAATTCATCTTTTAATTGCCTCGCATCACTAAACATACTTAAAAGCCGTACAGAAATTGCATTTTTTGCACCGCCTTGTAGTTCTACTTCCATTCCTTTTAGCATGGTGAGAATCATACTTTGCTCATCCTTGGTGAGCGATTTTCCATTGTCTCCAAATATCTTTAGAGTGATACTTTTTGCTTGGATAGTTAGTTGTTCTAAATTCGAGATTTCATGTAGAAGTGTCTCCCACTTTTTATGAGACGGTACAATATGGGAGAGGCTCGTGTTCGAAGGAGTCCAACTTTCTCGTGACAATTTGCAGAGATTCGCGGTTACTTTCTCAAAGTTTTCCGTAAAACTATCCGCAAATTGTGATTGTTGTAAATGACTCTAAAAGAATTATAAGATGAATGCATACATGCTAATACTGGAATTGTCGTTAATTACTTGTATTTTAAGAATTGCAGAATGATACAGTGCTGGCAATGTTAGCTGGCAAATTTGACCAATTGTCCTAGTTTCAAAGTAGTGAAGGACTTTTTCAACTTCTTTTGTATCATCGAACAAGCGTCTCTATATATTTAAAAAAATTTTATAAGTGATCAGTGCCGATGATTTACGTGTTGGAATGGGAAAAGTGGAAAAAAAGCTCTATTAATTGGAGATGATATGTGAATGTGCTCGGTAAAAACTTTCTTACTTGGCGTCTAGCTGACACTGGTTTAGCTTGACTCCACACGGTTTGCCACGTATTATCTGGTATAAGCATACGTTGACTAAGGTGACCTTTAATTTCACCGTTTTCTATAAATCAGAACAGAAATTAGATAAAATATAGAGTAAATGCTAATGTTTTACCATCTGGCTCCTCAATCCAATCTCGGGGGCTATACCATCTGATGAAATCTTCCAATTTTCCGTTCGGGTTAGCTGCCTTAAAACTCTCCATGTCTGATAGTAGAGAAGCACTCATCATTTGTGTACAAAGTTCTAAAAAAATGTAAGAAAAAATAAATAAATAAATAAAAATGCTTAAGTAGTTAAAATAAAAAATAATTTAATAATTTATAAAAAAATCCTTCATTAATTTCGAAAATTCATTTTTTTTATCCCATTATCTCTTTTGAGTCAACTTTCCGCTGGTTTTTTATGCAGCTAAAGTCCAGGGGACAACCCTATGAAGCGATGACATGGCTTTGACCGGATGGGAATTAGGGTAAGGGAAATGAGGGAACATTAATGTCTTGTTTTTGCAATATTTATTTTTTTAAAACTTATGGGTAGATAGAGTTTCGAACACTGACGTGGCGATCGTGCCACTCATCTATAGATCCAACTCCGTCTCCTCTGGTATTAGAAAGATGTTAAATTAATATTTATTTAATATTCATTTAATTTTTTTTACTAGAAAATTGCAGTATTTATATATAAATGTTATAAGGTAGATGTTTTTATAAATCCTGTTCGAAAATTTCTATTCTTTCTGTTTTCGCCTCATCAAGCCTTATATCGTCTGTATCTATATATCTTCTTCTACTATGGGTTGCTTTAAAGCAACCTTTCATGTACAGCAAGACGCAGAGGTTGTTGTACATTGTAAAAAGATGAATGAAAAGTTTCTTCATGCAACTATAAATGATATCCGTCGTTTGGATTTTGAATATGCAAATCGACCATTGTTTTGAGAAATCTGACTGTGATTGCGTTGAGAATTTTTCGAAACGGCATAATGAGTTATATCTTCGTGATTCTGCCCCAACAAGTATAACTCGGGACATCGGGTTTAATAAACTTTAACCAACCTATAGTATAAGAGTTATAAGAAAAACACAAGTGAGAATTTTGCAGAATTGTTAATGTAGATAGAGTTGGAATGAGCACAATACCTCAAAAGCCCCAAAGGTTGCGAGTGTATAGTAATATTGTAACGAGTTATATTGTAACAGATATATTATAACGAAGTTATATATTTGCCACCAACACCATACATCCCGCAATGAAGCAAAGGCTTAACTTCGCCATCTGACTATATAAGTGCGGCTGACTCGCCAGAGTACTCCCAGTGATAAGAAAATACCAGGTAACGTAAGTTTAAGTAGTAGAACTTACGGTCTCGGGCTCGGTCAAGTATCTGGGGGTATTCCTAGATTCAAGACTTACCTGGCAAAGACATGTTGAGGAGAAAATCCAAAGAGCGAACAGGGCTTTACATCAATGTGGGAGGGTGTGTGGGCGGAGGTGGGGCATCTCGCCAAAGGCCGCATACTGGATCTACACTATGATGGTGAGACCGATTATATCCTATGCCTCTGTGGTCTGGTGGCCAAGCGCTTCCAAGCCCACAGTAAAAAGGCAGTTGAATAAGGTTCAGAGGCTAGCGTGTGCGACGATAACAGGGGCCTTTCGAACCACGCCGACAATGGCGTTAGAGATGATACTGGGTTTGCTGCCTTTGGATACATATGTGAAGAGAACTGCTGCCTCAGCGGCTCTTCGCATGGATCGGGGTGCAAAGTGGTGCAGATCTCGTGATAACCGAGGGCATAGGAAAATACTGGAACTTGTCAAAGATGAGATACCGGAATTGGAAATGCCTGTTGATGGTATAAGCAAAGTAAGGGTAATTGAAAGACACCACGAAACGCTTATAAGGGATGGGTCACTCCCTGAAAACCGTGTAAGCGACGTTACAGTATTAACGGATGGATCCAGAATTGATGGGAGAGCGGGCGCAGGTATCTTCAGTGATGACCTGAACCTGAACACCCATCTTTGCCTGGGGATATACACCTCAGTATTTCAGGCAGAGATGCTGGCTCTGATCTATGCATTGGATCGTATACTAGAGAGTCGAGTGAGGGACAAGAAGATAGTGGTGGCACTCGATAATCAGGCGGTGATCCGGTGTATGGATGGTACAGAGTTCAACACAGAGCTGTCATTGCAGTGTGTTTGCAAACTTAACGCGTGTGCCTCATCAAATGAGTTGACACTGGCGTGGGTCCGTGGACAACCGTGGGCCACGAGGGAGCACTGGGAACGGTGGAACGTGGCGGACTCGTTCAGACAGGCTAAGATGGCAATTGTAGCGACCAGAAAACTGGATTAGTCCGGATCTCTCTCGCTGAGATCACAGGGGGTAGGGACGAAAAGGGACCCGGATAAAGTGGTCTTTTTCGGCTAATCCCTAGAGGGGTGTTTTTAGTGAGTAAAAATCTCCCACTACCTGAGGCAATCGGGTCTCCTGGTGTCTTTGGAAGATTTTCACCCCTCACGCAAAAAAAAAAAAAAGTAAGCGTAAAGCTTGAAAGAAGCTCTGTACCTTAGGAAGTCACGATGACTACCTAGCGTACTCCGATCTCTTTCACCAGTTTTCTGCTCGGCTACAGGACTCCTATGCCGAGTACCTATCTGACATGAGAGCCACGCTGCATAGTGATCCCAAACAGTTCTGGCGGTTTGTTAACTCGTAGCGCAATTGTGACGCTTATCCTACCTCTTTAAGGTACCTCTTACAGTTGCCAATTTCTTCGCGGATTTCTTCCGCACTTCTTTTTGTAATATCTTAACTTCTGATTTTATCCACTTGACACGGCTCCTACTTCCCTTGAGTCAAAAGACTTAGTATTTGACGATGCGTGACTGCTGAACACCTATCTAATTTGGCGGAGGGCTTCTCGGGTGGTCCCGGTGGTATTTCCTTCTTGGCAAGTGCACCGCTATGATCTTTTCCTGTAGAATACGTCCGTTCCTCTTCGACTACACCGTCGATGTCGTTGGTGAGAGACTTTGGAGTGTTCCTCCACTCTCGTCTTTCTTTTGAAGATCATGCGGACTCGTAGGGCTAACTCGATGCTGGGCTTCGTTAAAAGATGGTCCAAGGAACTGGATCATCTCTATCTAACTAAGCTTTTTTACTGCACCTTAGTTAGACCAATTTTGGAATATGCTAGCCCTGTATGGGTTCCCCACTTCGCCGTTAGCATGAACCGCATCGAAGCAGTGCAGCGCGATTCCTAAGATTTGTTCTCCGCGGAATTATCCTTCGGCATTTCCCTCTTATGCTGATCGTCTGCACTGATTTCTTTCGACTCTCTTGAAAAGAGGCACAAAATTTCCAAATTAGTATTTCTGTTCGATTTATAGCAGGGAACGATAAATTCACCCGAATTACTGGCGGCTGTGGACATCTCCATCCCGCAACGCTGCTTGAGAAATTTCGTGTACGTCTCTGGTCACCGAACTCTATACTCTCCAACCACCACTTCGACAACTTCGACATGGATTTCTCCAGGCTGCATTTGAAGGGCCAATTCAAACAGTTTTTTTGGCTGTTGCAGGGGTTGTGGATTGAGTTGACTGCTATCTCACGGTTACTTTAGGCATTAAATTTCTAACTTAATTTTATAATTTCTATTTAACTTTGTAGTAATCTAATGTGATGAATCTGAAAGGTGCTTCTTTGCTATTGGACACTAGGTTATTTCCTCTTAACCCAGTTGTGGGACTTTTTAAACAGCGTACTTTCTGATTATCTAGGCGTCTCCCCTTCACCAGCGTGCTTTCCTGGTGTTGGACACTTGTGCATTTCCTCTTGCACCAGCATGCTTTCCTGGTGCAAGGCACTCGCATAGTCAGTGTGCTTCCCTGGTGTTAGATACTCGTTCACCCCCTCTCTAAGCAGCGTGCTTCATGTTGTGAAACACGCGCATAGCCAGTATGCTTTCCATCTCTGTCATTTCTTTCGTAGGAGGTTTGAATCATTTATCATTTATTCGCGCAAAAGGTCATTAGGTGATATTTTGGATAATAGTTTGACACAAAGTGTTTACATAATATCTGATACTGGCTTTGTTAATTGGCAACACCATTTCAAATATTTATAACAATAATAATTCTTCTCATATTAGCTTGGAGGCTGCCGTATGTGAAAAGAATTATATTATGTTGCCACTTCCAGTACCCGGCAGCCACAAGCTTCAACCGCTAGATCAAACTCTACATGGTTCTTTATAAAATAGGTACACAATAAGATGTGAGAGATACATGTCGATATTGATGCCAAAATGGCAATCTGAACAATTTTTTCTGTCTGTCTGTCTATGCACGCATCACGTATGGATTTAAATGAAACTTGACATGTTGGTAGCGTCGGGTAGCTTGGACGGATTGATTAGCACCCCTGATAGATTCTATTGGAGCACTTTTCAGCATTAAATTCAGATTTCACATACTCGATTTCTTTTTCGCCCTTCGCAACTATGATAATATTTGAAAGGGAACTTGTACTATTTTAGTTGGCATTCTTATTTAGGCTATAAATCTTTTTTGGACTAAAGGCATAACTTGTAACACAATCTTTTAAATTTTTAAAGAAAGCTTCATATTACTATTATTGAAGTTTGCTGATCTCCGCAGACTAGTTGTTTCTAGAATCCAGAGTCTCAAACGTGCGTGACGATTAAGAAAACAAGTCATCCACTGCTTTCCAGTCATTTTCTTTTCACCCCAAGAGTTAGGCCTACTTTTTAATTATTTTATCCTCTTCTAAAGAGACTGACTCGGATCGATGTATCTCGTTATATTAATAAAATCAAACATTATCTGAGTAAAAGAATTCTGAATCTGAATCCCACAGAGTCTGTGCTGACTTGTTTTTTAAACCGGTGATTTTCGCCATAAAAAGCCTGCATGTTATCACTTAATCACGTGTTAAAATAGGTTGAGTATAACATCATCAAGGATATTTGATATAATCACATCTGCTTTCAATATTCGTCAAATTAACTTTATGCGCAATCCTGATATTCTTCCAAGCAGTTCTGATCACAACTTTTCTTTCGTGGTGTGGATGTTGCTGAACTTCTATCGTCGTGTAACTCAATTAGTTCTGAGGCAACTGGACCGGACAACTTATCGCCACGCTTCATTAAACTAATACTACCTATTATCAGTATGTATATCCTTAACATAATAAATTGTTGTCTCACATCATCCTCGTTTCCCACTAGCTGGAAGGAAACTACTATTCTTCCAGTACCAAAGAAAACTTCGCCAAAATCCCCGGCTGATTTTTGCCCAATCAGCTTACCTTGTTTTTTATCTAAAGTGTTGGAAAAAATAATGTACCAGCAAATACTTGAACACGTGAATAGGAATAAGCTTTTATCTCGATGGCAATCAAGCTTTCGAGCATTTCATAGTTGTGAAACTGCTGTATTGAAGATAACATCTGACATTAGAAGTGCACTGGATTGTGACAAATTCACTACCCTTGTCCTCTTGGATTTATCAAAGGTGTTAATCATAAAATGCTTATGCAGAAGCTATGTTCATATTTTAACTTCGGTAACTCGGCAGCATCTATTTTGGACAACTTTCTGAGCGGCCGTGGCGAGCGTTTTAGAGTCGGTAATGCCTATTCCACAATACTGGCTCTACAGTGTGGACTCCCCCAAGGGTCGATATTTGGTCCACTGTTATTCAGCTTATTCATGAATGATCTGCCGAAAGCTGTTTGAGATGTAAGAGTACATCTCTATGCTGATGATGCACAGGTGTATCTAAACCGGTCTATCGGTCTTCTAGAGGATTGCATAGCGCGTATCAATGCAGATCTTAATAGAATATACGACTAGTCTTTAGAAAATGGTCTCCAACTTAACCCTTTAAAGTCGCAGTCTATATGTTTCTATAATAGTGTCTTTGATATGTCTGACGTCCCACCAGTGTTTTTAAACCATTCCGTGCTACCCATGCTGAATAAAGTTACCAATCTTGGAATAGAATTAAATAGCAGTATGAATTGCTGTGATTATGTCAAGGCGAGACTGGGTAAGATCTATGCTGGGCTGCGTAGACTTTGGTTATCGGCTGATATTCTGCCTTGTAACACCCATCTAACCCTGGTAAAGTCGTTGATTCTGCCTCATTTCACTTTTGGAAGTGTTGTTTTCTCCAAATTGGATAATATATGTGCAGGTAATGGAGGTTGCATTCAACGACTGTATTAGATTTGTTTTTGGTTTGCGTAGATTTGATCACGTTTCCCATTTTCGTTTTCGATTACTTGGCTGCTCTTTGAAATCGTATCTAAAGCGTCGAGCGCTCATTCTGCTGTTCAGCGTACTGCGATCAAATAAGCCGGAATGTCTTGAACTTTTCCAGTCCACATCTCTTCGAAATAGAAACCACGCTTTTATAAATCAGTTATGGAAGGTTCTTACCTCGTCCAGATTATCACATTATGGAAAAGTTTACTCGTTACTTTGCAAACTGCAAACACCGTCAATGCATTCAAAATGCAAATTCGAACTCACTTTGTATATTCTTGTATATAATTAGTTCCTAATTTCTTTCTTGTCTAGGAAGCAGCTTTTGAAATTTGAAATAAATTAAAATTAAACTAAATTTTAACAGATGTAATTTTCTATTTTTCAACAACTCTATTATAATTCCTTCTGAACTTTTTGACGTAGCCTATTTATTTTTATTTCTCTTCTTAGTTTAAAATAGCTCATTTCTTTTTTTTCTTTTTTTATTATCAGGAATTTATATTACACCGACTTACTAGTTTGTACTCACAAAAGATTGTAAATCTTGTGTACACTTATAAGCAATAAATTATTATTATCATAAAAGAATTATAATAATATACCTGAGCCAGGTCCCAATTTAAGCATGACTTCGGCATCGTCTTCGAGTTGATCCTCAGTTTTTGGTACCGGTTCTTGTGTAACCGGAACATATAGGGGTTCCGAAGATTCGATAAGCGTTAAATTGCCAAGTTTTGATAGTCGCCCGTCAGGCTTTTTCCACATCGGATAATTGCCATCTTGTTCTTCATCAGTTGCACAATCATAGAATTCATCTTCAGAATCATCTTTTTCCGGTTTCTGTGGCTGCGTCATTGAAAATGGTAGACCACCTTCGCGCAATCGTCTTCTTTCCATACATATGTTCAACATTTGAAGTTTTTGATGAAGCAAACATGTTCGTGAATCAGGAAATCCTGAAGCAACACTGAAATAAAAAAAAAGTCTTTAATTTTTTTGGCAAAAAAAATATGAGTATGAATATTGCATTTAAAATAACATCAACAACAAGTTCAAGCCTGATATTAATCCGCTTAAGAACCTTGCATATAATTTATGTTGTATAATAACTTTTGTTGAACTCATAATTCATATTAAGTTGGTTACGCAATGCTGAAATCGAGCGTTGACGTTAACTTCAGTCATTAGAAGTGAACAAATTTAGCTTGAAAACAATAAAGTTATCTCGGACCTCCTATCCTGTATACCAATCGTTTGAAAACGTACTTTACTTGATGTATAATCAAACTATTCTTAAATAACAAAAACAGTAAATGGTCTATCTCAGGGATCAGTTTTGTCACCGCTACTTTTAAATCTTGAGTAATATTGAAATTGAAACAGGGAACAATGTTGAGGAAGCAGCAAGTAGCAAAATTAATGACGTATTTAGGGAGAAAACAACAAGTGAATGCACTGCTCGACGTTGATTTTCAAAATGAAAATGAGACTATACTAGTTCGAACGCCCTTAAAAGTTTTAGTGGAGGATAATTCTCGTACAACCCAACACACAATTAGCAAACACTTAAACGTTTACCTTGCAACAATAACCCGCCACCTTGCCGCTATATATAAGGTAACATAGCTCGATAAGTGGATTGCCTTACCTGCTGAGTGGACGAAGTCAATTGAGTTAGGAGATGGCAGCATCTTTACATCGGCGTAAATACACAGAACCATTTCTGCATCGTGTGGCCACTTGCGATGGAAAATGAGTCCTCTTTGATAACAGCGCATTACCAGGTCAAGTGCTGGATTCTGGTGATCTGAAGAGATACCAGGATAAGCTGTATATCTCGACAGACACCAGGAAAAGATACTTTTAACAGTATGGTGGACAGCTATAGGTCTTCTGTTTTCTCCCTGATAATGAAACTATCGACGAAGAGTTCTACTGTCATGGAAAACTTAGGAGATTACAACCTCCTCTCGTTAACAGACCTTTTATTCCGTACAGTAATGCTAGGCCTCATTTTTATATTTATTTTATTTATTTACAAATTCATCAAATTTAATCAAAAGTAAAGGTAAAATAAAAGAAAGAGAAAAATAAATCAAAATCTTAGCTAAGCTAACCCCTTCCAAGGCCTCTATCTGAAAGCCAATATTGACAGAGAGATGAAATATTGATAGTATTGGGCCTTGATTGTCTAGTTTTGCGTTGGTGAGGAATATGTGGAAGGATATGTCTTCTTAAGGAGAGTGCAGAAACATTAAAAAAAAATTATCAGATGCTCAGGACTATATATAGAGTCATGTAAGTAGTCGCATGAAAATACAGTTCCGAAAATGGTGCATTTATACCCAAAAGTATCTAGAGCGATGAGCTTGAGTGTACTTATATACGGAGCATTGGAGATTTGGTCCAGGAAACACCACGAAGAACAAATAAGACGAATCTTCTCTGGACTACGTTAATGCCGTTAATATGTGAGTGACAGAAGGGGGATCAAATAATAAAAGCATACTCCGAAATCAGGCTGACCGAAGTACAATAACGTACCCTCGTGATATAAGATTATCAAATTCTTTAGACCAACTAAAATCTAGGGTTGCATTAGCGCTATTAACTATTGCGTCGATGTAATCCTGAAAGGAGGAACGAGCTTTTCACCAATCGCTCAAATCTTTTGTTTTCTGGAGTCTAGCAATAGAACGTTCGTCCGTGGTATAGTTGAAAACCACTGGGTTTGTCTTACGTGATAAAGAAATAGTGGTGAACTTGTCAATATTGATAGTTAGGAAGTTGAAAGAGCATCACTTGTTGAAAGTGTCCAGGTCGGAATTCAGGTGGGCACAAACAAAACGGAGGGCAGAAATCAAAGGGAAAATTTTGACGTCATCATCACATCAAAGAAGCTCCTATAACTATTCAAAATAGTCAATTATATAAATGAAGAAGAGTAGCGGTCCCAGATGACTGCGCTATGGAACATTTGTTACAGATAATATCAGAGATATCGACCCGAAATTAAACTTAGGTTTTTTTTATTTTTTTTTTTTTATTTTTTTTATACGATGTGGCAAAATTCTAGGGGACAACCCTTTGATGCGTTAGCATGGTTTTGGCCGGAAGTGGATTATTTTAATTTAGTCATAAAAGCTCACGGGGGGACCTGGTCTCGAACCCGGGACCCATTGCATGGTGATCGTGCGGCTCAACGAATTGATCCAACTCCGTCTCTTGGGAGTGATGAGACAAGTAGTAGCACAGCCTATCAACAAAAGGAGATGAAGCTTGTGTGTACGAATCAATTAGTAGGAATAAGATTAATTCTGTCAAAGGCCTTGCTGAAATCAGTAAAAACGTAGTTTACCTGACTACCAGATTCAAGGGCATCGATGTAGAAATTAGAAAACTCAAATCAGTTCGTTTTAATTGATTTGCCCTTTATGAAACAATGTTGAAAAGAACCAAGATGCGGTTTGCAGTACAAGGAAAGAACATTTAAGTGTTGAGTCTTCAACTTGGAAATACAGTACAGGTTGGCCATATGTAGGTGGAGGTAATTGGTGATGTAGCACTGGCTTCGCTTTTTATGCAGAGGAATAATTACTGAGATCTTCTAGGGTGTAGGAAAGACGGCACGACGGATGGATACGTTAAACAAATGACAAAAAATGGACACGAAATACAGTTTTCAAAACCGCGGCAGAGATGCCGTCGAACTGGCTAAGAAACTATCACTTAGGTGGGAGATCTCTCAACACGTCTAGCCTCGTCGAAGAATAAGTCCTTGGGTTCCAGAGATGTCGGCAGAAATCTCGCCAAGTGAGTAAAATCCTTAAAACTAATATCGCAGTTGTCTTCCAAAACGCTGTTTTAAGGTTAAGAATTGTAAGAGGATCACCGCTACATTTGCCACCGAGGCTTAATTGACAGGGGTAACTATTAGATTTACGGTTAGAGCTTCTGCTAGGGTTGCCCCACAAAGTAAAGTTCCACGAGTAATGTACGCAGTGCATGAGGATACCGGGGTCGAAAAAACCGCTCACGCAAGCAAGATTCAGATAATTTGCTTCACTCCTCGAGGAGCCTTGTTTATTTCAAATTCTTCAGATGCTTTATTGGACGTAACAAACCAAGGCAAGTCGCAACGGGAGCTACAAGATCTAGAAATTGGGACACAGTGAGCAAAGCATATAGTAATAGTATCGTAGAATAATTCAATAGCTTTTCCAACGTTTAGAGAGGTCAGCATTTTCAAAAGTTCTAACAAAGATCATCAAAAGAGGAAATCGGCAGAATAACAGGATCCAAAAATGGAACAGCATGAAAAATAAGATGATGATGAGACTGAGGAACCACAGGCGCCGAGCAGCGCTTAATTACGACATCACTTGAATCCATAGAAACCAGGAGGAAGCTGTTATTATCGTTCGCGATTCTCGAAGTTTATGATAACGCAGAGGATACGACTCTGTCAATGAAGAACGACTCTTGTTGACCTGATAGTATATTCTCTGGATGCATGCTTGGAGTTTTACCTGGCTATGATTAAAAACCTTTACAGTCTCCTTCATTCTTGTTAAAACTATCTCTCTCTCTCGCTAGTTACCATAACACCTTGTCGGGCATGGGGCGGGGAAGAACCCGATTCGAGACAACGATTGCAAGTCGACAATAATTTAAGATGGACTCGGAACCACCGATATTACTATGCAAGGTCACCGCCGGTAGGGTTCGAACGTGGGACCTCCGGAATGGAAGGTCAATTTATTTATTTAAGCTTAATAGAAGCTATTACATAATAATACAAAAATTACAAGCTATAACATAATACTAATGCTACAAGCTATAATAAATGATAAGACATAATAAATAAATAGTAAAAGCTACAATATGAGCTATAATTATAGTAAATACCGGCTGGAAGGAAGAACAATTAAGAAAGGCTATCAAGACGGGCGGGATCAAGATATAAGACTTTTTGAAGGAATGTTTTACTCAGATGGAAGTCAAAGGAGGAAAGGTCGTTGACTTTTCGCAGCATCCTGGTAATTGGCTCGCTTTGACCGTAGTTCGTGCGATGGCGGTCCAGTCGGAAAAGGGGAGTGGACCTAAGGTTGCGGGGATTGGTATAGATGGGTAAAGATTGCAGGATTGAAGCGAGAATGTCGGAAACATCACGACGTTCACTTAGAGGTTGTAAGTCGATCAGTTTCAGACGGTTTTCATAAGGTGGAAGGTTGAATCTGTCTACCCACGGAAGATCACGTAGAGCGAAGCGAATGAACCTACGCTGGACGGATTCAATTCTGTTAATGTGAGTTGTTTGTGTAGGTGACCATACCTGGCTGGCATATTCAAGGAGAGGTCTAACGAAGGAGATATAGAGAGATTTGAAAACATAAGGATTGGAGAACTCTCAAGACCAGCGCTTCACAAACCCTAGCGCGGAGTTAGTTCTGTTAATTATGCTGTCAATGTGGGAACGGAAATTGAGTTCGCTATCACAGATTATTCCTAGGTCACACAAAGAGGTAACGATAGGGACTGGTACATCGGTTAACATATAGATTCTCTGGATGGTGGTAAGACGCTTTCGGGAATAAGATATGGACTGGCATTTGGAGACATTGAGCTCAAGAAAGTTCTTCATGCACCAGGTGGTGAACGAATAGAGGTCTTTTTGCAGGAGAAGAGAGTCGGTTATGGAGGAGATATGTTTATTAATTGTAATGGACCGAGGTGGCTGCCCTGAGGGACGCTGAAACGAGCGACAATAGGGTTAGAAATGAATGAGCTGAAAAGAACATTGAACCGACGGTTGTTGAGGTACGATTGAATCCAGGAGATGAATCGGGAGGAGAAGCCTAGGCGATCAAGTTTGAACAAGATTACGTTATGGGAGATCTTGTCTAAGGCTTTACTAAAATCGGTGGTGATAAAATCAACATCTTTACCGTTTTCCGGGGCACATAGTGTTTTGGAGACGAAGTCGGTAAGGTTGGTGGTTGTAGATCTTCCTTTGAGGAAGCCATGCTGGGAGAGGGAGAAGATAGACTTACAGTGGAAGAACATGGAACCATAGACCAATTTTTCGAATAGTTTAGGTATGGATGATATATTTAGCAATGGATCTGTAGTTGGATACATCGTTCTTGCAGCCTTTTTTGAAGATGGGAATAATATACGAGTTTTTGAATAATTGAGGGAAAACCGCTTGAGTGACGGAGAGGCGGAAAAGCAAAGTAAGGGGTTGAACTAGATGCATGGCACACTTTTTCAGAACGATGGCCAGAATGCCATCTGGACCTGGGTGAAAGTCATCCTCAAGCCCGTTGATACTGGCGGCGATTAGTTCGGGATCAGGGTAGAAGGATGTAAACGACGTTTGAGTGCATTTGTCCATGAATGAAAAGTAGATAAGGTCAGGTTGTAGGGAATTGTCTCTGAAAGATTTACTGAAGAAGTGTGCAAAGAAATTGGCGATAACCTTAGGATGAAACGAAGAGGTATTCTCGAGCTTTAGGGTGGAGGAGTAACCATTGGTTTTTTTCTCGGAATTAATAAAGTTATAAACACGCTTTGGGTGGGATATGAGGTTTGTTTCCATCCGTTGGAGGTACTCATAGTAGAGGGTATCACAACGTTCAGAAAAAGGGGTATAAGCAGGATAGGTAGGAAGAATAGTCAGACTCGGTCTGGGTTAGAAGAAAAGTTTGCCAACGTTTATTTCTCCTGTTGCGGAGAGAGCGTAATTATTTGTCGTACCATACGGGGGATCATGAGTAGTTTTTACGAGTTTTTACAATCTATCCCTCGATTGTATAAGACAAGCGTGTATTTCCGAATAGAACGCCTCTAAAGCAACGTGAATTGAAAGATGTTGAGGGATAGTGCCAATGTTAGAGTTGATGAGCAAGTGATTTAATTTTTCAAAGTCGCCTTTACGAAAATTGAAGGAAAGAGAAGACTAGAAGACTAGGTCGACACGTTATCACTTACTTTACCGACGACAGGATGATGAACTATAGATTTGACTTAAATTTAAGATACTTTGTTTCCGAAAATCTTAAATGCCTTAATTTTGAAGTGCAACTGGTTTTTTATATCTTTTATTAGCAGGCAGCCTGTTTGCGTCAAAAATTCTATACGAAAAATTTAGGGGAGATTTAAATGTTGTGGTACCTACAATCAAAAAAGGCGAAGTAGTTTAATTTCCATTACAAAATTTTAAAGAGACCAGACAGAACCCGGTCTTCTAAAGAAGATGAAAATTTGAAATTCATACACGAACTTCATATAGGAAGAAAGGAAAGAGCATTATTGCATTTTACTCAATATCACGTGTTCAATATATGTCTATAGAATTACACAAAAACGACTCCTTAAATTCCCTTCACGATTCCCATGAAATCTGCCGAGTTCATCCATCCTTCCATTCTTAGCTAGTGCTAGTCATGACTGATGAAAATTTTCTAATCTGAAATATTTTATCAACTGCAGGTTTTCAGATAATAGAGTTCCATTTTCCGTTTAGATTTCAGGTAAATATGTATAGCCACTGTCAGAAATATAAAACTACAACTTGTATCAGCAATTGAGTGCAGGGCGAGGGTGAAATCGTTTAGTTTCGTAGACATATTTGAAATCTTGGGAGGATTTCCTAGTAGTCCTTTGCCTAGTTAAGATTCAGATCATAAAATTCTGGTTAAATCAATGATCGGATATCTCAGGTAGGTGCATATAAGTTTGAACTCTGAATTTACAATTTTGTATCGTACGTGCAAGAATGCATTCCTTCGTGACATATATTAAGTCACAAAAATGTTTACCTGCACAGGAAGTGATTTATATTAATGTCAAGAAGGAAAGGGAATTGAGAGGTTGAAGCTTAAGAAAAGGAAAACTGGAACCACTTATGAAGCTACAATAAGCGTCAAGTTCAAACTCATACTTTTCTTCACGTTGATTAAAATTTGTTGCTTTGGGCGTTTATTTCAATTTAAAATTGTTTAGTGTATTGGAGTTGGGGTGCCTTTATGGGTTACATGGGTTTTGAAGGGCAAAAAACAACATTTGAGCAATATCTTATAAAATGTTCACCCAAAAATTTTGAAAATTTAGCCGTTGAGAACCGGTTCATGGAGACCCCTTAGAAAAAAGTATCCTCGCGGTGGACAGGACCCATGATACGAGAGTGAATCAAATATAAACGAGACTTTATTTATAAAAAAATTGTTATTTGGTTTAATTCAATACTTTTGAAATGAATCTTTTCCATCGGCCAATTGCACAAGAAATTCTTCACTTACATAAGTATCGTTCTGGAATCGTTGTTCTCCGAGTGCTTGTTTTAGCGGACCAAACATATGGAAATCGCAGGCCGATAGAGGGGATGATCAAGTAAAGTCCATCCAATTTCCTCTAATTTATGCAAGTTAAACGTGCAGTATGGGGCCGAGCGTTGTCGTAGAGGAAAATGACGTTTCGAATCGGTTGGTCACGTCGTTTCGAATGATAATCGTTTCTCACCTTACTCAAAAATCACAGTAATAAACAGCATTTATTGTGCGACGAATATGCAAGAAATCAATGAATAAAACGACATGCCAGTCGAAAAAAACAATTACGAGCACTTTGCCAGCTGACGGTCGAGTCTTGGAGAGCATGTTTCTCATTTTCAACCCGTTCACGTCCTTCGTTGAACTCCTTATTTCAAAAAAATGGACGAGAGCCCTTGACAGTGTTCGATCATAAAACTGTGTAGTCAATCTTTTCAAAATTTCAATTGGTTTTACTCCTTCTTGAGTAAGAAATTTAATAACAATGCGTTGCGCAGCGGAAGGTTGCACCTGTTGCTCCGACATCGTGACAACTACTGTAAAAACCGGTTTGAACCGGTCGACCGCCTGTCCTCCCCTCTCCTGATATCCGTACCCATGCCCTCTAGAAGCGGCCGCTCGCTCTCAACAAACTTACTCGCTCAGAAACAAATTGAATCCAAAAAACCATATATTTTCTCTTAGGAGGTGAGTATAGCTCACGTAGCTTATACTTTTTTTTATACGATGTGACCAAAACCTAGGAGACAACCCTTTGATGCGTTAGCATAGTTTTGACCACAGGGAATTACGGTAAGGGAAGTGAGGAAACTTGAGTCTTGTTTTTTGCATTGCTGCGAGCTAGACAACAGCCCAGAGTTGGAGTGGATTATTTTAATTTCTTAATAAAAGCTCACGGGGAGACCTGTCCTCGAACCCGGGGCACATGGCATGGTCGTCGTGCCGTTCAACGAATTCATCCAACTCCATCAGAGTTGTATGCAAAAGAGTACGATTTTCGACAAAATCTAGACCATGTATTGCCTTATAAAATAAGTTGTGATAAAAAAAAACATTCTTCGTTCAAGCACTACAGAGTGTTCATTTACAGGTCTACAATTATGGTATTCTCCGCAAAGTGATGGATTGGAAGGGTTTACAATTTGGGGATCTCGGTGAACTATTTTTATGAAAACTTTAAATTAAGGGATAGGAAAATAATGAAAGGCTGGTCACATATTGTGCCAATCTTTAGATAAATGAAAACTCTGACAACTCCCAAGCGTAACTAGAGTTTTAGTCAATTAATAAAAGTTTCTGACTCCTGTTAAGCTTGGGAGCCATAGAAAAGTACAAAACCTTCCTTGGCGGAGGTGCATGACATGCTCTAAAGGGATTACCAGTGTAACCAGGGAGGCATTCACATAATGGAACGGCGACATTCTGCATATATACCGCATTGGCCTACGCATCGGTTTACGTACATATAACACTTATTGTTTACGCAGGAACGAGATTAAGAACAATCAGAATTCACGACGCATTCAGGTCGACATTCGGATCAACGAAGTATTCTGGAATACATTTGCATGCAGCCGCAATACACCCATACAGCATTTAATCCACAAGGACTTGGTTGACAAGGTTTAATATTTCCATCTAGTACTGTAAAAGATTGGGACTTTAGTACTTGGCTGGCCTCCTATCTATTTCCTAAAAGTATTCCTACGAGCACATGAGCATGATAGCCCAAAAATGGCTGTCCGGTATAACAATTTTGGCAGGAGCAACGAGGGGTATAATTTATAACTCGACATTCGGCATATACTCCACATGAACCTTTGCAAAGATCGCTCCATTTAAGGTTGATATAGTCGAAGTAGGAGGGGTATTCCGAATTCATGGTACACTCAGGGCGGCAATTCTATGGTCTTCCAATGTAATTCGACACTCAAGAGCAAACTGGCCGACCATTTGAAATTCGACATAGGAGTTAGGATTAATAGGTTTTTTTTTATATATGATGATGCCAAAGCTCAGGGGATGCCCCATGATGCTTAAGCACAGCCTTGGCAGGAAAGGAATTAAGGATGAGAGAAATGGGTTAGGAGGTTGAGTGAAGGAGGTGTCGATGTACGCCTCGTTTGAAAGTTTCAGGCTCATAAGACGAGGGAAAAACAGAAGATGGTAAACTGTTCCACATTCGTGTTGTTCTGCTTAGAAAAGATTGCCGAAATTTGACGGTACGTCCAAATTTGACCTGGAGAGTATAGGGGTGGGAACGATTTGTAGATCTTGTATCACGCGTTGTCATGTGTCTACAAGGAATCGGGCTAGAAATTTCGTTAGAACAATGCCCATGGAAATAACGATAGAAGAGTGACAGACAACCGACATTCCGTCGATGCTCCAGAGAGTCAAGGCCCTCATGGATTGAGGGATCGCCAATAAGTTTAATAGCCTTACGCTGGACTATGTCTAACGCGGACAGTGCGGTGTGTCCGGCCCCTGCCCAAATATGGGAATTATATTCAAGTCTAGGCCTAATGTGGGACTTGTAGATCAGCGCTAAGTCAGGTGGGGTGAAATATTTCTTACATCTCTGTAGAAAACCCAAACATTTCATCACGCTTTTAGCGATTGCAAATATATGATCAAGATATTTAGGGAGGGCGAATTTGGTATATTCACTCCGTCGACTGAAATGGGTTGGGGGTGAACTGGGCGTTTTTTAAGGGACATTAAACAGCATTGAGTTTTGGATGCATTAAACGTAACACGATTTGCTCTGCCCCAAGCGAGGACCATAGAAATGTCGTCGTTTAACGATCTAAACACGCGTTCCTGATTGGCTTCTGTAGCATTTCCACGTGAATTCATTACAGAATCAAATGAGTACGCGAAATCAAGGGTGCTGTCGTCGGCGAAACTATGAATAGGATTGAGAGTAAGGGATAAGAGATCATTAATAAAAAGAAGAAATAATATTGGTGAAAGAACTGAACCCTGCGGTACACCGGCATTTGTTTCGTAGGAATCAGATGTAACTCCGTCAATTACTACACGGATTGAATGGTCTCACAAAAAACTCTCTATCCATTTAACGAGGGTAGGGTGCAGACCAAATGTTTGAAGTTTGGCTAAAAGGGCAGCATGCCAGACTCTATCAAAAGCCTTTGAAATATCAAGAGCGATGATTTCGGACTCACCAAAATTATGAAGACAATGATTCCAACGTTCCGTAAGAGCCGTTAGTAAGTCTCCGGTTGAGCGGCCAGTGCGGAAACCGTACTGGCAATTGTTGATTGGTGCTGGTGGTGCTATAAGATAAATGTTTTCATGTACAAGAGGACAATAGAAAATCTCTTGATCGTTCTTACTGATTAGAAGTGCACATTGTGTAAAGGGATATCTAGTGTACCTTCGCAGGCGAGTACAGATTGGGGAGTGATTTGTTACATGTCAACGAGTATTATATCCACATGTTCCAGGACAAGGGTCCTTGCATTTCTGATTCATACAAGCTTTGTCGGAAGGTCATTCTGAGCTTATAATACATTCAGGATTATAACTAGGGGGTGCGCCCATATAGTGTGGTGCATTAGTTTTTGAGAAATCATGTCCACCGACCCTAGTAAAGATACACCTGCGCTTTAAGGTGTCACAGGGCTTGCTGGGCTATCCGTATCCATCCTGTGATTGTTTCGAGCCCTACGTATTTCACACAAACCCAAAATCCTCGAAAGTTGTCCGGAGCTGGAAGACAGAGAAAAACGAAAAGAAAGGCAGCCAATTAGCTAGAAACTAGCACCAATATTTTAAGGAGCGAAATTTAATTTAAAAGAAATTCTTTCAGAGAATATGTATGAAACGTATTTATAAAAAAGGCTCATATTTTGAGTATAAAAATTGCCTAGGTGTATTGCCTATGGCAAGAAGTTTGCCTCGGGAATTCTACATCCACAACTCGTGTACGTCATCTAATATACCCCTCACATAAAAGATGTTATCACTTAAACTTAATTTTCACTCGAGTCTTTTTAGACACAGTTTGACGTTTCTTGCAAGTCACACATATTTCTACCTAGGTAAACATGGGAAAAACAAACATAATATTAAAAAAAACTTCTGTAATCGCTTCCATTGTTGTTGTTATACTCATTCGGCTTCGTCTAAAAAAGAGACACAAGTTCTTAGCCGCGGCTTAGTTTATAAAGCTGTAAATAGGTTGGTGCAGATTGATTAAAAATTTGGTAAGAATAAGATGCGGCTTAGAAGACGGTAGTAACCGAATCTGATGATTAGAAAAGGTTTTAGTGAATTGTATTCAACATAATAGCTCCTAAATAATTATTACAAATCTCTATTCGAATTGAGTATGTTTGTAATTCTTAATTGAATTTGGAAACGAATAATTTTTGATCATTTCTTTGATTTACAAATTCACTTCAAATCCAGTCGAATTTTGTATTTCTTTTCCTTAGGGCGAACAAAATATTAAAATAAATTTTTTAGCAAATTGAAGACGAAACTAGCACAGCGAACAAGGTAAGGATTAGTTGATTCATAATAAAAGCAAAACTGTTCAACTAACACAATTACTCAAGGTCTGACTTTGGCACGAAAGAAATTTTTAGAGTATCTTCCATCTATCGTTCTGCATCCGAGTAGCTTGGCAAAGGTATCATCTCTTGTTCTGTCCCGTCCAACCATTTCTATTTCCTTTTTATGGACTCTTCTGGTCAGCACATAATGCAGCATAGAATATGTTGGCTGATTGCTTCTATTTAGCACCAAACAAACTCTTCTCTCGCACGTTTTCTAGCTCATTTAGCGAAAACTGCATGCAAAGAATTCGCGTGTTATTGACCTTCTCCTCCTATGCCAGTTGCAACAATTATTGACTCATTGAATGGGGCTTGAAGGCTACTTGGAAAAGTCCATTCCACTTTGAAGTGGCAAGTCTAACTTATTGAAAAAGTTTCAAGATGCAAAGTTATCGAAAAATAAATTTAATTTTTCCAGCGAAAAATGAATTTCTATTTGCACGGTTTTTTTATGTTTTTTACAATTTTTTTAACGTCATCAAAGCACTAGAGACAGTCGCGTACAATCAATTCTGTTTGGAAACATTTCAATTGTTCAATCTTTTTGTTGATTTTGTACTCATTGTTCGATCACATAATTTTTCAAAAACTCACTGCTGCCTGAAAAACATCAAACTTGCGTCGAAGTGAATTACTTGCCCGGAAATTGTCGCTTTTGAATAGAACTGAATTGAATTTGTGCATATATCAACCACTGACAAATCGAGTCTCCCTGAATCCTCGTCATTAAATTCTCACAGAAAAAGTAATTTCATTTTGTGATATATTTGGCGAGAAAGTAGAAAATTCAGTGAATGTCAGATGGTAATAAATCACTATTGACTCTTCAAAAACAAAACAAAAAAGAGCCAAACAAACATCGATTTAAATTCTTTAACCAGACTGTGTTTGGGTTGGTGGAGCTTCATGCAGGAAAATTGCGATGTCCTAAAGGACTTTAAATCGGAAGGGAAGTCAACACCATATTCCTGTCTAGTGATGGGTAGGCAATTAATCGAGACCAGTAAAAACTTTCGATTAATTAAATTCAATTGTTTAGAATTTATGGATACAGTAGTGGACTCGTAAATCTTTCCCGTAACTAATTTGGTTCTGGCAGCGCGGATATTGGCGCTGTGAAAAGTTTTAATGAGCTCCAGTTGAATCGGGATTAATGGCCGAACAGGGAGACCAAGGCTATCGCTAGTGTTGTTCCATATAAAATTGAGAATGTCCCAATAATTATATGATTTATTGACAGTTTGACGATTTTGATTAAAATTTTCAAATTACATTTGGCATTGATGTTCCACAACATGACATAGGAGTGGCATAACATAAATCCTATGGAGGACAAATGTGATGGTCATTGAATCCCTTTAAAACAAGGCAAAAAGCCGTCAGCTTGGCAGTTTTATAGGTTATATCTCAACCAGAAAGTGAAAAGTGCACTGCCATTTCAACCCCAAATTGATGGGGACTGTGCTGCCCGAATTTATCGCTGATATCATCCATCAATGAACTATCGATGGTGGTAATCATAAATGAATTTTTTCCTCGAGTAGCTGCCGCCGGATTCTGCCATCCTGTAAAAGACTTTTACTGCTGCATTATGATGGGACATTAAATCCAATGATAAATGCAATAAAGTTGGGCTTTTACGATAGTGTCTCCTGTCGCGACCTTAGCTGACAGAGTTCTTCTTTTGTAAGGTGTGCAGTTTATGAACTTTGTGTTCGATTGTTTCATTATGTGAATGACTGGTAAGTAGAATCCAACAGACGATCTTGTTGCAAGAGTAGTAATTTCAGAAGTTTTGTTTGTAGTTATAGTGACAGAAACCAGTCTACTGAATTCTTTTTTTTTATTTAAACCTGTGGTTACAATCAACGTTAAGTCTCAGAAGGGATGTAAAGAGCGCAATTAGGTCATTGAGCTCCAGTAAGACTCCCAGAGTAAACAGAATACAAGCGGCACTAACTACTTAAAGCATATACCATTATTGCGTCTGATGCTCTCCTTTATATAATTTAATAGCTGCACGTACCCGGCGTTGATCGGACTTTTGGTGATTGGGCGCCGTTTTCAAATATTTTTACATGGCACTCCCTTCCTACCCCCACTCCTAGAGGTGTTACCACAACACAGTGTTTAAAAGCATCGGGAATGTCATTATTCATCGCAGCGGCCTGGAAAACTACATATCACCTTCTTCCCACCCCCACCCCTATAAATGCTAGGGGTGTCTTACCCTACAGCAACTAACGGCATCGGGAGAGTTATGATTTTTTTTTTATATATAATGATGCCAAAGCTCAGGGGATGCCCTATGATGCTTAAGCACAGCCTTGGCATGAAAGGAATTAAGGATGAGGGAAATGGGTTAGGAGGTTGAGGGAAGGAGGTGTCGATGTACGCCCCGTTTGAAAGTTTCAGGCTCATAAGACGAGGGAAAAACAGAAGATGGTAAACTGTTCCACATTCGTGTTGTTCTAGATCTATATCGCGCGTTGTCATGTGTCTACAAGGAATCAGGCTAGCAATTTCGTTAGAACAACGCCCATGGAAATAACGATAGAAGAGTGACAGACAACCGACCTTCCGTCGATGCTCCAGAGAGTCAAGGACTTCAGAGATTGAGGGATTGCCAATAAGTTTAATAGCTTTACGCTGGACTTTGTGTAACGCGGACAGTGCGGTGTCCGGCCCCTGCCCAAATATGGGAATTATATTCAAGTCTAGGCCTAATGTAGGACTTGTAGATCAACGCTAAGTCGGGTGGGGTGAAATATTTCTTACATCTCTGTAGAAAACCCAAACATTTCATCGCACTTTTAGCGATTGCAAATATATGATCAGTCCAGCTAAGATTGCTGGATATCTCGATATCCAAGATATTTAGGGAGGGCGATTTTGGTATATTCACTCCGTCGACTGAAATGGGTTGGGGGTGAACCGGGCGTTTTTTAAGGGACATTAAGGGGTTATATACAAAGTTGGGGCTCAAAAACTCGAAATTTTTTTGATTGCATATTCTGAAAGTACATACTTTCGAAAATATCTGTGTGAAATTTCATCCAGATCGGAGCACTAGATTTCAAATGACAGCAGTTCCATCCATAAGCACTTGGCGAGCGGCGTCCAAAAACTTTAAACGCGATGATCTCGGAATAGAGTTTTTTGAAACATACCGTTGCGGTGAACGTGATATCTCAAAATATTTTCAACCGATTTTCATAATTTTTTTTTAAATTGTTCATATTTACAATCTAGTGTACTTGAATGTTTCCTTTTACATCTAAAAATTTTTGATTGTTTGCAATGAATTTTTGTTTAGAATTTTGAACACCTCAAAAATCGAATTTTTTGTCAACATGGTTGACCGAACCGTTCAAGTACACTACAATACATTTTTCTTCAATAATTTTTTTAGTCTTTTGATTTCTGTAAAGCGGTTCGCCTTGGACAGTGTTCACCGCAAGCCTCTGCAAAAAAAAAACGCGCTTCGGGGGAGGGGCCATAACTCCGACAATTTTTAATATTTTTTTATAATTCAACTTGTTTTTTTTTCTTCGATAGTACTACCAACGAATTGTCTTTCGGTTTTTCTTATAAAATTTGCATAAAACCCCTAAAAAAAATCACCAACTTAGCTCACTCTTTCCCCTCAACTTTGTATATAACCCCTTAAACAACAGGTTGGCCTTGTCCAATGAGTCAGTAAAAACATTCCCATTATATATGAGTGGTGGTGTTGACGAACAGGTGAAATTGTTCTTTACGGTTTTTACTAGAGACCAGAAGCCCTTACTACCCTTTTGGGTAGGAAATACCTTCCGTCTGATGTCTCTGGTCGAAATTGAACTTTGCCCGACTAATTATTGAATTGCAAGTATTCCGCGCATCTCTATAGATACGTCTCAATTCCTCTGAAGGGCAGAATTTATATGCCTGGAAGGCTGCTTCCTTATTTTTAATGGCTGCGAAACAGTCATTATTGAACCAATTGGTGTTAGTTGGTTTGATGTTCTTGAAGCTATGAGAAATAAACCGATGCATTCCAAACCAAAGGATGTTTAAGATATAATCGGTGCTTCTGTTAACGTCCTTCATAGAAAAGCAATCAGACCAATCCAGCTCTCTGAGATATTTAAGTCCCGCCCAATCAGCATTTTTATAATGCCACACTAATCTTTTGGTGGAGTTTAGGTTAGTGGTTGACAGAGAGGAGATGGAGAATTGGGCGGAGATTAGACAATGGTCCGAATTACCCAAGGGAGACGTCACCGAAACCGAGTATTTTTCTGGATGCGATGTTAGAAATAGATCTAAAAGATGCGCGTTGTGCCCCAAAGTATCAGGAACACGAGTCGGACACTCAACCAGTTGCTGTAAATTAAAAGACTCACTAAATAACTCGACGTGTCTTCCGGACGGGCTTGTGGTAGAAGTATGCCTGAGCCACTGTGTGTTGTGGTCGTTGAAATTGCCAGCAAGAACGATTTCA
Source organism: Leptarthrus brevirostris (assembly GCA_964036015.1). Classification (NCBI taxonomy): domain Eukaryota; kingdom Metazoa; phylum Arthropoda; class Insecta; order Diptera; family Asilidae; genus Leptarthrus; species Leptarthrus brevirostris. The sequence goes on along the minus strand of OZ038375.1, from coordinate 19,724,200 downwards.
GAAGAGGGGGATATTTCCAAAATCTTATTAATATCGGAGGACGACTTATCAAAGGAACACACAGTGTCAGTGTCAGCAATATTCGGGCTGCGGTATAAAAAACAAAAATGAATGATGTGTCGATAGAGTTTAAATCTAATCCAGATATAATTAAATTCTGGATTAGTAGAAGAGAATTGAGGGAGATGGGAGAATGGCACATCATTTCTAATATAAACTGCGATTCCCCTCTGGAGAGAGAAGAGCGGCACTAACTGATAACCAGGGATGTGATACTGATTAATAACAGAATCGGAAACAACCTTGGTTTCGCTTAGTGCTAAAACAGCTGGATTTTCCGCGATCAAGTGGCAGTAAACCGAAAAATGGTTACTTTTTAAGCCACGAATGTTGCAAAAATTAAATTAACTTTTTTGCATACTCCCGGTCTTAATTTGCCCAAAACAAAACAAATCAAAAACGTACACTCCGAAAACTATGAATTTGACACTAATATCGGTTGTTTTGATTATTTTTATATGGCACTCTGTTCCTACCACCACCCCTAGAGTTGTTAGGGTATTTTACCACCACAGTATCTAACGGTATCGGGAGTGCCATTATTCATTTCAGCTACCCCGAAAACTATGTATTTGACACTACTATCGGTAGTTTTCGATTAATTTTATATGTCGCTTTCCGCCCTATCCTTAGGGGTGCTAAGGGTGTCTTACCCACACCTTTCAGTATTGTAATAAATATGTTTGGTGTATATTTCTCCAAGCATTCCAGACACTGCATACTTATATATCGCTAATGGACTCCCTGTCGACTAAAATTAACGTACAGACACTTAAACCTTTCTTGAACGAAACTTTACGAAATAATGAGAACCCAATTGAAATCCATGCATTGGTTTCTGAGATTAGTGCGAACATACACTATCGCAGATTTTAATTTATGCTATGTAGAGATATGTAAAAAAACATAAAAATCCTTAGGCTTCAAAGTAGTGCTGGAAAATTGAAATAAAGGTTAACTAAAATAGGAAAGGATGAACAAATAAAACAAGGAAAAATCCAATATAGGGGCAAGTAATCAAGTATTACGTAACGCAGTTTTTGAAGAGTTCTGACCCCCCTCCTCTTGTAACGCGCCGTAACGCTTCGGGTTACCCCCCAAACCTTAAAAAATTCCGCCAACTTTAGCCCTAATGTGTGTGCGTGAAATTGGTAAGCTCATGGCTTGTAGTTTAGGTGGTTTTGTTTGTCAGCAACGGTCGGACTTTTAGATTCCAATCTATGGACTCGTGGTACACGGCTTATTGCGGTTATTTGTCATATATATTCTTCTATATACTCAGTGACGCGACTCTTTTCGTATGTAGAAAAAAATATGTGTAGTGTAGATATACCACAAAAACTAAGCCATGAGTCACGAGTTAAGAGCTAAGACTTTTAATTTTAACACAAACTTAATGTTACCTAACACGTTGCTTGCCCCCCCCCCCCCCCCCCCTCTCCCCTATAACGCACCGTAACGTTTCACAAAGCCCCCCTGCCCGCTAACTGCGTTACGTAATACTTGAACGGCCTATTAGCCGCAAGATGTTAAAGGGCTTTTTAGGCTGTCCCACTCCATCTTATGACTGTACCTAGCAAGTAATTTTGGTACAGTCCCAATTTTCTCGGTCAGTTGTCCGGCTCTAAGCTAGAGAGAAAAAAAAATGACTTTTTTTTATTATTATTTTTTCAATTTAACCCATAATTTGTCCATAAAATGGCCATAAAAAACCAAACAAAAGCAAGAATACTGAGACAACGGAGTACCTTTTTTAAAAAAAAAGTGTGAAAAGGGGACTATACGGCCATTTTATGGACAATATATGCGAATAGTAATAGTGCGAAAATTAAGGTAGTTACCCAGAGCACATCCTAAAATCAAAATTAAAAAGGGGAGACGTGATCAAAACGTCTTAATTCAAATGCGTATTTTATAGCAGAATTAAAGTAAAGAATGTGTTCTCTTTCAAAGGAAACTTAAAGTAAACAAACATCTTTTACAATCTTCCCCAAGTTACATGACCAAACGTACAGCTAATACCTGCCATTTTAATCAAAAATGCAACCTGCCTCCTTACTTATTGATCTTTTTACCCGACTTCCCTAAAACCACAAGGTTCTAAATTAGACATGCATTTTTTTTTAAATTTTTTTTTATGTATGACCGGACATAATTTCGTAACTCGTGGACTGATTTTGATGATTCTTTTTCTGTTCCGTAGAATATGTTCACCCTATTTGTACCATGTCAAAAAAATTTTTTTGATTGGGTTGGGGGGGGGGGGAGGGGAGGTGAAACCTAACTTCGTAATGCATGGACCGATTTAGAGAATTTTGTTGTTGTTGTATAGATACTCTATTGTTAATAATTAAAAAAATATTCTCCAGGGAGGGATGGGGGGGTGGGCAGTCTAACTTTGTAACGCGTGCACCGATTTGGATGATTTTTTTTTGGGTAGAGTATGTTTCCCGATTGGTACTATGCCAAAAAAATTTTGTTGTGGGAATGAAACCTAACTTCGTAATGCGTGGACCGATTTGGATATATTTCCACGAAAAGGGAAATAGTCAACCGTGTAATGCGCATGCCCCAGGTGGCCAGAAATCAAGAAAAGGAAATGTCAAACAGGGAAAGTCAAGGACGACTCGAACCCATAATGAATATGTGAGGTGAAAATGTGTAACGGAAATATCTAGAACTAAGTGACTGAACTTTCTAGAATTAAGCTAAGTAGTATAAATAGGGCTGAGCAGTAGCCTGGTTAGTTTTTAGTTGTGATTTAGACTGCGAAGTGTTTAAATGTGATAATGCAAATAGTTAGTTGTATTTTAACCCGTGAAGTGATAACTGATAATTAGAATAGTGAAACGTTGCTATATTGTGAAGAAAACATGTAAAGGAAATTGTAAAGAGAACTAATAAACTTGTGAACATTTATGATTAAAAATAATTGTCTTAATTAATCCGTCGAGCCCGAAGGGTTCCATTTACGTTACAATATTAATAAAGTTTCTTGCTATAAAACTTTAGAAGATATATATTTCAAACATAGCATTTCTCATCTAGATCTACCAGATCCTTCGTTTTTTCATACGCGCTGGAACACCTTGTATGTATGTTATGCTATCCAGTGACTATAGTAACATTAACATTCGTTTGTTGATTTTTTTTCTAGAAGAAGAAGTAATTATAAGGAATCTTGTAACGACTTGGTGACATTCTCGTCACCATCATGAGGGTAAACAGAGGAAATAACTTCTAATGTTTCTTAAATAGGACAGCTATTTTCTTGAAATAGTCACCCTCAAACAGTCGTAAATTTTTACTCAATAGTAACTATTTTTAGGTTCAACATTTCCTTTACTAAAATTAGTCTTTTTAGTCAACATTTGATTTAAAATTTCAAAAAATTACTTACACATCCTGACATAAATTGCTCTACCCTTAAACAGAAAAAACCCAACCCTTCATGTATGCTGGTCGGTATGTGAGGAAATTGCATTCTTGGCAAATAGTCTTCACTCGTTGCACTCAACTAGCTTCGATTGTTTTAAAAAGTGACGTAAAAACCTTTTTGCTTCTATCAATAGAGTATTTTCTCACCAGGGAAAAATTCCTTTGCACGTGCTTTTCGCCCCCAAACACACTTCACCAGCCAGGTGAAGTATTATCCTTAACCTCATGCTGAAATTGGTTCAATGTTTGTTGTTCCACAAGTAGTTAACCGCCATTTAAGTCTTTTGTATGCCAAAGGAGTTATATTCCACCCACGTTGTTCATACTATGCACATCTTCATTGAGAAGCCATCAAAATCTAATGTGCGGCAAATTTCAACCTTTCTCCTGACACCGAAGTTTAGTTGAATGTTGGAACTTTGTGGAAAACTTTTAACGTCATCAGTGCACGTGCTTGACTAAAGTTCGTTTGAAAGAGAATTATGATAGGTCTGATGTCCTGGCGAAGGTGCGTGTCTATCACGTGTGTTCCCGGTAGTTGTTTTTTTGTTGGAAAGAAAAGCTCTGCTCTTCCAAGGCGAAATTAAATGGAAATTCGGAGCTTTCCAATCATTTAAAGAAAATTTTCCACAGCTTTTTTAAGTAAATTGAAATCCAGGAAACAGTAGACTGTTAAAAAATGGCTAAATATTTAAGATTCTGTAGAAAAGAAGGTATCCTGATCCTGATTTTTGTACTCTAGTATTTTTACAGGGGAAATTAAGCCAGGAAGCACCTACATCCCATGGGATTTGTGGTTTAGCACATTTAAAGGTAGCTTTACACTTGAATCTGGAATATTGTACGTTTTCGATTGATTAAATTGGCTACACTGCTCACATAAATCGGTTGATAACTTAAAATACAGGACTAGAAGAAAGGACTTCATTCGGAAAAATGTTAGCATTTTTCTATATGTGGTAGAGCCGCAGCGATGTGTGCTTTTCGAATAGGAAAAAAGTAACATTTTGCTTATATTTAAGAGGGGCTAACTCATTTTGAATTAAATTTAGAATTTGGTGTTTTAAAAACTTTGCCCTACTCTATTTTATTAATTTTATTAAAGTTACACTTAGCTTATGCCCCCAAAATATTTCAATACTATGGAGACGACTTTGATTTCTAATGTGCTTGCGACACGAGTAGACCTTACTACAGGCGTTGAACGTGTTTAGACGCAAAGGGTTAAGAGACGCTGATGGGAAAATGAACACTTATCGATTCTATTTTTCGCGTTGATTTGACGCACCCACTTGCACGTTACGACACAATCGATAAGCTGAAATGTGTCAAGATGAACTGTCAATTTAGACTTGTGCACATCCTGTTCTAGGTTTAAGCCCGGCAGCTGACATTAACAGCTGAGCATTGGTGGTGTCAACAAACCAAAACTTGTCACAGTAGACATAAGGAAGGGTTTGGGGAATTGTACTTTCTCGTAGTTTTTCTCGCAATATATTTAAAGTATTAAATTGGATTTTACTTGAGGTTAACCTACAAATGTTCTGAACATGTGAAGCCGATAAAAAGTGTCTCTGTTTTACAATTTTCATTTGTTTTAAAGGGAAAACTATATTGTGCTCATATTGTGCTTAAAATGTGTCAATGACATCAGCGTTTATATTTGATTTTGGTTTGTGTGTGCAAGGATTGCTTAATCTATCGTACAACAAAAATGAAATAATGACGAAACGCTTGGTGGTGAAATGGCCGAACTGTCATGTTTTCCGGGCTTGTATCTAGAGTAGGCTCTGACTTGTGATTTTCGTCTGGTGTTCATGAAAATGATTTTTTGAGTTTGTTCGCAATTAGAAGTGAATTATTAAATATGTTACACTAAAAAAAAAGAAAGTAGGGGGGGGGGGGGTGGGGGGTAAGGGTTTCAGCGTAAAAAAACACTTTTTTGTGTGAATTTTTTTTTGAAGGAATGGATTGAGCAAATTTATTGAAACCTTTAACAATATTCTGTAATTTTTTCATGCAGAAATATTGCAAAACAAGCCGGTGACAGAGCTTGCCCCAGAACGTCTTTGAAAAAATACAATTTGCGGTGTTCACTGTATCTCGGTCGGAAATTATCTGAAATCAAAAACCATTAAAATTTAGTCAAAGTATTATCAAATCCTCCCCCCAACGTTCTCCGATTTTTTTTTCCATTAAAAAAGTTTTGGTGGCCATCTCAAGTGTAAACTGCTATTTTCCACGAAAAATTCCGCCATTTTGTGGGTGGGAAACCCCCTTAATGTAAAAAAAAAATTTAACTAAACGTTGGGGGGAGGTATTTTATATGTAGAAAATGTGTAACAAGTTTCAAATGAATCGGTCTAGTAGTTTTTAAATGGCAGTGAACACGGACTTTGAAAAAGTAGTTTTGAGAAAAACGCGTTTAAAGTTTATGAGCTAAAAAAGTGAAGAAAAAAAATTTTTTTCTCAACTTACACAGAATCATCGATTCCAGCTCCATAGAGTAGAGTTCCTGCAGCAGCTTCAATGTCTTCAGCCTCTTTCCTCTCAAGTCTTTGTTTTATCCTGGCTTCTTTGCTCTGATGCTCAGCTTGGATCTCGGCCCTGTCAATGTGATTGCTGTCCTCCAATCTTGCGTATTCATGAGCGCTTGGGCCGACGCTGACGTTCATATCCGACAGAAAGGTGAGAAAAGCACCAGCACCTTCGTTGAAAGTGCATGCAGCTACATAGGATGCAAATTCAACAATTTTTTTGCTGCCAGATAATTTTTTCGGTGCAATTCTCCAAATTAGCTGGTTCAAACTTTCGTTGGCATTTTGAGTAAAACCTCCAAGACACCTTTCCAGAAGTTCGTCTTTACTCAAATCTTCGTAAATCGGTTTGATCGCTTGTAAGACATCTTCTGGAAGTGGATTGTAATCATGTTTGAAATTTACCACTCCTGTTGTGGCCAAAGCTTTTTGATATGGACACCACGAGTTCTCACCGCTCGGGCACTTATCGTGTTGAGGGTTATCGTCTGTTGACTGCTGGTGGTAGAACGTTGCCCAGATTGCATTTTTCATTTCTTCTAGCGAATTACAATTATGCCTTATTGCTGCTCCGTAGTATCGACTCGAATTATCGATGACTTTAGGTGACTGGAAGGAATTTTTGGGTGGTAAAAATCGCGTTACCACCATGTCGTGTCAAAATTTTCTTAAACCTGTCTGTAAAGCCTCTCACGTAGAGCAGGAACACTTCTTTTAAATAATATTGTCCCTTTCCCGTAACAAATTTGGCTTCCAAGCCCACTATCTTTTGTATAGCCGTTGGATTTTAAAACGCAGTCGACGTAATTAAGTCCTTCCGTAAGGTTATCGTCATCAGAGATTCTTGGAACCCGATAAATTAGTATGGATCTGACGGATCTTAAACTTGCCGAATGATGATGTAGCTATCGGTTAGTAAGTGTATCCTTGCGAAGAACGTAGTTGGATGGATGGATGGATGAGTGGCAAGATCACCACGCCATGGACGCAGGTTATAACCTCCATTTCGTCTTCGGGTTGTTGTCTAGCTCGCAATAATGCAAAAACAAGATATTCAATTTCCCTCATTCGCTTACCCTAATTCCCTTCCGACCGAACAGGGTTGTCCCCTGGGCTTTGGCTACATCATAAAAAAACCGGTACGTTGAACGTCAAAAAATTGGAACAAAATGTTTAGGGTCCGTGGACAAGGGCGGATTTAGGGGGGGGGGGGGGCACAGCCGACCATTCAAAAAACACAAGGAAATTAATTAGGTCCCGCTATAATTAGGTACATTAGGTAATTGCGTACACATATGTACGTAGGCGCAAATTATCGCGAGTTGCAAAACCTCCGTAAACTACAAGCCAGGAAGTAAGAAATTTTACTCACAGACATTAGGGCCCAAGTGGGCTGAATTTCCGACAAATTTACATTGCTTCTTATAGCAGCCGGGGGGGGGGGGGGGTGATTTTTCTTTTTCTCGTCCTAGCGCCTAAACTATTACTCATATGAAAAAAATATTTCGTTCAACTTGAAGTAAACAAAACAATCTTTCTAATAAAGTAAAAATATCCACACCCTATTTAAGAAAATATCAGACATTTGTAACCCTAAGAGGGCGGAAATTTGCGGAAGTGGAATTTGAAAAAAATACGAGCGCCAGACCATGGTCGTAGCATCACTTTTTGCTTGCGTTTTGTATGAAAGTTTTGTTTGAGGTAAAACTTCACCTTTAATCAAAGATTTCTTATTATTTCGGGATCAGGACGCCGACTAATAAAATGTACTGAGTGGCAGAAGAACTCTAGTCTGTGTGAAAAGGGTAATAAATATGCAATAAGTGCTGTATCCCGGAATATGGAATGTGCAAAATAAGTAAAGGTAAGGTGACGCCTTGCAATATCTTCTATCGGTGTGGGTAGCCTATAGTAGGGTTGAGAAGGGATGCAGATCAATCGTAAAGTGTCGTGGAGAGCGATCTTTCTTCAAAAACTTTATTCGAGCATGCCGATAGTTGGTTGGCGAGAGTCGCACTATTTTATTAAAATCGTGTTTAAGTTTTCATAAAATGAACTAGAATAAACTTTATTTTGTTGTTCAGTTATTGTAGTGATAGCGAGTGATATTATAATGAGTGACAAAGACAGGAAAAGACAACAGAGCAAAAAAAAACAATAAACCGACAATGCAGTTGCATCCTTACCCGTCTGGCCCTTGTGCCCCTCCCAGAAAAAAAATCCTGGATCCGCCCCTGCCCGTGGACGTGTAAATTTTACTAGTTAGAGATATTTCTTTACGATTTCGATACAAAAATATTGAAAGAAAACTGTTTTTCAAAGAAAAAATCATGTTTTTTGTTAAATAAATAAACATAACCTTTTCAATTGGCATTTTTATGAAATTTCGATTGCAGATTTCGAAAGTTCAGACAATTTTAAGCTGGAAAATATTTTGGTGGAATTTTTTGACGTTCGATTTTGTACCAAATAGAGTTGATGAATAAAGTTTGGAAAAAACATCCGATCGGGCGTTACCGGGTTAAGTAGGGACACAGTCGTGAAATGTTCAAAAAATCTTCTTTTTTTTCAAATTCTAAAAAATCTCAAAAAATATTCAACTAAAGTTTTCAATTTTATTTCCCTTGATGTAAAAATGAATTGTTTTTCGATTTTTCCCGAGCAATATTTTGGATGAAACAATTATTTTTCTTCTAAATGGCTGCCAATTTTTAAAATTTTCGAATTTTAAAAATCGGTTGTACTACAATTTAGCTGTATTGCTATACTTTATAAAAAGCTTTAAAAGTTTAAAGTCCGATTTTCCAGGACTTGGGGAAATTGGCGGCCAGGCAGCAATGTTTTTTTCAGCACCTAGGTTCGTACGAAGCTCCCATGACGTCCCCATAGAATATTTTATTTTAACAAAATTCGTAATAATAGTGCAAAGATAGCTCCGTTACCTAGGAAAATCGCAAAATTTTTATTTCATTTCTAGTGTCAGGAAAAATTCATTAGAATTGCCAATTTTTTTCGTTACTCAGGTTTGGTTGCCCACTTACGGGGGATTTTTAGTGTGTTGACTTCAAAAAATGAATTTTTTTTTGAATTTCTCAATATTATGAAGGCCTATGTAAACCCTTTTATAATATCTACCCTAAAAATAAGTTGTTCGGCTGGTCGGGTCACGGAAAGTCACTTTCAAAATTTTAAACGCGTTTTTTTCGAAACCATGTTTTTTCAGTTGGCATGCAGCACTTCGATATGAAAAATTTTTTAGAATAGAACATACTTGGGCTTAAAATGTTCGGCAGATATGTATTTCTCTTCGTAACCTGATTAATATTATTCGAGATATTTGGAGCAACGTTACGGCCCCTCAAAGACGCAAACAAATTGGAATTTTGTTAACGCTCTTTGAATTTCGCGCCATTTGTAGAGTTTTGGAATTCTGACTTGAATCAGGTCAGAACAGTATAGTCACAAGCCGCTACTATATTAAGGGATCTGAGAATTTTAGATAACTAACTATTTTCGTCGCATATTGACCATAGAATTCCAACCATGCAATTATGCGACTCTCCATTTAATATTGAACCTGATGTCCTAAATCAGCACTTCTGCTCTATTCAATGTCCAACACCTAGAGATGTAAATATGTACAACAATCTTTCTAATACTTCTATGGGTTTGGAAGGTTTTGCATTCCTTTGTGTTGAAGATGATGTTGTGATTGCTATGAGTGACACACGTTCGCAGGCGGTCGGTTCTGATAGGATTTCACCCGAATTTTTAAAGATATTATTGCGATGCGTGACACATTTGTTTAACCATATAATAGTTACTTCATCTTTCCCAGATGTATGGAAGCATGTTCTTGTAATTCCTATCGCTTAAAATCGTTGGCCCTCCACCCTTTCTGATATTAGACCGATCAGTATAATTATTATGTTTACTGGCTAAAGTGTTCTAGAAACTTATCAGTAACCAACTTATTGACCATCTTAATCGGCACTCTTATCTCTCTTAGTGGAAGCCGGGATATTGTCGCAATCACTCCTGTCAAACTGCCTTACTAAAGGTGTCAATGGACTTAAGAGCTGCTTTAGATAGGCGAGATATCGGTTATCTAGTTCTTCTAGATTTCTCTAAAGATTTTGACAGTATTGATCATGAAATTTTGGTACACAAATTATAGACTCAATTTTTTCTATCATCTTCCGCTATCAAACTTACTTCTAGCTTTCTCTTTGGTAGAACTCAACTTCGATTCCTGCAAGGATCTTGTGCGGTGTACCTCAGGGTTCTATCTTGGGGCCACTACTATTTTGCTTATACATCAATGACTTGCCTTCTGTAATACGGCACTCTCAAATTCATTTATAAGTTGATGATTTCCAGTTGAACATTAGTAGGCCTCTTAACAACATTCACACTCCCTTCAGTAGTCTCTGCCAAGATTTAGATCGCGTTGTTGCGTGGTCAGGAGACAATATGCTCTTGTCCAATCACTCTAAATCATGCTATATTGTTCTCTCGAAAGACGCTAGCCTTAATCACTCCACCTTTCATGTACCTTACGTTGAGAATCAGCCGTTGGTTAGAGTTGATAAGGCAAGGAATCTGGGCTTTATTTTCAATAGCGGGATGACTTGTTGTGATTATATCAATCCGTTTCTCTTCTAAACTAGAACACACTAAGAAGGTTTTGGTTGAAGGCGTCTCTTCTACCAAAGAATATCCCCTTAGTCTTAATTAGGGCTCGTCCCGACTCGCTTTTAATGATTGTGTTCGGTTCGTTCATGGATTGCGTCGTTGTTATCATATTTTATCCCATGTGACTTCTATTATTGGTTGCCCCCTTAGAACTTACTTAAACATAAGGTTATTATGCTTTCTCCACAAAATGATTTACAGTGAGGGCCCTGAGTGAGCGCTCCTTTTTTGTTCAGGCTATTTGACTTTGGAACTCGCTTTCTTATTATATTCAGAGAATGGCCGTGCTCGCGGCATTCCGCAAGGCTTTATCGGAGCATTTTGAAGTTTAGTTATAGAATCATATAATTTTTCTATTTCAATCATCGTTGTGTACTCTAACCTTTACATTATTCTTTATTATATTTTATTTTTGCTTATTCTTTCTCTGTTCTATTTTGATAAATTGTTTATATATATTTTTCACTTATTACTTATTTCATTTCATTAGCATATATTCGCGAATACCTAAGAATAACAAAAATAAGCTTTAACACTCGAAATACCCTTTAAGGACCGCTTATGTGGAACAAACCTGTCATGAAAACCACATAGACCAACCTGAAAGTTTTTCAGGAATTCAATTCAACTTTATTAGTGGATTAAGTACAATAAGAAAATACATTTTTTTAAACAGTACTTATAAAAGTTTTTGGGGTAATGAGCAATTTAGCAGAAGAATTACCTAATGAAAAATCCTTAACACTATATCAAGCTTAGTACATATATACCTCCTAGCGTAATATTTCCAATCCAAAAGAAAAATAGAAACATATTTCAGTTTAAAAATAATTATGTTACGGTTAAAAAGCTACAAACCACACCAGAGAAGCCAAGGCCACACTAAACGAGAGGAAAAGAAGAAAGTTCCCAAGAAACTTAATCTATATTAATACAACACTGCGTTACTAATTCCCTAAATCTCCGCACCGAGCCTACACGCTGCGTATCGGCTGTTAAATGATTCCAAGCACGGATAGCACGAACAAATTAAGAATCCTCCATGATTGAAGAGCGAAAACTAGGTATCAGCAGGTCAGAGCGCCTTGGGGAGTTAAAAAAAATCAATTTTTTTTGTAAGTAACCAGGATTCCTTGAAGTAATAATTTGGTAAAGAGATGCCACAAGCCTACGCAATAAAAACTGCACCAACGTATAGTAAAGCAGATGGTTACTATATCCCGACACCTGATCAAATCTCCTCAAACGAAGTATGAAACTTATACAATCATTAAAAGCTACCTTGACTTTCCTTGAACAGGTAGAACAAAGACGCGCGAAAAGTAGGCTTCCATTAATAAAGTAGGGCAGGAGCAACGATTACACAAGCAACGATTTCACAAGCAACGAGCGCGTGTCCGACAACAAGGTAGCAGATGACAACCATATCCGTCGAAGCCTACCGTAAATCTTACCCATCACATCAGTTATATGGTCACAACTAGCGTTGAGGAATACACCAAGACCTTTTACCCGCCTATCAAATGGGGGCATTGTTTTATTCAGAAAACAGGAGGGATATGAGACCCGTCAATGTCCCGCCGATAGAATGCAAGGCAGTGCGACTTACGCGGATTGAGAAGCAAGTGGTTATCAGCTGCCCATGTCGTTATCTTATTCAGGTCAGGGTTCAGCCTGTCAATGCAGTCCTCCATAAGGCCAATAGGTCGACTAAGATATAACTGTACATCATCAGCATACAGCTGCACCCTGAAATCCTTAAGGACCTCCGGGAGATCATTTATATACAGGCAGAAGAGCATAGGCCCGAGGATAGAACCCTGTGGGACGCCACACGCAAGGGACAGAGGAAGGGAAAAGCTGTCTTTCACTCGAACCCGCTGCAGTCTATCCGATAAAAAGGTATTTATTAATGACACAGCGGTGTCGTGGAACTGAAATTTAGTATCCAGCTTCTCTAGCAAATTGGAGTGATTGAACATATAAATTGCTTTGTAAAAGTCGAGCAATGCAAGAACACACAAATGATCCATATGCAAGGAACAGCGAACATCACTAGTAACACTCAGAAGAGCTGTTTCACAACTATGAGCCTTACAGAATCCGGATTGGCAGGACTTTAGCAGGCCAAATGTCTCCAAATAATCAATGATCTGTTTGGATAATAATTTTTCGGACGCTTTGCTTAGGAATGGAAGTAGACTAATTGGGCACAACAGTAGCAATTTTCCAAGCAGAGGGAAACTGAGAAGTGGTAAGGCACATGTTAAAAATATCTAAAATGGCAATAACGACAACTTCATCGGCATTAACACACCAAAAAATAAAACAGAGGTATACTAATTACATAAATTTCGGAGAAAATTTGGGAAAATGCTGAAATTTTGGTTATTTCAAAACATTTTTTTTTTCAAATTTGGCCGTGACTGTACCTGCAGTGGTAGTAGTGAGATCAACATTGTTGACATTTTTGGAAAGGTAATTAGGATAGTTGTTTTTTAGCGTTTGTTTCATGTGGCTGTGTTGGGTAGATGAAGAGATAAAAATAAAAGAGTAATGTGCATACCATGAAAAACTGAAATTTATGAATCAACCTGTAACTCCCAAATGGTTGAGAGTCCCCGCCCCATACAATTTTTTGTTTGCCTAGGTGAGATTTATCACCGCACTCATTTTGGCACGTCAGATCTGAAACACCCTGTATAAAAATAATTTACTGTAATATAAGATGTTTAAGGACGTCAGACGACTAAAGACAGATTTAAAGCAAAAAATATCTTTTGAGTTTTCGTATCTGAAATTGTAAAATTTCAAGCTGGCAGCTCCTTTATCTCTTAAAGTTCAACTTTCCAGCAACTGAAGAGAACTGCAACATTCCAATACAATTTTCTCTTTATTCATACTTTCCAACGAAATATGTAAACAAACTCGCAAGAAGTCAGTGGAATTTCGTGGAAACGAATGCTTTTGTTGTTTGAGGTTATGTTGACTTCTTGTTTTCCGCCTCGGGTCTTAAGCGGACAAACCTTAACTGGTTTTAACCAAAGTACCGAGGCAATGGTCCGTGTCCATAGTGGTGACGCGTCTAAAGCAAACTTCCAGCGCTGCCACCTTCTTGTATCTGTGCTCCAACTATGGAGCCCCATGATGATGATGATGATGATGATGGTATGCCGCGTTGTGTTAGCTATGGGTATAATGGTGCACCATAGTAAGCTAACCGACGATGGTAGATTCCTCCAGCTTCATTTAGACATCGGTGCTCTGAAATTTTCTTCACTTTAGTCACCTGTGAAGTCTCGAACGTGCAACATCATTCGCTCCTAATTTTCCGTTGCCTTCGAGATTGGACCGCGACTGAGGAATAATTACTGGGCGGGTTTGATTTTTGTTAGATCGTTTTACAAAATTTTACTTGGAAAAAAATTTAATTAGCAAATTCCGCGCATAGTTTATTGGATTTTAGTCTATATTTACCGAAGTCAATAAATTCGATTTAGTGCTAGTGCTAGTTTTAGTAGAGTGGAGTTGGAAAAAAAAGAAGAAGGAAAAGGCCTGTGACCGATTTTAATTAACCCTTTCGTGGAGAGGTAACCCACCTGTGCGCCACCGTAATTAATTTCTAATCTTAATTGCAAAGGGAAAAGTTAATAAAGGGATGCCATCTCAGTTTCGGGTTTAAGTATCGCATTCCCGGCAAAAGTGATTTTTTTACTATTAAAAAAAAAATTTTTTTTTGGTGCTTCTGAGAAAATAAACGGAAAAGTGTCACCCAAAAAATTGTGTAGATACAAAGGGCTCGCCACGTGTACTTGATCTTGAAAGAAAGTGAAAAGCCCCAACGCAAGTGTTTTTTAATAGCGAAGTAGTCCAGAAAGGATAGTCACCGAGAGAGATTTACACAAAAGGTCCTACCCAGGTGTGTAGAAAAACTGTTTGTTAGCCGTTTAAAAAAAAGGCAAAAAAAAAACGAATTTGTTGTGGTGGCGGGAAAGTTATTATTCTCCTAAGAAACTGGGATGCTGTGAAACATTTTGGAAAGTACCGTCTCGATGGTATCACTTGACTCTGGAATTTATGCGGTCTGTTTACACACCTCTTGGCCTTTAAAGTTATTTACATCGTCGCCTGATGTCGACCGGATTACATAAAAATTCCTTTCATGTAAAACAGCTATCAATTTACATGTTTACACCTGAATTCAGGTATTTTAGGCTTATTTGTACAGTACGGTTGTATGGTGTCGAAGGCGGAGATACGGATTGGGAGTATTTTGCTGTAATTTACACTTCAGTTATTTCCCACGTGAAATGTTTGGTTTATTTAAATATTTAATGTAATGTACGATTACAAATATTGGGTACAGTGGGAAAGGAAGATCCTCCGAAAATATACCTACGAGCATTGAGTTGTATGTTTTCTAATATTGTTTACGTTAAAAGAAATTTATGTGAAAATGTTAAGGAAAATTAGATTTTAACGAATCGCTCGTGGTAGTGAGAATGTTGATATTTATTTATGCCGTGCAGATAGGATAAGGGTCCTGTTATAAAAAGGATTTGTATAGAGAACTCGTTAGTTAAACCGAAAAAAAGTGATACCTATGTGAACTCCAGGAACAGCTATTTCTCAGAGCAGAATGCTTTTTACATTGCCAATTCAAAAAATACAAAAATGTTAACGGCTCCTTATATTGCGACTTCATCTGTCTGTCTCTCACAGCTACTTATTTCAGCAACTACTAATGCTATCGACTTCAAATTTGGAATAGTTTTAAATAAAGCTTTTGTTGCAAATGAAAAAATTTAAAAATTATATTTATTTTTATTGCAAGAGGGTCCAAAGCGGCAGGAAGGGAGGGGGGAGTCAAAATTTTAAAGTGGGGTTACTAGGTCAAGTAGGGTATCACATTAAAGGGCCTCATTTACACATTATAAAATATATTTTCACTTCATTTTATGCCGCATAGTTTTAGACTTACTTTGAAAAGATTTCTAAAAAATACCATTCCCCCTCCCTAGTCACCAGCTTGTCCTGGATGTAGTATAGTTTGGCAAGGCACTCTAAGTTGTTTGCTATTTTTAGAAAACGCATGAAAAGTTGATTTTTGTTGAATGAAAACCTGTTAAATTTGAATATTCTGAAGACCAGAGATTTTTCTAACAAAATCGTCAGATTATTATCTAATATGTTCGTATGACGTAGAGGCCAGTGCAGGGTGACGTTGAATTATCTTCCCAGGAAAACCAGTTCCTCTTCACAGTCCTGCACAATCTTGGAGGAGATAATAACTGACTATCCATAAATTAGTCGATGTTTTGCTTCAATTTGGAATCGCATCTAAGCATAGCAAAAACCTTGAGAATCACAAGTACTTGGAAAACGATAGAGCTATACGGTAGCGTAATGTCGCATCGAAACTACAGTCAATCTAAGAATAATAAGTGAATATTATGTTTGGTTGGTTCTGCTGGACCTTATCCCTCCTGATTTTCGCATTAGCCATCAGGCGTCATGAAGTGCAATCAGATTGAAGAAGTATTAATGCTAGATTGCCAAACCCTATGCCCATAGTAATATCGTGAACTGAACACAGAGAGGACTATCTACTATGGTGTCTGATTATACTCGATCTTAATTTTACAAGGGATTTCAGTGTCAGAATTCCGACCAGGGATGATTGGAGGAACACTGACCTGCTTAACTATTATACTACGACACTGTTCTGTTCATTGATGGCTCCAAGGTTGACTGTGGTATCGGTAGGTTAGGTTAGGTTAGGTTAGGGTGGCGGCTATCAGTCCTACAGCCGATCAGCCTCACATAGACCTATAAATGGTCCGTTGTGATATCACATCCGTGGAACCGTGCCTTATTGCCGGGTTTAACTAAAACCAGCCGCAGCTGTTAATAAACCTTAGGAGCTGCTTCAGCCCGATGCCGGCTATATCGCCCATGCCACCTAAGAAGTACGCGCCCATTGCATTGTACCTTCTTTTTGCTAGGCCCGGGCAGAGTAGGTGCTGAATGCTTTTCACCTCTTCCTCGTCCATACAGCTCCGGCAGTAGTCATTCATGGGAACGCGCAGGCGTTCTGCGTGTCTACCGAAAAGACAGTGGCCAGTAATGACTGCCACAATGTTTCGGAGGTTTATCCGGCTTCCGTTTAGCAGGAACGTGGTTTTCTTCAAATCCCATTCAGGCCACAGCTGCCTTGATAGGCTGCATGTGGTTAGATTACTCCATCTCTGCTAAGCGAGCTGAACTGGCTTAAGGTCAATTTATCTCTTTACTAATTCTAGCGGACAGCCGATCGATCTGTCAATAGAATAATCATCCAAATGTGATCCCTCCTTTGCCAGCTCATCAGCTGCCTCATTCCCTTGAACACCACTGTGACCAGGGACCCAGCAGAGAGTTACTTTGTGTCTCGCCCCTAACGTCCGGAGACCAGCCAGACACCCGCCGACTGGCTGTGACCTGACTAAGTTTGAGTCCAGCGCCTTGATAGCTGCTTGGCTGTCGATGTACAAGCAGATCTCGCTACCCATTGGTAGGTTTGGGCGTCCGTGTATTATTTCTGCCGCCCTTTCTATGGCCAAGATCTCCGCTTGGAATACACTGCAATGGTCCGGTAGCCGGTACCTACTGCATATGCCTAGGCAGTCCGAGAAGACCCCCGCTCCCACTCCGTCCTCCGCCTTAGACCCATCCGTGAAGACCGGCATTTCTGCACCGGTGGCATCCCCCCACTCTTCCCATTCTTCTCTAGTTGGGATTTTTGTGCAGAAGGCCTTCCCAAAGAAAAGTAGTGGGATGGTGTAGTCGGTGTTCGCCTGCAGATAGCCTCCAGGATAAGTCCTTAGTATACTGCTATGGCTGTTATCAGAGCTCTTCCAGCAATTGGACTCTTTCAGTCTTACGGCACTACGTGCAGCTATACTTTTGCCGTGGACGTCGAGCGGTAGCGGTGGTATCGGTAAAATATTACATACATCGGATTCCTATAGACTATCGGTTATAAGCGTATTCCAAGCGAAATTCTAATGGCATGCTGATTAGTGTGACTCAGTGAACCGCCGATGATGAATGTTTGCATTTTTACGACGAAGACTACCATAAAAGCGCTTGACTCAGTAACCGCCCCCTCGAAGTTAATTAGAGATTGTAGAGAGAAACTCGCCTCTCTAGGGATTTAGATTTTACTTCACCCATCTTTGGATTCCAGGTCATAGGAAAATACGAGGAAACGAGAGGATAGATGAACCCGCAAGGAATGGCTCCACCCTCCACTATTCCAGAGCAGAAGCTGTTCACATACCGTTGAATTATTTTAATACGGAACTCTTAGCGAAGGCTAACCTCAGACAGAGTGCTTCCTCAACTTGGCGACTTGACCAAACTTTAGCAAGAATAAAACATCGGAGCTCCTCAATAGATCTCGTGTTATCATTACGAAAATAGTTGCGGGCTGTACAGGCTACTGTTTAGTAGAAGAACATGCGGGCAGGTTAGGCGGTCTTAACAATATACACGTCGCAACTGTAGCAATACTAGCAAAAAAGAAACCGTACTTCATCTTCTGTGTAAGTGCCCAGCTTTGGGAGATTAGTAAAGTTCTTAATTCTACCACTAATAACTTTTAGATGTGAAATATTCTGTAAGCTCGACTCGACCTCACAAGATAAGCTTAATGTAGCCTTTAACTCAGCGGTTCGATATATCTACGACGGTATGACTACATGTACACTAAAGTGCATTCTGTGCTTGGCTGCAGCTTAAGTACCTATATAATTTTTTTACATAAAATTATTAATAAAGAGGAGTCTAAATACTTAATATTTGATATATTTCCCTTTGCACACTCAATTAGAAACCATGCATTATTGTTGCTTGCATTCAACGGAGTTGAATCAGTTCGTTGAGCGGCATGACCACCATGCCGGGGGTCCCGGGTTCGAGACCAGGTCTCCCTGTGAGCTTTTATTAAGAAATTAAAATAATCCACTCCGTCTCTGTGCTGTTGTCTAGCTCGCAGCAATGCAAAAACAAGACTCAAGTTTCCTCACTTTGCTTACCCTAATTCCCTTCCGGCCAAAACCATGCTAACGCATCAAAGGGTTGTCCCCTAGGCTTTGGCCACATCGTATAAAACAAAAAAACCAATTTTTTTTTCGCGCTATTAGAAATTGGAATAGTCTTTTTCTGGCTTTTCGAACCATCAGCAGCGGGTTTAAATTTGGTTTAAAGACATTGTTTTGTGTTAGCTAGGTTAAAGTACGTTTTTATGGTTTGCTTTGTTTTTAAGTTAGATTCTTTGCATTATTTGCTCCTTTTATCTTCACATTTTATTTTTTCTTTTCTTTGCCTTTATTTTTTTTTTACTATATAACTTTAAATATACTCATATGATTTTTTCTAGATTGTGTAAATTTATTTCTGTTGAATAAATTAAAGTTAAAGTGACCAGTTAAATCAACCAGTCAATATCTCTAACTATCTAATCTAGCTTATCGGTAATGTCGGACTTATCTTTTTAAAAAAACAAAAAACAAATTGAACGAATTGAAGAAGAAAGTGGAATTGGGCTGTAATTATGCAATAGCCAGAGTAATCTAGAGAACACAGATGGCTGTTGTCAGCAAAATACAACAATTGTCCAGAACCCGCAGGATTTGAACCTGCAACTGTGAAATCAACACGTTAATGCCTTTGTGATACGTTCCATCTTTCTGTCTATGCAGATCTAAACATTGAATTTAGAAGAAAGATTTTAGTACAATTGTACAATCAAGATTTAAATCAATAATTATTTATCCGTAAAGTAATCTCTTCTGCTACTCACCTCATTTAGAATTTTCAGCAGGACAAAATCAGCGATATTTTATTGCATCCTTTTCTGCCCTCTTGTGGTGTTCCACAGGGGTCAATACTTAATCCCTTACTGTTTGATTATTTTTATTAATGATGAAAGAAATTCTGGCAGATAGAAACCAGCAGATCGTCATCGGGAATATTTTATCTGATTGTCTATCACACTCTTATGGCATTCCACAGAGGTCAATAATTGGGTCATCTACTGGTTTTAATTTTTATCAATGACCTGCCAGAAACGATAAAAATTTTAAAGTGCATTAAAATAACTAATCGGACTACATTGCACGCGTCAGTAACGATCTTAATAACATATTAGCTTGATAATTTCGAACAAGATTCCAAACAGATTAAAACCAGGATTGCAATTGGACTTATAATTTAAAGTGGATTCAGAACAACCCACATTTTTTCTGCAGCTCCCAATGGCTTTTTATCGTAATCTGATGTCAGCTGAAAATAACCTAGAACCTGCGGATTGGAAAGCCGACACGTTATCACTTACTCCACCGGCGACTTCCATTGTTTTAGGATAACGTAATTTGTCACCAATAAGTTTAACACGAAATATAGAGAATTTGAGAAGGGTTTACGTTGAGCTTCAGCGGTTTTAATTGGTCCTCTGATATTCTGTCTCAGTACGTGCGCTTAAAACCAGGGCTGAAAATCCGGGTCCTAGTATCCGGGTAATCTAAATCTGTGTGGATCCGGATCATCCAGACTAAGGGGCTGTTTAAGTATTACTTGAAGGTTTCTGACCCCCCCCCCCCTGTAACGTTTCGCGTTATCCGCCCCCCCCCCCTAAACTTTACGTAACTCTCAGATGATATTAATTTTTCCTAAAAATGTCAAAATTAAACGAAATTTCAGCCCACTTTGACCCTAATGTGTGTGCGTGAAATTCGTAAGCTCATGGCTTGTAGTTTAGGTGGTTTTGTTTGTCCGCAACGGTCGGACTCTTAGAGTCGTGGTACTCGTTGTATACGGCTTATTGCGGTTATTTGTCATAAACATACATATATACTTCTGTATAGTTAGTGACGCGACTCCTTTCGTATGTAAAAAAAAGTAAGTGTAGTTTAGATATATCATGTAAACTGAGCCGTGAGTCACGAGTTAAGAGTTAAGACTTTTACTTTTTATCAAAAACTTAATGTTACGTAATTGCTTGACCCCCCCCCCCCCCCCCTGTAACGCACCGTAACGTTTCACAAAACCCCTCTTCCTCCTAACAGTGTTACGTAGGTAATACTTGAACGGCCCCTAAGCAAAGAAGCCTGAAACTTTCCTATAGATTGCATTATTTCATTAGGAAAATGAAAATTTTATCGAACAAACTCCATGAAATCTGTCGAGCAAATTTTCAACCTTTTTTGCTTAGTTTGAATCCGGATAGTTCGGATCTGGATTCGCATCCACACAGATTCAGACTACCCGGATACCCGGATTTGAGGTATCGGATCCCAATTATCTCGGATAATCCGGATAACAGACTATCCGAATATTTTTAGTCCTACTTTAAACTGCTAATAATTTTGATCTTTGTGAAGATCAATCTTAATGTCATCGGTACTTGAGGTTAGTGCCCCGCGACTGTATTCCCATTTAGTAGACTATCAACAGACACGTTCTTGCCATTATTAAAATTTCAAACAATAGCACTTTCTCTTATTCCATTATTCGCTTGCATTGAGCTTTGGAAAATAATAACTTTTTTAATGAATCGAACATAGGTTTCAGCCGAGTTCGCAAACAAAGAGGAGGTTCTTAACTCGACCCGTATTTTTGTGAAAGCCCTTCTTATTATTCTCGAAATTTTTAAACTGATCTCTGTGAGAATTTACTTGCTAAATCTTCAGTTGTCTAGCCCGCATTAGAGCACAAACCATACATACTTTTAAATTGTACCTACATGTATAGGGCTACCACCTAAAGTGAATACTGGTAATGGGCTCCAATCTCGCTCCTCACACCATTAACGAACAAAGAACGATAGAAGTCACTCGATCGAAAAGAAATGAACAGAAAAAGGTGAGAATATGGCAAAACAGCGAAAAGGTGCAATTGGAAAAAGGTGTTATCTCCCCGTAGTTTCACTTGTAATTTCTCCGGGTGTACTACAACAATATTTCCCAGTAGAACAAGTTCCGAAAAGAATATCTTTTTATCTTCGCCAGTTATCGTCTTCTAACGGAACCAACTTCACGATCATTGGGTCGTTTTTCCGACATAAAATTAAATTTATCCACGCACCCACGGTTTTAAAGATCAGGTAGCTATAGCACCTTTGTTGTGCTCATTTAGAATTTTAATGCCGGCATTGATCACAGTCGCAATAATTTTTCTGTTCGTTCAGAAAAACAGTCCAACTCTGTTGTGATTATGGTGGCACTTGGCCGAGGAGGAGGCCTTCTTTAACCAACTTCAGGTGATTTTTTGTTCATTGTTTTTTTTTCTGTTATTCTTTTTTTTCTGTTGATGGAGCGTAAAACGTGGAAGACGTTTCTTGTATTACAGTTATGCGAGAATGATAATGAGCTCGTTCTAAATTTGGAGAATTCATGGCATTTGGTTATTACAGTGGGTGGGTCCAGGATGAATCATTTATTCGTGAATTTTTGGAGCTGTTAATTGCCTACATTTGAGTAATTTTTTTCTGTATTCGGTAACGTACAGAATCTGTAGTTTGATTCCAAGCTTTTCATTTACAAACATATAGACTTAACTCGCATTGATCGTTACCCTTATATAGAACTAAAAATGTATCCAAAAAAGTTTTTTATCATTCCTGGATATATTAATTGCTCCAATTGGGAAACAGAATTTAATATATTTGAGAAGGCAGTCAGTAATTTTAGAGGAGAAAATATTATTATTCTACGTGACTATAACGTCAGAATCGGCGAATCTCAAACATTCCCAAAGGAAGTAGACTTTGGAGCTAAAATTAAAAACAATAGGCAGTCAAAAGATGCTATTGCTAATAGTAAAGGGAAAAGATTTTTAGACCATTGTGATGATTTTGTCCTCGTTGTCCTAAACGGTCACACAGATGGTGATTATGAAGGTAAATTCACATATCTTGACACGAATAGGGCATCGGTTAATGATATTATTGCAATGTCATATTGTCTAGCTGAAACCGTTCAGTATTTCCATGTGGAGGATGAAGTATTCTCTGATCATTTCCCTTTAAGTTTAACATTGATGAGAGATGCCGCATTAGTAAAAAGCCAAAAATCGCTCGCACTTCTACCGAAATTAAACCGACATATACAAAATTCAGATGAATACCAAAGCAAATTAGCGGATCTCTGCGAAAATACACCATCTGAAAGATCGGCTCACGAACTGGACCTTATAACTGGCATTATTAAACAGACTTCAACACCATTTAACAGCACGGTGAAGATTTTTATGTAGAAGTGGTTCGATACAGAATGTTTCTGTGCGCGTCGTGATTCGTTTAAATGGCTAAATGTCTTCCGCGTAACTAACTCTGCAACTGCAAGAAACTATTATCTGAAGGCAAACAAAACATACAAAACCATTTGTAAAGCTAATAAAATAGTTTTTAAAAAAAAAAGTTGAACCGACTTCACAAAAAGCGCTAAAAAGCATAAAATAATTTTTAATTTTATATCTATTACGACATTTTGAAGTCGGTGCAAATCAAACAAACCAAACAACTATAACAAAAATATTTAATCGTCATTTCTTATGATCCCGTAAGCTGAAACGTTCAGATAGTATTACGTAAATTTTCTGTAGTTGTTTTATTTGTTAAATTTGCACCGACTTCAAAATGTCCTTATAGATTCAACTTTTTTTTTAAAAACTTTTTTATTTTTCACTTTTTAGTGTCTTCGACTCTATACAACGAAGAAAGAACCATCCAAATCGGTCCACGAGTTAAAAGTTAGTTATAACCCCCTACCCCACCCCCATTCCACTAAACTTTTTTTCTCATGGTATCAATCCAGGAACATACTCTACCGAACAGAAAAGTAATCATCGAAATCGGTCCACGCATTACGAAGTTACTACCCCTCCCCCTCCCCCACCTCCACCATCGGACCAAATTATTCTCCTATTAGCAATGGGGGATCACATTCTATACAACAGCAAGAGAACCATCCAAATCGGTACACGCGTTACAAAGATAGGTTCCAACCCCCTTCTCCCACCCCAACCACACCAACAATTTTTTTTCTCGTGGTATCAACCAGGGAGCATATTCTACCCAATAGAAAAAGAATTTTCCAAATCGGTCCACGCGTTACGAAGTTAGACTACCCCTCCCCACCTACACACACCTTTCACCATAGCACCAAATAATTCTCCTATTAGCAATCGGGGATCATACTCTATACAACAGAAAAAGAACCATCGAAATCGGACCACGCGTTACAAAATTAGGTTCCACCCCCACCCCCCACCCCGATCCCTCAAAAATTTTTTTCTCCTGGTATCAACCACGGAACATACTCTACCCAACAGAAAAAGAATTATCCAAATCGGTCCACGCGTTACAAAGTTAGCCTACCCCTCCCCCCCCCCCCCCCCACCCCCCTCCCCTAAACCAAACTTTTTCTCCTATTAGCAATGGGGGATCATACTCTGTACAACGAAAAAAGAACCATCAAAATCGGACCACGCGTTAAAAAGTTAGGTTTCACCCCACCACCACCCTACCAAAAATTTTTTTGACATGGTACCAATCGATGAACATATTCTACCCAACAAAAACAGAATTATCAAAAAACAGAATTTGACTCTCTAGCGGTAAAACTTGATTCCATCCAAGATGCTAGAGGATGGTGGAACATAGTAAGAGAACTGCGTGGTAAAACTTTTTCAATTAGTGCTTCCATTGACATAGAATCCAATCATTATTAAGTCGTCCTACCGAGCACTGCCCAATCTTACATGCAGCACCTAACCTTATTAGATGACAAGATAGCAATGCATGAACTTATTGCTGTTCTAAGTAACGTAAAGGATAATAAAGCCCCAGGAATCGATAGAACACCTTATGAATTTTACAAAAACGCGCCGGAAGTTTTTCATACCAGACTTTTGAACTTTTACAATTAAATCTTTGATAGTGAGGAATTCTCTTCTAGCTTTACCCAAAGTGTTATATTCCCTATACATAAGACGGGCATTATTAATGAGGTCGAAAATTACCGCGGTCTTTCCTTTATAGATGCCATAGCCAAAATCTTTACTGGTATAATATATAACAGATTATCGAGTTGGGAAAAACAGAACAGAATTCTGGTAGAAAGCCAGGCAGGGTTTCGATCTGGGTATTCAATAGCAGATCATATCTTTAGTCTCATCAATGTAATCAAGCTAAGTCACCATTTAAAAAAAAAAGAAGATATACGCCTTTTTCGTAGATTTTAAAGCAGCCTTTGATACCGTTTCACGTAATGCACTGTATTATAACTTATATAATAGTGGAGTATCTTCTAAAATTGTTAGGATTATACAGAAGCTTTATGAAAATACAAAAGCTCAAATATGGAATGGGGAGAATCTGTCTGATGCTGTCTGCACTGATAGATGAGTCAGGCAGGGCTGTGTTTTAAGCCCTTTGCTATTTGCCTTCTTTGTTAATGATCTGGAGAGCTACCTGGAAACGGGTTTAACAATCAGGAATATTGATATTAAAGTTTTCATGTATGCGGACGACATTGTTCTTTTGTCTGATGACCCTTTAAGGCTTCAGCGAATGATCAATGAACTGGAAGGCTATTGCAGGCTATGGAATCTGAAAGTTAACATGAACAAATCGAAGGTTATGATTTTTCAGAGGGGCGGGGGTATTAGGAAGCATACTGAGCACTGACTATATGCAGGAAACCCAATTGAAGTAGTTAATAGGTATACTTATTTAGGTATTCTATTGACACCTAAGCTATCCATCACTGAGCATTTAAAGCAACGGCTTAGAACATTGCGAAGATTGGTCTTTGTACTACTTTTCTGCATACTTGACTCTGAAGATAAATGGATCAGAAGAGCGGCTGTAGACAAAGCAAGCGGAACAGTTCGTCATGAGCTTTATGACAGATTATGCTATTCTCCGGACCTTAGCTATTTTAGAGATAGTTTTACTATTAGGGAAATAAGCACAATTTTCAAATTTAGGTGCGGATTAATTAAACTTAATGCTAGCCCTTGGCGGACGGAAGGTAGCCCTACGTGCTCACTGTGTAATACATCAGAAGATTAGAGCTTGTTGCACTTTCTCGGTAACTGCGCCATTCTCTCGGAATTTCGCGTTCAATTATCAGGGAAAAAAATTTTCAATAGATGAAGTAATATCAATGCTCAATGGTAGAAATGGCTATAAAGATTTATTGCGTTTTGTTGAGAAGGCCTGGAAATATAGGATGTATCTGGTTTCCCAGTATAACTGCTAGTCATCGAATGTTTTCTGTTTACTTCACTAGTTGTTAAAAATGTTTGTTCGCTGTTTCTTGAAGTTAACTCTGAAGTAATACTTATCATTTGTTATTTATTCGATACGATTTTGAAAGCCATATAATGTTGAATTTCTTAATTTTTTCTATTAAAATTTTTTATTTTGTTTTATTTTTTTTATTTTGTAAGTCATGTATTTCTCTATGCCAATCCCGGCAGACGGCCTCGATGCCAATGTCGTAGTTTATAGTGTAGCTTAGCTTAGCTTAGCAAGAAATACTGTATGAATTTGCTAATAAACTATTATTATTTATTAGACTTAACTCAGTCT
This sequence comes from Leptarthrus brevirostris, assembly GCA_964036015.1. Lineage (NCBI taxonomy): Eukaryota > Metazoa > Arthropoda > Insecta > Diptera > Asilidae > Leptarthrus > Leptarthrus brevirostris. Next base: position 19,697,830 of record OZ038375.1, on the reverse strand, counting down.
ATAATTATAGCTGTAGTCTTTAGCGCTCTTTATCCAAACAAGATTAAAAATGTAACAAACAACTGATTTAACAGAAAAATTTTATTTGAAAAAGTTCGTGTTACCGTCTGTCTACACTATCTTGAACCCTTAAAAACATTGTTAAACAAAGTACTTTAAGTACCATTTTTATTTGAAAATATTAATTAGTTTTAAATACAAAAGTTCCCCCAAAGGAGTTTTTAAACTTAAAAGTTATTTACAAGGCAATAATTGAAAGCATTCGAAACTTGTCATTTACATCCACATAATGGCACTAGCGCCTCTAGTTTGTAATAGAACAAATGATTGAAAAAAGGTTATTCCCCGCATTCTGTCAAACAATGTTGTTCTAAAAAACGTACAGGTGTTTTAGAACAAAGTGCACAAAAATACTGAATATTTCTTATCAAAACAAACAATGTTACGAACATTAATCTCTTTATTGGAAGCATTACTGGCAATCGAAAGTTCCTTTAGATATTTATTCGTTACGAACGTTCAAAACGAAATTTAACGAATCGTAAAAAAATACATAACCTCTAAATGTTCACTAAAATCATGCATAAAGGAATCCATTTACGACTTTATTTATGAGATTTTACAATCGTTTTTCGCGTCGTTTTAGTGTAACATACTTCTGCACATTTTATTTACGATATCCTTTTATCGACTTGATTTGCATTGCATATCTCAGGTGAATTTCAAGTTATACTTTGTATGAAAAAATTGCAGAGCACAATCGTTGTCAGGTTCCTTGTATTTTTTTTTAAATTTTTTTTTTTCAAGCAGAGACTATAAATCGTACAAGTTGTAGTTAAATTGAATTTGTTTGTGCTTGTTACAGTTTATTAGTAATATGAAAGGTGTATATGACCTTTTCTTCATTAAGCCTCAACGCTACTGATCTTGGCTAGCAAATAGATCTAGTCAGCATAGGCCAGTTCTTTGAGGAGATCTAAGAATCCTCATTGTGCGCCCAATGATCTTCTATTAAGGGGCGCTGACACAAATGGTGTTACTAACTAACTAACTAACTAAAACTTCGAAAGTCGGTCAATTTACTGTTTTGTGAACCCGGATTTTATCATATTTCCCCAATGTGGTATTGCTATATAAAACTCCTACTAACCGAATTGAACTCCTATTCCCAACGAAGATTGCCCCTTAACAACCTACCATTTAGGACCACTTACTGCCACCAAGAAGAACTTCAGATATATCTTGACTGTGATTGACAGTTTCTCCAAATTTGTGTGGATTTATCCTGTAAAAACAGCAAAGGTATTACAGAAGGTAGAGATTCAAAAATCTATATTTGGGAGTCCACGCCAGATTATATCTGATAGAGGAACGGCCTTTATGTCTTACTTATTCAAAGATTACTGCCGCGACGAGGATATCGACCATACTCTTGTGACAACAGAGGTTCCCAGAGAGAATGGTCAAGTTGAAAGAGTGCAACGGGTCATCATTTCTGTATTAGCAAAACTTTCCTTTCAAAATCCTGAAGAATGGTATAAATTTACTGATAAAGTTCAAAGATACCTGAACTCCACCTAGCACAGAAGTATTAAGAAAATGCCATTCGAAGTGCTGTTTGGCGTGAAAATGCGTAGCCACAATCAAGTGAGTTTGGCTGAAGCGGTTTCTGATAGCATTCCTGAGACTTTCCAGGAAGAGAGGGATGCGATACGCGAGGAAGCTAAAAGATCTATTCATGAGATACAGGAAGAGAACCGAAAGCAGTTTAACAAGAAGAGGCGAGAGGCGCCGAAGTACCAAGTTGGAGATCTCGTTGCAATAAAGAGAACTCAGTTCGGAAATTCCTTAAAAATCTATCCTAAATATGTTGGTCCTTACAGAGTTACCCGGATTGGTACAAATGACAGATTCGAAGTCGAAAAGATGACCGAACGAGAAGGGACTAAGGCTACTAATGTGAGTAGTGATAACATGAAACTCTGGTGCAACTACGATGAAGATGGTTTTGAAGATGACGACACCGGTGACGAAGGAGTAGGCGACGAATATGAACCTCCTACCAACTAAATTAAACATTAATAGACAATCCCTTACTTTCCTAGACAACCTCTTATTACCCTAGACAATCCCTTACCATCCCAGATTTCTACCATCACAGATTATTTCTCTTTAAAAAAAAACTATGCGGGTAACATGCATCATTAGAAGAAAGATGACCAAGACGTAAAAGATGACTAGTGAAGACGAAAAACGAGGGAAACGCCCGAAGAAATTGATGTAGCTTAACTGAAGACGGATGAGGGTTATGAAGAAGACGTCCCTTTTCTCGCGGACAAAAGATGAGTGAATTACCAAAAAAAAAAAAGCCATGGCGTAGCCCAACCTAAAAAGGACGACGTAAAACAGAAGACAACGCTTATTGAAGACGAAAGACGAAAAGACGTAAATGGTACCTGAGTTATCCGGAGACGAAAGACGAAGAGGAATGAGTATACTAGGAGTTGTGCGAGTGACGAAATGCAGTTTACTTCTTCCTTAATGCTTGACAATAATAGTTGTGTTTTTTCATATGGTTCAACTTCAGGATCTGTATTTTAACATGAATTAACCACAATACCAACTTAACCCACATATTTATTGAGCTCATGGTTATAGACCTGGTAATTTAGTTTTAAAATAATCTAATAGAGGGTGTTACTGTAATCATTTTGTTTTTAAAATTTTGGGAGCAGTGAAAATTGTCGGTTGAGAAGTGTCATTTTGGAACTGTGCACAGCCTGCCCTAGATACAAGCATGTAAGCAAATACAAACAGCTGATCATTGGTGGTGTAAACGAACTGAAACTTGCCATAGTAAACATTAGAAAAATGTTGGGAAATTCTGCCTTCTCCTAGTATTTCTCCCGATATTTTTAGAGTGTTAACTGGGAATTTATTTGACTTGAACGTACAAATATTCTAAACATGTGGTCATGATGAAAAGTTTCGCAATTAAAATTTTCAAGTGTCTTAAATGAAAGACTCTCTCTTGGTTTCGTTTTGTTGAAGTATTCAGTTTGGTTTTGGTAGTTTTATTTGTGTGTAAGGATTGGTTAATCGATGGTACAAGAAAAATAAAATAATGACGACAAGCTTGGTTGTAAAATGGCCGAACTGTCATGTTTTCCGAGCGCTGGACTGTGAGAATAACAAATTTGTCCAAAATATTTGTTTGCAGTGAATAAAATAACTGAAATTTATTTTCACACAACTGAACATGTTCTCGGATTTTTTTTTTTTACACAACCATCAATCTGATTTTGACGGGCAGGTATACTAACGAAATGACCACTAAACCACATTGGTTTTTTTTTTTCACATTGTCATGATCTTGACCGTGAGCCAGTGGAAAAACAGACCTTTGTCAGTATTTTAACTATGATTCCAGCAGTGTAAGGCTTGTTTTGCTATTTTTACCTTGTCCTTAACGTGGTTAAAGGAAAGAGAAAGGTAGATAATTGAAAAGGTTTTTGGGATAAATTATTTTCTAGGAATGCTTTGGAAAAAATGTTTGAGTTGATAATTATTCACAACACTGTACATGAAAAAAATCAGTTGTACCTAGTCTTCCCTAAAAAACATTCTGCGTTAGAACCAAACTGCAATATATTTTTCATATTGTCAAAATAAAACCTTTGGCTAAAAGAACTCTTAAATTATACCTAAATCTTGTACACATCTGACGTGGACTGATAATTGAACTATCCACACGTACAAGTTAATCTGTACATCTACCAAAATTCGGGAGCACACCTATCATATCCTGCATCAATTATTCATTCCAGCACCCAATACGTACTGCTTATTTAGCAAATAGCAAAACTTTTGCCTACTTAATGTCATCCCATTTCTTCTATTATTACCACAACCACGGAAACCTATTCAACAAACGTTATTTCTGCCAGGATTTCCTATCTCTACTCCACCACAACATGTAAATTGACCAGGTAACCTACATCCAGGATAGTAAAAAGTCATGCGGGTCCAGTCACGTGCGATCACATGAGGGGAACTTGCATGACCTAAAACTATAACTACGATTTGTTAGGATTGCATTTACTGCTCATTGGAACAACCAAGAACAGCCAACAGTCGTACGCCCTCTTACTTAGTTCGAAGCAAGCCTAATCTTGCAGACCATCCAACAAACACTCGTTAGTTCTAAATATAAACAAAAACTTTTGGTAGTTTCTTGCCCTATTTTGGGCTATTCCCCAAACCATTGACTATTCCCACACACCTTTAGCACTAATTAAAGGAAATTCTTGCGGCAAACTTAATCTTTGCGGGCTCGGTTTTTCTGTGCTACTTTTGGCTGGATTAAGCGACATCACCAGCATAACTTGACCGACCTACTTTTGGGACTCGTTCCTGAGCATCTTTTTCTTGCCATTTATTTGTCCGTCTTAAGGCAAGAACGGTGCTTTATCGTGTTCCCAAAACCGAGGCTTACATCAAGAAACTTGTTCCAATAGATCCAGAGCTGTGGAGTTATACAGCAGTTAGGTAGAATAAAGAAAACGATTTACTGATAGAAGATAAAGACAATCGACCTGAAGATGTTAACAGCATAATGACAATAATCACGTTAATTCCGGTTACGATGTCGTGTAACGCGGGCAACTACACTGGTCTCGGTTTGATTGATTTTTTTTACTATTGTGGTTAAATGAGAGTATGCAAACAATTTTTGCTACCGGTTTTCTGTAACGAGTTTAAATGGCAGCGTACATTGACATTACACGATTGTAATTTGCTCAAAGCAATCTTGAAGGTAAGTATCCCCTGAGAGAGTAAGACCTGGACTCGATTAAACCAGATAAAATCTGAAAAACTTGTAATTTATTGCTATTCGACCTAAGTTATCCTCGCTTGAAGTAGGATTTGAGGCTTTTTATGAAATTTAAATTTTAAGAAATTTTGACAACAACTGGCATGCAGTTTGTTTGGTTTTATGCAGATCTTAGCTTTTCAGTAGTAGTAGAGGTTTACTCAAAAATATCCAATCATAAAAAAATACACGTATTCAGATACAACAATCTTATACTAATCTCTTTCAAAGTAGTCATTTCGGGCTGCTACACTTTTCTCGCAACGGTTCTGCCATTGCCGAAAGCATCACTGAAATCCCACTTTTGAGATGGTGCGCAGCTGGTCAGACTCATTTCGCTTGATGTGTTTTCTGGACTGAAAAAGGAGCCGGATCCTTTTGAGGGGTTTGTTCAGCTTGGGGAAAAGCCAGAAGTCACATGGAGCCTGACGAAGCAAAGCTTATTGTATTTGGCCAAGAAACTCTGTATCAAATGTGAAGACTGGGCAGGTGCGTTGTCGTGATGGAGATGCCAATTACCAAATGCCAATCTCACTAACAAGTTCTCTGATCGTAATTCGACGACCCGATGACGATCTTATTCCTGGATGTTGAGGACCTATCAGAACGTGTTTCACTCTTCATTTATGTGCGATGTGATGTGATCCTTAAAGCGGTAGTACCATTTAACGCAGCAGTGTTCTGAAAGTTTTTCTGACATTTTGTCTAAAACGACGGCCCGCACTCACACTCCTCTCTAATCGACGGTCTCTCGGCGATCTACAGCTTCTGCTGGCAAGGAAATATTTCAAGCATGCCCATTAGGTTAGTCTACATACGTGCACCACACCAGGTCTACCTCGATTAAAATTATGGTCGGATACTTTTTAAACAAACGTCGTATATCATGTCCGTTAGCTTTCTTTAACAACTTCTTCGCCTTTAATGCTTCTTATTGCAGCGGTCAATCAGGTGAAGGAGAGTCCTGATTTTTGGACCTCTGCCTTTTTTTGGGGAACTCCGATTGAATTGAGTTCAACGGCTTACGAAGCTACAAAAGTCTCTTCTTGGATCTTCTAACGTTTGGGACGTCTTGTGTATTTTTCGGAATCGATCGCATTCAGAGCGACTTCGGGGGGCGTCACAAAAGGTATGTTGATGCCAACTTAATGTGTTTTTAAAGGCCCCCCTGAGTATGGTGCTTTCTTTTTTAAATGCTCCCCCGCATCCTATATTTTCCTGGGTATCTTTTCTTTGGCTCATGGTCGCCCCCCACACACACACACACACATACAGTGGAGCGACGATCCGAACGATTCTGAAAGCTTCTTGGATCTCGTTTTTTCATCTGAATCCATCTGTTCCGGCAGTAAGGTCAAGTAGAACCTCTTGGTTCCATAACCCTACCGCAAATTAAACGCCCTAGGTCATTACGTGCTTCATCTAAGTATCTTCTTCTTTGCAAAAAAACTGTTGCTTCCACTTTAGAAAAGCGGATTTCTCAACCATGCAAGTAATCTCGATTGGTCTGCCGCTTACAGATTTCTTACTACTTGTTTACTTCCAACATAATGTCTACGTTAAGTGTCAACTCTTAATACTTATAACGTGAAGCAAAAAAGAAGAACTTTTTTCTAAGATGAAGTTTCGTAACTGTGAAAGTATGTGTTGGTAACTTTTCGTCAATTTCTTTTGTACGGCCAGCGTTCTGTTTCCACTGTGATATTTCTTCGATCCATTTTTATCCTTAGAAAAACCAACAGCTGTCCTCCTTCGAACCCGAAAATTTAGTATTCAACTAAATAACTATTCTCGACCAGATTTCCGATTAGATAGATATTCAGGAATAGTTACCTCGACGGATCTGAAAGATTTGTCAGACTACTTTTCAGGCAGTCGTGGTCATTTTTCTACCGCACATTCAGTGTGAATCTTCTCTTGCCCATATTCTCTGACTTTGTCCGCTGCCCGTTTAACAGCACTATAGAAAAGCTATGTTATAATTCCTTTTCAAAGAAATGCTGTAATTAAATATGTTACAGGCGCACTGCAATTGTCCAGGAGACTTTAGTTAGTAATGATTGGAAGTCGTTCGTGAATCGGGTAGACAGATTGATAACTTAGGCACTCTCTTTATCATGGCCATCCATAAAATCAATCAAGGTATACCTTATTCACAAAATTTTGTATCTTACGCGTATTGTTCGCTTCATCGACTGGTCTTTTTTTTCTTGTTTCATTGCACACACAGCGGATTTTGTTTCAAGGAGTTTTTTCCGCTGAGATTTTTGTCTCCTCTGGTATACCTCAAGACTGTACTGTCGGTCCTCTGGTTTTTATTTTTTTTACATTAATCATGTTTCACTGTTTTTTTTCTGACTGCAGAATTCTATTCAACAGAATTCTCACTGTGCTATTTTAAAAAGCTGCCCTGGCGACCGTTTTTCGCTAAACACCAGTGATACACCACAATGGTTATCTCTATGATCTGAGACTGGTTCTTAACTCTCGCCTGTCCTTCCTTTGAGGAGTAGGTTAGGTTAGTTAGCATTCACACATAGATCTTAATATGGACCTGAATCGATTTGGCACCGCTATGAAGTGATTAAATGAACCAACCGCAGCTATTAAGGACAACTTTGGTTAGTTCCTTTAGCTCGATGTTGACGAATTCTTCTAGTCCATTAAGGAATTTCTTGCCCTGGCTGGTTCCGATCATACGCAAAGTAAATACTGAATGCTTTCAACTTCCTCCTCATCTAAGTAAATCCGACGGAAGTCTTTGGAAGGAATGCCCAGGGATCCGTTATAACTAGCGATATAATAAAAACTTCGTTCTATTTTTATTCTACTTAGGCCACATCTTTCGTGATAGCGTGCAGATTGTCAGATCACTCCATCTGTGCTTGGCGAGCTGAACAGCATTCAGGTAAATTTTATTTCACTGATATTAGAGGCCGTCCTATCGATCTGACCATCTGTGAAGCGTAGAGCTGCGAATCTTCTTTCCCCCGAATATCGACCTCCTCATTATCTACACTATGACCGAGTACCCAGCAGAGAATTGCCTTGTGCAAAGCCGCTAGGCTTCGTAGACACTTCAGGTATCTGTACATAAGCACTGACTTAACCGTGTTTGAGTTGAGTGCCTTGATGGCCGCTTGCTTATCACTATACAAACACATTTCACTACGCTTTTATAGGTCCTTGTGCGACATGCTCTGTGTAGAAAACCTAGACCCCCACCACATTCTTCACTTTTGAACCATACGTGTAGATCGGTATACCTGGAAGGTTCTCACTGCCAACTACTCCTTCTTACTAGGTATTATAATGGAGAAAGCTTTTTCAACCTTATTGTAGGAACGGTTTAGTCAGCGCTCACCTGCAGATGATCTACCGAGTAGCCGATAGTCTGCAGCTATCTAACTTCTTTCAGTCTAACGACATTACAAGAAGCTACACTTTTACCGTGGATATAAGGAGTATAAGGAGATGGAGCAATATCTCCAACGCAGCAGTGGGTGTCGTATTTACCCCCCTCTGCTTGGTGAATTGGTATGACTGTAACCCAGGACAGCTTAATGCTGGGCTTCCTAAAGAAATGGTGCAAAGATTTCGCCAACAACTATTTAACCAAACACCTTGCACCTTGGTCAGACCAAATTAAAATATAAAGAGAATACAATTTAGAAGCCCGGACATATTTGTATGATTTGGAAAGCTAAACTCAATCAATGTTTTTCAAAGAGATCACATGGAGTTAAAAATTTAAAAGCGTAAGGTCACCACAAAAGTTGTTAATATTAAGTTGTTAATATTAAGGGCATAAGTTATGTCAATATTTTCGAGGAACCGTAACGTTTTTTGGGGCGGAAGGTATGCCGAGAAATCAAATTGGAAAACCTTATGATTAAAAAGTCACACACATATCTCTTTCTCTCATGATATCAGACAGACCCGCAAAAGTTTTCAAACTTTACTAGTGTTTGAGTAAGGATATTTGCCAGCTACCTCCAGAATTTTTATTTCATTCTACGTTAATTAACAGGGCGAAAGAAAGTATCAATTTGCGCCGTAATATTATTTGACACGATAATGTAATTTACCTGCGGCCGTTAGGATAGGTCCCAAAAAATCTTTTACTTCGTTAACGACATCGAAAACCGATAGTATATCATTTTTATCAGAGAAACACTTACTTCCAATGGTTGTCAATTTTTTCGTAGATGATAAGCAATCATCACCTCTAGACGTTAGGGACGTAATACACTGTCCCACGCCTAAAGCCTACACACCTCAACACTGAATTTCTCATGAAATTCTGAAGTAAATAAAAATGTAATATGTCAAAAGAGCACTCCAAGCCGACATGTGACCACATTATCTACTTACCTTTTTGGAGCCTTTTCTCTCTCCCCAGCTCGCGCTATCCAAAGCGAACACAAACATTTCCTGCCGTTCTTGAACTTGAACAGACGTCCGACCTTTATCATTGGGCAATTGGCCTTCGTGCCACCCCTTGGGAATCTTTTCACTTCTCAGGTGAAAGCAATTTACGCGAAAAGCTATTTGTGAATGAGACAAATCTTCTGTAAGTTGTCACGGACAAAAATTGTTTACAGCTCTTTTCTGGAGCGACCTTTCGTATGATGCGGGGGCTGTGAACGCAGCGCGAGCTTTGATATCTTCGGATGTGATATCAATTTGCCTTAGATGATGTAAAAAGATGGGAATTTGATGTAGTGCCAGTTTGCCAGGAAACCGAAGGATGGAGTCGAGCATTCCGGTCCTGGGGATGGTTGATGAAGCTTTTCAACAGACGCTGCAAAAGTTATAGGCGGAAAAAGGAAAAAAATTTAGCTCGATCGTAAATTTCGAAAGTGGCGCATTTCATGTAATAGGGTTTGAGGGGGTAAATGGCGTTTTGCACAAGGGAGACATTCATGCTACGATTCTCCATGGGAAAAACTGCTTATAGCGATAAAGGCGGGCAATGAACGTCAATATGATGATTGGTTTAGTGCTCTGTAGCTCGCTATCATGACTTTATAAACTTATTTTTGTCATGTGCGAGTTGAATTATTAGAGCTCCTGGAAAAGATATGTATAGCAGCGGGAAAGGATACGATGGCCTTTGGGTTTGGGGCTTAGCCTCAATTTTACAGTGCTTTTATTAAATTGCAGTCATTTTGGTTATAATTTTAAATTAAATGAAATCTTTGTTGGTACCGTTTAATCTGAACGGTCTCCTTCGGACGAAACTTGCGATTTAAACAAATTAGCAATGTATCTTCAACAAGGCCATATTCACAGTAGCATATTAGATGGTTAGCTATGCTCACTAAAAGTCAAGATACCTGCCTGTCTGCATTAGCACCTAACCTAGCCATACTCTTTAATACTTGACATTACTAACAACTAATTTCGTAAAGGTCCAAAATAAACTGTTTGCGTAACCAATTACATTTTAAAATTAATTACGCAGTCAATTATAATTTCAAATAATTTTAATTAGAAACAAAGTAACCTCAAGTAATTTTAGTCAAACAATTTTAAATCACACATTTCTGCGCTTTTGTAAGCAACAATTTAAACGCGCATGCATATTTTTTAAAGTTGTCGGTGCAGTAAGTGATAACGTGTCGGCCTACCAATCTGGAGGTCCCAGGTTCGAATTCCACCTATGGTTGTTTCCTGCTGACAGCCGATTACGATAAAAGGGCCATGAGAAAATGCTAGTGGTTCGCAATTCACTTTAAATTATAGGTCCACTTGCAATCTCGTTTAATTGCCGATGTACACCAAGAAGAGACGGAGTTGTATTAGTTGGTTAAGCGGCACGACCGCCGTGCCATGGGTCCCGAGTTCGAAACCAGGTCTCCCCATGGGTTAAAAAAAAATCGAATTAAAAAATTCACTCCGTCTCTGGGCTGTTGTCTAGCTCGCAGCAATGCTAAAAAACAAGACTCAAGCTTCCTCACTCCCCTTACCCTAATTCCCTTCCGGCCAAAACCATGCTAACGCATCGAAGAGTTGTCCTCTAGGATTCGGCCACATCGTATAAAAACAAAAGTCCGAACTAACAATAGAAGCTTGATTTTTTTTCTCAGCGAGTCAAAATAATAACGTCGCTGCTTATGTCTAAAGAAGTTGCCATAGCAATAAAAAGTATAAATTTCATTCAGTCAGTCAATTTTGTTATTAACTATACTACGAACTTGATTTTTAAAATAAAAATTTTCATTAAAAACTATAAATAAACTGTTCCGTCTAACTAAGTGTGCCCTAGCCCTTAGAATATATGTAGAACTAACAAGGAAGTGCCTTAAGCTCATAAAACGTTGACACGAAGGAAGTAACACTAATTTAGGATTTTGGTAGAGAGGTGGGGAAAAACATAAAAATACCTAGTAATAGTAGTAGTTTACCTAGATGCTTTCAACTATTTACCATACACTCGTTTATGTTTTAGGAACCAATATTTAAAAAACCAAAATTATTATCTGCTGAATTGTGTATGCCCCTCTTTAAAACATAGCCAAGTGCCGCCTTTGAAATTCTGGGGTAATTAAAAAATAAAATATTGCAGATGTAAACAAATTGGAAATACGAAGGTTGTTCAAAAAGTAATGATTTATTATTATTATTATTAAAGAATGAATCAAGGACTATCCGCATCCTTTAGTCACTTCGACCAAGTTGATCTTTTGTGACCTGATCCAGGTTCTGTATTAAGCCACCCCGCCAATCTTTAGTTCCCTTATCAGACCTAAAATTTCTTTGGGGCTGCCTAAGCTATATCTGATGGTGACGGGAAATCCCCACCAAGATGTCTGAGCCTGATGCGGTCGAGGGCCTCGCAGTGACAGAGGATGTGTTCCGCTGTCTCCTCCTCTTCCAAACAGAAGCGACAGGTGTCATCATCAGCCAGCCCCAACTTTTTTAGGTGTTAGCCCAAGGGGCAGTGACCAGTTAGAAGTTCTATTATCAGCCTTAAATCTGGTCTGCTGAGTGAGATCAGCTCTTTCGTTTTCCGTTTTAAGTAGGTAAAAAACTTCTTTGCTTGTCTTAACCCTGGGATATTTGTCCAGTGTGAGTGCTTGTGTTCGTCCTCCCATGACCGGATACGCATTGCTAGTTGGCTTTTTGAGTAGCCACAGAATGGCTCCGGTCCAATAAACTGACAGTCCGCACCTTTTTTTGCTAGGTGATCCGCCTTCTCATTGCCTTCAATGCCCTCGTGCCCTACTACCCATGCCAGCGTAATGCTGTTGCTCTGGGCCAGTTCTTTAAGAGCAGTGAGACAGTCCCAGACAATTTTAGACTCAAAGGTGTAGGATCCCAAAGCCTTAAGTGCCGCCTGACTGTCGGACATAATATATACTTTAGCAGTGCATATACCTCTGTTGGTAATTTCACGTGCGCAGATTTTGATGGCATGTATCTCTGCTTGAAAGATGGTTGGTGCAGAACCGAGCGATTTGTGCAGCCTTAATCTTGGTCCATAGACCCCGATGCCCGTTCTGTCTTCCATCTTGGATCCATCCGTGTACCAAACCAGAAATCCCCTTTCAAAGATATGTCTATTATTGAGCCAATAATCTCTGCTCTCAAGGATCAGCTTGAATGGTATATCAAAGTTGTGCCTCTTCGGCATAATATCTGATATTGTCTTGATCACCGGATCACCCATGAATTCTTTAAGGATTTTCCTATGGCCAGACCAGTCTCCTGCTGAGGGGAGATTGGTGCCAGTCAGCCTTATTGCGCATGAGGCAGCCTCCTTCTTTTAATGTAAATGTAAAGGGGGGAGGTCTAATAGGGCCTCCACAGCTGCCGTGGGGCATGTGCGCATGGCACCAGTAACTCCTAGATATGTTGACCTCTGCAGTTTTAGCAGTGTGGATCGCGCTGTCTTTTGTTTTACTTTTGGCCACCACACGAGAGCTGCGTAGGTGACCATGACTCTTATGATTGTTTCATATGCCCAAAGGGCCATTTTGGGCCTTAGTCCCCAGGTCTTTTCAGAGAGTCTTCGGCAGGACCATAGGGCAGTCATAGCCTTTCCTGTAAGTCTTTGATCTAGAAGGTGTAATAGAGCCTCCATAGCTGCCGTGGGGCATGTGCGTAAGGCACCCGTGACTCCTAGACATGCTGATCTCTGTAGTTTTTGCAGTGTAGACTGCGCTGTCTTTTGTTCTGTTTTTAGCCACCACACGAGAGCTGCGTAGGTGATTACGGGACTTATAATTGTTTCATATGCCCAAAGGGCCATTTTATGCCTTAGACCCCCCAAGTTCTGCCAAAGAGTCTTCGACAGGACGATAGGGCAGTCAAAGCTTTTCCTGTGACCCTATTGAGTTGAGGATTCCATGTGAGTCTTTGATCTAGAATTACTCCTAGATATTTGACCTCACTTGAGAATTCTGTCCGTGTTCCTTCAAGAGTAGGAGCCTCTAGCCTTAGGTTCCTTTTTCTTGTGAATGGTATAATGGTTGACTCTGAGCTTTTCCCTAGCACACCAGGATTGTACCATATTCAGAGCATTTTGCGGTCTTATTGATAGGGTTCTATTCTGCTTGCTCTTGATGATAATGACAAGGTCATCAGCGTAGCCCTGGCAATCGTAGCCAGCATTAGTCAGTTTGACCAGGAGACCGTCAATAACAAGTGACCAAAGCAGTGGGGAAAGAACTCCCCCCTGAGGACAACCTCTAGTGGCCCTTACTGCTACCGAATTGTCCCCCAGCCTCGCTGTGATGTTCCGGTTACTCAGCATTGCCCCAATCCATCGGACCGTCAGCAGATCAATACCTCTGTCGGTGGCCGCTCCTTCAATGGACGAGAAAGACGTATTGTCAAAAGCACCTTCAATATCAAGGAAAGCACAGAGGGTAATGCCCCTACCATTGACAGCATCTTCTAGTTTTCAAACCAGATTATGTAGTGCTGTTATAGTTGATTTGCTTACCTGATAAGCGTGCTGGTTATTATGTAGCGGCGTGTCCTTCAGACAACCGTACCTAATATGTTGGTCAATGATTTTCTCCATTGACTTGAGATGGAAGGAGGATAGGCTTTTCGGACGTAACTACAAAAAGTAATGTAAAGTTAATACAGTTAAGTAGTTAAGTCGTTTTTACCCGGAGTTTTTCTCGGAATCTTACGTGGTTCGTTTTTGCGCGGAACATTTTCAAAATCACTTTTAATCGGACCTTGTAGATAGGTTATTTTTACTCTCAGCCTGTCAATTCAAAGTTGACAGTTTAATTTAATCTATATCACTGTCTTCATCTTGCAAACGGGCAAAGTGGTTGCCCTCAAGTAAATGGCTCATACACGCAATATCCTGTCTTTCCTATCATCTAAGGTCCTGCCATTAAATTCTTTTGTATCTGTTAAATAATTTACTCTAAAATATGTATGGAACGGAACGTGACGTTTTTATTGTGACTCCAACTGAAGGCTTAAACAAGTTTAAGAAAAAAGAGACTGTGAAAAATTTACAAACACTGCAGGACAAAATAATAGGTGTGTGTATAAATTTTTGGTAATTGAAAAAACAAGAAAAAAACAATAATTTATTTCAGTGTGTTTGTTTTAAAAATAATACAAAGTGAGAATTATATAACAAAAACTTAAATTTTAATTCATATATTATATTCAGCCTCATATTTTCAGATTCGTCTTGGACAAAATAATAGGTGTGTTAAATATCTCCTGCAATAAAACGAATGTTTTAACATTATATTAAGCATATAAGGAATAATTTATAATCATACATCTTAGTAACCTGTGTAGCCACCATTATTTTTTATGAGTCCCTCAACCCTTCTAGGCATTGAAGAGATAAGGTTTCGGCAGGTCTCTTTAGGTATTCCGTACCAGATCTCCTGAGCATTTCGTCATAATTCCTCTTTGTTTGTCGGTATGCGCCTTGATAGTCCTCTCTTCAGTTCACCCCATAAGTTCTCAATTGACTTGGCCATGTTAATGTCGTGATATTTTGATCCTTCACTCAGCAGTTTCGATGAGTGCTTTGGATCATTGTCCTGCTGAAAGCGCCATATCAAGGGCATATTATCTTCTACATAGTAGCAGCATAATATTTTCTAAACTATTTTTATACTCAAATTTTGTCATGGTGTCCATTATACGAAATATGGGGTCAACACCGTTCCAGGAGAAACATCCCCATACCGTAATGTTTCCTCCACCATGTTTTACAGTCTTTCGAGGAGTATATTTAACGTGGTATTCTTTTCCTTTTGGTCGACAGACATTTCTTCCAGGATCATTAAAGAATAAATTAACTTTTGTTTCGTCGCTTTACAGGATATTGCGCTACTTTTTTTCCCCCATCAGGGCCACACCAGGTGCGATGGTCCTCAGCAAAACATTTCCTCATATTTAAATTTTTTTTCCGTAGTAGAGGAACTTTGTGGGCTACTCTGCCGGGAAGCTTAGCATCTACCAATCTGCGACGAATTGTTCGAGAAGATACATTTATGCCCATTTCAGCAGTAAGGAGCCTTGAAGACTTAAATGGGTCCTTTTTTGAAAGTATTGTAATATTCCGATCGTCTGTTTTCGTTTGTTGATCTAGGTCTTCAGCGCGTTTCAGGCGAATTTTAATATTTAAGGGCATTTGTGACGAAGTTTTCTGATCGCCCCAGAGACTGCGCAATAAATTTATATGTTTTCCCCTGTCTCCTCCGCTGCTGTACCAATCGTCTTTCTTCTATAGTGCAGTGACTCTTTCGACCCATCTAAAATGTCTATTGATGTTAATATTTTCTTGTATTCGCAGTATTTAACAAACCTTTTCAAATTTTCACCAAAAAATGAATTTTAAATCACTTCTACACCAATTTTTTTGTCCAGCTTAAATTTTTCACGATCTTTGATTTTTGATCTCACTCAATCACGTTATGCGCAATATTGAAACTGGAGTTGAAAATAACTTGACAACCCTCTTAGCTGCAACGGCGTAATAGTTACTAGGATAGGAATAGGAAGAACAATAAGATATGCATACACCTATTATTTTGTCCAGCAGTGTATTTAGGTCTTATACTAATACCTTAGGTATAAAATTAAAAACCTGCCTTTGATTTTTTTACTGGATTCATTGAGTCCTTGTTTTACGAAACAAAATGATTTGCTTCTTCTTCTAATTCCCTTTCTTTTTCTACTTCCTGTTATTCTCCTTATTTTTTTAACTCTTCTTTTCCTTTTCCTATTCTTCTCTTTTGCCTCTTTTTCTTCTTCAAATTGTAATCAAAATTATCAGGCCACTTGACCTTTTGATACCAAAAGTTGGGATCGGCCTCACATACCCATTTAGTAAAAGTTTCAGTCTACCATATTCACTTAAAATGTGTTTTTTGGGGCCTGAAACTGTAAAAAGGTATATTTCTTCCGCGAAGTACCTTAATTTTGTTTTTTTTACACTTAATAAACAGGTCCTCAATTTGCGAGCCTCTTTAGAACTTCTACTACAAGTTTTCGTCTGCATACTTACAAAGCATAAAGGAAGTGCAGTTTCAATGAAATGTCCTTGAGTGGATGAATGAAATTTCGACATTATTCCTCCATAGGTAGCACAACAATCCATTTTTAATGTGCTGTTTCTTTCCCCGAGCTAATATTGAGAAATTTGGCAAAGCTCCCGCACAAGTGAGCCATTGAAAGGATTTTAAAGTCGAAAGTTAATAAAATATTTAAAATTCCTGAAAAAAGTCCTTTGACCCAGCTAAGCGCACTTTTTGCAGTGCGACTCACCCGGGTAATGTCGGTTGAGAGTATAAATAATTTTTTTAAGTGGCCATGGTACGTGTACGTTTCGTTAAGTTCACATTTTTTTCATTTTGCTCTTCGACCTCGTGTTTAACGTAGCTCAGCACCGCAAAGGACTACAGTGCAAATGTGGGTGGATGGCACAGCAGGGCTGGAAAAAAAACAAAGTAAAGAAAAAAAAGTAACGAAACGACTCAATTTCTTGGTGGTGCAAGAAATATTACGAACCGGCTGAGGATGAACACAAAAACATAGGAACAGGATATAAAACATAATTAGGACGAATAAATGTTCCTGGACTCGGAGAATTTTATATCAACATCATCTTCACTTAAAACGGATGATTTATGGAGTCCCTAATTTACGGTATACGAATCGCATAGAGTACTTTTTCTTCGGTTTCTTGATGTTTATTAAGGCCAGGTGTCATCGAAAGGGTTGTGTCTGTCGTGAATAATTTGTTACTTCTTGAGGAAGAGATTAATTTTTTGTTTAGGGCCGTCGTCGTTTTTTTTTTGTTTTTGTCGAAATAGCAGAGAGTATATGTTTTGGTGAAAGTGCTCGAATGATTAATTACTGCTATTAATTATTCAAAAACTGAAAGATCTTAATTATTTTGATATTTAAACTTAAGAGGGTTGTTAATCAAACATTCTACTTTAGATGGTTATCAATCGTTTAGGACTCATGAGGAGTTGGAAAGAATATCCCAAACCACCAAGAACTGAATTCATTACACATATACGATGGATAACAGAATACTGTACTCGACCCATACGAGCTAAAGTTTGTTTCGACGGTATTTTGCCCCCCCCCCACAATTCTCTCATTTTTATACCTATTGAGATGAAATTTGGTATGCAGGCGTACATTGATGACTTAAAAACATAACTGAAAAGATTATTGAAACAAAAAAAAAATACGTGAATCCGAACAAAATAACACATTCCTTCGGTGGCGTTGGATAGGTCTCCTAAAATGCAACAACAAAAATTAGTAAGGAACAGTCTATCGTACCGTAGACTTTTGTATCTTCGCCAAACGATGGGAATATGATGAGAATATTTTGAAATTAATGGAAAGGTTTAATATAAGACATGTTGCTTTATGTATTTCTTAAGTTACGTCCCTATAATTGTATTGCGACCAAACACGTTATGATTGAAAATTTTATCGAAATTTTTTCCTGCTGTACGCAGACGGACCTCGTGTTTAAGACCTTTGATGGGCTCCAAATCAGCTATCATATCTTCGTTGGAAACTACGATTTCGTCAATCTCCATCGGCTAAACTTAATGTTTTTTTATACGATGTGACCAAAGCCTAGGGGACAACCCTTTGATGCGTTAGCATGGTTTTGGCCCATTTTCAAGATGTATGTCGGGGCTTCCATTCTAAGGAGGGAATTCTTTATGAATTCCCAGTTGGCCGAGTTAAATCCGTTCTTGACGTCTAGTGTAACCACTGCACAGTATTCCTTGGTTCCCCATCTTCACTTTTTACCTTCTATGACAGAAGCGGCGATGTCCCCTACCATTTTGATTGCATCTACGGTAGAGCGCGCTTTTCGAAATCCAAATTGGTACTCTGATAAAGCACCTTTTTCCTCAGCTACAGGGAGTAACCTGTTGTAAATTATTCGCTCCAATATGTTCCACTCCACATTGTGTCAAGGAGGCAAATTGGGCGGTAGGTTGAAGGTTCTACAGGTGGTTTATCTCCTTTTGGTAGCAGCACCGTTTTTTTAAGCACTGACTGAAATTCTTCCGCCGTGACTGTCGGGATTTCCTCTACATTAATTTCTTCTACGACAGTAGGAGCAGTCGTTGGACGCTGTGGGAAAAGCGTCGGTATTATTTCTCTCAGCATTTTTGGGCATGTAATCTGGGGAGATTTTTGTGCTTTTAATTTAATTTAATGGGGGTTCCCCATGGGTTAATGTCAGCCTCTTCGCGCAGGCGTTTGAAGTTTGTGTCTAGAGTAGGCTGTGATTACAGACAAGCGCACTAACACAAACAAAATTTTGTGGCAACAATTGTACTTAGAACCCGCGAAATTCAAAAACTCCTCGTATTTTTTGCTCAAATATCATAAAAAACATTGATTCACCAAAGAACCAGAAAGGTGGTAGTAAGAGATTCTTTTAAAAAGGTCTCTTTCCTTATGTTTAATGCATGAAATTGTAATGTTAAAAATGCTATGAGTGAGTAACTTGTGTTTTCCTTCCTATTATCCTAGACATACAGCGCTACTAATTATTAATTAACTTAATGATGATTAAAGACTAATTAATGATAACGTAATTGTTGACATATAGCCCCTTTTTTGAGGATGACAATCAGCTGTGTTGACTTTACTTTTTGACAACTTTAAAGAAATGGATCAAACGCAGATTTTTCCTTATTATGTTTGATGAATTTTATTTCTCAGCACCAACAGTTGACTTCATCGTTTTTTAAAAATATTTGAACTCTGATCCGAACATATATTTTAAAGGAAGAAGAGAGAATAAACCTTCCCCCCTTTTTTTTTGTTATTCTTTTTCTTTTCAATATGATGATATTCTGGACTAGTGACAATCATGTTATTTTTAATATCTTAAATGATCTAGAATTTTTGCTTATTAATGGAAATCGTTAAAAATCGACATTTTGGTCATAATTATGGTTCGTATGTAACCCAAAGTTCCTTAAGATTTAGTTTTAATTATATAATTTAGAAGGGTTGTGTCTAGGGTAGAACAGGAGTATTTATTGATATACTCTCGAACATGTTACGAAATTTCTAGTCATTCAGTTCGATGATTTCGTACAGAAAAGTTGTTTTGTTCTTCATTTTATACAATCGATCTAGCTCCGCCTTTATTTTTAATTTAAATTTTAAGAAAAGGAGCGTTTTAAGAACCTTGAATCTGAAGTGAACCATATAAAATCGTCGCTGAACATTTATATAATTTGGCGGAAGGCTTTACGGGTGGTCCCGACGGTTTACCCGCTTCTTTCCTGAAGAAATGCCAATTGTCTCTTGCCAGTGCTCTTTGTTATTTGTTCAATCTGTCCCTACAATCTGGCCGCTTTCCTGAACTTTGGAAGAATTCCGTGTTGATTCCCCTCCATAAGAAAGGCAGTAGGTCAGACGTCTCCAATTACCGAGCGATCGCCAGCCTATGCCATACCGCAAAAGTTTTTGAGTCCCTCGTCAGCGACGTTCTTCGATTCCACTGTAGGCCTTTTATGGGATCCTTCTAGCATGGCTTCCTCAAGGGGAAGTCTACCACCACCAACCTCCTCGAATTCATTAATTATTCTTTACCAGCCATCGAGGTGGGCAAACAGGTCGACTGTGTATTCACCGATTTCAGTAAGGCTTTCGATAGGATTGACCATGGTATCCTGGTTTATAAATTGTTTCTTCTTGGGTTTCCCTCCTGCTTCATAAAGTGGTTGTCCTCTTACCTGTCTGGTCGTACCCAGCGCGTCTTGTTTCGGGGAGCTCTTTCTGACCAAATCCTCGTCACTTCGGGGGTGCCTCAGGGTAGTATCCTTGGTCCACTTCTCTTCATTCTATACGTCAATAATGTTTCGCTTCTCCTGACCCACAGTAAAATTCTGTGTTATGCGGACGATGCTAAGATTTTTCGTATTGCTTCTCATGAAGCAGACTGCAGAACCTTGCACTCTGACCTAGATGTGTTCTGCGATTGGTGTGTTCGCAATCGCCTTCCTTTAAATGCCGGCAAGTGCACCGTTATGACCTTTTCCCGTAAGAGACGTCCTTTCCTCTTTGACTACACCGTCGATGGCGTTACCTTATGCAGGGTTGATAAGATGAAGGACCTAGGTATTGTCCTCAATTCTCGCCATTCATTTGAGGATCATTTGGATTCCATCGTTGGTAGGGCTAACTCGATGCTGGGTTTCGTTAAAAGATGATCTAAGGAACTCGACGACCCCTACCTAACTAAGCTTCTTTACTGTACCTTCGTCAGACCGCTTTTGGAATGTGCCAGCCCCGTGTGGTCTCCCTATTTTGCCGTTCACGTCAACCGCGTCGAGGCAGTGCAGCGCAGATTCCTTAGGTTTGCCCTCCGTGGACTTCCCTGGACTGATCCCTGGTTGCTCCCTTCTTGTACTGATCGTTTGGGGCTGATTTCTCTTGACTCCCTTGAAAAGAGGCGTAACATCTCCAAACTATTATTTTTGTTCGATCTATTGCAGGGTACAATAAACTCTCCAGACTTACTGGCGGCTGTGAACATCTCTATCCCGCAACGATTCTTGAGGAATCGCAACTTCCTGCACGTCTCTGGTCATCGTACTCTGTATGGGATGTACGAGCCCATCACGTCGATGTCTCGTCTCCTCGACCAACATTTCGCCAATCTTGACCTGAACCTCTCCAGGCAGCATTGGAAGGGCATACTCAGACAGTGTCTTGGTTGATGAGTGGTCGTAGATGGTGTGAACCGCTGTCCTTCAGTCGCTGATCAATTTGTTCTTCGGCTTCTAGTTTGTAGTTTAGTTAATAAGTATTTTTGCGCTGTAGTAATCTTTGTGGATGAATCTGATGTGATAAATAAATAAATAAATAAAGAATAGAGTCTATAAGGACAGAATACGCTCTCAATGGATTTAATACCTACTTCAACGGAATACGTCTATGAAACTAAACAATTGTCAAAGAAACTCCTTAGAGAATTTGATTCGAGCTCGAAAACACCGTGTCCTGAAAGCGTGCATGACTTAACCAAAGAAAATTATTTCTTCCTTGATTGATGGCATATAATCAAAAAGAAAAGCAATGAAAGCCTCTGAGTATGTCGTTTACCACATTGCAATTTCAACATCCTTCTTACACTTCACTGACCACCATAAATTCATCCGATTGCAATGAAAGAATCAAATCAAGTTTTCTATGGAAAATTTTCTGCTCAATGTTCCCCAGTAGAATGATTTTCTTATTCTAATCTCGTCGCAATGACATGTTGATGTCATAAACCCAAGATGGTGGAATAGTAGTCGACGGAATGCCACAGGTCGTCCCCCAGACGAGATATGACACAAAAACGAAGTGTACTTAGAAAATCTTCTCGGATTTCTACATTTCAACCGCACTTTTGCAACCCCCCCAAGGGACTATGTCTTTACCGCTGTTGAAGTTAAGGTGAGATCCCACTTGCATTTTCGTGCAATTTATTCGGCTGACATTCATCTGAAACTCAGAAGTCTGCAAGACCTGGATGTTGATGGAAAAACTATTTTCACTTCGGTTGGTTTTTCTTATTTCCTTCCGGTGTCTGGTTTCGTCCCTTTGGGAGCTTAATTTGAACATTATTTCAAAATGTAAGCCCCGTGGATGCTGCTTTTGTTTACGTTTTTATAATGAAAATTGAAGTTCCCTTTATGAACGCCAGGCCAGGTAGTCGTTGCATTCAAAATAGAACTTGGCATAGAAAGGGATTTTCAATAAGGGCGAACTTGTTATACCGAATCCATTCAAATCGCTCATTCACAAAAAAAAAAAATCCATCTGTTCTCTAACCCTGGATTCAGGCAGTTTAAAAAAAGATTTTTTATAAAACTGGAAAATTTTTAAAAACGAAATATACCAAGTAGGAAAAGAGCGGCACTGTCTTCTCCACTCTGCCATTCATATTGCATACAAAAAAGAGCTACATTCAAAGGTGGATCACGAAATAGATATTTTTCTTGCGTAGGTACTCGTAATTACTTAGCTCCAAATAGAAGCAAGCATAATTGTAGGATTAATGAGTAATTGAATACTATGAAAGAGCTGTAGGTACTTGAGGGGTAGTTATTAAGTTTCACGTCTCACCCTCTAGACGAGCGCTGACTTGAATGAACATCATAAATTTCCATTTCCGTAGGCATCCGTTTTCCCGACAGTTTTAACTGTCCATCCCCCATTGATGGCATTTGGGAAAAACTGTCCAAAAATAAATTGTTGTTATTGATGAATTGCAGGACGTCCTGTGTGGAGGCGGATTTCATACATTTTTACAACGCATTCGGATTTAATGTACTTATTTAATAGCTTAATTATTTTTCAGTGGTGAAAGAGTAAACAATGAAAGTGCGTCCGAAATCAATTTTTATTACTTGCCGAGTACGAACATGTTGGACTTTGTGGGAAAAACATTAAATTTGATCTGAAAAAATGGCTGTTTTCTGGTTTTTGTCAGATTTCAATTTTAATAAATTGACTGCGGTCGTGTTCATGTTTGCTCTACGATTCCGAACTCAAGTCATTTATTTTGTGGAGTGAGAAATTACTTTATGAGTGTAATTTGCGAATAATTTTAAAACAAACAGATTGAGCCGCGTTGGAATGATTTAAAGGTAAAGGGTTGTTAATTAAATCGACATACGGGAAAAGAAATAAATCATCTATTATTACAATACTAAAGTAACTATTTTAACGCCACAATCATATCTGGAGCTGCGGGTATGTTGACACTTCAAGAATTAATTTATCTATAATCCAATTTCGCTTACTTCAGTTCTGCCGAACGTTTTTGAATTACACACTAACTCTCAGCTGATGAAATATCTAGAAGATTACCATCTTATCAACAATCGCTAGTACGGCTTTCGTACTCGCCGCTCAACCAGAGACTTACTAACAGCTGTTTTCATAATATTACATTTTCACCTATCAAACGAATAAAGTGTTTTGTTAGAATTTCGATCCGTCTAGTAAAAGACGGCATTACATAACATCCTTACGAAATGAATTTCGGTGTACCTAAGGGTTCAATTCTTTCACCAACTTAATTTCTTTTTGCTAATGAAATTTTACCTCGCACTCTGATTCATAGTTTCGTCGACGATAGCACCCATGATTTCCCCTTTTCTTTTGATTTGGCAATTCTCGAGACAACTCTACAGAAATTGGATCGTTTAATAACGATATTACTATGATCCTCGATTGGGGCAGAAAAAACCGTGTTTGGGTAGACGGAGTGAATATACTCAATTCGCCCTTTTTAATAATCTTAGTTGGGTCGACCAGGCATTTTAAGTCGCTAAAATTCTATGAAATGCTTGGGTGTTCTACAAAGATGCAAAGCACTTCACTGTATCTGAATTGGCGGTGATCAATAAGGCAGGCTTAATTTCCATATTCCATATATAGGCAGAGTTGGAAAAAGTATAAAAAAAATACTATAAAATGTATTGCCAATTTTACAATCTCTGGGAGCATTGACGGACATGCGGTTGTCTCTCACTATTCCATCGCTCTATATAAACTGATTGTGCTAACGAAATTCTAGCCTAAAGCTTTGTAGACACATGACAATAGGCACTACAACAGCATCAATTCGCTCCCATCTCTTTCCCGCAAAACTAATAATTCGTCTTATGAGCAGGGAGGGGGTGTGCGAGGGAGAGAGGTGTGCGGGGGAGGGTGCGGGGGGGGGGGAAGACTTTGAAATATTAATTAGGAATCTCATTTTGTGTGGTAGATTGTGATTGTACGTCATAAACTATGTAGGTATTATTTGCGCTGACTCAGCAGTCCATTTTGGAGCTCCGTAACTATCTCTATATCAGAGTTTCCCACAATCTTAGCTCTTTTATAGACTGACGAGTGTACATTCAGAAACAATGGCGAAGTTAACACTTATTAAACATTACTTTTGTGAAATTCAACATCAACGTCCTTGGTCTGTTAACGTTTGGTGTGAAATAATTGGCGGTAAAACCATATCAAACTATTAATTTGGGATATATTTAATAATAATTATTATTGTTACATTATTTGAGATACCAGTGCCATTTCAAAAAATTTCAGTTCTAAAAGTTATTTATTTTATTCCAAAAATATCAAATTTGTAATAAAAAATGTGTGTCCTATTTGAGACTACAAAGTTGCCTTCCACCCTACACCCGCGCAGACTAAATAGACCTCAGAAAAACATTAAACACCATTTTTTCGATTTGAAGGTGTCTTTAACGAAAATTGTAAAAAATCTCCATCTCCACCTGTCGCAAAAGAAAAAAAGAAGTTTTCGAATAATATCTACATAGTTTTTGACGTACAACGCAAATCTCTAATAAAAAAATTAGTTGTCCCCGTCCCACCAATAGGGGGCAGGTTATTTTCAGCACCGGCAGATGTCCCCTTTGAAAATATTCAGGGTTCAGTGTCAGGGCCAAGTGTACCAACTTAACCACAATTGAACCTATATATATTATCTGAGCAATTCAATAATTTTGTGTATGTTTTAATCAAACCACGTAGATGCATTAAATAAATGGTACATGATTTTAGTGTTACTTCTAATTACTAAATGTCTATTCCCCTTACCCTTATTCCATTCCGGCTGAAGCCATGCTAACGCAACGGTTTTATCCTGAGCTTTTGCTACATCATAAAAAAAAGATCCTTCTTTGAGGAGGTGTAATGGTATTGCAGCAGAAACAATGCCAAATTTGATAAATTCAATGCCGGAGTGCATAAAAGCCGTAATAAAAAGTAAGGGAAGGTTAGGCTAGGTTAGAGTGGCTGCTTAAAAAGGCACACTTAGGCCAAAGTGTCCCATTATGACACCACAGTTTAGGCTGTATTTTCAGACCCCATTTAACTCCTAGGAAAAGAGGCGAGCCTACCTAATTACTCTCTGTGAACCGAGCTAGTCTCTGTCACCAGTAGAATCTAGTTCTCGGGGGCAAATATGTAATATTGGCTGGGGCGGAAAGGGTTTAGCCGTATCATTTGTCCGGGAACCATTTAAAGCTTCTGATGAGCCGAACTAGGTTCCTGACGTCAGTGGAGCTAACTTCGGTTAACGCTTCAAAAAAGGGTTCCTACGGTTGGCTAGGGTCGGACAGTTGCAGAGGTGGTGGAGCATGGTTTCCCCCTTCCTCCTCGTTTTGGCAGCTACTACACAAGTCATTTGAAGGCGCACCGAGTCTATCGGCGTGTCTGCCTATAAGACAGTGGCCCCAAATAACGGCCGCGATGTCGCAAATTAATTTAGGTCCAACTGAGTCTTGAGGGTTTAGGGTCAAGCTTTGGCCATATCTATCGGTTGATCAGGCAGGTGTATTCCTCCTGCCATCTGGTGTTTGCAATCCTGAGGGATTCGTGTGAAATTTCCAGTTTGCAAGTGGCCAGCGGCTTTCCAAGACGGTGGTTAATGTCCGAGTCGCGACGAGTAGTGCCAATACTCGCTAGTTCGTCGGCTCTACTGTTACCCGGAATTTCACTGTGTCAGGTACCTAGATGAGCAGTACTTTCAGATGCTCAGCCATGTTATTTAAAGCCGAGCGACATGCTATAACCGTTTTGGAGGTTGTATTTACTCCCTTGAGGGATTTAATAGCAGCTCGACTATCTGAGAAGATACAGATGCTATCCGTAGGCAGCCTTATTAGCAAAAGGATCGCTCAGAAAAACCTAAAAAAATATAATTTAATATATTTTTTTTGGTTTTTCTGAGCGATCCTTTTGGGAACAAGGCTGCCTACGGATAGCATCTGTATCTTCTCAGATAGTGAAGCTGCTTGTTATAATATGAAATTTAGACGGAGTTGGATCGATTGGTTGAGCGGCACGACCGCCATGCAATGGGCCCCGAGTTCGGGACCAGGTCTTCCCGTGGGATTTTAAAATTTATATAAAAAATCTACTCCGTCTCGGGGCTGTTGTCAAGCTCGCAGCAATACAAAAAGCAAGACATTCAAGCTTCCTCACTCCCCTTACCATAACTCCTTTCCGGACAAAACCATGCTAACGCATCAAAGGGCTGTCCCCTAGGCTTTGGCCACATCGTAAAAAAAAGTATATTACTTTTCATAACTTATTTGGTATATGAAACACAGATAAAAAGAGTGACGTGCTGACACGGAGAAGAAATTGAAGCGTGAAGCAGAGAAGAAATTGAAGCGTCTCTCTCTCTCTCTCTCTTATTTAAAATTTTTATTTTAAATGCATTCAGGGCAGGGAACACTAATTGCGTAAGTCCAACTTGTACTGATCCGGTATATCTCTTGTAGGGGAATCGTATTGGATTCTGTAAATATATGAGTGGTCGGAGAGAGACTTTCCATTCTCTTATAATATGGGCCGATTGTTCAGTGACTAGTATAATGTCTAAGAACTTCACGCCCATTAGAGGTAATAAGAGGGGTTTTATTACCCACATTACAAATTAGGAGTTTCGTACCAGAATTAATTCTAAAAGCAACTCACCTCTTTTATTTTCGTTCGAGCTTCTTAAGACAGTATTTAAACTAATTAAGCCAGAGGCCTATGGAGCGATTATATGGTGGCACAGAGCAAAACTAACTTAAGTCAAGAATAAGCTCAGCAGACTGCAATGTATGACCTGTCCATGCATCACCGGAGCCATGCGAACCTCGCCAACGGCTGCACTCGAAACCATGCTAAACATTAAACCTCTTCACACAGCGGTTGAGGGCCTGGCTCTTTGTGTAGCCTACAAACTTGAGGGATCGGGTCTCCTTGGGAGAAACATAGGTAAGTGCCCCACAACAATAAGGGATATTCTTGAAGACACACCTGAGTTGGCTGGCAATTGTAAGCGATCAGATGCCGGCAAGATTCTCACCATTTCAATCATCCCTAATACGGATTGAGAATCGAGAGACCTGGACGTTTCCAGCTGTTCGTTCAGGGAGACTAGTATGGTATCCAAATAGATCCAAGACTGAAGTGGGCGTTGGTTCAGCGGATTGAAGTAACTCCCCTCGATTCAGTACATCACTGGCCCTGGGAAAGTACACCACGGTATTCCAGGCTGAGATCTTTGCTATACTAACGTGTGCTTACGAGAACCTAAGAAGAGCTTAAAAGAACAAGCGCATCTTCATCTTCTCGGATAGCCAAGCAGCAATTAAAGCAATTGTTTCATCTACCACCAGATCTAAGCTGGGGTGGGAATGCCAAACGAGCCTAGATGACCTGTGTAAAACTAATCAAGTCAACTTGGTTTGGATACCGGGACATCATAGCTACACTGGGAACTAAAAGGCAGCCGTACTGTAGAATTCCTCTTTGCACGCCTAAAAGTTGATAGCAAATCGTGCAAGTGAGGAGCATAGGTTGTATTGGAACAACATTGAGGGGCACGCTTACTCAAGGGGTGTTATGCCCTCACCTTCACAGGGCAGATCCAGGGAGCTTCTCAAGCTGAGCAGGTTGGCTGTTAGAACTCTGGCTGGCTTGCTTATCGGCCACTGTCAGCTGAGGAAGCACTTGGTAAAATAGGCAGAGCCATTGACCCCACCTGCAGACTTTGTCTGGAGGATGATGAGACCCCTATACACGTTTTGTGTGAATGCCCTGAAGTGGGCAGGTGCAGATTTAGCCTATTTGGGCAACCAACCCTGGTACCAAGTGAGTTAAGTGACTGTCAACTGTGGGAGCTGTTTAACCTCTTCGGAGGGACAGGCTTGTTGTAAGGAGTTGAGAGGGGCCCTAGTGGCCGCAGAGATTGAGGACCTCACACCTTCAATTCAAACCAACCAAGCCAATAAATTTTAAAACATTTTTTTATTATTAATAGAAGGATCCTAAATCACTCAAGAATTTAAGAAATTGTCAAAAATATAAATTTTCTTCTCCACCACAAGTTAGTTAGTCAGTTAGTTAGTCTTCATAAGACAGGGGCAAAAACCGCGTTAACGTAAAATCCGGGTCCATCCACCTTCAACGTAAAACGAAAATGTAGACCAAATAAAAATAGAGTAGAATTCCACCTTAATCCGTTGGAATTCAATAAATTTAAAAAAAAATTTATCACATTAATAACAATAAAAAAAAAAGTAAAATCATCTGAATTTGCATATTTAATTCAAATTTATTTTATAAGACAAAAAAACTTAGAAATATCATAGAGAATGTTTAGATATAAACACCATAAAGATAGTTTGACCTTTTGGTGTAAAATGAAAGAGAAAAAAAAAGTTAAAGATTACGCAATTCTACAAAACGCGCCTGCCTAACTCGACTACTTGAAAGGTGACCATGAAAATGAATATAAATTTTTATTGAACTTGATATGCAACAGATAAGAGATAACTATACAAAGTCGTGTGTGTCCATTTACTATCAATAACAAAAATAAAAGGAATTTATAATCACACACTTTGCACCTTAAAAATTATTAAAATTAAGGCAGTAAGAGGCAAACTCGAATTTTTATCACACATATCAAAAGTTGCACTCGTTTTTTTTCGATTTGTGGACATTTCTTTGTTATTCAGATAAAAAAAAAGATGCACCTTATTTGATGAATGCGTTTATTAGTGACTGTGCTTAATGCAAAATTAATAGACAATAGAAGCATTAATTTTGTGCAAATGCCAAGGTTTTGGAATTGAAAATATTGGCTGCACTTTTCATATGAAAACGACATAATGGCGAGGACAGATTGGCTAACATATCGAGCATTAAAAATAAAATCATGCATTTATGTTTATTATCTTCTTTTTTTCTTTTTTTTTCTTCATAGGAGCTCGAAACATTCAACCCAAAGCTTTCAATTCCTTCCCTTACCCTTAATTAATTTCCCTACAAGGGTGTGCTAATATATTATAAGACATCCCCTGAGCCTAAGCACTATCATAAAAAATAAATTCAAAATAAATTAGAAAAGTCTTGCTCCTTTTTGGATGAAATAGAGTAGATTGATATCTATTGCTCAAAGAAGTTGTTAATATTTAGTATGAAAGCTGTCGCACAAGGGCCTACAAAGGCGTCTTTATTTATTTATTTATTTACAATATTTCATCAATGTGCTCACTACTACAAAAAAAACATAGATAAAAACAGTATAACAAACTATAAAAAAAACAAAGAACAAGGAGAGAATTCGCAAAATATAAATACAGAAAATAAAAGTGCTAAAGTGAATAAAAAGCAAACATAAAGTAAAAAGTAACCTCAACAAAGCTGACGACTCCTCACATGATTACGTGATAGATGAAAATCAATTCAATTAAAAGAGGAATTAAAAAATTGCGACATCGATGTGATATGCTCATTTAATCCATAATTAGTGCGATGAAAGGGTAACTGAAGAAAGTCGTGATTCCTCATGGAGCGAGCCGGAAACGACATGCCAAAACAAGCCAAGAGAACTGAAGAGTCTATGGACCCCCGAACGGAGTCGAAAGCAAAAAGGATCCTTGCGTTACGGCGTCTCTTTTCAAGTGTGTCCAAGTGCAACAGTTCAAGTCTATCAACATAAGGAGGTAATATAAGGGAGTTATTCCAAGGAAGGCCTCGAAGAGCGAACCTAACGAACCTCCGTTTAACAGCTTCAATGCTATTGATATGTGTCACATAGAGCGGTGATTAGACTGGAGAGGCATATTCCAGAATAGGTCGGACAAAAAAAAAAAAACAATGGCCCAAGGTGGGAGACCTGCGGTACACCGGAAGTGTTGAAAATAGCATCAGACAGAGCTCCACGCTGAGTGCGTTCAGACAAGTACGAATGAATCAAATTAATAAAAACTCGCGGAAACCCAAGAAGAGAAGAAGAAGAGAGAAGAAGAAGAGAGAGTTTAAGAACAAGAATTCTATGATTTATTCTACCGAAAGCTTTGCTGAAGTCAGTCAAAATACAGTCACCTTGCTTACCACCTTCAATCGCAGAAATACAGAAGTTTGAAAATTCCAGTGAAATATCTTTCTATAGCAGTAGTCAAACGACTATCAAGGCGCTCGATTCACAGCTGGTGTGTAGTTGTCGGAGTTGTATACAAAGTGTGGTCGTTGTACACAAGGTGCTGGGTACCCGGTCATACATAGTGATGTATCGGGAAATGAGGGGACCGATATTCTGGATAAAAAAGGTTCGCAGTTGAATGCTTTACAGATAGGTAGATCGATCGGCTGTCCTCTAATATCAGTTAAAAGAGGAATCAACCTAGAACCGGTTCAGCTCGCCGAGCATAGATGAAAAGATCTGACAACCTGCGACCTATCAAGGAAGCTGTAGCCTAAGTGGAAAAACATAAAAAGAGTTCGGCGTTTCTATTGCAGAGAAACCGCTGGAATTTCCGCAATATCACTGCGGTTATAACGGGTCACTGCCGTCATGCTCATTTCTATGTCGCTTAACTCATTTACTTCACTGACACAGGTCCAATAACATACTGCAAGTACACGCACAACATAGTATTGGTTCAAAACAGTGTACCACGGACGCGAACATCGTGATTTTTGCATGGGTGCAGGGGACGTACTGCCAATGTGAACTGTGACGTCATGGAACTGTACTTGCTTGCAATGTTGGTTGTGAGTTGGAGAATCTAAACGGAACCAATTGCGTTATCAAACATATTGGCAGAAAGTATGAGTCCGAGTGAACGAATCTTTTGGAACGAATCCTTTAAGTGACTAGTGCTCAGAGGTTCGAGTCATTTAAAATACTCATTTTTCTCATATTTACTTTAGAGGACCTTTAATTTGAATTCCCCTATCCGCTCTTTGAGGATGATTCGTCACCTTGTCATCGAGACTGCTCTATAAGTGTGTATTGTATTAATTAAAAAATTTTTTTAATGTTTTTTTTTTAAACTCAATCACATATCCTTTTTAGGGTTCTTTACCTAAAAGTTAAAAGGAAACTATATGGTGAGACTCCATTGTAAGTCGGTCTGTATGTCACGCCCGTTTTTTCCGTAACTATTATAGCTGTCGACTTCAAATTTGGCACTGATATAAAAATCATTTGCCCGCATCGTTTCAGAAATATGTTTTTTTAATTAAATAGGGGAGAACTTAAAATAATGTGCGAAACATTATCATCCCCCCCCCCCCCCTCCCCCAAAACTCTCTTATCACGGAAGTGCGGAAATGAAATTGTATCAATTAATTGGAGGAGTGGCACGATCACCATGCCATGGTTCCAGAGTTCGAACCTCGGTCTCCTCGATTTGAAAAATCCCCTCCGTCTCTGGGCTAATACGCATCATAGGGTTTTCCACTGGGCTTTGGCTACATCATAAAAAAAAATTTTAAATAATTCATACCAAGGAGGTCTGATATATATTACAGCGAAAAATATTTTTAAAACATCTGCGAGTAATGAATTAATACTGTTGCCCAACAACTTATTTCGCATTAAACATATATGATTTGGGATTCCTAATGACATTATAAATGTCATTTATAGAAGAGTAAAAGTAGATTACAATACTATAATGACAAAAATGACCAAAGTGAACTAATAATTGAAAAGGTAGAAATAGAAAAAAAAGAACAAACAAGAAAAAGATGAAAGGAATTAATTAAAGTTAAAAAGAAACAAAAAGAAAAATCAAAATTAAGATGATGGTAATTGGTAATGTGACTGAAGCCGCGCCCTGAACACCCCCATCGAACGCCGTACAACAAACGGAAGAGAATTCCATAAGGTGATGGCATGAACGAAAAATAATCGCCTGGATTGCAAACACGAGTATCCAGGTACTTGAAGACTATTCATACGAGAAGAACGTAATAACACTAGCTTATCCTTCAGAAAATCAGGCTTGCCTGTATGTATTAATTTAAATAAAAATATATTCAGCCTCATTTTTAAGTAAGAAGAAAACGAGCATCCGAGGAACAAATTGACAAACTGCGTTACATGGTCATATCGTCGAAGTTAATATACATAACGTACGATTGAATTGAAGCAAAAGTTAAGCTTCTTCCACGATACAGAGTCAAGGTTACCGAATATAATATCACCATGTATAAGAACAGGCAGCAGCAGAGATTTCGCCAAAGAGATACGTACGCTTTCTGTAATGTAAGAGGCACTACACCAGAGTTTACGGAGACTGCTATATACCTTAGAGACAATACTGTTGATGTGGTCAATCCATGTTAAAGTATTATTAATGATAACACCCAAATTTTTTACTTTAACTAAAAAAGGGATTGCCGTCAACCCGATCCTTAAAGAGGGGAGGGAATCAGTATTTATAGGCCTTTTGAAGAGCAATATAGCCTGAGACTTGACGGGATTAAGTTTTAAGTGATTATCCGAAGCCCAATCAGAGATTGCACTAAGATCCTGATTTATCTGCCAGATGCAGTGCTCAGAGAGCCCCAGAGGGCAGCTAAGATATACCTGAACATCATCTGCATAAATTAATATCTTCACGAATTTGAGAATATTAGGAAGATCGTTTATATATAGACTAAATAGCAGCGGTCCAAGAGTCGAACCCTGAGGAACACCAGTCAACAAATCAAGATAGTCAGAGTGTTCGAATCCACAAATTACCTTCTGTTTACGATCAACCAGGAAACTGCTGATAAGATTTAAAGCGGAAGCTTCAAAGTGAAAATAGCACTTTAGTTTGCTAAGAAGGCGCTTGTGGTTTACAGTATCAAACGCCTTATAGAAATCAAGCAGAGTAATATAGTTAGCCTATCATTATCAATTTCTCGCCGGACATCCTCAGTTAATTTAAGTAAAGCTGTAGTACAACTGTGATTCGCCTAAATATATAAGTATTAAAGATATGCGTAATAAAAGGAAGAATACAGGGAAGTAAAAGTTTGATGAATTTGATAGGAATATTGTCTAATCCAGTAGCATATGATTTAATAGATTTAATAACTGAAAGAACTTCAAGTTGCGAGACATTACGAAATGAGAACATATTCCCTTCCCACTCGCCAGAGTCAATTTCCGCCACAGAGGAGGTCGAACTCTCAAGAGCTAAAAAGGTTCGGTTCAGAGTATTTGGTTCAATTTCTGGAACCGATTCTGACTTCCTACCAACACCAATCGCTCGTAAGTTTTTCCATAATTGCTTAGGAGCCAGTTCAGAGCTTAGCCTGCCAGCATAGTAACGCTTTTTTTCCTGTCGTACTGCCAGTGTCACTTTATTTCTTAAAATCCGAAATTGTTCCCAGTTATGAGCAGACTTACATATCCTCCAATGCCGATAAGCTTTGTCACGTTCTTTTATAAGATTTTTGACGGATTGTGAATTCGAATTCTTAGCAATTACTCTACGGAGAGGAGGATATTGAAATAATCAACCTGATCATCAACTTCAGCCATGGAAAAAATCAGATTCCAGTCCAAAGAAAAAGCCTCATCCAGTAACAAATCTAGATTAAGGTTTTTATAGCCCCTGTATTGAAAAGAGCAGTTCCTATTACTTTGTGAGCTGGACAAATTGTAATTTAGATATAATAAATCGTGATCTGAGACTCCAGGAATGGAGAGTTGGTTATGCTCTGTAATCATATTCAGATCACCAACGAGAAAGAGATCCAATAACGAAGAAGAGGTGGATGTGAAATGGGTTGGTTCATTGTTTACAACTTTAAGGTCAAACTGCTGTAAGTTGGATGTAAAGTTGGAACTTGTATTGCAGCCCTTTAAAAGATTAATGTTGAAATCCCCACCGATAATAACATGAGGATAGCCCGAACAGATTTCAGAGAGAGTGTCATAAAAGAAAGAAAGGTCGTTGACACTAGGTGGCTTATACACAGCGCCAACGAGGCATTTACATTCTCCACCAAAAATTTCCAAAAATATAAACTCAACCTCACTTCTGCTTCTGATGTAGAGATTAATTTGCATGAAATCCTATCATTAATGTAAACTGCAACCCCGCCTCCACGTCAAAAAAGACGATCCCATCTGTAGATATTGAAACCGGGAATATGAACTAAAGCATCAGGAATATGCGGCTTTAACCAAGTCTCTGACACACAAACTACATCAATCTTTGAACCGGAAAAAATGTTTACAAGTTCGTCAATAGAGCCCAGAATGCTGCGTGCATTAATATTACACACTTTCAGTCCACTAGATCGATCTTCCAAAATGCGCAACATGATATTAGTACTATTTATCTCATTCGTGCCATCACCAGATAGATTATTGCCCAACATAACAAGCAAGCTGGACACGACAGGAGCGAAGAGGGACGACCAGAGCCACAAACCAAAGCATGATTACTAAAATAGAGAAAAGCAAAATATTGTGAAAGAAATAAAATTTACAAAGGTATTCAACTGACTTAAACATTAAGAAAAAAGTTTGAAGTTTTTTTTAGTAAATTTCGATATTCAATGCCTTTTGCCATTTATCAACAAGTTAACAGTTCACTGAACACGCCACAAATAAAGTCAATATGTATTATCAGCATCGAAACTAATGTCTCTAGTGGTTTTTGCCATCAAATTTCTCTACAGTTTTAAAATTTCTGTGGATGTTATCAAAGCGAAAACTTTCACACGTGAAAACTAACATAACCCAGGGCAAATATTGAGTTTTTCTCCTTACAAAACTAGAAAAGAACAAAAAAAAATCTAAAAACAGGTACAGCCCCTTCCAGACCAAAGTTGGCATTTACTTTCCAACTCCACCAGGTGTCTTTGGTCTGATGATATTATCACTATGACATACCCTCATTTCTGCACTTTATCTCGCCGAGAACATTGTACGGAAGTTACGAACAAGCACACTTCCTTTGAGACCAATAGTCGGATAAAGACCCGGCCGGGGAATCGACCATAATTTTCACGAGAGGCTCTCTCTGTGAAAATGGGAAAACCTGACGAAATGCAGTTCAAAGGTGAACAGTTCGTTTAAAATAAACTTTTGTCTGTCTGGATCTGGTGATCTCGTTCCCGGGAACCAACGTGGTAACGAATTCATTAAGCGGAGCTGCTCACCTGAGATGGTGAAACTAAATTGCACGACAGTTTCGAATAAAACAAAACCAGGATCAGGGCAAATTGAGTGGAGTGTTTTTTTTCCCAAGTTTTATGGGGAGACTCCACATAAGCGTAAGGTAAACATTTGTGAAATTTTTGCAAAACTAATGGCAGCACTTGTTCGTTAGTTGGTTTACTCGTTATGCGGGAGAAGAAAAACTATGTCAACAGACCTTTTTACATTTTGACTGCGGGGGAGCGCAAATTGAAGTACTTCGGCCTTTAAAACTAATTAAAATGTCCTTCGACTGAACTGAATGGACACCGACGCCGAGTGCTGCCGACCTCAAACCCCAGCCGCTGAGTTTCATTTACTTCCCGGCGTGATTTTATCTTCATTCGCGGTGTAATTCCATTTTACAGTGGCAGTCGGGCAGCAATCTGTAGAAAAAAAAACTTAACTTACCTAGACAATAGCGGCTTCCTGAGCAAACTACTATGTATTTCCGATGCAATTAATAAAATTTAATTGAACACTAAATTGCAACCGACAATCCAGAGGCAAAAAATTCCCAATCAGTAAAATATTCGCCTCTAGAATAGACTAGACTCCCCATGCATGTTTGATGTTACCGCTGCAGCCAGGTATGGATTCGTAGGGTAGATAGATGCAATCAGGTGCGCCGAGGATAGATCGAAGAAGGATTTTCCTATTCCGACCGGGATAATTAGCTGCCTTAGTACACACACAAAACAAAGAAGAAAAAAAATAACTAGAACAGGAGCAGAATGAAGCAACATCTTTGGATCCCTGGAGAAGTAGTTAACTGTCATGTCGTCGCGGACATTTTCGCTTCTCTTTTTGTCAACCCGAGACTCGATTCCTTTCCGTGCCATTGGCTCAAAATGGAAAATTCCTGGCAAACGTTTTAGTTTTGCTGTGCCTGCCCGAGGAGATTTCTATTTTGTAGCGAAGCGCACAATTATGTCGGAGATACAAAGTGAAGCTATTTCGAGTATTTCATGTCAAATGACTTGTTTAGGGGAGAGAAGAACATCGCCAACAACACAGGAACATTCTGCAATTTTGCCTGCCGGTGTACTCATTGTCTTGTCTCCTGGCTCCTGGCTGTATAAGGAATTTTTTTTAGTTCTTCCCAGCGCTGTAATGATACCAAACTGCTTTTTGCCGTGTAGCCATAGCCCAGTGCTTTTTCGTCAAACACCAAAGGAAGCAAAACGGTTTCTTAAATGCAAGCCCCACGACAGATGATTACTAAAAATTGCAGCATTTTGCATACAAAGAGGAGAGAAAAACACTTTAGAAACGGAATAATTGACGACAGGAGGTACACAGCAACATCCTGCAGGGTATAGTTTCTCCCCCATGTGGAGAGAGATGTTAGATGAGGAATTGCGGTATCCTTGCATGACATAAATTGCTCAAATTGTTGCAATGATATGGGAAAATGTTAATGTCGTCAGATACAAGTAATCTGGAAATTTATCGTCGAACTGTATCCCCTTCATGGTTTTGCTACCAAGTGGTTTTTATGGTAGGTGAAAATTAAACGACTAATGGTGGAGCAAATGAGTCTCATCCGCATTGAGTAAATGTTGTGGAAGGCATTAAGGACCGCAACATCTTGGTCGATTCGCGGAACATTATCTTGCTCGTAACATGCAGTCTTAAGATGAAATCCTTGAGAAGCAAATGGTTTGCCAAATATGTATGTCTCCCTTGGATTTGGAATTGTGTTTCGACAAAATTCTGAATGGAAGTGACACGGTTCTTTTATACATTAAAAGCATAAGCGTGTCGATCCTTACATTAATACCTTGAAGTGTTTTGGGTTCACCATTTAATTGCTTCGTGTGAAAAATGATTTCGGCATTCGCATTATTTTTTCATTAATTTTTACGTCGGACTTCTGTTGCGTATAAGAGCTGACTGATGTCCTGTCTTTTTAACAGAAGTTTTAATTTTGTTTATGGTAATGCCAAAGCTCAGGGAATTCCCTAAATTGCTATAGCACAGCCTTGGCAGATAAGCAAATGAAGGGAAAGAAAATGGGTTAAGGATTTGAGTAAAGAAGGTGACGATGTCAGCCTCGTTTGAAAATATCGGTCTTATACATGTAATATTAACGCATAGGTAGGTCGTCAACTCATTAAACGCAATGAGAGTTTGGAGTATGCCGAACTAAGGTTCAACAGACTTAAAAAGTGCCTTTTCTTTAGGAGCACTGGTCTTCATTATTACAGATCACTCCTTTCTTAGGAAACACCAGCTAAGGCGTCGCGGTTGGTTCTTCTTCTGAGAGTGAAAATGGTGCTAGTCATTACCTAGGTTGGGATTAGATTAGATTGGAAGCTTACCAGCGAGTGGCACCATTAGGCCATGATGTACCATTGTAAGACACTAATGGTGGAGTGTCAATCCCGGAGGTTCCAGGTTAAAATCCCACTATTGGCGAACCCCGGTTGTTTTCTGCTGACAACAGATTACGAAAAAAAGCCATTTAAGTTAGCAAAGTAATGTTGGCGGTTCGGAATCTACCTTAAATTGTAGGTCCACTAGCAATTGTTATCTCGAACCGGGTGATGTTCTCCTCTCTTCTCCCATGCCCCAAATGGGTTACCGGAACCAGAGAAATAAACACTTCCGTGAGAGATTTAGGGGCAGCTTGGCTTTATGTAAATTCCCCCGGTTCGGAGAAACCTTTCTCACATTCCTGTCTGGTAATGGTGGAAGGAATCGAATTTGGTTTAGGTATGGCGTAGTCCATATTTTTTTTTCGATAGATAGATCAAGAATCTTGGAGTTAGAAGATAGAGGATAGAACTAAAGGCTTTGAAGGGTGTTGTTCTGAGGACACATATGTGGCAGTAGTGCTGTTATCCTCTGAATTTTCTCTAGACGACCACCCCATACGGCCCCATTACGCTGAAATAACGCCTGTGAGCAATTCGTAGCTCCATTACACATCTTTTGTCTATTGCCTTTTTAGAAGAGTACAAAGCCGCCTTCGCGTCATTTTGTTGTTGGATTTCTAGCTTAGTTTACTATTCCAAACACCGCCCAGGTTTTTGAATCAGTCACTTAGTTTTAGTCCAACCAGGTATTGAAAAGTTGAAGCGACGGACTTAATCTCCATTTTATTCGGGACCACACGTGGTACTCCAGGACGATAGTTCTGAGAGGGAATCACCTTTGTTTGGATGTTTGGGTGATTAGCTGAGGTTAACAAGACAACGCCATCAGCGTAGGCGATAACATTATGTTCGCACTAAAGTAGATGATATGCTAGATCCCTTAAAATGGAATATATGGTACTGCTAGTAATAGCCCAAGTTCATAAGTGATCTTAAATCGTAACCTTTTCAAATTCACCAGACCGTAAAACAACGTACTTTCCATAAATTATTTGCTTCAGTTTTAACTGCTTTAGTAGGATCGTAGTAAGTCAGTTCAACCTCTCAAAGGATCACTAGAGACACCTAGGCCTTGCGTTTACTATGTCTTCTCTGAAATTTATGAAAATGGGACAAAATAAATGTTAGGTTAGGTTGTAAGTCGCTTTCGTCTGGGTCCTTTGTGCCGCTTTTTCGGTGGGAAACCATCTATCGATTACCATCAATGGCTGGATTTCTTCAGGAATATTAAGACGCAGAGATCTGAGCTGTGAATTATTCAATTCGCCGAGCTCTACAAAGAAATAACTATTAAATAGCCTTCCTCTTCTTACAACCAGAGCAGGACATTCGCAAAGCACATGGTGAACTGATTCGAGCTTCCCGGGTACCTTACAGTTACGACAGAAGCCGTCAGTAGTAAGTTCCGGTCTTCCAGGTTTTACCTAAGGCCCAATGGCCTGTTTATACGCCCACTATACATTTGTTATCGCTCCTATTTCCACTGAGCCCTCGTCTTTTCTCGTCTTATTTCTGGGAATATGTCTGCGTTTCCATACAATTTTATCATACAATCAAATTTGTTATGATCGTCTATGGGCCATTTGCATCGCCGTGTTCCGATTATGATCTTCGGCTATGAAATGGCTCTCAGAGATAATATCTGCATGCGATGATCTTTTGCTGCTGGGTGATTTCCATATGCCACCCGTTACTTGGGAATAGTCCGGGGATTCCTTGGTGCCGCATGTCTCAAAGTTTATTTGGATCTGCACGGCTGTTACACTTCTAAGTCCGAGCTTGTCTATCGTGTCTATCTTACTGAAGTTGGGCGGTATATCTGTTTTAATACCAGAAAGTTCTGGAATTTCTTTAATCGTAAGCGTACGACTGATGGCTACCCGTCTATAATGTGGTTCGGTGACCGGAATACCGAAGATCTTTTGACTGCAGCAAACTTCTTTGCCTGCTTCTTCGGAGCTTCCTTTTCGGCAAAAAGCTCTGATGTTAGTTTAGGTGATCTTATCTATTAAGGATATGATTTTTGGCGATGCTTCGATTATGATGCACATTATCAAATTGTCAATAGCTTTTCGTTATGTAACGATGATATCTCTGTGTCTTCCTAAAGAATAGTGGGCAGTATCTTGGTCCAATCCTTGCTTATTTATTTGACTCGTCCATACCCTGCGGTATTTTTCGTAAAGTCGTCTACCATTTTCCCTCTTAAAAAAAAAAAGAAAAAACAAGAAAGACA
Source organism: Leptarthrus brevirostris (assembly GCA_964036015.1). Lineage (NCBI taxonomy): Eukaryota > Metazoa > Arthropoda > Insecta > Diptera > Asilidae > Leptarthrus > Leptarthrus brevirostris. The sequence continues at coordinate 19,657,826 of OZ038375.1, read as the reverse complement.
ATAGATTGTAATATTTACCCATAGCGAATTTAGACTGCCATTGCGAAAGACTTCGAAGAAATGGTATGTCCTTATAAGCCATTCTTAATGTCTTTCCAACATGGATTCATCAAAGGCAAATAAACCACCAGAAATCTTGTGGAACTCTCAGGCTATTGTATTTCTGCCATCGAGGCTGGTTAATAGGTGGATTGTGCGATCTAATAGATTTCAAGTTATTTGTTTCTAAATCACTTGACATGTTTATCATGTCCGTCTCCTTTCTTTCAATGGATATCTTCCTATCTCTCTGACCGAATACAGCGTGCACTATTTCGAGGTTCTCTCTACTGAAATACCAATCACTTTCGGTGTACCCCAGAGCAGTCATTTGGGCCCGCTTCTTTTTAATATATTCTTCATAAATGACATCATTCGCGTTCTAATAATTTGGTTAGACAAAGGGATTTTTCTAGGGCCCCCCATGGCCGCACTAGCTATGGGTGGAATGGGCCATTGACGTCAATCTTATGTCTTTTTTATCGCTTTTATAGCCGCATTGATTTCAATCTTTTGAAATCTTAAGCGAGGGATCACCTGCCGATTTACGACGCAGTATTGGTGGATAAGTTTTCTTTAATGAATGTGAAATTATATTTGAAGTTGAAATTGTATTGTTTATAAAACTAATTAACTCTTTTTTATTTTGTTCATGCTCAATTTATTAGCCTTTGTTTTTTTTCATAATGATGTCAAAGCTTAGGGGACAACCCTATGATGCGATAGCATGGCTTCTTTCTGAACGGAATTAGGGATAAGGGGGATGTGGGAACTTGAATGGCTTGTTTTTTTTTGCACTGGTGCGAGTTAGAAAAAAGCCCAGAGATGGAGTGAAGTGGGCTGGAACCCTGAAACCATGGCGTGGTGATCTTGCCACTCAACCAATTGATCCAACTCCATATTATCTTGACGAAATTTTTTTTAAATAACAACAATACATGTGTCCCTCATTTTTACCGGTGATCAGCTTTCCTATATGCATCTTTATGTATGTCTCTCGATTGGAGTCCTCATGTAGTCCACTGCTAAGGGGAATTCTATTTCAGAACCCCTTCGTTCGATCTTTCATTCCTTAGATGCATGTGCTATTTCTACCACTTCATTTCAGTCAGATTCATTTCTAATAGGACGCTTTATGTTAAAGCCTTTCCTAAAGTTCAGAACTGGGAACTGATAATATGCGTCTTACTTGTAGCTACCGCATCCGGCGTTCTGGGTGACCGTATGACCTATCTTTCCATCATTCCGCAGCCTTCGGCCTGACTGACTACTCTCTGCTGAGCTCTTGCAGTATAGATCCAGCGGCAGCATATCAAACATAACTTTTATTTCCGCCGTTGGCGTAGTATGTACAGATCCCTTAACAGCAAGTTCAGATTGCATTTCCCTTCCCATGTTGTTCATTGCACTAAAGGACCATATAAGAGAATAGGCCTGATTATAGCAGTGTTCTTGCTTCAAAAGTTGGAAAGATACAGAGAAAATTAGGAAGGCACTGTCAAAGTAAATCTTAAAAAACCGTTCTAGTTTCATAAATCGTTACGGGAAAGCTTACGCTCGCAGCATGTTAATGGACAAGCTTTTGTTTACTAATAGGGTCTGCTTCAAAAGAAATACTAACCAAGGTCGTCTAAGCTTAGCCACGGAATTTAAACCAAACTATGCTGTTTTGATTATCAATTACACCGGTTTCTATTCGCAATCAAATGAAATTAGACTAAAGTACAATGAAAAATTTATGTTGTTCCTATGAAAGAAAAGCAGTAGAAAACCGCCATAGAAATAAGGAAGTTGTTGGATATTAATATAAGCGAATCGATCATAAATACATAAATCACTATTTATATCGCAAAAACCAGTTTCAAAGAATGCAAATTATGTAAACGTATCCAACCTGATTTATATGATTTCCCACATTTAAAGGAATTTCTTCTATTTCAGGTGAGTCGCCAAGTCATCGTCGTCGGTTGAAGGTGATAATTTGACATTTAGCAACAAGATGTAACGTGAATCCATTTATTCAGCACGAAGATGGTAAGTGAACCTATCGGGTTTCAATATAAACGACAGAATGTGAACTTCAGGGAACGTTTACAGAGACAATCAGTTGACGACAAGAAGAAGTTTGTGATTTGCATACAAATGGAAAGTGTTGTTTAGCATAAGGCAGAGGAGCTTAATGGAAAAATTGGCAAAGATTGCACGCTACTTTTGCCGATATTCATCCACTGGTGTGGGATTCGATGTTTTTGAGTATATTATAAAATAGTCAGGTGTGCCGCATTATTTGCGGAGCATCATCAGTTCAACATCTTAGAGGAGCGCTTGTAATGCTTGCGCAACAAACATGTTTCGGTGGACGAATATTAATCAAGGAAGACTTCATTTAACCTCGTCATGAATTAACGTTAAACAGTTAATTATTTGGCATTTGATAATATGCCGCAAAGAGATTACATCTTTATTACATAAACGGTTAAGATCTTACTTACTATATCGTAAACGTAACGTTCAAGGATAGTTGGCTGGAATTTTCAAAAGAGCTATTAAAGATTTCACATTTTGCAAACACCTTAAAACTATCTCAATTATGTTGAAAATATCTACACCTTTCCAGCACTATAATCGCAGCCAAAATGTCTAGCCCCATTTACACGTCTAGGCTAAAATCGGAACAATGGCTGCATAATGCAAAACTATCTCGAGCTGCAGATGTGCACAGCTTTTTCCCTGTACTTATGTTATCCCAGTTAAGGACGCTATATGCACCTAAGACGTTCATTTCGAAAAAAGAAAAACTTAATGAAAATGGAATTAAAAGAGCTTTATCAGTGGTATCTGCAGAATACACAATTCCCAGAGTGAAGCGATTAGGAAGTAAATTGCATGCTTGTAATTGGATCCTGTCCTGGTGCAGCACTGGTCGCCTAGTTAGTAGTTTTAAGTTGTCGATTTTCTAGTCCTCGTTTAATTGAAAACATAAATGGGGTTTTACTTGAATTTTTTGATATATAGAATTCATTTAACAATTGCCTTAGATCGTATATTTGGTAAGGAGAGCACGTTCGTTTTTTATGGGAAAAGTCTGGGTGTTTTGTCGTAACAGAGCTTACTGGCGTTGTAGATTAAGCTGAAATTTATGAGCCTTTGTAGGCTTTCAACTCCCAATAACAACCATAGACTTTTCATAACCATCGACTATTATTGTCCATTTTTTTGTTTTCCGTTTCCAAAAAAAAAAAAACACCTACAACTATCAAAATATTTTGTGTCAAAAACCACACACAGCCTACTCTAGATACAAGCCCGGAAAACATGACAGTTCGGCTATTTTACCACCAAGCGTGTCGTCATTATTTCATTTATTTTGTACCACAGATTAATCAATCCTTGCACACATATAAAACTGCACACCGTCTTAATCAAAACTAAAGAGAAATGCTGATGTCATTGACGCATTCTAACCTCAATACTTCAACAAAACGAACAGAAGAGAGAGTCCTTCCATTAAAACAGATGAAAATTGTAAATGAGAATGTTCAGAACGTTTGCAGGTTCACGTCAAGTAAATTCCAAGTTGAGACTAATACGAAAAAGTAGAATTCCCCAACGTTTTTCTATTCTTTACTGTAACAAGTTTCGGTTTGTTTACACCACCAAGGCTCAGCTGTTTGTGTCAGCTTCCGTGCCTGTATCTAAAATAGTCTGGGATAGAATACAAGGTATGCCGAATAAGTTCTTGATACATTTCAGCTGATCGTTTGTGACGTAACAAGACCGCAATGCTTGGGATAAAATTAATATTCAAAAGTAAAAAAAACATTTTTTTTCGAATAAGTGCAGTTTGATTACGTCAGGAATTGCGGAACAGATTTTATGTCGAGCATATGTTGTATTCTGTATATTGTGTCAAAAATGACATCTTCTTCTTTAAATTGTTAGCGACTTGGCAGCAAACAGAAAATGTAAACAAAACATAAGTGTGAAGATGGCGCTGAGGTCATTAGATTCGTAGTATACTAGGTCAAATGTGTGAATTTCAATACAACAATACATGACGTTGCAGATGGTATGGGGTGGCACATAAATGGTATACCACGTTAGATTGCAATGCCATACCATCGATACATGTCTGTCATAAGCATTCAAGGAATATGAGCTGTGCATGTTACAGGGCCCAAATTAAAATTGCAATATTTCTTAAAGCCTAGGTTACATGTCTCCAGCCTTTAGTCCAATTCCGAGTAATTTGGTAGGCGTTTTAGTGGTGTTCACACGTTTCCAGTGGAATCGAGTGTCTTTTACGCGTCAACATAACCCAAAAGGCTGGTATTGAAAAAAGCAGTGTTGTCCTAGAAATGGGCCAAATTTACAGTATTTATATGTCAGCAATAGCAATTCGAATGGCGAATGAGGTGTAAGACTAAGAAATAGAATTTAATTCCTCTTTGAAAGAAATCTTCTGTCGCACATACCCATTAGCTACAACTTAGTAACTAAAAACTTCAATTCAATATATTTACTGATCCTGGTATATGCTCTGGTTACGTTATCATCATAATTTAAAGTTAGTTCAGTCAAATTTGCAGGAAACAGCTTAAATAGCTCATAACCGTTCAATTAAAACTCTAGCTAGTCACATACAAAACAGGGAGCAGAAAAGCAAACATTAAATTATTTCTAAATATACCACAGACTTGCCCCAACCAGGCGGGCAATTTAGTGGAATATAAGTCAGTATAATAGGGGGGTAATTAGTAGAATTAAAGCGATAATGTTTTAAAACCAGCAACAAATACGACGAAGGTTTTTATTTAGCCTACTTGTGCAATCCATAAATAATCCTAAATCGACTGGATATACATATGTATACATATGAATATTATCAATAAATATATGAATGTGTGATGTTTGCCGACATTTGGAAAACCATTCATGTACTGGGTAAAAAGTGGTGGTCCAGGTATAGAACCTTGTGGAACGCCGAATTTAAAGTTATCCATCAAAGAAGCTGAAGCTATTACAAACAGAAGGCAAGTATTAATGTGACACCAGGTATGATGAAACAAAAATTATGCATTTATTTATGCAGGAGTTTATTATTTTATTATTATTATTTCCTAGAGGTTTGTAGACCCACGTGAAATCTTTTGTCACCAAACCTTACACTGTCAAACCTAGTCAAGATTTAGGTTCTTGATGAATCCTGTGACTGTTCTGGAAGGCGCCTTTCACAACATCCTCTTCCGTTAGAAACGCTATTCCTAGATGCTTGTACCTTATGTGGCTCTTCCATACAAAAGCAACATGTTTTTTCCTAGCATCTTTTTGAGATGATATTTTAGGGGGCAGTGCCCATTCCCAGATAGTAGGCCTATTATAAGGCTTAGCTCTATTTTGCTAAGCATGAGATTTGATTTTATCCTCTCTTTCGAGTAGTTAATAAACCTTTCCTGAGAGATTTTCCCAGTATGAGAGAGCCGACAAACTAGCGAGAATCGGTACCACTCGTCCTGATTCGGACATTAACCACCAGCTGGGTAAACCGCTGGCCACATGCAAACTGGAACTCTCACAGGAGTCTCTCAGGATTGCAAACACTAATTGGTAGGAGAAAAACACATTTGCCTGATTACCCGACAGATATGGCCAAAGCTTGACCCTAAACGGTCAAGGGCGCTCATCCTACTCGGACCGAAAACAATTAGCAGTACCGTAGCCGTTATCACGGGTCACTGCCTCATAGGTAGACACGCCAATAGACTGGGCGCGCCTTAAAACGACTTCTGTAGGAGTTGCCATGACGAAGAGGAAGAGGAAACCATACTTTACCTCCTCGGTAACTGCCCGACCCTAGCCAACCGTAGGAACCGGTTTTTGGGCTCCTCCTTCTTTGAAGGGTTAACCGAACTAGGCTCCACTGATGTCAGAGACCTAGCTAGATTTATCAGAAGTTCAAAATGGTTCCCGACGACGAGTTAAGGCTGAACGTTCTCCCCAGCCCAGTCAGCTGCTTCCACTGGAGACAAGGAACTGGATCGATGCACAGGGGGTAACATGTTCACCCTCTTATTTCTTAGGTTTTTTTATGGGGTTTGTTAAATTCTTGTAGCCTCAACGTGGTATCACAATCGGTCTCTTTGGCCTAAGTGTGCCTTTCGTAGGCGGCCACTTTAACCTAACCTAATCTAATCTACGCAGACATTAAAAATTACTGGACGGATCGTGAATTTTACAGCGCAGCTGCTTTAATGTTGGCAGAATGTGTTACTTGCAATACGATTACGGTAAGTGGAACCGTAATTCTTCCTGGAATTTTCTCTTCACGTAGTTGTTTTATTTATTGGCTCCGAATACTTTAAAATGTCGTAATATACATACAATTAAATGACAGGCTGAGAGTAAAAATGACCAGCAAAAGTCGCTTAGAAAATGTTCCGCGTAAAATCGAACCGTATGAGGTTCTGGGCAAAAATGAATCAGAGGAAAACTCAGGACAAAAACGAATCAGAGGAAACTCAGGGCAAAAACGACTTAACTACAAAAAGTAATGTAAAATTAATACAGTTAAGTAGTTAAGTCGGTTTTGCCCAGAGTTTTTCTCTGATTCGTTTTTGCTCGGAATCTTATGCAGTTCGTTTTTGGGCGGAACATTTTCTAAGTCACTTTTGCTCGCACTTTGTAGATAGGTCATTTTTACTCTTAGTCTATAAAATATTTTATGCTTTTTAGCGCTTCGCGTCGTCGGTGGTGATAACGTATTGGGCAGGTTCCAGGTTCGGTTCGGACCGACGGCGACCCAAGTTTGTTTTCTGCTGACAACAGGTTATGATAAAAGGGCAGTGGAAGTTGCAGAGTAAGTCGGTGTCTGGAATTCATCTTGAATTGTAAGTCCACTTGCAATCGTCGTCTCGCCGGCTGTCCTATATCCAGCCCCTCCAGGGGTTATGAAACAATTTTTTTTTACTATTTTGGCGTAGAAATGATGCATGTAAAAGTCCACTGTGTACGGTTGCCTAATTGAATACAGACAGTAGCTCAATTTTCGCTTGGGACAGAGCGTGTAAAATTCAATGCCTGAAAAACTCAGTTATTTTTGCTTCGATATAGCCCTGAAACTTAATCGAACAGCTTTTGTGCTAAATCATTTAGCTCAACCGTTACAACAATTACCTGGTTGTTAACGTCGTTGCAGAGATTTACAAAACTTATGCCACAAATATGGTTATGTTTTCCTATCATGAATAAAAGATGTCGCCGAATACATAAAGTGGCCATGAATTGTAAGATGATTTCGCGTTACCCAACACCGGAAAATTTATCACTGCTCATTGACGAAGTTAAGGAAGGAAATCTTCTGTTTCCATCAAAAAGCGTAACCGTTGAAATAAAAAATCCGACAGAACAAAAACAAATTACTTTTATGTAATCTAACAAATCTCTAACTAGTGCTGTTTACAATGACCCACAGAGGTGTTTTTTTTACAAAGTCTCTCTTCAAACCTTTTAACAACTGACAGGTATGAATTACACACGTTGATTAATTCCAAAAAAACAAATCACCCTGTTTTGAAATCTACTTCACATGTAAGCAAAAAGGTCGTTCACATAACTCCATCTGTGCAAAAAGGTCAAGAATTGCATGCTACTAAATCCGCGATTTCATGGACCATTTTTAATCGCGATTACAAAATACTTTTAACGGTGCTTCGCTACCAAAATAAAAACAACAACAACAACAAAAAACTATTAAGAGCTGAAACATTAACGCGTTCATAATGTGACCATTAATCAATTCGGCAAGGTTATCACCTTTCCCTCGTTCGCTGATTGGGTTTTTGACAAGGGAGTCCGAACGTAAATGTAGCACTTTTGAAATTATTGTGAAATGCTACTATTCCGTCAGCCACAACACCTGAGAACTTTTCTTTTATTTACCCACGCTTTTTGTGAAAATTGCGATTTTAAGCGATGGATTATGAAATGTCCAACGGAAGCAGCTCCTGGTTGGGTTACCTGGGCTAGTAGCCTCCGGGAAGAAGACGTGATATTCGCAAAAGTGACAAGTCATGGCGGTTATTGCAAACCATTAGCAGCCTTTGATAAATTCACTTTACTCCTATCTCGACCCGATTTACTCCAGCTGGGAAGCAAGGAAAGTTTTTTGCTTTTTATATTAAGATGGGAACGCTCAAGGTTAGAAAGAAGATCTCGAGATGAAAATCTTTCAATTCGGTTAGCTTGATAGCGTTCGTGATTTTTTTTTCCCCTGCACTTTGCACTTTGCCATCTTGTGTCCGTTGACAACTTGAGTTGAGTTTCCCAGCTTCCGTACCAGATCTTGACTGGCAAATAGAGAAAGTTTCGAATTATAAATGTCATCGTTGCTGTTATCCTATGCTCCAAGGGGATGTCGACATTATGGACACGAGCTTAAAACTTTCTTGCAACAAAGGAGTAGCTATGAGTAGCTAGTTAGGGAGGCAATAAATTTCAGTGACGAAGATAAAGTTCATCTTTCGAAACAGTACACCTTGATTATTTCGAGATTCATTAGAATTTTAAAGAGTAAACGAAGCACAGACTGCTACTCTTTAGAGTACACCAGAAGTTTCCTCGTCTAATAAAGTAGAAATAAACCATCATTGGGCTCGATGTGGAGCGGAAGATACCTTTGTTCTGCTGCAGCGAATCTAATTGCACGAAGAAGCGTAGCAAATTAATCAAAGAAATCAAGCTCCTCACCTCGGTCTCGGAGTCATAAAACCAAGTTCAATGACTCAAGACAATGAGCTTAAAAGTGCTCCTTGATACCGTGGCCTACACCTGGCAAATTAAGTAATCTTCCGAATGTAATTCTAACTATATAACTATTGACCGAGCAGCGATATCAAATTAGATTCGTGTCGCGCTATTGTATCCCATTAAAGTGCCGAGGTTAATAGCAACTGCACCGGTGTGTAGAGCCGCGGATTATATGCAAATCAATGTTGAGTGTACCAAAATATTTGAGTTTTTAATTATTCTGCACGCTCGGAATGCCCGCACACAATTTGCACCCTTCGCTTCTGATATAGGTTAATGAGAGGACGAGGTGCTGAAATATCCATTAGAGCTGCCATAGACTCTCGGCATGATTTATTTGCATATCGTGATTTGAGCCTTAACTGCATTTTAATTGATTTTTTTTACATGTTCATTCTCTCTTTATGTGCAGCATCATCCGTAGCCAAACGTATGGTTTAGAGGTAAAGCTTCTGCAGATTCCATTTGTGCGGCACTCGAGCCACGTCCGATATTGTTTGTTTCTGATTTTCAGTGAGATGAGGGCTACACATATTGTTACTCATTCATTTGTTCAACAAAGTATGCAACCATATCAGTTTCCAATGTAAATGTGATTTAGAATGAAAAATTGACCTTTTTTTGCAATTTACGAAAAGGTAGCGTTTGCATTCGTTTACTCTGCGCCCTGTTATTAAAAGTAAATTAATTTTATGGCTAACCTATAATTTGCACTGCTGTATTTGCGGTTGGTTGAATTTTAATTTCGTAATAAAATCACGCAAAATTTTGAATTCACGTCAAAATCGGTCCTTGTATGGACCCCTGCGGCACATCACTTAATTTCAGGTAAGGCACAGAAAACATTTTGTGTTTATTAAAAAATTTTATTCAGCTTACACTAAGGCTTTTATAGAAAGTAATGGGAGTGTAAAGTTGAAATTAGTAAAAGTATCCTAAGTCTTCTTTTGAAATTGTCTCGGTTAATTGTTTTAAAGTTAAAGTCTGGTAACAAATTCTGGAAGGCCTGAAGTTAACGATTAGTCAGACGGCTTATCACAACTAGTCGTTTAAGCAACTACAAACATTTATTATGTAACCTTATACGGGACACTGCTCGATCCTAAACAGGTGTCCGCTTTTCAGAGATGGAAGTTAGAGCCAAATTGATGCTTGGCATTGAAAAAAGTGCCCGTAGAGGAAGGTTTCACTGTATATATAAACTTAAACTTACTATATAATATGTAACTGAAGAAAGAAGAATAAACCTTAACTAAACTGCATTTTATTATGCGACAAGTGAAAGTCAATATGATCGTAGGTTTTACGTAACTCAAAGTTGCCTTACCAAAAACAACAATAATACCACGACAGAATTTAAAAGTCTGATTTCGTAACGCTTGGAATAATTTCGATGATTCTTTGTCTGTTGGGTAGAGTATGTGCCCCGATTGATACCGCGAGAAAAAAAAATTTGGGGGGGGGGGGGGGGGGGGGTGGTTTGAACCTAACTGTTTAAAGCGTGGACAGATTTGGATGGTTCTTTTTTTGTTGTACAGAGTAGAAGACACTAAAAAGTGCAATATAAAATAGTTTAAAAAAATAAAAATTGAACCGACTTCACAAAAAGCACTAAAAAGCATAAAATAATTTTAATTTTATATCTATTGCGACATTTGGAAGTCGGTGCAAATTAATCAAACAAAACAACTACCCAACCATAATGAAAAATAATTCATAAAACTACCTGAACGTTTCACCTCACGGCATCATAAAGAAGGACGATCAAATACTTTTGTTGTAGTTGTTTGGTTTGTTTAATTTCAGGTTTCTGAGATACCTAGCGGCGGAGCTTCCTCAATTATTTTTTGATGTCTTCGCTGAACAGAGCAATCTCTTTCAAATAAATAAACAGCATTCCCATGATGATCGGGAAAAATTTGAACTTCAACATGCCTAGGGGAGACGACAAAACGCTTCAACAAAACGGAACTGTCCCCAAAAGACTTCTGCGACTCAGTTCTTGCTGAATTAAGGGTACTTAAGAACTCTTCGGGTTTTTCGACGATTCACATTCCCTTTCCACCACCACCGCGTACAGCTTTAATCATCAGAGGAAATCCGATTTTGTTAGCCTCTTTTGTTAATTTTTCATCAGACTGATCCTCTCCATGATAACCATTAATAATTGGAACTCCTGCAGCTGACATAATCGCTTTAGAAGTACTTTTGATACCCATATCTTTTATGGCACTTGCAGGCGGGTCCATGAATACAACGCCTTCTCTCTCGCATAGCTCTGCGAATTGTACGCTTCCGAAAGGAATCCATAACCAGGATGAATTGCCTGACAACCAGATTTTTTGGCTATTTCAATTATTCTATCACTCCGCAAGTAGGACTGCTGAGAAGGAGCTGGACCTACATTATAGGCTTCATCAGCCATTTCTGTATTCAATGATTTCTCATCTGCATCTGAGTAAACAGCAACAGTTCGCACACCAAGGCGACGTGCAGTTCTCATTACACGACATGCTATTTCTCCTAGATTTTTTTTTATACCCTTATTCCTCGAGGGAACATAGGGAGCGTACACATGTTCTCCAGTCTTGTCTATTCTGGGCTCTCGCTGTTACTTCTTCCCATGTTAGACCGGCGCTACTAAGTTCTGCATCGACCTTCTTTTCCACGTTTATCGTGGTCTGCCTCTTTTCCTTCTTCCGTTTGGAGGGCTATACTCCAGAGCTTGGCTTGGAATGGCTTCTGGGTTTTTCCGTAACGTGTGTCCGATCCATTTCCATCTTTTCTCTTTTATTACCTGATGTATGGATGACTGCTTGGTTATATTGCATAGGTCAGCGTTACTGATTATGTTGGGCCAGAATATTTTACATATTATTCTCAGGCATTTGTTCACGAAAGTCTGCAGGCTTTGTATGTTCAGTCTTGTGGTTTTCCAAGTTTCACAGCCAAATAGTAGGACAGATATGACGCTGGCGTTGAAGATTTTTATTTTGGTGTTGCGTGTTATCTGTGAGGATTTCCAGCCTGCCGAATGCCTGTCTTGCCTTATTCAGTCTGCTTTGAATATCTTTGTCTGTGCCTCCGTTCGTTGTGATTGTGGTGCCTAGGTAAGTGAATTCTTCCACGTCTTCAATTGTGGTACTACCTATTGTTATTGGGTTCTGGTCCGTGTCATTGATCCTCATGATCTTTGTTTTGCTGGTGTTTATTTCTAGGCCCACTGTAAGTGCTGTGGTGTAGAGGTTATCAATACTCCTCTGCATATCGCTGTGGCTGCTGGCTATTATCGCGATGTCATCGGCGTAGTCTAGGTCTATCAGGCTGTTTTTCCCCTATATTATTCCTTCTGAGTTTCTGGTAGCCAGTGTAAGTACATCGTCAAGTACTATGTTGAATAGTGTGGATGACATTAGGCAGCCTTGTTTGACTCCTGAGTTGATTATTAGGGGTTCGCTGTATTTGCCATTGTGAAGCACTACTAGGGCAGACCATATTGCATCCCTATTGATGGTGTCGAATGCTGGCTAATAGCTTGTTTATCGTGTTGAGCAGAGTGATGCCTCGCCAGTTGCTGCATTCTTGTAGATTTCCTTTCTTGGGTAATTTTATTATTATGCCATTTTTCCATTTATTATATTCTTACTTGACCAGGCCTCTCTGAGTAGAGGTGTGATGATTTCTGCACTTTGTGCTGGGTTGATTTTTAGGAGCTCAGCTTGTAGTCCATCTTCCCCAGCTGCTTTGTTATTCTTGAGGAATAAGGAACCTCTATTACTTCCACGATGCTTGGCTCTGGTATACTGTCTTCATTGCGTAACACATGCTCCCTTGACCCTGTTATGCTAGTGTTGGTGTTGATGTTGACCTCACTGAAGTGCTCGTGCCATCTTTTTAGTTGTTCATCGTCTGTTGTTATCAAGTTCCCTTCTTTGTCCTTGATAAGTTTCTCTGTATTACCGGAGTTATTGGTTAGTTTCTTGATGTTATTGTATACGACCCTCATGCCATGTTTTGAGGCGGCTTTTTCGGTGTCTCTTGCGATGTTGGCGTAGTACTTTCGTTTGTCTTTCATCGCTGCTTTCTTGACTTTCTTGGCAAATTCCGCATAGTTCTGTCTGTTGATTGCGTTGCCGTATTGTAGTGTTCTGGCAAGGAAGGTTTTCCGTTGTTGTATTAGGTCCCATGTGGAGGAGGAGATCCACGGTTTCATGTTATTTGTAACAGGGCTTGTCTGTTGGTTTTTAGGCTGAGCATATGTCATTCCAGCTATTCATATTTCCTGTTTTTTGGCTAATTGCCTCTGTAAATTGGATGCATATTTCTGGTGTTGCCGGATTAAATTTCATTCTATGACTTTGGCTCTGGTTATTTCTGGGTCTGATTGGTTTAACACATATCTTGCTGATGACCAGATTCTGATCAGTGTGCATGTCTGCCGCGCTGAATGCTCTTACATCTTGGATAGATTCTCTCCATTTTTTGCTGATGCATATATGATCGATCTGATTCTTTGTTCTGGAGTCTGGGGAGGTCCAGGTGTATCTGTGTATGTCCTTGTGCGGGAATATTGTGCCTCCGATTATTAGTTCATTGGTATGACATAGTTCTGCTAGTCGTTCTCCATTGTTGTTCATGACGCCCAGGCCATTTTTCCCCATTATGTTTTCGTGCCCTGTATTGTCTTGTCCGATTTTCGCGTTCAGGTTACCAGCTAGGATTATTATATCTGTTCTATGTGATGAAGCTATGGCGCCTGTTACTTGGTCGTAGAATATATTTTTAATTTCCTCTTCTGCATCTTCCGTGGGTGCATGATGGTTATATTTCTGGTTTTAGCCGCAAATCTTGCCGTTAGAATTCTCTCATTGATTGGCTTCCATTCTAGAAGGCTGGGAGCTATGTTGCTCGACATGAGAATTGCAACTCCTTTCTCGTGAGTATTTGGGTGCCATTCTGGGTGGTGAATTCTCCTCGATTAGCGATTAGAATTTTATCTATTGCCTTGAGATTTACATTTTTCTTGAGTGTTTGTGAATAGTAGTATCTGATAAAAGACACAACACGTAACATTTTATTATTAAATTAATTAAACTTTTGCAACATAGGCCCGGTCACAATGCACACTGATGTTTTGATTCTTCTGCCAAAAACGCCAAAAAACTAATATCCAAATAACCAATAATAGCTCCTACCATTGCAGGTACAGTCACTTCCTTCATTTGGTAGCTTGGTAACTCTATATTGGTAAATATCTTGAGGTTGTTATCAGCACCGAGTTTTCTTTACAGCATGACGTAACGCTGTTATGAAAAAGGCTAATAAAACCTTGGGTTTTGTTAAAAGATGGTCAAAGAAGTTCGATGACCCCTACACTACGAAACTCTTTTATTGTATTTTTGTTAGACCAAGAGAGGGTTCCGACGGGCCCCTTGAGGAAAAAGATTTTCTTCTTAGTAAATTACGGCATGCATGAGCCAATAGCTCATAGTTATTTTATCTTTCTTTTCTTTACTGTACTGAATTTGTAAACTAATAATAGTTAGTTCCTTTTTATATATTTTTTTCTTATTAATTAAGGTTGTAGTAGTCAGTCTTGGAAGAATTTGTAAATAATAAATAAATAAATAAAAAAAATTGGCTAACTACGCACTCATCTAGCATCTTACGAATTACCTAAGAAGCAGTAATGGTCACTGCCCTAAATGACATTGAAAAAAATAAAGAATACTCGCAGAGGACATTGACAGTAAACTTTAAAAAAATCGAGCAATTACAAACGTTTTCGAACATAATGGACAATTTGGCACGAAAAGTTCTCACTTTGTTTTCTAGTTCGTTTACATTTAGGTTGCAGCCTCATTACCTCCGGACACGACTCACAAGAAGCTTTCATTTTCTAGTCATTAAACCACTTAAAATCTGAGTGAGATTCACACGTTTGCCATCATGTGACAATAGAAGCATAACAATGTCATTACAAGCGGCCGCAGAAAGGAAAATCGTTAGAGCCGACTTGAAGAAGATGCTCCGCTCCTCGACTAATCCAGTATGGAGTACAATATCAGTTTTTTTTTTTTCTTCTGTCGAGAAATTTACTTGATGCAAATTTAAACGCCTCTAGGCGTCACCTATGGAGGTGATAAAAATCAAATTCACCTGCGTGAAAATACCATTCCATTCACAAAATACCACATCTGTTGATGAAGATAAATTTTCACAATGGGAAAATTTCTCGGAGCTAATTGTGTCCTAACCGCTTGGGATTTGCAGTGTCAAGTACCCGAATTTGGGATGGAATCTATCTCAGAACGTTCAGACATTGGGATTTCGGGCTTAAATCGTAGTTGGTTTAGCCGATTTGTCTGCGGAACGGGTTAATTAATGTCTCTCGGCAATGGTGATACTTTGTTAAATGTTATACTGTACCTTAGAGTCTGTCTCTTCCGGCTCCAAAGTTTCCATCACGAACTGTTCTTACAATAAATTTAAGCCACCTAGACAGAGTATACACGAGTTTTAGTGCAGTTAAACGAACAAAGAAACAGATTTGAATTGAGTTCATTACGCCGCCAGCAAAGACTTGTGAATTAATTAGACAAGAAATTTCAAATACACAAAAGTTTTCGATATAAAGGACAAGGTGAAGGAGGAGGATGACAAATGGCTGACGTTGAGATGTTGCACCCTCGATGCACACACTTCAAGCTTGCCAAGTGCACCACGGTTAATAAGAATTAGCTGTGTGAAGTTGGCGGAAGTTGTACAAGTTCAAGAGGCAGAGTAAGGTCTTGTAGGTGGTAGGTATTTAATGAATCATAGAAACTCCATAAACAAAATTAATTTTAACTGAGCACAGGTTGGGAAATTAATTAAGAAAAGTTTCGCGATAAAAATATTGCTGCAGTCAGTGATGGAAAAGGGTTTCAGTTTCAGTTGCGAACAGATGTTTAGCATGCTATGCTGACAAGCGGGAGCGGATGGAGCCTTTTTAAATTTATTGGCGAGTTTTCATTTAATTTTATGACGAATGGAACACCCTGTTTCAAATTTCATTTCTCGGCAATTTTCATAAAATTTTGAGAGGAAAAGTTCGTAATTATGCGATTTATTGCAGCAAATAAATGTGAATGGATTGGTTGCTTTCGACGTCAAAAGTAGCCAACTTCATTTCATATTTAATTTCATTATTTTTTTTTTCTGGATTTAATTACAATAATCTTTTCGGCGAACCCAATGTGTATTTTAAGCTTTGCAAATGGCCGTATTAATTATAAATTTTTAAAAGAGGAAATGAGAAAAGCACTACGAATTCGTTGAACTGAATTACACTTTCCTGAATTTATTATGCAAAGGTATTGGGTTGGATTTGCGGTGGGTTTGTTATTAGATTTCGTCTTGCATAAATGCAAGTTATTGTCGCCGGGCAACATTTTCAATTCAATTCGTACATGTCCTTATGGATACACTATTGATTTTGATCTTGTGGTGGTGGGTATATGAAAGTCCAGGCAGATGTTACAGCAATCGTTCTAAAGCTGGATTTTGGGATTCAAAATCGATGAACAAAAGGCAAAGTATTTGACGAATTTAAACAGAAATTTGAAGGGAGACAAGATTTATTTGCTAGCTAGTGGAATTCCGAATATGTTGACTCTTTCAAATGTTTCTCGGGTGAATATAGTTCGAATCTATAAATAGGAAACGTAGGGAATAGGGAGCCATAGCATAGAGAAACAAATAGTTTGTTTTGATGATGATGTCCTTGCTAAGACCACATATTCGTCTGTTTAGTTCAGAGCGACCACACATTATGTGAAAATTAAATTTTTGAGCATGAACGTTTCAAAGGAGTGTTTAAATGGATCTCAGTTTCGAATCTCGTCTATGATTCTCTTTTCATTTACACCATATTGGGGATTTCAGAGTAATACGTATTGGTGGCTCCAAATCCATCTTAAATTGCTTGTGCACATACATGCATCATTGCATTGCTTTGGGTGAAATTTATCTCTTGCTCGAACTATTATTACTGTAGGTTGAAAAAATTCCCTGAGATTGAGTCAGGTTTATTTGTATTCTATTCTATTATTTGTGTATCAGAGCTTTCTGTTTGAAGTAAGCATTCAGCGAACAACCTAGCAGGTATGGGAACCTACATAAGTCCTTCGAGCGCGTTTGTTATCTATTTTGAAATTTATCGTGAAACAAAAGTGTAGTAAGGCAGAGCAGTTGTGGCTGGTTCTAAATAAACTCTATACTGACATTCTGGTGCGGTCCCGCGGATGTGGTAACACAACGGACCTTTCTCAGGTCTATGTGAGGCTGATCGACTTTCCCATAGCCACCACCCTAACCTAACGACAGAATCTATGCTACAAGATAAATCTTGCTAACCACGAACTTAACAATCGTTCTGAGTACTTGCAAGATATCACTAAAATGGATTAGCTTTAATACATGGAGGAGGTTTGATAAAAAAAAATAACCGGAATTTTTGAATTTCGGGTCTCATTGTCACAATTTTTGTTGTTGTGTTGGTACACTTGTCCCTTACCATAGCCTACTATATACACAAGCCCGGTAGCAAATACGATCAGCTGAGCATCGGTGGTACACAAGAAATGCATTGCGAAATTCTACTTCCTTGCAATATATTTCTGAATATTATTAAAGTCTCAACTTGAAAAGTGTTTTAGGTGAACCTATAAATGTTCTGAATATGTGGTCACAAAAAAGGATATTCTTCTCTACAATTTTTATTCAAAGTGCAATCTTTTAAAAGAATACTCTCTGCTTTGTGTTCGTTTTGTTGAGGCACTGAACTTGTAACGCGTCAATGACATCATGATTTTTCTTTACTTTTGGTTGTGTGAGCGTGCAGTTGTTTTTTTTTCTGTTTTTTTTTATACGATGTGGCCAAATTCTAGGGGACAACCCTTTGATGCGTTAGCATGGTTTTGACCGGAAGGGCATTAGGGTAAGTGGAGTGAGGAAGCTTGGGTCTTGCTTTTGCATTGCTGCGAGCTAGACAACAGTCCAGATACAGAGTGGATTATTTTAATTTCTTAATAAAAGCTCACGGGAAGATCTGGTTTTGAACCCGCGGCCCATGGCATGGTAGTCGTGCGGCTTAACGCATTGATCCAACTCTGTCTCCACTCACTTGGCGTTTTTAATTTTTACCAAGAGACGTCTGAGAGCAAAATTTATTGAATTTTGTAAATTTGAAATAAGTCACTAACGAGGGACTCAAAAACCTTCGCAACATGGCACAGGTTGGCGATCGGGCTATAGTTAGAGACGTCGGACTTACAGCCCTTCTCATGGAGTGGAATTAGAAAAGAAGACTTCCACAACGTTGGAAAACGGCCAGAATGTAAAGAAAGATTGAACAAATAACAAAGAACACGAGCAAGAGATAATCGGCAACTCTTAAAAAAGGAAGCAGGGATACCATCGGGACCACTCGAGAAGCCGCCAGTCAAGATAGAATGATGATCAGCAATAAGTGCATCGTCAAATACCAAGTCCTTGACCTCAAGGGAAGTTGGCGGGAGCCGCGTCAAATGTGTAAAATCTGAAGCGGAGATAGTAGGAGGTTCGAAAAAAGTTCGCAAAGAGATTGGCAATTGTTAGAGAATCGTCACTCTCACAGTCGTGGTACCTAAGAGAGTAGGGGTAAGCGTCATAATTGCGCTTAGAGTTAATAAGCCTCCAGAACTATTTAGGATCAGTACGCATCAAGACTCTCGCATTAGAAAGGTACTCAGAATAGGAGACCTGCAGGCGCGCAGAAAACTGGAGATTGAGATTAGAGTAGGCTAGGTAATCATCGTGACTACCCGATGCACAGAAACTTCACCAAGCTTTGCCTCTCAAGTTCCTCGGGTGACGTGAGGCACCATCGAGCCATGGGCGAGACGACCTAGAGATGCCAATAGGAACACAACTAGTAAAACAGGCATAGAGAACATCGTAGAAAGTGCCCACAGCCAGATCGACATCGCACTCTCCCAGCACGCCAGACCAATCACAAGAAGTAATCCACTCATCAATGGCCAAGAAGTCAGCCCGCCTGAAATTGAAAAAAAAGTCGGCGAGTAAAGGAGGACAAGTGTCAGTAGCATCGAGACACATGACAACCAAAAGCGAAGGGTGGTGACGCGATTCAGGAACCAAGGTGGTCATGCATCTCTTCACCATCAAACTATCAGGGTCAGATGAAAACACAAGGTCCAAAAATCTTCCTGAATTGTTGGCGATGTCACAACACTGAGCCAATCGATATGAGGCCATGGAATCCAGAAAGGACAACGCGCTTGTTAGAGCAGATGTGAAAGAGGGTGAAAGACCATCAGTGTCGGGGGAATGCACCCAACCTATGGTGAGAAGATTGAAGTCACCGAAAATCATGATGTCATCCGTAGGAAGCAAAGAGTCACATCCTTATCCTTGTCAAACTCAAAACTCCGCTTATTTAGGGTTTCGCACCTAAAAGGTAAAAAAAATAATAGTGAGACTCCGAAGTCTGTTTGTCGGTCTGTATGTCTCGTTTTTCTCTATAAGTTCTATTGATATCGACTTGAAATTTGGCACAGGTATAGAAGCCATTTGTCCGCATCTATTCCCGATGAACGAGTTTCAGAAATGTATCTTTTTAAATTAAGGGCGAGGGAGAGGAGAACTAGAAAATTTCTGTTTGTTTATAAGCCGTGCAAGATTTCATCGCGTGAAGGATTAAAAAAATATTTTTTTTTATAATGTTAAGCCGGACTTTCTTTTCTTTTAAATTCACCAAAATTGCCGACTAATTCAAAAGTCGTTATTTTCTGTTAGAAAAGTTTGACAATATTAAAACTTCCTACAATGTAATTTCATATGCCCTTCCGAGACGTCCATTCTCCTCTACTTATAGGGAGCGCAACAACTAAAGTGAAAGTCATATTTGCAATCTTCAAACACTTAAAAGTAAGTTTGAAAAATAAGATTGATAGTTCAAGAAGCTCAAACCCTAAATTTAGTCTGTGACAATGACATCACAAGAGGATAAGTATTACGTCTTATCACATAGATCAAACTGAGTCTGACATATATCTCGGCACTCCGTCAAATGGTTGCAATTCATATAAAATGCTTATCGTCCAAAACCCTACGTCGTATCGAATGCACGCCAAAATAAGACTCACTCCGAGCGATGATACTGTACATATTTACATCATGGAAGCCCATTAAAAAAATTTTCGCACTACGATTTAAGTTTAAGAAGGAATCGCCGTGTTGGTGAAAGGGACGCGACGTAGGAATTACATGACACAAATAAAAATGTCAAGCATCTCACCAGGTATACCATCGACTCAATGACGAAGGGTTTCGCCCTAGAGCATGCAGAAGTCATCTTCTCGTCGTATTGCTATTCATCACCAAGAAGACATGAAGTCTGAAGATGCGAGAGGACCTAGTAAATCACCCCAACTTGTATTTAAGGGCTCTTTTATTCTGCACCCTTATTTTTTTAGGGTCCTCATTTTAACTCTTATCCTTTATTTTTTTTTCTAAATAGAAAATTAAACTCTACGCGAACGTAATGGATGGCTCTGAAAGGACCTAAAAGAGCCTCTTCAGCCTCTAACTAAATTTAGCTCTAGGGATCAAGGTATAAATTAATGCATTCAGGGGTATAGAAACTCATGTAACTGTCTTTAAATTTGACTCCGTACATTGGGGCTCCTGTAAAGAGAAGTTTTGTCCTAAATTACGATGAAAGGATGGTACTGGAGTGTACACTATTTAAGTTCTCCCCGATGGTTAGTTGCTGTCTTAAAATGTATGTCAAGTCGATAAATTTAACTAGTTCTCAGGAGTGAAATGTTACAGTATGTCTTTCATAAAAAAAATGTTGGTCCTACTTATAGCAACATTTACAAACGTTTAAAGAAAAGTGGGTTGCCGTTCTTAAGAAAATTGAAAGCAATTTTTCAGACTAAATAAAAAGCCCGAGGACACAAAAACGTGGTGCTTAATTATGAGTAATTTTGTGTTACCCTGTAATGTTTTGGAAGACAATTTAGGTCAAAATTGTGTTAGATGATAAATGGGCTTTCGTGGATATTCGGATAAAAAGATTTGACACAGATACATGCGGGGATTTTCTCGAATTGACGGGAAATATGACGGGGGGCGAGATTAAGGTGTTTGCTATTTTAAGAAAAACAAGGAACTGAGAGAATACTCTCCTGGGGTTTTTGGAGCACTTAAATATTAATGAAAATTTTACCGCAGGATTTACTTAAAATAATTTTCATAATTGAAGAATTTTTAAGTTTGTACCTTGAAAAATTTGATTTGGTGCTAAAAATGCTGTCCCCTATGTTTTACTACTGTACGTAGTCATTTTATTTTAATAATAATAGACGCTACTTGGATCGCTTTGCAATTAATTATAATAAAGCCTAGATTGGTTCTCATAAAAGGTGACGGTAAGTCTCTGTATGTTTCTCTAACAATCTGAAAGGCATCTATTACACCAATCCTTCATTGCTGACAATTCTAAGCTTCAATTTATACTACGATTTAGTAATTTGGGCTCGTTCCCTTTCGATGGATTTTTCTCCCGCGTTTCAGCACAAATGTCGATTTTGTCTTTGCAAGCTAATCAGTTTAGTCCTTCGTTGGCGTTGACTTCCCCGGTGAATATTCCTAATATGGTGGATACCGGGAAGTAGCTTAGATCAGTCTAAATTCAAACAGCTGTTCATTGGTGGTGTAAAAAGACGGCAGTTCGCATAGTAATCCATTGGAATATTTTATTTTCGTAGATATTACTTAAATTTTAATCTGATATCTGTTTAAGGTAAACCAACAAATGTTCTGAACACGTGGTAACAATAAAAACTTTTGTTTTAAAGAGAAGACCCTCTCTTGGGTTCGCTTTGTTGAAGTATTTAGCGTAAAATGTATCAATGACATCAGAATTTCTCTTTGTTTTTGGTTAGGAGATTGTGCAGTTTTAATGTTCTGCAAGGAATGGTTAAACTGTGATACAAAGAAAGTTCAAAAAATTTTTACGACGAAAGTGTGCGGAGTTCCTCTGCATACGGCTCTGAAAGCCTCGTAGTTCTCAGCATTGCGTCAATCCAGTGGCAAACGAGTATATCGGCGCCATGCCGGCTACTACAGTCTTGACATTATCAATGTCGAGGAATATACCTACGGTAAATTTCTTGTAATTAAGCGATTTCTAGATATTGCTCACTATTTCATGTAGTGCGATTTCGACCGACTTCCCTTTTGTATACGAGGGCTGGGCGCTTTTTACTCCTATTAGCAGGGTATGCTAGCGTAAATACACGTCGAGGAGTCTCTCCAGCGTTTTTAAGAGAAACAAGGAAAGGCTAATAGGTCTGAAGTCCCCAGCGGTTATGGATGCCTGCTGGATGAAGAGCACCTTGACCCGCCTCCAATCAAGAGGGACATAACAGTGGAGTAGTCAGCTTCTCTATATCATTATGAACCAAGGAATAATGGACCCCGGAGCTTCCTGGGACATGACGGGTAAGATTCCATCTATTTCTGGTGACTTGTTTGGCTCAAAAGAGCCGATAGCACATTTAACCCTGTCGTATGTGACAATAGAACTGACACACTGCTAATTTGGGAGCACCTGCCAATCCGGTAACTCAACCTGATCTTCTGCCACCTCCGCTACCGAGTTATCGGGGAAGTGCGTGTTTATAAGCAGGTAACTACAAGACGAGTGCTTCCAACTCCATCGGGAGAAGAGAACCGCCCGGCGTGATAAAAGGCGGCAGATAAATGACTTTGTGGAATATGGGGAAAACGTGACAAACACAGACAATAGTCAGGTACTGAGCCAAATAACTAAACAGATCTCGGAAATGCACCGTACCAAGAAACATGCCCCGAAGAGTGCAGATGGAAGGCTATTCTGCGCGGTGATGAGAAACAACGATCCTTTATAAAAGCGATGGGGGGGGGGGGGGGGGCTGATGACATCTGTTTGCTAGCCCATCGTTACAACATAATACAAAATTTTGCGATAGAGAGTAGGTAGGCAGGATTAAGGCTTTAGACGTGTTCAAAAATGCGGTCACCTCGGTAGTGTAATTACTAATAATAGTCTAGCTGAGGAAGATTTCAGTTTCTAAATAAGTAAAGCGAGGGGCGACGACTATTTAACTCCAGCGAAAAGGCTCTACTTTTGTACGGTTGCGAAACATGGAAGGTCACTCAGTCTATTACAAGGCTCCTTCTAGTTTTCATCTATAGACGCTACTAGACGTTCTAGTTTTCATAGAAACTATTTGCGACGAAGTTCGGCGAAAGAAGTGGAACTGCAGCCATGATTGGAACTCGTCGAGCAGGCAGATCAAGAGTAAAGTGGAGAAGAATGATGTTAACAAACGCCGCAGCAACTGGATATTCTGGTCAGAACTGAAAGCTCTCGCACAAAATAGAGTCCATTGGAGTGCGACTGTTTAGATATTTAATAATATATCTCTGAAGGTGTAAAATATTATTTTAATTGTTTTATTCAACGGTTTAAGTTTAACTCATTGCCCGTTCGTAAATTCTTATGCTGGTAAAAAACATTTACTGTCTATCTAAGTCACATACCTTTACTATCTCGTCCTGTCGTTATATTAGCAATAAATGAGTAGAAAATTAGTCCAAACAACTTACCTGAAATAAAATTTAAAAAAAACATTATTTACAAAACTTGTTGGAATTGATGTTTTAAAATTCAATAGATAAGAACATTTACTTCCAAAACTTTTGCAAAAATAGGAACCTGCCTAAGATCGAACCCCGCGGGACACCAGGGAGTATATTGAACATTTGCTTTTTTTTTAGAAAATTGTCGACAGAATAACTATAGGTCATTTGGTTGACTCTTAAAATGTCATGGAGTACTTATTGTTTATTGAATTCAAATATTTAGCCTCAGTTGGAAGACCCAAGCTCAATGTATGTAGCGCAAACTTTAGAAAGGCGGGACATAGAAGTAATAGGCTCGCCCCTACCATGTTCAATGGTATGGAACATGAAAAAAGTTGGAGCTTCTCAAGGATCTACGTCGTTCAGCAGTTCAGCGTTTGATCGTCCACTGCAGTAAATCATACAAAAAAAAAACAATCTTATAAATCTGGCGCTCTATTCAAAGGAGTCGAGAGAGATCAGAGCAGAGCCTAGCAGGAATCTGCGCTGAACAGCCTCGATTCGGCTGATGTGGACAGCGAAATAGGCATCCCATACCGGACAAGCGTTTTTCACAATGGGTCTAGCGAACATGTAGAAATGGAGCCCAGTTAAGTAGAGATCGTCAACCACCCTGGAGCACCTTTTCACAAAGCCAATCAATGAATTAGCCCTACCCACCACAAAGTCCACGTGGTCCTCGAAAGATAGACAGAAATTAAGAACCACCCCCAAGTCCCTGACCCGGCAAAGCCTACTCGACGTACTCTTATCTAAAGAGTTATCAGAGAGAATGGGGCTACTTTTTCGGGTGCATTTGTTAACATTGAGGGGGAGACGGTTACCAGAGCACCAATCATGGAAAATATGAATGTCAGAGTTTAACACAGCACAGTCGTCTTCGCAAGAGG
Organism: Leptarthrus brevirostris; assembly: GCA_964036015.1. Classification (NCBI taxonomy): domain Eukaryota; kingdom Metazoa; phylum Arthropoda; class Insecta; order Diptera; family Asilidae; genus Leptarthrus; species Leptarthrus brevirostris. The sequence continues at coordinate 19,633,353 of OZ038375.1, read as the reverse complement.
CGACACGAACAATTTTGGCAATATCGCCATAACACATGATACAGGAGTCAGTCAGGAGCAACGAGACATCAATAATAAAAATAATAAAGAGGATAGGGGCGAGAATACTGCCCTGAGGCACACCGGAAGGATCAGAAATTTAATTGGATAAACAAGGAAAAGGAAAAAAAGACATACTGAGTGCGACCGGAAAGGTAGAAAGACAGATACATAACAAAAAGCAGCGGAAACCCAAGCATATGAAGCCTGTGAATGAGAATCGCGTGGTCTATTTTGTCGAAGGAAGTTAGTGAATATGCAGTCGACCTGGAATCCAGACTCAAGCTCGAGTAGGTTGGGTGGTAGTGGGTTTACCCTTAATGAAGTCATGCTGTAAAGAGCCAATTAAAATTCGGCAATGAAAACGGAGCACGTCATTGATTAGGGCCTTAAACAGCTTCGCAACATGGTATAGGTTGGCAATGGGTCTATAATTTTAGATGTCAGATTTGTTACCCTTCTTGTGAATGGGAATTATAACAGAATCCTTCCAAAGCCCAGGGAAACGGCCGCAGCACAAAGATAAGTTGAACAGATAATATATGCAACCGATGAGCAACATATTTTCAAGAACGAAGAATGAAGACCATCAGGAAAATCCATAGGACAAGTTAGACAAGATTTCAGTGACAGTGACGTCGTCAAAAATTTAGTCATTGAGTTCAAAGTTGCGTGAAAGGCTAAAGAAATAGTAGTCAGAATCATAGAGCAAAGAAAGAAAAAAGTCGGCGAAGATATTGGTCACCTCAGGGGGGTCGCTGCGCTCACGATCACCAAACCCGCGAGAGGAGTGGTCACCGTCGCTGTGTCGTTTAGAATTTATAAACCTTCAGAATTTCCAGGCTTGAAAAGCAGAGGGGATCTTGTGTTGGTATTCAGTCTGAACGATATTGTCAAAAGACAAGGATAATCGTTTTTGCAGCAATAACAATAATTCAAGGCTGTAATCGAAACATATTTAAATCTTTTGATCCCTGACCACAAGTAAACCAATTGTCCATTCACATACTCGTATACTCTTAATTTGACTCGACAACAAGAGTGGATCGCTCAACGAACCGATTTGCATTTATAACATTTCAAGGTGCTCTTGCATATCCAGATGATTATCGTTGCAGCATTTGTTCGTCGAACCGGTATATCACAAACTACTTGTTATAGTAAACGTTCCCAAGTGATTGCTCCAGTTCTGCTGGACAAGATTGTTAAGAAAATCAAACGATCTTACTGAATCATAGAATGCATTGCATGATCATAAGCGTTTAACTATGCGCACGACACTTTACGCAACACTGAGCCTTTTGCGTAAATTTAAATCAAGTTTTCCGAAACGATCAAGCAATCTTGCCGTTGATCTTAACTCGTCATTTCAATAAAATTCAAAACTTAAGCGGTTCTGATTTAACCAGATTTGCTATGGTTTTTAGATTAAAAGATTTGAGGAATTTTTCTCGGATGCAAAGATTTCCATTGAATTTTTTTGAAGATAAATTGAAATTTGTTGATCTTCTACAGTCAAAAATTGGGGCATGAGTTTCACTCAAATTTTGCGATCTTTGGAAAAAAAAATTCCAAATTGATTTGTCATTCTAGAAATGAATGCCACTTTTCACGGTCGCAATCCATCTCAATCGAGCCTATAAAAGTCTTGCAGTAATGGCTTTATTCAGAAATTTTGTAGGATTTACTTTACCTTGATGATGACTTGAAATAAATTTGATGATGCACACCTGAACGGTGTTGAGAATTGATTATGTCACCTGACAGAGAGAAAAATTCGTAGGTGTCTAAGCGAGTTAGTCATGTAGCGCTCTTGCAAATTAGGAATTGATTAAAAACATAAAAAGCGATTGGTGCCAAGGGAACCGTGATTGTCGGTTTAGAGTGTTTGCCAAAATTCAATATTCAGGCAACGAAATCAATCACAGAACGTATCGCATCTTGCTAGTTTACAGAGCCCTAACTAAAACCAATGACATCTGACCAAGTAATCAACAGCCAATGCCGCATCCACAGTGTGCTCATATTTGTTGAGTCTCTTTTCTATCTGATAAATGGGCACGCTATGGATACGGATATCCATATAGATGAATTTATCGTTCAATGTATACCAGAGATTAGGATGCTCTTTTTCGAATGGTGGCGCCTGACAAGCTTTGAAATCGCGCACCAAAACTTAATTAAGGGCGGATATATAGATATGCATGCGAGATGTTGGAAAGGTTCTGGATTTTGTGGACTCTGTGACATTGCACTTATGAAGATCAAACAATTGATGGAAACCACTTGAGAGCCGTAAATGGGATTTTAATGGAGCAAAGATTTACGATGTTCTTTGTTGTGGAATATGATATGGATGTAATACGGATTTCGTTTTATTTTTCGATTTTCTTAAATTTTAAGTAGACGATAATTACTTTACTCCTTTTAAAGAAATGAGTTACAAGAGTGGAACCGATTTTCGACAGATGAAACTTTAAAATGCGACTCAAAACGTAGTCGTACCAAATAAAGTTCCAAGAATTGTTCAAATCAACCTTGCATAACCCATGGACGAGGGTTGTATGATGATTGAAAAAAAGCATTTTTATGTGTAAAATTCATTTTATTTTTCAACATAGTCTCTTTTTAGATCGATACACGACCCCATCTAAAAAATACAATCTTTCCAAACCTTCAAAATAGGTGTTTGTTTCTGCAATAACCTCAACGTTATTATTATTATAAGGAGGGGTTACCCATATGGTGGGCACTACGACCATGGAGGTCTTTTGTGCCGGAGCCCCATTACTGCAAAAGACACTCAGCCATCCTGAGGTAAGCGAGGAGGTCTTTAACATGGGAGGATCTAACGTCAGCCGGATTCAGAAATTCACGACTGAAGGTCCTCCTTCTAAGCTATGCTAATGCAGGACAAGAGCACAAAGTGTGCAATGTGGTTTCGTCGTCTTCCAAAGAAAGCCGACATTCCGTCACGCTAGACAGACCCATTCGGTGTAGATGATACCTAAGCCCATAGTGGCCAGATAGGTAGCCTGATAGCAGTTTGAGATCCGCCTTGCTTAGGGCAGTGATATCGTTATAAGCGTAGGGTCTGACAAGTGCCTTGGCCTGGCGAAGCCCAGGGATGTTCCTCCAGTATAGCAGCTGTTGACTCCTACCCCAATTTTCTAAAACAGCTCTCGTCGAAGCCCAACTGAGGCTGAAGTAGGGTTCGGGATCTTGGCAGCGAGAGGATGAGCCAGTTCATCAGCGATCTCATTGCCCTCGATCCAACAGAGCGTGACCCTGTTGTGGGTGGCCAGTAGCTGGAGGGTGTCGAAGCACTCCTTAGTAATCCTCGAGGAGAAGCTCCATGAGGATAGGGCCTTAAGGGCCGCTTTTCTATCAGAGAAGATAGTAATGTCCGCACCTTTCAGTCCTTTATTGACGTTGAGAATGGCGCAAGTTTCGATGGCATGGATTTCAGCTTGAAAGGCGCTGGGCCAACTACCCAATGCGAGTGAAATCTTAGTGTTGGGTCCAAAGACACCAGCACCGGCACGGTGTGCCATTTTAGAGCCATCAGTATACCATTTGAGGCTTCTGGGGTCCAGAGTTGGACCACCGCCGTCCCAGTCTGCTCGTTCAGGGAAAATGGTCCTGAAACTTTTGCCAAAGCGCAGCTCCTTGGTCATGTGATCCGTTACGGAGCACACATCTAAGCCAGGGATGCGCTGGAGGATGCTCATGTGACCCTTGTCGTCAACCGGCATATTAGTCAAGAGCTGCATTCTCAGGGCGCTAATAGCAGCAGATTTCATTATAGAGATGTGCAGTGGAGTAAGTCCAATCACCGCCTCCATGGCAGCAGTAGGACAAGTCCTCATTGCTCCTGTCATGGAGAGGCAGGCAAGCCGCTGTAGCTTGTTACATTTGTCGATTGTGGCGTAAGAAACGATCGGCTTGACAATCGTATTGTATAGCCAGAAAATCATCTTCGGGGTGAGACCCCAAGTCCTTCCGAAGAGTCTTCGACAGGCCCATAAGGCTCGTGTAGCCTTATTTAGGGTGGTGTTGAGATGAGTGTTCCAATTTAGTCTTTTGTCGAGCGTAATTCCCAAGTATTTGACTTCATTGGGGTACTCAATAGCCGTGCCTTGGATCAGTATTTGATCAAGGTCCAGATGGTGCCTTCTGATGAATGGCACCAGAACAGCCTTTGCAGGGTTGATCGTAAGATCTTCGTTAGCACACCAATCAGTGACCGTGCGTAGAGCTGATCTCATTATATCAGTGACAGTAGAGTTGAACTGATGGCAAGGTCGTCCGCATAGCCAACGGCACGGTAGCCAAGCTCACTCAGCTTGCTTAGGAGGTCGGCTACTACTAGAGACCAGAGCAGCGGCGACAGTATACCGCCTTGTGGGCACCCCTTAGCTGCCCTGATACACACAGAGGTGTTGCCCAGGGTGGATGTAATTTCTCGCTCTTTAAGCATCGCATCCACCCACTTCACAGTTTGCGAGTCCAAACCCCTCCGTACGAGAGCTCTAGATATGGACCCATATCTAGTATTGTCGAAAGCACCTTCTATGTCAAGAAAGGCACATAAAGCTATTTCTTTATGATGAAGAGCTTTCTCAATCTTGCTGACTAGATAATGTCTCTGTTGATTCACCTTTTGAGTAGGCAAACTGGGTGGGATGAAGAGGAGAAACTTGGTCCAGTTTGTACCTGATGTGAAGGTCTAGCAGTCTCTCCATTGTCTTTAATAGAAAGGAGGTTAGACTGATTGATCTATACGATTTAGGCAGCTCTAGGGGCCTATTGCCCTGTTTGGGGATAAACACCACCACTACCTTCCTCGAGAATGCGAATATGGTGGATGCGGAAGCTATTCGTATCCTAACCCATGGCGATGAGTGTACCAAATGCGGACTATTTTGTCGTTGAAAGATCCAAACGATTGTTCGTTGAAACGATATAATAAGTTGGCATAACACTCGCCATTAATCGTTATGCCTTTTTCAAGGTAATCGACGTAGATTATGTCGCGTACATCTTAAAACATTGTGACAACGAATTTGTTGGCATTCTTTGGCGTCGATTCAGCACGGAAAACCCATTTTTGGGACTATTCGCTGATCTCTAATGTGCTGTGATGAATCCATGTTTCGTCAACAGTTATGAATTCGCGCTAAAAATTGTTCGGATGGCGCTTTAACATAGTTAAACATGCTTGCGCGCTTAGGTCAATCTTGCGGAAAGCTTTCTCGTATCCAAAGAGTTCTTAAAATGTTCTGCATCCATTCAATTTAGATGCTTACAGCCCCAGCAATCTCACGCACTTTCACTTTCTGATTACTTATCACCATATCGTGGATTTGTTCAATATTTTCTGATGTGGTGACCTCATTTGGACGACCAAGACGTCCTTCATCAAAACTTTTAGTACGGCCGCATTTAAATTCAGTCGTCAAGTATTTTAGGGTGACAACGACGGTGCAGAGTCTCTATAAATATCGCTAAGTTCCGCCTTTATCTTATCATTCGTTTTATTTTTCAAAAACAAAAACTTTATCACTGCTACATACCTATTTAATTTTTTCCATTTTTCCACAGCTATATTTACGACAAATAGAGTTGTTTTGTAGCGTTTTCGGGTCGACTGGTGCGACCTCTGCAAGAAAGATTGAAAAATATCAAACTCCAAACCTGAAACGCCAGCTTCTCATCATGGTAGAGAGGCTAGGTTAGGTAAGGTTATAGTGGCGACCTCGAAACGGTCACTCCTGTCTTCTGTCATCTGTCATCTGTTTAATCTGTCTCTGCGCTGTGGCCGTTTTCCAAGGCTCTGGAAAGCCAAAAAGGGAGACAAGGCAAACATATCCAACTACAGACCCATCACTAATCTGTCCCATGTGGCAAAAGCCTTTGAAACACTGATATGCGACATGCTCCGCTTCCACTTCATATTCACCGACTTCAGCAAGGCCTTTGACAGGATCAACCATAGAATTCCCACTCATAAGCTCTGCCTTTTCGGTTTTCCGCTGCTCTTTGCCATTGTCAGCGCGTCTTGTTCCGTGGCGCTCTATCCAGAGAAATCTCGGTCGCGTCTGGTGTGCCTCAGGGTAGCATCCTTGGTCCACTCCTCTTCATAATTTATATTATTACTTATTTATTTTACTGTGACATGTCTCATGGTCAAAACTTTCGAAAAATTGTTTGGTAGAAGCCAAATGATGACCTTTTGATGTTGCCATCGGTTGTTGTGCTAGGGCGGCCAGGGCATTTGTCATCAAGAACGTCTTCACGGCCCTCTTGCAAACATTTATTTTATTCAAAGAGACTCGCCAAAAGCAACATATGTACAACATTGCCAACACGGTGCTGTACTTCCATCCTTAAACAAAAGTGAATGGAAATTCTTTGGTCTATTTTAACAACAAATTTCTGATAATAGGACTTACACAGCCTGCAAAATTCATAAATTCCTTTTTTTGATCACACCCGCGTAAAAAAATTTACTTTTCATTTTGAGTAGGCAACGATTTAATTTTTCTTTGTGTCAGTGGCACTGAGATGTATTAAAATGGAGTGACATATAAGCTATCTCATATGGGTACAATTTTACTTTCAGTGGAGGAAAACCATTTTTAATTTACAATGTTTACTGTGAATTTACAGCTGTTGCGAGCAGAAAAAAATAACCATACATATCCGAAATGGCATACTTAATTTTAATCTTTTATATTGTTGTAAGGAAAATGTAAAAATCATTGGAATTACTGATATAAAAATTACAAAAAAAGGTTGTTCTAATCTGGAAAATGCTTGTTCTAATCTGGAAAATGCTACCAGTCCGGAGGTTCATGGTTCGAACCCCACCGACGGCGACCCATGATTGTGTTATGCTTACAACAGATTGCGATAAAAAGGGTCATGGGAGTTGCAGAGAAACCGTCAGTTGTTCGGAATTCAGTTTAAGTTGAACTTAAAGTGAAGTTCTTCTACCGCCCCATGCCCCGCAAGGGGTTACGGGAACTAGATAGATTGACAACCTTTTAAACGTCTGTAGCAAGTGATAATAATTTTGTGCGAGTTTTGTTAATATCTTTATGTATTTTTCCTGCTGTCAATCTTCTATCAGGAGATGAGTGAGGGGGTTTCGCTGATAAGGTTAAAACTAGTTTCAATTTTGTGTTCCAGTTATGCTTCTTTTGATCGTACATTGCTTACTTTCCTCCACTCCAAGTGTTCATCTTGCAGTCTCAAGTGAAGGTTTCGTAAATATTAAAGTGTTAACTTCTAATAACTATTTAAAGCTTAAACCCCACACAGAGCCGTAATTTCAGCAATAATTAATAATGCCAACACCCTCTAACCTTAATCATTTCTGTTAATTACATAATCGGATTAGTTAGCCTCAACCTAACATCAAATTACCTACGGCGGCATTCAGATATTCTGTCAACAAGAGAAGGAAATGCTATGCATTGCGAACGATACTTCCAGAAAAGTATCCGACGGATTTATTTGTGTCTTCCCCCGACTATACGATTACATTAATTTATCACAAAACAATGGCGCACAATGGGATGTGAAGCGATAGCATCTTAAGCTTATCATGGAAATCTTATTAAATTAAGATTCGAGAAGGTCAATCTGATCAGCACCTCTACACCGGGCTCGAGTAGTTTTCCTTAATTGTGCTCAAATTAATAAAACTGCATTGCCGATTGTTAGAGATTTTCCCTGGCAGCTATTTGACTATGAATGGGACGGAATTCATTAAAGTTTTCGTAAATATTTTCTTCCTTCTCTTGGAATTTGTTAGGGCGACCGTGACATGTTAAACTGCTGGGAAATTAAAGTTTATGAAAGGAAGAATTGTAATAAAATTCATAAAATTTATTGGACGGTTGTAGACGTTCGAGTGATCTTGTCTCTATGTTTTTCTATGTAAGCTTGAGTTTTATTGTTTTTTTAGTGCTTTAATTAATAAATTAAGGTTCTTACCGTACAAAAAACAATCAGGAAAGCTTTGCAAAAAAGGTTAATTGGATCATTGTAACAATAATAATCGCTGCCTCTCTAGACCCATTTAGAGCCATAGCCGTGGTTGATGGATTCTGAATTATTAGAGACATTTTGACACCAATATGAACAAGGCAAAGATAGTCAACAGAAAACTAGACAAAGTTGGGTCATTGTTTTATAGCACTAACACAGCGTAAGTTTGTAAATATAAGAAAACTCGTTATTAGCAAGCAATTAAAAGTACTATATATGAGGTTTAAAAAAAAACCGAAATTTATATAACTAAAATTTTTACAATTTTTTGTTGTTGTGTTGGTACTTCTGTCCCATGAGTGTACATGACGTCTAAAGTTAGGCCCAACCGTCTCAATGGAAACTGCCTGAAGAATAGCCGAGCGCACCAAAACACGTGTAATCTTTTCGATAGCCAACAAAAAAGCAAGAATCCCATATGGCTACCAATGTAAAGATACATCAAGAACAAGTATACCAACACAACAATAAAAAATTGTGATAACTGGGCTTTTAGAACAAACGAAATTTTTATTCAACTTCACATATAAAGTCCATGAATTGACCATTCCATTTAACTCTATCCATAAATTAAGCGCTTGATACTAAAACGTTAAGTTTAAGTCTAAAAATAGTTGCCTTCTGTCAAGCCTTAGTAGCCAAACTCAAAAATTAATGAAAAGCTAGAGTAATGTTTAGAAAAATATGCCGCATGCAATATGGTATGGTTGGTAAACCACAACAACTCTAAATGAGCCCTTAGAAAATCACTGCGAATCTAAAGAAGGATCTGGACTTTAGGAACCAGCCTAAGGAGAAGTTTTAACTACAATAAGGACGGAGATAAGGTTCCTTCCTCTGTCCTTATTGTAGTTAAAACTCCTCCTTAGGCTGGTTCCTAATAAGAAATTAGGAAAACCTTTTGAGTGCGGTTCTAAGGAAAAAGTTGAACTTGATATATGAGCCCAAAAATCTAATTTAACTAGTAGTATGGCAGAGGCGTCCACATCAAATTAGTATACATTGAAACCTTCAGAAAAATACTGTGGACCCAACACAAGACCTGAGCTACAGTATAAACCTACCTAGAGTATACAAATTGCGTAAAGGATTTTTTTGGATGCCATCTACAGTTGCTTTAAAGGGTAACATGGATTTTGGAATTTCAAAAAACCTACTAAATTTAAATTTATTACCTAATAGTACAGGTTAGGTTAGGTTCGTGTGGCCGTCCTGAAGGACACAATTATACCTTAATAGGCCCATTGTGATGCCACGGGAATGTAAGAATTCCCACCACCTCCTCACTGGAACCATCCGGAGCTATCTATGAAGCGCCAGAGATCTACAACGTCAGTCGCTTCCAGATCACCAAGACTATCGAGGAAATAGTCACCCAAGAGAGACTTTCGCCTGCGTGCCAGTACAGGGCACCGGCAAAGGAAGTGGAAAATAGTGTCCTCCTTCTCCTCGTCCATAGAGCTTCTGCAGAAGTCGTTTGAGAAGATGCCCAGTCTCTTCGCGTGTAAGCCGATAGGGCAATGACCTGTGATAACCCCAGTATTTATACCAAGGTAGATCTGCCCCTTGAAATCAGACACTTTGAGCGCCTAAGATCCAGCTTAGGCCAGATCTGTCATCTAAGGTTCGCTAGGTTGATTGCCATCGTGCCAAGCAACAGCTTGCAGGCGGCCAGAGGCCTAGAGGGTGGTACCACATCTAGCAAGCTCTTCTGCCGCGCAGTTTCCTGGAATATGCCTGTGCCCCGGGACCCAGCACAGGTGAATTTGGTACCGCTCAGCCAACTCATTTAAGTGTGAGCGACAGATATTAACAGTCCTAGACGTTGATAGGACAGAATCAAGGAGTATTAAAGCAGCCTGACTATCTGTAAGGATACAGATGTCTTTTACAGGAACTTCGTTCCCCTTTAACCAAAACAAGGCTTCCTGAATAGCCATGACCTCTGCCTGAAACACACTACAATAATCCGGAACACGAAAGGACAGGCTGATGTTCAGTGCTTCTGAGAAAACCCCCCACCCCCACCTTGCCCTGTATTTTTGAACCGTCCGTTTAAATCTGAACGGATTTCTCACAGGGAATTGTGTCGCCATCCCAGTCAAGCCTGGTTGGGATCGTCGATCTGAACCGCTTGACAAAGGAGTAGCTAGGAGCGGTGTAATCAAGATGCCCCACTTGGAGCGAAAAGAAGTCCAGAATAGAAGAGTGCCCAACTCTAATAGTACAACATGCCAAGAATATTTTCCCAAAGTTATAAGGCAGGCAATCAGAGTAAAGCTATAGCAGAGAGAGCCCTTTGAATCTCCTCCCATTCGGTTCCACCGGCCGGGAGCGTCGCAGATAAATCAAGGCAGCTGCTTAGCTGCTGTTTCTCTCACTTTCTCTAATCCCTAGGCGTTTGTTAATTGGTTTTAGGCAAGTGCAAAAGGATGCGCTCGACTTGCAAACGCAGCAGAACAAATTAAACAGACGCAGACGGAGTTGGATCAATTGGTTGAGCGGAACGATCAAAATGCATTGGTTCCCGGGTTCGAGACCAGGCCTTCCCGTGGGTTTAAAAAAAAATTTTCTCAAAAAATCCACTCTGTCTCTGGTATATTGTCTAGCTAACCTTTGTCTTTTGTTCTTGTCCTGTTCCTTTATATGGCAGCCAGATGTCTGTTTGTCAAAGCAGGTATCTCTCAATTGACTTGAAATTTGGAGTGCATGTTTTTTTGCACCGACAGTCGGTCTATTTTTGACCAAAAAACATTTTTTTGGGATACAGTTTTAAAGGGTAGGTACTTTGTACTTTGCATACATGCCTTTCCTTCGCCCCCCCCCCCCCCCCACCCTCTTTACTAAGGATTTCGTTTTTGTAAAAATATTCTGAAATATTGAGGTGATTACTGAAAAAATAAAGTGAAGTCCCAAACGGTCAAAGCAGGATAATAATGCAAATGAAATCATTTTAAAATCCAGTTCTTAAATTGCGAATCGGGATAAGTGAACTGATGCATTATTTTGATGAAAGACTACATTTTTTCTCGGACATTTTTAGATACGTTTTCAGTCCATTAAAATGCAGTCGACCGCTCTTACAATCTCTCTGCCAAATAATAGTCAACCCAGCCATTGATTTCTACGCAACTGTTGACGTAAATTTTCCAAGAGGGGCAACTGTCTTAAAATTAAATGGTTGTCTTTGTTCCAGGGTAAGCAAGAACAGCACCCGTTCATTTCGAATGTGTATGAGCGCAGCCAGTAGCGTGCGCAGAGTCATGGGGCAACTTTAATCGGCAGGTCGCTCGTTTATAAAAATACGTCATCAAGATGTTAGGAGAGTCATTTTGCTGTTTTCCAAAGTCATTTTGCTGTTATCACATCCTGTAAGAAGCCGCTGCGCCAGCGGCTGGAAGCACTAGAAATAGTATATATGGGTCTGTTTGAAAATTCAGTTTGCATTTACCTCAGCTGCTGGCATAGGGCGATGGGCGCCACACTGGATTTTTTTTTTGAAGTAACGGTAACTTATTATCAAGACGTGTGTGCCAGGCGCCGCGGATCTTGGTTTTTGTTTAAGGAGGGTGGGGGGGGGGGGGGTGGCCTCCTATCCTCTGAAATTTGGTATACCGACGTTCCACCCTGCACCCAACCTCCAGGAGACAACAAATGTATTTTTATATCGGAAGCATAGTTACAGGAACGGCGAAGCTGAAGCTGATCTACAGGCTCGCATCAATAATGCTTGTATTTAATATTCTTGCTGAGATCTAGCGTAATAACAACACTTCCAGACGTATAAATCTTCGGATCTTTAAATCGAAAGTCTGTTCAGTTGTACGGCTGTTCACTTCCCCTGTTGACTTGCCTAATATCATCTAAGCTACAAGACTTTGTCAACCGGTGTATCCGATGCATTCTTAACTCCATTGGTCGGAGGTCATTACCAACGAAGACCTACACAGGCTCACATACCAAGACGAGATAGATCCTAGTATTCGCAAGCGAAAGTGGTAATGGATAGGCCACACACTAAGAAAATGGTCAAACTACAATGCACAGCAGTCTCTAGATTGGAATCTTCACGGGATTCAAGGAAGACGCTGAATTGGATGACTGGGTAACACATGGATAAGATCCGTCGAGAAGGTAAACAAATCGTGGCCGCAGATGCCGGCGTTGGTGCAGAACCGGATCAGGTGGAAACTCGGTGCAATAGGCCCTATGCTTCACAAGTCGTTAAAGGAACCAGAGAGATAGAGAGAGAGAATTAAAAATGTTCCATCGAAATCCAAATTGCCCCAGTTAAGAAAAATATATATAATACTATAATACTAAATATATATAATATAATAATACTATAATAAGTTAAATACTGCACAAAAAAAGACTCGACGCTTTAAAAAAAAGCAGGAGTGCTGCGAGCAAAAACGAGTTATGTTTCCGCTGCGGGCAGAATCGAGTTAAATACTTCACTCGTTTTTGCTCGGAATTTTTTTCTATACCACTTTTACTATGAACTAAAAAGTAAAAACGGACCATAACTTTTAAATTGACGAGATATCTCATTTTAGTGCTGAAGAATAGTGTATCCCGCTTTTACTCGAAATACTTTTGGTTCACTTTTGCTCTCAAAGTGTCATTTAACCTTATCAATAATTTGCCATTCTTAGGCTAATAAAATCAAACTTAATTTAAATAACTCTTACTAAACTACTTGCAACCGTTTCAAAATTGAAAAGGTGTCTCTCTTGTAGAAATAATCCCAGCGGTTATAGAGTGCTTTAAAAGTTTGTTCCGAAACCATTTGAAGGCACTAAAGCTGTTTGCAAACTCAATTAAAATCGCACAAACTTGCGAAATTCAAGCTATTTTCGGAAAACCCATCTCACGTGAAATTAATCTTTTCTTCAAGAACTTTCACCTGCAACCAAGTAGCCCATATATGAGAAGCCGAAACAAAATGGGTAGAAACCTTTTTGCTGTCGTGGGCACCACCGGAAGTATTCGTACAGTCCGCTGCCGATAGAAACTTGCTCAAATGGGCTTAATGTAATCGCGATAATGAGGTGTTCACAAAACAGTTATGTAAACTTGAATCTGCAAATTGTCAGGTAGGAAAAAGTGTGGATAGACATTCTATCGTCATTGTGTGAAAATTTTATTCGTGTCTGGGGCGCCCTGACGTTGGCTCTGAATTGAGACTACCTCAATAGTCGCCGACCGGTTTTTCGTTACACTACTGACTAATATTACCAGGTATTAGACTAATAGCGATTGAGGTGCTAAAATCGTTCCGTTAATTTGATTTCGGATATTCGCCATTGTCGGAAAGAACTGTGCAGTGAATGAGGTTGCATTAAAGTCGGCACATGTCAATCATTGAAAAGTTGACCCAGTTAAGATTGCCACCTTTCTTGACAATGATCTATTGATCGACTTATTTCAATAAACACCTCAAGATCAATTTTGTTTACGGTTTTAGTAATTAAGAGCAATCCTATTCAAATTCTGTTGTTAAGCTAATCCAAATTTTTTGTCTTTTCAGTTCGACAGCACCTTTCGCTTTGGATAAATGACGTGCCCCGACTGTGCATGACGGTCAGCCCAGGTGAGTGTTTTTTTTATGTTGAAATAAATCTGCACCGACAGCCGGCTATTATTCTGATATGACCTAATATGACTGCGATTACAAAACCGTTTTTATATAAGAAAAAAGAAAAACAAATCCTCGTGAGTGAACATCAAAAGCGGTTTGCTCGTACAAAGTGGCACGCCGCACTATGTTTTCCGCAAAAACACTAAACATCTCGGAAAAACTTGGCTAATTATGTACCTTCAAATGACATGGGAAACGTATTATTCAAAATCTCTGTGCTTTAGAGTATTCTTTAACAAAGGTGTAAGCCGACATTCCATAATTACGCAATCTTCCCCGTGCACAGAGCCTCATCTAGGTACATCGATAAAAACGCGTAAAAACGATCATTATACGGGGTCAGAACCTGCACCGACAATCAGATGGTGCTGTTGTTGTGTTAAGAGTTTTTCGTTTATCACTGAAAATTGAAAATTCTCGCGCTTGGTCAATTTACATTGAATTGAATCTAATTCTGTGGACAGTGTACCATCTATTATGACGAGCTCCACTTGCGAATTTATTACATCTCGGGAAACATGAGCCTGATTGCGAATGCAATTTTATCATCAATCTGTCATCCGGGATTGATAAATTGGGCCATTTCGTAACAGTCCAGAAATGGATTCGCATACAAGTTATGAAAGGCATTATTGCGGTTATTAGTGGTATGTCGGAGGCGGTATTCATTGTGATGAGATAACTCCGAAATAGGCTTCTGGGGGTAACGTTGAGAGTGGAATTTGTAGTTAGAAATTTTTGGACAATGGGATCCAGATAAAAGAATTAAGACTGTAATTGATGGTTTGAGTGACTTTGCATTATGAAATCTGATCTATCTTTCGTTAAATGATTTAGTGCGGCTTCTGGGAAATAGGTGTTTTTTGTAAGACAATACGTAGTTAAGGCAAAAGGTTAAAAACAGGTAATAGTTGCTAGTACGGAAATAAAACAACTGTTGTGGTTGCTTTACTTTTATTCTTGAGGATAACTGTTAGCAATTAGTAAGAAATGAATCGAATATTAATCAGGAAGAATTTTTACTTAAGTTAAAACCTGCTTATGTTTCGACGAAACCGTCTTTGAAATGAACATTCCAGAATGCCAAACTGAAACAGCTTACTGAATTTGATGACTCAGTAATTCGTTATGAATTAAAACGAAATTGAAGACGAAGTAGAACCCTGTGGTACACCGACGTTAATTTTTTTATAAGGTACTGCCCAATACCACATTGATGGAACATTAAAATTAATTGTAATTACGATTAACCATACATTTCTTTTTCTCCCGAAAACAAGGATAACATCATCCAAAATATATGTTCCTTGGATGATGTCTTCACTATGTCTACCAGAGATGTCGGAGTCTTGCCTTACCAATATGTCGGAGTCTAATGACACTTAGGGACCCGCAGTGACAAAGAATTTTTGGCAGCTTCCACCTCTTGTAAGTGGTAACCTAGGGGGACAATGACCAGTTAAATAGCCAGCCTTAAATCAACTTTGCTGAGTGAAAGCAGCGCTTATTTTTTTTTTGTTTTGAGTAGGTTATGAACCTCTTCGCTTACCTTAATCCCGGAGTATTTGCTAGTGTGCATTTATCCTCCCGCTATTAGATTAATATCAATGCTTTCGCGTTCCGGCCCCAGGCCAACGTGATGCTATTGCTCCGTTGCAATTCTTTGTGTGCATTGAGACAGTCCCAGGCAATTCTAGACTCAAAGGTTTAAAACCCTAGAGCCTTTATACAGATTGACTGTCCGAAATTATAAATATATTTTTGCATAGCGTAAGCCTCTTTGAGTAATCTCGCGTGCGCAGAAGTCAATGACGGATATCTCTGCTTGAAAGATGGTTGGCGCAGATCCGTTCGCCTTATACAACTGGAATCCAGGTCCATAGACCCTATGCTTGTTCTGTCTGTCAACTTGAAACCATCATTCTACAAATTCTATTAGTAAGCCAGTATTTTATGCTTTTTAGCCTTGTGCCTTTTTGGGCGTGACATCTTATATTGAGTTGACTACAGGATGGTCTTTCAGAATTTTCTTGTGCCGACTGGGCAGGTGCGAATTACATCTATAACTCCTAGCTAAACTGTTCCTTGAAGTTTTTTTAATGCAGTTTACGCTGTCGTTTTTTCCGTGTTTGGCCGCCATACGAGTGCCGCATAGGTGATTTATAATCACCTTATATGCCCATAGGGTCATTTTTGGCTTTAGTACCCAAGTTTTCCAGTGAAGAGTCTTCGGCAAGGTAAAAGTGCATTCACAGCCTTGCAAGTAACTCATTCCAGATGGGCGTTCTATGTGAGTCTCTGATCTAGAACTTCACCTAGATGTTTGACCTTACTTGAGAATTCTACCTGTGTTCCTTCAAGAAAATGAGCTCATACCCTCAGTTTCCTTCTTCTTGTGTAGTGAAACAGGGTTGAATTTAAGGCCCTCCCTTTGACAATAAGACTGTACTATACTGAAGGCATTTTGAAGCTTTCCAGTAACTCTCTCATGGGGAAAATGAGTAACGACCAAGTTGTCTGTGTAGCCTTAGCAATAAAGTAACGCTCAGCATTCGAAATATCAAAATTAAGTCACAGAATAATTTAATAATAACTATTAAGGTTTTTACAAGAACTGTGGGATGTCGACTATGTTTGCAAAGGCTACGCAGACGACTTAGTTATTACCATTACAGGCAAGCACAAAAGATTCTCTCTATCTCTTTTGTTCTACTAATCGATTTTAGGGCATGGGGCGAGAGAAGGACTACATCCGATTCGAAACAAGAACTGCAAGTGGTACTTCAATCTCAGGTGGATTCAAAACCACCGACATTATTCTGGAAACCGCAGAATGGCCTTTTATCGTAATCTATTGTCAGCAAAAAACAAACATGGGTCGACGTCGAAGGGACTCGAATTTGGGACCTTCGGTTTGGAAGGCATATAGTACAGATTTCGAGTTAACTCTAAAATGTCAATCAATTTTCCTTTTACGTGGGGAGCCGCAACCTTGAAGAGAACATGATTAGCATTTTCACGTTAGGTGACGAATATAATTGTGTTTATAGATCAAAGACTTGCTTGCAACCCCCAGCTTAAAAGGTTCACGAAAAAATCCATTCCAACATTTTAGGTTTACTTTAGTCTCAAGACTAAAATGATCTACTAATGCCAGGAAATAACAGTGCCATGCGTACCTTCCCTTATGGAATCTTCAGAACTCTACTGGATCTCTTTTTTTTCATGTAGTAAAGGTGCTGTCTTAAGAGATATGAAAATGCATACGATGGCCCTGATCGAGTACAGGATAGTTCTGGAAGACTTCATGAAAGATCCTATATGGAGAGAAAAGTTCTGAAATATTTATACGAAAATTCCGGTGAAAATTACGGTTTTCAACTGTACAACTACGTCTTGCAAGTGTCAGTTACCTAAAATTACCTGAACGATGAATCTCAAATATCAGCAAAGAATACTGGCAAAATAACGGTGGAGAACCGTAAAATTTGCCGATTATTCCGGGAAAAATTGTGTACTAGGCGGTAAATTTTTTTTAAATCACTGAGAAAATTTTTGTTTCAGAATAATTTTACAATGCCATAAAAATTGCCTATGAACGCATTAAATATTACTGGAGGGATCATAACTTTTATAGTGCGACTAAAATGTTGGTAGAATGTCAAAAGGTGTTACTTACAATTAACTAATTACAATTTTCTCTCCGACGATGATCAGTGCAATTTCGAGCATTATGAAGAAGAAGTCCAACTTTTAAATAGTACTGGTTTTATAATAGCCAAATATGGATTCAAAATGGAAGGCGAGATAGCTTTTGATTTCTGGAGCATAAAGCGCTTGGGAAATACATGGAGGCGAAATTCTTCAAAGATGATTAAGTAAAGCTTAGATTTTTATCATATAAGACAATTACCCAGCACTTACGGGGTTATACGCAGTTGCAAGGCCGAAAAAAGTCGTTTATTTACGAATTTCTTCTGAAAAGGGATTTTATTTGACAAATGCAAGAAGTATTAATACATGTAGTGGTAACTTTTAACTTTATATGGGCATTTTTAATTTTTCAAAATATTGAGTTACACTGTTCTTGTAGACGATCTCCTGGAGGTGCCCCATAAAATAGTGTCTGGTGGTGAGCACGATATCTCCGGTTTGGATTATCCAAAATTAAAAAAAACCAAGAAGATTCTATTAGCGGATAGATAAATCTAGGTATTAATCGAAGGAATTGTCGAAATTTCGATTTTTGATAAAATGGCGGCGCCAAAAAGAAAAAAATACGATTTTCGACCAAAATTTTTTCGTTAAATTGTTTTAAATAAGAGAAATAATTATCGGAAATCTTATGCCTTTGATCATTCCCTGAAGAATATATCTCAGAAGGTTGTGTTAAAATTTCTTTTAACTTTAGACACGAGGTTTTTCGAAAATTTTCAAATTTAAAAAAAAAAACTTTTTCCCAAAAGTTCGTGTATAAAGTTAGCGACATGTCTGCCGAATAATTAGATATAAGAAAATCCCCGAAATTCCAAGTAGTTTAGAAGAACTCTTGCCAAAACTTATAAAAAACATGACTTTTGGGAAAACGTGTTTAAACGTCGCTAATGGCGTTCCAGTACTCATTAAATAAGGTGTATCTCACAAAATCCTTCATGTGGCACATTTCTAAGGATTTCTGGATTCGAAATATGTAAAAAAATGTAGGCAACTACATGTGGGTATAATCTCCCAGTGCTTGCATCAATGTGATTAAGGAATTGTTTTATGATAATATAATTTTGTTAGCCTGAGTACCACGACATGAGAGTATTGAGGGTTATAAAATAGCGGATCACTTGCCGGAAAAAAGCGCTGATACTCAGAAATGCCGTTATTTAACAATCCAAATAAACTTTCGGGGTTGATTTCTGTAGAGTTCTTACGAAAATTCATAACTGAATCAAAAAATGATGCAGTGGCCGAAATAGACTTCGAATAGGCTTCAGTGGTGAGAAATAGAAGACAATTATTAAAAATAAGAAATAGGGTTGGTGAAAGAACTGATCCCTGAGGTACACCGGAATTTTTTTCGTAACTTTGTGACTCCGTCTATTATAACACGGATTGAACGGCCTGAAACTCTGCCGTAGTGTAAACACGACCGCAAAAAACATACAGAGGCAGAGAAAAATTTGGGGGGGAAGTCTGTAGTATAAATGCGCCTTAACGGTTGTATGGAAATGTTAGAATATAAAAATCCTGATTTTTAAGATGTGATTGAATTGGGTCCAATTAAATCACTGAGAATACTTACTTATCGCTTTTCCCATTATGGAACCAAAGTTTTATTTTGTTTTACACTTAGTACCGCTACCTTATCGAGGCAATAAGTCTGTGCAACTAGCTTCTGGCTATCTAGTGTTGTTCGGCAAGAATGCATATCTTGTTTTGTTACACTTTTGATGTTAATATTATGTCAGATATCATCAACGTAGTATACGTGAGACCTAGTACTCCAAATTATGTGTAGCCTACCGTGCTAGGCTGCGTAGATCGTTTATTGAAATTTCGGAATCGCTTGACAGAGATCTTGGTGCAACCTGAAGCTTGTGGTGTGTAAGGCACAGGAGTGTCTCTAGTATATGCAAACAGAAATAGCAACCCTAATCTCACTTCTGTGGACAAAGTCAAAGTCAAAGGTTTGCCATTTTTTAAAGAGACTGACGAAACTGTGTGATCGTTCCCGTATTTTCTTATGAACTACGATTTGTACTAGAGCAATTAGGAGGCCTATGTAATGAATAGATTCCAAACGTCTGTACCAGTACCTCCGAAAACATGTTAAATAATGTATAAACCAATCCTGCGTCTTCTACAGTCTACACAAACAAATCTTGAGCTCTATAGATAATGTAAACGACCTTTTACAAGCCAGACACAATCTGTTTAGGCAGCCCTAAGAAAGTAGTTCCGATTAGATAAGACTTTCTCTGCGACTAATTACGAGTTATTATGTATTACGTTATCATCACTGAACGCGTTAAAGTCGTAATCTAACAACATATGAAACTTAATAGTTTATGGAAGTCATCTTAAATGGTCGCTTAGCTCTTACTTATGCCATGCATTAAATGCCAAACCAGTTATAAACCACCTGCGGCAATTGTCAACTTCGAGCTTCATTGAACTACCAAGTCCCATAAGCATGCGCATAGTACACAAAGCAAAATTGCCGACAGGTATTTACTGCGGGGGCTTAAAACCGTTAAAAATTCGCTATGACAATATTCGCGCATTGAGGTTACAAGAGCCTTTCAGTTTTTTCGCAATGTTGCAATTGATTTATTTGCCGCGGGTTCAGGCGCATTTTTTTCAGTTACTACACACCAAAAGGGTTGGGCAGGCACCTTAGTTGCGAACAAGTTTGTAATTTCTTGGTTCATTTCTATTGCGAAAAATTCTGAAATGCTCTATCGAAATTGACCAATATTCGGAGCGAAAACGGACGACCTCGCGTTTCAGTTCACACGTAAACACGATCAGCCCAGCAAGTCGGGCAACAATGCTATTGCTGGTTTTCCATGAAAATTTCCTTTCATCGCAATTCGATTATGAAAAATTTTAATGAAATTGCAAAGAAAATGCATTTAAACGTTGAAAACGTGCATTGCACAGCGTGCAGCACTAGTAACATGCCTCCAATCCTCACCAGACCATAGATGATACCAATTGGTACTCAATTTTACTTTTGAAAGTCACATAAAGAGGGAAAATTATTTTATTATATGAAAAAGTTTTCTCCGAAGAAACTGCCACCTCCACAAGTTCAGAGCAGTTGGTGATATCAATTGCACCAAACAATCAAATTCACTTGACCCCTTTTACAGTGTTCAATGGTTGATGGTGTTGTTGGGATTAAGTGATTCCTGCTTTTTGTGGTCAGTTGAATTTTCGAGTAGAACTGAGAAGGTTTTGTCAAGTCTATGAATGAATGAATACCTTCTGGTTGAAATCCTATAGAGAGGAATAAGTTGCTCGGAAAAGGATGAGGAATGAAAAAAGTTTTCCAAGATTAACAGAAAGTTCTGAATATCTTTCAAGTTGGTGACTTGTGACCCATTTGCAATAGTTCTTCGTCCGATCTTAGGATGAGGCGTTGCTTCTTCATGTGGAAATATTTTTTTGAAATATGAAATGCAAAGCACTCGCTGAGTCGAAGAACTTTTATAACTTTTTGTCTCAGATCGTTTTCACTTTAGTTGAGAAAAATCTTGCGCTTTCCCATGAAATTTCATGAAACGAAGGAAAGAAAAATCGACGTTGTAATCCGACTTTTTTATAGATTGCTTTTATAATTAAGATGATGGCTAGCCCTACGTGATCCTCTTAATCTACGGAACGCAAGATTTTCGAAACAAACCAATTTAAATTTTTCGTGGTATATAAAAAAAAACCCCCGTGTGCGATGTGATACAATTTCGAAATAGAATGATCTACTTAAAACAAAGGGCTTGATTACATCCTTTATGCATTCTGTGAACACTACGCCATCATAGATGTTTTCAATTTTCAAAGAAAACTCAATTTTCCTGCATACAAAGCGCAAAATTCAACCTGAGACAAAGCAGCTTTTAACGGCTGCAAATATGTTTGAGCTTTTGGTGCCGTCGAGAGACACATTGTTCTTTGATCGGAGGCTATCATGCAAATTGCATGTAAGAGTGAAGTGCCAAAGTGCAAGGCTTCTCCAAATAGACCAGTTAGCAGTGAAACTGCACGGTTCAGTAATTAGTACTGATTGGAAACAAATCGGAACAATGAAACAGACAATGATGGTACTGTCGTTTCAGCCTCCATATGGTTTCTTTATAGGCACTCTTAAGGATAGTCCTTAACTGCTACTTATCACTGGAAATAATATTCTCTGGCGCTCGTGCCACTTTAAAGTTGTCGTAAATTTTCGTTGCGAGAGCAATGCACTATCGGAATACAAACGTCTTTTTACGATCCCATTGTCCAGAGCTGTTATTAATGGCTAGGCAAGAGATCTCGTAAAGACTTCTGCTCTGCTATACATAGTTGGAATAGCCGAGCTGAAAGTTTAAGTTCACAAGGACGGTAAAGTTTTGGCTGCTTTTATAACAACAGGATATACGCACACCGAGCATATAGAGGGATTTGATGTTGTTAAAATCCGGATATGGTTAATACGCACATTAAAAGTAAAATAGAAAAGTATTGATCAACGTTCTTTATGACATTCCATGGCATTTATGATTAAACCAAGAACGTTATTTGCAAAATGAAATAATACTAATTCAGAATGAGGCGCCAAAACTTCAGCTTATTTGGATTAGGATAACAGGCTCTCGACGACTTTACGCAATTTAGTGTCAGATCTAAGAATGTCTTCTAATCCAATCAACGCTTAGTATGTACTGCTACTCCATAGTTAACTAAGTGGCCGTATGAGCCGGTGCGTTATCGTGATGAAGATTTAGTTCAGTGGTATCTAACTACTACTTTGAAATAGATGCGACTTTTTTGTTACTTGAGCTTAGTCAGTTTCGAAGCCAATGATAATTTTCTTTCCAATCCAAATCAGTGAATTTTAGTCACATCCTACCGCACTTTTTTAATATAATGCCAAAACTCAAGAGATCGTCGATAATGCACAGTCTTGGCAGGAATTGATGAAAAGATTGGGAAGATGGGATTAAAGGGTTAAGGGGATCTTCTACCTTATTATCTACTTTAATTCTTATTATTTTGGGATATCAGAGACTGTCAAACAGCTCCGCGTGCTGTTTTTTTATGCCTTTTTTCATGAATGAATATCTTTAAATGCGATTTCCCAAAAGTTGCGTTTTTGCAACTGGTTGACATGATATCTCGAAAAAATAATTGATCGATTAACTCAAATCTTTATCAAAATCTTTGAAAGACATGTCGCTATCGTCTATTGAAGGTTTTTCGAAAATTTATTATTTTAACAATTTTTACAGCTGTTTTTGACCTTAAAAACATGTAAAAAACCACTTTTTTTTTAAATTTTGACTATTTCGCGAAATTTTTAAATTTTAGAAATTCCGCTCGTAGAACGATAGCCAAGGAGATAATAAAACTAAATCTTTTTCGCTTTTTTTATTTTAGATGTCTTTCATGAGCTGAATCGCATCAACCGTTTTGATATGAACTTTTCGTAAGCGGGTACTTCAAGGTTGAGAAAAGGTCAAACCAGAAACAATAAAAATGTCAAAAAATGCTTTTTTCGAAGTATAGGAATAAACGAGTCGAACCCAAAAAACCGCATATCAATCGCAATTTTGGTGTCTCTACGACTCATCCTCGAAAAGCAGTTTCAAAAACGGCGTGGTAAGGTTGAAGACCCCTTAAGTGAAGGACCACTTTCGTCCTGTTCGAATCAAAAAGGATTCCCAAAATTTTATGGTACGGCTAAATCTAACGGTACGGTGCATTGTAAGAAGGGATAATTCCAGAAGGTGCTATCTCATTGCCCAAGATGTGTAATGAAAACATGTATTGTAGGCATTGCGACCAAGTATGGCTTTTGTTCCAAACCCTGTTAGCGTAAAAAGACTGTCGGCTACCCAAAGAAACACCAGAACGTCTGATCAGACGATAAATGAACATCAGTCGAGCTCAGAAACTCCTGGTTGAACACTTTTCTATACTAAGGCAGGACAATCACACAAAATCTGTGTTGTAGTTCCATGGTCCTCTAGACAGGCCTAACTTATAGAGGTGATACATTAATCCGTGGCCGCCGACTATCCACTTAGGACCGCTTTGCTTATGGTGGTGTGATTTCGGTATAGGCAAAGGGTCTGACAAGCTCTTTAGCTTGGCGAAGGACAGGAACATGTTTCCAGCATGGAGAGCGAGTATTAGAGGAAATAAACCAAACAGTTCTGGGTTATGTAAAGCGGTGGTCAAGGGAATTTTCTGACCGGAAAACCTTAATTCACTTATTCTTCTCTTTGGTTAGGCCAATTCTCGAGTATGCATCTGCATTGAGTCGGTGCAGCGGAACTTTTTAAGGTTCGCACTAAGAGACCTTCCGTGGAATGATCCACTCAGGCTTCCTCCTTATGTGGGTCGCCCCCGGTTGCTTAATATGCACTCGTTGGAGGAACGACGTAGAGTTGCCGACCTAATCTTTACTCACCAGCTTTTGAACTCGAACATAGATTCTTGCACTCTCGCAAGTATGATTTCTTATAGGGATACCCCGTATAGCTTAAGGAGATTGTCTTTACTGCATGTTGTTCACTCTCGATCTAACTATGGTATGCATGAGCCTATAAATCGCATGTGTAGAGCCGTGAATATGTGTCCTGTTTTTGACCTGACTCTTACTAAGGATTTGCTGAAGCGTTCTCTGTTGTCCGTGCACCCCTGATTGTTGTGAGTGGGCGTGTTTTAGTTTTTGGATACTAATGTTTTTTGCATGTTTTTGTGGGAGCCTAATTAGCCTAAATATATTGTTATATTCTGGCGAATAGGTCAACTGATTTTAGGCTTCTGCCTAAGAAGTGCGCCTTCTGAGTTAGAAGGTTAATTCTACATAAATACGATTCTTTTTGACCCATTGAGTACTGGGTTAGTCACAATAAATGTCGCTATTCAAAACTCATATTATTTTTAAACAAATTTATATTTCTTTAACAATTTTTATTCACTGGTTAAAACGGATTGCATTGATATTAATTATATAAAAAAAGTTCAACAGAACAGTCATGATTTTTAATACAAGACTTAAGCCTACTGAAAAAGGCATCCGGAATATCATCCCATTTGTTCTTCTTTAATTTTTTTAATTTTCAAGTGCATATAACTAACTATTTCTAGATAAAAAAAATCTATAGAATTCATATCGAGAAACTTATGCAATCCATTCGTTCTTGCTTGTAAAACAAGACAGATTCACTGAACACCACATAATTCTGGGTTGAAAAAGACATCAAGCACAAAGTTTTATAGAACCAATTAAGAAACTCAATTGACATCCTTGGAAGTTTGCCTTGCTTGGATAGTCCACCCCATACCAAACATGTCTTATTCTGATCTATTTTGCAATCTATCTACGAAAAAAGCAACACGTTTCTTGATGCTGAGATATTTATGTGGATTGCCCAGAGCAGGCACGTTGCTCGTATAACTTTGGAAAGACTGACCATTGTGAGCTCAGAAGCAAGTTATATTTAATAGATTTTTCTTCCATTCCTTTCGGCGTTGATGTTGCATTGTCTTAAGAGATGAATTAAAGTATTGACGCCTGCGTACCCTTTGATCAACTACCTCACCTCCGTGGTATAACTCAGAGCTGTATGCTTCGAGGAATAGATAATCAAACTCTGGAAGGCCTACTGAAACTCGTGAAAACTGCTTCCATGACCCACGTTCGTTTTTCAATCCAACCGACATATATGTAACAAATTTGCTTTAATTTTTTAGGGTTCGTTTGAATTTCGCGAGAAAAAAGTCAGCAATGAAGTTTTTTTGAATTAACAAAACCCACGCCAATCGATTAGAGACCAAAGTCGCTTTAATTTGATACCCCACAGGGGAGTAGTCGGACATTTTGTTAGAGGTACGTCATCCTCCCACCACAAAAAATACACACAAACTAATTTTTTTTAATTTTTTCCCAAGAGAAATTTACCCGAACTTTCATTTTCGAGTACGAAGCATTCAGAAACCCGCAAAATGTAATAGATCAAAATCTATTACAAAATTAAAATAATTGTTTTTGAAAATGCCACTCGATACTACGTGTAGATACCTATTAAGGGTCCTTTTTGGAAAACTAACAATTATTTGGCGACGGAGTTGGATGAATTCGTTGAGCGGCACGACCACCATGCCATGGCCTCCGGGTTCGAGACCAGATCTCCCCGTGAGCTTTTATTAAGAAATTGAAATAATCCACTCCGTCTCTGGGCTGTTGTCTAGCTCGCAGCAATGCAAAAACAAGTCTCAAGTTTCCACACTTCCCTTACCCTCATTCCCTTCCGGCCAAAACCATGCTGACGCATCAAAAGGTTGTCCCCTAGGCTTTGGTGACATAATATAAAAAAAAAATCTAGTACCCCATTCGGGTGTGAATTTTTTACTCTACTACATTTTAAAAATTTTATTACATTTTCTAGCTCTTGGCATAATTTTTCGGTAAAACTGTAATTTATTTTAATATTTCTCTGAATTTTTTGTTATGATAATGCTAAAGCTCAGGGGATGCCCTATAATGCTCACACAGCCTTAGCAGGAAAATAATTAGGGGAATTCCGGCGTCGATTTATATAAGAATTGATTATGATTGTCAAAATTTGCCTGTTAATAAGGCGACAGTTATTTAGTTATGATATTTGGCATAACTACTAAACGTAATGTCGTCGGTTGAGTAAGTGATAACGTGACGGACTTCCAACCCGCAGGTCATAGGTTCGAATCCCACCGACGGCGACCCATGATTGTCTTCTGCTGACAACAGATTACTATAAAAAACGGCATTATTGATTGCAAAGAAAATGCCAGTGAAGAACTTCTCCTTCCGCCCCCTAGCCCACAAGCGGTTACGAAGACTAGAGGTTATAAACGTAATTGTCTCTCAAAGTTCCTGTAATTCCTTGGAGAGGCCGAAAAACTTCACTCGATTCGATTACAAAGATTGAAATCGAACCCACAATTTACTGATGGATTCCAAACTATTGACTTTGCTTGAATGAATGTGAGATAAGCGTATTATCATGATGATTTTGTTCGTATTTTGTAAATAATTGTGTCACTGAAATGAGTTCCTCGAAGGACTAGGCTACAACTAACACATTCTTTCCCGACAAAATGTGCACGCTTTTGCAACAGTAGTCCTCTTATATCTTAAACTCAAGCAAACGTATCATTGTAAAGAACTGAAACATTTTATAAGTCACTGCGTTCTGATAACATAAAAACTCCATCCAAACGACGGAAGCTATTTATTCAAAACAAGACACTTCCTTTCCGTGGCGGTACTGCAAAGTGTTAAGAATACCACATTGGGTGTAGTTTAAATTGTGCTTAAACCGCCTTTATCGGGTTCGCAGTTTTATTGACCTTCCGCACTTACCTAAATGGAACAACAACAGCGGAAATAAATTCTTTTTTCAGCGGTTAATTTTCCGTTTCTTCAATTAAATATCTTCTAATTATTCTCAACGTGTTCCATGTTCTGTTATCTGAGCTCGTTTATGATAAGTGCATTCCCCTAAACACGAGTTATGAATAATTGTCGTTACCAGATTGATAGATCGTGCAAGAATTCAACAGGTCGACGCCATTCGTGGATTCTGGTATTGGTTATATTGGCACCCAGTATAACGAGCGTGATGATAGCAGAAATTTCAGCGTAGTGTCATAAAGTTCTTTTTTTTTTGTTTCGCCATTCAACTGAATAGTGCTTCACTCTTTGAACTTATTGCCCACCGGACTTTGATGTCTATAGAAACCGTCTATGGAGCTTTTCCCTTATATACATACATATATAATTCCTGGCAATGAACTGGGCCGAGTACTTGCTGGTGTAATGAGATGTTCAAACATTTTCATCTGCATGAATTGTCTAATAGTGTTGACAGACAGACAGACAGCCAGAGTGCTACATCAGAAGTCTGGGATGTGAAGGAAGCAATGAGGCGTCATTTATGTTTCTACGGAAAGAAACTTCCCTGTGGTAAGTTAGTTCTGAATTAATGAGGAAATTTGTTTCCTTTTCAGATCCATTCTGGTTGGGGGAGAAAAAAGGACGAATTTTTTTATCGTTTGTCAACCCCCATTATCCGCAGTTATAACATTGTCAGACAGATATTATCGCGTCATGATTATTCAACGTTGTCCTGCTGCTGCTGCTGTTGATTTTTCCAAATGAAATTTGAATTCAGTGTTTGATTTTATCAGGACTTCCAGAATATTTCAGTTAATGAGGATAATTTAAGGAACAATCTCTCGGTGTAATTGCGAGAACAAAAACTTTTAAGTAATCCTTAATGGGAAGAATGCTGGTTTTAATAAAAGGTGCAAGCTTGGATTTTATTCCTAATGATAGGCAAGAGGGAAACCTTCCTGCGGTAATTTAGTCCTGAACTAATGAGGAAATTTGTTTCGATAGTCGATAGTCAAGGCAAGTCAAGTCAAGCCAAGCATATTTATTGTTTATGTATTGTTTAAGTTTTTAGTTCAATATTAACAACTTTAAAGGCTCTAATCGAATATGGGAAAGCAAAGATACGTGTGCTTCAATGGCTCCTATGTCTTGGCTTTATATCAAAGGGCTGTGTAGTTTTTCTGTTTAACTGTTATACAAATTATCCAAGTTTAAAGATTAATAACTAAATTTAGAACAATTTTTAAAATGTTGGAATGATAGATTTAAAAAATTGTTCTAATTTTAGTTCTTTAGCTTCAAACTTTGCTACTTGGTATAACAGTTAAACAGAACAACTACAGAATACAATGCTGCAGCCAAACATTAAGCTAAACAAACGAATTGTAGCGTGATTAGTTAAGTAAAGGGGTGCTGCAAATTTTGCTTTCATCACACTTAGACTAGAATTGAACGTTTCTTCAAACTTGAAGGGACGTAAGGTGACTGCGAACAAAACAATTTCAAACTTTTTTAAACGAATTTCAAATTCTAAGTGTAATTCTAATTAGGTGAAAAGGAAAGTTATAGTAAGAATTTATAAGAATCTATACAAATCCATGTCTTTACTTATTTTTATCCATTTCTATTCCAAAATATGAAACCATAATTAGTATAACAGTTTAGTAAATACAAATTGTCACATGCAAAGGTCAAGTTTTCAAAAATTTGGTAGCTTACACCATTAAGGTTTAACACTGTTCTGTCTTATGGTGAAGTGGTATAAGTCTAGTCCCTTTGACAACCACTACATCATACCAACAAAATCAATGGATCAATCTATAACTAGTTGGCATAAAAATGATCGCTTAATTGTTAAGAGCATGAATCACAAAATTCTTAGTAAGAAAAGAATCTTCACTATCTAGTTAAGAAATTACAAATAGCAAATATGCAGAAATCCACTTTTTTGGCTTCTTTCTATTAGAACTTTATTATATAACGCAACACCTTAATTGGTATAACAGTTTAGAAAAGAGAATAATTTCGTAAAATTTCTTGAGTGTAGTTGTAATTTTTTTCATTATAATGCTTGAGCTCAATGAGTACCCTATGATATTATAATACAGCTTTACGAGAAAAGGAACTAAGGAAGGGTTAAGAAGTTAAGTGAAGAAAATTTCGGTGTATGCCACTTTGAAAGTTTCGAGTTCATAAGACGAGTGATAAACAGAAGGTGGTAAACTGTTTCATATTCGTATTTTTTCTGCTTACGAAAGATTTCCAAAATTTCACAGTAAATCCAAATTGCTACTCTGCTCTCTACAAGAGACTTGAAGCTCTTGTATCGCGTGTTATGATGTGCCTACAAGGAATCAGGCTAGCAATTTCATTAGTACAATGACCGTAAAAATAGCGATAGAAAAGTGAGAGCGCATTGCAATGGTAATAGAAGAGGCTGCAATGAAGGTGGCAGGTTCGGCTAGGTAAGTTGGCGGGAGGTCCGTTCTGATACAACTTGGTAGGCACAATAACTAAATCGATTTGACTTTGCTTTGAAGTGATTAAATAAATCAGCCGCAGCTGTAGAGACCATGGTTAATCCTTCGAAATCTTTTAGTACATTAACGAAATGTTTGCCAAGGGCCTGAAATCTTCTCCTGACCAATCCCGGGCTTTCGCAAAGTATATGCTAAATGTTTTCAATATCCTACTACTATAGTTACGAATTTAGCCTACCCCTCCCCCACCCCCCAAGATTAAAAACTTTCGCCTTAATAGCAAGGATGGATCACACTCTATGCAACAAAACAATAACCATCCAAATCAGGCAACGCGTTACGAAGTTATTTAACAACCCCACCTCCCACCCCCTAAAGAATTCGAAAACGCTAAGGTACAAACAAATTCAATATCCGCAGATAACTTGATTATGTTAATTTGAATGAACGAGCAATAGAAAAAGCTGGAATAGCAAATTATCATGTAGTTATGACATCAAAAAACACCCAAATCTAAAGCCGCTTCAGCAGCAAAAACTTATTATATACAGTGACGAGCAATGGTCGCCATTGAACCAAGAGGGGAGTCAGAGTTTACGATCGTCAGCAGTTGTTAACGTTGCACGATGAGCCCACCTCAAAAAT
Organism: Leptarthrus brevirostris; assembly: GCA_964036015.1. Lineage (NCBI taxonomy): Eukaryota > Metazoa > Arthropoda > Insecta > Diptera > Asilidae > Leptarthrus > Leptarthrus brevirostris. Next base: position 19,603,346 of record OZ038375.1, on the reverse strand, counting down.
TTTACCGAAAGTTAATAACAAGGTTGTGGCAAATTAAGTAGCAACAATAGGAGAGGCGGCCAATCGATGGGTTCCAGAAATCGTTCAATTGGTGTATGTCCATATCAGCTACTGGCTGCTCGTATAACAAGCCGCGTAAAGAAGTTGGGATTCCCCACCCTCACACTATCCCATAAATTTTTGTTGTGTTATAATATGATAGGGGACATATCCTATACATCAAAAAGATCATCCAAATCGGTCTACGGGTTACGAAGTTAGGTTACAACCCCACCACCTTAAGCAATATCATATAAAACTACCTTTATGTTATCTTTTCGTTTCGGATTACCACAAGGTTCGATATTTGATCAAATACTGATTATTTTTAATAAAATGTTTAAAAATGTTGGCGTATTTGATGTTATTGTTTATCTAATAATACAGGTTTACAAGAAATGCGGTTGGGCAGCTGGAGGTAATTTCAGAAGAAATTTCTGCGTAGAATCCAAATCCGAGGTCAGAATTGGGGCATCACGTCAGGATTTTAAGATATCTGAGGTTATATACTCGAAAAATGGGTTTTTTGGTTTTTTTTTATAGTTGCATAATTTAATACTATTCTTAACCCTCAAAATAAGCTAGGTAGTGGTCACCTATGATCTTTTCTTGTAAAGCTACGAGTTACGACCATTTTAAGAAATGAAGTAAATTACTTCGGAAATGACCCCCAGCTGCACAACATAATCTCGAACACCTGTGTAAGCAATGATCTGTTTTTTACACAATAATTACGAGGATGTATCAAAGAATTTCTGTGATATTGCCCACTTTCCAAACTAACTGTGTAGAAAGTATAGAATACTTGGTTCGGGTGCCGTAGCGAAACGGTTAGAAGAACCCTCTGTGTGATTGTCTGTATGTCAAGGACTTTGCTTAGTAACTACTATTGCTATCAACTTGAAATTTAGCACAGTTATAGAAGTTAAAAAGCGGGGGGGGGGGGGGTGGTGTTATATTCCGTATGGTGTATTATTTAAAGAAGCTTGCTTTAAGTATTCATATATTTTTTAATTTTACATCGGATTAGTTTTTACTTATGTCCAAAACTGGCAACAAAATACCATTCCCCCTTCTCCCCCCTCCTATTTAAATAAATAATTCATACTAATAGAAGGTCTGATATACAGGGTATCCTAAATATGTGGAAACGACTACCTGTTAGATCGGGAAACGATAAAACACGCATTTCATATTGTTGAAAAAGCTGATACCAAAAGTAACCTCCTCGCGGGGGGTGGTTTTCATTGCAGATTCACATTCTACCCTAAAAACTACGCAAGTTTTACTCTTGCTAGGTGGCGCTGAAATTGCAAAAACTATCAAGTGGTTTACGTTTACAATGATAACTGAAGCGATTCCGGGTATGCAACCATACCCTTAGGGGTTTTCAACGTGGCCGATGATCTCCGAGTGGTTTTTAACATACACGACGATTCCCCTGGTGGTTTTGAAGGTGATCGACGATTCCCCGACTGATCCCGGAGGTAGATCATGATACCAAAAATGGCTTTTGAAGAATCCGATGGTATCCAGACATACCCGAAGTGGAGGTTTTTAACGGAACAATTAAAATGAAGATCCAGACATTTGTAACTTACAAATAAAATAAATAAAATTAAAAATTAATTTGTTTTATATTGTACAGAAACTTCAGTGCGCCAGCCTCACTCGCACTTTGCACTTAAAGGGAATTCCGTGTCACTGACATTTTCACTGCACTCCCCAATCCTGATCTGTTGTCAGCAGAAAAGAAGTATGGGTAGCCGCCGGTGGGATTCGAACCTGGGACCTCCGGATTGGTAAGCCGACTCGTTAAAACTTACTCCACCGACGGCATAAACCAAACCGAATGATACCAAATTTTTTACAAACGCCGTCTTCAACATAAAAATAATTCTTGCACCTTTCAAAAGTTGATTGAAATACAATCCTACATTGTATAACACATATAGCAAATGTTATACATATTATTTTCAATTAGCTTATATGAAGAATAAATGCGAAAAAACTAAAAACTAACATAAACGAACTCCATCTTCCGAATCTTCTTGAGTGCTTTAATTTCATTGAAAACAACTACTGTAAACTGAGTAAATCTATGTAAATTTTTTCGATTTGCAATCAGACTAAGTGGTAACATAGTCGATGATCTTGAAAATAGAATGTCTCTTACGTAAAAACAAGCTGATCACTGACCGCGAATATGACTGTAACCTAAAAAGAAGGATAAAACCACAATTCAGTTAGTCTTTCCCATAAGCAAGCGATCACACATTCTTTCTTTCAATTCATTATTGATTGACATAAACATAAGTATTACCAGTATAGCTTCTATCTCGGCTTCCTCAATATGTATCTATTTCCTAAACCGAAGACATTTGTAGAAATTCTCTAGTGAATATGCGGTTTCTGCCACATTAGAAATAATCAGTACTTTTCACGCTTAAAAGTTGTTTTTGTGACTCGAAGAAAATCCCGCAAAGACTGTCTGTCCACTGTGATTGCCATCGCGGCACAATAGGCAAAGATGCGCGAATCTCTTCAAGCCACAACGTCTTATGGTAGTGATCTTTACGAGCCGGTTGCGTCACGTACCTATAATAATAAAGTAACTAGATATCGCGGAATATAACTGTAAAATCGTTCAAATGTCGGTTTCATGATGTTAGCGAGCAAATTATTTCAAACTTGACTACACTTGAAAACTGCATTTACCCGCATAGTACTGTCACATTCGAGCGCGGTCCAGTACTGGATATATAATGACAAGGTAACGACACAAAGCATCCGTTAACTAAGTATCATACTAAAAATAGTCATGAGATAAATTTCCAACGTCAGAATTAATTCTAGTCTTAGGACACCGACTGCACTGAAAGGCTTTGGGTTACGAAAGAATTGTTATGCATACCAAGAGCAAGTATTTTTTTTTTTTTGGTGTCGTGTAGCTTATAACTAATCCAGCATGAGGTGTGAGACGACATCTTCTTCCGTAGCACGTCATTTTGCAGGTGATTAATTTTATGGTTACGCGGCATTTTCTTGAGGTAACAAACTATTTTAAAAAAGACGATTTTAGCAGCTGCTATGCTTCAATGGCATCGAGCGGTTGAACAAGGAATACCGCTGACAATGAGACACCTTTGTGGTGATTGATATTCTGTTGGTGTCACGGAAATTGACAAGAAACTGTTCTGGGGTCAGTGAATGTTTGAATTTTCTGGTCACGTCAAAAATGAACCTCCCAAAATAATCGTTTTCGTGCTTAACTAAAATATTTAGAGGAAAAATAAAGACATAAATTACGTCAGGACTTTTGGGCAAGTACAATAGATTATTTGCATCTTTTCGATAAGGTAATGGTTGCTCTTGAAAATTTTAAGGGACGAAATGTCGTTTAAATATTTTAAGAGTTTCGTTAATGTTATTGCTTCACTTTCTTGGTGTTTTATGACCATTTCCGGATCTGGGGATTTGATCAATTAAGAGGCAATGGAAGAAGTTTGGAGAACTTTTAACATTTGAAGTGTAAATGATGTTAAAGTAATATAGGATAATGTAATCGAAAGAAAGTTCACAGCAGAGATAGTTAGAAATGTTAAATATACGTGGAGCGGAAGATTCGATGAGATAAAACAGAAAAGCACTGGCATCATAGTGTTAAGCACAGGCTTGTATCAGCTCTGCAAGTTTTTTAAATCTTTCTAATTGCCACGTTATGTATATATAATCGAACAAAAACGGCGAATTTGTATGATAATTTTAATGTCTTCAACAATGAGCGCCTGAACGATCACAATAAAATTGATACCTCCAAAGAAGTCACAGGGTTCTAGAAACTATCCTTAATTAGATGTAAGGTGCCTTCCCATTCAGGCCACAGCTGCCTTGATAGTCTGCATGTGGTTAAGTTACTCCATTTCTGCTTAGCGAGCTGAGTAGCCGTAAGGTCAATTTCTCTCTTTACTGATTCTAGCGGCCAGCCGATCGATCTGTCAATAGAGGAATCATCCAGTTGTGATCCCTCCTTTGCCAGCTCATCAGCTGCCTCATTCCCTTGAACACAGCTGTGACCAGGGACCCTGCAGAGAGTAACCTTGTGTCTCGCCTCTAACGTCCGGAGACCAGCCAGACACCTGCCGACCAGCCGTGACCTGACTAAGTTTGAGTCCAGCGCCTTGATAGCTGCTTGGCTGTCGAGTTAATAAGAGCAAAACAATCCCGAATTATGTCCTAGTTGGTCGACTACAATAGATTTGTGCGTAGTTAGCATACAAATAAAAACGTCAAGGATTACGTTCTGCAAATCGGTGATATAAATGTTGAAAAATAGAGGGACAAGAATAGAACCCTGAGGAATAACGCTTCTTAGGAATCAAAAAATTTAGTCTGCCAACTGTTAATTCTGCTTAACTGTGTGCTTCAACGCAGCTATTTTAGACCACTGCATTTCGTTATTCTAACCAAAGATGTATGCACTATTATTTCAAGGTCAAGAATTCGAAGATATACCCCAGAGGAATACTACTGCACAGGTAGACATAGGAAGCCTAACGTCCAGGAAATAGTACGGAAGGCCACAGTAGCGCTGTACTCGTGCAAAAAGGCTATTGGGAAAAGATGGGGTATGGAGCCACGCATTGTGCATTGGTTCTATACGAGTGTCATACGACCTATACTTATGTATGGGATAATTGTTTGGTGGCCGGCACTAAATATAGCAACCCATCACAAAGCAATGAATAAAGTTCAGAGGATGGCAACACTGCTAATAACAGGTGCCCTAAGAACCACACCTTCTAAAGCTCTGAACACTATTCTCCATCTTCTACCGTTGGATCTCTGTGGTAAGCAAACCGCATCCTCGGCCGCCATCAGGCTTAATTCAATCCAGACCTGAAAGCGAACTGACTTTTGTCACTCCAAAATATTGGACAGAAGAACTGCCAACAATATCGACTATACCTCGCCCAAGCCTTTCTTTGGAACAAAATTTGACTCCTTCTTTCCCACCAGATCGGAATGGGAAGAAGATCCTCCCCAATGGAGGGAGTCGGTGCATCTCTACACCGACGGCTGCAAAATGGAAGGCAAAGTGGGTGGAGGCATCTCTCTCATTCCGCTTGCCTGACTACTGCAGGGTGTTTCAGGCGGAAATCATGGCTATAAAGGTAGCTGAGGACCGCCTGAATCATCTAACGCTACCCACAGATAACATATGTATTTTCACAGATAGTCAGGCCGCTATTAAATCCCTCTCGGGAGTATACACTACCTCCAAAACAGTTATAACATGTCGCTCAGCACTAAATGCCATATCTGAGCATCTAAAAGTGCGACTCATCTGGGTGCCTGGACATAGTGATATTCCGGGCAACTGTAGAGCCGACGAACTAGCGAGAATCGGTACCACTCGTCCTGATTCGGACATTTACCACCAGCTGGGTAAACCGCTGGCCACATGCAAACTGGAACTCTTACAGGAGTCTCTCAGGATTGCAAACATTAAGTGGCAGGAGGAACACACCTGCCTGATTACCTGACAGGTATGGCCAAAGCTCGACCCTAAACGGTCAAGGGAGCTCATATTACTCGACCGCAAAACCATTACCAGTACCGTGGCCGTTATCACGGGTCACTGCCTCATAGGCAGACACGCCGATAGACTGGGCGCGCCCTCAAACGACTTCTGTAAGAGTTGCCATGACGAAGAGGAAGAGGAAACCATACTCCACCTCCTCGGCAACTGTCCGGCCCTAGCCAATCGTAGTTTTTGGGCTCCCCCTACTTCAAAGAGTTAACCGAGCTGGGCTCCACGGATGTCAGAAACCTGACTCGATTTATCGGGAGTTCAAAATGGTTCCCGACGACGAATTAAGGATGAACACCCTACACAACCCAGTCAAAATTATTTTGACTTCCCGTGAACTGGTTCCACTGGATACAAGAAACTGGTTCGGTACATAGGGGGCAACATGTTAACCCTCTTATTCCTTAGGTAATTCTATGGGGTTTGTTAAATTCAAGCCTCAACGTGGTAGCACAAAGGGCCTCTTTGGCCTAAGTGTGCCTTCTTAGGCAGCCACTTTACCCTAACCTAACCTACGTTGAATTTTATTGATAACTACCCTTTACCCGTTAAGCAATATAGTACAGGAAATAAACGAATTACACTTCGAAAAATTACCTACAGGAATTTGACTTGATAAATCGTTAGGGGGGCATAAAAAAAGCTTAACTCTAGATTTCCGAATTTCCCCCCCCCCCCTGTTTTTGAGAAAATCCAAAAAAATTTTGAAATGCGTTTTTCTCAGAATCTATGGGTTTTAGAGAAAAGTTTATTGAACAAAAAATGTTCAGGACATTGTAAACTACATTTTTTGTCATTGAAGCCAAGTCGTACGACTAACATTACAAAAGATAGGTGGCGCTAAAGTATCAAAAAAGTGGTTTTTTGGCATTTTCGTTAAGAAAAAATAATTTTTTCATAATAATGTAAATGGGAAAGTTGTTCGTCACAAAAATACCTACATTTTTTATTTAAACAATTTTTTTGTAAAACTTACCGTTCTCGAGCTGGAGCTTGCCAAAGTGTGAAAATTGTACTTTATGGCCGCGCTGAGTCGCGTATTCCATATGGAATAAAGTACAATTTTCACACTTTGGCAAGCTCCAGCTCGAGAACGGTAAGTTTTACAAAAAACTTGTTTAAATAAAAAATGTAGGTATTTTTGTGACGAACAACTTTCCCATTTACATTATTATGAAAAAATTATTTTTTCTTAACGAAAATGCCAAAAAACCACTTTTTTGATACTTTAGCGCCACCTATCTTTTGTAATGTTAGTCGTACGACTTGGCTTCAATGACAAAAAATGTAGTTTACAATGTCCTGAACATTTTTTGTTCAATAAACTTTTCTCTAAAACCCATAGATTCTGAGAAAAACGCATTTCAAAATTTTTTTGGATTTTCTCAAAAACAGGGGGGGGGGGGAAATTCGGAAATCTAGAGTTAAGCTTTTTTTATGCCCCCCCTAACGATTTATCAAGTCAAATTCCTGTAGGTAATTTTTCGAAGGAACCCTATTTTTTCGTGCTTCGTTTCCTGTACTAATACCACCCTATAATTTCGGGTGTCTAAATGAAAGACTTTTGTAAAACCACATCATCCAGTCCCCTATCACCAGTGGCGGATCTAGCATTTTACCATGAGGGGATGCTGTTTTAAGTTTTTACATGTAAACTTATTATTAAGGGAACTGTTCGATTCACTATAACAGTTATAAAGTACTTCTATTTTGGTGGAACCTATGAACAAATGATAGTGATAGTGATTACGTGCTTTATAGGGTGAAAAGTCTGGAGTGCGGGTCCTACTACTGCTTTCCTAAAAAAAACATAGAAAAGCGTCTCTGACTAGAAGTTCAAATGTTGTTGTTGATTAAAAATTTATACGTTCAATATTTTGGATAAAATACTTTCACCAATGACATCTTTTTCGAACATTCATTAAGAAAAAGAAAAATTACGGCCTTCATTGCCTATCATCATTTTGAAATCATACTCGACTAGTTCATTTAAACTCTCCGATCTGCAAATTGTGGCCGTGCGTTCCAAACTAACGACGCAATTAGATCTAATCCTAGCCGTTCTTTACAAAAACGCAAGTGACCACTCCTTAATGGGAATTGAATTATTGTGAACTTAGGACCTTCGAGTTTACTTTAAATTTAAAAATTCATAAAACATTCGACATCATTTTAGGGTCTAATACAACCACAACCACTTTGCTATATATGTAGTTCCAATTTTGACGCCCAGTCGGTTCAAATCAGAATCGATAAAAATAAGAGTAAAAACCTCCCAACCGAAATATGTAAAAATATTACAAAATTACAACACCATCCCTGCTCAATTGAAATCTAATAGCAAAACATAAAAGCTACCAAAAGAAAAAAGGAGACCAACCACGTTCATATGCTAATTTGACGTCATAAAGAATTTTTTGGGATCACACTGAAAGCACATTGACATCATTGGTGCGATGATGGGTTACATCACCTGTCCTCAAAATTTGTGCAAATTTAACACCGAACTAGAAATGACATGTATGTATATTTCGTAACCCTCACGAAAAATTGGATTTTCTCTCAAGCAGCTTCGTGCTCAAGCAAAATTTTTTGTCTTATTCATGTTTTACCTTCATCTCTCCTTCATTTTTTATGACGAATTTTTATTAGGACACCTCTCCGACGGTGTACAAAATTCTGGACAGAGCTCTTGAATAAATAAATATATATTTTCTTGCATATCTATTTTTACTTCCCACGATCTATGATTTTTTTAGCACCCAGAAAATTTGATTTTTGTTCCCACAGGTGAGAGGTGCATTTTCAATTTAATGTTTATGTTGAAAAGATGATGTTAGATAGGATTGAATGTGAACTGCGAATTTAATTTGTCAAAAAAAAACAGAAAAAAAAGGAAAAAAAGCGTTCAATATTAAAAGAGGTCAGTGGCGAACGAATTCAACAAGCCGATTAATAGTATTGATGAAATTGGAATTGGTTCGTTATTGCTGAATTAATTTCATTACAACAAGTCGAAAGGGAAATGAATGGACAAATCGTGCTGAGGTTTTCCTTTTAATTTATTCAATTTATTCGATTGCACTGATTTGGTTTTGTGTTTCTGCAAAAAGTGTAAGAAGTTATTCACAGTTCGAGGAATTAAATAAAATTTTTTATTTCAAGATGATTATTGCAGTAGTTAATGAATAAGTGCTCATCAGCAGACATAATTTCTGCAAATATTTAATGGTCCTTAATAAAATTTTCAGCTGAACGTTAAGCTATTTACTTCAGCTGTGGTGCTTCACCAGATTTAAGTTTTCGTTTGCCTTTGTAAAAGCACAGTAAAATTCAAGAAGGCAGTACTCACTGCTGTAATGAACGACTATCCTTTTATATATTAAGGAGTTGTTATAAAGGCAAACTTTATGTACCTTAAATTTTGTATGTGGCGTAATTTAGGTGTAGGTCATATCGAGAGATGTTGTGAATAATACTGGCCAATAATTATTTGGTGAAAAAATTAGACCAAAATAAGAAAAAAACTTTATCCGTGTTGGAGCTTGAAAATTCAAGTAAGCTTAGCTTACGAATTGCATAAAAAAATAAAATTAAGGGAGAGATCATTAATTATAAACTTTCATAGAGCTCCTGTTCAGTTTTTTTTTTTTTTTTTTTTTTTTTTAAATTGACTATTTTCACCATTCAATATGAGCAAACTTGTGCTGACAAAAGGTTCAATGTACGAAGTCCGAAAAGTCCCAGCCTCTTAATAAGGTAAACGGTTCTGTTTCTATTGCGTAGAATCTGTTGGCAACCGCATACCAAAATTATTACTCCTATTTTAAAAGGAGGATACAAAGGTCGTAGCTCGCAAGAGGCGGTAGGATACAAAGGGGGTAGCTCGCAAGGGGCGGGAGGATACAAAGGTGGTAGTTTGCATGGGCGAGAGGATACAAAGGTCGAAGCTCGCAAGAGGCGGGAGGATACAAAGTTCTTAGCTTGCAAGAAGCGGTAGGATACAAAGGGGGTAGCTCGCAAGGGGCGGGAGGATACAAAGGTAGTAGTTTGCATGGGAGAGAGGATACAAAGGTCGAAGCTCGCAAGAGGCGGGAGGATACAAAGGTCGTAGCTTGCAAGAGGCTGGAGGATACAAAGGTCGAAGCTCGCAAGAGGCGGGAGGATACAAAGGTCGTAGCTTGCAAGTAGCTGGAGGATACAAAGGTCGAAGCTCGCAAGAGGCGGGAGGATACAAAGGTCTTAGCTCACAAGGGGTGGGAGGGTACAAGGGTCTTACCTCGCAAGGGGCGGGAGGATACCAAGGTGGTAGTTCTAACTGTGTTTATCATTCATAGGCTACCATACCATTCGTTAATTTCACAAGCCGTCATTTTTCACACTATAGTTGCTTTATTCCAATTTCCTAACTCGTGGACCGATTTTGATAATTCTTTTTTCCTTTCACTTGAATACCCTCTCATCCTCCCCACACGTTACTTTTAGTCAATTTCTTTTGGAATATAATATACTACATTTGATTTAAGGATTTGTATAATTCTTTTTTTGTTATATATGGGGGTCATCCCTCCTCTTACCTTAACCACTTAACCCACCCACACTAATTTTTTTAAGTCAATTTTTTAATTTTTTTTTGAATATAAATAGCAATTTTGTGTTGCTTCCGAGACAAAACTTTTCACCTTCAGTTGCTTTAGTCTCTCTCCCGAAAGTGTGGACCGATTTGCATAATTCTCTTTTGTTAGTTAGAGCACAATCCTCCCTATGGCCTACCCCCCCCCCCCCCCCCCCACTATGATCTACATGCACTTTCCGAGAGCCGTAGGCAAGGGCACCAGCTAGTAAAGAAATTAAAATGTGAACGTCTTACTTCTCTAAAGACCGTAAAATATTAATGTTTTAACAGATACAAAATTATATCAAAAGAAGGAAATATAGTTACGAATCTGCAGTTAAGATGAGATGCGCTGGATCCTAGTAAATGAGATACACTGCTGCTATTAGCTTTTACTAAGTCATTTAATAATGTACAGTGTTGCTTGCTTCAAACTAGGATTTCTCATCACTTGTATTTTTCTGTCTTCACTTGTCTCATTACTCCAAGTGATGCACGGAGTTCACAAGGCTCTATCCTACGGCCATTATTGTTTTTGTTTTTTTTTAATAAAGGATTTACTAGTCTTTTTTAAACATGTATCTCTTAGTATGTATGTAGGAAATCATATCGGAGATGGAAGGCATATCGGAGATGGAAAGCGTATCGGAGATGGAAGCGGTTTCGAATTGCTCAGTTCTGGGAAAACTTCCGTACTTTGCGCAACACTGTAAATAGGAAAATACTTCACGCTAAGACCCAATATCATAATTCTAAATATAATACTCGGCTGCCCACTAAAAAACTGTGGCGTAACTTGTCAGCAGTTGGTATTGGTAAGACAAGAGGTGGCATTATAGAAGACGATATAAATTATTTGAATAGGATTTTAACGTCCAACGGATCCTCTGGTACAAGTTCATATACAAATCTTGATAATGTGTTTGATGGTCGTGACCCTTCCGAAGGCTTCTCGTTTAATCCAGTTACTGATATTGATGTCTGTTCTGCAGTGATGTCCTATAAAATCTAATGCAATTGGATTGGATTACTTGTATCCAAAGTTTATAAAAATACTGCTTCCAATCATTCTCCCCAGTCTCACACATCTATTTAACAATATTATAGTTAGATCAACTTTCCCAAAGATATGGAAGATTTTAGGAAATAGGATCTATTTCTATGAAGTCTACAAATCCTGTGGAATATCGTCCGATATCTATCCTACCATTTCTTTCTAAGGCTTTTGAAAAAGTTCTTCATGCGCAGATTATACTCTATCTTGAAAGCAACAACCTTTTGTCAGATTTTCAATCAGGCTTCCGAACTAAACACAGTTTTACCACCTTGCTCAAAATCAGTGATGACATACGAATTTCCTGTGACAATGATGATTTTACAGCACTGGTTCTACTTGATTTCTCGAAGGATTTCGACAAAGTTAATCACATGTTTTTGTACTGGAAACTTGGTTCGTTATTTAACTTTTGTAATGCTGCTGTATTGTCATATTTGAGGGGACGCAAACAAACGGTTATCTGCAATGATAAGTCATCTGATTATCTTCATATCTTAAGTGGGGTACCTCAGAGATCTATCCTCGGTCCTCTTTTCTTCTCAATGTTTATTAATGATCTTATAACTGTTATATGTTACTGCAACTATCATCTTTATGCGGATGATATACAGCTGTATATTTGTAGACCGCTGGGCTTGGTGGAGGACGCTATTTGTCGTTTGAATGATGATCTGAGGAATGTGTTTATATGGGCTGGTAAAAATTGTTTAAATCTTAATGCCTTGAAATCCAACGCTATTATAATCTACAAGTCTAATTTAGATACTATATTTCTTCTTTCTCAAGTATTACTCTTGATAATGTAGTAATTCCCTATAGTGATTCGGTTAAAAATCTTGGAATTATTTTTAATATGTCTCTAAGCTGGTCAGATCACGTAAACAGTGTCGTGGGTAAGGTATACGTAAGCTGTCCTTATCTGCAGCTTATACGCCTCAAGTAACTCGTCTTCTGCTTGTGAGATTCTTGTTGATTCCGTTGTTTTCATATGGTTGGACTACGACGATTTGATCATGTGTCTTCTTTCTCTAATGCTGTATTGGGTTGTCCCCTTGATTTGTACTTGAATTTTCGTGCAACAATGTTTCTACGTAATTTAAAGAGCCATCCTACTTGTATATCAAACTAGAATTCTCTCAGTCTAGAAGAACTTTCTCACTAAATATACCGCGTTTTACCTCTCAACCTAGCGAACGCCAGTTTTTGGTGAATCCATTAGGCTGTGGAACCTTCTTCCTATTGAACTGAAAAGAACCAGCAACGGCCGTAATTTTCAAGAAGATCTTTTTGAATATTTCAAATCTACATTGAACTGAATATTTGGAATATTTTATTTAAGTTTTGATTATTATTAAGTATTCTATTTGTATTTAACCGCAGTTTTTGAATTTGAACCCTGTTGTTAAGTTATTTAATTTTTGTGTTCTCTTTATAAATACTTCCTAAACTTAGCTTTAAGATGTATAATCTTGTTAGTGTAGTGTTTTAATAAATTATTTTTGAATTTGAAATCAAAGAAAAATTAGCAACTGGTGAGATTCGATCTTGAACCGAGGACCATGCGCATGATATTCCATCACCCTAACCATTGCGCTACCAGTATTGTTGCTGGTTCTCCGTTTCATAGTTCCTTTTCATGGAGAGGCCTCAATGTGGATCGCTGATACTGTACAGATATATCAAACCAAAAATAACGAAAATTTAAAGCCCTTAAAAAATTGATGAGGCCTCATGTGGATCGCTGATACTGTACAGATATATCAAACCAAAAATAACGAAAATTTAAAGCCCTTAAAAAATTGATTGATGTTAAAAAAATCACTTTTGGCATTTTTAGGGATCAATCAAAAGGAATATAGCGAACCCTTATAGGACCACTTTGTTCTCGATCTGTCCGTCCGTCTGCTTGTTTCTCAAGAACGGCTAGAGGTATTGGATTTAATACCAAATACTCAAGTCTACAGCCTCATAATCTTGTAAAAAATTCAATTCTAACTCCCGGACTGACTGACACATCAAATCTTATAGGGTACTTCCCGTTGATCTGGAATCTTGAAATTTGACACCAAAGAAGGTCTCATAGCATAAGAAAGAAAGAAGTCCGAAAATCATAATTTCTAATTCTATGTGGAATTATACTTAACAAACTTAATTTGGAGGTTTTTTTCATACCCCACATCAATCTCTCTAGCTCTCCTAACCCTTGTGGGACATGGAGCTTCAGCCGATTCGAGACAATATTTACAAGTGGATCTACAATTTTAAGTGGATTCCGAAAAACTGAGATTTATTCTGCAACCCCAATGATCTTTTTATCGTAATCTGTTGTCAGCAGAAAATAACCATTGGTCGCCGCCGGTGGGATTCAAACCTGGGACCTCCGGATTGTTAGGCTGACACGTTATCACTTACTCCACAGGCGACTTATAACACAAAAATATCGCCCATCAATATACCAATTTGCATACACATAAGCATAGTCAGTAATCAAATATTGTTGCTAGATATACTTGATTTCATCACGACCCCTAGAACCATCTATTATCTGATGATGTCACCACAAAATCCATAGTGGTGGAAAAGTGAGTTTGGATCTAAATGAGAAAACACTTGGAATCTTGGGCCCGAACTTGTATAGCTTACCTACTTAAGGCAAAAAAACGTTGGTATTTAAAATGGTGTAAGTACGGAACCTTCGCCACATTTTTTATTTACATTCCAGTTCGACTCAGGATCGCTATACAGGGGTATTTGGGATCGCTAAAAGAGTCTGTGGTTATAAGTTAGAAACGCATGATGGCGGCTCCAAGATGGCGAACGAATTTCGCCATTTATGGTCTGAATTGACTCAAAATCGACATCTTGCTGTGTCTGATGTGTGAGATTATAAATTGGTCAAAATTTTAGGAATTCACGGTTGTGGCTCTAAGATGGCAGACGGCTTTTATGCTTTACGGTCTGATTCAGCTGAAAATCAACATCTGAGGATTGTCAAAGTAACCGATTGCGACTATTTGGTCAAAATGTGCTACAGTTCGCGGATTTAACTTATGGTGGTTGCACTATATTGTGCCACTTCTGTGGAACGTCACACCTAGCTTCTCATCACCAATTTACTTGAGTAAGGTTTAGTAGTTAAATGATAATAAAGTTATCTAAACATTCACGTACAACTTTACAACGTGCTGACGACTGAATGGCTTCAAGGTGAAAATATGAGAAAGAGGACAGCAAGACTGAGGAGTTCATATTGCCTCGAAGGCAGTTAATAAAGCAAACAGTTCTAGAGTTGTTACTTCTAAATTGAAAAGAGTCAAGTTTTATGAATTTAAGCCTACTAAGTAAGGCAGTAAAATGAGAGGTTACTCCAAGAAAGCCTACAAAGTGCGCAGTGATAAAAGCGAAGCTAGATTGCCTCAGCCCGGCTAATGTAGTCTTGATTAAATATTGACCAAATATACATGTCGTCGGTGGAGTAAGTGATAACGTGTCGGACTACCAATCCGGAGGTCCCAGGTTCGAAATCCACTTCAAATTGTAGGTCCACTTGCAACCGTTGTCTCGAATCGGGTGAAGTTCCTTCTAATCCCGCCTTCTTCTTTCTCTACCCCACAAGGGGTTATGAAAACCAGAGAGAGCGAACTACACACGGAGAGAAAATTCCATTAAGAATTACGGCTCTACTTACCATAATCGTGTTGATCGTTATTTAGATCCTTCCAGGAAATTTTTACAGAATGGCATCATCGTAAAATTGTTGTGAATCAAAAATTTAAGAAAAATCGACAACCTAATATATAATTTCTTTTGGAATAACCGGGAAAATTTACGGCTCTCCACCGTAATTTTCCCAGTAATCTCCGTTGATTCATGAAGCTCATCATTCAGGAATACTATAGAATTGGCCTAACAAAGGTGCAATCTACGAGGAAGTAACTAAAGGAGAAGCTCTATCGTGTATATGTAGTGTGTTTGAGCATGGCAAGTTTTTGTTTGGCGGCTGGGTCTGTGCTGTCAAATTTTTTCGCTTTTTACTACGAGTAAGTAGGCTTTTTATCTGTTTCCTGGGTCTTAGCTGTCACTTAGTGTCAGTGTCGGCACACAATTTATTATTTCGTTCAATATTTTAAAATACGCGTCAAAACCCCCGAACATAAAATACTTTTTTAATCGCCTGCCTTTCGCTTATGAGATTGTATGCATCGGAATCTAATACAAGCTTAAAATTGCCACGATTTCCTGAGCTTCTTTCTTCTCCTTTAGTTACTTCCTCGTAGGGTGCAATTAAAGAGCCGAGTGATATAAGCTTCCTCATATTCCTTTGCCCTTCTTTTAATAAAACCCTAAGTCAATAGCTTTACAACAATCCCATCAATGTGGTCATTGAAGGCAAAACGTCTATTCAGCCAAACTCCCACGTCTTGAGTCTTATTAAGTTTTTCCAGTATACAACCATACATTGTGTAGCTGACGTCAAAAGGATTTCTTTACGAGTAAACGAAATAGGAGTAAGAGGAAGGTAATTAATAGAGCGCCATCTGTAAAAGGCACCTAAGTCAAAATTAATAATTTCACAGTTGTGTACGAAGGTAACATGAAATATGTTGGCATCGTCAGCATCAGAGAGTATTTTGAAATATCTCAAAAACATAGATACATCGTTGATGTTTATAATAAATAACATCGGGACAAGATGGGTTCCTTCAGGCACACCAAAGGTATAGCTAATATACTTGGATAGCGATCCGCGAAACGACATGCGCTAGGTTCGACATGATAAGTGTGAACGAACCCAGTCAACAAACAAGTATAGAAACTCAAGGGCAGCTAATTTCTGATTCAAAATCTGAAAATTTATTCTGTAAAATGCCGTGCAAATATGTGTGAAGTCTCAATTTTGGGTTAACAGAAATAAGAGAATTCGAAAGGTTTAGGTTCCTTTCTTCAACCCGTCCGGGAAAGTACCAGAAAATGGTTTCCAATGACATACTAATACCTCAAAAACTATAGCAGAAGAGGTAAACGGGAGCACCATTAGGACCGCACGAGAAACTACCAGTCAAATTATTGATGTGTTTCGCGACCGAGTTATAATATAGAGAACGTTGTCCGGTAACTAAAATCCTTAAAGCCAGTATCACGGTTATCATCAAGGAAGGCGGTAATAAAAGTCGCCAAATATATTCGCAATCTTTTAAGGATCACTACTGCCAGTATTACCTAGCATCAATAGAATAGAGTAACTGTCAGTGTAATCCTTAGAGTTCTGAAATCTTCAAAACTCTACTCTGCCCATCCTCTATGCGAACTAAGTAATGTTTCACGCCTGCAGTGCTTCCTACTATTGTTCACCTTATTTAAAGTCTCATTGCATCTCGCTATCTATCGCTCTAATCAACGCCAAGTGCTTGCAACTATAGATAAACTCAAAATTACTCTTCCTAATTTAGTGTACAAAAAGAGAGCAACAACATTCTAACTTCAAAGAACACTTAAAATTATTTCTCTAATAATCTTTGGAAAACTTAATCTTTAGATAAAGCCAAACTTGCGTCACATAATTACCAAACATGGCAACAAACACGAAAAACAAAGAAGCTCAACTTCGAAAATCTTCCACAACCGCCAACGTTCTCATTCCCGCTTTCCTCCTCATAAAACAATTCCCACAAAGGATAAAACCATGTGAAATTAAAGCGAACGAACACTAAAAGTTTTCCTATTTTCCTGATTGCACTTACCATAGTTGACGTCAAAACGCAGTCTATTTTTAGCCCGCTTGGGGGCACAACAAACATCCGGTTCAGTGGACTATTTTTTGCTTCTATACTTAGTTGATCCTTGACTAAATATAATACTATTTGCAGGTATTTAATCGCATATTAAACTTCCCTTTTTTCACAATTAACAAATTTCCTTGGGGGCGATTGGATGAACTCAGGGAGATTTGCTGCTGCATGGCCGGAATTGATGCAATACCTTGGCTTAATTCGAAGCTCTGGCGTGATGCATTTTCGATATTGATTTTAAGGAAGTTCACGTGGAGGTGGTAGTTTAGGTTATTGAATTTGTGTTTCCAGGAGGGAAACTTGCACGAGCAGGAAGATGTGGTAATAAATTTTTTCTGACGGCTTTTAGAAAATTAAATGTTGTGGAAAATATTGTTTCAACTTGTTTTAAGAGGAGAATAAGAATTCTGACACTTTTGAACGTTTTTGGTTATGAATATTGCACATGTGATGGAAGGTTAGAAGTGGACGTAAAACCTTTCTAGCAATCGTACAACCCACTTAAGTATGTACGTGTAAAATTGTCAATATTTAGGGAAAACGGGTAAACGAAAATTACATATACGAGGGTCATTCAATAATTAAAGAGACAAATTGGTCTGGGGAAAATATGGTTGGTAGGACAAGTTTGGTTTTAGGACTTTAAGTTGGCATCACTGAGATGAGTCCTGATCAGCTGTTGGATCAACGTTTCTGTGTTTATAACCACAAAATTAAGTTTAACGATGGCAAGTCCACTTGAAAATTCCACATTGTTTGAACAACGTTCTGTGATTCGTTTTTTACTTGCTGAAGGTGAAAAACCAGCTAATATATACTCTAGAATCACTAAAGTGTATGGTGAAGCATGTAGAACGTTTCAACTTTTTTTTTTTTGAGTAACTATTGTGATTACCTCGAAGAACAGTATACAATGAACAGCCAATACTACTCAGATATGCTTTTGAACAAAGTGAAGCCAACTATAAGAGAGAAACGTCGTGGATCTCAGAGGAGAGGTGTGATTCTCCATCAAGACAACGCACGTCCTCGCACTGCTCAACTAACCCGTGAAACCATCAACAAAATAGACTGGGAGTAACTGCCTCATCCTCCTTACAGTCCCGATTTAGCACCATGTGATTTCCATTTGTTTAGTCCATTAAAGAAGGCATTACGTGGGAAGAAGTTCCAGGATAACGAAGATGTCAAAAAATTTGTGGGAAATTTGCTCAAACGCCAATACAAAGCAGTACTTTGCAGCCGGTGCAAAATAGTTAGTAACCCGTTGGAAAAAGTGCATAAATGTGGGGATTATGTTGAAAAGTTTTGTTTTGTAAAAATAAAAGGTTTTTTTCTCAGACCAATTTGTCTCTTTAATTATTGAATGACCCTCGTAATTCAATGTCAATTGTAACAAGTGGACCCTAGGTGGTTTCCAAACCTACTAATCAGTTTTACAACGTCCGTTATTTGAGACATTTTATTATCAGTTGAAAACAGCCGTAAGTGTCCGCTCGATCAGCGACTTCTTTGTTTTTATTTTCTGGGTTAAATATTAAATGTTGCTCTTTTTGCATAAAGCAGAAGTTAAGTAAGAAAAAATTATCAATATATTTAATAAATGGTGAATTTAAAGTCGGTAAAGCTTTTTGTAACCTCATAGAGTTTTTTAAAAGGGCGATTAAGTCGTCGACGGTGTAAGGGATAACGCGTTGGCCTTTCAACATAAGAACCTCAGGTTCAAACCCCACCCTCCCTGTTTGTGTGCTGATGACAACAGATTCCGATAAAATACCATTGGCGGTTGCAGTGGTTTAATTATAGATCCAGTTGCAATTGTTGTCGTCGATTACAGTAAAAAAATAATAACTTCTTCGGTTACCTTTGCCTTGTGTAACCGTGTATAATCGTGCTGCAGAATTATTAGCTAAGTTTTATTGCCGACTTTTTGCCATAATGAAAAGTTTAAAATTAGAAATCCAAAGTTGAAGTGAAGAAAATTATGTAATCACTACAAACAATTGTAAAGTCGTCGATGTAGTAATGAATAAGTTGGCCTTTTATCATAAGGGTCCCAATTTCGAACCATACTGGCGGCGACCCATGATTGTTTTCAAGTGAAATCAGATTACGCTAAAAGCTAAGGGGGGTTGAAATTGTTCAACCACTTTCAGTCATTGTCATCGAATCGGGTAAAATTTTTCTCTCGCCAAATGCTACTTAAGAGGGTACGGCGAGAAACATTTTTAAGACATCATCAAGTCGTACAATAATTGTTGAATGGAATAGAAGATTTATACGGAAAGAGAAAGCATTGAAGATGATCTATGCTGTGAATGATCGTCGACATTAACCAACGAGAAAATGAAGAAATTTATAGTTATAATTATGACAGATCTTATTAGAGCTCTTGAAGCTAAATTGCAAGCACTTAGTAAAGATTTTGTTTCCAACAATGTTTCCAAAACAAAAACATATGCCGCTTCGCTAAACCACATGAAAAACGATAACAAGCAAGACTCCCTTAAGAAATTTCTTGTAATACAACGTATTGATTTCCAATCAAGTTCAATATGGATTCAATAATTTATCAAATTAAGAGAAGGTTTGGAGACTATCGAAAAAGAACGATTTACGAGCATTATAAGCCATTAATAAAACTAAAAAAAATTATAAACGTAAAACCAAGCCAACTTGGGATTTAAATTAAACGAGTGTTTGCTATTATGATAATTTTTTCATGTACATCTTATCCCAACGTTGGAAATACCACAGGGTTCAGTTCTTTTACCAACCCTATTTCTATTTTTTATTACTAACTTTTTTTTCTCACTTTTAATTTTCGATAGCGCCTTGATGTCGCATACTCTTTCGATTCTGAAATGAATTCTCGTGGCAACTCACAAAAGTCAACCGAGAAGGGATTCATTAAGCAACGACAATTCTACGACCCTAGCTTGGGGCAGAGCAAATCATGTCATTTATGTCGACAGAGTGAATATACCTAACTCATCCTATTCAGTAATCTTAGCTGGATCATACCCATATGAAAATACTAAAATGAGTTGAAGCGCTTGGAATTGCTATAAAGATGTGAGAAATAAGTCACATCAGGCCTAGTTATGAACGCGGACAGTGCGTTGCCAAAATATCGGTATTATTTGAGCAGGGGCCAAATACACTGCACTGTTCTTGTTAAACAAAGTTCAAGCTAGTAATCTTACTGGCGATCTTAGAAGCTCTGAAATGATTAACTCTATCTATACCCGCCAGGCCCGTGCGTGGGGGGGGTTGTCCAATTTCATATACATTTTAGGTTCACACTCCGTGCGCACGGGCCTGATACTCGCTGTCTCTTAGAGCCAGTTTCACAGTTCAAGCTTAAACTCAGTTTAATTCTTTTACGCCGTTTCGCTGTGATATCTCAAGCTTAGTTTAAGCCCCCAAGAATGACCGCTTAAACTCAGTTGAATTAACTGCCTTTTCCGTGGAAGGCCATGCACTGCAAATCTTAGAAACCTGCGCTAAAAAGCCTCAGTATTAGCAATACGTACAAAAAAAATGTGGAGCTAAAGGGATTGTTAAACTGCTTAGACCATCTCTTTACAAGCCCAAGGAAATTTGTAATTAACGTGATCAACGAAAGACAAATGTGGTTCACAAGCAACTCCCAAATCCTTTACTCCGTCAAGTCTAGTTAGTAAGTTGCTACTTACAGAATAATCATAGATCAATGGATTCTTCCTTCTAGTATACGAGACAAACGTAAACTTATATTGTTATATTCTGGCGAATAGGTCAATTAATTCTAGGCTTCTGCCTAAGAAGTGCGCCTTCTGAGTTAGAAGGATTAATTCCATATTTCAACGTTGAGAGGCATATTGTTTGCAATACACAAATAATTAAAAGACTGCAGTTAGCTCAAAATAAATTAATATCAGAAAGAAAACGAACAATTTTAGCATCGTCAATATAACATAACATTTTCGAGTTCGTCAAGATGGAATCCATGTCATTGATAAAAATAATAAATAAAGAAGCGGTCCCAAATGACTGCCCTTCGGTATAAACGGGTTTACTGCATACTATGTAAAATTTGCGAATTTCAATACATGTGGGTTATGTGGGAATACCATGTCGTTTCAGATGGTATTAACATTATATGGGCTAACACTTTTATGGTATACTACGGTATCGATACTACATGCATTACAACGTAATTTATAACCAATTATAACTTACAGCTTTCTTCGAAGTAATTAAAAAGTAATAAATATGGCACCTCGTCTGATGTAATGACAATGAAGTTTACGTCAGATTGAGTCTAAGTCTGCTCAAAATGCATCTAACGAGAATTTGTTTTGCTTTACGACACTAAGCATTTTCGTTTTAGTCTCCGCTTTCCAATATGTCAGGTAATTTAATGTAAAAACTAGTTTCTATTTTGTTTAGAAGCAGCAAAAGTTCGACCTCTTGGTATATTAAAAAATGGCAAGACACATAAACTTCAATTCATCTGAAAGGTATCGTTTACCACAAATAATTAAGAGAAAATTGCCACGATACCCACAGCAAAGTGATCAATCTATTTCCCCTCTAACTCGATAACACTGAAACTAATCCACAAACAATAAACTTTTGAGGTCACTGACTCGCTCACGTGATTCATAATTATCTCAATTTTTAATTAGCTAGTGTGTACTTCACCTCAACCTACAGGTAGGTTAGTATCACACGGGCTCCAACAACCCAAGTCTACTCTGTAACTCAAAACGAATACAGAAAAATTCTCGCTTCAGGGGTAATTTAGCACCGGCGGAACTCGTCTAGATTCAGTACATCGCGAAACGAGACAAATACGTCATGTCTCCACGGCATTGTTATGCATAAACAAGAACTCCATGAAATTCTCACTTTCTTGGAACAAAAATTTTGTGGTTGTTGACCTTCTTACGTAATTCAGGTAAAAAAAAGCTGCAAGTTCACGAATTTAATGAGAAGAAATCAGATACGCTATTTCGGTAGTGGATAACGTCTTAATTGTGAGCCATGGGGGGCAAAAGTTATAAACAAATGTACGTTGAATTTGCGATGAATATAGACGTCCGATCCCCGCAGGAGTTTCCAAAATCGGAATCGTTCCGGATAATTAGAACTCCCGCAACCTGTACCGACTGTGCTACCGAATCATTTGCCTGCCGAGGATGATTACATGAATTAATTAATCAGATCACTCAGGTTTGTTAGGTCGTCGGTAGCGTATCGGACGTGTCCATCATTAGAGGCACCTCTATCCACCTCTTAACGTTTCTCTGTGGGTTTTCTCCGTTATTGGAAATTTTTTACTTCATATTTTCACGTTCTACTTATTAAGCGTAACATTGCGATGTGTGTATTTGGGTAATTTCTAGACTCGACTATAGGTGCTGCTTCTCCCACTTGCTAGTATCAGGTTCTGATGCACCAGCATTGCTGTACAACCTAGAAACTTGCCTGGGAAATTAGGAGTTATGATGATAGAAGCTCCAGACGCAAGTGTGTGGTAGTACGTGGACTGTTACTCAGTCGAAAGCCATAAGTGACCTATATTTTGAGGTGCTGAAAAGATAGTATGAACAGCACTTACCGGAGCATATTAGTTGCGGCCGACTAGCACTACGGTGTGTTCTCGTACACTGATTACCTGGCCGGGCTGTGCTGAATTATATGAAATTGAGTAGAAAATTTGCTCTATTCGTGTGTTCTGGAATAGCCCAGGCTTTAGAGTAACGAGGCAAATTGGAAAAATTAAGTCAAGAGGAATTAAGTTCGAAAACGATTTTGATGGTTTTTGTTTTTTGATTTTTCTGGAAAGTGTCTTTGCAGTATTAGGTTACTTCTATCTGCATTCATTGTGTCTAATGATTTCGACATAGTTATCTGGATTTCTCGGTAGTTGAGTAAATTATTGATACCATAAAATTATGCTATGGTTGAAATATTTGCAGAGAATGTAAGCAAATTATATCCACACAAGTTTAAACAATTGAATGCCGGGCAGAAGTACTTTCTTTATTTGATTGCGATATTGAGGATGCTTTTAAAGGTGATAACAATTTTTTTACCGGACTAGGCGTAGAGTAACTACTTTTGTGTGGTTTACTTTTAACTGTCATGCCGCTTTCGAAGAACCAGCTTTTTTAAACCGTAATAAGTCTAGATTTGTTTATTTGCCAATCCAAACAAACCCCATTCTAATTAATCAATGATCGTGTCAAGAAAATCATTCGAAGATGAGATATTTTCACAGGCAAAGCAAAACTAGAAAACTGACGGAATTAATAAGATGAAAGATGCGATCTAAGTCCTCTAAGTCACTTCACGAATAACGAAATATACCACGAAATTAACTGTATTATCAAGTTTGTTGGGGTAAGTTTAAGGGACTATTCCAATCTAATTCTTCAGCTTGACCTTAAACTGATTAAGACAGTTTGCCTATATCACATTAATAAAAGTCATATCCGACCTCACACTGTCACTATAAGAAAAGCCACAGCCTACTCTAGCTATAAGCCCGGAAGCTGACACGAACAGCTGAGCATTGGTGGTGTAAGCAACCAAAACTTGGTACAGTAAAGAATAGGAAAAGGTTGGGGAATTTTACTTTTTCGTAGTCTATCTTGCAGTACTTTTAAAGTCTCAACCTGGAATTTACTTGACGTGAACCTACAAATGTTCTGAACATGTGAAAACGACAAAAAGTATCTCTCTTTACAATTTTCATGTGTTTTAAAGGGCTAACGTTCTTGTACTATTTTTATTGAAGTATTGTGCTTAAAATGCGTGAATGACATCAGCGTTTCTCTTTGGTTTTGGTTACGAGAGTGTGCAATTTTATTTGTGTGCAAGAATTGGTTAATCTGTGGTCCAACAAAATTGAAATAATGACGTAACACTTGGTGTTTTCCAGGTTTGTATCTAGAGTAGGCTGGGGCAGAGCTATTCTGTATAACAGTTATACAATTGCTTTGATTTATGACCGAGTAAATTGGCGTGTGAACTTAATTGCCGAAGATTAAGCAAAAAAAACGAATCTGGATAACTTAGTTCAATTGATCTGCTTGCTCCAAACTTTGCTACTAGGTCTGCTTACTTGTGACGTTATAGGGCTGTTATGATTTCGAAATTTTTTAAAAAGCACTTTTGCTAAAGCGTCCGTTGTAATTTTTGTTGAAAGTATTAACTATGAAAAGTTTAATTCGTGAGTTTTTGCAGATTTTTTGTATCGGGAATTTCGAAATTAGAGAGGAAGAATGGAAGAAGGATAAGAGGGAAGAGAGAGTTACGCGTTGATAACTACCTTGAAAGCGAATATCTCGTAACTGAAGTGTCAAAATTATAAGGCCTCAAAACATTTTTTGTTGCATTTTAGGAGACCTTAACCGACGGGTTAAGGGGGTAAATATTCATTTCTTGAGGCTCAGTTTTGAAAAATATCTTGATTTCTATCTTTGGGTTATCAATTAATGTTTGTATATTATATTTCATCGTCATAGAAGGATTAATCAAAACAAACGTGAAATTTTTTAAATTGGCGGTCTATTTAAGCCCAATTGTCAGATCAAGTTTTTATTTTGTGTTGGTACACTTGTCCTTGACGTTTTTTACCAGTGATGGGCATTATTATTTTCAATTAAATAAAGATTTTTTTTAAAAGTCGAATTAAAATTATTAGAATAAATTTTTATTTGGTTTTAAATTTATTTTAAGTCATTCACGAATAATTAATTTTTATTTGGTGCAACTTATTTGAATTTCAAATAATCATTTGCTATTCGATCATGCGTTATTTCATAATCATTTGGTAAATTAAATAATTAATTATTTGTTATCAAATAAAAATTTAAAAAAAATTATTTGATTTTCAAATAATGCACAATCGAATTACAAATAATTATATGAAATTCAAATAAGATGCAACATTGAATTATTACTTTATTGTTAGCTATCGAACAGTTTTTTTTATTATGTATCCAAGGCCCAGCGTTGGTATGGCTATGCCCGGAAAGGTAAGGGTAAAGAGGGAAATTGAATGCCTTGTTTTTGCATTGCTGCGAGCTATACAACAGCTCAGAGACGGGGTAGATATGTATTGAAATTGCAAAAAAAAACTCATAGGCGTGGTAATCGTGCCACTCAACCATTGTTTTGGTGAATGGTTTGAATGAAATCAAGTGCAACACCTCTTAAAAATTTTAACACATTAGCAACCGACAAAAACGACGAACAAATTGAAAAAAATGATAGTAAGAAATCCCTGAATCAATATCAGAGAGGTTACTGCTGACCTTGGCTTCCAATTTGTTTCACGCCAAGTAAATTTTTTCGGATATTTTGAGCATGAAACTTATGGAGCAAAATTATCAGAAGTAGTGCCGAGTGGACATTGCTCGGAAGTTTCTGACTATCTAGATCTGCTTCAACAGGCCATAACTGAAGATGAAACATGGCTGTATGGATACGATGTCAAAACTAAGCCCGAATCATTCCAATGGAAGCGTCCTGAAGAGGCTAGACTGCAAAAAGCTCCATTAATCCACAAAAAAATAATAATCCAATATGGCTACCAGCAGGTGTACCAACACAACGACAAAAAATTTTGACACTTGTGCAGCTCGCAAAATTCGGCGCATTTTTATCTTACAAAACGAGAAAATGGGAGGGCTATGACGTACAGGCATACGGAGGGACACAGGGTTCCTAGATTTAGTTTGGTATGAAACCCTAAAATTTTGGAATTCACGAAGCCCTTCAGATTTGGTTTATACATTTTCGGAGAAAATATTATATTCTAGCCGATTGTGGTAAAAATCCAACCATTGCCTGATCCGGTATTCTTCTCTTTCCTATCTTATATAAACATGTTATTGCAGTTTACGGACACATAAAGGAGGAATCAACCTCTATTGTGACGTTGCGATCTAGTTATTTGCTGTATTCCAGAATGTCAAGGTTTTGCTCATTTATTGCAGTCGACGTCCAGTGTTCCTCTAGGTTATTTTATTACCATGGCTTCTCTACAGTCACGGATTGAAATTTTATTCCTTTTTTAAAGCGCCGTCAAACATATAAACACATTCCAAATCAATTATTTACCTATCTGTTGCCATCGATTCTGTTGAGGCCTTCAAGAGTACCATGTTGTATGCTCACAACTCTACAATTGTGAACTATTAATTTTTCTCTCTAGGTAAACTTGATTATAACATATCTAGTTATTCCTTTGTCAAGTGGTCCCGACGATGCCAAGCAGGCAAGACTGGGAAATCGACGCATTGCCTTATGTTTAATCTGTCCAGATCTACACGGACGCCTCAAAATTGCAGGGAAGAGTGGGATGTGGGGTTTTCTCTTGAAAACTCAATATTGATCAATCCTTCCGGCTATCGGACAACAGTAGTATGTTAAAAACAGAAGTAATGGCAGTTCAGGAGCCTATGGTTTGGCTGAACGGAAATGGCATACCTGAAAAGGACATTTGTATCCTGACGGACAATCAAGCCGCGTAGAATCTGTCTCATCGACTTCAAAAACTTCTTAGAAGCTGTCACCATAACTTAAATAAGGTGACAGAGCAGTACCATATCCACCTATGTTGGCTTTCTGGGCACAGTGACATTCCAGGGAACTGAGTGGTGGACGAGCTCGCTAGATGTGGCACCACATTACAGATCCAATCGGATAAACCTGTAGGTATAATCAGCTGTAAGTTACTGCTTCGTTTGGGGGGTAACTAATCAAACGAACTATAGATGAGTAAATGGCACTAGCACATCATGACTAGAGAGATATGGTCTAATCTGAATCTTAAGCGTCTAGTTTCGTTGGACAGAACCAACCTAGGCTTAGTCTGAGGGATAACTGCCTCATTTGGCAAACATGCTATGCTGCAGCAGCTGCAGAGACGAGGAAGAGACTACATCTCACCTCCTCTGCTTCTATTCTGTCTTGGCACGAACACAGAAGGCCTTCGTGTGTGACTATTTCTTAGATAGTCTCCGAGATCTTGAGACGATTGACTGGGCTTCATCGACAGCTACATATGGTTTCAGTGAGGAGTTGTTGGTTATCTTACTCCCGTGGCATCACAACGGCCCTATTTGAGATCTAAATCTGTCCTTGGATGGCCACCCATGTCTACCTATATTCAAAAGTTTGCCAATTTTAAATCTGTATCTTCACTTGATTTCAGATCTAACAGCGCATAGTAAAAGGGACTTAGTGACCACAAGCGATATTTCGCAGGAAAGCTGTTTAAATTTTATACCTTTGAAATCGAGAAAATGGAAAATATTTTTCCTTTCTGCTGATGATAGTCCTTTCGCGTTGCTTTCCATGCTATCTTTTAAGTCGCGTCTTATTTTTACCAAATTTTTAACCAATCAGCACGAAACTGTTGACAACTTTGTAAACTGAGCTGCTGCTAATAGTTGTCTCTTTTTAAAAGGAAGCCGAACGAGTTTAACCTCAATTCTTGTTTTTACGTTACGAAGCGATTCAAGATGTTCGTGTTACAGAGTTAATTTACGTTTTATTTTTAATGTTTTGAATATTTTTTGCCGCCTACTATTATTATTAAAAAAATAGAATCAAATGTGACTGAAACGTCAAAACTTAACCCCGCAACGAGCAAGATTTTAACTGAAAACGTCTCCTTATTTTAGGAAACGGCAAATAACGGCTAAATAATACCAGAGTTTGACGTTTCTTACAAGACGAAGACGTTTTCAGTTAGCCGCAGCTTTATTTTAGGTTTTGAGGTTTTTTTTTTTTAATCGAGGTAAATGTGTGTGTTTTTAATAAGTGGTACGCGGAAACAAATTTATAATATAAAAAAAAACCTAAATTAACTCTGTGACGCAATCAACTTTAATCGCTTCCACTATAAACATAAGAATTGAGGTTAAACTCGTTCGGTTGGTGCCACAAGTTCTTAGCCGCGGCTTAGTTTATCAAGATTGGTGCTGATTGGTTAAAAATATGATAAGTATAAGACGCGATTTCGCTTCTCCTATTCGACCGTACGTTTGATGGGATACTCAACTTTGAAAGCATATATCTTCCTCAAAAAGCAACCTGAAGACCTGGGGGTTTGTTTCATTCGATTCTCCAGACTTTTCGTTCTTTTTTAACCCTGCGCCCTATATTAAAATACTAAAACAATGTATATATAATAATAAAACAATGTTGTCAAAACTGTTAAACTTGGTGGATACCATTATTGTGTTTTTAGGGTTACGTATCAAAATGGTAAGAAAAGGACCCTTATGGTGCGACTTTGTCTGTCTGTCACAAATGCTTATTTCAGCAACTACTAATGCTATCGACTTGAAATTTGGCATAGTTTGAAATAGTGCTTGCCCACCTTTATTGCAATAAAAAAATTTAAAAAATTTAAATATAAAATTTATTTTTTTTATTGTAAAAGGAGCCGAAGGAAGGTGGGGAGAAGGGGGGGGGGGGGGGGGGCTAAATTGTAAAGGTTTTCCTAGGTCAAGTGGGGTATCATATGAAAGGGCTTTATTTGCACATTATAAAATATATTTTCAATTCCTTTTGTGCCGCATATTTTTCGACTTATGATGAAAAATGCACTAAATACCATTACCCCCCTCCCCCATCATTTAACAAACTTTGTAAAGCGAAAAATCTGAAAGAATTAGAGTTGATAGAGGTTTATGTAAATATTATAGGAATAATAAAATGATGTCTCTATCTTACACAGCTTTTTAGAAATCAGCAAACTTCCAAGGTACGGAACCATCGGTGCACGAGTCCGACTGGCACTTGGTCGGTACTTTTCTTTCTTCTTGGCTACCATAAAAAGTCGTGCATTTAGTTTTGTATTTCTTATGTTTAAATTACCGTGAAAGGTTGGTACACCAACCGACTACTGTCAGTAAATTGTATTGTGAGTTTACAACGACAAAAAAGGTCTTTTGTTTTCTTGGGCTTTGTTTAATTACCTTAACATAATCAAATCCTAAAGATAAATTTATTCGTATTGCAATTCCTATTCTGCACCTAAGAATGGCTCGTATTTGGAATACTAAACTCAAGTTCCAAAAGTTCTCCAATTGTTCTTAGCCACATCTCAACAGATTCACTCGATAAATTGAATAACTTTGTTTCCCCAAAACTTAATAGTTTCGATGTAAGCATTTTAGGTTAAACTTTAAGATAACCAACGACTACAATTATGGCAACTAGCTCCTCGCATTGAACCCGTTGTTTCGAAGACATAAGTGACCTCGTAGCAATAAACAGAATTGATCGATGAAACGTGTAAAGCTTTTGCGATACTCTAACTGAAAACTAACGCTACCATCAACGGCAGACTGGTTTTGGCTAATCAATTGCATCAATGGCATCATAACCATTACCCAACTGCTTACATCTAGCTCCGATAGACTCCTTATCTTTAACCTGAAATGAATTGACTGTTATATAAACGGAAGCAAACGTACCGAAAGAAGTTCTCTCGCGAAGTAGTTGATCAGGTTGGTGAATAACAGAAAATCAATGGCGACTTATAATAAATGCCTAGACATCGACTTAGTGCAACTTGTGCAATTGCAACTGCATCACTTGCTTACTTAACTCACCTGAACTCGAAATTGGTTGCATACCACAGAACGAGTCAGGTAAGTTGACTTTGGAGGCGCTGTTCTGCTTGGATATACAAAATGGAAATACAAACTGATCCGACAGGAGTAAGTTAGTTAGTCAGATTTGTAAACAGGTGGATTGGTAACCCACAAATATAACGGCACGAATATTAAGTAATAGGACGTCTTGTGCGCTCTTTTGTTTACTTAATTGG
The DNA here is from genome assembly GCA_964036015.1 of Leptarthrus brevirostris. NCBI lineage: Eukaryota > Metazoa > Arthropoda > Insecta > Diptera > Asilidae > Leptarthrus > Leptarthrus brevirostris. The sequence continues at coordinate 19,573,406 of OZ038375.1, read as the reverse complement.
AGCAATGCACTTTACAGTGGTAACCTTCACTCATCCACCTACTCACGTACCCAATTCTGTTCCAGTCCTTACCACTTTGTACAAAGATTTCACTTCGACAAAAAGAAGGTGAGACTTTTCAATGACTTGAAGACATCTTTCTAGAACTAGTAAATGGGTTAATCACCCTCGAGTTCAATTTCCTGATTTATGTGCCACTTCAGGATGTGCAAAAACGTTGCCTTGCCTTCTTTCTCAGTCGAGGCAATCTCAAAGCTGCAGGAAAAGGGAGATTACATTATAACTCGATTGGTGTGAAGGTCTTTTGGTGCTTCGCTCATCCGTGCCAAAGTGTTGGGTGGTGTTAAGAGTTATTTAATTTATGCTAACTCATGTCTAAGGCTTGAATGGAGGATGAGATCTTGGATATTTCTTAAGTATTTCACTATATACACAAGTGAAGGCGTAGATTTAAAATTGGCCAATTTTTGAATGTGAGCTAAGTTAAGTGAAATTTGTTGAAGAATTTTCTGAAATAGGTTTTTCAATTTCAAATTAGAAATTTATTTTAGGAAATATGTGCACGAATGGAGGGAAATAGGATTTCATGCGGTTGAGAGTCTGCGAATTGAAAATAAAGAGGAAATTTGTATCGACTTTACCAGCAAATATCATAGAAGGATGCACCAATTTGAACGACAAATCTTTATATAAAAAAACACACAGAGCTACAAATTATTAATTAACTAAATGATGATTAAACACTAATTAATAATTAGGTAAAACTGGTAACACACAGCCATATCTTTACTGATGACAATCAGCTGTTTGCTTTGACGTTTCGACATTTTTAAGGAAATGGATCAAATGCAGTCCAGTCACTTCCAAAAGTGAAAAAAATGGTTTGCGATTACCTAAAATTCAGCATTTTCCCAATTTTTCTCCGAAATTCATTTAATTAATATAACTCTTTTTTATTTTTATTGGATTGCCCATCTTATTACCTTTCCAAAAAGGTGCAACATGGCACGGTCGACATAGGATTAGAAAAACCGTATCCTTAGAAATCCCTGACTACCTAATTATTTTATTGCACTTTAGGTAGGAAATTCTTTAAATAAACGAAATTTTTGAGATAAAGGGTCGAAAATGTTTGTTTTGGGTCAACAGGTAAATAATTTATTGCCGATATTAGCTTCTGTTAGCCAGAATTCACATCCTTGTATCCTGTCGGTCTTTTACTCGTACCTGATGGAAATTTTGCTATGAAAAAGGGTCTGTCAGCAAGAATACCTATCGTAGTTGAAAAACAAATCAATAAGTACGGCTGTACTGGAATATCAAAGGAGATTCCCTAATCGGCGAGCACCTCAAAGAGAGAGGAATTTACACGGACTTTCCGAAGGTTCAAAGAAACAAGAAGTGTAACTTCACACGACAGGAAGACACGACCCGAAACTTCGGGAACTTCTGCCGACGTCCAGCAGCAAATAATCACCATCGTAAAGCAAGACCCTAAGACGAGTACGAGATGAGTCGCGAGATGATTAGGAGGGTCCTCATCTAAGGTTTAGAGGGTTATTCATCGAGACGGATTACGTCCATATCATCATCACCCAGCCCAAGGAATACTGGAAGGAGATTCCGAAAAATTAGCACTTGGCTTCTGGAACGCGACATTGACGACAGGGCGTTTCTGGACCGAATTCTGTGGACGGATGAATCTCAGCCAGGGATGGTATCACGAATTTCCATAATATCCATACCTGGTCGGAAACAAACACACACAGGACAAAGGTGACCTCATTCCAGCAAAGACTCAGTGTCAAAGTTTGGGCTGGTATCATCGGCAACCCTTTGGTAGGACCATTCATTTTGCCCCAAGTGCTCAACAGTCAAATTTATGCGGACTTTTTGGAGAATATACTGCCAGATCTAATAGAGGACATCCCTGTGCATAATCGAACGGTCATGTTTTATCAACAAGATGGAGCACCAGCGCATACTGATATCATTGTGAAGGCAATACTAAGTGAAAAATTTCCTAACCGCTGGATTAAAAGAGGTGCAACGATTCCTTGGCCTGCTAGATCTCCAGACCTTACCCCATTTGACGTTTTCTTATGGGGAACAATGAAGGATGAAGTTTATTCAAGCCCTGTTAACGCTAGGAAGAATTAAGTTAGCAGAATTGGGAATGCAGCGACGTATTCGATGGTCATTGTCTGAGGACTGTTCTCACTTTGTTCCTCTGAACGCCTCTTCAGCCAAAGAAGCCTTTTTTACCGATCAGCTCTTCGTTTTCGTTAGCGCAGTCAGGAACTTTCTGGGCAGACAAGTAGACTTAATCTTTTCTTCAGACCCAGTTAACTCGGTTGTCGTGGAAAGCAACCATCTCCTCTCCTCCCTGGATCGTCACCATCCTCTCCAGTTCCTTGTTTTCTCCTACGAACACCCTCACGCTTTTTCAAGCTCCGAGTCTTCTCTTTCCTTCAACTTTGAAAAATTAAATCCCTTGCTCCTCAACTCTAACATTGGCATTACCCCTCAACATCTTCCAACTGACGTTGCTGTAGAGGCGTTCTATTCGGGAATACACGCTTGTCTTACGGAATATATCCCTCTTCCTCGTAAAAACTGCTTCTCATCCCCCGTTTGGTACGATAAAGAATTACGGTCTCTCCACAACAGGAAAAATAAGCGTTGGCAAACTTTTCCTCTAACCCAGACTGAGTCTGACTGTTCTTCCTTCTTGTCTGCTTATACCTCTTTTTCTCTTTATGTTGTGATACCCTCTACTATGAGTACTTCCAACGGATGGAAACAAGCCTCATATCAGACCCCAAGCGTTTTTATAACTATATTAATTCCAGAAAGAAATTCAATGGTTACCCCTGTACCCTAAAGCTCGAGAATACCTCTTCGTCTGATTCTAAGGTTATCGCCAACCTCTTCTTCAGTAAATCTTTCAGCGACAAATCCCTACAGCCTGACCTTAACTACTTTTCATTCTTGGACAAATTCACTCAAACGTAGTTTACATCTTTCGACCCTGATAACGAACTAATCGCCTGGGACAATAGCTTTTGTGATTGGGACAGAATATGTAGGTGGAAGAAAGGGAAAGAAAGAGATTACGGCTTCGTTAATATCGCTCTCATCGAGAATACCACTCTAATCGCAAACCAAGAGCCAGTCACGAATCAGAAAAAATAAGCTTTCCTAAATTTGTACCAAAGTCAATAATGCCATTAAAACCGGATCCAAGAATAGAACAGTGTGAAACGTAGGGTCGAAGCTCGACTCAGCAACAAGCTGAACCAAACACCGCCTAACCAATAGCCAGCAGAATCAGAAGAACACACTAAATCAGGAGATCTTCTGTAATCGTGAGAAATGCCGGAGGTCTACGACAGGATAGAAGCTATCCGCTAAACCACAGAATACTCTAGATACAAGCCCGAAAAATATGACAGTTCGGCCATTTCAACACCAAGCGTTTCCTCATTATTTCAGCTTTATTGTACCACAGATTAACCAATCTTGCACACAAATAAAATTGCACACTCTGGTAAACAAAATCAATGAGAAACGCTGATTTTATTGACGCATTTCAAGCTCAATACTTTAAAATACTTGAAAATTGTAAAGAGAGACACTTTTTATCATGCTAACATGTTCAGAACATTTGTAGGTAAACCTCAAGTAAAATCCAATTTGGGACTTTAAAAATATTGCAAGAATTACTACGAGAAAGTATAATTCCCCAAACTTTTCCTTATGTTGACTGTGGCAAGTTTCGGTTCGCTTACACCACCAATGCTCAGCTGTTAATGTCAGCTTCCGGGCTTGCATCTAGAGTAGGCTGTGTGGTTAAACATAAAACGAATTGGTTAGTGGAAGAAACAATTGGCACCAAACTATCGTCCGAGCGAGAAGACTGCCAGGTAAATTTATTCACCAAAATTAAAACTTCGGAGGCATCATGGCACAACAAATGAAGTCCAAACAGGACTGTCATGACATACACGTTCTTATAAGATACTCCAATAACGATGAACCAAATTTCGAAGTCGCTAAAGTCCGTAGTACCAACAATTCTATACGAGACGTTATAGTGAACTCCACAGAGGACTCCACCCCCAATGGTGAGCCAAGAACAGAGACGTTATGATTTTGGCAAAAAAAAACGACTTATTCGAAATTAAAAGGTTCCACATCCAATGTCCACCTGTGCAGCCGTAGTTTCAAAATCTTCAAACAGACCACGTCGAAGGAAGAATCGCTAGAGCTAGTATAGAGGCTAGTTGACTTTGATCAGAGGCTCATTAACTTTTCGTAATAGATGGAGCTGTTTTTGATACAAGTCAGCCGTCGTTTTGGAACAAATTCCCGAAGGGTAAAGTTGCACGGCCCGATCCCCGGAGAAAGAACAATCTGGAGTAGATCCTCCGGAAAGAGAACTTTGAAGGAAGCATTGAACCGCCGGCTCCATAGTCACGCTGGAGATCAATCCTGCTGCATGCAATAACGCCGTGCAGTGTGCCAGTCCTAGACACGATTTGGTTGACAACTTCATAAACGGCAATATCGGGATGGTTTCTAGATTCAAAAACACAACAAGGGAGCTTAGCCTGTCTCAAAGTGGCATCACTACACACAGCCGTTTCAGAAACTGCCGCAATAGCAGAAGTCGGCACAGATGAAGGGACGACACCGGATCATTTACTTGAGAACGCCATCCCCGACGCTGCAAAGGAGGAGAAGCAGCCGCTGGAGTGACGTTAGACGAACATCCAGAACAGCATCGCCATCAGAAACAGAGGACGATTTAGCGTGGAGGGAAGATAGATAAAATTTTCGTTTTCGGTTTAAAAAAATACAAGCGCCCTTAAAGGCATCATTTTAGTGGGTCTCCAACAAAATAGTGCAATCTTCATAACCTCAATCCGAAGTCTATCAGGTATTGCTACGGTCACTTACAAATAACTTTAAAATTTGTCAGGTCATAAGAGGATCTCAAGTGAATCTGTATTTAATTTTCAACAGCTGGAGATGTTAGCAAAGCCTAAAGACATACCAGCCCCACTGAACAACTTTAAAATTTTCTATTAAATTTTGAAAAAATTAAGTGGGCGTATATAATTACCACTTTTAAACCCTAACAGCTAAGCCCAGAGCTCTTTAACAGAAACCAGACGGGCACTGCATTCCACGATGACAGTAATGCACTCTCCAAGTGCGAGTGGAAGAACATTCAACGTGGACGACGAAGCTCCAGGTGAGATAAGTGAATTATTAATGAGAAAACACTTTTTAAGTTCCTATTTACGAAATTTCTCCATTTTCGTCGAAACGAAAACAAAAAAAAATATATTCTCGACTTACCTGAGATGCACATACCAACCGGAGAGCCCAGCATCATCGCAAAATGGCTCGTTCCAGCACAAAAGGACACATTTCTCTGGTTAAGTGGAATATCCTCCTTGTGAGCTGACATTTATATGGTGGCTACCAGGACATAAGAGGGGGTACTGGTGGCCACTGCATAAAATATAACCCTATGATATAAAACGGAAAACATTGTTCAACAATACAAACCACCCCCGAACGCCAGAGGTATGCATTTTTCACATGAACATTTTACCCATTTTGGTAGATGTATTTGGACACTTTTTCACTTTTTATGCAAGGCAAGTGCAACTTGACGGAGGCTCGCTGTTACGGTTTGCATAAAACCATTGAGGAAAGGGGAGGTTGACAGTGGCACAACCTAAGCAATTTATGAGCGCATATTGTTGTGATAAGAGAAACTATTTGTCCTTCTACTTTAGGAAAAATATTCACCCGCTTTGAATGCGAATTTTTGTAAACACTTACAGGAAGGAATTGTAAGAGTAGCGGACACTTTCTCAATTTTTATCTAAGATTTAAAATGTCCTTTTAAGAAGGAGTTTAGAGTTGAGGTTGTTTTTTTTTTGTTGGATAAATTGACAAAACTTGCATGTCTAAAGAACTCATTCGCACAGTTGTTACAGTTCCCTCGAGAGTGGCAATTGAAATAAATTGAATAAGACAGAATTAGTTTCCTTTCATTCGTCGAGTGGTTAATTTCCAAACAAAAACCTGAAAGCGGACTATCTATAGATTTTGCTTTTCACCAATAATAAGCACTTGAATAGTTCACCCTCAGTAATTCAGTAGATACTTGAAACTGTATCCATAAGCTAATTAGTATCGAACCGGACTACTTCGCTTTGCTTTGCCTTTTCAGTCAATCACGTCTCCATTGATTTATCAATGAACTATCTACTTCAAATTTCATAGATAGAACGTGATGCTCTTGCTCTCCATTTGTATTCCCTTGGAAAGAAATCCCTTACTCTATGGAGTGGCTAAAATATGGCCAATGCGAGACCATTAGGTGATCGTAAAATATCACAAGTCAATATTGGAACTTTACTTGTTGGGTAGAGATTATATTCAGGAAAAGAATAAAGATGGACTTGCGGGTGGAAAGAGGAAAGACTTATCAGTCCAGATCTGTATAGAAAAGAATTTTTGGGAAAAATGTGATTTTGGGCAGAATTTTCAGAGAGCGTATCTTGTTGGTGTGCTGAATAGATGCCTTGCAGATGTTGTTGAATAATGATGATTACTGAAATATATTTTGAGTTATAAAGTCAATAGAATTAGCCAAGGATTTTAAGATGTGAAAAATCTTAATTTAATCTCCCAATTAGCATGAAATGTATTACGGACTCGGGACTTAATTCCACGCTTCAGGGTCTTCTGTTAAGAGACGGTTTGAAGTATTAGGTTGGTAATAAATATAATATTCACATTATGTTCTTTATTTTTTTAATGAAAAGGACTTCAATTGAAGGCACTAGACTCAACACTGACTTTCAATTATACCTAAAAACCTTTCTTATATAGTAAAATCGTTAGATATCAATTACGATATAATGTACGGAGAGAAAATTCCACTCACGTCATCGTATTACAAATGACACATTCTGTCACAATTTAAGCAGACACAATATAAAATTTACGATCCTTACACTAATTTTTAATGTATTCATAAGCAATTTTTACGAAGCAGAACCGTAAAATTTACGTGACTTGTAAAATTTAACGTGGGATTTAGGAAACAATTTTGCCTCAATAACTGGCAAATTTTACGGTTCTCCACAACTTTAAACAAACTTGAAACACATCATTGTGTGAGACTAAGTTGTGTGTGTTTGTGAATTTCTATTAAACTATATTTTCTATACTTCTGAATTTCTATGTGAATATTAATGATTAGTTAACTTTAGATACGTTCGTTTAGGAATTTTTACTGTTCCCTTTATTAAAAATTCAGGTATCTGATCGTCATTTTTACTGGAATTTTCTTATAACAATTCTAGAACTTTTCTCTCCGTGTGGAAACCTTTCTAATGTGGTAAAACTGTTAGCCATGAATTATCTTAAAATTATTAAATGCAATAAAATTCTTATTTATTTAACAAATTCATCAATAACTAATTACTACAAATAGTCAAACTATTTAACATTATACAGGTAATACAAAAAAGTAAAGTAAAAAAGAGAAAAATAAATCGAAACACTAACTCAGCTGACCGCTAACAAGGCCCTGTCGGAGGGATAGTTGAAGAGACGAGACATTGATGGTATCGGTCTGTGATTAACGTAGTTGATGACGAGAAATAGAAAAAAAAGTAATGCCTTCTTAAACATCGCGCTGGAGACGAAACGTTAAAAGAACCCAGAAGCTCAGGGTTATTTTTAGAGCCTATAAGAAGTCAAATGCAAATACAATACAGAAAATGTTGCGTCCGTCGTCAAGAGTATCCAGAGCGATGAGCCTGAGCGTATGCACATCCGGAGGCAGCACAAGAGAATTGCTTTCTTGAATTTAATTCTCGCTGTACCGCCCCAATGCGGTTAATATGTGACACATGAGGGACCAAACAACACAAGCATACACTAAAATCGACCTGATGAAAGTACAATAAAGTAGACTCAGGATAAAAGGATTGTCAAATTCTATAGACCACCTTTTAAAAAAACCTATGGGCACATTAGCCCTGTTAATCTGATCCTCATAAGAGGAACTAGCGTTTAGCCGAACGGCCAAATTTTTGGTCTTCTCTAGAATATGAAAAGAGTTTATAGTACAGATACAAACTATGTGTGTTCGTTCGTCTTACACGAAAAAGAGCTAGTGATGCACTTGTAAAAATTGATTGGTAGTAGAAAGTTTGTGGAGCACCACTCGTGGAATGTATTCAGGACGGAATTCAGAAGGGCACAGCCGGCCTCATACGAAACGTATTATCGTATGATCAGTAAGCCTAGAACTATTCAAAATAGTCGATACGCCATTAATATACATGATAAAGACTAGTGGCCCCAGATGACTGCCATGCGGAACACCTGAGGTGTTACAGGTAATGTCGAAGATAGCGCCCCGAAATAAAACTCGATGTGTACGAAGTCGTAGGTGGAGTTAGTGATAACGTGTCGGCCTACCAATCCGAAGGTCCTAGGTTCGAATGCCACCGACGGTGACCCATGGTTGTATTCTTGACAATAGATTACGATAAAAACGCCATGGGGGTTGCAGAAAAAATGTCAGTGGTTCGAAATCCACTTTAAATTTTATTTCCACTTGCAACTTTCGCCTCGAATTCCCAACCCAGGTAAATCTAGTTTGGTTTCCCTAGAGCTGGCCCCACTGGAAACAGGGAGCTGGCTCGGTGCACAGGAGGGTACATGTCCACCCTCCTATTACTTAGGTTATTTTTATGGGGGTTGCTAAAGTTTTGTAGCCTCAACATGGTATCACAGTGGGCCTCCTTGGCCTAAGTGTGCCTTTCTCAGGCAGCCACTTTAACCTAACCTAACCTAACATTGGGCGAAGTTCTTCTCCCGCCCCAACGCACACAAGGGGTTTTGAGAACAAGAGAGAGATAGCAATATGAACATCCGCTTCAGAAATCAACACAAAAGAAAAACCCTCATTAAAATGAAAATTATCATTCATCAAATAAGAGTCGAGTACAGAATTTTCTATACTCGCCGATGAAGACTTAAATCTCTGAAAAATCGATTTCCCAATGACAAAAGTCCTCAGGTTTTATTTACATTTATCATACTAAGCCTATCTTCTTCAGAATAGTTTGAGATGAAAAGTTATCCTAGTTGGAAACGATTTTAAAGCAAGAAAACCAAAATGATGCGCACATTAATAATAGAGTACAATTGAGGTAAGCTCATTTCGTCAATGCTAGTCTACACATTAATTTGCGCTCGTCGATCTAGTAAAAATATGAACACAAGTTATTTAGACTTTCTAGGTTGTTTATCTTGCAGAATAAAGCGGACTTCTTCAAAAATTGTAAAACCAGTCAAAATACCTGTATTTGATTCATTCAGAGCACTGCTTATCAAGTCATTCATAACAACAAAAAGAATATAGGTGACAAGGAACAGCCTTTTATCCATTCAACGCAGTATGCCATTGTGCAGAATATTTAATGATGTGTCACGATGATAAATTTCTTGAGGAAACAACTTTCATACTTTTGTACTTTTGATTAAGGACCTTAAAATGGAGAATCGATAGCAAGTTCTGCTACCTCAGTGATTAGAGCACTAAAATAGTATCGGCTTGATGATGAATTCGACTCTCGGGCTACACCACTTGCTCTTTCTTTCTGATTTCTTCACGTATATATGCTTAAAGACTCATATCCTTTTGTACAATTGGTACCCAGTGATGTTGGTATTCAGTAACGATTATGGAAATCAATTAGAGGATTTGCGTTAAAGTACTGAATATATGTGGAATATAAACGGCTCACAGCAACCTTGGGAACATATTTCCTTTGATACAGCAACGACCTATCATTTCTATTCAACGCAATGGCAGCCTTGTTAACGTCTAGGATAAAAGTCAAAGAATTGATGGAGATAGTTCAATACTTTAACACTTAAGTCGTTGTCAAACTTTCAAGGTGTTGTATTTCACCTTGGAAGTGAGATCATATATATTGCGATCTCCTGATTTACCTCAATTGAGATGTTCAAGGAAACAAACTTAAAATAAATTTTAAATCGTCTATTTTGCATCTGAGCTCGTTATGTCTACTTATGTACATACATTTTAACCACTTCGTTATAATCTGAAAAACCTCTAATGTAACATTTTCAATGACAAATCTTTTTGCCATTGGGCTACCAACTTGAATTTTGCTTCAATACACTTCCAATATTACAATTCTTGCATAACTACAGCCGTATAAATATCGATAGAACGTGGCACAGAAAGTTTCATGAAGAAAAACCCCGTCACAAAGGATACAATTGAAGAAAAAATACAACTTGCACCAACACTGCTTGGACAAAAAGCTTTATTTCTAGTCCAAACTGAGAAGAAATTCTATTAAATTTCCAGGACAATGCAATCTTGCAAAATCACAGAGAAGTTCGAAAAGGAAGAAAAACATGAATTTGCCCATCCGTCAATCTTATTCGCCGTATGTTCTTAAAAAAAATTTTTTTGCATCGAAAAAAGGATGAATTTATGCAGATTAGGTGGCACATTGTAAATTCTGACATATTCACATAAGAAACGCTTAGAGGAAAATATTTATTCTCAAGACTGAAAGTGCTTTTTATCAAGTTGCCAGGGAGGATTCTTGGAAGAATTGTTACGTCTGCAGTACTGTTTTTGCTCATGGTGCTTGAAAATATTTTATTACGTTTTCTTTGAAATTAAAATGTTTTTGTTTTTCAGTATTCACAGGAATGATATTCAACAGGTGAATGCCTGAATTTGTTAGATTCTAGTATCCTTCCACTGTTTCGTGGTACTACCTTGCATTCACTTGCTTTGAGTTTATTGATTATTAGCTGCTCTTTTAACGAATTCTGAAATATCAATATTCAAAAAAGTATCCAAGAGATTGGATTTTCAAAACCACCAATATTTTAGTCCTCTGGAAGTGTTCTAAACGAACGCACAAATATTTCGAACCCCTTTGAGTCCCGCGGGACCAGTTTGCAGAGCCATTGACGCCTGCAAACTACTCCCATCAACTTCCCATAACTACGATCCCAACGTGATACTTGTCCTTCCCGCAGCTCTTGCCGCAACACCAAAGCAAAGAGAAGCTCCCGCTGTAAGTCTGCGGCCTGTCATTTCCAGTGAAAGATAAAGCTTCCGTTCCGCACCGACGATAAGGGTTGCCAGGTGCAACTCAGTGTGTCGGGCTCCATTGCCAAGAACTCTAGGTGTAATCGTCTCCTCAATCTAGCAACGAAGTGGTTCATAAGTGCACGTGTGTGTACTTGTGGGTCAGTGGGCTATTATCCAGGCTCGATCCGAAGATTAAAAAGCTAGAGTGGCAAGATCACAACGCCATGAATGCAGGTTGAAGCCTCGGCCTGCCTACGAGTGTTTCTTTCATAAGAAGTCCACTTCGTGCCTGGGCTGCTGTCTAGCTCCCAGCAATGCAAAAAACAATACAGTTAATTTCCCTCATTCTCCTTACCCTTACCTGTTCTTGTTATGCCAAATGTCGGGCAGATAAGCTGACACATATCGTGAACAAGATTATGAATATTGTACAAGGTCGGGCATGTGGAACAAAGCTTCTTCACCACCACAAACGTCGATCGATATGTGACAGCTGAACAGCTCAAGACTATGATGAAGCAGTTTGACAGCTATCTTAGAGTCGGATGGACAGGTATATGTAGATCACTTTACTAGTCCTCATTTCTCCTAAACCTACCCCAGATTTAAACCAGCCAAAACGTCCCACAGTTTTCGCCCATTTGCATTAATTACCATATCTTTACTAGCACGCATAGACTTTGAGCCTTGTATAATTTCATTCAATAAAATTTATGAGTCTCCGGGACGCTCGTTAAATTCGCCTATACTATCAAATTTTCGGGTTTACCCAGTTCTATTGTTGACATCAGATTATTGAAATCTCTTTTCCATTGACTCGGGCTTAAATAAATTGGCATAAGTGTGACAATTATATTTCCTATATTTATTACCTTTGTATCATTAAAATCTTGAACGCTTTCCGGCTGGTGAAATTCTAATTTAATTTTATAGAAAAAACTCTAATTTAATTTTATATAAAAAACACAGCGAAATTAAAATTATATTTACTTATCACAATTCCAAAACCTCTTTTTTTGCGATCCTCAAAGTTCGTCTCTTGGGCCCTCACTGTTTCTGTTTAAATAAGTTTTTCGTAGAACTAATTAAAGTTTTCTTTCAATTTGATTTCAGTAAATGCCATACCAAACATCTTTGACATGAAAACTAGGAAAGATCCTAACAAAATGCAGCAGCCCAGAAGCTATAGTAATATATGGTTCCCTTTGGCCACACTTCTAGTCACAGCAAATTCAACATTTGGTCAATGTCCTTGGCAACGTGATATTCCTGACCTGCAAACATCTTGTATATGTGCCTATAATTTAGGACATGAATTGTCCGTTCAGTGCGATCAGGTAAGGAAACACCTATGCAATACTATTACCATGATTATTTATTTTTTTTGTATCTTCTACAGGTGGACTTCCCAATTTTAATAGATGCCTTAAATAAATTCGCAAAGAATAAACCAATTGATTTACTCTATGTGAACAATTCGACAATCGATAAATTAGAAAATGAAATTTTTGTGAATCTTCGTCTGCACAATGTTCAGTTGAGTAGTTGTAAGATAAGAAAAATTGAAGATACCACATTTAAGGGTCAAGAAGATATTCTAAGGAATCTTAATCTACAAGATAATTTACTCGAAGAAGTTCCGACAAAAGCCCTAAGAGTTTTAAGTATTTTAAATTTATTAGATTTATCGAAAAATCGAGTAACTCTGGTGCCAGATGGCGCTTTTCAAGGACTTAATAAATTATCGACGCTTAAATTAAACGACAACAATGTCACATTAGTACAAGGTGCCTTTAAGGGCTTAGAGAAAAGTTTGAAGAATTTAAATTTGAAAGGAACACGACAGAAAAAAGTTCCGGAATGTGTACGAGGACTTAAAGCTTTAGCATTTCTTGACTTATCACAGAATGGTATAAAAGAATTGCCAGGCAATGGTGGTGTTCGAACGTTTGAAGGACTTGATTCGCTAACTGCCTTGAATTTAGAAAGAAATTTAATACAATCGTTGGGCGAGACAGCCTTTGCGGGGATACGAAAGACCCTAAGCTCACTGAGTCTCCTAAACAATCTCTTAGCAGAGTTTCCTGTTGGCGCTATACACTCCCTGAGAGAACTACGAGTTTTGGATATAGGTTTCAATTTGCTTACAGCACTGCCAGAAGTTGCTTTTCGGGGAAATCCTAGCATTACGCTATTAGCACTAGACGGCAATCCACTGCCAACAGTTCCTGAAAAGGCTCTGAGTCACTTAAATCGTACCTTGAGAGGATTGTCTCTTGGTGGAAGATTTTTACACTGTGATTGCAAGTTAAGATGGGTTGCCGAATGGATACGTAACGGAGATTTACAGGTAAGATTTTGACACTTTTTTGATTTATTTAAATACAATTTACATTAATAGGTAACTTCACGTGAACGTAATCCACAATTCTGTGGATCCCCCAATCGATTTCGGGATCGAGGATTTTATTCTATCCAACCGGAAGAGCTTACTTGCCCCGAATCGGAAGTCGACCTCAACGGACCGGTAGGTGTAGTTGAATCTCTCATTCCAAAACCGATTTCTTCAACATCGACAAGTACTACCACAACAACTATTAAGACTACAAACGCTCCTTCAACTGTAACCACCCCTTCCACAACCCCAAAGGAAACTCTTTCATCGATAATAACTGAAGCAACTTCGTCTACGGTTGTCACAACTCAAATCACTTCCAAAACTTCAACTACGTCTACTGCAGGGACAACGACTGTCGCTCCTGCCACCACATCAGGCTCCACGGTATGAGATTTATGAGACCAATCAGCTTAAAAATTTGTATCCGTTTTTCACCTTTCGAAAGAAGACATTTTCTCAACTTTTACTATTTGTTAAAACTTTTTCAGGCAAAGCCAACAGGACATCATCAATCAGGATCGGGGCCGATTTCAAAAAATCAACCAAATTGGCGTCAGAGCAGCTCCCAACACAAGCAACAGCGGCCGCCCTTAGTTCTGGGCTTTCCACCGCAACGGGGCACAAGAATAGACGATGCCAATGAAGTGCAAGTGAAAAATGCATTCCGCCAAGACAGCTCAGTGATAATTCAATGGGATTCAGACACGGCCAACATATTGGGATTCCGGGTGGTATATAGATTGTTTGGGGAGAAAAGCTTTAAACAAGGTCCACCGCTCGAAGCCAGCGAACGGGAATTCAAAATTAAAAACGTGCCTTCACAGGAATGCATCATCGTCTGTGTTATATCTCTCGAGGAATTGAATGTCACACCCGAAACAGTTCCACATTCACAATGCCGAGAGGTTCGAACGGTTTCATCACAAACGTCGAATATGGATAAAATTACAATTGCTGCTAGTGCTGCCATCTGTGGAACAATTATAGTTGCTGTCATTGTATTTATTGCTGCAAGCAGGTGATAAATTTTTCTCGATTAATCAAACTCAATTCAATTTATCGATTTTATTTTTTTTCATTTCCTTTCTTCCACCATTGCACACAAAAGGCGATCGAGAAAATTGCAAACTCTCAATTCACAACAAAAGAATCCTCTGCCAATTGGGGGACTTCCAGTCAATTGTTGTGGGCCAACTGGTAGCCCCGGGCCACTTGGATCAATTGCAACTTTATCTGCCTTTAACAATCATAAGGTAAGTTTGAGATAATTTTGTTGGAGTTATTTTGTGGGCAATGAATTTGTGTTTATGGATGGGGGCAGGCAATACCAGGAATTGTTTGTTATCTTAATTTTGAAAGTAAGTACAGGAAGTGGAGTTCGAAAGGAGAAATATGATAGGACAGAAGTTTGAAAGTTTGCGGAAGATTTGGAATTAAGGGATGGGCAATTGCTTGTACATAAAAGAAAAGATTTTACACTTGATGTGTAGTTAAGGGAGGAAAGGTGGGTTGAGTTTTAACATTTCAAGGATTAGAGGCAATGAGAGATAGAATATGAAGGGAAAAATAATGGGAATATAGGATTCTATGAGTAGGTTTACGTACAAAACGAGTCGAAATAGACCTGGGATAGGGATGAAATTGTAAGAGACAAAGAATCGGAACGGAAACAAAACAGATATAGAAGGAACAAAAACCGAAAAATAGGTGTAAATGGAACGAAATATCAACATGAATGGAAATAAGAATATTGATAGGTTTTAAAACAGGAATAGAAATAAAATAGTATAAGAATTAAGAAAACAATGAGGAGAAGGTAAAATTCTAATAAAATAAGGTCAGGAATAATTGAATAGGAACAGAACATTAAAGGTAGGAACGTTACGAACAAAAACTGGAAAATTAATAGGAATGAAGTGAATTGAATCTACAGTCCACGTAAAAGCCGCTTTATTACAAATTTTCTGCGAATGCACCGTAAGAAATTTCTCTCTCCCGTTTTCGAGGGCGGGAAACACGATGATGACAATAAATTTTAAGCCACCCATCTCGAACTACCCCAAAATCGCCCACCCACCGCCCGATATTTTTTTTGCCTAGACATGCAAGTAGTTGACGTTTTCAAAGGAATTTCGATGAATCAAATGAATTTAGACCAAAGGAAACGGAACACACTACCCCGAGATGGAACCTACCATTGCTCTCTTAAACCTTTAGCGGAGCATAGTCCACTATACCAACTCTTTACCTAGTGCGGTTCTTCGTCTTTTGACACGGCTTTCTGATCTGGGGTACATCCTTTTGCATGGATTTTCTCCACGTGCTACATGTTCGTCCAATTCACCGTCTTTTTGGGTAGCGTACGGGTTCCAATGCAATGTTGTTCGGGTCTTTTCTCAGTGTATGGCCTAACCAAAGCAATTTTCGTCTGCTCTTCAAGATAAGTTTCATCATATCTTCTGGAATTCAAGCTCAAAAGATTGGTTTTAGCAGCATTAATCGTAAGTCTTGCTCTGCGACCTTCTCTATTCAGGCCTTTGGACATTTGGACTACATGATTCTGTTTATTGAAAAGAAGACATAAGTCGTCGGAATAGCAAAGGTGGTTAAAAAGTTTCCATCTAATCCCTCGCGATAGGTAGCAATCTAAGACGTTGTACAATATGTCATTAAAGGCGACCAAGAAAAGCAAAGGTGATAGTATGCAACCTTGTCTTACTCCATTCAGCACTTGGAATGGCTCCAAGAGTTTTTCTTTGCAAAGGACATGACATTAGCCTCCTGAGAACGACTCCTTAATGAGGGTGATAATTTTTTCTGGCATACCTCTCCTAAATAAAGCTGCCCATACATGCTCGCGATCAATGTTGTTAAACGCCTTCTTGAAATCGACGAACACAAAATGAAAAGGAGACCTCCAATCGTGGAGATGAGATGAGTTTTGCCATCAATTTGGAGACTGCAGTTAAAGGACAGATGCCACACCAATTGTTACAACTGTTCAAGTCGCCATTCTTCGAAATCTTCACAAATACGCCTGTTTTTCATTCAGTAGAATAAGTCTTGGTTTCCCAACATTCCTGGATTACGGGAATAAGAATATCAATTGTATCCGCTATCTTCATTAATGTTAGCCACCTGATATTAATGTCGGCCACAGCCGGCGGTTTTTCAGCTCCGGAAAGGTGTTCTTCAGTACTTTAGCAAACTATTCTCTCTGAGGGTTGTATAGGATGAATGGGGTCTAATTAAAAATTAATAATTAAATTTGTAGCTACCGCTACACTCTCCATCTTCTCAGTTGATGATCCTCCGTAACAAGAAGGGATCCGTCGGTATCTCTTACAGCATGTTCAGTTGCAAGAAACTTTCCTGCCAGTTTCTTTGCAATTTTGCACGTAGATGTAGTTGCGCTAGTCACGTTTTACACTGCTTTGGACAGTTTTTTGTAGAGATCGGTAAGCAGTTCTTGGGTATTGTTTGACTGCAACATCGGTAGCATAATTAACGCGGTCTTTAACCTGCTTCCGTTCTTGTAATTTGGACCATGTGGCGTCACTGATTCATAGCCGTTTTCCTCTCTCTTACCGTCCCCATGTCTTTGTTACCACAACTCTTAAAACATTTCGTCGCTCTTTCTTAATTTTGATCCATGGGGTTGTCACAGTGCACCAGTTTTTTACCCGTGGAATATGCGCTGCGAGGGTGTTTTAAGTCTTTGCACATTGAGTCGTGGCCTATTAAATGTCGCAATACTGCTATGCATAAGCGAAACTTAACTGAAATAAGGGTACGGAATGGAATATTATCGCCATCGTTAACTCCATTCCCGAAAAATTGAGAGAAACCATTTTCAACCCACTAAAAACCTCCCCCCCTCCCACCCCGCCTGGTTCCGGAAGCAGCGATTTTCAGCACATTCGCAATGTCTTCGCAGTATTTCGCTATTAAGGGTGGAGGGTCTGTGGCGTAACATTTTTGAACCGTTAGGGAATC
This sequence comes from Leptarthrus brevirostris, assembly GCA_964036015.1. Taxonomy (NCBI): domain Eukaryota; kingdom Metazoa; phylum Arthropoda; class Insecta; order Diptera; family Asilidae; genus Leptarthrus; species Leptarthrus brevirostris. The sequence goes on along the minus strand of OZ038375.1, from coordinate 19,555,821 downwards.
GACTATTCATCTGAGCAACGCAGAATCTACTGAAATGGCATTCGGGGTCCTGGCTCTCCTGAACATTATGTGCTTAATTTGGAATTCATTTTTGGAATTCATTTTTAGTAACTGTGTAAGCTTTGTATTGGGATATCTCTCTCTTTCTAATTTTCATAACCCCTCGTAGAGCATAGGGCGGGAGAAAACTTTCACTCGATTCCAACAATAATTGCAAGTGCAACTTCAATTTAATTTGGATTCCGAGCCTCCTACATTCTGTCGCTCTGATCCCCAATGTCCTTTGTATTGTAATTTTGTTGTCAGCAATCATGGGTCGCCGACGGTGGAGTTTGAACCCGGGATCTCCGGAATGGAAGGCTAACCCTTAATCACTTGCTCCACTGACGACTTATAATTGGATTTGGATTACATGAGTGTTAGTATCAGTTCAGCTTCATGACAACCTTTCATATCATGCTAATTCGAGTAAGGGTTTGCAAACGTGATGTTAACTTATAAAATCTTTCCATTTGCATATAAAAGCTGTAAGGATGACAATCACGAATCACAAATATTAAAATTCACACACAGTGAAATACAAGAAAGAAAAGTGACATTTTATGTGCATAATCAAAAGGAATAGCACCGCTCTATCAATTAAAACTTTATCATTGTTCATAACGTCTACCCATTACCGTGCGTCGTACTGAAAACCAAAGAGACAAGTTGATATTAAAATTCACATAACATCTGAATAGCTTTCCGGAGTTCTTTAAAAATTAAAACGACAACTTGAATGCCGTCAAACGAAGTCCTTTTTAACTTTTAAAAAGCACTATCTTATTATTCCTACCGGAAACAATAACTTTATTGGCAATTATGCTTCACTATGTTAACGACATAAAAGTGAAGGACGATAAAACAGAAAAATCGTTAAGAATTCATGTTTTCGTTGATAGTGCCCGAGCTCTTCTGTGTTTGCATTGCAATTTCTTTTCAGGACAATTCCTGTCTAGTTTTTTACGAGTTGAAAACGGAACAGCACTAATTCCTAGCTCTGTAAATGTGCATTTTAATTATTTAAGACCAAAACATTTTGTTTAAGTCCTTAAAAGCTTTTATGCATTTTCCACGACTCAATTTTATAGTGATCCCTATAGTGAAGGCACAATAGTTCAGGTTTTTTTTTGTAATTTAAATAAATTTTTCTTTTGTACTCTATCAGGATTGGGACCAAGTATCAGCATACAGCGGTAGATCGATTCCACGACCAAGAATTTATCCATTGGATAATCAAGATGATTTGAGGAGTCATGCTTCGCATTTTTCAGCTATGGGAAAAGTTGGAAAAGCCAGGTAAGCCTTTATTGAGATTTTAATGCAATTTTATGGATGACGAGTTAATATAATAAAAGGCACTGGGATAATTCTGTGCACAATTCGTAGATTTATAGAAATTTGATGTTTTTTTATTCAGAAAAGATTGTTTTTGTCATGGAAATGGAAGTTAATGGAAAAGAATTGACTGGGATGACAATGCCACCACCGATTAAATTTCCAATTGTTCGGATTAAATGAATATTCATAACTTAGTAATAATTGACGATTATGAAGTTCCTTAGTCCAGAATGGATTTAATAGTTTTACTGGAATAATCGAAAACAAGTATCGTAGCCTTTAACGTCGACGTCTCTATAAAACGTCAAACAAATCTTCGATTTAATTTTAAATGGCTAACGTGACATTCGAGATTGTAGGCATCGTTTATGAATGTGCGTACAACATAATTAAATCAAAAGCATCTTGACTCACTAAATAAATTACGAAGTATTGGAAGCAAATATTTCTAAAATAATATAAATAGCAAAGGTCCAAAGTGGCTTTCTTGCGGCACACCACAATACATACATTAACAATAAACGGGAAAAAAATTAACTTTAAAAAATCCGGTAAATTGAGTTCTGGTCCACAAAGCTAGCATCCCAATTAGTGCTTTACCACAAGACCTAGTTGTTGATTTCGGCCTTTCAACGAGGTAGTAATACTGAGACGTCGACGAGGCTTGAGAGCTATAATCAAATCCACCCGAGGAGTTTACGAATTGGGCTAACTCCCTAATCTTTACTTCTGAGATTTCTTGAATGTTCTCCAAAAAATAATTTCGCAGCGACTTCCTCCTGGTGCCTTCTGGAGCTGGGCATTTTCACAAAGGTCAAGTATGGTTTCTTTTTCACTGGTATTGCCGCAGCTACGACAGTGGACGCATGCATGGAGCACCCAGCCTAGCCGCATGATCGCCTATTAGACCGTAACTATATTCGTAACGAGAGTATGAGATGTACCTTCGATTTTCTATTTTTGTTAAAGATTGGCTAGGTCGCTCTAGAGATAGCACACGTTGAGGAAGCACTCCATCTAAGGTTAGCCTTCGCTAAGAAGTGCTAGAAGAGTTCACTTTTAAGGGAATTTAAAGATATGAGAATAGCTTCCGCTCTGAAGCAGTGAAGGGCGGTGCCGTTCCTCTGGATTTCCTATCAGACACCACTGGGATAGATAGTCCTCTCGGTGTTAAGTTGAGGATACTATGTACTGTAGCATAGAAATTCTTTCAGTCGGCTTACGCTACATGACGCCTGATGATGAGTTGATCTGAACATTGAAAGCAACGGTTGGCGTAGTGCGTAGTGCCCCAGTAGTAGCAATGCAAACGGTTACTAAACTAGGAAAACATAAGTGAAGATAGGACATACCACTGTTGTGTACATCCACATGGACATACCCAGGTTACAGCCAGATCCGCCCTTTTAACTCGTTCTTCTATGTTTTGCTTCCCGTTTAACTTCGGGTCTAAAAACAATTGAGTTAAGTGGGATTGTTGATGCACCGAGCGTCCACCGGTCTTACTAATCAAATTTATATTTAATGAATTCGGTCACGAGTCAAAGACAATGACATCTTGCCAAGGGGAAGTGCTTTTTATGCTCTATGAAAACATATAGTCTGGTAAATCGGTTATTTTTTATTTACGGGATGTTTTGGCACTAAATGAAACCAAAGTTGTTTCTGATATTTATCAGTATTGCATTCCTGGTTATAACTTAGTATCGTATATTTCCCCACAGGGAAATTGAAGTTTGCATTAGAAACGATGTGCCCTTTTCACATCACCGTCATTCATTTCAGCTTTTAATACTAGAAGTATTTTCCTCTCCTGAAATAGTGAAATCGTTCTTGCTAGCGATTTCAACGTCCACAACCCACAGTGGCTCAGGTATTCTTCTACATGAAGCCTTCCTGGAAGGCACGGCGAATTACAGTGCGAGTCCTTCAATTTGCAACAACTGGTTGATTGTTCGACTCAGGTTACTGTTACTAGGGAAGACTTCCTGTGCGTGTACCTGCGCGAACTTACTCTGCGCATAATGGCAAGCAATGCTCAGCTCGCGCGTACAAAACGGGAGTCAGTCGAAACCGTGCTGCTCGTAGAAATGGGCCTGAGACGTCATTCAGGAATAGAAAATTTACCTTAGGTATTTTCCCCGACATTTAAGGGGTTTTTGACAATGTCAAGACTGCAGCAATACACAACGCTCTGAAATCGTTATTCTGGCTCTTAATAGTTAATGGGATCCTGGTCTCACCGTCTGCCCTCTCGTTTATAAGACTATTAAGATGAAATTTGTTATACGGACATAACCCCCTTCCCCCCCCCCCCCCCCTCTCTAAATCCGCCAGTGGATACAGGGTAATAAGGCGACTGATACATTTGCAAAGGAATGATCTTATCTAAATGCTTCCTATATAGACAGGTTGATCGGCCGTCCTAAAGAATCAATTAAAAGAGAGGTTGACCTCAAGGCTATTCAGCTCGCTAATGAAAGATGGAGCAACATGTCAAGACAGATGTGGCCTGATTGAGACATTAACAACACGGCTTTTCGCCTAAATAGCCTGGCCTGGAAAAAAAAGATATGTTGATACATTTTTCCACTACTTCGTTTCTGGCGTTATCTGCGGATTGACCTCGGACAGTTTTAAAATTCCCTTAGCCTCTTTTTAGAAGATTTCCTTGTTCTAAACCTCCGTGGCAAGAAAATTACTTGCACTACTTCTTTACAAATGATATTTTGTCACCTGAGCGGAGCTCCATTTAGGTTCTTTCGGATGATGACAAAGCTTCAAAACGCTTATAGTACGCGGTACTCATTGCAAAAACTACTTTTACTGGCAAAAAGTTAAAGACAGAATGGTTCACAAAGTGACAAGATCCCACATGCCTTTTATTATATTTTAACTTTAAAATTTAATATTTCTTTTAACTATAAAAATTTAACCCTCTCGTAGTAGTAAAAATCCCATCCAAATGAAAATTACAAAATAGCTCGTGACTTCCTCCTAAATTCCTCAGTAAGTAATAAAATAAAATTGATTCTACCCAAACTAAACAGCACGACATCCTGCATCCATTTAACTACATTACAAGTTTAACTATTCACCGTCATTCATTTCTAATCTTCATTTGCAGATCCATAGCAGACGGGCAATCACAGCATAGCTTCTCAAATAATTCTCATCGCGGGTATTTGGGTACAGCATTTCCCACCAATTTAGTCAATTCACGCCCTGAACTTCGTCAATCACGTCAATCCCTAACAGCGGGTTCGGAAAGAATGTCCCGTGCATCATATGCAGGATCAATTCATGGTCCAACAAGTATAGCATCGAGTACCAGACGATCAAGACCAAGATCTAGATCTCGTGATCATCTAAATGGAGCGCACATACATAATCATCGACCAGGAAGTCGGTAAGTAGGTCTGTGAGTCCCTCCCTGAGCACTAATCCAATCAACAAAACATAATTTGCTTGGGTGACATACGTTTGTACATCCGCTGCTGCTTAACAAAATCACTGTCCATCTCAAGATCACTTTCTCATCAAATTTTTCCGGCAATTATTTGAATTATTATTTTTCTCATCTTCAACTGTGTTACTCTCAGGTATTCAACGGCCGGATCAACACATACCTTAAATAATTATTGCGACACATCTGACAACTGGACTGATCATGACATGGATATTTACATGGCGAGGAACGCGACAACACGCAACGGACTGGTGCCATTATGAGGGCGGCTTATCATTTCTTGATATTTCGATGTTGTTCTAAATCTGGATGAGGTTTTCTGACCCCACGACAATCCCCATTCGAACGGACCAAACTATGGAACCGATGAGATTGGGGTGGATCGTCAACATCAGGATATCTACCATCACAGATCGATGCAATGTTTCGAACTTGAATTGATAAATAGCTACAAATCGACTTATGATAATTTAAGCAAACTTAATATAAACGAACACATTGAGAACTGTCTGAACGAATTCAATGACAGTTACATCTAGGATAGGCTTATAGGTGCACTAGTTATATAAGAACATATCAAGATAGGCGTTACTTGTTTCAATTAGGATGTCATTGTCTATTGCAGCTGTAATTTAGAATGGCCTCGGGGATTGATTTAAGCTGAATCCCTTGGGCTATTAGTTTAACACGTTTTTAGGTGCTAATAAGAGTTAACACATTTGTGTATGTTGACATTTTTTTATAAAATATTGTAGGCATATATAGCAAGTAATTTGTACTGTAAGCATAAGAACAAAATTAAATTGTACGAAAACCTTTTTGGTTTCTGTAGAGATCAAATTTATGTAAACAATTTTGTACGTAATATGACAACACTACTTTTGAATTCTTGTACTTTTCGAAATATTTTTAAGTTTTACCAACATCCTCTCCCTATCCCCACACTACTTTTGTTATATTTTCTCTTGATTTCAATCTAATTTAAATTTTTGTTTTATTATCAGCAGTTCCAACGTTTTCCCGAAAAAGTAAGAATTTTATAGCATAGAAGAAATATTAAATAGAAGAGCAACTTACTAAATTTCCCGTGAAACGTGAAAGAAATAGTCTGGCAATGCTGTAAAACATTTTTGGACTGAAAAATACTTACAATACAAGGTCTGTGCAGTATGAAATGTCAAATGGTATTACGTCAATTTTTAAATTCCCTTTACAAAAAACACTACTGGTCCATTAAAAACTTAACTCGTACAAAATTTATACTCATTTATGCAAAATATTTAAAAAAAATTATTTTAAAATCGTTCTTTACAATTGTTTGTGGACAATTTATGTCAACATGGCCCATCTGGAAATATTAAACAGACCTTGTATTCCCTAGACCGTGAATACTTTGCAGCTGTCAAATAATACTTTTTTCTTGTCAAGATTCAGTCAGCGAAAAACCCACAGAAGCACAATTTACCTTTTGATAGAGTAATTAGTATAGTGGGATACATGTGCATTGGTTAAATAACTGACAGTCTCTTGACTCGGACAAATGAGATTTAGAACTCCATCTAAGCGTATTTCCCCTTTGGGACGTTTTTTCTCAGCGACATTACCATTTAAATTAAAAATCGAGTTAAGTGCCAGACAATTTTTGTCGTTTTGTTCTAAGTTTTCTTACTATTTGTATTTATACTATGCTTATAGTTTCAATAGTTTAAAAAGAAAACGCTCCCAAACACCTAAGAATAAGACGAAACGGTTTATTTTAAGGTAGAGAGGTACAAGCGCTTTTTAACGCTTACAATAAAAGCAAGTTATCATTTTCTATTATTTATTCACTGGCGTGGGTACAAGAATATTCGTAAATCTTATAATAGTACATAAAAAATGAATTAATCAAACATAAGCATAATTCATATATCAAGATAAGTCTATTAATCCAATATACAAAAAAGTAAAAAGAAAAAAAAAGCAAAGTAGTGTGAAGAGTTAAAAGTAGATGTTAGTCGTGAACATCAACTGACGAATAGTTCCAGTTATGAATAGCCTGCACAAAATAGTAGCGAAAACTGAGCGATAAAATATTTTTGGGTCGATTAGAACTTAGGAACTATATATAACCATGGAAATACTCGTACCTTAATTTTCTCGAGTGAATCAAATTATACAGAAATTTTAGCCATCTGCGCGTAAGATAAGTTTTTAAGGAACATCTTACAAAGGAATCAATATAAGCAGAGATATGAGCGGGCCTACGGAATCTATGAATGAATTGGACACAGTGGCGCCTCTACGCCGCCCTCCCCCCTCCCCGCCAATGGTAAAATTCTAGAGAAAACTACACTGCGGTACATTTGTCCCAGTGATATTTAACAGCTGCGACACCCTGTTTATAGTAAGAACCGTCGAACTGCTCAAAATAGATATCAATCGCAGACTCCATCTCTTCATTTTTGGCAAATCTTTTACCACCAAGTCATTTTTTCAAGTTTGGAAAGATAAAATAATCCGAGGGGACTAAATCTGACAAATAGGGGGCGTGAGGAAGCAATTCAAACTTGAACTCTTTGATTTTGGCCACCGCAGTAATGAATGTGTGAACTGGTGCATTGTCTTAATGAAACAACACATTCTTTTCCGTCAAATGCGGCCGTTTTTTCTTTATATAATCACTCAATGAGTTCGCATAATACTCGCCGTTGTTTATTTTTTTTCTTTTTGAAGATAATTGATGAAAAAAAAACTGAAACCCGCCTGCAGATGGAACTTGTAGTCCATTTATTGGACTTTTCGTCTAAGGTGTGAACCTTAGCACCTACATATCTTGCGCACAGCTTTCTCATGTCTAAATTCTCAGTCAATAAATATACGATGTACAGCACTTTTTGAAATGCCTACCATGTCTCCTAGCTCGCACACTATCAGTCTACGGTAATCCAATACCATTTTGTGGATTTTTTTAAGCATTTTAGGGTGATCACATCAATTGGTCGATAATGTTGGCCTTGGCAGCTCGCACGGAATCGTTTAAACTCTGTAACCCAATATTTTATTGCTGTAAACGAAAGAGCAGACTCCCCCAGAGTAAAGTCTAGCTCAGCATTAATATTGGTTGGACTTAGACCTTTCAAATAAAAGTATTGTATCACATAACGTTCACCAATTGTTTTCATATTTACAAATTTACTAAGAGCTGTCACTATTGATGACTTCCAAACAAATACTAAACAACGTACGTCTTCAAACTGCAAACCTGTGGGACTACCCTCGTACAATAGGTTTCTACAAGCAAATTGGAAATATGGCTGCAACATGTGGATTTGGAACGTATGGAACTATAATGTCATTAATCGTCAAATCGGCTAAGTAAATTGTCCTTCTGTATATGGGAATTCAGGTTGAGTTTTTGGGACTAAGTGTTAGGTACTCTATTTAAATCATCATTTAGACGAAAATATAATCTTCAATTAATCCTTTCGGTCTATCCAAGCAAATTTGAATGTCATCCGCTGCTGCATAAAGATGAAAACTGATGCATCAGCCAAAGTCGAAGTAAGGTCATTAATATATAAACAAAACAAGAGGGTCCCTAATACAGAACTTTGAGGTACACCCTGGTCAAGGGTGATGAATATACTCTATATGTAACTGACTTCGGCCCGAAAAGTTTTTAATGAGTTTGATAGCAGTTGAAGATAATATTAAATCCCTTCGAATCTTAGGCAGAAATCTATTATCGCCTCAGTAAAATCAAGGCGAACCAATATTGATATGTGGTCATCGTCGAGGGGTTTATATAAATCAATTGTTACTTTAAGTAGAGCTGTTTCGCAACTGTAGCAAAATGTAAAACCCGACTGTCAACATGACAAGTCTAAAAAGAATACAGCAATACTTATAACGAGTAATAAGAATTTCAAAAGACTTTTGCAGCTTCTGCTTTAAAACTGACTCTCGAGTACTGCCCTTGTGATGAGTCCCTTTTATTCGAATTTTAACTTTGGGAAACAATAACCTACAGAACCTAAGGGAATTAGTTCGGGCAAATACGGTGAATAACAGTAGGCGACTACTATACCTGTTTTGGGCGAAACTTAACAAACGGTGTAGTACAAGAGCTCGCGACCAAAATATCCGTCGGTGAGCGGGACGAAAAAGTAACAATATGATATATTACAGTCTAGTCGCGTGCAAATAATTCAAATTGAACACAAAACAGCAACGTACTAGGACGCTATCGGTATGACCCATGGATACCACAACGCTATGAGCACTTTGGGATCATCTGTGGGAAATTTGAGCTATCAATGCATGACTCTATTAAGGCTATCGTTACTTCTTACAGAAAAATTTACCAATTTTACAATTTACTTTTTGTAACTTAATTTGATATTTCTCAGAAACTTAAACTTTAACTTACCCTGAAAGAAAGCATACTATTGAGTTAAAAAGAACATAATTATCCTGCTCCCTTTCAGCTCAATTTGCTCACTATGAGATGCTGTAATTAGTTCCCTTTTCCAGAGCTATATCGATTGTAATTGTTTGACAAGCAGTCATCATTCTACCACCTTTCAAATGATAAGACGAAAATAGCAACTGAAATTAATTGAGTCCGTGAGATCAAATATGTTGTCATTTTCAGAACTAAGTATAGGGTTGGAAGTAGGAGACAAGCAGTTAATAATTATTAAAAAAAAATATTGAGGGAATTAAAAGAACCCTGAGGTACACAAAAATTAATACATCGAGATTTCGAGTTAGAACACGAAGAAAAGGAGGAGAGGGCTCTTACTTTTTTTCCTTTTCCTTAATATAATGCCAAGCTTAGGGAATGGCCTATGATGCTAAAGCACAGAATTGACAGAAAAGGAATTAAAGTTAAAGGAAATGGGTTACGAGGTTGAGTGAAGGAAGTGATGATGTACCCCTCGTTTGTACTGACTATGATATTTGCGCTGAAAAAAATGGTATTGAAGGGGTGAAAGCCTAGTGATGAAGGGTGAGGGTCTCTTGGTGAAGGGTTTAGGATCTTCTGGTGAAGGTGGAGGTAGGGGGGGTGAGTTTTTCCGAGAAGAAACAACTGTTTTAAATTTCTTTTTGTTTTCAAAAATCAAAGTGGTCTTAAAGAGGACTTATAGCAAAGACGACATTAATTGTAACATGCCTATACGAAATTTCAGAAGACAGTATTTCAAGGTCTTACATGATTTCACATTGAGTCTCTTATTCCAATACTAATATTGAACCCTACAAGCATTTTTTCCAAGGTTTTGAACTCTTGCTCGACGTCCGAGTTATTTGCCCCACTTCTGTTCGACCGCCTTCAAATACCTCAGTTCTGTGCCTTGCATATTAAATCTGTCTAATTAAATTAATAAAAAAATCAATTTAATAAACAAACACATTAAAAATCTGATGATTTACATGATAGTAGTACGTCAGCAGATTTGTACCTGTATTTATATGAAGTTCGGGTTCATCGGTTCCAACTGCTGTGCGCTTGCATCTCTAGAAACTCAAATAACCTTGTCCCCCTATTTTTGCTAAATGTTTCGTCTAAACTATATATCTAAATAGTAGTCGTCGGTGGAGTAAGTGATAACGTGTCGGCCTTCCATCCCGGAGGTTCCAGATCCGAAACCCACCATCGGTGTTGTTTTCTCCTGTCAACAGATTACGATAAAAAGGTCATTGGTGTTGCAGATAAATGTTCGGACGTCCACTTGAAATCGTTGTTTCGAATTATTTAAAAAATTAATTTCACAAATTTTTCCACTTAGGTTTCAAAGCGGGGGGAGGGGATCGATTGCACCCGTCGACTCCTCTGAATTCTCCTTATTTTTGAGCTAACTAACTAGATTTTGCGTCACGTTAATTCGTCTACTCACACGGCAGCAATTGTATGACAATTTGTGTCTGAAAACAAGACGTGGTGTTAGGATATCAGAGATAATCAAAAGGTTGTCAAATACAAAAGTATTTCATGTTTTTGCGAATATATCTCTCTCATAGTCGCGCCCTAAAGGCATCGAATACAAGAGAAAGAGAGAAAGATAAATAGATAGAGAGAGGAGAGAAAGAGAGGGAAAGTCAACACCAACATTCAATACGGCGATCACAAGATACTGAAGCTTATGTACTTTTTGGTCAGCTTGGTTTATACTTTGGTGCGATTTATATGAAGGCTGATCAAATTGCATTTTTGCAGTCAAAACAACTTCAGCTTGATTTCCACTTTACTTAAAAAGTTAAGACGTTTCCGACCTCGGTCGATCAGGTTATCATTGGAAGTTTTGTGCAATAAAATTATCGCGCTGGCGTTGCTGATTTTGTTAAACGAACTCTATCTCGTGTTGTATCTCACGTAGACTTTTCGATTAACATTTATTGTCCATTCTATTTCTCATGTCCCCATTTTTATTTTAAAGCCCAATTTCTGATCAGTTCCAAAATGAGCTCAACCGAAAAGTTGCAATTATATATTAACCCTCAAGGAATACAGGAATATTTCCAAGTGTATGGAAACTTGCTCATGTCCAAGCGATACTTAAAAAATGAGAGGCATGCGACCCCTCTAACTACAGACCAATTGCACTTACCTCGATCATATCTAAAGTTTTTGAATCACTCAGCACTCATCTCAGTTATTGAAATATCTAGAAAATAACCATCTTATCAACGATTGCCAGTACGGTTTCTGCGCAACCGGAGTCTTACTAACGGCTCTAACGGAGCGTTGGAATCATTGTCTCAATAATTTTGGTGAGTCCTAAATCGTCGGTCTTGATATTTCAAAGGCTTTTGATAGAGTCTGGTATGCTGCCCTTTTAGCCAAACTTCAAACATTTGGTCTGCACCCTACCCTCATTAGATGGATAGAGAGTTTTTTGTCAGACCATTCAATCCGTGTAGTAACTGACGGAGTTACATCTGATTCCTACGAAATAAATGCCGGTGTACCTCAGGGTTCAGTTCTTTCACCAACCTTATTTCTTCTTTTTATTAATGATCTCTTATCCCTTATTCTCAATCCTATTCATAGTTTCGCCGACGACATCACCCTTGATTTTGCGTACTCATTTGATTCTGTAATTAATTCACGTGGAAATGCTACAGAAGACATTTCTATGATCCTCGCTTGGGGAAGAGCAAATCGTGTTACATTTAATGCATCCAAAACTCAATGCTGTTTAATGTCCCATAAAAAGCACCCAGTTCACCCCCAACCCATTTCAGTCGACGGAGTAAATATACCCAATTCACCCTCCCTAAACATCTTGGGTATTGAGATATCCAGTAATCTTAGCTGGACTGATCATATATTTGCAATCGCTAAAAGTGCGATGAAATGTTTGGGTTTTCTACAGAGATGTAAGAAATATTTCACCCCACCTGACTTAGCGCTGATCTACAAGTCCCACAGTAGGCCTAGACTTGAATATAATTCCCATATTTGGGCAGGGGCAGGACACACCGCATTGTCCGCGTTAGACAAAGTCCAGCGTAAGGCTATTAAACTTATTGGCGATTCGTCAATCTCTGAGGGCCTTGACTCTCTGGAGCATCGATTGAATGTCGGTTGTCCCTCACTCTTCTATCGTTATTTCCATGCCATTGTTCTAACGAAATTGCTAGCCTGATTCCTTGTAGACTCATGACAACGCGCGATACAAGATCTACTAGTCGCTCCCACCCCTATACTCTCCAGGTCAAATTTGGACGTACCGTCAAATTTCGGGAATCTTTTCTAAGCAGAACAACACGAATGTGGAACAGTTTACCATCTTCTGTTTTTCCCTCGTCTTATAAGCCTGAAACTTTCAAACGGGGCGTACATCGACATCTCCTTCACTCAACCTCCTAACCCATTTCCCTCATTCTTAATTCCTGTCCTGCCAAGGCTGTGCTTTAGCATCATAGGCCATCCCCTGAGCTTTGGCAACATCATATATATAAAAAAAAAGTAATATGGGAAGATTTTATAAACTAATTTGGCCTAAATCCTATTTCATGACTTTCTCCACGTCTCAAAATATAATTTTAATCTTAAGTTCATAAAGTATACTGTCGTAAAAGTCTGACTTTGGGAACTAGTCACTCTTTGTTACGACTCTGCCCAGCTAGGGCATCTCGTTTCATTTTTTTTATCCAGAATACCCCAGCGGCACAGCATGGAGCTTCATTTTTTTTATCCAGAATACCACAGCGGAACAGCATGGAGCGGAATTCAATTTACCGACCAAAAAAGTCTAAATTAATAGTTAAGGAATTTAAGGCTTTATAATTCCGGGGAGAACAGATTTACTTGTCACTTGCTCTGCATAAGTATAATAATCAATTCCTACCCAAAACCGATTAACGCGGGGAATGGATGTTATAGTCAATGTTTGTTTTTATATAATATTTTTTTAGCAAGCTTAGTTGAACCGTTCTCAGCTCGCCTAAGCTGAAAAGGCAAAGATTTTTTTCTAATTTTAAAATTATGCGAGACGCATTGTACCTTCTTCCAAGACTTCTCCTATTAGCCCCCCCAACTAAAATATAATTTTTATTTACTGATATGAAAATGATTATAATTTTAACCTCAAAGTGCAAAGAATTCAAAACAAATAACATTTTAACAAACTTTTAAAATTATTGTAAACATTAATTCGCTTGTCCGTAAACAGATAACAAATTGTTATATAAATTTCGGTATAAGGACAGCCATATTCCCAGAGTCCATTTCAAAAGGAACTAACCACACGTAGTGGCCTATAAAATAAAATAATAAAAGAAAACTTCTAACTTAAAATGATATCAGGACAAAAACTTTCCAACGAAATTAGAGCACCCATTAGTACTCATTACAAACGAAAGAATAAAGAAGACCCAAGTGAGAACTTCACGAATCCTTAAAGTAGCAACTAAAATCTAAGAGAAAAAACAAAAAGTATTATATAAAAAAAAAGAGTAAGACCATTAAGAAAATAAATATTAATAAAAATTCTGCTCGCATCCTCGCCACCTTTTCCACCTCAGGAACACCATTCCATGGAGTTACGATCTAAATTGGTCATGTTTGCACAAGTGAAAAGTTCTCCCATTTCTTCTGGTGTCTAGTGATTATCTGATGTTTTACTTTATAAAAAATTATTGCTCACTGTTGTATCTACTTAAGAAAGTTAAACGCAAATTTAGGGCTGCTTTGAGTCTATTTTTGTTGGCTAGATACTGAAATCTATACTCACATATGTAATAGGTATACTTGCAAGCACGGATATGTAATATTAGAGTTAAGTTAAGGCGACTTTCAGTTTCATTTTTATAGTCATATTTTTGTACGAACAAATAAATTTATTACATTAATATAAAGGGAGCTAGTGTATTGCCTGTGGGTGCTGTAAAAGTTATTGTTGAATTTTATGGAAAGGTTTATTAATTTAAGAAAGGACGTCCGTCCGTATACTAACCAAATTAATATCCACATGAAAATTTTAATGCTTGCGAAGATTCTACACAAAATTTTGTTCCATGCAACACTGTACACAAATTGAAACTTTGAACAGTGTCAACGTATTAAGTAGTACCGCGAAATTAATTTATATTTTCACAATTAAATATAAAAATCTTAAGAACTTTTGCAGCACTTTTAAGCAATACAATTACTCTATTGAATTCTTTATATTAAAATTGAACACAGTTGATAGTTAACGAAAACGTAGATAGTAAGAAACGTAGTTAGGGTAGAAATACTCCAAGGAATTTAGAACAAATTTGTATGATTAGACTTAAAATTCTTATATAAGATAAGTTATAAGTTAACCACGGGGAACAATAGTGTAGAAATTAATAATATAATAATAAAAGTCAAATTATAATCACACTGTAGAGGAAGAAGAAAGGAAGAAATCTTAAAAACATAATATTTATAGAATATATATATAAAAAAAACTTAAGCATAAGATAAATAATTGGATATACATATAAATACTGCCTTAGAACATTACTCCAAAGTGTAAATAAAATAAATTGTTAAATAAATAATTTCTCCGAGTTCGCGACCGCTCTTTATGGAGCGAATTTATTTCTGCGTTGATAATATTTTCATCAAAACCGCATTCTAACGGTAAGTAATTAATGTACTTATATTAGGTCAGAATCTAGCTGTAATAAGGCACAAGCCTTACGCGAGAAATCGTTAGTCTAATACAGAAATTTATATTCAATACTTTAACATTTATTTATTTATATACAAAGATTCACCAACTTCCTGATCTCTACAAAGATAAACATCTATATCTAAGCTGATATTTTATTCGACTTCTCGAGAGATACAAATCAATGTAA
The DNA here is from genome assembly GCA_964036015.1 of Leptarthrus brevirostris. NCBI lineage: Eukaryota > Metazoa > Arthropoda > Insecta > Diptera > Asilidae > Leptarthrus > Leptarthrus brevirostris. The sequence continues at coordinate 19,540,649 of OZ038375.1, read as the reverse complement.
TTCAACTTTTCATTAAAGAGACGCGACATGTTGCCAAAGCTCAGGGGGATGCCCTATGATGCTAAAGCACAAGCAGGAAGGAATTAAGGATGATTGAAATGGGTTAGGAGGTTGAGTGAAAGTTTCAGGCTCATATGACGAGGGAAAAACAGAAGATGGTAAACTGTTCCACATTCGTGTTGTTCTGCTTAAAAAAGATTCCCGAAATTTGACGGTACGTCCAAAATTGACCTGGAGAGTATAGACCTACTGTGGGACTTGTAGATCAGCGCTAAGTCAGGTGGGGTGAAATATTTCTTACATCTCTGTAGAAAACCCAAACATTTCATCGCACTTTTAGCGATTGCAAATATATGATCAGTCCAGCTAAGATTGCTGGATATCTCAATACCCAAGATGTTTAGGGAGGAAGAATTGGGTATATTCACTCCGTCGACTGAAATGGGTTGGGGGTTAACTGGTCGTTTTTTAAGGGACATTAAACAATATTGAGTTTTGGATGCATTAAACTTAACACGATTTGCTCTGCCCCAAGCGAGGACCATTAATTACAGAATCAAATGAGTACGCGAAATCAAGGGCGCTGTCGTCGGCGAAACTATGAATAGGATTGAGAGTAAGGGATAAGAGATCATTAATAAAAAGAAGAAATAAGGTTGGTGAAAGAACTGAACTCTGAGGTACACTGGCATTTATTTCGTAGGAATCAGATGTTACTCCGTCAATTACTACACGGAGTGGACGGCCTTACAAAAAACTCTCTATCCATTTAACGAAGGTAGGGTGCAGACCAAATGTTTGAAGTTTGGCTCAAAGGGCAGCATGCCAGGCTCTATCAAAAGCCTTTGAAATATCAAGAGCGACGATTTCGTACTCACCATAATCACAATGATTCCAACGCTCCGTTAGAGCCGTTAGTAAGTCTCCGATTGAGCGGCCAGCGCGGAAACCGTACTGGCAATCGTTGATAAGATGGTTATTTTCTAGATATTTCAACAACTGGGAGTGATTCAAAAACTTTGGATATGATCGAAGTTAGTGCAATTGGTCTGTAGTTAGAGTGGTCGCAGGCCTCTCCTTTTTAAGCATCGGCTGGACATGAGCAAGTTTCCATACACTTGGAAACATTCCTGTTGAATATGACAGGTGAAAAAATTTGCGCAGAGGTTTAGCCAAAGCAGAGGCGCAGCATTTTAAAACAAGGGGAGAGAAATCATCAGCTTAGCTTGGACACGTCGAGTTTCGAAAGTACTCTAAAAACTTCCCGAATGCGAAAGTGTAGTGGCTTTTGCCTACTAGTGCACTGTGATGGAGATTGAAGTGGCTGCGATGAAGGTGGCAAGTACGACTTAGCAGCAAAATTAGTAGCAAACAGGTTGGCCTTATCCAATGAGTCAGTAAAAACATTCCCATTATAAATGAGTGGTGGTGTTGACGAACAGGTGAAATTGTTCTTCACGGTTTTTACTAGAGACCAGAAGCCCTTACTGCCCTTTTCAGTAGAAAATACCTTCCGTCTGATGCTGTGGTCGAAATTGAACTTTGCCCGACTAATTGCTGAATTGCAAATATTCCGCGCATCTCTATAGATACGTCTCAATTCCTCTGTTGATGTTCTTAAAGCTATGAGGAATAAAGCGATGCATTCCAAACCATAGGATGTTCAAGATATAATCGGTGCTTCTGTTAACGTCTCTCATAGAAAAGCAATCAGACCAATCAAGCTCTCTGAGATATTTATTAAGTCCCGCCCAATCAGCATTTTTATAATGCCACACTAATCTTTTTGTGGAGTTTAGGTAAGTGGACAATGGTCCGAATTACCCAAGGGAGCAGTTACCGAAACCGAGTACTTTTCTGGAGGCGGTGTTAGAAATAGATTAAAGAGGTGCGCCTTGTACCCCAAAGTATCAGGAACACGATTCGGACACTCAAGCAGTTGTTGCAAATTAAAATACTCACTAAATAACTCGACGTGTCTTCCAGACGGGCTTGTGGTAGAAGAATGCCTGAGCCACTGTGTGTTGTGGACGTTGAAATCGCCAGCAAGAACGATTTCAGAAGAGGGGGATATTTCCAAAATCTTATCCATATCGGAAGACAGCTTATCGAAGGAGCACACAGTGTCAGTATCAGACATATTCGGGCTGCGGTATAAAAAGCAGAAGTGGATAATGTGCCGATAGAGTTTAAATCTAATCCAGACATAAATAAATTCTGGATTAGTAGAAGAGAATTGAGGGAGATGGGAGAACGGCACATCCTTTCTAATATAAACGGCGATTCCCCTCTGAGGAGAGAAGAGTGTGATGTGATGATAAGGAACTTCGAAGAAACCTGTGAGTCCGCAAGGAGCGAGTCGGAACTGAGATATTGAGAGATATTGAGATATTGAGCAAAAATAATTTTGGAGTTGTTACGCCTGTTCTCAATAGTATCCAACCATAATAATTTGAGTCTATCCCAATAAGGAGCCAGAATATGAGAATTATTCCAGGGAAAGCCCCTAAAGGTAAATCTCAAAAATCTACGCTGGACGGGCTCGATCTGATTAATATAGACCACATAATAGGTTGACCAAACAGGACTAGCGTATTCCAGTATAGGCCTAACAAAAGTACAATAAAGAAGTTTTGATATATAAGGATCATCAAACATTCTGACCATCGTTTAAAAAAACCTAAGGTCACCTTAGACCCAACATGAAAAGATCGACCGAGCATGTAATGGTAATACGATCAAGAGACTGTTTGAGGAAGAAGACTGCTGGGACTTCAAAGCTGGTAACCCAAATTTAGAGGCAATCTTCAAAACTCAGTTCCCGACAAAAAGTGAATGAATCAACAATAGGGTGATCCAAGAAAACATCTTAGCGATTTACACAGACGCCTCAAAATGCGAGCGTGGCTGTGGCTTTGGAATATCTTGAGAGGAACTTAACCTGGAGTTATGGGGAGGGGTAAACGACTCCTCCTCGGTTCTTCAATGTGAAATCGCAGCGATAGAGATAGGAGCTAGGAGGATTGCAATATGCACAGTCGTTCATCAAATCTCTAACTAACGCCGAGGTAAAATCCAAAACGATAGAGGGATGTAAACAGATCCTAACGGAGCTAGGTATACAAAACAATGTCACCCTAATATACGTGCCGGGGCACTGTGTCATCTCAGGAAATGAAAAAACAAATGAGCTGGCGCGGAGAGGCGCAAATGAAGAAACTCCAATAATGCTCAACCTGAGCATACTCATCCATGAAATTAAAAAAGAAACCATGGAATGGATAACAAGGAGGCACAGGGAAAAATGGAAGGGATCCGATATCGCCAGACACACAAAGGCGTTTTGGGGAACTCTCAATGCACATGAATCTGAAAAGATCATTAAGCTTAACAAAGCCAAACTGAAACTTTTTGTTGGCCTTGTGACAGGACATGCAAGACTAAGGGCGCTAAGGGCAAGGGGTATAATAAATTATCTAATTCGTTACGGGGATCAGTTGGCTCAACAGGATGCGCTGACGAGTAGGGGCGTACAACGGGCCACTAAAGGCCTCAGTGCACGGAAGATAAATATCTTTCCCCCATCGAAAACCCTTATTTACAAGAGAGTCTATATGGTCATCAAAGGAAAAGTGAGTATCAAGTAAGACCCCCACATTTCTGGTCTTGCCAAGTCTAGTTAATGAGCTACCATCAATAACAAATTTAAAGTACATAGAAGTTCTTTTGCGAGAAAATGACATAGAGGGAGATAGTTACTTTAACACCATTTATGAAAGGCGTGTCTAAGTCAGAGTTTAAACGTGAAATCTCACGTTCATTAACAACAGTACGAAAAATTTTAACATCATCAGCAAAGCGAAGAATTCTCGAGTTAAGATTATCATCGATACATCATTGATGTAAATGATAAAAAGCAATAGCGCAAGATGGCTGCCCTGTGGCACCCCTGAGGTGTTAAGTATTTCAGTTGAAAGCGCCCCACGAAGCAAAACACGCTGTGTACGAGCGGACAGATACGAAAACACTCAGTTTAGAAAAACAGAAGGAAAATCTGAAACGGGTAACTTACGAACTTTACAAAAGTCAGTAAAAATGCAGATATGTCTGCCGTGCAGGTTTTAGGTTACTATAGCGCTTTTGGAACAGAATGCACGGAAATCTGAGCAACTTGTTTGTTGGAAGGCGAATTTGGCTGCATGGATGCAATTGAATTACTTTTATTTCTTAATATTTTAATAATTTAGCCAGAGTAATTATAGTAATAGCTGTTCTTTAGAGAGGAACAAATCACAGATGGAGGGAAATGGAAGAGAGACTCTGCTTTTTGGGCTGCCATTTTGTTTCTTTTTTTACCCAAAATGTTCAATTCTAGTTCTGGCTATAGCCACTTACTTATGTTTTAATATCCCGTTTTAATTTGTAGAGTCAGGAGCTTGGCTCCACGTGAAATCTAACTTTTTAACAGTGAAAGCGGTATGAGCTTGTGAGTCTTGGCAACCTTCTTAACATGAAATGTTTTTGGTGGTTATTCTTATCCAAATGCAGCCCGCTGCAGGCACGTATCAATAAAAGACGCAAGAAATGAAGCCCCGTACGCTCACACTTTTTTTAGACTAAAATTTGAAATGAAAACAATAAAATTATTTTCGTAGATTTAGTCATTCGAAACTTAAAGCAAAGTAGCCGGCAACGTTTGTGCAGTCTTATTTTTACTCGGTTTATAATAAAGATTAACTGAAACTGAAAAATAAAAGAACATAAAAAACAAATTTCAGGTAATTTTTATCTTTATTTTTGTCACGACTCACCTTCTGAGTCATCGGTTATTGTGAACAATTTTAAAATCAGGTGGTCGATGACCCACACGGTGAACACCGTCTATAGGGGTGAGATTTTATATAACCAGTAACAGCACACCTCTATGGCGGGCGAATTTTTAGATTTTTATGACTGTAGCGGGCATGTTGCGGGCGTATTTTTCAATTGTTGTGCCTGAAGCGAGAGCGTTTGTTCGCTATACGTGCTTGTAACGGGCGCATTTGTAAGCTATGCGTGCTAGTAACAGGCGCATTTGTCCGCTATGCATGCTAAGAACGAGCGCATTGATACTTTTAAAAATATTAACGTCTGTACTTGGTTTGTGCGTGAATACACCATCTAAATTATTTTTACTCGGGGAGGTAAGGCCTCTATAGCTATGCTATATCTTGCTTCATTAATAGTGGTGATGAAGGTGTTCCTAGTCTCATTAATGTCAGAAATAGGGTTTTAAGAAAAGGATATGTTTACATAATCACCAAAATGAAAGTTTTTTCTGCAAATGCTTACCGTACGAGAGTGTCATCGATATCAAATTTTAGTAAGGAAGGATTTTCGAAGTTGAATCGTGAGCAAAGTCTTTCAATAAAACGGAACTTTGTAGTGCGACTCCAGAGTTCAACTAAGATAGATGCTAAACTTTAACAGCAAATGTCAACTGAAAATGGAAAGCACAACTAAACGAAAGAGGGTGGTTATATCATAATGACGACGCAGTTATGGCTTGAGTATTTGGTGTCCTAGAAAATTATTAACTTTTTTATCTACTTTTCGGTAATAATTTATCTCTCGTACTATAAATAACAATAATATAAAGTACGCTGATACTGTGCAATTAATCCACAAAAAGTGCTATTAAGTTATTTTCTCTTTTTCAGGTTCCCATAACCTCTTATGGGTGCACAAAAAATATTATTATAGGTAAATTTTCTAGAAAACTGAAATCTAGCAAGATTATACATCTTAAAGCTAAGTGTAGGAAGTAATTATAAAGAGAACACAAAAATTAAATAACTTAACAACAGGGTTTAACTTCAAAAACTGCGGTTAAATACAAATAGGATACTTAATAATAATCAAAACTTAAATAAAATATTCCAAATATTCAGTTCAATGTAGATTTCAAATATTCGAAAAGATCTTCTTGAAAATTACGGCCGTTGCTGCTCCTTTTCAGTTCAATAGGAAGAAGGTTCCACAGCCTAATGGACTGAACGAAAAACTGGCGTTCGCTAGGTTGAGAGGTAAAACGCGGTATATTTAGTGAGAAAGTTCTTCTAGACTGAGAGAATTCTAGTTTGCTATACAAATAGGATGGCTCTTTAGTTAGCACGAAAATTCAGGTACAAAACAAGGGGACAACCCAATACAGCATTAGAGAAAGAAGATACATGATCATATTGTCGTAGTCCAAAAATATACCGCACAGCGGAATTGAAAGCTACATTCAGCTTACGATCTGACACCGAATCCAGTTTAACAAAAACTTCACAACCATATGAAAACAACGGAATCAACAAGGATCTCACAAGCAGAAGACGAGTTACTTGAGGCGTATAAGCTGCAGATAAGGACAGCTTACGTAGGGACCCATATACCTTACCCACGACACTGCTATCGTGATCTGACCAGCTTAGAGACCTATTAAATATAATTCCAAGATTTTTAACTGAATCGCTATAGGGAATCACTACATTATCAAGAATAACACTTGGGAAAGAAGAAATATCTAAATTAGGCTTGTAGATTATAATAGCGTTCGATTTTGAGGCATTCCTCAGATCATCATTCAAACCACAAATAGCGTCCTCCACCAAGCCCAGCGGTCTAGAAATATACAGCTGTATATCATCCGCATAAAGATGATAGTTGCAGTATCGTATAACAGTTGGAAGATCATTAATAAATATTGAGAATAAAAGAGGACCGAGGATAGATCCTTGAGGTACCCCGCCTAAGATAGGAAGATAATCAGATGACTTATCATTGCAGATAACCGTTTGCTGGCGTCCCCTCAAATATGACAATATCAAATTGCATGCAGCATTACAAAGGTTAAATAACGAACCAAGTTTCCAGTACAAAAACCTGTGATTAACTTTGTCGAAGGCCTTCGAGAAGTCAAGTAGAACCAGTGCTGTAAAATCATCATTATCACAAGAAATTCGTATGTCATCACTGATTTTGAGCAAGGCCGTGGTACAACTGTGTTTAGTTCGGAAGCCTGATTGAAAATCTGACAATAGGTTGTTGCTTTCAAGTTAGAGTATAATCTGCGCATGAAGAACTTTTTCAAAAGCCTTAGAAAGAAATGGAACTTATTGAAACTTTCAAGGTGGAAATATAATGAAAGTATTCATAATGTAACGCATTTTACTAATAAATTTTATAAAACATGGGAAATACGAATTGCAAGAAGAATGATAGCTGATAGCTAAAGATTCCACTACGTTGAATGATAAGTATTTAATATAGTTCAAGTGTCGTCGTTGGAGTAAGTGATAACGGCCTACCAACCCGGAGATCCCAAGTTCGAATCCCACCGTCGGCGGCAAACTTATAGAATTGAGCTGATTTAGGGGTAAGGGTTTACACTTCCGAAATATCGAATTTTTTTTTTGTCTTATCTTATTGTTAAACATTTCAAGAATATATACTCAAAATTTTAAGTCGATCTGAGCAAAACTCTTGAAGTTATGGCCTATAGTTAGTCCCCTGTCCTTTAGTGCAGCTGTCGAGCAGGTATACAGCTTATTCACTTCTATTGTTCTGGTCAACTATCCTGTTTCGTGTATATTCTATTTAGTTTCGAGGGTTTCGAGAATATTCTATGTAGCTGCATGCACTTTCAACGTAGGTGCTGGTGCTTTTCTCACCTTTCTGTCGGATATGAACATCAGCGTCGGCCCAAGCGCTCATGAATACGCAAGATTGGAGGACAGCAATCGCATTGACAGAGCCGAGATCCAAGCTGAGCATCAGAGCAAAGAAGCCAGGATAAAACAAAGACTTGAGAGAAAAGAGGCTGAAGACATTGAAACTGCTGTAGGAAGTCATTTCATTTCATTTCATTTATTCAAATATAAAAGTGCATACACAAGTTTAAAAAACTTTTAACAGTACGCTACAGTCAATTTAGGAAATAAATCAATTTATGGTGAACAATGAAGCTACTAAGAATTAAATCAAATAAAAGTCTACTACATATCATAAAGCAAATATAAATAATTTGAAAGTAAAGCAAGCGAAAATTGAATTTGTAAATAATAAGAAATAAGAAAATAATCTTATAAATAAATTAAATGTATAGTTTTAAAATTTCATCTAAATATAAAAAATACTGTACAACCTTTCACACACGAACCAGAAGTTATAATTCACAAAAAGAAATAAGACGTTTGAACTCATTGACAGAAGAAGCATCCTGAACTCTTGCAGGAAGAGAATTCCAAAGTCGGGCGAGCTGGACAAAGTAAGAACCCTCAAGGACTGACGAATGATGCCTAGGAATAAGCAACCTGCGACCTCTCCGCGACTGTAAAAGTTGAATGTGCTCAGCAAGATATATTGGTTCTCCAGATTGAATTAAATTAAACAAAAATAACAAGGCCCTACGCTTTAAGTATACATCAATATTACAACCCAGTAAAGAAAGCTTCAAGGGAGTAATGTGATCCGATCGGCTCAGTTTAAAAACAAATCGAATGCAGTCATTAAATGCAACCTCTACCCTGCGCCTGCAAGTTGAGTCAAGTTTTGGGTAAATTAAGCTACCATATGTGAAATAAGGCAGAATAAGACTTCTAACCAACTTTAAGCGCATTTCAAGAGGCAATACATCGGCAGACAACCACAGCCTTCTCAATCCACCATATATCCTTCCAAGAGTAGCACTGACATGATCGCAACACCTCAAAGAAGTATTCAGTAACACCCCCAGATTATTAATTTTGGTTACAAAAGGCAAAGCACTATTATTAAGAATAACAGACGGTAATTCATTTACTCTAAGCGTTGTGTTGCCATATAAAGCTATACATTGGGACTTACTAGGATTTAGTATGAGGTGATTGTTCAATGACCAAGCAGAAATTCCCTCGAGGTCATCATTAACTCTAGCAAATAAATCCTCCAATAATCCAACCGGTCTACTCAAATAAAGCTGAACATCATCAGCATAAAGATGAAGCTGCACATTTTGGACTGCCGTAGGGAGATCATTAATGTACATACAAAATAATAAAGGTCCAAGAACAGACCCTTGCGGAACTCCACGACATAGAGGTAACAACGATGATAACTTGTCCCTTATTCTTACCCGCTGAAACCTGTGTGCGAGAAAATTATTTATCAGAGCTGCAGCAGAAGTAGAGAAACCAAATTTACTATAAAGCTTTTCAAGCAGAATCGAGTGATCAATGCTGTCAAATGCTTTTGAGAAATCAAGCAGAACCAGAACACCAACATTTCCTGCATCAAGTGCAATTCGAAGGTCCGTTGACACCTTCAACAAAGCAGATTCACAACTATGCTTCGACCGAAAACCAGATTGAAATCTACATAAAAGGTCATTACTACTCAAAAACTGTTGAATTTGAACCACCATTATTTTCTCCATTACTTTTCCAAGAAAACTCAGTATGCTAATAGGCCTATAGTCAGAATGGATACTGGGGGAAGTTTTCTTAGCAACTGGTGAAACAAGCGCTATTTTCCACGCATCCGGGAAGGAAGACGACATTAGGCAACAGTTTATTATGTTAAGCAGATATGGTGAAATACATGGCAATATCAATTTAATGAAACGAGGATCCACTTGATCAGAGCCAACAGCATTCGATTTAATAGAATATATAGCTCGCAAAAGTTCAAGATAATCAATACATCGGAATGAAAATGCATTAGATCCAGATTGATGAACGCGAGAAGAACCACTCACACCATATGTAAAGGTAGACGTATCAGGCTGCAATGAATTGGACGCAATTTCAGTGGGGTAAGTAAAAAACTGGTTCATTTCGTCCGGATCGAGATTACACTCCGCACCAGATTCTTTATGGATGCTAAGCCTCTTCAGATTACCCCAAAGGGTTTTAGGAGGTAGAGTAGGGTCTAGTCTGGAAGCAAAATAATCACGCTTTGCATTGCGAATAGACAAAGTAACTCTATTTCGTGCAGCCCTATAGAAGGAATGACTGCGGATAGTCCTGAGTCGTCTCCACTCTCTGTACAAATACTCGCGCTCTACAATAAGGGATCTAATTTCTTGAGAAAACCATGGACAATGTTTAACCCTGATACTCTTAACTCTAAGCGGAACATATTTATCGTACAAGTAGGATATAAAACTATTAAATTTTTCCACCTTGGAGTTCACTGATAGATCACTAAGGATGCTACACCATGAGAGCGAACTACATTCGGTTAATAAACTACCAGTATCGACGTTATTATAATCACGGTAAGAAAAAACCTTCTTAGGAATACAACCACCAATTCGAATATTATAAGTCATAAAGAGCAAATCATGATCTAAAATACTGATTGGACTAAGCTGATTATGAAATAGAATATTGTCTTTTTCAGATACAAAAAAGAGATCGAGGAGCGAGGGATTGCAACAATTAAAATAAGTAGGTTGATCATTTACAGCATTTAAATGCAATGATTGCATTACGGACAAAAACTCTACAGCCGAAGAATCCCTGCTGAGTAAATTTACATTAAAGTCGCCACCCACTATAACATCACTACATCCATGCAATAAGTTATCCAACGAACCTACAAACTCATCAGCAATATGACTAAGAAATCTTCCGGGTGGACGATAAACAGCCGACAATACACATTTTTCAATTCCGGTATCAACCATTACACAAATAAATTCAAAAATACCACCTGACGAAGATTTAATTATTTTAGATTTTAAATTGCTTTTAACATAAATCGCAACTCCACCACCACAACGATCTTTTCGGTCAGCACGATAAATTTTGTAGCCAGGTATGGATACATATGATGAGGGTATGCTATTATTCAGCCATGTTTCACTAATCAAGATAGCATGAATCTTGGAATCAGAGAATATTTCACGCAGCTCATCAATTTTGTTTCTAATACTCCTAGCATTAAGTGTACAAACGTTCAAACCCTGGGACCGCCTACAGAAAATGCCGAGCATTGATTTTACCCGGTCCAGCCCACACAAGCCACTACCCGAAATCATTTAATATCACGTAACTGTCAATGAGTCCAAGAAAAACTAAGATATTTATACATAAAAACATTCCGCCTATGAGAAAGGTTGCCCAGACCAGCAAGAAAATCAAAATTGAATTAATAAGTAACAATATATCCATGTCTATACAATTCAAAATAATAAAAAATAATAAAAATAATTTTTACAGAAATAAAAGCAGAAAAAAAAAAAAAACAATTATCAGGATAAGAATTTACCAAATAAAAATTATGTTTGATCACTATCGACCGCATTTGATGCACCTGCACTTGCTCCACACTTTACGGTTGCAGTAATTTCACACAATTGATTACAGCTGACAACTTTAAGACGAGCATCATCAGGTTTGCATTTAATATAAACAAATCCATCTCGGCTGAAAACTGTTGCAACTTTCCCAGATCTCCGCAATCGTTGCGCCTCCCTCAGAATTTGATTATTCTTCGCCGTTAAGCTCTCATTTATATATACTGGGCATTCGGACGAAAATCCACTAATCTGATTTAATTTAAATTTAGACTTTTTAAATAATGAAATAAATGAGATGCATTCAACGGAGGTAGAAAACTTCAAAATTATTGGGGGATCAGATTTGGTTTTTTGTTTCATCCGAAAAACATCGAAATGGGGGGAGAGAGAATGTCCAATTTTAGCAGCAATAGAATGCATAACCTCCCTCAAATTTTCATTATGCTTTTTCGGAATCCCCCTTATAATGGCATCAGGTAGTCGCATAACACGTTTCAAATTTTCGCACTCATAATCCAAGTTCGAGTACTTCTGCTTAAGTTCGGCTAGCTTAACCTCCAGATCATCGACACGGGATCTCAAACCATTTATAGCATCCGACAACTTTTCAGACACTCTAGCTTCAAAGGCAACAAAGTACTCCTCAATTTTGGATAACAGTCGCTGCTCCATCTCTAAAAATGCACTATTTCCAGGAGAGTTAAAAGCAGAAGCATTATACGCACTGCCAGAGGCCTTCGCATTCGCAGCACTACGAGTGACCACTGTATTGGAACTCTCTGATGCAGCTCTAAGCTTCTCACTACCGTTGTTTCTTGAAGAGATCTTACCGGTTGTAGATGATGTTCCAGACATAATGCAATTTATATTGTACAAAGATTTTTTAATTTATAAACTCAGCACTATGTTAAGAAGTCAAATTATTATAAGTATACAACGCCAACTTCAATTATAGCAACAATTTCCCGGTAGTTTTAGTCACAGAATGGCTTTAATCACTTACAAAATTGGAATTTTTGCAGAGCAACTACAAACGCGTGTTAGTTAGCAGACATCATTCACTCAACTCATTCAGTCTACTCTATGGATCTGGAATCGATGATTCTGTGTAAGTTGAAAAAAAAAATTTTTTCTTCACTTTTTTAGCTCATAAACTTTAAACGCGTTTTTCTCAAAATTACTTTTTCAAAGTCCGTGTTCACTGCCATTTAAAAACTACTCGACCGATTCATTTGAAACTTGGTACACATTTTCTATATATAAAATACCTCCCCCCAACGTTTAGTTAAAATTTTTTTTTTACATTAAGGGGGTTTCCCACCCACAAAATGGTGGAATTTTTCGTGGAAAATAGCAGTTTACACTTTAGATGGCCACCCAAAATTTTTAAATGAAAAAAAAATTATCGGAGAACGTTGGGGGGAGGATTTGATAATACTTTGACTAAATTTTAATGGTTTTTGATTTCAGATAATTTCCGACCAAGATACAGTGAACAGCGCAAATTGTATTTTTTCAAAGACATTCTAGGGCAAGCTCTGTCACCGGCTTGTTTTGCAATATTTCTGCATGAAAAAATTACAGAATATTGCTAAAAGTATGCTTAATAATGTACAAAAGGTTTCAATAAATTTGCTCACTCCATTCCTTTAAAAAAAATTCACAAAAAAAGTGTTTTTTTTTACGCTGAAACCCTTACCCCACCCCCACCCCCTCCCTTAAATTTGAATTTTGAATCTTGCAGGCACACAATTCAAGTAGTAGACATAGGAATAGCCAAACCTCTGCAATAAACTAGTTAAGCACATAATCAATTTAGCGGATTCCAATTTGGTGGCTGTTCTCAACCTCAACGTAGAATACATAAAAATTTTAACGTGGCAAGATGCATATATCTTCAGACAGAAGCCCTATTAAACCGTACAGGAACTGTGTCTTAGTAGCTACCAGCAATAACGAGATTTAGTACCTATATGATATGAAATGGATGTCCTAGCTTTAGAAGTTCCTCTATTGTTCCTTTTGTTAATACGTCGTATAATCAGATTTAGTTGAAAAGTTATATTCTGTCCTTTTTAAGACTTGAAGCGCAATATATACTTAAATTAGGATCAAAATTATTTCAATCTAGATTGCTGCCTTAAATATAATTTAATGAAAACTTAAAAAAGAATTTGTACTTACCCTGGTATTTGGATGCATCTCTCCACGCGATATCTCATTTCTTGAGTAAATTCAGCCCACAGATGTGCCAAAGCAGATATTCCGCCGAAATAAGAATTGCAAGTTGCTAACAAAGCACTTAATCGGAAGACCAGTGAATCGGGAACGGCTGACTTAATTCGAAGTGGATCAAACTGAAAAGGTAACAAAATTAATAAATAAATTTTTACTTTGAGAGTATTTTTATAGTTTACATTTTCTTTTTTAATAATATCGTAAGGATATGTTGGTTCTGATAAAGCATCGGGAAACATGTAGTACAACATTTGCATGAGCTCATCTTCTTTTAGCGGTCCCTCAAATTTCTTTGATTTTGCCTTTTTACTGTCTGAGCCACGAACGTTCGGAAGAACAGAAGTAAAGTTTGCAATTTTCGACTCGGTAAGCAAGTCAAGAGGATTGTTTCCCTCTAAATAGAGGTTGCTGCCAAAATCATAGCTACTTCCTACAATACTAGCAAGTGTTCTTGTATTTTCACACAATTTCATAAATTCTAGAATGGCATCGGTCAAGAAATACAGAGCTTGACGCTTACAGTTTACACGAATTGACCAAGAAGGTGACAAAATGGGATCTAAATCGGAATGAATGGCTGAATCAAGTATAACATTCTCTTCTATTTTAGGCCAGGTACAATTTAAAATCAGTTCATTTACTGGATCCATAGAGACTCCGTATGGTAGGGCATAAAATTTTCCTTCAATTGTGTTTGATTCATCATTTTCATCATCGGAATCTTGAGAAAATGGAATTTTACACTTTACTGTGTAATTTGCGTTGAGAAATTCAATCAAACTATACGTAAAACGGACTGAAATCATAATTGGATTAATGTAATGATGTCCAATTTTCCCCTTGAACATTAACAACAATCCCGACAAATATTTGCACGTTGGAGGTGTATGCTCCAGGGCGACTATGTCGAGATTCACACGTAATGATGGACTTTCACAAACTCCCAAATAAACATGCAAATCATGTGGCATTATATGAACAAAGACTGGAACTGATGTGTTAACTTCTCCTACCGTAATACATGCTGAGCTTAGAAGTACTCGTATTTGACTTTCATTTATTATCGAATTTCCAACAGGATCTAAAACAACAAAATCACGTAGTCCATACCATTTAGCAATTGGGTGTATCTTATCCGATCTATCATCATATATACAAAAATTATTTTCTAAACTCATCAGGTCTATGTGAGCTTGGCATGTTTTTATAATTTCATTGTTGGTGTCATCCTTTGTTTCTTCAATTTCGTCGTCTTCGATTTTGGCACGATAACGAGTGACCATCAATTCAACATCCGCAAAGAATATAGTTTCTCTTGTTTGTTCCCATTCCGATAAAAATAGTTCGTTTTCTTTCAAGGGACGTTTTACATCGACGTAGGGCAACTTCCATTCGTGAAAAATCTCATCTAGACGAGCATTAAAAATTTCCCATTCCGATGCAGTTGTAAAGTCTTGTTGGAAAAAGTCATTTTCATCTACTTCTTCAGCCATTTCAGTATAATCACAATTATTTTCACGCTAATTTTACGAATTTTTAAACTATCACAAATATCCACCGAACTTGTAAACACTTAATTGACAACTATCAGCTGATTTTATTTTGTACAGTAAGTTTGAAAAGTGCATGATATGATAAATTGATATTAATATTTTATTGTATTAATTTTGTAAAAAAAACACATAGTAATTTGATTAGAAGGAAAATTTTATTAAAAAAAATTATTTTTATTATCAAACTGGAAAATTTTATAGCCACTTATTACATAAAACCTTGAAAATCTAGTACTTTCATGTAGTGTCATCATGAATTCTATTTCTTGACATATTTTGACATTTTTGAATTTATCGAAATTTTGAAACAGCAGAGAGGTTGTGGTGTTTGTTTTTTTTGTATTCTTTTTTTGAATTTGTGATTTGTTGTTCTAAGCCCAGAATTTGTATATTGTAAGTATATAAACTATTCTCATTAAAAATTCATTTCATATCTGCTATTCATTAAAGTTTTTCGACCGATTTCCTGAGTAACATATCGCCGACTTAACTATTCTAACTAAATGTTAGTGTTTTCCGGAAATAAATGCTTATAAATGGTACCTGTCGCTTTATATATTAATTTAGGCATTGTTCTAAGAATATTTAATTCATCTTATGATAAACTCTAAAGTAAGCAAATATTTCGCGGTTATATACATATATATAAGTCTGCGCTTAACTATCACTCAGAAATGCTGAAAAAATGAAATAATTAGTAAAATTTAATTAAATATTTGCTTTTAGATATGTATAACATCTTCACACGTTGCTGAAGGGTTGAATATGTTTAAAAACAGTTGTAAGTAGGTATTATTTCCTCAACATGCCGCGATTTGTTCTACGGATTTTTGCATTCTTATATAATAAAACGTTGTTTATAAATTGATCGACTTTTTTCGGTTTTATTTTTTCTAAAATAAGTTAAGTCTTTAATTAGGACATACGTGTATTCTATCAGTTTACTTAGCGTAACACGATGATCTAGTGACGAAATATACGATTGAGGAGTTTCCTACGTTCCCTTGTTACGCCATGTTATCCACCATAACATTTTATTTATGAAAACTAAACAGTTTGTTCTTTAATTAATGCAAATAATTCTTGAGAATGTGTTCAAATAGTAATTCAATATTTTCGAGAGGGCATTGGTTTACGAATGAGTTAAAAAAGTTAAAATGTGAGAAAATAAGGACATATCAGATAGCTAGCTTATCAAATAACGAGAGTAATTGGGAAAAGTATAAGATGGCCAGAAATATTTACAAACATAAAATAGCAACTGAGAAGCGAAATTATATAAATCAGCGGATCGTTAGTGCTAACAGTCAAAAGGAAATGTGGACAAATTTAGAAAATATTCCTGAAATTAAGGAAATATACTTTGAGGAAGGAATGTTTAGGGATAAAGCGCAAATTGCAGAGAAGTTTAACGAGTACTTTGTGAATAGCGTGAAAGACATTAGACATCTATACAGGCAATACAATATGAGGACAAATTGCAACAAGTTGAACACGAATTTGTATTCAAAGAGATAAGTATAAATGAATTAAGAAAGATATGTTTGGGGATGAAAAATAAAAGATACAAATATGATAGATGTTCGTATGATGCTGGATTTTTGGGGACTGGTTGGCCCTGTGATACTGAAAATTATAAATCAATCCATGCAACAAGGTCATTTTCCAGAAGGATGGAAGGAAACTGAAATTATACCAGTCGTCTTGTGAGACGGCCCTAAATTTGGTCCTGATAAAATGGAAGGAAGCAATGCAAAGAAAGCAAAATGTATTGGCGGTGTTTTTAGACCTTAAGCGAGCTTTCGAAACTGTAGGTCGAGATATTTTAATGAGAAAAATGAAGAAGTATGGAGTAAAAGGAAAGGAATGGTCATGGTTTGATAGCGATTTGTCCGGAAGTATGCAGCGAACTAAGGTAGACAAGGCGATGTCTCAGAGAAAGGCAATAAATGCGGGAGTGCCACAAGGTTCTGTGCTGGGTACCCTACTATTTCTTGTTTATATTAATGATGTAAAGAGTGTATTGGATGGTGCAAATATTGTAGTATTTGCTGATGACGCATTATTGTATGTTGTGGCAGATGATATTAGTGAGTGTGTGAATGCAATGGAACATAATTTGCGAGAACTGAGTGGATGGTTAAGAATGAACAAGTTGAAAATGAACATTAGAAAAACCAAATTTATGACAATCAATTGTGAATATGAGGGTAATTTAAAAATGGATAGTGATAATATTGAAAAAGTGGAAAAGATAAAGTATCTGGGTGTGATAGTTGATAACAAATTGAAGTTCAAAGAGCACGCGGATTATATATGTGAGAAAATAGGTAAAAAGATTGGTTTTTCAAAAAGAATACGAAAGTCTCTTTCAATGTTTACGGCAATACAAATCTATAATGTAATAATAAAACCGCATTTTGAGTACTGTTCGTCTGTGTTATTTTTACTTGGCAGTGAAATGATGGATAGATTGCAGAAACTTCAGAATAAGAGAATGAGAGCAATTCTTTGTTGCAATAAATATGCGCCTATTAAAGTTATGCTGGAGTCATTAAAGTGGATGAGTGTAAGAGAAAGGATTGTGTTAAATGTTTTGTTGTTAATTTTTAAAATGAAGAATAGATTATTGCCTGGGTATCTGAGAGAATATCTGATGTATACAAGTGAAGTGCAGCAGCCGTATGGCTTAAGAAGAGTGAATGAGTTTAGGTTAGTAAATTTTACCACAGTAAGGACACAAAATTCTTTAATTTATAAGGGCGTTAAAATGTACAATAGGTTAAGATATGATAGCAGTGATATGAATGTAGATAGATTTAAGTTTTTTTTTAAGGTATGAATGAATGAATTATATGTTGTTGTAAAAGAGCATTAATTTGTTGCTAATAAATGAAAATGAATGAATGAATAAAAAAAATGAAGTTAGGACAAGCAATTTATCACGTTTTTTCCTGTAACTGAGACTTTTGTGAACTGCGGATTCGATTAGTAATCATAGATTTCAGAGTTCGTAATTTAATAATAATAATAATAAGTTTATTGGCACTTAAAGCACTTTTACAACGTACAATAATTTATCATATGAATTCCTTGAGTGACACTGAACTATCCTTGTTAATTTGGATTTGTGAAGACTAAGGTAAAAGGCCGTATTATGAGACAGCTTTGAGCATTGGGACGGCTTTTTTCATGCGTAAAAAAAAGTAAGAAGTTCAAATTATGAATTTTTCATATCCGAACTGTAGTATCATGTCATTGATTGACTATGTAATGACTAACACCTATGATGTAGATGTAAAGGTGGAGAAAGCTTTAAAAATTAGTGATCATGAGACTTTGTCTATTGGCATAAATCATACTGTATCGAAGAACTGTGAAACAAACAGGGTGGAATTTTTAGAGTATGATAAAAATCGTTTTGTTAATGAATTGAATGTTGTTGGTATGTCTGATATAGCTTCTATTGAGGATCTGAATGAATGCACGAATGGTGTTGGTGAAAAAATTAAAGCCGTAGTACAGAAATGGCGAGGTGAAAGTAATGACTGGTTTACAGAAGATTTAAGAAGATTGAAGAACGAGAAAATTAGAAGATACCGAATGGCGTCCTTATCAAGTGACCAGAGTGATTGGGAAAATTATAAAATAGCAAGAAATATTTACAAACATAAAATAATTGCGGAAAAAAGGAATAAAATCAACAAAAGTTATTACTAATGCCTCAAACCAAAAAGAAATGTGGAAAAAAATTGAAAGAATATGTACTTAAAAAAAGTAAATCTGAAATTAAGGAAATAATATATAAGGGAGAAACCTGCAACGAGAGTACGCGAATGGCAGAGAACTTTAACATATTCTTTATTTATTTATTTAAGATTCATCAAAGGGCTGATTACTTAACATGTAAATATAAATAATAATATAAATAACTAGAAAATAATTAAGTTAAAACAATAACTAGAAGAATAGAAAAATAATTAATAATACATAATTAATGCAAAATAATAACAGAGTAGTTAGGAAAGTTTGGCCTTCACAGAATTTTTCGACAGATTGAAATCAATGTTGTTAAAATGAGAATTAAAAAACCGAAACATTGACGTGACGTGCTCGTGAAAACCGTAATTTGTGCGATGCTGTGGAATTTTAAGAAAATCTCGATTTCTCAAGGAGCGACTCGGAATCGATATATTAAAAGAAGACAACAAGACTGGAGAGTCAACATTACCTTGAAGACATTCAAAAGCGAAAACAGTTCTAGAGATGTTACGTCTGAATTCAAGAGAGTCTAGTTGTATGAGCTTAAGTTTATCTGAGTACGGCGGTAAGAGGGTCGCTCCAAGGAAGCCCACGAAGTGCAAAGCGAACAAAACAGCGCTGGACTGCCTCTACCCGGTCAATTGAGTCACGATAAAATGGTGACCAAACACAACTAGCATACTCCAGAATAGGCCTAACAAAGGTGCAGTAGAGAAGCCTGGTGATATAAGGGTCGTTAAATTCCTTTGCCCATCTTTTTATAAAACCCAATGTAGAATTAGCCTTAATAACTTTCTCATCAATGTGATCGTCAAACGTAAAACGACTGTTCAACCACACACCCAAGTCCTTGGTCCTATTAATTTTTTCCAGAACAGAGCCATGCATGGTGTAGTTGAAGTCCAGAGGTTTCTTTCTACGAGTAAAAGACATAGACGTACACTTACTAATATTGAGGGGAAGATAGTTATCAGAACACCAGTTGTAGAAAGCGTCTTAGTCAGAATTTAAAAGTTCACAGTCTAGAATAGAGGAACAACACGGAAAATTTTGGCGTCGTCAGCATAACAAAGAATTTTTGAATATTTCAAGAATAAAGATACATCATTGATGTATATGATAAATAAAATCGGGCCAAGATGACTTCCCTGAGGTACGCCAGAGGAATTAAAAATAAACTTGGATAGTGATCCACGGAAGGACACACGCTGAGTCCGATTAAGTAGGTAAGAACGAACCCAGTCTACAAACAATGAAGGAAACCCGAGGGCCGTCAACTTGTGAATCAAAATTTGGTGGCTTATTCTGTCGAAATCTAAATCTGTAAGATACAATCCACTTGCTTTCCAGCCTCAATTTTGGATAAGCAGAAATTTGAGAATTCCAGTAGGTTAGTCGCAGTAGACCTACCTTTCATAAAGCCATGCTGGAAAGTTCCAAGAGAAGGTTTGCAATGAAAGTATAGTGTATCGCAAACTAATGCCTCAAAAATCTTAGCAATACAACACAAGTTTGCAATGGGTCTGAAATTGGAAATATCACACCTCTTGCCTTTCTTGTGAAGAGGGATAATAAGAGATGATTTCCAAGATTTTGGAAAGACTCCACAAGAAATAGATAAATTAAATAAATAACAAAGAACAGAAACCAAGGAATGCCATCAGGACAGCACGAAAAACTATCTGACAAATTATTGATGTAATTCGCGACTGTATCGTCATCAAATGTAAGATCTTTCATTTCCAGTGAAGAAGGAGGAAATAATATCAAGTAGCTAAAATCCTTAGAGCTAGTATCGCAGTTATCAGAAAGAAAAGATGTCTTTAAAAAGTCGCCGAAAAGGTACGCAATCGTCAAGGGATCACTACTCTCAGTGTCACCTAGTTTTAATAAAGTAGGGTAGCCGTCGGTGCTACGCTTGGAGTTAACAAATCTCCAAAACTGCTTAGGCTCACCGCGTATGATGGACCTCATTCTGTTAACGTAATTATTATATGAGGCATGAATTTCGGAATTGAACTCATCGCGCAATTGTGAGTAGGTATAAAAATCCGAGTCACTCCTTGATGAGCAAAACCGCTTCCATGCTTTATTTCATAAGTTTTTAAGATGCTTCAGCGAGCTATTGAGCCAAGGCGGACTAGAGAAAGAAGAAAACGAACGAGAAACAGGAACACAATGCAAGAAACAAGTAAACAAATTGTCATAAAAAGCACTTACCGCCACATCAATGTTCCGATCATAAAAAACATTATTCTTTGTGGAAAGTATCGAAGAAATTAGTACATCTATTACATCAGTAGTTTATGACGATAATTTGCAACAGGTGAATGATCAATTTGTGTTCCGAAATACAAATTTGGAGGAATTAAAGAAAATATGTCTGAAAATTAAGAATAAGAGGGATGTTAATATGATAAATGTCAAAATGATCTTGGATAGTTGGAATATACTCGGCGGCGTACTTGTGAAAATTATCAATCAGTCAATGAACCAAGGTAAGTTCCCGGAAGAATGGAAAGAATCAGTTATTGTACCTGTTGAAAAAATTTAAAATACTAATAAATGTGAAGAATTTAGGCCAATTCATATGCTGTCAACATACGAAAAAATATTAGAGAAAACTATACAAATACAACTGGAGAAATACATGAAGGAAAATAAATTAGGGGGTCCTCTACTCTCGAGGCCTGAAATTGAGAGGTTTTTTGGGGAATAAATTGCGAAGGATCTACTGAATACATTTAAAATTTTTTTTTTTATTTCGAAGATACATGTTTTGACTTTTCAATTTTACTTTTGAAGATGAAAAAAAATAACTCTCGCGACCTTGAAACGTCATTGAGGACATTGATGTTGAAACTGCATGGGTCCCGCTTAAGCAAAGTTGTGGCCAATTGGCTAATCTGTAATCTGAAAATTGATATTCTTTATAATCATAGTTACGTTGGCTATGTTTTCCCGAGACAGATTTTTTTTATTTTGCAATTTGTAAAAGTTATGCAACAATTTGAAAAATTTCCAATTTTTACGTCATTTTTTGACCTATTAGAGGCTATAAAAATGGAACAAAATAAAATTTTGCAAATCGTACTCGGGAAAACATAGCTGTATGTTTTCTGAACAATTGAAAAAAAAATTATTGAAATCGGACCAATACTTTTATGATAAGTCTTACTTGGCAGCTAAAAAAACACTACTTTCGGGAAAACGCGTTTAATGATAAATTACGGTGTATAACATGATTGTAGTAACTTACGAGTTAATCTGCTGTACCGGGGCCGTAGAGTTCTCCTTCCTCATCATGTTGATGTTCTTGGTTGTCCACATTCTTCTCAAGAACGGACCGGTAAATTCTTTAGACAATGATTTTTAACTGGACAAGCGCCGTCGTGGCGCGCCGCGCTTAGTTTCTCGGAAACGGCTGGAGACGGATACCTTTCTGTTCCCAGAAACATGCAAAGGAATGTGATTTTCACGAAATCCTTTCTGTGGCGTATTCTCAGATACATATAGATTGAAATTAAAAAAAATTAAAAATTATCGATTTTTTGAAACCGCGATAGTAGAGGACCCCCTTAACAAAGCCAAACTGAAACTTCTTGTTGACCTTGTGACAGGACATGGAAGACTAATGGCTCATGCCATAAAAATGTGAAGGGCGAACACTAGTCTATGCAGGGGATGTGGGAAAGAAGACGAGACCGTATTACATGTTCTCGGCCAATGTCCAGCCCTTACGCAAAAAAGGTCTAGAATCTTAGGAACATACTACTGCGAAGATTTCGCGGAAGAAATCGGGTTATAATCGAATTATCCAATTCGTTACGGGGATCAGTTGGCTCGACAGTGGACTTGATGGGCCACTAAAGATCTCAGTGCACGAAAGATACACATCTTTCCCCCCTCGAAAACCTACCAACCAACCAACCAACACAACAATTTCTAGAACCTTAATCAATATGCAGGTATTCAGCAAACAAAAATAATTTTCTCTAACGTAAACATACCTTAGTGATACATTAAAAATATGACTGCAGATTGTAAAATATTGATTTAATGCAATCCGTATTGTTTTTGAAGAACTAGGATATGAGCGATATAGGAGAAGACATAGTTATGATCAAATACCTCAGAAAGGAACAATTTTTAAAACCCCTTTATGTCAACCTTTTAAACATTATAGTTCATATAACAAATCTAATTGATTTCTCTTTTCTAGATTAACAATGCCAAAACCTAGACCTTCGAGACGTAAAGGACTTATATGGGTCCGTCCTACTGAAGAACTTCTAGAAAATAAAAATGACGTTAAAAAAACATCGATAAAAGATGAACTTGAGCATACTTGCGCTATATGTGGCGAAATATTTTATAAGCAAAGTATCCTAGCTGCACATATAAGAATTTCGCACGAAATTGAAACTGATCTCTTTTGTTCCGATTGTAATCAGAATTTTACATCACTAGAAGAAAAACATGAACACAATTGTAAATCTGTCGACAATACAGCATTCCCGCTTATAAAATGTGAATATTGTTCGAAATACTATCATATTGCTGAACAAGATGAACATAAATGCAATCAAGTTCCGGAACAAAAACTTTTATCATTTACAACTGATATTTTTTCTGGATCCGCTTATGTTAAGGCATCACTAGCATATCTCGCTGAAAATAATTTTCAAAATTCTTTAACGCAATCAAGCACATTATTTCCGAACAAGAAGAAACGTGGAAGGAAGCCAAAACTTAAAGAAGAAGTTGATAATTTTATAAAATCTGAAGATTTTGAAGGTTTAGAATGTGATCTTTGTGGAAAAATTTTAAGATCACATGCTTCATTGGCTTTGCACAAAAGGATTCATTCCGGTACACCAAGCTATGAGTGTCAGTATTGTGATAAAAAGTTTGTTTTAGCAGATTACTATAATCGGCACACAAGAGTTCACACTAAAGAAAAGCCTTATAAATGTGAAGTTTGTGGCAAGGACTTTAGTCAACCTAATACTTTGGTGATACACAAAAGAATACACACTGGTGAGAAGCCGTATAAGTGTAACGTTTGTCTAAGAACTTTCCGCGTTCAAGACTATCTTACGAAGCACTTAAGATCTCATACTGGTGAAAAACCGTATCATTGTATTATATGCGATAAAAGATTTTCACAGAAAAGTGGATACAACTTTCATCTACGTACAATACACTTAAAAGTATAAGATAAGCCAACGACTGAGGCCAGCTCGAATTGCTTTCTCACTCGTACGTCATACAGCAATATTTCTCAACCGCACCTAGATAGGTAAGAAAGGAATTGAACTATTAAAATTTAATCTAACTTGAAATCTATTGCAGAGAAACCATTTTCCTCATTTTAAACATTTTTAAGGAGTAAGAAATTGATCATAAGAAAGTGAATAGAGTTTAAGTTTAATATTGTTTATTTTGCAACTTTTTAAATTCAATATAATGTTTGACTAAAGAATTCTGTAATTTTACGTTTCAACTTTAGGAATCCTGTAATTATTGGAACAGATTGTATTAAAATCAAAAGCAGTTTTAGCGCTTGTTTAGGTACATTTAAGGAAACTGTAAATATTTTAATAATAACATAATAGTAAACAGATTAAGTTTCATTTATATATTATTACTTACACGCTTTTACTCAAACCAGATTCATCATTCGACTTCAATGAGTTTCACGATTTTTACAAAGAAGCTGAAATATATTTTCTTTAAAGACTATATCGCCTGCAGTCATTTATTAAACTATAAGGTTTTTTACGAGCTAGACCGCAGACAGAAATCTTTTAAGTTATGTTTATTTATTTTTATTTTAACAGATAATTTTTACCTTTTCAATTTCTAATTATTAAAACTTAAACTAAATCTTTAAATACAGAATGAATGTTTTATTTTACGGTTCTGTCTCTATTCCGAAATTTTGTTAAAGTTGTTATGTGAGCGTTAGCTGTTGGCGTAAAAATCGAATATTTTACGGTAACAAGCCGTAAATCAAAAAGAAAAATAAAAAGATTTTAAATCTTGCCAGCTTACGGCGCCACTGCATAATTCCTCCAAATCAGGGTTGCGATTTCTACACGGAATGGCTGTATTCAGCGGCACTAAGCCTCAGCGTAGGCTGATGTTTGTGACAAGCGCACGTTAAACCAAACGCCATTAAACAGCCAACGCACACGGTGCTCTTTTGAGTCTACCCAAACAGGTTTTTGATGGTAAAGGATCGCAGGGAAGGGGAACTGTTCCCTCAAATTTTCCACCAAAATGATTTCTATCTCTCGGGTCAAAACCTCCGTAAACTACAAGCCATGAACTGACGAATTTTTCGCACACACATAAGGCCAAAGTGGTCTGACATTTCGTTTAATTTAAACTACTCAAAACAATTAAGGGAACAAAAAAAATCTAAATTTTTTAGTGATTTTTGACGGGCTGTATCTAAGCGAGAAATAATCGTATCGAGGATCTGAAAAAAACGTCTTAAAGCTCCAAAACCCCAGTTTTTGAAACAATGTAAATTGGACCATTCAGTAAGACCATTTACGACCTCATATAAAAGTCCAGTTCATGGCTTGTAGTTTACGGTGGTTTTGCTCGTGTGCAAAACACCACTACAAACATAGATTGGATATTTTGTGACTGGAGGGTTCAGAAAATTTTTCTGCATGCGCTCAGTTCATTAATGTTTTAGTTCTCAGGTAGTCAACTTGATAATTAAAATGAAAATATTTCAGGTAAAAGATCGCAAGGAACGGTAACTGCAAACACATTTTTCCACCGAAAGGATTTCCGGGTACAGAATACAACTTTTGCGACTCGAGGGTTAATTAAGATATTTTTTTTTGCATGCGATCGGTTAATTAATGTTTTAGTTCTCAAAAAACCGAACTGAGCTGCAACTGAACACGCTTTTCAATTTCTGTACTGACATGTAATCAGAAACTAGGCCGAATAATGCACCGAATGAAAGTCAAATTAGGTTTAAAAATTTTACTTGATTAAATACACTTTTTGGTTTAAAGTACATGTAAGTAACGACAAATAGTGAAGTATTTTTATAACTTCAAACTTCCTATTTTTATGCCTCGACCACGATAATCTCAATAAGGAAAAAAATTTTTTTAAGTTATGTTTTCCAATTCTAAACATGCAGAAACGCATAATTATATAAATCAATTCCACTCAATTTAAATTTTTATCGAAATGACAACTAAAAAACTCATAAAACATTTCAAGTTTCATTTTAAAATATGGTCATGTAACAATAGACCGAAATTGTGAACTCAATTCAAACTAAGTTCGGTTTAGTTTGGGTCTGTAATGCTATTTAGGGGTTGGTAATTAAGAAGAAGATATTTCAGGTAAAGGATCGCAGGAAGCCGTAATTTGCTCCTTATATTTTTCCACCGCAATGATTACTATTACCACGTATACATGCATGGTTGAAAGCTTGAGTCGAGATTGGGTTGAGTTTTCGACCCACGTATATGGCATCGCGGGGTTGAAAGATCGAGTTGAGTTCTAGTTGAAATATAATTGAAGTGACAGACGAAAGTAACCTTCAAAACTTTGAGTTTATTTTTGTGTGATTTTATCGAAATATTTCATGTAAAAATCATCAGTGATGATTACGATATTATTGTAAATGCTTGAGCGAGTTATTTAAATTTAATCCAAAGACAATTAATATCGCCTATTAATAATTAATATCCCAAATGTTTCTCTGGCCATTTCTTAAATTGCAGCACGAAAAACAGAATACAAAAAAAATAATATTTTAACCCAAAAACACAGCAAACAAAATTCCGTTCCAAACTCGACTACTCAACCCGCGTCCATACGGCAATCACAGCTGTCATTTGAACTCGACCCAGCCTGCTAAGCGGAGTTGAGTTGAGTCAACCCTACTTCGACTCGATCCGCGTATACATAAAGTTGATCTCAGGTTCAACCTAGGTTCAACCCTGCATGTATACGGGGTATATATTTCGCGGGCAGAACATAAATATAAGTACATAGTGGATATCTAATCTAGCACAGGTTTTTGAAATTTCACAGAATGTCATTTTCTAAACAATCAAACCAACACATAACTCAACTCGTATTCTGACATAAAATTGAGTCGGAGCAAAATATCTTACGTGTACGTCGGGCTCACATCCCCAAACCGGCTTGAGGGACAAAATTTAGAGTCCGGTGTGCGTTGGATCAAAAGGAACAAACAAATTCTTACTCAGCCTACTTCAGCTGAAAATATTTGAGCTGGACAAGATGACAAGAGGCTGAGTTAGCGGCTTAGTAAGAAAATGCATTCAGAATACAATAACAATAATAATTTATTTGGATCAGTATACAAGAATTAAATTACGGAAAAATCCAGTTAATTAACTAAAACAAACGCTGATTAATAAACTAATACAAACAAAAATATAGAAAAATATTTGGAAAGAAGTAATTAAAGAAAAGAAAATAGAAAGTAATTTAACCACAAATCAGTCAAAAATTGCCAACCGTGTACCCAAGCCGAAGATATAATAATGAAAATAGAAAGTAACGCCTCAACATGTTTTTAAACTCAGAAGTCCTTCCAAGCCCCCTGACATTTTGGGGAAGTGAATTCCACAAGCAAGAAACAACAACAAAATAAGACCGCCGCCCAATAACGTATCGCGCTCGCGGAATTAAAAGAGATTCATGACGAGTTGACTGGAGAAAACGCAAATGTTCATATAGATAGATAGATATCAATGCCCTTATATTGAGGTAAGAAATCAATGAACATCTCAGAATTGTATTACTGTTAACCGAAACATGTTAATAACGTCTCAGGCCATAAACAAATCTTACGCAATCATTAAAGGCAACAGTTATCCTTCGACTAAACTCTGCATCAAATTGTGGATATACAGTACTGCAATAAGTAAAATGTGGTATCAACAGAGTTTTAACAAGTTTTAATTTCAAAGCACGCATAAGGAATTTCCAGAGAGCCAAAGCTTTCGAAGACCGCTATATACCTTTTGGAGAATGTAGTTTAACTGATCACAACATTTCTTTTGAAAACTAAAGAACACTCCTAAGTTTTTTACTTTGTTTACATATGGCAACTGAACACCATCCAAGTAAATTAGGGTCTGTAGTATTAAGTTGGCTTCTATAGCAAAACAAGCATGAAGAGTTTAAAGCATTAAGCAAAAGCTTGTCGTTTGAAACCCATGCGGAAATGTTCAATAAATCATTATTAATACGGCAAATACAATCTTCGATCAATCCTATAGGTCTGGACAAATATATCTGTACGTCGTCTGCATATGGATGGATTTTCACTTCATGGATAACATCAGGAAGATCATTTATAAATAGACAGAACAATAAAGGACCGAGAATCGATCCCCGAGGTACCCCCTGACAGTTTTGACAAAATTCGACTTATTTTTGCCAAACCTAACTTGTTGCTCCCGATCAGACAAGAAATCCGAGATAATTTTAATAGCGGAGCGAGAAAAATCATACATTTTACCCAATTTCCACAACAATATACCATGATCCACCGAATCGAAGGCCTTAGAAAAGTCAAGCAGTAATAGCAGTAGGAAAACATCTGCAAGTACCACTGGTTCTGGTCCAGTTGCGACAACGGTTGCTGCGTCAACGAGCTCATCTATCTCTCAACCTAGCGGGAAATGTTGGAGATGAGAGTTTATTTAGCAAATTATAACATGCTGTCGACATTTGAGTCCCGACTACAGTCTTCTCTTGCTGAGGTCGAAAATCGACTAGCGGCTAAAATTGATGACGCAGTGGGTAATTTAACTGCTCGCTTGGATGTATAGGAAGTAAAACTGAAACTTGAAATTAAATGCAATAAGGTGGCCAAAGAAAACGATGACGTACGGCGCACTGGACGGTTGAATGAGGCAATTATAAGGGGCATTCCTGAGTTAGCTAACGAGGTCCCAAAGAATTTGCTAAACGAGCTGGCTATCATTCTTAACCACGAACTATCCCCTTATACCGATGCCTTGTTTACATCAATGAAAGTCTCACTCATCGCAATCAACATCTCCTGCGTGAGGCTCTCAAATGGCGTAAGCTGAAAAAACTTGCTTCAGTTTATACAAATAATGGCATCGTTGACGTGAAGTATGGGAAAGATGAACCACCGATTAAGCTATGGGAGATAGATCAGCTGACTGCCCTGGTCAGTTTTGGACAAACTGTGGATGCGGAATCGGTCAATTAATGCTTTGATTTTTAATGGATTTGTTTTTTCGTTTCTTGTTTGTTTATTTTTCTCGAATAACTTCTTTTTCCTACAACTACTTTTATTTGAAATTTTTCTAATTTTCTATTTCCTATTTTCAATCCTAATCATCTGTTAGTCCTTTGCTTATGCTTTTACTGCATGTGTGCTGCGGGTGGCGGTGAAGTGGGTGCTCGACTTGCTTGCGTGGATTTGTTTGAGTATGGATAGTGGCCCATGCCTGGACAGCAAGGCGAGAACTATGATAAACATCTGCTACCTCAATGCTAGAAGTATCAGATCAAAAATGGATGAGTTGAGGGGGTACTGGACTTCAAGCGATCCTTATCAGTGAGTCGTGACTTACACCCAGTGTACCTTCTGCATTTGTCGCGATACCTGGTTTCAGGCTATTCCGTTGTGATAGGGAGGCAAGGGCAGGTGGGGGAGTCGCAATTTATGTTCGAGAGTGCTTCAAGTCCAGATTCCTAAGTAGCTCGCGCTCCGGTGCTTTGGAATTTATCTGTATCGAGGTGAATACCGAACTTGAAAAATGCGTGCTATGCTCTGTATACTGTCCACCTAATCTATTTAACGTTGACAATGTTGTTAATTTTGAAGTTTCCTTATCCGCGCTCCCCTATAGGTATTCCAACATTATTGTGGCAGGCGACTTTAATGTCAATATCCTTAGTAACAACAATAAATCAGAAGACTTCCTGACTCTTGCTCATTCGCTGCATCTTCGAGTGATTAATGATTCTCCAACATACTTTAACACTGCTTCACCCTCTCAATTGGATCTTTTACTAACCACTGATTCTGCAAGTGTAATACGTCATTCTCAACTCTCCCCCCTGCAATCCTTGATCACGACATACTATTCCTTAAATATAAATAAGCCATACCTAATCAATCGACTCCTTTTAGAACTATGAAATTTAGGGATTTTGCAGGTATTAACACTGATCTTCTTTTTGATGAGTGCAGCGGCACTAACTGAAATCTATTCTTGGATTTTAATATAACCTCTTCTTCGCATTCTGTTGACACAGGTGTACTGGCTTTTAGTAACGTCTTGTTGGGCCTGATGAATAAATATGCTCCCCTGCAGTGCAGAGTTATAAAAATAAATGGCTGCCCCGCCAGCATAAAACACTCAGATCCTCGAATAGTCGCCTCCTTTTCAGGAAATCGCGGAACCTCGTAAACAAAAGGATTAGGGAAGCAAAGTCAACATATTATGCGTCTAAGCTGGACTGCTATGCTGCGCCCAAGAAGTTTTGGGACTCCCTGCGTACACTGGGTGTCAGTGGAAAAGATTCAATAGCATGTGATCTAGATGCTAATGAGCTTAATGAGTTCTTTACTTCAAATACTGGCAGTTACATAAACTCTAATACTTCATCCTCTCCACTGAATTTATCCGTAGATCACTCTGGATCACAGTTTAGCTTTCGCTGCATTGATGATGTTGAGACTGCGAACGCTATTAATTCTATTCGGTCTAATGCAACTGGGCCAGATGATATCTCCCCACGCTTTGTAAAGCTAATTTTACCTTTTATCATTGGAGCTATCACTAAAATTTACAACAGCTGCCTCACACATTCGTCCCAATGCCCTGTCAGATTTTAGACCGATAAGTTTATTATGTTTTTTAGCGAAGGCCTTGGAGAAGATAATGGCAAAACAGATATCGGAGCATTTAAATCTAACTGGTTCTTTAAGTCGTTGGCAATCGGGATTTCGTCCTAAACATAGTTGCGATACGGCTCTCCTAAAAATCACAACTGATATTAGAACTGCTTTGGATAATGATCGAGCAGTGTTTTTAGTCCTTTTAGACTTCACGAAGGCTTTTGACAGTGCCGATCACGCTAAACACCTTCTCAAGCTAAAAGACTCTTTTGGATTTGGCTCGTCTGCTCTGAAATTACTTAAAGGCTTTCTGACTCATCACTCACAGCGGGTTAACATCGACGAAACCAGCTCGCCAAAGCTTTTGCTATATACTGGTGTGCCCCAAGGATCAATATTAGGACCTTTGCTGTTCAGTCTTTTTATTAATGATTTGCCGTCTGTCATTAAAAATTGTTCTGTGCACTTGTATGCTGATGATGTGCAAGTCTATTTAGATCGCCCCATTGGTCTTCTGGAGGATTGTGTCAGCAGAATAAATGAAGATCTTCAGAGCATCTTACAATGGTCAGTAATCAATAATATCATTCTTAACCCAAAAAAGTCACAAGCATTAGTGATGGGCAGAGAAAGTTATGACCTAACCTATTTTCCTCCTTTAGATCTGGGCCGGTTTATCATACCCTATGTCTCAAACGTTAAAAATCTGGGAATTATGCTTAACGCTCGTATGAGTTGCTGTGATCACGTTAATATGAAACTGAGTCAAATTTATAGCGTACTACGTCGACTCTGGCTGTATGCTTATGTGTTCTCTACTGACCTTCGCATACTGACCTTCGCTCCATTATTTGTCCCAGACTCGACTCACGTTGCAAGCGCAAGCTTGAAATAGCTTACAACGATTCCATTAGGTTTGCATTCAGGTTGCGAAGGTATGATCACATCTCTCCCTTAAAATTTAATTTATACAGAATGATCGCTTACGCATTCGGATTGCAGTAGTTTTTCATTTCTTTTTCTTTTGTTTCGCTTTCAGAACTGACAATGTTGTGAGAAAAGAAATTTATTTGCCTATTCTGACAAATGTAGTGAAGCCGTGGATGGAAAGCCATACGTTTTCCAGCAGGACGGTGCGTCCGCCCGCACAAATCGTTTGGTGCAAAATTAGTTGTCAGACTACGTCGACATGTTTTGGTCCAAAGAATTTTGGCCTCCCTAAAGCCGAGATTTAAATTATTTGAACTTCTATGTATGGAGCGTAATTGAAGGGGGGGTCACCAACAAATCCAGATATCCAAATGTCACAGCATTGACGCTATTATATGGCAAATCATCTATGTATTCTCCATACAAGATTAATAGATGTATCAATTTGTTAAATTAATTTAAATAAAATAAAATTTGAAATTAAATCTGGTAACACGAATCCCATGTGCATGAAGTTGATAACGAAATCCTTATCGCCCTCCCTAAATCAGTCCTGCCAACTAGCCCGAAAGATACTCTAAATTGCAAAATAACTTCGGTTCCACAAACACAAATACCCGAAAATTTGTCGTGTTTATACACCACCCACCCGGCTCATCGGTTGCTAAGCAGAACAGGTCGATGGCTTCTGCCAGCAGGGGGTGCGCGTGCTCACCACAAGTAACCGATTCGAATTCGCGAGAAATGGTGAGAAACGAGTAACAAGCAAATAATTGCACATTCCCCCCAAATCAACTGACGAAATAAAATAATTCCCACGAAATCCTTGCGCTAAACAAAATCCTTTGAGCACGATTTTTGCGTGTAGGGTTAAGGACTCCATTCACAAACTGTTTGCTCCCTACCATGCCATATGCAAACGAAAGGGGTTGATTCGTCTCGAATGTAACTTCCTCTTTGAATTTTCTGGTGGAACAGATTTTTGCGAGTGGCAATGTGCGCCAGTATCGTACCCATATAAGCATATGGATCTATCCAACACACGTAAGTCTCCTTCTATACAATTTCCACGGGGAAAACCAATGTACTCATTCAGTTGAGCTGCGAATTTTCCGGTATACAGGTCAGGCGCGTTCATTTTCACCGCAATTTAGCAAGACTTTCTCAGTAAATTTTCATAGTTTTCATGTGGAATCGTTCAAATTTGAAAAACCACCGAGTCTGCTTCTGTACAAATCTTGAATGCCTTTGCGAATTTGAGGTGTGATTTGAAAATGTCTTGAGAAAAATCGAGTCGAGTGAAAAGTGCAAAAAAAAAAACAAGTTTTCTATTGCAAAAGGAAGAACGTGAAAATTGGAATAAAAATGGATTGGGAACCTATGGATAGCTGGAGATTACTATTTCTGGTGTGAATCAAATTTCGGGTGCGGCTTTGCTTGTTTCTGATTTTATCTGGGATAAGAGTGGTGTTTGGCTGTCGACAACAAGGAAGTCTTGAATTTATTGCAAGAAGGTCCGCAATTGACAAAATCGAGTTTTCTTTCCGGCGCAAATTAATATTTTTGGAACGAATATCTTATATACGCCCTAGGCCACTTTTTCGCAGTCCAATCAGTTCATCCAGTTCCAGAGGATGGTAGCAGAACGAGCGGGGTAACAAAGGGAACTGTGGACCGGTGGTGAATAATGTAGACTCTTGTGGTAGTAAATGAGTGTGAATCTGGAAAAGCATTTAGTTAAGGGCTGCTCATGTGTTGATTTTTGTGACATTCATGTGTATTGTTTGTACGAACAAAAATCACCTTTACTTTGCCACTCTAAATTTCCTTTCGTCGCACTAGGTGAAGACTTAAGGATACGTGCACATTGACTGTCGCCTTTCAAGTAAAAGTAATTGGTAAACTTGCTTCCGTCCTCAAGCACCCCATCTGACAGAATTAGTAGCGCGTGATAGCGTGCACCAGGAAGAGGGGAATATATACCACAAAAAAAAAATTTTTTTTTTTTGATGGGTAGCAATCGAAAATTTGATTTCACGGCACATGGACAAATCGTGTTTTGTGCGGTTACGTGAAATTTCCCATTACTTCTCTTGTATTTATTCGAAAATTGCTCAAGTGAATGAAAATTTTATTGTGTTTGACAATTTCGGATTTACGCAAGGAGACCACTTGGTGGGGTTGCAATTTCTTTAATTTTTATTTCTTTTATTCCTTTCGAAC
The DNA here is from genome assembly GCA_964036015.1 of Leptarthrus brevirostris. Taxonomy (NCBI): domain Eukaryota; kingdom Metazoa; phylum Arthropoda; class Insecta; order Diptera; family Asilidae; genus Leptarthrus; species Leptarthrus brevirostris. The sequence continues at coordinate 19,506,730 of OZ038375.1, read as the reverse complement.
ACGGGTGTGTGTCTATAATTTCTTTATTGCAAAAATTTTGACGATTTTCTGTTCTGTAAAGAAAGAAAAAATTTTCTTTATAACAGAAACAGAGTGTAAAAACTCTCTATCGTGGATTTCCGTTCATTTTCGCAAACATTAAAGAACTTGCAAAGTCCTAAGTGCATTTGATCAATTAGTCTGATAAAAACAGAGTGCTTTCTGTCCTTTCTGAAGTCTGACCTTTTATAAAACGGAGACTTCTTATGTGCAGCAGAGCTGTTCTTTAATTTAACATAAACTTAATGGTATTTAAATGGAGTCATAATTGAGTAGTTAGTCTGTTACATAATGAACGTCTGCAAATAGTTCTACGAACATATTCAAAATTCCGAAGGAGTGTTTCTCAAAGACATACAATTTAAAACTATGGTTTTAAGTTTTGAAGAACTACAAATGTGTGTCATGAGTGAGTTTAGAACCAACCAGATGGTTCTCAGCTCTAATCCGCTCTCTACTTAGTTTAGTTATATTCCAATTCAAGTGGCTTAAAAATACTTGGTTGAGTCTTCCACTCTAGTTCATTTGCAACTTTAAACTTTTGTGTTTTTATAAAGATAGTTAAATTTATTGAACTGTTATACAAAACAATAAGGTTTAGGAGCTATCTAATTTCAAAATTCTCATTCTTATTAGGTCGCCAGGAAAGGATGACAATAATAAAACTTATTAAGCTAATCCAGCAGTTCACTTGGTCGATTTAGTACAGTTATGTCTTAACTGTTATACGACGAAGGAATACTAAATTTTTCTCAAATGCTTTTTTAACAGTTACAAACATTTCTGTTATAATAAGATTAAATTTAAGTCGACAAATTTTGGACAGGCCCTTAATATTAACTGTTCTAATAGAACATGTGGTTAAAATAGGCCGCTCGTTAGTGTCGATATTTATAAGTGGAATCTTGTCTGGTAGACATCGTAAACACCTAGAATGTTAGATAAATCGATTCTATTCAGAGAATTCTATTTCTGGCTTATTTGTGCAAATTAATACATTCAAGATATTGCCATCCTCTCATTATTCCCGCTTAATTTTTGTTCACGGTAACCGTAGGAACCGGTTTTTGGGCTCCCCCTACTTTAAAGAGTTAACCGAGCTGGGCTCCACGGATGTTCCCGACGACGAATTAAGGATGAACACCCTTCACAACCCAGTCAAAATTATCTTGACTTCCCGTGATCTGGTTCCACTGGATACAAGAAACTAGTTCGATGCACAGGGGCAACATGTTAACCCTCTTATTCCTTAGGTAATTCTATGGGGTTGTTAAATTCAAGCCTCAATGTGGTAGCACAAAGGGCCTCTTAGGCCTAAGTGTGCCTTCTTAGGCAGCCACTTTAACCTAACCTAACCTAACCTTTTGGAGTCGTTTATTTGAAGATTGAGTCTTGAGGAAGTCTCGAAGTTATTTGATTTGAACATTTTTAAACAATCCATTCGAACTATTTGTAATACTGTCTTACCGTTTTATAAAAACATTTTTGAAATAGAGGCAGATAGAAGTCGGGTAGAACTCCGAAAGTATAAATTTCTTAATTCCATTTATCATTTGAATGTAATGTCGTTGAGAAGAAATGTCTAAAATATGAAATCTCTCAGTCAACTTGTATGAGAGGGGTACACAAATAACCGAACACCATTTAAAAAAAATACAGTATTAATTTGTTGGGTTACAAACGTTAGTCAACTTCGAAGTACTTTGCATTAATACTTATACACTGGTTCAAACGTTTTTCCACTACGTTAAACACCTTGCGTGCTCGTCCTTTCCGATGCTTTGCAGCGCCGCCTTCGATTTTCTTTTCACCTCGGGAAAACGTTTCCTTTTTAATCCGGGGTATTAAAAAAATCACACATTGCCAGATCAGCTGAGTCGGGTGGGTGAGGAAGCGGTGTCGTGCGGTTTTCGCCAAAACATCATGCGCAACCGCATCAAAACACAGGTAGAATACTTGGTTCACAGGTTTTTTTATCTTTGCATCAGTTCTGGACGTGTAAGGTCGAGTCGGGCATTTTTTTCTTCTTTATACGATGTGGCCAAAGCTTAGGGGACAACCCTTCGATGCGTTAGCATGGCTTTTGTCGGAAGGGAATTTAGTGTAGGGAAGTGAAGAAACTTGCCCAGAGACGGAGCGGGTTATTTTAATTTCTTAATAAAAACTCACGGGGAGGCCTGGTCTCGAACCCGGGAACCATGGTATGGTGGTGAATGTCTTCGATCAATATGTTGCCGCGTTTGACTCGCAAATACCACTCAAACACTTGAGTCCGATGTACTTCTACTGAGCAGAAAACAAAATTTCAATGCTGCACACTGTTCTCAAATATCAGCCATTTTAAACCATTTAAGAGGTCGAAAACAGTCTCAAGAGGTCGCTCCAACCGGCTCAAGTGACGTCACTTGGCAGAATGACTCAGGAGGAGTTACTTAAGACCCATCTAGCGGGAGAAGCCCGAACTACAAGAGTGGCGCGCGCAGCGAATTTCGTCCGCTTATTTTTGGGTCCCCTCTGGTAAATATCATTTATGTAAAAAAAAACTGAATTATTTAACCAACACATGCACGTTCCCCTGTACAAATGACAGGACCCAAAAAGGAAAAAAGTATTATGTGACATTTGGAAAGTATTTTTCAATAAAAAATTACTACAGCATTGCCAGAATATTTCAATTCACGATCGCACAGGGAATTGTTCTTCTTTTTAGTATTTATTCTATGGCGTGGTTTCTAACAAAAAAAAGATATGCGGTAAATTACCTTCCGACACATTTCACTTCTACATCATCTACATTGCTTGATTTTTTCTTGACCAGAAACACAGATCAGTCTTCTTTTTTTGTTCCGAATTTTTTCCGGGCTTCTCAAAACATAATTCTATTTATCTTACTTGTGACCTAAAAGTTTCCAAAACTGAAAAAAGACTTACGTTTGGGAATTTCCGAGGCATTAACACAAAGGTTTTATTTGTTGAGAATGTTGAGATGGCTGAGCTTGAATGGAATAAAATTTATTACATGACCTCTCTTAGTGATCAGGATATCTTTATGAATTAGAATATCAATTCTATGTTTCATTCGTATGTCCGTCTGAAAACACGCGTTATTCCTCACTTGGCTTAGAAGGGAATTTCTGAGCCCTGCTGACGTTTGATCCCATCCTGTTAAAAAACTCCTTGTAGTGGGGATTTGGGATAAAAGACCTTATTGGTCGCAGGGCTCACCGTATGAGTAACCTCCTCTTAATAATAATAATAGCAAAAGCCAATACTTTTATTCTATAGTAAGTACTTCACTGACACCTAATAGGTCATGGTCGATTTAAAGGAAAAGGGCATTAGTCGGACCAAGTTTACAGATGTCTATATAGATTTAACTGAACGTAATCATATGTTTGCTGACTTGTCAACATAAGATCAATCTACCGATAGAGAGCCTAATCTCTCTCTTTAATAATATTCTCACTATGTTCATCTTACCGCAGTGAATTTCGATGGATTTCAATTCTGCCGTTGCTTTCCAAAGTCTTTGAGAAACTTTATTGTTCTCATATATCAAGCTGTCTGATGACTCTCGAACTTACTTCAGTGTTGCAATCTTCAATCTTCTCTAATTAAGATCAGTAAAGACGTTAGCAAGGCTATTACCTTCAATAGGGTTAGGGTTATTACTGTCCTTGATTTCTTAACAGCGAATTAAATTTAATTTCTCTAAATTCTCGACTGTTTTAATATCTTCTTTCCTCAATGGTGGACAACAAAGATTTTTTTGTAATGATACAATCTCAAATCTACTATAAACAAACTCAGAAGATCCACAAGGCTCTATACTAGAACCACTTTTGTTTTTTATGTTCTCTAATGATCTGCCCCATATTACTAGACACTGTAAGTGTCGTTTATAAGCGAATGAAGTTCATGTGTATATATGAGAATGGCTAGGATTAATTGATTACAGTTTCTATAAATTAAGTGATGCCCTACTATCTATCTATAGATGGTTCGGCATTCAGTTTTCCATAGAGTGAGTTTTTACTTTCTTGGATCTGATTTTTTCATTCGAACCTTATGGCATGCAGGTGCTTGACCCCCTTGGTTTCTGAGTTCCGTAATCATCCCGCCCTCCTGGTTGTTTTGTGCTTCTTGATTTTAGCTTTGGAACTGGGACTTAAATTTCAGAGCGGCCTACTTTTCGCCTCTTAACTGTAAAGTTACAACTGGTCGAGCGTATGATGTTCATCATGCTGTTGGCGCGTTCTGCGCTATGCCTTATGCATGTTTTACTTAGTACGTTTCAATCTTATAAATCTTCGGGACATCTAAAGAACTTAAAGAGTAAGGGCTAGAAGAGTTTCTGTGCCTCAAGGTGCGATGTGGTTTACCTTGCCTACTCCGATCTCTGTCATCCGTTCTCCTGCCAGCTATAAAAACTTGACAGTGCATTTCTGTCCGACATACCCAAGAGCTACTTTAAGTGCGAATCCTATATAATTGCGAAAATTCATCAACTATAAGTGCAAATCACTCCTGCTTGAGGTTCCGTAACCGCGAGAGAAGGGACGCATGTTCACTAACTAATTTGTTCGCCGAATTCTTTCGTACTGCATTCTGTGATTTCTGCTGTTGTACCTCTTCTACTGATTTTACTCATTTGACACTTGAACCAAAAGACTTTGTCTTTGACAAAGTAACAGTTACTGAATAGGTACGTTTCTGATCTGTTCAATTGCTTCTTTTGACGTCCTGCCGATTGTTTTTTTTTTGTTTTTTACGATGTGGCCAAATCCTAGGGGACAACCCTTTGAAGGGAATTTAGGGTAAGGGAAGTGGAGAAACTTGAAAGTCTTGTTTTTGCATTGCTGCGAGCTAGAGAACAGCCCAGAGACGGGGTGGATTATTTTAATTTCTTAATAAAAGCTCACGGGGAGATCTGGTCCCGAACCCGGGACCCATGGCATGGTGGTCGTGCGGCTCAACGAATTGATCTAACTCCGTCTTCAAAAGACGCTTATCTTCTTTGCTACTTGTTTAATCGTCCTTTGTCCGTCGGCTATTTCCCTCGGTTGTGGATGATTTTGTAATAATCTCCATTCGCAAAAAAAAAAAAAATTAAATGTGATATATCCAATTACAGGCCTATCTCACTTGTGCCCTGATGCGAAGATTTTCGAGGCTTTAGTAGGCGATGTACTTAACTTTCAACTTTATGGGCTCTTTGCAGCACGACTTCATTAAGGTGAAATCTACTACAAATGAACCTGATTGAATTTTTCCACCACCTCTTTCCCGCCATTAAATCGGTTAAGAGCTAGATTGTATATTAACTGACTTTAGTAAGATATTTGATAGGCTCAGTCACCGCATCCTTATTCATAAGCTATTACTGCCCGGGTTCACTTCCCATTTCGTTGATGGTTGCCGTCTTACTTGTTTGATCGTTCACAGCTTGTCTTATTCAGGAGAGTTCTGTACGCTGAGATCTCTGTCTCCTACGGGGTGCCACAGGGCAGTATTCTTGGCCCCCCCTTTTTTTGTTTTTTATATCAACGACATTTCGCTGCTTATTCCGAACTCCAAAATTCCGCATTATACCGATGATGCTAAAATTTTTCGAACAGTTTCTCGAGACAAACACAGTCTGAGTTCTTTTTATCACTGATCTAGCTACGTTTCATCACTTGTGTTCTAGCAATCAACTTCCACTGAAAACCGGTAAGTGCACTACTATGACTTTCTTCCCTTTAAAACATCCAATTCTCCTTGACTGGGATATAGACAGATGTTGGTTGAGTAGACTCAACAAGTCCAAAGATTTTGGTTTTTCTCAATTCCCGCTTGGGTCGGCCTCATAAAACGTGATGACCCTTACTTAACGAAGCTTCTATATAACACCTTCGTCAGATCAATTTTGGAGTACGCTAGTGCACATCAACCGCATCGAGGCAGTGCAGTGTACGTTTTTTAGATTCGCGCTTTGCGGCCTCTTCTGGAGCAATCCGGATAAATTTTTTACAAGTTCAAATGTTGTGCTTTTACCATAGAAATTAAGAGAAAAACTGACATAAGCGCCGCTAGTTTGTAATAGAAGAACAACATTTATCGTATAACAAAACAACGTTGTTCTGCTATATACATAGACGTTCTGGAATAAGATGCCCAGAAGAACACAACAATAAATTGACAACCGATGCTTTAACGATTTTTTGGAGAATATTTTAAATATGTACATAGGGTCAAACAGGGTTAGAACACTCCTGATATTAAAAGGAAGACTTATATAAGATCAGCTATGGTTTGGGGTGCTAATCCTTTGAATTTTGGAGTATTTCGGGTAGGTAGATAGTTGTAAAGTAAATGCCTAAAACTTCAACAAAGAGAAATTTTTAGGATAAAAAAATGAATGTGGTAACCTCACAGCAAGAGTTGTCCGAAATTACTTTAAGGAACCAAATGTTAAAGTTCGCCTATCGCTGACTCTCACCTGATTTAAATATAATAAAAAACGTCTTAAGATTACTCTCCGGAAAACTATGTACAAAAGTGACGCAGTACAGTGACAGGATTTAAATCTTAGCCATTCAATCCTCTTAGAAATAAAAGAAATTCCGTAATCCTTAATGCAACATTTTTAGTCTACAGAAATGCACACATTTTCATTATTAAAGGTCTTCCTCCGGTACGAGTATTATAATCTGCAAAGTTACTATAACCCTAGGGATGACAGAGAAGTCAGAAGTTGTACATCTCTAAGGATGGTATTAAGCACAGTCCGACTTGATCATTGTTCTTCTTATCAAAGCATTGTCAGGTCTTCTAATAATTGCGGACATGTTAACAAATCCCCTGAACACTTACCATCATGCAAAGGCAAATGTACAAATTTCCTGACACGACAGCTGCTAGGCAAACACATGCTGAAATTGAAAACTATTGACACGACCCGACCGTTCCAATGTCCATCTAGAGCAATATCGCCCCATCCTCTCAAAAAGGATGTCAGGCTCAGCAAGTAGTGCGGAAATAAAAAGCTCTTTGCCGTTTAACTTTTAATTCCACGAACCATTTTTATCAAGCTTTACTTTTCTCCAGGGGATAAGCGCTTAGTCCTGTTTCAGATTTTAACTCGTTGTCAGGATAAAAGCGCAAACCACTTTAATTTAAATTCCTCCGCCACCATAGTGTAAGTACATAGTTCACTCTAGTGGCCTCCAACAGTTTTGTTCCTTTAGTGGAAAGGGAATTAAAATCTTCCCAAGTGGCTGTCCTGGACAAATTGAGATAAACCGCCAATTATTTCCGACTCGGAGATTTTTTAAATCACACACTCAAATTCCAGCTATGAATGCTAATTGCTCTCAACATTCTTTTTTTTTTCTTATATTTCGTCTAGTAGCAGTAGAACAAGATAGGCCGATGTTGGAATGAAGGAAAGTGCTCTGGTGTTGGTGAATGAATTCTTTAAAAATGCTCTAGTGTTACGCGTCTTTCGGAAGATTTATTTACTTTAGCTCCAAGTTAATTAAATTAAATTAATTAAACAGTGATTGGTCCGATAATTGTGAGTCATTGCATTCAATGGTATTTGCTTATTTACTTGCTGCGCTGGATTAAAATGGATTCACGGAATTATTTTATTATCTGCTCTTCTAGAAATGGTAAGTAAGTTTTTTCCGTTTTAGATTTGCCTTTTTGTAGTATTGGAAACTTTAAATAATTTTAAACTTTATTCATTGGATGGACCTTCTTTGCAGATATAGTAAATTTGTCTTATATTAAGTCTACATAACTGTGGACGGAATTCCAGGCACTTTATTTGAAAATCTGAATGGCTTTAAACTGACTGTTTTACTGTCAATATAAATCCTGACTAGTAGAGTAGACTAGTAGACTAGCAACATCTCCTCATTCAAGTTTCGTAGACAGCCAGCCCTCTGAGAATAATGATGGTTTTAGTTTTCGTGGTGTCTCTCAGGGATGAAGTTTACAAATCTCTCATATCCATAAAATCTGATGCATGCGGACCTGATGATATTCCTCCCAAAATTTTGAAAATTACCCTCCCCATTGTTTCGGACAGTTTGGTTTTTATCTTTAACTCTTGCCTAACTTACTCGCAGTTTCCTCGTTGCTGGAAAAAAGCAATAGTTTTACCCTTGCCTAAGAGCCGTAATCCTGTAGTTCCAAGCGATTTCCGACCTATTAGCTTGCTTTGTTTTCTCAGTAAAGTACTAGAAAAACTCGTGAACAACCAAATAATTCAGTACCTTAACGAAAACAAGTTAATATCTAAATCGCAGTCTGGTTTCCGCTCTGGACACAGTTGCGAACAGCCCTGCTGAAAGTAACTACAGATATACGCACTGTACAGGGCAACAATCAATTCAAAGCGCTAGTATTACTTGATTTAAGTAAGGCTTTCTACCCCGTAATCATAACCTATTGCTTGCTAAATTACGGAAAAACTATCAATTTTCGTCCTCTGCAGTCAAATTAATAAGAGAAATTTTAACCGATGTAAGAGCAGGTAAGAGTGGGAAATGACATATCCAAATGTGAACGTGTATATAATGGTGTGCCACAAGGGTCGGTTCTTGGACCGCTATTGTTCTGCCTATTTATCAATGATCTCCCTGACTTGCTTCATGATGTCAACATACACCTTTACGCCGATGATGTACAGATTTACTTATCGAGACCCATTGGATTAATTGAAGATTGCATAGACAGACTTAACTAACATCTCTATTTTGGCAGAAAGAAACAAACTCACGTTGAATCCATCTAAGTCCACGTGCATTGCTTGCTATAGGAATGATTTGCATCTTCCAGACCTTCCTCCCATATAACTAAATGGAGTACTTCTTCAGTATACGAATGAAGCTCGAACACCTCGGAGTGCGTTTAAATAGCAAGTTGAGTTGCTGTGATCATGTCAAACAATCTCTTATGCAAATCTACAGCGGTCTGAGACAACTTTAGTTGTCAGCTAGATTGCTTTCGGTTAATTTAAAGATAAAGCTTGTTAAATCACTGCTACTGTCGCATTTTACATATTGTAGTATTATTTATCCTGTTTTAGATGCTAATTGCCATCGCAAACTGTCGCTTTGTCGCTTTTAATGATTGTGTAAGATTTGTTTATGGGTTAAAACGCTTTGACCATGTATCTGCAAAAAGGCTTATGGTCTTTGGATGCACATTGATTACCTACCTTAATATAAGAGCATTGATATTTTTACACAAGCTAATAAGTACGAAATCTCCCACATATTTGTTTGAACACGTGCAGTTTTTATCATCAAATAGACATAGAAGCCTCCTTATTCCTCGAACATCATCATTCATATTGCACGATTATGGAATTCTCTTCCTAGTCATGTCAGGGGGCTTGATAGGTCGGAGCCGTTTAAAGAGGCACTCAGACGGCAATTTACTGCGATGAATTTATGATTCAGGGATGAACACAGTCTTCTGTCAGCTCAGTTTACACTAGTTTTTTTTGCACATTTCTTTATTAATGTTTAATTTTAATTCAATATGAATTCAGATGTTTTTCCAAGTAAATTTTTCCATAAGTTTTAAAGTATACCTTTGTAGAAGATTTCAATCTTTGTATACAGGCCAAATAAATTACTATTACTAGCAACATTGTGTTTAAATTCATATCCGACTTAACCAGCTGGATCTTCTCCTCTTTCTCTGCCCTGAGGTTCTGTTCCAAAATCAAATCTCCTTTCCTGGTACATGGGATCAATACCTTATCTGTATACATATAGCCCAGCAGCCTCGCATCATGAGAATTTTCATTTAAAGATTTCCAAAATGTCAACAATAGTGCTTGGCCTGCGGAAGGTGATACTATCACAAGCGGTAGCCTTTTAATAAACATATGATATGATGGTGATATATTTGTGCTGTTTCAGGAAAACTAATATGCCTGTTAAAGCAAACAAATTATCTGGTATTCGATTGAGTTGCTAGGGTTTGCTGAGACAGGTAGACTAAAAAATTTCTAGTCGAAATAGCCCAAGGTAGCTAATATATAGGATGTACATCCAAAGTAAGACTTTGTCTTGAGTAAAACAGTAGAAAAAGATTCTTAATTAGTTTACAGTTGCTTAATTATTAAAACAAAACATCTCAAGTTAGGGAAATCGACAAAATGTATGAAACTCTCCCTATAGTTCCTCTAACCCCTTGTGGGCGAGAGAAGAACTTCATCCGATTCGAGATAACGATTGTAAGTCGCTTTACAATTTAACGTAGATTCCGAACCTTCGGCATTACTATAAAATCCCCAATCGCCTTTTTGTCGTAATCTGCTGTTAACAGAAAACAACATGGGGTTCGAACCTGGTACCTCCTATATAAAAGGTTGACACGACGTGCTAGGCACAACATCAGGGCTTAAAGAGAATCTATGCGCTATAGAAATTTACTCTCGGTGATTCCCAGGACGCCTCCTCTTCTGGAATAGGACAGGTAGGCTTATAACCCGCTTATCTGAAAAACCAACCCATACACACGAAACGTCTAGTACACCTCGGATAGCTCGGAGTAATTTTGTGATGACGACCTTTGGATATTAACATCGGACTATGATCGGGCCATGGAACGTGAGGACTTGGCGGGATAAGCGTGGACACCATAAATCATGAAGGTGGGGCGGGAAATGACTAAGTATAAAATTAATATTTTGTGGATAAACGAAAGTAGATAAAGAGTTTACATCACCCATATCTAAAATCGTGCCTCTATACTCTGGCCAGAAGGAATTAGATACACCCCGAATGGCATATGTAGACTTGTTGCTAACCATGCTTTCCGTCACTCACTACTGGCCTGGTCACCAATATTCGACCGAATTATCATCGCCAGATTCCGCACCCGCAACAACTAAATAATTAAATGCTATGCATCGACCGAGCGGATATAACTTCTCCTTAGGCCTCCTACCAACTTCTTGGCGACACCTCTGATAATATTTTTTTTATATACGATGTGGCCACAACCTAGGGGACAACCCTTTAATGCGTTAGCATGGTTTTGGTCGGAAGGAAATTAGGGTAAGGGAAGTGAGGAAGCGTGAGTCTTGTTTTTGCATTGCTGCGAGCTAGACAACAGCCCAGAGACGAAGTGGATTATTTTAATTTCTTAATAAAAGCTCACGGGGAGACCTGGTCTCGAACCCGGGGCCCATGGCATGGTGGTCGTGCGTCTGAACGAATTGATCCAACTCCGTCTCCAATGTTATAAAACTATTTATGGGAGATCTCAATGCTAAGATTGGCTCTAACAACATTGGCCTAGAATAGGGAAGTTTGGACTCGAAACAGGAACGCAACTGGGAAGTTCTTTGTTGAATTTTGTAACTCGCGGCAACTTTTTATCAGTGGATCCTTATTTAAACACAACAAATGGCATTTAACATCCTGGGTTACACCAGACCAGATTACCCATATTCCTGTTTCGAAAAATTGGAGAAAGTGTCTTCTTGACATCACACAGCTAACAGCTAAATTTCGCTTATGCAAGGCAGTAGTACGCTCACGTAACACAACATCTAACATGCCACGTCTCATTGTGAAGAAGCTTAAAACACCAAAGATCCGCAGCACATATACCACTGCATTGAGCCTAAAAGCTGATGTACTGCGTCATAATACCGACAACTTCATCGTCCAAAAATGGGGAAGGGCGAAGGAATGTTTTGTGGGCTGTGGTACAGAATCCGTGGGACGACCAGATAGCGGAAGACGACGATTAGATAGGATCATTGACGACATATGGTCCAAAATACAAGAATGGAAGCATATTAACGACCGCATCAAGTCTGCTACCGACGTTGCAGAGAAGTATCGTCTCAGAACTGCATACCGATCTCTGCAGAAAGGCGTCCAAAGACCAGAAAGCTACATCAACGCGGTAGCAGAAAATGCAGAAGAAGCGGCCTAACGAAAACAAGGACAGTGAAGATTTATACAAGATTGCCAAAAACCGGACTGGAAAGAGCCTTACAACTGAACATCCGGTAAGAGATACTAATGGATTCCTTTTTGTCACAGAGCAATATCAACAGGTGGAGTGAATATTTTTTTGAAGCCCAAAACACCAAATTTGAACCCTCCCCTTCAACTGAGCCTGAAGAACCACCGACTGTGGTTAACATTAACATAATCATCATCGATGTACCTCGGTAAGGCCCCACGAATTACTTAAGGAGTGAGCAATACCAGCGGAATTACTTAAGGAGTATCCCATTGCTGTAGGTGATATTCTTCTTCCCGTAATCCGAGAATTTCGGGAAACCTATACCACTGAATAGTGAAAAGGCGTAATTATGACGATTCCTTAAACAGGCGACCTGTGCGATTATAGCAATTTGCATGTCTTTTAACTGCATTCTCCAAACTGATGGCAAAAATCATCTTAATTTGAATCAAGTAATTGATACCACATCAACACCCTCCGAATTATTATCAATCAATATGGCGAATAGAGATCCCGTTTACATCTAATATTGGTCGATTTCGAGAAGGCGTCTAACAGCATTGATCGCGAGTACATATGGACAGCTTTATGTAGGACAAGTATCACAGAAAAAATTACCATCATCATAAAGGAGTCTATTTAGTAACTTGGCACATCCTACAGAACCGAAAACTGTCGAAGCCCTTCTAAGTGTTGAACGAAGTGACATAAGAATATATACTGTCACCTTTGCTTTTTTTGATCAGCATCCATAACGTACTCTACAGCGTCCTAGATGACCACACAGGGATTAGATGGAAACTAATTAAACACTTTACGCACCTGGACTATGCCTACCATATATGTCCAACCGTTCGAATAGAGAAAATCGCAGAGAAGGACTTAAAATCAACGCTATCGAAACTAAACTTATGAGCTTGGACTCCAGGACATGATGAAATGTATCTTGTAGAGAGGTAATAGAACATGTAATTGGAAACCTAATGGCGGAGTTGAAGTTGATGTGTAGGACTCCAGATCTCCAGACGCACAAAACTTCGAATCTTCGAATCGAACGTAAAATCTGTTCGGTAGTATCATCTAAGCTACAAGCCTTTGTGGCGACTGCCAGTAAACTTCCGTACATATTGGGAACCACTTATTTGCAGTTACCAACATTTCATTGTTACAATTTCACCCTTATTATTTTCCCATGTGTCGCATTGCACAAACATCACGAGTAAAAATAATTGAGTTGGTATATTTATGCTCAAAGCAAATACAGACGGTAATATTTTTAAAAGGAAAGGTTTTTAAAGTATAATATATACGCGCCCGTTGCGAGCACGCATAGCGAACAAATGCGCCCGGTAGTATTATACACGCTCCCGCTACAGACCCAAAAATTGAAAATACGCACGCCACACGGGTATGCACGCTCCCGGCACAGGTACAAAAATATAAAAATATGCCCACCATTAATGCACGGTTCTGTTACCGCGTTCTGGCTTTAACACATTCGAGACTGTAAAATATCACCCGTATAGGCGTTTTGTTATTTCAGATGTCAGTCTCGAATGAGTAAATCTATGAGAATAATTTTATTTTTAATTATAGTCTCGAAAAAGCGTGAGCATTCCGTGCTTCTTTTGGATTATTTCGTACGTCTTTTATTAATACGTGCCTGTAGCGAGCTAGCATTTGGAAAAGTAAAATTGTTACTTAAGCGTGTACCATGCCTCATTTGAGCGGCATTCAGTTGTTTTGACGCTGTGCAGAGTTGTTTCAGGCTAGGAATGGACGAGTTTTATTTTTACTCGGGATAGTAGCCTGTATTGCTTTTTTTTATTCAAGTGATACGGAAAGTTTGATTAAGCCAGTATGCCCTAATCGTTCAATTGTACTTGTTCAGCTAAATATAATTTTTCTTCAACTTTAGAATTATTACCAAGCTAAAATTTATATAACATACATTCTATACATTCTTATCTTTTACCAGAAGGTAAAAAAAAATCCTAGTGGATACCAAATTCCACTAGGTCAGTCATCGAAACATTCGAGATCCTGTGGAAATCTAGTTATAGATTTTATAGGCGACTTATGAGTATACAGATTCGATGAAGACGTTTTAGAACCAGGACAGAACTAACAAAGAAGAAAGAACAATTCTATGTAATCTGTTAGGAATACCCCAGACAGCAGAGTAACTTAGTCCCAAATTACACGAGAGGGTTTTTACGCCATGACTCACGGCAATTCTCTTCTGTACAAAAGTAGAAACACCTTCGGAGTATTGCTACGAGAGGGGCTTTGATTGACGTTAAAAAACCTGTTTATTAAGTGTTTTGCAGGGTTGACAATTTGTATTAACCGGCTTAAGCAATACTTAATCAACCTGACGCCAAAAATTTGTCGAACCCGAAACTCAAGCAGAAACCCTACTATTCGTAATTGACACTCACAGATGACCCTTTTCCCAACTCACTTCTCTCGCAAAAAAAAAAACAACAGCTTTTCATCACTCATGCGGTGAAATCCCTCTCGTGTAATTTAGGACTTAACTCCACCTGTAGAAGGACATTACCGACAACGAAGAAAGAGCCATTCTACGTACACTGTTAGGAATACTCCAGATTGCAGAGTACGTTGCTTTTGCCAATTCTACGTAATCTGTTAGGGATACCCCAGACCGCAGAGTACATTACCTCCACCTGCGGAAGGACGGTACCGACAAAGAAGAAAGAACCATTCTACGTATTCTGTTAAGAATACCCCAGACCGCGGAGTAAGTTGCTCTTACCTGCGGGTAGTCATTCGAACGAACATCTACAAGAAAGAAGACCTATTCATAACGACTTGGAAAGAAGCGGATACATCTACAAGTATTCTGACCTGCAGATGACGTTATCACAAACCTGCGGATAGACAAACTACCAACTTTTTCAGCTTTGTCAAACGGTCTCTTCGGCGCATCTTTAACACTGACCGGAAATCATTACCAAAGAAGACCTACCTATGCAGCCTCACAGTCCAAGACGGGATAGATATCGGTATAGACGAAAAAGCTAAACTAGATCGCTTAACAAGCTCTAGGTTGGAACCCGCACGAAACCCAAGAAGAACACCAAGTTGGGCGACCGCGTAACGCATGGAGAACATCTGTGGGGAAGGAGGGTACCCAGATTAACAAATTGTGGCAACAATTGAAGATGATAGCGGAGAACAGGACCGGGTGGAGAGTTGGTGTAGTATATGGCCAATGCCCCAATGTCTTGGCCTTGGTTGAGACGGAGCTGGATCAACTGGTTGATTGGTACGATCACCACGACATGGATGCAGGTTCGAGCTCCGGCCTCTATGTAAGTTTTTAATTTGCAATTGAGCATCATTTTGAGTTGAGACAAAATAGCAATGTTGCATTCGAGTTAAGATAGAGGAAACACGCATCGCTTAGTTAAGGTAAATTTACTCGAGACCGTCGACATAACTTGTACTTTAGAAAAAGTGTAAACAAAGTTGTAGGTAATCTGAATAATAATTTTTTTTCGATCACAATGTGCGTTTAGAATCAACTTCTCATAGCACTCAACTGGTCGGTATCGGTATACAGATTCACGGAAGCAGTTGTACAATTTTTCACTGAGAATTATTTGCAACAAAGTCTAACGGAGACGGAAGGGAGTTGGTTGAGCGGCACGAGCACAATCACTATGCCATGGTTCCAGGGTTCGAGCCTCGGCTTATATGTGAGTTTTTAATTTGCAATTGCAATAAATTAAAAATCCACTTCGTCTCTGGGCTGTTGTCTAGCACGCAGTTACGCAAAACCAAGCCATTTAATTTCCCTCATTCCACTTGCACTAATTTCCTTCAGGTCAAAGCCATGCTAACGCATCATAGGGTTGTCCCCTGGGCAAACAAAAACCGGGGCAGAATTCTGCTTTGCCTGAGTTTAGACAGAGTAGTACCCGCATTGCGACTTTAGATAAAATCACAGAATAAAGACATCACTTTGAGTTGAGACAAAACCGAGAACAGGAATCGCTTAGTTAAAATAATGTCGCGGGAGACCGACGACATAACTTCTACTTTTAAAAAAGTGTAAAAGTGATACTCTTGCAGGTAGTCTGAAAAATTATTTAATTTCAATGTCATTTTGCGTCTGGATTCAACTCCCTACAGATCCCGGGAAGTGGTTGTAGATTTTTTTAAAAGAAAAGTCAAACACTGATATGCAAATGGTATATAGTAGATATCATTGGAGTGAATTATTCTGCTATGTTTAAAAGCCGTAAATTGACTGATTTTATCACTTCTAAAAGAACTCGTATGCATACGCATATACAGCACAACCAACTCTCATATCAACATACAAATGAAATTTACTATCAGATTGTCTCGAAAGAACAAACACATTGATCGTATCCTTGATTCAAAAAAAATCTGTCTTTTAAACCATTTCACATCTGCACATCATCCTTTGTTATCTTCTCCGACATTTGGAGCGACATAAAAATCGTGCAGTCGTTCTGCATCTAAATAGCATAAAACTCTCGAGATGCGGTCCAATTCTCTGTGTTCACGCCATACTATGTCATAAATTTAAATTAAATTGCATTTTCAAACACGAAGTAAAAATGTTTTTCATTCTGCGGATAAACTTTGGCCCATGCCCACACGCCCCACGGCCAATGTTACATATCTCCATAGAGTCCTGATTCTGAGTCTCGTCCTGAAGCATCCTTAAGTCATTATAATTGCAAGAAGAGGACATTTCACTATTCATTTATGCAGTTCACTTTGGGAAATGAATTTCGTGTTGGAGCCAAGATTCGCTCCAGGGAAGAACGCTTTTTAGAACAACAGTAATAAAAGGGACCGAAACGAGGCTGGGTTATTATCCACATATGCTCCAAGGACGTTAACTGTTTGCAAACTGCTCACACTACAAGGTGATAACGAAGACGAATTGGGTTTCACTAACACACGGTTAAGTGAAAACTGTGTAGGTTTTCCACCAAAAGTGTGATTTCATGTCCCATTCCCCAAGTCCCCTCGAGTGATATGGCTCTGGAAATTTGTATCGCACATTTTAGTCGTGTTCTGCTTATTCCCGACGTCTATCTCCTGTGAACAATGTATCCTGTGACGCGAAGTACTAAATTTATGTAACGTCAATCAAATGTCCTGTTGCAACAGGAAGGGCGGAAATTGCAACCTCAGATGGATGCTGCATGTCGTTCCACGAACCGAAAAGTAATTGGCAGATGAGCTCGATCTAAAAATACCGATTTAAGTTATTCAGTAGTACCTCCTCCCGCCCACTTAAATCGGGTATTGATCCACCGCCACAGGACTCTTTATCCATCTGCCGTTCTGTTCTGATTCCTGTTCCTAGTTCTTCGACGGCAGAGTTGGAGTTAGTTCACTCAGCCACGATAAAATTCTCGTACTGATGTAATTCGTTTGAAAGTGGCCACAGGACGATCCATTAAAACAACTAATGTCCAATAGTTTAATGAACTGAGCTAGAAATAGATTAATGGCTATTGGGGCTGAAAACTTGTGAATGGGTAATCCGACTCAAGAACATAATTGGTTCTGGGCACTAAGAAGCATGTGCTACCCCCCGACACTTGTTTATTCATCTCGGATTGGTGCTAGCAAAAATTAAGGACTCCAAGGCAGATGTGATAATCATGAAAACTTGACAGCATCTAAATCTGAGTGGTATCGGTCGGCATAAAAATAAAGTCCAAATCTAACCCGTATGTATACAGTACGCACGAGTAGTTCACGAACAGGCAGTGATAAAGGCAAAATAATTCACAAGCAAAACAAATTTATGAATATTTCACGCGACATGAATAAATGAGCGGAGCAGTTATTTTTATAGTGTTTCCCTTAAGTGTAATTTTCATTATTCCGCAGAATCATGTTGCGTGATGTTGGGGCTTAAATAACACATTACTGAGCTGAAGAATTTTTTTTGTTTTTGTCGCTCAGGAGATAGAATGGCTGGTAATAAGGAGTTTTTGGAGGATCACGGCCGCACAATATTTTATTTACGTAGTGTGACAGGTCATATATCCGGCATTGGTTTCGTAGCAATATAGAAAGCGCTTACCGTAGGATCTCTTCTCGTAAAGAGCACGTAATATACGAACGCTGGAGTTAGTTCTAAAAGACGTGATAATCTCGTCCTCGTTAATTTTTGTGTATTCCATAAAAGAGCTATATACTGCGAATGTATGAAGTCCTTAAGACGTTCTCGTTTTAGTGAAGTGAGTCGACATTTTATTGATTAAGAAATAATCTTGTTGAAAGTACGCAATTAAGAAATCCCAGGAAAATGGTGAAAGGAATATACCGAAATATAGGATTTAAATAATTTGTATAAGAACTTATAATTTTACGTTTATTTTGCAAACAGGGATCAGTTATTGAAATTAATCCCAATGACCACATCCCCATAAAAGTGGCAAGGTAAAGAGTATTTTTTAGTAGACTCTTAAATAGGTATGTAAAGTTAGCCACCGAATCAAACGAAAATTCGATTTTAACCCTTAATGGTCCGGAAGTATTTCAAGTTTAACTTCCCACCAGGTCCAAGCAATTTTTCATACGAAGAAAAACTGTGTACTCAACATTTTTATATCAAGTATCAGGATAATAGGAGGTATGGTACTTTCCGAATGATGTGGAGCTTTCCATCTAGTCGCTGCAATCCTTGTTCAGTACTAGCACGTCCTCGAGGCTTTTCCAACATACATATGAAAGTTTATCATCTAACTGATCAACCAATTGTTTTATGTAGGGTGTTGCAGATCTGACGTGCCAAAATGAGTGGGGTGATAGATCTCAACTTAATCGCTCATTTGTTTGACCAGGGAATGACCATGTTAGCTACATCGATTGACTATCATTTGACCACGTAGACGTAGAATTACAAGTTTTTAAAATAAAAAACATCCTCCGTCAGGTCTATCTTCACACCCAATGGAGCCATCATTAGAGCGAAATAGAATAATCAGACATTTGCCCATGTTTGACCAGCCTTAGCAAACGTCAACCCACACCTCAATCTGTTGGTCCACAATCATAAGTTTTTTTAAATCAATTCACGACCCTACACATGTGATTTATAGGCTCATAGAGCGCGCGTAAACGATATGTAGTAAAGGCAATCTCCTAAAGCTATAGAGGTATGTCTATAAGAAACCTTAACTGCGAGAAAACGCTGGGAATTAAAAATTAAGTCAGCAATACTACATCGTTCTTCCAAAGAGGTCATATTAAGCAACCGGAGGCGATCCACATAAGGAGAAAGACTGAGTTGATCATTCCGCGATAGGTCTCTTAGTGCGAACCTAACAAAGCTTCGCAGTACCGACTCAATGCGTCTAGAATGAACAGCATAGTAAGATGACCCAACCTGATATGCATACTCAAGAATTGGTCTCACCAAAGAAGAAAAGAATAAGTGAATTAAAGTCTGCCGATCAGAAAACTCCCTTGACCACCGCTTTACATAACCCAGAACTGAATTACTCCTAGAAACAATATAGTTTATGTCCAGAATGTAATCGAGTTATTTGTCAAGCTTCAGACCCAGGTCAGTCACACGACAAATATTAGTTTCCGCAATGGTATAATCAAAGAGCTGATTGAGGTTCCTAGACAATAGCATAACTTCACATTTTTTCAAAGTAAGCTGCAGGCCATTAGATCCATAACAGTCCTTGAAGTTATTTAAATCATCCTGAATGTGGGAATAATCATAATTGCTTTTAACGCAAGAGAAAATCGTCATATCGTTTGGAGTGGCTTATAAGGGAAATAATGTCGTCAATGACAAGAATAAACAGCAGCGGACCCAGATGGCTACCGTTCGGTACACCTGATGAAGCCTGATGATGATGATATGGTGTTACGAAAAGATATCCGATATGACCTACCTTTTAAGTAAGAACAGATCCAATCGAACAATAAAGGCAGGAAACCCAACTTTCTAAGTTCGATCATAATCACAGAGTGAGGGAGTTTATCAAATACACAATCGGTCTGGAGACCTAGTTGGAAGGCAGAGATTATGTGGGAGGTAAATTCAAGCAGATTAGTTGTCGTCGATCTACCAGCATTGCTTTAGCTGATTAGATGAGATTAACCCCTTACACTGCCCCACAAGCTGTGCATATATAACAGATTCGAAGAACTTGGGTATGCAGGAAAGCTTCGAAATTGGCTTATAATTTGTTATGACGTTTTTATAATCCTTTTTATAAACCGAAATTATACAGGAGCTCTTAAATAGCGTAGAAAAACTATCGGCCTGAAGAGACTTGTTAAAGATGAGTGGGAATCAGAGCAGGACCTCACGAATGCAAGAGGAACACCATCAGAACCAAAGGAAATGTCCAGTTTAAGTTATCGGATACTATCCATGATAACATCGTGAGATATAACGGGCATAGGATATAACGGGCATGGATATTGCCAAACTCTTCCAAGGCGAAGGCACAAAGTTGCAAGAAGAAAAGGTGTTTTGAAAAAAACAATGCAAAGTCGGCTATATCGGGCGTGCTGCAACTGGAGGACTTGTTGTACCACATTAAAGATAGATAATTATCAGTTTTCTTTTTCATACTTACGAATTTGAAAAAGGTTTGAGGGTCATTATGGAAGTTATCGCGAACACTATCAAGGTATTTCTTATGACGATGAAGACAATGCTAAAAAGCTGTCATAATATGCGATGAAACCACAACAAGCTGACGTTCCTGTAAGTCTTCCAAAGTATATTATTTTTTATTCTGAAGGCTCCGAAGTTCTCTAGTATACCAGAGAGGAGAACGACAGGATGATCTCGACGTTTGAGTGATACGCACGAATTAAACAGATTGTAAATCCTATCATAGAACACGGAAATACAATGGTTGATATCGCTATTATAAAATAAAGATGGGAAATTGATTGACAGGATCTTTTCTGTAAGATGAGTGTTACTCGAATCAGAAGAAAGGATAACATGTCTTTCCATACAGTTCTTTACATCACTCATTTGGGGTAAACCAGCGGAGGAGATGGGAGTCTTTACCATTAAGACAATTTAATGTAGTCATTAGCGTTGAATACTCACTGACTTTTGGGTAAATTAAAATCACCAAGAACGATGATTTCGTCATCCGGATTCGTCATATCATTAATAAAATTTAAGCTAAAAATTAAAATGTCGAAAAGACTTCGACCGTCTGCGTCAACATAATTGCTCAATTGCAAGCGTGTCGGAGAAAGCAAGAATATTACAACTAACAAACCGCCATCACGAGCCATGGAGTCAGAATATCTAGGAAAAATCTGACTCGTCAAGAATTTCTGCATCATTAAAACCATGATGAAGCCAGGTTTCGGCCAGAGCAATGACGTCGTAACAACAGGCACGAGAAGCCTGAAATAACTGGCTTGTTCTTGTTCTTAAACCCCTTACATTTTGGTAGTAAGAATAAAGCGTATTTTGTTTTTTTCTTTGGTTGCTGAGAGGGGTTCTATTGCGAGCGCTACCTGTTAATTTACCACGGGGCACAAACCCATGTGCGATGATATTTTCGGGCCAGAAATCAAGGGCAGATATTATTTCGAAAACATTTGAAGTTGACAACGAAGAACGAAGATCTAGAAGCTGACAACAACAGAGTGCAGAGTTGATGGCTCAAGTCAGTCGGGAAACAAACAATGACTTTGGTAATTGCGCAATCCTCACAGAGATACCATTTAATTTAATTTAATTTAATTTATTCAGATAAGTTCTACATCTACACAATTAAGAATATAAAATCTTATAAGTATGTGCAGGATATATATACTAAAAAAAAAAGAGAGAAAAACAAAAGAAAAGAAAGGAAAAGAAAACATTAGTTATCTTAAAGATTAAGGATGGAAATACAAAAACAAACTAGAAAGAAATTATTAAAATAGAAACCTTAACTAAACAATGCAATTAATCAATACAAACCCAAACTAATCACTCGCAAAGAAACTTTTTTAAATCAGACTTGAATTTTCTGCTACTGCTGATACTTCTAAGAGCAAGAGGAAGACTATTCCACTTTCTAATGGCCTGGACAAAAAACTGGTTTTCGCTGGCTCTAGAGTTAAATGTAGGCAACAATAATACACGTGATCTGGCCGAGCGAGCAATGAATTATGATTTTATGCAACAGAATCAATACACGTATGTCAATAAAAGTATTTAAACTACAGCCAAGAACGGAGTTAACCCTGGAGGAGATATGGTCATACCGTCTCAGATTATGGATATATCGAACAGCCGAGTTAAAGGCTACATTAAGCTTACGCTGAGAGTTTGAGTCAAGTTTGCAGAATATTTCACATCCATAAGAAATTACAGGTAGAATCAGAGACTTAACTAGTAGTTGCCTAGTGTTTAAAGGCAGCCATTGTGAGGAAACAGAGAGTTGGCGTAAGATACCATAAATTTTTGGTACTATTAAGTTGATATGAGTGGCCCAGGACAAAGTTTTGTTAAAAGCAACACCAAGATTTCTCACGTGCTGGACATAGGGAATACACGAGCCGTTCATAACAACGTCAGGAAAACAGGACGTGTCAAGTTCGCTCTTGGATGCATTTATGGTGAGTCATTTAGACCCACATTAATGGATTTAAAAATGTGTTTCCAGCTGGTTGAAAAATTGCCAAAGTAATACTTATAAAATATAGACCAAAACTTGTAATGTTTTGTCCAAGGTCCTTGAAAGGCTACTATTAAACCAAAACACCTACAATTTTTTGGTTGATGAGCAATCCGGATTTCGTTCAGGACATAGTACTACTACTTCCCTCTTGCATGTGGCCGAAGTAATTAGGAGAAATATAGTGCTTAGAAGCCCAACGATGCTTTGCCTTCTTGATTTCACTAAGCCCAGCGTCGTTTGCTGATCTCTCAAACCAAGCCTAGGTCACATCAAAAATATAATAAGTGTACTTTGTGCTCACATCCTCAAACTGGTTTAAGGGAAGAAATTTAAGTACAAGTGTGAGTTAGCCCAATGGAATGGACAGATATTTCTATTGGGTGGTAAGATCGGTGTCACGTCCGTCCCATTAAGCAGTCCCAATTACACTCATATCGATTACAAAAATCAAAAATCAAATCAAAAAACGTTTCAGGTAGACAAAAAGAAGCATAGTGAAAACGTGATTGTAATTAACATGTAGATTACATGTAAATGACACATATGTTACATGTAAATCATATGTAAATTAGACGTAATTTACATGTAAATTACATGTAATAAACGTGTAATTTAAAGATTATTCACATTTTATAGACATTTATTTTAAAAGAAATCTTCATGTAATTGACATTACATTTACATAATGTCTGTACACTTTACCCTACTACTACAGCCCCCATTCCAATTCCCTTTCTTTGAGTATCGATACCTGATACCAGCCTTCGCTGTATACAAGCAATTAACGTATTCGCAAACATATTCAAGGTTCTTTGTCAATATTGGTCTCTCATTAATTCATTTTCGTCACAAAGTCAATAATTCAAAAACAGGCTTTATCGAATTTGCTGATGGGTCTTTACATATCATCTAACAAATAAGAAAACAGAAACCTTATTTTATTCAGAATACGTAGATAATCGATAGTTAAACAGGGAAAAAAATGTTTGTCTTCCGTAATAAGGGCAAAAGTAAAGAAATTGACAGAAAGCCAAAAACATATCCCCAATATTGGATCCTATGCTCATCCTCTAAAATGAGAGAAAAATCTTGAACTGGTTAGCATTCGTTTAAGCTTTTTCTACAAACAAAAGGAAAAAATGCTTAGGAGGTGGACTCCATAGAGTTTTCATATCAAGAAAAATGGCCAACGGAAACTGAACTCGACAAAAGAAATACAACTCTGGTCGTAGTTGTTGAAAAAAAAACAATTCAAGGAATTTGATTATAAATTTTTTCTCCTTAAAAAGGGTTTAATTGAAAGAAAATCAGAAGTGGGACGAAAACCAACGGAGAATATAATAAATCTTGGCTCAAGTAAAATCCATTGAGGACCATTCTGGTGGGAAAAGAAGTGTGTATATGCCAGCAAACACCTCTTTAAGATAGATTAGGTGCTACTCTTGTAGGTCATCTTTTGTGAGATTATTGTTTTTCTGAAACTACAAGGATTCGAAGTAAATTAGAAAAACACGAAAAAAATCTATTTCGAGAATAAATACGTGTACAAAAGGTGAGAACAGAATTTTCCAAGGATAAGTGAAAATGTGAGTAATTTGCCGCATTTCTTACGATTTATCAGGTTAAATGATTAAACTTACTTCATCCTTGCTAAGACGAGAGATTGGGTAGTGCCTCGGCAATTTTTCGTTATGTGGAAATGAACGTTTCCCAAGCAAAAGGGAAAGGAAAATTTGTGCTTTAAGTGAAAATCAATCAATAATCATTCGGGATCCCATTAGAGACTCAATTTGAAGGGATAAACTGTAATTTGGAAGGTTGTGATTTAGAGTCAGAAGGGTAGGGTTTTCTGCTTTTGCATAGCAATTTTTCCTTATTTTAAGTAATCAGGCTTCGTACAATATTTTAGAGTATAGAGCCATCGCGAAAATAGGGATTTGTGTTCAAAGATGGCGACTATATTGTATTGGCGTGGTAACATTGAAGATATGTTACCCAGGATTATGGATTTATGAGGTTTACGTTTCATGCACTTTTTGAATCATAAAATTTTTTGGTGTCATAACATATTTTGTGTCATGAGATAACAGGCATACTCTGAAGACTATAGGTAAATAAATACATAATTTAGTTCACTTTACAAGCCAAGCCTATATCTCTATAATTTCACACCATCGAATATCAATCAGCCGGGTGCCAAAAGACCTAGAGATCGTTAAATTCAATTAAAAAGAGGACTTAATCACCCTTTAGTCACTTCGATAAAGATGTTCTTTTGTGACTTGATCCTAATTCAGATTTAAGCCACCCAATCAAGCTTTAGTTCCTTGATTAGACCTAAAATTTCTTTGGGGGCTGCATTAGCTATACTTAGTGGTGATGGGAAAGTTAATTTCGAACATTACTCTACTCTACAACCCCTAATAGTCCTTAAGTGTAGTTTTTTCTCAACAAATAACAACAATGTGCTGATGCGAATAAGGTTTGTACCTGGGACCGTCGTTATGGAACAACACGTTTTTTCGAATATTTCAGAGATATTGTTGACGAAAAAATCCAAAACAAATCGTTTAAAACTCAAACGGAGCAAGAAATATTAAAAATTTACTTGACATGATTATTAGAAATGCTTACCGTACGCAACTAGTATGTTCCAGACGAGATCTTATTGCCGCTACCATAACCTAACCAAACCGTTTTAAATTCTCTCCTGACAGATCTATATTTCTGTGTGTGAGCTATTATAATCTTAGGGCCTTTTTACAAGCTTTTCGAAAATCGACTATTGTTAATTACTATTCTTCTTCGATCTTCTGAGAATAACCAATGATAGTACAGCAATGGGCGAGAATAATATCTCTTAAGTTCACGAAGGCCTTTGCAGCACTTTCGGTTTCTACTTTTTACTAGGGACCTCTTGACTAACAGATGTCAACAAGTAAACGTTCTTTTCCCGAGCCTCTTACTATTTCATTGTGGTGTTCCACAGGGCTCAATACTAACACCAGTAAATTTCAGTATGCTTCATTCATTCATCGAGAATATTTCCGTTCATATGAAAACTGATGTTCTCCAGTTTTTTAAGTTGGACTACATTTACACGTTTCCATTCACTTTAAATCAACCATAATTTCAATACTCTTTTCGACGAGGTCGTACGCCGCATACTCGGGGGCTGTTTCGATAGCTTCTCCATCGCCTGTGTCTTAACACGTCGTTAATAGTTTGCAGTTACCTTCTGCCTCAAATGCGGATGGCCCGGATGCATTTATGGGCAACAATACAGTACTTTACGACCAGCTAAGTTCATTATGAATCCATCCCAAGGTTACTGAGGACAAGGTCATCGTCCATCCAGCAGATGCTTCCTCAAGAAATGTATTATGGAAACGTCGATCTACTATGCAAACGACAAGGCTCTTTACGGGCTCCAATAATTCATATTACAACGTGATTTGTTTAACAGAAACTTGGATGTGTCAGGGATATAGATGCGATGATGTTATGTACATTGCTTTTCACCGTGACTGTTACGCCAACGTGCTTGATGCGCCCGTTGAAGGTTGTGTTCCTTACACACTTGTAGATGTCTCGAACTCCGAACAATTGGAGGTTTTGTGCATCGCTATTACACTGCCTGGTAAAACTGTGTATATTTCGACCACCTATACTTCCCCAAGTTCTCCGCCTAATGTATATGAAAGATTTACCTCCTGCCTGGAAGACCTCTTGGATGCCTTGATGCCTTGATGCCTTCCGGCGAGTTATTGTTTTGCAGTGAAGTCAACCTGCCTGGAGTTGAGGACGGCTTGCTTCCTTCTTTTCTGTCTGTCAATCAATTTGCTCTTTCTTTTATAGATAGGCTCGCTTTCTCAGGCTTAACACAAACCTGCAGCATATCAAATGATCATGGAAGGTTCCTCGACCTCAGCTTTTCTGCTGATCCTGTCAGTATAGTACACTAGTTTGACAATGCTTGGTGCCCCTAGTTCCTGAATAAAGTCATCACCCTGCGCTTCATATTGTTTTTTCTGGATCCGGTTATGACCGATTGATGAATTGATTGATGAATTTTTTAAGACTGCGTTTTTGAACGATATCTGTGATATTAGTTTTAAGAATTTTACCAATTTGACGAGGTTTTCACCGACTTCTCTCGACTTCAAAAACCTTTTACTTAACGAAGCTACGATTTTAAAGAAAATTTCAACCTTGGCTCCTATTATGTGTTATTTATTTAATCTGTCGACTCATTGTGGTGTTTTTCCGAAAGCCTGGAAGATCTTCTTAATTATTCTTCTTCACAACCTTGTTATAAATGCAAATTTTCGAAAAACTGGCCCATTTTTTTACTTTACAGTACATTTTTGAGGCTATTATTTGCGAGGTTCTTTATTTCCATTGCAAGCCGTTCTCACAGCCCTTCCAACATGACTCATAGGGGTAAATCAATTACCACCTATTTATTAGAATTTTCAAATTTTGTATCTCAGCAATTAACGGTGGTAAGCAAGTTGATTTTATTTTTACGAACTTCAGCAAAGTCGAAATCATCAAATTCCAGTTCTACGATTCTCACTTTTCGGGTTTCCGTAGGTTTTTTGTAAATTGGATTTATTTGTACTTATCTGAGCGCACTCAGCCGGTTTATTTTCGTAGAGCTCTGATGTTATTTTCAACACTTCCGGGGTATCGCAGGGCTCCCACCTAGGGCCGATTGCCTATTTTTTAAATTCTGACTTGGACGCCTATCATAATTGGTGTTCCATTAACGACCTTTCTCCTTAATATCGGCAAGTGCACATCTATGTTTTTCGCTCAAAAAAGATCTCCGTTTCAATGTAATTTCACCATTGTCCTTTAACTAGACTTAAGAAGACTAAGGATCTGAGCGTCTGGCTTAATTACCAATTTCCTTTCGAGGATCATTTTAATGCCAGGGTTTCGTGGCGAGATCGTCAAAGGAGTGTGATGACCCCTACATTACAAAGCTTCTCTATTCCACTTTTGTCGCGCCTATTCTGTCGCGCCTATTCTGGTCGCTATTCGAGACCTTCTCTCTCTCTTATATTACCACCTTATGTCGATTGGATTAGACTGTTCCATTTGGATACTCTCGAACAGAGACGGTAACTCCAGGATTCGTTTTGCTTTCAATTGCATTCGGGAGTTTATAGACTCATTTTCTTCTGGCATGTTTCGCTGTATCAGTTCCGAAGCACTCCTTCGGAAATCATGACTTCTTTCAGGTACTTTTTCATCGCACTAATTTTGCGGTAAATGAGGCGATCACATCGATGTCCCGATTTCTTAATTCCTCTTTTCATCGTATTGATTTTCATCTGTCGCAAAACCATGTGAGGAGTAAGCTTTGTTGAAGTTACTTTTTATGCACATTTATATTTTATGACATCTTTTATTATTCTTTGATTTTATATTTTTGTATTATACCGTTTGTGAAGCATATTGTAGTAGTCAACAAACTGATGAAGTTTGCTAAATAAATTTGTTCGTCCCACGTGAAGCCTTAAACTCAAACAAAATCTTCGAGAAAATGTCAAGGCAAGAAAATTGTGCTAAAATTGAAGATTGTTTCAATATTCAACAGCCTGATTAAGGGCGGGCGGAGTATGGGGTAGTGATGGGCACTATCGAATAATTTCAACTATCGATAGTTAGTAACTGAAGGATTTTAACTATCGAACTATTTTATTCATTGTTCGGAATCACAAAAATAAATTACCATTAATATACTTTGGTTTTAAATCAGATTAATTTTTTTCTCATTTCGTTAGTGCCGGATACTTTAAAAAAATAATTCGAAATAAAAGACAAACAGAAATTTTAGCCTATTATTTAAGATATTGAAAAATGAAACAGGAAAATTAGAATGTTTCCTTATAGTTTTACATTTATTTATTATCCAACAAAACATTCTCTCTTTTCAACACCTAAAACTAAAAAGATAAGGAATAGTTTGATTTTGCTTACGTAATAATTGAAACACAAACATTTCATAATTTATTAATACTAACTTAATTTCAAAAAATGTAAACGAAATACATAACTATCTTATTCTGAAAAATAATTCAAATCACAAAAAAAATTTTTAGAAAAAAAAATTTTTCTTAAATTTAAAAGTAAAAAATATTAATAAATTATAAATCTATATTACTATTTAGAAAAATTATTTGATTTAGTTTGTCTTCTTCAACTCTATTTCTCCTTTCATTTATAACTTGACCGGCCATTTAAAACACCCTTTCCGACGGGACTGAGATACCAAGAATACATTAATATTTTTGTGAAAGCTTCTAAAGTTCAGGAAACAGTTTTCCAAAATATCAGAGGATCCTGTGAACGGCCTAAATACTCGGTGCGTAAATACTGCTCAATGGAGAGGTTGGCAGTTACACTAGGTGCATTACTAGCCACTGCTTTGGCTTCTGCAACTTTTTAGTCTAGCACTGACCACAAAGAGACAAGATTTGTTTGACTTTCCGGCTGTACAGGAGCCATCTCCATATTCTAAATATTGGCGATGGCAGAATTTTTCTGATTTATATCAAAAGCTATTTCCTCTGCTATCCACGTTTAAGCATTATTTGCATTAATTCAATACTAAAAGCAATCTTTTTAATTCTAGGGTCCAAAAATGTAGTTTTCGCGCATGATTTGTCCATTTCTAATACTGCAAGCCGTCTACTTATATTATCAAGTAAAGCATTTTTTAAATCACTACCACAGATCGTAGTTGGAATTTGATTTTTGAGATTGACTTGAAAACCCCTTACCAAAAGTATTATTGATGACATAGTTCGATATTTTTCTGCTGATGATTCTGTAGTCATCCATTCTGCGGCTTTCAAAACAGGAACGCAATCACGTATTATCTCACACCCCGAAGAATTTAAAAATGTCTTTCAATCGTCTCGTAGCTACATCTTACTTTACCTTTAGTACAGGTAGGCTCATTTGCCGTTGCATATCTTTAAGGGGGCAGACCCAGTTAGAATTGTGAAAACAAAATTTTTTTTGCATTTTCTCAAAGTAGAATATTTTAGAAGTATTCTTTGAAAATTTCAGACATCAAACATTTATTTATGGATGATATATAATATCGTATATAAACGCGTTTTTCTCGAAACCATTTTTTCGAAGTCGGTGATCACTGTAACTTGAGAACGGCTTTGCCGATCGGTTTGAAATTTTTCTCACTTATTCTATACATAATTGTCCTCCGGATGGACGAAGGATTTTTTTGAACGATTATTTTTTGTATACCCAAAAATGCGAGTGAAATTTTAGTCGAATAAAAAATTTTGACTTTCAACATCCGTCATTTTGTAAAAATTCAAAATTTTTCAAATCCCTTCGTCCATCCGGAGCATTATGTCATTAACTAACTAACTGACGAGCAGCAGTGATCACGGCAAAACACTTTTTTTAGACCATATGTTAAATTGAATTAATTTATAAATTGAACACATGATATAATAAAGTATCATTTCAAGAATATTCAGTAAAATTGTAAACGTAAAATATTGAAAAATATTCTTCTGTGAGCAAATTTTCGCACACTCCTCAAAAAAAAGATACATTGCGGTGGACATCATAACTAATCACTGGATCATCCGAAATCAAAAAAACGAAAGTATTTGGTTAGTTTATGAGTTTCTCGAGGTAATGACGTCGAGATTTTTTTTGACGATTTTTCAGTTTTTGGCATCACTTAGAAGTCAAAACAACGAATTTTTCTTAAAAAAAAGAGGCAAAAATCAGTATATTTGTCATTTTAAAACTAATTATAATGCAAAAAAAATATCTCGACGTCATTACCTCATATTTCATGTATTAAAAGAGTGTGTCAAATTTGAAGAGGATCGGTTAAGTAGATTTTGAGTTACAGTGTCCACCGACTTTACAAATGCTATATTCGAGAAAAACGCGTTTAAAGTTTTAGCACTGTTCTTTTGTATATGGAATAGATCGAATGGAGGGAGACCCGAGACACTGTATCTCCGGTGTTTTGCAAAAAAAAGGTCCATTGTGATGCCACGGGAATCCAAGAATTCCCTCCATCTCCACATTGGAACCATCCGGAGGTGCCGATAAAGCGCCAAAGATCTGCAACGTCAATCGCCGCCAGATCGCAGAGACTATCAAAGAAATAGTTTCCCATAAAGGACTTTCGCCTTCGAGGTAGTGTAAAATAGTTTCCTCCTCTTCCTCGTCCATGCAGTTTCTGCAGAAGTCGTTTGAGGGGATACCCAGTCTCTTAGCGAGTAAGCCAGTAGGGCAATGGCCTGTGATTACTTCAGTAGCTATTCTAAGGTCAGATCTGCCCCTCGAAAGCAGAAAATTGGAGCGCTTAAGATCCAGTTTAGGCCAGATCTGTCTGGACCTATGGCACGTAGTGTCGTTTGTCCATCTGTGGTTCGCTAAATTGATTGCTCTCTTGCTAAGCAACATCTTACAGGTTGCCAGGTGCCAACCAAGAGTAGTCCTTTCCGATTGGATCTCCAGGGTGGTACCACGTCTAGCAAGCTCGTCCGCCACGCAGTTTTCTGGAACATCCCTGTGCCCCGGGACCCAGGTGAATTTGATACCATTCAGCCATTAATAGCCCTAGATGTCGATAGGACAGAATCAAGGGATAGCAAAGCAGCCTGACTATCTGTAAGGATACAGATGTCCTTTGGAGCTTCGTTCTCCCTCAACCAATTCAAAGCTTCCTGAATAGCCATGACCTCCGCCAGAAACACACTACAGTATAAGCTAATGTTCAGTACCTCTGAGAAAACACCACCCTGCACCCTACCCTGTAGCTTAGAGCCATCTGTATAAATTTGAATAGGCCCCCTACAGGGATTGGTTTCCCCATCCCAGTCAAGCCTGGTTGGAATGGTCAATAAGAAACGCTTGACAAAGGAGCAGCTGGGAGTGGTGTAGTCAAGATGCCCCACTTGGAGCGAAAAGGAGTCCAGAATTGTGGAGTGCCCAACTCTAGTATTGGACCACTGAGATTTGGCTGTAAGTCTAACGGCAGCATTAGCCGGCATCTGTTTACCCATCAGATCTAAAGAAAGTAGATGAAGAAGTATCTCCAGAGCATCAGTAGCAGTGGTCCGTAGCGCTCCGGTGATACAGATGCAGGCCGATCTCTGCACCTTCTTCAAAGCGTTGAGGTAAGTGGCCACCAGATAACCACGCCATACAACAAGATTGGCCTAATGACTGCAACATAGAGCCAGTGAGTCAGCTTGGGTTGAAACCCCCATTTCCCACCGATGGCGCTCTTAGAGGAGTATAGAGCTGTAGTTGCTTTCTTGACCCTCTCCTGAATATTAGGCTTCCAGTTGAGCTTCCTATCCAGGATAATACCCAAATATTTAGCTTCCTCGGCAAAGTCTAGGCGGGTGCCATTCAGATACAGAGGGTCAACGGGAGGAATTTTATATTTCCTAGTAAAGATGACCACCTCGGTCTTGTTAGGGTTAATGCAAAGCCCACGCCCCACCGCCCACATGGTAAGCTTGGTGAGGGCATTCTGCATAAGATCCCTTATGACAGGCAGGAATTTGACCGAGATAGCTATAGCGATGTCGTCCGCATTGGCAACCACTCCATAGCCCTCCTCTTCCAGGATTAGAAGCAGTTTGTTCACCACCAGATTCCGAAGAAGAGGAGATAGGACCCCACCTTGCGGTGTGCCCGTGCTCACAGCTCTGGTAGCTTGCGCCTCTCCCAGCTTTGAGCTGATTGTCCTGCCATGAAACATCTGACCGATCAGCGACAAAATAAGTAAAATCCTCACAATTCCGCGCAACCTAAAATGACTTATGACTTACGAATGTTCTTTCACGACAATTTCCGTCAGATGCAAATGATCCAATGCAACGAAATGAAACGAATCACTATCGCGAAACTACTATGCACCAAAATTTAATAAAACTGAAAAATAGATACACAATTACAGACCCTATTCAGTCAAGTGTCAATTGCAAGAAAACCTCGTCCTTGGTACTAATTACTAATGTTACTATAGGATTCCTAACTGCTATGTGGTGGCAACTGGCAATAGCGATGCCTCGTTACTTTTCAGTTTTTACACACCCTCACCCTTATTTTATTCCAACTACGGTGTCTGTAAGTTTTGTTCGGTACTCAAAACAAAAAAACAAAAAAAATCGTTCAGTAATTAAACGAACTTTTCGCGGTTAATTACTATTTTTAGTCAACCAAGAAAATTTTATTCAACTACTGAACGAAAATAGTAATGAACGATTTTAATGGGAACATCGAATGAATGAACAGTTTGCAACCATCGGATGGTATGGTGCAATAGTTTTCATTCGATGGTTCCCATCACTAGTTTGGGGTATCTCCGTCAGAACTTTAAGCAACCGATAAGTATTTGCAATTTGCTTTATTTGGAAATCTTTAAAAAAAATAATAATTTCCGGAATAACTACAATGTGACAAACACACCACCGACTAAGGCCAAACCTAATAAATAAATAAATAGTTCGAAGCAAAGTGCGTTCACAAAATCCAATACGACAGACTTAGTTAATTCCCGTCAGCATTCCATGCATTGTAACGTCTATGCATACTAATGCCATAGGATCCTTTCGGCTGCTGAAGGACAAAAAACAATAAAAATTGAAATCACTATATTTCTCGTTCATGCTCAACAGATGTCGTTCGTACCGTAACAAGCCTGATATACATATGTATACAACGAATATAATATAAATGCGAGATTCCCTTTTTGTCCTTGCATGCCGGTGAGTTTCACCATGTGTTAGGAAGTCCCTGATAATTCCATGAATTCCTCGCATATAGCGTCCCCAGTCACATAATAGACATTTTAACCACGCGATGGCATTATGGGGAGCATGTAGTTATTTCAGGGATAAAAATTATGTCCTTTGGCCTTTTCGCTTATTCTCTGTTTATGTGTTTCGGGAGAACGCTAAATGGTCACTAAGTGGTCAATGATATGGCGAAATCCTCGAGTTTCGTAATTACACCCAACACGACCTAAGAAATCCTCAGTAAATGTAATTAATGGGGGGCACCAGATAATTCTGAGGTGAATAGCTTGCGTTGCTCAAGCACTCTTAACGCTGTAATGAAGATATAATTAAAAAAAGCTGCACAGGGATTTCGTTGATGTAATTTAAAAGTTTCCATCTGACTCCCTCACCTTCTTTTTCTTCATTAAAATTGCACTCGCTGCTGTAATTGCACGTTTTCGCTTAATTTATGAACGAGTTGATTACCTTGAATTATGCAGTTAAATTGGTTTTTATGATCGAAAATGAAATTTTTCTGAAACTTTATGACGCAGCTGGTGGAGCTAAATTTGGAGACTTGTTAATTTTGAAAAAAACGTCTTGTTTCGCGTTAGATAAAGCTTTCATCTTGCTTGGCAACATCTCCAGATCGCAAATTAAAAATTTTACAACAATTTCGCAGGGTAATAGGAATATTATTCCAAAAATGTAAAAAAAATCAATTAACTTTAATCGTTCCAACCTTGAAAGATTAAAGCTATTTACAAGTAGTGCGACCTATATGTTTTCAATTTAAATGATTCCTCTACACTCAAACAGAAAACTTGGACAAAATACAAAATTAATTGAATTGAAAAGTTTTTCCTGGCGACAGAATATTGTTTGGCTCGTTTCCCTAGTTTTTTTCTCTATCAGGCAGCTACAGACCGGAGCTGAGGCACTTTCACAAGTTGGTGAATTTATCAAATTAAATAAGAAAGTTTTTGCCCTTCGAAAAGTATTTGAGAATCAGAAGAATTTTATTTTATCATTTGTTCTATGAAGTTCTATTTAAGTGCACTAATTGCAGGATAGGTATGGATTTTTTGCTACAGTAATTACTGAGATGGTTTTCAGCTGCTTACATAAGTAATTAACACTCGAACAAAATTTCTTTTTACTATATGAGTTTTGTAGACTAGTCAGATTTTCCTGGTTGCATCGATTTAATGTCTGCGAATGTCTGGACACTTCTTCCTCAGGGCTGGCGGTATTTCCACCACCTTCTCGCTCTGTGGACAATGCCTTGCCCGTACCCGACCAGTCCCCGCGCCGACCGCAGACCGCTCGTAGACCGAGGCGTCGTCGTAGTGCTGTTCGTGTTCCCCCTGCATCGGACCCAGCTGGGAACATATCTCCCGGCCCGTCTCAGTCTGGTCCTCAACCATCGCATTGAGATCAGTTAATGTTTCTCGAAATGAGGGTTTCACCCTGAGGATTGCGCAACCACCGCGGTCCTTTTTTGTTTCCCGACTTGATCCCTCGACTTCTGCTGACGACGTTGTTGGTTACGTGAGGGAGAGGAGTGGAGTTGATGACTCAGCACTCCTCCGTTGTCAACTTCTAGGATCTCGTCATTCTCAAGGACTCATGTCGTCCAAAAAAATTAGGTACGCTATCCCTTTACTACCAAAATATAAGGGGACTAAGAACAAGATCAAGCCAGTTATTTCAGTCTTCTCTTGCCTGCTGAAACCTGGCTTCATTGCGGTTTTACTGATGCAGAAATCCTTGACGAGTCCTAACAGATTTTTCGAAAGGATAGATACTCTGACTCCATGGCTCGTGGTGGTGGCGTGTTGGTTGCATGCAAATCGCACTTGGATTGCAGTTTGGTTGATATCCCTGCTTTATCCGTCACGCTCACAATCAAGCTCTTAGCTATTAAGATAGCTCTGGGAAGGATGCATATATTCCTTCTATGTTGTTATATCCCTCCAAACTTGACAAACCATGCTGATGCAGATGGTCGAAGTCTCTACGATATTTTAATTCTTAGCCTAGATTTTATTCATAATATGACAAACCCAGAGGACGAAATTATCCTTCTTGGTGACTTTAACTTACCCAGCGTTCAATGGGTATTCAACGCTGATGACGATGACTACCTTCCTTTAAATTGTCTTACTGCTAAAGACTCCCAATTTCTTGACGCCATCTCCTCCTCTGGTTTACACCAAATGAGTGATGTAAAGAACTCTATGGGAAGGCAGGTAGATCTTATCTTTTCTTCTGATTCGAGTAACACTATAGTCGAACCGACTTCTCGTAATTTATCCGCTATCGACAGTTTACATCCGGCCATTTTCATCTCTTTTTTCTACGATGGTTCTAATATTGTTGACCCCAACGTAGATCAGTACGTTCTTGATTTTAAAAGGGCGGACTTCTCTGATCTTTCAAACAGGATTCTCTCAATCGATTTCCCATCCCTTTTTCATGATAACGATATCGACGATTGCTTGTTTCCGTGTTTTATGGTAGGATTTATGATCTGTTTAATTCGTGTGTACCACTTAAACGGTTGAGATCATCCTGTCATTGTCCCCTGTGGTATACTAGGGAACTACGGAGTCTTAAGAGTAAAAAAAAATAGGTTATGGAAAACCTACTTACGCTGTAGAAGCACGTCAGCTTATTCTGAATTCGTTTATTGTCATGAATGCTTCTTAGCGTTATCTTCATCCTTATACAGGGAATACTTTGATAATATTCGCAGTAACTTGCACAATGATCCTCGTACCTTTTTTAAATTTGTAAATCTGAAAAAGAAAACTAATAATTATCCATCTACAATGTGGTTTAATGGATCCTCTGGTTGTAGCGCGCCTGATATAGCTGATAACTTTGCATTGTTTTTTGAGGGTGCCTTTTTATCAGGCAACTTTGTGCCTTCCCTGGAAGAGTTTGGTCATATCCAAAATCGTCCCGCTACCTCCATTGCTTTGCCCATTATATCTCGTGATATTATCATGAATGCTATCAAGGAACTTAAACTGGACATTTCTTTTGATCCTGATGGTGTTCGACCTGCATTCTTGAGATCCTGTTCTGATGCCTTACTCACTCCATTGGAACTCATCTTCAACAAATCTCTTCAGGCCGGCAGATTTCCTACGTTATGGAAGAACTCCTTTATAATTCCTGTTTATAAAAAGGGGCATAAAAACTCCATAACAAATTATGGGCCAATCGCGAAGCTTTCCTGCATACCAAAGTTGTTTGAATCTGTTATATACTCACAGCTTGTTGGGCAGTGTAAGGGGTTTATCTCATCTAATCAACATGGCTTTCTTGAATTTACATCACACATTATCTCTGCCTTCCAACAAGGACTCCAGACTGACTGTGTCTACACCGACTTTAGCAAGGCATTTGATAAGCTCCCTCACCCCGTGATTATGCTTAAGCTTGAAAGGTTGGGTTTTCCGCCTTTATTGCTCGTCTGGATCTGCTCTTACTTAAAAAATAGGACTTACCGTGTTTCTTTCCGTAATACTTTATCTAGAGTCGTTAGGGTTTCATCAGGTGTACCGCAAGGTA
Organism: Leptarthrus brevirostris; assembly: GCA_964036015.1. Taxonomy (NCBI): domain Eukaryota; kingdom Metazoa; phylum Arthropoda; class Insecta; order Diptera; family Asilidae; genus Leptarthrus; species Leptarthrus brevirostris. The sequence goes on along the minus strand of OZ038375.1, from coordinate 19,469,622 downwards.
GCCATCTGGGACCGCTGCTGTTTATTCTTGCCATTAACGACATTGTCCCTCTGATTAAGCACTCCAGCGTTAGAAACAGTTATGATTCTTCCTGCATTCAGGATGATTTGAATACCTTCAGAGGTTGGTGTGCCTCAAATGGACTGCAACTTAACCTGGATAAATGTGAAGTTATATCATTTTCTAGGAACATCAATCGGGCTGACAACAAATTCCCGAAAAAAAGCTTTTTTATTTTAAAATTAAAAATTCCCAACAGACCGTCATTTTCATTGAATGGAAAATAAATAAAGTGAAATTCGGCTTTATTTTGTGAGACTGTAAAATTCGATAACACCAACCACCTATATTTCAGTGTTAAAATTCGTTGAAGTGTTCTGTTGTTAACAGTGCAAAGACGGGGTCTTTGATTATACCTTTGCGGAAACTAATATCCGTCGTGTGGAGTCCGTTACTGACCTCGATGTAATGCTAGATAAAAAAACTCGATTTCACTCTGCACATAAACCATATAGTATCTCGGAGTAATTCAGTCCTTGGTTTTGTTAAGCGGTGGTCAAGGGAGTTTTCTGATCGACAGACCCTAACATCTTTTTTTTTAACATCAGTTAGACTTTTTTCAGGGAGGGACCCATCCCTTCATGCGTTTTATGGTATCTCTCAATTACTCTTACTTTACTGATACCATCGACGGGCATTTACAATTCCCGTATATTATTTTTGACTCATCTCTCCTATGCAAGTAGTCAGCACCAGACCTATACCAATTTGCACCTCGATCCATGCGAAGTACTATTGTCACTGCAGTCCTCTTCACATATAACTCTAACACAAATGTCGGCGTGGTTCGAAAGACGCCTGTTATCCCCACACAAGCCAGTCTCTGAACACCACACAATTACCTTTTGATGGTGGTCTTTGAAGCCAAGGCCTACCTTAAAAAGGCAATTCTGTAGAGTTCAGAGCCTGGCTTGTGTAGTAATAACATACCACCGAGGGATATGAGATAATGTATCTCACCATAATAGTGTAGGTCTAGCATGCGGCCCTTGACGAGATTCTTCACCTTCGACGACACACCCTCTTTCATTGATGTAAGTACATGACTTTTCTTGAATCTAGAAATACTCCCAGATACTTGACTGAGCTCGAGACAGTGAATTCATCTCCAAAGCCTAAATTCGTCTTTTTTCAAGTAAAAATGATGAGATCAGGCTTCTTTGCATTTATGAAGAGCTCCTGTTCCCCGCACCATTGCTCCATCACCCTTAGACCTCTCTTTATGGTGTTTGCTACGGTGCGAATGAACTATCCTCTTGCCATAATTGCTATATCATTGGCATAACCCACCTTGTGTATGGCCGCTTCATCAAGGTTACGTAGTAATGAGCCAACAGTATTTTTTCGCTCCTCCCAGTGGGCATCCTCAGCCTACTCTCTCCTCTCCAAATATTTACTGCTCTCGTCTTTAACATATTCCTTCTCACGGTAGGATTAGTTCCACGTCCATCCTATAGTCTTTCGAAGTCTATGTAATCAAAGGCTGAATTGGTTGGGTTGAGTGACATGAACACCGCGACATGGGGTTATTCTCTGGGCTTTGGCTACATCATAAACAACAATCTCCATTATTGCGGTCATTACTATGTCTTTGCTATGAAGCTTCTCTTCTGCTACTCTCGCTGCTTGGTGGAGGGCCGTTTCAGTAGGTCTAGCAGATCAATAAGCGTGCTGGTTCCCACTTAATGGGTATCTTTCGAGCGCCGTCTCTTCGAATTGATAAGCTGTTTGCTGTCAACTGAAAGGACGTCGGACTCACGGGTCTCCGTATAGTCGTTTCTTTCTGGTTTTGGTAGAAATATGACCTTAGCCTCTCTCCACGAGATCGCGGCGTACACTATTGCTAAGTATGCAATGCCCTTGAGAATTGGTACTACAACCTCACTGGAGTAGGGCTGGGTATATACTACCTAATTTCGCTGCTTTTAATGGTTCAAGCGACATAATAAATCGCCCTGCTTTGCTATTATGGGCTTTTAAGGGAGGTACAGGTCTCATTCTTGCTCGGACAATGTTTGGATTCGCCTTTAAGATACGCTACACCGTTGAGCCGGACGCTAAACTTAACCAGCGGCTTCGAATTCTGGGGTGCGATATACTCACACGTTTACGTTAAAGGTGTGGACTGTGGATTATGATACAATCTGGTGCAAAATGTATGGCTACGGTTTCACGTTATTTAAGTCACCGTAGCAGAGCGTGTTATATTATTAAATATTTGCTAACAGAACCAAGTTTGTTTATTTTCGAATATATCAGGGGGTGCCGAGCTAGAACATTGCTTAGGGCGAAAAAATTAGTCAATACGGCTCAGATTCTCGCCATAATTAATCATCTCCCCAAAGTAAGCGAACACAGATAAATCTTTATCGTCTCCCAAAATCCCTTCAGACATTACAAAATAAAACTCTGAATTTTTTTTAAATCCCCAGTAGTTACGGTGACTTTGCTTTCCTTCGCTTTTCCTTCATCTACAAATTGTCATCTTTTCTTTGCTCATTCAGGAAAAGTTAACCTTCTTAAGAAAAGGGAGAGATTTTCCACCCCGCAAACTCGTTGAGTCCTCTGAATGGTATTTTCAATTTTTCGCTTTCATAACTGCTGACAGTAGGGAACCTCAGGCTGATACAATAAATAGGATCCCAGTCAGAAGTAAATAACGCAAATATTGTAAAAATTATGGTGGGAGTGAATCCAGTTTGCTCCTTGAGTAAGTGCTGTATTACGAAATAATTTTTTGCTTTCATAAGAGGAGCCTTGGCGGCTGAAAAAGGTTGTTCATGGAGCACAGAAAAAAAATATCATCAAAGAGAGCTTTGACCTAAAAATTAAATTTTATCACAAACATCAGCCCCTGCTATGCCAACGTAAAAAATCCTGGAAGGGGTTCAACGTGGGAAGATGACTATGTGCTCCTTAGTCGTTCCTGGTATCCCGAATGACATAAAATGTGTGTGTAAGACAAGAAGTTGCCTGGATAAGTTTTGCAACTTAACTCGCTTTATGGCTTGTTCTCGGTTTCGTGAAACGACATTACCTGCACTTGCGGGACCATGGCGGTATTTACCTCAAGGATATGATTGCACATTTTTACAAGAGACGGGCCAATAAAATTCTTCTGCAAAAGTTAAAATTGAAATGTTTGCAGCATTGGACGGTTTTTTAGGGTCCGTAGGGTGCTTTTGAAGATGTTGGTATTAAACCAGTTGCCTGGCGAAGGACCACTTGTTGAAACGACTGTGGATTGTGTGGTACTAAGATTGAGGGTATATAGATATGGAGATTCAAACATGTTAACTATCTACATGCTGACGAGAAATTCATTGATTAATTGCAATTATCCTGAAATAACAAGGCTGTTCATAGCACTCGTTATTGACAACTCTTCGAGTTGAGTGCTAACATCCTTCCCATCGTGAGCATCAGAGGAAACCTTAGTAGTGTGCATCTAGATAATAAGCTAAAGTGTCTTTAGTCAAAGAAAGGGCCTTATTTTCTTAAAGGGCTTAATAGATGTTATGCAGCTCTAGGTATTTAGTTGTTCATATCAGATTTAGTACAAGGTTTTTTATTTATCGCTCGCATATCATTCAATTGGACAAGTTTTGAATTTTTTACAGATGACCTTAACATCTTAAATAACAAGATTGGTAGACCTAGAAATATATCTCAATTGCTAAACGAGAATTCGAACTGCTTAATTGAGAGATCTCTCGATTTGAACTCCAGGTTCAGCTGCCTGTCTGACTCCGTTGATAGGCTTCGTTCATCCATTGATTCCTGTGGCGGTTCCCCTGGCTTTTCCGGTGCGTCTGCTTCTTCAGCACTTCCAAAATCAGGCGTGGTTTTAGGCATGTTAAGTGTATGAGTATGAGGTTGAGTATGTTGTCTGCTGCTGTATCTGTCAATGCTGAGCTGATCAGCTCTATTGCTTCAGATGTTAAGATTGTAACGCATCGTAATGCAAACAGTTGGATCTCACACTTGACTGTTTCTCAGGATGACTTGGTTGTCGCTCCGACTCCAGTGCCTGGTGATTTATGTTCGTCTTCCATCGCCGTGAGGTGTGTTTTATCTGTTGCTGCCCCTCCTCCCCCATCGTTTTGATACATTTTTACCTCGTGAATTCAACACGACACCACTGTAGATGAGGTTATTTCGCTGATTTCATCGCATACTAGAGTTGACCGCTACTCCGCTGTTTGCAGATGGATTGAAGCGCGGACAGCGGATTATGTCTTTTTCTGCTTTTTTTAGGTCCTTATTCATTGATGATGAATTCGAGCTCCTTGGCTCCGACTTCTTGGTTTTCCGCCGTGACGGTAACTCTGCAATCTTGCGCTCCTGTTGCCAGTGGTGTCCTGTGCGGTGTTCTTTGACTTGTCCTGTGATATTGTTGATGTTGCTGATGGTGATCTTTTGGAGTGGTTTTGCGGCTCCCTCATTAAAACGTATTTATCAGCACAGCTTATATTCCACCTGGCTCGTCCCCCGTCATTTATGAGCTGTTGGCTGCTTGCGTCGACCATGTTACTGATCTCTTGCTTCCATTAGACGACTTGTTGCTTTTGAGTGACTTTAATATGCCAGCTGTGAGCTGAGAATGCTCCAAGAATGGCGATTGTCTGCTGTCATCTTTTGCGAGTTCTGCAAAAGATATACTAGTCTTTAGTGATGTGTCGGTCGCAAACGATTCGGTCATTTTGACCGAGTCAGTAAAATGACTCAAAAGACCTGAGTCAACGTTGACAGTGGCTCTATTGTGAGTGCCACCTACGAATTTACGACGGGGCACAAACTCGTGTGCGATGATATTCTCGGGCCAGAAATCGGGAGCAGACATTATCTCGAAAAGATTTGGGACGGACGTCAAGTTAAAAGACGACATGAGTCCCCTTGAGTCCCTCTTGAGGAGTCTATAACAACTTTCCTTCTCCATCACCATACAAGTACGATAGTACAATGATATTGTATTGTCACCGGTATTGAATAATGCTGCAATACGTCGATACAACAATTAGAATGCCTATACCTTTTCACCGGTAGTAAGGGTGTCTGACTGGTGCTATGGTTGTCTTACCCCCACCGGCGTTCTCGGACTTTTGGTAAGTGAGTATCGTTTCCGATTATTTTCACATGTCACTCCCTTTCCACACCCAACCCTAGGGGTGCCAGATGTGTCCTAACCCCATAGCATCCGACGACATTTAAAGTGTGATTGTTCATCTCAGTGATATCGAAAATAATCGGTCGTTTCGATTATTTGTACATATCACCCCTCCTCTCGCTCTTTCCTCTAGGCTACGTTAACAAATTCCCGAAAAAAAGCTTTTTTATTTTAAAATTAAAAATTCCCAACAGACCGTCATTTTCATTGAATGGAAAATAAATAAAGTGAAATTCGGCTTTATTTTGTGAGACTGTAAAATTCGATAACACCAACCACCTATATTTCAGTGTTAAAATTCGTTGAAGTGTTCTGTTGTTAACAGTGCTACATCGCAAAATGACATTTGCTGAAAAATTTATTACACGACTACAGATGACATCATTGTTTCAGTAAAATATTAAAGTGTAAACATTGTGGCTACCAAAATTAAATTCTTCGCAAAATTGCTTTTTTCACGAATCGATTGAAAATTTTCAGTGAGCGGAAATAGTATTGTATTAATTTTTGGAAGCGTAATATGATAATTTGCTTAAAAATGCACCAATTACAACATTCCATGCATAAGTAAATGCTTTCAAATGCAATGTGAGTAATCCTATATTGATTTTTCTTCTTTCGTGTAATTCCATTGGTGAAACTATGTGCTGGCGCGGTTTTTCCATGAGCTGACTCTTTCAAAAAAATCGACTTTGTTATGTGATTTCAGTCACTCTTGTTCTTTCTACATATACAATATTTCTTTATAAATGCGTACACTATCGCTCTCAAATTAAAGCTCCGATTCCTCAAGAGGGCAGATCGAAGCGATAAGTTCAAATCACCTAACAATTCAGGGGAATTAATCGCACCCCGTAGACAGTCAAGAGCAAATATGATTCTAAACCTATTTCGTCTAGCCTCAAGAGGCTCCAAAGAAAGAAGCAAAAGTCGATGAGTATATAGAGGCAGACGAAGAGAATCAGCCCAAGGAAGGCCACAAAGAGCGAATCTTACAAATTTACGTTGGACAGTCTCAATGCGATCAATATGAGCCACATAGAAAGGAGAACAAAAACGCATCAAGCTCCTTTGGCCATCTTTTAACGAAGCCCAACGAAGGCTTCAACATGATTCTCGAATGAAAATTTGGTATTAATGACGACTCTCAAAATCTCTGGGTTTGTCAACTCTGTTCAGTGGGCAACGGCTGTGTGTGCTAGTGAAATTGCAAAGCAGAGGATTCATTTTACTAGAGAATAACATAACATAAGTACTTGTCAATGTTCAAAAGAAGGACTTTAATAGAGCACCAATTACGGAAGGACTTTAAGTCACAGTGTATGAGGGCACCGTATTTATCATTATCATAACAGAGAATTTTCGAGTCATTTAGAATCACAGGTACATCATTGATGTATATTTTAAAAAGCAAAGGTCCCAAATGACTACCCTGAGGCACACTTGAAGAATTAAATTGCATCAGATAGTGCACCACAAAATAAAACACGTGGCGTTCGACTAACAAATAAGAACATATCCGTTGGATGAAAACTGGAGGAAAAGCCAGAACTGATAGGCTATAAATAAGAATCTTGTGATTGATTCGGTCAAAGGCCTTACTGAGGTCAATGAATATGCAATCAACCTGCTTACCAGTTGCAATGACAGGTATACAGTACTTGGAGAACTCAAACAAGTTGGTATTGGTAGATTTATCCTTCAAGAAACCATGCTGGAGACAGCCTAAGAAAGGTTTGCAATGGAAATAAAGAACGTCGCAGAACATAGCCTCAAAAACTTTGGTAATGCAACATAAACTGGAAATTTTAGAAATATCGCATTTGTTGCCATTCTTATCAAGAGGAGTAATCATGGACAATTTCCCGGGTTTAGGAAACACACCGATGCAAATAGACAGATTAAATAAATTATAGGGAACAGGAGCCAAAGACACAATGCGAATTTTTCAAAAAATACGCAGGAATGCCATCGTGGCCACACGAGAAACTATTAGCCAAATTCGAGATCTATTTCAAGACGGTAGCTTTGTCAAATACTAAGTCTTTGGAATGAAGGGAAGTCGGCGGAAGTTCGTCAAATGAGTAAAATCTTTAAAGCTAATATCACAATTAGAATGCAAAAACGCGGCCTTTAAGAAGTCACCAAAGAAATTGGCAATCATAAGAGGATCGTTACTTTCATGGTCATCGAGACGTAAGGTAGAGGGCTATTCGTCACAATTGCTCCTAGAATTTCAAAATTTCCCAAACTGCTTGGGCTCAGTGCGTAGGGTTTGCTTATTTCTATCTAAGAAGTCAATATAAGAAGCTTCTAGAATAGATTGAAAATGATCACACAGAGTGGAATAAACTAAGCAGTCAGAATCGCTCCTCGAGGAACAAAACCCCTTCCAAGCCTTATTCTTCAAGTTTGTTAAGTGCTTCGTACACTTATTGAGCCAGGGTTGAAAAGTACGCGAATTATTGGATTTCGAGACTGTAATACATTTAGCAAAAAATTTCGGCAGAATATCATAAAGAGACACGTCAGCTTATTTCAATTTCTTCGATTGTTATGACAGCTTTTTGGCGTTGTCTTCATCGTCATACATGGAATACCTTGATAGTGTTCGCAATAACTTGCATAGTGACCCTCGTACCTTTTTCAAATTTGTAAATATGAAGAAGAAAACGGATAACTATCCATCTACAATGTGGTATAACGGGTCCTCCAGTTGCAACGCGTTCGATACTGCCGATAACTTTGCGTTTTTCTTCGACAGCGCCTTTTCTTCTAGCAATTTTGCGCCTTCCCTGGAAGAGTTTGCTCATATCCAGGAGCGTCCTGCTGCCCCTATTCCTTTACCCAATATATATTATCATGGATAGTATCAGGGAACTTAAAATAGACTTTTCCTTCTGATGGTGTTCCAATTGCGTTCGTGAGGTCCTGCTCTGACGCATTACTCACTCTACGGGAACTCATCTTCAGCAAGTCTTTTCAGGCCGGTAGATTTCCCACGCTATCGAAGAGTCCACCATTTCCACCATAGAGGCTGGTGAATAGGTTGATTGTTTTTCTACCGATTTTAGTAAGGCCTTTGATCGCATTGACCACAAGTTGCTTGTTTTGAAGCTTACTATGTTGGGGTTTCCATCTCTTTTCGTCTAATGGATTTCTTCTTATCTCTCTGACCGAGCGTGTTCTGTTTCGCAGTTCCCTCTCTCGTGAAATTTCGGTCACTTTTAGGGTGCCCCAGGGTAGCCATTTGGGTCCGCTTTTATTTATTATTTTTATTAACGACATCAGCTCCAATTTAGCGAACTCGAAAATTTTATGTTATGCTAACGATGCTAAATTTTTTCGATTGTTTTATGCTGAACTCTGATCTTCAATGATCCACATTTGTCTTTCATAGATCACATCAATTACATTGTTAACAAGGCCAACGTTTCCTTGGGCTTTGTAAAGAGATGGTCAAAGGAATTTAATAATCCCTTTATCACCAAGATTCTTTTTTGTACCTTCGTCCGACCCATTTTAGAGTATACCTGTCACACACAGGTCGATTTTCCGTCATATGCGGTTCATAGTGCTCGTATTGAGGCTGTTCAGCACAGGTTCCTCAAATTTGCATTGAATTGCATTGAAAGACTTACGCTACTCTCTTTGAACTCGCTAGAGGAGAGGCGCAGCAGATCTAGGACTTCCTTTATATTAGATATCTTGCTTACTCCTTCCTTTAGACATAGTGACTTTCTCCAGGCTCCGTTTCACCGCACTAACTACGGTTTCAATGAGCCACTGTCTTCAATGTCTCGCCTTTTTAATTGCTTTTTCAACCGTCTCGATTTTAATCTTTCTAAATCAAATGCGAGATATCAGCTCCGTTAAAGTCGTTTTTAAGCTAATAGTATTATTTTGTTATATTTTTATATATTCTATATACTTTTTCTTTTGTTTTTGTATTTTAATTTATAATTTTTGATATGTTTATTTTGTATCCTTATTTTTAGTCTATTTTCATTTTCGTTTGTTATTGTTATTTTTATTCTTGCGTTTTTCTTTTTTTTTCTTTCTTTTTCACTTTCATCTTTACTTTGCTTTTCTATTGTTAAGTAATCAGCCTGTGATGAAACTTTGTAAATAAATAAATAAAACGTAATCAATGGAACATCACTTATGAAAGGAGTCCACAATCACTAGTGGAGGAAACAACACGGAAAATCTTGGCAACGTCTGCATAACAAAGAATATTCGAATTATACAAGAAGAAGGATACATCGTTGATGAAAATAATAAATAAGAGTGGGCCAAGGTGGCTGCCTTGGGGTACCACGAAACGATAAATAAATGGACGTACAATTTAAGGTGGATTCCAAACCACCGACATTACTCTGCAACCCCCAATAGCGTAATCTGTTGTCAGCAGAAAACAACCAATGATCGCCGATCGTCGGTGGGGTTCGAACCTGAGACATGATAAAAAAATTAAATTCCTTTTTTTTACAAGAGCAAATGAAAAAATTTCACCGCCAAAGTATTGTGATTGTCAAACATACTCCAAATTCGGTACTACAAGTTTTCATTTACTTCGGAAAGCAGTTAATTTACGTGACCAATCCTGTTGAATGTGCATAGACACAACACCATATTGCTTTCAATGTTGAGCTTGTCACAAAGGTAACAAATTGCACAAAACTAAGTAAATTTCAGCATGTCGTAATGAGCACTAAAGCTTGGGTCTGTTGCCACAATTTCTATCTCATTCGAAACCCTTTTAACTTTACTCCACAAAATGTAACCGGATACATAGAGCTAACATGTCAGACAATAGCTTGGTGTAAACTCTGAGCTTAGAATGCTTTCAACGAGTCCACCACGCGACCCTATAATCAAAAGGGTTAAAACCACCCTTAAATTCCTTAAATCAACGCGAAGCACACACAAACACACACAGGTCGAGATTTCTGTTTGCAAATGCCCAATACGTGGAAATATTTTTGGTTGAATAGCTTCGAATTAAACTTTTTCGTTTTTGAAACTTTTCGGTTTTGTCAAATGGAAACTTATCATGCAAATTCATTGTTGAGAATTTCCGTAGATGACATCAAAGGGAACACGTGGGCAACTAAATGAGACGTTTAGTGAAGTAAATTGCTGCTGTAGGGGTTTTTCGATACTCGAGAAAGTTTTTGCATAACTACTAAGTTGTGCTATATATTACAGGATAGATTGTTGGTAAGATGCCTATCGCTTAAATGTCAATCATAAACTTTAATGGTGTCAGAGCAGTTTTCTGACCTTTGAGTTAAGTTTCTACAATTTTATAATATTATTATCTTACGATCCGAATACTTAAACTTTACTTGAAGTCAAAGAAACTTTTCGTCCATAAGATTGATTACTAGGAACAAGATTTTTCAATTAGATAATGTGACACTTTGAACACTCCAAGTATTTCCAGAGCTTTTATTATCAAGGATATTAGGAGGTTGGGCCCCACAGAGAGACTTGTGATATAATAAGTTCAATTGAAAAGTTCATAGCTTAACAAGGACCATTCTACCAGACTCGGATACAACGCACCATGAAGAATGCAAACGAGAAATGGCAAAGAGAACGTACCTGCCTAATTATCCGGTAGATATGGTCAACCTACGACCTAGTGATGTCTTTGTTCGTAGATAGGTACGCTAAAGGAATCGGCGCGCCCTCAAATGACTTTTATAAAAGTTTGCCAGGATGAGTAAGAAGAGGAAACCATTCCTCATCTCCTGTCCAACGGATGACTCTAGCCAATCACAGGAGCCGATATCTGGACTTCCCTCCGCTGACATCAGTTCGGTTCATTAGAAGCTCTATGTAGTTTTAGGTTGTATTTATGGGACCGGAGTCTAGCTCAATGAACTAAGTGTGCCTTCTCTCCTTGTAAGCTGCCACTTTGACTCAACCTAACCTTGTAGCCCACTGAAAAAATAGGTTACATCATTGCCCTCAAAATGTCTTCTACGATTGCCTTCAACTGGTCTTCATCCTCAAATCTTTGAGGAGTCAAATTAAATTAATTTAAATTAACCACATACACTACATTCCAAACCTGGTTCCTAGGGATTACTTTCGTATTAGTAAATTTGTGCGATGCCAGCCTCCATCAAAGCTTGCTTAGAAAGTCACAACGTGTGGTGGGCGCATTGTCTTGCAAAAACAAAATTCCTTTGCTGACTTTGCCTCTCTCTTTCTCAACAATGACTTGGCGTAGTTTTTTCTAAAGCGCAGCGTAGCACTTGGAATTATTTTATTTTAGTTAAGGGTGGAGTCTAGATGAGAGTTCTGATTAACTTTTCTACCGTGCGCAGGGCATCACGCTATTATATATTATATTTATTTATTTTATTTATTTTATTTATTTATTTTATTTTATTTATTCAACTTATTACAATACAATCAAAAGGCTCTAAGCCTTATACAAAGATTGCTGAAGAATGCATATGAAATAGGCTTACAACTAATATATAGGAGAAAGTATAGAGAAACTATTTAAGCTTAACCAATAATTTAACTAAGCTACGCATGACTTAATACTAGGCATTATCCAGACCAATAACCATACTATTTAGCAAAAAATCATATCCCAAAACACTTCAAGTCATCTGCATATCGACCACCTACCCCCACCAGCCCCACCCCGGAATAATTAAAGGTAGATTAACTTTATACCAGAGAACTGCACAGCTCTATGGCGGCACAATGAATGATGACCACATCTCATTAGCTAGAAACATGATGTATTTAAAATGGAACTTAATGTGATATGATTGTGAATGACATTCGAGATATGAGGAGATAGGAGCTAATAAGAAATAGCTGGAGAAGGGAATTAGTTCAAAATACAATTACGTGAGAGGTCATAAGATGTCATTATAGTCACTGACTATTGAGCATTTCAAGACACCTAGCCTTAAAAGAATTCGGCGACCCAAGGTACCTGTGTGCTACAGGTAGTCGATTCCACGGGCGGACAGCTCTAACCTGGAAGGATGAGTCCATAATGCGAGACCGGAAGGAAGGCAATAGCAGTGACCTGGATCTCTCGGACCTAGTGAAGGTGAACCTGCAAAATAGGTAATTGGGGAGCTTAGAGCTTAAAACCCGGTAAAGTAGCTGGAACGTCCGCAGAGAGAGGAAGTCCAGGAATGAGCACCCAAAGAAAGTGTGTACAGGGCCCGAGACATGAACTCTCCTATTCAGCAAGTAGACATATCTAACCCCTGAATTGAAACATACCCTGAGTCTGTTAAGTTGGCCAGCATCACACCCTGAGAAAGCCTCACATCCATAGCAGATGATCGGTAAGAGTAGTGACCTTGCCAGCAGAGCTCTAAGCCACCGTGGAGTGAAGGACCTGGCAGAGTATAACTTTCGAAGTGTAAAGAACACTCTTTTCCTAACTTGGGTAATGTGTGGAGCCCAAGTAAGGCACTCATCCAGTATCAGGCCCAAACTAGTAGCCGTCTGGCTGAGATCAACGCGGGCGTTGCCCAACCAAATAGCCCCTATGCTATCTCGTACCGGATAGCGGTAAAAAGCAATAGCCTGTGTCTTAGATGCATTGAGACTGAGTTTATTAGAGATTGCCCAATCACAAATCGCTTGGAGATCTCCATTAATTAAGCGTGTGCAATCCTGCAGGTGCTCCAATCCAGATGAAAAGGTAATTTGTACATCGTCGGCATAAAGGTGGACTATTCCAGTACCGACACACTCGGGAAGATCGTTTATGAATATACTAAAGAGAAGGGGGCCGAGCACCGATCCCTGAGGAACGCCCCTTGAGATTGGAAGGGACCCTGAAGTGACCTCATCTACACGGACGCATTGGGTTCTGTTTGTTAGATAGGAAAAGATCAAATTACAAGCAGACGAGGAAAACCCGAACTTCGATTTCAGTTTGGCACATAGCAGGGCGTAATCAATGGTATCAAAAGCTTTACTGAAATCAAGGAGGAGCAAGATTATATTTCACCTCATTGTAAGATTCTCATTCGCACACTAGTTAGTAACCGTGGTCAGGACTGATTTCAAAAGGTCCACGTAGCCAACGATAGTCAAGCACACTTAACCTGATTAGGAGGTCATCCACAACCATTGACCAGAGGAGTGGTGCCAGAACACCACCTTGAAAGCACCTCATAGTAGCCCAAAGGTGTTAAGCAAAAGTATTATTATTTAAATAAATATTCAAAAATCTCATAGGCATAGAAATTGAAAATGCTGCAATAGTTTGTCTATAATCTGTAAAGTGCTGCAATAGCTAATAATCCAAGCTTTTTCGACACTTTTCCAATCCGTTCCCCAACACAATTTATTTGACCCATAAAAATTTTAATTCTCACTTTAAAAAAAAAGTGTAGAGATACGATTGCGATGCTTTCTCTCAAAAAATTTGGGAGTGTCCCAATTGCTCTACGTTATTAATTTAATGAATAAAAACTCTCAGGTGATGTTATGTAAACGAATTCAAGGAGAAGCTCAACAAATATTTTTTGAATGAGATGAAATCTTTCCTACGTCGTCGTTTTTACTGAGCCCGGCAGGACGATCAGACCTGAAAGAAATTTAAACAATAATCGAAGATTAAAGTGGATCGAAAACTAATTAGAAAAATGTTTATATCGTTATAATAGCCATTTCTGAGTAGTATTTTTTCAGGCCCGGAGGTGAGTTCAATGCGGGCAGTAAGGTTTTACTTTGGAATGCCACACCCCGTAATAATATTTCTTCTACGATTGGTGGGTTGCCAAAAAGAGGATATGAAATAAAAGAGGTCAATTTAGTAATGAATTTGTTGGGATTATCCTTTCGAATATTGCAAAAACATATTCTGATAACGTTTAAAGCATTTATACTACCCAGTATACTCAAATTACCAATCCAAATTACAAAATGATTTTTCTTTCAGATTGATGTCTCAACCTGTAGAAAAAGCAGAAGCAAGACGAAACAGCGTTAATTAATAGTCCTTTCATCCCGACGACAAACAATATTAAAAGTGCTAGTGTAAAGGTGCCGACACTTGTGCACCTTATTATCTCCTGTGCCATTCCCAGACCCATAATTCGCCCTCATGACCCGATTATCGTACTCATGCCACATCTCTGTTCCAACCCACTGGAGTAGTTAATGTGAACTGTAGTCCGTAGGAAAAAAAATGTTAAATTGTGTCTTGGCAGCAAAGACATCCTTCATTTTTCCCAGTCTTCGTGTATCCTGTCCTTAATAACTTTTCGAAGCGGAGGCGCGTAAAAGAATTTTTTGCCACGCCATGGGGGAGAATAGTGGTGCGGAATCAATAAAACCAGTTTATCTTCCACCCATCAATGGGAATCAATATAGGATGAATTGTGTATAAAAAATGAAACCATACCACCACAATCATATCGGGCAACCCACACAAATGTTAACTGTCCCTGAAAATATCGTAGAAGCTCCTTCGCCAATCCGAAAAGCAAGGCTGGCAGAAGAAAATTGCAGGAATACAAGGAAGAACTGGAATAAAAAAGAGGTCGTGCTGGGGGATAGCATGGCCTTGCATAAAAGGGGCTTTAAAACCTTTTAATGTAGCAATGTCGCAGTGTTCCATGGTTTTTACAGTGATTTTCCGGACGAGCCTTCTAAATTGGAGCCTTTGGCAAAGGAGGGGGTGAGATTACATTCTCCTTTTGCCTCTCATACCTAATATCGTTCCTGGTTTAGAGTATTATGACATGGGTGGAAGGTTGAACCGATAGCATAACAATTGAAAGACAAGTGTACGCATAAATGGTGTGAGGGTTTCACCTACCTTATAAGTGCAAATTTTTTTCACGTGTTGATAAATATTCACTTATGGAAAATAGCCGTCGACAGAGTGGGCTTAGCACCAAAGCAGCATGTAATGAGAGAGGACGTTGAATTGGATGTCAAGAATTGTGTAGGATTATGTTGGGATCTAAATTAGAAGCAACAATGGGAATCGTTTGCTCGAGTGTTCTTGTGTAGAGATTTTAATAATAGATTCCAGGGGGAGAATCTCACTCCAGATAAGAGTAAAAAAAACTGCTGCTTAGTATTTGATTAGAAAATTAAAACAGAAACTTTTTGAATAAGGTATTAAAGTTCTGTTCTAACATATGTATAAGCATTTAAGTGGCTAAAGCTACGCCAATCTGTAGCAATATTATTCTGCAAAAATTTAATGCAGTAAAAAAGAATTAATTATTCATTTAGGAGCATACTAGAATTTGATACCAGAATTTAGAAACCTTATCAAACCAAACAAGTTTAGTCACGAAAGGCAAAAACAAAGCGTACCAGCAAAAGTGTTCTAATAAGCTTAAGAATCGTAGCCGAGATTCGCAGCTGGTGAAGCCCTTTGTAGATGTTTCATACAATTGAATTTACAGAACTTAATTGCTTAATACAATAAAACAATCAGATTTCTAACACCGTGCACTATAGAGAAAGGTTTAAACCAACAGCATAGATTTTGTTAGCCTGGTAATTACTAATTATTTGACCCTTGAAAAAAATTATGTTTTGGAATAATTCTATTCAACTCGATAGGAATAATATTTGGGGGTATTTTTAAGGTCTTCAAACCCTTCCACACCATTTTTTAAGTTGGTGATATTACGATATTTATTTTCAAACTTACATCGCGTAGGAATTATACCTTTATAATTTAGAAACACACATTTTTTAACGAGAGATTTGCCTGTTCTTTCTACGTAGCCAAATTAAAATTTGCTCTATTTAAACTGAAAGGCCATAAATATACTCACAAATACAATCGGAATCGAATGACATCAAAACATAATTTTTCGATAATTTTCTGGAATGAAAATAGAAGACAAGACCGCCAAATTGTACTGGAGTACTTGGATTTCAATGGACTTAAGCATGTAAAATAAATATAAATCTTTTAAGATTCACTTTACTTCGTACAAAACGATAGGCCTGCTTAAATGAACCACTAAATGACGGCATAACTATAAATTTTGACATCTTTAGATACTAATAGTTTAGAAAGATTCTAAAGAACATAGGCCCAAGAATCGATTCTTGCGGAACCTCGTAAAGAAAGCTAAATAAACTACTTCTGGGCTTTACTATATAACAAAAAAATATATTACAAATTGAGTAGTAAATACGGTAAAAGCTAAACTATGAGGACAACAAGGAAGAGAAAGGCGTGAACACACCAGATGAGAAAATATTGGCAAATTTCATCGAAAAGCATTCTGTCTGAGAGTGAAACTACTATATTTCTTTCTGATTAACTCTCTATCTCTCTCTCTGGTTCTTTTAACCCTTATGGGGCATAGACCGTCTATTACACCGACTCTACACCTGGTCCGGTTCTGCGCCAACACGGTCAACTTATGATTTTTTTTTTATACGATGTGGCCAAATCCTAGGGGACAACCCTTTGATGCGTTAGCATGGTTTTGGCCGGAAGGGAATTAAGGTAAGGGAAGTGAGGAAACTTGAGTCTTGTTTGCATTGCTGCGAGCTAGACAACAGCCCAGAGACGGAGTGGATTATTTTAATTTCTTAATAAAAGCTCACGGTCATCTGGTCTCGAACCCGGGACCCATGGCATGTTGGTCTTGCCGCTCAACGCATTAATCCAACTCCGTCTCCATTAATTACTTTACTTGAAACCCATCTCCGGAAATTAATATTTTTTGCCAATAAGGTTAAAACGATAATTTATAGATACCTTGATTTCCGTTCTACAGAGTTTAAGCAGTTTACAGTTGAAATCCTTTCTTTTCCTGGTGTATTTGCATTTATATAGAGCTCTCGTTCCTAGCACTACTACTCCATCACTCGAAGGGCTCTCTTCATAATGTCTTCTGCGACGTCCATAAACCTCCGATTTATCATAAATGCTAAGTTGTCGGATTCATTGCAGAGGCCGATCGAGTCTGCGTAACAGTCCACAGTTATAATCCACGCCATCTTGTGTGGGGAATTGTTCGGTGGGGAATTGTTCGGAAAATATGTCATTGGTGAAAGAATTTTATTTAAAATATTAAACGGATAAATTTTTCATCAATAACAGCAACAAAATCTAGATGCCCGCCTGGCACACACAATGTCTTACTAACAAATTTCCATGGAAAAATCCAAAAGCACCCCAAAGTGAAATCCTAGTTGACAACAAGGGTGTCTGGGTGTAACTTTTCTTCCACTGTGTGGAGATCCATGAGTTGTTTAGGGCTATACTCTAGATAAGATCTGACGACACTGAGCCGGATGATATCCACCCTGGTTTTTTGAAAACGATTTTTCCTTCACTCTGCTTCATGCCTTCAATTATTCCTTGAATTTTTTGTCCTTTCCACGCATTTGGAGGATAGCCACTTTTTTAGTCGTACCGAAAAATTCATCTCCTAATGGCGTTAATGATTTCCGTCCGATTATTCTCTTGTCTTTCCTATATAAACACCTAGAAAGATTCATGTGGTCCTGCCAGTTGAGGGTCGTCCCCCTTCGGTTTCTCTTCATCAGTTAACCGTATAATACGGAAATTTTTATCTAATAGATGACAAAAGGTTAAATTGAAGGATAAATTGTCAGAGCTTCTCCCGTTGTGGAGTTCCTCAAGTCTCTATACTAGGTCCTTTTCTACTTCAAAAGAATTCTAATCCGCATCAGATTGTCTGATGTTTGGCTAAAGGAACCGCGGTTTTCACGCGTAGAAGTAATTATTGATTCTTCGATGAAATCGTGTAATCCATTAATCACACTCTTGGAAAGATATTTGAATGACTTTGGTTATTGGTCAATATCTTATCTAGGAACCTGCGTGCAAAACTTGTTAAACCTTCCCCACTTTATGTTTGGTATTCTAGTATTTCCCAAGCTTGGTCGTTCTTGAAATCGTAGGCGTAACGTCGCTCTTTTATCGAATGAGATCGAATCATTTGAGACCAGTTTTTGAAGCCGACACACATCAGAAAGGTTCCTAGTACCCGAACAGAAGTATCTCCACGATTCCTTCTTCTTTCTTCGCAGAGTTTTCTTTTGAATTCTTTTTACTCCAAGCTTTCGGGTCATGGCATGGTTAAAAGGCTTCCTAACCTCCTTCTTAAGAGATTCCAGCTCCTTCTACACCATCGGTCGGATTCTGCTCCACTATATCGGTTGGAGTACAGGACTTTCCATAGGTCTTCTCCAATATCCAATATCCAATATCTTCTAGTATTTCAAAGCATCAGTGATCATCTTACTTATACGCTTATTGTGTGATCCATATCTAATGTTCCAAGTAATATTTCCGTGATCTGACATCGTGATCATATCTGCTACTTTGCAGTTGGAACAAAACTTTCACTGCATCGAGTCAGCTTAATTACCTCACTCCACCTCGCGTGGACAAAGGTCGGTTCCGACCTCCTGTTTAGATGTACCTGTTAAGTTGTACATAACTGCAAATTCTAGTAGTTCTTCTTCTCTATTGCTTTTACTTGTGCTAACCAAAACTGTATTATTGAAGTAAGCGTGATAGCCGATGATAAGGCCACTTTTGCCTTTGCAGTAAATGACTACAGCCTCCACCTCTCTCCCTGGAGAAGGTTCCATCGAGTCATAAGGTATGTATCAGCATCTGATCATACCCTTATGTCCACAACATTGCCCGTGTATAACTATACGCAGCATTTCACTGTAGGCCTTTTATGGGGTCCTTCCAGCATGGCTTCCTCAAGGGGAAGTCTACCACCACCAATCTCCTCGAACTCATTAATTATTCTTTACCGGCGATCGAGGCGGGCAAACAGGTCGACTGTGTATTCACCGATTTCAGTAACGCTTTCGATAGGATTGACCATGGTATCCTGGTTTATAAATTGTTTCTTCTTGGGTTTCCCTCCTGCTTCATAAAGTGGTTGTCTTCTTACCTATCTGGTCGTACCCAGCGCGTCTTGTTTCGGGGAGCTCTTTCTGACCAAATCCTCGTCACTTCGGGGGTGCCTCAAGGTAGTATCCTTGGTCCACTTCTCTTCATTCTATACGTTAATGATGTTTCGCTTCTCCTGACCCACAGTAAAATTCTGTGTTATGCGGACAATGCTAAGATTTTTCGCATTGCTTCTCACGAAGCAAACTGCAGTAGCTTGCACTCTGACCTAGCCGTGTTCTGCGACTGGTGTGTTTGCAATCGCCTTCTTTAATTGCCGGCAAGTGCACCGTTATGACCTTTTCCCGTAAGAGACGTCCTTTCCTCTTTGACTACACCGTCGATGGCGTAACCTTATGCAGGGTTCATAAGATGAAGGATCTAGGTGTGGTCCTCAATTCTCACCTTTCATTTGAGGATCATGTTGATTCGATCGTTAAGCTTCTTTACTGTACCTTCGTCAGACCGCTTTTGGAATATGCCAGTCCCGTGTGGTCTCCCTATTTCGCCGTTCACATCAGCCGCATCAAGGCAGTTCAGCGCAGATTCCTTAGGTTTGCCCTCCGTGTACTTTCCTGGACTGATCCCTGGTTTCTCCCTTCTTATACTGATCGTTTGGGGCTGATTTCTCTTGACTCCCTTGAAAAGAGGCGTAACATCTCCAAACTATTATTTTTGTTTGATCTATTGCATGGTACAATAAATTCTCCCGACTGACTGGCGGCTGTGAACATCTCTATCCCGCAACGATCCTTGAGAAATCGCAACTTCCTGCACGTCCCTGGTCATCGTACTCTGTATGGGATGTACGAGCCCATCTCGTCGATGTCTCGTCTCCTCAACAAACATTTCGCCAATCTTGACCTTAACCTCTCCAGGCTGCAATTGAAGGGCATACTCAGACAGTGTCTTGGTTGATGAGTGGTCATAGATGGTGTGAACCGCTGTCCTTCAGTCGCTGATCAATTTGTTCTTCGGCTTCTAGTTTGTAGTTTAGTTAATAAGTATTTTTGCTCTGTAGTAATCTTGTGGATGAAACTGATGTAATAAATTAATAAATAAATAAGCAAGACTGCCTGGACTCCGTGTCGCACCAGTATGTACGATCTAGGTCTGCTCTCTGATTTTAGGTCTGCGTACTGATTCTACAGAGTAGCCTCGCGCTCTGGAAGGATCCGTATCTTCTTCGAAAAATTCAGGGTTCCTGAATTAGGGTTTTGTCTTGCTTCTCTTCCTAAACACCGCACATCATGCCTGATGCCGCCCTACTATTATGCAGATGGATTTGCCAGACTTTCAGGGTAGTCCCATCCAGCCACCCTCAGTAAGTTACGTTTATTAAAATAAAAGAAGGACTCGTTTGCAGAAATATACGCGCCGGCAAAGCCATCTCTATTTGCTTTGCAAATGCTATAAAATGTCATTGAAACAATGACAAAATTGCAAAATTAAAATAACAAGCAGAAAAGAAAACGCTGAAATATTTTACATTTCTGTCCCGAAGTTACAATAATGCGACAATCAACAAGCCACACCATTTCCTGTAAAGTTACTTCATTATGTCTCGTACATTTAGCATTTTTGATTCACTCAATTTATTACGAAAACTAAGCTTGAAACGATGATATCCCCTTTTTCATCCGACTACATAACCCTTGGATAAGTACGTACACACTCTCAGCTGGACAGTGATAAATTCAAATGACTAGCTTCCTTCCTCGAGAAAAATATGAAATATTATATGACGCATAGACTGATTCCCTATGGAGCAAGCACACGTCAATCGATAAATTATGAGGGTTTTTACAACTCATCGAACAAATGTCAAACTTGAAAAATATCCGTGACGTTAAAGCATTTGTAAAATAAAACTTGGAAATGAAAACTTCGTCATAACGAACGAAATGCGGTGACCTCAAATAACAATTTCTTGTGTATATAGTACTAAGTACCGTCCTGGTAGTAGTCGTTGTTGGTTGGTTTTGGTTCCGTCTACACTGAAGAACTAATTAGAGTCACAAAACCCAAGTTTGGGAGTCAAAGCAGCACCCAACCGCAACTTTCATCTGTATCTATTGCCTTTCAGGTTCCTTTGTTCACAGCTTTACATCCCCTCAGTATCCCGTTTATTCATTATTGTCTTTATCTTTCCTTTACAGATGTTTGCTAAAGTTCTAAAAATAAATCGGAAAGGCGGACGGTGATATGGGGGATAAAGTGTCCCACCATTATCTGCAGCCACCCTCATCACTCCGGGGTCGTTCTTCCTTTGGCTGCTGGAGATGTTGTGGATTCTGTACATCATCCCTCTTTCAAATTGTTGTTATTGTAATACTATCGATATTTATTGAGACAACACTAACGTCCAGCGACAAGCTGCACTATCGTGAGGAGTCCCTTAGAAGAGATACTCTGACGGCAGCATCAACGACGCTATCATCGATAACGACAACATCGGCATCATGTGAACCCAAAGTCCTGGAGGAGATACCCCCCGATCCGGTGAGTACCTATGAAGTGGTAAATTTCAGGTGAATAGCTTTTTGGGACAACCCGAACGGAATCAAAACTTTGATGATGCGCCTGTGAAAAGGTCTGTGCATCTAAATCAATTTTATCGATAACAACATGAATAACCAATTCGAAATCTCTTCAACTAGTGGAACGTGATTGGAGTATCGATTTGTGGGTGGTTTCTATGTCATGTAGCAAGCAGTCGTTTATTGAAAAAAATATTGTTTTCCCTTAAATTTAAATTTTATTTATATCGCGCCAATTATAAAGTAAATTCAGATGGCGCTATAGTATTCATTGCAATATTGTCGACATTATGCAAATAAATAATAAACGAGTCAGCTTTCGTGCACAAGATGAATGGGAACTGGAACTTTGCTCCTCGTAAGCTTGTCATCCACACACATCCACGCCACGGTAACTTTTTCTGAATGATTTTTTGTTACATGAAGATATTGTGAAAAAAATTCCACTTAAGACCCAGTATTCACTAATGTTCAAGTACCCCCCCAATCCAATATATTTTAAGTTTACTTTCCATGAGTGCTCAAACAGTACCTGACTACTATATACGTTTCGAAAGTCGCTAATGTTCCGATTTCACATATTGCCGGTGTCCTCAACAAGTTCTTGATGTATTCAGAATCGAAAATGAAAAATTTATTAACCATTTCCTTCAGCTCCCAATTCTTTCTCCTAAAGCACATTTGGAGGTTAGGCTGACCTAACTGTTGTTGAAATCATCTTCAACCACCATCACTTAGCCCACTAAATGGGTCCATTGTGCCACATACATAGGTTTATTCGAATGCGAACTTAGTTATCCCCGCCCTCATGACCATCCTACTTCTATAAAGAATCTCAGTTCAGCTTTTATCTTTCAGAGAATAAGCCTGCCTCTTCTTTCCGTCAGGGCAGGACATTCACAGATCATATAATGAACCAATTCGATTTTTTCCGGATCCATACAGTTCCGACAGGAATCATTTGCCACTCGACCCAGTCTTCTGACATTGTAACCTACTGTCCAATGTCCTGTAAAAACTCCAACTAGATTCCTGGTGTCGGTTCTACTATCCCTAAAGAATACTTTAGTTCACCTTTTTCTGTACTCATGCCATGGTTATCTGGTAGTGCAACATGTATCTCGGTCTTTATGTAGCCTGTGCTGGAATATTCCTGTGCCCAGGCACCCAGAAAAGCGTCACGTTGTAACATTTGGAAATCACGTCCAGGCACTTGCATTAAACTCGATTTTACCACCACCTGACTGTCAGTATACGCTTAGAATACATATAGGACTCTCTGCGTCTAAATGCTAGCATAGCCACTTGGTGAATCGCTGATATTTCTACTTGAAAGACACTGCATTTGCCTGGCAGTCTGTATGATTCGTAAAAGTGCCATTTGCTGAATTATACTCTTTTTTTAGATCCTTCCGTCAAAATGGCAATCTCTGCTGCTTTATCCCTGACCCAATCGTCGGTGGAGTAAGTGATAACGTGTCTACCTATCAATCCGGAGGTCGCAGGTTCGAATCCCACCGGCGGGCCGCGACCCATAGTTGTTTTCTGCTGACAACAGATTACGGTAAAAAGGCCATGGGGGTTACAGAAAAAATGCCAGTGATTCGGAATCCACTTTCAATCGTTGTCTCGAATCGGGTGAAGTTCTTCTTCCGCCAATGCCCTACAAGGACAATAACTAGAGAGAGACATTCCTCTCTAGTAGGTGGCTTAGTACTAAAGCTTCTTTTGAAGCTGTCCATGTTTATCTCCTTGTCGATGCAGTATAACTTGCGAAGAAAGCTCAAATGCCCGCCCATCCCCTCCTTTCAGCACCACATAGCCTTTAGTTTGGCTGCGCTTCTCGCTACCATACTTATGCAGTATATATCCATGGGCACCACTTCCGACACTTAATATTATGGGACAATCTTATCTTATATTAAAACGGAGGCAAGAGGTCTAACCCTCCCTATTCCTTAAGTCAAGCTGATAAATTTGTTGACTTGTGAAGCGAGCTGCTCTCTAACTCATTGCGATTAAATAATGGCTTTCCAAGGATCCATATTCTGCACCTGGCAATATCGGGACACTTGTATAAAACGTGTCCTAATATTACTTCATCTAGACACAATCTGTTGATGGCATCAACTGATCTGCTTTCTTAGCTGACAGTACCCGATCACCACGCCATGGTCCCAGGGTTCGATCCTCGGTTTCTCCGTGAGTTTTTAAAAAAATTAAATGGACAAATTCACTCTGTCTCTAGGCTGTTGTTTAGCTCGCAGCAATGCAAAATTAAGACATTCATGTCCCCATGTTACCCAAATCTAATTCCGGTTAAAGCAATGTTAACGCATCGTAGGGTTGTCCCCTGGGCTTTGGCTACATCATAAAGAAAAACATCCGGTAATGCCAAATCTAAGAAGCTCCGTAGCTCTACTCGGTAATGGAGCTGACATCAAGCTTTTAAAATGAGCTTGTCCCACACGGGAATTACAATAGCATTTGTGCCTTTCGTATGTACAATTATAATTACGTCGGCTCAGGGCAAACAAGTATCTTGGCAGAGCCCTGCCTCGAGTTTAACCGCCCTTTAGTTAATAGTTGCCCCGGTATCTAAACCAAATTAACTTGATTTGTTTTTCCCAGTTCATCTAGACATAGAGGTACCTGACAGAGCCAGACCAATTTTAATTTGGTTCTTCAGTACTCGATCGCTCTGATCGCCACCTGACTGAAATCGTGTTGCAAGTAACACATTCTGCCATAAATTTAAGCAGACGCTCTATTAAATTTACGATTCTTCCAGTATTTATTTAATGTGTTCATAGGCAATTTTTAACGGAACAGCGTCGTAAATATTACCGACTCATAAAATTTACTGTGTATGTGAGATAAATTTTAACACAAATTTTTTCTGGAATGAACGGCAAATTTAACGGTTCTTCGCTGTAATTTACCCAGTACTCTTGGCTTATACTCGGGGCTCATCGTTCGGGAAATTTTACAATGCTGCTCCGTAAAAATTAAGCTATCCGACAATTATAAAACAATTACAGTTGAAAACCGGCATTTATTTTCGTGTAAAAATTCCAAAAAATTTCTCTCCATGTACTTAAGTAGGCCCTCTTCTTCTTCTTAAGTAGGTTCTCACAGGCATTAACTTCCGCTTAGAAAACAGTGCAAGTTTACCTAATGGCAATTATGTGTTAAGTTTATGGTACTCGCATCAGACACCTGCCCATAACCCCGCAACGGCTTTCGAGCCGTCCGTATACCAGACAAGTCCTTTGTGGGGGATTGTGTGGAAGTTCCATTCTGTAATTTTCTCCACCCTTATGGTGGGTGGTTGGAGTGTTAAAATCCTGGTTACGTCTTGATCAGAAACAAGTTTCCTTTGACCTGAGTGAAAATTTTACTGGTTCCTATTGCCAAGAATTTCGACAATAATTAGTATGTCTTACCGAAAGTGTTAAAAATCAATGCCAAACAAATAAAAGTTCATGCGAGCCAGAATAATTGTCTCGGGTCAGGCTTTTGAGGAGGACCCATCGAACTGAACTTGATAATGACCGCATGATACTAGTTTTGCCACAATCCTCTAAAGCATTTGATAATGTGGACCACCTCAAATGTATAATCGTACTTAAAAGATTTCTTAAGCTTAATGGATGCAATTTATTAAATCGATGACAGCAAGTTAAGGTCGGTAACTCGATCTTTTCAAATGTAAATTTCACGTCTGGTGTCCCGCAAGGATCTATTTTGGGACCTTTTCTATTTTATATGTTTATTATTGACGTATTACGCGGCGCCTGTAATTTTTGATATGGATGGTGACAACAGGCAAATTTATCTATGGCATCTCATTGGCATATTTGATTATTGCGTCAGTTAACAGAAATTTATTAAGAACTCATACGGAGACAATTGACAATAATCGGTTATCTAACGTAAAAATTTTGTCTGTAGAATCTAGCAGAGCCGAACCGTGAAACCTCTGTTCTTATTTACATCCACGTCTCGAACCAACCGAATTAATATCAGCTACTTAAATGATGTCCTTAATAAAATTTTAATCTTTGAACAGTTAATGTAAAATTCTGAAATATTTGCCTATTACCTACTTATAACATCAATATAGCAAACTATCCGCAACCACTTCTTCTAAAAGAGAATTTTGGCTGCATGGTAAAATTTCCTAATGAACATGAAGGGTACAAATGTGAAATTCTTATCCATGTTCACCGGGTCTCTTTAATTAAGACTTGCTGGCAAATAAATCCTGAGTATATTGTTTCCTGGTCCGCAGTTTTTAGAATCCTTTTAAACATAAGATACTGGACAGCTGCCATATTTTTGTAACCTATCAGGAAACCCAATAGAGCTTACTTAAATCTAGTTTCAACTTAGAAGAAATTGCAATAGAGTTTTTCGTCTATTTAGAGTCCGCATCCAAAACCAAACGACCTCATTTCAACCATTTGAATCTATTGCTGACAATAGAATATTTTCAAAGACTACCAGTACGATAAAATACAAGGACAACCTGTATATGCACTCTGAAAGACGCTTCCACAAAATTTATAGCAGATGTTGCACCAAAGATCATTTTAATTCTGTCTAGTTCCACTCCCTTTTCCCATTAGTGAATAAAAATTATTTCGGCATCACATCGAAAAACACAGACAAAACCACTCATATTGAGGTCAAACAAACCTCACCGAGCCAACAAAAATAATAATCGCCTTTTGCTAGGCCAGTTCTAAGGAAATATCCCATCGTCCTCTTGGGAAAATCTACTATAGACCGCAACAGTTTTCTAAAAATAAGAGTATTGGCGCCGAGCGAATATCGCTAGCCCCGGGAACATTCCCTAGACAATAAAATTGCAATATTCTCATCTTGGAAATATTGATTCCTGCACTCTTCACAATCTTACTTACTGCCCAAGTCCTGCTGTTTTAATTTCTTTAATTAAATTTAATATCTGCAGTTTTACGATGTAACCGACATAACCGTGGACGCCGCCAGGGCATTTGCTGAGTACCTTGTCACCAAGTCATCATCGTCGGATCCCAATGAACTGCGGGAGCAAGCAAAATCCATCGCCAAAGTGGCTCTTAATGAGGATGAAAATTTGTTAGCCGTTGCTATTGCAGCGCCAGCTATACACGTTGCTGTTGTACAATTTCGGGATAAAGTTGAGGTAATATCCGGTGCCAAATGTTTGGCAATTATTTTGAAAATAATTTCATCCTTTTGTCTCGTTTATAGTTACCGTCTGAGGAAGGACACAACAAAGGATTTCTGAGTACATATTGGCGAGAATTGGGAATAGCATGGAACCACACTGATGGAGCCCAGGTCTGGGGTGCACCATTTCGGGACTGTAATGCACTTCAAGGGAGATGGCTATGGCCCTTTAGTATTTCCGTTGTTGATTTTGGTTATAAGTGAGTAAGATGTTTGTATTATAATAGAAACCTAAACTGAATCCGTTTATCCTTCTAGAATTGTAGCGTCCTCGTTTATATCTGCTGATGTTGATCTTTGTAATGATGCCTTAGAAGAAATTTTTGGTCGAAAACATGGGTAAGTTCGCACCTTGGATCGTTTCCAAAAACAGCAAGTCGAAATTTTACTTAAAACTTTCAGTTGTGACCGCGAAACAACGTTTTGTTTAATGACGGAAACAAAAGCGTCATCTCCAAGGGGCAGTTATACTTGCATTTGCAAAGAATCCTATTATCTACCCAACCAGACACTTCAAGGATTTGAAAGTGAAAAGGTAGAAAGTTCCGACAGTGAAAATTTTTCTTGTATACCATGCCCGGGTGGATGTGCCAGTTGTGATCAAAATGGGGCCTGTTTATTCGGTGAGCCTCAGGAGGCAGTCTCCATGGAAACATTGTTACGAGCATCCATAGGATCGGTTTTAGGTGCATGCATGCTGTGCTGCTTGGTGCTTGCCGTTATTGTATTCAGGCAGAGAAAATGCAAGGTAAGCATACATACTTCTTGGAATTGCAGTCGAATTGCACATTTCTTTTCGCAAATATAAATAATAACACGCTCTTGTACTTGCAGGCGATTGCAACTGGGATGTGGACGGTACTCGAGACTGTTCTTCTCGGAATTTTACTGCTTTATGCATCGGTAAGTTCTGCTCTCAACTTAAGGAATCTTCAATAAACTTTTGCTAAATTGAAATGTGCATCACATGAATTCTTACTTGGTAATTCCGGGAAGATGATTGCTTCTCGGAATGTCTGATAATAGGGGAAAATTCACTTAAATGGCATTTAAAGAACTCCAAGTAGCTGAGCAATAGCAGTAAAGGGATGATATTAAATATTGGATCAAATAAAGAGGATCATTTTCCATTCAAGCTGCACATTACCAAATGAATTAAATTGGGCGCAACGAGCAATTTTTCTTTAGGTATTTACCACTACTTAGAGAATCGTGAATGAAACTGCGTTCTGAATTGTGTGCGTATTAAATACAACCTAAGAGAAAATTAGGAGGAGGAATCATATTTACTTTTTTCTTTACACGCTCAAATCAGATTAAATGACGTCGGTGATTGCATATACCTCTTAAAAAGCTTTATAAATAGAGGACGCCGTAGAAGAAGTATTTTCGCTAGATAAAATTTCAAAGAAGATTTCCAGAAGAAATTTAAAATCTATTAAATTTGTATGACTACTTCAATTTCTATTTCATTTCGCAATCGATGGAGTTCTATAGAAAGACCTTACTAAAAGGAGCAGCTTTAGGTAACTGGGGTAGTACTTTACAGTGAAAATTGAATGCTCCTTTTCAGAGTTATTCAGTTTGAGAAGAATTTATTGAAAAATCGTCGAAAGTTACTTCTAGACAAGATTTTTGTTGAATTTGGAAACAATTTAAACATTTTATTGATACAATTGTTTATTTCAATAAAACTTGTAAACGTCAAAATCAGCTGACTATTCGAAATGTGTTCGCTTACTTTCCCTGTTTTAAAAATATATAAAAACCAATCCAAAAAAAAGTGCCAAATCTTTAATTCCTTCTTTCAATTGGCAAGAAAACTTTTCATTTTTAACCGACTTCCCAAAAACAATATGTCTGACCGGGCATAACTTCGTAACGCGTTGACCGATTTTGATGATTCTTTTTTTGTTGGGTAGATAGAGTATGTTCACCGATTGGTACCATGTAAAAAAAAATTTTGGTAGGGTGGAGGTGGGGGTGAAACCTAACTTTGTAACGCGTGATCCGATTTGGATGGTTCTTTTTTTGTTGTACAGAGTAAGATCCCCCATTGCTAATAGGAGAAAAAAAATTGGACTAGGGTGGGGGAGGGGTGGGGAGGGGTAGTCTAACTTCGTAACGCGTGGACCGATTTGGATAATTCTTCCTCTGTTGGGTAGAGTATGTTCCGTGGTTGATACCACGAGAAAAAAATTTTGGTGGGGTGGGGTTGGGGGTGGAACCTAACTTTGTAACGCGCGGTCCGAATTCGATGGTTCTTTTTCTGTTGTATTGAGTGTGATCCCCCCCATTGCTAATAGGAGATTAATTTAGTCTTGGGTGAGGGGTGGGGGAGTAGTCTGACTTCGTAACGCGTGGACCGATTTGGATAATTCTTTTGCTGTTGGATAGAGTATGCTCACTGGTTGATACCAGGAGAAAAAAAATGTTGGTGTGGGGGGGGGATAGTGGAAGTTAACTTTGTAACGCGTGGACCGATTTGGATGGTTCTTTTTCTTTGGACAGATTTGGATAATTCTTCTTCTTTTGTGTAGAGTATGCTCCCTGGTTGATACCACGAGAAAAAAAATGTTGGTGGGGTTGTGGTGGGGGAAGGGGCTGGAACCTTACATTGTAACGCGTGAACAGATTTGGATGGTTCTTTTGCTGTTGTATAGAGTGTGATCCCCCATTGCTAATAGGAGAATAATTTGGTCCTAGGGGGGTGGTGGGGGAGGGGGAGGAGTAGTAACTTCGGAACGCGTGGACCGATTTCGATGATTCTATTTCTGTTCGGTAGAGTATGTCCCTTTATTGCTACCATGAGAAACAAATTTAAGTGAAATGGAGGTGGGGTAAGGGGTTAAACCTAACTTTTTAACACGGGGACCGATTTGGATGGTTCTTTCTTCGTTGTATAGAGTAGGAGACACTAAAAAATTTAAAAATAGTTTTTTAAAAAAAATTTGAACCGACTTCACAAAAAGTGCTAAAAAGCATAAAATAATTTTTAGAGAGACCTGTTCTCGAACCAGGGACCCATGCCTTGGTGGTCGTGCCGCTCAACGAATTGATCCAGCTTAAATCTTAGGTACACTGAGTCATAGCTCAACATGGAAATGTATGGATTGTCGGACCGAGGCTTACAGGGACGAAGAAAAGAGCCCACTTCCCCCCACCAACAAATCCATTTGTCGCTTATGCTTTAGAGGTTTTTTTTCTATTTTTTTAATTTAAAGACATTTTTGGATTCTAAAACCCTAAAGCTTTGGCGCAAAAGAAAGAATGGAGAAGGGATTCTTCCACTCGCCAGCGGTGTTCGAATACATCCACGTGAAGGGAAACCCTACCCTAGACCTATTTAAAGATAAATGATGAAAATAAAAGATTTTAACTTTTTTCTCGGTGTTGCGTTTTGTTGGCAATTGCTTGGCGGCCTGTTTTTAATGTAAAAATATTTTACTGCAGCATTAGGAGTCGCCTTATTCTCTCACTATGGGAAACGACTTTCCTCGTATGAAGTGAAATATTCGGAACTCAAAATTAAGCAACGATTTTCCAATGCATTTTCATTCGCCCTCTTTAGTTTCATACATTCGTTTCATATAAAATTGCAACAGAAACCTATTAAGGGCCATCCATACGCTCCGTCTTAGTTTGCACAGGTTTTCGGATCCAAAGACTGAACATACTGATTTGTCCACATATTTCCGTCTTTTCTCTCCATCTTTTACACAATGTGCGTTACGAAAAAGAGTAGCATAAGGATAAGGCAGACAAATGTGAATCTGATGATACATTTTTAAAAATCTTCCACATCAAGACCCATTTTTCCCAAATTCGAGTGAATTCCGTGACGAATTTTAGAAATCAATTCGTCAATCAGTTTAAGGGGTTACACCACCTTCAGATTTTGAAAAATTAGAATTTTTTGTTTTTTGGCTAGATAAATTGTTTATACTTCTAATAATATTTTAAGTGGTTAACCATTTCAAAATTCCAATTATTACCGGAGTTATAGCAATTTGAAGTAAGCTCGGCAGATAATAGACCCTCAATCTAAGGTAACGACCGAACAGATGCCAAGAGACTTAAGTGGTTATTCCGGTGTACGTCAAGGTTCAGTTCTTTCACCAACTTTATTTCTTTCAACATATCACGTTGCAAATGATATGAAACTCAAAATGATAGCGTCCCATTTTGATGAGATTTTCGAAAACTTCATCAACCCAGTTTCTTTAAAACTGAAAAAATTAAGTTTTTATGTTGTGCCGCGTTTTTGTGTCCATAATGCATATGGTGAGATCTCCGTAAAACGTAGGGCGAAAACTACAACTTCCTTCGCTCGTAGTGACAAGGGCTTATTCGTTTCAATGGACCCTCGTTTTTGTCACATTTTCTTTTATCACAGCTTACCCTAGTTAAGCATATACGAACAGCTGGGCGTTGGTGGTCTAGGCAAGCGGCCCTTGCATCTCATTCATAGTAAACCATATGAATAATTTCGGAACTCCTTATTTCTCGCAATATTATTTTGGATATTCTTAAAGTTTTAAGTTAAAATTTGTTTGAGGTGAACTCACAAATGTTTTGAATATGTGATCATCTTTGTATTTAAAGGTATAAGTTTACAGTTGTTGTTTTGGAATGGTTGATATATGGTATAAAAAATTTGAATAGGGATGATACACATGGCGGAGAAAATTCCGCGACTGTCAGTATTTCCGGGCTAGTATCTAGCCCTTATAATGATTAAAAAATTATATTATCAGCAAGGTTGTCAGTAAATTGTAATTAACCTATGCTAGCTTTTATCTAACATATTTTACCTAACACGCTTTGTTTTTACAGGTTGCTGTACATTTCTTCCAAGCGTCAACAAGACGTTGTCTTTTAGAGCCCTGGTTTCGGGAGCTGGGCTTTGTTACATGTTATGGTGCCATCATTTTAAAGCTTTATCGCCATTTAGTAGAGTTCCGCACAAGAAAAGCCCACCGATGGGTACTTCGAGATGTTGATCTTCTCAAGTATCTGGGAACAATGGTCTTTGCTGCAATTTGTTATATGGCGGCATTTACAGCATCATCTCTGGATCTAATCGAAACAGCTGAAATGGAAGGGCTTCAAGAGGTACGAACCAATACATGCCATCCACTCAAGTGGGAATATGTGACGCAAATTAGTGAAATTTTAATCCTATGTTTTGGACTTAATCTAGCCGTAGCTAGTCGTAATGCAAATACTCAATTTAGGGTAAGTAATATAGTACGCCAACTGAATAGGTGCCTATTAATCGTTTTAACTGATTATCGTATCTCTTACAGGAGAGGCAATTCCTTGTTGCGTCGATACTTATAGAATTTTTAGTATCAACTAATTTTTATATACTGCGGATATTGTATCTGCCAGAACTAAGTCCAGGGGCGATATTTTTAGCGCTCTTTATACGATCCCAGTTAACAAATACCATTATATTGGGATTGATATTTTTGCCAAAATTATGGTACCAGCACAAACAGGTAAACTCCTCCTCATAAGATCTCATCACTTGTTTTTAAGACAAACAGAGATCACGGACTATTGCGGAAAATATTTAAATTAAAATAAATAAAATTCTTTTTGACTGCTTTTAATGAAATCATTAAGGAAAACGATTTTTGTTACAAATTACAAAATTTTACAAAAGCCTACAGCGCAAAAGCTATGAAGTTGCCATGAATTTTATTGTTAGCATTTCTGTGCTTTCTTATCGTTGCTTACGTAAAGATATCTTCTTATGTTTTAATGGTTCTGTGAGTTTTTTATGTAATTTAACTTATGTTTTTAATGTTTAATGATTTGCTTGATTCCAGACACAAAATTAACACGTACAAATATGCTATATTTCAATGTTTTGCAACATTTACTTTCAGTGGAAATGTAGAAGGTAAAGGTATTTGTTCGCTTTTTGATGTTTTTCTATGCATTTTTGCTTAACTTCTAACTTTGCTGTAATGTATGATTTCGCAAATATTTTTAATCTTCACTTTTACTGCTGCATTTTATTGTGAGAGGTCTAGAACTTAAAAATATGTTAGGTTCCTTTAGTAAATGTTAGCATTTGGGAGAATCTCAGCCACAGTTACTTTTTCTGACCCTCAATAAAACCAAGAAAGTGGCGTCAATTGCTACATGTTTTTGTTAACAAGGCCCATTTCGTTATTGTTGGGTTATTTCGCTCGTAAGACCATTGTCCATAATAATGAAATTATACAACAGCTGTTTATTTTTCACATTTTCAACGTGAGGGTAAACAATATATTCCTCTCTGATAGAAGTAGTCGCCTCGTCCGAAGAAGTTTCGTGTTGTCATTTCTAAGTCCTCGAAATTTGTTCCTTAAGATGGCAATACTTATTGTACTTCCTTATGAACTTGATCGATGAAAACCTTGTTTTTACTATTAGAAAAATTGGGGAGAAGCTTAATATATACCATACCGCTATTTCTCATCGGTGAGATTCATTCAAGAGTGAGTTAGGTGAGAAAAGAAATGCTTCACGGAGAGAAAATTCCAGGAATAATTACGGTTCCACGTAATCGTGTTGCGAGTAACACATTCTGTCAATATTTAAGCACTCGTACTATAAAATTTACGATTCTTTGAGTAATTTTTAATGTGTTCACGGCAATTTTTACGAAAAAGCACCGTAATATTTACCTGACTCGTAAAATTTACTGTATAATTTATGAAAAACCAATAGCCGAATAAATACACAATCCTTCCACGAATAACTGGCAATTTTCCATAACTTCAAACAAACTTGAAATCATTTTCTTGTTAACTATTTCAAGTGTCAATAAATAGTGAATTTATATATAAACAGCTCTGTCAGTCTCTTTGGAAGTGAGTTGTTTAAAGTGAAGATTGGGTTAGTGGCGAAGACGTTGAAACGTGTTGCCGAGAACTAAAGTTTGAATTTGAGAATGCGTGTATTTTCATTTGGCTTTTTGTTATCCTTTGAAATCGAATGGATATTGGGGGCTCACGTTTCAGAAAACTGTACAGTGCTGTTCCGGATTAAGATAGCTGACAGTTGCAACACGATTTCCGTTGAGAACAGTATTTTTTATTGCAATTTTCGTATAAAAATTCAAGAACTTTTCTATCCGAAACTAGGGAAAATCTAACAAAAATAATCGTGCTTTGGATTTTGTGCGATCGCGGAAGTTCTATCAGTTAGGAAGTCTTACTATCAATACAAACAGTTACTATTTTAAAGAATTATGTTGAACAAAAAATTCGTCTATATCATGCAACTCGGAAAATATAAAAGCGGTATATATCATACTTGCTAATCTTTGTTTCAAGTGTTTACCAGTGTTCTACTTTATCTAACACTTCCTGAGTAAAAATATGAAAAATGTTGTCTCTGGCTCCATTAAACCCTCGTGGGGCATAGAGCGTCTGTCTACTACACTGACACTTCAGCTCGTCCGGTTCTGCGCTAACTTGCTGTACTTATCTAACTGCTGTCTTCAATCTTTGCAGGATTTTTTTATCTAGATAGCTTCTCAACAGATCGCCTACGGTCGTTCAATTCGGAATCATTCTTGGATTTCGTGCGGAATCCAATTTAAAGACTATTGAACGATGTTATTTTTCTCCCCTTTATTGTGTGATCTATCATCTATCGTCATGGAATTTGAGTCTACCTAGGTCTTCGTTAGTAATGACCTCAGACTAATGGATAGCGAGGATGCACCGGAGGCACATGTTGACGAAGACTTGTAGTTTAGCAGATAGTTGATAGATCGCTTTCCATGGGTAACTGTTATACAGTAGAACATGGGTTCCCAGGTCCGAAGCGTAACGGCGGCGACAGAACATTGAGTGACGGTTGCAGAGTAATATTGGTGGTTGGTTTTCGTCAAATTGAATGAAGTACTTTTTGCTCATTGAAACGACACGTCAAAACAACAATACCATAATAAAAAAAATTGTATTCTAAGGTCAGTTATGTTTCCAATTGTTTAGTTCAAGAATTTTCGAGGTGAAAGTAATCGTTGAGATTATGAAGATTACCAATTTGTACCGCACCGATACAAAAATAGTCACATTTATTATTAGACAGGCCAACATTAGGGACCTTAACTCAGATAACATTTTCTCTAAGATGATGTCAAATATCTAGACGGACCTTTTCGTCAGAGTTGGTTTTAAGACCAGGGGATATAGAAGGAAATGAGGTAAATAAAAATCTTACTAAGATAGAGCCTACGGTTGAGCTGGGTTCCTTTATGAGAGAACACTACTTATTAATTTTCCTAGCAACACCACACACTTCAACGACCTTTGCTATAGAAGCAGGAACAGAACATCCGAATTGTTTAAGAGACCTCGTTGAATAATCGGTGTAGTAGACGCCCTATGGACCAAAAGGCAGAGAAGATGTGGCCGAAAAAGAGATCATCATCCACTTTTCTATGCAATTTCAGGACTGTCTTGTACCCGTAAAAGACATCTGATATTTGCTTTATTTAGCTTCGTCATGAGAGTATTAAGAGAAAGGATACTCGTTTGTCAGGTTAGGTTACGGTGCCGACGAAAAGCCTCACATAGACCACATCGGCGCACAGCGCCACCACGATCAGATGCTTTCGACTGGAGTTTTCACTTTGCGATCGTCAGAAAGCTACTCTATATGTATCAAAGATCTCCGTTTCGAACTTCAGAATGCTTTTTATGCTTACTTTCGAGGCTTCTTTTTATCCTTCAATAAAGTTTCTGTCCTAGCAAGTGCAGGACAACGACCTAACAAGTGCTCTACACTTTCTTTTGTATTAGGTTCCTGACAATCTTTGCACAAATCAGTGTCGGAAACACTAATTATTAGCGCATGTGCCCGCGTAAGACAGTGACCGGTGTAGATCCCGACCATAGTTCTACATTGAGTCCGATTTAAGTTAAGTAGGCAATTAGTTTTCTTTAGATCATAGGTTTTCCACATAGTCTTCGAGATACAATACATTGTCTTACCATCTTCTTTTCGAGAGATCTAACAGCCCATCATTGAGAGATTTGGTAACTCTGTATACCGAAGGAAGTATTTGTTCAGCTTCCTCAGCTTCCATTATAGCTCCTTCCTTAGCGAGAACCTCTGCTGCTTCATTTCCGGTGATGCACCTGTGCTCGGTTACCCAGCAGAGTTGTGACCTTATATTTGTGCTTACAGTTTGTAGAGCTCTGTAGTAATCAAAGATGGATTTCCGATTGAAATTCATTGAACCCAAGAGCTGTTAGACCCGATGTC
The DNA here is from genome assembly GCA_964036015.1 of Leptarthrus brevirostris. Taxonomy (NCBI): domain Eukaryota; kingdom Metazoa; phylum Arthropoda; class Insecta; order Diptera; family Asilidae; genus Leptarthrus; species Leptarthrus brevirostris. The sequence goes on along the minus strand of OZ038375.1, from coordinate 19,433,411 downwards.
CACATAAATACTAATTGAATCCCTGTTGCCAGCTGACTGTGTACCAATTTTACTGCCTTGTGTATAGCCACAACCTTGATGTCAGTGGGAAGTCATAATGAAAAGTAAATATTGAGCGCTATGCAGAACCTTAGAATAAAGAACGAGAGGAAAGGCTATCTTAAGTAAAAACCCTGTACGTGTGATAAGCATTTTTGCTTCTTGGCCAAGTGACGAGTGGGTTAAGGGGGAATGTCGCCTGAAATGTCAAATTGGACCGAATGTCGCCTTGGAATCAAAGTCGTCTCCGTAGTACTGAAATATTTGGGGGCATAAGCAAAGTGTTTTTAAATAGTAAAATTAAGTAAATTAATAAAATATGGTCGGGCAAAGTTATATTATATTAAAAGTGTTATCAGAATATATTTTAAAAACACCTAATTGAAAATATTATCAAAATGAGTTGGCCCCTCCTGTATACAAGCATAATTTTACTACTTTCATGTTCGAAACGCACACATCGCTTTGTTCTACCACATATAGCAAAATGCTTAAATTTTTCCGAATGATGTCCTTTCCTCTAGTTCTTTATTCTAAGGGCAGAACAGTGATGCTCCTGCTCCGGAGCTCATTTTAGAGCCATCTGCATAGATGTTTACGGTATCTGAAAGTTCTTCTGTTCTTCTTTCCCTGCTTCTCCGGAATTGCTACCTCGAACTTCCTGTTTAAGGCCGAAGATATTCTTAGCCTTATCCAATTTCAGGGGAAACTTTTAAAAGCAACAATCTAGACTGAGCTCAGCAACTGTACAAACTAGAACATCAAAATGGCGGTATATCTATACTAAGTAAGACTGAGGAGTTTGCACCTTTGTACTCATCGACAAGAAAAGAGAGTACAAAAGACACACTTATTTTTACGATTTAAATTATTTAAATAATTTTTGCAATTTTAATTTTACGCTTTAATTAACAATAATTTAATTTAAAATGTTCGCAAAATCAACATTTCGGTTTACAACAAATTCTTGCTTTAAAATGGCACGTAACAATCAGGAACTTCTCTTCCACTACTTCCACTAATCGCACAAAATAAAACCTCACAATAATTTACTATACCTACCTACATATGCTGTACAAAAATCTATTTCCTAATTGTTAAAATATAATTGTACTTACCTTTACTAGGTGTTGTAGATCGTTTTTGTTTTTAGTTCTGTTTTCTTTTTGTTGTCAATGTCACCTCATTGCCAAAACACTATTTGCCCTTCTATCACTTCTTTGGTGGTTGTGTTGTTTCGTTGCATCATCATAGCTTGCAGGTCCGATCTCTTGCCCATGATCTATCTTTACGTTTACCTGTGGATGCTTTCAAGGGTTCACACGATGCTGGACATCATCTGGGTGGTGGATATGCGGGACTATGTTTAGGAGATCCAGATATTGGTGAATTGACGATATCTGAAATGAGTCCAGAAGATATTCGGGCAGAACTTAAAAGGTAGGGTGAACGATTTTCTTAGAGTTCCTTTTTTTTGGTATTATATTGTATTACTTTTCTTCCAGACTGTACACACAACTTGAAATACTTAAAAATAAAACCTTACGAATGGACAATCCTCATATTAGCAAAAGACGAGGAGGTAGAAAAGCAGCACATAGAAGATTTTCGCTTCAGGTAATTACTTAATTTTGTGTTTTAAATATTCTTACTTAAATACTGTTATTTTTATTGAAGAGTTTAATATTAGTTATTCTTTATTTATTCAAATTAAACTTATTCAAAGTAAACTTTACTCTTCAGTAAAACCATATTGTAAAAAAAGTAAAATCTTGTAAAATACTCATTCATTTCAAAACGTAATTACCAAAAATGTTAGTTAAAAAAACCTTACAAATTAGTCCCAAACCAGTTAATTAAAAATAATTAAATTATTTAACATTTCCCTGTATTTATTTGTGTAATTAATTTTCTTCGTCATTCCGTAGAAAAAAGGAAGCAAAGACAAGGTAAGATTTGGGTGTTTTCAAAGTATGACAACGCATCGATACTTTAAGAACGTATGTCTTAATGTGTTTTAATTTATTTCTTAATTTTCTGTTTGTAACGATTTGTAGAAATGTGTGAAATCGCACCCACTAAATGAACACTTGTCTAAATAATAAATTTTTCTAAATTATTTTTCTTTGTGCACACGAAAATAAAGCCATGCTGTAACGACTTATTTTACTTCACTTTTACATAACGATCGGAAAGACTCCAGATGGATTTATCTTTATTATATCAGAAGTCATGAAAGCCACTCCCAAACCCGATTGAGAAAGTAGGAGATAAATCAACGTGCCAACCAGAATATTTCAGCTTAGAGAGAACCTACGCACCATATAAATTCAATTTCAGTAATTCCTAGAACACCTGAAAGAGCAGCTCTCCTTCTGTGATAGGATAGCATGTAATCCACTTATCTCATAAGCCAAAATCCCTACACATCACCGTCCAGAGGATGTAGGGTCTGTGAAATAAGAAATTTGAACAAAATATTATTCATAGTTTAATAAAAATTTTGTTTAAGACAAATTTTCAAAAAGTCGGAAAATTTTTAAATTCACTTTAGAAAAAATACTACTTCCTGGTCCATAAAAAACTTAAATTGTTCAAAATTAATATTTCTTTAATTCAAAATATCAATAAATAGAAGCTCTGTGCAATAATTTTGTTTGGACGCCATGTTGCGCGTCATTGGTTGGTTGGTTGGTTAGTCGGGCTGTTTGTTGCTAAGAAGCACCAAGTTCACTCGGAGGTAATGAAAGCCCATTGTGAATGACCTTAAAAAGAAGAAGCATGGTCAGAACTTAAAACCACCCAGATCTCTGTATGAATCTATTTAGGTCCACCAGTGCTATCTCAGCTAGGTCGTCCAAATTGTCAAAGAACGTTGCTCCCAAACAGGCGAGTCGTCGTTCTTTTAAAGCCGGACATTCGCAGAGCAGGTGCAGGTGGACTCAATTTCTTCTTCATCTCTGCAGGTTCTACAGAACTCATTCGATGGTACGCCGAGTCTAATGGCCATAGCTCCTATGGGGCAGTGTCCGGTGATGACGCCGTCGAGTGTTCAAATGCGCTTTCTATCGAAGTATAAGAGATTTGAAGTTCTGCTATGATTCAGCTCCGGCCAGATACTTCGTGTTGTGAAGCAGTAATTGATAGTTTTTCACCATTCCGAAGTCATGTTGGAGTAATGTCTATCAATTTGACTTTTTGCTGTGTTAAGGGGAGGGTGTACCCTTTCCACCGGCATGTCTATGTCTGAACTTGAACCATTTTTGGCCAGTTCGTCGGCTTTTTCGTTACCCTCTTTACCGACATGTCATGGAACCCAGCAGAGCCTAACCGTATGGTGTGAAATATTTCTTAGAGCTCTGATACAGTCTTTAACACATTCTGACTTTATCGCGTTGGAGTTCAGCGGCTTGAGTGCTGCTTGACTGTCCACACAAATAGTGATCTCAGTTGCTGACATCTGTTTTTCTTGGGCAGCAGCTTTCATTATAGCGTATATTTCCGCTTGGAAGATACTGCATTTGTTGGTGAGTCTATACGACTTACTTATTTGCAACGCTTCCGAGAAAACTCCAGCTCCAATCCCCTTTTCTGTTTTCGATCCATCTGTGAAGATGGCAGTGCCTTAAATTATGTTTTCAGGGTGCTTCCAATCTTCTCTGTTAGGTGTGATAACGGAAAAGGGTTTACTAAGTTCATATAATCCGTTGAGGGGTGCCACCCATTTTGATTAAAGAAGTTCAGTATGACTGCATGTCCGAAATCCTGTGGTGTCCATTAGCTGTTTTTTCTAATTCTGAGAGTTGCCAAGGGCCATTCTTTTCGTGTGGAGTTCTATGGGTTGAAGGTGTAAAATGGCTTCCAAACCAGCTTGCGGTGTGAATTTTATTGCAATTGCTAAAGAATTAAGGTGAGATTGCTTGTTAACTGCATCCCACCAAAGAATTGACCCATGGTTAAGAATAGGACTGACGATTGCTGTATACATCCAGTGTACAATATGCGGTTTCATGCCCCAATTCTTACGAACGGTTTTCTTGCATGCATAGAATACATTAAGTCCTTTCTTCATCCTCTTTCCCATATTCCGTCTTCAATTCAATTTGGAATCGAATATGACGCCCAGAAACTTGGCTTCCGAGTAGAGTTTGAGGACACTACCTTAAAGTTTTGGTGGTTTCCAAATAGGTAGTTTGTATTTCCTTGTGAACAGGACCAATTCTGTGTTACGGGGATTTATCGTAAGACCGTTGTCCTCTGCCCAATTTGATACATCTGTCAAAGCAGAGCTCATGACGTCACTGACCGTTTGTAGGAACTTTCCTTTTATCAGCAAGACTATGTCGTCTGCGTACGCTACCGTTTTAATACCTTTGTTGACGAGAGATTTGAGGATTTTCTTAAGAAAGATGTTCCAAAGCAGGGGTGACAATACTCCCCCCTGTGGTGTACCTCTGTGAACTGTTCTCCTAATGGAAAAGTCCCCTAAACTGGCATTGATGACCCTGCTGTCTGATGTCTCAGTATCCAGTTCGTCAGAAATATCTCACTGCCAGATTCCCCTAAATAGGAAGTTGCGCGACATTACTTGTCATAATAACTACGAGGAGTGAATACGCTTGTCAAAAGATTGGTCAATTATGACAGTAGCGTCGCACAACATGGCGTTCATCAGAAATTATTGCATAGATCTTGTATTCTACAGACTGTACCTGCACACACAAGTTATAGATACAACATCCCTGGAAAAATTTGAGAAAAAATATACATCAACATTAATTTGTTTCATTGATTGCTTTAATGATGTCGCCTCTCATCTTCAATACTCTTCCTAGCAGGGTATTCTTAATTTGTGAAAAAGGTCAGAAATCACATAATGCTAGATTAAGAAAATAGGTGGTCTTATTTCATTGATTCCAGACTGTGGAATAAAGTCGGATGTCTTCTGTACACCGTGTGCTAAAGCAATAATATAATCTGGGAAATATCTTAGCAATTCTTTTTGTAGATCATCTTTTAGTAAAGCAACGAAAACTTTCTGTAAACACATATGAGAATACCAATTTGCAGTTTCCGTAACACCGTCATTCAAAAGATTTACAGCAATTGCTTAGGTCTTTTTAAGGCAACAAGAACCATGATTTTTTATCGATTTCAGAAAACAGAAGGTTCTCAATTCGATCCGTATTTGGTTTATGTGTGATCAGGCATAACTTCGAAATGCATAAACTGATTTCTCCGATTGGAGACGGAATTGGATCAATGCGTTGAGCCGCACGACCACCATGCCATGGGCCCCGGGTTCGAGACCAGATCTCCCCGTGAGCTTTTATTAAGAAATTAAAATAATCCACTCTGTCTCTGGGTTGTTGTCTAGCTCGTAGCAATGCAAAAACAAGACTCAAGCTTCCTCACTCTCCTTACCCTAATTATCTACCTAATTGTCCCCTGAAATTTGGCCACATCGTATAAAAAAAATGATTCTCTTTCCGTTGCATAGAGTATACTTACCCTATTGTACCAAAATAAAATTTGTGTGGTTGAGGAAAGAGGAGCCTAACTTCTTAACGTGTGGACTGATTTGATTGATTTTATTTTGCTATGTACTGTCGAGTATCTGTATCTGAGTATGAGTATCTGGCACTAATACCATGGCAAAAATTTTGGTTGGTGTCTCCCCATTGATCTAATGGAAAAGATTTTGCACCAAGGTTGGCAAGGGGCGGCACCGAACTTAATATCTATCTAACTTAATATCTATCGGAACCTTAATCTTTTTATTGTATAAAGTATTTTTGAAAGCTTATACTATGACAAAAATTTTGGTCTCATTGTGGGGATAGTTGATAGGGTGTGGTATCTAACTTTGTAAAGCATGGACCGATTTTGATGAATTTGTTCAGATATAAAGAATACGTTCCCTCATTAGTACTATGATACAAAAAAATTGTACTTAGGACGAGGATAGAGGGAGGGAAGGCAGGAGTCGTTTTAATGCTGACCGATTTGGATGACTATTTTTCCTTTGAAGAGAGTATGTATTGGTATCATGAGAACAATTTTTAACTCCGGAACGGAGGTGAGGCGACACATATTTTGGTAACGAATATACCGATTTGGTTGACTTTTCTCGGTTGTAAAATGTTCTCTAATTGGTATCATAATCCAATTTTTGTACACAAGTTAGGGCAAGTTAGGGAATGAAAAGATGATTGAGAAGCATTTTTTGAATTTTATGTTTTAAGGCACTAACAAGTAAAAAATAAAATACATAGCTTTTAAATTAGTGCTCTTCGTAGTAAACAATACGAATGGGTTAAGAAATTTTACTTTCTCATCTTCTAGATATTATTTAAGTCAGAGATGGGCATTTTTATTCAAAGTACCTGGGCGAGCGAGGTCTGCTCAGGCTGCTACTCAGCCCTATTTATACTATTTAGTTTAATTCTAGAAAGTGCAGCAAACTTAGTTCTAGAAATTTCCATTATTCATTTTCACTACACCAAAGGGAATTTTAAAGAAAATGCTAAACCACGGTGAAAACGAATTTTCCCAGAAATCAGACCTCGCTATTTCGATTTTTTGCCCCGTAAAGCTCTCTGTTATTAATTTCATCGAAATCATTAGAGCCAGTTTCGAAAACGCTATTACAAACAAACAAACAAATACATAAATATTGCTCGTATAATAGTATACGATAAAAAAAAAATCTAAAAAATTATAAATCAAATAAAAATTTATTTCTTATTTGGAGAATCACTTGTTATTTGGTGCTCCTTATTTGAATTTCAAATAATTAGTTGTTATTCGATCGTGCGTTACTTATTAATCAAATAATTATTTGTTATTTGATGAATTATGCGCAAGTAATAATTTACTATTCGACTTCTCATATTGAAGAATTTTATAAAAGAAACCACTTCAGACGAAGATAATTCTAATTGCATTTATCTAGCGAAATTCATACAAAATAGCTTGAGTCTTAAGCAGATCGGTTCTAGAAGAGTGTAAAAATGGGAATGCCCAGTTAATGCATATTTTTTGGTAATAAAAAATAGGACGTCTCTATTCGCTATCCTCATTACAAATTAAACTGTTATTGCTTTATCAATTACTTCCTCATTTTCGTCATTTAGAATATAGAACACAGATTTAAGATGAAACACAAAACTAATAATTATTCCGTAAAGAGATATCACCGCACAACAGTTATTTGGTAATCGAACAACAAATAATTATTTGCAATAATTGATCAAATACCGAATAATTATTTGATATTTGATAATCAAATAACGATCAAATAAGAAAAATTATTTGAGTGTCAAGTAAGGAGCACCAAATAAAAAATAATTATTTGCGAATAACTTAAATTTTAAATCAAAAAGAAATGTATTCTAATAATTGGTTATTCGATTTTTTTTAAATGTTTATTTAAATAATGCTCATCACTGAGATAAGTTTTAAGCTGACATTTGTTTTGGGTGAACCTACAAATGATCTGTACATGTGGTCATGATTAAGAGTTTCTTCTTTACAATTTTCTTTGAAGATGCTGTGTTTTAAAGGAAAGACTCTCCCTTGTGTTCGTTTTGTTGAAGTATTGAGCTTGTAATGCGTCAATGACATCAGTATTTCTCTTTGGTTTTGGTTAGGAGAGTGCGCAGTTTTACTTTTAGGATTTGTTAATCTGCGGTATAAAAAACGTAAAGAAAAATTAAATAGCGACAACACGGTTGAAGGTAAAAGGGCCACTATCATAATTTCCAGGCTTGTATGTAGAGTAGGATGTGATTTAAATTAAGTAGACATATATTAAATATAATCAAAATCTGAATAGGATCTGGAAATCGTAAAGCGAGATTTGGAAAACCCTTACTTCGTTCTTCGAATTTTAAAAGCAATTCCGTTTCAGGCAATACATTTTCGAATTAATACACTTTTTCGAATGTTTAAAAATTCGTCAGATTTTTCTGAGTTTTATATTTTATACAATATTCTTGTTACAGCATCGGCTTTAACACAAAACATACTAAAATCTGGTAGCCCTAACGTAAATGTTTCTAATGCACCCCTAATGCACGCTCCTTATGTGTGTCTCATTATAAAGAAATGAATTTTTTTTTTCTTAATTTAAAAAAATGCATTTACTTCTGAGTGTCCAATGTTAAAAATAGATGTTAAGCACTTTTCTGTAAATAAAATGTAAAGTGGTAAATCTAACTAGATCTGGACTGCATAAGTAACCTAGGATGTCTTGCAACTTAACTATCTGGCACTACTAATGTCCGCCCTTTAATTTAAATCTAATCAAAATTAAAAAAAATAAATCCTTTTTTTTCAGGCGTTAAGTTCAAAACATCGTAGTAATAAGCATCATGACGTCGAAGTAACAGAAGCAGAACCCTCTCGAACACCAGAAGATTCCGTTTGCAGTGCGGAAGGACCAACAGACACATTTGCGGAAATATCTGGAATATCACATTCAAAATAACTGTAAGGAAGCCATCTCATCCTAAATCAATCCTGTACTTATCTGTCTAGTGAAATCAATAACTATTACGTACTCAATCCATTAGTTGTTTCCTTTTGTACAGACGTTTTATGCCGTGTTTATACATATATATTGTAACTATGGATTAATTCTACTACTAAACAAACTATTACTCTAGTATGTGACTACTACAAAGTTATAAAACCTATCTGCTAACGTGTATACATTGTGTAAGTAAATTAAATTAATTAGGTAGAATGGAATCGAATAGAGAATTGTTCACACAAAAAAATGATTAAAAAAGATGATGAGTTTATTAGGTAAGTATTGTGTATGTCAAAAGAGAGAGAGAACACACTTTTTCAAACAAAAACAATAAAATTAGACGAAAGAGACGGAGAACTGATGAATAATAATCATCGAGACCCACCTCTTAACTAACTATACCACTGTTTTTTTGTAAAATAGATAAAATGAAATAATGTTATTGTAAATGGGGCACAGTCTCAAAGATTTTATAGAGTTGTGCCCCGAGAGTCAGACATGTGTCCAAATTGTAAATATAACTAGAGATCTTATGTAAAAAGCAAAGAATAACAAAAAAAAAAACAAATTTTTAAAAAGAAAGTTTTACTTTCTGACATTTTTTGTTGAGTTAAATTTTTACGGTAATTTAAATTTAGGTAAAAATAAAATGTACATTTGAAAACGAACATGTATTTTTTAGACAAATTATTTTATATAGGAGTTTTGAGGAGGAAAAAATACAATTTTCAGTTCAATTTGTTTGTTGTCGAGTAGGTTGATTTCATTCATGAAAACACATCTTTTGGGTAGTGGTGACAAACAATTTTGGAAATAAGACACGTCCCAATAGATAGGTTTTGTTAATAAATTTTTTTCTGATTGGCATAACAATACGTATTTCATAAAAGTGCAATTCCTATGGCGACGGAGTTGGATCAATTCGTTGAGCCGCACGACCACCATGCCCTGGGTCCCGGGTTCGAGACCAGATCTCTCCGTGAGCTTTTATTAAGAAATTAAAATAATCCACTCCGTTTCTGGGCTGTTGTCTAGCTGGCAGCAATGCAAAATAAGACATGCAAGTTTTCTCACCTCCCTTACCCCAATTCCCTTCCGGCCGGCTAACGCATCAAAGGGTTGTCCCCTAAGATTTTGCCACATCGTATAAAAAAAAAAAGAGCGACTTCTTTTGATATCAGGTAAGTGCAAAACTTTTCAGTGTTTGTGTTTTACTTCAATAAAAAGAGACATTTATGTCCTTCTATTATTATTATTTTTTAGAACAGAAATTAAGGTGGCCACAACCGGTCCAAAAATGCATGGAAATAGATTCCTTTTCTAATACCAGGGTTCCGAATCGATACAAAATATCGCTCCGCTCCACGTATCGATTCGGCCTGGAGCGTTATGAAAATATCAAACCGCTCCGGAGCGGATCGTTATTTTCCAAATCTGATATCGAACCGCTCCGGAGCGGATCGTTATTTTTCAAATCTGATATCGAACCACTCCGGAGCGGATCGTTATTGCTTTTAGATTCAATCGAACCGAACCGCTCCTGGAGCGAAATTGGATCGATTCGGAGCGATTAGAATATCGCTCCACTGAATCAAAGGAATATATCTAGTATATATGTATATAGTGCTCCACACCGGCAACTTAGTTACAAGATGTCTTGTACTGAGAGGGCTTTTAGTGCGTTGGTAAATGGGTGCTGGGTAGGATTGAGTGGTAGGGTGTGTAGTGGGTGTGGGTGGTTAGCGGGTGGTGGGGGATGATGGGTAAGGCGTTACTTTAGGAATACTATAAAAGTGCACCCCACCTGACATTTAATTACAAGGTGTGTTGTACTGACCTAAATATACGTATAGGGTTCTGAGAGTTGTGGTGAATAAGAGAGATAGGAGAGAAGAGTGAAGATAAGGCAGTGATGAGGGAAAGCAGGTATGGCTGCATGCGGGCCAAATTACGCGAGGGCAACTTACTAATTTAAGTTTCCCTAATGAATCAAATTAATATAATCAAATAACCAAGAGAAGACGTAAATGCATGTAAATGCCTTAAAAACTTGCGAAAGAGATAAATGGTTATAGTTTAACGTGAATTATGAAAACAATGGAATAAATAAAAAAGAGGCATATATTAAGTGCGCATCAAACGAAAAAATGATATTCTACTATCAGTCTAAGAGCAATAATCATTGTGTGCATGGGATCATTAAAGCTAGGTTTAAATTAAATATTTGGTTTAATTGAAGTAATTGTTGTTTATTTTGGATAATTGTGGTCTCTGTTTGCATATCGCTGTCTCGCTGTGCGTTGTGCCGCGCCCTTGGCCGAATTAAAGAAGTCGAACAAATTTCGCTGGGGTTTTTTTTCGAGTAATATGGTTTTTTATCCATAAAAAAGTATGTACAACAATTTTATTACTCGGAAAAACACAAAGGCCTACTTTACCCTCAGAAAATTTTATTTTCTGATACTAGAAATCAACCTATATTTGATGGGATCTTTCTTGATATTGCTGTTTTTTTACTTTGGATTCCTATGCACATTCGAAGCAAGCGAAGTCTACTCAACTTCTATAGTCAGCTCCCTTATTTGGCTAAGTAATTCAAATAGTTTAGCATCAAACAGACTCCATTGGGTTCAATTAAAAGACTTGTAGTCGCATTTTAAAATATTTCATTAATTAGTTATGCACTGTATGACTTTGATCATAAAATAGTTTTAAACTTTATTATTTTGCTACTCTCACGAAAAGTGGCTACTTCATTATTTCAATTGACTTACCAAAAACTTACTTCAGAAACAGATCCCCCCCCCACACACACACACATCCAACCCCATCCACCACACCCAACCACTCATTTCTACCCAGTACCTATTAACCTGTATTAAAAGCCACCATCACGATTCGGAACCCTGTCTAATACTACTCACTCTTCTTGCCTAAGGTCACCAGACCACAGCACGCGCAGAGCTCATGACAAACTAATTCGACCTTTTCTGGATGTTTATAGCTCCTATTTAAGCATTACTCAATCAAATCTGATGACATGGTTTGCTACGAACCTTTGTGATACCTTCTAGATTCCTAATGTCGGTTACACTACTATTTGGTAGTACATTGGAGCTGTTTGAAAAGTTCGGAAAGCCATCTCTACTCAGTTGTCTACAAATCTCTGCACCTTAGATGAATAAGTTTCCTTCAGTCTTTTTTAAAAAAGTTATTTTAATTTTTAGATTCATTGGTATTTTCTTATTCGATTAATATTATTTTTTATCCTCTTATGTATGGCTTCAGTAATGCTGAAAACGATAAATAGAAGCTTATGGAATATAATAACCAATTTACGATTGAGAAGGGAAATTTTCTTGAAGCATCTCCATTTTATCAAATTCTTTAAGGAATTATTGATTAAAGGCTTGTTGCCATTTATCCTTTAAACTATGTACATGAACCCAACCTTGCTCAATAAGATTAAGGTTTAGACCAGTGGTGGCCAACCTTTTGTATACCACAAGTTCAAATGCGCCATCTAACTCGAGCACTTGTTATACCGTCTTACGTTCATGGTTAGGGGTTAATAAATAAATATTAATTACCATTAATGAAACTTTTGAGCTTTGTATTCATCATTCATCATCACGTTTTTCCCACTCCTGGTTTAGACTATTGCCGGGCCATTGGAGTGCTGTCATTCCTCATTTTTGTTATTTGAAGAAAGATAAGTAATATGACATCTAAGAAAATTGTAATGGTAAACTTTAACTGGTTAAATCTTGGAACATCAAAATAGACGCAACTCCTTTGGATATGATTGCCAACCATACCGTAACTTTAAAGTAAAGCTTGCTGTAGGGAGAACGAATCATTCGAATACCTTTATTTTTTACTATACTATATTGAACCGGAGCGATGGGAGGAGTCAAATGTAGTCTTATTTTCAGGACTCAACCCATACTTTTTATAGTACAATTGAAAATTTACCTAATTCACGAATAAAATTTGTTAATTATGCTACAAAAAGTAAAAAGTCCCAATTATAAAAAAAAATATTTTCTCCCAAATAAAGTATTATTGTAATTATGATATTAAATAATTGATCGGAATTATTTTTAGAGTTAGATATCAATTCTTAACTGAACTGATATATTTGTAGTCTCTAAAATTCTTGGGTTTAAGAAAAAAAAGAGATGTAAGGAATACTTCACTCCACCAAACTTCAGCAGGCTTGGAATATCACTTCCATATTTGGACAGAGGCCGGAAATATCACATTGTCCGCGTTAATATAAAGTTCAAAGAAAGTCCGACTCCACTATCTCTGAGCACATAGAAAAGGTGGAACCTCGACACTGAAGGGCTTAAGTCAAAAGATCATTTTTGCATTTTAGAAGATCTATCTAAAGACAGACCACACATTAGAGTAGGTAAAAAGCATTTGTCAGCACACTTTTCACTCTATGTGGGGAAGGTCCAAAAAATTATTTCTCCAAAATTCTGAGCAACTCTCTTTTGATAACGTTCGTATACCAAATTTAATTTATTAGGGCTGTGATATAAGGACAGACCGAAACTATAATGGTGCCTAGTTGCTACGAAATCCTAAAAGCAAAACCAACCCCCCTCCCCCGCCCACCCACAATGTCTTAATAATAAGTTTTGATACAAGAATCCAAAAACACTATATGGTGAAATCTTAGATCCGCCACTATTCGGGAATATTTGAAACTATTCAACAAGAGAATATCCCAATTTATGTCACTATATTTCTGAAACAAAACAGCGAACGGAGAAATGGACTGGTTAATTTAACTTTTTTCACTTCAAAGAATGTCCTTTCTTAGATGAGAAATCGGCGGAGGTTCGAACGAACAGACACAGATAAAAATCCATTGGGGGTAATGCCAGTGGTTCGAAGCCTCCCTATATTATAGGTGTAATCAGTGTCGTCGAATCAGATTACTTCTTCGCCTGCTCCATGCCTTCATGAGGAAGCCCTGGATTAGCAAAGAAAGCATCATTTACCTTTAGGATAATACATTTCCGTACAAGAGCACTTTCTTTTCTAAATGAAAAGTACAGGGTGACCCATATTGTTTTGGCGATTTCAAATTTGAATAAAATCTGTTTAAAATTAGATAAAGCGACGGAAACGTACTCTACAGGTAGTGTGGAGTGTCAATTTTTATCTCATATTAGTTGGTAGTATCATGGCGTATTTCACGAAGGAACAACGTGCTTTTGCTGCAGAGTGTTTTTTTTCGAAGTGGTGAATCTGTCGTGCGTGTGCAACGTGATTTCCGCAAACAATTCAAGATTCCGCCGCAAAAACCGATTCTTGCTCGTGGAGCGATATTGAACTGGGTAGAAAACGGCTGGGGGGATTGAATTTCCCGCCTGCAGTCGTGTGTAGCCGCGGATGGTCATCATTTGTCAGATGTTGTATTTGATTCATAAAATTGAATAAATTTTCTACCTTTTGTAAGTTTTTTACATTCCTGTAGCGATTACGTAGCAAGTTATTCAACTTTGAAATCGTCAAAACATTATGGGTCACCCATGCCCAAACTGCGAAAAGTTCACACTCAGCCCATTGCTCCAGACCCAGTTATCAGATTGAATTGATTGAATTTGCATAAATCCTGAGCCTGTTCATAAATGCAGGTTTGCACCTCAACTGCAAAATTCAGCTAAGCATATTAAATTGCTGAAATTTGAGACTGTATGACGATGAAAGCACTCGTCCCTACTCTCATTCGTAGTTATTCAAGCTTTGTTTTTCCTTCTCATGGTTTTTCCCTCTGCTGGAGTAGACAAATCCTTCGACAAGACCCTTTAAAGTCTACTACCCAACCACAAAAGTATTGGGACACTTGCATTTTTTTCACATTTTCAACTTTGTGGGTATATAAAAAATTGTATAATATTTATAAAAGAAAATTTCGTTGTAGCAATAATTATTTTATTTGTTTTGTTGAAAATTCTTTTCACAGTTACAAAAATTCAAATACATAACAACAAAATAACGAAAATAATACATATTCATTGGAAAAATAGGAAAAATAAATTAAATTTACTATAGATTTCTTTATGTTCAGCATTTCATTTCATTACGTTTTTCTTTTACAACCTCTTTAATATGGAGTGGCATTGATTTAACAAGTCTTAATCTCCCTCTTCACAATCGTTGGCGGTAAAAGAATTCCAAATTTCCTTTATTTTCTCACGAAGAACAGTTTTAGTCCTCCTGGATGGATCCGCCCCAAGTCTTTTCTTAATAACTCCCTATAAATTCTTTATTATGGAAAGATCTGGACTATTAGCGGGCCACTCCATTGTTGGTACTCCATTGCCCTGCAACCAGGCTTTACTGGATTTTGAAGTATGGCTTGGTGCTCCATCCTGTTGAAAAACGAACTCCCTTCAGGCGAGGTATTGATGACAGTACATTTTGGTATTTTTCGGAGTTAATTGCACCAGCAATAAAATGGAGAGACCCAACTATATATCCGTACATGCAGCCCCAAAACCATTACAGAAATTGGAAATTTTACAGGGTGCTTCAATCATTCTGTCAGGTATACTTCGGATTTTTTCCGTATAACATGACTACGGTTGTCTTTCTGCTATTGTGCATTATTTGCGTTATTTTTTTGTTATTTATTTAAATTTTTTGTTACTGTGAAAAGAATTTCAAACAAAATAAACAAAGTAATTATTACCATAATAAAATTTACTTTTATAATTAAACACTTTTTATATACCCACAAAGTTGAAAATGTAAAAAAAATGCAAGTGTCCCAATACTTTTGTGACTGGGTAGTAGACTAGAGTTGAAAATTTCCAACAACATTGTCATTTTTGAATCGAGATTTTGCAAAACTTTCTGATAATTACTACAACTTTGGAAGTTTTTACAGAAAATTTATTTTTAAAAATAAGGAGTAGCTCGGAACCGAAATATCACATTTTTGAATGGTGACATAATTTCTATGAAGAATGTAGTAAAAAAGTCAATCAGTTTAGCTGTAGCCACCAACTTGTACGCTCGCGTACTAAATGAAGTATTAAACTGGCAGTTTTGCTTTATAAATCATTTTGATTTTAATATTTTTTTTTCTTAAGCCCCGAATTCATCAAAAGTAATTAATACAGACTTTCTCTGCACAGAAAAAACATGGCACTCTTGGACTCTTCTGCGTTCACTTCTATAAATAAAACTTTCACCATAAGGATCCTTTCGTGTCAAATGAGGCCTTGAAAGATTTAAGGGTTTCCTTATATCTAATCCAGACTACTTGGCTTGTCTCCCCTTCTCTCCCCCTCTTAATATGTCTCACTCTTTCGTTTACTTTATCACAGTAACAATGAAGTATATTCAGATTTTTTCGCATTGTTCTTGTTTCCATGAAAGCAAAAATGACTGAAACTACCTAAACTAAAAATGAATCAATAGGCCAATTTAAACAGTTCTGTAACTAGGAAGACGGTGCAGCTTTGACTGATACATACTTCCTAATTAAACGATTTAGACCTATTTCAAATTCTGTTTATATTACTTCCATTATTAGACTCTCTATTGGAGGTATATAAGAGGCCTTTATATGTATGTCACTATACTGTCTATAGGGATCATCATGATTCTCCATGATGAAAGCGAATAACTTATAGCTGTAAAAACAGAGGAAAGTCACCTAAAGTTGGTTAAAAACAAATTTTATGACAAGTTGTATCATAATTTACTCTTAGCAGAAAATAACCATATGCAACCGGCAGACAAATTCAAGTTTAGGCTATTAAGAAAGTCAATACGATACCTTTTCCTACACCGTTGAAGTCATGCATCTACGTTATATTAATATGAGAATTTGTTCTATGCGAAATGAGCACCACTCTTCTGAAAAGCGTATTTGTTATGTTAAAAGACGAACAAAACCCACCTCATTTAAAACTTTAATTTTCACTTCCAGCAAGGGAATATACTATCCTTATAGAATCATCAAGACACATACATGCGTATCCCTTCATAACTAACTCCTACCATTTTTTAAATATTTTTTGTAGATAGAATAAAAATTACCTTTTTTGTCATATCGTTTATAAAAAATATTATAATGTTCGTATTGTTTAACCAAAATTAATTCATGAAGCACAGATAGCTCATCAATCAGAAATCAGTTTCGAAACAAGTTAAAATAAGATTTTCACCAGATATCCATTTCTGGTGGTGCTACCAAATTTTGAATATAAGAAAATGTTTGTAATATATTAGAAACATATTATTATTGATGATGAATTATCACAGAAACAAAGTAAAGTGTGATAATTGTATGTACATTAAAATTAATGAAAAAATAAATTAAAAAACAAAAACACAAAAATTATTTTATTGAACTTTTTAGGTAGTTACTTTTAATCCTTTTATTTAAATATAAATATACATCAAAGATGGGCATTTTTTTTATTCCGAATAACGATAAAAGCTAAGAAAGCGAATAAATTGAAAAATCAAAAAAAAAAATTATTTGATTTGATTTGTTATTTGGAGAATTATTTGCAAATAAGTATTAGTTATTTGGTGATCCTTATTTGAATTTCAAATAATTATTTGTTATTCGATCGTGTGTTATTTGATAATCAAATAATTATTCATTATTTGATGAATTATTCCAAATAATTATTTGTTATTCGATTATCTAATAATTAACTCTAGACATAAATCTAATATTTGGGAATACATATTAGAAAAGAAGCTACAGTGAAACCTTCCTTTATGGACACCTCCGAAAAGCGGACACTTTTTTCATTCCCATTATGCTTGCTTTTATTTGCCTCAAATTCCACCTCTGAAAAACGGACATCTTTTAATAGCGGACATTGTTTTAGGAACGAGCAGTATCCGGCATAGAGAGGTTTCAATGTACTTCAAACGAATATAATCCAAATTTCAAAAGTATTCGAGTTTTAAGCAGGTTGGGCCAGAAGAGTGTTAATGCTATACATATTTTTATGTATGTGCTATGTATATTTTGGTAATCACAAATAGGGCGTCGCTGTTCGTTATCCTCATTAAAAATTTAACTAAGTTATTACTTTTTCAATCCCTTCCTTAGTCACTCTCAATTTAGAATTCAAATGTGTAAGATTGTGAAACCCACAATAAAAACGAAAACAAATAATTACTCCATAAAGACACATCACCTAAGGAATAATTATTTGGTAATCGAATAAAAAAAGGGAAAGATCATTGAAATATGCTAAAACCCTGTGGAGCTCCGATGGTTACAGGCAAAAGCGACGTTACAACCCTGTCAAAGTTAACAAGATGTAGCTACCAATATACCTGATAGTGGAAATACCCTGAGTTTTCGTACAAAAGGGATTTGAGAAATCGACAAATCGTCACATGATTCAAATCAAAACCTTCTTTTATATACGATATAACTTGGGGTATGGTCAACTCAAAACATACAGATCTGACTCTATATTGACATTATACTAAATAGCACGTTCCCACAATTAGTTTGTAATTTAAACTACAATTAATCGTTAAAGCGCCTTACCTAAAAGAATCGTGCAGAAATTTCATCAACACAACTATAAAAAAGGGATCAAAACATCCATCAATATTTAGCGCGTAGATAGATGTTAAAGAAAACCATGGCCCATTACAGAAAATAAATCTGGCAACAAAATTTAACAAACTCTGTCTCAGAAACAATAAGGAAATTCAAAATGGATTATCTCAACTAAAGTTTAGATGATGTGTTTTCGATCTAATTTCTGCTATTCTCCAATAAATTTACATTTAAATCACCATCCAGAAAAAAACAAAATTTTCCACGCATAGAAACCAACAGCATACTTTATGCTTATCCTCTCCCTTGCACACGCAATCAATGCGATATAACCTAAACCTTTATGTTAATCAAACTAGAAGGAATATAACAATTTAAGTAGGTTTAACATGCACAAATTCTACTAGGATGTGGAACCTAACTCTGGTGTGTTACAGCACGCCCTCTCCAGAATATTGTCATGGAGCGATGGATGTGGTCTGGGCATACACCCGGACAAGACAGAGTTAATACTCTTCTCCCGGAGACATAATGCTACTCTTATGAATTGCCCTAAACTAAACGGGGTAAGGCTAAAACTTTTTATTCAGGTTAACTATCTATATCTGGTCCTAAATAGAAAACTTACCTGGAAGCCTAACATCCAGGAAAGAGTAGGGAAGGCTACAGTGGCGCTGTACTCGTGAAAAAGGGCATAGGGGAAAAATGGTATATGGAGCCACGCATTGTGCATTGGCACACAAGTGTCATTATACCTATACTCAGTTATGGGGTGATCGTTTAGTGGCCGTCACTGGATACAGCAACCCATCACAAATCACTGGATAAGGTTCCGAGGAAGGCAACACTACTGATAACAGGTGCCCTTAGAATTACACCCTCTAAAGCCCTGAACACTATTCTCTACCTTCTACCGGTGGTAGTGATATTCCCGGCAACTGTAGAGTCGACAAACTAGCAAGAATCGGAACTAGTCGTCCCGACTCGGACATTAACCACCAGCTGGGAAAGCCGCTGGCCACTTGCAAACTGGAGATTTCACAGACATCTCTTGCAAATGTTGGCAGGAGGAACACACATGTCTGATCAACCGACAGATATGGCCAAAGCTTGACCTTAAGCGATCAAGAGAGATCTCATAGGTAAACTCGCCGATATACTTGGCGCACCTTCAAACGAATTCTGTAGGAGTTGCCATGACGAAAAGAAAGAGTAAACCATACTCCACCTCCTCTGCAACTGCTCGGCTCTAGCCAACCGTAGGAACCATTTTTTGGGCTCCCTCTTCTTTGAATTAGGCTCCACTGATATCAGGGACCTAGTTTGATTTATCAGGAGCTCCAGATGGTTCCGGAAACGTGTTAAGGCTACTGCCAAGGTACAACATGCCCAGGTAGAGAAAGGGTGCATAAATTTATAAGTAGAAAACTTTTCGGGAATTATTTGAAAATCTGCAATTTAAAGAAACTAAACTCATATTAACTCTAAAATTCTTTTTATTGAATTCAAAACATATTACAATTTATCTTAGTATGTTACAAAATCTGTTCAAAATGTCCACCGCCAGTTTGGATGCGTGCCAACAATCTCCCTCTCAGTTCCTGTTTAAGGACTATTGCAGCCAGCATATATTTTCGTCGCTGCATTCCCAATTCTGCTAACTAAATACTCCCTAGTGTTAACACGGCTAGAATAAATTTCATCCTTCATTGTTCCCCACAAGAAAAAGTCCAATGGGGTAAGGTCTGGAGATCTAGCAGGCCAAGGAATCAGCGCACCTCGTCCAAACCAGCGGTCAGCAATTTTTCACTTAGTATTGCCTTCACAATGTTAGCAGTACGCGTTGGTGCTCCATCGTGTTTGTAAAACGTGTCCGTTTGATTATGCACAGGGATGTCTTCTGAATGGTCCTACCAAATGGTTCCGATGATACCAGCACAAACATTGACACTGAATCTCTGCTGGAATGAGGCCACCTTTGTCCTCTGTGGGTCAGTTTCCGAACAGGTATGGAGGTTATGGTTACGGTCCAGAAACGCCCTGTCGTCAATGTCGCGTTCCAGAAACCAAGTGCTAAATGCCAGTATTCTCTCGGAATCTCCTTCCAGTAGTCCTTGGACTGGCTGATGGTGATATGGACGTAATCATTCCACGAATCCTTAGATGAAGACACTTCTAATTATCTTGCGACTCGTCTCGTGCTCGTCTCAGGGTCTTGCCTCACGATAGTGATTATTTTCTGCTCGACGTCGGCAGAACTTCCCTAAGTTTCGTGTCGTGTCTCCCTGTCGTGTGAAGTTTCACCTCCTGTTTCTCTTAAGCTTCGCAAAGTCCGTGTAAATACCCCTCTTTGGGGTGCTCGCCGATTAGGGAATCTCCTTTGATATTCCAGTACAGCCGCTCTCTCGTTTCCGTCTACTACACCATAAATGTAAATAATATCCGCGTATTCCTTAAAAGTAAATTCTACCATTTATAATAGTTTTTGCTTAAAAACACCCGCACTTATTGATTTTGTTGTCAACTATGATAGGTATTCTTGCTGACTGACCCTTTTTTATAGCAAAATTTCCATCAGGTTCGAGTAACAGAACATTAGGATATAGGGGTGTGAATTCTGGCTAACACAAGCTAATATCGGCAATAAAACAAAATTACACTATCATTTTTATAACATTTTTGCAGCAATAATTAAAATTAATAACCTGTTAACCCAAAACAAAGAGTTTCGACCCTTTGTCTTAAAAATTTTGTTTATTTAAGAAATTTCTTGCCTAAAATGCAATCAAATAAATAATTATTTGGTAGTCAGGGATTTCTAAGCATGCGGTTTTTCTAATTCTTTCTCTACCTTGCCATGTTGAACCTTTTGGAAAGGTAATAAGAGGAGAAATCAAATAAAAATAAAAAAGAGCTGTACTAATTGTGTTGTGTGTGTTGGGTAGATCAATAGATAAAAATAAAAGAGTAATATACATACCATGAAAAACTGAAATTAATGAATCACCCTGTAACTCCCAAACGTTTTGGGCACGTCAGATCTGAAACACCCTATTGTTTTCAAAGACTCTGTTCGTAAAACTTTTTTTTGTGTGAAAAATTAATCCCACTAAAAACATTTCAAGTAAAGTAGGTTGCCCAGACTGACAAGCTCATAACGCTTCCACTGTTAAAAAGTTATCAGATCTCATGTAGAACCAAGAACCCTTAACTAAACAAGTCCTAACTCTACAAACTCTGCATCTTGATCTTGCTCAAAAAGTATGGCTTGACTGTTTTATGGAACTATTGCATGACGCAACATTCAAGACCAGTGACTTAATTTGTTACCATAAGTCAATGGGGGTGTCTGTGCGACGGCCGCGAAACGGCCAAGCATTTATTTCGTGATGAGCTTGTAAGTCTATGCAACCTACTTTACATGAAATATTTTTGGTGGGATTTCATTTCATTTTGTAAGATGCCCTATTCCTTTTTTCATAGCCCATAGTCGCCTCTTCAGTTCCCTTCTTCATAGCCCACTCTCTTTTTCGGTGCTTATGTACTAATAATATCTTGCATTCATATCAAATTCCAGCTTTCTAGAACTTTTGGAAGCACCTACCCATAAAAAATTTAATATACAGACCTACACCCCCTTTATGGGGGTCGGAGGGTGAAAGTTACAGATTACTTAATTTTTTCGTTGTTTGTGTGCAAATCCTAGCCTGCATACTGAATTTCAGCTTTCTAGGATTTTTGGAAGTATCCTAGAGGTTTTGGTTTTGATCATGAGTGAGTCAGTGACGAAACCGACGTATTTTAGGTATTAAAATAAAATCAAAAGTATAAAAGCTAGACAAATGAAACTTAGTGCGTTTCCTTAGTCTGCTAACTACAATTTATCCTGATTTGGGCTCTCTAGTATTATCCAGACCGAAGCTATCAGGATTCGAAAATACGACGAAACGCTTCGAGAAAAGGTAAGTAGAGCCCTGCTTCCATGGGCTCGTGGCTTCGTTATAAACAGAAGAGTTTTGTCTGAACAGCCTTACCTTACTTTTATTTATTATACTAAAAGCCAAACCAACTACTTCATCCGTTCATTTATCCTTAAATCGAAAATAAACTTAATAAACAAAATAAATATAACAAATAGTGGGTATTTAAAGTGTTCAACTCTGTTCCAATCTACGAGGAAGTAACTTAAGTAACTTCCTCGTAGGTTACAATAGTGAAAAAGATCGGGTCACTCACCTTAATATAAAGCCGGTCCATTTATATTTATTGTTTTAAAACGTATTTAATTGTCCATCCAATTCTATGGTATACAAAGATTTAAATTTTCGTTAAATAGGGCGGAAAGTTAGCTAAGCAAAATGTGCCCTACGAAATAACTATATCCGGAAAGTGACGGCTGTTATCAAAAACTGCTATTGCCGCTGTAAAAAAATTGCGAACAAACTCGGAAAATGTCAAAAATCTGACAGTTCAACCAACAAAAAATTTGCATTTTTCGTATAAAAATTTGTTTTCATAAAAATGAGTAAATCGCAATAAGTTGCGAATAAATCAAGTCTTTTCGACGCATAGAATGGAAACAGAGGCAAGCACACCAGGAACAAGTGAAGACGTCTTCGATGACTTTTCTGACGAGAATGCAGATTTTCCCGAAGATGATCCAAAGCATAGCTTAATTCGTGAAATTCAGGAAGAAATTTCTGTAGAACCAGCAAAAAGCAATGGAACTGTAACCAAATCGGATTCATTTTGCAGTGATAAAAGTAAAGAAATCGGTGGATCTACAGATAAATTAGATGATGCTACAGAAGATTATTTACATGATAAAGATTGGTTGCTACAAAAGAAACATGTTTTCATTTTAAGTTCAGCAGGAAAACCAATTTATTCGCTTCATGGAAACGAAGACAAGCTAGTTACTTTGTTTGGTGTAATGCAAGCTTTAGCTAGTTTTGTGCAATCCGGACAAGATAATATCATTTCCATACATGCTGCTGGTATTAAGTTTGTTTTCTTGGTCCGAAACTCATTGATTTTAGTGGCAGCTTCGCGTAGCAATCTTAGCGTGCACCAACTGCAAATGCAATTAACGTAAGATTAAATAAATAATTTCTCGTTGAAAATAGATTTTAATTTAATTAACCATTCTAGGGACGTGTATAATCAGATTTTGTCCACTCTGACACTTTCTCACATGTCTAAAATATTCGAAAAGCGGAAAAATTTTGACCTCAGACGACTTTTAGCTGGCAGCGAAAGACTAATTGATCACTTGCTCATTAATGACAGTAGTAATAAGAGAAGTATGATATACTTAAACTAACTTCAGTAATAAGAACTTATTTATTTCAGTTACGAATAATATCTTTACGTTTCTAACGAACTCAATCCAGATAATGCCACTAAGCACGACGAACAGAAGTAACATAACAAACGCAATACAAAGCAATTGTTCAAAAATTAAAAATTTAGTATTTGCTGTACTTATCGCTAACAATAAACTTATTGCTCTTGTACGCATGAAAAAGTACTCAATTCATCCTGCAGACTTAAGGTAACATAGTATGTAACATTTTTTAGTTTTTGCTAACTTATATCTTGTAATTTTAGACTTATTTTCAACTTAATCGATTGCTCAGAAAGCTTTAAAACAGCGGAAAGCTGGACACCAATTTGCTTACCAAAATTTGACCCTAAAGGATTTTTACATGCCCACGTCTCATATTTATCAGAAGATTGCCAAGCATGTCTACTTCTGCTTTCTGTCGATCCGAACGTGTTCTTTACACTCTCCGAAGCTAAAAAGAAAATTACAGAGAAATTGCGAAGAACACATTGCCTAGAAGCTATTAACGACGAGATGAACAATCGGGGCCTAAATTTAGCTACTATTGGAATGCCAGAAATTCGACATTTCTTGTACAAGCCCAAACACAATGCTCAGCTGCTTTGTTCCGAAATTACACCTCCTTATAATACATTACGGGAATTTGAGCGCCTCGAGGCGATTTACTGTGATATGCACCATCGCGTGCACAACAGTTTGCGACCACTCAAACTTATCTACGAAGTCAAAGAAAAGGAGGTTATTCTTGCATGGGTTACAGCTACTTCGGAATTGTATGCGGTATTTGAGCCAACGGTGGAAAAAAGTCTTGTTATAAAACTGGTGGACAAATTGCTACGTTGGATTGATAAGGAACAAGAGATTTTATTTGTTAAGAATCATCCAACTTTTTAAGCTTAGCAGGTACTGTGACTTGTTACGTTTAAATTGTTTTTCAAAATTGGAAATTTATTTTTGTATGTGATTATTTAATACCCAGATTAGACTCAACATTTCTTTATATAATCAGTGATTATAGAAAATAGTATACAAATCTAGAAATAAAGCTTAATATTTCTTTAATGCAGAGTATAACCACATCCTGGAAGTCCTAAATTTACACTAAAATTAAGCAAACAACATTTGAATGTGCTACAATTTATTTTACATATGCACAACGTATCCTCCTACTCAAGTAACTCATCTGGCGGTTCTTCTTTGATTTCTGGAACAGTATGATATACTGACATAGATATTAATTTCTGCAGGGCGTCGTAATTTAATGTAGGATCCTTTTCTTCGATGCCAAGTATCGACTCCAACTGAAAGCCTTTAAAATTAGGGAGTTTCTTTATATTTGGTGAAGCTTGGAGTAAAGACATAATCGTTGGATGTCCAAGTCCAAAGAACATCTCTCCTTGTGGACGTAGTGGTAAATTTTTAACATCTGAAACTCGGACAATCGTCTCCAGTAAATTTAAATGGCAAATGCTAGCTGATTCGCCGAAAAAAACATGATCAAAATCTGCATCTGGAATAATTTGAAATTGGGGCACACCGGAATTATCCAATATTTTGCAGGTGAAAGTGCATTTTCGTTCAGGTTCCTTGGGATGCGAATATACTCTTGTAGCCATAAATCCCACAGGATATATCCAGTTTTCTGTGTGAAAATTTTTATTTTCTGGTACAACTTCGCCTAATGCGTGGAGAGTTAACGTGCCAAGATATATTGGTAGTATTGGTCTTCCTTGGGAATCCACCGCTATAGTTTGTAGAACTTGTCTTTTTTGTATCGGGGCAGGCTTAGTATTGCTTGCACTAGCTCTGCTTTTTGTACTAGCATCTGAATTTAATCTCTTTTTGGGGCCTCTTTTCGCTGGCATCGGAGCTGGCTGTTCTGTATTGTTATTGGCTGTATCTACAGTGGGAATTTCAGCGTCTTGCTCATATTCGAATAGCTTTTTCAATAGAAATCGTCGCTCCTCCTTTATAATAGCAATATTTTCTTGTATTTGTGCTATTTGATCACATAGCGCAGCATTTTCCTTGAATTTCAATAGAATTACAGCAGATAAATTTATAAGATTTTTCGATCACTTACAAACACATAATTTTTAATAATTCGCCTTAATCTACGATGTTTTGTTTTATACTTAATATTTATTTGATTGTACGGATTGTGTTTAAAATATCCCATTCCGGCCATTTATATTTTAAGCACTTTCTTATGTTAAAAAACTAAAAACGTTTCCACTCAACCACAAGTGGAAGATAAAAATCGTACAAATCGTTTGTTGACGTTTACGCTTCTTCTTGATTATTCTACCCTAAGGTGCCAGTTAGTCATTTATGCTTTTAAAGGGTAGGCTAAAATCAATTTTTTTAATCAACCGTTACAAAGTTTTGTAATTTAGAAAATATATTTTCGTATATAAATAATTTTTTTGAATAGAAATATGTTTAATAACTACTGAAATAAAGATTAAAGATGGATAAGCACGGAGATTTGAATCAAAATAAACCAGAAACTAAAGTCACTGCTAGATGGGACGAAAACGGCCCGAAATAAAGAGGTCTGATTTGGCTAATCCCTCGAGAGGTGTTTTTAGTGAGCAAACATTCCACATTACCACAGACAGTCAGTTTTATTAGTGTCTTTGGAAGATTTTCACATCTCACACAACTAAAGGTGATTGCTAGGCCTCACGAGCGCTGCTTCAGTCAATTTTCTAAAATGTTAGTTTAGTGAAACTAGAAACATGTTTTCACGCCCCAATTTGCGCTTCAAGTAGATTGGTAAAAATACGGGAATAAGGAAAACAGGGAAATACATATTCTTCATTGTCAGTCTCATTTTAAACAGACAGCTCATAAGGAAGCTGACCAGCATTGATTGAGACGACTATCCCTAGTCCCGACTTATTTGGAATTTAGGAGTAAAACTACGTCGCATTGCATTACATTTCTTTTACAGGACTGTGGTGAACAAATTACAGCCCCCTAGGACAAAATAAGACAAATGAGATTTTAATTACATCAGCCATAAAGTAGTAATATATGATCCCCCCTCACCCTTATCAAGACAATTGAATAAGTGACAGTCCAAAACTTTAATATATATGTAGTAAAAAAAATATATAAACATACACAAAACGTTTAGAACGCTACCGCGATCTTAAAAAATTAGGAGAGCTACGTCGAATCGGGGTAGGAACCCTTGCATTGGTAGCCGGAACAGTCCTTTGTAACTTTGAGGGTCGACTGAAAAACATATTCGACAATGCAATAACCGGTGAAAACAGTCTTAAAGGATAATCACTGAAAAATAAATAAATATCAGCATGGAGCTAAGAACTAATTATGTTTAATTCATACCAAGTTCCAACGATGGGTTGGGCTTCATTTGCACTTAAAATAAATATCGGAAATATAAGAGAAAAAACACAGCACCTAAATAAATTTAAGAAATCAATTCATGTTAATTTCGTAGAAAAATATCAATTACCTTATAATAAACGCCTCGGGAAGGCTTATTAAAATAGTTAAAGGCAATCCAAAGCCTAAAAAATATGGCCAATTACATTCAATGAAGCTAAGTCGCTTATGAAGCTCCCATCCCATGTTATACCATTTGTACTCAAAGGCGTACAAAGAGTGGAGCAAACAAAGATGAATACAATGAATAGAATATCCAAAGTAATTTGGTAGTAAGCCTACCAACATTGCTTGAAACAAAAATAATGTTTCTACCAAAATGCTAAATAAATTGTCCGCGATAACTCTGCTTATGCTTTGGATAGGTTGCGGTCGCCCTCTTCTGTATCTGTACGCTAAATCCGCAATATCGGAAAACCATAAACTGCTGACAATTCTACTTAGAAGAAAAATAGGCACAAGCCACATCGTATTAAACATAAGCGATAAGAACCAATGTAGCCAGCTCCATACACGTAGCAAATCATCTGATGATTCGCCATAAATTAGAGTCACAATTGTTTCCAAGCCCAGAAGGACGTACTCGAAGATGTAAACACTTAACCATGCAAATCCTCCATTTAGGGCACAATTTTTGAATATTCTATTCATTATTTTAGGCTCTCTGGAAAATTGAAATTATTTCCAGATATATAATTAATTTAGTATAGTTACGTAGACTCATTTGGTGTAGAACTAGCTGGAACACTATCAGTACCTCCGGGACCATGTCTTCTAATTTTAATTCGCTGTGTTGGCGCCTCAGCAACTTTAATTTGATTGTCTATATAAAATATAAGTACAATGCCTTTTATACTATCGTAGACACCTTGAAGCATCCCAACGGAGATACTCTGCAAAAATACGCATATTCATTATGATTTGAAAAAAGTCGCAAAAAATTTGATTTACTTTTACTTACTTTGAATGTATCCATTGCACTTTATAATTTTCTATTCCTACACTTAATTATGAAAAACTGTAAACTAACAATTTCGTTTCTTTCAATTAAAGTTTTATAAACTCTCTGCGAAACAGAAGAACAATAAAAGCAAAACTCTACAGCTGATAGCGGCCAAATTTTGACAGTACGATTGCCAGTTTTATTTTACTTCAGTATTGCCATTCCTTCTAAAATTATTTTTTTTGTTTGACATCTGAACGAATTTTTTAACGAAGCCTTAACTTGACATTTTGTCCAGTCATTCGTTCAGTTCACTTGCTTTTGGCTGCAGAGTGGGATGTGCGGGCAGAAATATAAAAGTTTCTCAGTTTTATTTAATTAACAAGTTACAAATATTGCAATAAAAGGTTGCACCGTGCCTTAAACAAAGTGAACTTCAACTGACGATAAAAGAGCGAGAATATATTCAATTAAAATAAGGTAAAAAAGTGATTTTTTCTCAAGCCAATTTTTCGACAATAGATAATCGCGATTTTCTTACGAATTTGTGGATTTATGTGTAAAACGAGACTACTTGTTGTGCAAAACCGGTTTGTGTGATAATTTAGTACGAGTAGTCTTCATTATTAATATTAAAAAATCTGTTGCGCGCCAGCAAGACATTTGTGACACTATTTGCAGGAGATAAGTTATTTTGATACTCAACGCAGTTTTAAAATTGTGTTGAATGTGCAAAGGTTGACGATGCAAAAATATTTAACATTCAATAATTAGGTGACGAAAATACAAACAAATCTTTATCTTTGTTTTGATTGTTCTAACTAACAAACAATGTGTCTGAGATTGCTACTTTTCAGTTATCCTTATCTTTCTAAAATGATTAGGAAATGAAATTAGCTTAAGAACTTTTCAATACTCTTAATTCATTTCTGTATTTTATTTTATTGTTTTTTTCAGATCTCACCGAAATAATTTATTTTACCTAATTCAAGACCTCATGCAGAAAGCTGTATTGAAATAATATCATTATTGATAAAAGTACGCCCCTATAAAAGGCGAAGCATTGTTAAAATGCCCAACCGAAATGATGATGATGAATTTACACGTCCTATTGTTCGTGATGTTGAGTATCAGGGTGCACAAGAGGATAACGAATTGTCTCCGGAACTAACTGGATGCGGCGGTACAGCATGCTGTAATCCGTCTGGTTCAGTTCATAGGTTTATCGCCCTCATATTTATGTGTCTTCTTGGTTTTGGTAAGTGAATCATTTACTATGGAACTCAATTCTTTGTATTCGAAACTTTACACACGATAGCAATTTGAAGCTCGAATATGGTTGCTCTAGATTTTGTTTTTATCACTAATTATTCATTGCAATTTGATATTTAAACTAGAATGCTTGCTCAACTAAGTACACCTTTTCATTTATTAGTCACACTTGAATGCTTTATTAGTTTTATCGGTCGGCTAACAGTAAAATTTTAAATATGATTGTACTTATTACTATTGTATTGTTATGCTAAACGGGTTCGTCGCATAGTACCTAGTTAATAACCTTTTTTATGATAATTCCAAAGCTCAAGGGATGCCCTATAATGCTAAAGCACAGCATTGGCAAGAAAGTAATTAAGGGTAAGGGAAATGGGTTAAGGAGTTGAGTGAAGGAGATGTCAATACAGGCCGCGCTTAAAAACCACATTCGTGCTGTTTTGCTTAGAAGAAAGTCCCGAAATTTCACGGTACGACCAAATCTGACTTGGAAAGTATAGGGTGCAAGCGACTTGAAGCTGGAGTTTAGTTAAATGTAAAGGTTGAGTCTGAGTCTTACACATTCTGACGATTCAAAATTTTTCCAAAAGCATATAATTTCAAGGAAAAGTCTACCAGAAATTTCGTGAAAATTCACAATTTCACAGTAGAAGCATATAGGTGGCTTAAAACCAACCGGTGGACACGCTAAATCGAGCACTAACAGTCCACTCCTAACATTAGTGGAACTAATCATTTATAATTGGTATAACTATAAAGAAAATTATAATGAAAGCATGGGCAGAAACAATAACATTGATAAAAAAAGTTCAATGAAAATTGCTATTTATAAAATTGGTCGCCACAAATTAATAACACAGGTCTACAAAAAATGTGGTGATTATTACTGTTGGGGTCTCTTCCGAAGTAGTCTTCTGCTTAGAACCCGAATTCGAGGTCAAAATTGGGCCACCACGTCAGGATTTTAAGATATTTGAGGTAATGTACTCAAAAAAGGTTTTTTTTGGCTATTTTTAGGATGCACACAATTTTTGACCGTTTTTTTCTAGTTGCATCATTTAATACTACTCTTACCCTCCAAAATAAGCTATGGAGCGGTCACCTATGATTTTTTCTTGCAAAGTTACGACCATTCATATTTCATATAAACATAATACTTCATAATTTAAAATGGCCGTAACTTTGCAAGAAAAAATCGTAGGTGATAGCTCCATAGCTTATTTTGGAGGGTAAGAGTAGTATTAAATGATGCAACTAGAAAAAAACGGTCAAAAATTGTGTGCATCCTAAAAATAGCCAAAAAAAACCCTTTTTTTGAGTACATAACCTTAAATATCTCAAAATCCTTACTGATGGCCCAATTTTGACCTCGGATTCGTATTTTGCGCAGCAAATTACCTCGGAAATTACACCAGCTGCCCAACAGCAGAAGCTTGTAGACCTGTGTAATCGTTCCATTACATATTTGATTAAGTTGATACAACCAAATTGCTAAGTGTGCTGGTGGACGGACAACTAAATTGGGCTAGACAAAACAGAACAAGGTAGTAAGGGCTTTCTGGACGTCTAGGATTGTGATTGAAAAGGTATGGGGACTATCAAATGGATATGTACATGTGTAATCAGATCCATGACAACGCGATAGTCTGTTGGAAAACAGAAACAATCAGATTATGGACCAGGCCCGACGTATGTATTGTTTAGGCATAACCTGAGTTACTAGATCAACACCAACAAGAGCCCTGGAGGTCGTTCCACTAGAATTCCATTTTAAACAGGTGGCACTTAAATCGGCCACACGTTTACGTATGAATAAACTTTGGAAGGAAAGGGGAATACAAACTCAAAATGAAAAGATCGTCCAAATCTGCCACGAATTATTGATCAAAAGACTGTTTGGGGAAGAAAATTGCTGAGATTTCAAAACCGGAAATGGAGGGAATCTTCTAAAATTATTTTCCGACCAAAACTGAATCGATCAACAACAGCGTATCTCTCTAGCTCCCTTAACCCCTTGTGGGGCAGGCGGCGGGAGAAGAACTTCACACGATTCAAGATAACGGTCCCGATTGGTAGGCAACAATGGGAAATCCAAGAAAATACCATAGCGCTTTAAACAGACTGCTCAAAATGCGAGCGTAGTTGTAATTTCGGAGTATCGTTCGAGGAACAAAATCTGGAGAAATGGGGCGGGTTATTTAATGTAAAATCGCAGCATTATCATACGCCGGGATGAGGGGAAGAAAACGAGAGGGTCTTGCACGTTCTCGGTTAATGCAAAGCCCTAAAGTAGATATAAAATCTTAGGAAAATCGACTGGTTTAAATATTGACATGTTGTTAACGTTAAAAATCACACTTTCTCATTCGACTGGACCTACCACAACGACCTTGATCATTAGCGCTAACCGATTGAAATACTAATAAGCACGAAACCCAATATTTTCAAATTTAGATTTTTAATTATATCACTTTTTGCTTTGAATTCAATTCATTGATTCAATTACTGCGTTTTCAGTCACATTACAGTTCTTTGTTTAAATCGGTTAAAAAAATATTGTTGCCCTTTACGGTAGAACTTTTTAAGTCAAATAAATTTTTAAAGTTATTTTAAATATATAACTTAAATTAAGAATTTCGCCAAAAGAATGACAAGAGATCACTTAAAAGTATAAGCTCGACTTTTCAATTCACAATTTCACGTTAACGCGATCGCTCTTATGACTTTATATTCGGAGATGCTGAAATAAACTCTATAAGCGATCCCAAAACTGATTCTGATTTGGACGTCGATTTAATCGCACTTTGGGGGTATTAATCGGTAAATTACAAAAAAAAATTGTTGATCATGATTTGATACAAATCTTCTCTGATAATTCGAAATATTATCACCTTACAGAGACCTATTTCCAGGAATGTTTGACTACCACCTGTACAAAATAAAACGTCATATATTTCAAGAAATTACTCCTTTTACAACTATCAAGGCAAAGTCCCCATAATCTGTGTCATGAACTCTTGCGAACAATTCATCTTTGCACTGAATGATAAGAAATACTAGGAACGACGCTTCTGATAATTCTTGGATGAAATGACTTCACATTTTGCGTTAACATCGCTAAAATATCTTCACCAAAGCTGATGTAGCATTGGTCTGAGATTTCGAATTTGTTCTTGTAAAAAAAAATGATAACGCACGTGTCGGTAAAATCATTTTGGGTAGCGAATAACGTGCGCTGGCTTATGATAATGCGTAATTTTGTTGCGATAAATAATTTGAAGAGAGATTAATTATAATGAATGTTATGGGAAAGAAGATTCCATGACCATGACAGATTGCTAATATCGACATTATTTTTATTTTTTATGTTATTTGGGAAATTTTAACAAGTTGCGCATTTTTTGTTCATAGTAGAATTGATAATGTTTAAGAGTTTTTTTGATTATTGTGGCAGTAGGCGTTAACGTATTTATTTCACAGAAGGTCATGCCACTTCCAGGGTAAAACCCTTCGAATTTATAGTCGTCAATAAATACATCATTAACCCCAAAAACCCATTTTAAGACGTCGTTTTTTTATTATCCATGAATCGTTAATAACTGTCTTTATCAGCGTAAAAATGCAGACGAATTTATCAGTTCTTAGAAGAATTTCCAACATTTATGTGTACTAACCGCCGATATTTCACTCCTTCGAAATAGGACAAGACGCAATACGATCACGTCCTATCGGCCCCAATTAACAGCGTTTATTGAATCAATTTAAAAATTATTAATCGCTTCACTTCGAACAAATAATCGACTCTTGAACCTTAATCTTTATAAATAATGTCTGGAAGCACATTTCAACGCTAAAGGGTGACTTCTGATGCATTGGCTGTTATCAATTCATGTGGCCTTGAGGAATGCGCCAAATTTTAACTGAAGCTATTTAATATGTTATATTCCTTGTTTACAAGTGTTATCATTTTTAATTTAATTTTTTTTTCTCCCTTACCAGGTTCATATTTCTGCTATGATAATCCAGGAGCACTACAAGATAATTTTAGAAAAGATTTTAATATAACGGCTACACAATTTGTAATGCTGTATTCGATATATTCATGGCCCAACGTAATTTTGTGCTTTATCGGAGGCTTCTTAATCGACAGAGTCTTCGGGATTCGCATGGGAACAATTATTTATTTATTTATTTTGCTAATAGGACAATTGTTTTTCGCTGCTGGAGGAATATTGAATGCATATTGGCTTATGGTAGTTGGTCGTTTTATATTTGGGTATATTATAATTTTTAAAGAAAAAAACAATCCGTTTCTTATTGATGAATCCGTTTAGAATTGGAGCAGAATCTCTTGCCGTAGCACAAAACAACTATGCTGTTTTGTGGTTTAAAGGAAAGGAACTTAATATGGTATTCGGACTGCAACTTTCTTTCGCCAGAGTAGGAAGCACTGTGAACTTTATCGTAATGGAACCATTATATAAATATATAAGTAATTTTTATGAAGGATATCTGGCGACTGGAGTTGTTCTTTTGTTAGCTTCGTTGACATGTTTTATGTCGTTTATATGCGCTCTTATTTTAGGTAAATTTGTTTTATTGGAAATAATGAAAAAAATTTATATTTGTTAATGTATTAACAGGTTGGATTGACAAAAGAGCACAACGCATCTTGCGACGAAATGACAATCCAAGTGGAGAAACTGCTCAACTAAGTGATATTTTCACTTTTAAGACTACTTTTTGGATGGTATCTGTGATTTGTGTTTCTTATTATGTTGCGATATTTCCGTTCATTGCTTTGGGAAAGTAAGTTTTATGTATTCATTATATCTTTACCGTCTCAGCTATATCATATTTTAGTTTTAAGCCGCCTTGATAAGAAATAAAAGTCTTCAGTAATAGTTATGTTGTAGACTCGTAAAGTGCAAAAAAGTACCATTCTGTCGAACCAGTACTTATCTCCTGACTCCTTTATTCAACACAAAATCCTGAACCTGCCGATTGTGACTACCGACATTAAATTTTTTAGAATTTTATACTGTTTTCGGGGTTTCTTATGCTTTTGCTTATAACCGAAGTAATAAAATTGTTCGTGCAAATCTTAAAATCGAATCACACAAAATAAATAAAGCATTAGTAGGGTGACTAATGTGTTTTACCAATACTCGCATCATAATCATATTGAAACAGTACGTGGTGCTAGACATCATCATTGTTAAATATATATTATTATTGGTAAGGGTTCGTGCAGGTTCCTTATGTTACTTCGATCAGCTTGATCTTTTTTGACTTGACCCTATCTTACTGAACAGCGTCAAAGTTAAAGTCTTTATAAGTCCGATTATTGACCTTGGAGCCGCCTTTCCAATATCCTCTGTCGATGGAAATTAAATTTCCAAAGGCTTCACAGTGGCCAGGATATGCTCAGCCGTTTCGTCTTTTGCCAAGCAGAAGCGACACGTTTCGTCCTCAGCTTTACCCATCCTTTCAATGTGATATCTTAGAGGGCAGTGTCCAATCAGAAAACCTGTTATTAGTCTTAGCTCAGATTGTTTTTGTCCTTTGTTGCGAGTAGTTGATAAATTGCTTTTCCCAGTCTGTTTGCTTATTCCAGTTTTCCCAGGATCTAATGTGCACCGCGACCTGGCTGTGTGGATAGCCACAATTGGTTCGGAATCCACAAATGTTACTTTAGGGCCTTCTTTTGGAAGGCGGTCCGCAATCTCGATGCGTTCATGGCCTGGTATCCAGGCTAGAGTTATCCTATTGGTGTTTGACACTTTCTTTAGTACATTGAAATAATCCCAGACTAGCTTAGACACAAAGATATGTGCCTTTAGTTCTTTAAGTACTGCCTGACTGTCCGACATTATAGGTCTGTCTTTTTACTTCTGTGTAAAAAACCATGTGTAAATACCAAGTAAAAATATTCTTCTGGTGGAGAGAATGAAAATGCGAAAGTTAACAGACGCTTTTTGGGTAAATTGATGACAACTGAAGAACTGTCAAAAGTAAATTTCAGTGTAAAGATCGCGCTTACAAGAAATCGTAAAATGAATAAGAATTTACTAAAAAAGTTGATAGCTCCACGTGTTTATTTCAATTTTATTTAAAAGCTGTAACTAGTTAAACATCAATCAGGTGTAAGTTGTCAACCATAAAAGAAAAAGAATTCTGCCGAAATTGTATACAAGCTCATCAGTGTGTGTAAGATTTGGGTAAAAGGGGAAATCACTCGACTGTTAAATTTCTTCCAGACCAAAAGTAAACAAACGCAGTGCGGACGAAAACTTTCAGTTTTGTGTAAAAACTTTCGAGTAAATTGACAGATCTTATGTAAATTTTAGCACCACGAATGTCTTTTTGGAACCTAAGTTTTGCTCCATATAATCCCACGCCTGCTTTATCCTCCATTGTTCAAAGTACCGTATCCTCTTCAAAGAAGTAATTATTTGAGTGCCAGGCTCTAGCTCCTATGATTACCTTAAATGGTACTTCGAAGGTATATTCTTTTGGTATTATATCGGATATCGAGTTAAACGCTGGGTCATCTATGAATTCCTTTAGAATATTTTTATGACCAGCTAAATTGTCTGATTTCAGGAAACCCGTTCTGTGCAGCCTAGTAGCACTGAGAGCCGCTTCTTTCCTTACATGCATGTGCAAGGGGAGGAGATCTAACATGACTTCTACGGCTGAAGTTGGGCAGACGTTGTAGTTTCATCTGTACTATCTTTGTCTTGATCTAAGATTCCGAAAAGTTTATTTGAAATGGTTCCAACTATGTTGAACAGTGACCTTTTAAATGAGTTCGTAATATGGTTCCCTTGGTTGTGTATCATAGTCTCCAATTTGTTCAAGTGTTGGTCAAGTTCTGTTATGGCTAATTCGCAGAGTTCCCTTCATTCTATTATTTGAAGGCATAACTACTTCAATCTTGCCAGTGATTGAACATGTCATTATATAATACAAGATTCCATTCATTACTTAATAGGATGATTCTTAAATGGATGAACCTTAATTGGATTCTGATCTTCTGAGTGTGTTCCTACTGCTGACAGTAGTATGGCTACTCTAATTATATATAGTCCTTGTCTGATTAGTAAAAGTTTAAGTCCAAAATGAGGTTTCGGTGGTTTCATAGAAGATTCGTTTACCTTTCGAATTTTTTCCTGAATTTCACCTTGAACATTTAGCCTCTTTCTAGACCTATTAATTTGAAAAGCCAGTAGTTGTTTTTCTGCACTACCTAGATTTGGATAATTTCCAGTTACTGGCTTTATTTTTTAACGTTGTTTTTGTTTTATCTGCTGAAGCTCCCAACATAGTGATTAATGCAGTTCCAAATCTGTGTTGTTTGATGACTTGAATTTATTGATTTATTTGAAATGACTAATTTAGATGATTCCATTTTTTACTCGTGGTCCGTCCGAATCCATTTTAGGACATTTTTAAAATAACACGACAAACAAATTCTTTGGCATCTAAAAATTTTCAAATGCATGCTGGGAATGCGTATTTAACTGACTTCTTGGTATAGACTATTTTCTTGAATCAAAAATTTTTTTGTTTATTTCATATTTCAATATACCGAAAATTCCATAAAATTTTACATTGTTTCAGTTGTTTAAAAAAACATAATTCTTTACATTTAAAATAAACTTTTCTTTCGCAGAGTCTTCTTCATATCAAAATTCAACTTTACACCAGAACAAGCCAATACAGTTGATTCGATTGTTTACATTATATCAGCTGTAGCTAGCCCAATTTTCGGTTTTATAATAGACAAATCCGGAAGAAACGTCTTTTGGGTTTTCTTAGCAACATTCACGACAATTGGATCTCATGCTCTTTTAGCATTCACATATATTAATCCTTATGTTGCCATGGTAACGATGGGATTATCTTACTCGATGTTAGCAAGTAGTCTTTGGCCGCTTGTTGCCCTAATTATACCAGAATATCAATTAGGAACTGCTTATGGAATGTAAGTAATTAACAGTTAATAAGACTGTAAAAAAATATTAATCATTTTTCATCTTAATTAGTTGCCAGTCAGTTCAGAATTTAGGTTTGGCTGTGGTTTCTATTTTATCTGGCTTAATTGTTGATCATAGCAATGGAAACTATCTGTGGTTAGAGCTATTCTTCCTGGGGTGGTTGACTAGTAAGTTATTACGAAACTTCTTAACGAATTTCAATTCCTAATGTTAATATTATCCGCAGTTGCTCTATTAGCTACAATAACAATTTGGGTCTATGACAAAAAAACAAAAGGAAACTTAAATATGTCACCTCACCAAAGACAGGAATATTCAGAT
Organism: Leptarthrus brevirostris; assembly: GCA_964036015.1. Taxonomy (NCBI): domain Eukaryota; kingdom Metazoa; phylum Arthropoda; class Insecta; order Diptera; family Asilidae; genus Leptarthrus; species Leptarthrus brevirostris. The sequence goes on along the minus strand of OZ038375.1, from coordinate 19,395,965 downwards.
CAAATGTAAGTATTATGATACATATCCACTTTACCAAAATATTCAAAACTATTTAGATATGAAAAGTTATCAAGCACTTTTTCAAAATAAAAATCGGGAAGAAAAGAAGAAGTATGGAAGGTATCAATGCTTCTTCATCCTTTTTTTTATAAGTTCTCTGTAATTTAATAATAAAATTATATTTTATTAACAGCACTGCTTCAGCTACCGCCCGACTGATAGGTAGCGATTCTGTGGATGATGTCAGTCCAGAAGATATTCCAAAAAATACATCACTGCGGAATCGTGCGACAAGACGAACGAACGGACACGAAAGCAGTGATCAAGAACCTCTTCTGGATTCATAGTCGTAATTGTTAGGATAATTTAATCAAAACGGATTTGTAAATATATGTTATAAATGATACAATGAATGGACGTAAAGCAGTTTTTGTTATTGACTGTTTTATTTGTTGCTAAATCCTGTAAACATTTTAAGAGGTATTTTTTTTCACTTCGTGTGAGACGTTATTGTAAGACTCATTCTCATTTTATACAGAAGTACTTTGTCTCGTTATTGTATTATTATAGGAGAGTGAACTTTTGTATAAGAGTATATATTTTTTTATTATTTTACGATTAAACTTATTTTTATAATAGTGATAATAAATTTTCCTAAAGTTATAAAATCTCATAAGTGCGTTTACCTTGATTAAAAAGTCAAAATGCCGTTATTTGAACGAATAGTTGAAGCGTAAGTAGAAAGAAGCTCACTACCTACATCAAACAGTAACCGTTTCGGATTTACAATTCCTGGCCAAATTATACCTAACCACTTTTTTATAAATTTATATTTTAACCAACTCATAAAAAATTAAATCATTATACTAACTAAGCCTAAGTTGATTACAGATATAATAATAGTAATCACTTGCCTATAGACATTTTATAAACTCATGAATTTTTGTACTATACAAAGACACATTAACACAACAGCAAAAGGGATGTCGACAAGGATCCTTCGGCTGTAATCACATTCACATTCGGTTTAATATATTATCGACTCAGTGATCTCCGCTATGGGTTTGCCTCACTTTGAACATTTTCATACGCCTTGAATGCCACCTTTCGTATAATATACGACGATACCTCAAAACTACATAACATACTGAAGTCTTTTAAAAACTAGTTTTATTGGAAAAAATCTTATTAAGGCTATAAACACGCATGCGAACGAACATGTGAGACAGCCCTAAATTTGGTCCTGCTGAAATGGAAGGAAGCAATGCAAAGAGAGCAAAAACTATTGGCGTTGTTTTTAGACCTTAAGCGAGCTTTCGAAACTGTAGATCGAGATATTTTAATGAGAAAAATGAAGAAGTATGGAGTAAAAGGAAAGGAATGGTCATGGTTTGATAGCTATTTGTCCGGAAGAATGCAGCGAACTAAGGTAGACAAGGCGAGAGAGAAAGGCAATAAATGCGGGAGTGCCACAAGGTTCTGTGCGGGGTACCCTACTATTTCTTGTTTATATTAATGATATAAAGAGTGTATTGAATGCTGCAATTATTGTATTATTTGCTGATGACGCATTATTGTATGTTGTGGGAGATGATATTAGTGATTGTGTGAATGCAATGGAACATAATTTGCGAGAACTGAGTGGATGGTTAAGAATGAACAAGTTGAAAGTGAACATTAGAAAAACCAAATTTATGACAATCAATTGTGAATTGGAGGGTAATTTAAAAATGGATAGTGATAATGTTGAAAAAGTGAAAAAAATAAAGTATCTGGGTGTGATAGTTGATAACAAATTGAAGTTCAAAGACCACGCGGATTATATATGTGGGAAAATAGGTAAAAAGATTGGTTTTTTTAAAAAGAATACGAAAGTCTCTTTCAATGCTACCGGCAATACAAATCTATAATGTAATAATAAAACCGCATTTTGAGTACTGTTCGTCTGTGTTATTTTTACTTGGCAGTGGAATGATGGACAGATTACAGAAACTTTAGAATAAGGGAATGAGAGCAATTCTTTGTTGCAATAAATATACGCCTATTAAAGTTATGCTGGAGTCATTAAAGTGGATGAGTGTAAGAGAAAGGATTGTGTTAAATGTTTTGTTGTTAATCTTTAAAATGAAGAATGGATTATTGCCTGGGTATCTGAGTGAATATCTGATGTATACAAGGGAAGTGCAGCCGTATGGTTTAAGAAGAGTGAATGAGTTTAGGTTAGTAAATTTTACCACAGTAAGGACACAAAATTCTTTAATTTATAAGGGCCTTAAAATTTACAATAGGTTAAGATATGATAGCAGTGATATGAATGTAGATAGATTTGAGAGATATTGTATAGAATTTATAAAGAGTGAGTGGAATGTATTGATTTGTGATTAAGAAAGAGTTTGAGGTAAAGTTTTTTAAGGTATGAATGAATGAATTATATGTTGTTGTAAAAGAGCATTAATTTTTTGCTAATAAATGATATGAATGAATGAATGAAAATACAGGACACTATCCTAATTTTTGTACAGAACGACTGGAGCTGCAGAGGTGCGAGGGCGGTCACGACTTGACAGACATAATGTCGTTGCATTATAAACAAGTGAAGGCTACCAGGGAATACTTCTACAGCAGCAAAGTGGACGTCTACCAATTACATTACAAACGCCACTCGACCTACACAAAAAAAAATGCTGGATTATGCACAAGTCTCTACAACGCAAATGCTTGGCTAAGCCGAGGTGATTTATTAATTCTTGCTATACAATACAGTCATTAATACGAAGAACTAAAGAAAGCATATCCTTAATGATGTGACAACTGAAAACAACTTTGTCATATCACACAAGAAACAATAAGTATTATCGTACATTTCCACTTTACAAAAATATTTAAAACTATTTAGAATTTAAAAGTTATCAAACACTTTTAATTTCTTTGTAATTGTGTAACGCAATTATTTTTTATTTACATCACTGCGTAACTGCACTATTGAGGTAGCGATTCCGTGGACTATGTCAGTACGGAAGATATTCTACAAAAGCGAGCTTTATGCGGTTTTGAGATCTTTTTTTCTTCCTTTACTATGCTTTCGCTTGTAAGAATAGAACCGAAGTAATACGTTTGTTCGATCATATCTCAACATTAGACCATAGCAAATAAATAAAACTGAAGTAGGCCGACTGACCAATGTGTTTTATCGAAATCATGCCGCATAATAATCATGTGGAAATAGTACTAATCAACATGCTTATTTTTTTTTATAATGACGCCAAAGCTCAAGTATTGAGAAAGTATTCTTAAAACTAAGTATTGAAACTACATAGTACAACCCCTATTGTATTGAGAGTATGTTTTCACTCAAAATCATATGATATGGCTGTTCCACTGACATGTATTAAACTGAACTGACTTATAAGCTATCTCATATGGGTACAATTTTACTTTCAGTGGAGGAAAACAATTTTTAATCTCCAACGTTTACTGTGAATTTGCAGCCATTCAGAGTAGAATATAATAACCAAATATATACGAAGAGACATATTTAATTTTAATCTTCTATATTGCTGTAAGGAAAATGTAAAAATCATTGGAATTACTGGAATACAAATTATAAATAAAAGGTTGTTTTAGTCTGGATAATGCTTACCCAGAAAGAGACGTAAGATGATTGTGAATATTGTCATCTATTTCTAACTTCAGCATTTAATAGGCGACATGACGTTTGCAATTAAGAAAACCATGTTGAAAAAAAAGATGCTTACCCAGAAAGGGACAACTAGCGAAAAGTGATACCATTTTCTTGAAGAAATTTCATGGCACCAGTCACTCCAGTATTATATATCTCAGTGGGCTGTTCGAATATTGCTTAACAGAACAAATCTATTCAACAGCAGGTTACATATTTGTTTATTTATAATAATACTCAATACTGCAACTTTAAGCATCCTCAGGAACTTTTTGAAAATCTTCCAGAAGACACTGGTAGACTGAGATTCTTACTCACTATAAACAACTCTCCGTGAATTAACTGAAACAAAGCACATAAAAGCGGGTCCTCCCAAACTCCTTCAGAGGGTGCCAACTGAGTTCATCCTAATGTCGCCTTTACCTCTATTCCTGTGGGATACCTCGCACATTCTAGGGTTCTCTATTACACAAACTGATTCCAAAGTGCACGCTATTGTGAAAGCACGTTTGTTACTAAGAAGTGCGTAAATTTTAAGTAAAATCATATTCTCTATTTATATAATTCTATAAATTTTAAATAGACTTGCATACCGGGATTTATTGAAGAGGATACTAATGTTCAGTTGGTATGGCAAATGTAACTATCAGAAAATTCAATAAGCTGCAGCAAGCACGTGCAAGCAAAGCAAACAAAACTTGTTAGCTGCTCTGACTAAAAAGCCAGTACAGGAAAATGATCTTTAAATAGTAAGTGAATTTGATATATTAATAGACGATTTAACTATTGTAGTTTTTTCTGTAGTTTTCGTCAGCTCTTAGAACATGAAGCATAGTTGTATCATAGTGCAAACGTGTGTTTTAACGTTCAAGCAGATGCGACTGTAGATCGCTTACGATTGAATGCTCGAACGCGCCCCAGACTTCACAAACATGTAATAGAGAACGAGGAAACATTTTAGTTTCGAATTAAGTACACTTTCGAACGGCAAGCAGTTTAATATCGTAATAGATAATTACCCTCCTGTTCGCATCCAAAAGGTGAAGTCCCACTAGGCTGAATCTGCCTGCTTTATTAAGATGATACCCGAAGTCAAAAGTGCTGTCAACCATCAGGGTCACCCTATCCAAGTAAAGGATATCCATTTTGGTTGCTCTATTGGTCATCTTCAAGGTCATCTTGGCCTTTCTGCAAGAGTCCATGTTGCTCCACTGTCTCCAATGTTCCTTCTTAGCTAGCGCATGCATTTATCATACCTGTCACCAATCCTTTGGATAAGGCAGTGAAGAGTTCCGGGCCGTAAAAATTCGAGGCTAAGCCATTTTCTCGTTTCGAATGATTCCCGAGTTCCCTTTCACCCAGGCGAGTATGATTTAACACTTACGTTGAGTTTAAGAACATACTCCAATGTAAGAGAAGAATTGAGCTCCATTCGTGACATACACTTTCTTCCGTGCAAAATATAAGTTTACGTTAGAAGAAAGAATGTAAAGTGAACTTAAGGAAGAAAACAGGTCATTCGTGGATAGCTGATATGTAAGCTGGAAGCGCTTTAAAGGCAATCGTTAGAGTCGTGCTACAACTTCGGCCATTACAAAAAAAGGACATATCAGTGGACACATGCAAAAGGAAAATAATAAAACTAGGATACAGTCTTTATTAGGTGAATTTAGATTACCAATCAAAAAACAAAAATGTAACTGCAAAATTTTAAATGGGCAATGCAGAAGCCCCTACTCACCACTGACAAAAGAAAGCACGTCTAAATTGGGCAAAATATCACAAGGATTGCCATTACACAGTAGAAATCTGTGATATCGAGTGAGAAATAAAAGGTCCACGTTTGCGTAGGTGATGAGAGGAAGGTAGTTATTCGTACTCGGGACGAAAAATTCCATAAGAACTGTTTAAGAAAAACAGTTAAATTTTCTCCTTCATTGATGGTGTGGGGTTGTACGTCCGGCAAAGGTGTGGGACAATTGTGTTTTATAAATGATAAGGAATTTTGGAGGAAAAGATCCTGCCTTCTGTCAGAAAATTTTAATCGCCTAAAAGAGAATACATCTTTCAACAGGACGGAGCTTCTTACCATACAGCAAAATCCACAAAATGTTGGTTGAATACCCATAACATAACATTGCTACAATCGCCATCGAGTAGCCCAGTCCTTTGACCAATTGATTCTCTTTGAGGTAAAATAGAAAAAAAGCATGAAGAGATATCCAGCTAAAACGCGACAAAACTAGGAAACGTTACGGCGCGTTAAAATGGGAGAGGGGGTCAGAAATCTTCAAAAACTGCGTTACGTAATACTTGAACGGCCCCTAAAGTAGATTCCGAATCACTGAAATTTTCTCTGCAACCCACCATGGCCCTTTAACCGTTATCTATTGTCAGCAGAAAACAACCATGGGTGTCGGTCGATGGGATTCGAACCTGGGACCTTCGGATTGGAGTTCCGACGTGTTATCACTTAATCCACCGACATTGTGGGTAGTATAAAGGCCAACATATTCGTTTTGTACACTGAGGTATGCCTTCCCAGCGCCTGATGATGAGATACGCTCAGTTCCTCTGAACAGATACCCTGCACAAGCTCCCATATCAATTCTGTATTCATCCGCGTAGATGATGGCGTCAGCCTCCAAGTTAACGGAAAGTGATAATGTGAGATAAGCATTTCGTGATATTTATCGATTATCATCATATCAGGTTCCTTAACCCCATGCTTTATGAAGTTCAAAATTTTCCTGTGCCCAAGGATGGTATAAAATCTATGCAAGTTTCCGTCATGGTCTAATCGAAGAACTGTTTTTTTGCTGTAGTTTCCATTACATAAAGATTCAACGGCCGCAGTCCTAACAGTGCTTCCAACACAGGTGCGAGTGTTATGTATACGTTTGGATCTTGCTCAGTAGTGGTTTGGCAGGCGTTTGCGGAGCTTTTGGCCACCAAACTACAGACGCATATGAGATGATGCGTCTTACCATCATAGTGTAGATCCAGTATACTTCTCAAGAATTAGTGGTTTGAAGAAAGAAACAACAATTTTTTGAATAGGTGTAGCGAATAAAGAGGCCGTTCCCATGTCGCACAATGAGTTATGAGAGAGAATTTAACTTTAATGATTCTCCATCACCTTTTAGTATAGTGACTTTAACTTTTCTTAATATAAACAATGTTTTAAATAAAATGTGAAGAATGTATGTTGTTACGCGGTATAATTTGCCCGTTCATTTATATGTTTTAACTGAAGTAAGGCGTCTTGATATGGAAAACAAAAGGATATTAGAATTCGGCTTCCACATTTCAATTTGTTCGATATTAATGAATTATTTTGTCTCGAATTTTAAACTTATTACAAAGTATAAATATATGAAACTCTATATAAGCCTGGTGACAGGGCATGTGCGATTAAAGGCTTATTAAGAAAGAATAGGCAACGCAGACTCTGTGGGGAGGAAGAAAAGACAGTTTTACACGTTCTCAACCAATACCCGGCATTGACGCAAAGGTCTAGAATTTTAGGGCAGACTGCGAAAAACTTGCAGAATTGAGGCACAGACTTTTGCGAAAAACTTGTAGAATTAGGCGTATTCGAAAATTCAGTTGGCTGCAGCAAACGGCAATTTAAATATACGAACATATGTAGCTTTAAATATATTGAGTCGATTGAAATCTCGAACGCGCCTGTAGATAAATTGGGTTACAAATTGATTATATAATATGTTATGGGTATAAGCTGGCTCGAAAATGGACCCTAGGGAACATTGCCGAGCGGGGGGCATACAACGGGCTATTAAGGCTGAGTGTAAGGGAGACAAGAACCTCCTACCCACCGAGGAGACCAACCAACTATGTATCGATAGAGAAAGAAATCTTAAAATTAAAAGTGTTGAAAGCTGGACGTTCTGCAAATATTTTATTGAACCTGGCCAACTGCAGAACTAAACGGTCATTACTGCAGTTATAATTTTACTTTAGATATCTTCAACATATTTTTTATTGGAACTAATTTTCTTTATCTAGTAATACTGGATCGCTTAGAAGAAATGATTTCCTAAAAATAAGCCACATAAAGCCGGACCTACAACTTAATCCAGAAAGTATCCAGAATAACGTACTTTCCGGTATGCTTTGCTACACAAGATATAATTAAATTACCGGTATAGATGAAAAAACTCCGTATAATCAAGTAAGACGTTACAAATAAGTTATGTGATTTAGTCACAATTCTGCTTTTGCAATAAAAAATATAAAAACTCACAATTAACGTACAGAGAAACTAAATAAAGAAAATACCTTACACGTCTAGTCATAAAAGTTGAATACGATAAAAATTGAAAGAGTAATATTATGACAATTATTGAAAATAGTACAATTTACTGTTTAACAAAAGTACTTAATATAAAAGTAGGCAGATTTCCCTCTAACTCTAAAATAAGTTTAATACATCATAAATTCATTATAAAAATTAAATTCCTAAACATTTGTAAAGATTTTGAATATTTTTAGACTCACCCTGTAATTTAAATTTACCGCATGTGTGTGTTGGATGCTTCATCCAGTCGAAAAACTGAACTCGCGCTTGTCAAATTTAGAGGAATTAAAAGGTAATTGTTGGCAGATTTTAACGTTTAATGCCGTTTAATAATATATTAAAGTGTTTACAAGAAATGCATACATGAAGTGTTATTAGAATTTGTTACGAACAAAGTGCGACAATTGCAAAATTCCGCGATTTACATTGATAATTCTTGCCCACTATGAGATTTTTCTTTGTCGATTCTCTTTTTCTTACATCTCTTTTTCTTCTATTTTGCATCAATCAGACGAAGACGACAGCAACAGTGGATGAGGGATTCCAGTATTTGAGTATGTCGAATGTCAGATGTTGCGATTTTGTGTAAATTTACAGTTAAATTCCTCTCCGTGACCGCTTATAGTACGCTTGCCTCAAGCTTATTACCAAATAAAAACAATCCGGCGTTTGAGTTTTGAATTTATGTGATATAAACGACAAATTGGGATTACGCGCTAATTGCCTGACATCGCTACTTGTATTGCACACGTTTTTATTAATAATTTGTGATTGAATCTCGCAGATATTCATTAAATGTTTAACAAATTTGCACATCAAATAATTTGTATTAAATTAACAGTAATCGATGAATTTCTGGTCGTAAGGGATAGTGCGTAAATTGCCCATTCCAGAAATACCACTGACATGACAATTGGGATTTGGGTTGGGAATCAATCATCAGCTGATTCTCGCACTCGCATATTTCAGTCCAACATTGGCGTGTAGTAGGAGGTTGAAGTGCTTCTAGCTCTGTACGGTGTTGTTTTAATTTGTTTCTTTAATTACTTAATTATAATCACTACGTGCATTGTAGTGCTAATCATATGTACCTTCACATTTTTGTAGATTGACTAACTCATCTAAATATGGATGAGTTAAAAAGAAATGGTGGAGCACTTTCTTTTCAAGTGGAAATTCTTTTAATTTACTTTAGTAGGGCTTAATTAAATGAGAAATTTCTAAAGAGTGGCTCATGTTTATGCTTCTTGAATTACCTAGTATAAATAGGATCATTTAAAACCACATGGCAAATTTTAAATTGTTAACTAGGTGAATTTTTCTTTACCTTACTTTCTTAGTCCGGTTTTTATGAAGGAATGCGCTGTGCCAATTTTTTGATTCGCTGGTTTTGCATTCATATTCTGCGGTTTTTGTAACAATTCATAAACATGGAGAAAATAACAAGGTTGCTTTCTGAAGCCAATTACATGCCGCCAATTAAATTGTCTATTGAAGCATTAAACAAACTAATTTGCTTAACCATATTTACTTTTAATGCTGCTTCGTTAACTAGGTCTTATTGCACCTCTCTAATATCATAATTTTCGGATTACCTAATTACTAAAGAATTTTATGGATTTGTCTGGCGCCGGTGTCTAAGTTTATGCAAAAAGTTTGTCCATAATTTCGTATCAAGTAGGATCTGTCTTCTGTTCTTGTTGCAGTCTTAACTTATTAATTGTAGGGAAAATAGAAAAAAAAATAATTTACAACAATTCTGATATTTAATAGGTCTACCAGTATTCAAAGTCGGGTTTAATCATTATATTATATACATTTACTGCAGACATTGGTAAAACTTTCGCGGTCACCTGTTATTTTGGCGATAAAAAATCCAAAACTAGACCGATCTTCATGATCTTTTTTCTTTTATGACCTCATTAACTTTTTATATTTTTCTTCGTAATCTAATCGACAAAACTACTAAATAAGTGAAAAAAAACTGTAAAAATTACTTTTTTTAAACGATTTTTTGTAAAATTTTTTAAAGCATATTCAAACCCAGCGGAAGGTTCAGTTAATAAAGCAACTAAAAGCCTATAATTAATACACCTCTTCCTCCCAGAAAGTGTAATAAAAATTTGAGGGAACGTGTTGCGTACATGGATCCGTGTACTCCGTATACTCCGCGATGCGAATAGACGCTGCTTAAAAAACAATTTTTTTTTAATTTCTGACGTAAATCCTAAAGGTAAATCCGCCGTAAAAACGAACATTTAAAAAAATCATGAAGATCGGTCTAGTTTTGGATTTTTTATCGCCAAACAACCAGGTGACCGCGAAAGTGTCACCAGACATTAAGCTTATTTTATTTCATAAATGTTTAAAAAGGAAATCTTAGACATTTTTTTGCACAAATAATTCACGTAGCTTTTAAAGTTTAACTTGTAGTCTATTACTGCACCGAGGTACTTAATTTCATTTACACATTCAACCTGTTCATTTTCCAAAAAAAATTGTTATTTATTTGTAGAACCGATAACCATTGCCTTTTTCTGATACAGTAAGCTTAAGTCTATTCATATTTAACCAGTTACTAAAGGTCCGTTCAAATAGGTGGTTTTGCTTGACCGTATATGGACTCGTGGTTCACGGCTTGTGGTTATTTGGCATATACAGTGGCGAAAATAATTAGAAACGGTGACTTGTGGCACACAAATGTAAAATATTCCGCACATATTTAATAAATATTCCGCTCAAAGTATTGAAATTTAAAAATATTGAAATGTTCTCCAGTGTATGGTGGTATTTTCCATAAAAAACTCTCTTTGTGTTCTCGTACAGAAAAACAAATACCGTTAGGGCAGCAAAGTAACACCGACAGCTAATTAAAAATATTTGCAAAATTTTACGTTTTTAGACACAAATGTTCGTGTAAAATTACGAGATTATTGTCCTTGGTGGGCACAGTTTCGAAGTGATATAGTTTTGTGAAACGTGAATATTTTAAACGCTGTATTATATGTATCGGAGAAATTGAAGTTATTTCCTATGGGTAAGACAAAAAATTGCACGTCAGAAGAAAGAGCAATTATCTTAAATTAAAGAAAATAGAACTATTCCTATGCAGAGATAGCCAGAAAATTAAAAAGATCAACAAAATGGTATTTGATGCGCTTAAACATTAGGAAAAGAAAGAAAAGGCCACGAAGGACAGCAGCAGCAAAAGACAGGAAAATTATCCGTTTATCTAAGCAAGACCCCTTGAAATCGGCTGCAGACATTACGAAAGAAGTACTCTCCGAAGAAGCAACCACAGTATATGTGCGAACAGTACAACACCGCTTGGCTGAACATAATCTACATGGCCGAGTTGCTCGCGAGAAGCCACTGTTATCCAAAAGAAACCGATTGGCTCGGTAAATATTTGCTCGTGAACACAAATTGAACTCCAAAGCGTGGAAACCGGATTTTTTTGGTCGGATGAAAAAAAAATTAACCGAATGAGATCAGATGGGAGGAATGCCGTCCTCCTGGAAAAGAGTTCGCTCACAAATACACAAAGCCTGTAGTAAAATTTGGAGGGTTTATAATGCTTTGGGGGTATTTATGATCAAGTGGTGTTGGTTCAATTTATAGTGTGGAGGGTAAAATCAATCAGAATCAGTACCTTTATGTTCTTGAGAATGTAATGGAACCGTATGCGGAGGAAAACTTGCCTGTCACTTGGAAATACCAGCAGGATACCGACACAAAGCATACAGCTAAGAGGGTTAAATAGTGGTTCAAGTCAAAAAGTGTGGAAGTACTGGAAGGGCCATCATGCAGTCCAGACTGAAACCCTATCGAACACCTTTGGGGGACTCTTAAACACGAAGTTTCGGAAAAAATATGGTAAAATGGAAGAATTGCTTACCGCCTTTAAAGCGGCTTGGACCGTAATACCCCTTTCTACATGTCAGAAACTGATTGAATCGATGCCAAGGCGATGTGCAGCGGTTTTGCAAAATAATGGATGGCCAACAAAATATTAGGTAACAGATGTAGAAAATCAATTATAACTTTATTATAAAGCTTTCTATTTTACAGATTATAAAAACGATAACAAACCGTTTCTAATTAGATGACCGCATTGAATTTAATTTTTTTATATTGTTTCTCTCAAAATTTTATTAACATATCAAGATTATGAAAAAACTTATATAAGGTATATAGAATATACTGAATTACAAATAAAATTTTATCTGTTTTATTAATGAAATCTTGTATTTTCATTTAAATAACATGCACTTTACTTTTCTTAGCACATCGTTTCTAATTAGTTGGCCGCCACTGTATATACGTCTGTATACTCAGTGACGCCACTTTGTTCGTATGTAAAAAAAATATGTGTAGTGTAGATATACAATATAAACTGAGTCGTGAGTCACGGCTTAAAAGTTAGGACTTTTAATTTGAACAAAAACTTAATGTGACGTAACGCGCCTACCTCCCCTATTTAAGTCTTCTTGAAGTTTAAGCGTACAATTGCATTAACAATCACCAGTTATGTAAATCAAAGTGTAATCCGCGAATTGTACCACTTTTGATTTTTTTTGCACTAGTTCCATGTCATTTATATAAAGAAGAAATATTATTTAGGCTAGTATTGTCCCCTGAGGAATCCCGATTGTCTTATGTTAATGCAGAGTTCATAGGTAGACCAAGGTTTTTTACGACGCATGAAAAGGGAATGATGTTTATCGAGTTAAGAGATATTGGTATCTGGTAGATTTAGTAGCGGTCATAAAAACTGCAGCACTTGGTTGGTTTGCAAGAGTGGGAAGATGTCCGTCTTGCACTTAACTTATTGGATAATTTACTTATATCGTGACCTTTTTACTTCTGCCTAAATCTTCTTTCCCGCATCCCCTATTCTAATTTTTTTGGCACGAGCCCTTGTCTTCCATGCTTTGTCATGACGCCAACAAGATGTTTCAATTTGGTCTTGTTGAACTTGATAATCTTTTCGGAAAAAGAATCTTTGCATTAAGAGTTCCCAAAACGCTTTTGTATTTAGCGACATCGGATCCCTCCCACTTTACTTTGTGCCTTCTCGTCACCTATTTCATGATTCCTTTTTTGTATTCCTGCATGGGCATGCTTAGGTTGTAACACTAACATTTTTTTAAAAAAGGCATCCAGATACTCTAAATGTAATGCATGCATGATTTTCAATAAAAGTGGATCCCTACTGCCTATTTTTGTTGATTTTACAACAAGAAATGCTCTATTTGAAGAGACATGGGAAATAGAAAGACTCTATCGCCAAATTTAACATTATCTTTATCATTTATTGTATATTTAAAAAAAATTTACATAACAGCTCCACAAAAATCAATTGAATTTCGTTAGTACTCATCTTTCACTGAAATTGCAATATAGTTTCAATACCGAGTGCTGCCTCCACGTACCTTTATTACGTCTTGTATCCTTGACGGCATCAACCAAATTTCGGACATTCTCCATTGAAACTTCTTTGAACCATAGTTTTCCGATGATCGTATGATCAGCTCCTGTTTTTTCCTTGGTTTATTGACTGCTACCTTGGTTTTGATAATTAGCCATAAATTTCCGGTCAGATTCAAATCCGGCGAATTTCCTGGCCATTCCATATGTTCAATTTCATGCTGCTGGAGAAACTCATGAACCTGGAAAAATTTAAGAAAGGTCATGCAATCAGAAAATTATGACGAACTGTCCTTTTAACAAAGTAAAGTTTAATTAAATCAATTAACTTACTGTTTTGGGTCGATGACACTGGGCGGAGTCATCCCGGAACACGACACTGCGTATTTAGGAAAAATAATGGTATTAAATTTTCCCAGATGACGTCGCAGTGCTTCTTGACGTTCATCATTCTAATCACCATCGTTGGCCCAAAAAGAAGTATGAAAAGCACGCTCACACCATTTAACCTTCAGGGTGCTTAACTGTTCTTATCAGGCATTCATCACTTAATCGCTCCCCTTGTTTTGTACGCACATATGGCAAGCCATCTGAGCAGAACAGGTAGAATTTGCTCTCGTCGAACCAAATTACTTTCCGCCAATCCCCTGATGTCCACGTTTCAAACTTTTTCGCCCACTGAAGTCGTGCCTACTTCATTTTCTGCAATTGCAAAATCTCAGACGAATTTCAACCTCTTGAATCGGTTTCTCAAACTAATCCGCCGTTTTTCACGATCGTTTTTCTAGACGGTCCTGTGCCCCTCTTCCAATTCCAAAAACGCCATCATAGGTACACACAGATAAAAGCGGTAATTACCTGTTCTTCCGGGCCTATATTGAGGGTACTACAGTTTCTATGCCCGTAGCTGTAGTATCTTAATTGTGTCTGTATATGATTTGATTTTGTTTTCCCTGCTTTAGAATGAGTTTGTTTGACTGCGACGATTTAGATATTTCACTCTACACAAAGCAACCTCAAGCAAGCCAACAGGGTGAGATAAGTAAATCTGTCGTCAGCATAAATGACAACTTTGAAATGTTTTAAGGCCGCAGATCGTTAATAAGATAAAAAGAATTGAAGACAAAATAGCTCCTTGGGCTTATCCGCTTGTAACTCTATTAAAGACAATGTTGCACAATGGGACCTAACAGCCTGCTAACGGGAACTCTAAAAATTGTTTGCCAACACAGTACTCTAGTGAATTCCTGGTTTTCAGGTCTAAGAATAAGGAATGCTGCGCAAAAAAAATTTGGATCTACGATGCGTCTCCAGAGAGTAAATAAAGTTTCGTTCGGATATGAAGGGGATTCATCTTGTTAAATTTCTTCTTAGTGGTGAAACCGTGAATGCTGTTCGAATGAGATGAATGCTTAGTTAAGAAATTGTCTTACTTCACGACAACGCTCGGCCCCATTCTGCTGTTGTCACTCAAAGTAAATTTAGGAATTTGGTTGGCAGCAGTTCGATCTCCCCCCTACAGCCCAGACCTGGCACCATCTGACTACCATTTGTTCCTCTACATGAAGCGTCACCTTGCAGGTTAGCGCTTTCAAGGCGACGACGACACAAAAATGATGTTGGTCATCACTGGCGGAAACTTTCTTTGAGGACGGTGTAGATAAGTTCACCACCCGCTACGGCAAATACATCGTTGGAAGTATGTAGAAAAATAGTTCAAGTAATAATTCATTCATTAATATAAAAATCAAATTGGCTTGAAAAAAATATCTATGGTCTTTCTTTTTCAAAACGGAACTTACTTTCAGGACATGCCTCGCATTTGACAAACATAGGTTACTTGTTTGTGCAGCCCGGCATTACTAAAATTCTTCCCGAGTTTTTTGACCGGGAGAGATAGATAAAGTTTTGACTGGTAATAAGAAACTTTATAAATAATGAAATAGGGGCATTTCGGAGTCTACGGGATCGCTGCAATCATTACTTCCAATAGGAATACAACACGTCACGTTTACATAACATACATCGGATACTTTTACCAAACAAGGAGGATCACGATATATGCCGTATAGGAACATGTTTATTATGGAGGTAAAAGATGTTGTTATCGATTACACCAAGTTGGCAAGGAATCTCTTAAATATCCTCTTTATTCACATGCTTATAATCTTTGTAATAAATTGGCTGAGTAGCAGTAGTTTCTGAAAATTGCATATAAAGTATATCATTAGATGGAAAACAAGATTTCGCACCTAAAGCGAATTAAAACAATTGAGTCAAAAAAATTTCTGTCTTTTAAATACTAATAAAAATTACCTACTAGTCGCAAACCGGATGATTAGGCCTAAGAGATTTTAGTTCCATAATAAACACTCTCTTTAATTTTACAAACTTATTGTAAACCAAGATGCAAATCTAGACAAGTAAAACTTTGTAGCGATCTACAACTGTTATCTTTCTTCTTTACTATACAATTTATATAGATTTACCTAGTGTAGTAGCAGTTTTGGTGACCTTAAAATATCAAGAAAAAATCTTGTTAAAACTTATTTTACTTACATAACAGGATTTTGTGGCTCTTACTCATTTCAAGTAATACTTGCGATGATGCAGATAAAATCTCTTATTTGTTTGGTTTTTAACAAGTTATTCTTATACAAATAAATAGAACACAAAGTAAGATTTTCAAAATTTTTATTTGCAAAATGTGTGTTTTGCGTCTCGATATGTCGAGAATGTAATAAATATACAGTTAAATTATGATTGTTAATAAAATTAATTTTGTAAACAAAACGCTAATAATATCAAATCTAATAAAGTTAATTGTGATCAAGTTAAAATAAGAACATTTTCTATATATTATTGATTAATTATATAGCAGCGAATAAGAGCTTCAGTATCAGTGAACCTGTGTGCTTACACCTGTAAGCTAGATAAGAATACCAGGAGATATCTGTTTATGCAATTTTTGTACTTGGTTATATGCAATCTGGACACTTTTAGATAAAACTTTTTGATTTAACCTCGACACCCAAGTAAAATGATCTTTGTTTACTTTATTTTATTAGGAGTGATAATTCTGTCTAGGTGGTTATAGATATCTTGTTAAAGCACTCAACTGATGCGCTAACATATGAATCTCTAGTAGTCAAGTTTCCACTGAAAGGCAACACGTTTTTTTCCAGCAAAAACATTAATGGAAGTTTGTGAATATGTATTTTGAATTTTTCACATAAAAGGTTTATGCTTTTATTAATGGAATTTTCCTACAGTTGTATATTCGCTAAATTTACGTGGAGTATGGGTGTTAATTAATAAATTATATACTAAATTAATGTTGTTTCCAATATTTTCTCTATTTTTAATTTTTCTAAGGTATTTAAATATTTCGTTTTCTTTTTAGGGGGAGGTGCGAACGAAAGATACGCTTGTGTGCAAACAAGATTTTGTAAAAATTTATTTTACAAAGTGATACCTTTAAACAGTTTTTAAATTATTCACAAAAACACAATAAACCAAAAATATAAACAAAAATGTCCCAAATAGGACGAACAGTAAAAAATTTAGAGGCGCCACGACCACTTAAATCCCAATCACGGTCGCCAATAAAAAATTTTATGCTAATTGAAGACATTATACAGTTAATTGAAAGTGTGGCAATGACTCTAGCCTCTGGAATAAACAATCCAGAATCAATGGCAATGTTAGTACAAAACTTACGGGTTCATGGTCCTCAATTAGAAACAATTTCAAAAGATACATTAGATAGAGCGTTTGTTACATTTCGTAATGCCTCACAAGATGAAAGACTGAACATAATGACAAGACTTAATTTGCTCGAACTAATTGAATTGCGAGCAAAATCGTGGCAGGATGATGGCATTAACACATATTACAAACATAAGGCAACTAATGTTGAGGTAAGTGAGGGATTATTAAAATAAAATGTACTCTAATATTATGATAATGTAGCCTGAAGGCGGTGCAAATGCAAATACAATGGTTGACCAAACATTGATGAGCACCTCCCCCACGTCAATGGCTGGAGTAAATGCGACACATCTTCTCGGTCCAGGAGAATTAATTCGAACATCTGGAAAGTTCCCAAAACCTACAAAGATACCTGGAAAAAACTACTCAAAAGACGAAGTTGTAATAAGAAATGCAGATTCTGGAAAAGGTTTGTATGAAAAATAATTTCAAAATTTCAATAAAAAACTTTAAAAAAGATTTATTTAAAATTTGTATGATTTTATTTTTATTTTATTTTTTCAAAATTGTTTAATTTTTATTGCAACAATTAAAGTAATGGGAATTAAGGGAAGACGTGTCCACATGATTGAGGAGTTGAGTGAAACAATAATTTCCTTCCAAAGAGGTAAAAAGCAATAAACGCAAAACAGAATTTGTAAGAATTGTATGCGATTTATAGTAAATAATATATTGCAGTCTATGCACCATATGATCAATCAAAACATATTAATCGCATCATAACTTCATATTATTTTATAATTGACAATATTTTGTATTTGTGATATTGCACGCAGCTTATTTTCCTTATGTTTCTCATACATAACATCCACTAGGGTTTCAATATAAATACTTTTTGTGCTAAATGTTGTCATAATCGTTTGAAAAATTAACTCAGCTTATGCTTTATTAATGTCACTCTGCAAAAATAATTGTACAGTGACAAGAATTTGTATGTAAAATGACGAATTCGATGGTTATCAAGCAGATATACATAAATAATAAATATTTTCATTAAGAGAGGAAGACATACTACATAAAATTAACGATTAAGTCATAATCATGCCTGTTTGCCTATTTTTTCGCTAAGAAAGTCTCAGTGTTAAAATTTTTAACACCAACAGACTTGAGTAAAAACTTTTTACAGAGTACGCCATCTTACTAAACGTAATGTTTTAGGACAGGTAGTTTAAGTGGTTAACTTTTTTTTTAGAGAGGATTAAACCACCATGCATATTTTATTACTACCGTAGACACCGCTTATAAGCGACATTGAGGAAACCATCAAAATTCTGTCGTTATATTCCATTGTCGCAGTAAATCAGTCAGATAAAAAGTTTGGTTTATTGAATAAAAAAACACTTTTAATTGAAATTTAAGAAAGTTATGTATATAAAAACAAAAACACTTAAGAAGCAAAAGTAAATATGACGGGATGAGAGTAAAAGTGACCTATTTATAAGGTTCGGGCAAAAGTGGCTTAAAAAATGTTCCGCGCAAAAACGAATCGGTGAGATTCCGGGCAAAAACGAATCGTAGAAAATTTCCGGGCAAAAACGACTTAACTATTTAATTGCATTAACTTTGCATTACTTTTTGTAGTTAGTAGTAGTAGTTGCCCTGACATTTTCTACGATTCGTTTTTGCCCGGAATCTCACGCGATTCGTTTTTGCGCGGAACATTTTCTAAGCGACTTTTGCCCGAACCTTATAAATAGGTCACTTTTACTCTCAGCCCGTCATATGTCCATATATATATAGGTTATATACCACATAGCCATATAAAAATATGCAGTTACATATTACATTTTCACAAAACGTCTGTGTGTGTTTCGATTTATTCTACCTAACGATATGTCCGTTAAACAATGCAAAACGCTCCAAATTCTAATCAGATCTTAATGCTTGAGATAATAAAATCAATACTGCAATTTTCGCCGGATTCCTCTAAAATTTGCTCAGTTGTTAGCTGCTCCGTAGCGATAGATCATCGACCACTGATATAAATTCTTCCCAAGTTGCTGCCATGTCTAAGATATCGCGTAAATTTAGCAATACGTCACTGTCAGGCAGATCTACTGCTAGTTGTTTGTGGTATTTCATCCTCAGAGTTGAAATTGGCATTGAAGTCAACTTCATTTCACGCAAGAAATCCACATGCAACAGTTCAACAACAGTTCCTAATTGTATTGCAGGAAACTTGATCCCATGCTCTTGTAACCGTTTAATAGTATCTAAAACATTTAGCTTGAAAGTTTAGTTTTCTTCTAATTCTCTGATTATTCGTGTAACCTGAAAAATTGCTAAAATTATGATAGTGCTTATAATACCTTGATTTAAAGACTGACATATCGATGTTGTGTTTGGAGGTAGAAAAGGTAAATTTATGCATTTTATGTTGTTCAGATAAGTGGTCCAAGACAGGAGAATATTTTTCTTTCGCCTATAAAGTTAAGAACCCCATTTCCTTAAATTTTTTTTAAAAAAGCAGTGACAGCATCCAAGTCTTTATGTTAATCTTTTTCTTTTGTAAGCAGCTAATCCCAATGCCAATGATTCAGTATCTCAAAACGAAAAAAGGAACCCTTATAGGATCACTTCATTGTCCGTCTGTCCGAAAATCATTTGTAGTTATATCACATGAAAAAATATTACGGAACCCTCGGTGCGCGAGTCAAATTCGCACTTGTCCGGTTTTTTGTTTTGGGAATGGTTGCAGGCTTGGATTGCTGTAGTAATTTGTGGCCAGTTTCCTCAGGCAATATATTGACCCGGTTAACTACTTATGGATTTATCCATAGCAATCTCATGGTGTTTGCAAATAATTATAAATGAAAATGTGAATATGATAACCAACAAATGAATTATTAATAGCCTGATTAACAAAAATTTGGCAAATACTAGTCTTTATTAATTTTTACAACTTTTTGTGCACACAACCTACTTACCTAAGCCGACAGAGAAGAAGTGACATTACATGATTACGTTCAAACCGTCGATGATATGTGTAACTCTAAGCTATAGTAATTAAGTCTTACCAGCACTGGGTCAAGCTAGAGCAGATATTAGGTCTGTTTAATGAGCCCGAAACTAGAGCAGAGTAAAACAGAGCAGCTTTTAATGTTCATTCGTATTGAATATGTGTTTGGTCTGAACAGGAAGCCTACAAATGCGATATCTCCGAGAAAATTACAAAATTACTGAATTATAATTTTTTTCCCCCTCAAATTAACATCCAAATTCAAATATCGCAAATGTCACTTGCGTCTATTTTGAGAGTTTAAGGTTTAAAAAGCAGTTCTAAACTGAGCTAACTCAGCCTCATAGGACCCTCGTCAGATCAGTTTAAAGCAGCTTCCAGGTGTCGCACAGCCAACTAGCTGATTCTGGGGCATAAACACCGGCGTTCGCTGGATGTGTTACGCTAACAAACAATAGCTATGTTTTTTTCATCTGGTTCACAGTCAGGATCTTCACGTTATCCACATATTAGGTTCAAGATCACAGACCTGGTAATTTAGTCTTCAAATATTCTAATAGTTTTCTATTTTTCTAATTAGACTTTTCAAACGTGACTGAAATCCTATTTTATAGCTCCAATATTGTAGCCATTTTCATAATAATTGTGCTTAGTAAATAATGTTTATGTAATAATAAATATAAGTAAATTATAAAATAACTGAAATTTATTTACACTCAATATCACAAACTCTTTATTTTTTTGTAAACTACCACAATCCGATTTTGACATTCCAACTGGGTAGCTAACCCACATAGTTTTTTTTTCAGATTGCCATGAGTTTGACCATGAATCAGATGAAAAAACACAGCTAATGTAAGATCGATCCCTCATTCGGGTACATTTAGATTAACAATGAAATAGACATTTTGGTTTTTTCTGGGAAAAAATTTGTTTTTTGATTTAGAATTACAGTGCCAATCATATAATCCTGCTTTTGTCTTCGTAGTAGAACATTTAAAAAAAGAGGAATGCCAAAACCACCGTAAACTACAAGCCATGAGTTGACGGATTTCACGCACACACATTAGGGCCAAAGTGGGCTGAAATTTCCTTTGATTTACATTGCTTCTTGTGGCAGCCGGGAGGTGATTTTTCTTTAAACTCAAATTAGTGTCTAAACTATTACTGTTATGAAAAAATTGTTCTGTTCTACCTAAGGTAAACAAAACAATCTTTCGAATGAAGCATAAATATTCATTTCATACCCTATTTGAGAAAATAACAGACATTTTTAAGCCTTAAAATGCGGAAAGGTAGGGAGGTGGAATTTTAAAGAAAATACGAGCGCCAGACCATGGTCGGCGCATGACTGAATGCTTGCGTTTTGAATGAAAATTTTGTTTGTGACTAAAATTTCACTTTAATCAAAAATTTTTAATTTTTATTTATTTAATAATTGTGGCGGTAGGGCGAATTAAAGAAAAATCACCGCCTGTCTGCCACAAAAAGCAATATAAATAAATTTTTCAGTAGGACCATTTATGACCAATTATAAAGATCTAATTCATGGCTTGTAGTTTACGGTGGTTTTGGGAATGCGAACAAAACTGTGCAGCCGATTGATGCTTAAATTTTGACTGAGGGCAAGAATACAAAACAAGAGCAAAATACGGAGACGGAGTTGGATCAATTGGTTGAGTGGTTAGAAAATCACGCCATGGTCCCAGGATTCGAGACTCGGTCTCCCCGCATATGTGAAATTAAAAAATCCACTCTCTCTCTGGGCTGTTGTCTAGCTCGCAGCAATGCAAAAACAAAACATTCAATTTCCCTCATTCCCCTTACCCTAATTTCTTCCGGCCAAAGCCATGCTAAGTGCATCATAGGGTTGTCCCCTGGATCCCCAGTTTTTCGTATCTAAAAAGTGTTAATTTGCTACCTGGTTATCCACTCTGCCCGATTTTACGTTTTGTATTGGCATTTTATTTTCGTGGGGATCAATATTAATAATCAAGACCGGTTTATACAATTCGATCTTAAAATTTCGATGATTGGACCTGTAGATGAATTAGTACTCAAGTTCTAATTGAAATTCTTTACCAATTAAATACCAAAATTTGACCACGAATTCGATCATCAAAATATTTTAAAATAAAATAACTTCCTCCTTGTGTGTTTGAGATGCCCTATGCTCCAAAAGAGATTAAAGGAAAACGAGAACTCCTAATTCGGTTTCAGAGCAAATCAAAATCAAATATTTTGAAAAATTCACTCAAATATTTTAAAAATTCTGTTGCCATTTTCAAAAATGCATGATTTTAGTATTTTATGTTTTATCCAAATAAATTTAACAGCCAGAATTTATGTAAATTCAGTGCTTGGTGTAAAATTGTAACTAATTTTAACCATACACGGATTGTCTTACTAAACATGTGCCGCAACTGCGCATGTATACAAACCACATATTAAAAGCACCACACATATAGAAAATAATTTAATAAGAGAAACTTTTTTTTTAATTATAGATCGTTAAAACATTAAAATGAGAAATTGTTATACATAATAACATAAATAATCACACAATAACTGTTTTATCAATAATCCCAAATTCTAGCATGTAATTAACTAAGGATTCACACATATTCTTCCTACTGGTTATAATTAAATACGGTTTCAGTTAAAATCTTTTACTAATAATAACGCGATAACGCTCCTTGCTCAAGCATTTACAGCATACTTCCGTGTTCATCGCATTAGCTTGCTTTATTTGTGATCATAACTAATTTTCACTAAAATTTAAAACCCATCAACTTATACAATTTCAGTTAATCCAGGTGCCAAAGAGCGTCTAGTTCAAATAACAGGGCCAAACGAAGAAAAAATAAAGTATGCTTAATTTTGTTTTTATTAATATGAAATATATTTATTTGATTTATTATAGTTACGCGAAACAGTTGATTGAAGATACAATTCGTCGCAATGCATCACCTGTCCGCCTTGAGCCATCCGTTAGTCATGGTGGAGCTGGAGGTGGCGGTGGTTCTTGCAGTTCTCTAGCCTCATCTGCATCGGATGAGACAGCACCGAGAGCAACAACAAATCGAAATAGTATTGGTGCCATGATGGGTACTGGACTAGGTAATGTGGCAAGTGGAAATTATGTCGGCAGTAGCGGAGGTATTATGGCAGTGGGATCTGCATCAAAATTAATGCGTTCAACTGGTAACAATCAAGTGTTGTTACATTCATTTTCTACAAATGATGCATCTCTTGGTGAATACAAATACACAGTGAATGTCGGCCAGCATATATTAAAGATTACTGGAGATTGTTGTGAACTAGTTAGGGTAGGTGTACTATACTTGAATTATTTTAATATTTTACTTTAGTCCTCAATTAGTTTGTACTAGGTAATTTGTTGTTGTGTTATTGTTTGTAATAGTAATTGAATCTAGTTGTTTCAGTGAAACTCAATTACTTTTCTATGCTTTACGCGATTCCTTTAGGAATCTTTACATTTCGAGACAATTATATACATGTTTTCAGTTTTTCGTCAATTGCTAATTTGTATCTCTAGTTGCTAAATTTTATCTCTAGATACGTGGAAAAAGTATATGTAATGATTAGCTGACTTTCGAGATGTTAATTTAATTCGAGTTTAAGGGTAGATTAGTTTGCAGCCCTTCCGCCCTCCATTTGCCACTCGATATGTATGCACAGCTTAATTTAGTTGAGTTCTTTGAAATGTGTATATTCATTAAACGGATTACCCGAAAAGTGTGAGCAGCACTAAAACACCCCACTTAATTCCTTCAACTCGACTAAAGACTGGAAAGGTGTATTAAACCAACTTAAGATTTCGTATAGTTTATTATTTGGATTGTTTAATGATCACTCATGGTGATGTTTGCATTGGTTGGCGTTATTTGAATTGATTTGTTTAGATGAATTCAGTGTTGAGCTTTAACAGAAAGATTTTATCTAAAACAATCAGTAGGCGGTTCTGGCAGTAAATCGATTTCCACTTTTGAACATTTTGCTGAAATGAATCTTAAAGTATCGAGTTGGCCAAAAAGTATAAAGTAGATAACACATTCCAGCTACAAAAATTCTTGACGAGTGATCAAACTTGTATGTGGTTTAGCGTTATCTTGCTGAAAGATAATACCTTTGTGATTCACCAATTCTGGACGCTTCTATTTCCTTTAATTTTTCCAGTTGAAGACACAATTAATGGTTTGGTTCCTTGGAAACAGTTCAAAATACTCATTACCTTTGAAATCCCACCAGACTGACATCATCACTTTTGCTTCACAATAATTTTCATTCGACGTTTCGACGATCGAGGTTTTTTCTTCGCCTGTTATCATAAATTTCGAAAAAAGATTGTTGTCTTCACGTTTCAAGATAAGACCGCAGATGTCAATGCGCTTAGTGAGATGAATTTCTTTGAGCTCAGGTGGTACCCAAATATCGAGCTTACAAACGTAGTTGTTTAAAATGGTTTACAAAGTTCGATTTCGGTATATTAAGATTCTCAGTAATCAATCACCAATCGTGTCATTAACCGCTAATTGGAATAGATCAATACCTTTATTTTGACATCGTCAACTTCGATCGGCCTTAATCGATCGGGGGTCAGAAATCTTTAAAATCGTCGTTACGTAATACTTGAACGGCCCATATCCGTACATATCCTTGCTCTTAAATTAGGCGTGAATATTTATACTTCATTCAAAAGATTATTTTGTTAACTTCAAAAATTACTCCTCAGCTGCCACTTTGGCCCTGCGTGTGCGTGAAATTCGTCAGTTCATGTCTTGTAGTTTACGGTGGTTTTGATAGCTGTCAATTCAAACTGAAATTCACATACATAAATATTACAGTACGTAGAATAATTTGGTGACTGCCAGTAACCAGGCACCTTAGAATATAGAAATAATAAGGAAGTGCTATAAGCTCAGAAAACTTCGGCACACTTGTTTAAGGGGTTATTCTACTGTTAAAACGGGATTTTTGATCAGCAAATTAAAATCGTTATAAAAAATTTCAAAGTTTGTATACAACTTTATTGACATCTGATTTAACATTTTTCACGAAAAAAAAAATTTAAAACACAGTGGCGGCCGTGGTGCACAGATGATGCAGTGTGAATTTACGATTAGCGCAAAATGCACGGTCTCCAAGTGATCTGCAACAAGTTTATAAAAATTGTTTTGTTAGTTTAGGTCAAAATCTATGGAATGAACCTAAAATTAGCTATAAATATGGAATTTTCGTAATTCGGCAAATGTTGTAACATAAGACTCTCGATTTGGGCCATTTTTTTCCAAAAAAAGTATTCCCAAAGTGCGTACATATATTAGGTATGATTTAGATTTATTCCATAGAAAATTAGTTTATATAGATGTGTGCAAAATTTTGAGTGGATCGGTCGACTATGTTTTTTTGTACGATGTACCGCGCATAAAAAAAACACGTTTTTAGAAAAGCGCGTTAAAAGTTTTCGAAAGGGGCTTTTACTACGTTTTTTACGTTGCGCGCGCTCGGTATTATACCTGTAGAATGAAAACGAAAGCAGATATGATTCTAATATTTTTACAGGCTTATTTTTGAAGAGTTTATCTATCGAAATATGTAAAAAAAATCCAAAAAAAATTTTACAGTAGAATAACCCCTTAAGTAGTGGAATACCACTCCTTGGTATGTACACCATTGAAGTAATACAAATTTAGAATTGTTTAAAATTTTCGGAAAAAAATATAAAAATACCCTCAATTAACTATTTGATAATTCACCCAGTTGCTTCCAACTATTTATCACGCACATTTCAATGTTTTAGATATTAATGTTTATATAAAGGAAAAGGAAAATTATCTATTGAATCGTGCATTACGTCCCTTTTCAAAACATAACCAAAAACTGCTTTTGAACAATTGGAGTAATTAAAAATGAAAATATTTCAGATGTAAATAAACTAAAAATTGGAATAAAAACTTTTATTTATTATCCAGAATTCACACTTTTTTCGGTATATTAAGACAATAAACAATCATAAGAAGTTATTCGTTAACTAAATTATTCATAAAAAGTGATATTATTGGCAAATTACAGGATTATTGTCACAGGACAAAACAACAACACTAAGTTCTTAAACTCAAAAAATCTGTTTTTGTTGTGCTTAACACCGATATCTCAAAAAGTACAAGTTGACAGTGCAACTTCATCTTCCTCCCTGTCTTCACCTTGTCATCGAATAAGTTGAATTGTCTCACGTAACACGGATCATACACGTAATGGCCTTTCCTGTATATTCTATAACCTAAACCCCGCACCATGTCGCATCTCTGTGCCTGCTTACTGCAGTAAGCACTACACGTCTTGCATAAGGCCGTGAAACATTCACTGCAGTAGCTGAAACTTCGACTTTGTGCTCATCGACTTCACATACTTTCTTCTTGGCATTTGCAGTAGTAGCAAATTGAACTTCAATTTCGACAACTTTTAATTTTGCTGCAAATTTTATAGTACTGACAACCTAATAACTTTGAACTCAATGTAGGTAAAGTGAGAAAAACATTTTTTCGGTCCGTGATATTTTACTGTTGACTTGTTTTGGTTGCATCTGTTTATCATTTAAACAAATTTAGTTTCAAAAACACTAACATGAAAAACATTTTGATCTTTTTTGCATTCGATCTAAAATGAATTTTATAAAATGTTATATCCACTTTCAAAACGAAGATGCTGCAGTAAATGTGACATACAAGTGCAGTGAAGTCGACTTTTTCGCAATGGCTACTGCATAGTCGAATTTACAGCAATGAAAAAAACCCAATTACTTTTTCGTCAACCCAATATAAGATCGGTCGTCTGAAGTTTGAGAATTATTATAAATTGGCGTTGTTAGTAGAACATATTTCCATTATTGTGGCTATCTTTAAGATCCATTTTGGGATATTGTCGTAAGATCTTCCCCCGAACCAATGTTAAACGAATCTTAATGCTTAAATCATGAAATATTTAAAATACTTTTATTATTAATTAATTATATCATGTTTTAACATTTTTTAGGTAGCAAAACTTGTTCTCGACGATTACTTCAGTAGTAATGAGTTTTTGGCATCTGTAGAAGCAGGTGCAGCGTTTGATGGCAGTTCTATGTTAAATTCAACATCAACTCCAACAACGCCTATTGTGCCACAATATGCTAACACTTCACATCCATTAGTATCAGCATCACCATTTGCTGATAGCGGGGTTGGCTTAAATTATATGGCCGGCCAAATATCAAATCCCGTTGATGGCGACGACGATGTATTTATAGTTGAACCAAGCGGTAAATTCAAAACAAAAATATAACGTTATTATATTTCTGGATCATTTCTTGTTTTTAAAATAATACAGGGTCATTAACACAAGTAAATGGCTTAGCAAGATCGAGACGCAGTCATTTCTCTCGCAAAGATAGTGTTCCAGAAGGAATGGGTACAACAAATAAACAAAGCAATGATTCGGCAAACAAAAATGAAAAAGGTATGTAATACATTGATTTTATATTATATTGAAACTTTGCTTTTGCAGTTCGTATTGTTCATGAATATGAACGCTTAATTTATTACTCAAAGAGTCCCCATTCTTGGGCATTACCACGTGATTGGAACAGAATTGTCGAAAAATTTCCACTACTTGTACGAAATAAGGTAAACGAATATCAACCACATGATAAAATAAGCTCCTTGCCACATTTGAGTGATAACGCCAATGTAATAAGAAAAGGCTTCTTTAATCGTGCAACTTTTAGTATTGACGAGGGTTCCAAAGAGAACGCTCTCGATACTCTCTATGGTACTAAAAATCAATCTGACACAGATCATAATGCTACTACTAATAAACCAAAACTAACTTTGGACTTTCGATCAAATTCAACCTGTGACTAACACGTTTATTATTTGATTTTTTTTTAATTTGCCTATCGGCTTTTGAATTAGATAAAATCACGATAAAAGAAGATAATTAGATGTAGTTCCGCCCGGACACACCGTTTAAGTTAGCTACTTTTTCGTATTTTAACTTGCAATCGTTGATGTCGTTAGGAGAAGAAGTTTAAGTTTTAAGAAAAGCTATTAGTAGCAGATCGCTAAGAATACAATCGATTCTTAAAACACTTTAATTGACATATTTCAATCAATGAAAAACGTTTTTTTATACAAACGAATCTCATGAGCAATTGAGATTATCTTTTAAAAAACGGGAACTCAACGAAGTATTTTTTCAGAAAAGAAGCTTAAAATTAAAAAAATACTTTTTTTTTTAAATATCAATAATATAATTTTGTGGTTGGACAGACATTTCATAGGTAAATTATGCCTCTAAAAAAACATTGAATTTTTATTTTTGCTTTAAATTTAGCAATAATTTTGTTTGTTTTTAAAAGATTTGACGACTGCAGAACCAAAGTGATCCAAGTGACATTTTTTGTCGATAATTGACTTTAGACGAATGAGTAGAACAAAATTTGTTTTCATGACACACTGATCCAAGTGCAAATATAACAGCTTTTTCCTTTAATATATCAATCTCCCACTTTCGATTACTCTGAAAAATTTATTGTGACAGGACTCAGAAAGATCACTATGGTTCTACACTCATCTATTATTCCATTCACATTAGGTTTTGTCGCCAAACTTTGGTATAAATGTATAACGTAGTATAATTTTTAAGAGCTCCGAGTAGTGTATAATATATGTCTGCTCTGCTGTATCCCGTAAAATTCTTATTCAAGTTCCAAATGGTCCTAAGTCAACTGATTAAATTGAAAGAAATTTCCTGAATATATTTTACTTTAATACAAGTAATACTGAAGAGACTTAATTTACTGACCTTGACGATTTTGAATTATAAAACCGCTATAACAGTTATATATTACAATTTATTACAGAAAAAAGTAACAAAATTTATAAATATATAATTAGAAAAATACATCCACACGAAATAACACATTTTTCATTTATACGTGCTTTCAGCGCAAGAAGTGCTATTTTTTTTTAAATACCTCTAGAAGAATCTATCCACATAAATACCATATTTTGTCACTACAGTGCGCACAATTGATTAAGCCGCAAACATTTCATAATATTCACAAAACGCATTGGTGAATAAAAAAAAAACCAGTATAAATAATTTATTTTAATTATTTAATTATATTTTCATATTGGCTTTATTTTCATGTAATGTTAAGGGGTTAGGTACGGTTGTAGCTTGAAAAACAACGATACTTTCTGTATTTTATTCAAGATCATAATAAATATTTATTCAAAAAGTATTAATGACATCGATTAGAACATGTTCAATTTTTTTCATAGAAAAATATTCAAAAATTGCGGAACTACAGCTGTCCTCCTGGAGCGCCTTTTTTTAAACATCACTTTACTCGAGAATGGCTCTTCTGAAATCAGTATTCCAAAAAATTTCTTTAGTATATCGTACAAACTTGTCGCTGAACGAAAGATTTGTCAAAATTTTGATTTATTAAAAAATGGCGACGGTTTAACCAAAAGTTGATTTTTTGGAAGGTGTGCAATTTTCGATTTTTTGGCTCTAAAAAAAAATTTTTCCAAAAAAATTCAAAATCCTTCGTTCAGCTACAAGATAATCGCATAACAAAAAAGTAGTAAAAATTTGGTATTGATCGGATTGATGTTTTTTTGTAATCTTGTCTACCGCAAAGGTACTTTTGAAAAAAAAACAAGATTTCAAGATAATCGTTTAAAGTTTCCATACCGCTAATACATACATTCTCGAGATGGCGCGTTATAAATAGCTATAACTTCGGATCTAATGCTCCGATCGTTATGAAGTTATGTGAGAATTTTTTTCGAAAATCACAACTGTACCTAACCCCTTCATGAAAATTTATTTCGACGCACATTAACAAAACCACGTTAATCTATAGGTGGTTCAATTAAATATAAACAAAAAATTTTATCTCGTATTAACTTTATAAGATTTTGTACGGTTATAGTCAATATCATTTCCCAACATTTCCTAATTTATTCTTTAAGGGGAATTTCTAGTGTAAAGCCTTTTTTGATACTTAATTTCGCGAATTTTTTCTGGGAAATGTAAGGTAAATACAATTAATAGATTACGAGTCTTTTTATTTAAGATACAAAAAAACTTTTATTTTCATAAAAACCCTAACATGAGGGCGCTGAATCTGCCCCCATAAAAAAACACGGTTGCAAGGAATGTAGTGCATCATCCTTCCCAGTGGCGTGAAATTCAAAAAGGGTTAACAATTTTTAAATTTTTTTTCATCTTTGGGGGCCGTAACTATGTCCTTATTATCGCAAAAACTCTGAATTAGATCACGGTGAGAATCACATGTCTGCTGAACATTTTAAGACCGATTTTGTTCTATTCGCAGAACATAAAGCTAAACAGGAATATCAGTATGCTAGGAAAACGTCAGCATTTCCCTTTCTGTAGAAGTGAGGGTGTGTTTGTAAACCATGACAGTAGTCAAATTTGAGATTTTTTTAAAAGGGGCTGATATATCTTTTGAATAATTACAAATTGTATTAATTCAAAATTAACTAATCTTTATATTTCAAATTTTATTATTAAATTAAATTTAAAAATGTGCGCAAAGAAGATGAAATATATTTTCTAATTAAAATACGATCTAACACAATTTAAAAAAACAATTGTGAAACGCTCTGAAATTTTCTATAATTTACGCATTTAAACTGTTCCACTTTCTATGACGGATTTAAAAAGTCTACATGCCTCTGAATAAAACCAATTTGTTGAATTTCTGCCAGACTTTTTGCTAAGAAGAAATACCTTAAGTATCTTTCTGCAATAAGCTTGAGCAATGCACTGTAATGATTATTATTTTGAATCATTTGTGGTAACTGATCTTCAAAAAGTGGTTTACCAATGAAACTCTGTTGTACATCAATTATGATATTTAGAAAGTGATGTTTTTTGAAAAATATGTGATGCCCCCTTCTGGAAAATTATCAGCGAGTCGACAGTGAAAATTAGGGCGCGCTACATTAAAAATTTAAACAAAAATAAGGGGACAGTACCTCAAACCTTTCCCCACTTCCACACTTCTTCCTACGTTCAGATGCCGATCACACCTACAGCACATATACGCGATACTGCATTTCCTGTTTAGCTTTATGTTCTAATGAGGTTTAGCTTTAGGTTCTATTCTAACAAAGTTTACATATCGAAGTACTACACGTCAACTCAAAAAACACGGTTTTGAGAAAAACTCGTTTAAAGTTTTAAAAGTGCTTTGGCGTGACCCGACCGACCGCCATGAAATTGAAAAGTTTAAATAGGATTAAAGCCCGGTATTGTGTTCATTTAGCGGATAAAATTTTACCGGCGATCACGGCTAAAATTTTGACAATAAAGTTATATGTTTTAAGCTATTGGTGTCTTCTCTTGCCAATTAGCTGTCGCGCACTTTTGATTTCATTTTATGGTTTTTGAGATTTATATTTTAATATTCTTTAACAGAGAAATAATCAAATTCAATTTGTTTATCATTTCGATTCACACTTTAAATTTAAATAGAATTTTCGATTAAAACTTTTAATGTCAAAATTTTACGGTGAAAAAATGGTCAGATAAATCTGAACCTAAGGACTTGTTCATGAGCGCGATACGACTCCGTGTGATTGTTTCATGTCATCTCACTTTTTGAATACTTTTGTTTCAGTCTGCGATTAATTTTCATTGTATCCCCGTTCACAATGTTGGCGACTAAAAATTTGTTGTTTATATTTGGATTTGCTGAAATTAAGTACTTTTAAAATTTAATATTTCAATCCAAATATAATTATTTAAAGCCAATCGTGAACGCGAACTGAAGTTAAGGTTGTTAATGCTCTTTTAAGAAAGAAAAGGGAAATTTTCAATTTTTATTGCATTTGCTGTAAAATAATAATTAATTAATTGTTCTTATAACTAATAATATACAGTGCTGGACAAAACATTTTTGTTGATTGTTGTTTTTTGGTCAACATTTTCTTTACATATTGTGAATTAACCTTAACATTTTTTTAACAGAACTATTTCCTGTAATGTACTAAACACAAAGGCGACAACAAATAATAATTTTCAACTCAGAAAAATAAAAAAATAAAAGTGTCAATTGAGTCACACTTTTAGTTGGACAAAACATTTGCAACTTTTATTTTAAATGTTTTATTTTTTAATATGGCCTTAATTTTTGATGACTTGTGCACATCTTCTGGGCATGGATGAAATCAAGTTATCGATAATGCATTTTGGAATTCTTTCGCATTCTTCTTTAACGGCTTTGTATAGGTTCAATTTCTTAGAGAAATGTTGCTTACGTAGATTATATTTTACAACCTCCCAAAGATTCTCAATTGGATTGAGATCTGGGAATTGTGCTGGCCATTCCAAAAGCCTGACTCCATTATTCCTAAGCCAACTCTTCATCAATTTTTAAAGTGTTTTTAGGATCGTTGTCATGTTGAAACGTCCACAATAAGGCATATGCTTATCAGCATACGGTAGCATCATTTCTTCTCAAATTTCTTTATATTTAACGGCATCCATTACACCATCAATTTTAAAAGG
The DNA here is from genome assembly GCA_964036015.1 of Leptarthrus brevirostris. NCBI lineage: Eukaryota > Metazoa > Arthropoda > Insecta > Diptera > Asilidae > Leptarthrus > Leptarthrus brevirostris. The sequence goes on along the minus strand of OZ038375.1, from coordinate 19,363,193 downwards.
GAGTCCAACGCTTAGAACAGAAAACGAAAGGAAGTGCAATACCGTGTATAAACCGTGTGCGTGTATTACAATTTTTTGTTCGTTCGCAAAGTGTGTGAAGGGGAAAATACGCCTTCGAAATTTAAATTTGACGTGGGCTTTCTTAAGTCTGCGGATTCAAGTATTTATAGAGTGTTTATTGAATAATTTTCAGTATTCAGTTGTTAAAAGGGGGAAGTTTAAAGACTGTTTTGGTTTACTTTACTAAGAATCTGCCGTGCTTTATTTGAACATTTTTCGTGATGGAGTGTGCGGTATTTTGTTGTAAAAATAATCGACGCATTGGGTATGGAAAATCATTTTTCAGGGAATTTAAATAATATAATAAGCAATTATACAGCATTTTCTTTGAAATATGTGCAAAAGCTGTATAAACAAAAACTAAATTATCAAAAAATATTAACATTTCCCTTGATGGTGCTCGTTTGTTTACATTTGAGATACATCAGAGTTTTGGTTCGCCTTGGAGGTTTCAGCGACAGCTGACGGAAGTTTTTGCCTGAGGGTATTTTCATTAAACAATTTAAACTTAAAAAGTGCCCCTTTCGAATGAGTCGCAAATTTACTACTTCCATGGTGAGAACTAACAAATCCACACCTTTCAAACACAAGAAAAATTCGGAAAATTTTTGAGCATGCTGCATTTCCTTTCGTTTTCTGTTCAAGGGTCCAACGCCATGGCCAGAAAAACGTCCCCAGAACATTAAATTACCACCACCAAATTTCACCGTTTTTTTTGTGTAACGAGGATTCAGTCTTTCACCTCTAGGCCTTTCTTCATGACGTAACCCTTCAGTACCATTTAAATTAAATTTAGTTTCGTCCGAAAAAGCACGGTCTTCGACTTTTGTAAATTCCAATTGATATGTGTTCTGGCAAATTCTAAATCAAAGGCTTCTGTGCTGGTCGGTAGCTCTTAAGTCCAAATTTAACAACTCTTCTAATGCTTCTAGAAGATGCATTTAAATTCAGTTCGTTCTTCTAGTTCGTCCTCCTTTGTGAACTGTCTCTATTTTTTCACTTTTAACTATTCTACAAACTGTGCACTTTAATATATTGTACTTTTTGTAAATGTCTTTTTGTGGTAATCCACTTTTATAATCACTTAGAATTGTAGATTTTAGTTCTTTCCCATATATATTTCATGCCATTTTTCATAAAATTGTTCTATTAGTTTTAAATTCATCAAAGAATAACGCACTAACCACGTAGAATACTAACTTTGTTACAACAATACCAACTAACTGATAAATGATTTGTAGATAAGACGAATTAGCTCGACCAACGCGTATGACTTACGTACTGGTAACTAAACTCACAAAAAACGAAAAAATGTAAAAAGCCAGTTAAAGCCCGATATGCAGCTCTAGCGGAATTTTCGTTTCCTATACAAAACCTATGTAAAAAAAACGCGCACGAAAAGTATGACCGAAATTTTCGTTTGCCAATTTCACAAAGCAGTACGCAGCTCAAGCGAAAAAATGTAACTTAAGGTATTGCAATGAAGACGGCGCTGGTTTGGAGTGGAGACAATTTTTCGCAGCGATTAATTGCCTAGACATTTATTTCGTACCGAAATTTTGTTGAGTTTTTGTTGTCATTGTTAGGTTTTTCTGAGCTATTTTAAATAATTAATTTTGAGACAAATACACAGTTTAAATATTAAAATTAATTATTAAAATTTGTCATTGAATAAGTCTCCACTCAAATTCTACACACATTTTTTCCGTGACGACTTATATGCCCAAGAGGCAAGCGAAAATTTCGCTTGAGCTGCATACTGGGCTTTAGCAGTAAAACTATTACACATACGATGCCGTTATTCCCAAAAATTGCAAATGTTTTGTCCAACTAAAAGTGTGACTCAACTGACATTTTTTTAATTATTTTTCTGAGAGTTGAAAATTATTATTTGTTGTTGCTTTTGTGTTTAGTACATTACGTGAAATAATTCTGTATAAGAATTTTAAAGCTGAATTTAAATTAAACAAAATATTGAACAAAAAAGTTTGTGTGTCTTTGGTTGGAAATGTTTTGTCAAGCACTGTATATTCCGGCACACTGCAAAATTGTAAGCAACCAATTAAGTTTGATTATGTTCAACAATTGCACCAAATCAAGAGCATTGCTGTGATTGTTTTACAATCGAACCGATGTAAGAGAAAGCCAGCATGTCAAGTGGTGGTGCTAAAATATATGCTGCAATCTACATGTCAAAACTAAACATTAGCTGCTGTAACACCATACCGCAGCGACGAAATTTCGTCGCTAAATTTCCATACAAAATTTAGCCGCTAACTTTCCATACAAAATTTAGCCGCTAAATGAACACAATACCGGGCTTAAAACTTTAAATCTTGCTAAATTACCGCTTATTTTTTATACACGTCCCGGACCAAGATGTCCCATAGATTCTCTATGGGGTTTCAATCCACACTACAAGCTGGCCAGTTGAATTGAGTGATATTTCATTCATTCACTAAACCATGCTTTGTAAAAGATCACATGTTCTCACATCTCATCTTATCTTCTATAAACTGGATTAAAACTCCATTGAATAAAACTAAGACAAATTTCTTGGCAAGACTAGTAAAAGCTTCCCAAACCATAACATTTCCGCCACCAAAGTTCCTCTTAATTTTGGTGGAATTTGCTTGGAGTAAATCATGCCAATAATTGCCAAACTGCAGTCGAGCTTTCTACGTATTTTATATGGTGTGATGATGACAACATTTGTTATAATCGTCATTATGTTATTTGTAAATCCAAAGCACATACAATGTGAGTAGACATTTTTTTGTTTCTCTTTTTATTGCAATTCTTGCGGTAATTCTTCTGTAATTTTATGTAGTTCCTTATTACTTTTTCGGACCGGGAAATTGTCACGGCAACGAGACTGTTTGAATGACCTAATTCCTTGAATGCCTTAATTTTAGTTTATCTTCCACGTCCAATTACTTTTGTTTAGGCTTATTCCAAAATAGCACTAGTTAATTGAAATAAGGATAATTTAACATAGTAAGAAGGTAAATCGCATCCAGACTCACTTTGCTGAGTGTTTGATTATTGGTGAAATAACTTGTCGTAATCTAATTATTGACTCCATTCTATAAAACGAAATCCGAAAATATTTTGATTTGAAAATTTCGGAAGGCTTTGAAATCATCAACTTTTCAAGAAAATGTCCCCATATACTCAGTTTCTGCTTTAAGCGGAGCAAGTATCTTGTACTTATCAATAGATTTCAGAAAAATACGTTCATATCAAGAGGAATTCAGAGGAACCATTTCTATTTAGGACAATACATAGAAAAGTGTCGAAATTTCAGTAACCAAAGAATGTAAGAACAATAAGTCAATACCCGTTCAAATTGCATAATCAACCAAAATAAAATCCCTTGAGCTTTAAAATATATTTTATTCTTCACTATTAGTGTTATATGTAAAAATTCCTTTTATTAAATAACTTTAGAAACTCTGTCTCAACCACAGAATTATAAGAATCATCATTTGTTAAGAGAAAAAATTATTTATCGTATCCTACCAAATCTTAGAAAAAGATTTCATAAAAAAAAACACTATTTATCTACACACCTATTCTACTATGTTTAACACGATTATATAATATAAAAACAGAAAAACCAAAGCGTGACATTTTTAAAAAAAATCTTCATTTTAAATGCATTAAATTTTTTTTAAAAATTAAAAAAACTATCAGTATTAATCTAATTTTGCAAACTGAGCCAAAAACGAATAAATTGAAATCAAATTTAAATTTGTTTCCTAATTTAAAAAATAATGTCAAACGTTTTTAGGCTGTGAAAGAAATAGGTGGCTAACCGCCTCCGAAAAATGAAATGAAATTGTTTCAAATAAGTTTAAGTATTGTGGTAGAAAACACGAAACTACTTATTAAGCGGTGAAATAATGAAAAAAAAACTATTTATTTTCATAACGTTTAGCCCTTACACGTTTAAAGTATAGTATTTATTTCGAAGAAGATAAAAAAACATTTATGAAGAAAAAAATATATATTTCAATATAAACAATTATATTGGTTGAGGTTTGCTTAATTCAATCATTTTGTTTTTATATCATCATTATCTCGGATATGTTTAACTTAAATTTAATAAAAAGTATTTATAAACAAACGCTGAAATTTTTACTTACTTTGCAGCTTTCTCCCATTTTCATTATTTTGTTTGCATGTTTTGCATGAACTGTTGAGTTTTGCTTTAATTTTATTGCTGACGTTTTCAAAACTTACTTAATTATTCATAAACTTACAATTCACTTTGATGATAGAATCACTAGCATTTTACTAGAATTATTGCACGGAATAGATTAAGCCATATTAAAACATTATTTTGGTTGACGATGAAGATAGGTTTTCTATTTTTTAACATTATCGATAGAGAACGTTACCGACATTTTTAGATTATTTCAGGGCAATTTAAGAAAGCAACAGTTGATTGAAAATGTTGTTGAAATCGGGAACCCCATTGGTTGATTGATGTAAAATTTTTAGTTCAATTTTCAAGTACTCTTCCTTTTGTGTATATATCGATGCTGAATGAGAATTGCACCATGAAAAAGTATACCCAGTCTGCTTGCCTTGGTAAAGCACGATTTAGGTAACAAATTTAGGACTGCTTTGATTCGAGTAGAAATGTTGTGTATTTTTTTCTATACTATTGTGCAATCTAGTATTTAGGAATTCTCCTTCCTTTTCAATATAAGAATTAAAGGTTCCATGCGAAATCAATATGTAAAAAGTACCAATATTTGTTGAAAGTACGGGAACAAACGAAAGGCACAAGAAGCAACGTTTGAGCTGAACGAAAAATGTTTTAAAAGACTTAAAACCCAGTTTAAATAATCTGCAGTAAGCCCTGCTGTGTATTGTCATGTTGTTTTGAATGACTTGACTCATCTTAACAAACTCTTACTTGGCTCAGTGATTTGGACATCATAATAATACACTCAGGTCTCATCACCCGTTACAATTTAAATGATATCATCGAATTTCCGCCATTAAATTTGTTTTTGCATTTTGCGCCCATTTATCTATATACATTTTAACCGGGCACAGGGTAATATCTCGTACGAGAAAAAAAGTTCCATACAAAAGTTGCCAGTTTCCAAGGGGCGGATGTAATGGTGATAAAACATTTCACATTGGGTGGATGTCTGAAGATCTGTGGAGATCAAATTGGTTTTTTTAATGTAAGCGTATAATTTTTATGTCGGCATTTCATTCCTCGGCGAAAAATATGAACATTTTTTTTTCTCCAATTCGATCATTTTTTCCGCCAAAAATGTTGGAAAAGTTAACTGCCTAAATTGGCTAATAAAAGATATTTTGCGACAAGTAATTACCCGGGAGAATTTTGCAGAAAAATAGTGGTCAGTTTCGGACGGGGGGGGGGGGGGGGGGGATGACTTTGGCGGTATAATTTTAAAACATGAAATGAAATGCACCTAATTTCTCAATTGTTATACTCTGGCATTTCTTATCCTCTCTCTCATATCTTCTGCAGTAGTGGTAAACTTTACTTTTACGATAACCTCACACGAGAAATTGGATATTGTAAGGTCAGGGGACCGAGCGGGCCAATTTACTGCTCAAAACTTCCAAGACTAACTAGGAAAGTTTCTATTAAATATTTCTTTTGCTATTCTTGAATAATGAATCGGGCTTCCATCATTTGGAATCACATTCTTGCTCTTTCTTCAGGGGTGAGATCTTGTAAAACTGTCGGAACTCACAATAATTTTGAACATCAACGTCCCTTCAATAAAAAAAATGGAGCTATAATTTTGCATTGAAAATTTCCTAAACATTTACGCTCCAAGTCCACTTTTTGGCTACATGAAGAATACAATGCGAATTTCTGTTACTCTAATAACAATATGATGGTTATGTTGATGCGCGGATCCCATTTTTGTGAAAATACATTCATCAGAGGAGACTACGTAAAAAAATAAATCACTGGTTATTTTCATCTGTTCGAGGATCAATCGGGAAAATATCACTCGATTGACAACATTTTGCCCACAGAGGTCTTGGTGTAAAGACATATGGTAGGAGTTAAATTTATGGATCCTGAAAGTCGATACTATCTCGAGAGATTCCGACGTCTCTACAAATTTGAGGAGTCGTGGCAATTTCAGCCTGCAATCTGATTTTTCCAAGTATATGTGTAGGTTTCCATTTAAAAAAACCCACAGATCTTTAGACATTCCCTCTCTCAAATCTAACAGCTTTTCTATTGAACATCTTCTTCGATAACACTTCCCTTACGAAATTGTCGTGTACCAGGTTAAAATGACCACCCTGATACTCGCATTGTACAAAGTTTCCTAACGTTAATGCTATTGTTCACAATTCGGAGTAATCTGGATACGAGGGAACTCATAATTGTGGAATATTTTGCTTGGTGAATAATATCCACATAGGCTTAAAACATTTTTAAAAAAAATTTTTTACTACGAATCTTTCTCTATGCCTCTAAAAAAGTATTCTGAACGTTTGTTCTCAATAAAGCATATCATCATTAATGGTAAACCTCCTTAATCCTAAATAGGACTTCAATTGTGAGAATAAAAAGTAGTCCCTATGATTGGTGTAGTAGTTTAGCATTGTATATATGACTCACTGTGGTATTACTTTTCAGTTTCATATCTCAAATAACATGTTATTAGGCTAAATTACGTAAATTTAAGGCTATAAGTTACGGAGGGTCTAAGTGTCATTTCCACTGATTTTAATTTTATTACATAAAAATGGTCTGTATGTGAACCCCGACACTATCATAAAGTACCAAGAACCAATAAGTGGGTCTGGTCTAAGTTCAGCAGTTTTTCTCAGTTATCTCTGAATTCTTTTTTTTTGCAGTTAGATCCTTTCTAGCTTATAGTTTTCAATTATTAAATACCAGCCCTCACAGCAAGATGTTCGGACATTTTAATTTTGTTCATATTTTATGACTCACATCAGTAAAATAAAGAATAAACAATTGTACCCTGGTGACTAGGTACTTTTACGGTCGTCCTATTTCTATTCAACAAACAAGTTGTTAAGCAAAAGAGTACGTACGACCTTTAACGCTTTGGGCTTGGATATAGGGCTATTTGATGTCAGACAACAATTTTTTTGTGTGACTGTGTAAACTTCGATGAAAGTTTCTTCAAAGGTGAAATATTTAACACCTACGATCACCAGCTTAAAATGTTGGTATATGGTGCACACGGAATCCGAATGTAACTCGGACGCTCCAGCCAATATGCAATTTTCAGGTCAAAGACACAGGAAAATCCAATCTACATATTTGGATACACTTTTTTAAACTTCCAATACACCTCCCGTAAATTAGTCAGCACTATGTAGTATTTTTTGAACGTTATTTAGTCTCTTTTGAAGTTAGAGTTAGATTCATCATACACATGTTTAAAATAAAAATCCTTGCCCTAACTGACGCAAAATCCTTCCTTTCTGGCATTAATCTGCAGGGCAGTAAAACTCTTCCACTGATTTTTTTGCTTCAGGATCCAAACTTCTGGCTTGATTCTGGGATTATTGTTTTTCCTATTCCTTATATAACGTTGTGCCGTCTACTATTTTTGCCACACTCCACTATTCCGGTACCAGCGATAAAAGAGCTTGGTTAGTTTCCTTATTTACTGTTTGTACTTATTTCTTCTTTACTTTTTCGATAAAATGTGTCTTAGTGAAAGCAATAATGTAGTCATATGTCATTTGAAAAATTCTTTCGGGATATAATTTTTATCGCGCTTTTTTGACTTGTCATATATTTCTCGTCCCGATATCTCCTATGATCAATTTTTTCATTAAGATGAAACAGGCATTTATTAAAATGTGCTGTGTTTTTTTCAACGAAATGTGATGATGCACGATCAACATCTTGTAAGGAACTTTTCATCGTAGTTTCCGGCATTTCACTTTTTGCTGAATCAACGATTGGCAATGACTTCAATTTTATTCTGCACACAGAACAAATTTTCCGATTTACGTTCAATGATGGCATTATTTGTACCATCTAAGGCAATATTTGCCTTAAGTCTTTTTCAATTGGTTTGTGAGTTTGTATATTAAAAGCATTGCAGCACTTGAACACAATTTTTGTACTTTATTTCAAATACCTTGTTTACATGCAAAGTTGAATCCAGGTTTAACCTGAGTTGAGTTACATGTAAGCAAGCACAGATCGAGTTGAAAGTGGTTGACTGGACTCGACCACGCATAGCCAAAATGAGTACTATAAACACGGGTTGAGTAGTTGAGTTTACTGACAACTGACGGTTGAGATTTGGTTGCGATTTTGTTCAGTGCAAAATTTTTAATTTATTTTCTATAACAAACAATTTTTATTTCGAAATGGTAATAAGAAATGTACGAAGAAAATAAACGCAATTCAACAATTTAAAGAAGAAACTGCCACTTCAATCATATTTGAGCCCACTCTCAACTCAATCAAGCAACCCTGAGTGCGTAAATACAGGAGTCTAAAATTCAACTCGATCTCGACTTAATCTTTCAACCCCGCATGTAAACATGGTAAAAGTCCAACAAAATCTTCACTCCTGTCATAATTTGTAGGTTGATCGCTGTGTAAATAGCTCAACTTCCTTTCTCCAAAATAATGTCCTAGTTTTATCTGTCGTCTTTATTAAGGATCGAGACATACCTCCTTTGTAGTCCTCTATTGCCTGTATGGGTTTTTCCTGCAATTCTTTAAGGTTGAGAGATTGGGCTAGCTGCCATGCGAAAGGTAGTCAGTATTAATTAGGGTAAATGAGAACATTGGAAAGGGAATTAAGTAGAGTGATTTAAAAAATTATAAACTGTACCATAGATAAATACATTATAAATGTCAAAGGTTTCTTTTCCTTTATATATCTTTCATTCCAACACTTTCTCTTCTTTACAATTTAAATCACCACTTAAATACTTAAAGGGTTATACGCACTCAGAAGGCCGAAAAAAGTGATTTTTCAAGAATTTTTTTGAGAGGCATTTTAATTTATTAACTTGAAATTTTGTATGAATATAAAACGCACTTTATACAATATTGTCATATTTTTTATTTGTAAAAAAGACGATCTCCGAAACCTTCTTGAAAAAAAGCTGTTTTGCGGTGTACACGATATTGATGGGTCATCTTAAATCAAAAAACCAAAAGAAATTTCGCTTATTTATGAAATTATCTAGAAATAATCGAAGGAATAAGCAAAATATTGATTTTTCACTAAATGGCGGCTCCTCAAAAAGCAATTCGATTTTTAAGGATAATGTTGGCCTTATAAAATGAAAAATATTTATTCAATTCGGAAATCCTTCGATTAATTTCTAAAAATTATATTCAAAAAGATTGTGTTAAAATTTGGGTGCATTTCTTTATTCATTCCGAATGAGCGAAACGCACATAATGTGTTTCTTTATTCGTTCGGAATATTCTATTCCTAATGTTCCTTGTTTTTTTATTAGCACAGGCGCGTTCATTTTGCACCGAATTTATAGATGGAATAAACGGAATAAACTGTCAAAAAACAATTCAGTATCAAAAGGGAAGGAAAAGAAAGTCATAATTGTAAATAAATACACAATATATTTTTGGATTATGTCTTTTGCGTTCATCTTAAATAATATAAAGAACTGAAAACCCAAAAAAAATGTTTATTGAATAATTGCTTTAACCTGACTTCAACTTTCAATTGGCAGGAATATTCCTTTGTGTTTACATATTGCTTCTATTCCGTTTGCTTTGGCGCGTATTCTGTTCCTTATATTCCTTCCACGGAATAAAGAAATACACCCTTTGAGATCGGTTCAGCCGTTCTGGAGATATCGTGTACGCCGACTTTAAAAAGATGGCTTTGAGAAAAATGTGTTTAAAGTTTCAAAACCATTTTACATATGGGAAAAATAACTTACACAGAATCATCTATTCTAGGACCATATAATACCCAAGAGAAATAAAAAAGCACGTATAAACGAGCGCACGACCTTGCTGCTTCGCAATACAATAAGGTAATAAAAGAGGGGGCGCTTCAGGTAGGCAGCTGCTCGGGTCTCTGCTCCGCACACTTTAACTTGCGCCAAGGCGTCTTTGCAAATATGCTTCCAACTCTTAGAATATTTGTCGGATCTATCTTTGTGTGTACAATCTTGAGTATATGTATATTCAAAAAATGAAAAAAATCGAATACTGAGTGTGTACAACCTCTTAAGCGAATCGGTGAGATCGCTGCAGAAAGTTTGTCGATGTGGCATGTAATGACCCTTAACACTTCTTAGGGTTGTCCCCTAGGATTTGGCCACATCGTATAAAAAAAAGAAAAAGAAAAAAGACATTTGAGCTAGTTTTCACTTACCGGCAGAAGCCTGTTTTTCGTCCAGACTCTAATCCTTCTTAATTTAAGCACAATTAAAAACAAAGAAACACTGCAAAACTCCAGAGGGGAATAGGAAGTTTTGTTTCGAATTATTTAGGAAGACATTTATTACAAATTTTGCAAGTAGCGGGGTTTAATTATGAAACTCGAGTAAACGTCATTCCATTCGAAAATGTAAAAGCATCAGAATCGAATATTTATAACAGATCGGCTTAAGGGGTTACATGGGTTTCCTCGGGTAAAAAACTTTAAACTTACATAGAATCATCGATTCCTGGCCCATAAAGTAAAGGGTTGCTGCAACTGCAACGTCCAGGGCATCCTTTTGTTCTTGTCTGTAACGAATCCTGGCTTCGCGAGTCTCGCTCGCAGATTTTTTCTAAGTAGCTTTTCCAATATATCTGCGGCGCGCTGAGCTCAACTGGCTTTGAGCTCCCAACTTCCCAAGGCTTGATCGACTTGAAAATTTAGGACAATATTATAGAGATGTTGTAGAATTTAATAAGACAACAACAAATTTTTTTTTATTTTTTTTGAAGCCTTGAAACCCATGTTACCCCTTAAAGTCTTCTACAATTTTTCAATTTTAGTCGATTAATTTAACCTAGTTGGTAAAAAATAAGAATTTTATGAAGATTTATGTCCATTTTGTTTCTTTTCTTCAATTCTTATGATTTTACACATTCGAGTCAAGCAAAATTTACTCGGCTGATGTAGTCAGACAGGCCCCCGGCATTTTTCTAATTTTATACAATTTAGTTAACACTAACATTATATTAGATGTAAAGTAATTCGACAATCAAAACAAATTATGCATTAATATCGGACCTAAGTAGTTTGACCATTTTATTTTCAGCTCGTATTGCACAGGTATTCATTCGGTAGTATTCTTTCGTAAATATCCATTAATCACGTAGCATCCACGAGTAGAAAAAACTGTGATCCCCTTCTACTTTAATTTTGAAAGGCAAAGACTTAATTCTTCTTTTCAGATGAATATGTGCAATGGCGCAATACATCCGAAATCAAATTTTGATAAAAATCACATAAATTTAGTTAAATACTAAATTATTTCTCCCACCGGAAAAAACATACCTTCAGTTATAGAAATGCGATTTTATCAAAGTTTCATAATACAAACGATTTTATTAACTTGCATAATCACCAGTGCATTTTATTCACTAACCTTCTAATTTTAACGAACACAACAAGGTAAGTACCAGTTCAGCTATTAGTTTTATAAATATGTTTTTTTTTGTGCTATAACATTTCGAAATAAATTGACTTATTGTTTTTTATTTCACGTAGGATCTCAACGACGAACAGAACCGATTCGATGCTGATAAATACATGGCTATTGTAATGTCTGGTAAACGAGTCATAGCTGTAGATGAAGCGACTGCAGCTGAATCAGAATGTCCGGATTTCGAGTGATTACTTCAATCAGTAAAGCTAGGAATAGTTATTTTAATAATAATTGGACAAAAGATAAAAAAAATCTTTAACTGATTCGGTGTATATAAAATGCAAAAAAAAAAGTTTAAATTATATTTTTCTATAACCTTTAGATAACACAGATTTTACTTATTCAAAGTCAATATTATGTATTTTTGCATTTTACGCTCATACCGCTGATTTGAAATAAAACCGAGAAATTGTTTGCACTTCTGATAACTGAGATAACATGAAATTGAAAAATATTTTTGATAAAATATTATTAAATGCAAACAGATTTCTCTTTAATGTTTATTAGTCTCATTTTATTCACCGCTTATTAATACCAAAAAATGTTAAATTAACTAATTTATGGTAGTGGCATTTTAGGAATACAAAAATAATCCCTAAAATGAATTCAAAAAATATTCCTAGATATCTAAGTTGGCTTTGCTTAGTAACTTATTGTTGACTGAAATAATCTTGTTGCGTTGATTTCATTTATTCAAAAGAAGGTGCCTTAAAATATTTATTATTTATGTTCTACAGTAGTTTTCGATTTAAAAATATTGAAGTCAACGCAAATCAGATAGTCTAAAACAAAACACTGAAACGTTTTACATTTTTTTGTTTTATTTTTTTGAAGGAAGCTGTATAGTAACAATTTTTCTAGTCTTTAAAAAAAAAGTCAAAACCGTCTTGACAACATTTTCCAAAACGAAAAATATGATTATAAAAATGCCATCTCATATTTAAAGTTTAGAATTTTTGTATTTATTCAAAAATTACATATTTATTATTTCTTACATACAATTAGGGAAATGTAGTTTGTAGAAATTGTATTTGTTTTTGTGAAAACCATTGAAAACATTCAGAGATCAGTTTTAGTTGCTCTATTTAACAATTGCTATGTCTATTGTTTGAAATTTAAGTTAATTTCGGTTCGAATTGGTCGTTTATATTTGAACCGTCGCAGTGTTTCGTGCATAACAAGCTAGGCGGACAAAGTGATTTTTCCGTATTTAGGGTAGTATGCCTGTAAATTAAAAGCATTTTTAATAAAAAATGATTAAATTAGACAGGGTTGCAAAAATAAGAAATAGTCATAAAATCAGAAAAATGTGTTAGGAAGTAATACTCCTCATTTCGCGGTACTATAGTAGGGTCTACAATTGAAAATTTCTGAAGGTTATTTGCCCGCCTTCTTTTCAGGAACCTCTCAGAGGATATTGATTAAAGGATCAGATGTTACAAGTCTTTATTTTTATGTGAGCATTTTCTGTTATGTTTTCAGAACCTAAGGCAAGATTTATTCTGAGATTCCTGGGTTTCCTCTGGGAGTTGCCGATTAGGAAAAAGTGTAGTTTTTTTTAACCACCTACTGTAAACGAAAATTTTATGTACAGTAGTTTTCTAGTTTCAGGACAAAGATTGTCAAATTCAACTGTATTTATGTCAAAGGCAAAAGACAATGGCCCTTTTGCAAAAAACGGACCAAAAACCTTATCTCAATATTTTATGTGGAAAAGAGATTTCGATCTCGAGACCAATCTCACTTCTTCGTATAAAATATTAAGTCATATAAATATTAGCTCATGTTTTTTGCGTAAGATACAATGTTCTCAAAAGAATATAAAATTTTTTGATAAGTGTAATATCTAATCCTGTAATCTGTGCTGTCATTTTGAGGTCCCTGAAAAGCTGCAGGTTGTGTTCCCATATTTTGCGAAACCAAATCGTTGCTTGCGTTGTCTACAATCAAGGCCATTATAGACTTGAATCGCTGCCTGATCTGCTGGGGTCGTTGTTTCACATTAGATTAAGGGTCATCGCTCGCAACCTGTCATTTTTTGATATTCAGACGATAGCTAATGTATAGCAAACTTACGAAACATCGAATCCTCACCAACCAAAGCCAAAATTTTCTTTATTGTTGTTAAGGTGCCTGGAGTCATCATTTTTAGAGAAGCCCCACAACCAAAGATTACTTACTACTAGATAACCGGCTCCCTAAATTACCTAGCTAATTTCAAAAAGTAACACTGGCACCACAGTAAAACGAAATATCAGCTTTTAAGGTCATAAGAATATACATGCAAACACGCATGCACGTTCGGTAACAGAACTATAATCGTAGTCGTAGCCAGCTCTAACTATTGCAATAGTTGTGTCAAAGTCAGCTATATACGTTCTCGTTTCCGAACGATATATAGTTATCAAATAGTCAGATCTGTCACTTGCAAGTGTATTGAATTGCAGCTACAACAATTTGTAGGGAACCATTTATCCACTTTAGAGAATTCCTCTTGAGTTTTTTTGTATTCTCTATGCCGTGGTTCATTTACGTACTGCTAAATATTAAATTAATTGTTTATTCATCATTCATATTTCATTAATACCATTAATATTTTATTTAAAACTATATACACTTTCGCAATTTGTAAAAAACCCGTCAGAATTGTTTTATCTGTCACTTTTAAGGGAATTTACATGTGTTTTATATGTATGTGTGATAGCTACTATTAGCTCGTCGTTTTAGCAGAGTCAAGAATAGTTGACTATTTAGTCAACTATTGTGAGTTCCCGAACGGTAATAGCTATCAAAAATAGTCAGCTATTGTGATTTCCGAACAGCAATAGTTAGCTATATGTGACAATAGTCAGCTATAGTTGTGTTTCCGAACGAACTCCAGGTAGTGCGCAGTCATTTACTCCTGTCAAAATTATTTGAGAGAATCACTTTCTCCTGTCAAAATTCTGTTCTCATCTGGAGAGAGTCACAGCCTTCTCTCAAAAAAGTACCCGCGAATCTTGTCGAAGAGAAAAATGTACCAAAAAGTACCACCAATAAAAAGAATTCATGTGAATCACATGACTGAGATAGTTACTTGTGTGCGTAAGAAACTTTCAAACTGTCAATGGATTCTGATCTGTTACATTGAAGTACATTTGTAAATGCACATAAGAAAAGTATACTTGTCTCCTACGCACAAACTCTCCCGGAAAACAAATTTTTATTTCTGACTGCAGGGTTGCCCGATGCGGGAAATACATATATAAAAGCAACCAAAAAATTTTCACGACTTTGTTCGAAGCCGTTTATCTTGTAATAGTAATCTTTGCCCACAACACTTCTGTGACGAATGGTTTTTGGTTAAAACGTTACAAACTTTTCCGTCAATTATTGTCAGCAGTAATTCATGTTTAACAGAAATTTGAGAATCATCAAGGCTACAGGGTTGGAAGTAAATGGTTTATTTCTTCCAACACTTTATAAGTCTCGGTTGCCGTAAATTCATTTGTTTCCGTAGCTAAAATGAATTACAGCCAAGAGTTTTGCAAACTAAAACTCGTCTGTATTCTTGGTGCTCTTAAACTCCTGCTTGTAGCTTCTGTGGTCAGAGCTTCCATCACAACCCAATTTATTTAATATAATCAATTGGGAAGCAAACTGTTAATGACTTGTATTAAGTGCTCAACGCTAAACTAATTACATCATGACTTCCTGTCATCACATTTCCTAGCCTGCTTGACTTAAAGTATAAATAATAATATTTCCAAATTAATTTTATTTAACTTTATCCAGGAAAATTGATTAGCAAAAACATTTTTGTACGAGGCTTAGCTTAAAAACTTCTAAACAGATTTTAATGAAACTTTAATTTGCGCTTTGGTCTAACAAATAATTAGCTTCACCAGAGAGATAAAAATAAGTTTACCGGAAGTACGATATTGGGTGTAGGTGTTAAAACAATCTTAAACAATCGGGTGTGCGATTGGAAGCATATAGTCGGGAATATTGTAATAGCACGTACATGCGCTTGGTAAATGCCACATTGGACAACATTTTGAGAGAACGCATGTGCTAAATTTTGAAGTACGCATGCGTCGCATCTCCTATTTGCTCAAAACATGTACAAAGCGCAAATAATTTTTAATGTAAAACAAATTTGAAAACGCTGCAAAATTATCATAAATTAACTGAGAAAGTTTGAATGATTTATGACATTTTTACATCCTTTTCAGATTTACTTATGTGCTTTCACCTCCTTTTTCCTCCTTTTTTAATCTTTTTAAAATAATTTTAAGCGTAAAGCGGAAAGTTTTTAATTTATATCTAAGAAAAAATAAAAAATCGTAATCTAAGCCACCATAAACTACTTTAGACTTTGGAAAACATAGAGAAAATGAGGATTTAGAGGGCAAAAGACATGATAGTGCTGATCCAGCTTACTTTCTTGAAAATCGATAATATGTCTGTTGTTTAGGGCCATTTACGAATTACGTAAGCACTTTTTTGGCAACTTGTTCACTAAAGCAAGCATTCAACAATTTTCGACTTGACTCCCTCGCCATGCTTACGTAAATTATGCACAGCCCCTTAGCAATATTTTAACTTTAGCACTTCATTTCAAATTCGACATTTAAATTTTTTTTATACTTGTAACAATATTGAACTGATTTAATTCCAAATTTTTTTATTTATTGTAAACAAAAGTAAAAGAAAATTAGGAGAGATTCATTAAGTTAAGCAATGTACCTGGTTGTCACAAAAACACTTCAATTTCTATTTGTATTATTCATAAGCTAATGAATTAATAATGAAAAAAAAATTATATATTCATCACATCTTTGTTTATTTTAATTTTTTATTTAAAAAAAAGTTGCTCGTGGGAGTAATTATATTTACTTATAAAACATGAAAGTATTGAAATCTTTGTGAATTTCGGAACATAAACCTTTTTTTTACAAAACTGTTAGATTCGTTTTTTAAATTATTGAATTATTTAAAAATTTTTTTATGTTTGGGTAATTATTTAAAATTTGATTAAAAGCAATAGGGAAGTAAAACAAAATCATATATTAATTATTTTTTTAATTACGTAACACTTATTTGTCAATAAAGAAATTTTACTTCCCAAGTTCTCAGTTTATTTTAGTGTTAGAATTAATAAGGGAAAGAAGAGAGTTTTGCAATGTGAGCTTTCATTTTAAATTGTGCGCTATTTTGCATGTGTCAAAGTTGCCGTGTATGGCCGATCATACACGAGCTAAAAAATTTGGGTAAATTCGTGTTAAACCATGTGACGTCAACCATTTTTTCGCCAGTTTGTCTGCAAAGAAAAGCGAAGGAACACAAAATGGGTAAGTTCGTGGACATGTCGGATCTAAATTTCTGATAAAGGAATAGAACTCATGACAGCACAGTTGCAACGATATTTATGTTGACATCTCCCATTTTTTTTCTTTATTAAGAGAAAACATCAGTTTAATAAAAAGATAATGTAAAGTAATACATTTTTATTTGCATCGTAACCTAACAATTATATTTAAAATAAAAAATCTTTAATTGCTTATACATAAATAATATTTACAGATAATTTAATATAAAGAATGGGATCGGAAAGTAAGTTGACAACGTAAAGTTTATTCTTTTCTTAGCCAAACAAACTGTTATTTACTCAGAATATTTTAAATTAATACGACGTTTGGTAACCTTTACTCTTTATCACCTCCTGTAATGTGTGGGGAATACTTTTAATAAGTTTTTCAATGATTACAGGTTCTACTGAATTCCACTCTCTTTTTATCGCTTCAATAAAGGATACCTTCGAATATTTGTCCTTTTCAGGAACTCTGCGGTAAATTTCATCCCAAATGTGCTCAATTGGGTTTAGGTCGGGGCTTTGAGGTGGGAATGGTAGTAAAACTTCTTCATTTTCTAGGAGAAAATTCCGAGTTACCCTAGCGCAATGCTTTGGGTCATTATCCTGCATGAATATAAATGTGTTATGCATTCCCAATTTATTTACTGATTCAAATAAATTTTCTCTCAGGATATCAACATATCGCTCGCCGGTTAAAATTCCGTCTATAATATGCAAATTTCCCATGCCTTGACCACTAAAGCAGCCCCAGACCATAAGTGAACTTAAGCCATGCTTAACAGTTGGCTTGATCAGATGTTTTTTATAGGCTTGATTCGTTCCTCTCCATACGTATTGCCTTCGTTTGTTTGATCGCATCTCATATTTACTTTCGTCACTCCAAATTATTGAATTCCAGAATTATTGAGGCTTGCTGACTTGTTCTAGAGCAAACTTTAGCCGTTTCGTAGCATTTTTTCGATATAAATGGTCTCTTCCGTGCTACTCGTCCATGTAATCTGGCTTCGTTTAACCTTCTTCCTTACCTGAGTAGCTGCTATTGGTAAATCTAGGCATTCTTTTATGCTCTTAGCGGAAATAAATGGGTTTTTTCGGACTTCGTTCAAAATCTGTCGATCCTGACGAGCAGTGGTTTTCCTTCTACGGCCAGGCCATTGCTAAGTTTCAGGAGTCCCGGTTTTTGAAATGTTTTGAACTATTTTTCTTACTCCTTCTCTAGAAATCCTGAAGTCGTTTGCAATTTTTTGGAGCGTCTTACCTCCTTTCCGCCGTTGAAATATCTGCATTCTCTCGTGTACAGAAAGCTCTCTAGTTTTTGTCATTTTATCTGGAAATTCAAGGGTGGAGATACGCATAAATGATATAAAACAATGACTGAGGAGCAAACAAAAAAAGCCAAAAGAAGCGGTTAAGAACATTAATGCAATAATTTAGTTAAAACTTAGCAGACTGTTACTCACCGTTTAAGTATTTCACAAACTTTTACTTTTTTCTTATATAAATAAATTTTTTATAACTCCAAGGGCACTTATAAAATTGTTTAATACGCACTCGATGAAAACTTGACTGAGAATGAAATATCAGCAATTGTATGCATATGTGCAACTGTAATTGCATCAACTCTGCTTCGAAGCAGTTTTTTTTTATCTGATGTGGCCAATTCCTAGGGGACAACCCTTTGATGCGTTAGCATGGTTTTGGCCGGAAGGGAATTAGGATAAGGGAAGTGAGGAAACTTGAAAATCTTGTTTTTGCATTGCTGCGAGCTAGACAACAGCCCAGAGACGGAGTGGATTATTTTAATTGATCGTATTGATCCAACTCCGTTAAGAATAGTTGGCTGTGGCAGTCAATTCTTGATGTTTCGGAATACAAAAAAGTCGTCCCTGACTTAATTTAGCTGACTACAGAGTTTCGCGCCGGTCAATGTCAGCTGCAATCAACTACAGTCTTGTTTTGTCACCCGCTGTTTGACGTTTGCAACTTGCTTTACCGAAAGCACTAATTTTGCAGACCTTCAAAAGCAATCATGTAAATATTGTCGAAGTTTTAAGTTGTTGCAAAATTGATGTGGTTCTCCTCTCTGGAAAAGTTCCTACATTTTTTCTTCTTCTTTACGTCTAGTCTTTCTCAACTGAAAGTCAATAAAATAATAAAAAAAAGTAAAATGCAGAATTTAAAAGCTGTTTTTGCTTGGATTAAGGAGACATTTACATCAAAAAATTCATTTTTTTTATTGGCTTAATCGATGGATATATCGATCAAAAATAATGTGCCGAAATTCCAAATTGATATCTTGAGTAGTTTCCGAGTTACAGGTCATTAAAGAGGCGTGCCTCCCGTCGCTTTCTAAGCAGTCGAAAGTCGACTGAAATGTTTAAGGCCAAATATCTCAGCTTGTCACATTTTTTCCTCTCGGCAGCGTTTCTGAGCAAACGGCTACTGCGATTTTTCACAAAAGCGTTCTAATTATTCATTTCATATGTCATTGTGGTATAGGCCTTAAATTTTTTATTTTGATTGTTTTTTTCAAAAGTTAATAAAAAAATAGTACCAAAAAAATGACCAAAAAACGAGGTTTTTTTTCAAATGGCCGCCATTTTGTTTTTTATTGGAATTTTGGCTTGCCAAACGTCTATACCACGCATTATGGTATCAACTTTAAAAAAATGTTGACTTTTTTGTTTTTAGGTCCCGTGTGTACCCAGGAAATCTGCCGAGAACACGACGTGTCCGCCGAGAACGGCAATCTTTGACGGCGCGGAGGGAGGGTTGGACTTGGGGGGGATGAATCGGCGACGTAGCAAATGTTACTTAACAAATGTACAAAAATAATAAAAAAAAAAGTTCAATTGATTAGCATTATTCATTCACGAGATATACGGTCTCAAAAAAAGCATGAAGTTTTGGTCCAACTGATGTAAATGTCCCCTTAAAGAAAATATCAAAATATGCGAAGTTCTGCGGGTTTCAAATTCTCTATACTACTGTTACATTATCAGCAGAATAGGAAGAATAGACTTTGGAAAAAGTATCTACGTGTTAACAGTGCTGACGCCTGGCATGAATATAGTATTTGCCATGAACAATTTATAAGCCGTTCTCGTTCTCTCTGTGAAGAATATCTTCAAAATTTAAAGAACAGATTATTCTCTGACCCCCGTGCATTTTTCGAATATGTCAACTTGAAGAAAAAGGTTGATAACTACCCATCGACTATGGAATTCGGGGAGATCTCCAGCAATGATTCTAATATTATTTGCAACTTATTTGCTGAATCTTTTAAGGGTGCATTTGAATCATCTGATTTCATCCCAGATAATGGAAACTTTTCGCACATTAATAGCCGAATTTTACCCATGGTATCAGTTCGATCTATCACGGAGGAGATCCTGTTGAGGCATATTACTGCACTTCCAACTGACTTCTCTAGTGGTCCTGACGGGATTCCTCCTGCAGTCATAAAGAAATGGTGTTATTATGGCCTTTGCTACTACTATTCAGGAAGTCTCTTTCACGGGGAAATTTCCCAGCGCTCTGGAAGATATCCTATTTAATTCCTATTTTCAAGAGTGGCAATAGAAGAAACATTTCCAACTACAGGCCAATCGCTAAATTGTCCTGTATTCCTAAGATCTTCGAACTATTGATTCAATCCCAATTATCCGAAGTGTGTAAAGTCTTGATCTCCACTCGGCAGCATGGTTTTCTTCAAGGTAGGTCCACGGTTTCAAACTTGGTTGAGTTTGTTTCTAGCACTGTGGGCGGATTCATGGATGGATGCCAAACTGACTGTATTTACACTGATTTTGGTAAGGCCTTTGCCAAGCTGTCTCACTCTATCATTACTTTTAAATTGGCTAAGTTGGGTTTCCCGCCCTCCCTTATTGTTTGGATTAAGTCATATTTGTCTGATAGGATTTATAGAGTGCGTTTTCGTAGCGCGCTCTCTGATGATTTTGTTATTCATCTTATCTATTGATGATATTTCATATTTGCTTCAAAGATGTAAAATTCTTATATATGCTGACGATATTAAGATTTTTCTTCCAATAAAATCTAACGCTGATTGTGAGATTTTACAATCAGAGTTGCACATTTTCTATGAGTGGTGCTGCAACAACAATCTTAAGCTGGACATTGAGAAATGTCAGGTTATGTCCTTCTCGAAGTCTCGCAGCTTCCGTACTTTTCAGTACATGTTTGGGGGTACTGGTATAAAGCGGGTGGAAGTGGTGAGGGATTTGGGAGTGTATCTTGATGGTAAGTTGAACTTCATCTCCCATATCAATAAAGTCGTTGCTAGGGCAAACTCTATGCTGGGATTTATTCTTCGTTGGTCCAAGGAATTTCCAGGCCCTCATATAAGACTCCATCTTTATACATCCCTTGTTAGGCCCCTGCTTGAATATGCCAGTCAGGTATGGTCTCCATTTTACGGAACACACATTAAACGTATCGAGTCCGTCCAGCGCAGATTTGTGCGATCGACCCTACGTTCTTTGCCTTGGAATGACCCTCTTATTCTACCACCTTATGAGGAGCGCTTGGGTTTGCTGCAACTTGCTACACTCGAGAAGCGACGTTGGGTTGCTGATTTAACATTTCTGCATCAGCTTCTGCAGGGAAAGTTGGACAGCGCTGAACTAGCTTCCAAAATATTGCCTAGAGAACTGTCCTATTCCCTATGTAATCGAGCACCTTTACAGAAAATTCTTTTTCGCGCACTAATTACGGCATGTTCGAGCCTATTAACCGCATGTGTAGGTCTGCTAATGATATTGGAGACGTTTTTGATATTAATGTGGACAAAGTGACACTTAAAAGGAGCATCTATAATTTGTGATTCGTTCTTTTGCTTGCACTGGTTTTGGTTTTAATTTTTCTTTTTTGTTTGTTTTGCATTTTGATGGAAACACTATTTTTATTATTATTATAAAACGCATGTATAGAGTCGTGAATGTGTGTCTGTCTTTTAACCTGACTCTTATTAAGGATTTGCTTTAGCGATCTCTGTTGTCCTTGCACCCCCGATTGTTGTGTGTGGGCGTATTTTAGTGTGTTAATTACTAATATTATCTGCATGGGTTTGGGAGCCTCATTCGCCTTAATATTTTGTGATATTTTGGCGAATAGGTCAAATGATTCTAGGCTTCTGCCTATGAAGTGCGCCTTCTGAGTTAGAAGGATTAATTCTATTTATATTTTTAAATATAAAACAACCTTAAAAAGACACCATTGGGATTTTATAAGCAAATTTAATAATATAACTTTAGAATTATTTTCAACATTAATACAAATTGTAACGTCTTTTAATGTGTATATTTTCTCACCTTAGCTGAAATTACATATCTAATCTACCAAAATATACAATAAAATCAAATAAAAGGCAAAAAGTAAAAATAACAACAAACTGCACACATAATACTTATTTTTTTCTTAAAAAAAAAAATAACACGAAATACATTTTCTGTTTTTTAGTTTCTAGTTTTTCGTTTTGATGCTATGTTGAAAATCCGACGATTTTCATAAATATTGGAATGATTTTTATTCACGAAAACGATTCTTCGTATCTGTAAGATGTAATAGAATATGCCTTACTTCTTAGAAAATAATTTTAACAACAAAATCGGGCAAAAGTGAAGAGCAGCATACAAATTAAGCCTTTCCAGTTATTGCAGCATTACCTGATTTATTAGGCGCACTGGATTTTTCGCTCTCCTTCTCGAGCTGCTTTCCGAGATACTCCCTATAAGAAATTAATAATAATTAATTATAAAAATAAGGCTTTTTTTAAGTCATTGGATTCCATTATTGCCAGACAATCTCTTCTTATGAGCTACCTGCTTAAAATGAGACTTTTTCACGAAGCAAGAGATGGGGATGTGAACCTATTTTAAAATTCACGATAGCAAAAAAAAACTAAACGATTGAGGCATCGCTCATGATGCTTATTCTAAGGGCCTCTTTAAATCTATTCATATATGGACCTCCTCATAAACACAAGTTCGTATAGTAATTGCAAAATTCAGTTGAACAGGTTGAATATCTGAATTATGCAGATGCCATGCAAACAAGATTTATCTAAAGATATAATTTTCCTAATTATGTAAGTCGAGCAAACTTGATTCAACCGAAATGTGTAACAGTAAGAAACAAGGCAATAAAACAATGGCGGGCGACTTAAACCCTCAAATATTTACGTTTCCGCCTATTATTTAGACCACCAAGTTCATTCAACTTTTATAATAATTACCCCAAACGTGCAGGGAAGGCATTGTCTAAGAATTTTGTTTGTTTCAAATCATAAGCATTAAAAAATTTTACTTACCAATTATGCACCATTAGCTTCTGCACCGCAAGAAGTGCTTCATAACGAACATTTGGATCTTCATGGCTAAGGAGTTGCATAACTAATTGTTTGCCACCAAGTTGTTCGATTACACTAAATAAAAATAAAAAAATAAAGTTACTAACCACGCTAAACAAACTATTACAACATACTGTTTTCCTCGTGGATAATGACGAACATATTCACCAATGTCAAAACTTGCAACAGATAAAACCAAAGCATCCTTTGATGTTTCAAGTAAATGCACCAAAATTCTGAGTAATTCGTAATTTTTCTCATTCAGACGTTGAGCATTTTCACGCCAGAACTTAGCAGATTTGTGCACGGGAGACCATTCAAGTCGTCCACTTCTCACTTCAGTTGCATATTCATCGAATGAACTCAAATCTTGAACAGAGTTTTGAAGTTTCTCGGTAAGAAATTCAACATCGGAAATGATATCTTCATCATCAAAACGACGTTGCTCAAGGATTGACAATTGTTTCAAAACTTTACATTGCACCATAGCAATGCAATGCTCTTTAGCTACCTGAGGTTCTCCAGGTTTTTCAATTAAATTACGGAAGACAGCTAGGATGATTCTAGTTACCTAAATTGAGGAATAAGTAAATCTTTCTTTTCTTTAACATTAACTTTCTTTACCTTTTCTTTAGCGCAATCGTTCAAAATATCTGCCAGAATTGGTATGACATTGAACTTATTCATTTTCTCAGCTAACAATGGGTTGAAAGTAAGAACCCACAAGCAAAATACCAGTTGGTATTGAACCTAATTAGAATAAATAGAATAAGGATGTAAAAAGGAAATTTAATTATTTATTTACCTGGAAATTAACACGTGATGACAAAATTCCAATCAAAGTGCTTATACCGTCAACGGATACAAAAGCAAAGCGATATTCGTCAACACGCAACATCATCTGCAGGCAGCGGCCTACAGATTGTATGTACTCATTGCTCTGCTTAGAAAAAAATTAAAATTATTTATATTCGAATAAGTTGCAATAACCCAGTGGGTGTTAGTTTTGTTAGTGCTTTCACATGTAAATTTATGTCCTAAAAGAAATTATTTCGACAATTATATAAACAACAAAGGTTTCTATGCCACAAAGACAATATAATACTCCATTTACCTCTAATTTGCTACATAAACATTAGTGGGTTAGGTTTTATTTTACTCAATAAACAACTACAACAGATAATTGCGTGCTAAATGTAACAATATTTCAACTAGACATATCTGACTCGACAATCCCATTTTTGCTAGACGATTTGTTCTTGTGAAACCAATTCGGTTTAAAAAGAAAAACTTAAAAAATCACACACTACCGGAATCGTGAGAGGTTTTTGACTGTCTCCAGAACGTTCTTCAGCACCTGCTGTTATCTCTTTGTACGATTCACCAACCACCTGTTGGCTTTGATGGGCATTGTGGTGATGTCCGTGATGATGATGATGATGTCCATGGCCAGTGTGGTGCACCACCACCGCCGCCATTCTCTTCGATAATTCTGCCATTTCTTTAATGTAATTCGTTGCCTGATTTTCAATTCGTTTAATGTACGATGAGTTTTTTGTAGAAATTATAAATACATAGGTATCCCGAGAATAATTTTTGATATAGAGAGAAATAAAGAAAAATTTTTAAATTCAGTTTATTTGACTTTTTAGCAATACTCAACACGATGCCTTAAATTAAGATGCATATAGCGCGTGAAAATGAGGACAAACACAATGGCAAATGCACTTTAAGGTCACAAAAGGTAAGTAAGAGTAAGAAGCTGTCGTTGCAAAATGCAAAAGGTCTTATTTATGTAAACACACAATATATGAAAGTGAATAAATGTTTTAAGGATATTGGGCTTGCAAGCTGGAATAAGAAAGCAATAATTGTTTTACCAGAGAAAACATATATTACAAATTTGCTTTAAGTAGCGGGACATGGGAGACAAATTCAATAAAATTATAAAAATGATTTCTGTCCGCTCAATGGAAACCCAAACTTAAATATATTGGACATTTTTGATGCCACTTGTTGAAGTTCTAAATGTTAATATATAATATTCAATTCAATACTGTATACACAAGATTTACATCTTCTTAATAGTATACTCTATAGCAAAAGAAAATTTATTGAATCAAATTAAAGTTTACAAACTAAGTGAATAATTTCATGCAAATTACAACCACTTTAATGAAAGAGAATTGTGGAAACTAGTATGTATGTATCATTCTGAATATCAAGCACTCTTTCCGATAAAAATTAAGATTGAAAATGATTTCTCAACAGCTTTTATACTACAGCAAAATAAGAACGTCACCCAATCCATGTTGCGTTCGAGGAATGAGAAGGAAGCACTGACGCGCATAGTGCAAGAAATGCAAATGTTCAAACAAGAAGGAAGGGGTTTTTGATATCATCAATTTATGTAAAAACAGCAGTGACCTTATGTCAATATGTATATTTCTATCCACTTTAGAACAGAATAGTGTTCCTGTAGGGTGATACATGTTCATAACATGATACATGTTCGAGATATGCAATGAGTAAAATTTGGCACCAGCAAGATTCTTATGAGTTTCAGCTTCAAGTCGGAAGACAATAATATCCCAGAAAGCCATAGCCTCCATAAATATTTTGGAAAGTATAATTAACTTGGTCACAGCAATCCATTTTTAACCGACTTTCCAAAAACAAAGAGATTCTAAGTTCGACACGTTTATTTTTATTTGATAATTTCGTAATGCGTTGACCAATTTTGATTATTCTTTTTTTTTGGTGTGATGAGGGTTGAACCTAACTTTGTAACACGTGGACGGATTTGGATAGTTCTTCTTTCGCAGTATAGTGTAGGATCCGCCAATGCTTATATAAGAAAAATGTTTGTCTTGGGGTAGGGTGAAGTAGCCTAACTTTATAATGCATGGACCGATTTGGATGATTCCTTTTGTGATGTATACAATATGTTTGCCCATTAGTACCACAATAAAAAAAAATTAAGCCAACTTCACAAAAAGCGCCTTCCTTATGATCCTGTGAGCTAAAACGTTTAAGTAGTTTTATAAAGTACCTTCAATTATGATTGGGTAGTTGTTTTGTTTTTTAATTTGCACCGACTTCAAAATGTAATAGATATAAAATTCAAAATTAGTTTTTGCTGTTTAGCGCTTTCTGGGAAGTCGGTTAAATTTTTTTTTAACTATTTTATTTTTCACTTTTTAGTGTCTTCAGATATACGACCTGCTGCTCGTAAGAATAAAGCAATTTCTAAAGTTGCAGAGTGAGTTCATTCTAAAGAATGGGAACAGTATTATCCAAATCCGGCAACATATTACGAAATTAGTCACGATCACCCTTTAATACCCTAACCTCAGAAAATTCTTAACATGACCCTAGTGCGCCATCGTACTCTATACAGCAATAAAGAATTATCGTAGTCAGAGAATCATAGTAGTCACTCTAGGTACAAAATTGTTAGCATTTATCAATCAGGAAACGTATTCTGTACAACCAAATCAAAATCGGTCTATGCCTTATGATGCTAGGCGCCGCCCATCCTTCAACTCTCAACACAAGCCACAATTTTTGTCAGAATACAAATACATACTCTCTGCATTCAGAATCATCTAAATCAGTCCATGCGTTACAAAGTTTCTTTCTGTGTGAATTAAGAAATTGGGTAACACCCCATCCGCACACCACCCCACCTCATGTCGTCGTATCAGTGGGGCAACATATTCTACGCATCAAAAGAAGAATCATCCAATTTGGTTCACACGTTACGAAGTTAGCAACCCCTCTCACCTCCACCCCACCCTTAGACCAATTTTTTTTACATTATTGGCAATGGGGTATCATACTCTATACATCCAAAAAGGAATTATCCAAATCGGTCCACGCATTATGAAGTTAGGTTTCACCCATTACCCCCATCCACACCGCACTAAAAATTGTTTTCGCATGGTACCAATCGGAGAACATACTCTACCCAATAAAGAAAAATCATTAAAATCAGTCCACGTATTACGAAGTTAGATTTAGTGGAGTGTAGGTGGTGCACGAGTGGAGTATAAGGCGTAGACCGATTTTCATGATTTTCCTTCGGCAGTACAAAATACGCTTCCACATTGGTTAATGATAAAAAATGTTGCATCTAGAGTCACTACGGGAAGAGAATGGAGCAGTCCCTTTACTTACTTATGTATGCCCCGATTTATTTTGTTGTAAAGAGTACGAGGGCGGCTGATAAGTCCGCGGCCCGAGATACTTAGCGATAACTCATTATATCACTGTGTTAGTATTAATTGCGACACTCCTTGGTAGTATAAATATAACCTTTTTTCGATGATAAGGTCATTGAAAATTATCTGTTGTAATACAAACGTCATCAGGTCAGCCGATTCGACTAATTTTAATAATATTGAACACAGCGTCGCGATAAATTACTTCGTAAAGAAAGGAAAAACGCCGAAAGAAATTTTCGAAGACATGTCATCAGTTCTTCAGGAATCTGCGCCTACGTATACCATGGTCAAAAAATGTGCTCGCTTATTTCAACAAGGACGAGAGAGTTGTGAAGATGATCCCCGCTCGGGGCGTCCTGTGACGGTAGTGACGGAGGAAAATGCTCGAAAAAAAAATTAGTACTGGCCGACCGAAGAATAAAATTATGGGAGATAGCCGAAGAGTTGCAGATTAGCAAAGAACGGGTTGGAAAAATTATGCACGAGCATTTCAGTGGGAGAAAAATCAGTGCCCGTTGGGTACCAAAAATGCTTATTTTGCAAGACAATGTGCTTGCCCACAGGCGCGAGGTTTGGTTCAGGCCCTGAAACACACGGGCTTCTCGGAAATTGACCACCCATCCTACAGTCCAGACCTGGCTCCCAGCGACTATTTCCTTTTTTCCAATTTCAAAAAGGAGGGACGAGGTCGTAGATTTGCCGATGAAAATGAAATAAAGGAGGCTGTTGAAAGCCATTTTGAGGGCAAAGAAAAGGAATATTTTTTTTGGCAGGTTAAAAGCGTTATACGTAAGATGTGAAAAATGTATTTCGCTTGAGGGAGACTATATTGAAAAATAAAATAATCATACTTTTCTTTCAGTTAATGCGTTAGGCCGCGGACTTATTAGCCGCCTCTCGTACGTTGGCAAGATGGCAAATTAAACAATTAAAACAACTACCATAACTATTTTAGATCACGGGATCTTAAGGAAGTAGGATTAAGTGTTGCTGTTTTGTTTGTTTAATTTGGAAATTTTTAATCCTCTCTTCATAAGGCAAATGTACGCCATTAAAATAGACGCCACCGTGGTCACTAGCGGACTGCCGAGCTTGATGTGCTTCTCAGCTGGTATCGATGTTGAAGATCTAAACTTTTACTAAATTCAACAATTTAAACGCGAAAACTTTCCGAAAATATTTGCTTAGTAGAAAATAATACGCCTTTAACCCTGGAGTAAAATTTACTCACTGGCTACTTTTTGTGCGCATGTTTTTTCAGGACATATGAGCTTCTATAGTTCGCAAGTGCATTGGCTTGTGCGTGCTTGTTAGATCTCGATGTGCTCGGCAAAGTGTAAACTTTAGAGCTTGAAATAGTGTGCGGTGTATTTAAACTCATGTGAGTTAAAACGGGTTAGTATTTCAGGGTTAACATCATGTTAAAACAAAAAATCGGTCTGTTCCACCGATTTTTATCGAGGTAACATGTTTCATTATCAGGGAACAGACCTAATGTAAATTGTTCTTTGTTATACATACAAAATTACTAATAGGTTTTATACGAGGTAGCAGTACTATCTGGGAGCACGGTAGCGTTTCGTCGTATTTTCGAACCCTCATATCATCGGTCTGAATAATACTAGAGTTAGATCTCATGTAGAGCCCTTAACTCTACAAGCTCTAACTCTACAAACCCTGGTCAAAAAGTATGGCTTTGCCATTTCATGGAACTAATGCACACGATACAACATTAAAGACTAGTGACTTAATTTCTTACCATAACGCCATGGGAGTGTCTGTGCGAAGGACGCGAAACGGTCCAGCTATACCTTTCGACCAAGATGTAGAGTTAGGGGCTTGGCTCTACCTGAGATCTAATAACTTTTTAACAGTGAAAGCGTTATGAACTTGTGAGTCTTGGCAACCTACTTTACATGAAATGTTATTGGTGGGATTGTTATTTTGTGTTATGCAGGCTCCGACTGAATTACGTTATTATGTAGGTGCTCGCAATATATTTTTGTAGTTATTTTAATAAGCTATAAAACAAACCTAAATAAACGAACACTACATACTAGACATGCAGAACAAACAAAATCTAAACATGATTAGGAAAAAGTCTTTCTCAACAGCCAAATTAGATGCAACTATTATGATCCAAAAATGTACACAGAGCTATATTTCACATCCAAAGCATAATATAGCTGAGTATATTAAGCGATTGGTTAATTATTTATTTTTATTATTATATTATTAAATGCTCTCTCCTTGGCTTTGTTATTATTGTAAAAAAAAATTTATTTTCGATTGAACACTTTCCATTGGTTTAACTAGTTTTAACAGAGCTTCAAAGTATTTTAAAAATTTTTAATAAACCCACATTAGATAAATAATTTATGGAGAAAACAGTAAATTGCTTAAAGTAAATGAAAAATTAATAAAATGTCATGCCGCTTTTAATAAAACCTAAATGGAATATGTTATCCCGAGGAAGTCGTTGTTATGAGTATTGTGATTATGTGATTCAACTACTCGCTATTAATATTAATAAATTTCTAGCATACAAATTTCAAATATTTATAATCAACATAATAATAGAATTAGTTTCGCAAAATTGTAGACACATTTACTACTTCTTTACTCAGAACTAGTGGCAAATTTTGCTAATGAAAAATTCTGTGGTCACACAGGGAATAAGTTGGTAAGTCGAAAATCGCTGATGACTCGGAAAAATGTAGTAAGTCGATTCAACTGAGAACAAGCATAATTTGACCACTTACCAAGAAACCCCCACCTTCACAACTCGGAAAGTGTTAGGGTCATGAATCACCAACTTCTTAACAGTGCGTATAAGACATTGAAAATGATCATAGTACACTTATCTCATTTTGACCATTTTTCGACTTAACAAGTTATTCCCTGTGACCACAGAATTTTACGTGCATATATCGATGGTTAAGTGCGCAAAATTTGAATCTCCAAGAATCGCAGTTTTGAGTTAAAATCCATGGTTTAACGGAAGGTAGAAGTTCAAATTCCAACTAATCAGACACGATTATTCGTTGTGCATTGATTACACTGATTGATTTGGTCTAAATTGGTTCATTACTTCCATTTTAGTACAGTAAAACCTGCTAATCGGGACACTTTAAAATCGGGGCCACCTGCCAATGGGACCGCGCGTCATGCTTCCTTCCCTTCGAGATTTTCATACAATTATCCCTCAATACTCGGACCACCTCTTAATCGGACCATAGACTGCATGTGTACATCTACTTGCTTTACAAAACAAACCTGGAAAACCAGACCGAATAATTACAGTCATTACCCTGAGAGATAAATTTCGTCTGTATGCTACATTTGTACATATTCCTGTATTTTGATAACTCTGATGACTACACATACATATCGTCGGCCGAATGTTATCTTGTCGTAGTCGTATGTACATATCCCCATTTACTTTGTTTGGCGCATGCAACAAGATAACTTTCGGTTGTCGATATAGAATACCTACATACTTTTAAAACCTATCAACTTGTGGTTTTGTGGTTATGTCTGGTGAATGTGTACCCATCCTTCAGGCATATTTATACCGAATACGCAAAGGATATGTTTGCTTTTATATGTGCACGTACACCATTCATAGCATTCGATTATAGAATTATAGATGTGCATATTCTGGGAATCCCCTAATCTTGTGCTTCACGATTCACAAATAAGCAGTGTTTTTAGTAGGAAATTTCGTAAAATGTTCTTATTTTACCAGTGGGTTATTTAAGTTACAGTAGTGAAGTGATTTTTTTCTTTTAAAAATGAATTAGATACCATATTTCGAGCTAAACCTTGAGAAAAAATTTAAAGTGATTAAAGACTTCGAAGAAAAACACATTCAAGTGGTTCTGCACAGCAAGGGGAAAAATTTACCCGTATCAGGAACCGTTCTTCTAGCAAAAGCTTTAATGATTGCCAAAAAACTGCAAATTGATAAATTTACTCCATCTAATGGTTGGCTCGAATCCAAAAAACTGCGTTAATCAATACTTGAACGGCCCTAAGTCGATGGGCTCCAAATAATGATTTGGATATCCTACAGAGACGTAAAAAAACAAAAGTGCTCTCACAGTTGCTAACAGACCTTTGGTGTCTAGCAGACACAAACATAGGATTGACTTTTTTGAGCGAATTTATTACTCAGTCTGATAAACAAATGAAACAATTAGAGGGTAAAAACCTAGTTTTTTTAAGGAAAATACCTGAGCCATTTCCTTACTAAAAAAACAAAGAAATTCTTTGAATTGTTTGGGAAACACGACGTGACAGAATTCTTTTTTAAAAAGCCATGTGAACGCTCTTAAAGAGGTCAATGATACCACAGAAAGAGGAATTGCTTTGATAAAGAATATTAACGAATCGGTTAAGGACGAACTGAATTGTTAAGAGTAGTCGAGCATCATAGAAAAGCCGTCACCAAGCGAACAAAGGAAGGGATTAATTAAATACATGTTTTGCCTATCACACTACCTATTAATCTTAGTATCTAGTTTTAATATTATTTGAAGTTTTTGATTTCTAGATTTCCCAATAAAAGTAATTAACGTTGAAAAATCGCATTTTTTGGCTACTTTTATAAAACTTATCAAAGCGTACAACCTCTATGTATTATCCAATTTTAGGGCCACCTGTCCAAGTTATAATAAAACTAGGACATCCGAACTGCTCAACAGAACGAGAGCTCTTATAGTAAAAATCATTGTGGTCTGTACGGGCCACTATCTTTTAGGCGAGAATGAAGTTAGGCTGGGTGCCCTTACATAACACACTGATGCAGTTGTGATGACGTGAATGAAAAAGAAACCATTATTCTTCTTCTCTGTAAATGTCTGACTCTTGCCAGGGTCAGAGTGACGGCTACTGAGGAGTAGTTCTTTAAAAACTTTAAGCAATTTCGGGGGTAAAGATTAAGCAAATAGTCAGTTTCATAAATTCCTCCGGTTGGCTTTAGTTCTTTTTTCGCATAACACACTCAGCCGACCTGAACCATGATTTCAGATAAGAATCAGTTTTGTGAGTGAACTGAGTCCAACAAAAAAAACACTGAGAGGGCAGGGCTTACAGTCTGCAAAAATTTTATATTTTATTTTTTCCCTTACAAAATGAAGCAACCTAATGGAGATATTGATCGATTTGGTAGCAAGAACCTGAAATAAGTCTCGTTCGTTGATATACATCGTTTGTCAAGACTGTAGCTTACAATGGAGTTTATATAGGCGGTTAACGTTTGGGCAGAATAACATATAGGCCCAAAAGAGTTATCTAAAAACCTAAAATTTATTAAAAAGTGGAGATATAACATTTGTGCACTTAGCCATCGATGTGCTTTGTTATTTTGAGATAAAGAGAATCCCTAGTGTAATAAGTACAACAAAGTAGCTACTACGAGAGTTCGACAAACGAGACAAATAAATTAGTAATTATCTACAATTTTGCTGCAACTACATTTAACGAGTATCGTTTGAATACAATTATATTGAAATTAGTTATATATACTTACATTTGTCGTCAGTTGATCCTTAAGAAACTGTAAGTAGAAATTAAGGTCTGACTGGGGCATTATTTCGCGTCCCCAGCAAGCAAGCTTAGCAAGTATTCTAGAAGACATATTAACAATGAAACCATCTTGTCTATTAAGAAGATTTAGAAAAGGTCCCCAGACGCTTTCTTTTCGTTTAGCAGCATAATCATGAAAAACTTCGACACGAGACCTATCCTCTTGCAAGATATCATCGATCATAACCAAAATATATTGAATCGTTTGATCCTTGGAAACATGCGATAGAAGGTTTAGGAAGGTTTTAGCACACTGTGCCGATTCTTTTTTAATATATAATGCTTTATTCTCGCTATCCAATGCACTTATGCATTGGTAATCTTCCGCTGATATCATTTGAGACTGCATATAGGATTGCCAATTAATTTTATTCTGTCGAATATCGCCAGCTTGTTGCTGTAGAACACTCGTTGCAGCAATCATATCTAAAAATTAATAATTGCGTACTTTATAAAACCCAAAATAGAATTTCAATTGCCCTTAAGGTCTATGATTACGATAAGACTTACCTATATTCTCTTCCGGGATGGAAGGTATTATTCCTTTAACTTTATCTGCCATTTTCCTAGCCCGTTTGAATTTAGTTTTTTAATAAAATTTATTAAAATAAGTAGAATACTTTGGAATAATTTTACTGGGCAGAACAAATTTTCTTCTACCGAAAAACTCAGCTGACAGTCTTGTGACTTTTCGTTTCGCCACTGTGAAGTGAGGAATGGCAATACTGAAATAATCTCACCAAAAAAAAAGAGTAATTTTCTGCCGCAGAAGAGCTTTTCATTAGTGGGTCGATTAAGTTGGCTCCAGTTCAATTAAAATGGTTAAAACGCTTATTTAGGATGAAATTAGTTTTTTCGCAAATAAGTTTCTAAAGAAACAGACAGTTAATTAAACAAATTTTTAGTATTTGTAAACATAATAAAATTAAAACAATTCTATGTGCTTTTGTAGTTCTTATTTGTTATTTCAAGATTTTCGGACCAAAAAACTTTAAAAATTAGTCGACTGATGAAGTTGGCTCCAGTTGCATCGTATGTTGCTACTTTTCAATTTTGGAAGTGTTATTAATAACAGTTGTAAATAATTAAAATAATAATGATATAAACAAATATTTTTAATAGAAATATATTTTAAATAGCAGTAAATATTACATGATTGTAAAACAAAATTTATTAATCAAAGAATTCAACTATTAATATATTGACAATCAGCTGTTATATTTCTATTCTTGTATAGAATTTTGTTTTCAGTGGAGGAGAATTAAATTCTATAATGCAATTTACTCCTAATATCAAATCGAAAAGGTGCAAATATGATAGAAACATAAAACCTTTTCCCAGTTTAAATAAGGCGCGGGCGATATTTACGGGATTTAGCATCGAAGTTATAGATGGTGCCTCCATTATCGAAATATACGAAAGCGGCTTCTATGGAAAAGGATCTCATTCTCGTAGTGCACCTGCAATTGTTAAGAGTAACAATAGTAATTCTAAGGAAGAGAACCTTTCTAAAATAGAAGAAACACTGGTACTGGATTTGGAAGAAGCATTTTTCCTTAAACACTCACTAGCTATTCTGGAGATCTACAACCTAAGCAATAGGGTCTTGGGCGTTTCAGAGCTGTTTAAAAAATTTACTGAGATGAAAGAAAACTTTCCAAAAACTTACATTGCCTATCTTTATCTTAAGTCAAAAAATTGGGTTGTAAAGGCTGGAACAAAGTTTGGTGGAGATTTTTGTAAGTTTGTTATAATATAGCATAAACGTTTTCAGATGAATATCCTTTTGCAGTGATTTATAAAAAAGGACCACGTTTTTATCATGCCAGCTTCATAGTATTTGTAACTAATGGTGAGAGCAGGACCCAAGCAAACCTTCAAGGTGTTTATCGAGTGGCAGAAACCTCTGACAAAGACGTATTATTCCTAGAAGTTAATCCCACAAGGCGCGACCAAGTAATAGACCCTAATGAACTCTTAAACAATTTAGATAAATTTAAAATCTCAGAATTCATTCCAAAGCGAATGGATTTCAAACAATATGTTCAAATAAAATAATAGTTTTATTCTACATTTTCAATTCTACTGTTGCTTCTTTGCTTCTTCTGCATCTCTCCTTTTCTTCGGGATCCCCGTTCTTCTGAATTCTGATCTATCCTGTAGGTAAATTTCTGTACATCTTTCCCGAAACTCTTCGTTTTGATACCATTTCGTGAGGCAGGATTTAAGTGCACTGTTTTCTTTGCGGCATTTTACAACCATTAGCAAACCAGTGTCCTTACAACATGATTCGAATTCTTTTACTTCATTAGGACATTTTTCAATTTTTGCCAATTCTCTCATGATTTTTGGGATAAGAACTTCCTTTTCAACATTCCTAAGACTTCTGTCATTTGGATCACCTGTTTAATTACGACGCATTAGAATAACTACTTTATAATTATTTCAAGTAAATTACCTTACCAAGATTGTGAGGACCACCTTTATAATTTGGTTTGATAGGATTTTGATTTGCTTCTTGAAACCCCATCATTTTAGAAATTGTATAAGAAGAGATAGCCGGGGAAAATGTCACACAATGACAGTTGTGTAATTTCTGCTTGTACAGGTACTGTTTTGTGCAGCTTAAACTTTTGAAGAGTACTGTAACAGGAAATGACACCAGCACGTAATTTCCCCAAAGTGAGAGATTTCAAATTAATCAGGTAACTAGTTTTTATACATAATAATAAAATAATAATAATTTATTAGTATTCACAATACTTTTACAATTTAACATAATTCTCCATTATTGCCTTAATTCGTATTGTGCAAAGCACTTGTCTTGATATGTTTTATACAATTTTCTTTGAACACATTTCTAATTTTTTCTAGTTTAATGTGTCCGGGTAAATCGTTATATAAACAAAATCCTTTATAAATCAGAGATTTTAGATGCATAATTAATTACATTTCTAATACTAATATTGACATCAGAATTTGTTAAATTATAGGGTTGCATTTCTTCTACCAAACAAACTTCTCTTTTAGGTATTCAGGTGCTTCAAATTAAAGACGAACAATAAAACATTCAATTGTAATCGTTGATCAATACTCATCCATTTCAATTGGTGAAATCTGTTGACTTTCAATATGAACCTCATTCCTCTGTTCTGAAGGATTTGCAGCCTCTTAATGCATGTTTTATTGCAGATATATAAAAACGTTGAATAGTACTCTGTATTATAAATGTGTATAGCACTAGGTTGGTTGGTTGGTTTTCGAGGTGGGAAAGATGTGTGTCTTCCATGCACTGAGGCCTATTGTGGCCCGTTGTACGCCCCCTGCTCGGCAACGTACCCTAAAGTCCACTGTCGAGCCAACTGATCCCCGTAACAAATTGGATAATTCGATTATAACCTGATTTCTTAACTTCTGGTAAATCTTCGCAGTAGTATGTTCCTAAGATTCTAAATCTTTTTTGCGTTAGGTCTGGGCATTGGTCGAGAACGTGTAATACGGTCTCGTCTTCTTCCCCACATCCCCTGCATAGACTAGTATTCGCCCTTCCCATTTTTATGGCATGCGCCCTTAGTCTTGCATGTCCTGTCACAAGGCCAACAAGAAGTTTCAGTTTGGCTTTGTTAAGCTTAATGATCTTTTCAGATTCATGTGCATTGAGAGTTCCCAAAAACGCCTTTGTGTGTCCTCCAATTTTTCCTTGTGCCTCCT
This sequence comes from Leptarthrus brevirostris, assembly GCA_964036015.1. Taxonomy (NCBI): domain Eukaryota; kingdom Metazoa; phylum Arthropoda; class Insecta; order Diptera; family Asilidae; genus Leptarthrus; species Leptarthrus brevirostris. The sequence continues at coordinate 19,326,241 of OZ038375.1, read as the reverse complement.
CGTTACCCATTCCATGGTTTGCAATCCTAGAGGATCTTACTCCCCGTTCTATTAGCTGCTTATCTCTCATCTCTATCGCTGCGATTTCACGTTGAAGAACCGAGGAGGAGTCGTTTACCCCTCCCCATACCTCCAGGTTAAGTTCCTCGCACGATATTCCAAAACCACAGCCACGCTCGCATTTTGAGCCGATTGTGTAAATCACTAAAGTGTTTTCTTGGATCACCCCATTATTGATCCATTCACTCGGGAACTGCGTTTTGAAGATTGCCTCTAAATTTTAGTTATCCGTTTTGAAGTCCCAGCAATCTTCTTCCTCAAACAGTCTCTTGATCGTATTACCATTACATACTCGGTCGATCTTTTCATGTTGGGTTGCATTCCCCTTTTCTTCCACAGTTTATTCATACGTAAACGTATAGCAGAGTTGAGTTCCACTTGCTTAACGTAGAATTCTAGTGGAGTAATGTTTAGAATGACCTCCAAGGCCCTTGTCGGTGTTGACCTGGTAGCCCCCGTTATGCCTAGACAGCACATACATCTTCTGGTTTCTGCCCACCTCTATCGCCTTCCACCAGACTATCGCTCCATGCGTTATCATGGGTCTGATTACACATGTGTATATCCATTTTATAATATGGGGTGCCTGTATAGCACTTACTAAAGACACATTTTTTCTTATTCTTTTAAAAAACATTTTTTTACTAATTTTTCCACAAATAAATTGAATATGTTTATTAAAATTTATTATATTATCAACAAGCTGGGGTACCCGGCTTCGCTCAGGGATGTATATGAGATTGTATGGTAGTTGGAATAAAAGGATAAACTTTCAAATATGAGAGGTAAAAATTTTTGATTAAAAATTGAATTTATGGAATAGCCGTACAACAAAACAGAACATATCCTAACAATTGTTTATAAACAACATTTTTCATTTTGTTATCCGGGGTATATATGTACAAATTTTTCGAATTTCCTACTCGAGAGCAAGCTACGTATAGTTGACCGTGAGAAAAGGAGGAGTCTTTGAGGTTGATGCCGCAATATTTTAAAGTTTGTCCTTGCGCTTTGTTAATTGCAAAACTATAGGCTAATTTGATTAGAAATTGGAGTGGCAGTTCAGTAGAGATCAGTGGTATTCTGGGGATAAATACTGTGTGTCGTTTGTCCTTTTCAGTCATAAATTCGGCTTCGATGATGTTATTCGATAGCTGTTTCACGATCATCCTTGTTCCATTACATAGTTTTGGTGAGTTGAGATTTCTGAGTAGTACGATCGAAGATCCAATTTTCAGTCGAAGGCAGTGTAATGGTATTCCTGGTACTTGCAAAGCGTTTCAAAATTCTGTAAGGAAGTTGACACTTTCTTCAACGTTTATCATCGTGTCGATCGATTTGTATATTCTCTCTTCACCGGGAATTTTCTTTTGAATATTAAAGTTGATATCATCGACAATATTATTTTTAATTGCTACAATTGCCCTCTGAAATATACACTCCGGATATCCAGATATGTTTGGATAAATTTGGTCGATGAGTTCGTTTTCAGTAGTGGCTATGTTGCAGAAATCACTGTTGAGTTCAATGAGGTCGGTCGCTTGGTCAGTAGGATATATGCCTTCGCCTATTTGTAAAAGTTTTTAAGCAAAATGTGCTGTTGTTTCATCTTTCAATAGTTCAACTCTCATATGCTTTGTTAGTCACAGTATTTGTATGTGTGATTTTTTTAAGCATGCATTGATTTCGTCTGCTGGTGTTGACTTGGGGATAACTGAAAGTGTTACGATTGTGTCGCAATTCTTGATTTTTCAATTCGTTCATTTCGTTGTTCTTCGGTTTCTCTGCTTCGCACTGTGCTTATTCTCGTTCGTCGGGAACGTAAACGTGCTTCGCGCTTTACGATTGTTTCGTTTTTCCGCTGTTCTTTTTGTTTTCGCCGTTTGGCTTCAGAACTGGCAAGATCTCCTCCTCTTTTACGTTTAGGCATTGTATAAAATATAAATCAAATTAACTTTTTATTAAGAAATACACTAAGTACACTTTAAACACTTTATTTTCGATTTTTATTCAGTCACTGTCTCACTTTGAGTACTCACACTTCAATGTTTGTTTTTATTCACTCACTGAACTTCACTGATAAGAAACTGACGTTCGAACCCACGACGGATCTTGTTTTATATACCCCTACCAATGGGTTGCCCCACCCATACAAAAAAGGCTTTGAATGGTCGACAATGTTCCGGAACATTTCACAACATTCGAGAGTGTTCTGGAATGTTCCACAATGATCTGGGATGTTCCGAGATGTTGCCGAACGCTCCAGACTATTCCCGAACATTTCACAACATTCCAGAATGTTCCGGGATATTGTGCAATGCTCTCGAATACTCTCGAATGTTCTGGACTGTTCTAGAAATTTCTAGAGGGCGAAACTTCCAGCCCTTATATATTCAAAAGTAAGCGCTTCAGGTAAAAACGGGACTCGTTTTTGAGTTTTAGTGGCACGCAGATTGTACACTTACTTTTATAATATACAGGTTGAGGCATTTAAAACTGTTTTTTTATAATATTTTATAAATTACACATTGAATCAAAAAGTGTTTGGACTTAAAGTTGTCAAAGTTCGAGGGGGTCAAGTGATGGTGACCTTAAATTTGGCCTTGAATGACGGATGGCGTGTACCCGGTGCTCCTACAGGAGGGCTGTGATATTCTTGCGCCGGTGCCCACCAAACCGGAAAATCCACTACAACGGCACTCCATGACTTAGTACTCAAGCTGGAGGGAGCGGTTAGTAGCAAGGGAACTGCGATTGCAGCCTTCTTGGATATAGAAGGCGCTTTTTATAATACATCATTTGATGTGATCACTCGGGCCTTAAGAAGGAGAGGCCTTGGGGCGACCTTTTGTCGATGGATAGATGTTTTGCTCAGGTCTCGAGATCTAACCTTGAGTCTCCTCGACAGGACGATCAGGGGCTGCGTCACAAGAGGATGTCCGCAGGGTGGGGTGTTGTCACCCCTCCTATGGTGCCTTGTGATCGATGAGCTACTGGTGCCCCTTGATGAACGGGGCTTCTTCGCGCAGGGCTATGCAGATGACATTGTAGTTGTGGCATCCAACGATATGGGGAACAACATTACAAGACAACTCCAGGGGGCACTAGACGTAGTTGCAACCTGGTGTAATGAGGTTGCCCTCAAAGTCAAGCCTGACAAAACGGTCTTCGTTCCGTTCACTAGGAAGAGGAACACGACGGGTCTGACTAAACCGACCATTCTGGGCATTGCGCTACCCTTCAAGGAACAGGTGAAGTACCTGGGGGTGATCCTGGATTCCAAGCTATACTGGAGCCTGCACCTAGATACGACCGTGGAAAAAGCTCGGAAGTCCTTTTGGGCATGCCGTAGAGCTTGCGGGACTACCTGGGGACTTAAACCCAGGACAATGCTCTGGATCTACAGATCGGTAATAAGGCCAATGATAACCTATGGAGCGATTACATGGTAGCACAGAGCAAAACTTAATGTAAATAAGACTAAGCTTAGCAGACTGCAACGTATGTTGCACTCGAAACCATGCTAAATATCAAACCTCTTCATATAGAGGTTGAAAGCCTGGCTCTATGTGCGGTCTACAAACTAGAGGGAACCGGTCTCCTTGGGGGAAACATAGGTAAGGGCCACACGACAATAAGGGAGATTCTTGAAGCCACACCTGAGTTGGCCATGTTAGCTGATCAGATGCCGGCACGATTCTCACCATTTCAACCATCCCTAATACGGGTGGAGAATCGTGAGACCTGAACGTTTCCAGCTGTCCGTCCAGGGGAACTAGTGTGGTATACGGATGGGGCCAAGACTGAATCGGGCGTTGGGGCAGGGGTCTGGAGTAACTCTCCTCGATTCAGTTTATCACTGGCCCTGGGAAAGTACACCACAGTATTCCAGGCTGAGATCTTCGCTATACTGACATGTACTTACGAGAACCTAAGATGAGCTTATAAAAACAAAAGCATCTCAATCTTCTCGGATAGTCAAGCTGCAATCAAAGCAATTGCTTCATCTACCAACAGATCTATGCTGGTGTGGGAATGCCAAAGGAGCCTAGATGAACTGTGTAGAACTAATCAAGTCAACTTGATCTGGACGGGACATCAGGGCTACACAAGGAATGAAAAGGCAGATGAACTTGTTAGGAAGGGCTCCAATACTCCTTTCATAGGGCCGGAGCCGATCTGTGGAATTCCTCTCTGCACGGCTAAAAGGCTAATAGCAAACCGCGCAAGTGAGGAGTATGGGTTGTATTGGAACAACATTGAGGGGCACGCTCAATCAAGAAGCCTTATGCCCTCACCGTCGCCGGGTAGATCCAGGGGGCTCCTCAAGCTGAGCAGGTCGGACGTTAGAACTCTGGCTGGCCTACTTACCGGCCACTGTCAGCTAAGGAAGCACCTGGTAAGGATAAGTAGAGCCATCGACCACACCTGCAGAGGGTTAGCACAATAGGCCCCAGTGGCCGCAGCGCTTGAGAACCTCACACCTCCAATTTAATCAAATCAAATCAATGGGTATCACTTAATAAAATCATCTCTAATTAGTTGTTACTGATTATAATTTCAAGGTCTTCAACATTATTTTGTGCATTTATATACAAAGCTTTTATTTTCTTTGATAACTAATAATTTATTTGTTGCTTTTAAATTTTTAGGGTTCCGTAGTCAACAACGAACCCTTATATTTTCGCCATGTCCGTCTGTCTGTCGCTTAGCTCAGAGACTCTTAGTACTATAAAGCTGTAATTTGGCATGGGTATACCTATTAATCACGCCGACAAAGTGGTAACATAAAATCTTGAAAAAATGGTCCCTCCCCTACACGTAAATTGGGGATGCTTCTCGTCTATTCCGTGGTGTAGGGTGTCGTTGTATAGGTCGTTTAAAAATACTGCGGGGTTGCGTAAACCATTTTTGCGATTCAGGGATCCGTTAGCGAAATATTAAGCTTTAAAGTGCTAATTTTTGTTCGAGTCAAGTGCGAATTAATATGTTCATAGTACCAAACAAAAAGCAATCTTCTTAGTCCGCATATTGTGACGGGCAACTACTGAACCTACACTGCGCGTTTCCTGACACGCCCTTGGCCGGTTTTTTTTTAAATTTACATAAATTCACCGATATTTTGTGGAAAGTAAGTTCACAAACTAGAGGAGCACCTAAATGACTCCCGAAACATTCACTGGTCGCCTACGCCACCATACAATATATAACCTAACTTGTTCTCATACATAAAATATATACTGTATGTCCTCTATTAGCATTGAAAAGTGAAAGTAATATTATATATATTTTTCTTTCTGTATAACTCCTGATACTCTTTGATTTCCCGTACCGGTGCTGTAGTTATTAATTCTGAATTATAATCTTAAATGATAGCTATAACTCGCAGCCAATAAATACATTTGCATAAAAAATAAAATAATAATTTTATTTAAATGTATCTTTACAACAACTTCAAAATATTCCTTAAAAAATGTTTACACAGAATAGCATGCCGCGAGTACTATGAACACGATGCAGTAAATTAAGAAGAAAATTCGATCAATTGCGGTAGCTATGACCAACCAATCGTGCTGGTTTGATAATTTTGGAGATTCTTCAATTGCTGGCTGATCTTCTTCTGTAGTATGATTTTCAAAACTTTCCTCCTGTAATTCCTTGTCTTGGGTTTCAACCTTTCGTCGTGGAGTAAGATGAAACAAACATAGTGCGGTACCAACCGGTCCATTTAAAATATTTCTCAAAAGTTCTGGAGCTCGTCGCTGATGTTCGGTGTTTGCCAAATATAGCACTAGGACAGATATAACCATTGATATACTGACCAAAATTAGGCTACTACTGTAAAATAGTACTAAATACGTTTAAAATTATTTTATGTCAAAAAATGTTTTGTGTTATATGTAATTACCTACGAGGGGAGTACTAACCGCCAAAACGGGAAGCATTTGTGCAAAATACATCATAAATGCAAAAATCATGACCATATTGATAGAATTAAGAAGAATCTTTTCTCCCGATTGAGCTGGTAGCCAAAAACATGACAAAGTTAAGATAATTATACATGACGCTGGTGTAATAACGATGGTCCTATACATCGGTGAACGTCTTTCCAATGTAATGTCATACCTTATGCTCTGGAACGGCTTCAAACAACAATCATTCTGTTCTTTGCTGATCTTAACATCTTTAATAACCCATTCGTGGTTTTCGACATATCGCTCAGCGTCAGCCTCAACAAATGTTTTAGATTCAAGTTCAATATCATTTGTGCCATATGACCATGAACCAATAGACAATGTGCATGTTTGTGTGTCGAAAGGCCACATTCTGAAATCAAGCTCACAGAAGACATCAAATTGAGCCGGCGGTACCCAAATTACTACCCCATTAAATTTTACTACATTTAATGTGTTTCCATACTGATCGACACCGTCAGAGGCGCTATTATACGCAATTAAGTCAGGCTGCCATATTTCATGACCAGGCAAATTCATTTCAGTTATTTCTGCATACGCTGGTGGATCCCAAGCAAGGTTTTTATCTGTCCATATCTAAAAGAAATGTTTAATTAGGATTTATCAAACAAATTACAATATGTGTATTATTACCATTGAAAGCCATCCATAAATTCTCATTGTTCCTTTTAGTTCATTCAAGTCAACGTGTTTTATATGAAATCCTACTGCAATCTTAGTGGTGTTGTTGAAGTCCAATGCTCTGGTAAATTTGTCATAATTTACAAGTAGATCTCGTTTTAAAATATCTGCCATTGTTTCATTTCTAATTAGTTTGTCAGTATCGCCTGCTGTAATTATCAATTAATTAGCAACTGAAGTTAATTCTTTTATCCTTATGCTAAGGTATGTGTTTATTTTTTTGTGTGAACTTTTTTAATTGAGGTCCACGTGCAAATAATTTAGCTTAATAAAAGCAGACATGTATCTGCCAAGATCGATGTTAGTAGCTTTAAGGGTTTCATTTGACTGCACTGCTTACAAGATCACCTAATGTTGTGCTTCGTATATTTTCTCTGATAAAATTTGGAAATGGTGACAATATAAGAAAAAATGTGGCAGACCTCCAAGGAGTAAAATAGTAGCATTTCAGCATAGTGATTTTCATATTAACGGAAATTTAAATATACACATATATAGTAGTTTGCTGTTTATTACTCGACATTATAAGTACAGTCATACCCCGCATTACGTCGTTTCGACTTACGCCTGTTTTCAATTGACATCATACCCCGGGCTTATGACCGCTTGCTTCGGATTTTCGTCCGAATAACGTCCACGTAATTACATCGAAATTTCTTCGCAACCGCAATATAACCTCTCTATCCTTGTTGAACCCCAATACCATAACACTTTAACACTGCTGTCCTGTTAATACTGTGTGAATCAGTAACGGAACTACGGGGGGGGGCCGTGAATCAGTAGCGGAGTTACGGCCCCCCCCCCCCCTACTACTGATTCACACAATATTAACAGGACAGCAGTGTTAAAGTGTTATTATAATAATTAGGTGACTAGTGTATTGTACTTTTGTGATTTAAAATGGAACTACCCTAATTTCACATAATGGCATCTAAAAGTGATAACAAAAGCCATACAGCTATTACCTTAGATACAACATTAAAAATAATTAAACATAGTGATGCTAAGCTAGGCCGAATGCTCGACTTGTCCGTTCTACGGTCTGAACAATGTGCTGAAAAATGAAGTAAATTTTTTTGCAGGATTGAAAAACGCTACACTAGTTAACACTGTGCTAATTAGGAAAAGGGACAGTCTAATAGCAGATATGGAGAGACTTTTACCATGGCATGGGTGAACGAACAGATTAAACGAAATGTGCCTTTAAACCAGGCCATCATACAAGGAAAAGCTCAAACCTTACTTGATAATATGAAAGCAAAGAAAGGGGAGCTTGCAAAGGATGCCGAATTTTAAGCTAGCAGAGCATGATTTGATAAGTTTAAGAAACGGGCTAATTTGCATAATATTAAAGTGCAGGGAGAAGCAGCTGCTGCAGACAGTTTTCCTAGCCACCTTGGCAAAATTATCGATGAAGGCGACTACTCCTTGGACCAGAATTTTAATGTCGATGAGACAACACTATTCTGGAAGAAGATACCTTCCAGTACTTTTATCACAAAACTCGGACTCAGACGAGGAAAGTGGGCAGGTGGTCATTAGAAATTTTTGGAGAGGCTTCCATATTTTAGATCGTATTAAGACTATTAGAGATACTTTGAGTGATGTCCAGACTAGCTCACCATACCATACCATACCATACATACAGGAAATATTGTAGAGATTGCAAGGAAGTTAGATCTGGAAGTGAAACCAGAAGAACTTCTGGAGTGACATTCTCAACCCTTAAGTAATAAAAATATTTTGGCCCTCGAAGATCAAAGGCTACAAGAGGAGATCTTGAAAATGAGCCATTAGGCCTATCAACAAAAGTTCTTTCTGAAATTTTCCGATACATTGATGATCCGACACGTTTCGCTTTCAGAGAAAAATGATCCAGACTTTGATAAAAGTTCAAAACTCAATGATAACCCTCAGAAATTAGGCTTTTTATTTCGAAATTTACAGAAAAAAGGAATCTAGTACCCAAGCAAATTGAAACAACTATTTTAAGGAAATACAAGCATCTTTAGCAAGTTCTATTCGACCCTCAAATTTTGCACGAAGGCCTATTTAACTTCAAGTCCAACTCTGACTCTCATTACGACATAGAAGACTTCCTTACGTAACTTCCGTCAGTCCAAGTAAGAAAAGTTAAGGCCTACGAGTAAGAAACTATTTACTCGTAGATTAAGGGCAGTATGTACGGGCATATTTACTCTTTTCTTTACTTGTAGGGTTAATTAGCAGCCTGGGACTCTGTGTTAACGATTGCCGAAACCTATTTCCTGGCTGGGACATAGACATATATAAAATTCGGTATTTCCCCGAATTTTCTCCGAAATTCATTTAATTAGTACACCTCCTTTATATTTTTATTGATTTGTAAATCTTATTACCTTTTCAAAAAGGTGCAACATGGCAAGGTAGACAAAGGATTATAAAAACCGCATATTTAGAAATCCCCGACTAAAAAAAGTTATAAAAATGTTAGTGTAATTTTGTTTTATTGCTTGTGTTAGCCAGAAAACACTCCCTTGGCGTTCGTACCTGATTGAAATTATGCTATAAAAAAGGGTCAGTCAGCAAGAATACCTATCATAGTTAAAAAACAAATCAATAACTAAGGGTGTTCTTAAGCAAAAATTATTAAAAAATGGTAGAATTTACATTTTTGGAATACGCGGATATTATCTACATTTATCGTGTAGTAGACGGAAACGAGAGAGCGGCTATACTGAAATATCTAAGGAGACTCCCTAATCGGCGAGCACCCCAAAGAGGGGTATTTATACAGACTTTCCGAAGATTAAGAGAAACAGGAAATGTAACTTCACACGACAGGGAGACACGACCAGAAACTTCGGGAACTTCTGCCGACGTCGAGCAGCATATAATCACCATCGTGAGGCAAGACCCTGAGACGATCATGAGACGATTCGCAAGACGATTAGGAGTGTATTCATCTAAGGTTTGGAGGGTTATTCATCTAGAATTATTACGACCATATCACCATAACCCAGTCCAAGGACTACTAGAAGGAGATTCCGAAAGAAGACTGAAATTTAGCACTTGGCTTCTGAAACGCGAAATTGATGACAAGGCGTTTCTGGATTGAATTCTGTAGACGGATGTATCTCAATTCACCAGGGACCGTATCATGATCTTCCATAACCTCAATACCTGGTAGGAACACACAGAACAAAGGTGACCTCATTCCAGAGAGATTCAGTGTCAATGTTTGGGCTGGTATCATCGGCAACCATTTAGTAGGACCTTTCATTTTGCCGCAAGTGCTTAATAGTAAAATTTATGCGGACCTTTTGGACAATACACTACCAGATCTAATAGAGGAGATCCCTGTGCATAACCGATCGGACTCGTTTTACCAACACGATGGAGCACCAGCACATACTGCTAACGTTGTGAAGGCAATGCTAAGTGAAAAATTTCCTAACCGCTGGAAGTGACTGATAGGAGTTAGATCAACATTGTTAACGATTTTGGAAAGGTCATTGGGATAGTAGTTCTTAGCGTTTGTTTGATGTCGCTGTGTTAAGTAGGTCAAAAGATAGAAATAAAAGAGTGATATCCGTACCATGAAAAACTGAAATTTATGAATCACCCTGTAACTCCCAAACAGTTGAGATTGCCCCCCCCCCCCCTCCCTGCCACACAAGTTTTTGTTTGCCTAGGTGAGATCTATCACCAAACTCATTTTGGCATGTCAGATCTGAAACACCCTGTACAATTATGCTCGTACATAATATGTATGAGCCCTGCACCACAATAGTTGGCCCAGCCGATCATAAATGGCAATTTCAAAAATTAGTTAGTTCTAAAACCCACAAGAAGCTTAAGTCAAGAAAAAAATTATTTATTATTATTAAATTAAAACAATTTTCTTTCTTTTAACAAAATATAAAATACAAAACATTATCCATGGTTCAAAATAATTGGCCTACTCTCGAATTGAATCATAATAGTTGGCCTGCTCTGAAGTTTTTCATAGATAATGGTGCTCACAGCAATCGGCACCCGCTTGTAGTTTGCTAAGAGTTTAGTTACTACAAAATCTTACTGATTATCATTTATTAGCAATCATGGCGCGATAAAAGCCAATTTCTGCAGAAATTGGGAAAACTATTATTAGTTTACACGAAAATGGCAATTCGGCATACACAATTAAGGATACTTTGCAAATCTCTCGTTCAAGTTTGCGGAATATAATTAAATTATTTAATGAAAGTGATGATACTAAAGTTAAAAGGAAACCTGGGCGTCCCGGCATTGTAACTAATGAATTCCGCGGAAATTAAATTTGGAGCAAAAGTTTTTCTAAAACTACTACCTTTCGAAGTATTAAAAAGTTTGGTTACGGTTTCTATAAGGTAAGATGAATTTTATTTGCAAGAATTGATATCCTCGAATTGTTCACTTTCAGGCCAAAGAAAAAACATTGTTAACATCAGTGGGAAAGCGAAGACGATTACAATGGTCCAAAGAAAAAGCTAATTGGTTTCCAAGGCAATGGAACTCAACTATTTGGAGTGACGAAGATCGATTTGAAATTTTTGTTGGAGATAGTCGGTCCCGAGTTCTTCGAACTTCCTCAGAAACTTTCTACTTGGATTGTCTGGAGAGAAAAGTAAAATGGATTCGATTATAGTATGGGGATGCATGTCCTCTCGAGGAATAGGGAGCTTATGCTTTGTTGACGGTGTTGCTAACAGTACAATGTATATAGACATTTTGAGAAATATTTCTTGCCTTCCATACCTCGCCTTCAAACAAGTGAAGGAGAATTTATTTTTTAGCAGGATGGCGCGGCATGTCATACTGCAAAGAAACTGAAGGGATGGTTTCAAGAATAGAGAATCACAGTTTTGCTATGGCCATCTTCGAGTCCCGACTTGTCTTCTTGTGGCACAAGATGAAGAAAGCGTTAAGGACGAATCCCGCCAGGAACAAAGGAGACTTAAAAGAATGGCTAAAGTATATACAGAATCGCAATATGCACGGATAGCTAGGCATCCATCAAATCGTTAACTAACGCCGAGGATAAATCCAAAACGATAGAGGGATGTAAACAGACCCTCAAACAACAAAACGATGTCACCCTAATATACGTGCCGGGGCACTGCGGCATCCCAGGAAATGAAAAAGCAAATGAGCTGGCGCGGTGGAGCGCAAATGAGGACTCTCCAGTAATGCTCAATCTGAGCATACCCATCCATGAAATCAGAAAGGAAATCATGGAATGGGTAACGAGGAGGCACAAAGGAAAATGGGAGGGATCTGGCATCGCCAGACATACAAAGGCGTTTTGGGGAACTCTCAATGCACATGAATCTGAAAAGATCAGTAAGCTTAACAAAGCCAAACTAAAACTTCTTGTTGGCCTTGTGACAGGACATGCAAGAATAAGAGCTCATGCCATAAAAATAGGAAGGGCAAACACCAGTCTATGGAATGTGGGGAAGAAGACGAGACCGTATTAAACGTTCTCGGCCAATGCCCAGCCCTAACGCAAAAAAGATCTAGAATCTTAGCAACATACTACTGCGTAGATTTAGCAGAAGTCAAGAAATCAGGGTATAATCGAATTATCCAATTCGTTACGGAGATAACTTGGCTCGACAGTGGACTTTAAGGTACGCTGACGAGCAGGAGGCGTACAAGGGGCCACTAAAGGCGTCAGTACAAGGAAGACATGCATCTTTCCCCCCTCGAAAACCAACCAACTAACCATATATGGGGATCTGTATCGCCACAAGATTGCAAGGATCTAGTCAGCACCACGCCAAAATGTTTAGCCGCTGTTATAAAAAACAAGGGCCAACTATTTTGAACCATGGATAATGTGTTGTTATAAATTTTTTATTATTGGTGAACTGAATTGCTTTATTTTATATTTTGTTAAAAGAAACTGTTTTAATTTAATAATAATAAAAAATCTTTTACTTGACTTAAGGGGTCTACCCTAATTAGACAAGCAGGCAATAAAAGGCTATTTTCACGAATTTGTTTGACCATTATAAATATGGATTTATATTTATTTTCCTCAGTTTTCGTGCAGAAAAATGGGGAAAAGACAGGTCCAAAAAAAAGATGGGTGTGCGCTGTTGATAAAATATCTGGAATGGATGATCTGAAAAAAATAAATAAAATGGTTTTAGATTCAGTAGGTAAATGGCTATAGCGCATATCATACGATTTTTGATTTTTTCAAAAATGACATTTTTCCAAAAACTACGAAAAAGCACGTTTTTTTCATCGTTTTTGCAAAAAAAAAAAAAGTTACACTCAAAATTTCAAAATTCGTATGATATGTGCTATGGCTGTAGTCATAAAGAACATGTGGTAAAATTTTGGTAAGGATCGGTTGAATCGTTTCGGAGATTTTATCAGCAAGCCGTCCAAAAACGTTTTGAGAAAAACGCGTTTAAAGTTTTCTTTAAGGAAAAATCGTGAACAAAATCTTACTTACGTTTTATCAGTGCGATGCCTGCACCATACATATAGAATGCTCGGATCTTTATAAAATTTTAGTATGATACTTTTAAATATGTGTACTTTCGAAAAATGCAATAAAAAAATCGATTTTTTGGAAATTCTAATTAGGGTAGACCCCTTAAGCTTCTTGTGGATTTTAGAACTAACTTATTTCTAAAAACGCTTTTTAAGCTCGGCCGGGCCAACTATTGTGGTGCAGGGCTCGTATGTATTGATTATAGTACAGTACATAAGCCGAAATCAAAGGTGACGGAAGTGCGGGCTACCCCTGTACATGTATTTCAGGGCCGGACTAAATTGAACGGGAACCTGTAGACAGAGTTATGTTGGGGGCCTACTTAAGATCAGCGATTTCTGAAATTTAAAGCAATTGAAAGGCTTTCAATGAGTTCAATGATGGGCGGCTTTTTATTTATACAGATATTTATTACATTAAATATGTGTATTATTTCTTCATAATACACAAATTGAATTCGAACGGGAAAATGCAGAAATTCAGCTCCCCCTCTGATTTATATAAATTATTTTATAATTTTTTATGTGTACTACATTACTCCAAATCAAAGTACCTACCTGAAAGGTTTTTTGACGGTACCGACAGGAAGGATTGAAAAAAATGTTTATTAAAGATCACATACATACACAGATACGGAAGAAGGAGCATTAAATCATAATTAGCAATTATAAATAATAATAAATAAGTTATAAACAAATAAAAAATAATTCTTTTTTGAGTAACACATTTTAAAACATGAAGAAAAAAGAAAAATTATAATTTTGGTGTTCATTGTACAAAATGATATTTTTAAAAGAAAAATTGTTGAAAATAAAAAAAAAATTAAATTTTCAAACAATTTTTTTACCGTTTATTTTCGCCGAAAATAATTTCAAATTTTAATCTGTACAAAGTTACAGATAAACCGAAGAGAGTTTTCGGAAAAGTACCCTTAAATTTAAATCACAGACTTGATTTTTGCGAAAATTAAAATGAAATCCGCACGGGATCAAAGAAAGACGCAGAATTGAACGACCGTGCAATAAATGGTGAAGATCCTTCGAGAAAGTCAACAAATTGTGGCGACTGTTGAAGGCGTTGGCGCAGAACCGTACCAGGTGGAGATTCGGTGTAATAGCCGTCCTATGAACCACAAGGGGTTAAAGAAACCAGAGTTATTTCAATTTAAAATAATTATTTCTTCTGCCATCGTTAAATAATTATTCGTCATTTTATGAATTATTAGCAAATATTTATTTATTATTTGGTGCCCCTTATTTGAATTTCAAATAATTATTTGTTTTTCGATCGTGTGTTACTTGATAATCAAACCTCTCTGGTTCCCTTAACCCCTTGTGGGGCATAGAGCGTCTACTACTCCGCCTCTCCAACTGGCCCGGTTCCGCCCATCGCTTTTAACTGCCACGTTTTGCTCACAATCAAATAATTTCAAATAATTATTTGTTATTCGATTATCAAATAATTGATAGTTAGATGGTGTCTCATAAAGCAATAATTATTTGTTGTTTTTTTACTGTGGCTTCACAATTTTACAGACTTGAATTTTAAATTTAGAATGATGAAAGTAATAACTTATTTGTTGAATTTTTTAATTGACTGTATAGAGATTGAAGTCACTCACACGCTCGAGTGGGTAAAGCTTTATTTACCATGGGACAAGCTTATCTGAGGATGATAAACTATTTCACCAAAATTCAAACATTTGGATGCGGCACAGCTGTTTGAAAAAAGATCTTTTCTTTTAACAGAGTACACGGATTGAAACGGATTTCGATGAGCGAAAATTGTCTTTGTTTGCCTTCGAAAGCAAAATGCTTGATCATAGCTTGTAAGAATACATTCTGAAGCATTTTAACGCAAAGAAAAATAGCAAAATTTAATTCTATCAAATATACTACTCAGTTAAAAATATCTCTCTTTACCTTCCTAGTGGGATCAATCGATTCGAGACAACGATTGCAAGTGTACCAACAATTGAGGCGGATTCCCAACTATCGCCATTACTGCTCCAACCCCAGTAGTTGGTGAAACCTAACTTTGTAACGCGTGGTCCGATTTGGATAATTCTTTTTTTGTTGTATAGAGTATGATCCCCCATTGCTAATAGAAGAAAAAAATTTGGCCTAGGGTGGGGGAGGGGTGAGGGGTAGTCTAACTTCGTAACACGTGGACCGATTTGGATAATTCTTTTTCTATTGGGTAGAATATGATCCTTGGTTGATACTACGACAAAACAAATGTTGCTGGGGTGGAGGTGGGAGAAGGGGGGTGGAACCTAACTTTGTAACGCGTGGTTCGATTTAGATGGTTCTTTTGCTGTTGTATAGAGTGTGATCCCCCATTGCTAATAGGAGAATAATTTGGTCCTATGGTGGTGGTGGGGGAGGGGGAGGGGTAGTAACTTCGTAACGCGTGGACCGATTTCGATGATTCCTTTTATGTTCGGTAGAGTATATTCCTTGATTGATACCATGAGAAAAAAAGTTTAGTGGAATGGGGGTGAGGTAGGGGGTTAAAATTAACTTTTAACGCGTGGACCGATTTGGATGGTTCTTTCTTCGTTGTATAGAGTAGAAGACACTAAAAAGTGAAAAATAAAATAGTTTCAAAAAAAAAGTTGAACCACTTCACAAAAAGCGCTAAAAAGCATAAAATAATTTTTAATTTTATATCTATTACGACATTTTGAAGTCGGTGCAAATTAATCAAATAAAACAACTACATAACCACAATTGAACGTTTCAGCTTACGGGATCATAAGAAAGGACGATTAAATACTTTTGTTGTAGTTGTTTGGTTTGTTTGATTTGCACCGACTTCAAAATGTGGTAATAGATATAAAATTAAAAATTATTTTATGCTTTTTAGCGCTTTTTGTGAAGTCGGTTCAACTTTTTTTTTTAAAACTATTTTATAAACAATTTATTCTAGCTATATTTCCAAGGCT
Organism: Leptarthrus brevirostris; assembly: GCA_964036015.1. Lineage (NCBI taxonomy): Eukaryota > Metazoa > Arthropoda > Insecta > Diptera > Asilidae > Leptarthrus > Leptarthrus brevirostris. The sequence goes on along the minus strand of OZ038375.1, from coordinate 19,310,067 downwards.
ATGTGTGTATTATAACAAGCAGATTACGCGAAATACACTCAAGGCTACTATTACTACCCCTGGTCTGGAACCCCATCACGGTTGGTATGTGGGTTGCATATCGTTGAAGCATTACAGCAATACATTATATGTTCCAATTATGCAGCAGGAACCGCAAGCCAATGATAATTGTTTTGAAAGCTGCGGGAAGCACCTAGGAGTAGATAATTCTTATAAAATCACGATGACAAGGTCTTAGCACAAATAATAAGATAATCTTATTATTTGTGGTGTTAGTTTAAAAGTAACTCCCGATTTAACAAGTAGTCGAGATTTTTGAAAATGTTATCCCGAGGCGACATCATTCTCACTAGTCAAGATGGGGAGGGTAAATATCCCGATATTTAAAAATTGTAATTTAATTTGTAAGTGAAAAGAAAAGTACCTATGGTGGGGACCCGAGCAGTGCCTCCTGCCTATAGATTAATTTTCTCCTCGTTTACATATTGAACTAACCAACATAACTTGCACACTTGGATTGAATTGAAATCCAATTACCTCAATGCATTCGAAAAATATTTCAAGTAGTAGAGTTTTAGACTATTTAAATTACTAGTTCATCACATATTCTATAAGACAACAAAAATAGAACTAACCGTTTTCAGAATAATCTATCTTATGTATGTTTACTTTTGTTACTAACCAGGAGTTTGTTAGTTGCAACACTTAACACCGATGAAAAATCAATTAATTTCAAAAATATTTCAAACGCAATAGACATCCAAACCAAAATTGTTTAAATGAAAAACATTTCCCATGTTGAAAAATATTCCTCATCTAAGAAAATTTCTTTAGCATACTTTTATCAGTGAACAATAACTTAATATTTGGCCATTGGCTAGTAAAATTATCAGAAAAAAATCCTTTTGTTAAATTAATCAAGTCGTAGAAGTTGCGCCCACGGCCACTTAGGAAGATTAGCTTGATCTCTTTAAACGGTTGTTCGAAGTGAAGTGCCCTTGATTTGTATACTTCTTACATTGTTGGATTAATCTTATTGCACTTTTTATATTTCCTGTTTTCTATTCACTGTTCTTCAATTGTTATCGAACTTTTCAGCTTTATGTTTTTGTGATTTTAGATATAATTGTTTCACTCTTTCAAACTTACTTGATTCGTCGGCTGTACAAGACCCGAGCAAATAAATTGCAAGAACTAAAAAATAATATTTGATTGCGTATCTCATTTTTGAGACTTATCTGAACCACCGTCGGAACATAACTAAACTTGGGAATAATAGTCTGGAGTGGGACCATGATGTAAGATATTTTATCATCTCCTTTCAGCAGTTCTTATCGAATTATGCACGAGAAAAGCTTGAAATAGTCTAATTCAATTTATGATTGGTGTTTAGATTCACAGAGCAAAGATTTCAAGGAGAATGTAAATAGTTGGCCCAAATTAAGCTTTCACTGGACATAAAAAAAGGTTCATTTAATTGAAATATTTCTTGACTTTAGTAGGAAATGATTCACATAAAATTTTGTCTCCTTATTAAAATTAAGCTTTGTGGGTAAAGAATCCCAGTAATTTTCAATCTAAAAATAGCTGCATAAATTTGAATAAACATTGTATATGCAATGTAGCGTCAGAAATACTCAAGATTTTTGTTAAACGACGACTTGTTGCTTTCTAGACAATGTATAAATTTGATAAGGACTCTTTTAGTTTGGGTCAAGAGCAAATTAATGACACACATTTGCTGGTTAATTGTCAATCCATGAATTGTGTGAGCTATAGAAGCCGACATGTTTGATTTGAATTTATTGTTCGCATTTTTGTATCTGTTTTTCTATTAAGCTTTTAATCGGAGTTATACATTTTTTGTTATTCAATACCACAAAAATATAGGTTTCAATGCCATTGTTGGCTACTCAGTTGCCCTTAATGACAAATTTATGCACTCTATTAAGGTATTATTTTCAAATGTTGCAGTCAAGTAATTACTTTGTTTAAGTCTCCTTTTTAGTTTGATTAAAAATTTGTTTTAATCCAGTTTAAATCTCTCTTACTGTTTTCCTTAACTATTTGTGGGGCATATGGCTCTACTACGGATCCTTCACATAGTATCGTCCTACGATAACGTCTTCAAAATCTGCCACAAATTACCAATTTTGGGGTCCTTCCATCTCTAAAAATATTCGCCCTGGCTTGGCATCTTCCTACGATATTTTGTTGATTATATGTTGAGGCGACGTCGTTGGGGTTCTTTGCCTACCCATTGCTAATTTCATCTTCAGTATCTGTTCCTTTGTGACTGATAAGCCTGTGTAGGTCTTCGTTGGTAATAATCTCAGACTATGCTCAGAATACACCATAATCACCGATTGGCAAGATGATGTAGTTTAGATGTTATTTGACAGAAGATTTTCAATATTGAACAGCCGGATAACATAACAGATTCGTGGTCTGGTGCGTCAGTAGACGTTGTAATTGCACTATATCTATAGGAGAGTTCTAAATGCAGCTCTAACTTTGTTCCTCCGTCCACAGTTTTCATTACGTGAGCTGCGGTGAAGTGTTTAGCATTCCCAGATGTGCGGAAATTATTCCAAAGTTTTTCAAATTATTTTACTTAGTTATTTTCAGTAGATTGTTAGCGTTTTAAGCTTAAGGGGAGATCCTATAACGCTGGAGCACAGTCTTGGCAGGTAAGGTATAAAAGGTTTGGGAGCACGCACGTAAAGATTTTTGTCCAATGAGCTTACACTGCTTTCATGTTAGGTTAGGTTAGAGTGATAACCTCCCAAGGGGTGGGGGGGGGGGCATAATGGCCCATTGTGATACCTCGTTGGGGCTAGACTTCCATCCCTTTAATGCTATCTAAAACCATTTGGAGCTCTCGAAGAACCGGACTTAGGGGGAGCCTAACTGCCGGTTCCCGCAATTAGCTAAAGCTGGACAGTTACAGAGAAAGTGAGTGATGGTTTTATGTTCTTGCTCATCTTGTCAACTCCTACAAAAGACATTTGGGTGCGCCGAGTCTGTCGAGACAATGACTCAAAATGACAGTCACGACAACGCTTAAGCGAAATGAGATCTTTTGGCAGTTAGATAGTTATATTACCTAAGGCCCTGGTGGAGATAGGCCCATGTTTGGTGGTCAAAGTAATACCACCGTGCGCGAATTTTGTGAGTGGAATAGAGCGGCTGCATCCAGGTTTGGTGACCTTGAATGCAGCGTGCTCCTTCCTCAAAGCAGGGAGTGCATTAAGTTTCATTTTGGAATTCCTAGTGCTGGGCAGAGAAGCCTTTGGTGGTTCCCACAGAAGATTTCCCACTTTCCACTTGGGACGGGTTTGCCTTGACGACAGCTAGCCTCCGTTTCCCAGTGGGTAAGGGAATAGTTGCCTGTTTTAACCGAAGCGGGGTCATTGCTCATAATTCAAGTTCATTATTTGGCCACTTTCTCGACAGGTACATACAGATGTTAGGATTCATGGTAGTACCCCATGCCATGAAAAATGCAGATTACTCCTTGAGGTGGACAGGTAACAGGCAGAATCCGTTAGAACGGTTACCTCTGCAAAGCATCCAATGGTCACGGAATCGCATAAAACCCTGAATTAGTGGAGTTTTATTTAAGAGAGTATTTATCTCCCCGCTCGGCAAACATTAGCCAGCAACCCTTTATCATCGAGATTTCAGGAACCTGTTACCAGCCGTCCTACGAGGAGGGTGAAGTCGGTCTTCCAGCCTTACTCACAACTACGGCACGCAATAGGTGTTGCATATTAGTCTGCCTGTAAGTCTGATGGCATTAGGATCTTGTTTTCATGGTAAGTTTAAGAAAAACTGCAATCCAGTTTCCTCCGTAGTCAAAGGAGTGAATATGCCCTCTACTCTATCGACGAAATGTTAACTGCTGTAATATTACCAGATTTTACTGAGGCTTTTATAACAATTGTGAAGATACTAAAATTTTTCCAGTTCTGCTATTAGGGTTATTAGTATTTTATAATATATCTCGCTCAACAGATTAAAATCGGTAGCTCTTGTTCGAGCACACTCGTGTGACACAAGGTTCTATTCTTGGACCAGTTTTACTTTCTCGTAACAATCTTCCCGATATTCTTAAATATGTGCGTATCCATGTATGTGGCGACGTTTAGATTTAAGGCAGATAAATTGTATTGAACGTTGCAGTCATATAGTAAATTCGAACCTTTGTTACATCTTCTCGTGAACTCTTTAAAATCGGCTGGGACTTTTCCTTGATATTTTATAGAGGCGATTTGAATAGGGCGAACTTAGAGCCTGATACTTAAAAGTTTGCGATTTTACCTTATGTTCTCAAGGTAAAAAAAAATTGTTACCGAAAAGTTAGTAAGACAGTTTGGTGATCATATGATTAATTATGTGACCAACATCTAGTTTTTGGTTTGCTGCGAAGGCATCCAGCAGCTAAAGAAAAGCTAACCATTTGGTGCTGTTGTTGAGGAAGATCCAAGGAAGTAGTTTTCTAATCTGAAACGCCGATCGTGTAAAGAAATTTTAATATTTCTTTACTTGTTCGAGTTTTGAACAGTTTGTGTTGATTTTTTTTTAATTTGAGTTGTCCTCTTTAATACAAATATAGAACGGTGCTATCACATAAGGTAGAAATTAAGTACTTCAATATAAACACAACAACAATAGTACTCTACCCACGAATTTTTTATCACCACCCGTGAACATTTGAACATTATCATACATCAGATTCAGATTTAGTCGTCGGTGGAGTAAGTGATAACATGTCGGCCTACCAAGCCGAAGGTCCCAGGTTCGAATCCTACCGGCAGCGACCCATGGTTGTTTTCTGTTGACAAAAGTTTAAAATAAAAAGGCCGTGAGGGTTGCAGAGAAAATATCAGTGGATCGCAACCCACTTTAAATTGTAGGTTCGCTTGCAATCGTTGTCTCGAATCGGGTGAAGTTCTTCTCTCGCCCCATGACCCATGATATTTGGGCTTTTTGTGCAAGATCCAAGTAAATCATACATACCACCACTATATTCCTTAGTTATTTATCCTGTAAACTCCCACCTTTATTCCAAAAAATACCTCTGATTGTATGTTAGTGCGGAAATATCTTTTAAAGCGACGATAATTTTTAAATGAGAAAAAACTGGAAAAATACTATTTACTCAAAATAACATTCCATTATTTTTATTTGTTTTCTGTTTTTTAATAAATAATTTCAAGGAATGTATTTGGCATTCTTTGGGCTAACGATACAGGAATGCTTGTATCTAGGTAGTTCCGAACTTCCTGTTATAATCATAAAAATTGCAACTAAATATATCACTTTTACCACTATACATCCCAAATATTAATTCTAAATGTATAATAGATATTCTTACACTAAACATAAACATCTAAAACTATTATTGACTAAATTATGAGAATTTCAATTTAATTTAACAAAGCAATACAATGTTTCCGCTGTCATTGCCCGCGAGTATAACTCGATTGAGAGGTAAAACAGCCAAACTGGTTAGTACTCCTTTGAGTGATTCAGAGCGCAATTTCGTTACTGAATATGTGCCTTCTGAAGACGAAAGATCTGAGTATACTCCTATACGATTGGCTGGAGTTGCAAAAATCAATTCTGATCCGTTTGGTTGTAGGCAATGCGCAGGTTCCGGTGGTTGTCTGAAATATTTTAATTATGTTTTGTTTCGAAAAATGTGTTATGATATTTTTTTACTTGAGCTGATATTGTAAGCAGTTGTCATTAATGCTCCACACTGATATACTGTGATCCAAGCTTGAACTGATAATTTGCTGATTATTTGGTGCAACCAATTGTAAAAGTTCTCCATCTGTGGCTTTCCATGAACCCAACAACATCCCTGATCGGCCATCTAAAAGAGCGATGTTCCCCGAGGATAACCCGACAGCTACCCAATTGCCAGAAGGAGCGCATGCCAAACATCTAACAGCGCTACTTTGATTTAAAGCCACCTTTAATAATTTTTATTTTATTAGATTTTGATATAAAAAGTAATCAAAAATTACCTTCCATTCGTTAACATATGTAACTGTTCTAGAATCAATTATTTTCACCGTAGTATCTGCAGTTCCTGCCAGAACTAGAGGACTGGGGGAGGGATATGCTTTGACTACACTAACTGGACTGTATTTTGTCTGCGAATCTAAAATACCAACTGGTCGACCAATAAACGGATCCCATACGTGAACACCAGAGTCGCAAGATATTACATATCTCATTGATTCCAAAAAGGCAATGGAATGAACAGACTTCTTGTGGCTGGTATAAGTAAATTGACATGAAGACACTTTTTTACCGTCTCCTTCACTTCGCAAAGACCACAACTTTACAGTTTTGTCTTTTGAAGCTGACATAAGACTGTTTTCGTTGTCTAAAGTTAATAATGCTCGCACAGAATTTGTATGGCCGGCATACGTTTGGAGTTTTATTTGCTTCAGATTTAGATGATTATCTTTGTCTGCTCGTCCTATTTCGTGCTCCCAATACGCTAGCCAATTTCCGCGCAGATGACGCGTTGAATTAATCTGTAATTTTGTTAATTAAAAAGTTATTTATTTGTTATTGGGGGGGGGGGGGGGGGGGGCAATCCTTGGATGCATTTACTTGCATAATTATGGCCGGATGGGAATTGTGGTAAGGGGATTGAGGTATAAGTTATACAATTCAATGCCTGGTTTACATTGCTGCGAGCTAGACAGCCCAGATACGGATTGGATTTGTTTATTTATAGGCCAAGGTTTGAAACTGCATCCATGGCGTGGTGTTTGTGCCACTCAACTCCGTATAATACATTATTTTTACCTGTAAACTTACCTGTTCAAATTTATAAGCAACCATATCCAGTACTTCCATTGGTCCAACTTCGTTCTTTGGTAAATTATGCTTAACTTCTATTCTATTCCCAATCACAGAAGTTCCAAAACTATTTGATCCCATGAAATCATCTTCCGATCCGATAGCTCGATTTCCAGGTGAAAGACTGTGTAGCCTTTTTATTCGTTCATTTGACGAATATTCTGGCTGTTCAAATTCGTGACATAAAGTTAATATTAATTCCAGATTGACAATAGTTTTAGTCATTATTGACTCTCCTAGAAATCTTAAAAAGGCAAGATACGCACAATGAGCTAAGTTAGGACTAAAAACATCACGAATTTCTTCTAAAGCTCTTTCTTTTAGTTGAATCTCTGCATTGTCAAGAAAATCATCATTTAATGTTGGTGGGGATATGCTCTCCTCATAAACAATTTCACTCGATTTTACTTTCATTGAACTCTTTAAGCTATTCTGAGATTTCACACTACTTTGTTTCGACTTTTCATGAGCTCCCATATCTATAAAACTTGACTCCATACTATATTTTTCTGTAAAATGTTCAAGAATTCCATAAGCTTTGTCAAAAATCAGAAAAAATTTTTGCAAAGCTGGAATGCATAAATATTCCTTGGACATTTCAGGACCAATACGGACGGATAAAACGTAAATAGCATCTAATAGTTTTCTTGCAAGTACATTGCGTGCTAGAAATCCACTTGGCATTAGACATTTGGTTGATCCTAGAAGGCGTACAACTGGTGTTATTATGTTCCGTAAGAACACATCCTGTAAACATAAAGCGATCGATTACATCAATTATGCGATTATAAAAATGTATACCTGTAATTGTTCCATTATTGTCGTATCAATCAGACATGGTATTAAGTACTTCAACAGTTGCAGCGAACTTATAACTGCCCCCTCGAGGCTTGGAGTCATTCGTTTTTTTGAAAGAGAGATTAGCTCGCTAACATGAGGCAAATATTGAAGAAGTATAAACTGTTCTCCAAACAAAGCTAGACCATATCAGAATTTAGTTTAATTTTAAAATGTTTTGTTTAAAATTACCAGCAATCGATGTGAGGCATTCTAAAACCTTAGCTGCACTGCAATCGCCAATAACTCTTGCATCAGAAATTGTAAAGAAATTCAAATGTCCATTATCCTCTTCGCTGTTGTTTTCCGGTAATAAATTTTCCTGTCCGACATAACAGAGAGTTAGCATTTTCAGTAAGTTTCGAGTTAAATATCTCGCGCTTAAAACAGGTCCAAGACGATGTGATAGCCAAATCAAACTTTCTGTGCTCATCTCGGAAATACGATTATTATGGGCATTCTTCATTTCAGACATTTTTGAAATAACAGATGCTTGCAATGAATCCGATTTATCCGGTGTTGTTACTTTGTTTTTGGAAATTTCCTCAACGCCTTGTGAGGGTAAATCAAAAGAATCTATACTCTTCTTGCTTCCAATTTCACAGTCAATAGTGCTAAGTTCATAGCTTCGTCGAATTGCACTTGGAATAGGTATTGTTGGTGACTTGGGACCTAAAAATTCGGGCTTTGAAGGACTGTCATTGCGACTATTTATGGATATTTTATCGTCTTCAAAGGAATTATTTGAGAGTTTCTGAGGCCCATTAATAATATCATCTAAAGCAAGTTTTTCAGGGGAAAATGATGGTCCATCTTCGGTAGCTTCCTCTGCACTCAAGTGATTCATTCTCATTTCAAATGAGTCTACGGACTTACTTTCGTATTCCGCATTATTGCTAGTTTTATCCGAGCCATCTTCCAATTCACCATCGAACGTGAAAACATTTTCAATTTGTTGCATTGATGTTGCATCAAATGATATAGTTGTGTCTGACTTAAGCTCCGAGTGATCTGGTGAGATAAGCGTTAAAGAATTATCTGATTCATCGGTACAGCAAAACTTTAGATTTTTCGTCGAGCGAGACGATCGCACACTGGAAAATTTATTGCTATGGTAATGAAATCCGCTACTCTCTTCTGGTTCTTTGTAACCTCCAACAGCTTCAATAAGTGCTGGGGTGAAATTGTCTAAAAAGCACTTCAGTCCAAAACGCACAATTAGTCTCAACAAGAAGCTATGGTGATAAAGTTTTACGGATTTTCGACTTTTAAATGAAGAGCTTATTGAAAACTTCATGGTGGGTTTGAAACTCTTGTTCAAAGTGGTACGGTCTTCATTTTCAGCGTCATATAATCGCAGCATCGGTTCCAATAAACACCTTTGTGTCTCTTTTATTCCCAAAGCAGTAGCAACTGAATCAAAGAGATACCAAGCAGCGAGAATGGATGTTTCCTCATTTCTAAGCAGGTCAATTATATGTGGAAGGATAAGTTCCACGGAACTAAATTGTTCATATGCAATGGGATCTAAAAGTCCTTCAATATGTGCACAACAAGCTTTTACTTTACATTCTGCTATTTTTCTGCTAAATAGCACTCGCTTTTTATCCAACTCATCAAAGCGGGAACACTGTGTTCCATCACAATAAAAATGTGTATTTATTGCTAGTAAAACTGAATCAAAATCAAAATTGTGTAAACTTCTGACCAATGTATAAACTTTCATATACTTTACAGGAAATGGTAGAATTAAATTGCTTAACATGGGCTGAAGGACTTGATGTGCAGTTGTCGCAGGAAGACCTAGGTCTGTGATACCAGAAGAATCAACTACTCCATTCAGGTTAAAGAAAACTTTTACAGCATATTGCATACACTTGGGTATTTCTTGAAAATATTTTTCTGCAACGGTTTTACATGAATTTAGTCTTTCTTCAAAGGTGATTGCGGCATTATTCATAGTCAAAGGACGCAACCTATTTAACAAAAACAGCTCGACAATTAGACATCCTACAACTTGTAACTCCTGTGCTCGTTTTTCTGCCAAGAGTTGTTTGTAATTTGGTGGTGAGTTTTGTATTATTAAGTTTTTATGCTTTGAATTAAGACTTTTTTTATTTTCTTTCATTAAACTAGCTTCATATGTTTCTGAAAAAATTCGATTTGTAAAAGAATTCTCCGAAGATTCGTCAAACAAAAGATCGTTCTGTGCTAATTTCTCATTATGACTTTCGCTGGGTTTTTGATTTAAAAAAGTCTTTGAAAAAAATATTTCCATATTTTCCAAACTATTAAGTAGTGCACATGGATTGTAGTCCTTTGGTAGAGTAATATTGTTGGGAGATTTTTGAACATTTAAATGATAACTTGTTGATCGTTCAATATTTGCTGTAACAGAATCTTCTGGTATGTTAGAATTGGGGCTAGGATGAGGTAATTTCGGGCTCGTACTATACTTCCGATTTGGCGAAGTGTAATATGAATCGGAATCCTGAGTATTCGTTTTTGAAAGATCCTCTGAGCTTCTTGTCATTCGCCGTTTTTGATCATATGATGAGATTCTTGGTGGCACCTTGCCAAACCATATTGATGGAAAACGCTTAGGTGGATGAGGTTGAGTAAATAATTGCACAATTCCACGTTGACATAAATTTTTATGATTATCAACAAGAGAAAGACAAACGTTTTTTGCTTTAATTGCAGCTTTCCCGGTTAGTTTGTATCTAAACGTGATAAAGAAAATTTAGAAATGTGAGAAAAAAATTGTTGAGATATTTCAGGAAAGAATCAAATAAGCAATGGATCCAATTTAATTTTTTTTTTTAATCGATTACAGCTATTAACTCATTTTATTTGATATCATTAGGTAAAAGTGCGTATTCTTTAGAATAAACCAGTTAAGAAAACTCAATTTTGTCACTGAATATTTATAAGTATAATACAGTAAAACCTGTATAAGGCGGAGACTTGTCTAAGTTAAAAAAAAATTGTGTGTCCCAATATTTTAAGACTAAAATGATATGAATTATGACTTGAATAAGGTGGCACCTGTATAACGCGAAAACGAAATGCTTAGCTATGAATACATTTGATTTTCAACCTGTATAAGACGGATCGTTTCCAAGAAAACTTAATTCTAAACATACAGATTAAGTGTGTCGTTATAATACTTTTCCTTAAACTTTACATTCCATTGGTTAATATTCTCCAAAGAAAGCTCAACATTAGCTAATGCAAGACACTTCACGTAAACTTTTTCTTTAGAATAACTTCTTTCGCTGTGATATTCGTTAAACGCGTTGTGTCAGATCGCATTACCTTTACCTTTAACCTCTTCGTAAACTTCAACTTCATCTTTACTTAAAAACCACTTTTCCCGCTGTGCTCTGCGGCCTCCGCTACGAAAAATAACAATTTTTGACTTCTCTAAATTAACTACTAGATTCCACCTGTGTGCATAGGATGTCAACTTATTTATCATATTTTGCAAGTTTTGGGGAATATCACTAAGCAACACAATGTCATCTGTTTATGTTGTTAGAAATCCTAAAATCTCCACTAATGCTCTCAGGAAGATCATTTATATAGAGAGAGAATAAGGTTAGGTTAGGTTCGTGTGGCCGTCCTGAAGGACACACTTAGACCTCAATAGGTCCATTGTGATGCCACGGGAATGTAAGAATTCCCACCATCTTCTCACTGGAACCATCCGGAGCTATCGATGAAGCGCAAGAGATCTGCAACGTCAGTCGCGTCCAGATCGCCAAGACTATCGAGGAAATAGTCACCCAAGAAAGACTTCCGCCTGCGTGCCAGTGCAGGGCACCGGCAAAGGAAGTGGAAAATATTCTCCTCCTCGTCCATACAGCTTCTGCAGAAGTCGTTTGAGAAGTCTGAGAGTCTCTTCGCGTGTAAGCCAATCAGGCAATGACCTGCGATAACCGCAGTAATTATACCAAGGTCAGATCTGTCCCTCGAAATCAGACACTTGGAGCGCCTAAGATCCAGCTTAGGCCAGATCTGTCTGGACGAATGGCACGTAGTGCCGTTTGCCCATCAAAGGTTCGCTAGGTTGATTGCCCTCGTGCCAAGCAACAGCTTGCAGGCTTCCAGAGGCCTACCAAGAGTAGTCGTATCTGGCTGGATCTCCAGGGTGGTACCACGTCTAGCAAGCTCGTCTGCCGCGCAGTTTCCTGGAATATCCCTGTGCCTCGGGACCCAGCACAGGTGAATTTGGTACCGCTCAGCCAATTAATTTAATTGTGAGCGACATCTATTAACAGTCCTAGACGTCGATAGGACAGAATCAAAGTTATCAAAGCAGCCTGGCTATCTGTAAGGATACAGATGTCTTTTACAGGAACTTGGTTCCCCTTCAACCAAAACAAGGCTTCCTGAATAGCTATGACCTCTGCCTGAAACACACTACAATAATCCGGAAGACGGAAGGACAGGCTGATGTTCAGTGCTTCCGAGAAACCCCCCCCCCCCCCCCCCCCCCCCCCCGCCTTGTACTTTTGAACCGTCCGTGTAAATCTGAACGGATTTCCTACAGGGAATTGTGTCACCATCCCAGTCAAGCCTGGTTGGGATCGCCGATCTGAACCGCTTGACAAAGGAGTAGCTAGGAGTGGTGTAATCAAGATGCCCTACTTGGAGCGAAAAGAAGTCCAGAATTGAAGAGTGCCCAACTCTAATACTGGAAAACTGAGATGCGGCTGTAAGCCGAACGGCGGCATTGGCAGCCATCTGTTTACTCTCTCTAATGGAAGTAAATGAAGAAGTATCTCCAGAGCATCGGTAGGAGTGGTCCGTAGTGCCCTGGTGATACAGACGCAGGCCGACCTCTGTACCTTTCTCAAAACGTTGAGGTAAGTGGTCTTGTCCAGTGATGGCCACCAGACAACCACACCATACAAGAGGATTGGCCTAATGACTGCAACATAGAGCGAGTGAGTTAGCTTGGGCTGAAAACCCCATTGGCCTCTCTTGCAGGAGTATAGAGATACAGTTGCTTTCCTGACCCTTTCATGAATATTCCAGCTGAGCTTCCTATCCAGGATGATACCCAGATATTTACCTTCCGCGGTAAAAGCCAGGCGGGTGCCATTCAGATACAGAGGATCAACATGAGGAATTTTATATTTCCTAGTAAAGATGACCATCTCGATCTTATTAGGTTTAACGCTAAGCCCACACCGTCTCGCCCAATTGGCGAGCTTAGTGAGGGCATTCTGCATAAGATCCCTTAAAACAGGCAGGAATTTGCCCGAGATAGTTATAGCAATGTCGGTCGCGTAGGCAAACACTCCACAGCGCTCCCCTTCCAGGATTAGAAGCAGTTTATTTATCACCAGATTCCAAAGAAGAGGAGACAGGACCCCACCTTGCGGTGTGCCCGTACTCACAGTACTGGTAGCATGAGCCTTTCCCAGCCTTGAGCTGATAGTCTTGCCATGAAGCATCTGACCGATCAGCAACATAAGATTTGCATTTACACCCAGAGAAGCGAGTATTTCCATGATTGCCCCGGGCTAACATTGTTAAAAGCTCCCTCAATGTCCATAAAGGCCACCAAAGTGAAATCCTTGCAATCGAGGGATTTCTCTATACTGCGCACGAGAGAATAAAGAAGCGGACTCTACAGACTTTCCTTTACAGTACGCATGCCGGGACGCCGAAAGTAGATGCTGAGGGACAGAAAGAGAGAATAAAGTGGGACTTAAATTACACCCCTGTTTTACACCAGATTGTGTTTCGAATAAATCTGGCAGAGAGCTGCCATTCTAAACCCCCATACTTGTTTTGTCATAAAGTGCCTGCAAGATACTTACACACTTTGTTGAGAATCCTAAATTATAAAGCATTAGAAAAAGGACTCGCCTGTCTACTCTATCAAAAGCGTTCTTAAAATCAGCAAAGAAACAGTAAACATTTTTCTTTTTTGCAATTTTAAGTTAAGGTTTAGTCTTTTTATATCTTGTGTAATTAAGATATTATTTTTACGATAGTAAATAGATCCATTAAGATCCAAATAACATTAATTGTTTGTTCCAAGCGTTACGTTCCTAGGAACGTAACACACAAAAACCTTATACATTGTTATAAATTTTAAACAAAAATGTTAAAAATTTTGTTTAATTTTGTAATAGATAACAGTTTATATTTTATACAAAAGATGGTGAAAAGTTCCGAATGGTGTACTTTCTTACACGGTTTAATAAAATGTAATTTGTTAGTTAGCATATTCTTATTGTTTTTAATGAATTGCCTGAGATTCGTTTCTTTACTTTCCTGGTTTTTAACAAATTTTCTTCTTTTAGACAAGTAAGTTTGTCATGAAAATCAGCGGAACTCAATGCTCTTAGTTCATTGCTTGTAATTGAGCCTTTACTGACAGAACTTTCGAATATGCTCTCTGTTCTCGTTCGTTTCTTTCTTGTTTTAGACAAATATAACCCAAATGGGCAACGACGGATACTGCGTAAATTTAGGCAGACCAAAAGAAATTATATCATAGAAAGTGGTAAGAAATGTTAAGAAACGATCGCTTCACATATAACTTTTAGTCTAACTACATTCAGATTACATTCATGTAATAATATTGAAATTTTTTGTTAAATTATATTTACTTAAAAAACTATAAAACTCACCCAAAATTCAAGTCGATCCAATGATGTAGTCGTTCCGAAACAAATTGACTTTCAAATGCTTCGCGGTGTTTAGCTATAAAATCCTCAGGACAAGTAGCCCATGTAGGTAATTCTAAATCTGGGAGATCTTCGTGAATACTTTTAAAAACCATAGGATCAGAATAAAACTCTGGAATGCATTCATCGGGAGTCCATTCCTGAAGCCTTTGAATAGAAACTGGATATTCAGCGGGAACCCAAATGGGTCGAACATGTTGACAAAGAATATGACGTGGAGTTCGTCTAGCCATATATACAAAGTATGTAATTTCAGACAAAAAATCAGAAACGTGATGAGGTGTCTCACTACCCGTGGATGAAGTAAACATAAGGTCAAGATGTGGATCACCTTTGTTGATCCTATACTTCGATTTAGATAAATCGCGCCAATTCATTCCATTTCTTTGGGAAAAATCTGTTACCCACGGCATAATATGATGGTAATCCGGACAATCCATGCGCCGTCCGGCGGAATTATTTAAAATAGTCAAGTAATCAAAATTCGAAAGCTGGCCGTTGCACCACATTTCGCAGTATTCTCGTAGTGAAAACTGTTGCATATCATAAGCAAATCTTAATTCAAATTTCGAACTTTGAGAGCAATCTTCACTAGGCGTGTCATCCATATCCAATTTTATGATATTTGATTCCAAGTTTGGAATAATTTGCAGCCAAAGATTTTCTTTTAAAAATATATCATGTATTCTCAAATCACCAACATTGAGGCCACACTCGTGAATATATTCCATAAGTTGTAAAATTTGATATATTATAAAAAGTGGCCTATTGTGTGACTTATTTAATATTGCTGGACTGTATGTGACGCAGTCGTAAAGGGACGTTTCTACTTTGGTGGGATAAAATACCACTGTTATATGTGAGCTCGTCTCGATAGCAGCTAAGGCAGGCAGAACATTAGGATGGCAGTCGTTTTGCATAGCTGTTAGACGAGGATCAATTGGTGATTTTAGTTTATCCAATTTTGAATGAATTATGCAACAACCAAAGAATCGCTGAATAGCCTCACGAAGGACCATGTCATACGGAACCAAACTATTTATTTGGTCTAAATTCTTACAAGTCTTCGATTTCTTACCAAATTTAACATGAGCTCCTTGGTATTTTTTGAATGCTGATTCCCACATGCTACGGTAATTGCTCGAAGCAACATAGGACAATACTTGTGAGTAGGTGAGCGGAGGTTCAGTGTTAAGAATATCTGCCTTATTTTTTGGCAGTGGAATTACTTTATGATTATATTTTTTGAATATTTGAATATAAACTTTGTTCCATGGATGACTTAAATCGGGAAGCGATTTTTTATCAATGCCTGGATAGTTGGGAAACACTCCAATTTTCTTATGCTGTTCCAAGCATTTTAACCAAGCTGTGTCGGCGACAAGTATAAATCTGTCACAATGTGTAGTTTCTCGAATATGTTGTTTCGGAATTCCCAATTCTTCACAAATTCCATCCATTTTCTATAGAATGTTTAAAATTTATGTAAACAAGATTATTGTTAGACCGCTGTCAAGGAGACAGCTGTCATAACACAAGAACACAAAATTCCTTATTTTCTGGTCCCATATTTGTTTAAACTAAATTGCTTTTATTTATCCGTAGTCAATAGTAAAAATAGAAAGTTTTCTTTGTTGTTATTCACTGTTCTCTCGATAAAACTTTTGTAAATACGGCAAAATTACGATGCGATGGGCGATGCAGTTTTGACGTTTTTGCAAGTGCTAATTTTATTTAGTTTCGAGAATATCCGCAAATGGCACTAGTGAAGAATTTTCTGATTTGGTGGTCAGTAGTAGAAGTTTTGGTTTGAATAATTAAGAAATAAATGGGAATCCCCGAATTTATAACGAATTTGTGTGTCCTTTATTAATATATAATGTTTTATTTTTACTTTGTAGGTTTTGTATATGTGAATTGGATTATTCAATAGCATAATAGGTTCATCAGAAAGTTTCCTTTCGGAAAACTCTTGGTGGAAGCAATTTAAAGATGGAAAAACTAAAAGAACTTGTTTTACTTCCACAAACTAGGAGCAAACATTTTTTCTTTGGGATAATGATCGCTGAAAAATATGTGCGCTTAAAGAAAATGATGAATGTTTCGACCGAAAGTGCAAACTGGTCATCATCAGCGTGGTTTGCTCCTAGTTTGTGGAAGTAAAACAAGTGCTTTAACTTTTTTCCATCTTTAAATGACTTCCACCAAGAGTTTATCGAAAGGAAACTTTCTGATGAAGCAATATTTAACCAGTATTGATATTTTATGAAATTGATGGACTAAAAACCCTCTTCATAAACAATTCTTACTTAGTTTTAAAACTGAGTACTTATAGGAGTTGAGTTTTTGACCTTTCGTCACGGATGTCCGTGGTAGAAAGTGCAAGTACCACGTTGATGAGGGACTACCTTGCAATTTCGGTCGAAACATTCATCATTTTCTTTGAGCGCTCATATTTTTGAGCGATCACCATCCCAAGGAAAAATTTTGCTCCTAGTTTGTGGAAGTAAATCAAGTTCTTTTACTTTTTTCCAGCATAATAGGTATTTAAAATACAGTTTTCAGTTTTGAATAAAATTGTAGTCTGTAATGTGTGCGCGTAATTTAGCAACATGAAGTTACCGCGAGATGTTCAAGTCTCACGCGCTACCTGGCAGCACGTCCTAGCTCATCGGTATGCGGCGTGAGTACTTGAGAACTCCAATCAAACATTTCACAACTGAAATTCGTGTGCCTGTGGCGAAAGAAGGTTGTGGAATCCTTCTTTCAGGTCTGCCACCAGGGATGAAAAAAACAAAGAGAGACAGATATTGAAGAAAGAGCAACAGGTCTGGTGTCACCTGTTGTTCCTAGCGGCACAGAACTGTTAGAACAGTTATCTAAAACTCAAAAAGTAAAAAGAACCTTATTTGTGTTTATGTTCTCGAGGTACTGACGTAGGATTTTGACAAAATTCCGAAAATTGAATAAATGGCAGTACTTTTCATAAAAATTCATCATTTTCATGGTTTTTTTTCGATATAATACATATATGCTGTAAAATAAAAAAATAAAAATATTTCGAAAAACTGCTACGTGGGTACCTTCAGTTATCTCTATAAATGAGTCAGTTAAAATTTCAAGTGGATCTGTTGAGTAGATTAGTTTTAATCCTGCCCACAAATTTCAAAAACATGGCTTCGAGAAAAACGCGTCTAAAGTAAGTTTGGAAACACAACAGAACTTTGTATTCTACACTCACATTCAGCGCCCTGTCACGCTTTAATTAAGTCGAATCCGTGAAAATTGCTTAAGGACATCATTTCTCACATCTTCAAGATGCGAGAAATGTTAAAAAAAAATCGATTTTTCGAAACATTTACACAGGTGGACCCTCTTAAGTCTAATTCTATTTCTCCTCAAATATCTAAGACAATTATTCCTTAACTAGTGAAATTAACTTTATTAATAAGCATAAAGAAAAATGATGAGGCCTATAGTGGGAAACAAATTATTGGAATTAGAATTACAATTAATGATACAACAAAGAAAGTAATCCAATCATGTTATAGTATTCCTGTAAACAAACTTTAATCACTCTAATGATTTATAAACAGGCAACTAATGTTCTAGTTCAATGAGATTTTGCCGATTATACCTTGACGCACTTTATTTTAATCAAGTCAGCGGATGGCTATATTGTTTTCTTCATGCGCGTATAAGCAAAGCAAAACAACGAAAAATCCAAAAAAGAGATTTGGAATCCCTCTTTTAGGTCTTCCCAATGACTTATCACTATGGACGGACGGTATGCTATTTCATTTTGAGAAACTTTTGTGAAAAGTAGTGAAAAACATTTGCAAAATATGACGCCCCCATTAATTTTATCCTTTCTTATTCCCCTCATTGCTCCTCAATTTTGTGTTCAAATAATATCTTGGAATAACTTTAAGTTACTCACTTACACTTCCCTGGTTAGTTGAAAGCTGCGTCGTTGAGGGGCCTGACATGGCCTAAGGTAGGAGGAATCTAGGTGGCACTTGCACGACGGAGCCTTCCTGTGGGCTGTGGAAGCTCATGAAGGGAATTTTCTCTCCGAGCGTGTGATTGTAATTTCTCTACAACATTAAAGGAAAAGGGGGATATTTGTGATACTTTATTGACATTCGAAAATGAAAAGTTACTTTTTTCCTTCTGTGTGTATTTTCGTCCATATGCCAGGGGGGAAAAAGGGTGGGCGCAATGAAGAGCGATTTTTTATTTTGCAGGATCTAACCGCGGTTGTCCCCTTCGCAGCGTTTTCCACAAATATTGATTTAGCTCTTTTTCTAAAATGGCCAGCTAGGCAAGTCCTTTTGACCGGGATGGTCAGTTAAAAAAAAGGAAGGCTCACACAGAGATGAAGTAAATGTCTTGGGATGCCAATGCATAGGTGGCGCGGTGAAAATTATATATATATGTAAGTCTCACCTTAGAGTAAATATTTTCATTTTTAAATATAGCATTAGAAACCTCTACGTATATAACTTAATTATACGTCAAGGACATGTACTTTACGCTCTAAATCATTTTGAAGAAAATTACCTAGTTTTTTGTGTGTTTAACGATCCTGGTAGGTTCAACTGTGATTTGTGGGATGTAGGGCTGTTGATCGAATTTTACGGAATGAAAAACTAAATTGTTTTCGTCATACAATTTTCCTGTTTTTTCTTCATCATCATCTTCTGGGACAAAACCTGAGGAATCATCACAATTACAAAATTACAGTTAGAAACTGAACCAATTTTGACTTACATAAATAGGCATAAACGTTACAACATCCACCAGATTCCACCGACTTTTCCCACTTGACAAGATCGCTTGAATCCAAAGATCTGGTACTCAATGACACAGCTGTCTCCGATTATCTGTCGAATCTGCCCGACACATTTTCATGTGGTCCTGACGGTGTCCCGGCCTCGTTGTTGAGAAGGTGCTACTCAACATTCACTCCTATCCTCAGTCATTTATTTAACCTGTCCCTGCACTGTGGTCGTTTCCCGAATATTTGGAAAGATTCTGTAATAATCCCTCTTCACAATAAGGGCGACAAGGCAGTCATTTCCAACTACAGACCCATCGCCAATTTGTCACACGTTGCGAAGGCCTTTGAAACCCTGACTAGTGATGTGCTCCGCTTTCATTGTAGACCTTTCCTGGGTTCTTTCCAGCATATCTTCATGAAGGGTATGTCAACCACCAACAATTTACTCGAGTTCGTGCATTACTGTTTAGCCCTGATCGAATCGGGTATGCAGGTCGACTGCGTATTCATCGACTTCAGCAAGGCTTTCTATAGGATTAACCATGGCATTCTCGTTGTTCATAAGCTCTGCCTGCTCGGTTTTCCTCCGCTCTTTGTGGGGTGGCTGTCATCCTACCTGGTCGGCCGTTGCTAACGCGTCCTGTTCCGTGGCGCCCTATCTACCGAATCTCGGTCACATCTGGTGTGCCCCAGGAAAGCATCCTTGGCCCGCTAATTTACATCAATGACGTCTAGTTACTCCTGCGCAGGTCCAGAATCCTTTTTTATGCTGATGATGATAAAATCTTCCGCGCGGTGTCCTCCGACGATGACAGTACTTTGTTGAGCTCCGATATGCGCATTTTTGAGATTTGGTGCTCTAATAATCGTCTTTCACTGAACGCCAGCAAATGCACCGTTATGTCTTTTTCACGTAGGATTCGATTTATTTCCTTTAACTACTCCATGGGCGGTTGCACCTTGAGCAGTATTAACTTCATCAAGGACCTGGGACTTCTTGGTTGGCCCAGCCAATTCCACGGCTGGCTTTGTAAAAAGATTTTGTAGGGAGCTTGACGATCCTTATTTGACGAGGCTTCTCTACTGCACTTTCGTCAGACCTATCCTGGAGTATGCCAGTGCGGTCTGGGAGCCCTATTTCGCCGTGCACATAAACCGGTTAGGTTCGCTCTTCGCGGCCTCCCCTGGCGCAACTCTACCTACCTCCGCCCATATCCTGCCAGACTTTCTGGCTTTCCGTGATACGCTTGAAAAGAGACGCAAGGTCTCCAAAATTGTTTTTTATTTGATTTGTTGCAGGGGTCGATCAACTCTGAATTACCTAATGACGTGAGCTTCTTCGTCCCGGCCCAGACCTTGCGGAACTTTGACTTATTCCATGTGCCTCTCCACCGAACCTTGCATGGAATGCGCGAGCTCATCGCCTCTATGTCCCGGCTATTCAACGTTTTTGCGGCCCACATCGAGTTTGGACGTTTCAGGTCGCAGCTGAAAGCTCAACTTCAGCAAATCATTGAACTTTGATTATTTTTATCTTAGGTATAAGCTGTAAATATGTATCACAATTGTATCGGCCAGCCTTGGCAAATCTTTGTATAAATAAAAAAATAAATAAACATTACTCGGAAAAAACCATAACTTAAAAATCATCAGAGAACAAAATTTTTCTATTAAACATTATTGGATTAACAAGCGAAACTATCAAATAATTATATAAATACCACAAAATAAAATACACCATAGAAATCTGCATATTCAATTTCCAAAGAAAGGGTGTACTGTTTTTTCACATTCCGTTTGATTACACTTCTCTGTCACTGATTTTGCATAGATACTGCAATTTCTCTGTTACACCGGGGACATAGTACACTCCACGAAATGTCTTTGTATCTCCTATTCGAGTAGTAGATTTATTATTGTTGCTTCGAGTACTGCTGAGTTTATAGCTTGTATTCTGTTTATACATATGACCAAACAAGACTTTTGATTAGATGCCTGGAAAAACCGTTATCCGAAAGGATACTGTGTACAATCCTGGTATTTTTATTCTGGAAACATATGTTACTTAGCGTATACACCTTGTTGATGAAGTTTTTGACAGTATTCAAAATTTGATGTCTGGGGTGTTTCGATTTGTAGTTCAGGAGTCTATTGGATGAGTATGGTTTCTTGTACCAATCTGTCAAGAGTCTCTCGTTATGTCTAATGATCTGTACTTCCAAATATTGGATCTTATTTTCACTTTCCCTTTCAACTGTGAACTGTAACCTTCTGTGAAATGAATTAAACATCAGTAAAACATCACTTATCTTATTTTCTGGTAAAATTAAGAAAAGATCGTCGACATATTTTGTTATTATCTTAGTGGTAAAAGTCAGGTCTGCAAGAATCTTGTTTAATAATTCTTCCAATACGATATCCGAAAGAATTGGGGATAACGGGCTTCCCATTGGGAGACCAAAGCATTGTTTATAAAAAAACTGCAGTCAACAAATAGTAAAAGACCTGAGCATTTCTAACAATTTTTTCTTTGGAATATTTGTGGTGTCCTTGAGTTTTTCTTCAATGATTCTCATACAGAGTGTTGGTGAAGAGGGATACCACATCAACGGATAGCATAACCTCATGTTCTTCAATCGTGATACCATCCAGTTTTTTTTATGAACTCGAAAGGATTTCTCACATTATATTTTGAGTTTGACACTAACACTTTCAACTTTTGTGCCAGGTATTTTGACATTAGGTATAAAGGTGAGTTAACTGTTGAGACTATATGCTGTGTTGACAGGTAACACAATGGTGCTTAAGACTATGTAATTTGGCATTCTAAGCAAAAATTCAACCAACTTTTAACAGAAAGATGAATAAAGATCGAGAATTTAGGAGGCAGGTTATCTGACAACTGAGATATTAATAACGTTTCTAGCACTAAAACTTTAGAAGGTATACGTTAAAATGTAAAACTGGTTTTTATCAGCGTAAAAAAATTGCAAACCCCTATAGCTGGAAGGAGGAGGAAGATAGATCCCCCTTCACAAAAGTTTTTTCCTTTTTCACTTAGATCTACCAGATCCTTCATTTTTGCACACGCGCTCTGAACCGTGTATATGTATTTTTTCACTGTATTTATAGGCATGGTATTTTGGATCTTTTGAATTTATTGGTATTGCCCCCCCCCTAAATCTGCCATACTCTAAGGGGGGGGGGGTATTAAAATGTTTTTTTGGAGAGTATCTAGTTAAAATGTGAGTTCGATTGGAGCAAAACTGCCGGAGATACTGTGCCGCAGGTCTCCCTCCATTCGATCCATTCCATATACAAAAGAACAGCGCTAAAACTTTAAACGCGTTTTTCTCGAATATTGTAAAGTCGGTGGACACTGTAACTCAAAATCTACCTGACCGATCCTCTTCAAATTTGACACACTCTTTTAATACATTAAATATGAGGTAATGACGTCGAGATTTTTCGTTTTTTTGACTTCTAAGTGATGCCAACAACTGAAAAGTCGTCATTACCTCGAGAAATCCATAAACTAACCAAATACTTTCGATTTTTTGATTTCGGATGATCCAGTGATGAGTTATGATGTCCACCGCAATGTATCTTTGTTTTTGAGGAGTGTGCGAAGATTTGCTCTCAAAAGATTATTTTTCAATTTTTTACGCTTGCTGGATATTCTTGAAATGATACTTTATTATGTGTTCAATTTATAAATTAATTCAATTTACCATATGGCATATACTTAATTTGTTATACATAAATGATGTTTGAGACTGAATGCGGTTGATTAAAAAATTCAGTTCGCCTTCATTCAAGATAGAACAAAAAATATTTCCTCATCTTCGTTCAGTGGCGCCCATTTGCTGGGGGGCATTAGTGCTCTGCCCGCTTGCCCAAATGGTACTTACAACCCTAATGAACGCTAGTTCATAATCTTCTATCTTAATGTTAATTTCATAAAATTAAAATTACTCATGACCAAAAGTTTGACGAAAAATTTTGTTTTTATTTTTCTTAAGGGCGCAGGCGTAGACATTTCTTGTCCAACAATATTTCCCTGGGTACCTAAGTACGTACATATTAATATTCTTGTCGAAATTTGCTTGTTTATTCTTGTCGTTTCTGTTGTGTTGATATGAAAACAACATTGTAAAACATGTGATTCATGTGTTCTGAGCAGGAGTTCTACCTACACACAGGTATTTTCATGACAGTTCACTTCTTCTGAAGAACAACTCATTATTATATATCCCATTTTAGTTCATAAATCACTCGTAAATTAACCCGAGAGAACAACTGATAGGTTCGGAGACAATAAATGCCTTTTGTTGCATAAGATGAGGTCAATTTAGATTGCCAAATAAGAATAAATTCTATGAGTAAAATAAATACCATTCCTGTAGTTTTGCTTAAAGACGAATCCGTAACAATGCCTGACGGGAATGGGTGAGTAATCACAACACAAAACAATGTTATGTCACTTTGAATGAGACCTTAAATTTCACTTTGTTTATTGACTCATAATTTTTGGATCGGCTAAGTACTTTCTTTTATTTTGATGAGGATTTGGGTGATAATATTTATCATTAGACTAGGGTAGGGGTGGTGGCATCCTGAAATTGGCTTGACCAGTTCTGTGTACTACTTAGTTCAGGTCTGTCCGCAAACGTGTTAATATGTCTGAAAATTTAGGTGTGTAAATTGGTGCTGTACTTTTCTGATTCTAGTTTCCATGTGTGTCTATTATATGTATGTTGTTATATCCTCTTAACTTTGCGTAATTTGAAATAAAATTTAAATGTTTAAGTCAACCTCTTGTTGGGCGTATAAAATGGAAGATAGAATAATAAACGGAAGTGAACGTGAATTTTTACTAAGGCCTGGACATTACAAAAAGAGAAATGTTTGGAAAATAATTGAGAAATGTAAGTAATAAGACTAATATTTTTGTATAATATAGTTGACTCTACATGTGCATGAATCTATAAAAAAAAGTAGTTTATTAGAGCCCTTCACCAGGCCCCCATACAAAATGCAAATTGTCTCTTTTGTGGTAATACTATGTAATACCCACGACACTGGTGATTTTAAAGGAGCGCCTCAATAAAAGCATGAGATAGAAAAAGTACTTTTCCTATTATAGCGGGCGGGATTGAAACCTGAGAATTTCATTATTGGAACCCAATCGTCGGTGAAGTAAGTGATTTTTTATTTTATATTTATTTTTCCGCCCTTGTCACGTCGCGTTGATCAGTGAGATCTTATGTGACCTAACCCTACACTATCGAACCCAGTCAAGGTTTACGTTAATGAATCCTTTTACAACATCGTCATTCCCAGATATTTGAACCTCATGCGGTCAAAGGTTTCACAGGGGCAAATAATATGCTCTGCTCTTTCGTCCTCTTCCATATAAAAGCCCTTCATAGTTTGCCCTTCGTTCTGCCCTTCTTTTTGAAGTGATATCGTAGGCCAGACCTATTAAAAGTCGCAGCTCCGTTTTGTTGAGTGTGAGGTATTCTTTTGTCCTCTGTTACGAATAGCTAATAAACCTTTTTGCTTGTCTTTGTCCTGGGAGATTTGTCCAGTATATTTGTTTATTTCTGTTTTCCCATGACTTGATTTATCTCTCCATCTGGTTTTTTTCAGCACCCGCAGAAAGGTTCATTCAGCGCCAAAATATGAGGATTTGGCACCTTCTTTTATAAGGCAGTTCGCAACCTTAATTCCTTTAAGGTAATTATGTGGGTTTTTGCCAGGACTTTGATCACATTCAGATAGTCCCAGGTCACCTTAAATACGAGGGTAAGTGCCCTCAGTACTTTAATCGCCCCACATGACTATTGGACATTGTATATATTTAGTATTGCACGTGCGCAGAGTTCGGTAGCATGGTGCGGTACCTAGCACCTTTTGAAGTTTGAGTTTCGGTTCGTATATTTCAATGCCAGCCTTGCCGTCCTTTTTGGATCGTGTATCATATATAGGGCTCCATTTTCAATTGAATGATTAACTGCTGGGTCATCTATGAACTTAAGTAATTAAATTTTAGGGGACCCATCCTATTTTACCTAATAGCGCTAAGAGTTGCCTCTGTCCTTACATTTAAAGAAGGACAAGTGCATTTTTGGTCACCATACCAACGCAGCTTATGTGAGCAGGGATCCTATAATAATATAATATGTATATAATTTCGGGCTTGAATTGCCAAGTTTTTCCGAATAGCGGTCGGCGTGTCCATAAGGTCACTATTCCTTTCTTTAGGACGAGTTTTAGGTGATGGTTCTAAGTGAGCTGTTTATCTTGGGTTATAAATGATAACTGTTTTGCCGGGGTTGACGCGAATTTCAAGTATCAATTTTCGACTATGTCTAGAGCCTTGTGTTGGTTCAGAGATCATCCGATCATGCTTACTGCTAATTATGATAACTAAGTCCTCTGCATATGTCTCGTTTTCAAAGTCGGTTTAGCTTAGATAGTTAGGATCTCGTCATTCACGAGTGACCAGAAAAGGGGAGGATAGAGGGCCTTTCCTTGGAGGAAACTCTCCGTGACGTTAACAATAGCTTCTACTTCTCCTAGGTCAGCTGTGATTTTCCGGCAGCTGAGCATCGCTTTGAACCATCTTAGGGTTCTATTTGCTTTTCACGGCCTCATCTTCAATAGATTTAAAGGTGGTACCATAAAGCGCAAAGGGCTATTTCTTTTTCCATGGGCGTCATTTATAATCTTTCTACCAGGTAGTGTAGGGTTGTAATTGTACATTTGCCCGCTTGGTATGCATGCTGATGTTTAGGCAGAAATAATGTCAGTGGATCGGAATCCACCCTAAATTGTAGGTCCATTTGCGATCGGGTGAAGTTCTTCTCCCGCCCCATGTCTCACAAGAGATTACGGAAACTAGAAAAAGTTATGAATAGGTATTACGATATTTTGTTCGGCAAGTGATCATGTCTAAGTAGTAATTCCTATAAAAAAGTTCTTTTTCCTGGAAGACACATGGACAGTGGATAACGGCTGGAGTAGACCACTACCACTGTAAAATTGCACCAATTTAGCCATCTGTTGTATAGATGCTTACGGGATTGTTCTTGATTCCCAGTACGCCTATCCAATATCGCTACCTTAAAGTTTTTTGTTGTTGTTAAAGCCACTGTTCTTTGCTAAGGTGTAGTTTGTTGTCTGGAGTACAGGGAAGAAAGTGTTTTCGAGTGCACCAGCAATTTCGATTAGTGCATGTTTGTAAATCGAATTAGTGGTTATCAAGCCATAAGCGCATAAACAGACGTGCAGACAGAGAGGCGTTGTGTTTTATAATATGAAGAGAAGATATTGAGAAGAGATTAGATAATTTCATAAAATATGTTAAATATAAAGTAAATGGTAATATCACTGTTTCTCAAATGGCAAATCTATATAATGTCATTTCATCCATGTCTAAAGAACCTTGAATTATTTTAACCAATTTTTATGTCCGTCTATACGAATTGCTCGACCAAACCGAAAATTTCTCTCCTTAGAGCTAAGAAGTGGATTCTCGCTCTCTGGAAATTATTTTTCAGTATAAATTTTCAAAACAATAGGAAAAATATTTATAAAAAGGAACGAAAGACCCTAAAAGATCCTAAGGAAAATGAATTGCTGTAATTTGAGACTGAGTTGGATCAATTGGTTGAGTGGCACGATCGCTGCGCCATGGTCCCACGGTTCAAGCCTTCGTCTCCCCGTGAATTTTTAATTAAAATTAAAAATCCTGGAGGTTGTCTAGCTCGCAGGAATGCTTTAATTCCCGTCAGGGCAAAAAGGCCATGCTAACGCATCAAAGGTATATCCCCTGGGCTTTCTCTACATCATAAAAAAAATCACTCTACTTAATATACTAGAGATCGTTGAAGACATACTTGAACCGACTGTGGAGTTTAACAAAGGATAATCTGGGGCCTTATTACTGAATACTTTTCGATTGAAATCTATAGTAAATATAGGAAATTTAGAGTTGAATGGACCTAAAGCTAGCAACTCAAGCAAGTACAAATCTCTTTTTAATCTCATTCAATTCTAAATTTCCTATATTTACGATCGATTGCAATCGAATCGTATTCAGTAATAAACCCCCTGATATTTCTTTCATAGTATAGAAATGGGAAATCGTAATCGTACCACATTCGTAGACAGTCAAAAAAGTAGAAGCGAAGAGCTGAGAATGCTGCGTATCGTTCTGAAGAGGCAAACCTTTTATGGAAATAACTTTCAGTTTCCCCAGAGAACTATGACTCATCAAGTCAAATGGAAATTTTAACGACATGTGAATTGGCAGGCTGAGGTAAAAATGACCTATCTACAAGGTCCGAAAAGTCGCTTAGAAAATGTTCCGCGTAAAAGTGAACCGCGTGAGATCCGGGCAAAAACGAGGCTGAGGTAAAAATGTCCTATCTAAAAGGTCCGAAAAGTCGCTTAGAAAATGTTCCGCGCAAAAGTGAACCGCGTGAGATCCGGGCATAAACGAATCCAAAAAAACTCCGGGCAAAACCGACTTAACTACTTAAGTTTTTCTCTGATTCGTTTTTGCGTTTTTTCTAAGCCACTTTTGCCCGGACCTTGTACATAGATTGGTCGTCTTTCCTCTCATCCTGTCAAATAAGGGTAAGGGTAAGGCGTGGCATTTTTATGAGCTGTTTCAGCATATTATGTAGGTTTTTCTGTTTTGCCAAACAATGTACGGATTACATTATCTCTAAACACTCTGACTACCTTGAGAAAACTACTATTCAAGGAAAGCAATACCTTCTATAACACAATATTTTGTTCTATATGAAGCTGTTTTTCGAAGAAAAAACACAAAATTCAAAAAATATCTCCTTGGAAATTTGTGCCATTGGGATTGACGCAAAACTATTACCATAACTAAATATCAATCATAAATTAGCACATTTTTTCATAATTAAAGTGCACATAAAATATGCGGACGCCACAAATTCTGCGTCTACCAACAATATAGTAAGAAATGAAGGTGAAATTTGCAGTTGAACAAGGACGTTGTGAATTTTTCGTAGTAGCTCTATACCAAATTATGATCGGTGTATCAATCCAATCTGTCTAAGCTATTACCTGAGCAAACAAGCAAAGGCACTTCTTGCAGAACTCATCAATCAGACATTTGTCATACCTGACTAAACTGCCTCGTACCAGTTTTACTTTTTATGGATAAACAGCATTTGTCGTGGGAATGCTGCCATCAATCGCCATCATAGTAGCATTCACCGATAGTCAGCTATTGGCAAGTCATAGTGTGTACCTTTTTGCAAGAAAATGTCTTAAGCATTCGAAAATTTCTCACCTGTATGAGAGTACACACTATGTGATGCGATAGCCGTCAGACGGTCTGGGGGACACCTGTATCAGGAAACTTTTCCACGCCGTTGGTCTACTTAACTCAAAACAGAATGGAATTTTACTAAGTATCTGCGATAAGTTTTCACCCCGAGTGAAAATTTGATAAAGGTTGTTGTCGTTCCAACTCAGATAATAGCTGGTATGCTATCGGAAATATGAATTGATTCTCTCGGTTACACTATAGGTCAGTGTGAATGTTTAGCAGAAGCCAGTAACCTAGAGAGCAAGGTTAAGTTGGCAAAAGTGATTCGTGGGAGTTCTAAGAGTTTGTGTCCATTATGCGCTGGGGATTACCTTACAACAAGCTCGGACGCTTTGTACGGCAACGGACTGGTTACTTGCGTAATGATGAAGAGATCAAATATTTAGCTGACATCACTTGTATCACATGACATTTTTTCCAAATTTTACTGAAATTCCAGCTCTGAGTTTTTCTAAAGATTTTATTTCTTTTTTTTTAATACTTCGCATGTCAATCCTCTCAGTGGGTAGTCCAGCACAACTGTTGTAAAATCTCTAAATTTGGGAGGGATAGATTAATAATACTGGTTGTTTTGCCAAAGTTGTGTTTATAACTTTTAATTAGTTTTTATTTTTTACATTGAAGTTTTAACAATTTTATATTAATATTAATGCGATGGTAGAAGAGAGACAGTGTAGGCGCTGACTGGCTTAATTTGGATTGACGCGTTGTAATTTTGATGTCAGGGTATTGTTGCCAAGGTCTTTAAGACTCGGCTTAGAATGTTAGGGGAGACTACTATTGTCACTGACTTTATGTAACCGATTATTGATTTTAACAAGAAGTATAATGTAGCAACACTGGACCACAGTACTGCATGCGAATCAAAAAGAATGGAGCCTGTAAATATTACACACTTACGGACAGGCATATTAATGTACTGTGCTACGATGTGAACTTAATATTTACTGGTTAAATAGATTTTCCATCTACTGTAGCGTACTAAATTGCCGATTGCTGATGAGTATACGTAGTTTAAAATTTCGTTAAAAGAAACTAACAACGAAACGAATATCGCCCAATTAGCCTTCTATGTTACTTAGCCAAGGCACTAGAAAAGATTGTCTACACGCAGATTATGGACTATATCAATAGAAACAATTTTCTATCTGTTTGGCAATCTGGATTCCGTTCATTTCATAGTTGCGAGACAGCTATGATAAAGGTAACGTCAGACATTCATTCGGCTTTAGATGATGACTATCTCACAATCCTTGTTTTACTTGATTTCAGCAAAGCATTCGATTCAATAGATCACTTAGGGGAGGGGGGTAAGGGTTTACACTTTCGAAAAATCGAATTTTTTTTATCTTATCTTATTGTTAAACATTTCAAGAATATATTCTCAAAATTTTAAGTCGATCTGAGCAAAACTCTTGAAGTTATGGTCTATAGTTAGTCCCCTGTCCTTTAGTGCAGCTGTCGAGCAGGTATACAGCTTATTCACTTCTATTGTTCTGCTCAACTATCCTGTTTCGTGAATAAAACAGGATAAAACAAAGACTTGAGAGAAAAGAGGCTGAAGACATTGAAGCTGCTTAAACGCGTTTTTCTCAAATAACTTTTTCAAAGTCCGTGTTCACTGCCATTTAAAAACTACTCGACCGATTCATTTGAAACTTGGTACACATTTTCTACATATAAAATACCTCCCCCCAACGTTTAGTTAAAAATTTTTTTTTACATTAAGGGGGTTTTCCACCCACAAAATGGCGGAATTTTTCGTGGAAAATAGCAGTTTACACTTTAGATGGAAACCAAAAATTTTTAAATGAAAAAAAAATAATCGGAGAACGTTGGAGGGAGGATTTGATAATACTTTGACTTCATTTTAATGGTTTTTGATTTCAGATAATTTCCGACCGAGATACAGTGAACACCGCAAATTGTATTTTTTCAAAGACGTTCTGGGGCAAACTACTTACAAAGCTGAGTAGTAAATTCTCGTTTTATTCGTCCGCGATACGTTTTATAAAAGACTTTTTAGATGCTCGCAGTCAATTTGTAAAAGTACAAAATGTTGTCTCAAGAAGCGTGTTTATGAACTGCGAGGTACCACAGGGATCTATACTCGGTCCTCTACTCTTTAGCCTATACATTAACGATCTTCCAAATGTTATCAAAGATGAGTCTATTCATTTATATGCTGATGATGTACAAATCTATCTGAGTAGACCAATCGGCTTAATGGAAGATTGCGCGTGCGGAATAAATGATGATCTTGAACGAATATATAACTGGTCTGAACAGAATAAGCTGGCACAGTATGCAAAGCAGTTAAAAATGATTTTTTCGAGAAACGCAAACTTAGTCAGTGTATTTGCCTCAGATTACAAGAATCATTTTTCACCATTACAATACTCCGTCTCACATAGCTTTAAAAACTAAGTGGAAAATTCTCTTTCATCTTAAATAATTTCTATTTTTAATGAAAAGATGGCTTAGAGCATTAGAAGACCGTTTTGGTGGCAGAGTAGTTGGTGGCCTGCTCGTGGTGAATGAGCAACTTAATTAGCTAACAAAAAGTGCTTGCAAATCTACAAAATTAAAACCATCTAGACCGTCTTGTCTTGTGATAAGCTTGTTTTTTTTACAAACGTGTTACGTGTGTTTTTCGGATGTAACTACCTGAAACACATATATCCAAGCAAGAGGCAGAATTTCTGATCACAATAACGTAAACATTAAAATTCCACATATTGTTGTTTACTTATTACAAAGATTTCCTCTTGATTTTTAACAGTCTAACAATGTTTATTCCAAAAAAACACGTGCAGAATTCAGCGAGGTCGGAAGTGAATGAAGAGGAAATACGTCAGATAGATAACGCGATACCTTGGCGTTATTTATTGTTCTAAATACGCGATTTTTTCGTGCATTAAAGTAGCAATTATTTACGAATTCACAAAGTATTTAAGATAACAGTCGTGCGCCAAAAATATTTTGCCAACAGAGTTTCTTGCCCAATCTCTGATTCATTTCCAGATGACCATCAATCAGGGAACATTATTTGAATAATAATTTTGAAAAAAATTTATTCCTTACCACCATTCTACTTAGCATTCAATTCGTTATACAAACGTAGCCAAATATGAACGTTAACCCTATCAAAGGTCGGCATTTTTAAGTTCCAGGATATGACGTAAACGGAAGAAGTATGTTAACAGCACAAACGAAAACAAAACGCCATTAAAGCGGCAAAATTGTGTAAATGAAGAGGCAAGAAACGGTCAAGAAAGTAAATGTTTTGTCGTCTCACCCGCGCATTTATTATTACACGCTTACAATGTGCAATATAATAAATGCAGTATTGTCAATAACGATATAAACTATTATAAAGTGATTTCTTCGCGGGTTGCCGCTTTGTGTGATCGGAATTAATGTCTCCAGAGTTTAGTGGATATTGCAGTTGAACTTCAAAAGTTCACTGGTCTTATGGTTTCGGGAAATGGCCTTAGAAGGTGGCTATTAAGGAGCGGACTCGTGAATCACGGTATGCTATCGTTTTGGAAAATTTCCATTGATTGTAACCTTTTGCTATTTTTTCGACACGTGGATTATATTAATTGAAGTCATGAAAAGGGGCTTTGGAATGAGCAGAGAGTTGATAGACGCATTCTTTAAGTGTCACGTATTTGCTAACCAATGGAATTTCTGCATTCTTCAAATACCATAGTATACTAGGAATTTTTATCCGGCAGCATTTACTCGAAATTCTCTCTCATTATATTTACTGCCGGTTAAAAATTCCATTTTATGGAATTTCAAATGCACTTATAGTGTACGCCCGTGTTAAAAACTTTTTACTCTATGATATTGAAGAGTTCTTCACCTGATGGCACCAATTGAGCTATATCTCATGCAAATCATCTCACTTTCTCAAATACCTGAAATAATCTGGTCAGCATCAATGGCCAAAATCGCGGTTAGTGCAAGTGAAGTGGACCTCTTTACAGCTGTTATGTCATCGATGATGTAAATTCTTACTCCACGGCGTGGGTGTAGAAAAAATCTTTCTCCTTGGAAGAGATGCATTGGATTTAGCATTTTACCGATATTTTATAGCTTTAGCATTGGGAAAAAAAATTTGCAAAAGTAGTACACAAATGTTTTTATTTCTCGTGATTTTTTCATTGCATTTAGCATCCAATTAAGTAAAGTGTTGGGGCACTTGCCCTGGGGCCGTTCAATAACTCTGGCAGACAGAAAACCGGTCACGATATCAGAAAATTATCACTTTCAGCCATTTCAGAAAAATTGACCTGAAACGACCAATCTTGTAAATTTTCACCCACCTGAAGGCATAGAGTGCAGCCAAGATGCAAATTATATCGTAAAAGTTGCGACAATTTATTACGGAAAAGTTGGAAGAGTTGGACGAACTTTAATTTTTAATTTTTTTTCGTATTACCAAGAAGAGTAAGATGGAAAAAGTGTGCCACAGCAACACTACCTAATTTCTTTTAATTGTGTAAGAGATCAAACTCCCAATAAAGTCAAGGTTACTTCTTTTTTTTTTTTTTGTGTGATTTCTTGGAAAGCCAGAATACCGTGTAATGCGAAGTCTTGTGCTTGACTCTACCGATTAATGCGTCGAATTGTATTAGTTACGCAGTGGAAAAAAATTGTTTTTCCTGTTGTATTATTGCTAATAAATACCCTTTAAAATCATGAGCGAGGACAATTCATTATATAAAGAAATAAAAAAATTTACACTTCAGTCTCACTTGAGCCAGTTTATTACAATTTATTAGAAAAAAAAACAATCGATCAATTCTATACTAATTGAATGCTTCATTTGACAAGATAGGCTTTTGTAGCCTGTGAATCTAGGTACTATATTGGTCTGCGATACTTTAACATATTAAGAACATACAGTCCTTACGAAAAAGACACACACCGTTCATAAGATCATTTCCAAATCTCATCGAGGTTTGATTGCTTGTAAAGAATTGATGTTCGGCGCGGTCTCTATTGATGTTCCTCCACCAGGCCCGTGCGCAAGATTTGATCCTGGGAGAGTTTTTATCTAATTTTTTTTTAGTATTTCAGACAAATTTTTCCTAAACAAGAAGTTTAGAAAATTTTAAAAACCCTCCTGGGGGTTGAACCCCCTCCCCCCCCCCCCCTCCCGTTCGCACGGGCCTGTCCTCTACAGCATGACCTCCACAGCCTGTCCTCCACAGCCTTATATAAAGTTTTTGTACCAGACCACTTATTCCCGGCTGTGGTTTTACCTGACATTTAGCCAAGTAGCTCAATTGTTGCGAATTCATCTCGAAGAATCGACTCTCCTCAGTAACTACTTCAAAAAACTTATTAGCGAGATTTTCTTTCACTGCGCAAACTTAACAGGACTTTGATCTAAAACAACTCGCGTCTTTATTGGCTCCACAAATTCATGCTTTGATGTAATTTGCTGGACCGAGACTTTTCATCTATTGTCACTCCGAGGTATTTTATGACCTCACTCTAAGAACTTCTTTTTTTCGATTACTGACAGTGAGCCTACTGACGACTGTTCTGCGAGCCTGTGGGTCTCCAGCCATCTTTTAATGGTTTGGATGACCTCGTTGATTGTCCACTCTATGTCTCCCTTGTGAGAGCGTGACTTTTGGAATGTGCGTCTTACATTCTATTCCACAGGAGTGGGCCCACTACCGATTCTTGCGGCACTCCAGGGGTTATATGGTATTCCTGTGTACCATTTTCTGTGTCATAGCGAAGCTTTCCACCTGTGAAGTAGTCTTTAATAATCCTCCGAATATACATTGGAACATTGAGCCTGTGCAGGGAGCATATACCTAGTTAGCAGAGTTAAAAGCGTTTTTTACATCGAAAGTGATGACATTGCAGTATTTCTTACTACCTCCTTTCCACTTCTTCGCATCAATTGCGTTTTCAGCCAGGTTAAAATGGATGTCAATTGGATCAATGGTAGAACGAACCACTCGAAATCCATATTGATGCTGCGACAGGCCTGCTTTTTCCACGATTGGGAGCAGTCTGCTGCTTTTAGGGCTTTGTTGGAAACGCCATTCGCTTTATTTAGGCCACTTTTTCCGATTGAGAAGGGAAAAGCGTGGGCACGAATTCCTTCAGCAGCGCCGAGCAGTTTTTTTTTTTATACGATGTGGCCAAATCCTAGGGGACAACCCTTTGATGCGTTAGCATGGTTTTGACCGGAAAGGAATTAGGGCAAGGGATGTGAGGAAACTTGAGTCTTGTTTGCATTGCTGCGAGCTAGACAACAGCCCAGAGACGGAGTGGTTTATTTTATATTCTTAATAAAAGCTCACGGTCATCTGGCCTCGAACCCGGGACCCAATGTCGCAATTGCTCAATTTCTTGCTTTCAGCTTCGCATTTACAGCTCTGCACTGCACAGCTCTTTAAAGGATTCACGCTTGCTATTGAAAATCGCTTCCCGCATTTTATTTTTCGCAGCCCTAAGCTTTGGCAACAATCCTGAGAATTGTCCCTGACTCTGGCTCGCTGATATTGCGGCCTGGATTGCAGGCATTCAGCTTGATAGTTGCCTGATTCCATCAGTATTTTGGATTCTTACAATTACCACCATTACGCCTTGACATTGAGGCATCGCAGGACCAGCTTTCCTTCAGCACTTCTGTAAACACAACCTCATCAAACTTTTTGGAGTTCCACTGTGTTTTCCAACACTTTTTGATGTGAATTTGGACCAATCTCCAGCACATTATAAATTAATGCGTGGTGATCGTTGTGCTTGTAATGCT
Source organism: Leptarthrus brevirostris (assembly GCA_964036015.1). Lineage (NCBI taxonomy): Eukaryota > Metazoa > Arthropoda > Insecta > Diptera > Asilidae > Leptarthrus > Leptarthrus brevirostris. The sequence goes on along the minus strand of OZ038375.1, from coordinate 19,274,677 downwards.
AGCTAATCTTCATTCCTTCATCAGAGCTCTGCTTGCAAAGGTGCTCCTGCCCCACGAAAGGTAGGCATATTGCCGACATTTGCCACCACGGTATCTAGTACTGAAATAGCTTCTAACAGCGCACAACCCCTGTGGTTTGTGGTCCTGTTTCCTCACTCACTCGCTTTTGACCTGAGTGTGATCTGTGAGGTGTATACGTTGTATATGGTCATCCCTCGGATCTCTGAGCGTGTGGGAATCTTACCTGCAAGAACTGCACCCGTGGGATCCTCGAAGAAAACCTTTATTGGGTTCCTTTTTATCCTTTACCCAAAGAGACGGAGTTTGATCGATGGATGAGTGGCACGATCACCAAGCCATGGTTTCAGGGTTCGAGCCTCGGTCTTCGCGTGAATTTTTAGATAAAATTAAAAAAATTCACTTCGGCTCTGGGCTGTTGTTTAGCTCGCAGAAATGCAAAAAGAAGACATTCAAGTTCCCTCATTCCACTTATCCTAATTCCCGTCCCGTCTAAGCCATACTAACGCATCATAGGGTTGTCCCCTGGGCTTTACTACTTTCTTTTGAAAAGATCGAGGAATTGCTGGATTTCCTATCTATCCAATAGTCTACATGATTCTGATGTATTTAGTGTCCAATAAAAGGCACCCGTACTGTCACCGCATTTCATCTTAGAACCATGAAATACAAGAGCACATCATTCGCAGGGGTGAAGATAAAAAAATCATATTGAAGATTACGAGTGGTCCACAAGGTAGTCGCAATTATTCTCGAAGATATTCGCTCCCAAATTTATGAGACTAATAGTGATTGATTTCCCAACTTTTGGAGTTTTGTTTTTGTGACGAATGTTATTGGAAAATATAACTACAGATCACAAGAAGAATACTAGAGGAAAATCATTGCCACATTTCATCTTCTTATCTTTTATTTCGCCGCTGCTTCTTGCTGTTGGGGTATTGGTGTACAAAATGTACGATGCAAAATATCTTGGAAAGGTAATTTCTTCACATGGACATTTAGAATCTTACGACGAGATAATCATGTTTGAAGCATGCTATATTCAGCGGCCTTCACCGAAAAATTTTCCCTGAATCAGTCTCCCAATTCGAAATACCCACAGTTGCTGGTTCGAAATCAGCTGTAGCCATCGCAGAATCAGGAATAATTTTATTCATTTTCGATTATTTTTACATCTCACTCTGTTCCCACTACGGGTGCTGGGGTTATCTTACGCATACACATTTTTTTCTTCAACATTTTAATTAATATGTGCACAGTGGCGGATTTAGGTTCGATACCGCCTTAGGCCCTTGCCGATGTGCCGCCCTTTTTTTAAATGTAAAAGTGATAATGAAAATTATATATTTAATTATTAAATATTTAAATTATTAAATATTATTTTTAATATAACTCTTTATTGGTTTACATATATTGTTTAAAAATAATTTCAAATATAATTTAGTAATTTAAATATAATGATATAATGAAAAAATGAAAAGTTAAATTTTGTCAAGAAAATTTTACGATATCTACAAAGTGTGGATTTATAATAAAGGGGAAGGCGGTGATTAAGCGTTATACTAAGTTTCGTCCAAATCAGGATAAATTTAGTCGACATTTTAAGGATTTTTATAATATCACTGATTTGGCGATAGTGAGCCACCTGGTTAGCACAAATGAAACCTCAGAGATGCACGGGTTATAGTATTAGAAAGGTACCAACCTCTGCCTTATTCTGGTTTTTAAATGACCGAAATCCGTCGATTATTTGCCGAGCAAGGTACCTTATCAATGTCGAAATCTTGGAGCATACCCTAGGAAAAAGTTCGAAATTTTTTTTGTCTTCTTTCCCGGCAAGTTTGGTACCAAATGAAAGGTATTGCTGAGTAGAATTCAAATATGAGAACCATTTTAAATTATCTTCCTTATAGTAAGATATACAGTTGGTCCCAAAAGTATTCCTGCACTTACTATCGCTAGGGAAGCCACCACCATGTTTAACTGTCGGTGATAGATTTTATTTTTGATACTCGGACGTATACTTTTGAACTCTCACTTTTTGATATCATATTATATTTTATTCTTTTTTTTTGTATTATTGGGCTGTGATTTAATTTAACTCTATTATATTCTTTTAAGGTAATAAACGAATAAAATGCTACTTTTTCAAAATTTGTTTGCTAGCTGTTTTAATTTTAGGGGCATTCCACGTAAAGCGGCCGGGTAAAAAATTTCAATGTTTCCGATTTTAGTAATATTTGATTATGTTATACCTATATATGTATGTCCTCGATCTAGATACAACATTTTTTATATATAAAGTCTGGTTAACGAGCTAGAGGGCTTTTAAAATTTGACTAATCGGCAGGTTTGCGCTACTTCGAATCCCCTTACCCAGTTTAAAAACGTTACAATAAAATAAATAAAGTAGTCAAATTTATACTTCATTTAATGAGCTTTTCAAATTCATTTTTGGATATTAAAAAAAAAAATTTTTAGAAAAAAAATATATTTAAATTTTTTAAACTTGAATTTCACAAAGTTTGACCATTTAATTTTTTTTTATTTTTTTCTAAAAATAGCTAATAGTGTATCGAAAATCCTTGCAAAGTTTCATAATGAGCGTAGAAGTCGTTTAGGAGCTAGATTTAGTTACAGTTTCGAAGCGTAGCGGCCGGCGGCGCCCCACGGTGGGAATTTTTGTATGGAGTCAGAATATTTTGCGAAGCTTTAATGATGTAAATTATACGCTTCGAAACTATAACTAGTCTAGCACCTAAACGACTTCTACGCCCATTATGAAACTTAGCAAGGATTATCGATACACTATTAGCTATTTTTAGAAAAAAATAAAAAAAAATTAAATGGTCAAACTTTGTGAAATTCAAGTTTAAAAAATTTAAATATATTTTTTTTTCTAAAAAAAATTTTTTTTTAATATCCAAAAATGCATTTGAAAAGCTCATTAAATGAAGTTTTTTACCTGCCCGCTTTACGTGGAATGCCCCTTTGTTCAGTGGTAACTTCCCCAGCGGTAGTAAGGGGACGAATGCTTTTAGGACCAGAAAGTGCATTGTACCGCCCTCTATCAGTAGGATCAAGTCTTAAAATATTGATGAGTAATACTGAGCATGAAGATATAAATCTTAAGCTTACATTTAAAAGTTATTTCATTCAAATTGGTAAATTCATTAAAAATTTATAAAGAGGAGCAATTCGATTGGATATTTCGCTTTTTTACTACTTTGTTTGCAAGTCGCGTGTTATCGCAGGGTGTGGGATGATGCAAAGGTATGGAAAGGCTTGAAGGATGGTTGCTTGAAAGGGTTGGGAGGATACAAGGGTCGTGACTTGCAAGAGGCTGGATGATACAAGGGTAGTACTTCGCAAGGGGCTGGATGTTACGAAGGTGGTAGTTCGCATGGGCGGGAGGATACAAAGGTCGGAGCTGGCAAGTGGCGAGGGGGGGGGGGGGCAAGGGTAGTAGCTCGCAAGGTGTGGTAGGATACAAGGGTAGTAGCTCGCAAGTGGCGGGATTGGATAATTCTATTACTTTGTTTATAGAGTAAATTATGTTCTTCCATTATAAGGAAAACGTTTCCACGTAAAACAAGGCTATAGTTGCTTTAGTCCAACTACCTAACCCGTGGACCGATTTTGATAATTCTTTTTTTGTTAAATAGAGTATGACCCGTCCTCCCAGCTTCATACCCACCCATCCACCCGCACTCTCATTTTGCACATACAGCTGCTATTGTCCAACTTCGTAACGTATGGACCGATTTGAATATTTTTTTTTGTTAAATAGTGGGTCATCCCTCCTCCCACCCCACTCACTCACCCAACCACACTTATTATTGTAGTGTATTTTGTTTTTTTTTTATAATATAGATTGTGTTGCTACAATTGTTACTAAGAGGGTTGCTTTAGTCTATCTCCATAACGCGTGGACCGATTTGGATGATTCTTTTTTGTTAAATAGATCATAATCCCCCCTATGGCTTACCTCCACTATGATCTACCTACACTATCATCGCATGCCATAGTCGCGGACACCAGCTATTAAGTACATAAATGTTGTTTTTTATAATTTGAACGCTTCAAGATATATTAGTTCAAATTCTTAGTTGAATAAAAATAAAAAATTTCAAGTTACATAAAATTTTTTTTTTTAATTTTTGCAAATATTTCAAATTGGTAGATATAGTTTAAATTTTTTTGGAATTTCAATAATATTCGCCCATTGAAGTTATTGAACAATTTTACAAAAATTTTTTTCAATTTCGGATAAAAAATTTAATTTGATTCTATTATTCTGATGATTCATCAATTTAAATTAGAAAAAAAAATAAAACATTCAATTTCTTAGAAAAAATTGCTTTTATAAGCAAGAATAGTTCTGTGGCTTTTAAATAAAAATACCCAAGAGATTTTTATTAAAGGCCAATATTGATAAATTAGAAAATTAAAAGTCTACTTACAATCTATAAACTAAGTTCAATAATAAAATTATTTAATATGATTTACTGAAAGCTTTTCATACATCAATAACAAAACGAATCCAAGTAAATTATTAATTTCAATTATACTTGTATTTTTGCGTCTTAAAAATTCTGTCGTCCTTAAGTTTTTGCCGCCCCTAAAATTTTGCCGCCCTAGGCCCAGGCCTCACGTGCATAGGCGTAAATCCATCACTGTATGTGCACCCAGTTTGGTGTATACTTCTTCAGACATTCCGGAGGTATGTTGGAATATACCTACATATATGTAACAAAACGGATTTACACATTAATTCTACCTACGTAACTAGCTACGTCATATGTAATTGTTGTGCACGTTTTGTTGGATTTTCTATCTCCATTGTCACTTCCGTTATAGATTCAAGTGGATATACTTTTATTTTGCTTGAGTTTACTGCAGTCAGCAATTAAGTAATAAAGTGAAGTAAAATAAGCTCTTGACAAGCTATTGGTTTACGTAATTGTATAAGTTCACATAATACTACATCACAATAAATTAATGTCATAAATAAAACAAAAGACTGGAGATTCCATTGCATAAGTGATTACAAACTATTTACTATTTTGATAATATTTAATTTGAAATTCGTAAACTTTGTAATTTTCTATCACACTTTCATCCTTAATTAAATCACAGGGTATCTAACGAAGCTCTTATATTTCATTAATTATCTCTTTCGTTCCATTAAGTCAATTACCTTTGTTATTATCTCTAGTTCCCGTAACCCCCTTGTGGGGTATGTCATTATGTCAGGTGTTAATCATTATGAAACTCTATAAAAATTATAAAAACAATAAAATTTTGTATGACTGAGATCATACTTTTTAGTCGACGTAAATATTTATATGCGCCTCTAAACCACTCGCGCATGTGATACCTACCTCGAGCTCGACAAACACTGCGAAATTTTCAACAAAATCCAATTACAGAGTTTCTAAGAAATTTGACAGTTTTTGCAATTTATTGGGTACCTACTGCGGTTTTTCGAAAAGTTGTCTACGCAAAAACGTGAGAGGAATTTTTAATCGAAACATGTGAATTAAGTGAAATTTTGTAAAATACCCCGCAATAAATGCCTGGGATTTTTCTGGTTTGATGTATTCAGAGAATTTACGGAAGTCTTACTACTTATATTAAAACCACATGTAATTACGGCCTTATTCAGAATTTTAATGAAATATGCTAATAAATTGAAACATAATTTATTAAATTGACGACATCAAAATTGCGAATAAAACCCGGGAACTTTGAAGATTTTTGTACTTTTCGGTAATATGATGACACCAAAATCTATTTATATTCATAAATTACTATTTTATATTCTTCTCACTAAATAAGGTCTTAAAATAAAATTTAAACGCACTTTTATGCTACTTACATGAATTCTGATTACAGAATGCAAAGTATCTAAATATGGTTTCACTTTTTTTTTAACTAGATAAAAGCATAGGTGAACCATTCTTCAGTTTATTACTTGTACTTCATTATGATCTCAAGCAAGGTTTTTTTTAGTTTCGAATAAAATTTGCTAATTGAGATTATTTTTAACTTTTAATTTCTGCAAGGTTATCATTCCGGTCTTGTAGTTAATTAATGTAATTTGGTGGAAAAGCTATCGATCACTTAAATGGTCTTTTTCTTGGCCTTCATAGTATAGAAGCAAATTAATTATTCATTTTATGTCGTACCTATATTTGTTCGCATATATTAATATTGTTAAGTTCTACTTGAAACTTTCACTGCTTCATGATTTATTTTTGTTCCTACGCACAACATTAAGAGTTTAGATAATCTACTATCGATTGGTGAATGTACAGATAAGTAGAAACAAATCAAAAAGTTCTACTAATTCGGCCTTTTTTACGGATTATATTTTTGAGCAAGTTAAGCTCGACTAAATCTATTGAAATTTAGACTTAGCCATAATCGTATTAATTAATTCATTTTCATGAATTTAGCCTTTTTAACACTTAATCTGGTATTCCACAAGGCAGCCAATTAGGTCCACTTTTATTAAAACGCTATTTCAATAATGGCAGCGCCATGCACCTGTCTAATTTTTTAGATGATTCTAACAAACTATGCATTTATTTACAAAAAAAAAACTTTTAACTTCTACCTGAACCACATGCCTCCTTAATATGATTGATGACATTTTTGGATAACATAACACAGGACTTAGATTTTTTTTTTAAATGCAAATTATGATTTAAGTTATGCATTGATTCTTTTTGTACAAAAGTCTCTTTTTTGTTTAAATTTATAAACATAGCTTTGTGGATTTTACAGATATTTACACCGATCCATTCACGTCTGAAATATTTTTCTGTTGTATCTGGGGCACGCCAAGACTGGGCACTACCTACCTTTTCTCATAGCTTCGGTCTGGATAATACCAGAGAGCCCAAATTCATTGAATAAGATGTAGTTACCAGACTAATGAAAGACACTAAGTTTCATTTGTCCAGCTTTTATACTTTAGATTTTATTAATACCTGGAATTCGTCGCCACTCACGATCATCAAAACCTCTAGGGTATTTCCTGAAGTTTTAGAAAGCTAAAATTTGGTATGCCAGCTAGGATTAGCACACAAACAACGGACAAATTAAGAAATCTGTAACTTCCACCCTCCAACCGCTCGAAAAGGGGTCTGGTCATGGATCTAATGCATGACACAACAGCCTTTTTTACCGATCAGCTCTCCGTTTCTGGTCTCTTTCAAGTAAGTGGAGTCAGGAACTTTCTGGAGAGACAATTAGACTTAATCTTTTCTTCAGACCCAGTTAACTAGGCTGTCGCGGAAAGCCACCATCTCCTTTCCTCTCTCGATCGTCACCATCCTACCCTGCTCCTCGTTTTCTCCTACGAACACCCTCATGTACTTTCAATCTCCGAGTCTTCTCTTTCCATCAATTTTCGTAAAGGCGACTTTGAAAAATTAAATCACTTGCTCCTCAACTCTAACATTGCCACTATCCCTCAACATCTTCCAGTTGACGTTGCTTTAGAGGCGTTCTATTCAGAAATACACGCTTGTCTTACACAATCTATCCCCCTTTTTCCTCGTAAAAACTACTCCTCATCCCCCGTATGGTACGGCAAAGAATTAAGCTCTATCCGAAACAGGAGAAATAAACGTTGGCAAACTTTTCTTCTATCCCAGACCGAGCCTGACTATTCTTCCTACCTATCTGCTTATACTTTTTTTTCTGAACAATGTGATATCCTCTACTATGAGTACCTCCAACAGATGGAAACTAGCCTCATATCCGACCCCAAGCGTTTTTATAACTTTATTAATTCCAAGAAGAAATCCAATGGTTACCCCTCTACCCTAAAACTTGAGAATACCTCTTCGTCTGATCCTAAGGTTATCGCCAACCTCTTTGCACATTTCTTCAGTAAATCTTTCGGCGAAAATTCCCTACAACCTGACCTTAACTACTTTTCATTCTTGGACAAATGCACTCAAACGTCGTTTACGTCTTTCGACCCTGATCCCGATCTAATCGCCGCCAATATCAACGGGCTTGAGGACGACTTCAACCTAGCTCCTGACGGCATTCCGGCCATCGTTCTGAAAAAGTATGTCATGCATTTAATTCAACCCCTTACCTTGCTTTTACGCCTCTCGGTCACTCAAGGGGTTTACCCTCATTTATGGAAAAACTCATATATTATTCCCATCTTCAAAAAAGGTTGCAAGAACGATGTGTCCAACTACAGACCCATCGCTAAATTATCATCCATACCTAAACTATTCAAAAAATTGGTCTATGATTCCATGTTCTTCCACGGTAAGTATATTTGCTCCCTCTCCCAGCATGGCTTCCTCAAAGGAAGATCTACAACCACCAACCTTACCGAATTCGTCTCCAAAACACTATGTGTCCTGGAAAACGGTAAAGATGTTGATGTTATCGCCACCGATTTTAGTAAAGCCTTTGACAAGATCTCCCATAGCGTTATCCTGTTTAAACTTGATCGCCGAGGCTTCTCCTATCGATTCATCTCCTGGATTCAATCCTACCTCAACAATCATCGGTACAATGTTCTTTTCACCTCATCAATTTCTTACCCTTTTGTCGCTCGTTCCGGCATCCCCCAGGGCAGCCACCTCGGTCCATTAATTTTCATCCTTACAATAAATGATGTTGAATGTGTCATCAATCACTCAGAGCTGTCCATTTATGCTGATGACATGAAAATAATTAAACATATCTCCTCCACAACCGACTCTCTTCTCCTGCAAAAAGATTTCGATTCGTTCACCACATGGTGCATGATAAACTTTCTTGAACTCAATGTGTCCAAATGCCAGTCCATCTCTTATTCCCGCAAGCGTCTTAGATCCACCCCGAGAGTCTACATGCTAACCGACGTACCAGTCAATATCTTTACCTCTTTGTGTGACCTAGGAATAATCTGTGATAGTTAACTCAATTTCCGCTCCCACATTGACAGCATAATTAGCAGAGCTAACTCCACGCTAGGGTTTGTGAAGTGCTGGTCCAGAGAGTTCTCCAATCCTTATGTTTCCAAATCTCTCTATATCTCCTTCGTTAGACCTCTCCTTGAATATGCTAGCCAGGTATGGTCACCTACACAAACAACCCACATCAACAGGATTGAATCCGTCCAGCGTAGGTTCATTCGCTTCGCTCTACGTGATCTTTCGTGGGTAGACAGAGTCAACCTTTCACCTTATGAAGACCGTCTGAAACTGATCGACTTACAACCCCTAAGTAAATGTCATGATGTTTCCGACGTTCTCTTCATTCATCAGCTACCTTAGGTCCACTCTTCTTTTCCGACTCGACCGCCATCGCACGAACTAGGGTCAGCGCGAACCAATTACCAGGATGCTAAGAAAAGTCAACGACCTTCCCTCGTTTGACTTCCATCTGAGTAAATCATCCCTTCACGAAGCCTTATATCTTTATCCCGCCCATCTTGATCGGCTTTCCTAATTCTCCTTCCTCCCAGTTTATATTTATCATAATCATAGCTCATATTGTAGCTTACATTATCTGTTATGAATTATTGTTTATTTTAGTTTGTAGTATTTATTTTGTTATGTAACAGCTTGCATTAAGCTTAAATAAAAATAAAATAATCAGCACTCATGGTCTATGGAGGCTATGGAAAAAATAGTACATAATGTGGTGTCAGGAGAAATGGGATACGAAAAAAGTGCACAGTCACATGCTGTTCCACAAACTAGACTCAAACGGTATGTGACAAAATATAGGGCTAATCCAGATAGTACTGTGTTTCTAAAGAAGTCGCTCCACCTGGTACCCGATCTTACCCCGCTGTACGGGACAAAGCGGGGTAAACTTCGTTTCTGAATGTATTTCATTCCGTTAGCTAAACTGTTATAACTAAAATAGAAAATGGCGTGCCAAATAATGATAGACATGCTGTACAGCAAAAAAAAACCTTGAAATTCAACCTAATTAATATCTGAAAAATTATTCACAACATCTTTGATACCCCACTATGCCCCCTCTCCCCTACTAAGAAAAGCCTTCATACTTATTAGTGATACTGCAATAATTTCATATATTGACTTTCTGTAACATTGACGCCTATTGTCTATACTGTGCGAAAATATAGTCCATATAGTTTCAGTTATTCATAAATTCAAGGATTCAAGAAGGTTAGTTGTAGTTAGGTTAGCTAGCGGCCAGCGGTAGTAAATCAGTCGACCTCATATACACCTTGATATGGTCCGTTGTGTTACCACTACAAAAGGAACTTCAACCTGGATCACTGTAGCACTGCCACGCTGTGATTAGTTGCCTCAGTCGCAGTTATTGAGGAACTTCGGTATGTCCTTCAGCTCCACGCTGGCGAACTCTTCTATTCCATTAAGGAAGGGCTTGCCAAAAGCCTGAAACCTCCTGGCTGGTCCAGGGCATTTACAAAGCAAATGGAATGCTTTCAACCTCTCCCTCGTTCAGGCAAGTCCGGCAGAAATCATTGGCAGGAATACGCATGCGGACTGCATGACTACCAAAAAGGCAGTGACTTGTTCGCTAGTTGTAGTTGATCTTCCTTTTATAATTTTATGCTGAAGAAGTCCTAAAAAGGTATACAATGAAAATATCCCTAAAGTACAAGGTATGTGGCACCCCCGGGCCCGAATTTTGTCTCTACGGGCCTGGGTTCCAGACTTTGCTTTTAACGTTTTTAGCGAGCTGTAAAGTCAAGGAAGACTAGCAAAAGAATTATATAATTCTTAGATAAATTACACAAAAGTGGATGCACAACTTTCCATCCTTAAATTGCTAAAGAGCACTCGCACTTAAGTTACATTGTTATAAAAAATGACGCAATATTCTAAGTGGATTGAGTAAGAAAACCTAAAACGCCTTAGGATAATTAGCTTAAAAAAAAACGAAAGCTCTAGTCACTGCGAAAAGTTGCCGTGTGGAAGAAGTGAAATTAAAAGCGAATGGTAATAACTCAGCGGCAGAAAGGTTCAACTTTTAATTGCAAATTTTTTCAAGCGAGTACTTTACTGCTATTGGAATAATTTTATAACTTCTTTTATATCGATTTATGACGATTAAACTAGAAATGGAATTTGACCTCTAAAAAAGCAGGATTTGTATTAAATCTTATTGGTAACTTAATAAGAATAGCTAATTGCTTGTCCAATGACTTTTCTAGAGTAGGATTTACATATCATGACTATTAAGATTATAAAGACTGTTTTTAGTTTTCAAAATGAAACATTTGTTTTACTTCTTTCAATATCCATCATACTACATCCTCGAGAGGATTGTCAGGAACTTAGAATGAAGATTAAGGGAAAAGAATATTTCAAGCCCTTTACGTGTGACCAGCACTGTGCTTCTGCATAAAGTGATGAAACGTTTCAATCTGCCTAATTGGACAAATTGGTTTGGTTGATTAGCGACTTATAGTGAACAGGTTTTGTTAAAATTTATGGAAAATGTCAAAAGTGCTTTTTTTCAGGTAAAATAAGGATGTGGTAAGAAAGAAAGTGAAAAGTTATCCAAAGTTTTTTAGAATTTCTTAAAATATAAATATTCATCAACAGAACTACTTTATTTACGATCAAATTTGCAAACTGTTTTTAAATAGTAGGTTAGGTAAGGTTCGTGTGGCTGTCCTAAAGGACACACTTATACCTCAATAGGGCCATTGTGATGCCACCGAAATCAAAGAATTCCCACCACCTCCTCATTGGAACCATCCGGAGCTCTCGATGAAGCGCCAGAGAGCTGCAACGTCAATCGCCGCTAGATCGCAAGGACAGTCTCTTCGCGTGTAAACTCATATTGCAATGAGCTGTGATAACCTAAATAATTATATCAAAGTCAGATCTGCCCCTCGAAATCAGACACGTGGAGCGCCTTAGATCCAGCTTAGGCCAGATCTGTCTGGACGTAGGGCACGTAGTGACGTTTGCCCATCTGTGGTTTCCTAGGTTGATTGCCCTCGTGCCAAGCAACAGCTTGCAGGCGGCCAGAGGCATACTAAGAGTAGTCTTATCCGGCTGGATCTCCACGGTTGTACCACGTCCAGCAAGCTCGTCTGCCACGCAGTTTCCTGGAATATCCCTGTGCCCCGGGACCCAGCACAGGTCGTAGAAAATTTTCGGGTAAAAACGACTTAACTACTTAACTTTTCTAAGCCACTTTTGCCCGAACCTTATAAATAGGCCACTTTTACTCTCAGCCCGTCAGTTGTAGTTAGGTTAGCTGGCGGCCAGCGGTAGTAAACCAGTCGACCTCATATACACCTTGATATGGTCCGTTGTGTTACCACTACAAAAGGAACTTCAACCTGGATCACTCTAGCACTGCCACGCTGTGATTAGTTGATTCAGTCGCAGTTATTGAGGAACTTGGATATGTTTGATACCGCTCAGCCAACGCATTTAAGTGTGAGCGACAGCTATTAACAGCCCTAAATGTCGTTAGGACAGAATCAAGGGAAAGCAAAGCAGCCTGGCTATCTGTAAGGATACAGATGTACTTTACAGGAGCTTCGTTACCCTTTAACCAAATCAATGTGTCCTGAATAGCCATTACCTCTGCCTGAAATACACTGCAATAATCCGGAAGGCGGAAGGACAGGCTAATTTTCATCCTGCCCTGTAGTTTTCAACCATCCGTATAAATCTGAACGGATTCCCCACACGGAATGGTGTCGCCATCCCAGTCCAGCCTGGTTGAACTTTAGTATTGGACCACTGAAATGCGGCTGTAAACCAAACGGCGGCATTAGCAGCCATCTGTTTACCCAGATGCCGGCCGACCTCTGTACCTTCCTCAAAACGTTGAGGTAAGTGGCCTTGTCCATTGATGGCCACCAGACAACCACATCATACACCAGGATTGGACTAATGACTGCAACGTAAAGCCAGTAAGTTAACTTGGGTTGAAAACTCCATTTCCCACCAATGGCCTTCTTGCAGGAGTATAGAGCTACAGTTGCTTTCTTGACCCTCTCATGAATATTAGGCTTCCAACTAAGCTTACTATTCAGGATGATACCCGGATATTTAGCTTCCTCGGTAAAAGGCGGATGCAATTCAGATATAGAGGGTAAAAATTTAATAATTAATAAAATAGGGTAGGGTTGTATTACATTTTATTAAGATTTTATTAGAATATATTTCTACGATATCAAATTAAAAATGTAACCAAAGTGATTTAGCCCGTCTTTTAAAGAATAAAAATTCTACTACTTCCATGTTTGAAACGCGCTCTACCATCTATAGAGAATGCCGAAATATTTTCAGGTGATGTCCTTTCTAGTCCTTTATTCTAAGGTCAAGAACGGAAAGTAGCATTGTACCATAGAATAAACACTAAATAGAAGAACAGATCCCTAAATTTCCCTGGTCAAACGTGAGCGAAATAGTCTGGCAATGCTATAGCAAATTAGTATGGAAAAATTGTTTTCAAATGTCAAATAAACTCTCTTCCTGGCAAAATTCAGTGAGCGAGAATCAATTTTGTTGCTCTCAAAAAAAATTTCCCTTTTGGTCGAGCTATTCGTATGGTCGGAAATATATGTTGGTTAAATAATTGACAGTTCTTCTGGCGGGTATTAAAAGTCGGTTTCATTAAATACAGAGGCATTAAGAATGGTATCATCAAAAAGGTAAAAAAGTAGACTGATCTTTCGAAGGACGATGTCATAAAAATACTAGATACTAAATAGAAGAACAGCTCCCTAAATTTTCCTGGTCAAACATGAACGAAATAGTCTTGCAATGTTTTAGCAATTTTGTATGGAAAAGTAAATGCTTACTCTTAGACAGTAAATACTATCTTCATCAGAAAGTTTCCTTTCATATAAATACTATCTGTCAAAAATCAATGAGCGAGAATCAATTTTGTAATTTGAATTTCCCTTTTCGACGATTAATTCATATAAGCGGACAAATGTATTGGTTAAGTAATTGACAGTTCTAAAAATTCGTTACTTTTGTATGAAATTAGTCGGTAAATCTTTATCATTTCTTGCGTTAAGGGTTTTTTTTTCTTTCGCGAGACTACGAAATCTCTTAGTTTATATCTGAATGGGACAGGTTCACTGTGATCCTTGTCACTTTGTCTTAATAATTGAATAGAAACATTACTCGGACGAAATGACATTTACAACTGCATACAAGATGACTGAGAGATTTTCCTTTTGGGTAATTTCCTCTCAGCAACATTGCCATTTAAATGAAAAATGGAATTAAGTGCCGGGAAATTTTTGCAGTTTTGTTCAAAGCTGGTCTACTATTTGTATTTATACTATGACGATGTCTTTAATGTTCAACATCAGGTTTTTGCAGTTGCTGATAAATGCATTGCGGAAGTTGGAAAATATTAGCAGCTACACTGAATTTTCTGATAAGGGAAAGAACATCAAATAATGTGTTGCAAGAAATTGTTTGATTAAATTAATATTACTTATTTCGTCAATTTTCACTCCCTCAAATGTTTAAACTTTTTCGTTGCAAAAATATCTTTTTATTTTCAATTTAAATTGAATCGAGTGGAATCGATTTCTCGGTACCAATTTTTTAAATCCGATTCATTAGTTGGTATTGTCTCGAATGAGTCTGTAGAAAAGTGTAAGCTACAGTACATCCTAAATTGTACAAAAGTATTTACAAACGTTGTTTCATTCCTTTACAAATTCTTTCAAACCTTCAATTTCATCTGTAAGTTTCATTTTCTTTATATAGGATTCTTATGGCATATTCGTTTTCAGTATATTTTGTCTGATTGTTGTACGAATTTTCTTAGCTCGGCTTTCATACTAGAAAGACACAATGAAAATATAATATAATTTAAATTGTTTTCCTACATTTAAAGTATTGTAAGTATCATCATACGATAGAGAAGAAAGCGACACGTTTGCTATCATAACTGTTTGACAATTTCCTCGTAAGCTATCTTTTAAAAGAATCTCTGTACGAAATATGTTTTGACACCAAAAAGTTTGTTTATACAATTCCCTAGAGCAACCAAAGATTTATTAATGCTGGTCTTTAAAGCGTACACCTATCCTTTTAGTACTAGCAACTCATTCGTTTCCTGCGAGATCTGTCATAGATAATCACTATGCGTTTTGCCGATGTCGAAGACGTAAAATGCAATGTCACGAAGGTGCTAGCACCTGCTCAATGAGAACGAATTTAAAAGGTGATTCTAACACTGAAATGAACGTTTGGACAAGTGTATTAATGCTAATGGCGAGTACTTTGAAGGATATTAAGGTTGGATTTGAAAAACAGTAAAGTAAATGCTTACGATAAAGAAATTCCGGTTATTTTTGGGTCCCCCTCGTTACTTTAAATAGAAGAAAAGCTTAACTCGTAGAAAAGAATTGAATTTTTTTGACACGATTTGACTATTTTAGTTTTGCAAATTTATCAAAGGAACAGATTTGTAGGTAGATCCCCAAACCAATATACCATATTGAGTAATTTATTGAATGATTGGAAATATACTGTTCTCATTAAACCATAGTTATGTGTTTATTCCACTTTACTTGGTTATCAATTATTAAGCCCAGGTATTTTATTTGACTTACGATTTCCAGAGCATTTTGTTTTATTATAATGGCAATGTCAGTAAAGTTATTAAAATTTTTTTTCCAAATGCAATTACTTATGTGACTTAAGACTAGTTTATTGCTATTAAGCCAATTGTATATAACACTTAGACTATTATCTGCAAGTAGAGATGTTTCTTCCCAGGTTTTGCTTTTAAATAAGGATCATCTGCGATAGCCACTATATGCCCATTATTAAATATTTATGTTTATTTTGCATAAGTTATTGACTTATATCAAAAAGAGAATGGGGCCTAGGACAGTGCCCTGCGGTACGCCATGTTTCAAATCTAAAGTACTTACTAATAGTTTACCCAATTCTACCGCTTTGCATTCTATTGCTTAAGAGCTAAATAGAGATAAAATTCATTAACGCTAAAATCAATTTCTATTAGTTTTGTTAATAGTATTTTATGACTGTCAGTATTGAAAGCTTTTTTGAAATCAAGAAATATTCCATGATTTTTCGTTGTTGTTTAAAGCCATACTTAGATATTTCGTTACATCATATATTCAGTCACATGTAGTACTATAATTACCCCTAAATCCATATTGATTATTAGCTATGATATTCTTTTCTTTTAAAAAGTTAGTGACTAATCTACTCCTGATAAATTTTTCCAAGATCTTATTTCACGTATGATCAAGTAAGTATTTATTAAAACCATATCTTAAGAAAGTTTTAATGTATTCACCAGCAGAAGGCGATTTTGTTTTCACGAGAATATTTATGTTAATATCACCCACAATAATATGGTTAGAGATATTATTATGCATACAAAGATATTCATCAAGTGAATTTATAAAATTATAAGAGTTGAAACAGTAAAATAAGAATTAAATAATTGTTCGATGATTAGCTGAAGCTGCCGCCTGGAACGTCTAAACTCGATGTAGGCAGAATATTCGTTAAATAGGCGGGAAATAAAGGTTATAGGATCGTGCATTCCATATAGTGTTCGGTGATGCGGCACACGGAGAGAGTCATGACTCCTCATGAGCCGGGTCGGGATGGAAATGTTCGCGTCGTTGAGTAGTTCGGCAGAGTTGATCGACCCCTGAAACAAATCGAACAAAAAAAAACAAATTTTAAAGTTTCTGTTCAAGCGAGTCGATAGAAATCAGACTAACCCTAGCAGGATAGAGAGAAAGGTAGGTAAGATTGCGCCATGGGAAGTCGCGAAGGCGAACTTAAGAAAGCTGTACTGGACTGCTTCAGCCCGTTTAATGTCAACGGCGAAGTAAGGATTTGAAATCAGGCTGGCGTACTACAGGATAGGTCTAACGAAAATATAGGAATCGTAAAGCTCTTTACACCATTTTTTTTAAAAGCCGAGCGTGGAATCGACTCTGCCAACTAAGAAGTCAAAGTGGTCTTCGAAGGAGAGACGGGGTTGACAACCACTCCCAAATCCTTGACTCTGTCGAGCTTGTCTAAAGCTTGGAATAGTTGAAGAATATGGAACGATTTATACGTGAAAAGGCTGTAACCGTGCATGTGCTGTAATTCAGTGGAAGAGGGTCGCAGAAGCAACAGTCGTGGAAAATGCGCCAATCAGAGCTCAACAGAGCCGTCATCACTGGAGGCCGCACGGAATATTTTGGCGTCGTTAGCATAACACAGGATTCTAAAGCTGGGCAGAAGCAATGAGAAGTCATTAATATAAAGTATGAAGAGGAGCGGGCCAAGAATGCTACCATGAGGTACACCAGAAGTGACTGAGACTTCGTTGGATAAACGCACGGAAAAGGACGCGCTGATAGCGACTGGATAGATAGGATGACAGCCACTCAATAACGGGCGGCGGCAAATCAAGCTGGTAGAGCTTGCGAATGAGAATTCTCAGTAATGAGAATGTCATGGTTAATCCTATCAAAGGCCTTGCTTAATTCGGCGATTATGCAGTCGACCTACATACCCGACTCAATCCGGGTCAAACAGTCATACACCCACCATTCGAGTAAGTTGCTGGTTGGTTATTTAGCCTTTATGAAGCCATGCTGGAAAGAGCTCATAAAGAGTCTACAGTGAAAACGGAGCACGTCGCTTATTAGAGTCTTGAAAACCTTCACAATGTGGCTCAAGTTGGCGATGGGCCTATAATTAGATATGTCCGCAGCCCCCCAGTTAATAAAGCAACTAAAAGCGTGATTAATACATCTCTTCCTGCCAGAAAGTCTAATAAAAATTTGACGGAACGTGTAGGCAACATGTTCCTACAAATTGCCATTAGTCTTTCTGTGAGGAAGAGGTACACAACACGTTCCGTCAAATTCTTATTAGACTTTCTGGGAGGAAGAGGTGTATTAATCTGGCTTTTAGTTGCTTTATTACCTATCCCGCCAGGTTTGTATCTAGAACAGGCTGTGATAAACTACCAGTAATATGAATATAGAAGTGACTATTTGCACTTATCGTGCACTTTCGTGTCTTTCCGTGTAGTCCGTGAAATTTGTACTTGTACTTTCCGTGTACTTCCGTGTACTTTGCGTGTACTTCCGTGTACTTTCCGTGTAATTTCCGTATACTTCCGTGTTATTTCCGTGTATTTCTGTGTACTTTTCGTGTATTTCTGTGTACATTCCGTATACACGGAAATTACACGGCAATTTTCTGATGGTAAATAGGCACTGCCTTTATAATTCCATACAAGTTGACTAGAGATTTCCCTTTTGGGAAATTTCCTCTCAGCGATATTAACATTTAAAAGAAAAATGGAATTAAGTGACTGGAAATTTCTCCAGTTTTGTTCGAAGCTGGTTTACTATTTGTATTTATTCTATGATTATACTATAGTATGTATCCTTGTCACACCTCGCACTTGAAACGGTTTAGTGAATACACCTGCTCATTTTTAAGTAAATAAAGAATATTGAATTTATTTGTTCTGCAACAAATTATAAGTCCCTGCAGTGTTAGTACTCGTATATTAAGTTTGATAGCCTTGCGCAACAAATGCAAAACAAAAGAGTAGGTATTGCTTGGTTTGTAATGATTTGCACCGACAATAAGACTTTGCTATGGAAAACTGTTATAATTATTAACAATAAAAAATGTTCACCTGGATAAACATTGCAAAATAGAATAATTAAAACAGTTAATGTGCCAGATTATTTGTGCTGGCTTCTATGACGCAAACACTTTTTACAATAAATTGAAATCAGAATTTGAATTTAGATTTTGTGTTTTCCCACTTCAAGGGGGGGGGGGGGGGGTCAACTTTGGGCAACGTAGAAAACACTGGTCAAGTGTAGGACTTATCCCGCACTGAGAGTTCCGTAATAACGAGCAGCATTACCATTTCCTTGTGAGTAAAATTGTTTCACCCAAAAATTATTCATAACTTTTTATCTTTTAAACAATTTTTAGTATTTGTATAAGGTGTAAGTAATATTGTACGCAACGTTACGTTAAGCCGTTTTTGTGATAGACCTGGCGTCAAAATATGTCTAAAACCCATGATTTTGATGGCCCCCTTTAATTTAAAATTTTTAAAAATATATTTCTGCTCTGCCAGCAAAGATCTTTCCAAAATTTGTCCCAAAAACATAGGTAAAATTAATTTTCGCCCCATTTTGCCTCTAAGAAGCGCTGCGCCATACATGGACATGCAAATAGGGGTGAAAATTAATTTTACCTGTGTTTGTGGAGCAAATTTTGGAAAGATCTTTTTGCTGTTTTTTTATAATTTTGGAATATCATCTTTGGACAAACGATTTACATACCTACTATGTGTGAATTTTAAGTCATTATCTTAAGTCGTATAGAAGTCTGTGACAAACGGGCGGGTGGACAGCATTGCCACAACAGTAGGATTCCTGTTGGGACCTTTCGGGTACGAATCTCTTAAGAAGGAAATTTTAATGATTTTTTTCTGGCGCCAGGAATGAAATAAAAATATGGAGCTTTCTGTATGTTGTAGAACTATATTTGTACTGTTAATACGAATTTAAAAAAAAAATATTGTGTGGTGACGTCACGGGAGCTTCGTGCATACCAACGTACAGAAAAAAACGGGACCGCCTGGCCGCCAATTTCCTCAAGTCCTGGAACATCGAAGAAAAAATTTATTAAGGAGTATAGTTAAATTGTGGCGTATCCGAATTTAAAAATTTGGGAAGATCAAATGGCAGCTGTTTGAGAAAAAAACTATTTGCAATTTATGTAGACAAATCAATTTAATACAAATAAAAATAAAAATTGAGCGAATCAGTTAAATAGTTTCCGAGATTTTTTGGCTGACAGATACAAGAATTCTTTTCCAGAAAACCGCGTTTAAAGTTTTAAAGAAAATGGTTTCACACCAATACTTATGCTAGACTTCCTAAAGAATAAGAATATGTATATGCGAAAAAATTTTTTTGGAACTTTCACGGTTGGGTCCCCCTATAAGGTGGGTTCCTACAATGTAGATAATTTTTAAGCCTAATAAGAAAAAAGCCGTAAGCGCCATAAGGGATTAAAAGAGAATAGACAACGAACTATTAAAAATAGACCAATTAAGGTAAACATATTGTTACATATAAGAGGTTTGGGGTGGGGGGATGGCTAGCAGATGAGCTAAGAATTAAATTAAAAGTTCATTATTTTAGGTTATTCAAACATTACGCTTCATTTTTAAGAAATTTTTAAAATTGTCAAATTGTCTTAACCTTAACAACTTAGATAACGTGGTGGAAGTATCACACTAATATCAGAAATGGAAAAGTGAGTTTGTCTGTCCGTTTGTTACGTCTTCATGGCTAAACTATTTAACCGGGACAGACATAGTCATCTTACATTTAATATGGCGAAACATTTTTTTATTTGCGTCCTTCCTTGATATGACAAAGAAAGATCGAAAGAACTCCTAACTAGGACCCGAAGGCGGAAGGATTGCACAGATGTATATGCGGTGTGGTGTTTCAAGACTCACTTTGTGTTCGTTCTGTTGAAGTGCTAATCTCGTAATGCGTCAATGACATCAGTATTTCTCTTTGCTTTTGGTCAGACGAAAGTACAGTTGTGATTGTGTTGTAAGAAATGTTAAATTTTATTTTATGCCGTAAAAAATACAAAAAATTAAAACAATAGTGGTACGCTTTGTGGTAAAATGATGACATGACAGTCGTGGCATGTTTTTCGCGTTTTTACCTACATATAGAGTAGGCATTTGTTTTTAAAACCGTTCAGTTACATTCGTCAAAGATGAAGACGACTTGCCCGCGCGCCACCATGTGTCCTGTTCCGTATTGGCGGGGAGCACTCTCAATATCACTCAATAATTAAAGTAACGAACGAGCGTCAGCCTACGCATTCATTATAATTACAAAGGAGACGGAGTTGGATCAATTCGTTGTGCCGCACGACCACCATGCCATGGGTCCCGGGTTCGAGACCAGATCTCCCCGAGGGTTTTTATTAAAAAATAAAAAAATAAAAATTATAATCCACTCCGTGTCTGGGCTGTTGTCCAGCTCGCAGCAAAGCAAAAAACAAGACATTCAAGTTTCCTCACTTCCCTTACTCTAATTCCCTTCCGGCCAAAAACATGCTAAAGCATCAAAGGGTTGTCCCCTAGGATTTGGCCACATCGTATAAAAAAAATATGACATTTTAGGTGTTAGGGTGTCACGAGGGATTTTTGAAAGTATTTCATTTTCAACTTTTTTTTAAACTATTTTATTTTTCACTTTTTAGTGTTTTTGTATATACGATTCAAAAAATGTTGCCTATACGAACGAACCAACTTCAACAGTTGCAGCAGTAGTGCACTCTATAGAAAGGAAATCCGGCATCTGAAATCGAAATCTAGCAATATATTACGAAATTAGTCACGCTCACCCTTTCAAACCTTTTCCTTAGATACAAAATTTATACCATCGCCACCGTACTCTATACAGCTGGACAGAATCATCATAGTCAGAGAATCATCGTAGTCACTCTAGGTAAAAACGGTTTATCATTTACCAATCAGGAAGCGTATTCCGTACAAGGGAATCAAAATCATCGAAATCGGTCTACGTCTTACGAAGCTAGGCGCGCCGCCCCTCCTTCAACTCTCACCATTACATTTTTTGTCATGAAACAAATAGATACTGTATGCATTCAGAATATACAACACAAAAGAATCATCCAAATAGGTCTATGTGTTAAGATGTTGAGTAACGGCCCCTTCCCACCCCACTACATAAATTGTTGTCGTGGTACCAATGGGACAACATACATATTCTACACATCAAAAGCAGAAACATGCAAATTGGTGTACGCGTTAAGAAGTTGGCATCAACCTCCTCCCTCACCGTTTAAAATTTTGTCGCGGCATCAATGGGGTAAAATGCTCTATACATCAGAAAAAAATCAACCAAATCGGTCCACGCGTTACGAAGTTAAACTACCACCCCCTCCTTAATAATAGGCGATCATATTCTATACAACAGAAAAAGAGCCATCCAAATCGGTCCACGCATTTAGAAGTTAGGTTCCACCCCACCCCCTCTCCACCGGCAAAATTTTTTGACATGCTACCAATCGAAGAACATACTCTACCCAATCATCCAAATCGGTCCTCTCGTTACGAAGTCAGACTAACCCTCCCATCCTCACCCCACTCTAGGAACAACTTTTTTTTGATGTTGTACTTTCAAAGTGTTTGAGCTGTTTCTTAAGATTTTTTTCAAATTTCTGTTTCAGCATGAAAATTGGGACGACAAGCATATTAAATTTTTTGTTTTTTTTTTGGGAGTGAAATGATTTATGCACGCTGGTGCGCCCCTTCTCAGCAGTGTCGGACTCTTGTGATGCAGTTTACCGACTAAAACACTTCCCTTGCCCTCCGGACACTAGCGTGGAACCTTTTTCCACATTACTTGAAGCTAGGTCCTTTCCTTTAGTTCGTCAGGCGACCATCTCGTCTGCGGTGGCCTGCTCGTCTAGGTCTTACTTTTTCCTGCACAGGACATCTTCCGCGTACCTGACTGTACGATTTCAGGCTTCTTCGTCGGCGATCATGCCTTGGACTATAGTTTCCGGGCAGATCGCCCCTCCTAGGTGGACTCTTAGCGTTCCCCTCTCAGGAGCCCATCTCTAACACTCAAAGAAAGTGTGTTCTACGGTGTCCGTTTGGCCTGGGCAATAGAGGCACTCCGGTGACGCTACGTTTCCCATTCGGTGAAGATACGAACGAAAGTACCCGTGGCCACTCAGGAGTTGGGTTATGTAAAAACTTACATCTCCATGCCCTCGATCCAGGGGCCCAGATCTCTGATGAGCCTCGCTGTCCATCGTCACCTGCTCTACTCTCTCCATCTTTGTTTCCACCTTTCCATGGTGTAGGACCTTTCCTCTCTGCGCACTGTTGCCTTGTCCATTTCTGCCCTTCGTTCTCTGGCGAGCAGGTCGATGGGAACGACCCCTGCAATCACCAGGACGGCCGGTTCGGAGACAGTGCGGTATGCTGAGGCCACTCTCAGGGCTGCACGCCTTTGTACCTGGCTAAGTCTCTTTCGATATTGCTCCTTACTAAGGGCTTCCGCCCATACCTCCGCACCATACAGTAGGGTTCATTGTACTGCTGTCATCAGGAGGCGGCGTTTGCTCAAGCTTGGACCTCCCACGTTGGCCATCAATCTGCTCAGTGATGTGACGCCCCTTGCTGCTTTATCTGCAGTTTCCTTTATCTGCTGGAAGAAACTCATCTTGGTGTTAATTGTAACGCCGAGGTACCTCACCGATGGTCTCGTTCGTATGGTCTCCTATCAGACTCGCACTGGAAGGATGGTCGGAATTCTCTTTTTGGTCAGGACAACGACCTCCATCTTACTAAGGGCCAGCGACAGTCCGTGCGCCGTCATCCAGCTGTTTACGACTCGCATCACCTGGTTCAGCTTTAGCTGCGCCTGTTGCACGTCGCGTGCTGTTATCAGTGCAACAACATCGTCAGCATACCCGACCAGGGACAGGGACCAGGCTGTCGTAGGGGGCGTTCCAGAGATTCGGCCCTAGTATCGATCCCTGTGCTGCCCACAAGAAGAATATTCGCCCATTGGTCTTGCAGAAAATGATGGTTCCCCTTGAAGCAGCTGTATCCACTTCAAGCACCTGCATTTTATAAATTCATTGGTCTAAGATAATTCCCGAATTTTCAGCCGTCTTGTTGTAATTCCATATAGATAATACTATTCAGTAGATCTGTCACTAGAAATCATAAGAGGCCTCATGGAAATCTAATATCAAAAAAATTGCTTTAAATGATTATAAGATAAGATAAGATTTATCTCTGGTTTTATCTCTAGCTAGAATCCATTTATCATAACATATAATCAGTGCCTACCTACATTTCTGCCTCCTCCAAATATATATAAAATAATAAAGTTTGAACTCTTGTACATATGTATACAATTTTTTTGGAAGACAACGACTTCATAACACGCTCTTTTTGATACAATAGGTCCCTTCTCGTTCTTTTTGTTATTTTATTGTTATGCATATATAGAAAGGCAAAAGAAAATATTTTGCAAAACTTCACTAATTTTCCTCCAGGCAGAATTACTTCTTTTAACCTTTTTCATTAAGAAAATTTCTTTGGTACAACGTAGTTGCAGTCGCTGATAGTGTTCAATAAATTTTGCGCGAAAACTCCAAAAAGTCAACTATCTCTAACGGATCTTAATTGGCAGTTGATTGTAATTGCTCCAATTATTCAAAAATATGCTGATGCATTCCCCGCGCTTAAATTTCTAGTTCACATCTTCGATATGGAGTTAATGACAAAACCAGCTGTTGGGCACAGAAAAAAAATTGTTCCGATGATTGCCACTTTTTGCTAGCTTGAGATTAGAGAAGTCGATAGACTACTCCCGTGATAGATATTGCAAAAGCCCACTACCTTTTGAGATCAATCAGCTTCGGACCTATAGAGACGAGAAAAAAAATCAGAAAAACCGCAACCACACCAAACTTAGGTGAGGAAAGTTAACAAAATTCATATGTAGGTACCTATAAAGTGCACAGTGTCTCCTCGGTGATTATCTTTATCGATTATCTTGGCGGGAAATACTTCTTATCCACTTCTTGGCAATCATTGAATACTTTCATTTGTAGTACCCTCGATAAAGTCGTTCGATCATTCGACGTTGAGCCAAGCAATATTGAAGCCACAATTTATAATTCACCTGCGGTTGAACGGTTTTGCTACAAAGGTGGAAGCAGCCGCATTGTGCGCCACTGGAACTACCAACCTGAGTGATCGAACAGCTTTTGAGTGATATAGGCGTCTATTGATCAGCCGAGTCTCAACTGGCAATATAAAAGCATTCGTCTTGGCAGTTGGCACCTTCATTTGAACTGTGACAGTTTGTCAGCCAGTTGCACTCGGTTAAGAGACGACACTTCCTCTTTGGTGATCGTTACTAAACGCAAGATCAAATGCAACAAATATTCGATCAAATCGTGTTCGTTTTTAAACAGCATAGATTTCGCGAATTAAAGTCAGGAAATCGGTAGATATTTTTTGAAGAAAAGTGTTGTTTTTGCGATTAAGTGGCAACTTAAGAAAAGATTTTGTGATTAGGTGTAAAACATTATTTCGGAAAAAATTGTGCAACTAATAGTTTTGCGCCTGCTAAAAGGCGCACGACGAAAATAGTGATTCTAGTCATAAAAAAGCGTGAAAATAGTGATTGTGGTATTTTTTTTGACAACAATTTTACTTTTTATTTCCTTCTAATTTTTAATACATCAAAAAAAGGAGAGTTTTATTACAATCATGCTGACTGGGTGGAGAAAAACTGTCGCAAAATGTGAGTTAAATGTTTTAAAAATATAATTCTACTTAATTGAATAAAATAAAAATACTTTGGAAAATTTCTTTCAAATGTAATATTTTCTCAAGTTAACGCGCCACACTAAACGTCTTCGGTGAAAGTTTCACGTCCTTATACGGAAAAGTGGTAGTTACTCTTTGTATTTTTATCGGTTTTAACGATTTTGTGATAGCAACACTTTCGAGGTGCAATACATCCGCTTTAGGAAATTTCCATAGCAATTTGAGCTGAACTGATCTGGATCAGCTCAGCGTAGATTGTTACTTAACGACAAGAAAAAATTCCGTAAATGAAATGAGCTGAATCCACTTGATGCGTTTTTCAGTTTTTATCTTATAGAAAAATTTTTGAAACACCGAATAAAATACAGAGTTCTTGAACTTTTTCTCTACAAAAACATAGGGCAGGGCTAAAAAATTACTGGACAAGTTTAGAAAATAGTTTCAACCGAGCAGAATTTAAGTGCTACTAATGTTATGTCTTTTAATAAATTTTTTTTTAAAATTTAAAACTCATGTTAAAGTGAAGGTATTTGTAAAACAATATTCTAGAAGAACAGGTGTCTAATTCTGCTATCTAATTTGCATATAAAAAACGGAAATTCGATTTCTTATTCGTTCATGTGGAAATATTCAAAAGTCTAAACTATTGTAAGGGCGTTCATCGGCTCTTTGTTCTTTTATTCGTCAAAAATTCAGATTCTAAATACTTTGTATGGAAAAACGTTTCACGGTCGAATGATTAGAATGGTCAAATTGTAAATTGTGGTTGCGCGAATTAAATAGATTCCCAATACCTTTCTGTCTCTCGATTGGTCATTGATTTGTGATTTTATTATGCTTTACAAAAAAAGCGAAAAATTTGAAATTCATGCTGGTAATTACTTTAAGGTGATAGTGGCGACTTAGATTGCTTAGATTTTAAGAAAATACAGTAAGCTCGTGTTTATTATAATTGTGATATTGCGTTAAATTATTTAACTACTGTAACACTTTTTCGGACAGTTTTTTGGTCTTTTCAGTTCCTACTTTACCTTGCTGGACCTAGCTTCAGCCTTCTTTAGTTGAATTCTTATTTTCGCAGAGTACCGCATACCTAGCTAATACTCAATGTCTATGTCGAATTTTGTTGTACCCTTTATGACAGGATCGAGTCCTGAAGTTTTCGTTTACTAGGCTATCGTAGAATTCCACACAATAATTTTTTTCGAATACTTGTGAAAATCTCTGATCTCGTAAATTTCAAAACCAAATAAAGTACGGCATTAACGTTAGTTCTTATGGGGCATGTGCCAGAGAAGAACTGTACCCAACTCGATAACATCTTTAAATGCTACTAGGGATAAAATTTCATCCCGCCAAAACTTTGCTTTGGGGTACATCGAAAAATCCAAATTTTCTTCGGAAACATGTAAAGACCCAAATTTTTAGAAAAAAAGTCATGTAAGGAAAGTATAATGCAATTTGTCAATAATAATAAAACAGTCAATCAGATTTGTTTTACTTTAATTTACTTTTTAAATTTCATCCACGGTAGCATTTAGGTTATTTTTTCTAAGGGTTTATAGTGGATTTCGAGCCACGGACATTACTTAATTGCATAGTAGACTGTTTGTTAGCTTTTTAGCGTAATCTGTAGTCAGCAGAAAATAACAAGCGAACGCTGCCGACGGTGTTCCATCCTGGAACTCTCCTTTGCTTGCTGTATTTAATTTTGAAATAATAATTATTTATTATTTTACATTATAAAATTCATACATAATTTCTGTAGCATGAACATTCCTAATCCAATTTAAAATAGTTGATTTAGATACCAACCAATATTTCAAATTTGAAAAATAATACAGAAATTTTCTGAGGTCGTCTGTTGTGGTTTAAACAAATTTATTATTATATATAGTTGTTTGTAAAGGGTATAAGGTGTAACGTATTGGCTTTCCACGAGAGAGTTGTAGAATTGAATTCTACCGTTGCTGGTTTCTACTGACAACTCGATTAAGATATTGGGTAGGGGGCTCTAGGAAAAATTCCGGTTCCACCACTTACCATAATCGTGTTGCACGAAACACGTTAAGCAACCGCACTAGAAAATTCGCGATCCTCCTCGTAATTTTTAATGTATTCATAGGCATTTTTTACAGAACGGCACCGTAAAATTTGTTGTGTTGTTGTGAATTTACAGTGTACAGTGATTTTTCCAGTACTCTTCGCTGATACTCAGGCTCACCAATCAAGAAATTTTACGGTTCTGTTCCGTAAAATTAAAGTAGCTCACAGTTGTAATAAGATTACAGCTGAGAACCGTAATTTTTACGGAGATTTTCGTATAAAAATTCCAGAAATTGTAGGTTTATTTGGAACTTTTGTCATCAAATCGGATGGAGTTCTGTTTCATGCCCCACAAAGGGCTAGGTGGTCTATAGCGAGATATAGAATATAAAATATGTAAATTTCTAATTTCATTTCATTTTCATTTCATTTACTTGTTTCTAGGACTCTACACAAATAAGCTTAATTTCTAACTATGTGTAGGTTACATTAAATTCAAATATACATATATGAGCAGAAAAAAATAAATCTAATCATTAATACTTAAAACATTTAAAATTATATATAAATTTCAAGATGGATAAAAGGGCTAAAACAACACATAGGTTAGGTTAGGTTAAAGTGGCTGCCTGAGAAAGGGACACTTAGGCCAAGGAGGCCCATTGTGATACCACGTTGAGGCTACAAAACTTTAGCAACCTCCATAAAAAATAACCTAAGTAATAGGAGGGTGGACATATACCCCCTGTGCACCGAGCCAGCTCCCTGTTTCCAATGGGGCCAGCTCTAGGGAAACCAAACTAGATTTGCCTATGTTGGGAAGGGTGTACGGCCCTAACTCGTCGGGAACCATTTTGAACTTCTGATCAATCGAGCCAGGCCCCTGACATCAGTGGAGCTTAGCTCGGTTAGATCTTCAAAGAAGGAGGAGCCCAAAAACTGGTTCCTACGGTTGGCTAGGGCCGGACAGTTGCCGGGGAGGTGGAGTATGGTTTCCTCTTCCTCTTCGTCATGGCAACTCCCACAGAAGTCGTTTGAGGGCCCGCCCAGTCTATCGGCGTGACTGTCTATGAGACAGTGACCCGTAATAACGGCCACGGTACTGGTAATTGTTTTGCGTCCGAGTAAGATGAGCTCCCTTGACAACACATACTCTGATTTATCTTTATATCAATCAAAGCCATCCACACCTCCAAATGCGTCCCTGAAGCTAAATCAAACCCGTGAGATGAAGTCAAAAAGTTCGCTCCCGAACCGACTGCCCTTCTAAGATTTAATGGAATATTGTTCCACATTCTAACAGATTCAACAATGAACTGTCTCTGAGTAATTAAATACTGCTAACGAGGAATGGCTAAGGTGATTGCTCTAGCTGATCGATTAAAATTTAGTTTCTCAAATAAGTAATTAGGAGTCCTCTTAAAAATAAGATATCTTAGAAACATTAACATTATTAGTATTGAGCGAACGTAAGGATAGATGTGATCAAAGCGCCTTAGATTAAAAACATACCGCACTGCAGAATTCTAGGCAACATTTAGTTTTCTTTTTGAGTTTGAATCAATTCTGCAGAAGATCTCGTAACCGCAGAAGTAAAACGAGAGATTTAATCAACATGATCTTAGTAGCCTGCGGAACGAAATGAGCAGAAGCAGAAAGTTTGCGTAGCGTGGGGGGGGGGGGGGGGCACAGTTAGGTCTTATTTAAAATAATTCCCAGATTTTTTACCGAGTGCTTGTATGGAATTATTGATCTGTTTAACAGTATCTGCGGAAACAAAGAAGTGTCAATCTCATGTTTAATAATCACTACTATCGACTCTGACTTAGAGGGATTGAGAGAGACCTTATTATCTTCAGCCCATTCCGATATCGACTGTAAATCCTCATTAACTCTGCAGACTGCGTCTTCTATCAGACCAATTCGTCTGGAGATATAAATTTGTACGTCGTCAGCATACATATGAAATCTGCAATTTTTAATCACGCATAGAAGATCATTTATAAAAATTGAGAAAAGAAAGGGTCCCAGAATAGAACCCTGTGAAACACCAGAATGAAGAACAAGGTAGTCGGAGAATATATATATATAATAAGTACTTAAACGGAGGATCTAATATAAATTGGTACAGTTAATAATAATATTGTTATTTCCTAAAACTAGATTAGAGTAGAACTTATAACTTTTCACTTTTAACATTAGATTATAACTTTTCTCCCAATGAATTACGTAATACAAGCAACTACCTATATTACACAAATTACTTTAACCCTCCCAAAATCCATACCATTTGGTTGCACCTATAGCCAGGGATGGGCAGTTTTTATTCAAATAAAAATAAAAGCTGAAAACTCAAATAAATAAAAAAATTTAATAAAATCAATAAATCATCATTAATTTCTATATATTTTTTGAATATATAAATTCATCTTTCAAAACAGTATTCATAATCAAGCTTCTCAGGCTGCTCATTTACTGCAGAAATTATGTTCTCCCGCATTTCAAACACTTTTTCCCGAATGGTTCCTTAAGATGTCACAAGGCGTTTAATTAGGCGAATAAGGTGCTGTGTTCATTTAATTAATCCCAGAAAAGCTATAAAATCCGATGTCACTTTGCACGACGAGCTGGCGCATTATCGCGGTGTAGGAAGTACCTTCGTAGTTTTTTCTTACGACATCCTTTAAGAAGATCTTGAACAACTTTTGGCAGACATTCCTGTAAGAGTTAAAATTAACAGTCACCTGTACGAAAAAATATTCTGTCTAAAACCTTCGATGCCATTTAGAAATTTTTGTTAAGACATTACCATAAGTAACTTTAAATTCCTTTTGTATTAAAATCCGTTTTACCTGATTTCTTCTTGGTCGGTGGTGGGATTTCCACTGCTTCACTCAACTACTTTCTCACTACTTACTATTATTTAGTATTTATAAAAAAAATAGGTAAAAAAATTTTGAAGTTGAACGTTTTTATTTAACATTAGATGATATACTTAAAGCTAGAAAGTATTGTGGGTTACATATGTGATAAAGTGGTTTACCGAGATAAAGGGACTGGACTAAGAGGACCAAGAGCAGTGGCATCCTCTGGTATTGGAGGCTAAGATTCACTTTGGTTTAGCTGAATAAGTAAGTAATCATGGTATTTAATCAGACTTAAATAAAACCGGGGCCAAGTGATAATTAACCTTACTTTTTCAATTCAAATGCGAATCAGAATTTGATTATCTGTGCATTGCCACACATAATTTGTTTAAAATCTATCTATTTTGGAGCATTACAGGTATATGTATTTTAATTATTTTCCCTGATAATAAAATTGAAGCTCTAGCTACTTGAAAGATCAAAACAAGAGTACAGAAGTGAAGTCGTCGGTGGAGTAAGTGATAACGTATCGGCCTACCAATCCGGAGGTCATAGTTCCGAATACCACCTGCGGCGACCGATGGTTGATTTCTGCTGACAACAGATTATGATAAAAAGCTATAGGGATTGTAGAGAAAATGGTAGTGGTTCGGAATCCACTTTAAATTGTGGGTCCACCTATTTATAAGGTTCAGGCAAAAGTGGCTTAGAAAAGATTCCGCGCAAAAATGAATCGCGTGAGTTATTGCAGTTAAGTAGTTAAGTAGTTTTTGCCCGAAATTTTCTACGATTCGTTTTTGCCGGAATCTCACGCGATTCGTTTTTGCGCGGAACATTTTCTAAGCCACTTTTGCCCCAACCTTATAAATAGGTCACTTTTACTCTCAGCCGGTCAATTGCGCTTACTAGGCTATTAATCGTGGCTTGGTCATCCTAAAAGTCAGGAGCCTGTTCGATTAAATTTCCGAATAACTGCTTATATCTTTCCGGTTGCTGTTTATTCCAATTTAATTTCGGAAGTAATTTAATTAAAGCATATATGTAAGTTTGGGTAACTTCCGCATTACTTTTTAAACTACGGCATATTGGGAAGTGATCAGAAAACATTTCACGTAGTACCTCAAGCTTAATCAGATATGGAATTGTAGGGATTATCACCACAAGGTCAATTACAGAATTTCCATTTCTCCCTCTCTATCCCCTTTCATAAGTCTGTTTAACAATACTAACCCCATATCCTCACATAATTCTATGAATCTATGTCATTTCGCATTAACAACTTTGTCTTTAGACATTCGACTAAAGGATACTGAGTGGTCATGACTTTCGTCAGAAGTGGCCTGAAGTTCCACCCCACTCTTGCATTAATATCTCTTGCATACAATAAATTTATCATGCTTCACATGCGCATCACATTCCGCCAATTCACTAAAATCTTCATCCCATTGACTGCCATTTATATACGCAGGAATGAGGAGCAATTCCTTATGTTGATCCTCTATCTTAACTACACATCTATTATTTATGTAAGCAAAGGACAATGTTCCTTCTAATATCAAACAGGCAACCGCCTTTTGCTCTACCATATTGGGCTGATCTGGTAGCACTATCCCAATTCAGTAAAAAAGTTGGCAAAATACCAGCAGTTATATATCGATTGCTCGTCAATATTAAAACTTAACTTGATGTACTTTTGTACATTAAAAAATTTACGAATGTTATTAGAAAAAAATTAAAGTTTGCGTTTAAAAACTCACCACTTCCTTAAAAGTCAACCTTAAAGAGCCATTTTCGTTCCCCGCTTATAAACGCATTTTTGCCTTTCCTCGCTAAGTATCTACTTATCTATACATATTCCTCAATTATGGTTGCAAATAACTTTATTATTACACCTACGTTTTTAACATTAAAATTCAACCTTATTAGCTTCAGTACAATTTATTGCTACACAATTACACAGACATCAAGTCTCCTTTATTCAGAAATCTTAAAACCGTACAAAAACTCACGGTAGTGTATTTTGTGGAGTCTTATCCAGATAAAATTGAATGATCAAATTAATTTTGATTCATTATAGTTCGTCAAAGCTTTTCGAGATGTCGCTTTGTTACGTAATACATTCAAATGCCTTGCAAACGCATGTTTAAAAATTTAAAAACTTTTGTTTCGGTTATCATTACAAGTAACATTTGGAAGCTCGAAGTTGAGGGTTTAATTTTATAACATTTAGGCTTACTACAATAAATTAACAATTTTTTTTCTGGTTCATCACACTGAACTTACATTACGCCACAATAGCATTGGTTATGTCTTATGTATATGCTATATTTATAGACTTTACATACTGACATGGCTATATGTTCCTACGCTGCTTTATATGGCTGCTTCAAATTATCTGAAAAGTAGATATCTTGCACACCAGTGAACGGGACGTGGCGTAATTCTCGATAATGTGTAAATAAGTGTAAATATTTATTATAATTTAAAATTAATAAGAAAAAACTGTGATTTGCTTAAATATAAAAACAACGAGAAATTTCAGATGATCGAACCATTAATGTATTTAAAAAGCAAAAAAAATGAAATTCCTTAAAAGAATTTGAATTAAAATCAAATATTTTGCTAAACTGTTTTTTTTCTCAATATAATTTGACTTGTCTTACTTACTTATTATTTCATTAAAGAGTAAACAGGTTTGTATTTATTAATGTTAATTTATGCAATTTTCGCTGAACACGTTTTACGATTTGTGCTTAGAGTCAAAAGGTGCATCAATTTCAGTTCTCAGTACAATTACGTAAATGTGAGATATCGTAAAGAATTAAAAATTGTTATGAAGATCTTGAATTAATTGTGAGATGAATTTTATAACTATGTAAATATTTACATGTAAAAGCTTTCTTTAAAAGTAAAAACCTGGCTTATGTCCTCTACTTCAAAATAAATTCTACAACAATTTGTAAAAAAAAAATGTCAATCAGATTTAAGCTTTTTCTAATTTATCTGAGCATTTAATAAAAACAAACTTTTACCCCTTTTTTGTTTACTCATTTTTGATATAATTTTTCCCTTAAAGGTTTAAATGCGTTGAGTAAAATAGCATAATGCAAAATCAAGTTTTATGTGTTTTCCTGTAGTAAAACTTTTCAAGTTGAAATGCTTCTTCATAGTCTCTTTCGCAACTTCAGAGATTTTTTAATGGACGTCCAAAATAGTGCTAAAAAAATTTACAAGTAAAATTAAATCAGAAAAAAGTATATCTGACCAGGGTAATTAAATTTTGAGGTAAAAGTTTGAAAGCCAGACGTAGCCAGGTAACGCGTATAAGCTCAGCTTACCATTAAAATATAGGATATATATAGTAATGAAATTTTGAGTTGAAGCGCAGAGAGCGACACATCAAATTTGTTGTAGTGCAGTGCGTCTTGACTCAGGCTATGTAGTCAAGTGTTAATCTTGCTTTCACATAACCTTGAACTTTTTAGATAGTAGTATGTCACTTAGATAGTGTCAGTCACTTAGATATGTGACATCCTTATTTTCACCACTCACAAACTCGTGTGAACATCGCTCTATTTTTATCATATCAAGCTTATTATGGAAAATTTCCAAAATAGTTGTCTATTTTTAAGCTTCTTCTTCATCTTTACTGGCTGATATCTTTATTTTTTTTTTTAAAATGACTATTCAATTTTTAAGCTCCTTCCACGTTTTCTACTTATGTTTTTTTGACATGTTCTTCTGTGCTGAAACCTCGGGCCTGTATGAAATGGGTATCTCTCTCTTGTTCCCGTAACCCTTTGTGGGGCAAGAGGCAATAGAAAAACTTGACCCGATTCAAGACAACGTTTGCAAATGGACCTACAATTTAAAGTGGATTCCGAACCGCTGGTATTTTGTCTGCAGCCACCATGGTCTTTTTATCGTAATTGGATATAAGCAGAAAACTATCATGAGTAGTCGATGGGATTTGAACTTTGGGACCTCCTGATTGGTAGGACGACAAGTTATCACTTACTCCGTCGACAGTGGTTTTCGCAGGACAATAGTTCCGGCAAACTGCTGCCATTTCTATCTAATTCGTTTGATGTAGTTTCACTTCTTTTGTGAGAAATCGTATGACGGCGAAATACTGAATTTTCCACCTGCTGGACATTTTATTTTTATTTTACTTGATTGTTAGGCGATATCTCGGATGTTAGTGACTTACTGTAGTTAAAACTTTATATTATTCTAAAAATGAATTGCATAATACAACTAACTACCTGTACTACACATAATACATTATACTTTAACCCTCCCAAAACTCATTCCATTCGATTGTTCCTGTGTGGATAGACAATTTTTATTCAAATAAAGATAAAACTTAAACACTCAAATAAATTAAAAAATTGAATAAAAATTTATTTGATTCCAAAAATTATTTGCTATTTGGAAAATTATTCGCACTTATTAGTTATTTAACGCCTATTATAATTATTTGTTATTTAATCGTGCGTTATTTGATATTGAAATAGTTATTCGTTAATTGATTAATTATTCGCAAATAATTATTGGTTTATTTATTTATTTAACAACAGCTTCGCCAAAACTGGCTACTAAGAAAATTACAAATGAACCAAGAAGACTACAAAATTAATACAAATCATTAAACTAATTTAAGCAATAAGAATCCTCAGATGGCACTTCAGTTGTCGCCTAGAACATCCCAGCTCGATACAGACAGCGTAGTCATTGTAGAGGCGGGACATAGAAGTGATAGGCTCGTGCATGCTGTAGAGCGTACGATGAAAGGGAACATGCAGTAAGTTGAAATTCCAATGGGACCGGGCGGGAATGGAAATGCCTGCATCATTCAGTAGTTCGGAGGAGTTGATCGTCCCCTGCAATAAATCATGCATAAAAGTGATCTTATCTATTCGGCGTCTCTTTACAAGGGAATCAAGAGAAATCAGTCCAAGCCTAGCATGATATGATGGGAGGGATAAAGGATCACGCCAAGGAAGGTCGCGGAGAGCGAACCTAAGAAATCTACGCTGAACAGCCTCAATCCGGTTTATGTGGACAGCGAAATAGGGCAAGCGTATTCCAGAATGGGTCTAACGAATGTACAAAAGAGGAGCCTAGTTAGATAGGGATCGTCAAGTTCCCTGAACCACCTTTTCACAAAACCCAGCGTGGAATTAGCCCTACTCACCACGAAGTCAATGTGATCCTCAAAGGATAGGCGGGAATTAAGAACAACCCCTAAATCTTTGACCCTATGTAGCCTACTCAAGACACTGCCATCCAAAGAGTAGTCGAAGAGAATGGGACAGTTTCTGCGGGTAAAGGTCATTATGGTACACTTGTTTATATTAAGAGGGAGACGGTTACTAGAGCACCAGTCGTGAAAAACGTGAATGTCGGAGCTCAACAGAGCACAATCGTCGTCGCGGGAGACGGCACGGAATATTTTGGCGTCATCTGCATAACACAGAATCTTGGAGCTAGAAAGGAGCACCGAGACGTCATTAATAAAAATAATAAAAAGAAGTGGGCCAAGAATGCTGCCCTGAGGCACCCCAGAAGAAACAAAGAATTCATTGGATAGGGCACCACGAAACAAGACGAGTTGGGTGCGCCCAGAGAGGTAAGTGGACAACCAGTTAACGAAAAGCGGTGGGAACCCGAGCAAATGAAATTTATGAATAAGAATCCCATGATCGATTCTGTCGAAGGCTTTACTAAAATCAGTGAAAATGCAATCAACCTGTAAGCCAGACTCAATCAGAGGCAAGCAGTGATGCACGAATTCGAGTAAGTTGGTGGTGGTAGATTTACCCTTAATGAAGCCATGCTGAAAAGAGCCTTAATAGGTTTTACAATGAAAACGGAGCACATCACTGGTTAAGGCCTCGAACGCCTTCGCAACATGACACAAGTTGGCGATGTGTCTGTAATTGGAGATGTTGGACTTGTCACCCTTTTTGTGAAGGGGAATAATCACAGAATCCTTCCAGAGACCGGGGAAACGGCCACAAGACAGAGACAGGTAAACAAATGACAAAGAATAGGGGACACAGCTGAACAGCAATTTTTAAGGAAGGACGAAGGGACACCATCTCGACCACGCGAAAATCCATTGAACAAACCCGACAAATAATCGGTGACAGCACTATCGTCAAAAACTAAGTCCTTAGTTTCAAGGGAAGTATGAGGAAGCCTGGTCAAGTGGATAAAATCGGAAGAAACAATATCACAGTCAGAATCACAGAATGAGGTGATGAAGAAGTCGGCGAAATAATTGGCCACAATGACGTGGTCACAACTCTCGCAATCACCAAACCTAAGGGAGGAAGGGTAGCCATCACTATGTCGCTTAGAATTAATAAATCTCCAAAACTGTCTGGGGTTAGAATGAAGAATATGTCTCGAGTCGGACAGAACTGTGTTGTAGGACGTCTGAAGATCGAGAGAGAAACGAAGGTAGAGGTTGTAGTAGGCCTGGTAGTCCTCGTCGCACCTAAACACACGCACTTGACACTATTTGAGTGCTTTTGCTACTGATCGTTGCAGAAGTTTTAGTGCGGTAGACGGGTAGGGAGACCCGCTAATTAAAGTACATTGTACATTGTAAACTTCTTATCCAGTTCATGGTTTTATGGGTTTAAATGTAACCGACACATTTCTCATTTACCTGTATAATTAGAGTGGAATTTTTAAAATAAATAATACGCTTTCCCTCCAAAAAAAAACGAATCGTTTAATTTTGATGTTAGAGATTCCTTCAATCTCAACATTTTTAATAATTTTGTTTACATAATAAAGATTGTCGAAGAAAATGAGAAGCCGGTCGCTAGTGGAGCAAGTTTAAATGTAGCATTCTGATGCCATGTGATTAGGCAATTATCCCTAACTAATGTGAGTCTTATCACTGCCTTAAATGTTTTAAAAATTACTAAACTTATCGGCAATGGGAAGCCATACCCATCAATTTTCGTACTTTCGGTTGTTCTGATTTTCAAAGAGATTAGTAATCCTCGCAGGCCATGGAAATATAAATATAAAAAGGCAAACAACGAGTCCAGATTAAACACGATGCAGAAACGGTCCAAGGCGGAAATATTTAATTAAAATTTACTTTAATCTTTTTCTTTGTGGTTGGTGCTGCTGTCATTGCTCGACAGAAGGACTTCCATAAACAAGCGTAAGCACTGACCATTCCATTCACTCGGAAAACGTTCACAAATATGGAAAAATCAACCTGCACTCACCTGTGCAGTCTCTTTAAATAAAATTCTATGAAAATCGAGAATATATATAAAAAAAACGATTGATTTTTCCATTAGATTTCAACTGAAGTGAAGGGAACAGAATGGCTCAATTAAATTCCGAACAACGAGCACTCTCGGTTTTACCTGTTAATTGTGTCAGTAATTAGAGAAAAATGAAAGAATTTGTCAATTGATGTCATTAAAAGATAACACTGGAGCTCAATTGTTGTCAAGGCAGTGAAGCGCAACAATATAATGTTTGCAGAAAGCTTTTGTTATTTGCTTGACTAGAAATGGCGCAAAAGTGTTGTTGACGTGGTTTACATGACAGTGGGTTTTGTGAGTTATAAATGATTTTATTGCAAAAAGTTGCTTGTTTTTACTCAACTGTGATCCGTCATTATTTCATTTATCTGAGTTTTGGGTGCGATTAAATTAATTGTTTGCAGACTCACATCATTTGATTACAACGAACCACTTCACACTTAATTGACGTTTTAATTAGGGGATTCAATTTACAAACAAGAGTTGGGGTTGTACGCAACAACCCTAATTAGGTGGAGGTCAATAAGTTTTGAACTTCGACCATTATCATACCGGCTATTCAGTCTCATGAAGTGCTTCTCAGAAGGATCCTATTGCAGATCGTTATGATGAAGAGCTAGCACGTTATCATTGTGTAACTGACAAGAGATAAATTCTTCAATTGATTGGTAAATATGATGAAAAAGTAAGCCAACCTACAGCACAATAAGTGTTTTAAAATCACTACTCGTCACACAGTTGCAGTGACTAAGGGAGTTATTTTGGGCGACCTAATTAGTAAACACAGCATACATTAGATCTAACCCGGGTAATTGAAAAATTAGAAACCCTCGCCAATTCTCCGTGGTGAGTCATGGTCATTTAAGAAGGTGCTACCTGACGCACAATATCTACCTCCGGCGAGTGCTGGACATCTGCAAAGGAAGAAGGGAAGCGTTCTTGCTCACTCTTTTAAAGCTGAAGCAGTGTGAGTTAAAAGAAATACCAAGTATAGTAGCATAATCTCTGTTATTTTTTTAATGCGAGTTTAAACTTAAATTAAATTTTACTCTTTATTTAAAACAACACTTTACAACCGCAGGTCCAATTCTTATTCTAATTCTAACCTGCTTCACAAATTTATAACGCAGCCTACTCTAGTTACAACCATAGAAGCAAATGCGATCATCTGGGCATTGGTCGTGAAAATAGACCGCACTTGCTTCTCATTCCCGTTATTAATCATTTTTTTTTAACGGGAGAGGAACATCTTTCAAACCGGACAGGCCGTGCCCTCCGGTAGTGTGAGATTCTTACTCACTAAAAGCACCTCTCTGGGGATTAGCCGAAACAGACCACATAGAATCGGTCCCTTTTTATCCCCTTCCAGTCTCCCTTAGTTGGGGCATCTGAGTATCCAGTTATCCCGCTGTCGCCACTAAGCTCGGTTTCCGGGGTCACTGCTAAAATCCTAGCCTATCTCCAGAAATCCATGTTGTCTCACCGTCTCCAGTGTTCCTTCTTGGCCCGTGCGTTAATTACAACTTTCAACCATTTTCTGCCTACGGCATTAAAGTGTTGCAGGCCCGAGCAGTGAACATCTCCTTAACCTGGTACTACTATCTTAAAACTATCAACCAAATCCCTTTGACCTTTTCGCTCAACACGCGTACTCGGCCCGAGCATTGAACTACCCTTAAACTGCTTAAGACCACAATCTATCAACTATTCCAAATCTAAGCACCGAAATGCCCGTACTTGGCCCGAACAGCTGACTGTTCCTTACCCTATATACGTTCTAGCTACGAGAAATGTATGACGGGAAGTTTGGCATCTGATCAGACCTGCCTGGCTCATATATGCAAACCGGTATGACTGGAATTTGGCGAGTGGCCGGATATTCGAAAAATGGGGAAAAAGTTGGTTGGAGAAGGATCGAAAAAGGTCGGGAAAAGATGTTCGAATCCCCATCTACCCACCTTTTTTTATTTTCTCATTTGGGCCAGTTTTATAAATTTTCTACCCAAATTGCTATGATTGCTGTCTGCGTGGATGGAGGCCGGTAATAGTAACGTTTCAGTTTCGAAATTCTCAGCAGGGAATTTAGCTTCCTTACAATACATCTATAACTGCATTTAATTTTTAATATTTCTGTGTTTTTTCATAACGGAGTTGGATCAATTGCTTTGGGTTCTCGACTGGGTTTTTAAAATATAATTAAAAGATTAACCACTTCGCTTCTGTGTTGTCGCCTAGCTCGCAGCAATGCAAAAACAAGGAATTTAAGTTTTATCACTCCTCTTACCCTAATTTCCTTCCGGCCAAAGCCATGCTAACGCATCAAAGGGTTGTCCCCGAGGCTTTGGTCACATCCTGAAAAAAGAGACCAACACTGGAATGTAAAGAACCGGACTGTTTAATCTTGCAGCAAAGTGAAACCAATTTTAATCAGGGGTGACAAAATGTTCTCCGCGAACGAATTCACTCAAGAATTTATAAAAAATTAAAATATTGTGTATCTGACATTTTTTATTTTTTTTTTTCAATCAGTGCCTGTTTTTAAGGGATACGGGGATTACGAAATTGATACCATTTTACTGGATATTGTGACGTTCTGAGGCTCTTCGGGTTTGGCGGATTAATTAAGACACTTATTATTTAATTATTTATTTATTTAATAGGGATTTATAGTGTGATGACCTGGTTTGGTTTCGCGAATTTTTTTAGGAAAAGTCAGATGGATACAATTATGAAACTCATGCATCTCTTTATTTGGGACATAGTACTGAAAAACAATTTAAAGAAAAAATAACCCAAACATGGGGCGCTGAATTTTTATGGTTCTGACCAGATTCAAGTTGAAATTTCAAAAACCGTAGAAATAGCACGAAATTCAAAATGGATTTTCAAATTTCAATGCTTTTTTCGTCTTTGTGGGGCCGTAACTTTGCCCTTAATATCGTAAAAAATCTGAATGCGGTCAAGACGAGAATCACTTGTCTGCCAAATAATTTAAGTCCCTATTTGCTGGAATCGAACAATTTTTAGATACCGAAAAACATGGTTTCGAGAAAAACGCGTTTAAAGTTCTGAAAGTGCTTTGGCGTGTTATTCTAGAGGCTTCAAAATATCGACAAACGAAGAAAAATCGATTTTTAAAACCCGCGTATTGATCCGGCAATAAGGATCTTTTATTTTGGTTTCTTTTCTTAGTCTGTGTCTTCTTGAGGATTGCTTTGAAGCCTCATAAGCCGTAAGGGGCCGTTCAAATATTACAAATATTACGTAACGTAGTTTTTGAAGATTTCTGACCCCCCCCCCCCTTCCCCTTGTAACGCTCCGTAACATTTCGCGTTACCCCCTCCCCCCACTTTGGCCCTAATGTGTGTGCATAAAATTCGTAAGTTTATGCCTTGTACTTCAGGTGGTTTCGCTTGACCGGTCGGACTCTAAAAAATATGTAAGTCACGAATTAAGAGTTAGGACTTTTAATTTTAACAAAAACGTAATGTTACGTATTCACGTGCCCCCCCCCCCACTCCTCCTTTAAATGCGTTCCTCCCAATCAGTCACACTGCGTTCTGCAAATGAATTGATAAACGCTTCTCTTCCGACCTCATTGACATAATCTTGGCTAAACAAAGGATAAGTGTCACCCTTACTATTGCAGTAAAACGGCAGCACTGCTGCTACTTCACTGGCACCGTCTAAAGAATACAATCCCACCAAAAACATTTCATTTAAAGACGGTTGACAAGCCTCACAAGCTCATATCGCTTTCACTGTTAAAAATATATCAGATCTCATGTGGAGCCAAGCCCCTAACTCTACAACGCCTAACTTTACAACCCCTGACTCTAGAAAAACATCTTGGTCAAAAAGTATTGCTTGGCAGTTTCGTGACCGTCGCACAGTCACTCCTATGGACTTATTGTAAGAAATTAAGTCACTGGTCTTTAATGTTGTGTCATGCGTTAGATCCATGAAACGGCCAAGCCATGCTTTTTGACCAAGATGTAGAGTTAGGTCTTGTAGAGTTAGAGGCTAGGCTCCACATGAGATCTGTTAACTTTTTAACGGTGAGAGCGGTATGAGCTTGCTTTCTTGCAACCCAGTTTTTGGGTTTTTGTAAAACTTTTAAAATATTTTTCAGAGCTTTTGTGTCAAAACTAAAAATCTTCTTCTTTAAAATGTGAACGACTTGTTAGCAGATAATACAAACTAGTCATTAGTGTAATAATGGTGATAAAGTCATAAGATTCGTAGTATAATAGGTTAAATTTTCCAATTTCAATACCACGAAAATGTGAGGATACCATGTCGTTTCTGATGATATTGACATATATCGTAGGTAGGTATTCCACGTAATATTGCAATAGCATGGCGTCGATATTACATATGTCTGTCATAAGGGGCGTTCAAGTATTACGTACCGCAGTTTTTGAAGATTTCTGACCCCCTAACCCCCTTGTAAGGCGCCGTATCGTTTCAGGTTATATAGCGAGGGCAAACAAAGCAACCGCAGGCGGTCGGTGTAGGGCGGAAGTCTAAGCGGATCGTCCCATGGGAGCTCTATAAACGCATTTCTAAAAAAAATACGCTGCACCGATTCGATATGCTTGGAATGAACAGCATAGTAAGGCGACCAGACCTGAGATGCATACTCAAGAATAAGTCAAACTAAGGAGCAGTACAAATGCATCAATGCTGGTATATCCGAGAACTCTCTAGACCATCGCTTAACAAAGCCCAAGATTAAACTGCCTCTAGACACGATATAGTAAATATGCAGGGTAAAGTCAAGCTTCCTATCAAGTTTTACCCCAATGTCAGTTACGGACAGCACGCGACGGAGACCATTCCTCGCAAAGTTGTAATCATAAACTTGAGGATTAGGAATCCTGCAGAAAGTCATAGATTCACATTTCTCAAAATTGAGGTGTAAACCGTTATGCTCGCACCACGCCAGAAACGTATCTAAGCCATTTTGAATAAGGGTGGCGTCACCACCATCCTTAATATAAGAGAAGATCTTCATGTTATCAGCGTAGATTAGAACATTAGAGTACGAGATCAGACGGAAAATGTCGTCAATGGCAAGAACGAATAGTAGAGAACCAAGATGACTGCCTTGTGGAACACCAGATGAAGCCTTGAAGATTCTAGAGGTCGAGCCGCGGAGCGACACACGATAAGACCTGTCTCTAAGATAGTCGAGAAGAAAAGGGGGGAAACCCAGCCTCGCAAGTTTAAATATAATTCGGTAGTGAGGGAGTTTATCAAAGGCTTTACTGAAATCCGTGTATATGCAGTCAGATTGCATGCCTCGCTGGAAGCCAGAATTAATGTGGGAGGTAAATTCAAGTAAGTTAGTAGTCGTTGATCTACC
The DNA here is from genome assembly GCA_964036015.1 of Leptarthrus brevirostris. Classification (NCBI taxonomy): domain Eukaryota; kingdom Metazoa; phylum Arthropoda; class Insecta; order Diptera; family Asilidae; genus Leptarthrus; species Leptarthrus brevirostris. The sequence continues at coordinate 19,231,667 of OZ038375.1, read as the reverse complement.
GGGCAAAAACCCGTGCTGATTGGGATAGATCAAGCCAGTACAATGCTCCATAAGCTGCGAATACACTATTGATTCAAACAATTTAGGTATGCAAGATAACTTTGCGATAGGTCTATAATTGGTTATAATATTCTTATGGGCTTTTTTATGAACAGGGACTATAAAAGAGCACTTCTGCAATGTAGGAAATTTACCAGCTTGAAGGGACCTATTGAAGAGAATCGCTAATGGAGTAAGAAGGGCATCGGAACAGGACTTGATGAAGGCTGGAGGGATGCCGTCAGGACCGGAGGAAAAGTCCGATTTAAGTTCATTGATATTTTTCGAAACATGATCCCATGATATAGACGGGAAAAAATCAGGTGAAGCGGGACAATCCAAAATATGATCAACATTATTTGCACATGGCTCAAAGTTATCCGAAGAAATCAATATTGTACTGCCTTACACGAAGTATAAGATAGTGATTCAAATTAAAGAACCTTCCCAGAGTATTCATGTTGCTAGGTACGAAATAGCTCAATGAACTGTCTACGAATTTGCCTTTTAGAGTTTCACTTTGCTGAATGTAATTTTTTCAGAACTATCAGTCCATAGTTATGTCATTGAGAATACTGGAATAAGAATCAATATAAATTAAACGAAATTTCAGCCCACTTTGATCCTAATGTGTGTGCGTGAAATTCGTAAGTTCATGGCTTGTACTTTAGGTAGTTTTGCTTGACCGCAACGGTCAGACTCTTAGAGTCCAAATTATGGACTCGTGGTACACGGCTTATTATGGTTATTTGCCATATATATACTTCTGTATACTCAGTGACGCGACTCTTTTCGTATGTAAAAAAATATGTATAGTGTAGATATACCCCCCCCCCCCCCTTATAACGCACAGTAACGTTTCACTAGACCCCCCTCCACCCTCACAGCGTTACGTAATACTTGAACGGCTCCCATGCAAAATTATTAAACTTTACTAATTAAGCTCATAATGATAACTACACTGCCGGTACCTACTTCAAAATTTATGCCAATCTTAGCTTTAGGCTCAAATTTGTGTAACTGCATTTTCGTCAATTTAATGCTTCACAAATTTTGCCAGAACTTCAAAAAATATACAAAATTCGAATTCTTAAAAGAAGTCTAGATCTATAGCATACCAATATAAAGCAGATTGACTTATATCTTTACAAACGTAAGTTACACGCAAATCCAGTTCAGAAAATCCGACTTCAACTAGACATTGAAATGCCAAAAATATTTCATCCAGAAATGGATGTTGGTACCTCGTCCAGATACAAACTGGAAGTCAATATCTCTCGTTTGCCTCGGAAATGGATGGCGCCGTGTATAGGCCCTGAAAGTGGTTCCCATAGCATGTGCCAGTTTATTTCTTAAATTTGCATATTCAGCGTATGTTACTTGTGCAGTTACACGATATAACTGAAAATGTAAAGCAGAAAGAATTACATTGAAATTATTTTCTATTGATGCCTAAGCGATAATCCGCGATTAAATAAATAAATTTTCCGCAAAAGTTGCATATATATGTAATTGAATGAGGAGGAAGTTAAATCTAGAGCTCTACAACAACAAAGGAATTGGTAACATTGTGAAATATGCATTGAACTTGTAACGCAAGTAGTAGTAGGAGAGGATTTGCTTCAAAGCCTTGTAAAATAATAATATACTCTGGCCATGGTTTGACTTAATATTAGGTCTGATTATAGGCCGAAAAGATTTCAATATGAAAAACCGTTCTGTAGGATATAATTTCGTGACATAGGTTACTGCGTTTCTAGTTTGTGTTACTTAACGATACCTTCAACTAATAACACCTTCAGCAGTCAGGTAAAAAGAATCTTGATTAAAATGAGTACTTCACTAAAAAAATTCAGAACAAAAGACAAAATCCTCACAACTGATAAAGCGACAGCAAACAAAAGCCTTCTAAGTTCCCCAAATGAAAGACTGTAGAGAAAACGCAACTATTTCATTATCTCAAGACACGTGCTTAACTGCAAGCTACTATTCTCATATGTCACCTGCTTGGCAATCAATCACCAGACAGTCTATCATTTCAAAATTCGCAGTATTGTGGAAAGGTGGACTTGCATGATTTCATAATCGGGAAATTTTATGCAATCCGAATTGCAATCGTTTCCAAGTTGTTATTATGTGCACGCAATTTAATTATTCAGCCCGTTTCGCATATAATTGAAACGAGCAAAATTCTTTCGGATTTGACCCAGAGTATCTTAAAGAGTCATTCAGAGTAACAACAAGGAAAACATCATTTCCGCTTTGTCTACGTTCAAAGTTTTCATTAACAACACGTTCTTAGCTGGCACATTCTTGGCTATTTTTAAAACTCTTTCTGACTTCTGCCTCTAATTTTTGCTTGACTTTGCACGAAATTTTTTACACGTCGTACGCTTTCTTTACTTCCGCAACAAGGTGTATCATCATTGTGTATTACGTAGAGCAAGTCATAGGTGTCATCTTGCTCAGTGTACCGCACTGATGCGAAACATAATCGAGAAAAACAATTTTAATTTTTGTTTTTTTACTTATAAACAAGCAATAAGCACTCATTCAACACCTGATTTATCGCAATTTGCATGTTTTTATAGTGATCTAGCGGTATTATGGGTATTCCTCACCTTCGATTTAATTGTGATACTTTCCTTTGCGGGAGTAAGAAAGTATGCGGTTGATTTAATTAGAACGTGAATGTACAGCTATTGAGCAAGAGTGAATATGCATTGATCAGTTGAAAGCACTTTCTATTAGAGATTGGATAATTATAAATTTAAATTAAACTAATTTTTTAAAGATTGAATTTCTCTACTAAGAAAATATTAAAAAGTCATGTAACGAAACAGACTACCTTTGATCCAGTGGCAGATTAAGCAGGGCATGAAATGTCAAATGGCTTTGAGATCTTAAAATTTCTTTCATTAGGGTTCGAAGAAAATTACGTTTTTATGTATCAAATAATTAAAAAAGTAATTGTATATTTCAAATACACACCTATGAATTTGAATTGTCAATTGCATTGAATTCACAGCCTACTCTAGATACAAACCCGGAAGCTGACATTAACAGCTGAGCATTGGTGGTGTAAACAAACCGCAACTTGCCACAGTAGATATAAGGAAAAGTTTGGGGGATTGCACTTTCTCGTAGTTTTTCTCGCAATCTTAAATTAGATTTTACTTGAGGTTAACCTACAAATGTTCTAAACATGTGAACACGATAAAAAGTTTTGGTTACGAGAGTGTGCAATTTGTTTGTGTGTGCAAGGATTGGTTAATCTATGGTACAAGAAAAATGAAATAATAACAAAACGCTTGGTAGTGAAATGGCTGAACTCTAATGTTTTCCGGGCTTGTATCTAGAGTGGGCTGTTCTGAAAAGTACTCTGCGTTCCTCAACTCTTCAGTCAGGGTATAGACCTAATATTTTTTTCGGACTAAAAGTGCAAGCCCACTGGGTTACATGCACTGACAAGTGACAATTTGCTTTTCAACAGCAATTTCGATGAGAGTATTTCGCAGTTTTGCTGTCAAAATATCTTCAATGTAACATGTAACTGGGGGGTTTCAAATATAATTATTCTTGGTGTTTTGTGAAAGGGTTTTTTAAAACTTGAAATTAAGTGTCAATTTTTTACGGACATTTCTTTTATAATATTTTATTTACATAAATGCGTGTTTGTAATCATATTCAATGTCAAAAGATCTCGTAAAAAGAACCAGATCATCTTTTATCACGACAACGCGCAGCCCCATGTCGAGCGTCGGGAAGTCGAATCCATCACCAATGCTGCCTTATCCACCTTACTCTCCCACAGAGACCCCCACGGACTACCACGTTAACTGCTCGCTGAAAAAATGCCAAGTCTATGAGTATTTGGATCATGTTGTCAGGGCGTAAATATCCTCGAGGGTTTGGCATTTCTGTGCTCGTGGAATTGATCAAATGGGAAGCAGCTATTGAAGTAGACGGTAAAGTTACTCCAGAATGATCTATTAAACATGTTGTTTTAATGTTTTGTTTCAATATTTATTTTTAAAAAAAACGTTAAAAAATTGTTTTTAAGAACGGCCGATAATTACGCACCCAATACATTCGCCCCTCTCAACCTCTGGATACCTAAAAGCCCATAATTGAAGCGATCGACACCCTACTTGAGAACGCTAACGCCTCCGATGAATTTATTTTACTATGTGACTTGAACCTCCCCCGTATTCAATGGTCATTGTCTGAGGACTGTTCTCACTTTGTCCCCCTGAACACCTTTTCCACCAAAGAAGCTTTTTTACCGATCAGCTCTCCGTTTCCGGTCTCTTTCAAGTTAGCTGAGTCAGAAACTTTCTGGACAGACAATTAGAATTAATCTTTTCTTCAGACCCAGTTAACTCGGCTGTCGCGGAAAGCAATCATCTCGTCTCCTCCCTCGATCGTCACCATCCTCCCCTGTTCCTCGTTTTCTCCTATGAACACCCTCACAACCCTTTCAAGCTCCGAGTCTTCTCTTTTCTTCAATTTTCGTAAAGGCGATTTTGAGAAATTAAATCACTTTCTCCTCAACTCTAACATTGACAACATCTTCCAATTGACGAAATACAATGTCCCTCTTCTTTCTCGTAAAAACTGCTTCTAATCCCTCGTATGGTACGACAAAGAATTACGCTCTCTCCGCAACAGAAGAAAACTTTTCTTCTAACCCAGACTGAGTCTGACTATTCTTCCTATCTATCTGCTTATACCTCCTTTTCTGAACGCTGTGATACCCTCTACTACGAGTAAATCTAACGCATGGAAGCTAGCATCCGTCTCCAAACGATTTTGTAACTTTATTAATTCCAAGATGAAATCCAATGCTTACCCTTTCACCCGAAAGCTCGAGAATTCCTCTTCGTCTGATCCTAAGGTTATCGCCAACCTTTTTGCACACTTCTTCAGTAAATCTTTCAGCGACAATTTCCTACAACCTGACCTTAACTACTTTTTATTCATGGACAAGTACACTCAAACGTCGTTTACATCTTTCGACCCTGATCCGACTTTCGATGTGTCCAGCTACAGACCCATTGCTAAATTATCATCCATACCTAAACTATTCGAAAAATTGGTCTATGATTCCATTCTTCCACTGTAAGTCTCTCTTCTCCCTCTCCCAGAATGGCTTCCTCAAAGGTAGATCTACAACCACCAACCTTACCGACTTCTCCAAAATACTATGTGCCCTGGAAAACGGTAAAGTTGTTGAAGGTATCGCCACCGATTTTAGTAAAGCCTTCGACAAGATCTCCCATAACTTTATCTTGTTCAAACTTAATCGTTAAGGTCCCCGCACCCCTTCATCTCCTGGATTCAATCCTACCTGAACAACCATCAGTACAATGTTCTTTTTAGCTCATCTATTTCTAATCCTATTGTCGTTCGATCCGGCGTCCCTCAGGGCAGCCACCTCGGTCGATTGCTTTTTATCCTTACAATAAGTGATGTTGAATGTGTTATCAAACACTCAGAGCTGTCCATTTATACTAATGACATAAAAATAAATCAACATATCTTCTCCACAACCGACTCTCTTCTCCTACAAAAAGACTTCGATTCTTTCACCACAGGGTGCATGAAAAACATTCTTGAGCTCAATGTCTCCAAATGCCAGTCCATCTCTTATTTCCGCAAACGTCTAACCACCACCCCGAGAGTCTACATGTTAACCGACATACCAGTCCCTATCGTTACCTCTTTGTGTGACAGAGTAATAATCTATGATAGCGAACTAAATTTCCGTTCCCACATTGACAGTACAATTAACAGAGCCAACTCCGCGCTAGAGTATGTGAAGCGTTGGCCTAGAGAGTTCTCCAATCCTTATGTTTCCAAATCTCTCTATATCTCCTTCGTTAGACCTCTCCTTGAATATGCCAGCCAAGTATATTCACATACACAAACAACCCACATTAACATTATTGAATACACAACGGACCATTTATAGGTCTATGTGAGGCTGATCGGCTATAGGTCTGATAGCCGCCGACATTCTCTTCATTTATCAGCTATTAACTGGTGTCATAGACTGCCCTTCAATCCTGCAATCTTTACCCATCTATACAAAAAATCAACGATCTCTCCTCCTTTGACTTCCATCTGAGTAAATCATCCCTTCACAAACTCTTATATCTTGATGTCGCCCATCTTGATCGCCTTTCTTAGTTCTGGGTCATATTGTAGCTTAAACTATTTATTATTTCTTATCATTTATTTTAGCTTGTATTATTAGTTTTATATTATAGCCAAAAATACATTTTCAAAATAATAATTGATCTTGAATATAGAAAGTCTTTCTAATATAGGGTGTGATGTGGAAAAGTTTTAACAAAATTATTTCATGGCCTTTCCTACAAAGAGGCTTACCTTCATTTAAGTGACGACCAAACTATCTTTTCATTTCACATGCATATAAAATCGTAACCAATTTTGACTGTCACTTTTACCGCTCTCTCACGAATCGACAAATTTTCGGTTAACTTATCGCAAAATCAACACACCTCTGATATTTACGGAAATGAGGTTCAAGGTGTGCACTGAAATAGTTTGTGAACGTAACGATATACATAAATCTAGTGGAACTGCTATTACAATCGTCGACTTAATAAGCTTAATAAATGCACTGAAAGATTGTATGCCATTGAATGCGGAATAGTTTAATTCCATATTTAGGATATAATATAGAAACGCATTCTATCTGCTAAGTAATATCAGTTTATAGCTCTGCTAGTAAGCCGTCACAAGTAATATGCTCACCATGAAAACACGTTTAGAGGATTATTATTCTTTGCGTTTATCATGGACGCAATTCATCTATAAAAAATTAAAAAATTTCAGATGTTATCGTTTAGTGCTGGATTTAAAAAGGTCATTATGATAATAAAACAATAATTTTAAAGTACTCATAGATACTGGCACAGTATGGTATTTTTTATTGACAATACACAAATAAATACAACGTAAAAAAGAGAACCCTATTTCGCTGAACGACACCTTTTATCGTTTTATTATTGAAGTATTGCTTCATAGCCCTCGCGCTTTAAACTCAAATTAAGCTACCTAACTTGATAAGATAGAAACCACTTGATGACTCTTGCGGGCGAGGTATTAAAAGTTATTGGCCCATAAACGATGAAAAATAATGTGCGAATTCCTAAAGTACGGCAATCTGAGGCAGTGGAAATAACATGTTCTTTGTTTTCATGATTTTTTATTATATTTATTGTGATTCTTTAACAGAAACCTGTGAACCTTAAAAATCCCATTACTTTTGTAGTAAAAGAAGTATTTCAATTTGTGGGAAGCGCCTTTTTACTTTCGAGGATACTTTTGCAAAGAAAAAACACTGAGGGTACCCAGTTTGATCACGCTGTCCCTACCTTTTAAAAATTTAAAAATCTGTAAAATTTTAATAAAAAAGAAAAGAAAAAAAACGGCGGCGCTGGACCCGTTTCGCTGCGACCCTCCCCCCCCCCCTCCCATTTTAAGGGGTTTTTTGGTATTCCAAATATCTCAAGAACCACTGAACCGTTTTTAATGCAATTTGGCACAATTTTTTTATCTAATATATGGTTTGTCCATAAACGAAGCAGATTTTGTTTTTTTTATTAATAACAAAATTACTAAATTTTTTATTATAACAAATTACTATGAAAGTTCGGAAATCCAAGGCGTCGTTTTATAAATCTAAACTTGACATCAAGCTTCCAGCCAAACGGTTTTGGAATAATTTGACGAGTATTGGAATTGGTAAACGTAACAAATCCACATTGATGAGGATCCTGACGCACTTAATGAAACATTTATAAATTTTAACACACCTTTTAATTTCTTCGGTGATGCTTGCGAATCTATAACCGGCGGTAACTTTTCTTTTGTTAATGTTAATGAGGAACAGGTTGCCAACGCTATTTTCTCCATCAAATCTAAAGCTGCTGGCCTTGACAACATTCACCAAGATTTCATTAAAGTTATCCTGCCCATCGTTTTACGATATATTACGGATATTTTTAATACTATTATAATAACTTCCGCCTTTCCTTCTAAGTGGAAATTGGCTAAAGTTATTTCAGTTCGTAAAACCTCTCGGTCTACCACACCTGAATACAGACTGATATCTCTTCTACAATTTTTGTCAAAGGCCTTTGAGCGGATACTTTCCGTACAAATCAACGAACACCTAAAGGCTCACTCCATGTTAATTGACTTTCAATCTGGTTTTCGCGCTCAGCACAGCTGTATCACGACCTTGCTTAAAATAACCGATGACATTCGGTGTAGTATTTCCTCGGAACTGATCACTGTCCTTGCATTGCTTGACTTCTCAAAAGCTATTGATAAGGTTGACCATTATCCCTTAATAGACAAACTTTGTCGTAAGTTCGGCTTTACCAGATGTGCCAGTAGGCTTATTTCCAGTGGTGTGCCGCAGGGGTCGATACTTGGACCTTTGCTTTTTGTGTGTTTTATTAATGATCTACCTATGGTTGTTAAAAATTGTAAGTATCATATTTATGCCGATGACGTTCAAATATACCTATCGCGTCCTCTAGGGCTTGTTGATGACCTAGTAGATAGATTATGTGAGGACCTTACAGCCTTATTAGGTTGGGCTGAGAGAAACAAACTTGTATTAAATGCGTCGAAATCTAATGCTATTGCTATTTACAAGCGGAACTTTGATAGTTCTTGCTTACCTCCCATAGTTATCGATAATATGGTCATCCCTTACATGAAAGTTGTTAAAGATCTGGGAATTCTGATCAATAGTGAGTTATCTTGGAATAGTCACATTGACAGTCTTGTTGCAAAAATTTATGGGACCCTATGCAAACTGTCTTTATCGGCTCTTTTTATACCTCGCCAAACACGTCAATATCTTGTAAAGACACTTATTGCACCCATTCTAACTTATGGAAGTGAGATTTTTAGCAAGACGGATTCCGTATCCTTTAGGAAGTTACAAGTCGCTCACAATTCCTCTGTACGATATACATTTGGACTTCGGAGACATGATCACATTTCTCAGCATTCCAACTTTATTTTCGGTTGCTCTCTTAAGACTTATTTTCAATATCACTCGATATGTTTTTTAAATAATCTTCTTATTACCCGATTTCCCGGTTACCTCAGTGACAGGGTTGTTTCTCTGCGATCATCTAGAAATCTTTCGATAATGACTCCGCAATTTTTGTTCAGGCGATCAGAATGTGGAATGCGCTACCGCTAAATATTAAAAGGTCATACAACAGCAGCAGGTTCAAAGACATTTTGTTTTCTTATCTCTTAAATGAAGTTGAATAGATAAATAAGCTCTTTTTACTTTTTATATTTTATTTTCTTCTCATTATTTATATTATTCTACAACTTTCTTGTTTAATTGAATTATTTTATATCTTTGTTATTTACATTCTTTCTTACTTCTTGTTAATTTTTATTTTTATACTAATGTTACTCTTATTTGCCTACATTTCGAAAAGACTTGTATCTTAATTGTGTAAGGTCTGAAATATAATAAATGAAAAAAATGAAAATTGATGTAGCACTAATTACGGAAACTGGCCTAAACTCAAAAATTTCTTTCTCAAATCCCAATTATATTATTTTAAGACTTGATAGGGATAACTCCAGAGGTGGAGGTGTTGCCATTGCTGTTAACAAGAAATTAAAAGTTAATCTATTACAACCAATTGAAACTAATGTAATTGAAAACATAGCAGTAGATATTTCTATCAATATAGACCATGCTATAAAAATTATTTGTGCCTATTTTCCAGGGGTTTCATCAATAATTCTATCAAAGTCTCATTCAGAACAGACATAATGAAACTCATGCGTTTACAGGGTAGCTTTATTGTAGGTGGCGATCTAAATTGCAGACACCAATCGTGGGGTTGTCTTCGAGCTAATTGTTGGGGAAATATTTTGCACGAATTAAATTCTAATCATCCGTTTGCGTTATTGTACCCTCCTGATCCTACTTATGTACCCAGTCAGGCCAGGGCAAATTCCTCAGTGCTGGATCTTTTCCTAACCAACTGTCCTGAAGTTATCTCTCACCCAGTTGTAATAAATGATCTATCCTCTGATCACTACCAGTTCACATTGATATATTCTCCGATCCTTGCATATGACATCAAGGCCGACTAAATTTCAAATGTACAAACTGGCGGCAATATCAATATTTAATGAGACAGAGATTAACAAATTTAGCACATTTATCGCTCTCTGACGTTGAAAATTATTCTGATATTGACTACATGGTGAATAAACTAACAAACGACATCAATGATTGTATTGAAGCTTCTACTCCTCGTTTTCCTATCTGCAACACGTATCCTAAATTACCGCAATACTTACTAAACATAATTGCCAGGAGAAACACTGTTTGGAGGAAGTGGTTACGCTATAGGCTACCATCGATAAAAACTGAGTTATCATCACTTCAACAACTTGTAAAATATTTGATTAACCAGCATAGAAATAAGAGATGGAGTTCGCTTCTATAGGGCATGGAAAAATGTTCCAAACCGTTTTGGAGAGTAACAAAAATAATTAAAAATAAGCACAAAACTATTCCTGTTTTAAAACAACAAGGTAGGAGATATATTACCTGCACTGAAAAAGCAGAATTATTCTCACTGCAATTCGCATCCAACTTCACTGTTTCTGCATATCTCAGCGACCCTATGACAACCGATCTAGTCGAAACTTCCATATCTCAGCTAGACCATGTACAACCCCATGTTGAACATGTACGACCTAAAACAATTAAAAATATTATAGCGCAGTCACGGCCAAATAAAACCGCCGGGCTTGACGGCATACCTAACTTATGTCTAAAATTTCTTCCACGAGGTGGAATTGTATATCTCACCTTCATTATAAACTCATATCTCAAACTACAATACTACCCAAAAACATGGAAAATCTCCAAGGTAATCCCAGTACATAAATCAGGCAAACCCGCCGATGATCCATCCAGTTATCGTCCTATCAGTTTGCTGAGTAATCTAGCCAAAATACTTGAAAAAGTTATAATAGCAAAAATTATTCACTTCATTGACGAAAACAAAATTCTACCTAACGAACAATTTGGTTTTAGATCAGATCATAATGATTCTCACCCAGTTCTGAGAATAACTAGACATGTGAAAGCAAACTTCAAAATGAAAAGATCCACAGGACTTGTACTCCTCGATGTTCAATCTGCTTTTGACACAGTTTGGCATGATGCATTACTACACAAAATGGTCGTCTTTGGCTTTCCTACACCTAACACGTCTAATCCTAAACTTCTTGCGCGACCGTGAGTTCAGGGTGCATCTCGGATCTACCTGTTCCACAGAAAAGAGCATTATATATGGAGTACCTCAGGGCTCTGTTTTAGGTCCAATACTCTAAAACACATACATTGCTGATTTCCCAACCATACCAAATTGTTTTTCATCCATCTTTGCTGATGACATGGCTATAGTTAGTTCACACACAGACGGTACACATATGCACAAATCTACAAAATGGTCTTGATGTTCTTAATAGCTACTTACATAAATGGAAGATTAAGGTCAACCCAAACAAGACACAAGCTATGTTTTTTACACGCAAAAGACATCCACGTTTTCTACCAAGTACCAATCTGACCCTTGACAGCTGCGTCATCCCTTGGGCTGACCATGTCAAGTATCTTGGCATCATACTTGATAAAACTCTTACTTATTCCAAACATATATCTGCAATCTTAAACAAAACAAGCATATTAATCAAAACAATGTACCCATTTATAAATAGAAGATTAACCATGTTTTCTAAAGTTCTAGAACTTTTTTGCGTTAGGGCTGGGCATTGGCCGAAAACGTGTAATACGGTCTCGTCTTTTTCCCCGAAATCCCCTGCATAGACTAGTGTTCGCCCTTCCAATTTTTATAGCATGTGCCCTTAGTCTTTCAAGTCCTGTCACGAGGCCAACAAGAAGTTTCAGTTTGTCTTTGTTAAGCTTAATGAGTTTTTCAGATTCATGAGCATTGAGAGTTCCCCAAAACGCCTTTGTATGTCTGGCGATATGGGATGCATCCAGTTTTTCTTTGTGTCTCCTCGTTACCCATTCCATGGTTTCTTTTTTGATTTCATGGATGGATATGTTCAGGTTGAGCATTATTGGAGTGTTCTCATTTGCGCCTCTCCGCGCCAGCTTATTTGCTTTTTCATTACCTGGGATGCCTGAGAGTACCCCGGCACGTATATTAGGGTGACATCGTTTTGTCTCCCTAGCTCCGTTAACGTCCCTCTATCGTTTTGGATTTTACCTCGGCGTTAGTTATAGATTTGATGGACGGCTGGATATCCGTGCATATTGCAATCCTAGAGGATCTTACTCCCCGTTGTATTAGCTGTTTAGCTGCAATCTCTATCGCTGCGATTTCATATTAAATAACAGAAGAGGAGTCCCTCGTAAATGCATAGAGAGTTTCTTGTCAGACCGTTCAATCCGTGCAGTAATTGACGGAGTTACATCTGATTCCTACGAAATAAATACCGGTGTACCTCAGGGCTCAGTTCTTTTACCAACTTTATTTCTTCTTCTTATTAATGATCTTTTATTCCTTACTCTCAATCCTATCCATAGTTTCGCCGACGACAGCACCCTTGATTTCATGTACTCATTTGTTTGATTCTATAATGAATTCACGTGGAAATGCTACAGAAATCAATCGAGAACGTATGTTTAAATCATTAAACAAGGACATTTCTATGGTGCTTGGGGCAAAGTAAATCGTGTTTCGTTTAATTCATCAAAAACTCAATGCTGTTTAATGTCCCTAAAAAAATGCCCAGTTCATCCCCATCCCATTTCAGTCGATGGAGTTTAATATACCCAATTCGCCCTCCCTAAACATCTTGGGTATTCAGATATCCAGCAATTTTAGCTGGACTGATCATATATTTGCAATCGCCAAAAGTGCGATGAAATGCTTGGATTTTCTACAGAGATGTAAGAAATTTTCAACCCCATCTGACTTAGCGCTGATCTAATTCCCATAGTGGGCAGCGGCCGGATACACCGCATTGTCCGTGTTAGACAAAGTCTAGCGTAAAGCTATTAAATTTATTGGCGATTCCCCAATCTCTGAGGGCCTTGACTCTCTGTAGCATCGACGGAATGTCGGTTGTCTCTCACTCTTCTATCGCTATTTCCATGGCTATTGTTCTAACGAAATTGCTAGCCTGATTCCTTGTAGACAAGTGACAATGCGCGATACAAGATTTACAAGTTGCTCTCACCCCTATACTCTCCAGGTCAAATTTGGACGTAGCGTAAAATTTCGGGAATCTTTTCTAAGCAGAACAACACGAATGTGGAATAGTTTACCGTCTGCTGCTCTTCCCTCGTCATATGATCCCCAAGCTTTCAAACGGGGCGTACATCGACACCTCCTTCACTAAACCTCCTAACCCGTTTCCCTTACCTTTAATTCTTTCCTGCCAAGGTTGTGCTTTTTTTTTATACGATGTGGCCAAAGCCTAGGGGACAACCCTTTGATGCGTTTGATTTATATTGAGATTTTGGATTTTGGTTGATATTGGGACTTTGGGTGGTGCAATCAGAGGGTACACCAAACTCTCTGACGACTGAAGCCGCAGACCCGCCGTTAGCATGGTTTTGGCCGGAAGGGAATTAGGGAAAGGGAAGTGAGGAAACTTGAGTCTTCTTTTTGCATTGGTGCGAGCTAGACAACAGCCCGGAGACAGAGTGGATTATTTTAATTTCTTAACAAAAGCTCACAGGGAGACCTGGTCTCGAACCCAGGACCCGCTCAACGAATTGATCCAACTCCGCCATCCACATCATAGGGCATCCCCTGAGCTTTGGCAACATTATAAATAAAAAAAAAAACAAAAAAAACATTTTTTTCTCTATACGCTACTTGTGGTAAATATGGACCGAATGACATATTTTGAAGGTTTTAAAAGCGCGTAGTGGTAGAGAAATCCTCAACTCGGAGATCTGCTCTAGACTTTTAATAGAACTTTGAAAGTGAAGAGAATTCTAACTGATGTTAATTTGGCACTTTGCTCATACATCCTCTTCTATGGACATCTCAGCATATAATGTCCTGTGTAATAATTTCTACATGGTTTCGGACTATTTATTAAATAGGTATGGTGTGTCGCAGGCATAGGTTTACTAACGTTTAAAATTTCAAGTTCGATTGATATCTTAAACAATCATCGCATAATAAAATAAGTCTAAGCTATTAATAAGGTTGGTTCACTCTAGATTAATTCAATTAAAAAATAACATATATAATGCATATAACGTTGTTATACCTAACTAACTATATTTTCTTCAAACCTTACAAAGAAACTACAATTATTTATGCATTTTATTATTATTTACAGGTTTCTTCATTCCACAAAGAGTTATCCTAGCCCTGATGGGCTTCTTCGCTATCGTAAATGCATACACAATGAGAATATGCCTATCGGTTGCAATCACACAAATGGTAAAAAAGATTCACAAAAACAACACATATGATCAAGCAATATGTGAACCACTGGATTATGAAGATGATTCAGGCTCAAATGTAAGGACTCTTCAATTGTCTGATGTTATTCATAAATTTAACTATTTTTTATTAATTATAGTCAAACGGAGAGTTCGAATGGTCCGAAGGACTTCAAGGAGTTATCTTATCATCATTCTACTGGGGATATGTAATAACGCATTTGCCTGGTGGTATGTTGGCGGAAAAATTTGGAGGCAAATGGACGCTAAGTTTGGGAATTTTATCTACGGCCATTTTCACAATCTTGACACCGTACGCTATTATGGAGGGTGGATCGACAGCTTTAATTGTTGTTAGAGTTCTAATGGGTTTGGGTGAAGGAACCACTTTTCCTGCTCTCAGTGCATTGCTTGCTCAATGGACTCCGCTGAAAGAACGAAGCAAATTAGGATCTCTTGTGCTTGGAGGTGGACAGGTAAATTTTGTTTATTTTTTTAGTGCTTTTTAAGTGCTCCATGCCCGTATATAGTTTCTGTAAAGGCCTCTGTACACTTTAAAATAAAATTGCGCGAGTTGATTTCGAAAACAGAATTTCCTAATGTATACGGTTCAGAAAGTTGATTGCGCAAAAATCTGGAAATATTGCAATTGCTTGTAGCAAGAATTTTTGTCGCAAGTGTTGTCAAGAAAGCGCTTGTTTATGCAAAGTTATTGCAGTCTTCGAAATGAGTTAGAGATATTTTCGTCAATGCCCCTATTATTGCTGCAAGTATTGCACTAATGTGTAAACTTAAAAGAAAAATTGCACAAACTTGCTTGCGGCAACTGCAATATGTATACCACCGGATTATCAGGAGGATTCAGTCTCAAATGTTAATGACTCTTCAATTATCTGATATTATCCGTTAATTTCTTAATAATTTATTTATTTTTTATTAATTATAGTCAAACGGTGAATTCGCCTTCGCCATGGAGGGTGGAACCCCCTTCCCAGGTAGTGGAAAATTAATTTTTATCGCTGTTTTCAGTGCGGATTTCGAAGAAAGGAGATGTTACCACCCCCACCCCTTCTTACAGAGGGGTTCACTATCGGTGATGATTGTAATGGGAGTTGGAAGCAAACGATAATAATAATTTTATCAAATGAGAAACATGGTTTCAAGGTATTTTCTTAAACCGTTTTTTATTTCCTAACATGCATAACAAAAACCTCACTTGGACGCGATGATTAACCCTCCGTGAGAAGGGGTGAGGGTGGTAGCATTCCCAACACTTATCGGTAACCTGTTCTTCGAAATGCCCACTTAAAACAGCGAAACATTTTCCTTTTCCACCACTTGAGAGGATGGTTCCACTCTCGCTTTGGGAGGCTCCTGGCTGAACTTCCTACCCTCTTATCCTTCCTCTACATAAACTGCAAAACAAAATCCTACTCCGAACAAACTATACCCAAAAGACCAGCAGAAGGTGGTTGATTAGCCAACTTGGTATGGTTTCTCTTCTCCACGGTAAAAACGAATGGTGAAGGTAATTTTGTAGCTATTTCCATTTCATAATTTTTCGGTACTATATGGGATAGAAAAAGTGCTATAACTTGCGCAAATTAATTTTTAAGCCTTAAGTGCTTCTCCATAGAAATTTCTGAAAGTAATTGAAGGGGGGTTTGAGATATCAAGGGTGGATGGTTGCGTGTGGTAGGCGTGTACTCGAACTGAAATAATTTAATAATTTCAATATGAGCTCATTTTGCAGTAAAAGCGCTATACATGTTTTTCTAAAAGTGAGAAGCGGTATATCATTACCAGTTTATAAATTGTACGGACATTGTTGCAAGATAACAGACCAGCTTAGCCCAATATAATTTTTTTATAGTATAAAAGGTCAAACTTTGATGATAGAAATTGGCAAGACCGTAAAAGTGGAAGAAAAATTGTTTGACAAAAACTGTAACCAATGGAAAAATCTTTAGAACTATTCCATACCCATATCAATCCATAGTCACTAAAAACCTACTTTTGTAGTTGTGGCATCCGAAACACTGACTTATTGTAACGAATTTCACGGATGTCTGCGGAGGAAATTAACTATTGTTTCCTTCTCTTTAATTTTCCCTCAGCTGCGACAGCCTCTATTAAATGATATACGCAGTCTGGTTGCATGACTCCCCATGGTCCAGTGTCCCATGATTTCTGAGTCTGATCTAGCTATATCTCCTCTACGGGAGCTATGAATGAGGTCTCGGCTTTTACTCATGTTGTGGAACTAATCGCCCTGGATGGATAAGCTGGTTTCCTTGAAGTTTATCATGGATAAGTAGTATGACAGGACGGCACTTCCCAGAAAAAGGTATTATATGGTGGTACCGTGCACCGCCAGTTTGTCGGCCAGCTTATTCCCCTCTATGCCCCTGTAACATGAACCCAAAGTAGGCTGACTTCCAAGCGCTCACGCGGAAGAAAAATCTTCCCATGGCGCCGTCCCAACAGTCTAGAAGATATGGTAGCCGAGTGAAGAGCCTTAATGGCGGCCTAGCTTTCGGAAAAAATACTGACCCTTCGACTTGAACTTATTGTTTATTTCTCAGTCTGGCAAGCCTTTGGGATGGCGAGTACTTCAGCCTAAAAGAAGAAGATAAAATACCGGCAGCGACACCGCAGTTTGTTTTATATTGATCTCCTCCTATGGGGTGATGTAGTGAGGGGTGTGGCCAGTTCTCTTAGTAGCAGATCCAGAATGTTGCTATGACCATAAGGTTTGGCCCTCCAGTACCCTAATTCTGTAAGCCCGACTGTCCACACGACACAACATTTTTAATCAGAGGGTGAACCCTTTCATCAGGTAGTCATCGGTGAAGTAAGCGATGACGTGTCGGTCTACCAATCCGGGGGTTCTAGGTTCGAATACCATCGGAGGCAACCCATGATTGCTTTCTGCTGACAACAGATTACGATGGGGTTTGCAGAGAAAATGCCAATGGTTCGGAATACATTTTAATTATAGTCGTTGTCTCGAGTCGGTTGAAGTTCTTCTCCCATTGCATGCCTCACAAAAGGTAACGGGAACTAGAGAGAGAGAGATCAAATAGTAGTAAGTGCAGAAGTATCTAAAACAGCTGACAAGATCCGACGTACCACAGCAAAACAAATCCATAATATCATTTTTGGTTGTACTCCCCACCTCCTACCAAAAGTTTTCTTACATGCATAGAAAGCAACGAAGGCTTTTTTAACCCGCTCTTCTATGTTAAGTTTCCAGCTGAGTTTGGGATCAGGAATGATCCTGAAATATATCGCGTTTAGCTTAGGAGGATTAAATAACGTATCTTGGTTTTTGTGGTAAAAAGCATCAGTTCAGTTTTGCCCGGATTATCGCAAAATCCACAGCTTATCCATGGCACCTTCCAGAATTTTACTAATAAAGCACATAAAACCCCTAAAAATAATAACACTTGCAAAAACGAGCCATTTAAATGTCAAATAAAAAAGTTATAAGCCCTCTAAGATCTTTTTGCACAACTCACGCTTAGCGAGATATCGCCAAAAGCTTGTTGCACCCTTATTTTAAAAATGGGGGAGGGAGGCTGCGAACCCGCAAAGTGATCACTTCCGACCACGATCCCAACAAAAAAATCTCTGCCTAACCAAAATGTTTGACGAGCCATTTTTTTCGGACTGTTTGCCTGGACACACCTACAGTAGTGTAGTCAAAACATTCCAACAAAAAAGCGGTCTTTCGAGTCTAAGCGGTCTATTACTATCAGCTAGGTCTCGGCCCATAGTGCGATTCTTGCTGATAAGGTGATTCTTAAGAAAAATTCAATGTTACGAGTGAGATTCTATGGAACTGCAGTTACAAATCCAAATTGATCAGAAGTAGTTCTCTAAGCGTTCTGTTATTCCGTTTTTGTTCTAATGAAGACCTTTGCCGCTTTTTTTAACCTGAACTATCTTTGTTTTAAGAATAGTTTCAAAAAGTCTTCCTTTCTTCCAGGTTGGCACAATTTTAGGAACTGCCTTATCAGGCGTAATACTCCATTACTTTGACGGATGGAGCTCAGTCTTCTACTTCTTCGGCGGTATAGGTTTGGTTTGGTTTGTGATTTTCGTAAGTATAAAATTCATAGAATATTCCATTTCCATTATTACCCCTGTTTTACTCATCCACAGACATTTCTCTGCTACAGTGATCCAGAATCTCATCCGTTCATCACAGACGAAGAGAAAGATTATTTGAAAGCGGAAATCGGTAGTTTAGAGAGAGATAAGAACTTGCCGCCTGTTCCATGGAAAGCAATCTTTACAAGCGCTCCTATGCTGGCGTTAATATGTGCTCAAATTGGTCACGACTGGGGATTCTTTATTATGGTCACTGATCTGCCGAAATACATGTCAGGCGTACTATTGTTTCCTATTAAGGAAAACGGATTATACTCAGCATTGCCGTATGCTCTTATGTGGATAGTGTCAATTGCATCAGGATTCTTAGGAGACTATCTTATAACGAGGAATATTCTCGGAATTACAGCGTCAAGGAAGCTTTTCACAACAATTGGTATGTAATGATTACGGTTATCATTACAATCGTTCTAATTTTTTTCTTTTCGTATTTACAGCTGCCGTCGGACCTGCTATCTTTATTGTTGGAGCTTCTTATGCTGGATGTGATCGAATGCAGGTTGTTATCCTGTTCACCGTTGCCATGGGCTTAATGGGAACTTTCTATCCTGGAATGAAGGTAAACAATTTGGATTTGAGTCCGAACTATGCTGGAACACTAATGGCAATTGTAAACGGAATCGGTGCAGTAACTGGTATTTTAGCGCCGTTCCTTGTAGGAATTATGACACCAAATGTAAGAAACTATTAACGATTTAACACTGTTAACATGAAAACTTATTTCAATATTTTATTCTAGTCGAGCCTAACAGAATGGAGATTGGTATTCTGGATAGCATTCGGTATCTTTGTTCTGACTAGTATTATTTACCTGATTTGGGCCTCTGGAGAAGTTCAACCGTGGAACAATCCTCAGACTATGGGACAAAGGTCCGTAGAGAATGGACATTTGAATAAAAATTTGCAAAGAGAGGATCTGGTGACGCCAAGTATTAAACAATAATTTAAGTGTAGTTTTTTTACGTATTTATAAATTATTTTGTAATTAGGAAATTAGTTTAGAGATTTTAAAATTAAGCAAGTACATTACAAAGCTTGAGTTTGTGTTATTCGGTACCGTTCAATGGTGCCACGTCTGTGAAAATGCAGGAACTAGGATTTAGTGTAGGTTTAATGTTTTTGTTTTAATTTTATAAGAATCCCATCGTAAGATTATGAAAGCCAACTGCATAAATAGGGTATGTACAAAGAGTTAAAGTGTTATGTAGTATATGCAAGTTTTGTAAATAAAACTGTTAATTATATAAAGATTATGTTATTGAATTTACGAAAAGATGTATTTTCCCTTACCTGATTCCCTGATCCTGAGACTGCCAAATGAAACAACGGGCCCGAAAATAGGGAGCCCCAATCTCCGGGGGCTGTAATATATAGAAAACCTGACAAGAAGACATTGAGTTTTGCCTAATTTCCAGTTGATTTCCAATTCGCTCAAATTTGACTAAATCAGGTTTCCAATGCTGCGAAAAAAAGCCTATTCCTCGGTGTAAGATTAGAGTTCAAACTTAGAGGAATATAGAAAAGCGCATAATGAAAGCAAACGTGGCTATCTATGTGTGTAAGAGGACCTAATGTTCGTTGATTTTAAAAAGGCGTTTGATAGGGTTGAGGGCAAGTAGCTTTAAGCTAGCTTTAGGGCGGAGAAGCATCCTAGAAAAATTGTCACGTCCTACACAAGGGAAAACTGTCGGAGCCCTTCCAAGTGCCGAACGGAGTGTGACAAGGGTGCATACTGTCACCTTTGATTTTCCTGACTGTCATAAATTACGTATTGTGCAGCGACCTCGACGTCCTTACGCACCGGGACTATGCCGACGATGTATGTCTCCTATCCAACAAACAGAGTCATGTAGCCCAAATATCCGAAGTCCTAAGCAGTGTGTAAGAGCAATGCTGGCGCAATAAAAACATCTCCAGATGCACAAAACTTCGGATCGTCGATTCGAACGTTAAATTTGTTCTGTTTTACGGCTTTTTGACGCCCACAAGGGGTTAAAGGAATCAGAGAGAGAAGAGAACCTTCGGGGACGAATGTGGATTCAAACCCAGGGTGGTACATCCGATTTGCATCGCTATAGTCAGACTTATTCTTTGCTACGGCTCACTAGTCTAGCGGACAATTCTGGATAAGAGCTGTAACCTAGTGTCTTTGTAGTAGTACAAAGTGGGCGTAGGCCGACAGACAGGCAGCAGGTTATGCTGGATCTGTTGCCACTGTGCATATGCTGCAGAAATATGGCATCCACTAGCGCATATAGATTAAAGGCTGTGGTATCAGCATAACCCCCACCCCCACCCAGGCCCGTAGAGAAAAAATTCGGGCCCGGGGGGTACCATATACGGGCCCCCGCTTAAGGAATTTCGGAAGCAGGACTAAGCGTTTACGGGCCCATGTACAATCGAATGAGTGACTTTCTATCTAGTATATTACACTTTTTCGATCGTGAAACATTTTTTTATATATATATAATGAAAACGGAAAAATTTTTCTGTTGATGACTAAGATGACGGGCCCCCTTTTGAAAGCCCGAGCCCGGGGGTTTACCCCCTTCGCCCCCCCCCCCCCCCCCACTCGGCGGCCCTGCCCCCCCACCACAGCGAAGGAGAGGGTTAACCAGCAATCTAGCATTCTTCTGAAGTTAGATTGCATCGATAACAAGATGGGCGCGGATTACCGGGCCATATAAATAACCTTCAATAGGAGCTTCAGTACAAAGTTGCCTACTAGAAGGAAAAGGGATAGGAATAAATAGATAGATAGGCGTTAAAGGAGACGGAGTTGGATCAATTTCTTGAGCCGCACGGCGACCATGCCATGGGCCCCGGGTTCGAGACCAGATCACCCCGTAAGCTTTTATTAAGAAATTAAAATAATCCACTCCGCTTACGATAATTCCTCACTCCGCTTACGATAATTCCCTTCCGGCCAAAACCATGCTAACGCAACAAAGGGTTGTCCCCTAGGATTTGGTCACATCGTATAAAAAAGAAGAAAAATAAAGGTCACATAAGAAGGAAGCACCAAAGGATCATTTCAAGAAACTCCGAGGAGTGCAAGAAATCGGCGCTGTACTGCATCGATGCAGTGGATGTGAACGGTGAAGTAGGCAGTCCATACATGGGAGAAAGTCATAGCGGTAGACTTTCTGGCTTTTAACGGAAGGCAATTGCATAAAAACCAATCGTAAAACGCAGCCAAGGTAGATTTCAAGAGGCCACAGTCTGAGACGTGGGAAGAAAAATGTCGACATTGTCCACGTAACACAACATTTTACCACTAGATAGGAGGATCGAAACATCATTGATATACAGGATAGAGACCAAGAATACTACGGGTGCAGGTGACAAGGATTTGGTCGGAAAGAACTCTCCGGAATAGGACCCACTTTGTACGACCTGACACGACAGAAGACAACCAATTCACAAAGCAAGGAAAATCCCAGGACAAGTTATGGGCCAGAATTCCATGGTCAATCCTATCGAAACCCTTGCTGAAATCTGTAAATACACAGTCCACCTGTTTGCGTTATTCAATGGTCGGCAAAGAATAATTAAAGAAAGAAAGAAAATTAAGGACAAGCGTCACAGTTACGCTTCGGGTTAATAAACCTCCAGAACTGTTAAGAATCGCTACAAATCGCTTGGGTAGCTCTTATGTTAGACAGGAACTAGGTACGGAAATTCTGCAGCCGAGCGGAAAGCCGATGACAAACATCGCAGTAAAAGTTTTGTACGAAGCTTTTGGGAGGTTTGTTCCCTTTGCCCGGGTTAGAAGTAGAGTATCCGCTCTCCCCTGGTTTAATAGAGAATTAAAAACTCTCAGGAATAGGAAAAATAGACTCTGGAAAACGTACCTGCGTGTGGGCAGTGTGGACTCTAGTCGTGAATTTATTCTCTGCCACGAACATTTCATAAATCTTTCCCGTTCTCTATATGAAGAATACCTACTGATCCTAAGTGGCATCATATTCTCTGACCCCCGTGCATTTTTTGATTATGTCAATATGAAGAGAAGGGTAGATAACTATCCATCGACTATGGAATTCGGTTTAAGTTCCAGTAATGATTCTGAGTCTATTTGTAATTTATTTGCTGAATACTTTAGGGGCGCGTTTGAATCATCCGATTTTTATCCAGATAGTAATATACCCCCCGTACCTATTCCATCTATCGCGGAGGAGATCTTATACCAGCATATTTTGGATCTTCCGGATGGCTTGTGACCCTGACGGCGTTCCTGCTGTTGTCTTAAAGAACACTTCTTTATTATTATTCTTTCGGGGTTATTATGTCCTTTACTTTTACTCTTCCGGCGGTCTTTCTCGGTTGGCCGTTTCCCTGCACTCTGGAAGACATCATTTTTAATCTCTATTTTTAAGAGTGGCAATAGGAGAGAGATTGCTAACTATAGACTTATTGCTAAATTATCTTGCATTCCAAAACTCTTTGAACTAATGATCCAGTCTCAATTGTCTATTGGATGCAGGGGTTTAATCTCTAGCCAGCAGCACGGGTTCCTTCAGGGTAAATCAACGGTTTCTAACTTGTTAGAGTTTGTTTCTGGCAATGTGGGTGGATTTTTGGATGGTTGCCAGACTGACTGCAGCCTTTGATAAGCTGTCTCACCCTATTATCGTTTTCAAATTGGCCAGGTTAGGTTTCCCGGCCCCACTCATTGCATGGATTAAGTCGTATTATATTTATAATAGGACTTATATAGTGAGTTTTCGTGGCGTGCTCTCTGATGATTTTGTGTCTCCTTCTGGCGTTCTCCAAGGTAGTCATCTTGGTACCAAACTCCCAATCAAACCTGTGATTTATCCACCGATGGTCCAGGGAATTTCCTAGCCCTCACATAAGACTTCATCTTTATACATCCCATGTTAGACCACTGCTGGAGTAGGCTAGTCCGGTTTGTTCTCCGTTTTATGGATCTCACATTAAACGTATTGAATCTGTACAGTGTAGATTTGTGAGATCGGCCCTTCGTGCTCTGCCATGGAGTGACCCTCTTATTCTGCCTCCATATGATGATCGGTTGGGACTTCTAAAACTTGCTACTCTCGAGAAGCGTCGCTGGGTTGCTGATATAATTCAGCTTCTGCAGGGAAAGATTGACAGTGCGGAACTTTCTTCCAAAATATTACCTAGAGAACTATCCTACTCCCTTCGAAACCGTTCGAGCTTACAAATAGCTTTCTCGCGCACTAGTTACGGTATGTTCGAGCCAGTTAACCGCATTTTTCAGCACTATCGTGGACAAGTGAACATTAAGGAGGACGCTCTACAACTTGTAACCATTCTGTTGTACTCACTTGTTTTTTGTAAGGCGTAAGGTTTTGTGTGCTGGTTTGTGTATGTTTTGTATTGACTTGGCTTAAGCGTTCTTTGTTGCCTGTTCACCCCTGATTGTTGTGTTTGGGTGTGTTTTAGCTTTTGTTTGCTAATGATTTTATGCATGTTGGTGTGGGAGCCTCATCCACCTTAATGTTTTGTTATATTTTGGTGGGTAGATCAATTGATTCCTGGCTTCTGCCTGTCAAGTGCGCCTTCTGAGTTAGAAGGGTTAATTCTATAAAAAAAAACTACTCCAGGTAGACCTCGTGAAGCACAGAACCTCTTCCGAGTGAGGGGATCCCGAACTAACTCTACCAACATAGTTTCTTACATCTTTTTCAATCGTGCCATCTTGACGTTATTAGTAACGGCATACATACCTTTTACAATTGTCATAACCCCTCACTTTTAGATTTGTTTTTTACTGCTGATAAAAGTAGCGTTCTCTTTCATAATCAAATTAGTTCCCCAAGTACTTTTGATCACGATTTCATTTACATGTCGTACAATATTCCATTTTCTCCATCTCCTGCCAAGGTGAGCTTCCGCTCTTATGATAAAGTAGATATCCACAAACTTCTCGAAGAGGCGTCCACTCTTCCTTGGGATGATGTTCGTAATTATGCATCGGTCGATGAGCAATTGATATTGTTCTACGGTTTAGTGTCGCGTTTACATGACAAATTTGCGCCCTTGCGTGTGAAACGAATACCCTCAGATCGAATACCTTGGCATTCTCCAAAAATTGAATGTTTTATTGCTGAGAGAGAATATCTTTTCCGCAAGTACAAGGAATCAAAATTTGAACAATATCTTAGGCGATATAAGGTAGTTAGCAATAGGGTTCATCTCGAAATAAGAAAAGCTAAAAGAAAATACTTTAGCAGTTTATTAGATCCATCTCTTCCTCCGAAAAAACTATGGTCTAATTTGAGGAATAGTGGAGTTTGCAGTAGGGACTCGCCAACATGCGATTTGGGTCCCGGAGAATTAAATACCTATTTCACAGCACCACTTTCCCATACCACGTCGGAGATGTTCAGTAACACGGTTGAGCGTAATGAGTATCAGGATGGTTTCAGTTTTCGATGCGTGTCTCCTGATGAAATTATTGAAGCGTTTGCATCTATTAGATCGGATGCAACAGGCTCGGATGGCGTTGCCCGTCGATTTTTTAAAATGCTTCTGCCAGTTACTCTAGACAGTTTACTTTATATATTTAATTCTTGCCTCACTTATTCACAGTTTCCGAAAATTTGGAAGAATGTTGTTGTCTTACCCTTGGCTAAGTGCTCAGCTCCTGCAGATCTGTGTGATTATCGACCAATAAGTTTGCTGTGTTTTCTCGGAAAAGTTCTGGAAAAGCTATTATATCAACAAATCCTTCACTACATTAAGTCAGATAACCATTTATCAAAGTGGCAATCTGGCTTCCGTGCTGGTCATACCTGTGAAACTGCTCTGTTGAAAGTGTCCTCTGATATCCGCCAGTCGCTTGACAATGACCTAATGACAGCTTTGGTTCTCCTCGATTTCACAAAAGCCTATGATTCTGTGGGCCATAGTTTGGTTAAACCGAAACTCCAGAAAAATTTTAATTTTTCATCTTCTGCCACTAAAATTATTGGTGATTTCTTGTTTGGCCGTACTCAGCAGGTGTTGGTTGAGGGAAAGAGGTCAGGGATGGCCAATCTTGTTAGTGGAGTGCCTCAGGGTTCGATTCTTGGACCTCTTCTTTTTTGTTTATTCATTAATGATCTCCCTGATGTTATTGAAGATGTGAACATTCATCTGTATGCTGATGATGTTCAAATATATTTGTCCAGGCCCATTGGCCTAGTGGAGGATTGTATTTTTCGAGTCAACAATGACTTGAGAAATATTTCTTCGTGGGCGAGAAGTAATCGTCTCATATTAAACCCCCTTAAGTCACAATGTTTGTTTTTCTACAGAAATGATCTCGATTTGATTTGTGTTCCTGGTGTTCATCTCAATGGTCTAAGTGTACCTTATGTGAGCAAGGTGAAAAGTCTTGGAGTGTACTTTAGCAGTAAGATGGAGTGCTGTGATCATGTAAGTTATACCTTACAGAAAATTTATGGTGGACTACAGCAGCTTCGGCTGTCTGGAAGCTTATTTTCTATTGATCTTAAATTAAAACTTGTTAGGTTGTTGTTGATTCCCCATTTTACCTACTGTAGAACAATTTACCCAGAACTTGATGCTGAATGCAACCGTAGAATTAATGTCGCATTTAATGACTGTATCCGATTTGTTTATAGTTTGAGGTGGCACGATCACGTTTCTCACTATATAAGTTCTCTAATTGGGTGTCCAATAAAGACTTATATATCTCTATGAACACTTGCACTTTCTGCATTCATCCCGTCACGTAGGTCTCCGTATTCCTCCCAAGCGGTTTATCGTTAGGCAGCGTTCTTTTTTTTTGTTGTCATTTCTCGCCTATGGAATTCTCTTCCTGTTAATGTAAGGGGGACGAGCAGGACATCTGAGTTTAACGGCATGTTGAAGCGGTATTTTTTTATCGTGACTTTGGATTGGCTTTGCTGGGGCCGCAGTTTGCTATTCTCTCGTTGTACAGGGTTTTATAACTACTGATAAGGTATTTTTTTTATATAGAAATTTTCCTAGCTTTGTAGTATACTATAAAAAGATATTAATCTTGTGTATACTTGCCTAAATAAATTATTATTACTATTAAATAGGAATACACCGGATAAAACTGGCATAAAGAGCGTTGTATAAACCGCCCGAAGTAAGATCGTCTTCGCACTCTTCCAGCACGCGCGACCAATCACAAGAAACGAGCCAGTCATTGATGAACGAAAAGTTAGCCCGTTTAAAGTTGAAATAGTAATCGCAACCAAGGGTACAGGGTGATGACACGATTCAGGAATCAAGGGGGTCCGGCATCTGCTCATAATCGTACCGTCTGGGTCGGATGAACACACAAGATCCAAAAACCTACCCAAATCGTTAGCAGTATCATAGCACGGAACCAAGCCGGAAGGGGCAACAAAGTCCAGATAGGCACCCATGAAAATTGAAATCGTCAAAAATTCGTGGGCAAGGTTATAATTTAAAATTGCTTTTCCTGAACTAAGGAATTTTTTGAATTACTCGAAAACGATATTTAATATCAAAATTGTATAAAAGTACTTGTATCAGTATTATTTTGATATGATATGAAAGAAAATCGCTAGTCATAGACTGGCTAACTTGAAACTCACTATTGCCTCTATGCACTTGTGAAAACACATGCATAGGTAACCGGAAATTGTCATTTATAAAATTATAAGTAATATTGATGTCGTAAACAATAGCACACTTAAGATATAATTAATCGCTTCAATCTGCAACTGTAGAGTGTTATGGGGATGACGAATTTTCAATAGCTCCCGCAACAAAAATGTTATTATTTAGTTAGCAATATAATTAATTGACTAAATTCTGTAGAAACTTGGACAAAACTTGTTGCTTAACAAAATCAACAAAATTCTTCCACCGAAAATAATTGCTGCCGTAAATCATTATTATCACGTGCTGCCCCGAGTGCGCTGTAAATACTTTTTTGACATGTTCCATAAATCTCTGAATTCGCGGTAAAGTCCCTACCTTTAGCACAAGAAAAAAGTGAACTGATAAGGCCAAAACGAGGGCAATATACTTTTTGAGTAATTATAGTACGTCAACACTACAGTTTGATATTTCACAAGTAAAAGGAATTTAACTTAGTTCTTTAAATGGTAGATACACCAATTATTTATGATTTTAGTTTTACAGATTTTTAATTAATTACAGATTTTACTACAAAACAACAACAATTCCAATTCTTTATAAAAAGATGTCCAATTCTTCGAAAACTTGTATTGAGGAGTTCATCTGAAATAGAAACTTTAGATAATCTTCAGTAGAGTCATTAGGTTTTTTGGTTTGAGCATTTTAATGCTAATTTTATATGAAATCTAATTAATCAATGAACGCATGCGCATCATACGTCGAAGCTGTACGATCGTAATAAAAGGTGTTTTTTTCGTGATAGAACTTTCGACAGGTAAATTAAATGACAGCTCTGTTTTTTCTTTTTTAAAATGGCTGCCCATCCGGAAAGGAAGGGGCACTTAGGTCAGAGTGGCCCATTTTGATACCACAGTTGAGGCTATGCGCTCAACTCTATTAAAACCTTAAAAAAAGTATAAGAAGCTAATTAGAGCCCAAAAAATAGTTTTTAAAAAAAAAGTTGAACCGACTTCACAAAAAGCGCTAAAAAGCATAAAATAATTTTTAATTTTATATCTATTACGACATTTTGAAGTCGGTGCAAATCAAACAAACCAAACAACTACAACAAAAGTATTTAATCGTCCTTTCTTATGATCCCGTAAGCTGAAACGTTCAATTGTGGTTATGTAGTTGTTTTATTTGTTTAATTTGCACCGACTTCAAAATGTCGTAATAGATATAAAATTAAAAATTATTTTATGCTTTTTAGCGCTTTTTGTGAAGTCGGTTCAACTTTTTTTTTAAAAACTATTTTATTTTTCACTTTTTAGTGTCTTCTACTCTATACAACGAAGAAAGAACCATCCAAATCGGTCCACGCGTTAAAAGTTAATATTAACCCCCTACCTCACCCCCATTCCACTAAACTTTTTTTCTCATGGTATCAATCAAGGAACATACTCTACCGAACATAAAAGGAATCATCGAAATCGGTCCACGCATTACGAAGTTACTACCTCTCCCCGTCCCCCACCACCACCATAGGACCAAATTATTCTCCTATTAGCAATGGGGGATCACACTCTATACAACAGCAAAAGAACCATCTAAATCGAACCACGCGTTACAAAGTTAGGTTCCACCCCCCTTCTCCCACCTCCACCCCAGCAACATTTGTTTTCTCGTAGTATCAACCAAGGATCATATTCTAGCCAATAGAAAAATTATCCATTATCGGTCCACGCGTTACGAAGTTAGACTACCCCTCCCCCCCACCCACACCTTTCACCATAGAACCAAATTATTCTTCTATTAGCAATGGGGGATCATACTCAATACAACAGAACAAGAACCATCGAAATCGGACAACGCGTTACAAAGTTAGGTTCCACCCCCCCACAATCCCCCCAAAAAAAATTTTCACCTGGTATCAACCACGGAACATACTCTACCCAACAGAAAAAGAATTATTCAAATCGGTCCACGCGTTACAAAGTTAGTCTATCCCTCCCCCCCACCCTAGGCCAAATTTTTCTCCTAATTTTTTTCTCCTTTTAGCAATGGGGGATCATACTCTGTACAACAAAAAAATAATCATTCAAATCGGACCACGCGTTACAAAGTTAGGTTTCACCCCCACCCTACCAAAAATTTTTTTGACATGGTACCAATCGGTGAACATACTTTACCCAACAAAAAAGAATCATCAAAATCGGTTGACGCGTTACGAAGTTATGCCCGGTCAGACATAAAAAAAATAAAAATAAAAAAATAAAAATAAAAAAAAAATACGCGTCGAACTTAGAACCTCTTTGTTTTTGGGAAGTCGGTTAAAAATACTGCTAGATAGAGAACGAGACGACATGGTTTACAGCCCTGTTACGTGACTTCCTCCTCATTTTGGCAACCACTACAGAAATCATTAGATGGCGTGCCGAGTTTGTCAGCGTGTATGCCTGTAAAGTAATGACCCGAACTGAAAGCCGTGACAGCGCCTATTATCTTACGCCGGAGCGAGATTAGCTCTCTTGACTCTTTTAGGTCAAGGATCGGTCAGATCTGACGGGTAGTAAGGTAGGTGTGTTACCTTTGCCATCTATCATCTGTAATCTTAAGGAATACTTGTTTAGTTTCCTACTTGCTTGTGGCTAGCAGATTGCCAAGCTGGTGATATATGTCTGAGTCGAGGAGTAGAGTCCCAGCGGGAAATAATATAAGCGCTTCCTCAGTATAGTTAATTAGGAGCTCTTTTGAAGCTTTGTCGTTTTCTCGTAAGTACGCTATGACAAAAATTTCCTAGTAATTATGAATTTCTTGCATTTGATGAGAGTTTTTAACCAAATTCCCAAAAACAAAGAGGTTCTAAGTTCGACGCGTATGTTTTTTTTGTCTGACCGGGCATAACTTAACATTTGGGGGTGCAAGCTAACTTTGTAACGCGTGGTCCGATTTCGATGGTTCTTTTTCTGTTGTATAGAGTATGATCCCCCATTGCTAATAGGAGAATAATTTGGTCCTATGGTGAAAGGTGTGGGTGGGCGGAGGGGTAGTCTAACTTCTTAACGCGTGGACCGATTTGGATAATTCTTTTTCTATTGGGTAGAATATGATCTTTGGTTAATACTACGAGAAAACAAATGTTGCTGGGGTGGGACGAGGGGGGGGGGGGGGGGTGGAACCTAACTTTGTAACACGTGGACCGATTTGGATGGTTCTTTTGCTATTGTATAGAGTGTAATCACCCATTGCTAATAGAATATAGAATAATTTGGCCCATAGTGGGGGGTTAGGCGTGGGGAGGAGTAGTCTAACTTCGTAACGCGTGGACCGATTTGGATATTTCTTTTTCTTTTGGGTAGAGTATGCTCTCTGGTTGATACCACGAGAAAAAAACATTGTTGGTGTGGTTGGGGTGCGAGAAGGGTGGTGGAACCTAACTTTGTAACGCGTGTACCGATTTGGGTGGTTCTTTTGCTGTTGTATAGAGTGTGATCCCCCATTGCTAATAGGAGAATAATTTGGTCCTATGGCGGTGGTGGGAGAGGGGTAATAACTTCGTAACGCGTGGACCGATTTCGATGATTCCTTTTCTGTTCGGTAGAGTATGTTCCTTGATTGATACCATGAGAAAAAAAGTTTAGTGGAATGGGGGTGGGTAGGGGGTAAAATGTGAAAAATAAAATAGTTTGTTAAAAAAGAGTTGAACCGACTTCACAAAGAGCGCTAAAAAGTATAAAATAATTTTTAATTTTATATCTATTACGACATTTTGAAGTCGGGGCAAATTAAACAAATAAAACAACTACAGTACCACTATTGAAAATAATAAATAATACTACCTGAACGTTTGAGTTTACGGGATCATAAGAAATGACGATTAAATACTTTTGTTGTAGTTGTTTGGTTTGTTTGATTTGCACCGACTTCAAAGTGTCGTAATAGATATAAAATTAAAAATTATTTTATACTTTTTAGCGCTCTTTGCTCTTTTTTTAAAAAAACTATTTTATTTTTATAATTGAAGTGAGTGAATGGTTTAAAGTGCTTCAGTGAAAATAACATAATAATTAACATTATTATTAATTTCTTTGTAATATAACTTATCCCATTTATACGCAACCTTTACTAATTGAGTAACAACCAGAACCCCATTTTCCACAATTGATTTAAACTTATTGCTTCTCTTGCAAGGTGATCCGCCTTCTCGTTACCTTCAATGCCCCTCGTGCACTGGTACCCAGGCCAGCATGATGCTGTTGCCTGAACTAGTTCCTTGAGAGCAATAAGGCAGTCCCAGACGATTCTAGACTCATAGGTGTAGGACCCCAGAGCCTTGAGTGCCGCCTGACTGTCAGACATTATGTATATCTTAACACCGCGTATACCTCTATTAGTAATTTCACGTGCGCAGAGTTCGATGGCATGTTTCTCTGCTTGAAAAATGGTTGGTGCAGAACCGAGCGATTTGTACAGCCTTATTCTTGGTCCGTAGAACCCGATGCCCGTTATATCTTCCATCTTGGATCCATCCGTGTACCAAACCAGAGATCCCTTTTCACAGATATGTCTATTGTTGAGCCAATAATCTCTATTCTCAAGGATCAGCTTGAATGGTATAACAAAGTTGTGCCTTTTCGGCATGGCATCTGAGATTAAGTTGATCACCGGATCATCCTTGAATTTTTCAAGAATTTTCCTGTGACCAGTCAGATTGCCTGCTGAGAGGAGTTTGGTGCCAAGCAGTAGGTGTAAGGGGAGGAGGTCTAGTAGAGCCTCCATAGCTGCCATGAAGCATGTGCACATGGCACTTGTAACTCCTAGACATGCTGACCTCTGCAGTTTTTGCAGTGTGGACTGCGCTGACTTTTGTTCTGCTTTTGGTCACCACACGAGAACCGCATAGATGACCACGGGTCTTATAATAGCTTAATATCCCCAAAGGGCCATTTTAGGCCTTAGACCTCAAGTTTTGTCAAAGAGTCTTCGGCAGTCATAGCCTTTCCTGTGACTGTATTGAGATGAGGATGCCATGTGAGTCTTTGATCTAGAATCACTCCTAGACCTCACTTGTGAATTGTATCCGTGTTCCTTCAAGAATAGGAGCCTCTAATCCTAGTTGCCTTTTTCTTGTGAAGGGTACGATGGCTGTTTTGCTAGGGTTGACTTTGAGCCGGTCCCTAGTACACCAGAATTGTACCATATTATTTATTTATTATTTAATTCTTCAGCATTGTACCACAAGACCATTGCCCTTATTAACTAGTACAAGTTTAGTTGAAATTATACATTTAATAGATGATATTCTTGAGCTCAAGCCTATAATTTATGACTAATAAATTAAATTATGTGTTGTAAAATAGATTGGTTAATATATGTAGTACATAAGATTTAGCAATTATTCTTCATATACTCAAATAACTTGAAAGAAAATTCCGTAAACGTATTCGACTCTAGCGATAATCTCAGTGCAGCTGGTAATTGATTCCACATTCTAATGGAATCGGCGAAGAACTGACGCTCAATTACTAGACAAGAGAATGTAGGCTGGATTAATGTTATACTTCTAGTTGATCGTGCAAAAATTAAGCAATTGTACATATAATGCGGTTTACGAAACTTAATAATTTTAGCTAAAATTAAAATCACTCAATAGTTAAGGTAGGTATCCAATTTACATTCTAAAATAGAAGCAACATATGGTGAGACCTGATCGAAGCGACGAAGTCCATATATGTAACGTCTAGTTGAATTAAAAGCAACCGATAGCTTCCTGAAAGGTGCGCTATCAAGTTTGGGGAAAAGTTCACATCCATAAGCTATTATACCTATAGGTAAGCAGAAGTTATCTGATCAGATACAGCCTTGTAGGAGTTGGTGTGAACTCACTTGTCATCCATAGTGAACGAAGGCCTAAATAAATCCTTCCAATAACCTATAGATAGAGTTCGATTTAACACTATACCCAGGCTCCGAACAGATTCCACAAACGGCAAGGGAACTCCATTTAAGAGAAGAGGTGAGAGAGTGGAAATATTCCATATGTATTTATATATTGCGAGACATTTGGATTTATCAGGATTTAAATGTAATCTGTTAATGGTTGCCCACTGCACATCATCTGCATAAAGATGTAATCTGCAATGACTAACGCAAGTGAATATATCATTAATGAATAGAGAGAATAGTAGAGGTCCAAGAATGGAGCCTTGCGGAACACCAGCGTTCACTTGTAATCGTGTAGATATTATTCCATTACTTTTGACTGATTATTGTCTATCCCTTCAGTAGTTTATCATTAATTTCGTTGCACAATATGCAAAATTAAAATGATTGACAAGCTTTTTGCAGAGAATACAGTTGTCTACTGTATCGAAAGCTTTCGAAAAATCTAGTCAAGTTAAAATGGAGAAATTATCCTTATCCATTTCAACACGTATATCCTCAGTAATCTTCAGCAATGCTGTAGTGTAGCTATGTGCAGCTCATGTGAGTTAAGTAATTCGTGACACGATATATAATGGGACATCTGACTAGCTATGAGTTTTTCCAATATTTTTGGTCAGTAACTGAGGATACTTATAGGTCTAAATTCAGAAGAATTTTTTTAAACGGGAATAACAATGGAAAACTTCCAAAGAGATGGAAAGGTAGACGTCATGAAGTACGTGTTGAACAAATGAGTAAGTGGAGAAATGAGGTATGGTAATATCATTTTGACAAATCTAGGGTTTACTGCATCAAAGCCTGTTGAGTTGGATCTTATGCATCTTACAGCATCAAGTACTCCGGCAGTTGATACTCTTAAAAAGCTGAATTGTTCATAACAGAAAGATGGCCTAGAATTACAGATGTATGAAAGATGATCAAGACTCAAACCATTCGAAGATGTAACATGTGCCAGAAAATCCTTATTTAATTCCTCAGGGTCGATTTCGTGATTCTCTTTTAAGTTTTTTGAAGGAACAATGCCAATATTTCTTAAATTTTTCCAAAACTTTCCACTAGTTAACCCAGGATTTAGAAAAGAAGAAAAATATCTACGTTTAGCTTGTTTTATGGCACAGGTCGTCTTATTTCTTAGTTCCCGGTATTAAACCCACAACATC
Organism: Leptarthrus brevirostris; assembly: GCA_964036015.1. NCBI lineage: Eukaryota > Metazoa > Arthropoda > Insecta > Diptera > Asilidae > Leptarthrus > Leptarthrus brevirostris. The sequence goes on along the minus strand of OZ038375.1, from coordinate 19,197,233 downwards.
GAGATTCTATATCGTTTTCACCTGGCATGAGCTCTATTACGCATATTAATAAGACGTCGAATTTTTCCCGTAAACCATGTCTGGACAGGATCAACAACAGTTCTTGTCAGATATGGATTCTGCTAAAACATGTACCAAAAATCCAAGGTGTCAATAACCTTCGAAGGGAAGACATTGCAAGCAGAATCAAGTAAAGGCCGCGAAAATGTTAATCAATTATTTGCGCTTTTATTATCACATAGTTCTCCGGCAGCACCTTGAACGTAACAGTTGTAAAGTTGTAATAAAGTCATTCAATTTTGCATCTTTTCTTTTCTTTTTGGATCTATTGTTCCAACCGATATCAATCAGGTTAATTACTTTGCCGCGGCAATTCAATAACCTAAGTTCATTGAGATGTTCGATGACAATGGAATGAAAAGATACAAGACATTTTTAAAGATTAAATTGTTATCAATCGATCGAATTTTTGAAATTTGCACTGAAGTGTTTACCTTATCTATCGTCATTGTGGTAGCACATGCCTACATGCCTTGTGGTAAATTAAATAGGTTAAAAGCGTGCGTAAGCTTTTAGAATGATATCCTATAAATTTGGAGGTGACTAAATTTTCAGCACCGCCACTTTCTTTGTTTTTTTTAATAGGTTGATTGAATGGAAAGATAACCACGCCATGGTTCCAGTGTTCGATTCTCGGTCTCTCGTAAGTTTTTAATAAGAAATAAAAAGAAAAAATGCACCCCGTCTCTGGGATTTTGTTTAGCTCGCAGCAATACAAAAACAAGACATTCATTCCCTTATTCCTCTTACCATAATTCTCTTCCGAACAAATCCATGCTACACGCATTAGATATAGGGCTTTCCGCTGCGCTTCGACTATATCATTAAAACAAAATTGTTTTTAAAAAGATGTATTATTAAAGTAAATAAAAATCGAATTTATATAATAAATAATTCGCGAAAATCGCTTTTTTTGGTATCCATGACTAGGTTTATTCCCTTAAGGTGTTGGCGCAACTTGAACCACTGATCCGGTACACAGTTGTAAGTTTTTTCTCTAGGTAGAAATAGTTTTAGTTTTAGTAGATAAATTTGGTCGATTTTGGGGTGCCGATTAAAAGTCAAAAATGCGATGTCGAAATCGTTAAGCGAAGTTTACTGGTTCAGACCCCGTCTTCTATCCTTTTGCCCTACTCGTACACGCTCTTTTTTACGGCGAAGTATGTCTGCCAGGATTCTTCTTTGGTCTCATGCCCTGAACCAGTGATGTCCAAACCTATGCCCGCGGGCAAATGAGCTTTTGAGGTTTTAAATTCATATATGCAGTTGTTTATCTGTATTCGGTTTCATGTTTTTGCATTTTTTAATTGTTAACGCATACAAAACATACAAAAGTTAAAAAAAATCGTCATATTTAAATAGTTTTGTAAGCTATTATGCAATGTCTTAAAATATACAATCTTTTGCAAACATTTTAAGGATCTAAATTAAAGAAACAGTACGAATTGCTTTTAAAGCTTTTAAGCATTCCTCACATTAAGTAGTGTGAGTTTGGCCATCACTGCCCTGAACTATAGTGTGCGGAGAGGACGTCTGTCCTATCTCAGCGCTCCTCTCTCGGGAGCCGATCTCTGGCACTCACAGAAAGTGGACTCTGAGGTTTCAGGTAACGCCCTACATATGTCCGGGCCCCTGACGGGCATTCCTTTATTGTGGGCATCAGGTCAGTAAAGTTTCTTATTGGGGATTTTAAATAAAAATAGTTTAAAAGACAGTTTATTCGTAATAAAAATGAATTACCCTATATCAATTTATCAATTAATTTATATCAACCTATTTAAAACGAAGAAGTGGAAGTGATCACCATTTTATAATAGGGACTATTCGCCTTAAAATCGCCACTACCAGAAACGTTTAACATAACGTCATAAACGGTAGACGGTTTAATGTACATCTTTTGCGGTACAGTACCAAAAGATTGGTATACTTACATAGAAAAATTTCAGCATAATCTGAACCAAAAGAGCGTTTCTGAAGAGACAGAGGAATGTGGAGTGCAACAAAGGGTGCTTTATTAACAGCAGCGCAGGACAGCATCGGTTACGTCCAAAGAAGCCGGCAGCAGTGGATTTCGGACGCAACTTGGCAGAAAATAGAACGCAGAAGAGCCACTAAATACAGCGTGAACTCCACAGGTGATTCAGAACGACAAATAGAACAGGAGTACTCCCAATTACATCGGGAGGCAAAAAGGTGCGTCCGACGGGAAAAAAGGCTATAGATAAACGAGCTCGCAGAAAAAGCGAAAAAGGCGGCAAACACAGGCACCAGTAAGGTGCTGAACCAAATAACTAAACAGCTCTCGGGAAAGCACTCTACTAAAAAACATGCCGTAAAGAGTGCAGATGGAAGGGTGCTCTGCAACAACGAGAAGCAACTCCAGAGATGAAGAAAACATTTTCTTAGCGTCCTTAATGGTTCCTTTATTCAGGAACCTGAAAGAAATATGGAAAATGCGCAGCCTATAAGAATTAACACCCGCGTTCCATCTAAGACAGAAATAATAACTGCAATTCATGCAATGGTCAATGGTAAAACAGCTGGAAAAGATGGAATCCCGCCAGAATTGTTGAAAGCCGATTCAAGCCTCGCAGCAGACGCACTAGACCCAATCCTGGAGACAGCATGGATCACCTGCATCTTTCCAGAGGATTGGACGGAAGTTATTATAGTCAAAATACCGAAAAAAGCTGACCTAACGATATGCGATAACTGGAGAGGCATCTGCCTATTATCTACTGTGGGAAAAGTCCTGTCCCACATTATACTATCAAGGATAAAAGAGGCAGTAGATCGAACCATCAGAAGGCAGCAGGCTGGATTCAGAAAAAGTCGCTCCTGTATAGATCACATTAACACCTTGAGGATCATTGTGGAGCAATCTACTGAACTACGATCCAACCTCTACCTTGACCTCGTAGACTACGAAAAGGTGGTTGACTCGATATATAGGGGTTTTATCTGGCAGGCTTTGCGGAAATAATAGAATTAATAAAGGCCTTATACAGCAATTCCAAATGCAGGGTTCTCCAAAGCTGTGCGAAAGCTTTGAAGAGAGCTCCGGTGTTCGACAAGGATGTTTACTTTCGCCACTACTTTTTCTCATAGTAATAAACGACATCCTTGTCAGCGGTCTCGATAGAAGAGCATATGGCATACAATGGGGACTGCTAGATCGCCTCAAAGACCTCGACTACGTAGATGATATATGTTTGCTGGCCCATCGACACCAGGACCTAAACAACATGATACAAAATTTAACAACAGAAAGTAGTTCGATAGGCTTGAGGCTAAATCCGACAAAAACTAAAGAAATGCGGATAACTGTGAGCACCACTTCACGCACGGCGCTAGATAGCCAAGACGTGTAGTTTGTCGATCAATTCTGTTACCTCGGTAGTGTCATTTCCGAAGATATTGGAGCAGAAGAAGATGTGAGTTCCCGAATAAATAGGGCGAGAGGCGCGTACTCACAACTGTTCCGAATATGGAAATCAACGGTTATCTCAGTTAAAACTAAATTACGTTCGTTTGTACGGTTGCGAACCCTGCTAGCAGAGGCCGCTGTAACTGGGATATCCTGGACGGAACTGAAAGCAGAAATAGAGTCCGTTGGAGGCAACTGTTGCCACCCTATGGCCCACGAGGGATTAAAGGAGACTGGAAAGGGTAAGGTAAATCGAATATGTTTCTCTTTTTCATTAATTAGCTGGTTTGTTTGCATTGAGGATTTTGGAGATCACGGCTTGCCATATGAGGGTATTATCATAATAACCATAACATTTTATTCTAGGACCCTCTTTCAAATTCCCATAAGTAGTGGCACGCCGATGGCGCAATTTGGTACAGGTACAAGTAGAAGTACGCGCAACCACACAGGAGCTGAGTTAGGGAGTAATCTACTTTTCAATGCTCTCTGACTACCCAGGAGCCTAGGTCGTTGATGGTCGCCGTCCATCGTCCCTGCTCTTCTCGCTCTACATTTAATTCAACCTGTTCAGATTGTAGATTCTTTCCGCTCGGCGGAAACCGTTGTCTTGGCCATTTCTTGCCCTTTGAGCAAGTTGATAGGGGTGACCCCTGCGATCAACAGGACACCTGGGTTGGAGACGGTGCGGAATGCTGAGTCCGCTTTCACAGTCTCTCCCGGTACAACTGCTTATTTAGGGCTTTCGCGCATACTTCTACAGTATAAAGCTGAGTCGTTTGCTCTGCTGACATCAGGATGCGACATTTACTCAAGCTTGGCCATCAGCCTTCTCAGCGATGAGTTGCCCCTTGCTGCTCTGTCTACCGTTTCCTTTATCTGCTAGAAAAAATTACATCTTGGTGTCAATCTTTACGCCGAGATATCTCACTGCTAATTTTATCAGTATGATCTTCTCGGTACTGAGATAACTGCAGTAACATCATTCGCATATCCGACCAGTTGCGTTTCTTCTGGCGATTTGATTCGTAGCAGACTGTCATTGCTTGCGTTTTAGAGATGTGGTCCTAGAATCAATCCCCGCGCTTCCCCCGACGTGCACAATCATACCATATGATCATTCAACAAGACATGAGCGTTATCACTAAACAAAATCTTGTGACAAACAACTGCAATTGTTTCTGAGCCCAATCAGTACGGGAAACAGATGTATCTTGTCGGATGTAAACCAAGATCTCGAAGAAAAATGTTTAACATGGTGGGCGGACAAAACCCTATTTGTTGAGAATCCAACCAGGGCAGAAGATAGACAGTCAGCTAAGTCCTCTTGACACGAAGGGCCTACGAAACATCCACTTCAACAAGATATCCGAGAACCTACCAACCAATAATCATCACCATATTCATCATTATTTTGTATTATTTTTGTTGCGAAGTGCGACACTGTTTGGCAATAGTACCAAGCGTGCATAAAGCAGTTTACCTTCCTTTTACAAAAAAAGTCATCTGACTCACGACGAAAATCCGACTCTGTCTCTCCGTCTACAAAAACAAGGTTTGTTTTTTATTATTTATTTTTAAGTATATAAAAACAAAATATACCGAAAATATGCTAATTTAAGACAAATTTGGCTATATTGTGTTCTAGCTTCAAATCAGGCAGTACCCCATTATATTCAAATATTTGTCTACGCTAACATTGAGATAGAGATCTATAACTTTTATCGATTTTGATATCAGACCCCTCAGGCGGAATTATACTCTTCAAATGTACGATAACTTTTGACGCAGATCAAACGATTTCGTTGGCTTATTTATTTTAGCAACAACAACTGATTTTCGATAACTGGCAGTTCCTAATTAATACAAAAAAATATTTTTATTAAATTTTATTAATTTAATATGATATGGTTTTTAAAGAATTTGAAGTTAGTTTCTGAAGTAGCTGTCCTGAGTGGGAAAGAGTTCCTAACCATTTGGTTTCCTATCAGTAGCACGAAATGTGTTAACAGAGAAGTTTCGTATATTTTTCTGTTTGATAACGATACATTCCAGTCGAGTGAAATCGACTCAGCTTCCATAATAGAGTACAATTACATCAATCCGAACCTTTTATAGTTTTCTTATTATTTCATACTTTTAAAATGATTGATGCAAGACAGAACAGATGGAATAGAGGCCATGAGAGAAATATTTGGAAATGACTGTCTCAACGTACTAGAGGAGTTAGGGTTAAGGTCAAAAATTCAGAAGCTTCAGTAGCTGTATGTCAGCGAGCATCAGGTAGTGATAAGGAACAAATAACAACTAAAAAAATGCGCGTTTTGTCAATGGATTATGTAATAAGATAATATTTCCAAACTTTTTTTCTTTTGAATATGATATAGTAATACTGATGGAGACTTCTATTGATAAAGAACAGAGTAACAGATTTGACAATTTTTTTTGGAAATGCAAAACATTATGGATTTTTGCTGAAAAACAAAGTAAATATGGTAGAGCGAGTGGCGGATGTTTAATTGCATATAAAAAGTACCTAAACTGTTGTGAATTCCAGACAATCAACCAAATGCCGATCATAAAAGTTAAAATAAACCGTGAAGCTATTCATATCATACCGACTTTTTTTTTTTATATATATATGATGATGCCAAAGCTCAGGGGATGCCCTATGATGCTTAAGCACAGCCTTGGCAGGAAAGGAATTAAGGATGAGGGAAATGGGTTAGGAGGTTGAGTGAAGGAGGTGTCGATGTCCGCCCCGTTTGAAAGTTTCAGGCTCATAAGACGAGGGAAAAACAGAAGATGGTACACTGTTCCACATTCGTGTTGTTCTGCTTAGAAAAGATTCCCGAAATTTGACGGTACGTCCAAATTTGACCTGGAGAGTATAGGGGTCGAAGCGATTTGTAGATCTTGTATGACGCGTTGTCATGTGTCTACAAGGAATCAGGCTAGCAATTTCGTTAGAACAATGGCCATGGAAGTAACGATAGAAGAGTGAGAGACAACCGACATTCCGTCGATGCTCCAGAGAGTCAAGGCCCTCAGAGATTGAGGCCTTACGCTGGACTTTGTCTAACGTGGACAGTGCGGTGTCTCCGGCCCCTGTCCAAATATGGGAATTATATTCAAGTCTAGGCCTAATGTGGGACTTGTAGATCAGCGCTAAGTCAGGTGGGGTGAAATATTTCTTACATCTCTGTAGAAAACCCAAACATTTCATCGCACTTTTTTGCAAATATATGATCAGTCCAAATGTCGTTGTTTAATGATCTAAACACGCGTTCCCGATTGACTTCTGTAGCATTTCTACGTGAATTCATTACAGAATCAAATGAGTACGCGAAATCAAGGGTGCTGTCGTCGGCGAAACTATGAATAGGATTGAGAGTAAGGGATAAGAGATCATTAATAAAAAGAAGAAATAAGGTTGGTGAAAGAACTGAACCCTGAGATACACCGGCATTTATTTCGTAGGAATCAGAGGTAACTCCGTCAATTACTACACGAATAGAACGGCCTGACAAAAAACTCGCTGTCCATTTAACGAGGGTAGGGTGCAGACCAAATGTTTGAAGTTTAGGTAAAAGGGCAGCATGCCAGACTCTATCAAAAGCCTTTGAAATATCAAGAGCGACGATTTCGGACTCACCAAAATTGTGAAGACAATGATTCCAACGTTCCGTTAGAACCGTTAGTAAGTCTCCGGTTGAGCGGCCAGTGCGGAAACCGTACTGGCAATCGTTGATAAGATTGTTATTTTCTAGATATTTCAACAACTGAGAGTTGATGAGTGATTCAAAAAGTTTAGATATGATCGAAGTTAGTGCAATTGGTCTGTAGTTAGATGGGTCGCATGCCTCTCCTTTTTTATGTATCGGCTGGACATGAGCAAGTTTCCATACACTTGGAAACATTCCTGTTGAATATGACAGGTGAAAAGTTTGCGCAGAGATTTAGCCAAAGCAGAGGCGCAGCATTTTCAAACAAGGGGCGAGAAACCATCAGGTCCAGTAGCTTTGGACACGTCCAGTTTTGAAAGTACTCTAAAAACTTCCCGAGTGCGAAAGTGTAGCGGCTTTGGCCTACTAGTACACTGTGTTGGAGATGGAAGTGGCTGCGATGAAGGTGGTAAGTACGAATTAGCAGAATAATTAGCAGCAAACAGATTGGCCTTGTCGAATGAGTCAGTAAAAACATTCCCATTATAAATGAGTGGTGGTGTTGACGAACAGCTGAAATTGTTCTTTACGGTTTTTACTAGTGACCAGAAGCCCTTACTACCCTTTTGTGTAGAAAATACCTTCCGTCTGATGTTGTGGTCGAAATTGAACTTTGCACGACTAATTGCTGAATTGCAAATATATAGATACGTCTCAATTCCTCTGAAGGGCAGAATTTATATGCCTGGAAGGCTGCTTCCGTATTTTTGATGGCTGCGAAACAGTCATTATTGAACCAATTGATGTTAGTTTGTTTAATGTTCTTGAAGCTATGAGGAATAAAGCGATGCATTCCAAACCAAAGGATGTTTAAGATATAATCGGTGCATTTGTTAACGTCTCTCACAGAAAAGCAATCGGACCAATCCAGCTCTCTGAGATACTTATTACGTCCCGCCCAATCAGAATTTTTATAATGCCACACTAATCTTTTGGTGGAATTTAGGTTAGTGGCTCTCAGAGAGGAGATGGAGAATTGGGTGGAGATAAGGCAATGGTCAGAATTACCCAAGGGAGCAGTTACCGAAACCGAGTATTTTTCTGGGCTTACCTAAACTGCAATAAATGGGAACAGGATTTTAAAGTATTAAAAGATTATATGAGGGAAAGCGGGCAGGTAAATTTTGTAATAATAGGAGATATGAATACACGGGTAGGAAACGAACAGAATGTAGATGAAAAGCTTTTGTCACCTTACATAAATATAAGGCAGTATAGGCGATCAAGGGATGGAAAAGTGAACACACACGGAGGCGGAGTGGATTATTTTAATTTCTTAATAAAAGCTCACGGGGTCATCTGGTGTCGAACTCGGGACCCACGGCATGTTGGTCTTGCCGCTCAACGTATTGATCCAATTCCGTCCAACCTATATAGAAGAAATAACTCGCAAACGACACATAAGCTTTATCTGAATGCTAACAAGTATTATAAACAGGTTTGCCGACAAGCGCGTACATGGTATTATAACTCAATCGGGCAAAGATTAGTACACGTAAATGATAGTAAAGAATGGTGGACAATAGTTAGAGAACTAAAGCAACATAAGTTTATGTGTGGACAAAACATTTCTATGAATGATTTTGTTGATCATTTGAATTGTTGATTGTTGATGAAGACCCATTCATACAAGACGAGATTCTAGACATACCCATCACTTTGGAAGAAATGCAGACTGTCTTAATGAAAGCTAAGGATAGCAAAGCCCCAGGTTTAGACCGGATACCTGTGGAATTTTATTAGAATTACACATATGAATTTCAAAGCTTAGTTATTCAGTGTATATATAACAGCATAGATTGGATTAAGATAAAAGTAGAAATAGTAAAACTGTTTGAAAATATCACAAAGTAACAATTCATAGCTCAGGCGAGGGACTCGAGATATCATGATTCATACAGCGTGCTGACGTATGAGAGGACTAATAGGTACTTTGGAGATGAGTTTACAGTGGATATTATAAAAACAATATTCGAAACGAGGGGAGGTCTACTAGATCTCAATGCTAGATCATGGAAAAAGAACACATGCGGTCTATGCTCAATGTGTAATAGGGAATTTGGTTCAAGCTTGATAGAAGAGACTGAATATAGGGCTTTTATCACGGTAAAAATTGGTTGAATTTATATAATTATATTAAGGAAGCATATGAATTTCGAAAATTTTTAGTTCAAGAATACAACTGCTAAGGGAAAACTAAGTAAAAAGGTAATAAGACGAAAAAGAAGCAAAAATCAAAATTGAATTAATAAAAATGTAAGAATAAAAATAAGTATGATGACAGTAAATTTCACGCATAAATAAATATAGTAAAAATTATGAAATTGTAATTATTTATAATATTGAATTTAATTTGAATTATTTTCTTGTATGATGAGTATATAGGTATGCCAACTGACAGACGGCTAGAGAGCCATTGTCTTTATGTTTAGGACAGAAGAAAAATGTAGCAAGATTATATATATATTTGGGCAACACGTTGGAATCGTAGAACTGGGAGGATGATAGGAGCAGTTTTCAGACGTCAATGACTCTGCAGACTGGTCCCGCGGGACTCTAACCGGTTTGAAATTTTTGTGCGTTCGTTTAGAACATGTTTGGATGTGTGCTCCCGGCTCTACGGAGAACACTCAGACAATCATGTTCTTGTTTAAGTTTCTTCACGGTTTCGGTTATTTTTGTTTAGTGCTTTTCAAAATTTTTGAGAACTTTTCTTAGAGCTGGCACTCGCTTGGAGGCATTTTAAAATTTCTTGTATTTTCTTTTTTAAAGGTTTTTTACTATATTTTTTTTTTTGCCTTCAAGTTTTAGAGTCGTTTTTACGAAACATTTTTAGAGTAACGTACCGTGTCATTTCTTATGTTCTTTTTGATCGTTAACTATTGTGTCTTTTTGTTTTGAATATTGTACATTTTTTAGGGTAGCTATAAAGTTGTGTAGGATTTTTTGTTTATAACGATTTTGCCAAATAAAGTGCCATTATACATAAAAAAAATTTATATTTTAATAATTAATTTAATACTTATGAAAAATTATGGTTTTGTTCTCTTTTTATAAAAGTGGGGTCCAAGTTTTAAAAGTTGGAAACCACAGCCCCAGGGCTACGTGGTCTCCCAAATTGAGATCTGAATTAATTCGTAAATCTTAATTTGACTGACACAATTTCTATAAAAAATTCTCACACCTGTTACCATTATTGGTCTAATCTCATTGTCCGTGCATATTTTTTCAAATAATTAACACACAAAATCAAATTTGTTGGTAAACGCAAATGGATTGGCATGTAGGCGATATGTTTGCACGTACGATCTTCAAAATAAGCAATAAATACACAAATAATCTTCAAACATGGCATTTGCTAAAAACATTGAAAATAGTATCTTGTCTAGTCGAGAAGACCTTCGTTGATAAGTGCAGCAAGCAAAGAATGCATTTTTCTGCGATTTTTTAAATTCTTTAGCGTCATACCGGAAGAGAATAAAATTGAAAGATACAATTACGAGTATTATCTAAATCGAATCTTCTCGTTTAAGCATCATGGTTCAATAAATCATTCTTCCCGGATCAAGACATTTTGTTCTTCGCCAAACAACGTTAGCATTGACCCTCTCGAAATATTTATTGTGGTCATTCGTCCAAAATACTAATTTAGCGGGCAATAAAGACAAAACTCTTTCCAGATGACTAAGATCATCTCCATGTCAGAATTAATTTACCTGCTCTTACTAAATCCACCCAAATAACGTCTTTTGCCGATTAAGGCTTAAGTCATGAGCGAATCTCAAAACTAGCGAAATTTATTATTTTTGTGTTTCTGATGACTCTTGAGCACACCGTTCAGCTGACTCTTGAAATAATGTCAAGGTTAATTGTGTTTTTATCTGATCTACTTAATCGAAATGAAATTTTATGGAGTGGATATTGTAGGATAGAATAGCGCTAGCGCTGCTTAGATCTGGATTACATCAACACTTTCAGATAAACTTGTAAAAAATTGGATTTGTTCTATATTCTGCCAATGAAGGTTGGGCAAGACTGTCATTAACCACAATTCTGATAAAGATCGTTCGTTATTGTCTGAAATAGTTGAATTTTTTTCTCAAGTAGGTTTTAGGCGGTATGTGATAATCAAGTATTGCAACCTTGTTCTTTATTCTTTGACAAGACAAAACGATTGCCGCTTCTAAGGTTCGTATTTGCATGCGTTCAGCGTGTCAAGTGTTTCGTAGAAATCATTAACAAACTCTGACACAAGAAAGCGTAATTACGTAAACATTTGCATAATTGAAAAAAGTACAAACATTAAATCTGTAAACGTTAGATTTACGTCATTGTGACATCTTTAAGTAAAGAAACATTTTTGAAAATTTCCAATCTATTTTAATCAATTAAGTAATCAAATTAGTAATAAATAATGAGTTTTGTGAGAGGGAAGTGAAATGCTTTATGCAAGCTGGGTACAGCTTCCCAACAACGTCGGAATCTTATCGCACAGTTTACCGACTGAAAAACCTACCCTACTTCTTCGAACACACTATTTCGGGCTAGGTCCTTTTTTATTTTGCCTAAAAGGCATCTGCTCCGCCACCAGTTGCCAGCAGCTACAGTTCTTTTTACTTTGCTCGAAGACCCTCCTCAACGTCCCTGACTATCTTATTCCAAGCATCCCCACCGACAATGGTGCCTTTCATTATAGTGTTCAGAGAAACTGCCATCTCTACGGCTCATCTCTGCGAGGCCCATTTCTCGCTTTCGAAAAATGCGTGCTTCGCAATGTCAATGTTCTCAGCTTGTTGTAGCAAATTAATTTGTTTACAACTTTTATTAATAACTTTTTCACGTAACACTATTAATAAAAGTTTTATAGTCCTGAGATTACCTTGAACTATCACCATAATCCCTGAGCTTCCTGAAGCATAGCGGATAAATTTCATCTACTCCTGGTGACTTTTATGGTTGAAAGGAGCTGATGGAATATTTAACCCTGCGGTGAGTGACAATAAATATGACACACTGAGATTTTGTCAATTCGGAAACTCAACATGTCCTTTTGCCGCCACCGCAGCCGAGTCACCAGGAAGTTCGTGTTTGTAAGCAGCTCCAAAGTCTCCTCTACTGATTTTGTATAAGAGTGCACTTCAAGAAATACGGAACACTTGAGCCACTTGCAAGAATTTTTCTTAGTATAGCCGGTTCACTTGCACACTTTATGAACTCGCAATATTTTATGCCATGACATGCGTTTGTTTTTTCGTATGGAGTTTTTATACTCTTTCAGACTTTTTTTAAAGGCTGTCCAATCCTCAGCTGTTTTAGTATACTTAGTCCTACTGAAGAGCCTCCTCACCCAGCCCTAGAGCTCTCTGTTCCACCGTTCAGGAAGAAACTTCTTGGAGGGTCTACTTAGCGAAGACCTCTTCGTAAACACATCACTACAAGTCTTGGATAATACCTCTACTGAGTCGTCAATGGACGATGCATTATCGAGTATCTCGCAAGTCGATGCCACTGCACTACTTGTGACTGGGACTGTGGGTTTGGGAGTTTCTTGCTGGAGGTTTATTTTGAAGAGTATCTATCCAGTAGTGGTTCGAAAAGGACTTTTTCTCTGATACTCTCCATTCCTTCACCTTTACGAGTGTTATATCTTAAACCTCCTCCCTATTTTTGGTAATAAATGTAGGCTTGTCGCCCCTATTACAAATATTAAGACTAGTGTTAAGTATAAAGTTAAAAATATACTCACTACGTTCATTGATGTTCAAGCTTCCCCAGACCGAGTGGTGAGCGTTGGCATCACAACCAATTAGTAGGTCCTGTACCTTTCTTACGGCTTCGGCTTACGTTATAGTCCTAAATAGATAACAAATTGAGGGAAGACATTATTTAAGACGTTATAATTTGTTATTTTACATATTTATATTTTTAACCCTAAATAGATTAAAAAATGTTTGTTTTTCCTTTAATTTTTCACTTACTTCTTCACGCGATCAAATCGAACGTCTACTCTAATTAGTTGTACAGAAAAGCGGTCAGAATTCATAAATCTTTAGGCTGCACAGTGTGCAAAATGACAAAGCGCAGGACAAAACGCAAATAACAAATAATTATTTGATTTTAAATTCAAATAATGGGCACCAAATAGCAAATAATTATTTGCGAATAACTTAAATTAAATTTAAAATCAAACAAAACTTTGGGGCCTTGCACAATACACAATACACGTAAGCAGTTTTTTGACTATTTCCAAAACCCCCGCCCCCAGCACTATCCACACCAAAGTATGTTTCGACCGACCACCCACAGTGCTTGTCAATGGCCATTTTATTATTAATTTTTTATTAGTTGTTTTTATCACGTGTGTGGAAGGATTTTCTTCCATGGTGCGAAGATTTTCGAGGGTTTAGTAAGCAAAGTATTTCGCTTTCACTATGAACGTTTTATGGGCGTTTTCCAACATGGTAAGGTAAGGAAAAATCTACTACCAAACTACTCGAATTAGTCTTTGTCGGACATTGTCTCTTCTGGGGTGCCACAGGGCTGCATTATTGGATTCTCCTCTTTGTTCTTTATATCAACGATGTTTCGCTTTTTCTTGCCGATAATGCCTAAATATTTCGAATCGTTGACTGCGTCGTTCTGAACACTGACCTGGGGGCTACGAACACCGATATGTGCGCTGTTATCACTTTTTCTTCCACAAAACGTTCTATTAGCTTTGATTATATACGGAAGCATTTTAAGCGGACTCGACAAGCGCAAAGATTTGGGTGTTATTCTCAACTCCCGCCAATCTTTCGAAGATCATGTAGACTCTATCGCTGGCAGGGCTTGCTGAACGTTGGGCTTCATGAAACGATGGTCCAGGGATCTTTACAAACTTCTTCAGAACTAATTTTAGAGTACACTAGGCCTGTATGGGCTCCTTACTTCGAAATACATATCAACCGTGGCGGAGATTTCTAAGATTTGCACTTTGTGGATTCCCCTGAAAAAATCTCCTCGCGAAATACATAAAGATTCTAGTGACTGAAATTTACCTATTACAACCCAAAGATAATTAATAATTTTTTATTTAATTTTTGTGGATGTAGTGATCAATGTGGTCCTATAAGTTCTCCATAGAATTCAAATCCGGAGTTTGAGCAGGTCACTATTACATTATTCGGATATTCTTCTCCTGGAGCCAGGTTTCCGTCTACCTGGCATAATCTTGCTGGGAGGTGTATTCATTACTTCAGAAATCTCTGAAAATAGAAATCAAACCTTCCGCGTTTATTTTTACAATTCGGTTAATTTTTACTAACTCTTCTCAACACCTGCTTCCGAAATACTTCCCCACCATTATTCCCTGATTTCCCTATTTTACCCTTTAGGTCCGTTTATATCTCTTTTGCACCCAATTGCCATACAGGTAGAAAAAATGATGGGCGTGAAGGTAAAGTTCAAATTTCAAGTACGTATGTAAGTGCTGACTTTGACCAGTAGTGTCCATTTTGAACCTAAAGACAGATTAAAAACGTTAAATGTAATACTAGAAATCGTGATGAAATTAATAAATACCTTTTTGGAGGTGTGGCCTGGTGCTAAATCCAATTGCAAAGTCCAAACTGCACTTTCAAACACATCTCTTGCGGATTCTACGATTTCTCCGTTCTTATAACTTCTTCATATTTAACACTGTTCATTAGTCCAGTTAAAAATATTAATCGTCTAAGTCCATCATACAAGAAGGCACTGCCAAACCGTAACTCCAATATATACTTAACGTTTTGAACTAGGCACTCTGCTAGCATAGATTCTCCTTTCGAACGACGAACGTGTAATGGAGCATCAGTTCCCAGACAAAATCGACTCTCGTCGGAAAATAGAAGACTACTCACGAAAGATAGTGGTGTGAATTTCACAATCGTTCGTGTAGGTACCATTAAAAAGGCGTACAACGTGATACATTGTATATTATTCTAAATTCTGCTAAACCTTATAAACGGTAAATCATTCAGTAATGAATCCACTTTGAAACACCATTTGTTGAGTTTTTTAGTTTTTACCGAAAAGCCGAGACTTAGATGGGCTACACATCTATTAAATTTTGTTTTGAGCGTACACATTTTCGTGTTTTTCTTCTTCGAGAAAAAAGAATAATTTTTTTATCCTTCAAACCTTTTATCCTTTTTATCCTTTCAAATGCAATATTGGTTCCTAGTTACAACTACTACTACTGCTGCCCAAAAGAAGATTGTCAAATTTATAAGCGTTTTCCTCGAAAACTATCTTTGGACAGAGTCACATAATGCGACAACTAATAATGTGTTTGAATCGATTGCTGTTTCAATAGTGACTATACCACGCCCAAGCCTTTCTTTTGAACTAAATTCCACTCCTCCTTTCCCACCAGATCAGAATGGGAAGAAGGTCCAACCCAATATGGGAGTCAGTTCATCTCTACAATGACGGCTCCAAACTAGAAGGTAGAGTAGGTGGAGGTATCTTCTCGGAACATTTAGCCCTCGATATCTCACTCCGCTTACCTGACTACGGCAGCGTGTTTCATGTCTATAAAAGTAGCCGCGGATCGTCTGAATCATTTAACGCTACTTCAAGATAACATATGTATTTTCACAGATAGTCTGGCCGCTTTTAAATCCCTCACAAAAGTATATACTACCTCCAAAACGGTTGAAGCATGTCGCTCAGCTCTGAATTACATAGCTCAGCATCTGAAAGTACAGTTCATCTAAGTGCCTGAACATAGTAATATTCCGGGTAACTGTAGAGCCGACGAACTAGCGAGAATCGGTACCACTCGGCCTGATTTGGACATTAACCACCAACTGGGAAAACTGCTGCCCACTTGCAAACTGGACATTTCACAGACATCTTTTAGGATTGCAAATGTTAATTGGCAGGAGGAACACACCTGCCTGATCACCCGACAGATATGGTCAAAGCTTGACCCTAAACGGTCAAGAGAGCTCATCCTACTCGGACGCAAATTAATTAGCAGTACCGTGGCCGTTATTACGGGCCACTGCTTCATAGGTAGACACGCCGATAGACTAGGCGCAACTTCAAATAACTTCTGTAGGAGTTGCCATGACGAATAGGAAGAGGAAACCATACTCCACCTGCTCTGCAATTGCTCCTCCTGTAATATCTGTTTTTATTTATTTATTTCGAGAGAGATTTGTAAATTGTTTTTGTTTACGTTAGTTTAACGATGTTTTGGTCGATAATATTTTGAAGATCACTCGATAGCCGTATGGGCGTCGAGCTAAATTTGAAATTGATCTTTCATACTACATATCTTCGGGATTTTATGGTAGGTTATACCAGGAGGTTTTGTGCGTGATAAAACTCGATCCTTAGGCCCATATAAAATTATAATATTAATGTATCTTACATATCCTTGGTAACACTAACTACTTGGACAAACTAACTATACCTAACTCCGGAGTTCTAACGAAACTAATAAGCGCCCTAACACTAGGAATAACATTAAGTTAATAAATATGTATAGATAAGTATAATCAGCCTGAATAGATAATTTTAAATCTTAACACTAGACTTAGCTGTCGTATCCCGTATCGTTCACGTGGCCTTCTTCTGTTGAATATTCAATTATAATAAGTAGCAATAACGTCTTCGTCTTGAGTGGATCCTTCGATAAATTGACAGGCCAATACTGTGTGGAACTTTTAAGGTTAGGATTGTCTGAGCAAGGTCCAATTGACGTTTTATTCCTTTTCAATCGTCTTTAGTGGCGTCTCATATGTTGAAGCCCTTTCTATTGCGGTTGCCCGAATAACCCTAGATTTTATATTTTAATGTACAAAATTGAATCGTTTTATTAGTATATCTTACCCGAAGGGTGTTTTATTTATTTTAAATGCCTTTTAATCCTATTTAATGTTCCTTTTAGTTATTTTCAGTCACGTAACTATTTATTTCTCACTAGATATTTATAAATATTTTATTCATTTCTACTTCTTATCTCATAATACTCACTACTATAAAGTTTTAACGTAACACAGTAAGTTTATTTAATCACAAAGTAATAATTATACTCTTACATCTGCCTTTTTTTTTGTTCAACGTGGTACACTTCTTGGCAGCTTTCACTAAAAAGGCATTACTAACCTCACAAAACCACCTGTTAGGGCAATCTCTAATGGAGGACGGAACATTACTCCAGCCATCATTGTTGAGATACTTTCATATTGTCGATAAGGCAGTTCATTTGACAATTTGAATTTGTATTTGAATTTTTACGTTATTTTGAAAATGTATTACTTGTGCTTTTCCTCCGAAAATCACATGTTACACTCCTTCTTTGAAGAGCTAACCGAATTAGGCTCCACTGTCGTCAGAGGTCTAGCCCGATTTATCAGGAGTTCCAAATGGTTCCCGATGCGATGACGGTTTAAGGATAAACACCCTTTCGGTCCCAGACAATTTTATTTTGACTCCTCGAGAACTAGTTTCCACTGGAGGTAGGGAACTGGCTCGATACACAGAGAGTAACAGGTTTACTCTCTTCTTCTCTAGGGATTTTTATGTGGTTTAATTTTTGCAGCCTCAATTGTGGTATCACAATGGGCCTCCTTGGCCGAAGTGTGCCTTCTTAGGCAGCCTAACGTAACGTGTCATATTTTACGTTCTTTTTGATTGTTAAATATTGGGTCTTTTTCAATACTTATAAAATTTTTAGGGCAACTAGAGTTTTGTAGGATTTTTACTGTTTATAAAGATTGAGCCAAATAAAGTGGCACATTTACATAAAAAATTATTTATTCATCATTATTATTATTATTCTAGTATAATTTTCAAGGGTTCAGACCCACAACGGCTTTTCTGTTGCCGAAGTTAATCAAAACCTTAGAGCTGGTTTTAGAATGCTGTTCACTTTTATGATTTTAATAATTATTTGACAAATGATTTATTTTACTCGAATCGTCTAGGACGACCTTGAAACAGCTTTTGATTAAAGTTTTAGCATTGCTAAACGTGAGTTTTGAAGTGGCTTGTTGCGACGCACTAAATCATATTAAAAATCGACATTTTTACTATTTATTGTATGATATCATAAAGCAGTAATTTATTAATTTTTAAATGTCAATTATAATTGTCTTGTAAAGTAATATTGTTTATAATTGTTGTGTTTTATTACAGGTACTAGAAATGAAGTACATCATGATCTGCTACTTTTTGATTATAAGGATTAGATAAGATCAAGAGCGCGTTATATACACTTGATTCGTTCCAAATAATCAATATAATATAACAGTAATGAAATAACTCGCACCTTAAAGAAGTTGGAAGACCTTAGTAATTTTAACAGAATGATGATTAATTAAATATGAAGTTATCGCATGTTGTTTGAGGAATACGAAATTTACAAAGCAATTTTGTTAGAGGCTTCCAAAAACATTATTTGGTCAGTCGTTGTAGCCCATTTGCATGGTTTGGAGAGGTGTTTATTATCTGATACAATTTAGACAGGAAAAATATCTATATTTGTTTGAATAAAAATTATGACACTAACTTGAAAATATTTTTTAATAAAATCTTAAATATTTAATCAGGGAAAATTTGTAAAACAATCTTCTAAAATACAGCCATCATTACTATTATAATACAAAAACATATAATACGAATTTTATAGCACAAAAGGACACTTTTAACAGTATACAATAAAAATAAAATAAAATTACTAATAATCTACCATCCATGGCCTGACCCAAGGGACAAGACCAGCATCAATTTCATCTAATCCAAACTTATTCATTAATTTCTTTTGGGTACTTGCCGTTATTCTTAAGACGCACAAAGTTGACACTTCTGGAAAACTTCTTGCTGAATCCCATGCTCCGTCCAATATATCTAAAGCTCTGTTTGCCTCCCCTAGACTAATAAATGTTAACGCCATATACTTGTATGCAGGAAAACAATCTCGTTCATATAAAATATAACGTCGAAAAGATTTTAAAGCTTTATCGGTATCTCCGTGCCAGTTAAGTAGCAGAAAATCGCGTTGTGCGAATAATAGAGTATCATCTGGATCTAGTAGAATAGCTTTGTATATTAGATTAATTGCTTTACTATATTCCCTATGTTCAAGTAATATTTGTACCATAATCTTGTATCCTTCAAGACAAAGCGGATACGAGTAGTGCATATTTTTTAAGTTCTTAAAATATTCTATACTTGGCGTGGAATTCTTTACAAGTGCCTCTATTCGATATTGTACGTAGCTCTTTTTTATACGAGCTAATGCATGTCCTTCATAAATTGTAATTACCCTTTGGTAGAATACTAAAGCTTTTTTCAATTGTTTACGTTTTAAGTGTAATTCTGCCCTGGTAAAATATACGTCAATATTTTTCCTATCGAGCTTATTGGCTTCTTCACAATCTTGCACCCATGACTCATCGTTGTACATGTAAACTGTTATCATTGCTCTGCGTAAGTAGGCAAAGAGGAGCAGGATTGGATTAACATTTTCTGGAACGAGAAATAGAAATAACATCTAAATAATTAATAGTGTAAATAGGGCAAAATTTAAATAACTACAATACTAGTAAAATTTGTAAGGCGGTTTAGCTAGAACATCTTTGCAATGACTCTTTGATTACATGAATTTTAAAGGGAAAATGAAACGAAAACAATGCACTGACTTAATTTATTAAATTTATCAATCAGAATAATCTTAAGTGATTTTTTGATAATTTAATTTAAATTATCTGAGACTGCACTGACTTCAAATAAGTGCAAGAAGAACACTATCTGCTGACGCACTTGAAACATCTGCTCAACAATAAAATAGTTAATTTACAAAGTAAAAAGTACAAAGTACAAACATGAATTTGTACCAAAATGATAAAAATTTTAAAATCAATGATATAGAGCTCTTATCGTGAATAAAATACATCGCTTTAGAGACAGGTTCCTTTTCTCTACACCAAATAATGTACAACGGTTGTGAATAAACTCGGACATCTTTATCAAATTAAGCTCATGAAATTTTTACGGAAGCGCAACACTGTGATTGGTTAAAAATAACTGATTTTTTTTAAGTACTATCCACTGAGGAACAAGACTAATTTTTAGAAAACAAATTTTTAATGAACTTTATTCATTTTCGTCTGGATTTTACAAAGACCTTAACAATATTAGAATTTCACAATTAGTGCTCACAATTGTGATTGATTTTAAAATAAAGAATTTAATGAAGTGTTGAACGCGTCAAGTTCTCGACCGCATCAAAACAGACACAGCGCCACTTTTTTATCTTTCTTTTTATACAGGGTGTTCGGAAAATGTGTGGGTAACACTATACCAATGGATTCTTTGAATAAAATCGCGTTTGAAAATTTTGGTTCCTTCAAAGGAGGTGTGCTCACTTAAATCTTGTAAGCCTTGCAAGGACATCGCAAGATCAACATTTAAAGCTTTTTGAAAGAGTATGCCATAATCCACAAATTTTCGAGGTATTGGACCTGCAACATGAATATGTTTCTTTCCTTAAGGGGGATTTCTGCTCGAGCGGTTTCAAAATTTCTATTTTTTTTAGTTTAATCTCTTCAACATATCCCCAAAAATGTTCCCTGAAAGAGATTTTTGAAAATTTCGTTCCGTTTCCGAGTTATACTGTTTACAAGCCGACCGCGCAGGGTCCGTTTAAATCCCTGCAGGCGCGCGCGGCCCGCACTTATCCGCGAAAAATAATTTTTATAGTCGTCAAAACAAACTCTTCTTTTTACTTCCCTTTCTATAACATTTCTAGATCATTTTCAGAACTGTAATACAGTTGCCCTTTCTCGGAATTAGCTCGGAAATGCATTGTCTACGTTTTCGTTTCGTGTTATTGCATTGCAAAGCTTTAAACGCTTTTCTCTCGAAACAACGTTTTTAGAACTTCGGTCCCGGATTGCGTCAAATCTATTTAACCGATTCGGGTTCTTGTTGATTTAAATTAAAGTTTATACTATTCCTGGGTGCTCTATGAGGGCTTTTTTCGAAATTCGAATATTTAATATTTTTTTCGGGCTAAAAAAGTAGAAAAAAAGCAACAAATTGAATTTTTTTCAAAAAGTGGCGTCATTTTTTACAGAATTCGAAATTTGAAAAAGCTCTCATACAGCACCCAGGAAAGGGGCATATTGAGAAACTTTCGGAATTTTTCAGATCGGACTACTACAGCACCCGGAATCCGGGACCAAAGTGGGACAGAGACCTCCCTGCTTGTGATTGGTCGAAGGCCGCTATTTTGTTTTTTTACGAAAATTAAAAATATAATAACATAATATAATCGATGCTGACTTCATTCCAAAAAACCGCCTGTCAATTCCTTTTCCTTGTTTGATTTGTATTCCGATTTCGCTTTTTTTTGGATTTTTATAGGTTTTGGTTTTTGAATTTTCTGGTTTTTAAGATTTACGGTAACGACAATTGGATTACGGATTTGGTTTTCGATTTTGGATACGGATTAAATTTTGAATTTAACATTATGGCTAACAATTCCTTCACAAGTGAAGAGTATGTGGGCATGCTGCGAATTAATGGTAAGGGTGGAAGGGGTACCTGTTTAGCAAGACAATTATATCGAGAAAGATACCCGTTCCTATGACCGAGACAGGCAGCAAATACCTGTGGTGGAAGACCGGTTATTGGGGTTAGTTGCTGAAAATCACCGAATAAGCACAAGAAGAATTGCCGTTAGGATTGTTGTATCAAACAGCACAGTTCATAATGTTTTGTGAAGGCACAAGTATCAAACATACCATTTCCAACCGGTGCAGGACATTGAGCAAAGAGATTATGCATGTAGAAATCTCAATTGTGAATGGTTGCTAAATCGCCAAGAAAGTGATAGAGAATTTATCTCAAAAATTCTTTTCACTGACGAGGCAAAATTTACAAAAGATGGTGTTGTCAACTTCCATAATCTCCACTTATGGGCGGATGAAGATCCTAGGGCAATCCTCAGAAATAGTTACCACTATTCCTTTAAACTAAATATCTGGTGTGGAATTATTGGTGGCCGAATATTGGAACCAGTTCAGTTACCCGTTATTTATATGAATACTCATTTGGAGTTCTTACGTGGCCCCCTTGAAGACGAATTAGACGAGCATATTCCACTAGCCTTGCGAAGAAATATGTGGTTTATGCACGATGGCGCTCCATTACACTTTTATATATGGGGTCATTTCAAAGATCTTGTCTATGGTTCAGAAATAAGATCAGTAGATCAATTGTGGCAACAAATCTGTACAGCTTGCGACCAAATCAGAAATAAACCTAGATTTGGAGGTGTCATCATAAGGTCTCTTATTTCGATAACAGAAATGTGTGCTCTGCAGGATGGGGGCCACGTAGAACACTTAATTTAAAAATAGCATTTCTCGAGCAGAATTAAAATGTCAATAACTTTTGAATGGCTGCAGATACCGAGTTAATCCTTTTTTTGTTGAAAGAAAAAGAAATAATATCCTTGGTGTAAAAATTGTACGGGATCAAGGATAACATACCAAAATTTTCCCAATAACTCGAAAATTTGTAAGTGGATTATGGCATGTGGGGTACCATTAGAAAGGATAGTGTCCTCTTTCAGAAAAGCTTTAAATGTTGGTCTTGCGATGTCCTTGACTTACAAGACTTAAGTGAGCACACCTCCTTTGAAGGAAGCAAAATTTTCAAACGCGATGGATGATTGGTAAATCTTTCTGCAGAATCTTAATTTAATAGTCCTTATTTATTCTGACCGTGACCCTCGCCCCCTCCCTCGGCACCTTTTCCAACAAAAATGAAAATATTTTTTGATTTTTTTCATTTCCAAGAAGGTGGGTAAGCATTATTTAAAAATACTCCAATCGATAGCATTAGTAGTTGCTGAAATAAGCAGCTGTGATAGGCAGACAGACGAACGAAGTCGTACCATAAGAGTCCTTTTTTTAATTTTGGTAATTTTTTTGAACCCTAAAACGTGAGATGAATAAATCAAAACTATGTTTCCAAACGTTTTCGATTCAAAACTCATATTTCTCGACAAACTCTTTTCGAAATTTTAAATTTCTTGCTAAAAGAGTTGGATTCATTCTTTTTTTTGAGCTTCAGACCAACTGACCGCAAAGCTCATTTTCCAAATGCTGGAACGGTCGACTTGCCGATGTTTAAAGGAAGGCGGTGGCGTGAACAACAATCATAGAACGAAGCCAAGTCAGAGTTCAGAAGACCGCAGTCTGATTCAAATGTAACAGTACGAAAATCTTAGCATCGTCTGCATAACACAGAATTTTATTATTGGATCATTAATATATATAATAAACAGGAGCGGGCCAAGGATACTACCCTGGGGCACCCCCGAGGTGACAATGATTTGGTTGGAAAGAGCACCACGAAATAGGACTCGCTGTGTAAGACCAGACAGGTAAGAGGACAGCCAATCGACGAAGCAATGAGGAAACCCAAGAATAGATAGTTTATAGATTAGGATTCCATAGTCAATCCTATCTAAGGCCTTACTAAAATCCGTAAACACACAGTCCACCAGCTTACCAGCTTCGATGGTCGGCAAAGAATAATTAACGAATTCAAGAAGTTTTGTAGTCGTCGATTTTCCCTTAAGGAAGCCATGTTGGAAAGACCGCAAAAAAGTACTATAGTGAAATCGAAGTACGTCGCTGACGAGAGACTCAAAAACCTTCGCAGCATGGCACAGGCTGGCAATCGGTCGATAGTTGGAAACGTCAGACTTACTTCCTTTCTTATGGAGCGGGATCAAAACAGAAGTCTTCCAAAGTTCGGGGAAGCGGCCGGAACGCAAGGACAAATTGAACAGATAACAGAGAACACCAGCAAGAGGCAGTTGGCAAGAAACAAGCGGGAATACCATCGGGACCACTCGAGAAGCCGTCTGCCAAATTAGGTAGATGTTCAGCAACACATGCGTCGTCAAATACTAAGTCCTTAGACTGAAGGGAAGTAGGCGGGAGCCGTGTCAAATGGGCAAAATCAGGGTAGGAATTCTCACGAAATTGGTTGTTTTCAGACAACTTGGTTGCCTTGTAAGTACGCAAAAATGTGTCGAGGTTGTATTTAACAAGTGTGTGTTCAATCGAATCCAAACAGGCGACTGAGGATTTAGATGCAAGTTCCGGGGAGCGGCAATTTCTTGCCACAAAATTTTTTGGGCATTCGCTTTATTTATTGAAACGGTTTGGTTGTCTGGAGGCAACCATTTGGCTGAGAATTCCTACCCAGAGGTGGAGAGATCACAGGTGGAATCACTGAAAGAAGTTCGGAAAAATTCCGCGAGGAAATTAGCAATTGTAAACGAGTCATCGCTCTCACAGTCATGATACCTCAAGGAACGATAAGCGTCACAATTACGCTTCGAATTGATGAACCTCCAGAAGTGTTTAGGATCGTAACGCAGCGTGGCTCTCATTTTAGACAAGTATTCGGCGTAGCAATCCTGTATCCGAGCGGAGAAACGCTGGCAGAGATCAGAATAAACCAAGTAGTCATCGTGGCATCCAGAAGCACAAACCTCTTCCAAGCTTTACTTTTTAAGTTCCTCAAATGTCGTGAGGTACCGTCAATCCAGGGACGAAACAAATGTATTGAACCCGATCGAGAAGTGCCGATGGGAACAAATTGGGTAAAACAAGCGTAAAGGACATCGTAAAAAGTGCTCACAGCCAGGTCGACGTCGCACTCCTCCAGCACTCTCGACCAATCACATGGTCATGAAATCAGACATGGACGTGAAATCAGCCCGTTTAAAATTAAAGTAGAGGTCACCAAATAGGGAGGGAAACGTGTCAGCGGTGTCGAAGCACATGACAATCAGAGGTGCGGGGTGGTGACTTGATTCAGGAACCAAGGGGGTCAGGCATCTCATAACAGTCGTACAGTCAGGGTCAGACGAAAACATAAGGTCCAGAAATCTGCCTGAATCATTAGTAATATTGCAGCATTGCGCTAGGTTAGAAGCGGCTACAGAGTCCAGAAAGGATAAAGCAAATTGGGGAGCAGATGTGAACGAGGGTATGAGACCATCAGCGTCAGGAGAAGGTACCCAGCCAATGCCGGACAAATTAAAGTCACCAAAGAGTACGAGGTCGTCCGAGGGAAGCATGGAGTCAGACAAACTGTCGACAGACGCCGCAAGCAGCTCGTACACAGTGGAGGGGGTTAGATATTACTAGGAGACTTATATGTCTATTGTACATTCTCAAAAGTAAAGTATGCCTATTGTACATTCTCGACCCTTTAATCAACTTGGTGCCGTCGTGAACATTAAAATATTTAGGTACTCAAAAATCCTTTCCACTACCCAGATTGTCTAATCATTCACCGTGTTGACATTTGTAAGATTTTAGTTATGAAACCCTACTTGTTGACAAAATTAAATTGAATTACATAATAACAAACAGAGGTACATATAAGTACGTGCTCATCAAGCAAACCATTCATTTACACTTTTTACTAACGAAATATCTACCAGCGACTAGTACGGTTAGAATTTGAATCCACTTACCTCTTACGGTCAAGAGTATTTTCTAATTCAAATTATTGCTTGAAATACGTTGATATTACTTGAAACGAAGGACATCCTGTAAAAATAAAAGTTAACATAAAATTAACCTTAATCGAAGATGGTCAACGATACCTTTTACTTTCCCTATACAGATGTGGCTCTTGTTTATTCTGTTCCTAACTTGCTATTAGCTGAAATCATTCAATTCCTTTGAGACAATATGATTACAAAAATTAAAACATCACAGTAAATCTAACAAACACTTCAATTTCATGAAATATATATTTTTAAAATAAAATTTGACAATAAATGAATGCCTTAACGTAACAAGTAATAAAAGTACATCTACAAATATTATTAGGGAGAATGATTTTTATTTTCCAACATTACAATACTTAACATTGAATCATCAATACAATAATGATTGAAGGGACGTTAACAGATTCAGTTCTCCGGACGTATTGAAAAATTTATGGAAAAATTTTTAATCAATAAAAATTGGATTCTACGAAGAGATTTTTTTGATATTACATGTAACATATCAGACCAGCTTGACTTTAGGAACTACATCATAGAACGGCTATTTGCAGAGGCCGGCTAATGCAGACACATCAATCCCTAATTTTTTGGTGACATTCAGTTGAGCAACAGCTGCACTTTTAAGGGCACAAAGACGAGTTAATTCTGTTAAACTTTTCGCCAATTGAATTGCTTTTTCGAACGTTTCAATAGCTTTATTCAATTCAGCCCTTTGGATTGCTATTGTTCCCAGCATTTCATAAGCAAATTCACATTTATCATCAACTTCAATACCTTTACTAATAATATCCATTGCTTTGTTGACCTCCCCTTTCCACTGAAGATGCATTACTCCTCGATGAACATATAGTGCAGCATTTTGTGGATCCGTTTCAATTGCTTTTTCGAAGAATTTATTTGCTTCCTCGTATTGTCCTTGGTCACATAATACCTGAGCCATTAAACTGTAGCATTCAACACAATTTGGATATTTCTCCACTGCATTTTTGAAGTCGTTCATAACCGACATTAGTCTCCATTGATCCTGAGCCATAACGGCTAATCGATATTCTGCATAACATTTTTGTACATATGCTATAGCATGATCTGGAGCTAATTTTAATGCTATTTCATAATCGCTTAGAGCCATTTCAATTTGATCCATCAAAATATGCATTTGTGCTCTGTTGTGATAGATATCTGGATTGTCCGGGTCTAGCCGTTCTGCTTCATCATAATCAGCAAAGGCCAAGTCTTTATTATCAGTTTGAACTCTGTGTGTTGCTCGTCTCATTAAGGCATTGGATCGGAGCTTTGGATCAGCTTCGGCTGAAATAGAAAAGAAACTAAGCTAGTCAGAATTATTGTTATTTTTCCTTATTTATTTTGTAACTTAACTCATATTAAATGGAAACTAACGCTAACGTTTTATCCTTAAAAATTTATATCTATGATGTGTTTGGCTAACGTATGTATGTTGTTTGAATTATTGACTATGGCCAAAGCCTAGGGGACAACCCTTTGATGCGTTAGCATGGCTTTGGCCTGAAGGGAATTAGGGTAAGCGGAGTGAGAAAACTTGACTTGTCTTATTGTTGCATTGCTGCGAGCTAGACAACAGCCCAGAGACGAAGTGGAATTTTTAATTCAATTTTAAACCCATGGGGAGAGTTGGTCTCGAACTCGGGAACCAATTGATCCAATTCCATCTCCATACGTCTCTTACGCGAATTTGTCTGAATTCTGTTTAAGACATATTATTTAATATTTCAAAAGGATGAATTGATGCTGCAACTTAATTTGCTTTAAAAATATGGTCCCAATTCAAAATCTTTACGAATTTTTGAGCTTTATAAACCGGATATTGAAAGAGTGATGGATTTACACATTAATAGAAAAAAGTCAACAGGAGTAGCCATGATGCCTTATGCATAATCAATTGGCCGATATCATAGGAAAACACTCATTCTGGCCGCGAGTAAGGGAAAAGGAAGATCAAAAACTGGCGACCCCTCGACAACTGCCGTACCCATGATCTAATTCTGTCAAAGGCCGTTGAATTTATTAAACAAATATTTTATGCACGACTTCAACCTTGTTATAAGTTATTAATAGAATTTTCACTAGGACTTTTATAATCTAACAGATCTAATATAGCCCTGGCTAAATAAATAGACACCACAAGAATTTTATAGAAAATTGCTTCCAAATCCTTTTAAATTACAATTATTTACTAGATCTCCCTTTTCGCTCAAATTTGCGATATTGTAATTAATTCAGACGTACTTGTACATGCCTTAAACAATCTTTGTACCTGTATCCTCAACTGATGTCTCGTTTATAAAGTTGACGTATAGTTTAAGGCTTTAACCAAATTAAAGTAAACAAAAGATATGTTTCTTTGATTTTCATTAAATAAATTTCCGCACATAAACTTAGTTGAGTGGAAAATTTGTACCAAGAAAGTGAAGGAACAAATTTCCTGCATTAAAAACAAGAAGAAGGAGAAGCTAGAAACGAAATTTCATTAAAGAGCATTAGACCATGCAAGAATGTGCACCAACTAAATTTGTTTTGGAATCTGTGACGTTAGCAAAATTTACGCGATTTTTAGAGTCCAAAAAATGTTGGGAACAAAAAATGGCTAAGTTCATGCACGTGCGAAAAAGTTTTCTGAAGACTTGCATAGGGAACAGACATTTATTACCTGTGAAAAAGTAAAGTCAGTACTCTGACGCCATTCACGAAATGATAATCATAGCAGACCTGAAAAGGTTTTGAAATTCAAAAACTTCCGGAAGGCTAAATCTTAAGTTGGTTTTTGTAAGAAAAATTACTGAAAAGGAAACTGGACATTTGTACACTATCACTGCAGCAAAAAACAATACTACTAGGACGGTTCTACACACGAAAATGCTTATACAGTTGAATTGGAGAAAATATAATTTTTGATCAGGATAGAGCTCCGTGTTATACGGCAAATCCGTAAAATCTTTCGTTCATGATAAAAATATTTCCCTTTTAGACTGACTGATTAAGCATTTTTCTGGATATGATTAACATTTCTCGTACGTAATCTCTTGTTTTATAATGTAGCCAAAGCCCAAGAGACAACCATATGATGCGTTAAGCAGGGCTATGACCGGAAGGGACAAGTGAAATGAGAGAAATTAAATGTCTGGTGTTTCATTGCTGCGAGTTAGACAACAACCCAGAGACGGAATGGTTCTGTTTATGAAAGAAAAACTAGTAGGAAGGCCGAAGCTTAAACCGGCATCCATGGCGTGGTGATTGTGTCACTCAACCATTAATCCAACATCTTCATGTCAAATGTGTTGAATTAGATTACAAAATATTGAAATTCAATACAAAATTTTTTATTTTACTTTTACTTATCTTCGGACATACTGAGCACATTTTTCAACGCTTACTATTTTTGATTAACAAGAAAGTTACAGCAACAAATTTAATTCAGATTAAATATAAAATTTACCATTGCAAAGTTCCATTTCCTAATGCCATACAAACATGTTGAAAGTCATACCGATCTGATAGCAATGGCAGAATTCTTTTACTTCGAAAAATTAGGGGCAGGGGGAGGGGAGAGGTTCCGGCACTATTCTTTAAACTTTTATTTACGATTCTATTATGATATAGCCTAAGCTCAGGAGATATAATGTCTCTTATTGCACGACTATGGTTGGAGATAAAACTGTTCGACTGTGTGAAAGAGTGAATTAATTTTTAATTGTAATAAAAAAAAACTGGTAGCAGATGGACCGATGTTCCCACCTGTATCTTTACGACCATTCAGTTATTTGACAACCTTAGAACCCTTATAAGCTAAAGCATCTTGGACGTCATCTGTACTGAACAAAACCTTCATTACGAAGATTAGACCAGGGTAGCGATTCTCACACAATTTGGTTGCCTAACCGTTTCAATAAATTAAGCGCATGCCCAAAAAATGTTGTGGCAACAGAAAAATATTTCATAGCAACGAATAAATATGTCAAGTTTGTGCGCATGATCTGTAATTCTCCCATGCCGTTCCCCGGAGCTTGCATCTAAATACTCAGTCGCCTGGCTGGGAGCTGGCGTGTGATTTTGACACTTCATAGCACTTGGACTGCCATGAGTAAAAATTTTGTAAAACGGTTGGCATTTCCCTTCAACCGATTGAACACACACTTGTTAAATTCAAGCTCTACACATTTTTACAATTTTACGTACTTACAAGGCAACCAGGTTGTCTGAATTCGTGAGAATTCCTACCCAGGAACATCAGTTAGCTTATTATGTGCATTATTAAATATATATGTATTGTATTTAATTCACTTCAAAAAACTTACAATTATTGGCAACAATGAACAAACAATTAAAAAAAATATTGAAACAAATCGTGCGGCACAAAAAATAAGGAAATATGTTATAAAATCATAAAAGTGTTAAATTAAATAATAATATTCTTAAAGCAATAACAATATATAAAAACATACTTACCATTATTGATAAGTGTATTAAGATCTTCTTCTGCTTTCTCAAATAGTCCCATTAATGTGTACATTGTCCCTCTTAACAGCAATGCTTCATTTTTATAATTTGATTCCGATTCTTCTGCATCAATTTCCTCAGTACAAGCAGGAATAATATCTTCATAAACTTCTGAATCCAAAGCAATCTTTGCACAAATAAAACCTTTCGGGGAGTCTTCCTGAGAAGTAATTTCTATACTTTTTATTGGATCCATAACAAAAGCATCCATGAAAGTTTTTATAAAGTGTCTAGATGGTAGCTCAGGCTTACGGTGTTTCATCAACTCAATTGCTTCCTTTTCAGCAATATGTCTAAGTAACAAATCAACTTCTTCAATTGCTTTTTTATTCTGAAATGATTCAAGTATGCAACTTGCTGTCAGATCGTCAAGACATTCATTTAAATTTCCCAATTGTTGATTTGCTTTGGATCGTCTATTGTATGGTTTTGGATATTTTGGATTTAATTCCAAAGCTTTTGTACAATCAGCTATTACTTGTTGCCAACGTTTCAACATTTCATAGCTTGCTGCACGATTTTGATAAAAAATTGCCAAATCACCTTTCTTATCTTCGGGGCAAATTTCAATTGCTTTGTCATAATATTGGATTGCCTCGTCATATTTACCATTTCTATAAGATTCATTTCCCTTTTCTTTATATTTGATTGCTTCCTGTAATATACTTTTTGTCCTTTCTTGAGTATCTCCTACTGCAGTGTCTGCTTCACGTTCCGGAACTGTGCCATTCTTCTTTTCTTTTTTTACATGAGTTGATTTTCTTCTGTAGAGGTAATATGCGACGGCTATCGTGGCTGGTATACCTAGTAAAATTACGGCTTGCTTCTTTGAGAATGTTGATACCACATTTTCAGTTGCCATTTTTATATTTTTATAGTTGTCTGAAATATTAAATATATTTAAAGAATATGTCCAAAAAAGGCCACAAGTAATAATTAATGGGTTCAATTGCTTAAATTTAACATGAAGGGATTTTTAAGACTTTTCCTTCTTAGTTTATAATTACTAAAACGAACTAAAGAATACTCGTATGAGTTTTTGGAATATTGCTGCGCATGGGAAAATATTAAAAACCAGTAAAGGTTACAGTACAGTTACCAAAACGAACTTAAAATGTAATCTTGAGACGGAGTTGGATCAATGCGCTGAGTCGCACGACCACCATTCCATGGGCCCCGGGTTCGGGACCAGATCTACCCGTAAGCTTTTATTAAGAAATTAAAATAATCCACTCTGTCTCTGTGCTGTTGTCTAGCTCGCAGCAATGCAAAAACAAGACTCAAGCTTCCTTACTCCCCTTACCCTAATTCCCTTCCGGACAAAACCATGCTAACGCATCAATGGTTGACAACCCGGTTGATTCATTAATTGGAATGCACAAAACTATTTTATTTTTAACTTTTGATCTACTTAACGCCGAGACATCAAAAAAACGCCAAAAAGCCTCTATTCCAATGACCTTTCCAAAATAATAAAACAATTTTTATCTATCTCTTACCATTGCAAGTACAGTCACTTCCAAAATTGAAAAACATATTTTGCAATTACCTAAAATACAGCATTTTTCCGGTATGTTACAACCGCTGTTCAAAATGTCCTCCACCACTTTCAATGCATGCCAATTGCTCCCTTGTAATTCCATACCTGGTCGGATACTAACCCACAGAACAAACGGACCCCCTTTCAGCCCAAATTCTGAGCCAATATTTGGACTGGTTTCGTCAACACCCATTTAGTAGGACCATTAATTTTGCCGCAAGTGCTTAATAGCCAAATTGATGTGAACTTTTTGGAGAACACACCGCCAGACATCCCTACGAATAATCTTAGGGCAATATTTCACTATTGGTATCATTGGAAAGGCGAAATTGAATGACAAATTTCCTGACCGCTGGTTTGGATAAAAGTGAACCGATTGCTTGGCCTGCTAGATCTCCAGATCTTATCCCATTAGGCTTTTTCTTATAGGAAACAATGAAGGATAAAGTTTACTCATGATCAGTTAACATTAGAGACGAATTTGTTAGCAGAACTTGGACTGAAGCGACGAAAATCTATCATCCCACTTATTTTGGCACACCCGATCTGAAACAGTCTGTATATTAATAGGTCGGCATTATTGATGTAAGCAAACTTCATTTTCCTTTCATTTTCGTAGTAAACAATAATAGGAATGACTGATAAAAAATTAATTATATTTTCTGGTAATATTTTTCTGGATATTATTAAAATTTCCATTTGAAATTTGTTTGAGGTGAGCCTGCAAATGCTCGAATATTTGGTCACGAATAAAGTTTTTTCTTTATGAATATTTATTCGAAATTAAGTGTTTTAAAAAAATAAGACTGTTTTTTTGTATTGCATGTGTGCCAGTGTGCGATTGTTATTGTGTTGATTGGTATGGTGTCGATTTATCTATGGCACAAAAAAACTTACAAACAATTAAGTAGTGACGACACGCTTAGTGGTAAAATGGCCCCGACTGTCTGTGCTTCCAGTTTTGTAGCTAGAGTAGGCTCTTTAAAGCCCCAAGAACGCGTTTTCACCGTCTGTATCTGGAAACGTTAGTACAGACTGAATTTACAAATTTTACAAAATAAACACTATAAAAATTCAATTTTTTAATGTCCCTTATGATTTTAACTCTATTAAATCAGAGACAGAATCGATCAATGAGAATGAGGATGGGATAAATTTTCCGAAAAGGTCACTATTTACTTAAACTTTAATATCGAATAATTCCGTCCAAATTCCGAAAGGAATCGACAAAATTATGAATGATTATGATGCGTTTTAATCTGTATCACAAATTTAATTTAATTTATATCATTATTTGGGTACTTATCATAACTCTCAATTTCAGTTCGTTGGAGCCTACGTATGCCGAGTAACTTTCAACTTTAAAATTTATGTTTCCAATAATCTTACAACCTCGGCTGTTTATAATTCGTCCAGTACTTCAACGAGACAATTTTGGGAAAATTATGCTGATTGGTAAGACAGAATAAGTGACTTAGCCACAGATTTTGGTGATTATGGGAGACTTCAATATTGTTTAGATCAGTAATAATAATACGTAAACAAAATATCTTGAAAAATAATGTCTATAGACAAAATGTAACTAAACTAGAAAGTTGATTGAGTGGAAGCAGACGTTGATACTGCCTTAAAAATATCGGACCGGGAAAATATACTGGTTAAAATGATTTTAAAAGTAAAATTTGAAATGAAACCAAATTGGTAATTATACAGAATAGCGCGAAATACACAAAAAGAAGAAATAAAAAGTGAAATAAAATTAGTGCGAATAAAGATCAAAGGTTTACGTCGAGAAATATAAAAAATTAGGTTTTGGGTGGTTTACAAATTACAAGTAAAAGACAGATCGCAAGAGAATTCAACAATTATTCCATAAGTCGTGCCGTAGATAAACGAGATTCGATTTACAATATTCAATTTGTATTAATTAAAAACGAGATTTTAATTTCATTAGTGCCAAGATTATATTGGATGCGATTTTTGCCATGTAGTGAACCAGTAATCGAGCCCTGGATGCTCCCCTGACGACTGGAAGGAATCACGTGTAACGCCAATTGATAAAGTTAAGCGGAAATCCTCCTAGATAGCTCGAAAAAATGATTTTTTTCCTTACATATTCTTGTAGTATGTATCAAACTTTAAAAGCGTTTTTTTTCAGAACAGTATTTCTCAAACTTTAAAAGCGTTTTTTTTCAGAACAGTATTTCTCAAAACAATGTCCATCATATATCGAAAACGGACCGATGAATTCTACGACCACACTTTAAAAAGAATAAAATAAATTGTTTAAACAAATTACGAAAAAAGGTGATTTTTTCCACTAAATTTACGTACATAAGGTTCGCTGTCAATTTATATTGTGGGAATAATTTTTTAAAATTGCGATCGTCAAGCAAGTATATATTTAACTTACTTTTTAAAAAAAAACTTATTTTTGCTGGATTTTAAACGATTAGTTTTGGCAAGTGAGCGGACACCGCAGATGCACTCGCGAATCACACGATTATTTCTAATCGCTCTGATCGTTGTGAAGATTATTGAACTACAAACGCCTTACTAACATTTAAGAATTAAGACAAAATTGTGCATGAACGTCTTATAACAAAAACCAGTCGGTATTTAGTGACTAACATTCGGCACTGAATTATAGTATCCAAAATCGAAAAAAAAATAACAACTAGCAAGTTTTTAGGCATAACCAAAGAGCAGTACAAATGAATGAAAGTCGGTAGGTAAATCCGAGAACTGCCTAGACCGACACTTTATAGATTCTAAGATTTAGCTTCTTTTTCATACAATGTAATTAGTATGCAAAGTAAAATCTAGTTTCCTATAAAAGTCTCCCCCCCCCCCCCGGTCAGTTACAGCCAGCCTGTGATGGACGCCATTCCCTGCAAAGCCGTAAATAAAATCTTGTGAAATTGAGCTCCAGGCCATTGTGTTAACACCAACCCAGGACCGTGTCTAGGTCATCTTCCTTCAAAGTAAAAAAAAAAAAAATTACAATTAGTGGATTTAGTATTAATTGATTTTCGGCAGCCCGAAACAAACATCACAAACATCCACAAGCGCAGTGGTAGTACTGTGAGATCTTCGGAACCCACACTGGCGATCATAGAGACGACCCAATGATTCGAGATAATGTGCATCTGCTCCCTAGCAAGAGTCTCCCAGGCCTTAGAGAGTGATGGTAACAAACTAGTTGGTCTGTAGTCAGAAGAATTCACTGCGTGACTTTTCTTTGGAATTGGACGAATCAATGCTCGCTTCCAGGCCCTTGGGAAAGCTGAAGTAGTGAAAATGCTATTGAAGAGGTGGAGTAAGTGGTGTGATATAGCGGGAAGAATCAGTTTGACAAACCTAATAGAAATCTCATCCAGGCCCACCGCGTTGGACTTGACACTGTAGATGGACCTATATATGTATTCAATAGAAACATTGTAGAAAGAGAACACATTCTGAGCTTTAGGTACAAGTAGGTCTATTCGAGAGCTAGACGTATGCAACAGCGGCGGGGCAAAATGGGAGTTGAACTGTTGAGGCGTTATAGTAGGGCTTTCTCCCGATTCCCGGCCCAACGCCAGAGCTCCGTAGTGGTCATGTCGCTTTGAAAGATACTGATACCGTAGGCACGCTTAGCATCTCGTACCATACGGTTAACAACATTACGCAGCCTCCGAAAATTCTCCCACTTCTCAGGAGTGCGCTTGAATGCACGAAACGCAGCATTCCTGTTTGAGATCATGAGTAAAATTTCATTTGTTAGCCAAGGTCGTCCATCTCGATGCCCTCCTCCTAAACGGAGTGGCACGTGGGTCTGGAACAAGTGTGAAATAGCTACATTTAAGTTGGTCATTGACATCATTGGAAGAGTATATCAAAACAACATCAATATGATTTGCATCTATAAGGAGATTGTCCAGATTCACGCTCTTATAATCTTGGTACATAATTGCACTGGAGTTCTGGTCATTGGAATATCGCACGACAAGTAAATGAAGGCATGCATAGAAATCCCAAGGATCCAAAAGAGATCGCTTAACTGTACCAAGTCATGTTCACTGACAATAAAGAAGTTAATGAGGGAGGAGGAGCCATGCGCTACACAATAGTGAGAGGGTTTTGACAGGTCGCAGATTATGCTCAAACCAAGCCCCTGAAAAAAGACTCAACTCTTTGTTTCACCGCTATTTCCAGCAGGTTCAAATTTAAGTCGCCCATTAATATTACCTTGTCATACCTTGGTATTAGATCCACTAGTGAGCGATATACAACACCCAGCAGTACCCTACAAGTACCAACGACAGTTTCAACAAGAATATATTCCACATCGCAAGAATCCGATTGGGCAACTTGCCTGGATTTATGTTGATTGAAGATATAAAGCGCAACACCACCTCCACCCACGAGAGGGCGGTCATTGCGATGTATACGATAGCCGAGAATGGAGAGAGATTTATTAGATACATGTGACTTTAACCAGGTCTCCGAGACGCCCACTGCGTCCAACCAGCATCCCCCAAGGATACGTCCAATCTCATCAAATTTGGTAGTTTGCGTAAATGGGTTGATGCTTTGTCCATTGAAGTGTAGAACATTAAAATTGTGTCTCATACCCTCAAAAGCAGACCTTAGCACAGTGTCATCACTCGCCACCAATCCATGTAGACTATGCAGGACGCAAAAATAACAATACAGTAGCTGAGGGGGAGGGGCGGCAGTCGAGTTGTAGACGCGATAGTATTACCTGTTGAATACAAAAAAATAGCTGTGATATTATTAGATACATATTTCAAGTGAATGCCAGCTCCGTGCAAGTACCAGTTCCGTGAAAAACGCAGACCAATATTAAGATAATTATATGAAGCTAAAGACTAGTACTAGAAAAGGCGATTAAAAATTATGACTTATGTTTAGTTTAAGATAAGATAGAAGAGTGAGAATAGTTGAATAAATCTAAATGCGAGAAACATATGCGAGAGGCTGCCGGCTCACAATAAGCGCTAAAAGTTGGGTCTACAAATCAGCAATCAATTCAAGTGTAAAACTATTACTACTGCAACTACATTTGTGTTGTGTTTTTTAGCGGTTTCATCAAAACCACTAAACGAATTTTCAATAGATCTTAAGTTTTAACTAGTAAGTGTATCTCGTACTAAAAATTTTAATTATTCAGGAAAAAAAGGGGCAAAGTCTCTAAACATATTTTGAGATTTAATTGAGTGGAACCTCTGTATCTTATAAGATATCATTCAACCTTAGCACTCTTTGCTCACTCGGGAAACAATTAATCTAAAATAGGTAAACAAGGCACTCCCAATGTAATTTCCGTCTTTATCTCTGCTCTTCGTTCTACACATCTAGTGATTAATTTTTATCCAATTTACTTCCATAATTGGATTACAACTGTACTGCAGTGGATTATAATTTTGAACAACAACAGAACCTATAAAAGATTACAATAATCGACTTTTTATTCATAGCCTCTTAGATTGTTTTGTGCATTAAAAGTCCAAGGATCAACATGCGATTGAGACGCATCTGTTATACTGTAAACTTTTCTCTAGCACATGCTAATTATTTTTGGTGGTAAAACATTACGAATAGCGTGTTCCTCTGTTAATTATTACATTAACACTTGTGCATGTTAATAATTATCAGTTGAAAGATAACGGTGTTGACTTAAACAGGAGTCTACAAAAGCAAGAACCAAATTTACGAGTCACTGCATTGCTACATAAAATCTTATTGTAAGGCAATTAATTCGTTATGATTCATTCAGAATTTCAGAAAATATTTATAAACAATTTATTACACAACTGCTCCAGATTCAGTGTACTCACCAAGAAATTTCCAAGCAACACACTTTCGGTTGTTGTTTTACCGGCGAGTAAAATTTTGTTTTCTTAAATTTGTCTTGTATCACGTTGATGTTTTTTAAATGTATTTTTAATAGTCGTCCCCTTCAAATTTTGAAAAGGATAACACTTTCACAATAATAATTTGTACCCTGCAGCCTTATCAATCGCCTCCTTGCCGAGGGAGCAAAACACAAGGAGAAAAAAATATTTTGACACTTGTGGTGGATATAAAATTCATGTTATTAGGCGACATCTAGATACGAAATTATTATTTAAAATTTTGAGGTGAATTGATTGTTTTTAACGAAAATTTATAAAAGTTTTAAAAATGATAAAAAATCTAATTAAAGTTGTTTTGAGTTGCAATAAATTGTCAGTGACGATTTACTGTTTAAATTGCAATAAACCTATTTAAAAGTACTATAATCCAAATAATTACTCCTAAATCAAAATTTTGAACAAAAAGTAATACAAATTTATATCATAATTTATTTTATAATGAGATAAAATTCGATTAAGCTTGGATTAATAAGAAATAGTTTAAATTTTTCATAACTTTACCGATCACAAAGTGATTTTTCACCTCAAAATGGACAGTACCATACAAGAATGTGACGTTTCTATGAACTGTCAATTGGCCGTCAAAGTAGCCGGAGTTTGTTCGATTTTTGGGAAAACAATTTTAATCCACAATCATCCAGTATTAAATAAGAGAATAATCATTAACAGATTTCTAAAATAATAAGTTTATATAACAATGGCTCCAAAAGCAGGATCAGTTCTTCAAAAACCCAAAGGATCTGCCTATAAGGATAAATCAAAACCGGCTGATGTCAGGTTAAGCAATATTAATGCTGCAAAAGGTAAATTTTTAATAAATTTACGTTTTTTATAGTCTTATTAATTAAATTAATCGATTTGGCATAAGCGTAGTAAAGTTTAGTTCGAACTATTAAGTTTTGAAAAGTCAGGTGTTTTTGGGTTATAAACAAACGTCTGGAAGTTTCGTCAGTGACTGGAGATTGAGTCAACCTGGCCGAAGTTCTTAAACATTTCTTTATTATGGCCTTGGCCTCTTATGAAATGAAATTTTTACGCAAATAATATTGGGAGAAATGAATCTGGAAGCTTTAAATAATTACGGTTCAGGAGCGTATTTTATAAGCTGCTCAAAGTCCTTAAATTGACTTAACTGATCTGTGTCCTTTAAATCTTTCCTACTATAAGCTTGGCTGCGTCACTCTGAATCACTTCAAGCTCGAAACGCCTACCTTTTCTATAAATTCGTTGTTTTATTTAATTTAACTTTAAAGTTGTTCTCGCACACGCTTTTATACGAATGAAATTTCAATATTGTCTCGATTCGATAAAATATTACAAAACTTTCAGAAATTTATATTGTCTTGCCCCTCCTCTGAGCCTCTTAACTATAAAGTAAACTTACTAATTAGTTTTAATACTTGTAACTTGCAGCTGTTGCCGATGCCATCCGAACAAGTTTGGGTCCTCGAGGAATGGACAAAATGATTCAGGCAGGAAATGGAGAAGTTACGATTACTAATGACGGAGCAACAATTCTCAAACAAATGAACGTTCTTCATCCGGCAGCCAAAATGTTGGTTGAGCTATCGCGAGCACAAGATGTTCAAGCTGGTGACGGAACAACATCTGTCGTTGTAATTGCCGGAGCCCTTCTCGAGGCTGCTGATAAACTTCTACACAAAGGCATTCATCCTACAGCGATTTCTGATTCATTCCAACGTTGTGCAAAAAAAGCCGTAGACATCCTTACTGAAATGTCGCATCCAATTGAATTGAGCGATCGTGAATCTCTAATTAAAAGTGCTTCTACTGCTCTAAACTCGAAAGTTGTTTCCCAACAAAGTAGTTTATTAGCTCCAATGGCTGTTGATGCAGTACTAAAAGTAACTGAGCCTGGACGTGAGTCAAGTGTTGATCTTAAAAATATTAAAGTCATCCAAAGTTTGGGTGGAACTATTGAAGATACAGCACTTGTAGAAGGATTAGTTTTTACGAGCAGATCAGCTGGAACAAATGCACCTAAACGAGTTGAAAAGGCTAAGATAGGTCTAATCCAATTCTGTATTTCACCACCGAAAACAGATGTAAGCTTGTAACTATTCTCTTTTTTGCAAAATAAATAATTTTATTCTTGTTAGATGGATCACAGCGTTGTTGTGTCTGACTACGCTGCCATGGATCGCGTACTTAAGGAAGAGCGCGCA
Organism: Leptarthrus brevirostris; assembly: GCA_964036015.1. Taxonomy (NCBI): domain Eukaryota; kingdom Metazoa; phylum Arthropoda; class Insecta; order Diptera; family Asilidae; genus Leptarthrus; species Leptarthrus brevirostris. Next base: position 19,157,255 of record OZ038375.1, on the reverse strand, counting down.
TATATTCTAAACATTGTCAAACAAATAAAGAAGGCTGGATGTAACGTGCTTCTTGTGCAAAAATCCATTTTGAGGTACGATCAATTTCAAAACGTTGTATCACATTTCTAAACATAAAAACTTATTTTTTAGAGATGCCGTATCTGATCTTGCTCAGCACTTCCTTGACAAAATTAAAGTGCTTGTCGTTAAGGACGTTGAGCGTGAAGACATTGAATTCGTCTGCCGAACTCTCAACTGTCGCCCAATTGCATCACTTGATCATTTTGTAGCTGAAAATCTTGTTAGTGCTGATCTGGCTGAAGAAATTTCAAGCGGTTCGAATAAGTTTGTGGAAATTACTGGAATTCAAAATCCCGGACGTACAGTCTCTATAATAGCACGTGGATCAAACAAACTTGTACTTGAAGAGGCTGCTAGGTCTTTGCACGACGCTTTGTGTGTCGTACGATGCTTGGTTAAGAAGAAGGCTGTTATTGCAGGTGGTGGTGCTCCGGAAATTGAAATGGCTCTTCAATTAGCTGCATTATCTCAAACACTCGAAGGCGTTGATGCTTATTGTTTCCGTGCATTTGCTGAAGCCCTTGAAGTCATTCCATCAACTTTAGCAGAAAATGCCGGATTGAATCCTATTGCTACTGTTACAGAATTGAGGAATCGTCATGCACAAGGAGAGAAAAATGCCGGAATTAATGTACGAAAAGGAGCTATCACAGATATTGTAGCCGAAAATGTTGTTCAACCTCTTCTAGTTTGTACTTCGGCAATTACTCTTGCTTCGGAAACTGTTAGATCAATTTTGAAAATTGATGATATTGTACGTTTGCTTTTGGAATATTGATATATTTTGTTCTAATCGTTGATTTACATTTCAGGTTAATACATTCAACTAAACAACTTTATTCAGTGAACTAAACTTCAACGAGAGCTTCGTATTTCATTGTGTTGTGGCTTCACCAGTTTTTACAATTTATAACTTTTTAGTGCTTGTAAAACAACTTACACCTTCACCAATATTTTCATTATTTAATTAAAAAAAGAAACATTAACATTTACTTTTGTGTATTTTGTGATTAGTTTTAAGGCTACACTAGTTTTGAGATTTTCATACTCACAGTCTTATATCACAGGGTGCTTCGACTGAAGATGGCGTCTGCAGAATCAACGGGGATCTTAATAATATTTATGAGTGATCTAAAAGGAATAAACTATCAGTTAATCCAAACAAATCAAGTTATTTGGTAGTTTATAGACACCCTATAGATCAATCGGATCTACCACCCATCTTACTAAATAATTCTGTCCTCGAGTTTGTCGATGTTGTTAGGGACCTAGGTATATTTCTAAACTCAAGTTTCAGCTACTGAAGTCAGGTATCTCATATGCTGGGGAAAATATATGGTGGACTATGCCAGCTGTGGATAACGTCTCGTTGTTTGTCTTTTGATATGCGCAGCAGCAGCAAAGATTTCGCCAAAGAGAAACGTACGCTTTCTGTAATGAAAGAGGCGCTATACCAGTTTACGGAGACCGCTATATACCTTAAGAGACAATAGTGTTGACGTGGTCAATTCATGTTAAAGTATTATTAATGATGACAGCCAAATTTTTTACTTTAACTAAAAAAAGGATTGCTGTCAACCCGATCCTTAAAGAGGGGAGGGAATCAGTATTTATAGGTCTTTTGAAGAGCACTCTAGCCTGAGACTTGGCGGTATTAAGTCTTAGGTGATTATCCGAAGCCCAATCAGAGATTGCACTAAGATCCTGATTTATCTGCCAGATGCAGTGCTCAGAAAGCCCCAGAGGGCAGCTAAGATATACCTGAACGTCATCTGCATAAATTAATATCTTCACGAATTTGAGAATATTAGGAAGATCGTTTATATATAAACTAAATAACAGCGGTCCAAGAATCGAACCCTGAGGAACACCAGTCAACAAATCAAGATAGTCAAAGTGTTCAGATCCACAAATTACCTTCTGTTTACGATCAACCAGGAAACTGCTGATTAGATTTAAAGCGGAAGCTTTAAAGTGAAAATAGCAGTTTAATTTGCTAAGAAGGCGCTTGTGGTTTACAGTATCAAACGCCTTAGAGAAATCAAGCAAAGTAGCCTATCATTATCAATTTCTCGCCGGACATCCTCAGTTAATTTAAGTAAAGCTGTAGTACAACTGTGATTCGCCCTAAATCCATTCTGCCAAGCAGAAAGAAGCCCATTATTATCAATAAATTCAGTAATGCTGTGTGCAATTAATTTTTCCAAAGCTTTAGAAAGACAAGCTAAAATGCTAACAGGGCGGTAATCAGATGGATTTGGCTTCTTAGCTATAGGTATAACAAGTGCATTCTTCCATAAAGACGGAAATTTAGATGAGGTAATACAAGTATTAAAGATATGCGTAATAAAAGGAAGAATACAGGGAAGTAAAAGTTTGATGAATTTGATAGGAATATTGTCTAATCCAGTAGCATATGATTTAATAGCTGAAAGAACTTCAAGTTGCGAGACATTACGAAAAGAGAACATATTCCCTTCCCACTCGCCAGAGTCAATATCCGCCACAGAGGAGGTCGAACTCTCAAGAGTTAAAAAGGCTTGGTTCAGAGTATTTGGTTCAATTTCTGGAACCGATTCTGACTTCCTACTAACACCAATCGCTCGTAACTTTCTCCATAATTGCTTAGGAGCCAGTTCTGAGCTTAGCCTGCCAGCATAGTAACGCATTTTTCCTGTCGTACTGCCAGTGTAACTATATTTCTTAAAATCCGAAATTGTTCCCAGTTATGAGCAGACTTACATCGTCTCCAATGCCGATAAGCTTTTATAAGATTTTTGACGGATTGTGAAAACCAAGGACATTTCGAATTCTTAGCAATTACTCTACGGAGAGGGATATATTTTTCGAAGAGATACATCACGAGGATATTGAAATAATCAACATGATCATCACCTTTAGACATGGAAAAAATCAGATTCCAGTCCAAAGAAAAAGCCTCAATTAGTAAGAAATCTAGATTAGGGTTTTTATAGTCCCTGTATTAAAAAGAGCAGTACCTATTACTTTGAGCTGCACAAATTGTAATTTAGATATAATAAATCGAGATCTGAGACTCCAGGAATGGATTGTTGGTTATACTCTGTAACCATATTCAGATCACCAACGAGAAAGAGATCCAATAACGAAGCAGAGGTGGATGTGAAATGGGTTGGTACATTGCTTACAACTTTAAGGTCGAACTGCTGTAAGTTGGATGTAAAGTTGGAACTTGTATTGCAGCCCTTTAAAAGATTAATGTTAAAATCCCCACCGATAATAACATGAGGATAGCCCGAACAGATTTCAGAGAGAGAGTGTCATAAAAGAAAGAAAGGTCGTTGACACTAAGTGGCTTATACACAGCGCCAACGAGGCATTTACATTCTCCACCAAAAATTTCCAAAAAGATAAACTCAACCTCACTTGCTTCTGATGTAGAGATTAATTTGCATGAAATCCTATCATTAATGTAAACTGCAACCCCGCCTCCACGTCTTAAAAGACGATCCTATCTGTAGACCTTGAAACCGGGAATATGAACTAAAGCATCAGGAATATGCGGCTTTAACCAAGTCTCTGAAACACAAACTACATCAATCTTTGAACCGGAAAAAATGTTTACAAGTTCGTCAATAGAGCCCAGAATTTTTCATAGTATAAATTTTCAAACTAGAGTTTTAAAAGATGGGCTTAAACAAAAAATATTTTTTTTCTCATACGGTATTTTGTAAGACTATGGAAAGAATTCTTACTTTATGTTCCTAAACTGATTATCAATAGCTTTTTCCTGCTTTAATCCAGGAATTCATTGGAATTTGGTTCATTTCAACAGCAAACCGAAACGGCACGAAAAATCAGCTCAGACTTACATTTACTTCAACTTCCTCGGTTCTTACGCTACTTGAAGGACAGTCGATTTTTAGAATCAGGTACAAAATAGATTTGCTAATGTAAATGGCTTTACAAGTTCAGTGATAGGAAAATATAACTAATCGCCCAAACATATAATGGTGATTCCAGAGCAATTTGTAGTTCTACTAAAATTAATGATGTCGAGGAATTATAAAGCACTTTGCTTAATAAACAAACTAAAAATTGAATACAATGTTCTCGCTTAATATTTCGATTCTGCAAAAAAATAAAATAACTGTAAATTATTTATTTGTCCTTAAAATATAAAATTTTGAATAAATTTCCTTAGAAATAAAGAATTCATATAAAAACTACATTTTCACCCCGTATGCTTCAGGCATACGTTCTATTGCATATTTATGTTGTGCAACATACATAATGGGAACACCTGGTATTTTCCTAATTCTATTTTTTAAATCCTTATCATTAGTAGCAACAATATAGCACTTGTGTTGCGTTACTCGAGCAACGATACAATCATCAGCATAAGTCCCTTTATGCAAACAAGGAATCCGTTCAAATCTCGGATCATTAACTATCCTAAGTGCCAATTTATATTTTGCCCCAAGTTTTTCCAATTCTGCTTTAACGCAGTCTGTTATATATGGTATACATTTAGCGTAGAGGCAATCCATCATATTTTGAATAATGTCGAGCTTACTCTTTATGCTGAAGTTGATAAAATTGGTATCAACAATAATGTGATAGGGCGGTCCTAATTGCGTGTTGTATTGAAAGAATAGCGCTGAACTAGCTTGCGGTACTTCACGAATTTTCAGTTTATGAGGATCTTCGGGTTTTTTCTTTCTGGAGGGTGCACGTAAACTTTCTTTAATCCTTGCATCTGTTGGCTTGATTATTCTTTTTAATTGAGCAACTCTTTGCTTTTGAATTTTCTTGGTTTTCTTTTGTTTTCCCTAAGGTAAAAATTATTTATTAAGTTTGTTTTTTATACTATAAATTAGACGTTAGGTACCATTTCATTTACATTAAATATTCTTCACAAACAAATCAGCAGAAAAATCCCACATGTGCAGAACGAAATGTCACTTAACTGTCAAATTGTTCAAAATGACAACTAGTAATTTTGAACATGCCTGTACAGCACTATTCAGAAAAAAACACAATTCTGTATGAAGACCTACCAATTTATTAGCTTATTCCATGAGATGGCGCTTATGAAGGCATAAGCGCGCCTAAATTCATTTCCTGTCAGAGCGGATTTTAATTCTCAAACGTACGTCATGTATTGTTCGGAAGTGATAATTCATTAATTTATAATAATATTGTTTATAAGTAAGTAAGTTGTACAACCCTATACAATTAAGCATGACTTAGAAAATAGATAAACTATATATTGGTTTTCCGCCGTGACCGCCACCTTTCCGCTCCTGATGCTCCAGTAGGAGGTGGTGTTCTCTGCGCTGTCCGGCATGACATTCCTTGTATGGTCGTTGATGTTGCGGGATCTGATCCCCTAGAATTCATTTGTGTGGTTCTCAAGCTTCCACACAAAAATGTTTACATTGCCACGGTCTATATTCCACCTGGATCGCCCTCTGATTTCTATGAGTCGATGTCTACTTGTGTTGAAGGGCTGGCTGATTTGCTGCTTCCGTCGGTTGACCTTATGCTCCTTGGAAATTTTAATATGCCTTGGATCAGTTGGGAGCGCTCCTTGGATAAGGATTGCCTACTACCATCTTTTTCGGCTGCCCCACGGTTTGTTCCGGCCTTCATGGATTCCATTGCCTCTTGCGGTTTATTACAGGCCTGTGACGTGATGAATGACTCGGGCAGGTTCCTGGATTTGGTGTTCTCATCTGACTGCTCGAGTACTGTCGTGAAGCACTGTCTATCTCCTCTGGTTCCTGAATCTCGTCACCATCCTGCACTGCACATCATTTGTGGTTTTGATCCTGTACTGACGGCGTCTTCTGACTCAAGTAATTTTTGTTATAACTTTAGCAAAGCTGATTATTCTAAACTTAATGATTGGCTCTTTGCCTGTAATTGGTCGAATGTTCTGAATGAACGTGATATTGATAACGCTGTAAAACTATTTTACGATTCTCTTTCTGTTTGTTTTGCTACTTGTGTTCCTGTTTCAAGATCTCGTGGTTCGCGTTCATATCAGCCTTGGCTCAATAGTTCCGTGAAGCACTTAAAGAATCTGAAGAATAAAGCTTGGAAGCGGTTTTGTTCCTCAAGGAGTGATGCTGACTACTTCACTTACTCCATGTTACGCAACCAATTTTGCTCTGAACTTGATATTTCTTATTCTGACTATTTAGAGAGAATTAAATCGACTTTGCGTGTTGAGCCTAAACAGTTCTGGAGGTTCGTAAATTGTAAGCGCAATTGTGATGGCTACCCTTCTGTGTTAAGTTTTGGTGATGTCGAGAGCGACGACCACCTGACGACTGCCAATCTACATGTTTGGCGAATTTTTTGGCACCGCATTTTTGACTACAGACTGTGATACTAGTGATAAGGATTTTACTCATATGACGAGGTTTGCTCCGACTACTCTTGAAACCAAAGACCTTGTGTTTGACGAGGATGCTGTGCTAAAGCATATTTCTGGTTTGGCTGATAGTTTCACGTGCGGTCCTGATGGTATCCCTGCTTGCTTTGTAAAAAATTGTCGCTTTTCCCTAGTTTCTATACTTTGTCACTTATTTAACTTATCTATTTTTTGTGGTGTTGTTCCGAAATCTTGGAAAGCCTCTGTCATCATTCAAAGGAAGTAAAAAGCACATATCAAACTACCACCCTATTGCCAATTTATGTTGTATTGGTAAAATGTTTGAGGCTCGCGTGTGCAATGTTCTTAACTTCCACTGCAAACCTTTTCTAACTTGCTGGAACTCTCTAATTGCTGTATTACTGCCATTGAAGCTGGCAAGCAGGTCGACTGCATTTTTACTGATTTTAGCAAGGCTTTTGACAGAATTAAACATAGTGTTCTTGTTCGTAAGTTGTCTTTTCTAGGGTTTCCATCAATTTTTGTTAATTGGATTCGTTCTATCTGTCTCATCGCACGCAACGTATGCTATTTCGAGGTCCATTTTGGAACGATATTTATGTTACGTCCGGCGTTCCTCAAGGAAGTCATCTAGGACCTCTGCTTTTTATCATTTAAATCAATGATGTATCCTTAATTCTCCCTAATTCCAGAATTCTATGTTACGCTGATGACGCCAACATTTTCCGAGTTATTTCAAGTGCGAATGATTGTACACTATTAAACTCGGACTTAGACGCCTTTCAAAACTGGTGTTCTATAAACTTCCTTCCCCTAAATATTAGCAAGTGCACTACTATGTCATTCTCTCGATCAAGAAATCCAGTGCACTTTAAATACACGTGACGGTGGCTCTGTGAACAGACTTGACAAGACCAAAGATTTAGGGGTCGTGCTAAATACGACCTTTTCATTTGACGACCATATCAACACTATTGTAAACAAAGCTAATTCTGCTCTGGGCTTCGTCAAGCGATGGTCTAAGGAGTTTGATGACCCATATATAACTAAAATCCTTTATTTTACGTTCGTGAGACCTGTTTTGGAGTATGCTAGTCCTGTGTGGTCTCCTTTTTATACGACTCATATTAATCGCATTGAGGCTGTGCAGCGTAGATTCGTTAAGTTTGCCCTTCGCGGCCTTCCTTGGACCAATCCTCTTCGGCTGCCTCCTTATGCTAGCCGTTTAAAGCTTATTTCATTGGAGTCCCTTGAAAGCAGACGCGATAACTCCAGAGTAGTTTTTGCCTTCGATTGCTTGCGGGGCGCGGTTGATTTCCCCGAACTGCGTGGAATTCTATGTTTATCGATTCCTACTCGCTATTTGTGGAACCAAAGCTTTCTCCATGTTCCCCACCACCGCACTAATTATGGTATGCATGAGCCTATTACATCTATGTGTCGTCTTTTTAATAATCATTTTGAGCTTATTGACTTTCACTTATCTAGATCTCATCTGAAGAATCAGCTTTGTTAGGGTTACTTTTTCTTTTTCTTTGTAGTTATATTTTTATTTATTTTATTTTTTGTAGTAGTCAGTATTTGATAAGTCTTAATCACTTTGATTCTGTAGTTTATTTTGATATTTAATTTTTACGTTATATTTACTGTTTAGATTTCGTTGATTTGTAGTAGTCAGTATTTGGCGAATTTGTAAATAAATAAATTCATACTGACTAAATACATTACAAATAAAAAGATGAAAATTTAAATGTCTACAATTAGTGAGTAACTAAAAATTTCGCAAAGGCCTCTCAACATCCTCCAATTTCCCCTATTGTGGTGAATACGGATCTTGATAATCAATCTGACTGTCTGTTGTGCTCTCAGATGGATATGACTGGTCACAAATAAAATGCCTGCTTGCTGATCAAGAAAATAAAATTGTCAGCAGAACAAATGATGTTGTGAAAAAATTTAGCACTCGGTTGGATGCAGTTAAGAAAATTTTTTGCAATATTGCATTCAAACTTTTCCGCCATCAATAATACCGAGGAAAAGCTTGGGCACTTAAGACGCCGGAAGAGTGTTATTACTAGTTCTTCCCCAATGACTGAGGACCTTGTCAATGTTCCTGTTGGTGTGACTTTTGTTGATCGTTCGAACCCTGCTACCTAGTACATCTGGCGCTGTGTCGCGCCCTGCTACTATTGCCTCCAGTACTACTTCGCAAGCTGAGCTGAGCACGGACTTCACTCTAAAGACTGCCCCAATCCCTCTGTTGATGACATTCAGAATAATGTGAGAATGAGGTCAAAAATTGACGACTCAGTACTTCTATGTTGTCAGCGTCTTAATTCTCGCCTGTTCCACGAGTATGTATCGTCTTTCAAGTTAACGACTTCCCCGGCTTTTCGAGATTCTTTCTTCTCTGGACTGCTGGTCTAAAAATTCCATCGCACAAAAATTTGTGCCTCGAGGCAGGTTTACTAACGGTACCCATGACAGAGCAATAACTGACATGCTGCGAGTAAAAATGACGTATCTACAAGGTCCGAGCAAAAGTGGCTTAGAAATTGTTCCGCGCAAAAACGAACTAGGTGAGATTGCAGGTAAAAGCGAATCAGACAAAAACTTCGGGCAAAAACGACTTAACTACAAAAATTAATGCGAAGTTAATCAATTTTAGTAGTTAAGTCATTTTTGCTCGGAGTTTTTCTCTGATTCATTTTTGTCCGAAATTTCACGCGGTTAATTTTTGCGCGGAACATTTTCTAAACCACTTTTGCTCGGACCTTGTAGATACGTCATTTTTACTCTCAGCCTGTCAACTAATGCTCAAAAAAACTAAGTACGCTGTCCCTTTACTATCAGAACGTTAGGGGACTAAGAACTAAAACAAACTATCTATTTCAAGCATCCCTTGCATGCTGCTACGATGTTATCATGTTGACTGAGACTTGGCTTCATCATGGTTTTTGTAATGCAGAGATTCTTCATGGCTCCTATCAGATTTTTCGTAGGGCAGATATTCTGAATCTCTGTGTCGGGGTGGTGGAGTAGTGGTTGCTTGCAGATCAAACTTTAACTGCAGCTTAATTGATGTTCCTGCCTTCTCTGATTCACTCACTATTGAACTCTTGGTTCTTAAGCTATCGCTACCTAAGCTCAATATATTTTTGCTCTGTTGCTATATTCCCCCTAACCTGATAAACTTCGTTGCTACTGAAGGGCGCAGTCTTTACGATATACTAACCCTTAGTTTAGACTTCATCCATAATATGACGAACCCTGAAGATAAAACTCTTCTTCTTGGTGACTTTAATTTACCCAATGTGGGTACCTAACTGTGATGACGAATGATGACTTCCTTGCCTCATGTTATCCCACATCTATGGGTTCTAAATTTCTTGACACCATTGCTTCCCCTGGTTTGCACCAAATGAGTGATGTAAAGAACTCTATGGGAAGGCAGTTGGATCTTGTGTTTTCTTCTGATTCGACTAACACTATAGTTGAATTAGCTTCTGATCAGTTATCTGCTAATGATAGTTTTCATCCTCCCATCTTTGTCACTTTCTGTTACGATATTCATAGTACTGCGGATCACAATTTCGAACACCATGCTTATGACTATAGGAGATCGAACTTCTCCGAGATAACGTCTAATCTCCTTACAGTCGATTTTTCGGCATTACTGGACAATAATGATATTGATGTCTGCGCCTCCCTGTTTTATAATAAAATATATGATTTGTTTAACTCCTTTGTTCCATTAAAACGGATTAGGTCTACATACTCAGCTCCTCCGTGGTACAATGTTGAACTCCGCAGTCTTAGGAACAGGAAGAACAGACTCTGGAAAAATTACTTGCGTTGTAATAGCGTATTCTGGCTTTGTGTCCTGTTATGAAAGTTTTAAGGCACTATCCTCCTCGCTCTATAAGGAATACCATGTTAGTGTTCGCGATAATATGAATAATAACCCTCGCAACTTCTTAAAATTTGTCAATATGGAAAAGAAATCGAGCAACTATCCATATACGATGTGGTATGAGGGGTCTTTAAGTAATAACGTGTCCAACATAGCAAACAATTTTGATTCATACTTTGACAGTGCTTTTTCTTCGGATAACTTTGAGCCATGTGTGAATAATTTTGATCATATTCTGGATTGTCCCGCTTCATCCGATTTTTTGCCATTTTTATCACGGGATTTTATTTTGGAAAAAAATCAATGAACTTAAATCGGACTTTTCCTCTGGTCCTGACGGCATCCCTCCAGTCTTCGTCAATTTCTGTTCCGATGCCCTTCTTACTCCATTAGCGATTCTCTTCAATAGGTCCCTTCAAGCTGGTAAATTTCCTGCATTGTGGATGTGCTCTTTTATAGCCCATGTTCATAAAAAGGGCCACAAGAATATAATAACTAATTATAGACCAATTCCCCCTGTTCTTCAAGACTGGATTTATTACTACCTAAGAGACAGGAGAAAGCCTTGAAGATTCTAGAGGTAGAGCCACGGAGTGACACACGATAAGTCACTCCGTGGCGCTACCTCTAGAATCTTCAAGGCTTTATCTGGTGTACCACAAGGCAGTAATCTCGGCCCTCTATTATACGTTCTTGCCATTGATGACACTGTCCGTCTGATCTCGTACTCTAATGTTCTAATCTACGCTGATGACATGAAGATCTTCTCTTATGTTAAGGATAGTGATGACGCCGCCCTTATTCAAAAGGACTTAGATACGTTTCTGTCGTGGTGCAAGCATAATGGCTTACACCTCAATTTTGAGAAATGTGAAGCTATGACTTTCTTCAGGAGCCCTAATCCACAAGTTTCTGATTACAACTTTGCGAGGAATGGCCTCCGTCGCGTGCTGTCCGTAACTGACCTTGGGTTAAAACTTGATAGGAAACTTGACTTTACTCTGCATATTAACTATATCGTGTCTAGGGGAAGTTTAATCTTGGGATTTGTTAAGCGATGGTCTAGAGAGTTCTCGGATATACCAACATTGATGCATTTGTACTGCTCCTTAGTTAGACCTATTCTAGAGTATGCATCTCAGGTCTGGTAGCACTACTACGCTGTTCATTCCAAGCGTATCGAATCGGTGCAGCGTAATTTTCGTAGATTTGCGCTTAGAGGGCTCAGAGAAATCTCATTCAGAGTCTTGAATAGTTCAGTTTTAAGCAAGAAAGAAGCTGAAATCTTACAATATTCTGAATGAGATATCTTAAAGACTGGACGATGTCTAATTAAACTTTTGATGGAAATTGTATCCTTATATAGAAAGGATAATTTAGAAAGAGCGAATTTAGTCGAGGTATTTTCTAAGATTTCTCATCAGAGTAAAGTTGAATAAATCTCCAAAAACTTTACATTTCCTATCAGTATAAAAATTTTAAATTTGCCAAACTCGTTACTATAAATTGTTGATGTCTTTAAATTGGATACGTTACTTGTTACGTGTGGCTCGGTATGTGTTTGTGTTTTTATTCTTCATAGTTATTACTTGGCTTATATTCCACTACACAATTAACTTTTTTTAACCTAACCTAACCTCCCTTTTCTTAACTAGCCTATCTATATTTTTCTGTTTCGATACCTGTACCTTGCCCATTTACATTTTTGACTTGCTCAAGTGAGCGAAGTGTTCTCTTGAATATGTGAGACACCGACGTGATTGTTTCGTGCATGCCATACAAATTTCGGTGACCAGAAATCTACAGGAAGTAATGACTCCATAGCGAGCGGGGCGGAATGGAGATGTTTATAGCCCCCAATAATGCGGGTGAGTTTATTGCAACTCTTTTCAAGTAAGTTAAGAGAAATCAGTCCCAAAGCATCAAAGCATCAAAGAATCGTTCCAAGGAAGTCCGCGGGATGCGAACCTAAGAAATCTGCGCTGTACTGCCTTGATGCTTTTGATGTAAATGGCGAAATCGGGAGCTACCGTATCCCAAATTTAGACTAATGAAGGTGCAGTAAAGATGCTTGGTGAGGTAGGGATCATCAAGTTCGTTGGACCATCTTTTGATGATATCCAGATATTGAGTCCACATGATTGTCGAAAAAAAGGCAAAAGTTGAGGACCACCTTCAAATTTCTCACCTTGTCAACGCTGCTCAAAACAACACAGACGAAGAGGAAAAGACGTCTTCTATGGAAAAAAGTTATAGCGATGCACTTGCCGGCATTTAAAGAAAGGCAATTGCATATGCACATAGTCAAATAAGAGTTTAAGAGACTACAGTCTGCGCCGTGGAAAACAGTGCGAAAAATCTTGGAATCGTCCTAGACAGGAGAAGCGAAAAATTAATGATATATAGGATGAAAAGGAGCGGGCCAAGGATACCACCCTGAGGCACATCCGGAGTGACAAAGATTTGGTCGGAAAGAGGTCGTCGGTATATGGTGCACGACCTAACACGTAAATGGGCAATCAACAAACCCGAGAAGAGTTAGCTTATAGAACAGGATTCTACATACTGGATAAATAGCAATGGCGTTTACATTAGACATTGAAGGGACCTTCGACAAAACGAGATAGATTTGTTTATGATGCAGCCAGAGCACAGGGGGACAACCCTATGATGCGTTTTGGAATGACTTTCGCCGGAAGTTAATTACGGGTAAGGGGAATAAGGGAACATGAATGCCTTGTTTTTGTTTTGCTGCGATACAGCAAGATAACGGCTCAGAGATGGAGTAGATTTTTTAATTTCTTATTAAAAACTCACGGGGAGACCCAGGCTCGAACCCGTGGCCTATGGCGTGATGATTGTACCACTCAATCAAGTGATCCAAGTCATTTCCTCTCTTGAGAATATTTTAAAATAAAGGTCTGTCAATTTTCAGATAGTTGACTTCAAAGCGGGGGGGGGCATAGTTAGCAGAGGTTTCCCACAGGAAGAGGTACTATCCCCTAATATGTGGAACCTGGACTCCCTATCAAATAGGTCGATGGGATCGGCATACACATCAATGCTTATGCTGACTATATAGCAATTATAGCAAAGGGAAAGTTCATGAACGCATCAGCGGTTATCTATGTATCAAAACTAGTAATCTTTACAAAAAAAGGAAAGATCGAGACTTGAGGCCGCTAAGACCAAAGGACAATAGAATACCTGGGTATATTCCTGGACTCACTACTGATTGGAATAAGCATATTGAGGAAAATATTCAAGAAGTTAAAAGGGCGCTACAACAGTGTGGTAGAGAATGTCGTCTGGAGGCCGAAAGTCACGCAAACGACTGCCAAAAGACTTCTGAGGAAGGTCCAAAGACCAGCATGTGACGATATCGCAGGTACCTTTCGCACCACATCCACACTTGTGTTGGAAGTACTGTTAGGATTTATGCCATTGGATCTTAATTTGATGGTAATCACAGCAACCACAGAGCTTCAATTATATTGTGTTGGAAACTGGTATGTGGCTGGTACAATCCTTGGCAACGGAAAATTCTGGACCTCATAAACATGGGTAAAGTAATTTGTAATGCTCATGGATGAAATAGGCAAAGTAGGATGGATGGATCCTAAATTGATGCTGAAGCTGGTGCAGGTATCTACTTAGAGAAACTGATCTTATGTCAGGCGTTGGGTAGGTATACCTCAGTGTATGCAGCGGAGATGTTGGCGCTGATACATGCACTGGACTTCCTGATAGGAAGTTGTGTGATGGAGAGTAAATCCTTATAGCGCTAAACAATCAGGCAGAAGATGACACCTGTAGACTGCCTGCAATGTACCGCGCTACAAAGCAAATAATCCCGTATGTCGGTAGTTCATCAGCTGTATTCCGTTTCTTGAACAATATTTTAAAAAGAACTTTATTCAAAACATAGAAGGAATAAGAAATGTACTGAGGAGAGCCGGCAAAAGAACTTTATTCAATTTGCTTGACTCACTTCTTCTGAAAATCTTTCAAATCAAAACAAAGCGAGTAAGAATTCATAATGGGAAACAAAAAGTGTGGAAATGTGCCAAGCAAATGTTTGTCGTTTAATCAAGAATTGAATAAACTCAAGGAAATGTTTATTTTAAAAATTTCCGGGATGATGTGTACACAACATACCGAGATATTCCCAGTTGCCAAAAAGACGTGTATGCAAACACATTCATCGAACATTGTAGGAAAGTGGACAGCTCCTTGAAGGAGGTTCAAGGAAAAGATATGAAAAGTCAACTTTTGTTGTGTACCCACTGCCCAAGTAACTTTGTTGAATCGAGATGGAGTACACAAACACATTCACATTTAATATTTTCTAAGCTCACGTGACATGATTGATTCAAACTCGTCGAAAAGGGGAGCTTTTGCAAGTGCTTCCCACGTTCTCGTTTTAAAATTTTTTACTTTGGATGTGTTCCAGAAAATCACGCCCAATACCCCGAAGTAAACTGTGCCCAGCCAATTGGGTGTTCTATGTCAATAGGGAGAGAACTGAGATTTTAATGGATGCGTACGCGTAGAATAGGAAAACGTGCTATAGCAAATCTATTGAGAGTAAAGAGATAAATAGGGTGGAACAATTCACCCAGATTTGCATAAGGAACGAGGCGTTTAAAATGGAGTCATAGAAAAAGGCAGTTATGGAAATTATAGCGCCTTAGTGGCAGCACTGTTTTCCAGCATTTTATTGAAATATTTTAGTGAATTTTTCTATTATTATGAATACATTAAATGCTAAGAAATCCAATTTGAATGAGCCAAAAATCTCCCCTTTGTAGGACTGTAAAGCCTAGTCCATTTTCGACTGTTTTGTAAAAGTTTCAGATAGTCAAACCTGCCTCGGCCAACGATAGTGCGATCTTAGTTTGCGGGGCTCGCTCACTGTACTCAAATGCGGAGTCTTGGAAGGAATCCTACTAAAATGATTTTAAAAAACTGGACAAAATACCCAGTACGAAATTAAGTAAGGTGGCGGATTTCCGGTCAATTTCTACGAATTAACAGTCAAAATGACAGAAAAACAAAATGGCGGATACAACATGGCGGATATGAATGCTAAAAGGACATTAAGCTTGTATGCAATTTAGCACAGGAGGTTTTTTTTAACATAACTAATTACGAATTTAACGAAAATAATAAATGAAGGGTGTCTTAGCTATGGATGGCCAAGGAGGAATAGGTGATAGAAGTGAAGACAAGCAAAAAATGAAATGGCACGGGCCAAGATTTTTTTTAATATATGATGATGCCAAAGCTCAGGGGATGCCCTATGATGCTTAAGCACAGCCTTGGCAGGAAAGGAATTAAGGATGAGGGAAATGGGTTAGGCTGATAAGACGAGGGAAAAACAGAAGATGGTAGACTGTTCCACATTCGTGTTGTTCTGCTTAGAAAAGATTCCCGAAATTTGACGGTACGTCCAAATTTGACCTGGAGAGTATAGGGGTGGGAGCGGCTTGTTGATCTTGTATCGCGCGTTGTCATGAGTCTACAAGGAATTAGGCTAGCAATTTCGTTAGAATAACGGCCATGGAAATAACGATAGAAGAGTGAGAGACAACCGACATTCCGTCGATGCTCCAGAGAGTCAAGGCCCTTAGAGATTGAGGGATCGCCAATAAGCTTAACAGCTTTACGCTGGACTTTGTCTAACGCGGACAGTGCGGTGTGTCCGGCCCCTGCCCAAAAATGGGAATTATATTCAAGTCTAGGCCTAATGTGGGACTTGTAGATCAGCGCTAAGTCAGGTGGGGTGAAATATTTCTTACATCTCTGTAGAAAACCCAAACATTTCATCGCATTTTTAGCGATTGCAAATATATGATCAGTCCAGCTAAGATTGCTGGATATCTCGATACCCAAGATGTTTAGGGAGGGTGAATTGGGTATATTCACTCCGTCTACTGAAATGGGTTGGGGGTGAACTGGGCGTTTTTTAAGGGACATTAAACAGCATTGGGTTTTGGATGCATTAAACGTAACACGATTTGCTCTGCCCCAAGCAAGGACCTTGGAAATGTCGTTGTTTAATGATCTAAACATGCGTTCCCGATTGGCTTCTGTAGCATTTCCACGTGAATTCATAACAGAATCAAATGAGTACGCGAAATCAAGGGTGCTGTCGTCGGCGAAACTATGAATAGGATTGAGAGTAAGGGATAAGAGATCATTAATAAAAAGAAGAAATAAGGTTGGTGAAAGAACTGAACCCTGAGGTACACCGGCATTTATTTCGTAGGAATCAGAAGTAACTCCGTCAATTACTACACGAATTGAACGGCCTGACAAAAAACTCTCTATCCATTTAACGAGGGTAGGGTGCAGACCAAATGTTTGTTAACAGTATCAAGACTCTTATATTTGTAATTATGTTACGAAGGATCACCCAGTACCTACTATTAAATAACTAAATGAATTCGAGTCTCTTTGTTTGTTTTTCTCCAAAGTTTACCAATTTCTTATGCTAGGATTATAGTATACTTATAATCAGTTATCGGTGGAGTAAGTAACAACATATTGCTTGGCTTCCTGGAAGTCTCAGTTTCGAGCCCACTCAATAGCGTTTTAATGTTATCATTGAAAAATTCAGAGATTAAGTTATTAATTAAAAATGCGTAGTCAGACTGAAGGCTGTAGGGTGCTGGAAGGAGAGGATGAAAGAGCATTCTAGCATCCTTCGGAAGTTAGACTGCAGCGACAACGGAATAGACCGGGTCCCTGGTACAACTTTTAATAGGAGCATTAATACTAGGCTGCCTTCAAGAGAGGCATGGGGCTCGAATGAAGTATTGGAAGTATCAGAGATCTCCGTATATATATACGGATGGATCTAGAACGACTGCGGTACAGGAGCAGGAGTATACTCCGCTTAATGGCACTTGCACGAATCATGTACATATACTGGGAGACAAATTAAGGTTCTGGAAGCTGTTGTGGTAAAATCGAGACCAGTGCAATTGTGCAAGATGTCCGGATGTCACAGGGTGAACCAGGAAACAGGAATATCTGAGGAAATGAAAGAGCGGATGAATTTGCAAAAAAACGGTGCTGAGAAGGATAGCTATGTCGCGATCACCTATGTGAAAATTCCGATCAGCACTCTTAAGGTGGGCTAATTATCGGTGGACAAACCGGGGCACATGTTGCACTATCAGACATCTGTATAGCATAACCGACACCAGGAATATAGTAGGGGTCCTAACGGTGTAATGAACAACAGGTAACCAGAAGGCTCGAGGGGCAAACGGCTTCTGCCGGAGTTGTAGAGATGCGGGGGGAATGGAATAAGTTCAACTTGTGCTCTGGGAGTGTCCCGTCTAGATAGCAAGAAGAGGTGCTCTACTGTGTAGTTGCTTCTTCTCAGGGATTATGGAGGTCCAGGGCATAGAGCTGAACACCATACTGAGTTCGGCAAAGTGTCACGCGTGCACACACTTCCCTTAAAAGTCTAAATATATAAAAATTGTTTATATTGTTGTTAATGCCGTAATTTTTTTTCAGACTTTTAAATTGTGCGGTTTTGAAAATATAAAAATATTTAAAATTGCAAACTTTGATCAGACCTTGTTTCTATTCTAGTATTATTCTATTAAATAAAAGCTTCTAAACGACGGCACATAACCTGAGTTATTTTTTTTAACTTTGTATCATCTTCCACCCCCATTTTTGATTTTAGGTGAAATTAATATAAATACATAAACTCAAGTCTGTAACTCATTTAGCCTATGAGCTAGAATGCCTTCGAACTCAGAGGCCCCAGTTCCGAATCCCACATGGTTGTTTTTTGCTGACAACAGATTACGATAATATGGCCATTGCGGGGTAGGTCCACTTGCAATCATTGTCACGAATCAGGTGAAGTATCCCTCCCGACCCATACCCCGCAAGGGGGTACAGCAACTAGAAAGAGAGAGAGTAGGTTTTTAACTGTGGTCGTTCATTTGATTGGACTTATGCTGTCATTTTTTGTAACAGAGAGTAAAATAATGAGTCTATTTTCTTTTACGAAAAGAGTCAAATTCAACTGCCTGTCTGACTTCGCTGATGACGTTCGTCCATCCATTGATTCCTCTGGCGCTCCCAGTACGACTGCTTTCTCAGTGCTTCCAAAAATGGAGGACATCAGGCATGGTTTTAGGCGAATTAAGTGTGAGCTGAGTACGTGGTGCTGTGTCTACCAATTCCGAGCTTAACAGTTTAAAGGCGTGTCTTGTGGCTGGTGATGTATTTTCCATCCGTTGCTACGGGTGTAGCTTCTCATAGTCCTTTCCAATCATTTGAGACCAGTTGCACGTTTATGTTTATTTCTCGAGTTATTTAGCGACTTCGCTGTCTACGCTGTCTACGCCCCGGGGTCTATCTTTTTTTGCTTATTTTATGGTCGTTGTTCCGAATACCATATTCATGCAGTGATATTTGACTGATCTATTTCCGGGATCTTATCTCAAAAAACTTGTCACTGAAGTTACCCTATACTACTCCAACGTCACTGGACTAGGTTCGAAAACGGCTCGCCTTCTCTTGGGCTCGACCGAATCTTGTTTGGACGTTGTATGCCTGAAAACTTTATGGAAGAATATCTGACAAAGAGCTTTTCGGCCCCGACTTCTTGTTTTTCCTCCGTGACCGCCACCTCTTCACTCTGGACGCTCCTGTTGGCGGTATTGTTCTGTACGCTGTTCGTCGTGACCTGCCGTGTGCAATTATTGATACTGCTAGTTGTGATCTTTTGGAGTTCCATTGTGTGGTTTTCCGGCTCCCTCATAAAAACATATTTATCACCACAGTTTCTATCCCACTTGGCTCGTCCCCTCATATTTATAAGTAGTTGGCTGCATGCATCGACCATGCCATTGATCTCTTACTTCCATCTGATGACTTGCTGTTTTTGTGTAACTTTAATATGCTAACGTTCCTTACTTCCATTGCAAACCCTTTTTAGAATCCGTTTTTGCCTGGTCGCATGCAACGAGTTTTTTTCGTAGCTATTCTCTGGCGAAATTAATAATTCCTCAGGTGTACCTCAGGATAGCCATCTAGGACCTTTGTTTTTTTTATCAGATGCCAACATTTTCCATGTTATTTCAAATGATAATGACTGTGTCCTTTGAAGCTCTGAGTTAGATACCTTTCGTAAACGTTGCTCTATTAATTTTCTTGCTGTTATGTCATTCTCTCGTACAAGGAATCCCTTGCTCTTCAATTTCACTACTGGCGGTAGCCCATTGTGTAGTCTTGATAAAACCAGAGATTTAGGAGTCGTGATGAACACCAAACCTTTGTTATAGGGAAGATCATGTCGACGCTATTAGCAACAAGGCTAATGTGACTCTGAGCTTTGTTAAAAGATGGCCATCAAAGGAGTTAGATGACCCGTACATAACAAAGTTGTTTTAATGCACTTTTGTTAGACCAATGTTAGGGTATACTACGACAGTTTGGTCTCCTTTCTACCTAGCTCACATTGACTGCATTGAGGCTGTCTATTGCAAATTTGCGAGATTCGCCCTTCGTGGCCTTCCCTGGGCTGATTCTCTTTGTCTGCTTGCATATGCTGATTGACTTTTGCTTCTTGTTTTGGAGCCTCTTGAGGCTAGACATGATTTGTTTGGAATAATTTTTGCTTTTGAATGCCTGCGGGGTGCGATTAATTCCCCTGAATTGCTAGGTGCTTTCGATTTATCGGTTTCGTCTCGCTGCTTAAGGACTCGGAGTTCTTTTCATATTCCTTACTATCGCACTAATGCCTGAGCCTTTAACTTCAATGTCTAACCTGTTCAGTACCCATTTTGAACTTATTGACTATCATTTATCTAAAAGTCAAATTAGTGATCAGCTTGGTTAGAGGTATTTTTCTTTTATTGTTATTTTAATTCTTATTACTAAATTTTTTTTGGTAATCAGTAATTGATGAACATTAAAAAAAACAGGTCCTAAATAATTACCCTGTGGAACCTCTAATTTTAATATCAGAATGATGTAAAACAATATTTACAGGTGTTTACTAGAACTGCTAGAAAATTCAGTGATTTCTTAAATTGTATGAAAAGTACAGTATCTTAGTTATCCGAGTGTGTGAGGAGGGCATAGATTAAAAGAGATTGGTATGAGCTCCAATGTAACAGGTTGTTCTACATTTACGCATCCATTCTTGTAATTAGCTTTCCTGAAACTGACTGTTTGTGAAGTCTTTAAGAGGAGTCTTTTGTCCAACAAGATGTTTCGAGACAGAAGGGGAAGTTCTAAATTCCTAATGGGTCTCGCTAGGATATGAATTTGGTGTCAATACAACAGTGTGACTGACCACTACAAACTCAACTGAAATTACTAATTTATGCAGGACTTCATCTGTTTTCTCTAGACCCTGGATAAACTATAAATTTAATTTTGTTGCATTGTATTCCTCCTCCAATACCGTCTTGGATGGACTACATTAATTTTCTATTCAGATAAAAATGCGAGTTCAAGAAAATTAAACGGGAACTAGTCCTTCAACAAACATGCGATTCTATCAGTGCCAAATACCGGTTGGCCATAGGGTGAATATTTTTCTTTTTTGGTAAACGTTTCTTAAAAGACCACTTTTGATAATCATTCACCGCACCCATGTAAATGGTCATTTGAAAGGAAAATGGATCTGACCGGCTCTTTCTCTTGTTTCGAAGACTTTCACAGATTTTCACCCTATGCTACATTTGCCTTCAGGCAAACAAACAACCAATTTGGGGAGCAATCCATACAAAAGAACTTGATAAATTTTCATCGTAATTTCCAAGGGTAGAATTGTATTAGAGACGATAGCATATCGAAATGGGACAGGCAGCTTTAATCGTATTTCGGGTAGGTATGCATTCGAAGCCATACAATGTCTCGGTGTCTAAGACCAAATGGGGCCCTCGTGACCAAAGTGGACTGAAAAATGACCTTTCTCGAACGACAAGATTAACTCTCCGAATTTGAGACGCAAACCAAGGTCTTCGCAAATAAATTAAACGAACGCATTCGTTTTCCACATGTGAAATGAATATTCTAAAGAAATACGAATTTATTCCCATAATCCTCGGCATGATGACTACATAGAAATATTCCGAAGAAATCATCTCTGAAATTTGAGATTTGTTCTCCTACCCAACGCCAGCATCCTTTCATCGGTGGTGGGCGAAATGCAGCATCCTTTGCAAACTGCTAGACAAGTATAGAGAATGGGAAGGGAAACAACAAAGCATTGTGGAATACATAACCAGCTCCTCTATAAGGTACACAATAAGCAAAATAGGATCCATTCGTCCGCACTTCTGGTGTAGAGCTTTGTTTGGTCGGGGGAGCGACAAATGGGGTGCTCCCCAGAAGTGAAAAAAAAACTATTTGTGTTGGGGATCGGGGAAGGTACACTTCGTGCTCCTGTATGCTTTCCCGGACTACTTGGTGTACAATATAAAATGATATAATGTAGGAAAAATTTCCTTATGCTATTGTGCGCCTGTATATAAACAAACATATCTCGTAATATAAGTGGAAATTTATTGTTTTGAGTCGCATGCGCACACCTCGAGTCCAGAATCGATATTTTATGTAAAACAGTCTGCCGACTGCAAAATTATGAGTGGTCTGCGGTCCTCTTAGGTGCAATTTTTATGTAATTTAAAATTTTTTTTTTAATTTAAAAGCAACAACCTCGTTTCGAGTTCAAAAATAAAAATTCTCCCACTCCTAAAAGTTCCATTGGACGCGTTTAAAATTCTCAATTTCCTGTCTTAATCAAATCACTTCGATTTGCCTTCGAAAAAGGACAAGCTCCTTGAGTTTCCCCTTGGCTTTAAAGCCAGTCAACTTCAGGTTGTCCCCCATTTAAATTGAATTAAAAATCAAAGGATCCTGGGAAAATTATTATGGCCGTCGTAACTATTGTTCCCGATCCGAGAAGATTCCGGAGAAAAGGAGTTGGTCGTAACAAAAAATAAAAATGGCGGGAAATGTACCTTTGACGTGCCCCGGCAATAGATCCAAATTGCTCTGAAATTTGAAAGGCCTTTAATCTTTATAACAACAACTGAAACTACTATGGAAGATGGTTCGTTAGTCAGATAAATTCGGGTGGGTGGCTATGACGGTCTCCGATTTAAAATTGGGGTGGGCTTTACGATCCCTCTGTTGTCATGTCTCTGCGATTACAATCAAACTAGTTAGCTTAATGCGATTTTGAAATAATGAGAAGAGTCAACACAGAAGGCTCCTCCTTTTGTTCTGTTTATCTTTTCCGGTGTTTTTGCCATCTTCTTAAATTACAGAGGACCCCCATCACATTTCAGACTCACTCAGATTCCTTGTTGATGTCGTCTCTGCCTTCTAGGAAGATTTTGTTTCCTTTCGGATTTCGAAGCCTCCTTGACCCGTATATGTTTACAAAGTGGATGCCGTTTACTTCATTACATCTCAGCTATCCTTATCTTGGGCAAAGGGTTCTTATGGTCATGGTGGTGGTAATGATGTCTATGGTACCCAATCCCCCTGTTGTGCCTTATCAGACTTTCCCTTCCGGTGCTGTTAACTAAATAAATCGAAGGGTACTTCGCATAGAACGAAATCGCTTCGCACGAATGTCAAACTCGGTGTCCACTTTAAGGGGTTGAATTTTATACCCCAAGAGAGTTTTCGAGTAAAATATGTTCCGAATTGAATGAGTGAAATATGTTCGGGCGAGTGTAAATTAATATCGGACCAGCTTAAATGTTGAGTAAATGGTTTTGAACTCTTTGATCATGGGGAAGCCCAGGATAATCGGGGGTTGGTAATTCAGTTGGAAATAAGCTTGAAAGTTTGATTCAATTAAAGAGTCGTTTAGTTGATTTGTTCTATTTATTTCGGTTTTATTCATTTTGAAATTATTTATTTATTTTTAATTGTCAATCACATGCGAAAAGGAATGAATATAACCCTCAAGTTTAGTTTACTTACTATCAGAAAGCGATAGCCATCCTCATTAGGAATTTTGTGTACAGGTAATTGGTGCAATTTGTAAACTCTGCGCAAGGGTATTTGGGAAGCCTTTAATTTTTTGCGTCTTAACGAGAAAATTAATTTAACCAGGTAATTGTTCAAGTTTGGGGAACACGAACGTTTTTATCCATTTTTACGGGCATCCTGGTCATTATTTTTTTGGCTTAAATATTTTACTAATTTAAAATTCCAAATACTTCATTGGACTGTAACAGACATGGACAGTTTTCATTCGAATAAAGATAAAAGCTAAAAAATCAAATGAAAATTTATTTCATTAAAAAATTAGTTTGTTATTTGGAAAATTATTTGCAAATAATTATTTGTTATTTGCTGCTTATTATTTGAATTTAAAATAATTATTTATCACTCATTCATGTCAATTATTTGCAATTTGATGAATTATTTGCAAATAATTATTTGTTATTTGGTTATCAAATACTTGACCATTGAGTAAACGTTAATCTCATATTTAGGAATTTTAGGAAAGAAACTACTTCAGACGAATCTCTCAATGCATTTGTCCTGCGAAATTCATACAAAATAGCTTGAACCTTAAATTGGTGGGTTCCAGAGGAGTGGTAATACAATAAACTATTTATAATAGCTAAAGAAACGAAGAACTGAATAGAAATGACCCTTCTAACTCAGACGGCGCACTTCTCAGGCAGGAGCCTAGAATCAGTTCACCTATTCTACAGAATATAACAATATATTGCGGTGAATGAGGCTCCCACACCAACATGCAAAAAAACATAAATAATCAAAACTAGACTACGCACACACAGCGAATCTTTAGTAAGGGTAAGGTCAAAAACAGGGCACATATTCACGGCTCTACGCATGCGATTTACGGGCTCGTGCATACAATAGTTAAACCGAGAGTGAACGACATGTTGTAAAGTAAGTAAAAGTCCTTAAGCAATACGGGGTATGTCTGTAAGAAACTTTACCTGCGAGGGCACGAGAATCAATGTTCGAGTTCAAAAGCTGGTGAATAAAGACTAGGTCAGCAAATCTGCGTCGTACCTCTAAAGAGTGAATATTGAGCAATCGAAGGCGATCCTCATAAGGAGGAAGCCTTAATGGATCATTCCCCGGAAGGTCTCTTAGTGCGAACCTAATAAAGTTCCGCTGCACCGACTCGATGCGTCTTGAATGAATAGCATAGCAAGGTGACCAAACCTGACCTCCAGATCGCCAAGACTATCGAGGAAATAGTCACCCAAGAAAGACTTCCGCCTGCGTGTCAGTGCAGGGCACCGGCTAAGGAAGTGGTTGATAGTTTTCTCCTTCTCCTTCTCCTCGTCCATACAGCTTCTACAGAAGTCGTTTGAGAAGATGCCCAGTCTCTTCGCGTGTAAGCTAATAGGGCAATGACATGTGATAACCTCAGTAATTATACCAAGGTCAGATCCGCTCCTCGAAATCAGACACTTGGTGCGCATAAGATCCAGCTTAGGCCAGATCTGTCTGGACAAATGGCACTTAGTGCCGTAGTCTTATCCGGCTGGATCTCCAGGGTGGTACCACGTCTAGCAAGCTCGTCTGCCACGCAGTTTCCTGGAATATCCCTGTGCCTCGGAACCCAGCACAGGAGAATTTGGTACCGCTCGGCCAACTCATTTAAGTATGAGCGACAGCTATTAACAGTCCTAGATATCGATAGGAGAGAATCAAGGGATAAAAAAGCATCCTATCTGTAAGGATAGAGATGTCTTTTACAGGAACTTCGTTCCCCTTCAACCAAAACAACGCTTCCTGAATAGCCATGAACTCTGCCTGAAACACACTGCAATAATCCGGAAGGACAGGCTAATGTTTAGTGCATCTGAGAACCGTCCGTGAATCGTCAGTGTAAATCTGAATGGATTTCCCACATAGAATTGTGTCGCCATCTTAGTCAAGTCTCAATCGCTTGACAAAGGAGTAGCAGATCTAATGGAAGTAAATAAAGAAGTATCTCCAGAGCATCAGTAGGAGTGGTCCGTAGTGCCCCGGTGATACAGATGCAGGCCGACCGCCTCTGTACCTTTCTCAAAACGTTGAGGTAAGTGACCTTGTTCAGTGATGGCCACCAGACAACCACACCATACAAATTATGAGGACTAAAACAAACTTCAGATGAAGTTCATAAAGCCCGACCGCACCAGATTTAACAGTCCCGAAAGGAGAACCGAATCTATAGCATCAGTCAACGTGGAAAATGTAAATAGACGATTAAGTTCGTTAGGGTCGGCTAGACAGCTCATATTCTGAGACTTATCCACCCCTATAGATTTTAAATTGCATCGCACTATTTTCGTAGAAAGCTTAGTGTTAAACTGGGATCTATAGCAGACCAATTTTGATCATAAGATTACAGAATTGACCTTGTTTTGTAATAAAGGAAAATCATTTTGAAAAAAAGGAAAAAAAAAGAGTAAAAACACTTGTTTTACTTCCACATAATAGGAGTGTGAAAAAAAAATTTTTGGGATGGTGATCGCTCAAAAATTTGAACGCTAAAAATTTTTGATGGATGTTTCGACTCGAAAGTGTGAGCTGGTCATCATCAGCGTGGTACTCACACTTTCCCCCACGGACATCCATGACGGAAGGTCTAAACATCAACTCCTATAAGTACTCAGTTTGAAAACTAAGTACGAATTTTATGAAGCATCCATCAAAAATTTGTAGCGTTCAAATTTTTGAGCGATCACCATCCCAAAAATTTTTTTTTCACACACCTATTATGTGGAAGTAAAACAAGTGTTTTTACTTTTTTTCAAAATGAAATAACTTCCACCAAGAGTCTTTTGAAAGGAAACTTTCTGATAAAGGAAAATCATTCCAGCATTCAGATGTACGAAAGCACTTCGATCTATGGTATGCAAAATTACGCCTTGATATTAACCTTTTAATATGGGGAGAAAACCAAGGGCATGCAGGGTTTAAAATTCGTCTGGATTTGATAGGAACGTGCTTATCAAACAAGTAGCTAATAAACTCCATGAGGTAACCTATCTCCTGAGGCAGCGTATAGTAGATTAGGTTCCATTTTGGGAGTAGCGCATAGCCATCGATCGTTGTATATCCAAGATTTTTGAGGCACTTATTTGCGATGTTCTACTGCAAGCCGTTTTTGCAACCGTTTCAAGATGGGTTCATTAGGGGTAAATCAACTACCACCAATTTATTGGAATTTTCAAACTTCTGTATTTCTGCATTTGAAGGTGGTAAGCAAGTTGACTATATTTTTACTGGCTTCAACAAAGCTTTCGATAGAATAAATCATAGAATTCTTGTTCTCAAACTCTCCCTTTTCGAGTTTCCGCGAGTTTTTGTAAATTGGATTCATTCGCACTTGTCTGAACGCACTCAGTGGGTTTCTTTTCATGGAGCTCTGTTTGATGCTATTTTCAACACTTCCGGTGTACCGCAGGGCTCCCACCTCGGGCCATTGTTATTTTTAATTGATATCAATGATGTATCTACGATACTGTTTCACTCAAATATTTTGTGTTCTGCCGACGACGCTAAAATATTTCGCACTGTGTCTGACAATGCCGATTGCCTACTTTTAAATTCTGACTTGGACGCCTTTAAGAATTGGTGTTCCATTAACGACCTTCCCCTAAATATCGGCAAGTGTACGTCTATGTCTTTCTCACGAAAAAGGTCTCCCTTTCAATTTAACTTTACCATAGAGGGTTGTCCTTTAACAAGAGTTACTAAGACTTAGGACCTAGCTGTCTGGCTTAATTCCCAATTTTCTTTCGAGGATCATTTTGATGCCATAGTCAACAAGGCTAATATGACTCTTGGTTTCGTGAAGAAGTGGTCAAAGGAATTTGATGAACCTTAAATTACAAAGCTCTTATATTGCACTTTTGTCCGGCCTATTCTGGAATAAGCCTCTCCAGTCTGGTCACCGCTCTATGTGACACATATCAATCGCATTGAAGCTGTTAAACGGAGGTTCGTTAGTTTCGCTCTTCGAGGCCTTTCTTTGGAATAACTCCCTTATATTACCACCTTATGTTGATAGACTTGAACTCCTGCACTTGGACACACTTGAAAAGAGATGGCGTAACGCCAGGATCCTTTTCGCTTTCGACTGCATTCGGGGGTCCATAGACTCTTCTGTTCTTTTGGTTTGTTTTGGTATATCGGTTCCGGCTCGCTACCTGAGGAATCACGACTTTCTTCAGTTACCTTTTTATCGCACTAATTATGGATTAAATGAGCCTATCACATCGATGCCGCTATTTTTTAATTCCTCTTTTGATTGCATAGATTTTCATCTATCGCGTAATCATGTGAGAAGTCAGCTTTGTTGAGGTTACTTGTTGCTTTTTACTTTTCACTTTGTGTACTTTTTACTTTTTATTTGCCTTTTATTCACTTAGCACTTTTATTTTCTGTATTTATATTTTGTGACTTCTCTCCTTATTCTTTGTTTTTATTTAGTGTTTTTTTAGTAATCAGCACGTTGATGAAATTAAAATAAATAAATAAATAAATCTATGTTATTAAAATATCGATAGAAAAACACTTCCCCAGTATGATTGCTAGGAAGTGAAATATGATTGAAAAGAAGAACCAATTCGATATTCCCAAAGATAATTAAGTCCAACAGGGTAGAAGTTGTCGAGGTGAAATGGGTTGGTGAATTATTGAAAATAGATAGATCAAAGCCTAGCAACATATCTCTGAAAAAGTTTGAGGAGGTAGTTGGTTTGATAAGGTCAACAATTTAAGCTATAATGATATACCAGGGTAACATCTTATCCCTCCGCATCCTCACAAGGAGTTATTACGAGTATTTAAGAGAGAGTTAATTTACAATACTTTTTTTAATTATTCTTACGTGCGCAGCTATAGCATCGCTGATAAGCGTATTCTGCCATAAATCATCATAAAAGCCTAACAGGAAGTCAACACAACAAACACACCAAAAAACGGATATAAAATTGGAAGAAAAAATATATCTGTAAACTGTTTTGTTAACAACTCAAGCTATTCACATAATCATCCATAATAATTTTGAACCCTACTTGGGGCCACTCAGCATCACATGTGACAACATTTTTAATGTGATTTCAGAATAACTTTATACTCGTCCAGTGAACAAGAACAAATCGCCAGAGAGACCCTCCTTAAAACAAGGATCAACCTTACCATCTACGACCAGTTCTGTGCTAATACAACAACAAGCGCCACCGGGTGACAGCATAACTCAGCTGTCGTCATATTGCTCTGACATTTATTTATAGTGTGCTTTCCATGGGAACGTCCTTACGGAAATGTGCCAAAAATTTTTTATCTCAATTTCTACATGAAAAGTTAAATCTTAAGGATGTAGGAAGACTGGAAATGCACCCTTTTGCTAGCGGAGGAGAATGAAGAGCTCTTTGATTCGTGAATATTGGGCTCATCCGAGTTTGTTTGCCGAAATCTCAGTCTTTCTGCATTTATTGGCACATGGTATGCACAGTGATGTGTACCAAGTGGCACGCGCCTCTGGCAATAATAACATCCGTCTCTGAAAGGAACCCCAGCTCCATCTCATTTTGCATTCCCCCATATTGAGCCATTTTCGGCAAGGGTTAAATCGCATTTCCCTCTTCTTCCTGTGTTTACATCGTTTTAAATGAAATTTGTGACGTTTATATACTTAAAGGGATTTCCTTACTCGAGACGATGAAAAATGGATTCGGGGTACTTAGGGAAAATTTGTTGTCAAGTGAATGGATTGCAGTTCTTTGATTTATGTAAGGTAGGCAATAGGTAGGTAGTAGAATATTAGACAAAAAGCATTCCAATGTAGAACTGCAACACTATAGTGTACAATATCTTCCTTAGCTACCTTGTCCAAACCTTATTCCATTTTCCTATTTAAGAGCACCAAATACGAATCTAAGGTCCTTTTCACAATAACAAACTTTAGGCTTTGATCATTTGAAGTAGTAAAATAATTCAAACACAAACACATACAATAAATGCTCGAAAACTACTTTATTTCCCCACAATTCCTCCTAAATTGAAAGTGCAACCAACTCGATCCCTTGGTATCAACCGGAGATGTGAACCGTACTTGAGGAATACATTAGCCGCAGCCTGATGAGGATTGATACCAACTCTATCTTCTGTGATAATGGCACTTGTTGCTGCCGCAAAACCAAACTTTTCAGCAACAAATTGAAGAATATTTTTAAAGGAAACGTCTTCTGGAACACTTAATACTTTGAATGGTAGTTTAGGGTCCGATGCCAAAGTGATCTTAAAAGTAACCTTGGCCCCTCCCATTGCCAATAGTCACAGAAATAAGAAACTAAAATTAATTTGAAAATTTTTACTTATCGAAATGTCAAAAGTGATGACGGATCTGGCTCGCCATGATTTTTCGTTTTATTTAAAAAAAAGTACAGGGTGACGCTAGTTTCTATCTAAACTGTGCAAGTTAACTTATTCCTTAGGCTTTTAGTTCTCTTTTGAGTTTTTGCTAATTTTCGTACAGTTCAGGGTGAATTTTTTTATATTTGTTCAAACAATATTTTGAAAATTAACGATCTTCCTTAGTTATTAGTCGTCGGTAGAGTAAGTGATAGCATGACGGCGTACCAATCTGGAGGTCCCAGGTTCGAACCCCGCCGGCGGCGACCCATGGTTGTTTTCTACTGACAACAACTTATTTATTTATTGAAGATTCATCATAGGGATTACTTAACATGTAAATATAAATAGTTATAAATTAAAATACAGTGGAAACTCGATTATCCGGGATCCTCGGATAATCTTCTTTGTAATCTTCTAGAAAATTAGATTACATGCACCTATTGCTTCCGTTATTGAAATTCTCGGTTGTAATTCGAATTCCTCATCTGAGCTATCGTCACTGATGATCTGTTCCTGTTCAGTAAGCGCCTCTACAATTTCGTCTTTCGACAACACTGCAAACACTAGAGCATTTAAATCACAGTTAATTCAGCTGGATATAACGTTTCGATCAAAAGGCGTGGAAAAATCCTGATTTGCAACTGTAATGATCTCATCTATATCATCGATGGCAGAAATGCAGTCTTGATTTTCCTCGGTGCATAACATATTGCCCCAAGTATTCTTAAGAACATCATTTGTAACTGCATTCCATGCACGGAAAAGACACCACATAGAATCTTTAAGATTAAATGATTTCTGGAAAGAGGGAAGGTCTACGTCCTGTTCCGAATTCATTAATTTTCGCATAACTTCTTTGCGATAGTGACATTTCAAACTTCGTATTATCCCTTGGTCCAATGGTTTTATCAATGAGGTGCAATTGGCTGGTAAATCCTTTACCAAAATATTTTTATGTTTAAAAGATGCAACATCGGGCTGTGCAGGGCAATTGTCTAATAATAAAAGGACTTTAAATTCATCACCAAGGCCGATTTTTTGACAATGTTCTCTTGTTTCTGGCACAAAGTATTTGTTAAACCATTCCAAAAATATTTCCTGAGTCATCCATGCTCTCTTATTTGATTTATAAATGACTGATAAATCTTTAATGATCTTTAAGGCTCGTGGGCGAGCACTCTTACCGATCACGAGCAGCTTGCATTTGTGGGATCCGGCAGCGTTAGAGCAACCAAGAGCTGTTATGCGAAGCTTGGATTCTTTCAAACCTTCCACAGAACTTTCAGCACTACAAGCTAATGTATTTCGTGCTAAGCATTTCCAAAAAATACCCGTCTCATCAGCGTTGTAAATCTGTTCACGGGTCAAGTTTTCATCTTTTATAAGGTGATCTAATTCTTCCACAAAACAAGTTGCGCTTATATAGTCAGCAGATTACTTTTCACCTGCTGCTCTCAGGCTATGTATTCCATGACGATTTTTATTCGGATCTCGATTCAATTTTTAGTTTTTCATGGAATTCCTTGGCCTTCTCAATAATCAGTGGTCCTGAAATAGGACACCTTTATACTTTTCTTGGCGAAACCACTCGTAAGTCGCACTATCAACAAGTGGGTTTTCAGCGCGTTTTAAAACTTTACGTTTGCTTAGACATTTCGTAGAATCACATTCTGCAGAAAATTTCAGAATCCCATCTTGATTTTTTTTTTAAATCGTACACCGTATTTTGGTCAACTTCAATTTTTGTGCTACATTCTGCACAGAAACGCCCTTTTTAATTTCATTTATAATATCAATTTTTTCGTTAATTAAAAGAACATTTCCTTTTCTTTTTATTATTTTATTTGTGACATAGTTGAAGCCATTTTTAACTAAAAGTTTATCTAAGTTACGCAGATCTTACAATAATACCTTAGACATTAACTCACCTGAAAATAAAACTCCTCTCTGAATGCACTATATACGAGCCCAAACGGCTAAGAATTCGTCCATACTTTACTTTTCAACTTTTTCCGAATAAGATTCTTTGTGACGGGTTCAAAGAGGTTCATATTAAAAAAAAGTTAAATTTTTTTAACGATAAGATTCTAATAAAAACAAATAAATTTGGAAGCAAAATAGTACGTCCGGTCTGCTTTGCGCGCAAAAGAATACGTCTACCACGATGTTATGCCTCCTTTGTTCTTGAGAACGTCTTGAATTCGACGAGGAACAGTACCAACAAGTTCGGCACAGAGCTGTGGCGTGAAGGAGTACCAAATTTCTTGCAGCCGGACACGCAATTCGTCCGTACTTCTAGCAGGATTTGCTCGCAGTTTCTGCTTCATTTTGTGCCATAAAGTTTCTATTGGCGACAAATCTGGACTGTTAGGGGGCCATTTCATAACAGCAATTTCTGTTGCCTGTAGCCAAGCCATTGTGGACTTTGCGGTGTGGCAAGCTGCACCATCCTGTTGAAAAATGAATTCCCCATAAGATGATTGAAATGATGGAATGGACGGTAGTAGTAAACTTTCTAGGATATCTTGGTATTTACCAGAGTTAACTATTCCGTTAACAAATGCAAGTTTACCAAATCCTTGTGCCGACATGCATACCCAAACTATTATTGAGGCTGGAAATTTGACAGTTCGCTTTAAACAGACGTTATGGAATGCTTCATCCTTCGTTCTTAGAACACGTCTTCGGCTATCGCCTACACACACCTCAAACCTGGACTGGTCACTCCAGACTACACTGTCCCATTGCCTCGGTGTCCAATCCCGATGCTCTCTGGCATAATGTTGACGGTTTTGCTCTTGCGCACGAGTCAATAACGGTTTTTCTTTTGCCTTGAGGGATATAAACATTATGAAACGTGTATTTACAGGTAAAATTATGCAGTAATATTACCTTATAAAACCGAAAATCCATTTTTTTTCATGTTTCGTTTGCACGTATCAACGGATACATCTTTTTTTTGGTATTTCTCCACTCTACGGCGATTCCTGCTGCAGTTACACGGCGGTTTGCCTTAACTATCCGCCTTAGAGCCCGTAGATCATTGGGACTAGCTAGTGGCGGGCGTCCACTTTTGCGTTTGAGAATCACACTACCACACTACTTTTGTTCACATTTATTATAGTTTGCACTGAACTTCTTGATAAATTCACAATTTTTGCAATTTTGTATGCTGATTTGCCGCTTTGAAGTTGATTTATTATAATTTTTCTCACTTCGAGAGGTATAGGTTTACCACGAATCATTTTCACTACTGATAGTGATAAACTAAACTGATTTGCTCATCGAACCCATCAGTTCTTAAAAATTCAAAGAATTAAAAAAAAAAATTCAAGAATTGCACACATAATTATCGCTCAATTATTCTCAATGGACGTACTTTTTTGCGTGTAAGGCAGACCGGACGAACTATTTTGCATTCAAATTGATTTGTTTTCAGGGAGATTCTTATAGTTATTTCCTTTTATCGAAATTAATTTTTGTTTTTGTTTTAGTAGGAAATGCATTGAAGTTCCTAATACTTATTGACTTTTTTATATACGATCGTTTTTGAGCCCGTCACAAAGGGTCTTATTCGGAAAAAGTTGAAAAGTAATGGATGGACTAATTCTTTTGCGTTTGGGCTCGTAAATCAAACAAACCAGATCGTAACACTGAGCTAGAACACTTGGGAAGAACCAAATTCACAATTTTAGAATTTTGGGAAAAATATTATCGTTACAGCATACATTTTTCTCAGTAAACCTAAACAACGACGAGAAATACTGTATGAGCGTGGAAACTATGACAGAAAAAATAGATACAAAAAATATGATGTGAATCGTATAAATTCTGTATTATCCCGGATAATAGAGTGAATAGCTAACAGTTGAAAAACTCCCGGTTAATCGAATCCCGGATAATCGAGTTTCCACTGTATAAATTTACAATAAATAATAAAAATAACTAGAAAAATAATTAATAATACATAATTACAAAACAATAATAGAGTAGTTAGGAAAGTTTGGCCTTCACAGAATTTTCGACAGATTAAAATCAATATTGTTAAAATGCGAATTAAAAAACCGAGACATTGACGTGACGGGCTCGTGACAACCGTAATTTGTGCGGTTCTGTGGAATTTAAAGAAAATCTCGACTTCTCAAGGAGCGACTCGAAATCGATATATTAAAAGAAGACAACACGACTGGATCATGACCTACTATTTTTAACCTATAAATTTTCTTTTTCTGCGCTGAACGCGAATCGACTTGACTTTTATCGCAGTTATGGGCAAATAAATAGAGACGCATTGATGATTGAATGCTCTGAACTTCCATGGTCTACAGTTTATTAATGTACTGATGTCAATGATAAAGTGGAAGTTTTTAAGCCACTAATCCAGTACCGTCATGATAAGTATGCGCCACTACGAATTGTACGCAAACGCACTCAGTCAGTTCCGTGGTTTTCTGAGGAAATTGCAATATTAATTGCTGAACGCGAGCATCTATTTAGAAATTACAAAAGATTAAAAAGTGACGAGTCTAACCGCTTATATAAACAACTACGAAATTTGGTTACCCTAAAAATACGTGAGGCTAAGCGAAGGTACTTTAATAGACATCTTAATCCTGATCTTCCGCCTAAAAAATTTTGGAATAATTTGAAGCGTGTATGCATACATGGTAATGATATCTGTGGATGTGAGTTTGATCCTAACGAGCTGAACGCATATTTTTCATCTATCTCTAATAGACCTGAACCGGTTAATAGTGCATATAATGATACTCTACTGGCTCCAATTGACGGATTTGCTATTCGATGTATTCATGATGTTGAGGCATTAATTGCCATAAGTTTAGTTAAATCGAATGCTGTTGGTCCTGACGATATTTCTCCACGTTTCATAAAAATGCTCATACCTGTAGTGCTTCCGGTAATAACACATATCCTTAATACCATTCTAATAAGCTCTAACTTTCCACAAGATTGGAAAAAAGCTTATGTAATTGCGACTGCAAAAAAAGAACTCTCCGACTGATTTGTCTGATTTTCGCCCTATAAGCTCATTATGCTTCCTAGCTAAAGCAATAGAAAAGCTAATGGTTTCTCAAATGGTTAATTATATAGAGGAACGTGCACTGTTTTCATCGTTCTAATCGGGCTTTAGAGATTATCACAGCTGTGAAACTGCTTTACTAAAAGTGAGTACTGATATTCGACAGGCGCTTGACAAAGACCATATGGGTATTCTTGTATTATTGGATTTTTCCAAAGCATTCGACAGTGTATGTCATAAAGTCCTATTGTCGAAATTAGCATGATAGGAAATTTTTTGATGGGGCGCCTTCAGCAGGTTAAGCTGGGTAATCGAAACTCTGACTTGTTACAGCTTAGGTGTGGGGTCCCACAAGGCTCTAAATTGGGCCCTTTACTGTTTAGCCTGTATGTTAATGACCTGCCTAGTGCAGTCCGGGATGTTAATATTCACATGTATGCTGATGACGTGCAGGTTTATCTAAACTGTCCCATCGGTCTGTCGGAGGACCGCCAGAGGAATTAAAAATAAACTTGGATAGTGATCCACGGAAGGACACACGCTAGGTCCAATTTAGTAGGTAAGAACGAACCCAGTCTACAAACAATGAAGGAAACCCGAGGACAGTCAACTTGTAAATCAAAATTTGGTGGCTTATTCTGTCGAATGCCTTGCTAAAATGTGTAAAGATACAATCCGACGGACGATGGTTCCATTGGGCCAAATCTGAGGGGAAACGGTGGCATTGAACAAAGCATCAGTGATGACAACCTTGAAAGACGCGAAGAAGGAGCTAGGTCAGCTGCGTGACTTGTCAATTCTTCGACAGTTAATTACATCTCGTGAAATTCCAAAATGTGAGGCATTATGATGCACGGCGACCGGCGACGGGCCAAATCTGAGGGGAAACGGTGGCATTGAACAAAGCATCAGTGATGACAACCTTGAAAGACGCGAAGAAGGAGCTAGGTCAGTTGCGTGACTTGTCAATTCTTCGACAGTTAATTACATCTCGTGAAATTCCAAAATGTGAGGCATTATGATGCACGGCGACGTCCGCAGTGGTATCATGATGAATTCGCGAGGCAAAAACGCTAGCACAGCCGGTCTCAGAGTAACGACATCAGAGACATTACCAGCACTCGAGGACCTATGTAGCTCAACCGTACCAACAGCAGCATCAGCATCTGGAACAGACTGCACCAATTCGGAATGCAGGTCAGTAGGAACCAATTCCTCGGCCGTCCGCTGCACTGGGGAGTCAGTGGTAGCTAGTGACATGCGGAGATCGTCCAACGAAGTAACCACTTGGCAGCACTTAGATGAGAGCTCATGAGTTTTCTCTAATATTGAGGCTGAATTGTCGTTAAAAACAAAAAAAACAGCTTACGATAAAAAGGCCATGGGGGTTGCAGAGAAAAATGTCTGTGGTTCGGAATCCACTTTAAATTGTAGGTCCACTTGCAATCGTTGTCTCGAATTGGATGAGGTGTTTCTCCCGCCCCATGCCCCAAGGGTTAGGGATCTAGAGAGAGAAACTCAGTTGTTTAAACAGACGCCACTAGGTCCATTTTTAAGGTTCCATTGTTCCATACTTCGAAAGGAAAAACGGACTCTATACGTTTTTCTCGAAAAAGACGTAACGTAGGAATTCGAAATATGACATAATGTTAGGTCTTTTTTGACGCGCCCAGATTTCCACAGTTAAAGATTATGACCCCCCCCCCCCCCAAAACAAATTATTTTCTGTCGTGTGGGATATCGTTTGAGAGGGTTATAAAGATATATATCTAGACCAAAATGTGCAAAAAATACCGTCTCCTCCTGATCATCTAGGTTTCTAGGTAGGTATAGTAAGTATTGAGTCATAAATAACAGGAAGTTTTCCGCCTTTTCGTCAGTCTTATAGTTGCTGAAAAAATATATGTTTTTATATTAATTTAAAAGACCGCTAGTACTAATCAGACAAACATTTAGAAGAGGAAAAGGGAGCTTATTAATATGAATCTGGGTGGGTAAAAACTCGGTTCGAATTTCGTGTCCTTCATTGAGTGCCTTAAAATGCGAAGCTGGGAAATTCTCCCCCTAGCCCCCCCTAGATAACTTAAACTGGATGTTTATTCTCATACTTGTCAGCGACAAGCTCAGGGAACTATTTCCACTGAGGTTTTAGTCTCTTCTGGTGTGTCTCAGGGCAGCCTTCTCGTCCCTGTTATCTTTATTGTTTACATTAAATGATGCTTGGCTGCTTCTTGTCAATTTAGAAATGTGTTAAATCCATTCTTATAATATATTTAGAATTGTATCTAAAGGATCTGACTGTGCTCTTTTGAACGCTGAACTTGCCACGTTGGTGTTCTAGCAATCATCTTCTCATAAGCACCAGTAACTGTACCACAGAAAATGTCCTCTTCTTTTTGATTATTCTGTGCTTAAACGCACTTTGGTTAGAATTGACAGGTCCAATAATCTAGGTCTTGTTCTGAACTCTAATCTTTCCTTTCAAGATCGCATTGACGTCATGGTTAGCTGTGCTAGCCCAGCGAGCTGGACGACCATTTTTTAACCCAACTTCTATATTGTGCCTTTCTTAAATCAATTTTAGAGTATATCAGTCCAGTATGGACTTCTTATATACGTTGCCATGTATTTTAACGGTACTGAAACAATGCATTTTAGATTATTAAGATGTGCCCTCCTATTTATCTGGACAGATTTGGAATAATTTGAACTTGGCATTTTATTTTTATTTTATTTAGAGTGTGAGGGTTAGGGGTTTGAGTAACTCTTTATTAACAGGACAAGGAAACTTCAGGTGTCATCTAATGAAACCGATTCCTACGGTTGTCTAAGGCCGGACAGTTACCGAGAAGGTGAAGCGTGGCTTCCTCTTCCTCTTCGTCATGGCAACTCCTACAGAAGTCATTTGAAGGCGCGCCCAGTCTATCGGCTTGTCTCCCTATGAGGCAGTGACCCGTGACAACGGCTACGGTACTGCTAATTGTTTTGCGTCCGAGTAGAATGAGCTCCCTTGACCGTTTAAGGTCAATCTTTGGTCATATAAGGTAATCAGGCAGATGTGTTCCTCCTGCCAATTAGTGTTTGCAATCCTGAGAGATTCCCGTGAGAGTTCTAGTTTACATGTGGCCAGCGGTTTACCCAGCTGGTGGTTAATGTCCGAATCAGGACGAGTGGTACAGATTCTCGCTAGTTCGTCGGCTCTGCAATTGCCCGGAATGTCACTATGTCCAGGCACCCAGATGAGTCGTACTTTCAGATGCGCAGCTATATCATTTAGTGCCGAGTGACATGTTATAACCGTTTGGAGGTGGTGTATACTCCCGAGAGGGATTTAATAGCGGCCTGACTATCTCTGAAAATTTTCTTTCCGATTTGCGTAATTCTGTTCCCGTTCATTCTTTGAGGAATACTGACTTTTTCCATGTTTCTTGTCATATCGTCATACTCTGTATCTACGGCATGCATTATTGTTTCAGCAAGTAGTTTGCTTACTTTGACCTGAGGCTGTAGCTGAAAAGATCCCTCAAGCCAGAGCACAACTGAATGATATTTTTTAAGTTTTATTTTCTCTTAAGATTTATTTTATGAATATGTGTAGTAGTCAGCTTCTTTTTGCAGTGTAGTCTGTCGTTTGTATTGTTAACAAATTTTAATTTTTTTCATTGAATTTTTTTTTGTTATGATGTAGTCAAAGCCCAGAGGACAACCCTATGACGCGTTAACATAGCTTCGGTCAGATGAAAATTATGGTAAGGGTAACAGGGCAACTAAAATGTATTGTTTTCCACTCCTGTGTGCTAGATAACAGCCCAGAGACGAAGTGGATATTTTAATTTAATAAAAACTCACGGCGGGACCGAGTTTCGAACACTGAAACCATGGCATTTCATGCAATTGTTCGGCTCTAACTAACCGTAGAAGCCGTTATTTAGGCTCCCCCTTTTTTTAAGAATTTCGCCGAACTGGGATCTGCTGATCCCAGAAAAATACTTCGATTCATTAGGGGGCTGTAAGTGGCTTTAGGTATCTATTCAAGGGTACTAAAATCTAGCCCCAATGTGGTATCATAATGGGCTACCATTGACTAATTAGAGCCGTAAAAAGCAAGTAAATAAGGTCATTCTAGTT
Source organism: Leptarthrus brevirostris (assembly GCA_964036015.1). Lineage (NCBI taxonomy): Eukaryota > Metazoa > Arthropoda > Insecta > Diptera > Asilidae > Leptarthrus > Leptarthrus brevirostris. The sequence continues at coordinate 19,118,318 of OZ038375.1, read as the reverse complement.
ATGCAGATAATCAGTTCTCTATCTTCTTTTGGAGGCAATATCTACTATCATGTCATAAATTGCGAGTATTTTAACATTGATGCCAGAAATGTATCTTCAATTACATTAAAGAGGCAATTACCACTTGTATTTTCGAATAGTACATTTTAACTTTTCTTCTTTTCTCTTTGGTGTACCTGAAAATTCTATTTTGGGTCCACTACTGTTTTCCAATGAAGGACGCTTGCTCTAAATTGAGATATGATCTACCACCATCGTAGTTGTTAAAAATTTGTGAGCATCTTAACTATGGACCTTTTGCTAGCTGTCTTATTAAATACTATTTATCTACTCTTCGTTCTCTTATCTTTGGAATACCTCAGGGTTGTAGTTTGAAGGATTTCCGAAAAACAACGTCCGCTTTGGTTGCTAAATATATTCTAGAAAAGTGCTTACATAGTTTTTGTACAAAATAATAAAAAAATATTATAACACAGTAGGTCGAAGAAGTATATAAGCCTGTCAAAGAAAATCCATATGATTTTTATGATACAAGTTTTTTACTATCGCAGTCTTAGCGATAATTGCAGCATTTAAATATTTCCAGCAAGCTGTATGTTCAAGCAAAGAAAAATGAGAAAAGGAGTTGGGTAAATGTAATGAATAAGGTGTGTAAGGAACGAATTGCAAACGAAATTTATGCATTTTGAATGTGCAATTAATAAATAGTAATCGGGTGCATTAACATGATGGCAAACCACGCTTTTTTTTGTAGATCGAAGATACTTGGTCTTGATGGTTTATTTTCTTCTTGATAATACTCTTGCTGTTTTTCTATCTATTTACTATCTGCAGTTTATTAAAAAGTGTGTGTTTTGAGAGCAATTCGCGGTTCGGTCCATGAAACAGTTTACCTCTCTCTAGTTCCTTTAACTTCTAGTGGAGTATAGGCGATCTACTAAATCGACTCTCCAAATGGTCCGGTTCTGCGCCAACGACTTTAAATGCGGCCACGATTTTTTGATTTGAACACCTTCCTTCTCAACGGATCTTCTCCATTTTGTTAATTTGGCGTCTTCGTTGGACGCGAGCGGGTGCCAATCTAAAACCTACTTCATTAGAACAGATGGAATGAAGCTTCCGAACCGTTGTGCAATGTAGGATATTAGTAAACATGATAATAATGAAGAAAGCAAAAACCAATCAAACACAAACAAGCATCAACCATGCCAAACCCTTACATGGTCGTTCATCAAGGTAACATTCATACAATCAAAAAAATTTTATTAGGACTGACGAGATCAGCTGTTTTTTTTATATATGATGATGCCAAAGCTCAGGGGATGCCCTATGATGCTTAAGCACAGCCTTGGCAGGAAAGGAATTAAGGACAAGGGAAATGGGTTAGGAAGTTGGGGGAAGGAGCTGTCGATGTACGCCCCGTTTGAAAGTTTAAGCCTGATAAGACGAGGGAAAAACAGAAGTTGGTAAACTGTTCCACAGTCGTGTTGTTCTGCTTAGAAAAGATTCCCGAAATTTGACGTTACGTCCAAATTTGGCCAGGAGAGTATAGGGGTGGGAGCGATTTGTAGATCTTGTATCACGCGTTGCCATGTGTCTACAAGGAATCAGGCTAGCAATTTCGTTAGAACAACGGCCATGGAAATAACGATAGAAGAGTAAGAGATAACCGACATTCCGTCGATGCTCCAGAGAGTCAAGGACCTCAGATATTGAGGGATCGCCAATAAGTTTAATAGCCTAACGCTGGACTTTGTCTAACGCGGACAGTGCGGTGTGTCCGGCCCCTGCCCTAATATGGGATTTATATTCAAGTCTAGGCCTAATGTGGGACTTGTAGATCAGCGCTAAGTCAGGTGGGGTGAAATATTTCTTACATCTCTGTAGAAAACCCAAACATTTCATCGCACTTTTAGCGATTGCAAATATATGATCAGTCCAGCTAAGATTGCTGGATATCTCGATAGCCAAGATATTTAGGGAGGGCGAATTTGGTATATTCACTCTGTCGGCTGTAATGGGTTGGGGGAGAACCGGGCGTTTTTAAGGGACATTAAACAGCATTGAGTTTTGGATGCATTAAAAGTAACACGATTTGCTCTGTCCCAAGCAAGGACCATAGAAAGGTCGTTGTATAATGATCTAAACATGCGTTCCCGATTGGCTTCTGTAGCATTTCCACGTGAATTCATTACAGAATTAAATGAGTACGCGAAATCAAGGGTGCTGTCGTCGGCGAAAGAAGAAATAAGGTTGGTAAAAGAACTGAACCCTGAGGTACACCGGCATTTATTTCGTAGGAATCAGATGTAACTCCGACAATTACTACACGAATTGAACGACCTGACAAAAAACTCTCTATCCATTTAACGAGGGTAGGGTGCAGACCAAATGTTTGAAGTTTGGCTAAAAGGGCAGCATGCCAGACTCTATCAAAAGCCTTTGAAATATCAAGAGCGACGATTTCGGACTCACCGAAATTATGGAGACAATGATTCCAACGCTCCGTTAGAGCAGTTAGTAAGTCTCCGGTTGAGTGGCCAGTGCGGAAACCGTACTAGCAATCGTTGATAAGATGGTTGTTTTCTAGATATTTCAACAACTGAGAGTTGATGAGTGATTCAAAAACTTTGGATATGATCGAGGTTAGTGCAATTGGTCTGTAGTTAGAGGGGTCGCATTCCTCTCCTTTTTTAAGTATCGGCTGGACATGAGCAAGTTTCCATACACTTGGGAACACTCCTGTTGAATATGACAGGTGAAAAAGTTTGCGCAGAGGTTTGGCCAAAGCAGACGCGCAGCATTTTAAAACAAGGGGCGAGAAACTATCAGGCCCAGTAGCTTTGGACCGTCGAGTTTTGAAAGTACTCTAAAACTTCGCGAGTGCGAAAGTGTAGTCTTTTGCCTAATAGTACATTGTGATGGAGATGGAAGTGGCTGCGATGAAGGTGGTAAGTATGAATTAGCAGCAAACAGGTTGGCCTTGTCCAATGAGTCAGTAAAAAAATTCCCATTATAAATGAGTGGTGGTGTTGACGAACAGTTGAAATTGTTCTTTACGGTTTTTACTAGAGACCAGAAGCCCTTACCTACCCTTTTGGGTAGAAAAAACCTTCCGTCTGATGTTCTTTCTGGTCGAAATTGAACTTTGCCCGACTAATTGCTGAATTGCAAATATTCCACGCATCTCTATAGATACGTCTCAATTCCTCTGAAGGGCACAATTTATATGCCTGGAAGGCTACTTTCTTCTTTTTAATGGCTGCGAAACAGTCATTATTGAACCAATTGGTGTTAGTTGGTTTGATGTTCTTGAAGCTATGAGGAATAAGGCGATGCATTCCAAACCATAGGATGTTCAAGATATAATCGGTGCTTCTGTTAACGTCCTTCATAGAAAAGCAATCAGACCAATCCAGCTCTCTGAGATACTTATTAAGTCCCGCCCAATCAGCATTTTTATAATGCCACACTAATCTTTTGGTGGAATTTAGGTTAGTGGTTGTCAGAGAGGAGATGGAGAATTGGGCGGAGATTAGACAATGGTCCGAATTACCCAAGGGAGACGTCACCGAAACCGTGTATTTTTCAGGATGCGATGTTATAAATAGATCTAAAAGATGCGCGTTGTGCCCCAAAGTATCAGGAACACGAGTCGGACACTCAACCAGTTGCTGTAAATTAAAAGACTCACTAAATAACTCGACGTGTCTTCCAGACGGGCTTGTGGTAGAAGAATGCCTGAGCCACTGTGTGTCAGCATAACAGAGGACACTAGAAAGAGTAACGATAAGCAATCGATTAAGATTATGAAGAGCAGAGGACTAAAATGGCTTCCCTGTGGTATACCAGAGATGACATAGATTAATCGGAAAGATCACTCGCAAAAGTAACCCGTTGTCCCCGGTTTTTAAGGTAAGGGTTGCTTCAGTTGACAAAAAGTGAAAGGAAGCCAAGTTCGATCACCCTGTACTGTTTTAGGTTACTTTAACTAAATCTTCAAGAAAAGATGTTAATAAAAAATAAAACGAAAAATTTAAGTAAAAACAACCATTCGTCTCCAATAATTTAATATTTATTTGTCATAACTAGGAACTATGTCTTTTGGATAATAAATTTTTTTTTATACAAATGTTAAAATATCAGACTACTTACGCAATACACACTATTTGTTTACTTCCCTTATCGATCTACGTTGCTTATAAATTCGTACTTATCTGTATACAACATACTTACACAGTGCCATAGCTTATTCTAATTTTTACACAATATTTCGACTAAAAAAAGAACATTAAATTCTCTGCTTGTAACTATACATAAAATAAATAATAATTTTCGTGATATTTCATGTTTCTAACAACTGATATGACGTCACAGGACTGAAAATGGAAGTGGCCGAATCTATTCGATAAATCTGGTGCTTGTTCCGAGATGATTTTCAATTGGTGAATACCGTGGCCTTGGGTATTCATTCATGCACCATGTTGTGGGTCATTCATGCTTTAATGACATCGGGGTGTAGTGGGGTGATAAACTGCTAACAGTACTTCCTATACTTATTGAACTACCTTCACCGCCACTACCTGGTCCTAAGCCTGCTCGGTTTAAGGATGGCAAACAAAACATGTTCGAGCCACTATTTGGGGTACTTGTCGGACTGTCTAAAGCGCTTGGAGGATTTATTCGCTTCTCCTTTTGTCGTCGATTACAGAACCAAACTCGAATCACTTCTTTTTCCATGCACAGCTGTTCGGCTAATGAGGCGATTTCTTCACTGGTGGGTTTTTGGTTGATCATAAATGCTTTTTCTAGGGCGCCTCGAACTGTTGTTTCTATGGATGTACGCTTCTTTCTACGTCGACCCATTGTTTCGGGAGTTGTTAGCGGATTTGCAAGCGTACTTGGTCCATAAATGCTGCAAGGAAAGTAAAGTTTGAATTGTATTTATTGATGGAACATTTATTAATTAAAATTAAATAAATTCAAACTAGTATCTTCAGCGTAAGAAAGAATTTTAGAGTTAATTGGTTACGGGGTTGCTATAAATTATAAAAAAGAAGTGGTCCAAAAGGCTTCTTTGAGGACCACCAGTGGCCATGTAAAATATCTTGTTTTTGGCATTTCAATTTTAGAGTTAGTCGGAATAATGGTTAAGACGCTGCTTTAAATTTTAAAAAGAAGTAGGCCAAAAAGGTTTCTTTGAGGCACACCATACGTCTTGTAAAATAACTTATTTTAGACGTAACAAAGACTTTTAAAGTTATTCGGAAGAGTGGGTACGTGTTGATGTACATTTTAAAAAGAAGTGGTCCAAGTTGTCTTCTTTGAGGTACATCAGAAGCTCGAATGCCTTCAGCGGTAACTCAGGGAAAAAAAGTGGTCTGTTTCAGCTAATTCCTAAAAAAATGGCAACACGTTTGTTGTAATATTATCAATTTCCAAAGCACTTTATGATAACCAATAAACATGATAAAGTGCATCAGATAGTAGACGTTGATCTTTACACAGGGCTCTGCTTCTTACAGATGAGTCCAAAGAAGGTTGCTTTGCCGAAAGAGTAAAAACTCCATATAAGAGGAAATATTCGGGACGCATAACAACAACAATAGGTGTTCTCATGCCCATGTTAGGTAACACATAGTTGTGGAATTAAAATAAAACGGAAATTATATTAAAAAACATAGTAGCAGTAATTTCATCTTCAAAATTTGACGCTCCCCGAAACCTTACGCGTCAAGGCGCTTAAAATCTCATCTACCTTAAAACGCATGGAATAAATCCATTTCCTTTGTACAAAAGAAATTTAAAGTTAATAAAACTATTTATAAAGGCACCCAGCTATGAAAATTCATTTCAAGACAATTCATAATAAAGAGTAGCTCCTTTAATTTAAAACTCATTTTGCGGTCCAATACGAAGTAGACCTTTTTTTTATTAAAACTGTATCATGTCATAGGTCTATAAGTTTAATGACTTACCTTGCAAAAATTTGTGTTTTACTAAGAGTTGTCTCGAGATGAGTTGTGATGGGATGAGTTGCTCTGAAGTGGGCTGAATAAGGATGAGATGCGTCGACCCTAAATATATTGTAAAATTTTGAAAACTAGAAAACCTTGATGGCCTCTAACTTTAAGGGAATTTAATGTGCCTTCTGTTATAGATGGATGTATTAGTAAAGTACCACTGTACCGAGTGATATATCACTTAGTTTTCATAAATTCTTTTAAGAAAGTAAAAAAAAAAGAAATCAATTATGGTCTTCCACAAGGTGCTTCAATGGCGTTCTAGTTGTTTTAGGGATCGTTTCTAAAAGAAGATTTGCTTGTAACTAAATTGTAAAATAACACTATAGTCGTCCGTTTCTCGGTTACCTTAAATGAAACGGAAGTGTTAGTCTCAAAATAGAATTACGATTTGTTTTTGATATATAAAAGCACTGTATATAAGAAGTAGAAATACGAGAGCCAGACAAAATTACAGACTGATTGAGAGTAAGATAGAAGAACAAAAATATGTATACTGTTTCACACTATAACAAAATAACTCGCAAAACCTGAGTTCGAGATTTTATGATCAAATCCTCGTGACTTGGACTTGGAAAGTGCGAGTCGCACTAACGAACTGAAGGTTCCGTAATACCTAGCAGCCTTGTCATCTCTTTGTGAGTAAAATTTGTGCGGCCTAAAAAAAGTCGATAACAGCTTTTCCAACGATCGCTTAGTTTTCATAAAGTAAAGGGTTCTATTCTGCAAATACGATTGCAGCGATGGACTTTATCAGATGTAGAGTGCTGCTAATATTAACATTAAGTTTAAGTCGTCTGTATTGGCCTTCCATCGTGATTCGCCGCGGTTCAACTCCTACTAGCGGAGATCGGAAAATACGACAAAAGACCCTTGTGGGTTATAGAGTAATGTCGGTGGTTCGGAATCCACCTTAAATTGTAGGTCCTTGCAATAGAGACAGATTTCTCGATTACTTCAAATTTCTGCTTTTTTTCAAGAAATAGATATGGTGTAAAGTGGACTGCTTGGTTGGTTCTTAGGACCCCGTACTCGAAGGGACCCACAATATGTTCAAAAACTCTCTATCATGATGATCCTCGAAATGGGTAAAGTAGCAGACATTTTGACAATTTGCAATTTATCAAGCAACGGCTGTGGATCACATAACAAGGCTTGGTTTTGTGTCAAAACTCTCTGTTTGGGTGCTACAGGAATTAAGCGAGAAAAATTTAATCGAGAGAATTTCGATATGTTCTTCAAATGTGATAGAATCTTTTATTTCACTTCAGTTAGTGCACTACAAAACGTTTAAAATTTAATGTGACTTCCATTATACTGAATGATACATATTGGGAATGACTCGGCGGATTGCGAAGTCTAAGACTTTTTGGAAGGTTTCTGTCAACAAATTGGGCCTCAAACTCATTAAATCGCTAATAGACCCTCATTTCTTTACGGCGGTCTTATCTTTCCTTGTTGCTGTTATCGACTTAAGGTATCGATTTAAGGTTGCATTCAATGTCTGTAGGTACGTGATATTCTTTTGAATTACGACGAGATGACAATATATCGGCTCAACGTAAAACATATTAGGTTTTCGTGTAGGGCACTATGTTTTTTACATAAATTAATATACAGTCTGTTCAACAAGACATTATTTTTGCATAATATTTGATAGCTTGACATAATTTCGGCATTCTTCCCACGAGTTTTTCTTCGTGTTCTTGTGTCAACGACCTCCACATTTTTCGAATAGCTACTTCTAGCTGCTTCAAATTTAGCACTTTTTTCTCTTGTTCTTGACCTTCATGAATCGCCACATGTTTTTGATTAGATTTGCGTCCGGTGATTGTGAAGGCCAATCCAACGTTGCAACACAATTTTCCGCCTTCCATTTGGTGCAGAGACGACTGCCGTGTTTTGGATCCTTGTCATCTTGTAAAATTCAATTGTAATTTCTCGATCCAAACATCATTTCTACTGAGTTGAGGACAACAGCCAAATTCACGTTCTCAAAACCGTCCTCAAATGTGAATTCTTTCGCGATATTTACCTATGCGCTGGATAAAATGCACTTTACGGGAAGACCAAGAACGCCTCACGCCAGATCCATTGCGGAAAACACTATATTTGGCCAATCACGGTCGGTACTTTCGCAAGAACAATCTCTGCGTTTTGCTTGTGGTTCGCGAAAAGAAAAGGTATCAAGGTCGAGCCTTGGAACAGAATATTTTTTTCGCACAGCTGTTGTAGAATAGTCCTGATACACGGATACACTTTTTAGCTAACCTAGCTTGGAACAGAGTCAGAATGGGGTTCTACACAAACATCTTGACAATCGCTATATTCTTATTACTCGAAGTCGCTAGTGACTTCCCACAATCTGACAAATCGTCGACATTTCCAGATACTGAATAACGTTTCACCCACTTTTTTACAAAGCTTTGATACTTTTTAAGCACTTTCGCTGCATAAGCGGCCTTTAATTAGAGCCCTTTTGGGTGGTTGTACAAAACACCGCCTCAAACAGATTGTCGGAAACCAAATTTATTTTAATAACGTGTGCTCCTTATGATACTTTGGCTACTTTTGAAACGAACCGATGTCAAAGAAATAGTCCACATATGGGCGAATTACACCCGGAAATATGGCAGAGACACCTTTCAAATTCTTTGAGAAATCGAGCACACGCTCTTGTTGAATGTAATAATATTGTGAATTAATAAACCTGACTACCTTAGGGACCACTTGCAATTCTTACAGATTTAACCCTCAAATTGCTAAATGGAATTCGCTTTATACTAGACTCCAATTTACATAAAACACCATATCGTTCAGATTTCTTACGGTTCAGATTTCTTAAGATTCACTTTTCTTCATAATTCAATTATTCTTTCTCTCTCTAGTTCCCGTAACCCCTTGCGGGACATGAGGTGGGAAAAGAACTTAACCCGATTCGAGTCAACGATTGCAATTGGACCTACAATTTTAAGTAGATTCCGAATCACTGGCGTTTTCTCTGCAACATTTTATCGTAATCTGTTGCCAGCAGAAAACAACCATGGGTCGCCATCGATGGGATTCGAACCTGGTAGACCGATACGTTATCACTTACTCCACCGACTACCAGCAACCTTTTATTTTTGCTCTTCAATTATCATTTTTATATTTTCTGCTAGAAAGTACCAGGATAATTACCTGGCACACACCTCTGTAATTTGGAATTTTTGCTTTATTTATTCTATTCGCTAGATTTGACTTTCACCAATTTTTAGCTGGTTCTTAACTACGAAGTAATCTTTGTCCAAGACATCGGAGTATTGATATATCGCTGGACTAAATGCATATATATCTTGCAGGAGTCTTCTGTTATAGGATTAAGTTTATCTAAGTTTTTGAAGACACATACAACTCCTAACCCAAAATAGTTCGTCCAGTAATGGCTAATATATCATTAACAGAGGTTTCACCTGAGCTAACAATTCTATATTTCACCAGTAAGGTGTACTACTGTTCGTCCATTTAATAAAACCCTCATCTTCACAAAATTCTTTAAAAATTTTGGGAGGGGCGGGGGTGGGAGAGAGGGGTTTAAACCTAACATTGTGGACCGATTCGGATGGTTCTTTTTGGTGTACAGAATATGATCCCCCATTGTTTATAGGAAAAAAAATTTGCCCAAGGGTGGGGGGGGGGGGGGGGGTAGTCTAACTTTATAAGGCGTGGATAATTCTCTTTCTGTTGGATAGAGTGTGTTCCCTGGTTAATACCACGAGAAAAAAAATGCTGGTGGGGTGGGGTGAAACCTAACTTTGTAACGCGTCGACCGATTTGGTTTCTTTACTGTTATAGATAGTTTGATCCCCTATTGCTAACAGGGGAATAATTTGGTCCTAAGGTAGGGGGTAAGCGAGGGAGGGGGGTAGTCCACTTCGTAACGCGTGGACCGATTTCGATGATTCTTATTTTGATGTGTAAAATATGTTGCTTCACTAAACGACGATAAAAATTTATAAGTTGAGTGGTGCGTGCAGGGGGCGTTACACAATTTCTTAATTAATATACCTATTTGGAAGATTCCTTTTTGTTCTGTATTATGTGATCCCTCGTTGCTACTTTATGGAAAAATGTTGAGCTGGAGCTGGGGTTGGGGTGGGGGAGAGGAAACCTAACATTGTAATGCGTGGACTGATTTAGATTATTCTGAATGCATAGAGTATCTATTTGTATTCTGACAAAAATTGTGGCTCATGGTGAGTGTTGGAAGATGGGCGGCGCATAGCTTCATAAGGCATAGACCGATTTTGATTCGGTTGTGCAGAATACGTTTCCTGATTGATAAATGATAACAATTTTGTACCTAGACTGACTACGATGATTCTCTGACTATGATAATTCTCTGGTGTATAGAGAAAAGTACAAATAAATTTTTTTTTACTTGTTTTAATTTTATAAATATTTTTTAATTTTAGCTATAATATACTATTAATGCCGAATCTGCCAAGATTTCTTATGCCATACACGCAGTTTAATTTAATAAAGTCATTTTCCACTACATGTGTTTCATACCATTGTAGAAAAATCATTAAAGTAACAGAGTAACTCAAAAGCTATTATCTCGTATACTGCTGCTTTTGACCTGATCATCGGAATTGGATCAACTTAGTCCGGTTTTATGTTAACGCCCTCAACTTTTGCCACTATTTGTCCTTTGAAAAATCAAAAAAATTTACACCAACACATTCGGAAGCAAAGAATCTTATTCGAATAGGTTATTCGATGCTAGCAAATATGTTAATTTAGTTCATTCTCTCCCTTGTAGGATGTAGGACGGTAGAAGAACTTTGCTGGTTTAAGGCAAGAACTTACAAGTAGACCTGCAGGCCAAAGTTTATTACCAGATATTATTCTACAATACTCAAAAGAGGATATATTTGGAATATTGGACAATCTTAAGTAACGCTTCCCTTAGTAATGAGCAAAATTTTTAATTGTCCGGACAGAAGACAAACAATTGAAAAAACAACGCAAGACTTAAAAACTTCGTTTCCAGACAATATAGCGCCTTTGCTTATGTGTTGTTTATTAGCTGTTGGTGTGAGAAATTTGAACTTTTGAAATAATAGGCTTAGGAATTCCAAAACATTCCAACAAGATAACGTTCATGATCTTGGGTCTAAAATTGTGAAGGAACATTTTCCAACAAGATAACGTTGGTGATCTTACGTCTAAGTGAAATTGTGAAGGAACACGTATCTCAAACTTCAGAGAACAACAATGGGAATACTTCAAACATAGAATTTAGAACACCATAACCAGCAATGAAATACGCATTAACTCAGGAATATAAATGGCGCAATACGTTTAATAGAAATTAGTGGTGGTCACTAGTTCGCCAAGAAAGCCAACGAGCTATTACTTTCGGCCAAATATCACACAGGACATTCTATTTCTACGATCTTAACAATAAATTTAAAAATTTAAAACCAACATTCGAATACATACCCTCCAGGCTTTGATATGCTGGTATCGGCATCTTCCAGCCATTTTTGAAGCAGCGGTTTCAGTTTGCACATATTTTTAAAGCTAAGATTCAGGGCCTCAAATCTTGATATGGTAGTCTGAGAAAAGTCGTTTCCGTATAATTTACCCATTGCTAGTCCAACATCTCCTTGGGTAAAGCCCAGTTTTATACGTCTTTGCTTGAACGTTTTTGCAAATTGTTCAAGTTCTTCTAAATCTGTAGTCTCTTCGGGAGATTGATCTAACGACCTTGGAACAGGTATATGTTTTGATATTTGAGGACTTCGTCCACAATTTCCAGGTGTTGTTGGTGTCAACATTCCTCCAACACAAATGTTGGACGAATTGGGTGGTGTTGTTTGATTCGATCCCATCATGGTCATTGGCATATTATTATTTCCCGGACTAAGCGACGGACTTCGTAGTGGTGACGGATTGCCAGGCGTTGATGAATTTTGTGACTTGATTTGTTGTTGTTTCTGTAGCGCTTGAAATTGCTGTTGAGCTACTTGTGCCATGGCGTGAAATGAGTTTTGAAGTAAAAACTGTGACGCTTGAGAGTTTCCCAACGGATCACTAGAGTTTAGCTTTTGTGTTGGTGTAGCACTTCGTACCATTTCGATATAATTTTGAATTTGCGCTTGAAAAGCTTGTTGTATATCCTGGGCACTGATACCAGCCATACTTAGTTGATTTTGCAGGAAAAGTGGACCCAACGGATTTTGTAGCGCTGCCAATGTTGCACCTAAATTTGTTGTGCTTTGATGTTGTGGTGTTGGTGTTCTGCATTGTTGAAGAGAGCTATTAACTAGTATTGGACTGCTTTCTTTTTTCAAATCTCTTTTGTAATCGTTTCGTGGCGATGCTATTGTTTCATGCTGCAATATGTTGTCATTGGTGAGGTTGAGTACACCATCAGACCTGTTCTCGTTTTTTATCACGTTTGGACTGGGCGACCGCTCTCTATCACTCAGGTCATCACAGCTTTCCACATCACCTGAAACCATAAAAGTAAAAGAAAATTAGATCAAATGGAAATTTTCAATTTTTCATATGAGCAACCCTCATGGAAATTGCTCTTCACCCTCTCCCCGAAACCACATCGTTTTCAAAATGTGTTTTTTTTTCTCATCGAAATTTTTGGGGGCTAAATTTTCATTCAACCCCGATAATTTGATTTTGGTCAAAGTAGGGAATTGAATGCAGGCCGAATGGAGAAGGATATGACGGGATGAATGTATTCGGACGGGGAGGCATCGACGAGGACGCAAATTTTATTCAATCTTCCAGTTGACTGGATATTCCGAGCTTATCAACATGTCCACAACATTGCTCCAGTCAAGGATAATGCCAAAGTGGATTCATCCGTGTACAATAACAAAATAAATAAATGAGAAAATAACATGAAAAGGACAATATCGGGTGGTGAGCAATAAAGGGGTGTGGATGAATGAGTGAGGCTTTTCTTATGTCCGGGTCCTCTTTTTGCAGGGATTTCCAGAAAAATAGCGCATATTTTTCACATTCTGTTCAGATTTGAGATGTTTATGTTTATCATAAAAGTCAATTTGACGAAAACAGAAAAAAAGCTTAACCGGAAGTTAATGCTCAGTAGATACACAGTGTTGAAAATAAATCATATTCAATTTCCGTAGCAAAAAACGATTCAAATTGAAACCCTATAAAAAATCACTAAAAATTTCAACAGGTACTTATCAAACAGAAACCCCATTTGATAGTCAAATGATTATCCCCTTAACAACCCTTTTGCTATTGAAAGACGATCGAAACGGGTAATTTAAATACACAAAATTACCTTGTTCACGCCTTCTAGCATAAAAGCGCAGCAACCCTTCAAAACCAACCCTTCTAAAAATATTTCCGCAAGTGGTTGCACAATAACAGCGCTACCGCGTGAAATTTGAATAAATTTGTTTAAGTGATTTCACCTGAGTTTAAAGCGGCGCATAATCGAAATTGATTACATCACCGGATGACGAAGGGATTGTATAGTGTGAATTTCAATAGGGTGCCACATTGGTACTCAGTTTATTTTACATACCGGAGGGATCACCGTGAAGAGGACGGCTCTAATTCTAGGCTAGAAGATCATTTGTCAAGGTAGACTGACTACAGACAGGTACAATGTAAATTAATGAGAATTAAGCCTGGCACTTTGGTTACGCGATACGAGGGGAGATAAGACTTTGTTTGAAAATTTATGACATTTGATATTAATTGAAGCTATAAAAAATTATAATGAAGGGAAAGAGCTTCTATTTTTTTGATTACACGCAATTACCGTAGAGGTGAAAAGTGAGCAGGTAATTGGAATTCATTTAGAGTTGTTAAGTTAGGAAAAAAATTGAGTTATTTTTACGATAATTATTGAGTGATGTTATGCAGACTTGTTCTAGTCCTCTTGAAATGATGTAAATACTGGAAAGCACTTGGTCTGTTTTCTGGTTGAACAGAAATTAGCTGAACAAAGTCAATTATTTTTCTCCCAAAATATAGAGTAGTCCAAATAGAAACCTTATTTTGTACAACTAAGATACTACTTCATTCAATGGGCAGCCCAAATGGTACTAAAGATCAGAAGGTCGATGAACATAGAGGTTACTGCAGAAACTTGTAGAAAGCCAGATGAGGGAGTGCGACCTTTTAGCTTCTCGAACATGTATGAAACCATAATCGATCAGCCCTCAGAACCAACCTAAAAGTTCTATGATTTCCTTGTATTCCGAAGACAGATTTGGATCAATATATGAGTGGCACGATCACCACGCCATGCAAGCAGGTTTAAACCTGAACTTGCAACTGAAGTCAATTTAAAAAACTCTTCATCTCAAGGCTGTTGTCTAGCTCGCAGCAATGTAAAAACCATTCATTCAATTTTCCTCGCTCCCCTTACCCTAACTTTCTTCCAGCCATAACCATGCTAACGCATTATAGGGTTGTCCCCTGGGCTTTGGCTACATCTTAGTAAAGTAAAGTGCAGGAACTTTTGCTGATTCGAAATACACGTTAAGCCAAAGTTCTGCTCCCGGCTCATGCTCCACAAGAGCTTACGGATCATAGAGAGAGAGACAGAGATTTAAAACACCTTAGAAATTACATAACCAGTCACACCCGTAACAATCCTTTTATAATTTTTGAAATAATATTTAACGTACAGCTTTTTATTTACCTATTATAGAATACTTTCTTTATTTCTGATTCTCGCCCCACTGCTTCGATGTTTGATCTTTCTGGTGCATCTAAAAGATAGATTCTATGAATTCGACTGATGGGTTACGGTTTTTAGCCTATCTTGCTTGATATTTCAGTAAAAAGAAACATGGCTTCCGGGCACGTCATTTAAATGTCCTGATCCATATCCGTAATGATCGTATCCTGTGCGTGGGTGATGGAGTTGCTATTGTGGTATTGTTGTTGATCAAACAATGATCATGGAATTGAACTTATATTTATAGGAATAAGTTCTATTGTAGACAGAGTCTTTAGTGGATTAGAATATAAACCTCCGAATATATCAAGCTTTCGTCCTTTTCACTTAATTTTAATAGCTGATTTTAACTGCCAAGTACGTGGTCGAGATCATATTACCAATGACATTATTGCTCCATATGGCATTGAGCTTATGAATTCTTCCACTCGAGAAAGAGATCTAGCAAAGTCAAGGAAGTTCAGATGAAATGAGCACCCGAGCTTCCTCGGCTCTGCTAGATCTCTTTCTTGTTTCAAGCAAAGAGTCAGTTAGGTTATAAACCTAGATGAGACTGTCCGGGTTTTTTCAGGCATGATCTGATTTATCTAGCATGTGATTTTCACCTGACCAGATCCGATCAGCAAGTTTTTACATATTTCAACTTCAGCCACATTGTTCTTTAGTCACTTTTGGCTGATGTATCAATGCTGTATTGGCACAATGTATAGTATAATAATAAGGAGAGTATCTGCTACAGTAAGCTCAATGTCTTGTTGGAAAAAAGCTGTAGAGCAATTCTCGAAATATGGGTGTTGGTCGGCCAGTAGAACAGCACCCTTGTTCTGAGGTTGACCCTAATGAATGTAACACTTTATTTTCAGAGGTATCTGATGAACCGGTGCCTGGAGGCCCTCATCAATTTTATCTAGTTATAGTTTGGAATAA
Organism: Leptarthrus brevirostris; assembly: GCA_964036015.1. Lineage (NCBI taxonomy): Eukaryota > Metazoa > Arthropoda > Insecta > Diptera > Asilidae > Leptarthrus > Leptarthrus brevirostris. Next base: position 19,102,634 of record OZ038375.1, on the reverse strand, counting down.
AGCACAGAATACTTCTTCACATCAGCTAGTGAAGAGTAGGTATACTCCGCAGTTTTCTCCAGCAAATCAAATGCAGTGGGACTTGACTGTATTCACCCTAATTTTGTAAAACTAGTTTTACCTACAATCATTCGCCACCTTAAGTAAATTTTTATCAGGGATTTTAACTGCGTCTTCCAACAGAAAGACATTAAAATAATTCCCATAATAAAAAAACAGCTCCATCCAATAAAATTGAATACAGACAATTAAAACAAATTGCAGCTTTTATTAAGAGAAACAATCTATTGTCTTGGTTTCTATCAAACTACAGACCCGGACATGGCTGTACGTCAGTGCTTTTGAAATGTTCGGATAATATTCATCAGGCCATGGATGACAATGAGAGAACCTTGCTAATTCATACATTTGATAGAGTCGATCTCGACATGCTTGTTTTCAAAATATGCACTAAATTTGGATTCCTTAATGCAGCGAGTAAACTGTTTTTTATATATCTTGTCGATCACCCACAGAAAATATTTAGTAGTGGTAAATTTTGCACCGTCTTTTCCACCAATTGCGGCATACCTCAAGGATCAGTTGTGGGTCCCCTAATTTTCTCTATATATATTAGTCGTTTGTAGGTCGTTTGTTATCTGAAACTGTTAATATCATTTATATGCGGATAATTACCAGGTTTACTTGTCATTTAAAGCAGGAGATATATATCGTACTACCAACAATATCGCGCGGTTCGTGATTAGTTCGTTTTAAATAAATTGACACTTAATTCCTCCTTCCTAGTTCGTTTTAAATAAATTGACACTTAATTCCTCCATATCGAATTCAGTGTTTATGTATCGGAAAAAACCAAAAAGACTCTATTAGTGGATAGATAAATCTTTGTATAAATCGATCGATTTTTGACAAAATGGTGGCTCCAAAAAGGAAAAATTCCGATTTTCGACCAAAATTTTTTCATTAAATTGTTTAAAAAAATTAAAATAATTATCGGAAATCATATTCCTTCGATCAATCCCTGAAGAATATATCTGAGAAGGTTTTGCTAAAATTTCAGACCTAACCGATCGGTCCGTTTTTGAGAAATCCACTTGATTGGCCGCCTACTTTCTAACGCTCCGAGACGTCCTTACAAATATGCGTGTATTTCCAAGAATATTTGCCGGATCGATTTGAAATTTTCAGAGAATACACTCAAATATATGTACATTCTGAAAATACAATCGATTTTTTGAAATTTCTAGCTGCGTATAATCTTAAGGTGTTAATATTTTTGTATCAGAATGAAAGATTTTTCGATTTCAGAAATTCAGAGGAGATGTTAGTATTTTTAACAGCGTGGAATTTGTAACAAGGTTGAATTGATTTACAATACTTATCTCCATTATATCAGAAAGGATCATTTATGATGACAAATGCAATGAAAGAAATACCTAAAGTTTGCATTTATGCCACAGAAAGTTATATTTTTTCCTTTATATTGCGAGTTCCAATAAAGTTTCTTTGATTTATGATTTCTATAAAAAGTATTCAAGTGTTGGCTACATTTGTCTACTAATTAAATTCAAATTGCCAGTTAATATAGAAAAAAATGTCGTATTACATCATTACAATTTATTTTAGGTAGGTATATCATTGTTTAATGAATACAAGAGAAAAGCCATACTAAATGGCATCCAACTTAGCCCACAAGAACAAAGTCTAAACCACAATCGTTTTAATATAAGCGAAAACGTAAGTAAATTTACCAAGAAAATAGTTTTAACTCACTAAACTAATTAAATATCAACTTAGCAAACAAATATTATCCAATTTAATAACAAAAGAAAAATTGAATTTTTTTTAATCGTGCATTAGTCGTTGATTATAATTTATTACCGAGAAATAGGTGGCGCGGCGCTAACATTAAAATTCTTTGATTAATGCAAATGCAATGCAACCAACTTCACTTTTTTCTGCAAACTGCCATGCCATTGCGATTAGACATTTCACCAATTGTGTGGAATGTTTGCAGTTTGCTGGGTGCTCTTAATTGTTCAGTTTAATTTAACGTGAAAATTGAAGTTATTAATGGTTTTTTGTTTGAAATTTTCAAGTAATGTGAAATGAATTTAGTTTTTCTAACTAATTCAAGACTTTTTAGTGGTGAAAAATTAAAATTTTGTGATAAAGTGTTCTGTGTCGCAGAGAAGAAGCAGCCGTAAGCAGGATCACGTAAATTTTCGTTACTCGAACATTTTTCTCTGTTTTTGTTTGCGTGCATATAAGGTAGGCATATTATTTATAAGAAAGTAATTATTTAAATGTTGCGAACAGGATAGTTAGTTCATATTACGAGTATTTTATTTTAAATGTAAGACAGTTTTGCTTATGAACATGTAAACTGCGCGCTCATCCAAGTTTCCCAGTGCTTGACTAAATTTTTAACGCATTGTGAAAGATATTATAAAGACTAAGAAACAATAACAAAATGTCGACTATGTCTATCAAATATTACGGAATCGCCAATCAATTATAATTGATAAAATAATTAAAAGTTTTCTTTGATATTTTGTACATTCAATACAACAAGTGTACGAAGCACTTAAAAAACTTGACGAACAATTCTTGGAAGAGGTTTTGTACCTCGAGAAGCGATTCTGAGCTTAATTCCAGTCAGCTCTCGAATCTTCCTATATCGACTTAGATAAAACTAAGTAGACCCAACGCACTGAGCCTAAGCAATTCTGGAAATTCGTTAATTCCTGGCGTAACTGTGACTGTTATCCGTCTACGTTTCGTCTTGATAACCAGGAAGTAGTGATCCTCTGACGATCGCTCATCTCTTTGATGATTTCTTTAAAACTGGATTAACTGTGATATTAGCTTTAAGGATTTGACTAATTTGACGAGGCTTTGGCAGGCTTCCCTTCATTCCTTCTCAATTCTTGACGAAGCTACCGTCTTAAACTATTTCTCAAATTTTGCAGTTTCTCTCGTGCGTTCCTGCGTATTATCTGAAAAATTGCAGTACTTCTCTGGCTCCTGTTCTTTATGACCTTTCTATTTGTTCTGGTGTATTTCCTTAACTCTGGACTCTGTCTACGATTATTCCCCTCATAAGAAAGGCAACAAATTTCTAATCATCGACTCATCGCCAATTTAGGCTGCATTGGGAAAGTTTTTCAGGCCATGATTTTCGATGTGCTTTACTTCTATTACAAACCTTTCATGGGGACCTTCCAGCACGGTTTTATGAAGGATAAATCTACTACAATGAACTTATTAGATCTCTCCAAATTCTGCATATCTGCTATTGAAGTCAGCTATTTTATGGATTTTAGTAAGGCTTTGAACAGAATGAATCACAAGATTCGTATTGATAAGCTATCAGTTCTGGGGTTTCCCTCAGTCTTTCTTCACAGGTTTTCTTCTTATTTGTCTGGTCGTACACAACGTGTTTTATTTCGTGGTGAACTCTCTGATGAGATTAATAATTGCTCAGATGTACCTCAGGATAGTTATATAGGACCGTTGCTTTTTATCATTTATATCAATGATATATATCGTCACTACGATGCAGAACTATCCTAAGTTCAGTCGTGCGCATTTTACAGGAGAACGATTTAAAGACTTCGTCACTACGATGCAGACCTATCCATAGTCCACTTTTGGGGAAATCCTTGGTTTTGATCCCTACCCCAAGTTAGTTGAATGACGAACGTTTTAGTGCGAACAGGGTGGCTTAATCTCAAGCGGTTTTTTATACGTCGTGTCCGCAAAATAATTGAATTTGGAAAAAATAATTTACTTAGGATAGTTCTGCATCGTAGTGACGACTTGTAAATTTTTTTTCCAAATTCAAACAACTTGCGCTAGGCATCAGTGTTGCCAAGTCGTCGATGAAGCGTGTCACTAGAACTGAAAAGGACAGCTTTTTTAAAAAATTCACCAGATACAAAATAATAATTTTTTTTCAAAATTGCTTCAAATATAATGTAAGAAATTTCTAAGTAACAAAAATGTAAATACTACTACTCAATAAAAGACGGTATTTACCTAATTCACAAGCGAATTTACCTTTAATTGGTGCTCATTAAGAATTTAAGTGCACTTTGATTTTACCTGATTTTTAGCTGATCTCATGTACTTAAGCGTCGTGTAATTTCTTCCTTTCAATTTGTAAACGGAAAGGGAAGAGAAACAGAGAACTATTAGAATGCGATAAAGTTCTAATTTTGTGGGTGATCCTCATCGTAAGCGACTGCAAATGAGTATTGTTAAAAGTTTCAGGGTCCCGCTGGAAAGTCATGAACTTTCACAGGAAATTATTCGGGTTGCGTTACACATGCGTTTATCTTAGCAACAAAACTATTAAATGGGCCCGCTTGAATGTCTGGTGCAACACCGATTGTTACTGAATTAAGTGGTAGCCCAGCAAATATGTACAAAAATAGTCAAAAACAATGAGAAATGCCGAATATTTACGTTAAAAAGTGGAACATTTGGTATCATCAGAAGAGGTTCAAAATCACAGTGTCGTAGAAAAGAAATCAGCCACTAGGAAGGTATTCGAAAACACCAGATTTGGTGACAAAGTCCTTGATTTGGAATGACTGTGTTAAAAGTCACCAGAAGTCACCGCGGTGGAAGTTAAAAATCATCAACTTTTAGACGTGTCTGAGAAAAAAAATTCTGTCACTAGAGAAGTGTTTGAAAACACGAGGTTTGGTGACAAAATCACTGAATTGGCATCACTGCTAGGCATCAAAATCAAAGATTTCCCTAAAAGTGGATTTAGGATAGTTCTGCATCGTAGTGACGATATATGCTTCTTAAGGGGGGACGGCTTTAAAAAAAACAGCGATTCTCAAGGATTTTTTAAGGGCTAAAAAACAATCGAAACATTTGGGGTCTTTTACTATATATGAATTGTCAACTGTATTGCACAATTTTTTGTTGAGTAAAAAGATTGTTATTTGGAGCCGTGGTAGCCGTCGCCGTCAAAGATGTTCAAAAAAAAAGGCTTAGAAAATGTTCCGCGCAAAAACAAATCGCGTAAGATTCCGGGCAAAAACGAATCGTAGAAAATTTCCGAGCAAAAACGACTTAACTACTTAACTGCATTAACTTTGCATTACTTTTTGTTGTTAAATCGTTTTTGCCCGGAAATTTTCTACGATTCGTTTTTGCCCGGAATCTCACGCGATTCGTTTTTGCGCGGAACATTTTTTAAGCCACTTTTGCCCGAACCTTATAAATAGGTCACTTTTACTCTCAGCCCGTCAATTCTTCTTCTATCTTTGCAATGACTTCGAATATCAATAAACGATTTTAGAAGGTCATTCTAGACACTATAAGGGATAGATTTATGCCAAAAAATCGATTCTTTTAAAATCTTCAGGGTGGGGTCCCCCCTTAAGGCGTGATTCCACTGAGGCAACTTTTGGGCAACATGTGTCATGCGGCAATGGCGCATGCTACACGGAGTGTTTCAATTGAAGCATGCCTCAATGGGACTAGTGTCACCAATCGCGTGCGTCACATTTCGACAAGATTAATTGTGTCGCACGGTGTCGTCCAGGATTCGACAGTCAGTAGGTCGGGTGCTACATGAATTGTGCGACATGAAGGCGATCTACACTAGGCGCGCCTCAACAAGTTGAAATCAATCAAAAGTCCCATATGAAGCGTGTATTACGCGTGTACACACTCTTTCATTGTGTTCGTGTCTCGTTGCTATGAAATTTTTTTGAAACTTTAAATAAATTGTTACTCTACCACAATTGGTAAATAATGAATTTTTCCTGTAATTTTCCTTCATATGCTAATGCATGAATGCTACCACACTGTCTATAAAGAAAGTAGGAAATTTAAGCATTGCATCTCAAATCAGTAACTTCTGAACACAACGAGGTCGTTGAAAAGTAACGCATGTTCATTACCACGTGCATTTCAAATTTATTTAAAAATTTATTGTTGAAATTACCAAGCTATAATCCTTATTTTTGGCATGTCTGACATTACCATGTTTATTACTCAGTAATGTATTACAAGCATCGATGACGATTTCATACAAGAAACCGTCAATTTTTATTTTCATAATGTAATCAATTTTCTTATTAAACGACTGGTCGATATGTTTAGTCGGCTTGTTGTACTGTGGAAAGTAAACTTATCTGCAACTCATACCATACCATAAAATGAAGAAACACAGGGACCCAACGAAAATGTTTGTTGTAATAAATTTCTCTTTTGCATATAATAATATAATATCTGTTCGGCCGCTGTGGTGTATCTGAACATCAAGTAGGCAACTGTGTTATAAGCACATTCATTTAAAACTGAGATTAAGCACGATTAATTTTATTATTAAAGAAAGAGCATCCTTTACATTATCGTTTAGCTATTATGCAAATACTTTAAAGAACTGACTCGTGATAAGCTCTGGGGTAAACGGGCAGTACATATTTCAACAGGATAATGTACCTTTTCACATATAAGATAATATTTTCTTAGAAAATTCGCCTGCAATAAATCCAATAATAAAATGATTAATACAATTTTAAATTGATGTAATTGCATGGAATTTAATTGCCTTGCTATTATTTTTGCAACTTCGTATAAGAAATTGTTTGTTAAATTTAATATTTTTTAAAACATATGATTCTTCAGAGTTTTTAAGTCTACGATTGACTAGTTTAAAAATGTTTAGTATCTAATAAATCTCACAATCCGATAAGTAATTAAAACATCAAATTATAGACTTAGCAAACATGAACTTTTCGTTACCATTTACATACTACAAAACTGAATTACGTAAAAGGATTTTAACTTCTCGTGTATTTGTTTTCCTTAAGCGCGAAATTCAGTTCGGAGTATTTTCCAAATTAAGTTGAAATGCATGTTAAAATGAAGACCGGAACTGAAATTTTAAATTTCGGCTATAATAGTAAATCAAAAGGTTACGTTTCTTTCAAAATAAATAGGACATTTTATAATAAAATCTAGTATCAGTAGTAGATGCAGCAGTAACGTGTTAACTTTTTCTAATATGAACTAATATAGATACCAAAAAAGACATTTACAAGCTCCCTAATAATTTTGGTTGTTCTAAATTTACTTAGAAATTATCTAGATAAATAAACTTGTAATAATTTGTGCTAGAGTGGGTTGAAATCATTCACTCCCTTCGTTGCACAGATTGTAGAGAATTCTACATAGTTTTCTCATGAGAACAATAAACATATCAAATTTCATTGAAAACATGACGGTTACACTACTTGAATCTTAAGGGCTTATGCGGGCTTTGATTTAACAAGGACTTTTCTTTTCTCTTTGACCTAATTTTACAAGTCAACAGGGTGTTTTCAGTAACACCTTTTTTTTCGACAGAACAAAGCAATTCAATAAAGAATGCCTTACCTTTTTAAAAACCAGTTAACAAGACGTCTGAAAGAAAGTAACCAAAAGTCAACCTAAATCTCCCTCATTACGAATCACAAGGTCCTGATGACATCCCCTAATATGATATACCCAACGGAAACTGTTAAAAAACATATAAAAGCTATTCCCCCCTCTATTTAAAATCTTTACAAATGTGAACCAATCAAAATTCACCCCATCACTTTAAAGCAAGGGTAAAATTTACTCTTGTCACGATAATAGGCACTAGGACAACAGTTCAAAACACCCCGCTGTTGTTGTACTTTACCATTGCAAATTACAAACTCGTTGCGTTCTGAATATAACTGTCAAAAAACGAGTCCTATACGCCCTGATTAGAAAATATAAATGCAAAAAGTCTCAAACTGTAATCACCGACCCGAATTGATGAATTATGGATATGCGATAAAATTATGAATTGTAATGTATATGTGCATTGGATATAGTCGTGATATCTCCTACAGGCAAGGGAGCAAGGGAAAAGGGTAATGTGCCCAATAGCAGCAGATGTCCTTAATTTGTTCAAAACCTTAAAGGGATACATTTTCGCCATTTTAAAATTAAACTATTTTCATCCATTCTAATCGGGTTTGCGGATTTTGGCACAAATATCTCATCTGATAAACGGATGAATTTTAGAATATTTTAAAGGATTAGGGCAAACGATTATACGCATCGATGTCGCCAAATGCACCACATATGACGCAGTCCAGATGCACTCAATCATGGTCTGGCACAACCCTTTTTTGCTTATATTATATCAAATATCAATCGATCCATCATATAACATGTCCAATAAGTGATGCGACGAGTGTAATTTATTGTCGCTCAATTCGAATTTGTTGTTAATTATGAACAGATCAAGGACATTATTGGTGGTGGTGGTGACGGAGCTCTATGAACAACATGTGTGCTTAAAGCGCTATTTTACAAATTTAGCGTGAATAGAGTATAAATTGCTTTGATGTATTGCTTCAGACCTCTTTTGAAACCATTCTTTTTTTTTCTTTTTAATTGTTCCATTACATCAAAGCGCGTTTTTTGTTTTACTTAAAAATATCTATAGGATTTAACTATGACTCTAGAGAGATAAAATCAAGGACATTTTGATGCAAAAATATCAGATCATCTTTGCGCAATGAGGCGGAGCGGAGTCTTGTCGAAAAATTCATTTTCAGTGGACCCATGCTATTTCATATTTTGTTTACTATGAGAAAAGTAAGCAATTTACTGGCATGCAATCTTAATGCCCATAATACTATATTGCGTAAAATATTGATTACAAAATTATTACTATCAGTTAAAACTTTCTTTTTGAGAAGCATTGATTAGTTAAAATAAATTTTAAACTATTGAATTCTCATATGTAGGAACACTAAACAATTTAAGGGAAATGAAAAACTCTTATTTTAACTACAACAATTCAATCCGTTTGACACTAGTTACAATTTAGTTTTAAAATGTATTCTTTCAAATACCAGCTAATATCTGAAACTTTCTTATCATTTGACTAAAGGAGATATTGTGTGTGTAAATTTTGACTTCATTTCAAATGGTATCATCTTCACTAAATTTTATTTAAATTTTTTCACAAAATTGGCAAAGTTAAAGTGGAAAATAGTTGAACTAGTCCGCTCTCTACAGCGTATAATTGATATTCAAATTAATTTTTCTCAAAACTACAATTTTCAAAACATCACGTATTTTCAAAATATTGTCTGGAGTTCCACAAGGCAGTCATTTAGGTCCAGTTCTATTCATAATTTTTACAATGACGTAGCCAGAATCTTCTCTTTTGCGCAGTTCTTGTTATATGCTGATGATCTTAAGGTATTTGCTTCTATAAGACGCCAATCAGACTGTTTACTCCTTCAGGATGGCATCAACAATTTACGCAGTTGATGTCTTGTTAATGATATTGGGCTGAACCATAGCAAATGAAAAATTTTTAGTTACTATCGGAACCACGAACCTTTCTGCTATGAGTACAAAATTAATGGAATTTTGCTCGAGAGACCTTATGAAATTAATGATCTTGGAGTAGTTTTGTTTGTAAGCTAGGGTCTAACTTGCACACTGATTTAATTTGCGCAAAGGCTTTAAAAAAAGCGTGGACTTATTAAAGTTACTCTGCGGACTTCAAGGATACTTATACCCTGAAAATTTTATACATGTCTTTAGTCCGATCGATTCTGGAATACGCGTCTATTGTATGATGCCCATACGCACAGAACCTCATTAGTAGGATTGAGTTGCTTCAATTCACTCGTTATGCCCTACGTAAATTATTTCAGTTCGATAATATGTCTTCATACATTTCTAGATGTAAACTGCTTGGGCTGCAATTATTGGAGGATCACAGGATAATAGCTGGTATAATGCTTGTAAGAGACGTTCTGTGCTATAAAATCCGTTCGCCACAATTCGTTTCATTCTTTTGTATTTATGTGCCTGGTACCTCACTTAAATCTCGGAATTTATTATATTTTCCAAAATATCGTACATGTTATGGCCAGCACGGACCTATAACATATTGTTCCAGGAAATTCAATGAAATTTTTAATGAAATGAATTTAGATTTTGATCGTCAGAAATTTAAGGACATTGTTGCAACCAGCTTTAAATCTAATAATTTTATGTAACATATAGTAGTTAATGTTCATGATTTTGATTCGTTAATACTTCTATTTTAAGTGATTTAAACATAGTATTGAATTGAAAATTTATGAATTTAATTTTGAATGATTTGTATGCTGTAGTCTGTAAGAGTCCTATCTGTAAATTTACTTTTATTTGATTATTACGACTACTCCAACATGTATTCGGAACGGTGGAAAAATATCAATTACTGCTTCACAACACGAAGTCTTTGGTCGGAGTTGAAACATAGCAGAACTTCAAATCTCTTATCCTTCGATACTAAGCGCATTCGAACACTCATCGGCGTCATCACCGGGCACTGCCCCATAGAAGCTATGGCCATTAGACTCGGCGCACCATCGAATGAGTTCTGCAGAAACTGCAGAGATGAAGAAGAAACTGAGTCCATAGTGCACCTGCTCTGCGAATTTCCGGCTTTAAAAGAACGACGACTCGCCTGTTTGGGAGCAAGGTTCTTTGACAATCTGGACGACTTAGCTGAGATAGCACTGGTGAACCTAAATAGATTCATATAGAGATCTGGGTGGTTTTAAGTTCTGACCATGATTCTTCTATTTAAGGGCATTCACAATGGGCCTTCATGGCCTCCGAGTGAACTTGGTACTTCAAAACGGTACCCAATATATCTCGCGACCGATTTAATTCAAATGTTTACCAGAGCTTCTTTATACGATCCACTTTTTGTAAACTTTACATTTGTTTTTTAAATAAATAACTAAAGGTAAATTTGTACGGCTCCGTACGTCCGAATGAAATAACGGACCCTTATAGGATCACCCGTGTGTTTGTTTGTCTGTCCGTCTGTCACAGCCAATTTGCTACGAATCTACTGGACCGATAAAGTTGAGATTATGAATATGCACTTGGGGTTGGGGGGTTGATATGTGCCTTGCGACATATCAAATAAAAGGACTTGTTGTGAGGGTCTCATATATATTTTGTTTATTATATTAAAATAAATACTTTTAAAGTTAAGAAAATAGATGAAAATTGAATATTCCACCACCTTATCTCAGAAACTACTGAGCCTAAAATTTGGAAAAATATATAGAAAACAGTTCTTTACTTACAGATTACAGGAAAGCCTGTAAGAAGTCTTTGATCTTAAAATAACATGGTAAATCTCTCAATATTGTGCGTACAAACTTACATTTGCAGTTGGAATGTATGGAATAACATGTTTTTCAACCACAATGTTAAGTTTGTTTTTGGGATAAATTATTAGTACTACTCGGTCATCCGTCAATCCGCGCTTAGAACCTACAGCTCGACGCTCCGTCAAGTGGCAAATCGGTCAGAGACGCCGCACGTATTATTGCGATACGCGCTTCGCTGCGAGTATGGTGGGGGTAACAAATGAAAATATTAAATATCAGAATACCTTCTATCACTCGGTCTTAGTACACGTATTCAAGAATATACGACAATACAGAATTCAACAGTAGACAATATATTCAGCAATTTCCCTCTACAAAGATTTAAAAAAACATAGTAGATAACATCATCGTACGGAACCCTTTTTACGCGAGTTCAACTCGCGCTTGTCCGGGTTTTTAGTGAAAAATCACAATTTCAATTTCAAGTGGCCGCCATTTTTCGAAAAATTAAAATTTTGGAAAGCCGAATCTTCAAAAACTGCTTTATATGTATTTATTATGCACTACATAGCAGGCAACACCTTAAGTCCATCATGTATTTTTATTGTTTTGCCGAATGGCGGGCAGGTAGGGTAAACACTAACGCGTGGAGAAGTTGAGCTACCGTAAATGTAGATGCAAAAGTTTTCTCTTACTAACAAATGTAGGATCACAATCTGTACTACAAAAAAATTTTATAATATAAGTATAATATAGATACGGCTTTTTCCAATTATTTACCTAATTTATTTTTGTTTTTAATCTTTTATTGTGAAAATGTGGGTACTTAAAGGTGAGCAACTGACACTGTCACTAATCGTTTTATGAGTTTTGATGAGTTGAAATCGTTTTTAAAGTGGACAAAATAATCTCTCTCTCTCTAGTTCCTGTAACTCCTTGTGAGGCATGTAGATCTATTATCCGAACCACTGACATTTCCTCTGTAATCGAAGGCCTTTCTATCCTAATATGTTGTCAGCAGAAAACAACCATGGGTCGCCGTCGGTGGGACTCGAACCTTGGACCTCAGGGACCGAAACGTTATCACTTAGTCCGCCGACGACTTCAAAAGAATAAGGAACAATAATTACAGTAAAGACAACCAAGTGGGCCAGATTAAAGCCTCAAAGGCCGAAAGGCATTCTGTAAAGGCAATAGGTAGAAAAATCGGTCGTAGTCATGATGTAGTGTGTCAATTCCTAAGAAATCCGGATAACTATGGCAATAATTACATGGGTGGCGTTAAAACCGTTACAACTGAAAACTCGCTTCCAGTGCGTCGAAAGCTGCACGTGAAATCAAAACACAAGTAGGAAGCTGGGCAAGTGTGTGGACTATAAGACGAATAATAAAACAGTCTCCTCATTTAAAAAGGTTAAAATTAAGGGGTTTGAGGAAAAAAGAGGGGGAAAGACAAAAATTATTTCTTTTAATTCTCTAATGTCGCATTAGTCAAAATTAAAAAAAATCCCCCTTTCCCCTACGAGTAAAAAATATAATATAAATAACAAGCTTTTGAAAAAAATAACTAGCCAACATGATTTTCGACAAATTGTCTAAAGTTTTACGCTGAAACCGTTTGCCACGTTATTTTTGAGGTGTCAACTTCAACGCGTCCTGCACATTTATTTGTACATAAAAATAATAAAGTTTTTCTGAAAAAAATATCCAGAAATCGTAAATTTTTTGAATCAAAAATAGTTTAAAAAAAAAAATTAAACCGACTCCATAAAAAGCACTAAAATGCATAAAATAATTTTTAATGTTATATCTATTACGACATTTTGAAGTCGGTGCAAATTAAACAAACCAAACAACTACAACAAACGTAAATTATTTTATGCTTTTTAGTGCATATCGGTCCCCTCGTAAAAAAGTTAGGTTCAACCCCCTCCCCCCCCTGCCCACTCCACTCGAGAATTTTTTTTCTCACCATAGAACCAAATAATCCTCCTATAAGCAATGGGGGATCATACTCTATATAACAGCAAAGGAACCATTCAAATCGTTCCACGCGTTACGAAGCTATACTACCCCTCCCCCCTCCCCACACCCTAGGGCAACATTTTTTTCTCTTATTAGCAATGGAGGATCATCCTCTGTACAACAAAAAAAGAACCATCCAAATTGGTCCACGAGTTACAAAGTTAGGTTTCATCATCACCCCCGCCCCCACCCCACCAAAAATTTTTTATAACTTGGACCACCTCTGAAGTATGACCTACCAAGCAAATCAAAATCAATTCATAATTGGCGGAATAATCGCGTAACAAACATAAACAAAGAAAAACATACAGTTGAATTGAGAGCCTCCTCTTTTTTGAAATCGGTTCCCCTTAAGGGAAAAACCGGCTTTAACAGCGATACATAAAGAAAATCGTGAGAAATTTGCAGTTGATCATACCATCGAATGAATGGAGGAACGTAATTTTCTCGAACGTAAAGTGATTCTGCATTGACGGGCCCGATGGATATGCCTTTTACTTCCATGATGTAAGGAAGGAAAAACAATATTTAATAAAGCACCACAGCCTAGAAGGTGGTATTATGGTCTGGGGTGCAATAATTTACAATTGGACCACTCGAATTAAGGATGTTGAGTGGGTGGCAAGCCGCTACATTTCCTTACCGCAACGCCTATATATGTAGATGAAATTATGGATACAACAAATTGGATATTTCAACAAGCCAACGAAGCCATTCCAGCAGCGCAACAAGTTTCTGAAAGGTTTCCAGCAGAAAACATAAACGTTTTACCGTGGTCTTCCCGATCCGCAGATCTTAAAATCTGTTGGGAAAGCTTACTCATGTTACAATCGTTGTCTAGAATCAGGTGAAGTTCGTCTCCCGCCTAATGCCTCACAAGGTGTTACGAGAACTAGATAAGAAAATAATTTAGTAAAGGATTTTTGTTCAAATTTGCCAAATTTACGACGTTCGAGGGCTTTTTATCACCGTAACCTATGAACACAGTTTTCTTAAAATTTTTTTTTTCTGTAAGGTATAGGACGTTTACTGCACTGTCTCTCCACCTAGTCTTGTTTTGCGCTACCAGCTTCAATTGCGGCCACGATTTTTGTATCTGGGTACCATTTTTCTCGACGGATCTCTCCACGTGATGCGCGGTCGTCTACTTGTGCATTCTTTGGGTCTCGTGTGTCTTCCTTGGGTCTAGTGCCTTTCAAGCAACATTGTTTTGCTCTTTTCTCAGCGTGTGACCTATTCATTGACACTTTCATCTTCGATCACGTGTATCTCTCTTGGCTTGACCATTAAGTATATGTAGACCTTCGTTGGTAATCAACCCGATCTAAAGGATATCCAGGCTGGTAGCTTATTTGACATGTCTACTTCCATGTTAAATAGCCGTATAACTGAAGGAATTTTACGTTCGATTCAAAGATCCGGAACAAGAGTATTAAATGCAACTTGAGCTTGTGCATCAGCTGCTCAATCTGTTGTTCATATACTTTTGAGATTAGAAAATTTATCCACATGTTCACTGGTCCCTGTTTGTTGGAAAGAAGACATACATCGTCAGCAAATTTCAAGTGCGTAAGAAGTTTTAACCTAATCACTCGCGATATGTATCTAGGGCGCTACCCAATACATCATTAATGAAAATCAGGCAATGCAGAGGTTGTCTCACTTTGTTTAAAACTTGGTAAGGCGCGATAGTTATCCTTTGTGGATTTTGTCTATAGCTTAATCAATCTAAATTTTGCAGAAAAAAACTTTAGAAGCTTTGCAATATTCTAAAAAATTAAAAAAAATGGCAAAATTGCAACAATTAATTTAAAAAGTCGCCATTTTTTAAATTTCCAGTAGGTTTTTTAGTGCAATCGGTTCCAGGTCCATCCTGATGTAAGGCCAACACGTTATAGCTTCCTCCATATACGATCAGAATGGTTGCTACTAAATTCGCTACCGTAATAGTGTAATTGCTGAAAATTGTTAGCGCCGATAAAGAACTTAGCCATAAATTACTTGTGATAGAATTTTGGCGATTTATTTGACTTCAACTCTCTCTGTCTCCCAATTTATATTTCAGACACTTTGTTTAATATTGTTTAATTGTCGACACGAATAATTTGGACTTTACTTCAAGGTTCGTTTCTAATGATAACAAAGTTAATCGTCTGGAAAAACGCATCCAATAGGCGTCCTAATGTAAAGGTACATCGTTCCTACACCAACCAAAACCCTTAAACGCCAAAGTGTGCTTACCTCGTGCCGTGTACGCTCGTTGCTAATTTAGACTTGTGGCTCATCTGCCACCACATCCACTTTTGAGCATCTTGTCTTCTTCTCTGAATTATTTCATCTTGACGGGTTGTAAACTCCCGAGAAATGGTTACACAACCCTTTTCATAATCACAAACTGCACCCAAAGCCTCTTCAAAGGGATGCGCAAACCTATTTAAGTCAAATTTAGTGCCCGCCAATGAATTGAGCGTCACGACAAGCCCACAAGGTTGCAGGGCTTAATCTTTGACGTGTGTTTTGACAATTGAAAAGAGAGATTAAGGACAATTCTGAACCATTATCCTTTCTTTATGCGAAGTAAATTTTTTGAATAATGAACAGAAAAGGATGAAAAAGTTAAACGTGTTTATGCGACTTACCGGGCGATGGTAACGGAGATGGCGACTTCGACAGTCTGTTGAGATCTGAAATGATAAAAAAAAACATTTGAATTCGTCCTTCTACTGAGTGTCGTAATCATCAATAAAGGATGCAAATATCTTCCAACTAAGTCACGTACTTGATATGGAAATTGGTCAGGTCAGAGTGCATTACGGCGTCATGAATATTCACGAGATATCGATTTTTTTCGATGGCCGCATGCACATGTCCTCACTTCATTGCAATAATGTGGACGAACCTTAATGGAGTCTCATGTGCCAAGTACTCATGAAAGGAGCTCGTATTCTGCATATCTCTCACGACGGACAGCAAAGGACAGTGAAGGGGGCCAATTTTATTCATCATTGGGGGAGAAATAAAGTATCCTTGTTGACTGCATATACGCTAGGTGAAGATAAGGGATGAGTTCTTGTTATGCAGAACTCTTAATACTTCAGACATTTTCCTTTTTTCTTTCGTTGTATGTAGCAGTAACAGGATGCTATTTTGATGTATATGTGCGGCATTTTCTCAGTACCATCGATATATCCACATTTTTTCGTCCTTTAGCTAGCTGAGGGACATTAAATTTATAGTTCCCTGGAGATGGTCAAGATCGAAGGATAATGCTCTGTTTATGGATTATTTTCCTTTAGCTGTGTAATATGTTTTTTACGCCAGGCTGTTGCCGTGATTTGTTGGAAAGGGAATTTGAATAATCACACAAAAGTATTTGGGAAAGAAAGTCTTGAAATCCTTTTGTCCTTTAGAAAAGATAAGTAATTCCTGGGATACTTTTGGAAAAATGGTTCAAGATAAAAGTTTTTGAGAGAGATTGATTTATTATTTATTTTCGTGTTTTGTTAGTTTTTCGGTAATTGTTTGCCATTGTTTTGGAGTTGTTTGAATATTTTTATTGAAATACAGAAGTAGAATTTTAGTAAGCTAAACTGCTAGTTGCATAATTAATCTTATGATAGTATCACATTTAAAAAGATTCTCGAAAGTTTGGAGAACCTTTTCAACGAAAAAATGGTCTAGCCTTCCAGGCGAAGGCTTCTTAAAGTTGTTTCTAAGTTAGTGGCATGGAAGCAACGTGGAGGAGAAATAAAGTTGGACGTGGTACATGCTGACATTTATGATATTGAGTTAGGTAATTGGTTTTATCATACCGTGCGACCTCAAATTAGTAAAAAATAATCATTAAAATTAATAATGATGCATATATTCAGATTCATTTGCGGAAAACGAGATTATACCAAGGTTGTAGGAGCAAGCAAGTGGTGTTTTAAAAGTTTGTTCACTAAAGATGCATAAACGCTACGGACATTGATTTCAAATAGATTCCATGCCCATTTAAAGTCATGCATTGCTCATGGCTTCTGAGGCAGCTGCTGAAGTGATAGAAAAGCTTTCCTTTTTTTCACTGGTTCCTTTTAATAGAAAAAAAGTGTCGAATGAAGACATGGGGCCCATTCATAAACGCAGGTTTGCGCATAATTTGCATAATTCAGCTGAACATAGTGTATTGCTGAATTATGCAGCTGCAGAGCAAACCTGCGTTTATGAATGGGCCCATATGTATCCATGTTTTTGAAGAAAAGGTTCCCCTTGCATCCTGTAATACTATAATTCCCGCTAGATTGTTATGCATCAAGGATGAGTCACATAGAAGCTATTCAAAACATATGCACTTGCCGTTGACCTATGAATGATGGAGTGAAAGAAGCTAATGTAAATTTTCTTTCTGTTACGAACCATGTCACTCCTTCTTGATTGCCATCAATGGATCGAGTAAGAAGGGGATGCTAAAATCTTTCAGTGCCGTCTGCAGCAATGTAGTGTTGAAACGAAATAAAGCCATTGACGAAGTGTTTCGCATTACTTCCATAGATAGCAGCAATATTCACGATGGTCTGTTTCCATTTTCTTCTGCTATCAAGAGCTATGTAATTATACTTAGCGGTAATGCGAGAAGGAGAAGTTTAGAGAGAAGGAATAGTAATGGCTAATATATGTAAAATCTCCAGTAGCCGACAACAAACATGTATTCGTGTCAACATTTCTTTTAAAATGTCATTTGGGGTATTAAAAAATTTCGAAAGTGATCTAAACCTAAACCGTTGTTAGACGGCTTGTGAAAGCCTCCCAGAAAGAAAGGCATCGGCGACAATTCGGATTAGAGTTGCATTCTTTCGGTCATGAACATAGATAAATGCGATACCTTCAGTAAATCACAAAAAACATCGCTGTTGGCCTTGACATTGGTGCAAGTCCGGTTAATATATAAATATCCTTAAAGGATAGAAAATCTCATACAATTGGACACGTTGTCTTGATGTTGAAGAAGATTGAACTTTTCTTAAAGACGTTTGACTTGAGTGTTTATTCCGCTCCTGCAAACTTTCTGCAGCTTTAGACTGTTAAGATGTCACATCACAAAACCTATGTTTTCAGCAGGACTTTCCGTTTTTAAGCTTGTTGATAATTCCGCCGTATAGAAGTTTTGTCGATTCAGCGTTGTCATAGATAGTCAATCTACGTCATTTCGATGCGACGAAAACTCAACCTCTTGGTCTACCATAATACCGAATTCAGCAAGCAGATTTTAAACAGAAGCAAGACAAACAAAGCCGAAATATTAAAGCAAGCCAAAAAAAGAATCTATTCTGCCCTACGCCTTATCTCCTCTGTGGTCTATTTATACCGTAAGTGGCAACAAGTTGACGAAAGACTAGCAAAATAAGGGGAATAAATTAAATGGTCTTTCATTCGTTTGGAGCCTTGTTCTACCCGAGGGCCACGGAAGCCTCTCTTTGGAACAATGCTGCTGAAATTTAATGTCAATTAATAAAGTGCCGATCTTCATTTTGTTTTCGGTAACTTTTGACAAAAACATCGACAACTTGCATACATTTTTTTAATCAAAATTTTGGGCATTATCGGCATATATCGGCAGCCAAATACTTACGTACATATGCAGAATTACTAACACTTTTTGTATTCGATAGCCGTCAAACAAAATCGACCCTAGACTACAAATGAACAAACGGGCACTATATTCCTTGGTGTCTTAATATAATAGGAAAGTGGCTGAATGTACTTTCAATTAGTGTCATCTTTATGCCGAGGAAGATTTTTCGGTCGATGCTACTCTCAGCCTGGTTTCGCAGGACGATTTCTAGGTCAATGGTGTTCTCAGTCAATAAAGTACCCCAGGCGACTTATTCGGAAAGTCATGAGAAAGCATAACAACTAGCATGACGACTATTCGAACTTTACGTCAAATTTGTGAGAACAAGGATATTTTACTGTAAGACAGTTCGACAAAAGTAAAAAGCTTCAGGTCAACCAACAAGTTATGTGACGAACACGAAAACAAAAAACCGTGGACAGAAAATGATATCTACCGTCTCCCCACTCCTGTATCTATCAAAGACTAAATACTCCAAAATACTGAAAATCAATCTAGGTCTTCAAAGGATCAAGCAGTGGTATCAACTTATATTGTCGAGTGCGTCGCAAATGTGCAGACGATCGAGAAGAACTAAGACCCACATTTAACTTAAGACACACCTTATAACGGCTCCTTCGGAAAAGTTTTTTGATTTCCCAGGAAATTTGTGTTAGTCGACGGGCTGAAAGGATCTCGAGGATAAAGCTATCCTCGAACCTCGCCGTATAAGGAGTTGTCGATTGATCGCTTCAATACGATTCATGCACTTTATATTTACATTGTGTCGCAATTGTTGGTCACATATGTTTCGGTGTAGAAAAGAAAATTCCACATTGCCCCCAAGTACAAATTAGATTTGGTTTTAATTCTTAATTTGTAGTAATTCACAACAACAACATCAATCTATCTTTGGCTGGTTCCAATTTTATTCATGGAAGTGCGAAAGTTTGTCGCGTATCGTTATCGTGCCGACAGGATTCAATATCTCGACATCGCATCGACAAGGATAGGATACCGATAATTATATAATCAATTTCGTATCCACTGGATTTTGACTTCTGAAATATTTGTTTCTCGAACCTCCCCAATGTTCGGTATTTGGGCCCAAGTCTGTTTGTACTGTTAATACCAAAATCTTCTAGATTAAAGTCATTTCAAACTTTGAGCACTTCAAGAACTATGTACCTACACAAATAGAACTTTAAAGGAAAAGTAATTTTTGTTCTAAAATATCAAGGACCAAGTTATGTCCACAATAAAAGAAATTGAGTCGGACAACTTTTCCATTTTTGAGTTGGATTACAAAAAGATAGCATAGCAGAAATTTCATCCTTTTGTGAACGTATGTACCTAGCAAGAATCCTTCAAATTTGCATACCCATTACCAACGCCTTTTCACAGAAAAAGTTGCTATGAATACAATAAGAGCAAAAACGAGCTCCTTTTCTAGTCCTTAAACAGATTAATTGTGTTTCCTTCAAAGCCAGAAAATTCTTCTAAATTTCATTTCTCATGCTCAAACCTGCGAGACTTCTCCGTTATAGAACCGCACATAGGACAGAAATCTACAAATCATCCAAAAAATGCCTACTAATGACAAGTTGCACCTTTGTACATCCCCCTACTGTTCGCTCTTAGGATTTTTTTCGTCCTTTGATTGTCCTCCTTAAAAGCAGCAAAATGCAAAAAAGGGACTGAAAAATTATTTTTTTTTTATCTTTTACAAGAAAAGGCCAAATATCTGAGGATTGTAGGATGCAACACACCTTAAGATTTAATTTTTTTTTCGACTGAATATCATTTTTTTTGTGCAACTCAGGTAGATACCTGGATTTGAATATTGTCCTGACTATCGCTCCCTGTTTGAGTCCTTTTTTTGAGAAGCATTTTAAAGATAAATTGTAACATGATATGGTGATGTTATGGGGATTAGAATATCGTCCTGGCCAGTGAGTTTAATTTATTACTCGAACGGAACGTCCTGTGCAGGTGATTTTTCTTGGGTTTCTTTTGGAAACTTATAATTTTGGCATTGTTAGGAAGAAAAAGATTGACACGGTCATTACGATTTGAGTTTTGAGATAATAGCGAGTGAGAAACAATCAAAATTTAAAAATTGTAAATTCGTTTTCTATAGTTGATCGGTTAGGGATAGGAAATTAAACGTTAGGCATGAAATAGTTAGTCTTTCCTGATTTTTCATCACAATTCTCCAGACATGAGATAATTACACCGATTTTCATTTACTTGTCAAAAATGGACATTGGAATTTTTAATGAACGGCATATACTTCTAAGAGGGAGACTAGATGACATAGCTGTTTCTAGAGAGGAACTTACTTTACGTGTAGTGTATTTCATCAGTACACGTTATCCTTAGATTATGTGATCGGAAAGGCCAACAATTATTTTTGGATAGAGGGAAGGATCAGAGGAAGGTAAAGGAAACGAAGACGAAAGATAAAAAGATTTTAAATAATTTTCGGGTAAAGGCATTTTTGTACGTTTTAGCCTATGAATTTCTCTTGAGCATTGTCTAATGAGAAATGTGTTTTGAAATAATGATTGCTTTTTTTGTCTGCATTCAATTAATACTATTTTAAATTCAAGCCTTAAATATATTTAGAAGCTTACTATTACAACTGTAGCAATATTTCATATTTTACTGCAATTAGTACATCCTATCTTATCCTACTACTATATAAATCCGAAATGATCCCTCTTTGTCAGTAAGCTTATCAGGTAAAAATCAATGAACAGCTTCACTTGAAATCTTAAAGGTTGACATTTTGGTAGTTCTGGACTCCGGATAGGATCCGACGTGCTTTGGACGAAATAAGGCCGAGAATAAGTAGCCTGATTAGGTTGGGATAAAATATATAACACAGTTTCTAAATTGACAACCGATCCTGGCTCTACTCATGCTTTCTATATGACCTCCCTGATGCTGACCAGAAAGTTCAGTGTAGGGTCAAATCAATTTAAATGACATACCTCCTATAAGTACAACCGTGCCGGATTATTTGAAATAGGGCATTACCTGAAAGGGTTCAAGTAAGACAATTATCTTAGAGCTGAATTAATTTAAATAGTGCAAACGACAGCTCGTAATAAAGGCTGGTGTATAACTTTTAAATCTTAATTTAATTGGAAATGTCCTTACAGGTTATTTTACATTGAGGTCTTATTATGGCCTTATGTTGTTTTTTCTTATATAAAATTCTCCTTTGAAGCTTGGTCTAGTACTTACTGTATTCAGGCATGCCCTAATAAAATTCGTCTACGGCAGGAATTTTTACATACTATATATTTGCTCAAAATCTAACGTTTGTTCGGGTATAAATGAAGATCCAGTAAGTAGATTTTGTTCCGGTGTTTTTCTACTTGTTTCTTCATTCTTCTAAATGGTTTACGACTAATTTTCATTACGCGAAGTAACATAGAGGATTAGGAGTTAATATTAAAATGCTCTTATACGTTATAATTCATAAAGTATAAGAGTACTATAAACAGATAGGAATGTTGATCTCATTGGAGATTTTTTGGGCCGTTAGATAAATCTGTCCGGTTTCCTTTTGACAATTATTAATTTGTCTTCTGTTGTAGATGAATTATCCTTCTTTTCGGCAGGCCTTCGGTTAATAACACTCTCTGTTTCCTCCATATTTTAAGACGGGCCGCAATCAGCTAGTAAGAATATCCATTTTGGTGAAGGGTACAAACTCTAGAACGTTTCCCGACCGATAATTCTCAACGTTTTGATACTTGTTTTCAATTTTCCAGAACAACGCTTGATTTTTGGATAGTTTCAGGGAGGCGAGTTCCGACAATAATACCAATCGGTTGCGGATGCAGGTAACTGCAAAATTAAATTCAGAACTCCAACATATAACAGAAGGCTATAAATTCCGCTCGCATGTTTTTACAAGAATAGTCATAAAAATGTTATTGATGAAATACTGTATAAAGTCCTAATATCAATGCATCTTATTGATCTCAGACAAAAGATCCAGTAAAAACAAGCGAGCCAAAAAATCCACAAACTCAAAATAAAACGTGTTTCTTTCCATTATTACGAAAAAAACCCTAAATTTCTCTATCGTTTAAATAATTATGAGCAGAAATGTTATCCGTCGATGCTACAAAACAAGTAATTACTTTAAAAAACTATTATCTGTCGTTGTATAGAATATACTTTTGCGCGTGACTTTAATGAATCCAATAACTTTAATTTATTCAAATCAGTTAAGTTGCTTAGAAATTAAGAGGGAACATACATGAATAGAGTGCCGAACACGTAACCCAGCTTTTCCCTTCGCACTAGTGGGGTCCTTCTAGGGGGTCTTACAGTAGAGTTTTTTTTAATGATAACATCAAAACACAGTTCTATGATGCTAGAATACCGCCTTGGAAGAAAATTAAAGGTAAGGAAAATGAGGTAATATGTATGGTATGTAACTTTCGAATGGCTACAACTATTTTGATAAGAAAGCTTGGAAAAGAAATATAACCGGTCTTAAAATTGATTGTATTATTTTGCTGCTGCGGTTGATTTACCTGTAATTTTTGAATGACGGCACGAACTTTAACTGTGCAATTTTGTTGATTGTCTTCAAAAAACAAAACCTTGAAGGACTAACACTAACTAGCGTTATTAACGGTTACACTGTAATGCGGCTAAATAGCGCTGCTGAAAATGTAGCTATATCTATCTTTTAAATGGGTTCACAAATTAAATTAGATTTTTAGAAAAAAACAAAAACGTTGTCGAACTTGTAACCTTTTTTTTCGTAAGAACATAAGACAGGATAATAAACCTTAACTAAACTGATCCATTATTTTGCACTTTATTATGCCCTTTGACAAGTGAAAGTCGATATGGTCATAGGATAAATTAAAAATACGAGACAGTTGTATAGGTATCAGTCAGTTCATAATTAGTACGGTGATGGAGATATGAACAAAGTCCCGGGTCCTCAAAGAGCGCGTCGAAATTGTACGAAATATACCGGCATCGTCAGCGTAACATAGAATTCTCGAGTGGAATAAAATTAAAGATAAATCATTGATGTAAATAATGAATAATAAAGGTCTAAGGTGGATACTTTGCGGCACCCCAGAATTGCTACCCATTTAATCAGAAAGAGTTCTGTGGGACAGAACAAGTTGAGAACGCTCATAGAGGTAAAAGTAAAGCCGAAGAAAAATTAAGAACCGGCATATTATGAAGGAGAATTTAATGGTTAATTCAATCAAAAGATTAATTAAAGTCGGCGAAGATTCAATCAACATGTTTAGCAGCTTCGATGGTAAATATGTAGTAATTCGAGAATTCCAATTAATTAGTTGCAATTGATTTGTCTTTAATAAACCCATGTTGGAAAGAAGATAAAAACTGTGTGCAGTGAAAATAAAGAACTTGTCACACCAGTGTTTCGAAAGATTTGGCAAGACAATGGACCTGTCTTTCTTTTGCGCAGGGATGAGTTTCTAAAATTTCGAAAAGATAGCAATACAGATAGATCAATTAAGTAGGAAGGAAAGAATGAATACAGAGACAAAGCAGATGGGTTCCATCAAGGCCTATCGAGAAACTGTCAGTGAAGTTCGAAATATGTTTGAAGGCAAAAGTCAGGTCAAAATGATATATGGATTGAAGAGAAGTCTGCGGAAAATTATATATAACTAATATCACAAAGGTTACTCAAAAAAGGAACTTTAAAGAAATTATTAAGGATAAGCGTCGCTTCATCTCCTAATCAAGTAGAGGGGTATCCGTCAGGACTCCGCTTAGAGCTCATAAGCCTCCAGAACTTCCTAGGGCCAGCGCCGCCCATTCAGGAGCAACACCTTAAAAAAATGATGCAAATCCCACTGACCACAATTAACCACGTCCACAGAGTCAGAAGTCCGACAAGGACAACAAGATTTATTGAATCATTGAAAAAAAAAAACATTAAAAAAGTGTAGGACGTAATGTAGACTCCATAGGAACATAAAATCAATTAGAGATCACATATGCTATTGTAAGTATTACATGGGTTGGTTTTTGCAGGCAACAAATTATATCAAAAGGCCAATGCGGATTGCAGAGGAATGTTGGCGGTTCCGAATCCGCTTTAATTTGAAGGCCCACTTACCATTCTTACATGAATAAATTCTCTAAACGTTCCAGAATTTGCCTTAAGTTATCACAAGGAGAAATTTTACAATCAGAGAAATTCAGTTAATTTTGATACTCAAAGGGTCCACATAAAATGTATAAAAATTTACAATAAAGTTGTAACAGTTTTATTCTAAATACATGTATTGTATATGGGTTATATTCCAAGAGTTCTTTTTATATAACGGTCTTCATGTAAGGCTAGAAATTAGTATAGTGACTAATCAGAGGGTGCTAAGTTCGAAAAGCATGACCTGGTAGGTATAAACCATGCACGTCATCAGCCCTTATACGTTTGAAAGTGTAAACAAAATTAACTTGTTGTTGTAAACTTAAGATTTTATTATGAGTATATAAGTTTTAAAAATTTGACCTGGGGCTTTGCTGAGCAAAAGTACCTTACAGGTGAGACCGAAGTTTTGGAATAAAGGGCGTAAAATAAACTTTGTCTTGTTAGGTTGGAATTGATATATATGTTTTAGTAAGAGAGAGTAGAAGAGATATTTACAATAACAGGCGATTCGGGCCAGCATAAGTACTTGGCAAGCGAGGGGCGGAAAGATGCTATGGAGCGCGAGTAGGAGAATGTTACGTAAACGCAAGGGTGCAAGTGAGACAGTTTAGCTAACGGTTATGGATTACGTAAAATGTCTCACTTGCGCCATTGCGTTCAGCTACAGTAGCCGCTGTTATCTCAGTTAAAGGGGGGTATCGCAATACAGTGAAATTCATTGTGGATGTATCTTAATTTGGTTGTAAAGTAGGACGACAAAATGAAATATTTTTTTGATAAGCGACATATCATGATGTAATGTACTTAAGTGACAAATTAAGAACTCTTGCTTGCATTAAAATAGTGGTCTAAGGACGGGATCGCTTTTTACAGAATGGGTGGTTTGAAAAATATCCAAACAGTATTATAATCTACATATAATACTTTTTTAATCCTATGTCAGTAGTTGTACTTTTCGGCGCGTAAGGCAGATATAGCCGTGCTACCTGCGCTCAGATAAACAGCTATAACTACGTCATTTTCTTATTTTTTTTACATATTTTTGAAAATATGTACTTTCAGAAAATGCAAGAGGAAAAATATGAATTTTTTGAACAAGGTGTTCTAATCCCTTTTTTTTAATTTTGTTTTTGGCTTATTTTAGATTTATATATTTTTCTGAAAATTTCACATTTTAATTTTTAAGTTTTCGGTTTCACGAGAAATTGATGAACATGAAAATTTCAAAATGCGATATCTCGGCGAAAAAAAAAAGATATTTGACCAAACTGTACGGCATTTGAAAGAGGAAGATTTGTAATATAAGATCTCACACATGTGTTAAAAAAAACTTCGCGGTGCTACAAAACCTCAAATATGACAAAAACAGTGTTTTTGCACTTTTAGGTTAAAATATCTCAAAAACCTAACGTGATAGAGCAATTCTGAGCCTGGATTCGATTTTAGCGGGAGATATTACTTTGAAAACAACTATTCATTGTCCAGGGGGAAAAATTTTCAAAACTTTGCAGGCCTGTGTAATTAATTGGTTCATGCCTGCCATAATTTAATCTGGAAGGGATAAAATGCAACAAAGGAAATCTTCGAAGATTATGTTGGGATTGTATTAAGGAAACCTTTCTAACAAAAGTATTTGAATTCAAGATTTACTGAATAAATGCCAAGCCAGTGAGGGCAAAGAGGAAATTAAAGCAGTCGATGTAGGTTCATATCCTTGACACCACAAATCAAAATTATTAAGTATATGCATATTAAGCTACTTGAATGCAATAATAAATAACAATAATAATAAATTATAATCATAATATATTTATTTCTCTTTTTATAATAATTAATAAATTTAAAGGCAATCAATGAAGAGTCAAAGCAGATCGTCCCAAGGCGAAAATGTAACAAAAATACGCTGCACTGATTCAATTCACTTGTAATGAACTGCGTAGTATGGCGTAGTAGGTCTAACTAAGGAGCAGTTCAAGTGAATTAAAGTTGGAAAAGCCGTAACTCTCCACACCAAAGCTTTACAAAGCCTTATATTAATAATTGTCTCTATACACAATATAATTAATTTGAAGAGCAAAATCAAGTTTACTATCAAGTTTATTCCGCGCAAAGTTGTAATTAAAACTTGTGGATTGACGCTCCTGGAAAAGGAGCCTCACATTTCTAAAAGTTCAGATGTAAGCCATTGTGCCCGCACCAATTCAGAAACGTGTCCAAATCCTTTCGAATTTGGTACCCTTAACATCGGAGAAAATCTTCATATCGTCAGTGTAGACAGTCAGAGTGACAGTCGTTCATGTCTCTTAGACAGCAAGAAAATCAGTCGAGAAGCAGAGGGTGAAAACAAGCCACTTGAGTTTAAATATAATTACAGAGTGAGGAAGTTTATCAAAGGCTATAGTATATTCAGTCCGTCTGCATGCCTCGCTGGAAGCCTGAAATAACATAGGACGCAAATTTCAACAAGTTACTAGGCTACCGGGAAAGAACCCATATGGATTTGGGGGAGCTTAAACCCTGACAACGCTCAATAAGCTGCAAATACACTGTCGACTCAAATAATTTGGGTATGCAGGATAACTTTGCTATTGGTTCATAATTGATATTATATTCTTTATGCACAGGCACTATAAAGGATACCTTCCACAATGCAAGAAATTTAGCAGTTTGAAGGGACTTAAAAACTTAAACTTAAAACTCAAAAGCAAATAAATTTACTTTAAAAATTAAGGAAAGGATCGGGCATTTGCTTGCTTTTGAGTCTTAAAAATCTGTTAATTTCAAAATAGACCTGGGTTTTGAGCTTAAAAGTTTTGTAATTCTATGTAAAATTTGAGAAAAAAAATTTTAAATCGAAAATCAGAAATGGCTTCTGTTTGCGGTTCTTTTATTATAACGAGAGAAAAAAACATAAGACATTTTTTCCAAAATGATTCTTTTTCTGCAGAAATCTCAGCCAATTATGTACATAAGAAAAACAATAATGTCTAGAGGCAGTTTAATCTAAGGTTTCGAGTTAACAACTCTGCGAATAATCAAGTTTAAAAAAAACTAACAATTGAAATGACCGTAAAATTGATAAAAATGAGAATAAATAAAAAAGTATTAACTATTTTTAGTATGTACTATATCCCTAGTTCCCGTATGCCCTTGTAGGGCATGGGCGGAAGAAGAGCTTCACTCGATTCGAGAAAACGACTGCAAGTGCACCTACAATTTAAAGTGGATTTCGAACCACTGACGTTTTCTCTGCAACCCCTATGTCCCTTTTATTGTAAGCTGTTGTCGACAGAAACCAATCATGGGTCGCCGCCAATGGGATTCGAACCGGGGACCTCCGGATTGGTAGACCGACACGTTATAACCTAGTCACTTGTATAGTATTGTATAGTCACCTAGTGACTTGTATAGTATACATATAATAACGTATCAACATTTTAGATGGCCAGGATTTCAGAATGGAAATTTGACGTGAAATGCATCGTATATGTTATTAAAAAAACGTAAGCGGCAAAAGCTATAAATATTTAAATATAAAAATTCCATAGTGCACTATTGATTTTTGCAAAATTGCTGTTTTGTTTGTTTGTTTTTGTTTGAGGTATTGCATTGATCAGTTTGTGCTTTATCTTAAAATTAGAACATCTGCTTATTTCGATTGTTCGTTTTTTATAGTTTAGACATTGTTGGAATCAAGTTAGAAATCCAGCGATTTGTTTTTTAATTTTTCGGATAAATTTTAAAAACTTTTGTTAAATGTTGGATGGCGCTTTAATTTCATATTTTTAAAAGAGCGTGTTGTCGCAATTTTTCAACAAAATAATGCTGCGGTATATGTATCTCTCACTTCGAAAAACTACTTACATTCCTTTACTGACTGTCTTGCCCAGAGAGATTATGGAAAAATAAAAAAATAAAATAATGCTACAATACATGGCTCTTAAAAAAAAGCCTATTTCACACTTAATACATTCCTTTACTGGATTGGTCTGGCCGTGATTTAAATAATAACTTGATACAAACTATGAGGGATAGTTTTCGAGTTAAAAGAAGCGGTTAAGAAATGTAAGAATGCAAGAAATTAGCATGGATATATTTACGAAAAAATATACTATGCATATTTAATTAAAGGTCTATGCAGTACCAAAAACGCTAGTAGTAGTATACTTACATCTTTGCCTATTATGTTTTGGTGAAGATGTGTTCAATAATTCTCGCTTAAGTAAACTATTTTCGGTGTCTGCCCTGCCATCCCACAACATTTGCGAAAGCACCATCATCTTGTAAAATATAATTACTCGAAGTGCACTTTAAATTATTAAACTTCTCAAGTATTTAAAAACATACACGGCCACATGACACTAGTTTTAAGCAAAAATGCGAATTTCCAAAAAGAAAATTTGCTTAAAATTGCAATTAATCAAAAAATATTCAGTCCTAATGCGATCGCACATAAAACCGAACTGAATTGCAAAATATTCGTTAAATCAAATCACACACGACATCAACGTATCCTGGAACAGGGAAAGGGTAACACATCCAGGCATTTATTTACAATACGATAATATTCCGTTCTCGCATTGCATCGAAATTTGCTAATCCGATTTTTGTACATAACAATTTTGTCGAAGACTGTCCTCTTTTTCTTGCAAGAAGTTTGAACGAATCTCAAGACGATTGCACCTTCACCGACAGTCCTGTTTTGTAAATATGCAGCCAAATCCAGTCAGGCTTTCCTGTGTGGCATAAACTTGCCAAGTAATGGTTCATGCCATCAGGGGTCATTTAAAATTTCCCCTTTTGTCCTGCAAAGAAATTTTCCTTTATCGGTGTTTATCTCTCCCAGAAGGATTTTACCCCTCGTGACCAAATCAAGCCGATTATTACTGCCGTGTGGAACGTGAGTTGCATTGGTGCAAAATTCGTGTTTGGATTTGAAAATTTTTCATTGATTTAAATTGCAAAAGGAGGGGAAACAACAGTGTAATGAGAGGGGATGCATTGTTCATATTCTTGCAAAGGGTGTGGCTTATATCATTTCATCTCTCCATCGACATGCATCGATATTTTCCTTTAAGGACAATAGTGTGGAACTTATTTAATGCGTTTTGTACCTACATTGTTAAAAATCACTTTTTTATATGACCAATGGTCATTTTTTTATTATTATTATACCATTGTGACGTCAGGGGAGGGTGGATTTTTGCACTTGTTTTCAACAGGGATGGAATATTGTTTTAGGAACGTAATGGGAATTGAATTCTAGTTGTGCATTAAAGTGTATCCGAATGTCTTACAGTGTGGACATTTTTTAAGATTACATTTTAAAGAGGTGGCAACTTATTCAAACTAACATAGGAAAAACTTGTATGACTTAAATATAATTCCTAGTCCTTTCTAGGGCATTTTTACTACAAGAAAATAATAGCGCTTGGATTTAGCCAACTTATTTCCTTGTCTTCTTCCGGCGACAAAAGTCGAGTTCGATATTTCAACGGATTTAGATGTTTTATGTGCTCCTTCTGACAAAAAAGTGAATTTAATGTGCTTAGTGGAGCATATGTACAAAGTCTTATTCTTTTTATACTTATTTGTCTTAACATTTAAAAAAATATTTGATAAACTTCCCAGCTGTTAACTCATGTATGATGTTAGTTGCTTACTTTACTTTTATTCGCCCCAATTGCCCTTCTTGACTTTCATGTCGATATAGAACTAGGCTAGACAATAATTTCCATTTTATTGGCTTTTGACATATTTTGGTGGTCAGATGTATTGAAATCCATATTAGATTTATTTATATTTGTAATATTGATTTATTCATTTGAAACTTTAATTCTGGTGTTCCGTAGATTTTCAATAATTTCACGAAAGACATTTTCGCGCTTTGTTTAAAGCGGGAAACTGGTCATATTGACAAGACAATTATCGTGATTGACTAAAAAAGATGTCCTTTTCAATTTAAAAACACAATTCTATTCTTTAGAGAATTTTAAACACTTCTTAGCCTTGATTTTTCAGCCCTTACAGGCTGCCGTTTTCTTGGTAAGAGTTCCCACTTAGTCAATTAGTTTTTAACTATGTTTCATGACAATACAAATTTGAACAAAAAATCTGTTTGTCTCATGTATTTTACTGGGAGGTATTAAAAGTAAGTCAATTTTGGGATAAAAAGGAACAGAAATCAAAAAGTGATTTCCAAAGGTGTACCACAAAGATCTATTTTAAGGGCCTTTTTATTTAATTTATTTAATATTTCATATAACTAGTGGCGTCCAGTGGCAAAGTTTAGCATTAAAAATACTTAAAGAATGATTGAAGCATGGTAATTGAAATAGATGAAAATTGAATTGAAATAGATCGTAACGTTTAAATCAGATATTTAGTTTTTAAATGATGATGCTCAGGTGTTATCTTACGCAGTAGCACAACCTAACCTGCTTAAGATTGGACTCGAAATTTCAAAATTTTGCGGTAATGTCTTGACTTCATCGACAAAAAAAGTGTACTAGGTTTCAGGGAAAGCAGGTGTTAAGGGCATACATAGGGTTATCTTACTTATATTACTTACAACTTTAGAAATTTAGAATCCGATCTTATCATAAAAAAAGATAAAATCTAGGCATCCTTCTAAGAAAGGTGGTTTGCGGTTCGCAATACATCTTGGCCAATTGACGGGCAAAAGTGTCTTAGAAAATGTTCCAAAAACGAATCGCATGAGATTCCGGTCAAAAACAGTTTAACTACAAAAAGTAATGTATAGTTAAGTAGTTAAGTCGTTTTTGTCCGGAAATTTTCTACGATTCGTTTTCGCCCGGAATCCCACGTGATTCGTTTTTGCGCGGAACATTTTCTAAGCCACTTTTGCCCGAATCTTATAAATAGGTCACTTTTACTCTCAGTCCGTCAATTATTAGTTGAATCAGAAAAAAACTATGTTGAATTTATATTATAAGAGCAGCACTAGCCCTTATCGAGGCAGGATTCTTAAAATTTCAATTTTTGACAAAATATCTTACTTTACATTTTTAACCTCAGTTTTTGGGTAAAAAATGCGTCTTTCCAAGCTCAAAAAAAATATTATTATTTTATTAGGAAAGAACAAACTCTCGCCAAAGAATTCAAAATTTGAGAAGTTCTTAGTCACAGAAAAGTTTAAGACAGATTTCAAAATATTTTAAGTACCGATTTTTGAAACTTTCTTTTTGAGAATTTAAACTTTTGCACAACATTTAAACATAGAACATATCGCGTGGAGCGATATTACAAAAATCGTCCTAACATTGTCAATTTTCGGATGGTTTACAAATTATTCTTGAAATGATACATATACAATACTTTCAGAATATAGAATTAAAAAACTGTTGAATAAAACAAACACTTTTTGCTAGTCATCCTCATAAGTTCTCAATTAAATTGAGTTCGGTGATATGAAATCCCTGTCCAAAACTAGGATATTTCCATCTCAGAACCATTAGGTGACTACTCTTTCCATCACCTCCTCAATCCTTCCTATATTTGAAGCCAGCAGATCTCTGTCCTTATGAGATGGCTGCCCAAACCATGAAAGCTCCAAATCTCCTTAGCCTCCTAGATAAAAACTTCTCCTGTTTGCGCAGATAATGAAAATAATAATAGAATTCACTAACTTCTGAAAAGAAAAACATTTCTCGTTCGCATTTTGCAACAGTGGTGGCGTTGATCCAATGTGGATTAATGACGATATCAGCTTTACAAGGCCTATTTCTTTTCTCAGAAATAGTTCTAGGTGAAATAAATCGGCTTACTAATCCGAAGGTCCCAAGTTCGAATCTCACCGGCGGCGACCCATGGTTGCTTTCTGCTGACAACAAATAACGATGAAAAGGCCATGGGGGTTGCAGAGAAAATGTTGTTGGTTCGGAATCCACTTTACATTGTAAGCGTTGTCTTAAATCGGGTGAAGTTCTACTCCAGCCCCATGCCCCACAAAGGGTTTTGGGAACTAGAGAGAGAGAGAGAGAGAGAATATGGTGTGACTATATTTAATCCAACATAAATTATAAAATACAAACAAAATTTACGGCTTTTGGTTTCACTGAATTTTTTCAGATTTAACTCGTAGTTTAATATAATTATTTATTTTATTTCACTAGAATAGATAAAGCTGACAACGCAGATAGTCTATTTTGGCTCATCGTGCTAAGTAGTTCTTTTTTAGCCTTAAATTTGAAAAGCATATTTCAGCAGAAGTTGCACAAACTGGAACTGTAAGCATAACTCTGAGTGTTATTTTTTTCGATAATGCAATTATCGTAGAAATGTTGTTGTTTATTGATCGAAGAAGGTGTTCTAGGCTGATTTCTGTAAGTTTTTATGAGAATTTATTAGAGGATACGCGGTGCTTTTATCGTCGATACTATGAACAGAATTGAAAGTGAGAGACAAAAGGTCATTTATTGATCAAAAGATAATATTTTATCATAATGTAAATTGTTATTCCCATTAGCTAGACTGAAAAAAATATATAGAGGTATACACTCAGTAAATTCAGAAATAAAATTAGTTCGTGATCAGATAGCGCCCCCCTCCTCCCCGTACATTAAAAAAAGTTATAAGGTAGATGAAAGAACTGAACCCTGAGATACACCAATATTGATGTCATATGGATCAGATGCACCGCCGTACCGTAACTCAAAATCCATTTTATGAGATGAGGGTGCAGACAGATGCTTGAAGTTTGGCTAGATGATGTAAAATATTCGATTAAAAGCCTTTCAAACATCAAGAGCGACGATTTCGGACTCTCCAAAACTATGGATACAATGTCTCCGTCAAAGCTGTTAGAGGGCAATCGTTAATGAGACGGTTATTTCTAGATATTTCACGAACTAAGTTGTTGAGTAATTCAAAAACCTTAGGTAAAACCGAAGTAAGTTCAATTGGGCTGTAGTCAAAGGGGTGGCATGCCTTTCCTTTTTCAGTTATTGGTTGAACATTATTAAGTTTTCATGTACACGAGAACGATCCTGTTGAGTATGATATGTGCAACAATTAGCGTTTAGGTTTAGTCAAAACAGAGGCCAGCAATTTAAAACCAGGGGCGAGAAGGTATCAGTTCCAGCAGCTTTGGTCACAAAGAGTTTAAAGAGTATCAAAAAACTTCTCACATGCGCAAATATAGGGGTTTTTGTCTGCTGGTGTGTTCTGGTGGAGATGAAAGAGGTTGCAATGAAGGTGAAAAATAGGAATTAGCAGCAAGCATATTGGCTTAGTCCCATTGAACAGTTGGCTAGTATAAACATTCCCATTAGTTGTTGTACTTTGCGTTTAACCAAGACATTTATTTATAAAATCAATCCAGACCAAATTACTGTAATTATTACTAACGTCATCTGCCGCATTTAAGAGTGGTATTTAAAAACCTTTTCGTAGACCACATTAAGCGGCCTCAACACACGCTCAGAAGCTGCAAAGCTTGATTGTTCTATACAATTTATATTTCATCCCCTTGAAGGAAATTAAGAATATTTAGATATGAGGGAAGAGCAAAGTGTTATTATTCATTTTGTTTTGTCGGTAAACTAGACGGTAGAAATGTTTGTTGTCAGCATTATTGTTTTGCACCATATTGGGAAACTGAACTTCAAGCTTCAGGTTGGGTTAGAAGATATTGGTCTTTTTTTCTTGACAAAGACCTCAAATCTTTCAACAGGAATTATTTATTAATTTGGTATAACACTAAGGATTCCCTGGATTTTTTTATTCTGAATATTTTTTTTTGATGACATTAATAGAACTATGAAGCTATAGAAAACTGTCTTTAAAAATCTATTCGAACACTACGCAGGAGTGGTAAACCTTTCCCAAGAACTATTTGCTGGAAACTTTTCGTTTAGATTTTCGAAATAATAAAAAAACTGTTCAGAAAATTTGGGAAGGTTTTTTGGAGGTGGGGGGGGGGGTTTGACGCTTTGATTAAGTCTTTGAAGGAAAATGTCTCGTGACTGAAGAGTTAAAATCAAAAGGCGCTACAAAATTTTTTGTGGCAGTTTAGGAGACCTATACAAAGATAAAGATAAATTATCGAGCAGATGGAAGGGCTGTGACATACAAACAGACAGACGAACGGACACACTAAAAATATTAGAAACCTTTTTTCGTACGACACCCTATCAAAACAGTCATGCCATCGTATGACTCTTCCATAGTCTAAATCTGAATGACAAATATCAAACAAAATATCGAAGATATTTTGAAATTCGTAGTCAATCTTATTAAGGATTCTGTGCAAGCAAGTCTTTAAAAGTCAACTCGAATAAGAGGTCTTTACAAGGTGACCTAGTTTGATCAGAAATCGTCCATCAAAAAAATTTTAAGTACGTAAAACCCTTACACTATACGACGCTTCAATGAGCACCGAAACAATGCACAGTTCCGAAAGGATGCGTCTGATCTTATATCCTTTAAAATTCACGAAAAATTGCTGAAATTTCTAAAAAAACATACACCCCGTGACCTGATTAGTTTTCCATTCTTAACAATCGTCACACATTTGCAGGAAATTTTGAAATAATACCCAAAAATTGAAAGAAAAAATTCGAAATAATGGCAATCGACCCGAAAACTGAAAGGCTGCGTAGTGCAATTCCGTCTTTCACTCACCGAATCACACAATTTTTCAATTTTTTACGTATTTTTACCCTCATTGAATCGAATCGACAGACAAAAAAAAATACTCATGCAATCGAGGGGTTGGGGTAGCAGCTCAAGTTCACTTTTTTTCTGCTTTTATACAAAAATTCCGTTTTGTAGGAGATTTTTGTGTGTCAAATCTTGCGCAATAAATGCGAATGGTGTACACCGGCAGACAAGGGATGAAATTCTAATTTTAATGCCGTAAAGAGTTTTCTAACGAACTTTCTCACGCGTTTTCTTTGCATTTTCAAGACGACGCAGATAAGGGATGTATTACGATGGTTTTTTTAGGGGTTGAGACTTTTTCGTTCTTTTCAAAGAAAAGATTAAAGAAATGAGAATATTTACGCGGATATTTATAGAGTTTTTTCAGTTATAATAGATTTAACAAAACAGACCGAAACCCCTCAGAGTTTTGGTTATAAAAGGGAATTTTTAGTTTAATTGAATTCAAAACACGTAGTAATCTTAATCATCTAACACAAACGATAGAACAATAGAAACCTTATAATACGAACTAGTTAGATAATTTCGCACCCTACAAACATTTTCGTACAAATCAACTCCGCAACAGAAAAAGGTTTTACGGAAGTGCATTCCAGATTTTTCCCACCAAACACTTTTAAGACTTTTAAAAAATTTACAACTCCATTAGGTGCCACTTTCACCCCATACAGTCCATAATAATCCTCAAATACCACATCTACCCTAGGACACCACGGAGTGTATTTGACCACTACAGTGTATTTGGGGGTGGCAGAATGATAACACTGAATGAGGGGTGAGAAATAAAATTCCGAAATCCAATAAAATCACTTTGCAGGAAGATAAATCCTTTAGCACATGCTGTCCATCCTCCTTGAATTTGCCGTCATTGAAGGAGTTCGCCACCAACACAAACGGCCCTACCACTTCATGGAATTATTGGACTTGAAAGGAACTTAAAGAGAAGGGTTGATGGACTCTCCGGTAACTCCACCCTTCAGTGTCTGCAATTGAAGTGCTTGAAAATAGGAAAAAAAAATAAGATGTGTTCTCCTGAACAAGGTACACAAGGAAGTTTTTGATATGCACAGGTTGTACTCTGTTCGAGGCTGTCGTTAAGACAAATCTCCTTTGTGCGTGCCCCCCTTTCTAAACAGGCTATGCAGATATATGTCTTTGTCTTCTTTTGTTGCATCCAAATTCAGTTCTTCGAAACGCCATCTGGCTTGACTGATTGAAAACAATCGAGAAATTACCGGACATCACCCCATTATGTTCCCTTAATTGCTAGCAGGGAGTTTTGGCACCGAAACTAAATGGGGTGTCAATCCCACATACTCCCCCGCATTCGTATTCAGCAGCAGTAACGAAAACATGCAGAGGAAAAATTAATTAATGCTTTTGTCAGTGGGTTATCGTTCAAACGCACGGGGTTTATACTCGAATACAAAACTTCTTGTCGAGATTCGAACTTTGCGGGAATCGGGTCCATGGGATGATTGCCTCCCTCTATGATTGAACTTATACAAAAGATTTTCGACAAAACAAAAACATTGTAATTCAATATTCTAATTAAAATTGACAAATTAGAATATTACTGCTGACGTCCCAAGAGTAAACAATAAAGCTCTACGAAGGGAAACTTTCTGGACCTGGACCTAGAGGGAATGGGTTCCTTCATTGGCTTTGTTGGCTCCGATTTTATTTGCAAATTGAGTCGGCAGCTAATCAAATAGACTCTGTCCGTCGACTAACATTGAAGAACGGCGTTTGTCCGAACCTCACGTGTACACAGAGTTTTTGCTGTTTCCTTCGATGTCGTCCGCCTCGACTGGTTATTTACCAAGTGGTCATCTTTGAATGTTGTATCCAAATGTGGGGAGAGAGCCTGGCTTTAGAAGGAACTTGGTCGACATCTACATCTTGAACTTATTCTGTGTTCACTTTCAGTAAACAAATGAACGGTGACAGGCTGATTGGGTTCTGGGACAGTGAGGTCCAATGCCTGAAATTTGTTTTTCCTCAACTCAGTACGTGGTAGGAAAGACGTTGTTTTACATTGAATTGGAATGTTTTGCATGTTCTGCAAATAAGTAGGAATTAAGGTCGATTTCGAAGGATATTTGGGATCATTGAGAGAATTTGAGTAGTTTAGCTTAAAGTTTCACTGTTTTTGAAATTGTTTTCTTCTCTGAGGTGAGGGGGAATGAAGTTAGGTACGTTAATGTAAAAATAAGTTTCAGAAATCTGAGAAAAAGGTAATTCTTAAATGAATATGTCTTACTAAAGTTTTTAGGGCTATAATCTTCATACTAATGTATTCTGTTCACCCTGATCTTTTTCTTATTTCTCACATGAATCCTAGCCTCTTTTGTAGCGTAGCAACTTTACAGCGATACCTATTGCGCGAAAGACTCATATATTTCAAAGGCTGATTTGAAGTCATCCCAGTTATAACATGTACTAAATCATTGGAAAGAGGAAACCCGAATTTTCAAATGAGATGATTTGCACAAAATCGATTTTTTGAAACCTTTCGTGGTATAGTGCCCTTATGTAAGACCTTTTGATCAATGTATTAAAGGCTTCCTAATTGGACGTTTAATTTATGCAACATTGGATCAATATTCATAACACAAAAATGTCGATGTACCGCAGGGATTCTACCACCCACACTATATTTTCTGATTTTATGGTTAGCTTTCCTTTGGATTTAGTTTCATACATAGTTTTACTAATTAAAGCATCATTGAGTTTGCAGTACTATGCTGTTATCCTTATCTGAAGTGACGTCAGCTATAGCCCTGTAAAAATATTAATAAATTAAGCTTAAGGCGAAAACCAGTGCAAGAAATGGGTTTGAGGTTGGGTACTAAGTCATCTGCAAATAAACTGTTATTTTAGTGCATCATGCTTACTTAATTCGTGTATTCGTCAAGCGAAATGAATCTTAAAGCGTAAGGCAAAGCTAAGTGATAAAGCTACTAGACGAAACTTACTCGGAGACCTCTTGTGTCACAACACAAATGTGGACTTATAATTCTTATTTACAGCCAATGTATATTTTTATGAGTTTAGTTTTATTTTGCTCTTAGTGGTCATCAGAGCTTTCGTCACTTGGGTTTCTAAATGAGATCTACATCTGAGTGTGATGTCCAGTATCTTTCTTTATCTAGTTGCCGTAACCCCTTATGGGGCATGGGCGGGATAAGAAGTTCACCTGATTTGGTAACAACAATTGTAACTGGACCTACAATTTAAAGTGGATTCCGAATCACAGCCATTACTCTGCAGCTCCCAATGGCTTTTTAGCGCAATTCTCTGTTAGCAGAAACGAGTCGTCGCTGGTGAGATTTCAACCGGAGAACATTTTGATAGAAGCATAAATAGGTGCACATTCACTATATCTTTTGTAGTGCCTTTTGTAAAAGACCTAATTAATTATTATAGTACAGAGCCGTTTTTATATGTGCCATAGAGTGGTGTTAGCAAATTTCCTTTTTTGATACCTACATGTGCTGATTTTCTTGCAATGGTAAATTGTCCAATGAATGAAAATTTAATATACTCGCCTACTTCTTTTTCCAAGGAAACTTAGTCAATATTTTTAGGACAACCAAAAAGTTATCTACTTCTATTTCAATTATAGTTGTGAAAATTTAGTATCTACCAAAACTTTTGTAAGGCGAAAAACAACTTTATTGTCCCATTGCACACCTCACCATAAATTCTGGAGTAGCAATGTTGACTATATTCCAATTCTCAAATGTGGCATTGTACTGCAGATTACTCATAAGGATTTTTTAATGTTTCTACCAACAGATGACTAACCGAAGAGCAGTTGTAATGAGCGGGTAATATTTTATAAAATCATCCAGATTCACTTGATGATTTAACTATTAAATCAACCTCTCATGTTGCGAAAGAAGAGCTTCATCCGATTCTACAAAAACGATTGCAAGTGGACCTACAATTTAAGGTGGATTCCAAACTCCCGACAATGGCCCAATGGCTTTTAAGCGTAAGCTAATGTCAGCAGAACACCTGCGGATCTATCGCTGGTGGGACTAGAACCTGATGCTCCCATGATGGAAAGTCAACACCTTATACCTTACTCTTTACCTTTCTATTATAATCTGCATAATATACACGAAACGATAATTCATTCCGCAAATTCACCAGATAGAAAATTTTTTGGAAATTGAGCGGAGGAAGTTATATGATAATAGAGAGAAATAAAATAGATACAGATAGAAGTCGATTTGCAGAATTAGCTGGCTGAACACAACGGAATTCTACAGTTTTTTAAGCACCAATGATTAACTGCTGACGATATCCTCCCTTCTGACAAGATTAGTCACGATATATTTTAAAAACAAACAATATTTGACGGTTTTATAATGCCTTTCAGATTTTGGTTGGAAATTTTCTTGCAAGTCCCCACGATTGGCGCCATTGACACGAAATCCTATATTTTCACTGATAATTATTGATGCCGTAGATTAATTAGAAAACAAATTATATCCAGAAAGCATAGATCGCTACAAGTGTACCAGTTAAAAAAGGACTATAGATTTTATAAATTATTTATATTTGCGTCTCGTACATCGTATATATCGTAAAAAAACAATGTTCTTTTTCATACATCTTAAAAGAGGAATCGGAAAATACATATTATTTTTCCATTGTGATAACGTTACTGTTCATCGCGATAACGTTACTGTTCATCGCAAAGATACCCCTTAAAATATACGGTTGCAAGTGACTGTACAATTTAAAGTGGGGTCCGAACCACCATTACTATTTTGCAACCCCTAATTTCCTATTAGAATAATCTGTTTTGGGGTTCGAAGCAGTGTCACGATTAATATCAACGTGACCATATTGTTTAATGGTCACTAATAGTCCCGTCCTCATTGGTTGAGGTTAGACTTGCTTGCTTTCTTTCTTGAGTGTATTTTTCTGCCATCAGAAATGTGTTCTGACCTATATCCGGTACCAGATTAGTAACCTTAAGAACTTCATTGTTTCTATGGTATAATCGCTATTAGTCAACCTGAGTGCTGCTGTTTTATATTTTAATTCCACGAAGGATATCATTGCCTTCTGCAGTTTTTTCCTTCGAAATAAAAATCGTGGTTTTTTGTGCATTTTAGAATTTGACTATATTCAACCAAAAACAATTTAGAATATGCCCAAGGCGTATTAAAAGTGTATTAAACTACGAACAGTAAATTGGTAAATGATTAACTCTCCTGGGTTAAAAAAGAACCTAATTAGAGACAACCACATTCACCTTTATTATAAGACAAAGTATTTTTGTATGGTTAAAAAAACACAGATGTCCACTCAATTTATTACTAGTAGCTGCTTTCAAAACCGATACTTGCATCGAATTTTAGAAATGGATAGAGAAATAAACAATACTTTCCGCAAAAAGAAAAATGGCATTGGCTAGTCCAGAGATTATGCTCTGCCAAACAAGCTTTTGGCGCGAACCTACCAGAAACCTGTCGATTACGGCAATTAAAAACACCGTGGAGGATAAATTTACAGAAGCTAGGAAACTCTAGAAGTCACTAAAATCTGCCACACGAAACAGGGTGTGAACATGAGCGATACTCACTGTTAGAAGGTACATTTTATTACTTTACAAGGTCATTGGAGAAAGAAAAAGAATATCTGGCGGTTCGGAAAGTTAAGTTTACTTACATTGTTGAATCCGACAAGACTCTTCTTTCGCCGAATACCCAACAAAACGTTCCGGAAACTGCATTCTTATAGAAGCAATGAGCTAGTCGCTGTATCTTGAAGAAATTTAAAATTAAATTGCAAAACTTTGAAGTACCCACCATCTGAGAGCTCCTGCGGTTCCAACCTGATAATTTCAAGTGGATTCAAAACGCTTGTAGAGCTTTCTTTACGAAAACCAAATGAGATAGGAAAATACCTTGAAAGGTCGTCTGATAACGTTTTAGGGCTTAAAGAAAGTTAAACACCACGAAAATGGTTTATCTAAGAAAAGAGGAAAATCTGCATTTAGATACGATTTCCCTTCCTAACCTAAAAGGAGACCCTTGGCTAAAGGTTCTGGTCAAAAGTAGATTGATTTGAGATGGCCGGTTTCCACTGTATTTTAAATCGTTCCTTTGTGAAAAGTACCCGGAAATTGAAAAATGCTGTTTTGAATTTTAAATGAACATTTCTCAATTTCGAAAGGGTGAAAGGGTCAGAATCTTTTCTTACATAGTAGGAGGGGGTTGAAATGTTAATAGTTCTTAAAGTTTTTAAGTGGTACTCACCCTTGGTTTCATCTTCATGGGCTAGTTGGTTCTCAACGTACACCTCCCGTTTGCTGTCAACGCTCCTTCTGGCCGTCTTTTTCATTTCCATGCGCTGCCTTTGTTGCTGGAGCTGGTGCTCCCGAATCAGACGATCCCGTTCATGAAAATGTGAGGCTAACAAACTTTTCTCACGTTCTGAACTGACCAAAGTCGAAGGGATCCCGGCCAGACTATTTAACGCCGGAAAATTATCAGAGTTCTGTCTTATAGTCTCCTCTGCGGGGGTGGTCTGGAACATTGGAATGGACGGCGGTGGTGGCGATGTATATGAGTTTTGGGCAAGACGACTACAATTGGAGCTGCTGTTGCTGCTGCTAACGTGATGATGAGGTAGATGGTGGGCTGCATTCATAGAGGAATTAACCGAGGACGTTGGCATTGGTGTGGGTGGTGGCGGCTGTTTCTGCTGTTGCTGAAACATTAATTCGTGAAATGGCAATGTAGAGGTCGTGCTACTGAAAGTCATGCTACTCAGAGCTTTTGGTAACGTGTCCGTGTGAGTTGTTGGCGAAGAGGCTTTATGTGGTGGCATTAGTAGAAAATGGGCGGCTGGTGATGGAAAAAATGCGTGCGATGGATGCAATGGGGAACTTGGGGGTGTTATGTGGTGCGAAGAGATATTTTGATGGGATATAAGGAATGTTGGCGAAGACGGGGTTGAAATCTGATTGTATGGCGTTGACTCTTCCTTAATGTGAAGTGGCCGCTCTTGAATGGTTTGTTGTGTCTGCTGATGTTGCTGCTGCTGCTGTACTTGATGTGTTTGTGACGACATTAATGGAGTTGTTGCCATTGTTGATGGATTCTGGGAGAATGCTTGACGCCACTCTCCTTTGTTATCATCTGACCAAAATTTACCTGAAAATAAAAATAATTTATTGTTGTAGCAAAATTGTTGTTGATTTTGTTGTATTTTGAATAATTCTAAACAAATTTGCATGCTATTTAACAATTTTAATAAAACAGACATTATTATTGCTCATGAAACTAATTGTGTTATAAAGAGAAGATTTAAACCACGTGTCAAGCCACGCGACAAATTCAATTGTAGTCGCAAAGAAAGCACCAACGGATTATTGTCACAGATAACCAAATCAAAAGAAAATTGAAATTGCAGACTCGTGCTGAATGCTATCATTAAAACGTAAAAGTACACCAGTACTGTTCAACCCTAACCATCCCGAAAGGGTTGAAAACCTATCAAATCTGACGTATCCCTTCGCTATTAATTTCTGAGACGTTGTGCTTGCAAACAAGAAATCTTTGAAAATTTCCACCATCAATATATCTTGGTTTGCCTTTGCTCTGCGTTTTTCTGGGCATATATTTCCAAAGAAGGATGCAAGTACAATAGCGTGCCAAACGTTCGCATTAAGCAAAATCCTT
Organism: Leptarthrus brevirostris; assembly: GCA_964036015.1. Classification (NCBI taxonomy): domain Eukaryota; kingdom Metazoa; phylum Arthropoda; class Insecta; order Diptera; family Asilidae; genus Leptarthrus; species Leptarthrus brevirostris. The sequence goes on along the minus strand of OZ038375.1, from coordinate 19,059,260 downwards.
TCAAATATTTGGCCATCAATGAAAATGAAAGGATATCACTTTTCCTTCACGTTTCCAATGGCATATGGCTAAATTCGGCGTGCAATATCCTTTAAATAACTAAAAAACCTGAAAACTTCGGGTTAAACTCGAAGAAAAGGAGCAGGAATTCGCTGAACCGCCCGATTTCATTCTCTTTTGTGTGGAGGATCCTTTTCAGAGCGTCTTAGCCGACATTAGGACGTAATCTAAAACTGTAAAAAATTCTTATTTTTTTTTCTCAATTCTTCATTTCGATTTTATTAAGACATGTGTGGTGTGCGATTACCAAAGTAAAGGCTGCGAAGGAGTTTGTTGCAATTTAGCGCGCACCGACCATCTATTGTAGGGTTAGAATGCCCAAGTACGAAAGGGATTTAATTTTTAGCTGCATGCACACCGGTTTCCTTTTCATCCACGCTTCAAAGACGTTTAATGTGAGGAGAAAGGATTTTCTTAAGACTTTCGTTTTCTTTTCGTATTACACATTTGATTTGACCGAGGTTATAGTATGACAGGATCAAATTGAGCAAAAAAGGATTTTACGCTGGAAAGGTGTCTTGTTTTGAATCTATACCCGAACGGTTAGAAAAATGAGACCCACAAAGATTTTTATCATCCAACTTTCAAGGAATCAATTAAAAGGAAATTGAATACAAGTTAAAGGAAAGTTTTGAGCCAAGCGTACTTTCGAAAGTAATTAAAGAGGAACAATATATCCACAAGTGGGTGAACGAAATTCACTCACTCAAACAAAGAGGGTGTGATGTTGCGGGTCAAAGAAACCTACTCACAGAATCTAACAGGTGGTGCTGTATATGAACCATGAAACTACATTGAATTGAACTGAACTAACTGGACAACCAATTTTTCTTTAATAAAAATATTGAAAATGGATTCGGAATCACCAACATTGCTTTGCAAGCCCCAATGGCATTTTAGCATAACCTTTTGTTAGCTGAAAACAACATAAATCGCCGCTCGCCAATGATCTGAACCGCCCACTCTCGTGTGGAAAGCCGGCATATAACACTTAAACCTTTTCAACCACCGCCGTACTTTCAATTGACGGCCATCCACATCTAGCTACCTACCTACTCCTTACACCAACGACGACTTGCAAAATACATACAAGTAAAAATATACCTTGCTTGAAAGATCTTTACAAATGACTTCTAATAAACCATTAAGGGGTATTTTTTCAGTGAAAAGGTGCGTTAACGTGATGAAAAAATAACATGAATTTTCCGATCTCTCTTTAGGGATTTCAATTAAAAGGTCTGCAATATAATGAGTTTATAACTAAAATCAATTAAACAGGAAATTGGTCCATTTTATCAATATAAAAAAATTATAAAAGCTTACAAAGTAGTTGTTATGAATGACTTTCGGCGATCTATGATTTCTGGATATGAATTATTTTCTAATTTATCTACGAAACCACTACTTGTTATTGTCATGTCAATGTAGGTTAGTTTCAGAAAACTTTCAGCTTATACACTAAAGTTGCTCAATGAAAGAATTTGTTCTAAATACTTGGCATAGATTTTTCAAATTGAAATGGCACCGAACGTGGGAGCTTAAAGGAAACTTTCCGAACCTGACCTGTATCCAAGGCAGGTAATTTAAGATCGTCAGATATTTTTCTAATGGCCGATAATCCTGTCAGAAGGTAGGACATTTTCAGCAATTAATCATTATTTTAATTAAAGACACCGTAGATCTACAAATCGAAATGGCGCCCAACGTGGGAACCTGCAGGAGAATTTCCTCATTCTAAGACCGACGGATATTTGTAAGTTTTAGATCGGGACTTACCCTAACAGAAAGTAGGACATCTTCAGAAGTTAGTCATTAGTTCTTAAAAAACTGTAGAATATCGTTTTGTTCTTTTCTATTATCATCTAACTTCTCGCCCAACTTCCTCAACTCGATTGCCCACTGATTTGGTGAACTTGCAAAAGGAATTATAGATTTGCGTATGTTATAGAGGTTGCAAGAGTAGGACATAAAGTTAGGGATAACGTGCTTGTTCTCCATCATCAGGGTAACAAGTGTAAATCCCACCGGCGACGACACATAGTTGTTTTTCTGACAATAACTAAAAGATCATTGGGGGCCTAGAACAATGTCGGGTGTTTGCAACCGCAATTGGGTGAAGTTCTTTCTCCGTCCCATATCACACAAGAGATTACGGCAAGTAAAACGAAGATACGCCTATGAAATATATGGGCTAAGAACGAGACAATCCTTGTGTGGTTATACATAAATGCTGCAAGTCATAAGCACTTGATAGTTCGACAACATGCACGAATACCAAGCAGAACAGCCCCTCCTCTAACAGGTGTATGAGTCACAGATGGATGTTTAATTGGAAACCTAGTTACTAAGGGTCAAGATCAGGAACAATATCTCTATAGATAGACTTCGTCAAAGCCTGAATGAATAGCACCAATATGGCTCTTAGATTGAAATTAAGCACATTTGAATAGCAGAAGCAAATTTCTTTAATGAGAATTTTGAGACACTCTCGTGAACACTAGGCCAGTACAAGCAGGAAACGATAGACTTTTTAAAATAAGCAGAAAGGGAACAAACACCACTGTGTGATTGCTGTGTTAATTGGGTAGTTCAAAACACGACTTCTGTTCTTTTAATTAGAATCTCATACTATTTGAAGCATCACTGTCTTTTTATTTAGTCTTATTATTGTCTTTTTACTTTTTGACAAACTTCAAGTAATTGTTTTTTCACGTTCCTTTTTTGTTGCATATTTAAGCATTTTAATTGAAAGTCCTTTCAAGCCAGAGGTCATAATCCTTATTTCAACTGTAATTAAGTACAAATGCAGATGATTGGAGTATTATTTGGTTTCTTATTTTATTACTATTCACTATTGATAACTTACATCTGAAAACACCTTGAATATTTTAACAAACCGGACAAGATAAGTGGGCGAATCCATCCTCAATCATGATCCTTTTCTCAGGAATAATTTCCGACGAGCAATCATAACCTAAAATTTCCGTCTTCCTTGACTAAATTATGACACTCAATTATATGCTCGGAGCATCTTTGTTCGTCCCCTATGCTTTGCTGCATCTTAAGTCGAAGAAAAATTAGAATACCTGGCCAGGTAACTAAAAGTAAGGACAAAGCGAGGCGAAAACAAAAAAGGAAACGGACCAAATGCTGTTTCTCTGACCTATCGCAGTAATACAAGTGCACAAGAACAAGACAACTTTGGTTTTTAATGCGGAAGGACTCTCTTGAGTTGCGGACCGAAAGGGCGCCAACAATCCGGTCCTACCTGCATTGTCCATGGCACCTATTCGGTCTTATTAATGGGCCACACGGGAATTAACATCTTTGACTTTCCTTCGTTTGCATCTCTTGGAGTGACTTATGTCGAGTTTTTTATAGTTTTTCGCATTTTTTGTTTACGGCTGCGGCGATTATCATGCACAAGGTAATTATGGGCTTCAGAAATTTTGGTCCTTTTAACGGATATTTTTAAGGTAACTGACTAATGGAGTTTAGTGCTATGAACATCGAATAGTGAGGGATTATCTTTTGATGGGTGTGTGGATTCCTGGGAAGTGACTATTATTTCGTTTTTATTTTGGCAAAATCATTAGAGTTTGTAGTTTTAGTGGTTACCTTTCTAGTTCTTGTTCAGTAACTCTACGAAAAGGTGAATATTATCGTGTATAATCCGAAAGGATCTCACTAATTAATTATTGTTTCAACGAACTCACTACCGAGGGCTAATAAAATCCACGGAAACAATTTCTGTACTGGCGTCATGCTAAAAAGTTCTACAAAGCATGCATCACGATGTACGTCCATTAGACAATTAGTCATAAAAATCAAATACTTTTAATATTTAAGTGCTTCTGAATTGTATATGAATGAGAATTAAGTTGGGAGCGATGCACACGTATAATTTATCCGCTCTTTACCCGGATTGCGTTTTTCTACAGCGGTTCGACCATTTGCGTCTTCAACAGAGTTGTAAAGTTCCTTCTTTGCTCATTAACAAGTTTCAAATGAGTTCGCTTCACGAATCATTTAAATTCGTTCATTTCGTGCTTGAAACGTAGGCGTTAAGGTACTTTAATGGATCCATAAAACTTCGCAAACATGGCAAAAAACAACAATGTTTGTTGTATTTTTCTCACCCAGCTAGGGTCAAAGTTGGCATAAAAATTATGTTGCCAGAGAGGTTTATGTGAATTTTAATTGAATACAAAGTGCACTTGAATGTGTTTTATATCAAGTAGGCGTGTAACTTGCGTGTTACGTTAAAAACGCAGTTCCTACATTAAATTACATTGTTCTAGAAAACAAAACAGATTAAGTGAAATGTCGGCTAAGTGGATAAAGCTCGACTGATTTGAATATTGAAACCGTTTTGATTGCCAAAGTACTTACCAATGACATCTTTTTCTAGAATTGATTAAGGAAAAAAGAAAAATTTCGGTTTTTATGAATGGTGGGAGAGGGGGGGATGGGGGGGGGTTGAATCCGACCCCCTCTCTCATAGATCCGCCGCTGCTGTTTCTGGAAAACAAACACGATCTATACGAAATTACCACAATGACAGTGAGTAGGTCACACTGCAAGAAAGTGAGCCAATCCCCAAAATAGCGATTTTGAGGTTTCTGTTCAGATAGAGTGCGCGAGAGGAATGTTTTTAAAAACTGTATTTAGCTCCACATATCGACCCTAGTAAAAAGTTTAATTGCCTCAAAAACTTTCTAGCTACTTTTTCTTTACATAATAACTTACTGACGATACTGACGATCCCCGCACCCCCCTCATCCCCGAACCTTTCAGTCCTTTTCATAAATCAAGTAAAAGTTGTTTCTATCATGTCGCCCAGCACCAGAAGACCCTATAATACCACGAGCCGAAGAGAATTAAGGTAAGCAGAGTGAGGAATATCGAATGTCTTTAAGTGGATTGTTTTTCTTATGAAAACATCGTAGGCAGACCGAGACTTGAACATACAACTATGTGGTGATCATGGTACTCAACCAACTGATGCGACGCCGTCTCTTAATCTTCTCACAAATGTTTAATTAATGATATTTTTAAAATGCCCTTCTCTTTGCTGAATACAAGTTTGTGCTAATATGCCGATAGATGAATTGAGAATTCTTATTTCATGCTTCTTTTCTCGGGAATTTATAGGCAATGCTTGAGCAGCACGACCACCATGCCACGGTTCCCGGGTTCGAGACCAGGTCTTTCCGTTGGTTTAAAAAAACATTTATTAAAAAATCCACTTTGTCTTTGAGCTGTTGTCTAGCTTAAAACAATGCAAAAGCAAGACATTCAAGTTTCCTCACTGGTAAGGGCAAAGCTATGCAAACGCATCAAAGGGTCTCCTAGACTTTGGCCACATCTTAAAAAGCAAACCGTTACAATACGCTCCAATAATACTATATATGTCTTCTGTTTAAAACTTGTGCGTACACTAAATCTTTCGTGAACTCCCCAGAAATAAAAATCTAGACGATTATGATCAGGTGATCTAGGTGATCATGCAACAGCAGCATCCGCCGCGGTCATTATCATAGGCCTGTAACTTCGGAATGAATAAATGTTGTATTACCACTTTTGTATTCTTCAGTCTTTAAAGTAAGACTATTTTACGTACCTAAAATTTAAACGAAGCGATACGGAATACCTTGTATAGAAAAGTTTCTTAACGTTGAAAATAATAATTTGAAAAAAGAACAGCGACCCTACGAGTCACCTACAGAATTCGGAAAATGATTGCTTGCCGATCGTAAGCCTTGCTAAAAAATTTCAATTATTATAGATTCTATAGAGCCAAACGTTCGGCAACTAACGCGGCAAGGCTGTATATATTGTCAGAGCGACAATATTAACTTTTCCAGCTCTCTTTTTCTATCCTTACGTATGTTACCTTGAGAGGTTCTAACATTAGTCCAATCATATCTACTATTACTATATAGTACATTTCTGAAACTGTTCAGTACGTTTTCGATTCTTTTAGGGTCGGCGTAGTGAAAAATTTCGATGCGTTCTTTCTCAAAACAATGGTATTAATGGCATAGCTTTTAATGAAATGATTACTTATTATTAATAATTTAATATTTTTTAATAATAAGGCAAAAAATTGGTGACTTTTTATTTTATTTTTCAAGTCTAGTAAAATAATATTATTTCCATTGGAAAACCCTTATTACCCCTTGAATTTAAAACCCCATAGCCCCATCATACCAAAAACCCTAAGCCCTTAACCCCCAACCCCTCACCCCTAAGCCGTATAACCTCAAAATAAAAGCGGCAAAGGTCACAATATGCTCCTCATTTCCGAAGTTAGGACTAGATAGGCAGTTCTACAGTGATGTGATGCGGTTAAACGAAAACATATAGTAAGCATAGTCAGATCTCATTATTAATTTTTTCAATTTTTGTGTGGAGCTGTGTAATCTGTTGAACATTCTTATGTACGATTTGTCAATTTCGAATTATCATTAACACCAGCAGTACGACACTTTCAAAGGTTCTATCTAGTGCCCTTTTTGTGTTTTTTAAGGACCAATTTGATATCTCATCTAAGCGGTGTTCCAGCGCCAAAAATACACCTTAAAATTTAAAAATAAAAAGTACTAAATAAAATAAGTTGAAGAGAATTTATCGCAACTCGATTGGATGATACGTCTTCAAAAACGAAACTTACAAAAATGTTTTTGTAATAGATCAAAAGTGCACTACTAAAGGAGAGGTAAACTTTTTCTAAGAACGGCCTTTGGGCTGTGTATTTAAATCTAGTACATTTTGATAATTTATTATAGTTTTGAATAGTGTTTTGAACTAATTGATTAATACTACATCATATGGCTGGGTTCTGATGTACACTGTTTTTCTAATAATGTCAAAGCTAATAGCTGAAGCTATAACACGGCCTTGTTAGGATAGGAATTAATTTCAAGGGCACTGTGTTAAGGGCTTGAGTGAAAGAGCTGACGATGAATGCCTTCTTTGAAAGTTATGGGCTTATAAGACGAATGAAAAGCTGCAAATGGTAAACTGCTTTAAAGTTGTGTTGTTTTATTTGACGGTGTGTCCGAATTTGAACTATAGGATATAGGAGGGGCGGGGGCGATTTAAAGCAATATATGGAGTTTCTACGAGAATTCATTGCAGAACCAAAAAATTACTTATAATGGCAAGTGCTGTCGTCGAAATTATGAATAGAATTGAAAGTAAGTATAAGAGGTCATTATTAAAAAGAAAAAAACGTTGGTGAAAGATCTGAACCCTGAGAACCCCGGCTTATATTTCGTAAGGATTAGATGACACTTATTCAATTATTATACCGATTTAACGGAGTGACAAAAATCTGTCTATCCATTTTAAGAGAGCATATGAAGTAAGCAGAACAGCATACCAGAGTCTATTAAAAGCTTTTAATAGGTATTTATTGTCGATTTCAAGCTCTCCAAAGTTATGGAGACAATCTACAATTTCTTGAAAACTAAAATTTTGGACCCTTTACAGCATAATCCTCCCTTAATTTTTTGGATTCAACATTTTAATTCTTCTTTATTACATATTCTAAAAAATTGGTGTAAAAATTAATATCTCAAAATAACGTTTTAAAAATCGGTACCGAAAATATTTTGACTAAAGTAATTATTGCTGCACGTCTGCAAGATCATGTAATTGAATATATAAATCAATAAAAAAGAAACTTTCTCAGGTGTAGGCGGTGGGAATAAGCTAGGAACAGTATAGAAAATACCTAGTCTACGAAAGTCATTCTAAAATTGGCCTCAGTAAAACATGATTCAGCCGCGATGTCTTGTTTGAGTAATGAGTTATGATAAATTTCAAATCATATTTTTGGGGTAATAATGAGGAGGATCTTGTAAGATTACATACATATATCAGCACTAGTGGTGCCTCAACCATAGACATTGTTGCAGCATCCTTTAATTTTATTAGTAATGTGCAAAGATTGGAGATTGGTGGTCACCCGTACTCGGATCATCTTCCTGTCAGTCTACGATGCTCAGTAAATCATGAGAACAGTTCAATATCTCCACAACATGAAATGAAACTACTTCCAAAGCTTGAATGGAGGAAACAAGATCCTAATAGATACAACGAAAAGCTAGAAGACGCAGTGAACTCCTTGCCTGAAGAAGCTAATTTAACTGATTTAATTAACATAATAAACGAATCATCCAACAAAATTATAGACCGAAATAAAAAGCTAAAGAAAAAGTGGTTTGACTTTGATTGTCTTAAAGCCAGTAAAAAGTCTTTTAGGTGGCTAAATCTATTTAGGAAGAGCAACACTGACTTCTCAAAAAATATGTACTTGAAGGAAAACAGGAACTTTAAGGAGCTCTGCAGAAGGAAAAAAATAACGTACTATGAAGAAGTTTTCTCAAAGCTAGATAAAGCACGCGACAGCAAACAATTTTGGTCTCTGATTAAAGAGCTTCGCGAAACCAAGTTTGTAAAAGGGTGCGATATTACCGTACAGGACTTGAAAAACCACTTCGAAAACCTGCTAAACCCACAAGTAACAGCTCAGGCGATTTTATACGCAGCTCCTAAAACTGAGGACCCAATATTAGATAGCGAAATAACCATAGATGAGCTATTAACAGTACTAAGAAAAGTAGAAAATAACAAGGCACCTGGACCTGATCGTATACCTTACGAGTTTTTTAAAAATGCACCTACAAGCTTTCTAATTAAACTATTAAAAATTTTCAATAATATGTACGCAAACGAAAATCTGCCTAACAGCTTCTCTCACTCAATTATATTTCCTATATATAAAAAAGGTGATCCGAATCAACCGGATAATTACAGAGGACTATCTTTCATGGATGCAATTACAAAATTAATGAAAGGTATCGTAAACAACAGGCTTGTTTTATGGGAGCAGAACAACAAAATTTTACATGAGTTTCAAGCTGGATTTAGACCTGGTTACTCAACTATTGACAACTTATTCAATTTATGCAACATTGTTAAAATTAAACAAGCTAAGAAAAAGGGCAAGGTATATGCATTCTTCGTAGATTTTAAATCAGCGTTCGATACAATCAACAGAGCGGCGCTTTTTTATAAACTCTATCAACAGGGAATATCAACCAAATTCTTCAGAGCATTAATAAAAATACTAGTGCCCAGGTTTGGAATGGAGACAAACTATCCGAACGATTTGAGTTCAAGTGCGGACTAAGACAGGGATGCACACTAAGTCCTTTGCTTTTCTCCTTTTTCATCAACGATATTGAAGTGGGCATGGAGGGAGGAGTAAATATAGATGGCTTGACCATCAAGACCCTTTTGTATGCAGATGATCTAGTTTTACTATCGGAAAACCCAAATGAGCTACAACACATGATATTTAAACTCGAAGAGTACTGCCAGTCTTGGAACTTGATAGTAAACCTGGACAAATCAAAAATAATGATATTCCAAAGGGGAGGTGGCAGAAGAGCTCATCATGAACATTGGAAGTACGGAGTACACGACGTTGAAGTTGTAAAGGAATTCAAATACCTCGGAATTACTTTGACACCCAAGCTCTCAATGAAAACCCATCTAAAGGAGCGATTAAGTGCAGCAAAAGGCGTAATCAGCAGTACCTGGAGCAACTTTATTAAGAGCAGCAATATAAACCACTCATCGAAAGTTAAAATCTACTCGGAAACCTCAAAGTCAGTACTGTGTTACGGAGCTCAAGTGTGATGCTTCGCTGAATATGAAGATTTCGAAAAATTGCAGCGCTGCTTTATTCAAAAACTATTACGGCTACCACAAAAAAACTCCCAATTATGTACTTACGCTGAAAGTGGGACTGCAAAGTTTGTACATGTTTACTTTAAAATGCCACTTCGACTACATGCTCAAAGTTCTCTGCTTATATGCTGAGGACAGATTACCACATATTCTAGCTATTAAGGCAATCGAACATGAGGCATATTGGTACGATGCATGGCGAGATCTTTCAACCAAACACAACGAAGAAATTGAATTAGCACTGTAAAATAATATCCAGAACCTATCTTCAGTTTTAACGACAATCCTGGAAAATGAGGATCGGTGGCAATGGTCAAAAGCAGAGGAAAAAGCAAGGAAAACAATTCGACACGGACTTTATAATAAACTAAATTTTGACCTAGGGGAGCTTAATTATTTCAAAGATAGCAGCAGTGTCGAAAGAATAAGATTAATTCTTTTATACAGAAGTGGCATGTTGCAATTAAATGCAAGCCCGTGGCGAAACGAAGGCAGATCGGTATGCTCACTGTGTAACTTGGATGAGGACGAAGATTTTATGCACTACATAGATATATGCCCAATTTTTAAAGAAATGAGGATGTCAGCTTTTGGGAAAACCTATCTTACAGAAGATGAAACAATATCTATCCTAAACGGTGAATATTTCGACGGTCTCGTAAGGTACGCAAGAACGGCGTGGAAGTACAGACAAATGCTAGTAAATGAATATAACAACTAACTACCCAATAATATTTTTTGGAAGCATATTTATGATTTTAAAAGTATAGGATATATTAGCTTTATTAAATTTATTGAACTATTGTATATTAATTACTGGAATTGAATTTAAATTGATAGGAATTAGGTTTATATTTTAGAATTTGCCAGCCACGACAGACGGCCTCGGAGCCATTGTCTTTGTTTATTAATTCTGATTGTGAAAGCCTAAACTTGTCATTTGGAGCTTGAAGAATAAACATTTATTATTATTAATATTATTTATTATTATTGTTTGATTCTAATAAGTAATCATAGCCAATTCAAGCATTTTTTCAGAGTTATCTCCTTTTGCTTAATAAAGTCAATCTGTTAAGTTTACAGCTAAATTCTTAATCCATTTTTGGGGTTGCTGGAATGTTTAGGATCTCAGGAACCACAACTTGAGAAGTATTGCTTTGATAATCTCTTCTTTTTCTCGTATGGTTCTTACCGATGTGCATTCTCCAGGAAACTATCTTCATGCGGTCTAAACCGCATATAAAGTGAAATAGTTGAGTTAAAACACTTGTTAACATTTCATAATTTTTATTTAAAAATATACAGAGTGCGCCCTATTGAGGAATCCTCAGGCTATCGAATGCCTCAATAGGGCGAAACGCGTCGCACTCTGTATTCTTTAAATAAAAATTATGAAATGTTAACAAGTGTTTTAACTAAACTACGAAAAAATTGAAACAAGTGCCGTCAAGAAACTCTATCAATTAAAGTGAAATACTTATCCTATATCAAAAAAATAAATGGTGGTCTTGATAGGCTTTGGGGTCATACATAATCAGTCATACATAGCGGTAGTTAACCGAACTGTTCGATCGAATTTTCTCATGCGAACTATTTTCAGTTATTACAGTTTTGAATGGCTAACATTTTAACGATGACTAAACGAACAATATTGTTTTATACTAAAAAAAAACGCTGACCAAATTATTAACCAGCATCATCTTCATCTACCAGAACCAACATCTTCGCCAGATAAACAGTTAATTAGAATCTGATTGAAATGAGAGCATCACGAAATAAATTGTACCTGAATTCTCGATATAGTAATTGAATGGAAAGCATCCCAGCTGCGTAGGTAAATTAACTCCATCAAGTAGTGATAGTCATAAATCTAATTAAGTCTTACGGAGCTCATGCACTCTTACTCCGGCGGAATTTTGCATAAAAAATGCCAGCAAGAGTTATTACGTTTTCGGTATCTTTCAAACAAAACACTCGATAGTGTGGGCAAGACCCGCATTATCAAGATGTTTTTTACGCGCAGTAATTGCTAAGTGTACCGTGATTATGTATAAAATTTATGAAACCTCTACACGCGACTCATTTCCTGTCCCATCAAAATGCAGAAAAAGAACTGATCGCTCGTCTGTGTAGAGCTCCAACGTACCTAACTTAGGCATGATGGAAAATTTTGCGTAAATATTTTAAATTTTATTAAAGAAATTAACCAGCCACTTAAAAGGTATTGCGGCTTGAAATTGAATCTACTGGTTTCGTTCAATCCCCTTAAACACATTGGACCAGCCACTAAATTCAATAGCCACCATCACCGGAATATAACCCTTCGGGTGATTTGCTAGCTTCCTTCATGTTGACGACATTTTAAAATTAGGGAGAATCCATTTTTGCTGGTTTTTGCATGGCACCATCAAAGGAATTTTCTCCTCCTACATTTTTCATTTTCATCAAATGCAGCAGTCCATGTCCCTCGACAAAGGAAAATTTATCCTTTTAACCGGAAAAATTTCTGATTGGAATTTTAAGTGATTTGATTTCAATTTTGAAGGGTGCCCGGAGGCGATGGGTGGAGAACGCTTAAGAAAATGTTTACTCCTTGGAAAATAGCATCTTTATGGCTTTTGTGATCAGCTTTCCGGCTTTTGAAGTGCACTCTCAGTGGAAAACGTTTGTCCAAGAAAATATTAATATTTTCTTTAGGAAATATTTAAGGAACCGATACCCGACAAAGGGATTAATGTAGCTTTCTCGAACAGAGAAAACAAGGATTAGAATTTGTTACAAAAGCTTAAGACTTAAAAAATGCTTAGAAATCGGATTGTACGGCGCTTTTCTCAATGAACGCAAATCGATTTCACCTTTACATTTTCGAACCGATTGAATTGTCCAACAATTAAGGATTCGAACACTTTAGCTGACCCCAATACCCGATGATCGCCCGAACTATGTGCAGACAAAATGATTTATGATCATCTCTTAAGGCTTACACTAAGTTCTATTCAAATTACGCCAACATTGTGTCAGATCAGCCTATACCTGGCCGACGTCTACCTGTTAATTCAGTTTATGGCTTAGGTACATATTCGTCTCGCGGGCAGTCTTGAGCCAACATGTGTTAGTGTAATTGAACCAAAGACGATTAAAACGAGATTAACCCAGATTAGAAGGCGTTAAGTCATGTACTGTGCAGCCTGGGTATTGTGACGATGTGGTAGGCAACGCTTTTATTTTGAATTCCTGATTTGATCCAATGAAAGCTGTAATCACTCAGCAATTTCCTTGTCTTCGACTTATGATTTCCGTGACTGGTATTATAGTGGCGATCCCAAAAATAGTTTCTATCCAGTGCTCCATTTCACACTGTTACCACGAAAACTGGACACATAGTTGGAGTCTCGCAACTGCTGATCTGCATCTGGCCAATCCTAATAATAATCTTTGATAATACCGATCTCCCTATTGTACCTTAAATTACACTTTTAATTAAAATAATTACAAAATTTCGTATGCAATTTAGATAATCGCGAGTTGGCTAACCCTCGTTCAGCTATTTAAATTGATCTCTCGGTTACGCGCTCATCCTACCGCGGCCTTCGTGCGCTTTTTGTTGTGCTGATCATTTTCATATTTCACGCATAATTGATCGTTGCAGATAGCCGAGAATCCCCACTACTTCCCTTGACTGTTATTGAATGGATGGAGTCCTGTATATGTTGTAATTATATTGACAGTGGACGGGATATGATTTGTTGTTGCGAAAAGAAAAGAAGGGGAGTGTGGACTATGGGGGCCTGCTGTTGCCGGTCACTACGTGCCAGAAAATCGATCTCCAAAGTAAAAGACTCACGAATTTTCATTAATCCAATTACAAGATAAGAAGCTTTTAGAGGTTATTCTTAACGGGCTCGCGAACCTCATTCAGGCTCCTTTGAATATGGGGCTCCCTTAGAATCCGGTGATCTTGTCTGTGCATGGATGCAGAAACGAGTTTTAGAACGGATCGCGTAGATTCAATTCCAATTACTTTGAACAGGTTAAGCATATTTCTCATTCCGGAATGAATATTTGATCAGACATTGTTGTTTCTTCTTTTTGGTCGTTTTGGGTGGGATGTTCAATGCAAAGGGTAAGTGTCTTAGGTTGGCCGTTATCTGTTGGTGCTCTTCTTTAACAATAAAATTATTGGCAGTATATGAAGATTTTGTACTTACCAGGTGAATGGTCATTGAAACTGTCGTTGTCATCTGGAAGGAAAGAACAAAAGTTCATTTAATTGAAAGATTTAAAACCTAATAAAGGCAGTTAAAAATTGCTAGTTTTTAAAGACAAATGAAAATAATACAAACAGGGTGCACAAAAAGTTTTGATGTTGGGATCAGTCTGTATTGGTCCATAAGTCAAGTAAAGGATAGGTTTTGGAAGAATCGTGATAGGATTTGAAGGCGTTAGCGCAGAACCGGACTAGGAAATCCGGTAAAAAGGCGCCCTATGCCCTGCAAGGAGCGAAAGGAACCAGAAAATATAAGGAAAAGTAGAATTTTTTAATTCGTTTCTATAGTTTAGTATATGCATGAAATTAACGGTCCATTTGCTTACACCACCAAGGCCCAGTTGTTCGTACAGTCTTGCAGGCTTCTAGAGCAGGTTGTAGTCAAAAGCTTAGAGATAGGCCGGGATATCAAAAACTGCATTGGAGAAGGTTCAAATTTTTTTGATGAAACCATTAAAAGTCGTTTTAGAGGAGTAAGTAAGTAAGAAATCCGTTAAAATGGCGACAAGATCAACAAAACTGTCCTCATGGAGGAAGTTTTGCAGGATATCTTGAAGCGAATACCACGGCTTGTTAAAATACTTTTTATTCCATCTTAATTTAAACGGGTAAACGGAGTGTATGTCTATGGCTATACTAAGGGGAAGTCGGTAGAAGTAGATCATAGTGGGTATCAGTGATTGAAATATCACTGAAGTTCATCCTGGATGCCTTCCTGGACGTTGAAGGAGCCTGCAATATTGTAAAGACAAACGTCATCTATAACCTGCTGAGAGAGGTGTGTATTAATAGGTGTTTCTTTGACTCAATTGATCAGTAGAAAGGTATTGTAAGGAGAGAAGTATGGGGATGCTGTGCACCACTTCTGTCGCCAGTCGTTATGGACGAAATCTTGGATATACTAAAGAAGAAAAGTTTCCTTGCTTATGCGGGTGACTTTGTGACATTGGTATCCGGCAGACTCTATGCTCGAATATACGCTTGGCAAGCTGGAAAACTGGGCCTCGAACTTTATGTTGAGCGTTAATCCTTCAAAGATAGAACTTGTGCTTTTCACTAGAAAGTTGGAAATACTTTACAACTTGCGGATCTGCAAGACATAGAGTTGAAAGCCATACTGATATGCCATAGGAAAACAGGATAATTAGGAGAGCGGGGATGTAAGTAAGGTCGATTTCCCATGAATCTACGGAGTACAATAGACCCTCGCAGAATGGTTGTAAATGAATTCAACAGCGGCTCTCTAATGTGACTTAAACTAGAGGAGCAACAAATTAAGTTTACTGGTGAATTCTTATTATCAAACCAAGACTTCCTTTAAAATACCATACAATAATAAAACTTAATTTTTATATAAGATAATGCTTAAACTCACACCCCAAAATGACTTAGGAGAAACTAGACGGATTACTTGTTTGTTTTGATAAAAATAATTATTATAAGAGTATATGGGGAAGGGGAAACAGTGTTAAAACGCTGTTCCGCCAGTCATAAACTTACTCTGTTGGGGCAAACTATAAAATATTTTGTAACTTGGATGTTGCAGATACTCTATTCAAACTTAAAGTCATTAGATATTGTTCTGAGGACTAATTTTACAATTTCCAATACAATTACAATTGATTTTACAATTTGCCTTTTCTCGACCACAGAGTTTACACAGTGGCAGAAAATAGGATGTGCGGTTTCGTCATATTCCACTCAGAAGTGATTTGAGCTTTTCCTATCCTTCTGAAGTGTTATGCTAGATAGCAGCCTTCGGTTAGAAAAATTTGTATTAGGCTAGAAATTTCGTTGGAACAGTAACGATGGAAGCAACGATAATTTGATAGATAACCAGCCTTGCAGGGAATCAATTTTTGAAATAATTGCAACAGCGCTAAAATTACTTATTTTATTTTATTATTTATTTATTTTTAAAGCGGTTCTGACATAGAACACGTTTAAAATATTTAACAAAAAAAAAGCTTTCAAACCGGCACTCCTTCTCACTACAAAACAAAATTTTGATTGCCCACAAATATACCAAATAAAAACCAATTGAAATATAATTTGAAAATGTTTCCCATAATTGATACTATCACTAAAATTGATCTTGTCAAATTGGCGCCTCTAAATAATTTCAATCTCATTAAATCGCCAACAACAGCTTTTGACAGAAATACCCGGCCGCCGCCACTGAATTTTCTTTCAATTCTCATTTATTATGACACTTAAAGGCATCAACTCATTGCACGAAATATCAAAAAATTATTTTAGTTTCCGCTCGATTCCGGTCGCGTGTAAACAAGAAATTACACAGTGAAAGCCATTACATCGTTCTTCTGTTAAAACTAAAAACCGTCAAATTGTCATTAAGCGATTGCGAGAATATTTCCGGAGTAATTTATACACTCATTTGTAGCAAATTATAACAGAAAATTTGGCTAGTTATTACCAAGTCATGCAAACCTTGTCAAGTCTTTGGTTTATGTTTTTTTTTGTTTTGAAGGAATGGGTGGTGTAATGGAGTATGAAAGTTGGTGGAATTTTAGTTTTTTTAGATAGTAATGTGTGTAGAGTACTTAATTATTTAAAAAAAGAGACATTCTCTCCAAAAATCTAGTCTTACGCTGACAAAGCAACCATTTACCATTTTTACCCAGAAACATATGTTTTAAGGGCTAGATTAGGTGATTTCTCCGATCTGAATCTTCTAAAATCATAAACCCAAAAGACTCTATCAGTATATGAGCTTATCTTCTTCGTGAGCGAAGGATTTTATCACAAAATCTATTTGCTCAATGCAAAAACAAAAAAAAATCCTTTATTAACAAAGGGGTCCTTAGTATTAAAAAGAAGCCTAAAAAAGTTTGAGATCCATCGGTGTAGGAGTTTCTGAGATATCTTGCTGACCGTTTGTAACTTTTTAATAAATTGATTGAAATTTAATTTAATTTGCAACATGTAATATACAATATGTATACAGGGTGTTTCAGATCTGACATGCCCCAAAATGAGTGTGTTGGTAGATCTTATCTAGACAAACAAAAAATTGTATAGCAGGGGGGTGGGGGGGGGGGGGGCAATTTCAACCGTTTGGGAGTTACAGGGTGATTCATAAATTTCAGTTTTTCATGGTATGCATATTACTCTTTTATTTTTATCTCTTGATCTACCCAACACAGCGACATCGAACAAACGCTAAAAAACAACTATTCTAATGACCTTTCCAAAAATGTCAACACTACTGATCTAACTTCTACCTATGCACGTATATTTACTTCCAAAATTGAAAAAATGGTTTGCGATTACCTAAAATTGAGAATTTTCCCAAATTTTCTCCAAAATTCATGTAATTAGTACATCTTATTTCCTTTCCAAAAACGTGCAACATGGTAAGGTAGACGAAGGATTAGAACAACCACATCCTTAGAAATCCCTGACTACCTAATTATTTGATGGCAATTTTGGTCGGAAATTCTTTAAATAAACAAAATTTTGAAGACGATATTAGCTTGTGTTAGCCAGAATTCACACCCTTGTATCCTAGCGTTCTGTTACTCGTACCTGATGGAAATTTTGCTTAAAAAAGGGTCAGTCAGCAAAAATACCTATAATAGTTCAAAAACAAATCAATAAGTGCGGGTGTTTTTAAGCAAAAATTATTAAAAAATGGTAGAATTTACATTTGAGGAATACGCGGATATTATTTACATTTATGGTGTAGTAGACGGAAAAGGGAGAGTGGCTGTACTGAAATATCAAAGGAGATTCCCTAACCGCGAGCACCCCAAAGAGGGGTATTTACACGGACTTTCCAAAGGTTAAGAGAAACAGGAAGTGTAACTTCACACGACATGGAGACACGACCCGAAACTTCGGAAACTTCTGCTGACGTCAAGCAGCAAATAATCAGCATCGTGAGGCAGGACCCTGAAACGAGCACGAAACGAGTCGCAATGCGATTAGGAGTGTCTTCATCTAAGGTTTGGAGGGTTATTCATCGAGGGGATTACGTCCATATCATCATCATCACCCAGCCCAAGGACTACTGGAAGGAGATTCTGAGAGAAAACTGAAATTTAGCACTTGCCTTCTGGAACGCGACATTAACGACAGAGCGTTTCTGGACCGGATTCTGTGGGCAGATGAATGTCAATTCACCAGGAATGATATCATAAAGGTGACCTCATTTAAGTCGAGATTCAGTGTCAATGTGTGAGCTGGTATCATCGGCAACCATTTGGTAGGACCATTAATTTTGCCGCAAGTGCTTAACAGTGAAATTTATGCGGACTTTTTGAACAATACACTGCCAGATCTAATAGAGGAGAACCCTATGGATAATCTTAGGGGAATGTTTCACCAACACAATAGAGTACCAGCGCATACGGCTAACATTTTGAAGGAAATACTAAGTGAAAAATTTCCTAATCGCTGGATTGGACGAGGTGCACCGATTCGTTGACCTGCTAGATCTCCTGACCATACCCCATTGGACTTTTTCTTATGGGGAGCAAAAAAGGATGAAGTTTATTCAAGCCTAGTTAGGGAGGATTAAGTTAGCCGAATCGGGAATGCAGCGACGAAAATACGGGAGAGGCTGGCTGCAATACGCCTTAAAGAGGGACTTAGGAGATTGTTGAAATGAATCGAAAGTTGCGGTGGTAATTTTGAACGGCTTTTGTTATTTATCAAGACTAATTGTAATTATTTTTAAATTCAACAAATAAGAATTTTTGAATTAATATTAGTTTAATTTTTTTAATTTGTTGATTTTTATAATATTCTCCGATAGGATTTCTACGTATAAATTGCTTATTACTTTCCCTACGTAGACATGTTGCACCTTTTTGGAAAGGTAATAAGATGAGCAATCTAATTAAAATAAAAAGGAGGTGCACTAATTACATGAATTTTGGAGGAAATTGGGGAAAATGATGAATTTTAGGTAATCGCAAAGCATTTTTTTTAATTTTGGAAGTGACTGTACCTGTAATGGTAGGAGTTAGATCAACATTGTTGACAATTATGGAAAGGCCATTGGAATAGTAGTATTTTAGCGTTTGTATTGGGTAGATCAAAAGATAAAAATAAAAGACTAATGTGCATACCATGAATAACTGAAACTTATGAATCACCCTGTAACTCCCAAACGGTTGAGATTGCCCCTTCCCCCCTGCCATACAATTTTTTGTTTGTCCTCTTGAGATCATTCACCCTACTCATTTTGGCACGTCAGATCTGAAACACCCTGTATGAATCAAGGACATGGTGATAATAGTCAACCAAGGTGCTGGCCGTTCAAACCAGGGTTGTGCGTCTACACGTGTAAATCAATAATCTACATCGAGGTGTAGAGTATGTGTAAATTAAGTAGAGTATGTATTATGTAGAGTATTGGTGTAGATTATAGAAATTGCGAATTACGACTGCGTAAACCGTAAACATGATGATGCATTCAGCAGCGAGTCTTTACAGACAGATGGTGTTTCTACCGTAATTCTTCTTCTTGTCTCATTCAAAACAAAGATATTATGAAGCAAATAGCAGCCGATCCTAGTCTCAGAAAAATTAAACAAAGTGTCTCACTATTCTTATTTGATAATAAATTCATGAAGGAGGTTACGGACTCAATTAAGCTTCTCGATCCAGTATGTGAACTTGTCAATTTCTCCCAGAACTCTTCTGTTTTTATCGCAAATTCAGCATTATTGTGGCTAAAATTAGAATTACCAGAAAAATTCAAGGACAATTTAAAAAGAAACGAAAGGAAATGGCTTTAAATGTGAACTCTTTAGTGGCATATTACCTTCATTATTCACATGACAATGCGTTTCTGACTATTGAACAACAAGACATCATAAACGATTTCCTTTTCTACCATCTAGATACCAACGGTATTGAAGACTGGCATCATTTTTGAAAACAATCAGGGCCTGTTTTTCCAAAATTAGTAGAGAAAAATGTTGAAAAATCTATTGCATTTTGGAGCATGGCTGAATTTAACCATCCAGCTTTATCTAAATTAGCCATTAAACTTTTGCAAATTTCAGCTTAATCGGCTGAACTGGAGATGTCCTTTTCCAATTGGGCATACGTTCACTCACCAACAAGGAATAGATTATCTTTTGAACATTCAAAAAAATGTATACTTTACCCTAAGACTAGCAGACTCAAATGTTACAAACGAATACTAATTAATAAAGTAAAAATTATGGGCTATATAAACGTTAATACCTTTCATGAAATCTTGTACAAAATCAAAATTATGTATTTACTTTACGTGTAGATGTAAAGTATCCCACGTAGATTGCGTGTAGATTACACGTAAATTATCGTGTAGAGTACACGATGTAATCTACACGCACAACACTGGTTCAAACCATAGAGAGAAAGTAAATACACCAATATTTGTATGACACTTTAGTTATGGTATTAGTATTCGTAGCCGTTGTAAATTTTGAAGCTTTATGTTTTGCACCACTCTTTTTCACCTGCTTAATTTAAATTTATTATTTGACAAAGACGAAAGAAGCTCATCCATGGGCTTATGTAGGTGAAGTTTAGGTTTTCGGGTACCGTAACAAACACGACTCTTTATGGTTTTTGTATGTCCGTCGGTTCGTCTGCCTGTAAGACCCAGTTCTCCCATCCTCTCATTTATAAACTTCTTATTAAGATGAAGTACGGACGGTATAACGGACTCTACCAAAAAGAACTGGCAAGAATTTTAAAATTGCTATTGATGAAAAATTTATACGTTCAATATTTTGAATAAAATACTTTCACCAATGACATATTTTCCGAACATTCATTAAAAAAACAAAACTACGGTCTTCATGGGGATGGGGGCGCCGAAAGACTCCGTAGATCCGCCACTGATTGCAATAGTTTCCCCCCAAACAAAGTATGTGGAACAAGACTTTGACAATTTGAATAAATGCCAGCCAAGTGCGAGTCAGGCTTCCGTACAAGAAATTTATTAATATTTTTTTTCATTTATTAATTAAATATTCGAGACCGTAGTATGGGCGGCTCTAAAAAAAAATTCTGGCTTGACGTTTGACCTATCTTTGTTATAAATAATCTGAAACAAAAATATCAAATGGAATATCATGAAGTATTGTGATATTATTATCCCGAACCCTTTCGAAATTCGAGCAGAATTAAACAAATATTAAATAAATATTTATTTTTACTTTGTTGGATTAACATCTGATTTTCGATTTCTTGTGAAGGCATCCGGAAGCTAAACAAAAGCTTAGAAAAGTTAACCCTAGGTGTTGCTGTTGAGGAAGAGCCAAAGGAATTTAGCTTTTCTATATTAGAAACTCCGATTGCCCAAAAAAATATTTTATTATTTATGTAATTTAGCTTTGAAAAAATTGAAAAAAATTCTTGATTTATTGAATTTTGACAAATTAGCTATGGTCAAGTTATATTCCGTACATATTTGTGTGTTTCTGTCTCTCAACAACACCTGCTGGAAAATAAGTTTTCAGAAAAAGGCATTCAAATCTGCACCGGGCTGTAAATTACGAACTATACGAAATGTCTTTATAATAATTCTCTGCACATTCTTTAATGTGTAAACTTTTCGAAAATAAAAAAAATATTTTTTTTCGATTTTTTGAATAGACTGCTCCATTAGTTTAAAAAAAAATTTTTCTGAAATGGAATATAACTAATAACTTCTACAACTGTACCTAATTTCAAGTCGATAGCAATAGCAGTTACTGAGAAAAACAGTTGCGACATACCGACAGGCAGGCAGACGAAACCACAAGGGTCCTTTTAACCTTTCAGATACAAAGCTATAAAAAGGAAAACCCAAGCCTGTCTATCTAATCGTACATGCCCCCAAGGTTCTTTTGATCTTTTAGGTACGAAATACTAAAAATTACTAAATACTACTAACACCACTGCAGCAGCTATTCTCTATATCCATTCTGCAATAAAATAAAAAAATTATAAAACATATTGTACGAATTGTTTAACGTACTGTCTGAAACAGTTTTCCTTCATTCCCCTTACCCTAACTCCGTAACTAAATGCGTCATAGAGTTGTCCCCTGAGGCTTGGTTATATCACAAAACAAAGCTTTTAATTCAAAAAATAAGACTGCCGCGCACAGTGGTCCCGAATCCGAAAAAGTTGGCTAGAATATGAACGTTCACATCGATTTTTGTCAAAATTTGTACATAGCCATAATTCGTAAACTTCTAGTTAAATTTAAATTATATAATAAAATGGCGGTTTAAAAATGGTGGACCAATTTTCTAAAAACATTTAAGGTTTGCACGAAGCACGAGTTTTTTGGTCGCTGGTTAAGAATTTGAAATCACATTTGTGAAATATAAAACGGTCGTTACAAAATTGCGGACACCTTAAAAAAAAGAAATCATCAGATTTGAATGGAACTCTGTGTCGTTTTCTTTTTGCTCACTAGTTACGATGCACACGCTTGCGTCTACGCAGACTTTGAACTAGACGTTCCCAGCCATTAAAACTAAGTAACTAAACCCTACTCTAATGAAAATCAAAATCACCAAAAGTAGGGTTCCGTACTAAAATGCTAAAAAAAGGAACCCTTATGGTACGACTTCGTCTGTTTGTCAAAGCTGCTTATTTCAGCAATTGATAACGCTATCGACTTGAATTTTTTTAAAAGGATGTGGCCAAAAACTAGGGGACAACCCTTTGATGCGTTAGCATGACTGTGACCGGAAGGTAATTAGGGTTAGTCAGGAAAATTGAATGCTTTGTTTTTTTGCATTGCTGCTAGCTACACAACAGCCCAGAGACGGAGTGGATTTTTTAATTAAATTTTAAAACCCTACGGGGATACCGAGTCTCGAACCCGGGAACCATGGCATGGTGCTCGTGGCACTCAACCAATTGATCCAACTCCGTCTCTAGTATTAAATAATGCTTGCGCACCTTTATTGCAAAAGGGTTATTTATGTAAATATTACAGGAAAAATAAAACGGTGTTTTTGTCTAGCACAGTTTTTAAGAACCAAGGTACGGAACCCTAGGTGCGCGAGTCCGAATCGCACATGGCCATTTTTCGACATTTGGTAAGCTTTTTCGGATTTAGGACGACTCCTCGTGAACAAATGCAACGAAGTGTCGTACGGCAAATATCTTTCGCGTGTATCGGTCCTAAATATGTGTCTATGCGGATTGGTCTATATTATGGTTGCGACCCCAGCTGCAGCCGATACATCCAATCGATGGGGTTCAAGAGGTGGACAAAATACCACTTCTAGACAAAGCCCTTAACATTTCACAGCTGTACTTCTCTAAAATAATCTGAAACTTTTAGAATGGAAAATGCATGGTGAGATTGTCCACCTCTTGAACTTCATCGATTGGATCTAACGGCTGCAGTTGGATTCGCAACCCTAATCTAGACCAATCCAATCCAATAACCTTAAACAAGAAAAAAAGTGCCGAGGATGCATCCTTACGAAAGCCCATCCCTGTAGTGAAAAGTTCTTCATGAAAGGGCCTTGAATAGGGAAATCATATCAAACTTAGAGTGGGTCTTTGTCAAAGTCTCCGCGAAGTGTTTTGTAGTAGGAAAACTGGAAACTGAACGAAATGTCTAGCAAACTGAAGTAATAGAAATAAATTTGATTATGAGTGAGGACCCTTTCGCACCCTCTATACCACAAATGCGCTCAAGGTAATGCCAATTTTTCCTAATACTCTAGTTTACTTAAAATTACATCCTGTTTTGTTTACATGGATCTTACTTTTGCCCCAATTAATTTGATGCGTCGATGGATCATCATCAGGTTTATTACTTTAACAACAGTTTTCAAAAGAGCAAGTAATTCCAAAATAAGTTGCTCGCAAAATCCTATACAATTTGCCAATTATCTCTTACCTTCTAATACCAGCCACTCAAGTACGGGCCCCATATCAATATCGTTGGTCCATTAAAATGCGATTTCACCGAATTAAAAGTACTTTGCAGGTTCCCACCGGAAGTGAGCTCGGCTGTTTGTAAGTAGTAAAAAAACATCTTCGCAAGAAAAGGGTTACATCTCCATTCGAAGGGATGACTTGACGAAGTTTAAGTATATGCACCCTTCCCTTAACCCCCAAACAATATAAAATCCAAAGGGTCGTTCCCGATGATCCGAAAGCATAAGATATCAAAACGATAAATGTACTAAACGATGGCGCAATGCCTTGTAGAAAAGGGTGGCATACCCCTTTCACTTAGCAGCTACTCAGCGGTATAAGATTGAAAAGTTCGAACGAGCCCAAGGGATGATGTCATGTGTCACGGATTGTTATGTTAACAAGGCGTTGAAGGAGTTTGTGAATTTTAGATAAGAACTGAAAAGGGACTTACCTGTCTGATCATCGTGTTGATCCATAGCGCCGTCCTCCTGTTGATTTTCTGTGTCGTTGCCGTTAACGTTGTTCATTTTTGATCTCTGAAACAGTTGACTTGAGTACGTGAATGACGAGTGGAAGGTGTTCCCAGGTAAATCTTTGCTGTAGTTGTTGTTGTTGTTGTTATTATTATTGGTCGCGTAGTTTGTGCTGTTTCCGTTCAAGAAGTGGTGACTGGTTATACTGTTCGGACCGCGAACGGTCGCCTTCACTTTCGATATGGTAAAATCGAGCGGTTGATCGATGGTGCCATTAGACATTTGGGTGCTACCAGTGCTTGCGGGATTGTGTCCCACCACATGATGAGGCGTCTGCTGCTGGCTTCGTTGTGCAATCAACAGCGGCATAATGCTATGACACTTCCAGCCGGTACTTGATTTACGGTTCTCACCTTTTTCTTAAACTGGATATTTACACATTCGACTGCTACTCATCTCATCAGAAGCCAGTTTTTCTTGAGATGCATCAGGTTTAGAGTCGCGGAATGAGTTGTGTCGTCTTTCGTTGCTCTGACCTCGATGACCTAAAGGTGTAAATATTGTCATTAGTCGTGTTCGCTCCCTCTTGTTTATCAATTAATCTGGCAAAGAGTTTAAGCCCCCTCTTAAGGCATCATTTTGGAACAATTTGTTAAATTAAGCAATTAAGCAATTAATGGATAGCAGTTACATACATGCGCTTCGGATGATGAATGGGACGATCTTTACAGGGGACGCAAGTGAATTGATATCAAAGTGAGGCGCATTTTAATTTAATGAGATCAAATTAAATGGACATGTAGTGTATATAACTGTGGGAATATTGAGTCTTAAGGGGCGTCTAGAAAAAGTAATTTGTAGGAGCAACTAGGTATTGTATTCCTGTGGAAAAACTTGTCAATCTTATGTCTTTCGGTGTATATTCACAAAAATATTCATTTTAATTTTGAGTCAATTCTATGCAACTTTTTTCTACAGAATAAAATGTTAAATGCTGTTGTTAAAATTTAAATGTATTAAAGAGTCATCGGTGAAGTGATAATCTGTGGACCTACCAATCTGAATCAATCTGATCACGATAAAAAGATCTCATAGAGGTTGCCCCACAAGGGTTTACGGGAACCAGTTGAGAGAAACTTTAGAATTGGTATTACGTCATTAACTTAAAAACTTAGGTGAAAACAGGAGTAAACTGTCTTTTTTTTTATACGATGTGGCCAAATCCTAGGGGACAACCCTTTGATGCGTTAGCATGCTGCGAGCTAGACAACAGCCCAGAGACTGAGTAGATTATTTTAATTTCTTAATAAAAGCTCACGGGGTCGTCTGGTCTCGAACCCAGGATCCATGGCATGTTGGTCTTGCCGCTCAACGTATTGATCCAACTCCGTCTCCCGTCTTGGCTTAAATAAGTTGATTCCCAGGAAGGTTGGGATCTAATTTGATACTGAATTTAGTTTCGGTATTATTGGATCACTATTTCCAGATTTTATCCTTAGTTTATGTCCAAAAAATTGGAACCAATTATTTTTTTTCTATATCTGTTGGTTTACACGTAGAAAAGACTCTAGCATAAAGTACACTTCTGCTCACTGTAATCGTGTGATGTAAGTAACACATTTTGTAAAAAGTTAAGCAGCTGCACTATAAAATTTACGATCCTTTCAGTAAACTTTAATGTACTCAGAGGCAATTTTTATGGAAAAGCACCGTAACATTTGCATGACGTCTTATACACAACTTTTCTCGAAATAACCGGCAACCGACTTGAAATATTTTCTTCGTTGTGTGAGACTTAGTTTTCTGTATTTCTGAATTTCGTATTTTAATGAATAATAAACTATCAATTAATTTGGTAACTGTTGCAAGTGTCAATATATGTATGTATATAGTGTCCTGTTACTAATGTTTAATCTTTTCGAAGTTAAAGTGAAGCTTAGTGATAAAGACGTTGGAGCGTGCAGTCTTGTATGATTGTAAGTACCAGTGCCAGTAAACTATCAGTATCAGTACTGGTGAAAAAAATTCAGTAAAAATTCAAATCTCTTTACTGGCGCTTTACTTTACCAGTAAATAAATTGGCACTGACGAACGCCAGTAATCCACCAGTAATCCAGTAGACCAGTAAGAGCCAGTAATAACCAGTAACCACCAGTAATCATCCAGTAACCTACCAGTAGCAACAAGTAAATATCAATTATTAATAAATATCAATATTTTTCACCAGTGTAAGTACTGGTACTGGTTGGACAATCAGTAAGGATTTACTTGAATATCATAAAAGACTGGGACTGTGATGCTGAGGACTAGGGTTAGAATCTCAGGCTATATACATTTTTATTGAAAGAATAACTCTTTTAAGATGAATTAATTTGATTACCTTAAACCCTTTGAAATTCAGTGCTTGGAATATTCTTTGAAAGCTAACAGATACTTTTGGCTCAATTTTACTGTGCTGTAAAAATTAAGGTAGCTGATAGTTGTAACACGATTACAGTTGAGAACCGTAATTTTTGCCACAATTTTCGTATGAAAATTTCAGACTTTTTTTATCGGTGGACAACAACCGATACCCAAGAAATAAAACCAAAATTTTGAAAACTTTTTAAAAAATTGTCTTTCAGAGGAATTTATTCTTAGGGACATTATTAGAAGTTGGGAGTAATGTAGAGTGGAAAACATGATAGATTTTAAGAATCGATGGTTCTGGCAGTGTTTTTTAGTTTCCTGCAGATTTTTCTTGTTAGTGTTAAATCTGAGATTAACAAACTCCATCCCTTTTACAACTCTCGAATATTTAGCCGTAAAATTAGATCGCAATAAATGAGGAGTTTTACGGTAACCAGGCATTTAGTACCAAAATTCTTAAAAGTAATTAAAGTTACATCGAATGTATTGGTCATCCTTTAGTTTGGTGAGGTCTAAGTTGTGTATGAATGATATTAATTGGCTCCGCAGCGGAACGTGGTGTGTCCAGTGAGGTTGAAGAACATTTTATATTTCAGCATATAGTGCTGGTGACCCCGCACATGGGAGGATGTCACATCAGCGGATCGTAGTGTGTCCAGTGAAGCTGATGTACTCCTTCGAATGAAGTTCGATACAGTTGGTGTGTTCGCTTATTGGGTCAAAAGGTTAAATCACCCAGTGATATGGTAAAGGGCTGGTTTAGGCTAACTCTGATCTCGTTAGGTGTATCCATGAGAGTCAGAGCATTACTCAATTTGAACTGTTAGGATTTCTAAGTGTGAAGAGTAGTTAGACACTCCCACGAGTATTAAAACATAATCAAAGTTTTCCTTTGCTTTTCTATTTGTAAACTACATCTCGAAATTTTAAAAGATATCCACCGGTGGACCTTAGTATTTCTTTTAATTAGTCAGTTAATAAAGTCATAATTCTGTGGTCACAGGGAATAAGTTGGTAAGTCAAAAATCGCAGCTTTTCAGGGCAGAATCATTTATTTTTTCGTACTTAGTTAAGTCTCTTACCTACGAAACACTTGTTTTGGTGCAAATTCTGGGCCCAGCAGCCGTGAGAGTTCAGAGATCAACATTTCGATATTTTCTGATAGCGCCAATCGATTCAGAATGGTTGATTCATACCCCTTGGAAACCCCGAAGGGGCAAATAAGGCCCGGGAACGCCTAGTTTGCGAAACGCGATTAAAGTTTCAGCCTATTTAAAGTATAACCTAAACTGTAATTTTGCCCTATACCAGCATCATTTACTTTTCAACAATTCCTGTAAATCCATATTTGGAAGAAAATACATTTTGTTGATAAAAAAGTCGGAAAGTATTAGGGTCATGAGTTACTAACTTCTTAACAGAGCGTTTAATACATTGGAGAAGACCACAGTACACTTATCTCATTTTGGTCATTTTTCAACTTACCAAGGTACTCCATGTGACCACAGAATTATTGTTTTAATAAATAACTTCAAAAAAAGATCGATTCTGTCTTTGCTTGTGTTGCTATCGCAAAATTAGACGTCAACTGGCCTGTCTCTTTATATGAAAATGTGGTCTAACAGTGCATTGCGGTCAGTCCTGTGATTTTTTAATCGATCTCTGAAGCGGTTCATATAGCTCCAATAAAGATAAATCTACAAACGCGTGCGATTAACGTCAAACGCCTGCGGTTAACA
Organism: Leptarthrus brevirostris; assembly: GCA_964036015.1. Classification (NCBI taxonomy): domain Eukaryota; kingdom Metazoa; phylum Arthropoda; class Insecta; order Diptera; family Asilidae; genus Leptarthrus; species Leptarthrus brevirostris. The sequence goes on along the minus strand of OZ038375.1, from coordinate 19,030,644 downwards.
CCACACGCCTGTGATTAATTTCACATTGAGTTAATAATTTCACATTGTCTTATTTTAGTTAGAATTTGGTATGGTCACCGATGCAATTGTCTCATTTCGGTAGGTAGGTAAAATATCAGGGATCCACAATAGGCCACTCCAAGACCTCAATCGCCTTGAACGCGGGCCAAGACTTGGTTTCGCAGCTAACGTGGATACCGGCGTTATCCTGCCGAAATATCCACTGTGTTGCAGGATTTTGTCAGGTATGATTCTAAGTCATCTTTGCAAAGTCTATAAAGTATGCAGAGATTCAGATTACATTCCAGAAAGATGGAGCGAAATAAAAGTGACTTTCATAATAAAGCTACGGAAGCCGAGTTACAAGTTTGCAAAATCAATTCGCCCAATAAGTCTCTCGAGATTTCTAAAAACTTTATAAAAGGTGGCAGATGAGTACATTAGATGACATTTTAAAAAAAAATTTTTCATTACACGGAAATCAGAATGGGTATTAAAAAGGGAAATCTACTAAAACCGGTCTTCACCAAACTATGGTGCCTATAGAAAGCGCACTTTAAAATAAAGAATTCGGGGCCTTCCTAGATATCGAGGGCGGTTTTGATAAACCTTTCATCTGAACCCATCAGAGGTGTTACGATGGATCATAACATTGAAACCACTTTGGTACTTTGGATGGACACAATGCTTAGAAATCGCGTAGTTTCCACCAACATAGGAAAATCAGAAGGTAGATTAAAAGTCGGATGCGGATGTCCACAGGGATGCATATATGGTGCCTTGTGGTTGACAGTCTTATAAGAAAGTTGATTAATAATAATTTTTACACCATAGGATACGCCGACGGCATTGTCGTAGTGATACAAGGAAAATACCTGGACATTGAGGATTGGTGCACTACAAAACGCCGCTCAGTTAATGCGGACAAATCCTCAGTGGTACTTTTCATCACAAAAAAAAATTGAAGGCCTTAAAACCATAAAAATTTTCGGTAAGAAGGTGAAACCAGCTAGATCTGTAAAGTACATGGGAGTTACACTAGACAACAAACTTAGCTGGAGACCTTATTTAGAAAACACAATGTGTAGAAGCTAGTTTGGGGCAAAATGGGGCTTAAGTTCTGAAGTAATACATTGAATGTACACGATAATTATCAGACCAAGCCTGTGTGCCACGGTGTGGTGGCAGAGAACAACATTAATTACAGAAACAGATTTGCTCTTTAAGGTGCACCGAATGGCTTGTCTGTCCATTCCCACTGCAGCCATGGAAATGGTACTTGCTCTCATCCCACTGGATATTTTTATAGAAAAAGAAGCGCGAAAGAACTCGCTTAATCTCTTTCATTTCAACCAGTGAGATAACAAATACATCTGCAGTGGATACTTAACAGTATTGAAAGAGCCGTCAATAATGATCAAAGCTTACTAATGATCACTGACAAACTAGTACCTATAGTAGCAACACTTAAACACTATAAAGTGGTTGTTCCCGATAGGGAAGAATTTAGTGAAAACTGTATATGGTAAACAGAGGTTCTCTTCAGAATCAATCCGCAGGTGCTGGAGGCTATGGCAAACAGAGAACATGTGTATATCCTTACTCCTAGGCGCAAATACCTACTTTCTAGCAGAAGTGTACGCCATAGCTAAATGTGCATACACTTATGTTAAAATTTACTCGGATAGCCAGCTGGCAATTAAGGCTTTGAATTCCAAACTGTTACTGGAGTACAAGGCTTGTTTGCATGAAGTGGCGACCCAAAATAATACAACCCTCTTTGGGCTCCAGGACATAGCGATGTATTCGGTAATAAAATCGCTTATGATTTAGCCAGAAAATGTTTGGCAGAAATCATGATAGGGCCTGAACCTTGTCAGGGCTGTCCATGTCAACAAATATTCTAAAAATTAAACCATGGGCAATTCATTCTCTTAATGAGAGGTGGAATTTAAGAGATGATTGCAAACAAGCGAAACTGTTTCTTGTTCGGACTAATCAAAGAAATTACAAATAGACAACTTACACAAGAGAAAGAGAGTAACATACTTCATGACAGATTTCCAATCAAGAGGTAAGTACAGTGGACCAAACAGTGGCAGAGGATTTAGTACTTAACCTCATCTTAATCTGTACCTACACCTACAAGACTTTGTTGGAGGAAAGGGACCAAACTCAGTCGAAGAACGTCCGTGTATTTCTCGCTCTTAATTTTTGATAAAGTGAATTGGAACTTCAAATAGCTCCCCCCCCCCCCCAAACCATTTCACTACCGCCCACAAAGCTGCTTTTGGAAAAATACGGCGCTTCTTTTCTAGATCCCGCCAGTAATCTCGAAAGCCTGGCCTCTTTTATTTTCACTGCTATTTACCAATCTCCACACCGTAGATCGTGAATAAGTTGTTCGGGATAAATCCTTTATTCCTTGCTAACTGACGGGCTGAGAGTAAAAGTGACCTATTTATAAGGTTCGGGCAAAAGTGGCTTAGAAAATGTTCCGCGCAAAAACGAATCGCGTGAGATTCCGGGCAAAAACGAATTGTAGAAAATTTCCGGGCAAAAACGATTTAACTACAAAAAGTAATGCAAAGTTAATTCGGTTTAGTTGTTAAGTCGTTTTTGCTCGGAAATTTTCTACAATTCGTTTTAGACCGGAATCTCACGCGATTCGTTTTTGCCCGGAATCTCACGCGATTCGTTTTTGCCCGGAAATTTTCTACGATTCGTTTTTGCCCGGAATCTCAGGCGATTCGTTTTTGCGCGGAACATTTTCTAAGCTACTTTTGCCCGAACCTTATAAATAGGTCACTTTTACTTTCAGCCCGTCAACTCTTGCTAGAGTTACTTGCTGCACGAGAAATGCGCCTTTCTGCGGACTTATAAAGCTTTCATTTTCTCCCAGAATGCTTTTACCTTCAGGACATTCAAAACTTTTTGCACAAATCAATTGCTTTTGCTACTTTTAGTATAATTTCGCGGTTTCTCTAAAAGCAAGAATCTTGTCTTTTCTGGGTAGGTACAGAAACAACTGAACGTTCAATGAAGAAAACATTAAAAACACTTTTTAAGCTAAGAAACATTTATTAAACTCCGTTAATAAAATCGCCACACCAAATAATTCGGGTATGGCGAACTAATTAAAAATAATTTCAAACCCTCTACCTTGATCGGAAACTATCCTCAGTGCAACTACATACCCTTAACTTCGAGTAATGTTTTTCTACGCTAAAATATAGAAAAACCCCGCTAAGTTTTTTTTAAACCACCTTTAGGTTTAGAGGTTTTTGTTAGAAACAACCCAACGGAGTTGGATCAATGCGTTGAGCCGCACGACCACCATGCCGTGGGCCCCGGGTTCGAGACCAGATGACCCCGTGAGCTTTTATTAAGAAATTAAAATAATCCACTCTGTCTCTGGGCTGTTGTCTAGCTCGCGGCAATGCAAAAACAAGACTTTCAAGTTTCCTCACTTCCCTTGCCCTAATTCCCTTCCGGCCAAAACCATGTTAACGCATGAAAGGGTTGTCCCCTAGTATTTGGCCACATCGTATAAAAATAAAAAATAAAAAAAAACTCTCCAAAAGCATCGGAAACCAGCCCTAGTGCAACGTTGAATAATTTCACTAGGGGGTAGGGGGGAAACTAGAGGGGGAAAACTGGAGGGTTAGATTTATTTAAAAAAACAAACTCTCTAATCAATAAATATTTGAACAAAAAAACTTAGCGGTGTTTTTCTATATTTTAGCGTAGAAAAAAATTATTTAGGGTAGCAGGGGGTGGTTTTGACGCATCTGGAGAGTTGGATTCATTTGTGAAAATCACTATATAATCAGAAGATATTTTAACAACGAAAATTAGCGGAATTGCTTCTTTTTTTCACTTAGAAATTAGACAAGTTGTTATCATTGAGGTAGGGGTAGTTCCCGACAGACTTGAGGGGTTGGTAATTTTGTTGAAAAATGTCTTATGTTCAAAAGTTGCCTTTTATATAAAAATTAGCGGCATTTTTTCATATTATAATGTAGAGAAAAATTATTTAATTTTGAGGGTGGCGCCAGTGGTGGTTTACGATACACTTTAAGGGTTGTCTTTCTAACTAAAAGTTTTTCAGGATTAAAAACTGGAGGGGTTTTCGCATTAGATAGTGCGAAATAGAAGTTTTTATTTATTAAGGTTGAACTGGGGGTAGTTTCCGATCTAGCTATAGGGTTGGCATTATTTTAAATAACTTCGCCATACCCGAATTACTTCGGGAGGCGATTATTTGCCGGGTTAAATAAATTTTTCTTAGATTAAAAAATATTTGTAATGTTTCGTTGATTAAACGTTCAGTTCTTTCAGTACCTGTTCAAGAGTGGCCCAAGGCCTGTACTTAAACTTGGCCCAAGTGTAGTCTTAAAAGTACAGTAGTTCACAATAATTAACTCACAAAGAAAGTCAGTAGAGGATTGACTATACTACTGAAAATATTTATCGACTGTTCATAAAGACGCCTCTGATTCACCTGATTGCACGTTTAGTTACAATACACTTCAAAAATGTCCGACAAAACAATACCAAGAACGTTTTATGAGTTTTAATATTCTCAGAAAATATTTTTTTCATATCAAATCAGTCTAATAATTAAGTGAATAATAATACATACAGTCTTCTCGCAATACCTAATTCACAATTAATAAAATTTATGGCTTAGAGTGAAGCAAAGGCTGGAATGTCAAAGGTTGGCAACTAAGGCTTGGCTTTGAGCCTTGGCTGAGATTTGGGTGTAGGCTAAAAAAACTAAGATCAGTATTCATGCATCAGCCCAAGTTTGACCAGAGACTAACAAACTAGGGTATGATTTTTAAGCCGTGGTTAAAACTTGGGCTACACTATGGAAACCAACCCTTGGCATACACCGGGCCAAGCTTGGCCCGGTTGTTAAACCTGGTAATTCCTACAATTCCTCCCATCTCTCGAGAGATTTTGATCACTTGCCACAAAGAGGGGGGATGGGGGATGAGGTAGCTACAGTTTTTTGGAAAACAACGTACAATTAAAATACTTCTATTGAACGTTGATGATGAAAATCGTCGGAAGGCGCAAGATATTAATGATCTGGTGAATGTCATACAACATTTTCAGTACAGTTCCAACAATTTTGTGGTTTGGCGTTCTTTGGGTGCAATAAATCACCGATAAAGACGGGATGTGTATGTAGAAACCTAATAAATAGTTAAATCAATTTACATATCAACTATATTCAAAATAAATTCCACAAGGATCTGTACTAGGACCGGATTTACTTGGAATATTTTACGTTGATTCTTTTCAAGTAGGTACTTCATAGAAGAGCTTTATTAAGCAATAACACTTTACTTCATGACTCTCTCTAATTCCCGTAACACCCTGTGGGGCATGGGGCGAGAGAAGAACTTTACCCGATTCGAGACAACGATTACAAGCGGATCTACAATTTAAAGTGGATTCCGAACCACTGCCATTTTCTCTGCAATCCCCATTGCCTTTTTATCGTGATCTGTTATCAGCAGAAAACATCTACAGGTTTCCGACATTGGGATTCTAACCTGGGACCTGTGGATTGGTAGGTCGACACGTTATCACTTAATCCATCGACGACTTTACTTCATTACTAATAATTTAAAAACTTGTCTTATGTAACTATTCAGTTGCCATTAAAATGCAACATCAAGTCAACATTGAAGTGTGATGTTCGGCGGAAATACCTTTTTGTGAAGAATAATTAAAAAAAAATAGAATTCAAAAAACTATCAATAAAAAACACTACATGCAGGTGTTTACAGGAAGTCCATCTTATTTTATTAATGGTTACTCACAAATAATTCCAGAAAATCATAATGACTTCCTCTAAAGACAGAACTGGTTATTTAATAATGATTAAATTAGTTATCATCGATTGATAAGATTTCCAGTTTTAAATTTACACCGATAAGAAATTGCGCTAAATAATATTCTAAAATAAAACTTCTGTTAAAATCTCAGACTGATGTTATCGTTGACGTTATCGAGAAATTAAATATTTTTGCTGCGCAAGATGTTTTTCAAGGAACCCCTAAATTTAAAAAAAAAGAAGAAAGGAACAATAAAGATTGAGTAAAATAAGTAAGTTGTATTTCTCAATATTTTTTTTATTGATGTCGAAAAACAAGGTTATAAATTTGTAATTGTAAGAGGCGCGAATCGAATGAGTATAAATAACAATGAGTAAGAACCTCTTCTTCTATCGTATTTACATAGAGAGATATCGATATCGCAAAAATCGAAAATTAATAATTGTTAAGGAAATTATTTGTGCGCAGAAAAAATTATATTCGTTTGTTTTAAATTTAGAACATAAGTAGATAAGAAAGAGAAGAACAAATAAGAAGAGAAGGACATAAGGTTGCCGTTTATGAGGCAAATCAATATATGCTTGAGATTGTAACGAGATTATAAAATTTGCTATTTCTATAAGATTATTTTATACCCATTAATTTACGCCTGAGTGTGTAACTATCGTAAGTACTATATTGGTAAGATAAGTGTAATAATAAGAGGCCGGTCATGAAAAGACTACGTCTAAAATAAAGTCTTTTATCTAAATTGACAATTTTTAGGAAAATAGATTAAAAATGCAGAGTAATGCTTAATGATCAAAATAAAAATGTTTTGTAAATTGTAAAAGGTCCAAACAGCTTTCACGGTATCCATTATTGACGGGCTGAGAGTAAAAGTGACCTATTTTTAAGGTTCGGGCAAAAGTGGCTTAGAAAATGTTCCGCGCAAAAACGAATCGTAGAAAATTTCCGGGCAAAAACGACTTAACTACTTAACTGCATTAACTTTGCATTACTTTTTGTAGTTAAATCGTTTTTGCCTGGACATTTTCTACCATTCGTTTTCGCCCGGAATCTCACGCGATTCGTTTTTGCGCGGAACATTTGCTAAGCCACTTTTGCCCGAACCTTATAAAAAGGTCACTTTTACTCTCAGCCTGTCTATTGATCTGTCAATTTTTGTCAGAAAAGTTTTAAATACTTTTAAAGTACATGACCCGAGTCTGGACGCTAGTAGCCTCAAGTGGTTATCAGATGACTTCGATTGCATTTGGTAGATGGTGTACTTCACGCCGAAATCCGTGTTATCGAAATTTAATCTTTTTTCAACTTCAATAAAGGACTGAAAAGTACTGATATTACTATCTTCTGTGATTGTGAGGGGTGAAAATCTTCCAAAGACACCAGAAGACCCGATTGTCTCTGGTAGTGTGATGGTTTTACTCACTAAAACACCCCTCTAGGGAATCAGACCACTTTATCCGGCAAATCCCAAAAGGAGTGCTTCTACACCCTCCAACAACTGGTCACTCATAACAAGATCACTTAATACCAGGTCAGTCGGGAGGGTATTAAGATTGCTGATAAACTAGCCGGGATGAGTTTTTCATCTCCTTTACCTTCTCTTTTGACAAAGACTCTATTTCAGCTCTATTCCAGTCAGTGTAAACTGATCATTGGCGAAGGACTAACAGGCAATAGTTGCTATACCGGAGAAATGTCCTCGAACTCACCCATGTCAAGGCGCTTGTTATTTCCAATACTTACAATAAAGAAAAGACCCTCCCGGGGGTCAAATTTGGACGTACCGTCAAATTTCGGGAATCTTTTCTAAGCAGAACAACACGAACATGGAACAATTTACCATCTTCTGTTTTTCCCTCGTCTTATGAGCCTGAAACTTTCAAACAGGGGGCGTACATCGACACCTCCTTCACTCAACCTCCTAACCCATTTCCCTCAACCTTAAAACCTTTCCTGCCAAGGCTGTGCTTTAGCATCACAGGGCATCCCCTGAGCTTTGGCAACATCATATATAAAAAAAAATAAATTTCATTTTGCTATTAGGCAACCTGTCTGTGCAAAATGGGCTAAAGAATCATCTACACCGAATAGGTCTGCCTAGTGTAACGGAGTATCGGCTTTTCTTGGATGGCTATGAAAATACAAAGCATAGGCTTTTGACTTACCTTGAAGGAGGATCTTCAGTCGAGAATTTGTGAGCCCGGCTGATGTTAGATTCTCACTTGTTAAAGTCTTCTTTGCTTACCTCAGAGTGGCTGAGCGTCTTTTGTAATATGGGGTTCTGGCAAAATCTTGAACACCTTTTGCCTAAACTCTAAACTGTCGAATCTAAGACAACCTCCGTGACAAGGAGGGTTGTCAATCTAATTTCGAGAAAGTACGATTTGTTCTGATTTATTAAGATTGAGGTTTAAAGAGTTCTTCATTGACCAAAGGTCAGTAAAGGTTATTAAATTTGGCCATAATCACAATTTTTCTAGGTATGCTTATACATATATAGCTGAACATGACAGCATTGATGTGAACTCTAGAATCAAAGACCACGTCCGCAATAAAATTAGAGAGCCTTAAAGTGATCCTTGGAGTACTTTTATATTAATCGATATAATAGCAGAATTTCGTTGCCATTCGCTAGCTGCTAGTCGCAAAAAGCTAAGCAAAAGTTTTAAAGCCGACGAAGGAACATTTTTTGAGCAGAAGTGAATGGTTAACATAACTTAAAGCCTTCGAGAAATCCGTGCAAGCATACATATTTGATCGTTATCTCTAATATCAGTAGTTACCTCTAAAAGGGCCGTCTCACAACTGGGTCCCCTACGGAAGTTTGTTTCTCTCTCTCTCTCTATCTCCCTCTCCTACACGTAACTCCTTGTGTGTATGAGGCGGTACAAGTTCACCCGATTCAATAAAATGATCGTAAGTGGACCTACAATTTAAAGTAGATTCTGAACCACTAACAGTTTCTCTGTAACCTCAGTAGCCTTCTTTTATCGTAATCTGTTGTCAGCATAAAATAATTATGGGTCGCCGGCGGTAGGATTCAAACCTGGCTCCTTTGAATTGGAAGGCCGACTCGTTATCACTAGCTCCACCGACGACGGAACGACTGAAGCCTAATTGCCACTTAGCATGAAACATAATTCTTTTAAGGACAAGAAAGCAGAGAAGGCTCAAAAGTCAAGAAGGTCAAGAAGGTAAAGTCAGCTTCATATCGTGTTGAAAAAATTCCTTTTTGATTATATTCTGCTGGTCGAAGTTCGGAGTTTTTTCTCATCTAAGCAGGTGAACTGGTAATAGTAGATATATGCTGTTATAATTTATTCTGATTCCAGCAACATCCAGGTCACAGGACCTCAGTAATCCTACCAGATGCAAAGCATTTTATCTTTTCCTAGTGTAAATTAGCCTATGCAAGGTTAGAAGATAGTAAAGTCAATACACTAAGGCGGGACATTTTGAATTTTTCTTTTTCCTTTTTTTACGATGTGGTCAAAGTCTAGGGGACGACCCTTTGATGCATGGCTTTGGCCGGAAGGAAATTAGGGTAAGGGGAGTGAAAAAAACTGGAGTGGATATTTTAATTCAATTTTTAAAATCCACGAGGAGACGTGGTGTCGAATACGGGCATGTTGGTCGTGCCGCTCAACCAATTGATACACCTCCACTTTTTTAAGCCCTTTTCCTGTACGTGTTGAACTGATAGCCTACTTAATTTCATGAATTCTTCTTTTCTTGACTTATTTTTTGTATCTGACTTCTGTGTTAACGTCAAGGATCCGTTTGAGGAGCGCTGTGGCCTCGCCTGAGATGCTATGTACAATTGTATTTTGGCTAAGAATCAAGTTAAAATTTTATCATTCTTAATCAAATAACTGTATGATAGATGTGTTCCCTTAAAAATTAAGAGATAGTGTTGAGAGTGCGTGGTTTTCAGAGGAAATAAGTTCGCTTATTGCGGAAGTGAATATCTTTGCAGATGTTTTAGACGTGACTAGTCTTCTTTATAAAGATTACGAAATGCTAAAACTCTTTGGCGCATTTTGAAGAAAGCTAGTGTTTATGGCTTGGAGCATCGCTCCTGTGCTTTTAATCCTGATGAACTAAATTCCTTCTTTTCTTCCTCCGACAACCTATGCGGTGGGGCACAATAAGTTCATTATATGATTCATGACAATTACTCCTCTTTTTCTAATCATACTGATGCCTTTTATGTAAGTGGAATTCATCATTCATTCATTCATTAAAATGCTTCTATATTAACGAGGAACAGCAATCAGGCTTCTCTGGATGATAATATGTTTAGTGCTTTAGTTATTCTTGATTTTTCCAAAGCGTTTGATAGTGTGGATTACAATATTTTGCTTCGAAAGCTCGACAGAGATTATATGTTTAGTTAAGCTACTGCAGTGTTGATTAAAAAATATAATTCTGGTCGATATCACCTAGATCGGGCCCTCTACCTGTGCGGCGTAGTGTTCCTCAGGAATCAATTTTTGGTCCTTTATTATTTAGTTTGTTCATTAATGCTTTACCCGAAGTAGTTTAAGACGTCAGTATATATATGTATGCAAATGATGTGCAGATATACCTACGCAGGCCCATCGGATTACTGGGGGATTGTATTGTACGCGTTAATGATGACCTTAACAAAATGTACGTATGGTCAAACCGTAATAGGTTAATACTTAACCCAATCATGTCGCAGTGCTTCATGTTTTATAACTCCGTTTATTGTAATTGCTGTTCCCCCTATTACTTTAAATTAACATAATCACAACACTTTACGTTACTGTTAATGTTAATTAATACTAAGTAAGATCTACAAATTTTGACTGTACAAGTAAAACATATTGTACAATCAAAAATTGCATATCTTGATATTATCCTCAAAAGTAACGTGAAATGTTGTGATTATGTTAATTCAATAGTTGTATTTGTAGTGTATGCGGATCTGTGTAGGTTGTAGCTCTCGCTATGCATATTGCCCACGAGCCTAAGAATACAGCTGATAAAAACTTTAATTGTGCTCTACTTCATATTTGAAAACAAGAAAAGTCCCTTAGTACCTACAGGCCCCTCATGCTGTGTTGCTCGCTGAGTTCTTACCTTAAACTAATTGATACTCCTTTTTAATATTTTAAATAATAATGGCCCGAAGTATCTCACTGACTTTTTGGTTTATTACTTTCTAATCGTGATGGTAAAGTAATTATCAATGGCGTATCTAGGATTTTAAAATTAGGGGGGAGGAGGGAGTGTTGTGAATTTAAGTTAGTTTTTGTTAAGTGGGGGAGGGGAGGGGAGGGGGTTAAACATTTTATGATAAACCCTTCTGTCTTGAGCAAAGCCATGGCAATAATAAAGTCTTCATAGTTTTTCTTCGGTCCCCATCTGTCCGTCTGTCTGTAAGTCACAGTCCTCCCACTCTCTCATATATGAACCTACTAACTACTAAACTGAATAAGACAGTTCAAATGTTGGTATTAATGAAAAATTTATACGTTCAATATTTTAAATAAAATACTTTTAGCAATGAGATCTTTTCCGGGAACCCCCCTATACCAGACTGCTAATTACCACTCGGTTTGGGGCTGCCCGTCTTTGGAATGATATTCCTATTCATCTCCAATAGGCCTGCAATTTCAAGGTATTTAAACGGCTTATTAGGACTCATGTCCCTTAAATATTGTTAATTGATATGTAATCTTGATTGTTTCTCTTCCCTTGACTCTTCTTCCCTTCATTTTACTTTTTTCTTAGATTTGTTTTGCTCTGCTCATTAATTATTGTTATTTTGATTTGTTAGCACAACATAATCTTATTAACATAAGTCTTACTTTCAGTTAGTATCAATTAACTTTAACGACACAGTTTTGCTTATGCATAATCTCTCTATAGTTTTTGTAACCCCTTGTGGCACATGGGGCGGGAGAAGAACTTCACCCGATTCGAAATAATGTTTGCAATTGGACCTACAATATCAGGGGCCGTATTTGGCAACTCGATTCCAACTCGAAAGTGCTTGAAATCGAGAAATTTGCATTTGGCAACTCGATCTCGAGGGTTTTCGAGTGTTTTTTCGATGTCTTCCTTTTCACCGAGTGCAAGGAAATCACAAATTTAAAATGGAAAAAAGGTAAAATGATGCCGAAGAAGAAACGAATTTTTATAATTTAGCTTTAAAATGAAAATTCGAATTTTTTTTTATATCACTAGAACCACAAATAATTGGGAAATTGTGGCAACTCGAATTTTTCAACTCGAACAATTTACCAAATATGAAATCTCGATTGAATCGAGTACACATTAGTCTCGATTCGATCGTTCGAGTCGAGTTGTTAAATAGGAGCCCAGGTCGATTCCAAAATACCCACATTTTCTTTGCAACCCCCATTGGTTTTTATCGTGCTCTGTTAACAGCAGAAAACAGCAATGGGTCGCTGCCGGTTAGATTTGAACCTGGGATCTTTGGATTTGTAGACCGAAACGTTACATAATATTATAATTCTAGCTCCGTTTGATCTATTGTACATTTTTGGATGAATAAATTATTATTATTATTTTTCTCAGCTTCCGTGGCGTTATTTCTGGAATTTTATAGAACTTCGGAATGTCGGAAATGAATTTTCATTCATAATAAATATTTACTTTTCAAAATTGCAAAACGAAAAGCGTTTGCAATTTAAAAATTTAAATTTAATGATACTACCAAAATTAGCTGTATCATATCGTATCGCATCCTTGGAAACCAAGTGGATGAACCAAAAAAAAACGACAGAAATCTCCTGCTAACGCAAAATATTTACTTTTGGCCTTTGATAGAATCCCCAGTTCTTTGTTAAATTGGGTTAATAATGGAGTTCCGCAAGGTACCAGTATTCTCCTGTGCTTTTTTTTATTCAATTTTTGATTAGATACAGTGATGAACTTTCAAACTTAACGATTTAGGTGTTATGTTTTACTTATTTAAAGTTCAGATTCTGGAGCACTTCAAGTTCACAGGTTCGAATACCACCATAGGCGACCCAGGGACGAATAGGGATCTAAAAAAACAAGTTGTCTGTTTCGGCTAATCCCAAGAAAGGTACTAATGTAAAAAAATGACAAAAAACAGATTTAGGAGTTCTTATAGTACCAAGTATATCAATCATATCGTAAAGAAAATCAACCCCTCACGTTACCAAATTTCAAACCCATTTTCTGGGTCAGTCATACAACGAATTTGTATTTCAAATAAAAATGAAAAATAAAAAAAAATCTTTTTTTCTTACCTTATCTTGAAACAATTATAAACAAATTAGTCCTTTTTCTGCAAAATTTTCGGCAAAAAAAATTTTTTTCTGTGTCCACAACAATCAAAACGAATAATTTTCAAAATCCCCAAAAATCCAATTTATAAACAATCACATAAAAAAAATATTAAAAAACAAAAAAATCACAGGAACATCACTGTCGGCGGCGACAGGGTCAATAAAAAAACACTACAATCGCGCACTAATTGGCCGCGAAAGAGTAAGAAATATTCACTGGAGCACTTCAATGTAAATTGCGCAAATTTGTAAACATAACAACCGTCCAGAGGCAGCAGTTATTAGCAATATAATTCTATCGTACAATAAAAACCGTGTGAGTACGGAACATTTTCAAAGAAATCATATATTTCCGTTTTATTCATAATTTGAATTTTATTCTCAATTTCCTCCCAATTAAAACGCACTAATTCAAAAATATCTACAGCATGCGTGTACGAAACTAGCGGGTTTTTTCATAAACACGAAACACTTGAAATTATTTATCGTTTTTTTTTATTATTATTATTTTGCACACCGAAAAAAAACAGAAATTATTGCACCTTTGAGAGAGTGTGAATGAACCGCTCAAGAAGCTGCTCGTTATGAACAATCGGAAAAATCGGCACTTCTCAAGTGACCAACAGAATTCGACTAAAATAAAAACAAAGCGCGTTTGGAAAAGAGGGCGCACGAATCGCTTGATTTTTTTTTTTGTATTTTATTCTTTTCCTGTTTTCAATATTTTAGGGGAGTTGTGTTCGGTTATTTTTTATTTCCTTAAAAATCGTGTTTTATACTGAATATGTGACCGGAGCGACCGACCGATACACTATAATACGTCGAGCGTACTATTCGTGTCAGACAGCACCTCCCGCGCCTCCTATTCGAGTTGAAGTCAATCATTTTCGAGATACACACGGGCGATCCAATACAATCATGGGCAAAAATTCAATGTGACAACTATTTCGCACACACACACTCACACAATTCTCAATTGTCGACCGTGGGACCGTGTATTAGTACCGAATGGGGGAGCAATCTAGCAACAAAAATTTTACAATTTTCAACATTTTAAGGTCTCGAATTCCCGGGGTTGTGGCTCCCTTATCACCCTCACGGCGAACACACGAGGGGAGGACAAAAACACGCCGAACTTTTCTTCTATTTGTGTATGTATAATCAAATGTAAATAGATTTGCGTTTTATGTACAACTCTGTGCGGACGTGCTTTGCTTTGCCTTTGCCCGTTCTCGTCTCGTCGAAGAAAAAAAGTACAAAAACGTGGTCACACCGTCACATTTCCCCCCCAATCCGACAGTTCCGTACCTCATGTTGGAGTTGAACTCTCGTCGCGGTGACGGTTGTGGGGACTTATCGCGTGCGCTCTCTTCTTTCATTTCGTTGGCATCCATATCGGTGTGCTTAAACATTAAACTCCCCTCGAACCGGTATATAGTCGAGACTGTCGATTGTGTTGGTAACTGGGGAGCAAGCTAAGCATTAAAAACATCCGTTAGTCTGGTGGGGTCGACCTAAACCGGCCAATCAAAGCATTGTTATTCGTTGTGCGCCGTTTTTACCGCGCGATTGTGTGCTTTGGGGCTTTCTTTCATGTTGTTTTCTCTCCATTCGCCGCAAATTTACAGTTCCCCATCGAGTTCGTTGACAGAATGTGAAGAGTTCTTTTCGTTGGATACGAGAGCGAATTCGCCACAACAAATTTTACCATATGCAAGCTTTCTCGTTCGATTTTTCATAGTCACATATCATGGAGAAGTGGAATTGGCTATTGGATTCAAGCCAGATTTGAGAGACAGGTAAGCTACTAGCAATAATTTCCTAAATTTGGTGCACATTAAAGCGAAGTCTTATATGCCAATTAAAGCAGGTTTCGTATTTCTTTGTTAAGTTGGTATTTGAGGGTATATTAAATTGGTATTTAGTGAATAATAAACGGTTTTGTTTGCTCCTTAATTTTGTGACAAAAGTAGTAATTAGTAATAGATTTGGATAGGAAAATTAGTAACAATTGCATTTGAATTTTAAAATTTTATTAGATAAGGTAAGCTTTCTAATTTTCATTAAATATATAAATAAATAAATAAATATATGTATTTCTGAATTATATTTTTGCCATAAAAGATTACATGTATTGTTTGGTCGACCCATTCTGGCCAACCTTTTTATGTGTAATTTGCTTTTATAACAAATCTTTTAGAAATATTAAAATAATTTTCAAATGATGAATTTATTTGCTATTTAATTAATATTTATTAGCACTCACTTAAATTTGCTTCTAACTAACATAAGTCGAATCTTTTCAGATTTGAACTGTGCCATCGAAGATGATATAAACTTTGAATATTTTATTGTCATACAATACAATTGTCCTATTACAATCAATGTCTATCTCTGGGTCTTTGAACCCCTTGTGGAGTATTTTTTTTTATTTGTTATTATTATTATAAGGGGTTATCCATATGGTGGGCACTACGACCATGGAGGTCTTTTGTGCCGGAGCCCCATTACTGCAAAAGACACTCAGCCACCCTGAGGTAAGCGAGGAGGTATTTAACAGGGGAGGATCTAATGTGAGCCGGATTCAGAAATTCACGACTGAAGGTCCTCCTTCTAAGCCATGCTAATGCAGGACAGGAGCACAACATGTGCAATGTGGTTTCGTTGTCTTCCAAACAAAGCCGACATTCCGTCACGCTAGACATACCTATTCGGTGTAGATGATACCTAAGCCCATAGTGGCCAGATAGGTAGCCTGAAAGCAGTTTGAGATCCGACTTGCTTAGGGCGGTGATATCGTTATAAGCGTAGAGTCTGACAAGTGTCTTCGCCTGGCGAAGCCCAGAGACGTTCCTCCAGTATAGCAGCTGTTGACTCCTACCACAATTTTTCTACAACAGCTCTCGTCGAAGCCCAACTGAGGCTGCAGTAGGATTTGGGACCTTGGCAGCGAGAGGATGAGCTTTTCCTGGCCAGTTCATCAGCGATTTCATTGCCCTCGATACCAGAGTGACCTGGTATCCAACAGAGCGTGACCCTGTTGTGGGTGGCCAGTAGCTGGAGGAAGTCGAAGCACTCCTTAGTAATCCTCGAGGAGAAACTCCATGAGGATAGGGCCTTAAGGGCTGCTTTGCTATGAGAGAAGATAGTAATGTCCGCACTTTTCAGTCCTTTATTGACGTTGAGAATGGCGCAAGTTGCGATGGCATGGATTTCAGCTTGAAAGACGCTGGGCCAACTACCCAATGCGAGCGAAATCCTAGTGTTGGGTCCAAAGACACCAGCACCGGCACCGTGTGCCATTTTAGAGCCATCAGTATACCATTTGAGGCATCTGGGATCCAGACTTGGACCACCGCCGTCCCAGTCTGCTCGTTCAGGGAAAATGGTCCTGAACCTTTTGCCAAAGCGCAGCTCCTTGGTCATGTGATCCGTTACGGAGCACACATCCAAGCCAGGGATGTGCTGGAGGATGCTCATGTGACCCTTGTCGTCAACCGGCATATTATTCAAGAGCTGCATTCCAAAGAGTCTTCGACAGGCCCATAAGTCTTTTGTCTTTCTTTAGTCTTTTGTCGAGCGTAATTCCCAAGTATTTGACTTCATTGGAGTACTCAATAGCCGTGCCTTGGATCAGTATTTGATCAAGGTCCAGATGGTGCCTTCTGGTGAATGGCACCAGAACAGCCTTGGCAGGGTTGATCGTAAGATCTTCGTTAGCACACCAATCAGTGGCCGTGCGCAGAGCTGATCTCATTAGATCAGTGACAGTAGAGTCGAACTTCCCTGTGATAATGATGGCAAGGTCGTCCGCATAGCCAACGGCACGGTAGCCAAGCTCACTCAGCTTGCTTAGGACGTCGTCTACTACTAGAGACCAGAGCAGCGGCGACAGTTCACCGCCTTGTGGGCACCCCTCAGCTGCCCTTATACACACAGAGGGGTTGCCCAGGGTGGATGTAATTTCTCGCTATTTAAGCATCGCATCCACCCACTTCACAGTTTGCGAGTCCAAACCCCTGCGTACGAGAGCTCTAGATATGGACCCATATCTAGTATTGTCGAAAGCACCTTCTATGTCAAGAAAAGCACATAAAGCTATTTCTTTATGATGAAGAGCTTTCTCAATCTTGCTGACTAGATTATGTAAGGCAGTCTCTGTTGATTTGCCTTTTGAGTAGGCAAACTGGGTGGAATGAAGAGGAGGTACTTGGTCCAGTTTGTACCTGATGTGAAGGTCTAGCAGTCTCTCCATTGTCTTGTGGAGTATAGTGCGTCTACTATTTCTTCATCTCGGTGCCTTCCTTCTCTATGGATCTTCTCCATGCGTTGCGCGGTTGTCCAATTCGGCGTCTTCCTTGGGTCCTATGCGCATTTCAATCTAGAGACTGTTAAGCGATGCTCATGCTGCTGCCATCAAAAAATATAACAAATACAAAATCACCTATAGCTGGTGATATGAGTGCAATAATATCAGGTGTTGTACTCGGCTGAATTAATGTTTTTTTTTTGGGAAGATTATACCCCGCTGTAAACATTACTCTTATAAATCAGCGCGGTCGGTGGCCTTCTAAAAAAGAACTGAGTTAGTGGCGGATCTATGGGAGGGGTTTTTGGGTTCACCCCCCCCCCTTTCCATGTTGAACAGCCATACAACAGAATAGATTTTATGTTCAACTCGAAGGTCCGCAGTTTTGTGCGTCTGGAGAATTTATTATTGGGCTATCTCTCAGCAAGGGTATTAAATGCGAGCCTTATTGATGCGAGCCTGTACATCTGCTTCAGCTCAGCTATCTGCTGTAACTATGTTTCCGAGATAGCAAAATGTATCCACTTTTATGTTGTCTTCTATATTCCAAACTCATAAGTTTCGTTTAAGTTTTCTTAAGCCCCTCCTCTACGACGTTCTCTGCTCAAGGCTTCGGATATTAATATATGTTTAATAACTTTTGGAGTAGATAGTTTAAAAAAAAAAGAATTGCCCCCCCTCCCCCCCCCCCTCCGACCACCCCGTCAGAGTTTGGTGATGATACCCCCAGTAAATTATTCGAACAAAAAAAGTCTGCTATGAAGTTTCTTGGATTTGAAAAAGCAATACACAGTTTAATTGGTAGTGCAGTGCGACAACCTTTACATTGATACCTTACATCTCTCCCCTATTTAGACATATGGGTTGGCCACCCCAACCACCGAAAAATTTCACCAAAAATTTATTTTTATTTTTTGAAGATTAAGTGGGACATGAAACTAAAAAAGAGTTTTATTTCATTTCAAGCGGACATCCCCACCCTAAGTTATAAAGTAATAAATGAAAAAAGTCTAGTACAAAGTGTAAAAACTAATTGTTTTATTCAGTTATTCGAAAGAGCGTTTGCCAAATAAATGTAGTTCTTAGGAAAATTTCAAAAATTTTCTGGTACGTGATTTTGAACTCGAAATTTTTAGTACATTTTCAAATGTATTTTTTTATTTTCAAATAGATCTTTCTACTACGTAAAAAATGATGGGTTTAAATCAATACTTGGGAAGTTATTAAGGCTCCTTTTTTAGAAAAACGAGAAAACACTAGCCTTAAACACACTCGGCTACAAGTTCTATATTCTCCTAGAGAAAGACAGCATTTCGTTTGGCCGTTTTACAATCATTCTGAAAACTTCAAAAAACCACTCTTTTCTGAACCTTTTCGACGACTTCACTTTGAGCCTTCATAACACCGCCATTTTTCCGCTAAAAATCTTATTCTACTTTTATTATATAGACCATAATCTCTTCTTTCCATAAATACCTCAAATGTGTTTACGCGATCTCACTTTCCCCCGCTAGAGCTCTAGAAAGTTTCAACTTTGAGGTTCCGCCAACAAAAAATTAAGGCTCAGATGGAAAAAAATACCACCGTCCGATTGGCAATAGTATTGTCTATTTCTTTTTATACTATGTGGCCAAATCCTAGGTGACAACCCTTTGATGCGTTAGCATGGTTTTTGCCGGAAGGGAATTAGGGAATAGAGACCGTAAGTGCTCTTTTTCTCAATGCATGTTCGGAAAAAATGTCAGTAAAAGTATTTTATTCAAAATATAAAAGTAGTAGGAGACGGAGTTGGATCAATGCGTTGAGCGGCAAGACCAACATGCCATGGGTCCCAGGTTCGAGACCTGATGACCGGGAGCATTTATTAAGAAATTAAAAAATAATCCACTCCGTCTCTGGGCTGTTGTCTAGCTCGCAGCAATGCAAACAAGACTCAAGTTTCCTCACTTCCCTTACCCTAATTCACTTCCGGCCAAAACCATGCTAACGCATCAAAGGGTTGCCCCCTAGGATTTGGCCACATCGTATAAAAAAAAATACTACAATACAATTTAGTGAACGTAATCATTACAATTTTAATAGTAAAATTGCTATTCTTGGAATTATGTATTTAAACAAAAATTATAAGTTACCGTGCCCCCGTCAAGACGAGCCAGAAGAAGCAGGACACTACTCACATTTTCTCGAAGCGTTTTATTTTCGAACCGTCATAGCTTCGGTCTGGATAATACTGGAAAGGATAAGATGTAGTTAGCAGACTAATGAAAAGACTAAGTTTCATTTGTCTAGCCTTTACACTTTAGATTTTATTAATACCTAAAATTCGTCGAATTCGTCACTGACTCACTCATGATCATCAAAACCTCTATGGTACTTCCTGAAGTCATAGAAAGCTAAAATTTGCAGTCTTATACTATACTATACTTCCAAAAGTTCTAGTAAGCTGAAATTTGATATGAAAGCTAGATGTTATTAGTACATAGACAACGAAAAAGTGAGTGGGCTATGAAGAAAGGAACTGGTGGCGTGAAAGAAATACCTTTTTTACCCGACTACGCCAGAAGGACGGGTTATGATTTTAACATGTATGTAAGATCAGCACAATCACCTGTTAAAAGAAACAAAAGCAATACAGAATCACGGCGTACTTCTACCGCTTATTGCAAATAATAAGCCAACAAGGAAAAGAGGCAACGATAGAGGGTGAGCTATGAAAAAAAGAATAGCTGACGCGCAACAAATACAGCACGAAAAAATAAAAATCTTACAAAAAGAAATTAAATCCCACCAAAAGTAAAGTAGGTTGCCAAGACTCACAAGCTCACAACGCTTTTACTGTTAAAAGGTTATTCGATCTTATGTAGATCCAAGCCCATAACTCAACAAGGGCTAACTCTACGACCCCTAATTCTACATCTAACTAAAAAAATATAGCTTGGCCATATCATCGGTGAGACAGAAGCCTATTATGAAGTTTTTAACAAATTGCCTTTTGTTGAGGGGACGTTGAAAAAATTTTGCAATCCCAAAAAGTCTTGGAAAATTTTACATAAATAATGGTTGCTGCAGTTCTAGCTGAAGTATCCCAAAATCTATTCCAATTTTCACCGGAACACATGTACCTACTCTTATTTTATATACAAATATTTTAATGTTTCCGATATTTTTAATTCAACAATTTAAAGTAACGTTCAAATTTGTTGTACCCAATGTGTTACCTGTTTTAGTAAATTCTGTTCCTTTATTCGTTCCAGGCAAAAACTATGGCAAACGCCTCTCCGTCTTTTTATTTGTATAATATGTTTCAGCACACTCATCTTAATATACACTATCAAAGGTACGTAAATTATTATATTTTTGAAAGATACATGTTTACACATATCATGAGTTACATTTTAAATTAAAAACAAATTAAAATAAAATATCAGTTTGCTGTTAAAACTCAAATAACCTAAATCTGCAAGTAAAAATTTAAGATATACATATTTTAAACAGAAATAAATTGCATATAATGTAAAATATAAGCTTATCAACGCCTCTGTAGTTCCATTGTGCAGTATCATGATTAGAGGCTAAATAAATAATTGCAATGGCACGGCAATGTTTGACAAAATGGCCGAGCTGACAAATATCAACTGAACACAATAAAAAAATTTTTCCACATTGTTAAGCTTTGTTTTTTTATTATGTGAAAGAATCGTGACACCCCTTAATTACTCTCTTTTTAACTTTATACTTTACTTATTTGACTACATATATACTTACTCAATTGACTAAAAATAATAATAATAAATTTATTGCATTGATTCATATTTATTTAATTTTTAATAGTTTCTGTTTTTTTTGTACCCTAATAAATATCGCATCGTTCTTATTAAATGAAAACTCTTATAAAAGCCATTGTATTGAATTGTAGGAATTATAATTAACAGGCTGAGAGTAAAAATGACCTATCTACAAGGTCCGAGCAAAAGTGGGTTAGAAAATGTTTCGCGTAAAAGCGAGCCGCGTGAGATTCCGGTCAAAAACGACTCCGAAAAAAACTTTTGGCAAAAACGACTTAACTACAAAAAGTAATGCAAAGTTAATGCAGTTGTAGTTAAGTGATTTTTGCGCGCAGTTTTTCCATGATTCGTTTTCGCGCGGAATCTCACGCGGTTCGTTTTTGCGCGGAACATTTTCTGAGACACTAGGCATCTTATTGATTGGTGATTTTTACTCTCGGCTTGTCAATTATAATAACCTTCTTCATATACTATATATTGGCTGAAACGTTATAAAAGTAAAAAATCTTAAAAACTCCTAGCTACGTTTAAATTTGACAAATATTAAAAATCACAGTAGTAAACGACCAAAAAGTGCTCAAAAAATTACGCAAGATGACACATGATAGAATTATTTTTAAATTCTTCATAAACTGTTGCTACAGCGTTCGTTACAATTTTCATTAGAAATACAAAGTAAAGGTTACATTCAGAAAATTTTACGACATTGAAAGATAATATCTCGTGTCTGAAGGAGTAAAATCAAAAGATTTAAAACATTTGTTGTGGCATTTTAGGAGACCTATGTAATGCCTTTAGATTGAAGGAATCCAGGAATTGTATACTAATGAACTACCCGGGATAATATTTGCAGATAAGCATGTGAGGCTATACTGTCATAACAAGAAGGAACCGCGTAATTTAATAGATATGTTCACGTAATGCAATATGCTCTACTGAAATATGGTTAAGGCACTGGTGGCGCGTAGTTGCCGAAGCTAGGCTAGGGAATATTACACAAGGTGATTCGCTTCTGGGTACCCGATCAAAGTGATGTATCGGGTAATGAGGTGGCTGATGTTCTGCAAAAGCTGGTTCACAGCTGAACGCTTAACAGATAGATAGATCGATCAGCCGGCCTATTTCTCTCTCTCTTTCTATCACCCTAGTTCCCAAAACCTCTCGTGGGGTTGGGGTACAAGAAATTTAAATGTTACCTTAAATTGTTGAATAAAAAATATCGAAAATATTAAAATATTTGTATATAAAATAAGAGTACATATGTATGTTCCGGTTAACATTGGAATCTCTTTCTCTAGTTCCCGTTATCCCTTATGGGGAATAGGGCTGGAGAAGAACTTCACGCAATTCGAGACAACGATTGCTAGTAGACAATTAAAGTGGATTCCGAACCACCTATAATACTCTGCAACCCCCAATGTCCTTTTTTATTGCAATCTGTTTTCAGCAGAACACAACCATGGGTCGCCGCCGGTGGGATACGAATCTGGGGCCGGTAACTTTTTTTTTTTTTTATACGATGTGGCCAAGAAAGTAACGATCGACCTGAAAGATGTTCAGCTTACCGAGTACAGATGGAGTGATCTGACAACTTGTGATCTGACAACTTTCGACCTAGCAAGAAAGATTTAGCCCAGGTGGAACCAAAACAAAACGGAGTTTCAATTGGGAGTGAGTCCTCGGAGTGTTCAAAATATCACTGCGGTTATAACGGATCACTACCTTTTTGGTAGTCATGCTATCCGCTTGCGCATTCCCACCAACCATTTCTACCGGAGTTGCTTGGACGGAGAGCGTATAGAAGTGTTTTCCAGCATCTATTTCAAGTACCTAACCAAGTTCCTTAATAACTGCGGCTGGTTCAATTATTCACTACACAACAGTGTCAAAATGGATTCAAGTGTTGTTCTCGGGAAATGGTCATATTAAAGTCTATGTAAGGCCGACCGGTTATAATCCGGCAACTGCCAACTGACCTTACCTAACCTAGGACATAGTTTTCTTTCTATTACTCCAAAAAATTATTTTACCGAAAATCTCATCATTTCTGTAAATTGATAAGTCTACGTCTACACCAACTTTCATCTTAATAGGTAGATAAATAAGAGGACGGAAGAGCTGTGACATGCAGCCAGATAGAAAGAATGACAGACCGAAACTGTAATGGTTCCTAGTTACTATAACACGCTAAAATGAAGGCAAAAATCTATTAAAAAATAAGAAATAACTTGGAATTGCCTCCAGGGCAATGTCAGCTATAAGAAATATTTCCAAAACATTTCGACAAATTTCCGAAACTAAACCTAGCGATAAGTCTAAACAAATCTGGTGTAGCACAGGGCAGTCATCTCGGACCGTTGCCATTTACAATTTACATCAACGACATATCCTTGATCTTATGCTATTTTCGAATTCTCTGTTATGCGGATAATGCTAAAGCTATTCGCAGCATTTTAAATGTACGCGATTGTTCACTGTTAAATTTTGATATCGATGCTTTTTTGCAGATGGTGCACTCTATATCACTTGTCTTTGAACGTTAACAAGCGCACGTCGTCGCACGTACATTAGTAAAATGTTTACTGCAACATGTTAGGACAATTCTGAAATATTCTTGCTCTGTTTGGACAGGGCTAAGTATTTGGTCCTTTGAATCTATACGCACTAGGACTAACGAATCTGTGGGCTTTATAAAAAGATCTAAAGAATTTAATCTGTTTCGTTAATGTTTTTTTTTTGTTTAGTCTGAGCTCTGTCGTATCGTTTTTCACATGTCTTGGAATGAAGCGAAGACTCAACTTCGTTAAGGTTGAGAGTTTTAGTTGTATGATCCTTAATGAGAAGGAAGAGGCTTCCGTTCCGCATCTAAACTAAAGGTTTCAAGGAGCAGATGCCAGAGCAATGAAGTGGTTCTTAATTCCACGTATGTGTACTTGTGGGTCAGTGTACTGTCGACCAGTCTTGATCTTAATACAATACAGAGGAATTATCGATTTAGCAAGTGTTTGGAGTTAATTAAAGAATTCACCTGATTGCATGCCCCTGGCCCTAGCAAAAACAAAGCTTTTATTATATAGAACGTCGAATAGATAAGTAGGCACGTTTCGCGAATAAGATTACTGGTTTATACCCTGGAAAGAATTATTAGTAGCGCTAATACTTTAATTATGACATTCTATAGGGTGATATCTCTTCAGTTGTTGTATTGCTTAATGTCGTGTTTCTTCGGCAGCTTGAAGGTAATTTATTTATTAATTTTATTTTTATTTATTTTATTATGACCTTCCAACCCCATTAGATCATATAAGATTTCGTTTTCTGATTTGTGGTACACCAATTGCAACAAGTCAATTAGGTTGTCATTATTTCATTTGATGAGGTAGGTCTCCATTTGCCGATATCCTTGTATTTTGAAAAGTAAGTAATATTCGTACACTTTATCAAAAAAGGAAGCTTCTTGAACTAACTAATTACTGCATAAATGCGAAATGGATAATTATGCTGTCGTTTAACACCAGGCTACTATTAACACAATCAGAACTACAGGGAAACTACATTTCAAAACCTGTTTCCAATAAGGAAAGAAAATCACTTAGCCTACGATATGGGGAACATAAATTATAAAACAAAAGAAGTCATCTTTTATCATGATAATGCGCTATGCCACACAGTTTTAAGCACTCAACAAAAATTGAACGAATTGAAGGGAAACATTTTCCTCATCCTGCTTATTCTATAAACTTTAACTTTGTCGGATTATTATCTTTGCAATTGTTACAAAGAAATAATAGGAGAATGCTGTGGTTTTTGTGATTAGGGTGGGGGGGGGGGGTATCCCATTTCTTTATGATGTAAGTCAGAAGCATTGCTCAAAACTCAAACTGTTGAAAGCTGTCTCGTGTAGATCTCAACGTGCTTATGTACAATACATGTTTTCTACTTAAATTCAAGTAGATGACCAATGTGTCACGTTGAGGGTCGAATGCACTTTAGATGAAAATCTCAAAACTTTTCATTCATTTCGAAAAGTTAGTAGTAGTAGTAGTAGTAGTAGTTTCCTAGACACAAGTATAAAACTCATTACAATCAAACCGTCTTATGAATCGTAAATAAAACAAATCCTAAATATTTTGTTCTACACTTTGCTTATCGGATTCACCTGATAACGTACTTCCTACAATATTATTGATAAGGGCTACACCTGAAGCAATACTCTAGCCGTGTTACACCCTAATTGCGTCGCATTATAATTGCTGACTCAAAGCTCATTTATCGCAAGCACATTTTCAATTAAGTGATCGGCTGGCTTAAGGATGGCAAGAAAATCATACACCTTTGACCGTATCACTCCAATTAACTTTTTAAATTTAATCGGAATATTTGTATTTTGTTTATTTCGCCGTTTACATCGTAGCAATGATTCATAGTTTCACTTGAATTTATCTAACGTCATAAATGGAAATTGCCGCAAGACTTGAAGTATATTTTTATGGGAATTCGATTACTTTTTTAAAGTTTGATTTCGAAGGTTTTTAGTGATGATATCACGGCGATAAGGGAATATATTATCATCAAATTTTAATATCTTTCGGGTTTTGTTTGCATTCTGAAAGAGTTACAAATTTTTACTGATACGAATTCAGGTTTTAACTATTCGATGGAATTTACTGATATCTTGAACTTTGTAATAACTAATATGTTTTTAAATTTATTGAGGTGTGAAGTTGAGTAGCGGTAGAGCGTTGATAAATAACATATGGTAATAATAATTAATTAATACAAGGCTTAAGTAATGTGGTTTGCGTTTTAACAAAACTTTTCGCTTTTATAAATTCACTTACAATTTTGATATCAATCAATAATGAAACTCATTATATAATTTCGCTCAAATTTCCATTTCAATGTAATTAGTAATATTATTATTAGTAAGCAAACTAAACTTAATAATGATTACGTCTATCTGCGTGCTAAATGTGAACTCAGATGGAACTCTTTTCCGTAATTCGTACCTACTGCTTTCGTCACGTTTAATTTTACTGCGATTTAAAGTAATTCTACCATCGCACGCAAATATTTGTATTTGTACTTTACAAGGAAGCTCTTCTAGAAAATTTTTTAATATAAAAAGCCGGACGTTTACTATTTAATTGCAATACCCAAACTTTCAGGAAGCTAAACACTTAAGTAAAGGCCAATATCGCTGCTGCCTTTCTTGTCGAATGCATTTGAGTGCACACTCGCTCTACAATATAGTACATGTCTCACAAAATATATAAATACATAGTCTATTAAATGTGTATCAATCTAATTTTCATCCTCAGCACACCTGCACCTCGACTTTGCTAAAAATAAGAGATTATATTCCCTTAAATGTTCACTCAAAGGCGTCACTAAACTTACCCTACTTGACTTTTTGCAGGTATTTAATAACGGCGACCATTGCGATCTAATCAATAAACTGTTTCATAAATTTTGTTTAACGAAATTTTCAGGTAATCCTAAGTGATCCTATTTCAGAAGCATATTTCGACGTGTTCCATGCAACGGTCCATTATTTCGTCTTTTTACAGCGGTGTACCTCAGGGCTCGATCCTAAGACCAATAACTTTTCTTATTTTATAAATTTTCTTCCATCAGGGTTATTCGAAGACCTTGTTGACAGTCTTTTGTCAATATTTTGGTCCACTCGCGAACTGAGTCAAGAAAAACAAGCTAACGCTCGAAATCCGCTGGTATCGTTATTATTTTTGATTTTCTTGCCTTTCTTAAATTTTTATTGATAATACTGTTATAAATTATATCAAAGTTCTAAAAACTTTGGGAATTCTTGTCAACAATGTACTTTCTTGGAATAATCACATTGATCAGACATATGATGCAATGAATACTTTTAGTTTAATTCCTCATTACAAAAAGGAATTGGAAGGAAGGTTGTTAAATTCTAATTACAGAAAGAATGAAGGATTATTATTATAAGATGAATACTTAGCCGTAGTATTTAGGTATATATATGAGGCTCGATGGTTAAACATGTAAATACCGCATTGTTTTGGATTATCTGCGGAACAATAAATTTATAATGGACTAGATTGTATCGCCTTTCGCTGAAAGGATATTTAGTCATTCTCATTTACTTGATTACCTCGTCTATCGTGCGCCTTTTGAAATCAAGTTGTTTTGAATAAGACTTCGTGAAACTTCTGCAGGCGAAGGTCTCTGAAAGCAGGCTCTGCTCGCAGGCTCTGTTCGCTGAAAGTAGGCTCTGCTGATCAGTAGTGGAAGGTGGATTGGGTCTTAAAGTCATGCTGCCTTTAAGTACGGACAAGCAAGTGTTCTATCGCAAGGATAACACAGCTATGGGTACATTGCTTGAGTATGCGGACTATTATCTGCTCTGAGTCTGCCTATCATATTCGCATGACTGGTCCCATGATCTGATCTTCACGTTAACGAATTGGGGCAAAATAAAAACATTGCATTTTAGATGAAATGAACTTGGGTACATGGAACCCTGAATTAGTTCATTCGGTGTTCAATAATGCTCCAACGGGCGATTTAGAACAATTAACAGTTCTTGTGCTTTCGAAAATACACTATCATACCTCCATACCACAAAATTTAACGAATATATGGATATAGGACGATACCGTTTCAGCTTCTAGCACTGAGGTTGCAAATGCTTTTCGTACTGAATCGAGCACTATAACCGACATTGAAAGTGGAGCGGACACACGCTGAGTAGGCCAGGCACGCAGGTTAGACACTAGAACGCTCAGGAATGGAGGACGACAATATGATGATATTCGTATCATGAAAAAGATTGGTGAACAAAAAGCTGAGAGAGTAATAAAAAACATGAGCAGAAATCACGAGAACACACAGAAAACAATTTAAATACTTTTTGGACAACCCATGCTTGCGAGGGGAGTCAAGAAGGCGAAAAGATCGTCGAAAGGGAGTCCGTTTTAAGAAGACAGTATTGATCCCAACAAAAATTATCACCATCATTGTAAAGTCTGGTTCACTTTACTAACAGCTGATTTAACACATTCGTCTGAATATTTTTAATCTGTTAAATGCATTCCAAATGTTCTCCTGCTATACGCCTCGTATTTAAGATCTTTGATTGGTTTCAGAGCAGCAATCATATATTCGCTGAAAGCTTTGATTTTATCAATCTCCATCGGTTCAACTGAGTTGACCGAAGTTCTTGCAAGTGACCTAGTGAGGCGTCCTCGCAAGACTTGCACACTGATTTATTTTGACCTACCGATTTCGGGTTGGCGCTCGAAACTGTCGTCTTTGCTCCAGAGGTGGCTTGATGTGCCCCTTATTCCAGTGTACGTTTTCGCTGTTTTGGGTTAAATATTCTCTTCATATACGATAATTTTCGAAAAAAATTTCAAAATGAATTTTATATGAGCCTAATTCCTTGTTGCTTAAATCACAAAAATTAAAATGAGTACGTGTGCTCGCGAAACAAAAAAATCAAAATTCACGAACTACCGCCTTCTCTAAGCTAGGCGGCACGGACGCATGCTTCTGAATCTAGCGCATAACACTGTGCTACAGTTTTATAGGGTTTTCTGTAAACTTTTGCAAAGATATTATTACCTTAGGTCTACATACTTAAAAGCACCATTTACTTACAAGCGAAATATAAATGGTCCAATAGTAGAACTGTGCGGCATTCCACTAATATTACAAGTCACATGGCATTTAAATATTATTAATTTGATCTATGGACCTATATAGCATCAGACCTGTGCGCACGGTGGAGGGGGGAGTTGATGGTTAACCCCCCCAGGAACTTCTTTATTAGGAAAAATTTGATTTAAATACTAAAAAAATTACCTAAAACCCAACCCACAGGAGCAAATCCTTCGCACGGGCCTATATATCAGTATTAACCTTAGACTGTCTGTGGCTTTGAGATCTGTTACACCCCCGCGATATATTGTTATGATACCACTGAGTAAGGGGTTGTAAGTTTTATTTCATCGCACAATTAAGTTAATCACGATTTGATTGTCTGTAAGAGGATATACGTAACGCAGCATGGACGCTCTTTCTCTGCGTCCTTTAAAATCTTAGTTTCTGGCCTGTCCTGTAATGCAGTTGTGCGCGAATTCACCTTAAAGACGCGAATGGGTCGGATGTACTTCTTAAAAAACGTATCTATGACGTCTCCTTCTTATATGCTAACTTAAGTGGATTGCGCTGGAGAACAGCTCACCCTTACGCATTGGCTCAACTAAATCTTGTTTTGACGTCATATGCTTGGCTGTAACCTAACTTTACGGAAGGATCCTTTACGCTGGATTTCATTTTTTGGATTTACATTTTTCGTCGGAATCATCATGCTCTGGACTTCACTGCTGGTATGTGCGCTTCATCGTGATATACCTTGCTGATTGTCGGCACTTTTGGTTCTGACCCTTTGGAGTTCCTTTGCGAATAAAAATATATGCAATTACGTAGATTCGACCGAGCTCGCTATTATTAGCAATTATCAGCAAGTGTTGAAAATCTTACTGAACTTTTGCTTCCATCTGACGATTTAATGCTTTGTGGTGACTTCACTATTCTTGGAAGATGTTCTGCTTCTCAAACAGTGACTAGGACTGCTCTACTTATTCATGGGTGGTTTGCAGCTTTCTCCACTTTTATTTTAGCTTTTCCTGGGCTATATCCAGCATGGTTTCTTAAAGGGCAAGACGACTATAGTAATTTATTGTAATTCTTTACGTTCTGTATTCTTGCCATTAAAGCTGGAAAGCAAGTGGAATGTATTTTAAGGCTTTTGACAAAATCTATCATTGGATTCTTTTCTTAAGTTATTTGTTCTTGGGTTTCCTTCCGTCTTTGTAAATTGGTTAGATTCTTAACTATTAGGACGTATGCAACCTTTTTTATTCTGATCTAATCAAATAATTAACATATCTGGTGTGCCTCAGGGCAACCATCTAGGACCATTATTTTTCATAATTAACATTAATGATTAATTATCATTCTGAATATTTCGAGAATTGATTCATTGTGTAAACGACTGTGTTCCCTTAAGTCTTCTTTCTTCGCATGTTGACAAATGCATCACTATATCCTTCTCTCGCAAAGAATCATCTGTACTATAACTTCGCCATCTTAATAACCAAAATCCACATTGCCAAGGATCTTAGAGTCGTCCTCAGCTTCCAAATTTCCAAGTCTTTCGAGCATCAGATTGACGCTACTGTGAATACAGCTAATAAGACCTTGGGTTTTGTTAAAAGATTGTCAAAAGAATGTGATGATCCTGTAGAGTATCGAGCTGCTTTAGCAGTTCAGCATCGATTTGTTAGATTTGCCTTGCGTTAATTTTCTTATTTTGATCCTTCTCTTTTGCCATCGATTTCACAGGCTTGGGCTCGTATCTTTAGAAGCTTTCGAATGGATGCACAATAAGTCTATTTGCTTTTGCCTGGCTGCAGGGTATTGTTAATTCTTCTGAACTGTGAATTTTTCGGTTACGGCTCGCCCTAGATGCAACAGCTTCTTCCAATTTTCTTATCATCGAACAAATTACTACGTCACTGTCTCGTCTCTTAAATACCAATTGTTATGTAATTACTTATACTATGCTGAGCTCTTTATGAAAAGGCAGATGAACCTTCTAGGAAGGGGTCCAATATCAGATTTTTCGAAAGGATAGATACTCTGACTCCATGGCTCGTGAAGGTGGCGTGTTGCACTTGGATTGCAGTTTGGTTGATATCCCTGCTTTATCCGTCACGCTCACAATCGAGCTTTTAGCTCTTAAGATAGCTCTGAGAAAGATGAATATATTCCTTCTATGTTGTTATATCCCTCCAAACTTGACAAACCATGCTGATGCAGATGGTCGAAGTCTTTACGATATTTTAATTCTTAGCCTAGATTTTATTAATAATATGACTTTAACTTACCCAGCGTTCAATGGGTATTCAACGCTGATGACGATGACTACCTTCCTTCAAATTGTCTTACTGCTAAAGACTCCCATTTTCTTGACGCCATCTCCTCTCTTTTGGCTACGATGGCTCTAGTATTGCTGACCCCAACGTAGATCAATACGTTCTTGATTTTAAAAGGGCAGAATTCTCTGATCTTTCGAACAGGATTCTCTCAATCGATTTTCCATCCCTTTTTCATGATAACGATATCGACGATTGCGTTTCCGTGCTTTATGATAGGATTTATGATCTGTTTAATTCGTGTGTACCATTTAAACGGTTGAGATCATCCTGTCCCCCGTGGTATCCTAGGGAACTACGGAGTCTTAAGAATAAAAAAAATACGTTATGGAAAACGTACTTACGCTGTAGAAGCGCGTCAGCTTATTCTGAATTCGTTTATTGTCATGAATGCTTCTTAGCGTTATCGTCATCCTTATACAGGGAATGATCCCCGTACGTTTTTTAAATTTGTAAATCTGAAAAAGAAAACTGATAATTATCCATCTACAATGTGGTATAATGGATCCTCTAGTTGTAGCGCGCCTGATATAGCTGATAACTTTGCATTGTTTTTTGAGGGTGCCTTTTTATCAGGCAACTTTGTGCTTTCCCTGGAAGAGTTTGGTCGTATCCAAAATCAACCCGCTACCTCGATTGCTTTGCCCATTATATCTCGGGATATTATCATGAATGTTATCAAGGAACTTAAACTGGACTTTTCTTTTGGTCCTGATGGTGTTCCACCTGTATTCTTGAGATCCTGTTCTGATGCCTTACTCACTCCTTTGGAACTCATCTTCAACAAATCTCTTCAGGCCGGCAGAATTCCTACGTTATGGAAGAACTCCTTTATAATTCCTGTTTATAAAAAGGGGCATAGAAACTCCATAACAAATTATAGGCCAATCGCGAAGCTTTCCTGCATACCCAAGTTGTTTGAATCTGTTATATCTCACAGCTTGTTGGCTTTCTGCCCGGTAGATCGACAACAACCAACCTTCTTGAATTTACATCACACATTACCTCTGCCTTCCAACAAGGACTCCAGACTGACTGTGTCTACACCGACTTTAGCAAGGCATTTGATAAGCTCCCTCACCCCGTGATTATGCTTAAGCTTGAAAGGTTGTGGTTTCCGCCTTTATTGCTCGACTGGATCTGCTCTTACTTAAAAAATAGGACTTACCGTGTCTCTTTCCGTAATACTTTATCTAGAGTCGTTAGGAATTCATCTAGTGTACCGCAAGGTAGCCATCTGGGACCGCTGCTGTTTATTCTTGCCATTGACGACATTGTCCCTCTGATTAAGCACTCCAATGTTTTAATCTACGTAGATGATATGAAGATTTTCTCATGCGTTAGAAACAGTTATGATTCTTCCTGCATTCAGGATGATTTGAATACCCTCAGGGGTTGGTGTGCCACAAATGGACTGCAACTTAACCTGAATAAATGTGAAGTTATGTCATTTTCTAGGAACATCAATCAGCTCGTCTTTGATTATACCTCTGCGGAAACTAATATCCGTCGTGTGGAGTCCGTTACTGACATCGGTGTAATGCTAGACAAAAAACTCGATTTCACTCTGCAGGTTTGGTCTCCTTGCTATGCTGTTCATTCTAGACGCATTGAATCGGTGCAGCGGAACTTTGTTAGGTTCGCACTAAGGGACCTCCCGTGGAATGATCCATTAAGGCTTCCTCCTTATGAGGATCGCCTTTGATTGCTTAATATGCACTCGTTAGAGGAACGTCGTAGAATTGCTGACCTAGTATTTATTCATCAGCCTTTAAGGAGATTGCCTTTACTACATGTTATCCGTTCTCGCTCTAACTATGGTATGCATGAGCCTATTAACCACATGTGTAGAGCCGTGAATATGTGTCATATTTTTGACCTGGCTCTTACTAAGGATTTGCTTAAACGATCTCTGTTGTCTTGGCACCCCTGATTGTAGTGTTTGGGATTGTTTTAGATTTTGTTGTTGTGGGAGCCTCATTCATCTTAATATATGTTATATTCTGGTGAATAGGTCAATTGATTCTAGGACTGTGCCTGTGAAGTGCGCCTTCTGAGTTAGAAGGGTTAATTCTATTATTAATACTCTTTTAATAGGGCCGGAGCCGGTCTGTGGAATTCCTCTCTGCACGGCTAAAAGGCTAATAGCAAACCGCGCAAGTTAGGAGCATAGGCTGTACTGGAACAATTACTCAAGAAGCCATATGCCCTCACCGTCGCCGGGTAGATCCAAGGAGCTCCTCAAGCTGAGCAGGTCGGATGTTAGAACTCTGGCTGGCCTACTTACCGGCCACTGTCAACTAAGGAAACACCTGGTAAGGATAGGCAGAGCCATCGACCCCACCTGCAGACTCTGTCTGAAGGATGATGAGACCACATTACACTATGTAAATGCCCTGCAGTGGCCAGTCGCAAATTTTGCTTATTCGGGAAACCAACCCTGGTACCGAGCGGGCTGAATGACTGCGAACTGCGGGAGCTGGACCGGCTTGCTATTAGGAGTTGAGTCACACCTCCAATTTAATCAAATCAAATCAAGCTAACTAGTTATTTAGTTGTTGTTTTTATATTTTTCTTCTGATTAATTGATCATTTATATTTTGTAACTTTTTTTTATATTTTGTTTCACGTTTAAATTTTTTTTTTAATAATTTAATGAAAAAATGAATTTGTGTTAAGATTGTAGTAGGCAGTCTTTCATGAGTTGTCAAATAAATAAATAAAATTAATAAATATGTTTAACGGTATAGAAATATCCTTCTTTAATATGTTTACATTATTTGGAGTTCTGATTATAAAGTTATCTTCATTTCATCATTAATGCTCCATAATATAAACAGTATGTCATTAGATAAAATTGAATTTGTATTGACATAGAAACTCCAACCTTATTAACTCCAAATTGTACTGAGTAGGCGTCAGTGAAGTGTTGAAAATAAAGCCAGAATACAAAATTCTTCTATATATTTGTAGGCACGCATAAATTTGTAATTGAATTAAATTTTATTTTATCAGATTGTCTCAATCTGATATGCAAACGTTATTTTAATGAATCGAAAGGTAAAGAAACGCAAGTAAATTATCATCTTATATATCCACAAATGCGAATGAATAAATTTTTGACCAAAAAAATTGTGTGACAGCTTCAAAAATGCGATCCCAACATGGACATAGTGTGTGCATATAAAAGCTGTTGCATCCCAATCCCAAAATGAAAAACAAAAGATTAAAAATGATTTGGGAGGGAAAAACCAGTCCCACCAGAAAATGGCATCCTGATTAGTTTTTGTTAGGTTAAGTGCGAGATGCCAGGCATCATTACTTATTTATTGTGTTCTTATTCACGCGACTTCTATAAGCTAGCCGGCCAGTGGTCAATTCTGAACGGCCATTGAGCCGGCAAGAGGCGTCCACTTCACATCAACGTCAGATTCACGAATGGATTACTCGGTAGCCCCCAAGTACATTGCTCCGTTTCAGAAAACAGTTGAAGATTCTATTGAAAGATCTGCAAAATACCTGAATACCTGCGACAGGGCGGCTACAATTGCATTCATTTTTATCCTCATGGAGCGAATTCGTTTCAATGATGGACGATCGATTGCATATTCTGTGTGCAACGTTTACGGGGTTCCGGTTCTTTTCGATTTGCGTTGATGGTTCTCTTCAGTCTAGTTGAATACATGATGAGATTTAAAGAAGATATTCCAAGAGATTCGATTAGATCACCTACGACGATTTGTAGTTTATGGCTGGTGTCAGTTTTTGCTTAAGTAAACGTTTAACTGATTTGCTAGAATAACTAGTTTGTCAGAGACTGAATTATGTGAGAAACTCAATGGTATAACGGTCGCGTAATATACCTTTCAAGCGTTATGAGATCATTTAGAGCTCGTCTAATAAGCTCTTAATGAATACAGAAACTTGTCTATGACATCCCTTTATGGAACAATCTATAAATTTAAGTTTTTAGCTATCAAGAATTCAAATCAAGCGGTGAATAATTTAAGTATTTTATTTTTCGTGGAAATTTTCACCCAATTTGATTGGGATTAGCAAAAACAGTTTTATAGGGTTTTAACTGAACTTAGGCATCATTATAAAAAATTGTCCACATGTAGTAAATCGATAATAATTGCTTACATACATAGCCTCAAAAGCGCCATTACCTTACAAACGTTTAAAGGAATGGTCCAAATTTCGAACTGTGTGGCACTTCACTAATAATACAATTTAAGTTTTACAAAGTTTACATGAGTTTAGATGCTTGGTAACACTTCTTTCGTTCTCTATGTTGAAATAATTGTCGAGGAGGAGAAATTTTGTAGATATTTATTCACCCTAAAAAAATTGTTTTGGAGATAGATATATTGATCCACCAGTATTAGAACTAAGTGGTTACATACCTTTGAGCACTCTAAAAACGGTGTATTAAAAAATATTTAAACGGTAATGACAAATATGCAAAATATCGATTACTAGCGACACCCCTCTTCGCACGGGTGAAATTTACTAATGAAGAAAAAGAGAAGTGCACTTAGCAAAAAAATAATAAGTATGTTTATTTTATAATATGTCTCTAACTCCAGTGGTTTCGGCTGTGCGTTGTCTGTCAGTCAGTTCATTGAGAAACCTAATCTTTTCTTGAATTTTTGTGAATGAAACAAAGTAATAGTAGTACGATCTAGAGCTCTCAGAAACCCGACCCGCGGGTACCCGGTTCCTATTTGGGTATCCGGTTCCAAGGGCGAATCGGTTCCATTATTAGAGTCGGTTCCAACGCCAGAATCGATTCCGTTACAGGAATCGGTTCCTCTTGAAATCGTGCAGTAATATCCATATAAATTCTTGACATTTAATTCTATTAGCTGAGTTTCTAATACTTTGACAATTTAAATTTCACGCGTACTTAATATAAGTTACTTTGTATGAAAGTTCAGCTGATGAAATACTTATTACTTTTTGTTTAGTCACGGCCATACAGGAGTTATGTGTTCTCACTAGAGCTCTCAGAAACCCGACCCGCGGGTATCCGGTTCCAAGGGAGAATCGGTTCCATTATAAGAATCGGTTCCAACGCCAGAATCGATTCCGTCAGAGGAATCGATTCCTCTTGAAATCGTGCAGTACAGATTGAGTTTTAAGGTCAACAGAGAAAATGTTGCATTTCACTAAGGAAATGTCTAGTTTCTTTGGAAATTACAGATTTTTTTGTAGTGAAATTACAAAATACGGCTTAAGATTTATTAATAAAAATTTAAAATTCCTTATACTCCCTACTATTAGTGAAAATTTTTGCTTTACAATTTCACTCATTCTTATTTACCAGTTCATTCGACGGAATCGATTCCCGGTGGCGGATTCGATTCTCACAGTGGAACCGGTTCCATTGATGGAGTCGATTCCTATTTGGAACCGGGTACTCGCCTGGAACCGGGTATCCGATTGGAACCGAATTTTTGGTAGGAATCGGGTATCCCGGGTTTTCGGGTTATCCGATTCCAACAGAGCTCTATTACAATCATAAATTTATTGAAAATGAAACAAATTGGAATTCATTGGTTTGACAATCATTTGTTGGTGTTTTTAATGCGTTCATCGCAACGCTTGGTGATGAACGATATTTTTTGTCTTTCCGTCCGGAGATAAAACGAATAGCGCCAATGGTTTATCGACTCTCGAGCACGCCACGTACAATTGCCCATGGGAAAACCACGTCAATTCGAGGTTTATTCCACAGACTTCCTCCGTCGCGTGCTGTCCGTAACCGACCTTGGGGTAAAACTTGATAGGAAACTTGACTTTACTCTGCATATTAACTGTATGATGTCTAGAGGCAATTTAATCTTGGGCTTTGTTGTTTTTGTTGGTCTAGAGTGTTCTGGGATATACCAACATTGATTAATTTGTACTGCTCCTTAGTTAGACCTATTCTAGAGCATGCATCTCAGGTGTGGTCACCCTACTACGCTGTTCATTCCAAGCGTATCGTATCGGTGCAGCGTAATTTTCTTAGATTTGCGCTAAGAGGGCTCCCATGGGATGATCCGCTTAGACTCTCGCCCAACACCGACCGCCACCGGTTGCTTGGTTTGCCCTTGCTTGAGAAAAGGTGCAAAGTCGTTGACTTGGTCTTTATTCACCAGCTCTTGAACTCTAATATAGACTCGGGTTCGCTTGTTAGCAAGGTTTCCTTCAGACAGTCCCAACATAACCTTCGAAGACTTACTTTATTGCATGTTGAACCGTCCAGATCAAATTATGTCATGCAGGATCCATTTAATCGTTTATGTAGGGCTGTTAATGAATGACCGAATTTCGATTTAACTCTTAGTAAGGTGTTGTTTAAGAACTATCTATTTTCTGTGCTAACGTGACTCTCTGTTTGCATGGTGTGTGTCTGGGTTTCCTTACTTGTTTTCTTCCTGTTTCTTAGGTTAGGTTAAGTTCGTGTGGCTGCCTTAAAGGGGTGCACTTAGACCTCAAAAGGCCCATTGTGATGCCACGGGAATCCAAGAATTCCCTCCACCTCCTCATTGGAACCATCCCGAGCTGCCTATGAAGCGCCAAAGATCTGCAACGTCAATCGCCGCCAGATCGCAGAGACTATCAAAGAAAAAGTTTCCCAAGAAGGACTTTGAGGGGATACCCAGTCACTTCGCGTGTAAGCCAATAAGGCAATGGCCTGTGATTACCCAAGTAGCTATTCTAAGGTCAGATCTGCCCCTCGAAAGCAGAAAATTGGAGCGCTTGAGATCCAGTTTAGGCCAGATCTGTCTGGACGTATGGCACGTAGTGCCGTTTGCCCATCTGTGGTTCGCTAAGTTGATTGCTCTCTTGCTAAGCAACATCTTACAGGTTGCCAGGGGCCAACCAAGAGTAGTCCTTTCCGATTGGATCTCCAGGGTGGTACCACGTCTCGTCCGGTACGCAGTTTTCTGGAATATCCCTGTGCCCCGGGACCCAGCACAGGTGAATTTGATACCGTTCAGCCAGCTCATTTAAATGTGAGAGACAGCTATTAATAGGACAGAATCAAGGGATAGCAAAGCAGCCTGACTATCTGTAAGAATACAGATGTCCTTTGGAGCTCGTTCTACCTCAGCTAATTCAAAGCTTCCTGAATAGCCATGACCTTCGCCTGAAACACACTACAGTAGTCTGGAAGACGGAAGGATAAGCTAATGTTCAGTGCCTCTGAGAAAACACCACCCCCACCCTACCCTGCAGCATAGAGCCGTCTGTATAAATTTGAATGGGCTCCCTACAGGGATTGGTGTCCCCATCCCAGTCAAGCCTGGTTGGAATGGTCAATAAGAAACGCTTGCCAAAGGAGTAGCTGGGAGTGGTGTAGTCAAGATGCCCCACTTGGAGCAAAAAGGAGTCCAGTATTGGATTACTGAGATGTGGCTGTAAGTCTAACGGCAGCATTAGCCGCCATCTGTTTACCCATCAGATCTAAAGGAATTAGATGAAGAAGTATCTTCAGAGCATCAGTAGGAGTGGTCCGTACCGCTCCGGTGATACAGATGCAGGCCGATCTCTGCACCTTCCTCAAAGCGTTTTGATGGAATAGGTAAATTTTTTCTTGGCTCCTATCAAGAAGTGTTCCTTTCATGTGTTAGAAGGGAAATTCTATGTTAAAAAATAAATTAAAATAGTTTTAGTTTTTTTTAAATAGTTTCTTTTAGATTGTGCGCAAATTTCTTCGAGTGTGGTGGAGACAAAGTTGAATGCAGTCTTGATCCAAACATGTTAAATACTTATTTTACTACTCTGCCCGCACTTCCATCATCTGGTATTGGACGACGGATTGCTGGTCATACCGAGGGTACCTCGGATAATCAGCGGGCCTACTTTAGTTTTAGGTGTGTTGATGTTGGTGAAGTTGTCGCAGCTATCGCAGCGGTCAAATCTGACGCTGTTGGACCAGACGGTATTCCCCCAAAATTTATTAAACTACTGTTGCCCTGGTTAATTCACCCCATTTTAGATATTTTTAACATCTGCCTTACCACTTCTCAGTTCCCCACTGCTTGGAAAATTGCTACTGTTGTGCCTATAGCGAAGACAAATCAGGCCAAGGTACCAAATGATTTCAGACCAGTTAGTCTACTTCCATTCCTAAGCAAAGCGTTCGAAAAATTATTATCCAAACAGGTCATTGATTATTTGGAGACATTTGGTCTGCTAAAGTCTTGCCAATCTGGTTTCCGTAAGGCTCATAGTTGTGAAACAGCTCTTCTGAGTGTTACCAGTGACGTTCGCTGTGCTTTGGATATGGATCATTTGTGTGTTCTTGCATTGCTCGACTTCTCCAAAGCATTTGATATGGTCAATCACTACAATTTGCTAGAGAAGCTGGCTAATAAATTTCAGTTCCACGACACTGCTGTGTCCTTAATAAATAGCTTTCTGTCAGATAGACTGCAGCGGGTTCGAGTGAAAGACAGCTTTTCTCGTCCTCTGTCCCTTGCGTGTGGCGTCCCACAGGGTTCTATCCTCGGTCCGTTGCTGTTCTGCATGTATATAAATGACCTCCCAGAGGTTCTTAAGGACTGCAGGGTGCAGCTGTATGCTGATGATGTACAGCTATATCTTAGTCGACCTATTGGGCTTATGGAGGACTGCATTGACAGGCTGAACTCGGACCTGAATAACATTGCGACATGGGCGGTTGATAACCGCTTGCTTCTAAATCCGCGTAAGTCTCACTGCATTGCATTCTATCGCCGGGATATTGACGTATCTCATATCCCTCCTGTCTTTCTGAATAACACAATGCTCCCATTTGATGGTAGGGTAAAAAGTCTTGGTGTTTTCCTCAACGCTAGAATGACATGCTGTGACCATATAACTGATGTGATGGGCAAGATTTATGGTGGGCTTCGACGGCTATGGTTGTCATCTGCTACTTTGTTGTCGAATACACGCTCGTTGCTTGTGAAATCGTTGCTACTGCCTTACTTTATCAATGGCAGCCTACTTTTCCCACGTCTTTGTTCTATCTGTTCAAGGAAAGTCAAGGTGGCTTTTAATGACTGTGTAAGATTCATATTTCGTTTGAGGAGATTTGATCATGTGTCGGGATATAGTAACCATCTGCTGGGTTGTTCGCTGGAGCAGTTTTTATTGCGTAGGCTTGTGACATCCCTTTACCAAATTATTACGTCAAAGAATCCTGGTTACTTACATGAAAAATTGATTTTTTTGAACTCCCCAAGGCGCTCTGACCTGCTGATACCTAGTTTTCGTTCTTCAGTCATGGAGGATTCTTACTTTGTTCGTGCAATCCGTGCTTGGAATCGTTTAACAGCCGATATGCAGCGTGTAGGCTCGGTGCGGAGTTTTAGGGATCTAGTAACGCAGTACTGTATTAATATAGATTAAGTTTGTTTGGAACTTTTTCCTTTTTCTCTCGTTAAGTGCGGTCTTGGCTTCTCTAGTGTGGTTTGTAGCTTTAAATCGTAACATTATTACTTTGAAATTGAGTTATTCTTCTATTTTTCTTTTGTATTAAAAATATTACATTTAGGTATATATAGTATTTATTAAACTTGATATAGTTTTAAGGATTTTTCATTAAGTAATTCTTTTGTTAAATTGCTCATTAACATATTGTTTGTTCTCCAAAAACTTTTATAAGTACTATTTAAAAGAATGTATTTTCTTATTGTACTTAATCCACTAATAAAGTTGAATTGAATTGAAATTGAAATGTGTTTACCTGAAATTCAAAATTTCGACGAATTTTAAATGAGAAAAAAAAATTAAAAAAATCAAATACAACACAAATAGCGGCTGTTTAAAAAAATGTTATTGACTTTTCGCGTAGAAGATATAATATTTTTTAACTATAGAAGTCTTTGGTGGAGTAGATGATGAGCCGTCATGTGAATCAAAGATTCGCATTAGCAACACCGACCTGTGGTTGTTTTCAACAGATTAATTCGAGAAAGCCATTTTGAGTTGCAGAATTATGTCGGTGGTTCAAAATCGCTTACGTCAAATCGGGAGAATTTCTTTTACCGGACCCACACTTATAAATATCGACAGATATCAAATTATAATTTCAAAAGGTATAATTTTGAGACATAAAGGAAATGCTTAAGGGTAGGTAAGTAGGCATAACGCCTTCATAATAAGAATGGCCAACGTGACTACTTTGCAATAAAAAACCGTTTTCATATGAATTATTTTTTCAGTAAACTATAAACATAAAATTAAACACGAAATTGAAATCCAATTTTTAAGACAGTGTTCTTAAGAGGTTTCTACCGAGCAAAATTTTAATTATAATTTGAATATAGCTTACTTCTAAGATCGACTCTTATAGTCAACGACCCTTATATGCTATTTACCTTAACATTACTATCTAAATTAAGATGCAATTAAGTATGATTTCTTGGTCCTTCGACCCGGAACAAAAATTGACAACATTTGGCATGTCCCAATTTAAAGTTACTCGAGATAAGCAATTAGAAACTTTATTCAATTAAAAAATTTAAAAAAAATCGCACATGGCGTAGTCAATTCAGTCTTGGTGTTATATTCAATTATATTAAACTCCCCCCCCCCCCCCACCCCCTACCGCTAACGAAGTGAAAAAGGAATCTTTGAGAGAAATACAAGTAAATTTTTATCTCTATCCGTTCACAATTGAAAATGGGAAAAAAGGGAAAATTCAGTGAATTCAAAACGCACACGAAGTGAAAAAGAAATGAAAAGCTCACCCAGTCACACTTTACGAAAGCACAATGAAATGCCACCCGACACCCTGCGAGTTCTTGAAAGTCCAACCATTCTTTGACTTCAGTACATCCACACCCTTTTGAATAGGGAGCAGGTTAGGTTTTATGTACAGTACCATCTCGGGTATCCCCACACGGTTCGAGGGTAGAAATATGATTCAGGGACTTAAAACATAAAAAATGGGGGCCCGGATTTATGCCTCTGCCCATATTTCCCTATGAATTCTGTAAAACGGTTTTTTATTGGGCAATTCCGGGCGCATGTGTCCGCATAAAACAGGGACGCATGTCGCTCTACGCCGGCTGTTAGAAGAAAAAGTGTTTTTTACTTGCTTTCCTTACTGCTACGGTCTTCGGCACCTGGGCCCCCGGAGCCCCCTTTTGAATTTCCCTTATTTTTAGATTTATGAAAAACAATTTTTCACAAAGTACACACAAATGCCTGAGAACGTGCACGGGTGAGCTACAACGACGATACCCACGGTCCAGGAAAATTTTAATGCTGCTCCGTTGGCCCTCTACATATTATGTAAGGGTGGCGGAAGTGTGGGAGAGTTAAATCTTGTATGGTGTGGGGCTATTGTTGAATGAATGCTCGAAGAAAATTATTTTTTAAATATTTATGGAGCGTTCTCGTTATTGAAATTAAACTGAAAATATTTATGAAGCGAATTGATTGGTTCACGACGGAACCTAAGCAAGAAACAATTTTTCGTGGAATAGAAAATTTGTTTGCTTCTATAAATTTGCCTGGGTTGTTATGGAATTACTTTTAAACGCTTCCAAATTGAACAGCCGCTTTCAATTATTTCGAAATTTATATAAATGTCAGAAATATTTATAAATTGTTTCATTATTGATGGCTATAAATGGGAGAAATTTAAGTACAAGTTAGACGTTTTGGCATGATAGAAAATTGCCCTTTTAGGAGCTCTGATGTTGCAACTACGAGGAGAGGTGTCTAAAAAGTTTACAGCCTAATAACTTCTGCCTTTTCGTACAATGTTTTTTGACAGACATTGCATTTATATCAATTTTATAACGTCCTTCTGCATAGACCAACTAATCGAGGTTTTAAAAATAAAGTTTTTAGGCGCTGCTCTTTACTTTTGTCCATTTTTTGTTAAGGTATCTCTATAGTTCCCGTAAACCCTTGTGGAGCATGGGGCGGAAGAAGAACGTCACCCGATTCGAGACTATAGATTGCAAGTGGACCTACAATTTAAAGTGGATCCCGAATCACTGACATTTTCTCTGCAACTCCCCTGGCCATTTTATCGTGATCTGTTGCTAGCAGAAAATAATCATGAGTCGCCGCGAGCGAGATTCAAAACTGGGACCTCCGGATTGGTAGGGCGACACGTTATCACTTATATATTATGACTTAAGGTATAGGTGG
Organism: Leptarthrus brevirostris; assembly: GCA_964036015.1. Classification (NCBI taxonomy): domain Eukaryota; kingdom Metazoa; phylum Arthropoda; class Insecta; order Diptera; family Asilidae; genus Leptarthrus; species Leptarthrus brevirostris. Next base: position 18,987,237 of record OZ038375.1, on the reverse strand, counting down.
TAGATATAATTTGAATCGCAATTCTACAATTTTTAGAAATGCGATTAGGTATGACTGAGCCGGCGCATTATCGTGATGCAAGATTTTTGTTTTTTTTTTTTTGTTAGCGGGAGAGGTGAAAATCTTCCAAATGACACCGGACAGCCCTCCTTTGTCGCCACTAACCTCGGTTTCCTGGGTCACTGCTAGAATCCTAACCTATCTGCAGGAATCCATGTTTTCCCACCGTGTCCAGTGTTCCTTCTTGGTCTATGCGTTAATTACAACCTTCATCCCTTCTCTGCTTACGGCATTGACGGGTTACAGGCCATAAAGCTTTAGTCCAGAGCCAGGACAAAAAACGTCCTCCGGATTAACCGCACTAACAGTAGTCATTTACATTCTGTCAGAAGTTTTTGAAACCGCAAAACAGAAATTCGTCGGTGGAATAAGTGATAACGCGTTGGCCTACCAATCTGGAGGTCCCAAATTCGAATCCCACTGTCGGCGACCCGTGGTTGTTTTCTGCTGACAACATATTACCATGGGGGTTGCAGATAAAATGTCAGTGGTTCGGAATCCACTTTAAATTTTAATTAAACGTTCAAACGATTTTCTGATGACATTTCTACCTGAACACCGGCATCGCGGTCTCCATATCTATTACGATTTCATTGTTGTTGCCTTTCTCTCTTCTATCTTCGCTGGTCAGGTTCGAAACTGAACACTTATGATGGAAGACCAACGTGTTATTACTTATTTCACCGACGAGACTGCTTGATATTTTCCAACTTCTGCTGAACAAGGCACTCTGCTCTCTTAGTCAAACTTTATGGTTTTGGTTTCTTATCTAAATTGAAAGCTTACTTTTAGACTGATCGATTTGTTTTATATTGGACTATGCTCTCATCATTCTTTACAATATCAATGTTGAACTCAAAGCTCAGTATTCTCTCCTATATTATTTTAATATTTTCAACCATAATTTTGCAGACGACAGAAGTCTTCATTCGAATAAGTTACTAAGTCTAAAGGTAATGCCACCGACAATAATCGGGTTTATATGATTTTGCCACCTGATGACGACATCACAAAAATACTCACTTAGGGCAGTCCAAAGGACCTGAAACTGTCTAATCTCTCTCGAATGTACTCCAAATCCTTTTTTACCTCTTTTCGTTAGAACGCTTTTTAAACTTGTCCAATCTGCACTGATTGGTCAGTAGTCTCTGCATGCATCATATTATTGCTTTGGACAAGCACGTTTTAAAATGCCCGGGCAGATATGACTTCTTATGGCATTCCGTAGGATTCTATAGTATCTCTATTTTGGTTTTATTTGTAATACTATGACAACCGAAGAATCTGGTCATATTTTTAGAAAGATTTTCCTACAATATGTACAAGAACTCGATGTTTTCTCTTTTTATTAATCTATGGAATTTACCCGTTTCTTGCGGGACGAAAACCAAGCACTGAAGCGCAGCTCGGATCGGACTGCCTGAAAGTATAAAAACCTGACTAAGTCAAAGGATTATCGATGTTGAACTTTGCAAATTTGAATTCCGCGTTGCCTTTGACGTATTTGTTCCAGGAAAAATTACGGATCCACTCACCGTAATCATTTTTGCAAGTAATACATTATGCTAAAATTTAAGCAGTCGCACAATAGAATTTACGTTTCTTCCAGTAATTCTAAATGTGTTCATTGGCAATTTTTACGGAACAGCACAGTAAATTTTACTGTGTAAAAATTTGACCATTTAGTACAGAAATTTTCTCGGAATAACTGGCAGATTTTACGATTCTCTAATGTAACTTTGGCAGTACTCTTCGCTGATAGGCTAGATTTGGTTAGTGAGATGCTGTTGAGCTGTACCTTTAGCTCGCTTCACTTAGACCACTAGTTGGTGCATTATGCTCCATAGTATTCATTACCTTCTTATTTAACCTGCTGTCATAGTCATCTTGTTGCTTTAAGGAATCTCAGCACTCTCTGCACCTTCGAGAAGAAGTAACTACCCAATAGCCTACCTCTTCTTGTAGTGACATGGCGAACAGATTTGATTTTCACTGAACATCTCCGACAGATGTCGTTTACTTCTAGATGCAACCTTAGGTTATTGGTGTCGGTTCTGCTACCACTAAGGAATCCCCTAGTTCTCCTTTTACTGTACTTAGGCTACAATTGTCTGGTAATATAACATGTGAACCGCTTAGTCCACCGATGATTAGCTATCCCTGTGTGCGTCGTTGGTATTATCTGCCTTAAGGATACTGATCGAAATTTTGACTTAACTTTCCAGATTGATCAATTTCAGCTCCCTCGACCTTTATATCATCCACTCTCATTGCCGGAGATATTCCAATGTCCAGGCATCCATCATGGCGTTACCTTGTTACATATGTAAATCTTGCCTAGGCTGTTATTGCATAATTACATTAACTTTGATTGTACCATCACAGTTTCCAGCTCTTTAAAGGGTGCCTGATTGGCAGTACATAGTATATGATTAGATAATAGCATAGCCGCTTGACGAGTCGGTGTTATTTCTACCAGAAGGACACTGTATTTGTCTGGTAGTCCGCAAGATTTGAGACAGTGCCTTACGCTTCTGACGCCGTACTTGTTTTAGGTCCGGCCGTATATATGGAGATCTCTGATGCTTCCACCACTTAATTCCTGTCTTATTCTACAGTATTTCACACAGTCCTGCTCATCGATGTCGTTCGAATATTAACACTGCTATGAATTCTTTTAATAATTTATTGTCCACCTTATTGATTAATAATTTAATTTTTAACCGATTTCCCAAAAACAAAGAGGTTCTAAGTTGGACGTGTATTTTTTTTATTTTTATTTTAATTTTATTTTTTATGTCTGACCGGGCATATCTTCGTCACGCGTCGACCGCTTTTGATGGCTCTTTTGCTGTTGTATAGAGTGTGATAAGAGAATAATTTGGTCCTATAGTAATGGTAGGGGTGGGGGGGGGGGGGTAGTAACTTCGTAACGCGTGGACCGATTTCGATGATTCCTTTTCTGTTCGGTAGAGTATGTTCTGTGATTGATACCATGAGAAAAAAAGTTTCGTGGGATGGTGGTGGTGGTTGCGGTGGGGGGGGGGGGGGGGTTAAACCTAACTTTTTAACTCATGTGTCCGATTTGGATGGTTCTTTCTTCGTTGTATAAAGTAGAAGACACTAAAAAGTCAAAAATGAAATAGTTTTTAAAAAAAAGTTGAACCGACTTCACAAAAAGCGCTCAAAAGCATAAAATAATTTTTAATTTTATATCTATTGCGGCATTTTGAAGTCGGTGCAAATTAAACAAATAAAACAACTACAGTACCACAATTGAAAATAATACATAATACTACCTGAACGTTTCAGCTCACGGAATCGTAAGAAATGACGATTAAATACTTTTGTTGTAGTTGTTTTATTTGCTTAATTTGCACCGACTTCAAAATCTCGTAATAGATGTAAAATTAAAATTATTTTATGCTTTTTAGCGCTTTTTGTGAAGTCTGTTCAACTTTTTTTTTTAAAAACTATTTTTCTAATTTTTAAAGTTTAGGACTCGCGAATTAGTTAACCAAGCTTGTTTCGAGGCCTCCTCGAAAAACCTACTCTCTAGTCGTGGTGGAGGAAATGATAACTTGTCGGCATTCCATCTTGGGGGTCCCAGGTTCGAACCCCAGCGGCTGCTCAGCCTGATGATGACTTAAGAGATCGAAACGCGTTGCTCATCTAAAGCCGAAAAAATTAAAAAAAATTTGTAGAAAAAGCAAGTTGTTTTTCATCACTTAAAATATTAACTTATTTTATAAAAATACTAATATTTGCCCGCTTATATTCGCTTGCATTGATAGTTTTCATCAGCCTTGCTTAGCTCTCTTAATGTATTCATGAACTCAACTGAATCTTGTTCCATACTTGAAACAATTCTCGCAAGGCCAATACTCTCGCTAATTTAGTAAAGAACTGTCCGTGCCCGTATAAATCTTCTAATGGCTTTTCCTCTAAATGAAAAAGTTTTCTGTAAAATAATCCATGCAGCATTATGCTTCAAGTCAACACACTTTCTCACGGTGCAAGTAAAATAAATGTTGTCTTTACTAAACTTGTCGCGTTTGAATTTTCATACGCGACACGAGCAGCTCTCCTCATTTGTGCTTATCTCGTGTGAACATTGCCTAGCCAGTGGCCAGTAGTGATAGACTCCTTTCCAAAGCGCGACTACGATGATGTGACATAACGCAAGGAGGCAGATAAATATTGAAAGAAAAATAACAAGCGCGACTCAAGCACGTATTTAAGACAAGTTTTAAAATTAATTTTTCTTCTTTTTCGCGATATTTTCATGTAATTTCCATTTGTTGCAATAGAAATAGCAAAAAACCCGCTGAATTACATAGATATATGCTGCAGTTTTTTCCTTCAAGGTATTGAGATTTAAGCGCGAATGTACTTAATGGAAACGGTTCGATCTGTCCGTGTTTGCGTGGAAATGATCTACGCAGGTTTAATTTATGCACTTTTAAGGACATATCTCGATCTATAAATCGCTTACATATGCTAAGCGAATAGTTCTAATGAAACTCGAGGAGAAATACCACGATAAGCTCCATCCATGTTTTTTTTGCATATCGAGAATTGTTGCTAAACAGGTCATGGATGGTTGCGACAAGATCATGCCACGATCATTTTTTGTTGCTGTGTGTACTCAACACTTCTTCCATTTGTTGCGCGATACGCATAAAGGGAAAACGACGCAGAGTTCGGTAGCCTCATTATTTGATTTTATTCAATTAAGCGATGCGCATTTCGTTGATCAAATTATTGGGAATAGAGTTCAATCAGTAAGGGCTTGAAAGATCATCGGATCAATTGAATAATCGAAGTGAAACGCTTACAAAAAGGGCAAATTTCAACGAGTTCGCATCTTAATTGGATGATCATCTGCCGGTATAAAAAACACATCTTGCAGCCAGCAAACCAATGATAATAAATTCTAATTAATTAATTATCATTCGCAGTTGTTTCGCTGTTTGATGAATTAAGGATTCTCGATTCGATGGGAATACAAGGCGTGATAAAAACGTTAGACTGCTCGATGTAGTTTTCTTTGTTTTCCTTTCTGTTCTGTATTCTTTGATTGTTTTTTATTTTTGTATTTTTGGTTTCTTTTAAATTGATTAACTTTATGTCGTTGAAACAATATTAAGGTAAGGATAATCATACGAAAGTTTTAAAGATCTGGTTTTCACAATGATATTCCATCCCATTCCAACTAAATATTTACTTTGTCTTCTAAAACTGTCCGTCTATTGTCGTAGAGCCCAAGTACCAAACTAAGTCAAGTACAGTCTTTAAAGCCCGCCATGCTGGGACATGTACATAGATTTAAAGTTGTTAGTATTTCTATAAGTAAGAGGCCGTTCAAATATTACGTAACGCAGTAAGGAGGGGGGGGGGGTCTCGTGAAACGTTACTGTGAGTGGTTGTGGGGTAGGGGGGGGGGGGGGGTCATTAAGTTTTTTTTTAAATTAAAAGTCTTAACTCTTAATTCGTGAATCACGGCTCAGTTTATATTGTATATATATATACGACACATATATACTAGGCGTGTAACAAGGGGGGGGGGGGGGGGTCAGAAATCTTTAAAAACTACGTTACGTAATACCTAAACGGCCCTAAGCTATTCCAAAGTCTGATATCGTGAATGTAAAATAACCTAGATGACTGCAGATATCTGACGGGCTGAGAGTAAAACTGACCTATTTATAAGGTGCGGGCAAAAGTGGCTTAGAAAATGTTCCGCGCAAAAACGAATCGCGTGATGCAAAAACGAATCGTAGAAAATTTCCGGGCAAAAACGACTTAAATGCATTAACTTTGCATTACTTTTTGTAGTTAAATCGTTTTTGCCCGGAAATTTTCTACGATTCGGGTTTGCCCAGAGTCTCACGCGATTCGTTTTTGCGCGGAACATTTTCTAAGCCACTTTTGCCCGAACCTTATAAATATGTCACTTTTACTCTCAGCCCGTCATCTGTGATTAAGTGAACGAAGTTAAAGAGTTCTGGTAAGCTAAGATATTCTAATTTCTCTTTAAGATAACCTGCGGTGTGCAGGTTTAAAATTTTGTAAACCATCAACATCTAACATCTAACATCTATGCATCAAAACTTTACTTACTTATAAAGAAACGTGGTCATACCTGCGTTGATTTGTATATGTATCGCACACAGTTGTTGAAAGCAACATTAATTTTACGTCTACAGTCACTGTCCAATGCACAATATATAACGTCACCATATAAGATAACTGGTAAAATAAACATTAGGGATGGGGGATCGAACTGAGAAAATCGATTCAGTACGGATCGATCTGTAATTTTTTTCCGATTTCGTAGATCGATTAATCGCCTTAAAAGCATCGATATCCATAGATCGAATAGATCGATTCAGTTTATTTTGATATTTCAATTTATTTCAGAATTTTGAAATTGCAAGTAATTAAACCTGTTTCTACATATAAAAATATAGTGTAATTATTAAACCAATTTATTCAATAATAGAAAACAGCCTTTGTAGCTTAAAAATCTTGGGTATTTCAGAAATGTTGTTTCATTAAAGTAACACAAATAAAAATGTACATCCGAAAAGTAAAAGAGAAGCACAACTTTTGTGCCGCGTATTTACATTTACTAATATCACATATCCCAGAAGCCTTCCAGGAATATTTTAAAAATACGTCCCCAAGGCATTTCTATGTCTGATTTCAGAAGCGATTTCAGGACATTTTATAAGAACGAAGAGCATTCTCGTAAGTTTTTTGGGAAGGTTTCTGGTCTTAGCCCTAAAAATTTTTATCTTGAGGACGTTTTTTGAAAATATTCACCGCAAGTTCAAGTTGACAGTTCACCTTTATCTTCCTCCCTGTCTTCACCTTGAGAGAAACATGACTACCTCTCAGTTGAAAATTTCAAAATGGACGCAGTTATGGTTTACTATTCAAGTGCTAATTGTGATCGAAAACACTTACACACTTTTCATATAAAAAGGTTTTAATAAAAGACTATGTAAGATTTTAAAGCACGCAAAATAAATTCTTCGTCTTTTTAAGTTATTGTGGAAAGATTTTTTACACAATTCACCATTGCTTAAATGTCTAAATCCATATTATTTTAAAAGTGTAAAATCTGCCAAATTTGAGACTTTAGATCAAAAAAACTATTGATAAGTGTCAAATCTTTGATAGAGTAAAAATGGGCAGAACTCAAAAAGATATATATGCTTCTTTCAGGAGATTAAGATCTACGTCGCATCTACGTGTATTCCACATGAGTTTCTTACTAGGATTATACGTGTCTATTCCACTAGTAATATTCTACTTTGTTGATGTGGTAAATCCGCGTAAACGGAGTTGGATCAATTCGTTGAGCGGTACGACCACCATCCAGTCGCAGGTTCGAGACCAGATCTCCCCGTGAGCTTTTATTAAGAAATTAAAATAATCAACTACGTCTCTGGGCTGTTCTCTAGCTCGAAGGAATGCAAAAACCAGACCCTCACTTCCCTTACCTTAATTCCCTTCCGGCTTTAACCACGTCAGATAAAAAAAACTAATATGCATAACATCTAGCATGTCGGTATACAAAATTCAACTAACTTTCAAAGCAATTACAAGTATTCAAAAACCAATTTGTATAAAAACTTAAAATCGCATATTCGAATATCACATATTTTACATTTTTCTTTAAATAACTTATTTCTTTCTCATTGCGGAATCACCAAACCAGAAATAAAACATAATAAGCCACCGATGACAAAATCATGCAGTAGTCACTAAACTACACAGTTAACACTAAAATATTATAGCGATCTCAAGTACATTCACCTAACAATTACGATTCTTTTAACATTTTTTTTACATTTGTCGGATTATTACACAAATGAAAAATAAAATGCAAAAATATCACGACTAAGCTTGTTTTTTTGGTACGTCGGAAATCGGAAACAAATAAATCGATTCGAGCTGAATCGGTCCCACGTAAAATCGATTCAAAAATCGGCAGATCGGATGCTTAAAGATCGATCTCCTGAGATCGAATCGAAGATCGCCCATCCCTAATAAACATTTTTACAAAATAAAGGTATACGAGTCTGCAGTGGAGTAAATTTAGAACATTTCCACAGTTTCCTCAATGCTCCGTAAGTTCTTCTCAATATGAAGTTAATATTATCAGACCACGTTAGTGTGTCAGTAAAAATAACACCAAGATTTTTTTACCGTGTTAGCATAGGCAATAACTTCATTATTAGTGAATATAGGAACCATAGTCTGAGCAGCTAAGGGCTTATTATACACCACTATTGCCATATATTTACTAAAAAAAATCTAAGGAAAAACGAAAAAGAAAAAAAAAGATGAAAAATAAATAAATGCAAAAAAATAACACCAAAATAAGATTAAAAAAAAGCCTCAATACGATCGATACGATACGATACGATACGATCGATATGAACTAGATAGAAAGGAGACCGGTGAAGCGTATTCCATGATTGGTCGGAAAAAAGCGCAATAAAGCAGCTTATTATGTATGGGTCATCAAACTCCTTTGACCATCTTTTGACGAAGCGCAGGGACTCATTGGCCTTACTGATAATAGTATCAAAATGATCCTCAAAAGAAACTTTAGAATTGATGACAACACCCAAACATCTGGTTTTGCCAGGTCTGTTCATTGGGCTACCACCAATAGTGAAATTGTAAAGCAAGGGATTTCTTTTACGAGAGGATGACATATCAGTGCACTTGTCGGTGTTCAAAGGAAGAAAATTAATAGAGCACCATTTGCGGAAAGTCTCTAAGTCAGAGTTTAATAGACCACGGTCATTATCATTTGACACAACACGTAATATCTTGGCATCGTCAGCATAACAGAGGATTTTCGAATGAGATAGAACCAAAGACTAAATGACTGCCCTGAGGCACCCTAAAAGAGTTATTGATTTCGTCAGAAAGTGCACCACGAAATAAAACCCGTTGTGTGCGATCAGAGAAATAAGAACATAACCACTGGATGAAGACTGGATGAAAGCCCAGAACTGAAAGCTTGTAAAGAAGAATCTTGCTTTCCAGCTTCAATTTCAGGTATAAAGAAGTTGGAGAACTCCAACAGGTTGGTAGTGGTGGACTTACCCTTCATGAAACCATGCTGGAAAGGGCACGGTTTGGAATGGAAGTAAAGTATGTCACAAACCACAGCCTCACATATTTTGCCAATACAACATAAACTGTCAATCGGTCGATAATTAGAGATGTCACGTTTGTTGCAGTTTTTATGAAGAGGGGTAATCAAAGACAATTTCCAAGATTTAGGTAACATACCAGTGCAAATAGACAAATTAAAAAAGACAGAGAAAAGGAGCCAGGGACATATTACAATTTTCCAAGAAATACGCAGGAATGCCATCAGGACCACATGAGAAACTATTAGCAAAATTCGTTATATATTTCAAGACGGTAGCCTTGTCGAATACTAAGTCTTTGGAATGAAGAAAGGCCTCGTCGAATACTAAGTCTTTGGAATGAAGAAAGGCCGGCGGAAGCCTCGTCAAATGCGTAAAATCCTTAAAGCTAGTATCACAGTTGAAATCCAAAAACGCAGTCTTAAAGAAATCAACAAAGAAGTTGGCAATTGTAAGTGAATCACTGCTATCACGGTCATCCATTACAGTTGCGCCTAGAGTTCACAAATTTCTAAAATTGATTAGGCTCAGCGCGTAGGTTTTGCCTAGTTCTATCTAAAAAGCCAATATAAGAAGCCTCAAGGGAAGACCGAAACTTATCGCACAGAGTGGAGTAAACCAAGTTGTCAGAAACATTTCTTGAGGAGCAAAACCTCTTCCAAGCCTTTGAAATTTTTTAAGATCTTGTTGGGCAGCGCTCTTTTTTCATTCATATTGCACGATTATGGAATTCTATTCCTAGTCATGTCAGGGGGCCTCGTAGGTCGGAGCCGTTTAAAGAGGCACTCAGGCGGCAATTTACTGCGACAAATTTATGATTCAGGGATGAACACAGTCTTCTGTCAGCTCAGTTTATATCTGTTTTTTTTTTGCACATTTCTTTATTAATGTTTAATTTTAATTCACTATGATTTCTGATGTTTTTTCAAGTAAATTTTTCAATAAGTTTTAAAGTATACCTTTGTAAAAGATTTCAATCTTTGTATACGGGCCAAATAAATTACTATTACTATTACTATCATCACTTCCACTATTTACATCAGCTAGATTAGAAGTTTCTACGAAGTAGTAGGTCTTATTAGGCTTAGGAAAATTTAAACCAGCAACGATGGCATCATGATCACTTGAAACAGGGAAAATGAACTGATCGTGGTTTTCAATAGCTTCCGGAGTTGATGTTTTAAGCAAATCTATCAATGAAGATCCGTTCTTATGATATCTCGTTGGAAAGTTATTTATAACTTTAAGGCTTAGATTACCCAGGCTACTAGGAAACTCTTGCTTAATGTAACAGTCATTAAGCCAATTAATATTGAAGTCAGCAAGCAAGATAATACGGGAGTACTTGCAGCTCAGGCCTCAGAGGGCTGAATTCGTCAAAAAAATTATGCATGTCGTTCCACCGAGTCAGCCTATAAACACGACAAATATCTTCTGGGAATTGTACGAGATTTCCAGGAAAAGATAGATGTTCAACACTCTGGATGTCCTAAATAGAATATAACCATTTAACCTGAATTCATAAGTGTTATGATAACATTGACTTCATGCTTCAGTTAGACACAATATATCGATGCTAGAATGCTCAAAAATAAGCTTAAATTCATTTGTATTGATGAATTTTAACATATTTTTGAGCATTTTGACCATTCTTCATGGATGTCCGTGGTGGAAAGTGCAAGTACCACGCTGATGATGACCAGCTTGCACTTTCGGTCGAAACATTCTTCATTTTTCTTTGAGCACTCATATTTTTGAGTGATTACCATCCCAAAGAAATTATTGTTTTGCGGAAGTAAAACAAGTACTTTTACTTTTTCATTTTTGAAACCAATCACCAAGCAATAAAAAGTACTGAATTAAAATGTTTTAACCCTTTTTAACCCTAGAGCCCTACACATGGGTCATTCGTGTCCATACCAAAAATTTTAAGTGTAAATACTACTAGGCTCTAACAGCTGGGGGACTCGGACCCTACCCTAAAAAATAGTTTTGGGTAGGGGGATCTTAAGTTAAAAGACAGTCCAGATTCTTTCAGTTTGTCGACGACCAGCGAGACTACCATTTCGAGAGCGGATACAAACGACCCATCTGTCGGTAGGTCAAAATCTTTGTCGCGATTACTTTTAATTATTTAAAAATTAATAGCGTATTAGAGACAACTTTATACATTATACTTGACCAGGAAAACAACAAAAATAATAAAAAGAAATATCATTTTTTCGGCTTATGAATTTTTGAAATATTTTCCCACCAATAAACCAGTCTTGAAATTTCTCATTTTTCGACCTTTTTTTCACTCCTGTTGGTTCTCATTTTTTTTCACAAAGTGTGTCATATTTACTAAAAGCTACTACCTTGATTTAAAAAAAAATAAAAATACAAAAGAAGATATGAATTTTTAAACATTCGAGCATAAATTTCCATATGCCTCTGATTTTTGATAAAATGTTTAAAAAAAAAACATTTTCAGGTATAACAATCATTTTATCATAAAGGTAAGAGTCTAAGCAAGGCTCACAAATTTTTCCAGAATTTTCCATATACAATAACATAGTCAAATAAGCGACGGACGCGAACGACCCATGCGTGGGGTTTACACGAGCCGAAAACAAGGGTGGGGTTCTAGGGTTAATACTTGTACCCGTGGAACAAAACCTAAGAGAAATAAAGAGAAAAAAGTCATAACATTTAATTCCATTATGTATTAAAAAAAAAAACAATTCACTTGAGTGCACAAATAATTAAGCATAATAAAAATCTATACTGCTTACTCCGCACATGATAATTGCTTAATATCACTAATTTTAGTTTTATCACCACCAGGTGTAATCACAACATAAACAATACCATTGTATGTACTGACTCAAGGAAGCAATCTTCTTAGCGCGTTTACAATTCAGAGCTTTTCCAAAAATTTTATAATTAGTACGTCAGACTTTCATGAATATATTTTTTATTTTTATATCAAAAAATCTTGGCTTAATACCGCAAAACATCATAACACTAGGAGGTGCCACATTTTTCTCTCGATTTTAATCGGTAACTATCTGGATCTGCTTGTGGAGTAAATTGCACTGCATGCATCAGCAAATTTGCGATTTCTTTGATGTTTTCTCTGATGAACTGTGCGACCGCGTGTTAACTTTTGAAATTATCACAATTAATGAAAAGTGAATACAAAAGAAAAAACTTCAGAGGCAATAAAACAATGACGTTTTATACCAAAGCAACCACAGTTAATTAATTAACGGTGATAAACACGATAGAAAATATCAACTTTTACGGAGCAAGAAATATGAGATACATATAACTCAGTCGCCATACAATACTCGACGAGTCGCAGAAGTCAACACAAGCCTCGATTAAGACCATTTGCACATAAATAAATATCGCAGTGTACAAAAACTTATATAATATAGGTGGTATGCAAGATGAACAAGAGTAGACCTAATACAGACCCCTGTGGCGCACCAAGTTGTACGCAGGAAATGTCAGGAAGACTATTATTGACTCTTATCAGTTAGAAAACTTCAGATTCTAATAGAAATAGGAGCTGATTAGTACAGTCAAAGGCCTAAGAAAGGGTTAAGAAAAAAAGGGTAACCCCCGTTGTAAGCTTAAGAAGTGTATACGATAAATGTGCTTGGATGAAAAGCCTGATTGCCATTTCGAAAGGACTTCCGAACGAATAGAAAGTCGATAGTGGGTGGGAAGAGGTTTGTTGGTTTGTTAATGTGGGGGGGGGGGGGATGAGACTGAATGAATAAACCTGCGAATCGCTTTTCCATAAATTTGCAATAGTCCAACACATCGCAAATAAATTATATTAAAAAAAAGTCCAGTCGGGCTCACGCAATCAAGGCTTCATATTCCAATAATATTTAAACAAACTCCTGTTAGTAAGAGAGAGGTTAATAAGTTGACACAAAAAATGTTACTTGGACTCAGGTATTCGCTGCATTTATTGTTCTTGAGCTTTAGCATTAAGCAACATTTGAAATTATAACCTCACTACATGTGTGGTCTATGTGGGTCTTCCGCACCAAGTCACCCCCATCCCTCCACATGAAGACCTTAATATTTACTCTTAATGATTTTCGTAAAAGAATATTCAAAATATTGAATGTATAAATGTTTCATCAATAGCGACATTTGAAATTCTCGCTACTTCAGTGTTATGTTTCCAAATTTCTTTTTGGTGATCTTTTTTTTCATATAAATTGTTTCATAAATGAAAGGAAGGGGGTTGTGACATGAAGTCAGATGGATGGACGGACATACCGAAACTGTAATGATTCCCCTAGATGCAATGAAACCCGAAAACCAAAATATCACCGTTTATCGCGCTTGACACACACAATGTTGTAATACGAAGTTTTCATGTATAAATCTAAAACCCACGCCACTGCTTCTTATACATATGATACAGAGGCCTGACTAGACTAGGGGTTGAACTTCTTGATTAGGAAAAATTTGACTGAAATACTAAAAAAATTACCTACAATGTATATTTAATTAGATAACCCCCCCCCCCTCCTATTCTACCAAAGGAGCAAATCCTGCGCACGGGCCTGAACCCAGGGCAGCTCAATAGAGATGCCCAGTATTTTAAATGATTGATAGTTGTTGGTTTCATAGCTTTAGAATTCGTCTGGTTGTTGGTTTGAAAGCTGGTCTTCTTATCAGATGATCCAAGGCCCAGAATAAACTGTGAAGGTTTCAGTTGATAGCGTGGAAACTTGGGAATTCGAATAAATTCTTTCAGGTTCTATTATATGGTGCTATCAAGTGCGTAACTGTGGCCTACTCCGTAAATATTGAACATTTAATTTCTTTAGTTATTCTATAGTTATTAGTCGCCGTGTAGTATGTTGTTCGTATCCAGACCTTGGGTATACTCCTTCGAAATTCAACTCAAGATCCGAACAGATTTTTCAAGGAATGAAAAAATTCTATTTGTGAATCTAAACTAAAATAAAAACTTTATTTACTGTTTAATAATACAGTGAAAAGGTGAAAAAATAAGTGAACTTATCCCACACAGGATTCCCACAAACACAATTTTTTAAAAATGCACATTAAAATCTTACACGCCGACTTGGAGCCCACAAGTGGCAGATGTCGGCCTGACCAGTGCATCCGCCTTTTCGTCACCAGAGAAATTCCGATGCCCCGGTATTTAAACCAAGTTAACTAAATTTGTTTTTCCCAGTTTATCCAGCGCTTCTTGGAGTCGATTGATTTGATATTTTGGAATAATCTGGAGACTAGATTATTCCGAAACAACTGATTTCGTTCCTTTATTCCTCGTAAAACATTGGAGAGTGTTCTACTTCGTCGTAGTCTTACGTCGTCTGGAATTTGCTATTTACTAAGATACTTTTGACAGTAAGGTTAGGTTAGGTAGAAGTGACAGCCTACCGAGGGGAAAGGCACACTTAGGCCATAAAACATTAGGGCTAGATTCCCGTTTGTATCAAAGAAACCTAAAACCATTTGGACTTCCTGATGAACCGAACTATGTCCCTGACTTCAGCTAATCCTAGTTCAGCCAACTCCTTTAAAAAAGGGTAGCTTAAATACCGGTTCCTGCGGTTGTCTAGAGCTGGGCAGTTACAGCCGAATGAGGGATGGTTTCCTTTTCTTCCTCATCTTGGCAACTCCTATAAACATCATTCGAGGGCGCACCGAGTCTGTCAGCGTGTCCTGCCTATAAAGCCAAAGATAGCCATAATATTTCGTTTAAGCGAGATAATTTCTCTCATCTACTTTAAGAATGGGTCGGCCCGATCTACCGGGTGAGTATGAAGGTATGCTCCCTTTGCCATTTATCATTAGCAATCATGTAGAATGCTTGCTTAATTTCCAGTTTGCATGTAATTATCGACTTACCAAGCTGGTGTATAGCTGGCTAATCGGCTTTACAGTTGCCTAGAATGTCACTATGCCCCGGTACAGCGTCTACTCTAGATACAAGCCCGGAAAACATGCTATTTCGAAGACTTTACCACCAAGCGTGTCGTCATTACTTAATTGTTTTTGTACCACAGATTACCTAATCCTTACACACAAATAAAACGGCGCACTTTCCTAACCGAAACCAAAGAGAAATGCTGTTGTCATTAGCGTACTCCAAGCTCAACACTTCAAAAAAAAAAATAAAATAACGCAAGCGAGAGTCTTTACATGAAAAATGTAAAGGAGAAACTTTTTATCGTAAGCACAAGTTCAGAACATTTGTATGTTCACCTGAAGTAAATTCCTAGTTAAGACTGTAAAAAAATTGCGCGAAATACTACGGAAAGTAGAATTTTTCAACATTTTCTTATTGTTTACTATCCAGTTTTGGTTTGTGTAAACCTCCAATGCTCAGCTGCTGTGTTTACTTCAAGGCTTGTATCTAGAGTAGGCTGTGTTATGCGAGGCGTACGTTAAGGCGCTCAGCCATGTTATTTAGAGTTCAGTGGCATATTTTGGCAGTATAAGCGGTCGTGTATATTCCCGTGGGAAATTTACTAGCAGCCTGGCTGTCTGTGACGATACAGATGTAATTTGAACACATTGTTCTGTTCTTCAGGTCCAGGTGTTCCGAGTAGGAACGACCAACCATTTTAACTTTCAGAGAGAGAGAGAGTGTAGAGATGCTCATTCTACAATTCCTGCCTGGTAGGAGTACAGAAGTCGAATTTGACCTTGAGTTGGTATTATTTGTTATACCACCGTCCAGAATTTTGAAATGTCTGTAGTCAGTCGAGGCAATTAAAAATGCAGAGTTTCAACTGCAGTAGGTTGGAGAGTACAGTTCCGAGGGTACCTGTAATCAGTATTTCTACCATACTCTTAAATTTTCCTAGTGCTTTCTGGTGGATCACCTTATCTAGTGCAGGCCACTAGACGACCACATCGTATGTAAGTATAGACCTTATAACACTGATGACGCAATGCGTGATTCCATGCCCCATATTTTGCCTATTGCCCTTTTACAGGAAAACATCGCTTTGCGTACTCTTTCTTGGATGTTAGGTTTCCAGATATGTGTCTAATCTAGCATAGGACCTAGATATTGAACTTGGTCACTTAGTTTCAGTCTTAAGTTTCGCTCATTTATTATTGAGCAGTTGATAGGAGGAAGTCTATGTTTCAGTGAGATGAGTATTAACTCTGTTTTGTCCTGCTTTATTCCCAGACCACACTTGATGCTCCAGAAGGATAGTTTCGAGGGTTCATAATGCATCACCTCAGTTAGACCATCACTGACGTTAAAAGGGCAATGTTGATAGTAAAATTTTAAAGACTACGGCTGTTTGGTGCCGCCAAGAAATTGTTTTCATTAATGCTACAAATCATATACTTATATGATAGTCAACGCTGCGAATTCACTGTCCTTCCAAAATGAATGTTTTACCTTAAATTGAACCTTTTTAAAGTTAGTAGTAACTCACGCAACAGTGGTCCTTCGAGCCGGATACTGTAAAGTAAAGAATATAGAGCTCCAATATTTTCCCGAAAGCTGCGGTAAGTCTTCTTATTAATTGTATCTTTTCTTAATATTAAACAACTAAAAGTCACTTTATAACAAATTAAAAGTATTCCACGGAAAAAATTCCCGAGCGGTGTTTAATAAACCTACTTTCCGGTTTTTCCCTAATGCATGGTTGCATGAGTATGCAAATAGTCAGAAAATGACATGAAGCCTAACGTACCTATGCAAAGAAAATGCAAAAATGAATTCACGAAACGTCCATATTCGGAAATACATGGCAAGTCCTAACAATAAACCACACCACTTCATCTCTATAGAATCGACTTCCTACGATAATCGAGTCAATCTTTTCAAACGTTGCCATGACAGCAAGATATTCGGAAGTCAAGCACTAATTTTATGCCTCTAATGTGCGTGATAATTCCATAGAATAAAACGGCAACACGAAGATTATTGTGTTAGGTCATGTCTGTAAGAAAGTGCCAAGGTTAGTGGTTTCATGATTTTTCTTTCACCCCTCCTCCAATTTCCGACGTTACTTCTCATATATGTTCTCTGTGTCTTAAGGGCATTTTGTTTTGGTCGCTATCCGTACAGGCCCTTGGTTCTTGAAGCTAATCGATAAAACGTCGCAACTAATGAAAGTCATTGACGAATACGGCTGAGAGAAAAAAAATGGCACAAGCACACTTCCTTAGCAGGATTCAAGGAACAGGCGACGAGAAAGTGAAGGAAACTCTTAAAGGAAAGTTTTCGATAAAATACTTCGGAAATTGATTAGAGGTCAGCATCCCTTGCGATTCCCTGGATCGATGGAATTCAGGTTGCTTCAGTTGTTTTGTTACTTTTCGTGCGGAGGGAAACTCTGCACTGAACTGTCCAGGACGATGCCTCAAGGAGCTTTAAGTATCTGTTTAATAACTAACGTATGTGCTGACATTTTAAGCATCCACAGGATGTTTGCTTCACTCGAACGGAATTTAATAAAACTATTCTCATCGAACTGGGGGCATTATAACGATTAACGGCAGCGCACAGTAAAAAACAAAAACGTCCACCCAAACCGCAGCAACCGTATCCGTGAAGAAACTTTAATAACGCAAATAAACGAGGGAGATCATCGGCTCCAGATAGAGAATGGCACAGAATCCAATAAGCCACGCTAAACGATTTACGAGGCTCACTCGCGTGCGTTTTCCATTCATTCATGCCCTGACCATCGTCGAGGTCGTTCTCCAGCAAATCCGCCAACAACAAAAAAGGCGAAATCTCTAAATGGGCTCTGTTGCTCCCAAAGTGTATCTGAAGGAAAAAAAGACATGAAACCCACTCACGCACATCCTTTTAACATTGCGGATACGTGGACCACGGAGCTGTTGAACTTTTTCTTGGCACGGAATCGATCTCATTATCGGGAGCATTACATGATCCCAATTTCTCGCCCGGCTAACAAGCCGCTGTCATCCTCCACTGGTATGCAGATTGTATGTAAATTAAAGACCAGTAGCGGGTGTTACTGGCCACTGCGTTCGTGAAATCAGCCAGTTGTATCTTGTGACCTAGACCGGCGGCTCCCAATTTCCGTATAGGAAACTCATGCAAAGATAGCACCCAGAAACAAAAGGTACATGTGTCAACCGCTGATCGTGTGTTTCGAGTACCATATGGGAATACGTGGCCGCTGGCATAGGAGTACCCCATTAAAACTCATTCGGAATCAGACATGTCCGATTAAAATCTCATTTCTCACCTCTGGGCGTTCTGAATACCTTCTGCATCGCTGACTCTGCGGTGGCCTATAATACCTTTCAACGTTTTCTTCCAATAATCAGTTGTCTTGCATCGCTCGACTTCCTTTGGGCTCTGCAATTTCTGCACCCTGAGATATCACGGCAATTTCAGTTTAACTTGCCACAATTTCATATTTCAGATTTCTTTTTTCAGAATTAGCGTAATTTTATCGACGAAAACTGTCAGCTGGTTTTTTAAGTGATTCTAGTTTTGCTGTAAGTGTCACGGTTTTTGGTTTTCGCTTCCGAAACGGGGCAGTCGTTGTCTAGATCTTTGATTGCACACAGCTGGGAAAGTATAATCGGAAACCTGTACTTACGTGGACTTTTAGAGAAATGATTTTAGATTTTAGTATCAAACATTTTCAGTGTCAGGTGTGTACTAGGGTTAAAGATTAAAAAATCTGACTTTAACGTAATTTTATTCTTTTGAACCTTACAGGCAATTGAAGGGAAACAAAGGCTGTAGTTGCAGTGTCTTCTTTTAAAGTAGATAGATGCAGCAACCCAAGCCGTTCAGCTTATGTTGTTAAAATAAGGGAATTGGCCCAAGGTAGGTCGCGTAGGGCAAATCTAACGAACCTCCGGTCAACCGCGTCATTGGTCGCCTCTCTATGCGACACACATCATAGAGAGACGACCAAACAGGAGAGGCATAATCCAAAATAGGCTTGATAAAAGTACAGTATAGAAGCTTGGTAAAGTTCAGCTAAAAGGTTGACTATCGTCATAGAACATTTGCTTTCGTTATCCTTTGAAAACAAGACAGAGTTAAGCTTAGAGTAAGTCTATAGATGTAGTCATTGTAGGAAGAGTTAGATGCCGAAATAAAGTGATCGTGTAGTTTAGTATATATTGAGTAGGCAGCGTTACTGTTGAGGGCAGAACCATTTCCAGGCTTATATTCTTGATATCTTTTAGATATCCTAAAGAGCTGTCAAAACAAGTTTGACTTGTGCTCAAGTCATTAGTTTTTCTGATTGGAAGCCAATGAGTGAAAGAGAAAGTAAATATTAAAGAAAGAGTTCATGGTTTTGTTAGTATTTCATGGAGAACTTGACTCCAATCACAAACCGAGAGCCAATCACGAACCAGAGAGAGATCAGCTTTTTTAAAGTTGTAGCAAAATTCCATAGGTACGCACGATACCATCAAAACCGAATTGAGTAACGGAACACTGTGACACGCAGGTTGATGACTCGATTTAGGAACAAGCGTTACCAAACACTGCCTAACCAGTTTGCCAGTAGGATCAGTAGATAACATTAAAGCGTGCAACCTTCCGTGATCATTCGAAGTGCCACACGTCTGCGACAGACCGGAGAAAGCAAGGCTATTTATAAAACAAATAGCGAATTGATTAGATGAATGAGAAGACGACACCACGCCATCGTCCTAGAGCGAAAGCTCCCCGGTAAGGCCAGTCATAAACGCCTCGGTGCGAGTTAGGAGGAATACAGACTCCAACAATGTGCACGTACTTGTGAGCGATACACAAAATCTCCAAGTTACCAGAGTCCGGAATATCAACAAGTCTGGAATGTCACGGAGAACTACACCGAGAACACCACCTCCAACGTACGCGTCAATAATACTTAAATTAAATTAATTAAAAAGTCCTGCCTATTATATCATTTAGTGCAAATTTTGGGACCAGTAGTCTGCAGAGGT
Source organism: Leptarthrus brevirostris (assembly GCA_964036015.1). Classification (NCBI taxonomy): domain Eukaryota; kingdom Metazoa; phylum Arthropoda; class Insecta; order Diptera; family Asilidae; genus Leptarthrus; species Leptarthrus brevirostris. The sequence goes on along the minus strand of OZ038375.1, from coordinate 18,967,048 downwards.
CAGCGAATATTTTGAATTTTTTCTGATAGCGCCAATCGATTTACAATGATCGTTTGATACGCCTTAGAAGGCCCGAGGGGGAAGAGAACGCCTAGTTTCCGAGGAAAATGCGATAAAGGTTTCAGCACTCTTCGAATAATACCTAAACTACAATTGTGGCCTCATGCCGATATTTATGGAATTTCTTTACTTAGTTGAATTTCTGAGCTACAAAATACTTATTTTGGTGCAAATTCTGGAACCACTAGCCTATAGAGGCCTGCGATGAAAATTTTGATTTCTTCTTACAGCGCCAATCAATTCAATTCCTTGCTTTAAAGACCTCTCTCTTGTGATTTGTTCTAACATTTTAGTTAATATTATATGTTGAGATTTTGAGAATAGCATATCTGTTTAGTTTAGTAAAAAGTGAAATTTTTCGGTTTTTTTGTAATTATATTACATATTTATGATAATAATTTATAGGCGATTCGCGAAACTCTCCTGCATACCCAAGTTGTTCGAATATGTTATATTTCACAGCTTGTGAGCCAGTGTAAAGGGTTAATATCGTCTAATCAACAAGACGTTCTGTCTAGTAGATCGACCCCTGCGTGAATGTACTTCCCACGTGATCTCTTCTTTCCAACTAGGTCTCTAGACTAACTGAATCTACACCGACTTCAGCAATCCATTTGAAAACCTCTTCACTCTGCGATTATGCTCAAAGGTAGAAAGTTGAGTTTCTTGCTTTTATTTCTGGATTGGATCTGCTCGTAACTTTCTCTTACTCTCCGTAAAACTTTATCTAGAAACATTAGGACTTCATGTGGTGTACCGCAGGGTGGCCATCTGGGTCCGCTGCTGTTTAATCTTTCAATTGACGACATTGTCTCCCATATTAGGCATTCCAAAGTCTTTATCTATGTCGATGATATGAAGATTTTGTCTTGCGTTAGAAACAGTTATGTATTGTATGTCCAACATTCAGGAAGATTTTAATACCTTCAAGGACGTGGCGTGGATCTAATGGACTGCAGTTTAACTTGGAAAAATATGAAGTTATGTCTTTCAATCCTCAATCCTGTGAAGCTTGCAAAAAACACTCGATTTCACTCTGCACATAAGCTGTATTGTTTCTAGGAGGATTTAAGATATGTAAAGTCGCGGTCCAGTTAGTTTTCTTCTCGGCAGACCTTATCTCACTTGTTTGCTTCATTGGTAAGACCAATTCTGGAGTATATATCTCAGGTTTGGTCACCTTGCTATGTTGTTCATTCTAGACAGCTTTCTTTGGTTAGAAAGTTCCCAAGGTACCATCTACTCAGGATTCCACTTATGCTGACTTGATCTTTATTCACAAGCTTTTGAAAATAAAATAGATTCTCATGCTCTCGAAGGTAAGATTTCTTTTACAAATATCCCGTATAGCTTTAGGAAATTGCCTTTACTACATGTCGTTCAGTCTCTGTATAATATCTCTGCCATAATATAACAATACATAGAGGCGAATTGGGCTCCCACACCAACATTCGAACAACATTAGAAAATAAAAACTAAAACACGCCCACACACAACAATCAGGGGTGCACGGACAACAGAGAATCTTTGAGCATATCCTTAGCAAGAGTCAGGTCAAAAACAGGACACATATTCACGGCTCTACACATGCGATTTATAGGCTCATGCACACCATAGCTAGATCGAGAGTGAGAGTGGAGTTACGGCGCCTTTTTTCAAGTGTATCCAAGTGCAGGAGTTCAAGTCTATCAACATAAGGGAGTTACTCCAAGGAAGGCCTCGAAGAGCGAACCTAACGAACCGCCGTTGAACAGCTTCAATGCGATTAATATGTGTCGCATAGAGCGGTGACCAGACTTTAGAGGCATAGGTATTCCAGAATAGGACTGACAAAAGTGCAATATAAAAGCTTTGTAATGTAAGGGTCATCAAATTCCTTTGACCACTTCTTCACGAAACCCAGAGTAATATTACCCTTGGTAACTACAGCATCAAAATGATCCTCGAAAAAAATAGGAATTGAGGAAGGCAACTGTATTCTTAGTCTTTGTAACTCTTGCTAAAGGACAACTTTTTTTGGTAAAGTTAAATTGAAAGGGAGATCTTTTTCATGAGAAAGGTATAGATGTACACTTGCCAATATTTAGGGGAAGGTAGTTAATGAACACCAATTCTGAAAGGCGTCCAAGTCAGAATTTAAAAGTAGGCAATCGGCATTGTCTGACACAGTGTGAAATATCTTAGCGTCGTCGGCATAACAAAGAATATTTGAGTGAGACAGAATCTTAGATAAATTATAAATTACAATGGCCCAAGGTGGGTGCCCTGCGGTTCACCGGAAGCGTTGATAATAACATCAGACAGAGCTCCACGAAAAGAAACCCGCTGAGTGCGTTCAGATAAGTACGGATGAATCCAATTTACAAAAACTCACGGAAACCCGAGAAGGGAGAGTTTGAGAACAAGGATTCTATAATTTATTCTATCGAAAGTTTTGCTTTGAAGTCAGTAAAAATACAGTCAAAAACGGCTTGCAGTGAAAGTATAGAACATCGCAAATAAGTGCCTAAGGTATACCATTCTAATTAAATAATAATTTCAATTTAAAGAACCGATTGGTTTTATATTGTGTTTGCTTTCTTGCATTTTTTTTAAATGAGCAACATTTTCAACAACAAACGATGAGACTCTCAATTTCTTCTCAGATACTTCGAGCACTTGGTTATGAAATGCAAAATTTACAACTAAGGAGCAATCACAGTCGATCTACTTAATCGTCGGCAATTCATTATTGCCGGTGTACGGTTCGTTTACAATTGTGAAACAGCTGTTTTTGAGGATAAATTTGCGTGGGATCGGCAACATTGTTTTCAGTTTAAGCTATATTTCGCACAACGGTGCTCTATTACGAACATATTTCAAATATTAATGCCATTGCTTCCGATTATGGTCAGGAATATTTGTGCTACTTAGGTGATTTCTATCTAACTTTTATTGGTTAGAATTGGTCGGAAAAGGAGAAGTTATTGGTGCCATCTAATTTATCATTTTCATGAGAAAGTTTAATTGCTGCTGTAATTTGACTCAGGTTAACTCATTCTGTTATTGTTTTGGTAAATTTTTAGTTAGTAGTTATGTTAAGTTTAAATGTAAATTGTACTGTAAGTGAAGTGTACTATCCATTATCAATACGCGATTGGCATCACGTTTCAATCATTGTTGATTTTGAACTGTATACTATCACACCTCTGGTATGATATCTGGTATGTATCACTTTAATGACGGCGACTATGAAAGTTTTAACAATTATTTTATGTGGTAACTTCTCTTTTGGCTGACCTTAGAACTAGACCGATCAACCTGTCTATACAAGAGGCGATCAGTTGAGAACTTACATTTTCAAGGGCATCAGCCGCCTAATTACCACTATAACCAGGGACCCAGCAAAGAGTTACCCCATTTATTGCTTATAACTTCTGGAGACTATTCTATTATTATTTCTTCAAATTGGGCTGGATTGCAACAGTTTACTGACGATTTAAACAGTGTCAACATAAAGATTGATAAACTTCTTGAAACCACTGAGATTTTGAATCTCGGCTTTTGCTCACTACTTGAGAAGTCGCATGAATTTTCCCCTAAATATGCAGGCATTTTTGCCTCTTTTGGCGACCTCTTTACGATGCTCATTTACTGTAACTATTCTTCACTTTCCACCAACACCTCTTCCCCCCTCCACCCAAACCAAAAGCTTTTTAAGGGCTTTTCTTATATTAACGTCGCGCGGTGCTGATTGCTCCCTTCATCCTCGATGGCTCGGACTCTTCGCCAGCGGCCATCTCTCCGAGTGAGCACAAGACGTGCGTCTCTGCCTAATGTCAAGCGACCCCCTCCCCATCCCCTCTACCATTACCGTCAACCGACAGCGTAGTAGCTCACCCTATCTTTTGACGATATCAGCGATACTGCCACAGCTTCTTTCGCGCCTTCACAACCGACGTAGCGCACCAACACCGAGGTTATCCCAACTACCATCGCCTCAGGATGGATCCTACAAATCAAGATATCTCCGTGGATTTTACATTACCTCCTCGGATTCGTAGTGGTGCTGTTACCGTGAGACCACCTAAACTCCCGCGTAGCGTTTTTATTACGCGAGTTCAACTGGCAGAGGACAGCGTTATTGCCCACGTATCATCGCACACTGGGGCTCCACGAAGCTCAAAAGCCTGTATAAAGATTACCTCTACACATTGACGTGGTGCAGCTGTCTACAGTGGCTGTTCCCTTTCAACATCATTCAAGATTCTTGTGACTGAGGCAATTGCCTCGTCATACAATCCTACTGGTAGCAAAATGAGCAATTGCGCTTCATAGCTATAGAGATGCAGTTCGCAGTATTCTACAAAATAAGGAAAGTCGTTAACGAACATCCAGAATACAAGTGGTCCGAGAATCGAGCCTTGTGAAGCACCAGCAGGAACGCGGAGAAAACCATTCAATTCAATATTGATAACATTCAGACAGATATATCAGATTGTAAGGGGTGTCCGGTGCTATAAGATTCGTTCACCAGAATTAGTTTCATTATTTTTTATTTATATGCCTGGTACCTCTCTGAGAACTCGTAGCTTGTTATATATTTCACCGCATCGTATCAGTTCTGGTCAGCACGAACCTAAAACTTGCAGATATTAAGACCATTTAAAGTAATCCCTTAGAGTTTTAAACTGAATTTTATACTTAAATAAATATTTTTAGCTCACGTATAACACAAATCGTATAGAGTATTAAATAGAAGATACGGAATATCATAAAAGTAGCTTTTTTTGTATTGTATGTTGTAACAAAGCCTCCATTGTGGCTTTCTTAACCTAGTCTGCTTGACCCCGACTAACTATAACGCTGAGATTTTTAGCAGGAAGTAGATTTATCTCTATGGATCCACCTATTCCTTGAAATAATAAAATCACTGGACATTTTAAAGAATCTGTAACTGAAATTAAAACGATTCACTGAAACCAAACTGCAGGCGCAACTTTTCGAGTTTAAGACGTGTTTACACACCGTAACCCTCAAAGACTGTGCCTCAATAAAAGTTACAATGTGTAACCGTACCTTAATCAAATATATAACTACTTCTGACTGGAATTTGCATATCCTTTGGATAACAATTTTTAAAGTACAATACTGTACAATCTATGGATCAGCTACCTCTTTCTGATTAGGGAGTAAACACCATAACTGAAATAGTGGAGATTTTTCAGTACCTCTGAATTCTTTCTGAATTCGTTCTGATTCCAAAACTTCAGTTACAGCAAGGTACAAAAATAAAAAGCATGTATTACATTTCTCGCGCTAGAATCCTCATACTCCTCATTGGTCAAGATTTCTGGTTACCTTAATTTATAACGAACACATCGCAGTCGTTTATTGAGTTCATAAAACCGTATCGACAGAACTCTTCCTCACTCACCAAGCGCCTAATGAGATGAGCTATAAATATTCATACGATCTGGGAGCGATATAGGGATTCACAAAAGGAATCGCACCACCATATCCCGATTCGGAACCAAAATTAAGCCAAAAATGTATAAAACCGTCACACGAACACATACAAAACAATACCGTTGCGGGGGAGTTTTCTTCAGGGATATCTAGACCATAGGATAGTTAGCCAAAAGCCAATTTGACAGCGAACATAAATTTACATGCATTATTCCGGCCCAGCTGATGGTCATACATTGAAAGCCTTTGCCCAGAAATATGCGACCAACCTCCCGGTCGACTGACGCGTTCCGATCGTTCGACTTGGCCGTTGCCAACCACCAGCCCCGGGGATAAGTAGAAATCCAGGACTATAAAAGGGATGATTCAGAATAAAAGGAAAATCTCAATAAATGTGTCCGACTCCGACCTCTTTGGACTGACTCTTGCCTTTTGTGTACGAAATACACTGGATAGCTGCATATAAAGTTTTATGGGCTCTCATGAAATTGTTGTTTCACCACCCTCGCAATTTGTGGCCAGGTGTCTTGGTTCCATTCCTCACTTTTCTCGAATATTTCGTACCTCTGTCAGTCGCTAGCTTTAATCGCACTTCAACAGTTGGAATCATCCCTTGTTTTGGGTTCGTTTCCGTTTGTAGTGTGCCGAGTGATTTATAGGGTAGAATTACTGCTCACTTTGAAAAACTTCTGCACGCAATTACTTTTGCTTTCAAACGAATCAAAGAAATATTGCACGTTCAAAATTGAGGGTGGGTTTAAAGTCTTTTAGCAAATTTTCCAAACACTAGAGCAAAAAAAGTTCATTCCAGTACTTGAGGCTCATTCAATTCCCGTCGAGAATATTCAAAAATGCTATCAACGATTCCTCAATTAATTAGACTGTGGGTGGGTTTGTTTTTGTTTTTGCTTAATTACGAAACTGAGTTACCTTACCATAGAAGCAAATGACACCCAAAGTGTGAGTAGAATTCGTTTAAGACAAGTTTTGAGTATCTTTCACCTGAACGAATTCTTCCAATGGTTCGCTGTTGCTACCTATCATAACGTTCAAACTAAGCAAGGGATAACGAAATGGCACCGTTTCATTAAGAAGTTGCCACTTCTTTCGTTATCCTTATTATGTGAGAAAAATATTTTATAAAGGCGAGTTGAAGGTGTACTTATTATCTTTGGAAATTTGTTGTGCGTTGTTGGACCGAAGTTATAAGTACCAAGAGAAGACGTGAGATAAAGAGTGAAGTTGGCAGTATAATTAAAATAAGACGAAGAATTCGTATGCAAGTGGATTATAAAAGTTCTCGGAGGCAAAATTGGATAGCATCTAGCGTTGAATGAATAAAGAAGTTTCTTCTCTCTTATTAATTAAACCAATTTTATTTATTTTATTTGAATTTTAACAATGTTCACTGTTAGTTTTTAAATGAAAGTTACTGTTGTATTATTACTCGGCTTTTTGTTTTTTATGATGTAGTCGAAGCTCAGGGGACAACCCTATGAGCGTTAGCATGGCTTTATCCGGAAAGGAATTAGGGTAAGGGGAATGAGGGAATATGAATGTCTTGTTTTTGCATTGTGGTGAGCTATACAACAGCCCAGAGACGGAGTGGATTTTAAATTTTAATTTGTAAAAACTCACGGGGAGGTTCGAACCGTGCCACTCATACATCGATCCGACTCTGTCTCCACATCTATGGATGTCCCATAGCCACGTTGTCTTGTATTAAGTTCCATTACTTTTCTACACCCTAAAACGAAATTATTTCTATCGAAAAATAAGTCTCATCAATAGTCGTGTACATAGGAATGTTATCTTGCTGTAATTGTCATAGTAATGAGAATTACCTTTTGCCAAAACTTATAATTTATAAACCCAATTTGGGGCACGACCATCTTGATGGTATCGTAATCTCAATTTCCTTATTCTTTTTAAACTTTCGTTTCATTTAGAGGGCAAATTTTATGTCAACTCGCAAAGTGGATAGCCCTTAACTTTATGAGGGCTCCTTAGAAGCGAGAGAGCTCTCGTACGTATGGACACATATCGGTTGCCAATTCTTCTAATCCGCTCAGAACAAGACGCTCGTTCGACAACGTATAGAAGGCTGTACGTAAAGTTAGGATACAGTGGTGCTTCAGGGCTATTTTTGTTTTGTTTTTTTTAGTGAGAGATGTGACACCAGACAGTTCGTGCCATCCGGTAGTGGGAGATTCTTACTCACTTAAACTTCTTCCAGCAATGCTACAGCACTTTCAACCGGCGCCATTGCAGCCTTCGTAGCCGTCGCAGAACTTTCGAAAAGTAATTTTCCCCCAGCTGCTTCGGTTGTGGCTACCGTGGATATAGCAAATCCGTTAAGATTTTTCATACCCTATATCTCCACTCCTACAGAACGCCTCAGGAGACACCATTTACGAACCCAATTACCCCTGGGTTCCGCAATGAGAAGAAGGAAACTATTGCAGATTTACTTGGGGATAAGGGGGATTTTTAAGAGGCTATCTTCCTCCCGCATTAGTTGATTGTTTACGTTCTAGGACGCATTGCCCGGTTGCTACCACTTGGAGGTATAACTAATACTTCAGAATGTCTAGATGAGAATCGCCATATCCTAAAAGGCTTCAACTCTTCCGTCCGTCCTCCAACAACCCTGGGCTACCCTTAACCTTAGTCCGCTTTACTTAGATCTTTGGATGGACCCATTGCGTCCCATAGATTCATGGGAAGCTAACATTCTTTTTTGCCTCTTCGGGATTTTTAACGAGTATAAAAAGACCATTATAACTCTATTGCCACAAATAGAAAACGCTGAAATTTCAATGACTGCAACCCGGTTGAATAATTTGCACCTTAAGAAAGATCCGTTTGTAGTTCAGATATATAGCTAAGTGGAAAGGGAATGAGACATAGCATCGGCCAAAATTAGTCATCGGTGGAGCATGTGATAACGTGTCGGCCTAGCAATCCAGAGGTCCCAAGTTCGAATCCCACCGGCGGCGACCCATGGTTGTTTTCTGCTAACAACAGATTACCATAAAAAGGCCATGGGGGTTAGAGAGAAAGTGCGAGTATTTCAGAATCCACGTTAAATTACAGGTCCACTTAAAATCGTTGTCTTGAATCGGGTAAAGTTCTTTTCCAACCCCATGCCCCACAAGGGGTTACGGGAACTAGATAAATGGGCCCAAATTGCAGAAGTCTTCTACTGTCCAGTTTCAATTTTGACGACCAAATTCGGGCCCTTGGTCTCCTGTGTATCAGCGGGATAAGCTTGATGCTTTATGCCCTTCATGCTTCACTAACCTTAGCGGCACACCAGCGTAGCAAAGTCTTAGAGAACTAGTCCTCCATTGATCACCCTGCATCCGCCGATCAATTCAGACGGGGGAAACAAGTCAGAGGTCCATCCTGACGTATTAAATGTGGTCTAACACCATCTCTGACATCCTCACCTTAATAGCACGCCTATAACATCTGCCTGCCGCCGGTGGCGTATTCGTTCACTAGTGCGAATTTGAAGGACTCCCTGACCACTTAGTTGAGGGAACACTTCGGGTTGCTTGAATCAGCTATAAGACCTTTTATATTATATTATTATTTTTCCTGGTAGAATTCCGTTTTGGCAGTTTGCTCGGATTGCAGTTTTCTAGCTTCCAGACTATTATTGTATTCTTCGACAAACGTCTGGTACTTACTCTTTTCCGCCTCTGGTGGCGCTCATGGACAGCGCCCGCTTTCATATTCTTGAAAATTTTTACTAAACATGAAAAGTGCCTTCAGGTACTGATTCCTCAAGAGTGTGCCTGAGGACTGCCGTTTTTTAGGAGGTTTTTAATAACTATTGCTGGTGGCCCTTGCCGCTATTTTTGATGTAGGTAGATGGTAGTACGGATGCCACAAGTGTACTATGGCTGGTATTCGCTGCGTTATTCTTATATGCAATAATCACCTGGCTGAAGGCTAGCAACTCATCGTCCGATTAAGTATAAATGTCCAAAGATATCTTGCTTGCTTCTATGTATGTTTTGTTTATTAGTTTCTGTCATGTCAACGTATCTTCACACGATGTACAAGGGGACGGTATATATTCAACAGTTTTGTTTTACCATTTACTGATCATGCGGCCCTCGGTACGGATACCTTGAAACCTTCATTTAAAAAGTGGTTGTGTCGCCCTAGTGTTCAGCTCTGCACCGACCTGGCCGGCATGGGTAACCCTTCCGCTTAACTCCGGCATAACTCAGTTCCTCATACTTAACTTAAATTCTGTCCAAAGAAAAACCCCCAAAAATCCAGTAGGGGAGCAAAACGTAGAAACAAATAGTACATTTTATTCTGCTTTTAAGGATTAGCTGAAACACCGATGACGACTAAATAGATACATAACTATGGCGATAAAATTTTTACACAAATTGCACTTTGCAGACGTGCATTTCCGTTTTCTGTATAGCTATGAATCCCCCAACTGTGAACCTGAGGTGATTGTGGAACTAAAACAGCTCTAGGAAAGATATAAACGTACGAATCGGAAATGTTGATGAGAAAATTTGTTAAATTAATTAATAAAAACTCTTTCTCTTCCGAAATGTTTGTCCTTCATAAATGTCTTGTAGAAAAACCAAAATTGAACCAAGCCAATCCCGATTCAAATGTATGGACGCCCCTGTCGGTATAGTCGACTTATAATTGTTGGTTCTTATCGAGCTCTCATTACCTGAAAGAATGGAAATGCAGAGGAGCTGAGCGAGCTGCAACAACCCGCAGATGTTATAAATTAGCCGTCTGACGATGATATTCCTTTTTTAATTTGTGATTTGTTAGTTTCTTTAATTCCTCGTTATTACCATTACCCGGCCCCCAGATCATATGTTTTTTGTAGGCTTGTTGAGTGCAAGTTGCATTTCAATTTATGCCATCCGATCTGTATGTGCATTTTAAATCAGCGAAATTGTGGCAATTCACAACTAATCTGGGCGTAAATTATTCACTCAACTGATTAATGTGAGCCGCGGATTAAAAACCGGAGTGACTAGAGCGAAGCGAGTGCGGATGTTTTCGTATTTTTTACCTCATTATTTATTTCGCTGTTATCATGGCACAAGAATTCGTGATGATAGTGCAAAAATTTGTCTCGGCCCATCCAGGTAATTCTAACGAAATCAATTAGGTCAGCGGATTCCAATTTGCAAACAGTTCGGTTCCCACGCCTATGTAGAATAGACTCATTGTGAATTGGAGCCGCATTCTTTGCAAAATATGAAAATTATTTAATTCAGAAATAGCTAGGCCGATTGGTAATGGAACTACAACATATGTTGGCGGCGGCGCCATTCACACCCTTGTTTGAGTAGTCCGGTCGCCAGCAATTACATATACTATTTTGCCAGGTATAGACGAAAGATTATAAAAGTGGACATGAGCCTCACTGTCCGAGCGAGCGTTCAATGACTTTCACTTAATTCAGGATTTTATGGAGAATTTATTTTTCTGCGGGACACAAAAATTTATCATATGCAAACAGAGTGGACAAACATACAGTTCAGCGGAGTTTATCACACTTGCCGTGGATGAAAGTTACGTGAGAGGTAGATAACAACATCAAAACGAAAGCAAATAGACGTTTAAGCGGACATTGGTCTACTTAAGTAAGCCGAAGTTACTTAAGTATCTCAGATTATCATATGAAAAAAATATAAATATTTTTCCAGTGTCATTGCTTCCTGGTGTCGATAAGTTTTTAAAAATTGGCCTATAATCGAAAATAACATTTCTTTACATAACGCTCGGGCAGTAACTGATTAAGGGTTCTTTACCTTTGCCCTGACATCGAATTTCTCACAGCAATTTTGTGAGATAAATTCTGCTCAGCAAGAAATTGGAATTGGAAGATCGATGTTTTTTTTGTATTATATCATGTTTACCGTAATATCGCATATTCGATATATCGATATTTTGCTTAGAGAATCGAATTTATGAATCTCAAGCGCCGCTGCCAATAAGGCCTATTGTGATAATCCTTCCTAACCCTTAACTCAACCTGGTCCATTTTAAAAGGTGTAACAACTAGTGGGGCGAATTTCTCTTCAACTGTCTGGGATACAACAAGGGCTTCCCAAAGAAGGCTGTTCTACGTTTGGCAATGGCCGACCCCTGGAATGTAATGTGATAAGGAGTTTCATCCCCCTTTAGATACAGGCTACAAGTGGAGTTAGTTGCTTTGCCGATTTTTGCCAACTGATTTCTTAGTTGACAGTGATCAGGGATCAAATTGATGATTGTCTTACATTCTGTGATGAAGCTGCAGGTTCCCGTAAACATTTGGACTTCTCGGATGTCCAATTGTGTAGAGAGCCCTTTCAGCAATGCAGGCCGAATACCACTGCGCAAGGCCCATAAATCTCATAGCAGATTCCTGTCTGGTCAGTTCATCCGCCTTTTTGTTACCAAAGAAACCCCAGTTTTCTAACCAAGTTCATCCAGAGCTTCCTGACATTTGCAGATCAATTTTAATTTGGTTATAGAAGAGCTGATTGCTTTGGTCGCCATTTGACTGTCGGAGAAAGTAAATATATTCCTATTCAAGTAATTCCTCTTTATTTATGGCATTCTAATACGGAATAAAGTTCACCCTGGAAGGTTGTGGAAAATTCACCTAGTGGAGATGATGTGCGGAATTAAGCTTACTCGCCCCCATATCCCGGCTGCCACTACCGAATTGGTTTTCGAATCGTTTCTGTACCAGACAAGTCCTTTTTGGACGATGTTAGGGAAGTCCCCAGTTTCATTTTCCTCCAACGTTATGGTGGATAGTTGGAGTGTGCAAAGCCTTGCAGGCATGGCGTCGGAGACCATAATTATTAATAAAATTATGGAAAAGCCGTCGTGCAGGCTTTAACCTCTCCTTGTTTCACCTGGTGACCAGCTGTTTGATTTCAGGCGATCCGTCCAGCCTAAAAGCACTGAGATTCGCCTCTTTCCTGACATGCATGTGCAAGTGGAGGACGTCTAACATGGATTCTAAGTTTCATCTGTGCTGACTTTTTCTACGGTTTTTGTCACCATACTTATGAAACATATTTGACCAAGGATCTTATATTCGACTGGTAGACAACCATTTCAGGCTTGAGTCCTCACGTTTTTCCGAATAGAATTACACTTAGATACTAAGACGGAATTGGATAGATAAGTAGCACGATCGCGACGCTATGGATCGTGGTTTGAGCCTCGGCATGCCTATGAATTTTTCATTTCCAATTGCAATAATTCTGTTGGGCTTTTGTCTAACTTGCATTAAGTCACTCAATGTCCCTCATTCCCCTTACCCTAATTCCTTCCGGCTGCAGCCACGCTAATGCATCGTACAGTTGACCCCTAGTTCTAGTTCTATCCTCTAAAAAATTACAACTTCTGACATTAGCTTCCTCTTACGCGTGAAGGAAACGATAACTGTTTTTCTGAGGTTGGCACGGAGCCTTTATTTGCATTAGCATTCTGCACTTATTTGGAGATTGCCTGCCGTTGACTGCAATAACCAAGTTGTAATTAGAATTAACCCTTCTAACCCAGAAGGCGCACTTCTTTGGCAGGAGCCCAGAATCAATTCACCTATTCCATCAAAACGATGAAATGAGGCTCCCACACCAGCATGCAGAGGAAAAAAATAACAAAAAAGAAAGGAACAGGAAGAAAACAAGCAAGCAAACCCCGCACAAACCATGCAAACAGAGAGTCACGGGAGCACAGTCAGCGAATCCTTGGTTTTCAAAGCCGCCGTTTGCTAGTTTACCTAGGAGTTCGTCTACAACCAGTGACCATAAAAGGATGACAGGACTCCTTGGTGACCATAATAATTCCCGAGTACTTGTTAATTTTTCCGCTTGGCATGATGGTCAACCATTGGTTTCGTTTTCAGTATTTAGTAGGTGGGGTATAAATTCCATCTTTACATTCCCCCACTGGCTGCGAATATAGGTCAGAGTATAACTGACTCTAAAGACGTCTTGGCGGAAATTCCTCTAAACCCGGTTGCAATAGAGTATGATTTCTAGGCTTTAAGTGAGTTGATGGCCCGTCTTACTCTCCCAATGCCGTTAGTGTGACCCCTGGATAGAACCTCGCGGTGTAGGTAGATCAAACTCTTTTACGTTCCTCTTTTGAGTTTTCTGGATTTTGTTAAATTCAATGAAAGTGATTTTTTTTTCACGTCAGGCACATGAAGTTTTGAACTTGTTGAAGAGCTTTCTGCCCTTAGCTCTAGGTTTGTCTAGCGGTCTATTGTATCAAGGCACATTCCTAGTTTCCCTACTTTGTTTTATAGGACAACTACTCTTATAGAGTATGTAATCAGGCTGTGCAGCTTGTTCGTACTTTGGGGTCCCGGAGTCATCGAATTCTTTGAGTCCTCTCCTGATGTTCTCACGGTTCGTGTCCAAGTCAGTGAGTATTGAAACTGTTTGCTGCTCTGAGAATTATCTTATAGCCGAGTGGCCCTTACTTCAGCTATCTCCTAAGAATTCTATTTCCTCTAACCTATAGGCAGTTTTGATAGCACATCCTTCACCTCAATTCAAAAAGGTAAAAAGTTCAGCAAATTCTCATGTGCAGCATTCTCCTTAAAAACTTGCTCTGACTTTGCGTCATCTGAACTTCTATTTATAAACATTAGGTCACGCTTAGATTCTTACAATGCTCGTGTAATAACCTCAAAGGATACGAGGTTGTGAAGTGCTATTAGCGTAGATCATCCAGCTGGGTATGTTTTGTGACGGAAGTGGAGGAAAGTGGTAGCAGAGTTTCTCTTTTTTTCTCATTTCAAAAAGAAATAAGAGGCAAGACGAGAGCTTTGTCTGCCCGACTTTATTTGGGAATTTCTCAAATTTGACAGATCTGCAGCAAGATGTCTGAAGCAATACTTCGAGTGTCACTTCTCTAGTACCGTAAATGATCCATCTGACTTCTTAAGCGAACCAACCTCTTTTGAAACCGTTTTCGCACCGCTCTCCTGGAGTTTTATTAAATTTAGAAGGTTAGAGCCCACCTCTATGCATCCTAAGAGCTTTCTCTCTTTGCAGCATTAAATAGCTTTGTAACACTCGCCTAAGTCTAGCATATGTCGTTGGTTAAAATTAAGTTTCCAATCACTGCTTTGCCCTACCGAAACGTCACATCTTCCCACTTCTTTAAGAAAGCAGATTAACAAATGTCTTCATTTTTCGAACAAGATTCTGCTCGAGCTCACAGAGCTCAATGAACCCGAATTCAATTCAATTCAAAACTATTAACAGTTTGTTTCGAATGTACCACAGTTTCGAAATTAATCTTCATTTGAAGGGAGACTTTTTATTACTTCCCTTTACACAGCGGTCAGCTGTAGATAGTAAAGAAGGCAACGACGTTAGTCAGCTGCAGTAATTTTTTCGATTGAGGTGGTACTTCTATTAAAGCTTAACACATGGTTCCCAAATATGTCCTGAACACTGTATCTCGAAACTACAAAAACATTTTTGCCTAAGTACCAAAATTTCAATAATTCCGATCGGAGCTTGTAGCAACTCATTCGGATGTTACATTGTCGATAGTACAAAATCAAGTTTAGATAACAAATCATAGTGTTGTCAATATTTCAAAATTCCGAATAACGTTTTATAGTGAAGAAATTGTCAAATTAATGGCATCACGATAACTTTCTCAATTGTTGTGCCCTTACGTGATCGGCTAATGTTCATCTTTTCAGTTCCTTTCTTATCAGAGTAGCTGTGTCTTTTGCACGGGCTCATTAAAACATGAAAATAATAAGATGAGCCCTGCCACCTTGAGCCCAGCAACCATAAAACCAAAGTCTACGTAATACGAGCAAACTTGCGGTCTCGAGACTCCAGGAATCATCCAATTTCTTGCATGCTCAAGTATATCACGTTTTGCAGGAGTACCTAACTATGAAACGAAAAGCATCTCTTCAAGACTTTATTCTTCGGCCGGGTAGCAAGATCGGACTGCGATAAGATGTTTCACCGATTAAAATCAGTTTTCCGCACTCCTCAGAGCTCCTTCGGATTTTTTTTTACCTATAGTGTTCAAGTCATGTTACCTGTGTTTACCCCCTTTATAGGTGAGTTCTTTATGAGAGATAAACACTGATAGCTAGGTAGACTGGGGGACTCGACTAAATGAATCTCTGATTAGATTATGATTCTCGTTGTATACTGAAACAGACAGACAACGGGTGTGCGCAAAATACTTTACTGATAGAGGCGTAGGTGAAATCTGTTAATGATGCTGCAGGTTGATTCGCTATGAACGCGTTGCAATTTATGATTTATTACGAAGAGAATTTTTGTATTCGACTGAGTACCGAATGCATAAATTGAGTACTATCAACACTTTACGTTTCAATACGTTACGGTGTTTTAGAAAATTATTCGCTTCCTTACAATTTTCATTGCAACAATTCAAAAACTGAGAAAGAATTTGTTAAAAGCGTGTTGGACATGCATGTCTGGAGTTCCAAAAATTTTTTCTTTTAAAAATCTCATCAGTTCTGTGTTTGGGTTATCAATCTACGTCTGTGTACCAAATTTCATGTTAATAGGTATATAAATAAAAGAATGGAAGGGCTGTCACATACAGACAGACTGAAACTATAATGATCCTAGTAGCTATGGAACCCGAAAAATTGCATTCGCATAATAAAAGAATGAGAAAAAACTATAATAGATTATATTAGGTGCGTTTTTGTCGCAAATTTTGCTAACAAAATTGGATGCAAAACATATAGATATCGACTATTTTTGGGATTGCCATCATCAGTAAACCGTAACTTTATCATTAAAACGAAGTTTTACTGTCTGTTTTACGAGTCATATTTCAAATTATTAGGTTAGGTTAGATTATGCTAACTTTCGTCTTTGCCAAGTTGACGTCCGTATGGGTCCTTTTTGCCCCTTTCCCAGGGAGACCTTTTTTTCACTTTACCAAAGCCCTTTAGATCTACCCGGATTCCTTAAAGAACTCCGTTCATTGAGCTCCGCGAAGAAATAACTATTTCCTGTTAAAGCAGGGCATTCACATAGCACATGGTGTACTTAATTCGATCTCCTTTGGATCCTTTTAGCTATGACAGAAGTCGTTAGTAGCAAGTCACAGAGTACTTGCGTGTATACATTTGATCCAATGGCTCGTTAAGACCTCCACTAAACTTCTGGTCTCACAATAAATTCCACTGGCCTATCCTTCTACCATTCGCTAGCATTGTGGTTCTAAACTCGTTATTTTTCTCTTCCTTGTGAAGAGTACCAGCTTTGTCTTTGCTATTCTCTACTTGATGCCTAACTACAAGTTTACAAAACGCATATTGGAGCCTTTCACTTCTTGTGGAATGAATGTTGCCTGATGCCTGTTTAGTTAGATCGTCCGCATAGCCTCTGAAATCCTCCTTCTCTAAGGTGTAATGATAGCCATTGCCTTACCTCTCTGATGTAAGCATATAGCAGTCTTGCAAAAGCTTTCAGCAGCAAAGGTGAGATGTAATCCTTCACTGTTACTTGTATCGTTCTCCCAGCTTTCGGGATGAATATTATTTTTACTTCTCCCTACGCCACGGAAACATACCCAAGCCAAATTATGGGTACTAGTCATCCTATGATATCTTTTAGTGCCTTCTGGAGTATGATGCCATATTCGATCCATTCTCGAGGATTGTAGAGGATTTGATTGCCCACGTTGTTTTGCTGTAGTTGACTATCGATTTGTCAGTTAAGCAACCGCGAAAGACTTAAGCCAATCTTCATCAACCGCAGTACGGGACTCATAACATTCTTGGCGACATTCGCGCACCCCGGGTAAATGGCTCTAGAGTAGTACCTTCAAGAGTTCTTATTTTATATTAGTCCATTTTCCATTCTCTCCCCTAAAAATTGAATCTTTTAACAAAACCATTCGCAGTTTGGACGGTTTGGAGTTTTTGTCGATAGAC
Source organism: Leptarthrus brevirostris (assembly GCA_964036015.1). NCBI lineage: Eukaryota > Metazoa > Arthropoda > Insecta > Diptera > Asilidae > Leptarthrus > Leptarthrus brevirostris. The sequence goes on along the minus strand of OZ038375.1, from coordinate 18,949,569 downwards.
TTCGTAAATTTTCTTTGTGAATATTATGGCTTCTTTAAAAATTTGAGACTATGCTCATATCTAAACCAGTCTGTCTACGCAAGTTTTCCCGAAGTTTCCGTATTCCAGCAAAGAGGCTTTACTTTACTGTTAGCGCTGCTAATGGGACATGATTCTTGCCATTCTTCGCTTAGATCGTTCAACAGTGTTGATCGCATTGGGCAATGCTAGGAGGTGGGGGATGGTGTTGTGCGGTCGTCCATTTGGCGTTGGAAATGACCTCCGGCCGGTGGATGTTAAGGATGTGCCGGAGACACCGGTTGACAAGGGCTTCTAGCTTAGATTATATTTGACGGGTCACTGTCCATGTTGCTCCTATTGCTACTTTCCTAACAGAAGGTATAGAAAAGCGCCTATTTGTCGAAAAGTTCAAATGTTGTTATTGATGAAAAATTTATACGTTCCATATCTTGAATAAAATACTTTCACCAATGACATCTTTTCGAACATTCAACAAAGAAAAAATATTGCATTCTTCATGGAGGGTCTAGTGCTGACTACGTTAGCAGTCTATTAGACGTAGAGTGCTTCGATCTGTCACAGACTACCACACGGAATCTTTTTTAAGGTTAGGTTAATTATCAGGGTTGGTGTAAGATACAAACACAAAGGACCATTTATAGGTCTATGTGAGGCTGATCGGTTGTAGGGCTGATAGCCGCCACCCTAACCTAAGATACAAATGCTGACTTTTTATTATATCCTTCAGATGATTATACTGAAAGGACTGGACGTCTCCTTAAAATATAGTTCTCCTTCTGCGTTATAGCCCACAAGTGGTTTTGAAAATTAAAAAAAGAGAGCACCTAATTGAAGATTGTCTTTGAAGTAGAAAATCTGACTCATCATACTCTCATTGTAAAAACAATATAATATTGTCTTTCACGTTTGTCTCCGATCCAGAAACACCAAATTTTCTGCACACCGACTATGTTAATTTGCGTTTAGAGCTAATGTGCTCTTGTCCAACCAAATGGAGCTGCACTAAATGGAAACTTAAGGTGATTTCTGTACATTCTACAGAAGTTAATTAATCTGTTGTGTGACCCCTTTTTGTGCCAGGGGGAATCAATCATCAAAGTTTGGCATTTTCTGGTTTGTGGATCAGCCTGTGCGGAAAGAAAGAAATAGTCACCGCCCCAAAATAACTACCGACTCAGGTGAGGAATTTCTCTAATTAACTTACATCTTAATTAGACCAGCCAACTTATTACGTACAGCTCAGAGGTTGTTTAATGTTATTATTCTCTCATTAATCTCAGTGCTCTGATAGCACTCTTACGCTGGCTGCCTTTCGGAAACTTCAAAGGTACTTGACCTCTGGCACCGAAAGCCCGATTGAAGTATGTAGTCGTTCCCTACGTTTGTTATTAATAATAATTGCCGAGATTAATGAGCAATTTTCAAACACTTGTTCGTCTCATCTTGGTATTGCACACGAATCTGTTCATATCCACATCAGGCATATTCGATTTTTACCCAAAAATTCCTTTATTCCGGTGTAATTCGGGCTCCAAGCGAGCAACAAAAACGCGTCTCCCATCCTTGGGAATGTTATTCAAATTTATTTCAAACAGAAGCCTTGAGGAATGATTGACGGAGTTTTTTGTGATCCACACGAATCAAGTTGACGGCTCTCTTGCTGTCTCCAAGATGCGCCGATTCACGAGGAATTTCTGTCGCAACCCTTCAACTTTTGTGCAAATTTCTGCTGGACTTTGCCTTGACAAAAAGTGCCGTCCAAATCGGACAAATTTTTAAATGCGGTAAAAATGCAAAATAGTATCGGCGGCATATTTTCGGTGCAACTTTTATGGCATTTTTGGGGACTCCAATGAATGGACGAAAGGATATGCCGCAGAAAAAAATGGATTTTTTTTTGCATCTTGTATTTTTCAATTCCCAGTTCGCTCCGGACTACTACTACTTCTGTTCTGGCTACTGTTGACGCAATTAAATAACACAAGAAGACAGTGCACTCGAGCAGTTATCTAATTGAGGCCCGAAGCAATTAATTAATTAAATTCGAGTCTAATCAATTACAATATTTCTCCGGGAATATCTTAAGGAAGATGGATAGCAGCTATTTAGTGGAAAAGTTGACCGATCCATCGATAATTGGAAACCGGGGTCCCGACTCCCGATGCCGATTGCCTTATGGCTTATGAGCTAATGTTGTCGGCTAGCGACCGGCCCCTGGCAATAGATAGAGTACGATGTCGCCGCCTTATGGCACTCCGATTATAGATAAAAGTCCGATAAAAAGCATTCGATTACAATTCAGTGAATGCTGAAAATTGCGGCAGCCCATTAACATTCGATTAATTTATTAAGCAAATGGAGGTGCCGTGACATCTAGCCGTTTGGAAACTTCACATTTTGGACTTAACTGGTGCTGCTGAGCCAACCCATTTGCAATATAAAGGTGGTAATTGCTCGATTTTATCGAGATGACGCTTTATACGCTTCTTCAGAGAAATTAATTATTTACTGTGGGCAAAGAGGGAGCTATTTTTATATTTTCTGAAACAATACTGTGAAGGCGTCTTGAATATCAAATTTTCCTCAAGCCAAGTCTTAACAAAAGAAGGCAATTTCGGTAAGTCACGACGGTCACGATTAATATTTTTAATTGATGCCAAAAATATTTCATATTCAAACCAATCTCAGAAAAGAAGGAGTGGGGATTGATAGAATTTGAGATTTTGATCGATTTAAACTTACTTCTTTGAATCAAGACCAACTGGAAGCAGAAGAATTTCCTTTGTGAAAATTTTCAATTGCGCTCACTAAGGCGTTATGTATTGCAATTCCTGATTTAGACGTATAAGGATTATTAACAATAGCTAACGTGCATGTTTAATTTGTTTGGAATCTTCTACTTACGCTCTTCATCGAGACGGATGGCTGTGGCCAAGGGGATTGCAGGATACTCAATAGAGCCTCACTCTTTGATCACAGTTGCATTAGGTTCAACATAAAGATAAAGGGACGGTAAAAATCACCAGAGAATACACAAGGACTCACAGGAAGTAATTCGGCACCATTTAAGAAAGGGGTGCACAGCTATAATTTGGAGTACACAATAGCTAGAATCTACCACGGTATCCTTGTAGAAGTCTTCCCATAAGTAGGTCCCGAAACAAATCTCAACCACACTGGTGGAATAACGATCTTATGGAAACCCAAGAATTCGCACTTCATTTAGGCTGGTGAGAGCAAGTAGAGTGGGAGAACTACAGGCTGTTTCTAAAGGTTTTTAAGAAGAAGATCAGAGTCACTAAGAGGAAGAGGTGGATAGGAAGGCAATTAGATCTTATCTTTTCTTCTGATGCGAGTAACACTATAGTCGAATCGGCTTCTCGTACCTTATCCCCTATCGACAGTTTACATCCGCCCATTTTAAATTATTTCTGCTACGATGGCTCTAATTCTGGTGACCCCAACTTAGATCAGTTCGTTTTTGACTATAAAAGGGCGTACTTCCCTGATCTTGCAGATAGGCTCCTGTTAATTGATTTCCCATCTCTATTTTATAATAAAGATATCGACGAATGCATATCCGTGTTTTATAGTAGGATTTACGATCTATTTAACTCATATGTACCACTCACGCTGTCGAGATCATCCTGCTGCTCACCGCCGTGGTATACTAGAGAACTTCGGGACCTTAAGAATAAAAAAAAATTGATTATGGAAAATCTACTTACGCTGTAGAGACACGTCAGCTTACTGTGATTTCGTCGATTGTTATGACAGTTTTCTGGCGTTGTCTTCATTGTTATACATGGAATACCTTGATAGTGTTCGCAATAACTTGCAAAGTGCCCCTCGTGCCTTTTTCACATTTGTAAGTATGAACAAGAAAACTGATAATTATCCATCAACAATTTGGTACAACGGGTCCTCCAGTCGCAACGCGCCCAATACTGCCAATAACTTTGCGTTGTTCTTCGAGAGTGCCTTTTCTTCTCGCAATTTTACGCCTTCCCTGGAAGAGTTTGGTCATATCCAGGATCGTCCTGCTGCTTCTATTCCTTTGTTCAATATATCTCGTCATATTATATTATTAGGGAGCTTAAAATGGACTTTCCCTTTAGAGCTGATGGTGTTCCACTTGCGTTCGTGAAGTCCTGCTCTCACGCCTTACTCACTCCACTGGAACTCCTCTTCAGCAAGTTACTTCAGGCCGGTAGATTTTTCACGTTATGGAAGAGTTCCTTTATAATTCCTGTTTATAAAAAGGGTCACAAAAATTTGATTAAAAATTATAGGCCAATCTCAAAACTATCCTGCATACCCAAGTTGTTCGAGTCTGACATATATTCACAGCTTGTGGGGCCGTGTAAGAAGCTAAGCTCGTCTAATCAATATGGCTTCCTGCCTGTTAGTTCGACGACAACTAACCTGCTTGAATATAACTCCCACGTAATCTCTGCCATTCAACAGGGTTTTCAGACCGACTGCGTCTACACCGACTTCAGCAAGGCATTTTATAAACTTCCTCACTCTGTGATTATGCTCACACTTGGAAAGTTGGGATTTCCGCCTTTGATGCTCGAGTTAATCTCCTCGTACTTAACAGATTGGACATATCGAGTATCTTTTCATAATACTTTATCTAGAGTCGTTCAGGCTTCTTCTGGTGTACCTCAGGGTAGCCATCTTCGTCCGCTGCTGTTTATTCTTGCCATTGAAGACATTGTCCCTCTAAATAAACACTCCAAAGTCTTAATCTATGCGGACGATATGTAGATTTTCTTTGGCGTTTGAAATATTTATGATTTTTCCTGGATTCAGGATGATTTAAAAACCTTCAAGGTTTGGTGTGGATCAAATGGCCTGGAACTTAATCTGGATAAATGTGAAGTTATGTCATTCTCTAGGAACCTCAGTCAACTCGTCTTTGATTATACCTTTGTGGTACTACTATCCGTCGCGTGTAGTCCGTTATTGATCTTGGTGTGAAGCTAGACAAAAAGCTCGATTTTACTCTGTACAAAAACTGTATTGTGTCTAGAAGTAATTCAGTTCTGAGTTATTTCAAGCGGTGGTCAAGAGAGTTTTCTGATCGTCAGACCTTAATTCACTTATTTTTCTCTATGTTTAGACCAATCCTCGAGTATGCATCTAAGGTTTGGTCACCTTGCTATGCTGTTCATTCTAGACGCATTGAGTCGGTACAGCGGTACTTTGTTAGGTTCGCACTAAGAGACCTCCCGTAGAATGATCAGATCCTTATCAGAATCTCCTCCGATGCACTCTTTGGAGGCACGACGTAGAGTTGCTGACCTGGTCTTTATACACCAGCTTTTGAACTCGAACCTAGATTCTGGTGCCCTCGCAGGTAAGGTTTCTTGTAAACATACCCCGTATAACTTTAGGAGACTACATGTCGTTCACTCTTGGTGTAACGATGGTAGAGCCGTGAATATGTGCCCTGTTTTTGATCTAACTCTTACTAAAGATTCGCTAAAACTATCTCTGTTCTTTGTGCACTCCTGATTGTTATCTGTGTGCGTAGTCTAGTTTTGATTATTTATGTTTTTTGCATATTGGTGTGGGAGCCTCATTCACCTAAATATTTTATTATATTCTGGTGAATTAGATGAACTGATTCTAGGCTCCTGCCTAAGAAGTGCGGCTTCTGAGTGAGAAGGGTTAATCTAAAAAAATGTCGTGTTCACATGTTCAGAACATTTGTAGGTTAATCTCAAGTAAAATCCAGTTTAAGACTTTAAATATATTGCGAGAAATACTACGAGAAAGTGCAATTCTCCAAACTTTTCCTTATGTCTACTGTGGCAAGTTTTGGTTTGTGTACACCACCAATGCTCAGCTGTTAATGTCAGCTTCCGGGCTTGTATCTAAAGTAGGCTGTGATCTTAAACCAAATGACGGATTACCTATCTGTGATCTCAAATATTAAGTAAATTTTATAAAAGTTTTGTGATTTAGTTGTTTTTTTTTAAGTAGAATTTTTAAGTGACCTGTCATCCCGATTACTATGTACTTTTGTAGCCCATCTATAGGTGAATCACATACAAATCTTCTCATAGATAAAAGTTTCAATAAAGTTTCTTTCTATATCACAATTGATAACACCTGGAAAGCCTCTATCAAATCAAATAAATAATAGCCGTCCTAGTAAATAATCATTTTCGTGGAAACACACGGCAACGCAGGTAGTTAAATAGTTCGCTTGCAAATATTTTACTGACACTTTTCGAAAGTTCCGATAAGATTTGCGATTTTAACTAAGCAAATATTGACAGATAAAAAAAGACCTTGAGATTTTCCAAAACAGGTAAGACCTGTTACGACACAAAAATGTTTATTCAAAGAATGTAAAATCAAAGAAAATTATCACAACGCGTTAGTTTTTTTTTACCAAGACAAATGTCAATCGAAACAGTATTGGTTTCTAATTAATCTTCGCGAATAATTGAATAATGAGAACACCTAGTTTCTCGAGAACCTTGCAATTTTCGTAGCACTATTGAAATGTTTATTTTAATTTATCTGCAATTAACGATAAGAGGAATGTTGAGGACAATTAAAATGCAAGACACACGGATATTAAATTAACACCATTCGAATGTCCAGCTATTCGAAATGGTGTCATTCTTAAGTAATTCGCAGCATTTTAATGACATGAAATCGCGCACAACTAAAAACAAAATTCTCTTTTGATGGTGAATTATGACACTTTTTGGTGTGTTGCATTAAAGCTAAGTTCACAAGTGTCTATCCGCTTGTACATTTCCTTACAGAAAAATATAAAATTTATTACTTGGACAAGCTCTCATTTCATTTTCCGGGAACTATGTTCTCGTTACGTTTGATCGAAATTAAATTTTTATTGGCTGAAATCGCATAAAATTAATTAGTTTGTTGTTAATTGCACGTTTAATGGCCAATAATGAAGTATTGAACTGTCGTTTACAGAGCTTTGCACTGCCATTATGATCCCGGCATGATGGCGAATCATAGATAAAAAAAATGGTTCCTAATTTTTTGATGTCTCGAATTTTAATTAAATTGAGCTCTCATGTACCTCATGTTGTCCTCGAAAAAGGACATTTTCTCTAATTTTTTTTTAGTAACAATAATTTCAAATTTCTACATTAAATTTTTATTTGATAATTGAAAGCTGCAGTGTGACTAATAGCATGTGTGATTCAGTCGAAGTATCTTTAGTTTATGAGATAAGAATGGTGTTACTAAGGCATTTTGACGGTTTTGAACATGCAAAAGACATAAACTATACACTTTAAAAAGGTTGGTGTATGGGGTTATTGTCTGGTGACCGGCACTAAATATATCAACCCATCACAAAGTAATGTACAAAGCTCAGAGGATGGCAACACTGCTGATAACAGGTGCCCTTAGAACCACACCTTCTAAAGCCCTGAACACTATTCTCCATCTTCTACCGTTGGATCTCTTTGGTAAGCAAACCGCATCCTCAGCCGCCATTAGGCTTACCTCAATCCAGACCTGGAAGCGAACTGACTTTGGTCACTCCAAAATATTGGACAGAAGAACTGCCAGCAATATCGACTATACCTCCCCCAAGCCTTTCTTTGGAACAAAATTTGACTCCTTCTTTCCCACCTTATCGGAATGGGAAGAAGGTCCTCCCCAATGGGGGAGTCGGTGCATCTCTACACTGACGGCTCCAAATTGGAAGGCAAAGTGGGTATCTTATGCATTTTGCCGGTTTTGAACATGCAAAAGACATAAACTTTACACTTTAAAAAGGTTTTCCTCAATATGATGTTTTCGCAACTATAGTTGACAGCATAAATCGTTTTAACTTTATTTTTAACCGATTTTAAAAAAAGAGGAGGTTCTCAATACGACTATGTTTTTTTTTGTATGTTTGTTAGGTGATCATTCCGCCAATTATAAATTAATTTTGATGATTCTTTTTTTGTTTGGTAGGTCATACTTCAGAGGTGGTCCTATGCCCAAAAAATTTTTGGTGTGGTGAGGGTGGGGGTGGAGGTGAAACCTAACTTTGTAACGAGTGGACCAATTTCAATGGATCTTTTTTTGTTATACAGAGAATGATCCCCATTGCTAATAGGAGAAAAAAAAATGTGGACTAGGGGGGGGGGGGGGGGGGTAGTCTAATTTCGTAACGCTTGGATCAATTTCGATGATTCTTTGTCTGTTGGGTAGAGTATGTGCCTCAATTGATACCGCGAGAAAAAAAATGTTGGAGTGATGGGGGGGTTGAACCTAACTTTTTAACGTGTGCACCGATTTGGATGGTTCTTTTTTTGTTGTACAGAGTAGAAGACACTAAAAAGTGAAAAATAAAATAGTTTTAAAAAAACATATTGAACCGACTTCACAAAAAGCACTAAAAAGCATAAAATAGTTATTAATTTTATATCTATTACGACATTTTGAAGTCGGTGCAATTTAAAGAAACAAACTGAAACAAATTGAAAAACTTCAACAAGTTGATAGTGGTCGAAATACCCTTCACGAAACCATGTATCCTGCAAGAAGGCACTGGTGGGGCTGAGGTCGACATAGATATAGATGGTAGAGGCGAAAGCGCGAGAAAGTGGTACATATCGAGACAGGAGTGGATGGCTGTCAAAAACACTGAGAGGGGAACACAAACTAGTCCGGTATGGAAAGCTCCTTATTAGGTTAGGTCGGCTTGACAGTGGCACCCTCATGGGATGGAAGCTCTACATATTATCACTAATTTCCTTATTTACTTCGGATTCGTCAAAGCTGACTATTAACAATGAGGTTAAAGAATAAAATAATCCTTAATCTATGGAAAATAAATCTTAATCTAATAATAACAATTTTTTAAACCATCGCTGAAGTTGCTTCTTTATCTGCAATTTGGAGAAGTTCAGGTCGAAGCAAACGAAGCTCACATTAAAGTGGCGAGGTATTGAAGCTATTGGTTAATGCATGTCGTACAGAGTTCGGGAATAAGGAACGTTAAGGAAGCCGTAGTTCTTCAGGGAACGGGCAGAAGCTAAAATGCTTACAGAGTCCAGAAATTTGGACGAGTCTACCGTAACTCGCTGTAAATCGAAAATAAAAACTATCCTAGAAATGTAATGATACTTTTTAAGGATGTCCAAGGTAATTAAGGAGAGTCTTTTCACAATAAAGAGGAAGGGATTATTCCAGGGGAGGCTATGAAGTGCAAACCTAAAAAATCTACGCTACAACTCCTTGATTGATTTGTTTCACGAGGAGCCAAAAGACGCCCTAAATTAACAGGCCCAAAATGAAAAGATTCGTTGTTCGACAAGAAGACCTTTGAAGAAGTAGTGAATGCGTACCAAATGGAATTGGGATCAGCAGAAAACGGAACGAAGCAATTGACTCAACTGATGGATAGAGCATGCAATGCAGCAAGCCACGCAGGAAACCCAATAGGAAAGGCTCGCCATGCTATTCGTGGAAGGAACAAATTCAGTCGCTTAGCACAAAATATCTGAAAACCAGACGCAAAATTTAAAGGTCAAGAGGTAGACCGGAGTACAACCCGCTGCCCAGTGCCTTTAAGGAAGAAAGAAATGCTTTGAAGAATGCCATCAAGGACAGTAAAAGAGAAAACTTCAAACGCCTTTGCGAAGAGGCTACCATTAACCCATGAGGAACCGCTGACAGAGTCTTTATGTTGAAACTAAAAGGACAAAAATCTTCCCAGATTATATGCCCAATAATACTGAGAGAAATAATAACGACACTTTTACCACAGCGTCCAACGATTGTCCTGCTATCGTAGAAGAAAGTAATATGGGGAAAATCCCGATAGTTACGGCGGAAAAACTTCAGCCAGTGCTCAAAAAAATAGGGGACAACAAAGCGCCGGGGCCGGACGGGATCCCAAACAATGCTCTGAAAATAGCGATTCTCAAAAGACCTGACATTTTTGTATTCAAAGATGTCTAATAGAAAGCGTGTTTCCGGAACAATGGAAGCTTGCAACACCAGGAAGCTGCGGAAACGTTATAGTATTCTGAAGGAACAGAATACTATAACGTTTTCGCAGGGGTACCATAAGGATCTGTCCTAGGTCCCCTCCTTTAGAACGTTATGTATGATGAAGTTCTCAGACTACATATCCCCCAAGATGCGAAAATAATCACTGAAAAAACTAGGAGTAATGCTGGACAATAGTCAAGAAGAAAACTCTCAACAGTCTACAGACTGTGTGCTTCAACAGCTACGAGTGCCTACATAACGGTATCTGACGAAGCAGTTTGTATGATCCCGATCGACATGCTCGCAGACGAGATGAGACGTATTTATACGAGAATGACAACGAGCCAGGGAAACCTCAGAAAAAAGGAGAATAAATGGGACAACGCCACGAAAGGAGGATGGACGCATCAACTGATTCCATGCATCGAAACTTGGGTCAACCGCAAGCTTGGAGAAAACCACTACCACTTAACGCAATTCTTGACTGGTCATGATGGATACCGGAAGTACCTGCACAGATTTGGACATGACAGCTTCTCGATGTGTACGAACTGCTTAGATCAGGAGGAAGATGCTGAACATGTAATATTTCATTGCCCACGTTTCCAGGCATGGCGTGTAAATACATATAGGTTCATAGTCCATCGGTAATACCTAATTGAATATATGCTCCAAAGTGTCGAAAATTGGAGCGAAGTGACGGAGTTTATAATAAACGTCCAAAACGAACTGAGAAGACTGGAACGTCTTAGATACCAGATTAATATGACAGGTTGATAGCATGCTGGCTAACCAGCCCCGCAAAGTAATATCTAACGGCAGTTCTGTGGAGATAGTGGTTGAAGAGGATGAGGGGTGCTGAGCGCTGCATCGGCGGTGAATCGTGCATGCCAGTAGCACGGGCTATTGGTATCTTTGGAAGATTCCTCACCTCCTGGTCGGACAAAAAAAAAAGAAACATCAGGGCATCATTCGAACTGTCAATAGCCGCAGCCAGCAGGTCTTACATGGCGAATCCTGAGGAATGTTAACGGTGAACACGAACAATTTTCTTTGAGGTAACCTTAAGACGGCAACCTGCACAACAGAGCAAGGGATGTTAACTATGACGGCACACTACACAACTCGGGGCACACAAATCAGAGTGACGAACATAACAAAAGACTTGAAATTCGGGTCCAAAGAATTCGGGGTCGGATATTTTGCCATTATTATTTATTATTATTAAGGATTGGATCAAGGACTAACGGCATCCTTAGTCACTGCGACCAATTTGAACTCTTGTGACCTGATCCAGGTTCAGTATTAGGAAGCCCCGTCAAGCTTTAGTTCCCTTATCACCACCAAGGTGTCTAAGCCTAATACGGCCGAGGGCCTCACAGTGACAGAGGATATGTTCCGCTGTCTCTTCCTCTTCTAGACAGAATCGACGGGTATCATCATCAGCCAGCCCCAACTTTTTTAGGTGGTAGCCCAGGTGACAGTGACCAGTTAGAAGTCCTGTTATCAGCCTTAAATCTGGTCTGCTGAGTGAGAGCAGCTCCTTCGTTTTCTGTTTTGAGTAGGTTATAAACCTCTTTGCTTGTCTTAACCCTGGGATATTTGCCCAGTGTGAGTGCTTGCATTCGTCCTCCCATGACCGGATACGCATTGCTATTCGGCTTTTTGAGTAGCTACAGAATGGATCCGGTCCAATAAACTGAGAATCCGCGCCTTTTTTTGCTAGGAAATCCGCCTTCTCGTTACCTTCAATGCCCTCGTGTCCTGGTACCCATGCTAGCGTGATGCTGTTGCTATGGGCCAGTTCTTTAAGAGCAGTGAGACAGTCCCAGGCGATTCTAGACTCATAGGTGTAGGACCCCAGAGCCTTGAGTGCCGCCTGACTGTCGGACATTTTGTATATTTTAGCACCGCGTATTCCTTTCTTAATTTCACGTCCGCAGATTTCGATAGCATATATCTCTGCTTGAAAGATGGTTGGTGTAGAACCGAGCGATTTGTACAGCCTTAATCGTGGTCCATAAACCCCAATGCCCGTTTCTGTCTTCCATCTTGGATCCGTCCGTGTACCAGACCAGAGATCCCCTTTCAAAGATATGTCTATTATTGAGCCAATAATCTCTGCTCTCAAGGATCAGCTTGAATGGTATATCAAAGTTATGTCTCTTCGGCATAATGTCCGATATTGAGTTGGTCACCGGATCACCCATGAATTTTTTAAGGATTTTCCTATGGCCAGACCAGTCTCCTGCTGAGAGGAGATTGGTGCCATTCAGCCTTATTGCGCTTGAGCCAGCCTCCTTCTTTAAATGCAAATGTAAAGGGAGGAGGTCTAATAGGGCCTCCATAGCTGCCGTGGGGCATGTGCGCATGGCACCAGTAACTCCTAGACATGCTGACCTCTGCAGTTTTAGCAGTGTGGATCGCGCTGTCTTTTGTTCTACTTTTGGCCACCACACTAGAGCTACATAGGTGACCATGGGTCTTCTGATTGTTTCATATGCCCAAAGGGCCATTCTGGGCCTTAGTCCCCAGGTCTTTCCAAAGAGTCTTCGGCAGGACCATAGGGTAGTCGTAGCCTTTCCTGTAACCCTATTGAGTTGAGGATTCCATGTGAGTCTTTGATCTAGAACTACTCCTAGATATTTGACCTCACTTGAGAATTCTATCCTTGTAGAAGAGTAGGATATGGACTGGCCTTATGAACGATTTCACCCAATAGCCATCTGTCCGGAGAAACCACCGCCAAAAAACATCCTCCAACTTACTTCAACGACGACCTTCAGGTCGAGTTCAGCTACGAAGAAAATTTAATTCTTCTCAATTTTTGAGATTACCAATTTTACTGTTGACATCAACAGGTTAATGGTATAAGGGCAATTCTATTGACACCGATCTGTCAGCACTGTGAAATATAGGAAAAACAGTAAAATGGTTAATGTCATTTCTAGTACGGTACTTTAATTACATGTGCTTTATCCACTCCTATATCCGCTATGTAGCCAAACACCCATTATAAATAATTTAGCAATTATCAATGATTTTTTAAGGCATCAATTAATCCGGCTGAAAAGTTCGAAATAACAAATTTAAAAAAAAAAACGGACGTGCCTATAAAACTGTAGATTATTACAAAGAAATTTAAATACGCGTTCTTGTGATTGATTGCATACCTGCCCGTCAGAGGAAGAATCAGTGTTGGAACGTTAATTCATAAATACCCTGTACAGGTTAGGCCACAAATTAGCTAACCAAAACGGACAGTACCATCCTCACGTTCCCTAAGTCCAAAAAATTAGGAAAAAAAACGAAAATTTTTGATTTCAGCCTAGTACCCACTCACTAGCCTTAGAAATGTAATTAAAAATAGATTAAGTTTTTTTTTTTTTTTTTTTAAATTATGATTCTCTCCATTGAAGACGCTAATCTCAGTCGTCGGCCGGATTCATCAATTTAAAGATACGCGCGCGTCGCAAGCATAACTGAATGAAATTTTCCGAAATGAAATTATGACCGAACCCACTACGGGTCAATTGTCGGATAGACGAATACAGGGGTATGGTTCATAGAAAATTGGACATTAATTAAGTCTTTATACAGCCCCCAGGTTCCATTTTTATTAGAAATCTGACGGCCCGTTCGACAGTTCGGATAGATGGGAGTAATATGGATCACGAACTTTGGATCCACATTCCCTCTTCACGTTTGGGGCTAATGAAGAAATAAAATTTGAAAATGGATTTGATGTAAACTCCAACATGGCCAAAGTCTGTAACCCACTGTAAATTTAATTTAATTTTCTGATAATTGTAGCCCAGGGAAAGGATATAGCCGTCACTTTTATTTTGCCATTAAGTTCATTAAAAAACGATAAAATTTGCATTAAATGGGAAAGCAAGTGCACGCAGTTGGCATGATCTTCACAGTCTTGCCCGTAAGACGTTCCATCATTATTAACCGTGAGGAACTTGTCGAGGACAAAACCGACTATCACATTCGGGGGCAGGCAAGTGATGGCCACTTTACTTAGGTAGTTTTCGTGATGACGAGTGATCGCCCAAGGGTACTCTAATTAAAAATTTGCAAAATTAAGAGCATGACGCCAGGTGAACTCTTTAACTTGCACCATCACACGACATGCGCGAAATATTCTCGTTATGGCAATAATTTTGATTTATTATTCAAATTTTGCTTGTTTACCTCAACTAATTTGAATATAATTTACTTAATTCCGCCTCGCTTTGCACTGCTGCACTGAAATAAAAACAAACAGCGAAACATCGATGCCATTAAATACGGTATGAAATCGACATGTCAAGCCGGGGCAATTGGAAAAGCTGCGACTTCTTATAAACGTGTTTTACATATTTGTCTTGTCTTTTGTTTTCCAATCAGAAGTGACCCGCAATCGAGTGATTTTTGCCGCAAGAATGAAACAAATCAAGCTCCCGGAGGCACAAGGGTCTCGAGCTCTAGAACAAAGCCAACGGCTACCAGTGCCACTGATCATATACAGGTCGGCTGGCGATCAAAGAAAACGGCACCTTAAGAAGTTTCGATGACGTCTTGGAAAAAAACTCTTCAAAGTCAAATCAAGTCTTGAGATTCAGATTCCTCGACTCGAATGAGCATATTTTTTTTTTTCGCGGTCGATCATATTACGAAGGCTCACAAAAGTGGAGAGACATCATCAGAAAACGGCAACTATACGAGCTTCATTTAATGTAAAAGATTGAAATTTCTTGTCTACGCGGTGTTTACCTTATTCGCGACAATTTATGACCGCTACCATAGTTAATTCACGGGAGTGAATAAGCCTGGGGAAGGATAAAATCATTACTTCGGAAAAATTCTCGTATACAAAGGAAATCTATAGCGTGCTGTGGGTTGGACTTTGTCCGATGGATTGTATAATATAAATCGGTGTATAATAGCCGCTAACAGTGTCAAGACTGTCATTAACGTAGCTATTGACTATGGAGGATACTCTTAGCTGGCCAGTTGATCTTCGAGAATTAATTTAATCTGACTTATTTCTAGGATTTATCAGTGTAAAAAGAAAGGAATTTCAGATGAGTGCCTACGGATGCAATTACATGTTTACGTAGAATAGCAACAATTTTCGACTTAGACGTCCATGTCCACCTAAACACAGAGTGAAACTGAGACTTAAATTTATACAAACGGAGAAAATTATTTTACAGGCACTCGGTCTTACCTTTCGGGAATCTTGCTTCATTTTTGAGTTATAAAAGATCCTTAAATTAACTCTCCCTTTTGCTTCTAATGAGGTCTAAATAAAATTAAATAGGGACACGCGTCTCCGTATATATTAAGGATATACATTGCAACCTTATCAGTTCATTTTACTGAATAGTAAAGAGGAAGAAGACCTGTGGAGAATAACTAAGTAGAAGAAGCAGTTGACAATTGAGCAAACACGCATATTGTGCTTCTATCCAAAATTAATATTTCAAATTCGAAAATATCTCGCCGTATTTGTTGTAGTGATGGACTGTGTATTTAATTCGTGAAAGTTGAAAAGTGGAGCGCAAAGTTGGCAGCGGAAGGAAATCTGCCACTACCTCAAGGATAGAAGCTCATCTTAAACATTTAAGCCTTTGGAATAGGTTTCCATCATCTTTGAAATTACAACTGACAGAAAACATGGAGGGGCCACGCAGCCTCCGAACTGTCGAAAGACGGCTGCAAGAGCAAGGCAGTAAAGATAGGTGTGGCTAGATTGGTGCAAGGAACCTGCAGATTGAACTTTTAAGGGTTGGGAAAGGGTAATCTTTTCGTATGACTCCAAATTTAATTTAATAAGACCAGATGGAACCCTGCGAGATAGGCGTAGAAAAGAAGAGCGATACAGCGACGAATGCCTACTCTAGATACAAGCCCGGGAAACATGAAAATTCGGACATTCCACCACCAAACGTTTCGTCATTATTTCATTTTTGTTGTACCACAGATAAACCAATCCCTGGACACGCAAATAAAACTGCACGCTCTCGTAACCAAAACCAAAGAGAAATGCTGATGTCATTGACGCATTTTAAGATCAATACTTCAAAAAAACGAGCACAAGAGAGACATTTTTTATCGTCTTCACATGCTCAGAACATTTGTAGGTTAACCTCAAGTGAAATCCAATTTAAGACTTTAAAACTATTGCGAGAAATACTACGAGAAGGTACAATTCCCCAACATTTTCCTTATGTCTACTGTGGCAAGTTTTGGTTTGCTTACACCACTAATGCTCAGCTGTTAATGTCAGCTTCCGAGCTTGTATCTCGAGTAGGCTGTGTTGTTACCAACCGTGAAGCCGGTAGCCTATCCAGTATCACCATCAGCAGTGCTAGTCCAACAGATGCATTACGTGTTGGACCGACTGGAAGCGCTACTGGTTATATGGTTACGTTTTGTCAGCCAACGCAAGGTGTAGTCGCAAGTGGCTAGTCTGTGATGACAAACAGATGATGGAATAAGCCCGTGGCTGAACCCGAGGATCGAGGAGTAAGACCTTAACAGGTGCAAGCCCCCTCTACACCACCCAGAACGAGAAGTAAGGCGAAACAGGCTCTTGATCAAACCTATGCCTTTCCGAGGTTGTCGTCAGACTCAGTCCCAGGTGCTACATCTGTAGAGCAGACGGACATGTCCAGACCTCCTCCTACCTTCAACCTCAAGAGACTGTTGGCCAACAATGAAAGATTTTCCGATGAGTCTATAGATCGTGCCCAGCAGATCTTTGGGTCGAGTCAGTCGCTGGACGGAGCTTGGGCTTTCCTTTCCACCGAGCGGGCTCAGCCGTTAGAGGAACTACGACGGGATGAAGTTACTCCTCTACCCGGATTAGGCTGAAATTATAGAGCACAGTATAGAGCAGTTTTGATGGCCTGAAAAAGTTAATCAGCTTCGACTTTCCCCTCGGGCAACAAGACCTCATCGTCACCAAGAGCCTGCAATAGTTACTTTCGATCAGTTGGCCACACAGATGGTTGATCTGAAGTCAGAAATGTTGGGTTTGTTGAGGACAAACTTGGCCCAGTCTATACTGGACTGTTCGGGTTCGGTCATCAGTCCTACAGAGGCTCACAACGTCTACCTAGCCCAGTCGTCGAACAGAGATCAACGATCTGCTAGAGACCGAGTTCCTGCTGTGCGTCCATACTCTCATCATCGACAGGCTGAAGTTAACCACAATGGCAATCCCAGGATTATGAGCATGAGTCTCCTCATCCGCCCCCGTCTAGACAGAGGCCCGCAACTAGAACGGCAGGTTACCAACCCAGACGCCCTTCCATCTTAGCGTCCTGGGGTATTCATTTTTCTGGCCGTAACCCGGTTTTCTCAGTTGACGATTTTATTTTTAGGATAGAGCGACTAGCCTCAAGCTCCCATGTGTCAGACTCCGAGCTGTATGCTAACATTCATCTTCTGTTGAAGGCAGAGGCGGAACAGCGGTTCTGGAACTAGCTCTGTCGCGCCTCTCCGAATTTTGACTCGGAGCTATTCAGGGCTCGTATCAGGCAAGAGTTCGGCTCAGCCGAGACAGACCCTGACCTGATGCGGACTCTGATGAAACTCCGTCAGAATTCGGAGACACATGAGGATGCCACCTCGTGAGGCTGACGTTGTCCAAATTGTTCGTGACAATTTACATCCCAAAATAGCATAGCTGTTCTCAATGGTTACGGTTAGATCCATGGATCAACTTCAAAACTTCTGTCGTATGGCTGAACGATGGCTACAACGCCGCGACATGTACCGGAGAACTGCGAGACCAGATGTTCATAAACTTGACTGTGACTCAACTCAGAGGATTCCACTGGTTTCCCTGTCACTGTAGTGGAGGAAGTGAGGCGTTCCTCAGACGCGGCAACTCGTACGACTTGCTGGAACAGTGGTGTAGTGGGTCACTCCTTCCATTCCTGCCTCAGTGAGACCAGGAGACTGTTCTGCTACACCTGCGGCAACGTCACGTTGCTCATTCCGCACACATATATACAAAAATCTCGTCCTTTTCGTCAGTGGAGTAAGTGATAATGTTTCGGCCTTTCATTCAACTGATTCCACAAGGTGAAGAAATATCCACGTAAAAACATTTTGTTAATGTCGTTGCTTAGATATGATGTGTCGGTGTCGAATTATGTATATACTAAGTAAAGTAAATTTTAAGCATATCAACAAAATTAAAAAACAGGTTTCAAAACTAATTCATTTTAAAAACTGAACAACTTGACGAAAACTCGACAGGCCTAATCAAATTGATTTATGTGATGTGTCAAAAAATTAATAAAATGTTAATTGTAACTATTTCCATGTGACTTTAATCTTAGTTTTTTGTTAATTTGAAAATGAACGATGGTTGAGAGAAGGAAGAAACAAAATTATGATTTTCGACCTAAAGAAAAAATTTCTAGTGGCTTGGCTGCAATCATAAGTCGTGCAGTTGCTCAACCATTTGACGTTATCAGCATTAGATTTCAGCTGCAAGTGGAACCTATTTCAAAACGATTGAGTCATGACTCGAAATATAAATCCATCCCTCAAGCGTTCTTTACGATTTATAAAGAGGAAGGTATTCCGGCACTTTGGAATGGACATGTTTCTGCGCAAATAATGAATGTTGCACATGGTGTAGCTCAATTTGGTGTATACGAGCGTCTTTTAAGATTGTCCGAAGGTACAACACTTCGTCGAAGTTATCCAAACTTGAACAACTTTTTGTGTGGCACAGTTGCAGGAATGGCAGGTGTATGTGTTTCCCATCCAATTGATATCTCGAAAACTCGAATTATTGCTCAAGATAAGAATAAGGCATATGGAAATTTACAGCATGCATTATTGACAATATGGAAAAAAGATGGATTTCTAGGATTGTATAGAGGATGTCCTGCCGCATTGCTCTCACTAGGTCCTTATAGTGGAATGAACTTCCTTTTTTATAGACTATTTTGTGCAAAGGCGCAGTATCTCTTACACAAACAGGAGAGGCACCAGCTTTCATTAGGGATTCTTGCGCCAATTGCAGCATTATCTGCAGTCTTATCAAAGATGGTCATATATCCCCTAGATGTTGTCAAAAAACGCATAGAAATGCAAGGGTTTCACGAACATCGAACTTCATTTGGAGAAAATACGCAATGCGTTCGAATCATTCCATGCGCATATAATATTATCACAAAGGAAGGATTCATCGGTGTTTACAAGGGCATGTTACCATCAATGTTGAAAAGTATACTATCAATTGGAATTCAGTTTCCCATGTATGACTTATTCATGCATTGGTTAAAACATATTTGAAAGGGTTGAAACCTTTTTGTAACAAATAAAGTTCCAATCCGTCAAGGTTTGCTCGATTAATGGATTAAATCCTTCCTTAAAAATTATAAGTGCGACTATAGGGAAGTAATAAATTTTTAATATTTTTACTGTTTATTTTTGTATACTTTAAAAACTCTTACATTTTGTATAGTGAGTGCTTGATGGATGTCCGGATCATCCAGACTGAGAGACTATACCGTAAGTTTCTGAAGTGCCAATGGAGGGTGATTTTGTATCAACGTAATATTTGCCATCTATCAACTTCCCCTGGAATTGTGGATAAATAGAAAATAGGGAAAGTAATTTTATCAAATTTATTGTATTGGTATACCCAAAATGAAAAACAGTCCATCAGGTTTATAATATATTAACTAGTGTATGCTCAAGACAGAAACTTTGAGCTGACTACAGTATCTGATGCCATGCCGGTCAGGCTGAATTTCAGCCACCCACCATAAAGGTCGAGAAAAGTGAAACTTGGAACTTCCCCAAAATCTCCCAGAGTGCACTCATCTGGTATACAGATGGATCGAAAACTGATGTAGGGGTAGGGCCGAAAAACCAAAATTGCTTAGCGGATCTGAAGAGGGCCTACTCAAGTAGGAACCAAATCTAAATTGGTCTGGGAATGTCAGACAACTCTAGATGGTCTGGGACAAACAAATCGAATCAAGAGACGGGAGACGGAGTTGGATCAATTCGTTGAGCCGCACGACCACCATGTCATGGGCCCCGGGTTCGAGACCAGATTTTCCCGTGAGCTTTTATTAAGAAATTGAAATAATCCACTCTGTCTCTGGGCTGTTGTCTAGCTCGCAGTAATGCAAAAACAAGACTCAAGTTTCCTTACTTCCCTTACCCTGATTCCCTTCCGGCCAAAACCATGCTAACGCATCAAACGGTTGTCCCCTAGAATTTGGCCACATGGTATAAAAAAAAAACTTGGCTTGGATATTGGGTTATCGGGGTTCCCTGCTGGTAACAAAAGGGTGGATGAATCGACCTGGCAGGGCATGTAATTTAGAGGCCCTGCAGGATTTCAACCTGCATTGGCCTATACACAACTGGACATAAGGAGAAGCAAAAATGCTACTGGGAATCTTGTGGGGACAAGCTCACTGTAAAAGCTTGATGTCGGTTCCATCACTGAGTAGAGCTAAGGATCTCCTAAGGTTTGGCAGACCGCATGTTAGACTGATCACCGGGTCCTGCACTAAGAATTCACTTAGCAAAAATCGACAGATCAATTTACCCCAACTGTAGATTGTGTCTGGAGGAGGACGAGACATCACCTATGCGAATGCCCGGCCATTCAATTCGCTCTTTAGCTGCCTCCTTGAACAATCTAGCTTAATCCAGGCCGCGTATAAATTAAAGAGGTGTGACA
The DNA here is from genome assembly GCA_964036015.1 of Leptarthrus brevirostris. NCBI lineage: Eukaryota > Metazoa > Arthropoda > Insecta > Diptera > Asilidae > Leptarthrus > Leptarthrus brevirostris. The sequence goes on along the minus strand of OZ038375.1, from coordinate 18,928,835 downwards.
TCGACGTGATGGGCTCGTGTATTCCGTAGAGTATCCAGCGGTAGGGAACATGGTGAAAGTTGACATACTTCAAGGAGCGGGAGTAGATGGAAATGCCGACACCGTTAAGTAGTTCGGAGGAATTGATCGTCCCCTACGTGCCCTAAATCATACAAAAACGTGATCTTGTAAAACCTACCCTCAAGTGAATCGAGTAAAATTATACAGAGTCTAGCAAAATAGGATGGCGGCGGGAAGGCCGCGAAGAGCGGACCTGGGGAATCCGCGCTGGATGGCCTCAATCCGGTTGATGTAAACAGTGCAGACGGAGTTGGATCAATTCGTTGAGCGGCACGACCACCATTCCATGGGTCCCGGGTTCGAGACCAGATCTCCCCGTGGGTTTTTATTAAGAAATTAAAATAATCCACTCCATCTCTGGGCTGTTGTCTAGCTCGCAGCAATGCAAAAACAAGACATTCAAGTTTCCTCACTTCCCTAATTCTAATTCCCTTCCGGCCAAAACCATGCTAACGCATCAAAGGGTTGCCCCCTGGGCTTTGGCCACATCGTATAAGAAAAAAGTAGAGTAGGGATCCCATACCGGTCAAGCGTATTCTAGAATGGGTCTATCAAAAGTACAGAAGAAGAGCCTAGTTAAGAAGGGAAATTCACGTGGTTCTGGAAGAATAGACGGGAATTAAAAACAACTTCTAGGTCCTTGACACTAGCAAGCCTACTCAAGGCACCTCCACACAAAAAGTAGTCAAACGAATGGGACATCTTCTGCGGATAAACGTCATTACAGTGCGTTCATTAGCACTTAGGGGGAGACGATTACTGAAGCGTAAGTCATGGAGTAACGAGACATCATTAATAAAAATAATGAAGAATAGAGGGAGTATGCTCCCCTGAGGTACCCCTGAAGGAAGACAGCCAATCGACAAATAGTGGTGGAAAACCAAGCAGATGAAGCTTGTGAGTAATAATCCCGTGATCAGTCCTGTCGAACGTCTTATCTAATCAGTAAAAATGCAGTTGACCTGAGAATGGGTCTCAACCAGGGGCAAGCAGTAATACACGAGTTCGTGGAAGTTAGTGGTAATAGACTTACCCTTGATAAAGCCATGGTGGAAAGAGTCAATAAATGGTCTGCAATGAATCCTGAGTACCCTGCATGACACAAGTTGGCAATGGGTCTGTTGTTAGACATAGCAGACTTGTTGCCCTTCTTATGGAGGGGAATTATCACAAAGTCCTTCCAAAGCAGTGGAAAACGGCCGCAGTATAGAGACAGGTTAAAGTTGATAACAAAGCACAGGAGAAACCAATGAATGATACTATCGGGACCACATGAGAAACCGTCGGGAAAATTCAACAAGTATTCAGTGACGGTGGCAACGTCAAGAACTAAGGTTTTGGGTTCAAGGGTAGTGCGAGGAAGCCTGGTCAAGTGGGTAAAAACTGTAAGAACAGCACCACAGTCAGAATCACAGAATGAAGTAAGAAAGAAGTTGGCGAAAAAGTTAGCTACAACATTGGGGTCGCGACTTTCGAGTTCACCGAGCCAAGAGTGTGGAGTGGAGTAGCCGTCGCAATCACGCAGAGTTTTCAAACCCCAAAACTGTCGAGGATTAGAACACATGTTGTACAGAAATCTGTTAGAGCACGTCTTTAAGGCAATAGAGTACCGAAGTCGAAGGTCGACTAGTAATCCACGTCGCACCTTGAGGAGGAGAACCTTTTCCAGGCCTTACTCTTTAGGTTTTTAGGATGTCTTTGAGGACGTTATAAAAATATAGGATAGCCTTATCGATGTCGGACTCGACAAGTACATGTGCCTAGTCATAACCCAGAAGACAGTCGTTGAGGAGAGGGCAGTCAGCCGCCTTGAAAATGAGAGAGCAGCTATGAAGGAATGAATAAGAAGTGCCAGGGGCGTTAAAACACAAGAGGACTTGAAATGCAGGATGGGTGATGGACTATGGGTCTGGGGCATTAAGGCAACTTCTCACCAACGAGCCGCCCGGGTTGGTAGAAAAAACAACCTTCTCGAATCATTCGCTACGTCGCTACTTTATATAAGATCCGTGCAGGCACATATGTCCTGCAAGGAAAGAACATACTGGGGGCACACGAAAATAAAGGCAAGAGCCCTTAAGTTTAGGAGGATTGAGTTCAAATCACTAAGGGTAGGTTAAAATCGCCGAAAATAACAGCTTCATCAGAGGTCAACAGGGCATTGCTTAAACGATCAAACAACGCAGAAAGCGATTCAAATACAGCTGATATTGAGCATGAAGGAATGTTGACAGTGGAAACGAAACGTACGAGATTCTTTGAGGGATCTTGAGGATAATACAGGTCCTGGTCGTCGGGTCGAGCAATCTGCGCGGCCGAGCAAGCCATGTCGGGTCTGACAGAGCAAAGCACCCCGCTACCAACCGGAGCACACAGATCAGAGTGGCGGTCACGCCGAAAAACCTGGAATTCAGGTCCAAAAAGTTCGGCGTTAGAGATGCCATTGTACAGTCAGGTCTCCGTCAGACAGATGACGTCGAAATCAAAAAAGCTAGACGTAGAGAACAAATGCGAGGTTTTGAAACGCAACCCCGATTACGTTGGCATAGTAGAAGGATACATAACTCACTGACAAGTTTTTTTTTTAGTTTTTTTTTAAGTGAGAACCAGAGCCGGGACTATGGAACCGGGAGGTCATATTTCCGAAGAGATTGTCGCCGTGATAAAGACCTTGAAAGAGGTCGAGAAGGCGCGTTCAGCAGGACCATTTGCTTGGCCGATTTTCCGGCAAGCAGTCATGCCTTTTGGAATGCTAGCTCGCAAGGAGATGTGGTCGACAATAGGTCTTACTTGCTTTAGTGGCCAATCTTGCAACCCCCTGCAATCTACTACTATACTTTAAAACACTACCAGCGCTGTTTTTGTATCAATTTATTTTTATCGTAATGTTTTTGGTAAAGAAATTAAGAAATGTGAGTCGAAGCGAGGAGTTGGTAGAAAATATTCCTAAGGAACGTCATTTTCTTGTCTATATGTAAGCACATCCTGATCTAAAGTGTTCTAAGCAATGAGAAATAGGTAAATAGGTACATATTAATAATAATAATAATAATCTTTATTGCTGGTTACAGTACACAAGATTGACAATCTTTTCTACGTACTAACTCAAAACAGGTTATAGACGGTATGAAATTAGTTAACAAGAGTATAAAAATAAAATAATATTAAAATTAGATTGAATAATTGAGAAAAATTAATTTAATACTGAACAATTACCTACTGATGATTCCCGACAATGAACAAATGATAAGAATTATAATAAGTGATCTTTAACGAGTGCCTTGAAGTTACTGATGGTGCCCGATGTTTGGATATTAAGAGGAAGAGTGTTCCATAGACGAATAATTTGGACAGGATAGGAATCTTCCATGGCCGATTTGTAGAAGCGTGGCATTAAAAGATTTCTGTTACGCTGAGATGAGAAAATCGTACAAGAAAGCAAGAGCCCTTTGCTTTAGTTAAGATGACAATGTACACCCAAGCATTCTCAACCGGAACGGTGAAACATGGTCGTACCTCCGTAGTCCGAAAACAAAACGAATGCAGTCGTTGAAAGCAACTTCCATTTTACGCGCACAGGTGCTATCTAGCTTCGGGTAGATCATACTACCGAAGGGAAAATGGGGCATTATTAACTCCTTAACTAATCTAGGACGCGTACTACCGGGTAAAATACGCGCCGAGAGCCACAGCCTACGAAGGCCACCGTAAATGACGCCAAGCTTCCCCTTTGCATTGTCGCAGCATTTCATTTTCTGATTCATAGTAGTCCCAAGATTCTTAACTTTTTCTAGAACTGGTAGCGAATACCCGTTTAAAACCATCGACGGAATATTAGACTGATCAATTACGCTGTTGGAGAAAATGATAAACTGCGATTTTCTAGAGTTTAGCTGCAATCGGTTATAATCGGACCATATGCATATACTTTAAAGGTCAGAATTAATGCGAGATATACAGTCCTCAATGAGACCTATCGGCCGGCTTAAATATAATTGTACGTCGTCCGCATAGAGATGAATAGTTGAGTCGCGGATCACCGACGGCAGATCATTAATAAATAAACTGAACAGTAATGGACCCAAAATTGATCCTTGAGACACGCCTTGCCTCAGATATAGCCGCGAGGAGAATGTGTTGTCAACCTTAACCTGTTGAGAAGGAACCCGAGAGGAAACTAATAATCATTTGAACTGCCGGTGTATCAAACATAAAATAAGAAAAAAGTTTGCGGATGAGAATACAATGATCAACACAATCAAAAGCCTTAGAAAAATTAAGAAGAATTACGGTGGTTAATTCATTCCTATCAAGCGCGCTTCTTACGTCAGAAGAGACTTTAAGAATGGCAGTTTCACAGGAGTGATAGGCTCGGAAGCCAGACTGCCAACATGTTAACAAGTTATATTTCTCCAAATATTCCAGTATTTGCCTATACATAAGCTTCTCCAAAACTTTAGACAAAAAGCTTAGTAGGCTAATAGGGTGAAGGTCCGATGGTGATTTTGGACAGGACTTCTTAGATATTACCCATCATGCTTCTGAAAGCTCAGGGATCCATAATTTCTTGGGTCAGGGTAATATTTATCCTATGTCCCTCTTGCTTGGTGACAGGTCAAGGTTATCTTTATCCCGATCTTTATCCCGAAGGCATATAAACCTCTCTCTCGTTTCTTTTAAAAACCCTGGACAGACTTCTGCGCGAACGTACTATACTCACAGGGGTAAGCTGTGCCAAGCAAGCATATACAATAGGGAAGTCGGTCGAAACCATGCTACACGGAGTAGTGTACACTATTGAGAAACTACTCAGACAGTCGGACACAAAGAATTTACCTTAGGTTTATTCCCAGAATTTAAAAAGGTTTTCTACAATGTCAATACACACGGTGCCGAAATCCCACGGTAACCTCGTTTACGACTGGATTGACGCAATGCTGGGAAGTCGTCAGATCCACACAAAATTAGGTAATAACGTGGTTGTCAGAGCCGTATGCAGAGGAACTCCGCAAGGTAGTGTATTGTCACCATTCCTCTGGCCCAATTTGTCCAACTATTAAACACACCTAGTCGTGCAGTTCTTATAAATCTGGGAAGCGGAGCTGGGATCACCGTGGTTGAACATAAGTTGATTTCGATCGGTTTTTAAGGTTTGCTTTGATTATGTATCACTAGTTACCACTTTTTGTTTGATTTTTTCTAGATATGTCTTAATTGACAAATTACATTCATAACACACTCTGTAGACGCTCATAAGTCACTAGAACTAGTTGTGCCATGCTAAATATTTAAAATTTCTTGTTTTCTTCGACTTTAACTAATTCTTGTAATCATTCAATAAATGATCTCCTTCGAGCCGATCATAATACGCGATCATTACACGATCAAATTCTGCAAATAAGATGATGCGCCAGGAAATTGTCTTTCTAAAATCATCTTTTTTGCGATTCATCGTCTTTTGATGATCAACCATTTACAGATTTCCCCTCCTACCCCACTCCCCTCCCGAAAAAAAACATGATAAATGCTGATCTTCCTGTAAACTCCTTTAATTATACTTGCCAGCATCACTTTATTAACCCTCCCTTTGCTTGGTCGGATCATTTTCAATTCATGTTTGGACCCGTGCATGTAAATAAGATTCAGTTTCCATGCCATTGCGAGGCAAACAAATCGCCCATTGATTTATCGTGGCCATTTGCAACTATCAATTAGCTCCAATGACAACATGAATTATGATCGAAGGCATGATCTGAAATTCGAGACCATGTAATTAGGGTTGCGACTGAAAATTACTTGATCGTTGAAATCATATGAGCGTTTCTTCTTTGTAATCTTCAAGTTGCATGGGGGCTTTGTTTTTCGGATTTTGTTAATATTTGCATTGAAAATAGGTGAAAAATTTGTTCTAGAACAGAATCAGATCGGAGATCTAGTTTGAAGCAATTGAGTTTGAGTTTTGATGAGCTACTTTTTGGGAAAGCTCTATGCACCGCAATTATTAACGCTAGCGCTTACCTTAAGTATCTCATTGACATATCATTACCGTTTGAAAAATGAAAAGTTCAAGAAGCATATCGTCATTGCAGCCCCTCAGAGCCCAATTACCCCAATTTCAATTATTTTGTTGCCCAAATCGGTTTGTTAGGTCCGCTAACAACCACGTGGTCTTTCCCAAATGAATTCGTCATTTATCTAATAAGCTGCGCACGCATGTTTAACTAGCTCGGTGCGGTTCGATGATTTTCTTTTCCTAACGAAATCTATCCGTCGTCGCACATATTCACATTCAAATTCGAATTTTTTTTTTCGTATAGAATACCCGACAAGTAGCAGCTAGAAAAATCAAGGTGTGTCAGATAACAAGAAAAATTAAATCTGCTTATTTGTACTTCAGCACTTTTTTCCACATTTTGTTCGTTAATTGCAAAGTTATAAAATAAAAGATTTCTTTTATTTAAGTTGATGAAGAAGGAGGCCCGTGACGAATCATGCCGTGGTGCATGATATATGCAAGACATGCCAGATGTCTGAGAGCACCAGACTAGAGGATCCGTTAAAACCGCGCACCGTAAAAAGTATCATTGCACTATATGAGGGTAATTAACATAATATGTCTGCATGTAGAATGCAATAGATGTTCAGGTGATTATCATATCTGTGGGCATTCTTATGAGAACTTAAATCTCGGTCACGATATTGTTTGGAACTTAAAGTTCGATAGTTGCGCCTGAATGTCTACACGCTTTACTTCCTGAATAAATTAACAGCATTATTGTATGGTAATTGGATTCAAACCACAGACATGTGTACACCTGTTTACCATTTAATGACCAATGATCCATTCCAATGCTCATTCATTCGAAACCGTTTTAAGTGTCCAGCCACACTATATATCGTGAATGCTATTGAAATTAGACAAAGTTATGACAAGGGCGGATTGTCATTATTTTCAATAATTCAATATTCAGTATAGGGGGGTGAGTGGCAAAAAGAAATTATGTTATACTCCTCGAGGGTAGTGTTGAGTGAAATTGACTTGAATCTACAACCAATTGACAGGCTGACAGACATGCGAAACCGCAAATTGATTTCATTTTGACCAGGACAACAATTTCTGTAATTTTGATTTCGACGTAGAGGCGCTTGTAATGAATGATTGCAGATATAGTTTTCCTCTATGGATAAAAAAGGTTGTTTTTCAGTTTCCGAAATTGAAGGTCGACGCTTTGATAGCGACTTCAAAAGCAAATATCTCGTAACTGAAGGATTAAGATCGAAAGGTCCTAACACATTGTTCGATGCATTTTATGAGACCTATATGCAGACTCCCCCTCACTGTGGTAAGTAGCCCCGATGTTTCCTCTTTCTTTAGGTCCCTCTACAGAATCAGTAGAGAAAACGCTGGAGCTGCTTATGAGCAGACACTTTTCCGGTAACTCGACAGAGGGGGTGGCAGAAAGACATGTCGGGCTACTGGATTGGCACCGGTTCCCAAATCTTCAGTGTGCTATTATCACTCACGACAAGCTCCTTTAGACTATACAAGTCACCAGAAATAGGTAGCATATTACCCATGATGCTTCAGAAAGCTCAGGGATCCATAATTTCTTGGATCATTTATACTATGTCCCTCTTGCTTCGAGATAGGTCAAGGTTATCTTTATCCCGAAGGCATATAAAACCGCTGGAGGCTTTAGACCTATTAGCTTTTTCTCGTTTCTTTTAAAAACGCTGAAGAGACTTCTGCGCGAACGTACTATACTCACAGGGGTAAGCAAGCATATACAATAGGAAAGTCGGTCGAAACCATGCTACACGGAGTATTGAGTATTGAGAAACTACTCAGACAGTCAGACACAAAGAATTTACCTTACGTATATTCCCAGAATTTAAAAAGGTTTTTTCACAAGACTCCGAAATCCCACGGTACCGATAACCTCGTTTACGACTGGATTGACGCAATGCTGGGAAGTCGTCCTATTCACGAAAAATTAGGCAATTACGTGGTTGTCAGAGCCGTATGTAGAGGAACGTGTGTATTGTCACCATTACTCTGGCCCTTGGTAGTTAATGAAATACTGGTCTCACTCAAAGGTCATGGATTAAAAGTACTGGCTTATGTAGACCTAGTCTTATTCGTTTCCTAAGCAACATCAGCGAACTTATGGATACAGCTCTGAGTACAATCTACAGGTGAATAGTCAAGTGCAGCTATTCGGTTAATCCCCGGAAGATGAAAGCAGTCCTCTTACTTGGGCGCTTAGAAACCTGGGAGCAATACGCAGGGTTATTCTCTGCTGGGTTCTTGGTCACAAAGAGATAGGGCAATGAGACGGCTGATACGCTGTCAAAGAAGAATTTTTATAGAATCACCAATGAATCAATGACATTTCTGATTCCCGTGATCTGGAGCTCTTGTGCATGGTCTTGAGACTTCCTGCCAGGAGACTGTTTGTTTTGGTTTCTTACATTCCTCCCTGTTCTCCATCTGCAGTTTACAATTTGCTCACGGCGTCCTTGGACAATTTGCTTTCTACGGATGGCATATACTGATTTTTGGTGGCTTCAATCTTCCCACCATTGGATGGGTGCATTCTCCCGACACTGATGGTATTTGACCCTCTTTCACAACTGCTCTTCAATGCGCGTTATCCATTCTAGATTCGGTGGCCTCGTTTGGCTTGGTTCAGTGTTGTTACATCGCCAACAATTCAGATAAATTTTTGTACCTTGTGTTTTCTTCTGACCCTGTTAGTTTGACGGTCAAGAGATACATGACCCCCTCTCGATACTATTGACACTCGTCCTCCTTTACTTGCCGACTTTTTTTCAATTTTTGCTGGGAGAGTGCGATGTCTATTTGGCTTTGGGCGTTTTCTACGATGTTCTCTATGTCTGTTTTATAAGTTGTGTTCCTATTGGCATCTCTAGGTCGGGATCCCATAAGTTGTCTCGCACCTGGCTCGATGGTGCCTCACGTCACCTAAGGCACTTGAGAGGCAAGGCTTGGAGGAGGTTCTGTGCTTCAGGCAGTCACGACGATTGCCTCGCCTACTCTGATCTCAGTCGCTAGTTTTCTGCGCACCTGCAGGTCTCCTATGCTGAGTACCTTTCTAATACGAGAGCCATGCGAGTACCTTTCTAATAACTCTAAGCGCAATTGTGACGCTTATATCTCCTCTCTGAGGTACTTGCGCTGTGGAAGTCTTCTTTTCTAATCCCCCTCCATAAGAAAGGCTGTAAGTCCGACGTCTCTGACTATAGACCGATAGCCAACCTGTGCCATGTTGCGAAGGTTTTTAATTCCCTCACTAGTGACATACTTCGATTTCATTGTAAGCCTTTTTTGGTATCTTTCCAACATGGCTTCCTTAAAGGGAAATCAAAGACTTCTAACCTTCTTGAATTCATTAATTATTCTTTACCGACCATTGAGGCGGCCAAGCAGGTGAACTGTGTATTTGTTTACTGATTTGAGTAAGGCCTTAGATAGGACCGATCATGGAATCTTGGTCTATAAGCTGTCCCTTCTCGGTTTTCCTTCTTGTTTCGTTGAATGGTTGTCCTCTTACGTGACGGGTCGTACACAACCTGTCTTGTTTCGCGAAGTCGTTTCCAACCAAATCCTTGTCACCTCGGGGGTGCCTCAAGGTAGTATCCTTGGACCGCTCCTGTTTCTCTTATATATTAACGATGTTTCGCTTCTTTTGTCCAGTAGTAGAATTCTCTGTTATGCTGATGATGCTAAGATTTTCCGCACTGTTTTTCATTAGTTAGACATTAATCTCCTGAACTCCGATTTAGCGGTGTTAAGACTGGTTAGACTTGTGTCTACGTAACCGCCTTCCTTTAAATGCAGGCAAGTGCATCGTTATGACCTTTTCCTGTAGAAGACATCCTGTTCTCTCCAACTACTCCATCAACGGCGTTGTCTTGGGTAAGGTTGAGAGGATGAGAGACTTGCCAGCGGTCCTCAATTCTCGTCTTTCTTTCGAGGACCAGATTGACTCTATAGTTTGTAGGGATAACTCGAAGTTGGGCTTCGTCAAAAGATGGTCTAAGGAACATGATGATCCTACCTAACCAAGCTTCTATACTGTACTTTCGTTAGACCTATCTTGGAATACGCTAGTCCTGTATGGTCGCCTTACTTTGCCGTTCACATCGACCGCATCGAGGCGGTGCAACGCAGATTCCTTAGGTTTGCCCTATGCGGGCTTCCCTGGAATGATCATTGGGTGCTCCCCTCTTATGCCGATCGTTTGGGATTAATTTCGCTGGACTCCCTGGAAATGAGGCGCAATATTTCGAAAATAGTATATATTTTCGATCTTTTGCAGGGAACTATTAATTCACCGGAATTACTGGAGGCTGTCAATTTTTCTATTCCTCAACGCACCTTGAGGAATCACGACTTCTGTTCGTCCCAGCCCACCGTACTCTTTATGGCATGCACGAACCTATGACGTCGATGTCCCGCCTCTTCAGTCAACACTTCTGCAGCTTTGACTTGGACATGTATTTGAAGTGTCTGCTAAGACAGTGCCTTGGCTGATGTGGTGATCGTTGTCTGGATGACTGTTTGTTCCGACGATTGTCTTTGACCGTAGTTTTCTAATCTTTATTTTTAAATTGATATATTTTGTAGTAATCAATGTATATGATGAATCTGTAATGAATAAATAAATAAATAAAAGAGAAGTTGACCTCAAGGCTATTCATATGGCCTATTAGGACAATGGATATTGGATATTCTGCTAAGGAGAAACCACGCGGATCTCCGAAAGATTGTGGCAGTCATTACTGGTCAATTAGCATTTACTCAGCGATTCCTCAGGTTTGGCCAGGTGAAGGTATAAAGCTTTAGCTTCGTACTTCTTTGGGGCTACCAAACCAACATAGGGCTGAAGCAGCTTCTCAGGTTTATTAACAGTTGTGGCTGGGTTTAAGAAAACCCTATATTCATTTTGCAGATGCGATCCCACTGATGTGGTAACACAATGGACCATTCTTAGGTCTTTGTGTAGCTGATCGACTGTCGTCTGATAGCCACCACTCTAACCTAATCTAACCTATAGAAAGCACCCATAAAATAATATTTCCAAAAATCTCATTGTGTCTATTTTTGAGCCATTAACCTCCGTTCGTATACGGTAACGGAGTCGGGTGTGTGGTTGGTTGGCACGATCACAACACCATGGTTCCTCGGTTCGATCCTCGATCTATAGTGTGGTTTTTAAATAAATTAAAAAATCCACTTTGCCTCTAGTTGTTGTCAGTTTCCTCATTCCCCGTACCCTAATTCTCTGCGCTAACGCATTATAGGGTTGTCCCTTGGGATTTGGTTACATCATAAAAAAAACATCTTAATAGGTATTTTTTTAAATATGATATTGCCAATGCTCTGAGGATGCCCTATGATTTTAAAGCACAACCTTATACCTATATAAATTAGAGGATGGGAGGGCTGTGACGTACAGATGGACGGCTGCAGTCGGAAGGGAATAAGGAACTTAAATGTTTTGTTTTTACATTCCTGCAAGATAGACAAGATTTATAATTTTTAATTAAAAAGTCACGCAGAGACCGAAGCTCGAACCATGGAACCATGGTGTGGTGATCGTACCACTCAACCAATTAATCCAAATCCGCCTCCATTCCCATTTGCTACGAAACTCTAAAATGCTAAAGTTTAATTAATGTTGTAAATATAAGTTTTTGTATCAGAAGCTCAATAGGCATGTAATGCATAGGGCTACACAGTATCTACTCCTGATCTAGTTGTACAATCACGTCTTCTAGCTGCTACCACGATTTTTTGATCTGGACACCTACGTTCTCAACGGATCTTTTTCATGTGTTGTGTGGTCATCCAAATGGGCGTTTACCTTGGGGTTTTAAATCGAAAGCTTATTGAGTAATGTTGCTGGGCTCTTTTCTTAGTGTGTGACCTATCCATGGTCTTGGTCGGTGAGTTGGGCTGCGATGGTAATGATCTCCGACCAATGGATGTAAATGGTGCGCCGCAGACACCGGTTAAAAAAGGCTTAAATCTTAGATGTCATTTCACAGATAATTTTCCATGTTGAACAGCTATACAACAGAACAGATTTTACATTTGATTTAAAGATCAGGAGATTTGTGCGTCTGGAGATGTTATTATTGCGATATATCTCAACAGGAGTAGGTATTAAACGCACATCGAGCCTTGCTAATGCAAGCCTATACATTAACTTATGCATCTGAGATAACAAAGTTTATCCAAATGTTATATTTACTACTCTTGAAAATAAATTTCATTTTGGCTCCTGGATTCCTCCTGGACTTATAAGTTTGTTTTAGCAGCATTGATCTTAAGCCCTACTTTGCGACCTACTATGAGCTATGTGACTATGTCTGTCGGACAGAAAACATACATTGTCGTAGTCCAGGTGAGTAGGGTGTTTAAATAGTTTCCATCAAATCCCTAGCAATGGGTGGCACTATACGTCATTAATGACGAACAAGAAAAGCAAGGGTGACAGTATGCATCCTTGTCTCACTCCGTTCAATACTTGGAATATGGCTTCGATAGTTTTTCTTTGTGGAAAACTTGATATTGGGCTTCTAGAACTCCTTTATTATGGTGATAATTTCTTCTGAGATAACTCTCCTACGTAAATCTGTCCATATATATTCGCAATCAATGCTGTCGAACGTCTTCTCGAAATTGACGAACATTCGATGTAAAGGCGACTTCCGTTCGGCGGATGGGTCGATGATAATTCGGAGGGTGTTGATGTGATCGCTGTAGGAGAAACCCCCACGAAAGATTGTCTGTTCACCGTAAATAGAGCGGTATATGATTTGTTTGATTAACATTGATTTTTGCCATCGAATTAGAGGCTGCAGTTAAAAGGTAAATACCACGCCATTGCTACAGCTCCTACAATTACGCCTGTTTTCGATTCAGTTAGTATAGGTCCCGGTTACCTGATAATCCTGGAAGAAATTGAAGGAAGAATGTCAGCCGCAGCAATGGAATTTTCCTTAAGTAAATTCTCTGGTAATCCATCAATCCCTGGGACCTTACTATGGTCCACTAAATTTATGTGGCCGCCACCTCCGATCTTGTCGAAAGTCTGATATTAATGTTGATTAATATTCGACGGTCCGAAAGTATTGTTAAGGAGACGGAGTTTGATCAATTCGTTGAGCGGCACGACCACCATGCCATGGGCAGGGACGCCGAGAGGGAGAGGCGAAGGGGGGAAACCCCCCGAGCCCGGGCTTTCAAAAGGGGCCCTGTCATCTAAGTCATCAACAGAAAATTTTTTTCTATTTTAATTGAAAAAGTGTAATATACTAGACAGATTTTAAATTGAAAGTCACTCATTTGATTGTATATGGACCCGTAAACGGTTAGTTCCAGGACCGAAATTCCCTCGGGCCCGAATTTTGTCTCTATGGGCCTGGCCATGGGTCCCGGGTTCGAGACCAGGTCTCCCCGTAAGCGTTTAGTATGAAATTAAAATAATCCACTCCATCTCTGGGCTGTTGTCTAGCTCGCAGCAAAAAAACTCAAGTTTCCTCACTTCCCTTACCCTAATTTCCTTCCGGCCAAAACTATGCTAACGCATCAAAGGGTTGTCCGCTAAGATTTGACCACATCGTATAAAAAAGGACTTCAAGAAAAATACCCTCCACATTCGGCGGTCATGCTCTTCCGTAACAAGTAGCTATCCTTCGGTATTTCTTACAGGATGTTCAGTTGTATAAGTCTTTTCTGCCAGTTTTTTGGAAGTCCTGAATAGATCTCAGTTACCGCACGATAGGTCGCTTCTTCTGTTAGCACATTGATGTAGTTGGCTTTTGGCGTCACGAATACACATATAGAACAATACTAATCAAGCTTTATTTTAGAATTCTAGTAGGCGCTCTAGAGTTTGACGCCGCTTAACATGTCAGTTAGTTAGTTTACAAAAAAATGTAAAAAAAAAAATTCGAATATGATCCAAATTTAAGAAAAATTCAAAATTCAGTAAAATACATACAATAACCCAAATTAAATAGACAAATTCTAGTGAAATATGACCAAGGCCGAAAGTTCAGCAAAGCACGCGTTATCAGGAGCTATGGCATCTGGATTAGCACGGGCTTTTGCACAACCCTTTGAAGTCGTAAAAATTCGCTTTCAACTACAATCCGAACCGATCTCAAAAAAATCCAAAGTACATTCAAAATACACATCTGTTGGACAAGCAATGCTGACAATTCTTCGTGAAGAAGGTATTCGTGCATTTTGGAAAGGTCACATTCCAGCACAATTACTGAGTGTTACCAATGGAGCCGTTCAGTTTACTGTCTATGAGAGGGCACACATTTTCTTTAATCAAATGCCGTTTCTAGTCGAACATAAAAATCTTCACAATTTTATCTGTGGAGCCGTCGCAGGTGTTACTTCGACAACGATTATTCAGCCTTTCGAAGTTACAAAGACTCGTCTAATTGCCCAAGATAATAAGGTTTACAAAAGTTTTCTGGGAGCCCTTATTGGAATAGTACGGTCAGACGGACCGACTGGATTATATAAAGGAATCAAACCAGCGGTATTGGAAGTTGTTCCATACACCGGCATGAATTTCATGGTTTACAGATATCTCTCTGAATATGCTATGAAATTTTACAACGTAGACAACAGACACGACCTTCCAATGTGGATTCTAATTACAATGGGTGCTATGTGTGCTTGCTGCTCGAAATCAGTTACTTATCCACTTGATATGGTAAAAAAGCGTATTCACGTGCATGGATTTGCAGAGCATAGAAAAGGTTTTGGTGTTACAGCGCAATGTACTGGTGTTTTGTATTGTTTAAAAACTGTTATTCAACAAGAAGGTTTTTTGGGTTTGTACAAGGGTTTGACACCAGCTTATTTAAAGAGTGCCGTCTCACTTGCAGTACAATTTGCTTTCTACGACTATATAATCACTTTAATGAAAGCTGAATCAAACTAATTGTGGAATGTTTAAAATTTTCTGCTATGTCTCGTTAGCAATCTATTATTTATATTAAGTGACTATTATGCGATATTTAAGATAATGTATCTGTAATGTGTCTAATTTTTGCAACTTAAAAGTAAAATAATTTCGCTATAGTGATTCAAAGTGTTGTCGATTATCAGCTGTTCGTCTATGTGGCGATATACATATAAAAATTATACCTTTAGACCATTTAAGTTGAACTTTTTCCCGTTTCTGCTCATTGAAAGTTTGCGGCTTGTCGCAGATAATATTGAAACTAGTTTGGTCAATTGGACCAATAATGTATTAATATTGGTCCAAATTAATGTGGCAATAACCAATTACTAGCTTAGACCAAACATTGTCACGTCGAAACTACATAAATATATGGTCAAACTAGAAGAATACATCTTAAGCTTGCGTTTATTTACAGATTCTATCAAACTAAAATTCTCTGTTTGTCCAATCTTTCTATAGAATCCACACTATTTCAGAAGGAAAATATTTAGTCTAAAATTTAGTCCAGATTTTCCCTCGTTTTAAGACTCAAGTTCGTTTGGAGGTATAAAAGTTAAGGCCATGACCCAAATACCTTGCAAGAGTTATTGCCTCTATAGTTTTTGCAGAATAATATTTGTCAATTTGAACTTAGTTTTATTATTATTATTTATAACTACGCAAGACTTACAATCTCATTTTGTACTAAACATAATGGAAACAGAAGCAGTAAGAAATTAGTGAACAAAAACAATGATTGAATGGATGAAAATGAAAAAAAGAAAAAACTAATCCTGACTGTTCTGAGTGCGATGTGCCAAGCCATTGACAGTGCACGAACCATGTATGAATCCCCGCAAAGAGAGATTCATATAAGCATCAAGGGGTCATCCCAATACTCTAGCTTTGTATAAGGTAACATGCTTAAAGAACCGCAGGCCAATAAATAATTAATCTAATGCAGTAATTGAACTCCACATCGACTTTTCGCTTAAAATTGTTTTTTATTCTAGGATATATTTCGTCGGTGATAACGTGTCTGCCTACCAATCTGGGGTGCCAGGTTCGAATTCCACCGGCGGCGACCAATGGTTGTTTTCTTCTGACAACAGATTACGATACAAAAGCCACGGGGGTGGCAGAATAAATGCCAGTGGTTCAGAATCCAATTCATAGTTATCTTAAATAGTTTGAAGTTCTGATTCCGCCTCATATGCAACAAGGGGTTGCGGGAGCTAGAGAGAGAGAGATTCTAAGTTATACCAAACTTCCATATGTAAAGTGAAATGTCAAAAGTGTAATGTGTTTCTTCAGTGGGTAAGGCGGTTTTGGTCTTGTTCAAGGGATTAGCTCGCCAGCTCCAGGATCAGATTTTCTGAAGAAAACACACCAAGTCCTAACTGTAATTTTTATTGGTTTATCTCTGTCTATATATCCTTATAGTTCACACTAGTCACAAGATCACTGGTTCTTAACTAAATTTCGTTGTCCAATATTCATAAATTCACACTTATTTCTTAAGACTAGGTTCCCTCTAAATGGACGGTAGCGATGATATCACTGGTTTCTCCTATTGCTTGTTTGTTCGCACTACTCTTCTCCTGAGTGAGACGCGGGCGGTGGTCCAGTCGAGAGATGCTGTTCTCCAGGTTATGATGGACGGGTCGGGGTGCTGGTTGCCTTTACTTCGAAGGGAAATCTCCTGCGGTTTGGATAAGTATTTTTCTGTGGGGAAAAGACAGGGAACGATAATTCTGAACGAGAAGGCAAGACGTAGATTTCAATAGAAAATACATTAGATACTATTAACAGATTTATTGCAAAATAGCCAAGAAAAATTATTAGATAACCACGGAGGCAAGCTGGTTATATGAGTCTCCTATATGCTGTTGGAAGAGAGGGAACCATTATCCGACACCAGGGAGGCACGCTGGTAAAAGAGAAAAGAAAGCCAGGGAGGCACGCTGACTAGGCAAATGTCTTGTACAAGGGTGCCTTACACCAGGGAGGCGCACTGATGCAAGAGGAAATAAACGAGTGTCCAGCACCACAGGGGAACGCTATGCACTTGTCTTGTACCGGGGAGGCACGCTGTTACAAAAGAGTTGTCTAGAGTGTCTTACACCAGGGAGACACGCTGGTAGAAATGGAAATAAACAAATGTCCAACACCAGGGTGACATGCTGGTGAAAGAGATAAGAATGGTTAGGGAGAAATGCGGGCTATACAAATGGTTTATACCAGGGTGGCATGCTGGTACAAGAAAAATAGCTGGATAACCAGGGAGGCACGCCGGCGGCTAATAAAACTTAATCTTACCTGATTACTTGTACAGCCCGTATCTCCAAGTTCCCTGTAAAGAGAAATACCTTAACCGGCCGGCTTCTCCTTGCTCGGTTGGTTGTGGTCTGGTCGACCACCGGACTTTAACTGCCTGATGTACCTTATCAGTCTCACTTATAAAGAGCGGATTAAAATTTCTTCTGGCTTATTTAATTATCTCCTCTGTGAGTTCCTCGACAAAACTCCCGTAATACCGTTTGTAAACGTGAGCGAAGTAGATCCGGCCACGAGAAAAATATCCCGTCGCTCATACCCCCTAGTTAGACCTTAGTTAGGAAGAGATCAGACAGCTGCTCGGGCCAAGAACGGGCATTACACCGTTTACGAACGGCTCAGAGTTTGGAATAGTCTGCAGATACGAGCAGCACTGGTCGTATTGAAAGGAAAGCTCAAAGGAACTAAGCTTGTACCCTTAAACAGCTTAAAGGAGTCACTCATACCACGTAGTTAGACCGTAGTTAGGATGGAAGGAGATGACTGCTCGGGCCAAGTACCTGCGTTCGCCTGCTTAGAAACGGTTCAGGGTGTGGAATAGTCCGCAGATAGGATCCCGTTAAAGGCATTTCACTGATCGTATTAAGCGGAAGTATCAAAGCGACTTAGCTAGTAGCCTTAAGCAACGGTAAAGGGGACGTAGTTATTCTTATTTAAATAACAACGTCCCCTTGACCGTTCCGCTAAAGACTACTAAGTGACCGACAGAATTGGTACGCCCACTCCCTGTGCTCTTCTCTCTACGTTGTTAGAAGCTGGCATTTTTCCATTACACCTTTGCATTTTGAGATAGTTTCATGGAGAAAATTATTATGGATTTTGCAACAAGATTCTGTTTCATCTTACGTTGCTTAGTACCTTGAGACCTTCTCGTCCCTGCAACCCATTTCTATCATTTGTGCCTATTCTTATATCTGGGTTGTCTCTTCAGCCTTTAAACTTTACATAACATCAAGGGCTCTTTTGCATGCAATATTCATCAGCGTAAAGGAGTCGTAACCGCCATCTGACAATTGCTTCACAAAGCAGGTGTTTGGCCGCTTTTGCCTCTTTCATATAGAAGCAAATATGATGTCATCTGCCAGATTTAACTTCTTGTCTTTAATGAGAAAATTGCAAGTGGACCTATAATTTAATCACCGACATTACTCTGCAAACCACCAATGGCATTTTAACGTAATCTATTGTCAGCAGAAACAACCACGGATAGCTACTGTTGGAATTCAAATTTCTACTGATACGGATGTAATTACCTAAGGGCTTTGAGCTTGATCTTTATGGCGAAGGTCATGTACAGTTTTTGTGTACTAGACTAAGGACCCATTTCAAATGCAAGTTTAACCAGAACTCCACGATTCACGATCTTTCTGAATGACACCAAAGGCCTGTCGAAATTAAATTATTTTCTCACTTTAATTAGAACCTATATTTCCGCAATTTTTTTAAGGATTATCAGTTAGCTGGAGGCGGCTCTCCCTCTATAATCGTCTACCTTTTTTTCTATCGTGCATTTGTTTGTTCCAGTTGTAGCTGGAACATTAAAGCGTAGCCTTCATAGTTGCACTAGAGTAATATCATATGAGTTTTTACCTTCAAAACTACAAGAGCAGACCTTTGCTACACTTAGGGATTGCCATTGTGACATTCTTTCCTCTACTTTGGCTCGTGAACTAATAAGTCTCGTGCTGTGAATCATTCGCAGTATTAATTTCCAAATTTTGTAAATAAGCATACAATCTGACCAAATGCTATTTTGATGCGTGTGAGTTGAAAACTATAAGTTATATTATGTATTAACATTCAGAGCCACTGTTTCCTTGTTTAAATAAATGCTCAAATTCTCTTTAAGGAATAACTTTTCTCGAAAGGTTAGGACATTTTCCAGTTTACAAGTTCTGATATATTCTGATTTCAGTTGTCCCCTAGACTCAAGACCAGATCCATCTAAATCTGCTTTTCTTAGTCTATTTAGAACAACTTATACGTGGCTTATCCTGAGTTTCTCTTCAAGTTCTTTTTTGCATTTGGGATAGTGGGTCTTATGAATTTCGCGCGACAGTGCTCATTTAACTCTTGTGGTATTAAAACATTTGCCAGAGATATAATACGTAGCTTATAAAAGGTTTCTTTTGTTATGGTCGCTATTTTGCTGATATCCAGGTTTTAGGATCACCTGATCACTGGGTCCAACTTAGGGCACGAAAGGTAAACCAAGGTCCCTTAATATGATCAGGGATTCAGCTATGCGAGTAGAATCTCCTTCCTTATAGGGTACTTCATCAGAGCCTCATTTCAACGGGGTAAACAGGTTCTGACCGTCTGTCAGTTGGCTGTGCGCTCCCCAGCGTGAGAGGAAACTCTATTTTTACAAAAAAAAAAAAACCAAGATATCATGTTATATTAATTAACCCTTTTCTTCTCTCTCTCCTCGTCGTCCTTCCGTTCCACTACGTCGGTGGGCGGGGTCCTCACGATGAGGTGAGTGGCCCTCTCTTTCCAGGGCAGGCCGATGTAGGCCCATATATGCATGGGTGGTTGGGACAAAGACCAAGTCAGGGGAGTCACAACACCAGGCTTCCCCAACGTAATCCAGTAAGTCAGCGACGCCTGCTGCAATCCTTTCTCCTGCTTTGTTTTCCGTTTTTTCAGATTTATTTTTTTTAACACTGCCGCTGGATGACTGCCCAAGTCAGGCTATGACTCTGGAAAAACTGAAAATCAGCTGATGTCAATCAGGGCCACGGACTCCGCCGGATATGCATCTGTCAGCAGATGCCTGAGCAGGATGATGGGATATGGCATGCTGGCAGGCTAGGTGCTGTGGTAGAGTAGTTGGGGGGGGGGGGGGGGGGGGGGGGAAGGTAGGGTTTTATGAGGGATGCCTTCGTGTTCTTGGTCGAAAAATTCATGCCTAGGATGGGAACGGTAAACGAAATCGCTTTGTTTTCGTTTCGGCATGAATTTTTCGACCAAGAACAGGATGATATCCCTCATAAAAACCTACCCCCACCAACTACTCTACCACAGCACCAAGCCTGCCTGCATGCCATCCCCCATCATCCTGCTCAGGCATCTGCTGACAGATGCATATCTGGCGGAGGCCGTGACCCTGATTGACATCAGCTGATTTTCAGTTTTTCCAGAGTCATAGCCTGTCTTGGGCAGCGGCAGTGTTGGTCCCAGCTCGCAACATTTTTCTAATTCTTTTGCCTTCTGGAAAAGTTGCCCTTGTGATGTGGTATTAAAAATTTCGCCAGAGATACTTATACGAGACGGGAACTTATACGTGGCTTATACGGGGTTTCTCTTCAAGTTCTTTTTGCATTTAGGAGAGTGGAATTCTTGGAGTAATAAAACTTTTACAAGCCGACCAGAAAATCGATTATTTTGCAGATATCAAGGAACACTAATAGTTCCACTACGAGCAAATGAATAATTGAAAAATTAAAACTTTTCTCAATTTCAATACTTTTCTTCCGTCCTCTGGTTCGTAATTCAATATTTTATCTTACATATGGGTGGGGACATCATGCTATTGCCACAGTGCAATTATCCAAAAACTGAAATATTCAACAACAAAATAAATAAATTCATATATTACTGATCTGATCACTTTAGATTCACTCGACAATCGTCAAATGCAAGGCATTCAGTGGTGTCTTATCTATCGCACTTGATCTTGCTATCGTCAGCCCGGGGCTCTGACAAGTGTGACGGCGCTTCTTAACATGCAAAATTAAAATTAATTCCGAGAATTTCGAAATTAAATGCATCTTTATGCATGCATGCAAAAAGCGGCTTGGCTCTAATTTATCACTTGAAACTGGAATCAAACCCCTCGCCCTGCCACGGCCTGACTTCGAATGGCTTTTCCTTATTTCCCGAGTGTTTTGATCGTGCAACTCCTCAAAATGTCGCCATGTAATGCGTAAATTTTATGCTACTCTGAATCTTAAATTTGATTCAATGAGTGCATCTACAGAAATGCGCTCAAATGCAACTCATGTTGCATAATAGTGGAATGGATTGAAGACATTTAGTGTAGTCATTCGCCGGCGAGGGATTGTTTATTTTGTTTAAAGCGCGGGCGAAATATTAGCCAGTTTCTGGAAATGAAGACTTACGACATTATACTTACTCCTCGGAATTGTACGATGAGGAGAATAAAAATTCGCGGGAATTGGGATTGCAATCAAAAGGCTCCGACCTTCCGAGATAAATTTCAATTAATTGCCTTAATGTATGCCGCCATTGAGACATCTGTCGTTCGCGATTAAACTATTGTCGTAAAGGTGTGGGTATGTTACTCTGGTCGTTAATTGTTTCATTGAATGAAAATTAATTCTGAAAGCAATAGTCTGTAGTAAATGAGTAGATCTGTTCGTTTAACGAAATCCTACGAGGAATTTTTATAAGAGGTGGTTGGAAATTTGGTTAAATGTAGGGAGAAGGCATCCTTTAAATAATTACTCTTTAATACTTATCATTAAAAAAAATTTTCCGTTCCTTTAAAAAAGGGGAAAGACTCAGAAGGGTAGCCATCGCCACTTCGGGCAAAAACAGCACACCTCAATTTCGTTCTGCATTTGTTCTGGATAGTTTAGACGCCTAGATAATACATCCGCATATTGTAGCAACATTTTAATATTTATTTTTTGTACTTACTGAATTATTCTAGCTCACGGGGCGCTAGAAAGAACAGGCGGAGGTAGTCTGTTTACAGTTTTGTTGTAGCACTGTTTATTCCACATTTAGACCATATGGTACTTTGCGCAATTATTACCATGGTTGGTTAGTCGGGCTGTTTGTTGCTAAGAAGCACCAAATTCACTCGGAGGCCATGAAGGCCCATTGTAAATGCCCTTAAGAAGAAGAAGCATGTCAGAACTTAAACCTACCCAGATCTCTGTATGAGTCTATTTAGGTCCACCAGGGCTAGCTCCGCTAAGTCGTCCAAGTTGTCAAAGAACCTTGCTCCCAAACAGGCGAGTCATCGTTCTTTTAGAGCCGGACATTCGCAGAGTAGGTGCACTATGGACTCAATTTCTTCTGCATCTCTGCAGCTTCTACAGAACTCATTCGATGGTACGCCGACTCTAATGGCCGGGTTTTAGCGTGAAAAAAGCACTTTTTCTCTGAATTTTTTTTTATAAATATGGATTGAGCAAATTAATTTAAACCTTTTGTACAACAACATTGTCAAATTTTTTTTATGCGAAGATATCGACAAACAAGCCGGTGGCGGAGCTTTTCCAAGAACGTCTTTAGAAATAGACGATTTGCGGTGTTCACCGTATCTCAGCTGGAAATTATCTGAAATCAAAATCCATTAAAATTTAGTCAAAGTATCATTAAATCCTTCATCCCCCACGTTCTCTGATTTTTTTTTTCATTTTTAAATTTTTGGTTGTCATTTGAAGTGAAAACTGCTATTTTTTACGAAAAATTCCGCCATTTTGTTAGTAGAAAACCCCCTTAATGTAAAAAAAATTTCTGAAACTGAACGTTGGGGGGGAGGTATTTTATATGGAGAAAGTGTGTACCAAGTTTTAAATGAATCGGTAATGTAGTTTTTAAATGGCAGTTAACACGGATTTTTGAAAAGTGGTTTTGAGAAAAACGCGCTTAAAGTTTTAATACCTCTCTGACCGCCCGCAGCTGTCGGAGCTACAGGTTTAAAGGAGAGGAGACTAACTAGTCAATAACTTCGAGAGTTTTGCTCTGATCGACTTCAAATTTTGTGACTACATTCTTGAAATGTTTAACTATAAGAAAAGACAAAAAAAAAGATTTTCCAAAAGTGCAAACCCGCAACCCCTCTTAAGAAAATCAGCATAATTTTAAATTAATTAGAAATTACGCCATCGATCTGGACTCTTTGGGATTGTATAGAATGATTGTAAATTTTTCTCCTTGTAAAAACGGTGATAAAGAGCTATGCGGTAAATGGGTCAAAATATTACCGAACTTGTACAACCCAGGTAAGTTTGAAATAATTGTCTAGCAACTACTTGGCTTTCCAGGAAGATACCCCTTTCGTGAACTAGAAAGCCTGCCAGCCAATTATGACATTAGCTCCTCTGTAATAGTAAAAACAACTTCGTATCCATATGGGATATTCAGCTCTCCACAGGAAAGTAAGCCGCTCCTGAAAGAAATCAAGGTATGCATGTAGTTTAAGCTTTACATACAACTGAGCTCAGAGGTATAAATGTAACAAATTTTACATCCTATGAACTTGGACAAAAGTTACTGAGTAAAAACATTGAAAGGAAAGCCTTTACGTAGTTTCAGGTTTACATTTCCCCAGGATTAATCATGGGTTCGTTACATTCCACGAAAAAATAACTGCGTGTTTCTACCACGCACATTTTATAATCCGTCTCTTAAGTGTTAAAGCGAAAGCCAGAAAACAGCCAACAATTATTGTGGATTAGAATGCCACAAAAGGAGTTGTTGACACTACCCACAAGAAGATAGCATTTTGCAGCTATCGCAGGAAGACAAATAGGTGGTCAATGCTTGCCCTGTCTAATATCTTGAACATATCACTTCTTTTCTTAATGCTTTAATCCTTTTTACGTGTTTGAATGGAATATTTCAAAACAGGCTATAATATGCTAATTCATTGAAAACGTCGGCGATTCGCTAGTTAAAAAGCATATGGTCAGAAGTTGTCGTCTTTATAGTATAGAAGTTGTCGTCTTTATAGTATAGAAGTTGTCGTCTTTATAGTATAGAAGTTGTCGTCTTTATAGTCTCTAGATGCTCAGAAACTGCTAACTAATAATTCAGCAACTGCTAGCCAAACAAAAACACTATAAACACCATCTAGAGAAATTACCGGCCAAGTGCGAGTCCGACTCGCGCACCGGGGTTTTCTTACCTCGGAAGGTTGCTCAGTTCTAAAAAACTGCGCTAGTTAGAGACATCGCTTTAATATTCCTGTAATATTTACATAAACCTCTATCAAGTGTAATTATTACAGAGATCTCGCTTCGCAAACAACGCTTCTAAAAGTGCGGGGGAGGGGGAATATATATTTTTAGAATTTTTTTATGGTAAGTAGAGAAATCTGCCACATAAAAGGAAATGCCATGACATATGACATCCCACTTGACCTAGCAACTCCACCGCCCCCCCCTCTCCTTTCGAACCCTGCTGCAATTAAAATATTTTTAAAATTTTATCCGTTGCAATAAAGGTGTTCAAGCATTATTTAGAACTATTTCAAATTTCGAGTCGATAGCATTAGTAGTTGCTGAAGTAAGCAGCTGTGACAGACAGAAAGACAAGCAGACGAAGTCATTTGGTACCCTAAAAAGTGCCATGAAACGTAATCGATGCCGTTTCAGAAAAAAGGTACTTCGAAATGCCGAAAAAGAAATATTTTTATATGCAAAGTTCACAGTAGAATCTCTTGTCGTTGTCCAAATGGTATAGGTACATATTCTTTAAGTTTTTAAATTTATCTCTTTTAGTAATTGAGACTGGTATCTTCATTAATTTCAGCAAATCCTTCGAACGATTCGATAACACTATTCTTCATTACATTACTAAAGCTTCTTGGGTTTCCGCACAACTTTTTTGTTGACAACTGTGTGAAATCCTATTATACCAACGAGTTCTTTCTCGTGAAGCACGCTTGGATTTTATTAAGATTTCATCTGGTATACCGCAGGGCAGTTATCTTGACCCAATACTTTTTATTAATTATAGTTAAACAGTTCTCTACACAAAAAGCGCGGTTGTGCACATTGTGTGGTATTGACAATTAATTTAGACAAGTGTTATATAAAAATATTGTTAAACCGAGTAAAGTGAACGCAGCCTTAGTTTGTACCGGCTTAATGTTGCACGAAGATACACAGTAACCTCAGATGATCTAATCATATCAATCCATGGCCAAATACACTATAAAATCCATCCAAATCTAGAAGTCTCCTACCAGGCTTAGAACGCTATACAAAACCATATTTGAAGGGGGTAGGTTTGTTTCTTCTAGACAAATGTCATATAAAGTTTTCAGGCTTCGGTTTTTGAGAATTCTTTACCTAGAACATTGGCGAAAATTCTCCATTGATTCCTTCCATAACATGTAAACTAAGTATAAGTCACTTTCACAATTAAGCCCTTTAAGCCAATTTTGCTCATATCGAGTTTACGAGCTTACCATAATCTATTTTTCCCCACTAATCCAACTTCTCTTACCCTTAAATCCTAACCTTCCAAGGCTTTAGCACGTACGGCATCCTTATCATCCTTGCGTTTTTAAAATATAAAATTTTCAAATAGCTTACCACGGATTTCAACAGCCGTCCGAGTCCAACATCACCTATATAGTAGGAGTAGTAGAGAAATTAAAACTCACAATCACACGAAATGCGTTTTGTATCATTAATTTATTTTCATTACAATATTTATCACAGTATTTATTCTTCATTTTACAAAAACAAGTGTGATGAGGACACAAGAAACGTTCAAATTTAAATACGGAAAGTAATCGATTACAGCGAACAAACTTATTCGTAATGAATTAAAGAAATTAAGTTAATAATTCTACATTACATTTAAATTTACTTATAATGATAATTACACAAATTTTTTTTACAAATTAATGGAAAATTCACTAAGTTTGGCAAGTACAAAACATCGACAGACGTACGATAACTAATCAATAAAATTCATTTACACATTGACAATACTTTCGCGGCTCTATATTGTGTACAGTTCTAAACTAAATTTCGATTTTGCTTAGGGTTAATTAACGTAACTAGAAAACAAAATAAAAAAAATCGCAGGAAGTTGATAGTCCAACTATAGGCGGAGCCCCGGATTGACTACTCTAATTACCTGAACTGAATAGTAAATGAGAAGTCGTGGGTACTGTGAGGGCACCCGGCGGCAGCATTGTACCTGTACAAGATTTGATTTATCCAACTAAGGTGAGGGGATACAATCATTTCCGATATATTTCAGCGCCTTGTCGAGATGGCATCTTACGGTTTAGCGCAGCAGCACAAACGGCGATTCACTCCCTCCGTTGGCACCTGTGGGACTGTCCATAGCTGGATTTATTCGCTTCTCTTTTTGTCGTCGATTACAGAACCAAACGCGAACAACTTCTTTCTCCATGCATAACCGGTCTGCAAGCTGGGAAATTTCTTCACTGGTAGGCTTTGGATTGAGCATAAAAGCCTTCTCGAGGGCTCCTCGTACCGAAGTCTCAATTGATGTCCGCTTTTTCCGTCGTCGACCTATCATCTCGGGAGTTGTGACTGATGTCTGCAGTGCCAAAGGATCGTAGACTCTGCAAACAGAAAAGCACAAACATATCTTCCCATAATTCATTCCTAAAAATCTTAACTTACCCTCCTGTCGTTGATATGGTTCGATCGGCATCCTCCAGCCACTTCTGTAAGAGCGGCTTGAGCTTGCACATATTCTTAAAGCTAAGATTCAGCGCTTCAAATCTTGATATGGTTGTTTGTGAAAAATCGTTTCCATACAGTTTTCCCATTGCTAGTCCAACATCGCCTTGGGTAAAGCCTAGCTTAATACGCCTTTGCTTAAATGTTTTGGCAAATTGTTCCAGCTCCTCCAAATCGGTTGTTTCTTCTGGGGACGGCTCTCCTGACCGAGGTGGACCCATATACTTTGGCATTTGTGGCGTTTGAACGCCACTTCCTGGAGTGTTTGGTGTCAAAATACCACCAACATTTAAACTGCCGCTATTCGGAGGCGTCTTCTGGCTATTTCCTGTGAATGAAATGGGGGTGCTCTGATGGCAAGGGCTACTAGCCGGACTTCGCATAGGACTACTGTGCGCAACTGGAGTAGACATTAACTCATTTTTAATTTCTTGCTGTTTTTGCAGCGCTTGAAGTTGTTGGGCAGCTTGAGTCAATGCTTGCACTCGGTTTTGTAGTAGAAACTGTGCTGCTGCAATTTGTGCAGCTACAGTTGGATCTTCTTTTGAAATCCCCATTGTACCGCTCTGTATTATTTCCATGTAATTTTGAAATTGTTGTTGTAAGGTCACTTGTTGGGCCTGCAAGGCTTGCTGGAATGCTTGAAAATCTTGAGGCAATAGATTTGATAGACCTCCGAGACATGATAGTGGATTTTGCATTATTAGTGGTCCTATGGTATTTGGCATTATTCCCGGTGGTATATTTGTTGTTGGCGGAGAAGGTACTGAATTGGGATCTATTGGAGGAGATGGAGTACTTCGTGCTGCTTCACTGGTCTAATGATAAGTTTGATAAGACAATTAAGTAAAGTGAGAGAGTTTGACACTTACCAAATTTAAGGCTGCTGAACTATCTGCAGGAATTTCTGGACTTTGGGATTCGCATCTTGCACTATTATTACCTGTACTGTCATCATCATCTGAAACTAGAAGAAAAGATTAAGAAAAAATTAATAGGAAAATTACTGTTTGATGTTAGTTAAACACTTTTTGTAGTGTAATTTAAAAGGAACCTCGAATTGAGATGTATGCCTTAATAATTTGGTTTTGGGATTTTCATTTTGGAGCTAAAGATACTTCTGAAAGATAGTAAATCGTAAATCCACATAGAATGAGTATTTCTGTAGATATATTGGTCTCAGTTGATATGTTTTTGGAGAGCTCACATGCAAGGACAAAGATATTTCTTCTTAGTTCATTCGTGTAGGTAAGCCGGCCATGAAAACTGCGGAAGCCAATTTGGTTATCGTACGTGACTTTTCACCACCTGTTTGTAGTCTAAAAAAACTACTCAAAAGATAAGACAAAAACTGGGGTTATGTTAAACTGAATTTTGGAACCAACAAATGCAAATTTTCAAAAGTAGCATGAATCTAAGCGACTGCATTAACGTTTTAAGACTTGTTCGTTTTGCCATGAAAATCTTATTTTAGACACAGCCTTCGCACATATTTGTTCCTGTAAGGACCCCTTAGGAAATTTTGGATTATAATTTTGGATAATTCTAATGGTGGGATATTACAGAAGTAAGTTAAGTTTCTGTTCTGCTTTGTAAAGTATTTTCTTCCTTAACGCAGTCAGACTGTTAAAAATCTTCTAATTTGCAAAATCCCCTTTTAATTACTTAAGGGATGTACCTCAAGGATCAATTTTGGATCCAATGTCTTTATAGTAACGAACTCCCAACAGATTTAAAGTACCGTTAAGTTGATAAAGAGCAAATATATTAATTTATTTATTTATTTACAATATTTAATCAATGTACACAAGGTGAAAAGTAAAAAGCAAAAGTAACCTCAACAAAGCTGACTCCTCAAATGATTACGCGATAGATGAAAATCAATGCAATCAAAAGAGGAATTAAAAAATAGCGACATCGATGTGATAGGCTCATTTAATCCATAATTAGTGCGATGAAAAGGTAACTGAAGAATGTTGTGATTCCTCAGGGAGCGAGTCGGAACCGATATGCCAAAACAAGCCAAGAGAACAGAAGAGTCTATGGACCCCCGAATACAGTCGAAATCAAGAAGGATCCCGGCGTAACGGTGTCTCTTTTCAAGTGTGTCCAAGCGCAGGAGTTCAAGTCTATCAACATAAGGAGGTAATATAAGGGAGTTATTCCAAGGAAGGCCTTGAAGAACGAACCTGACGAACCTCTGTTGAACACCTTCAATGCGATTTATATGTGTCACATAGAGCGGTGACCAGACTGGAGAGGTCATCAAATTCCTTTGACCACCCCTTCAAGAAACCAAGAATCATATTAGCCTTGTTGACTATGGCATCAAAATGATCCTCGAAAGAAAATTGGGAATTGAGCCAGACACCTAGGTCCTTAGTCTTAGTAACTCTTGTTAAAAGTCAACCCTCTATGGTAAAGTTAAATTGAAAGGGAGATCTTCTCCTATATTTAGGGGAAGGTCGTTAATGGAACACCAATTCTGAAAGGCGTCCAAGTCAAAATTTAAAAGTAGGCAATCGGCATTGTCAGACACATTGCGAAATATCTTAGCGTCGTCGGTATAACAAAGAATATTTGAGTGACACAGTATCGTAGATACATCTTTGATATAAATTATAAATAACAATGGCCCGAGGTGGGAGCCCTGCGGTACACCGGAAGTGTTGAAAATACCATTAGACAGAGCTCTACGAAAAGAAACCCGCTGAGTGTGTTCAGACAAGTACGAATGAATACAATTTACAAAAACTCGTGGAAACCCAAGAACAAGAGAGCAAGAATTCTATGATTTATTTTATCGAAAGCTTTGCTGAAGTCAGTAAAAATAAAGTCAACGTGCTTACCACCTTCAATTGCAAAAATACAGAAGTTTGAAAATTCCAATAAATTGGTGGTAGTTGATTTACCCCTAATGAAGCCATGTTGAAACGGCTTGCAGTGGAAGTATAGAACATCGCAAATAAGTGCCTCAAAAATCTTGGATATACAACAAAGATTAGCAATTGCTCTATAGTTCGAGATTTCACATTTATCACCTATTTTGTGAAGGGGAATAATTAATTAGGTTTTTCAAGCTATCGGAAAAACACCGCAGCGAGTTGAGAGATTAAATAAATAACACAGAATAGGAGCAAGAACGGAACCACATATTTTCACGAGTGAGGCGGGGATACTGTCAGGACCAATTGAAATACTATCAGTCAAGGTAGAGATTTTCTTCAAAATCGTAACTTCGTCAAGTAAAAAGTCTTTGGATTTGAGAGAACTCGGTGGAAACCTCGTCAAATGGGTAAAATCCTTAAAGCTTATATCACAGGTATCGTCAAAAAACTCAGTCAAGGGCTCATTGCTTTCGCTGTCTCCGAAAGACAAAGAAGATGGATAGCCATCAGAATTGCGCTTCAAGTTCACGAACCTCCAAAATCGCTTAGGATCCACTCGTAAGGACGCTTTCATTCTGTTAATATAATTATTATAAGAAGACACTAAGTCAGATAAAAATTGACTGCGTAAATTGGAATAAGTTAAATAGTCAGCGTTGCTAATAGAGGAACAAAACCTCTTCCAGGCCCTACATTTAACATTCTTTAAATGTTTTAAGGAACCATCAAACCAAGGCTGATTAGAACGTAAGTTATTCAATTCAGAAATAGGGTCACAATAAGTAAAACAGATAGACAGTAAATTATAAAAAGATCTTACGGCCACATTAATGGCTCTTAAGATGCAATTGGTAGGCTTATCGACGTTGATGTTTCCTATTTAAAAAAAACATATAAAGTGGGTTGATCTAAATGCATCTTTTGCTGTTATCCTTATTTATACTATAGTACTTTTCAAAAGTTTTAAGTTAGCTGATATTCTAAGTTAAATCGTTTTCAGAGAATCAGATTCCATAGGGATCTCTATTCGAACCTATGCTTTTTCTAATATGTATGTATATGTAAGTTTTTAGTACAAAACTCATTGATTATAAGATAAATAGTGCATAAAGACATAATAACGCAATCGTACTTAGCCCGATTATTAGTCCACAAGTTGCACTAAATAATTTAACAGCAGCAATAGAAAAATTCAAAATTGACACTCTAAAACCCAACCGCGTCTCTCAATTATTTTTATTCTACTAATATTTAAGGCGCTGTGGACATTAGATCTATGTGGAATTATTGCATTATATTATATTATACTAAATAAATTCTTCTTTTAATTATTGCGTTGGAAATCGTTAGTCCTTAAACTCGTAGTATTACATAATTTCCGACTAAATTTCAACGATTTTTTTTTATTTTCAGAAAAGGGCAAAAGGAAGAAATCGCGTAAAAATTGGTAACTTACTTTTATAATTTACATTAAAAAATTTATTTTATTTTAAGCTTACATAATCACATAAAAAAGTGTTGCTTGCACACTACCACCACGTTTTACTAATACTATCTCTTACACTCTCCCTCCAAATGTCTATGTTTCTTACTGATTTCTGGATGATTTACAGTCAAGAAAAAAAATAGTGCTAAAAAATTGGCATGAAGAGTTCAATGCAAGCAACATAAGAGAAGCAATTTATATTGTTAAAAATCTTATTAAGAAAGTAGAAATGTATGTCTACAGCATACATATAAAATTTTTATTTGGAAGCTTCAATAAAGGAATTTAAATTTTTAATTGCGATTTACTATAGACAGGGCGCTCATGCTTATAATAGAAAGCTCTAAATAATAACGGCACAACATTTGATCCTTTCGGTACCCCACAAGTGAATGGAAAGAGGTCGAATAACAAATAACCTCCTAGAAAATATGCTGTCATGTGAAACTTAGATAGGTTTGTTTTTTTTTAAACTATTGTACATAAATCCATTTTTTGGGATTGGTGACATTTTCTAGAAGGCCTTCTTCTTCTAAAAAGGTTAAGATAAATGGTGATACTGAGAACGCACAGACAACACAGATGTCAGTCAGAGCATCAACTAATTTATTTCAGATACACATACATACATTATTTTGTAATTTTTGAATTAAAAGGAGTTACACAGTCCGAAACCTTCCAAAACATGTAGAAATATACTCCAAAACTTAAGTCTCGCTTTGCCAAATTGCATCAGGTTCCGTTTTATCTGAGATACAACGTTTTGCGTATCGTGTATTATTTCCGGTTGATATAGAATCGTAATTAAAGAAAAGGTGCGTGAAAAAATTTTCAGAAGTAGAACTGTTATAGAAACTACATGATCCCTTCAGTAACTTTTAATGTGTTCATAGATAATTTTTAAATGACAGCAACGTAAAATTTACGTGACCTGTAAAATTTACTATGTGATTAAAACAAAAATTGATCGTCTAATACAAAATTTTTCCCATAGTAACCGGCAAATTTTATGGTTCTCCATCGTAATTCGCTGATACCGATGACGAATTAAGGAAAAGTCAAACAAGCTTAAAATAAACTAAGTGTTTTGTGTTGCTGAATATCAATGTGGATATTAATCATTAATTAAGTTGCAATCAATTTGTTAACTATTGTAAGTGTCAGTAAATAGTGAGTTCTGGAAGTGGATTGTCTAAAGAGAAGATGTGTAATGTTTTAATTTGGTTTTGTTATTTTTGCTCAAGATAAATTAATTTAATTATTTTTAAACCTTTTGTATTCTTTGCTCCAAACTAATTTTCACGCTTCATAGTTCAATAATGTGCTGTTCCGTAAAAATTAAGGTAGCTGCGTTTTACTAGAAATTTTGTATACAAATTCACGATCTTTGCCAACCGTTTTTCGTCTAAGTTCAAGTAAATCAAGCTTAATAAGCTTAGACCCACGCTTAACCCCTTTAACACAGCAAGCGTACTCCAGAATTGGTCTGACAAAAGCACAGTAAAGAAGCCGCGAAGCACTACGTCATTAAATTCCTTAGTTCACCTTTTAATGAATCCCAAGGTGGAATTTGCCTTATCAATAATCGCGTCGACATAGTCGTAGGGGACTGTTCAGCCAGACTCGCAAATCCTTGATTATGTTGGGCTTAGCCAGTACAGAACCCTTCACATAGGACATCATATTACAAAAGGCATATAGGTCAGAATTTAAAAATTCGAAGTTACGTTACGATGCTACAACACAAAATATCGCGGCATCAGCATAACAAAGAATTGTTAAATAATTCAAAAACATGACTACATCGTTGATGTAAATAATAAATAAAAAAGGGCCCAGATGGCTTGCCTGAGGTATATCAGAGGTTTTGTGAATAATTTTGGAATAGTGTCTAATTCGGCTGAATGTGCTTTTGCGGTTCGGTACATTTCGAGATAGTAGATGGGTTATTCAAGACAATTATTGGAAGAGGACCTAAAATTGAAGTTGGATTCCGAAAAATCGGACATTACTCTACAACCCCAATGGGCATAATATGTTGTCAAAGGATAATAACCTTGGGTGGCCGCCGATGGGGTTTTAACCTGGTTCCTCCGGGATGGAAGTTATCACTGAGTGACGGGATCTAGAAAAGAGAGGGTCCTTAGGATAACGAAGGGAGTCCGCCCACCGTACTGAGGTTGCCGTCGAAGCGGGAAAATTAAACATCGACTGAAAACTGTGATCGTCAACAAGGATTTAGGAAAAAGTGCTGTGTTATCAAATTTTTTTTTTAAATCCGTTAAAGCAATCAAAAGAATCGTAATAACGAATCTTGGTGCTTTGCTTACGACCCGGAAAAGAGGGCAGTGCATCGAGTGGGTCGGTCTAAATTCATTAATGACGGTTAAAAAAAATCGTGAATTTCATTTTTTTCTCTGCATCCTCTCTTTATTTCTTTAAACCATTAACAGATTCGTTTCCTTTTCTCCAAATACCATTACATTGTTTTATAAATACTTCACGGTTCACATATCATCGCTACTATACTGCTACTACGCTTTTTTGACTCTTCATTTTTTTCTTTCTATATAACATACGCTTAATGTCCTCCTATTGTTTAGAATGTATACTATATAGGAATTAGCATCACGTTTTTATGTATTACTTTCTTTATTCTTTGTTTGATTTTGAAAAAATTTGATTTAATTTTGAAAAAAAAACAATTTTTGGGCATCCTCTCATGGAGGAAAAAGTTAACCAACAATTGCCCCATCGAGTAGGGAAAAAAGGGCTCCTAAAGTTATTGCAAAGAGCAAAACCTGTCAACAGCAGGATACTAAAACCTATTAACAACATCGTGAAAACTGAAGAATTTAGTGCGTCAACAGACCTCCTTGGCACTATATGAGGAGGGCTAGCTCAGTTGATCTGTCTGTCTTCGACCATCACTGGCAGAAGAACCGAGATAATTAAATATTTAGATAGGAAGCGGGAGCTAACTCGGAATACAGACCAGACCGACTCAAGGCAGTTGGCAGTTGCCAGTGGCTTATCAAACCACTACCGACCGAGCGAGGACAGGAGCCGACCAGCCATAGGAAAGGTAAATTTTCTTTGTAGGAGAGCTTGACGATACGAGCTTTATAGGTGGACAGCACCGCATCAGTCTTAGACCATCGATCAAACGGACCACAGCGCCAGCGCGGGAGCTCCCCAAGGTTTTTAAAATTACCAGGAGGTACAGTAAGATTTGAGAAGCCGCGTTGTTCTTCGGCTACGACAGTATATATTGGGATCAAGTCGGATATCCTGGTGTTGGGACTCTTTTACTGGCATACGTGCCTGCTACAAGACATTCCTATAGCTGGCGTGCTTCCTTGGCTATCTCTATCCCCGTCACTAGTATACTTTCCTGGTGACGGACACTCGTTGTATCTCTTGCACAAGCTTACTTCCCTGGTGTTTGTACGATTTCTCTGTCAGTGTTTGTCTAGTTTCTATCATAATCCAGGCCTAGCTTACTCGTTGGGAATTCTCTGTCCCTGTCTATTCCACACTTCCTTTTTCCGTCCCAGTCGCAGAAGATTTCACTCGGAATAAAGGCAACCAGTACTCCGGCCCATCCAACACACTCATCAGACAGAATGTCACCAAGAGAACCAGCATCAAGGAACACACATAACCGACCAGAAGGATACACTAGTGGTATCACGGCTACCGTTCGTCTATAATGAAACTTGTGGTACAACAAGGATAATACGTGGTTATAAGTCTGAACTTGAACGTGAATATTAAATAGTGAAAACTAGTGGTCAGACAGAGAAAATACATCGGCACAAGTATAAACTCGTAAATATAGGACACTGAAATCTAGATAAGGAGTAGTGAAAATTGCACGTGAATAAAAATAATTTGTAGTGAGGAATTGGTTTCTTTTCACCTTGGTCCTGGAGCCGGCTACCTTATATCCTGGAGAAAACAAAATCCGCCTGATTACCCAGAAATCACATAACAAAATGCAAATAAAATATTTTTGGGACCTTACTTATGACCTTTTAGTCACAAAATATTCGCTGCCCCCCCCCCCCCCCCCCCCCCTTCTAAAGTAAAATCTTTACAAATTCACGAAAGTAGTTTTCAGTTTCTTAGTACTTTCAGTAAAAAATTATACCCAACCCTGTAGAAAAGGTATTTTCTGAAAAATTTTGAAATTTCAAATTACTACATAATGGCTGCACAGCTTTATCATGTGCGTACCCAACACGCTAGTAGAACGTAATTTTTTTTATGACTTCTTTCATGCGTGTTAAGCAAATGTCTTTGCAAGAAATGCGATCAATTATTTCTACTAATAAAGTTACTCATTTCTCTATCCTATGCTATCTCGTTACTCAATCCTCCACTTATCACTCTTTTCTCATGCATTTTCCGCATTAAAAGTTATGCCAAGTAATCTATGCGCACCAAACTCTGGATCTTCGGAACTTAGAAACAAATTTCAAATCTGTTTTA
The DNA here is from genome assembly GCA_964036015.1 of Leptarthrus brevirostris. NCBI lineage: Eukaryota > Metazoa > Arthropoda > Insecta > Diptera > Asilidae > Leptarthrus > Leptarthrus brevirostris. The sequence goes on along the minus strand of OZ038375.1, from coordinate 18,893,137 downwards.
TTTTAAGGTCGTTGAATATAGAAGATGACCCAACATATAAAATCAAAACTACAAACCTTCGTGAACCGGTGTCTGCGGCACATCCTTCAAATGAAATGGCCGGAGACGGTTTCTAACCAAGATTCCCTTGCAAGAACTACTATTAAGCGGAAGTGTTAGTGGATAAGTGATATGCTACGCAAGGACCGAAATAACATCGCGCAGCAGAGCCTTGACTGGAATATGGTGGTGGTTTAAGACTCCGATTTAGATGACCGAGCAAGAGAAGATCTGTCAAGCATGAAGGTGTAAATTTGGGCAGAAATTGGAGTGACCTAAGAGACGACGGCGGGGAATCGGACCGGCTAGAAAAGAGTCGTCCTAAATGCCCTATGCCCCAGAAGGGCTTCAAGGAGTCAGAGATAGATAAATTGCTTGGAGTCTGCAGTTGATGCAGTTAGCTTCCCTTGTTCTTTGCTGATTCACTCTTCCCATTACGTAGTTTAAGACATACTTATATGTTCTTAACCTCTTCTTATCCTTTTCGCATTCCGATGTTCTTCTTCTTTTACGCTATTATAGAATTGTGCTTAATTTTTACTACCCCCTTTTATTCTATTTTCAATAGCGCGTCGCACGCTTTCCTTGTTAGCTCTTGATTCTACCCCTCCATACATCCATACATCATTGGGCATTCCAATTATTTGATCAACTTCTGCTTAAGATATTTTCTCTTGTTCCTCGCTTCTCTAGCGTATGTTCTCAAGGTTCCCATTTGATCCTTTACTCAGGTTACAAGTTTTTTTGATCTCTTTGCTCAGTTTCAATACGATAGAAGATTCAGGTGTAGGAGACGTGCGACTTACCTGATGACTAATTTCTCTCTGCGTAAAGATTCGTAGGTCATACTAGTGTTCATTAGTCCTCTATTCTTTAAATGTCGGCTAATATTAGAGTAAAAGCATATGTTTACCGTGTAACGTACAGTTATATATTTTATGCTATTCAACTGCCTCACTTCACACTCATTCGTCCTTTCAATGTATGCACAAACATCTCCCCCTTAATAAAATAGCAATTCAAATTGAAAGAACATTCGTCCAAAGTACCCAACTATGTTCTGAAACTTTTTCATTTTCTTTTCACTTTCACCTGTCACGTACTGAAAAATCAGCAATTTGCAAATCCTGGGATTATCTGAATTAAATCGTTTGAATTTACACCTTCCTTCCATCGAAACGTATGGATTGCTTTCCTCTACTCGCTCTTCCCGAAATATAATTTAATTTACATGATTTGGTAGTTTTCAGCTATTCCCCGACTTCATATGCAAAGGGTTAAAGCAAAATTTTTGCGCCTATGTTTCCAGCTGCTCAGTCGATATGCAGAAGAGATTTTTGGTCCATGACGAATGCTGACCAGAGGTGAATATGAAATTCATGTGAATCTCAAATATTCACGAAAAGGGTGAACAGAGTGCTGAAAGGGATTGGGATATTTGGTCTACAGTCACCGTTAGGGGTTCATAAATATAAAAAATTTAGCATGATTCACGGATTCCGGCAGTGGATGGGAACACCACATCCCTTCTTATGGATGACCCCATCGAACTAGATTGACCAGGGTGAGATTTATACCCAGAAACGGTCGCTATTTCTCGATAAATTTGAATATGATGAACGAGGGTGGAATACGAATTTTGACGGAAAAACATTTTCTTTTCGAACGCTATCTTTAGGGGGTGAGTGTACTGAACTCAATTCAAGCCAAACTGCCGTGAAATTGATGCAGAGTGAAATGTAAAGTAGGTAAACAACCGAATCGAATATTTTCCCAGGAACGTGTTTCCTTTTCATGTTAAAACGGCACGATTATTCCAGCAAACCTTTCGAGTAAACACCTTCCTTTTTGGCTAAACATGAAAATCTACTTAAAACCTTTCCGAATGAACTCGAGAAGAAAAAAGACCGAATATAACGCCTGAAACGTTTTCCATATCAAAGAGTTGTGGAGAAATTTGCTCACCTTTTCTCAAGACGAAAGGAGTTTTTCTTCAAATTCGTTCGTCTATAAAATTGGCTCGTTCACCATTTTTATGAATAAATGTCCGAACTATGAGGGGTACTTTTTTGCATAAATGGGAAACCCTCTATGGGTTTTCGGACTCCCCAAAAAATAGAGTTTATTTTAAGTTCATAGAAGCATAAAATGGAAATTTACTGTGATCTGCATATCAAACAGGTACGTTCAGTTGACCACATGTGCAAAATTTAACTGAAATTTTACTCTTTTTTTTTTGAGTGAACATGAAAATTTCATATTCGCTTTTTTTTGGGCATATAAATTGAGTGGAGAATTTTTGAGTGAATTCAGTGAACAAGTTTAGATTAAGACACAGAAAAAACTGTTGTTTTGATCACTGTCTAGTTTTCTTTTAAAAATTATTTACGACTATACAAAAATCGCTAAAGAGAATAAAATCATATTTCGAAGTCAGTTCAAATATTGTTTTATTTTCTGTTACTTGAAAAATACTGCTGTGTGTAAGTGATTGCAACAGTTGCAAAGATAGTGTAATTTATGCAAAGAAAAAATAGTCACGTAATCCAGCGACGAAAATAGTCCCCTTTTCCTTCCATCGCTCTAGAAAAGTTTTCATCGTAGTACTAATCGGCAAACATATTTCATACATCCAAAAAAATAATCCAAATCGGTTTACGTTTTACAAAGTTAGGTACCGCCCACTTTAGGTGTAAGTTCGTAGTAGCAATGAGGCAACATTCTCTATACAACAAAAAAGTTATCATAAAAATTGGTGTACCAAGTTATACCTACCGAGCGGAGTACCTCAAAGCTCTATTATGGGACCTTTATTTATTTTTTTCACAAATATTACGTAATTTCAAATTTCATATTATGAAGTCCTTAACTATAGATCATACTTAGGCTAGGTGTTAAGATCGTCATAATTTCAGAAATATATAATTTTTTAATTAAATGAACCTCCCCTCTCCCGGGGGGGGGGGAGGTAAAACTCGAATTTGTTTTTACATACTGAGTATAATTTTTTATTTTTAGTCGAATTAGTTTTTAGCTCCACTCCCACTCGAAAGTTTAAAAAATATTGTAAATTTTTATTTTATTTTTTACTATTCTACGAAACCCTAGGTGCTCGAATCTGACTCGAACGTGGCCAGTATTTTTTTGTTTGTTTTAACACCGCTTTGTATCGAATTTACATTATTTTCGCAGACACCATACTTCCCTGAAGTAAAGGGGTAAAATGGCCGCCAGAGCATAGCCAGATTATATAAGTCACCGAGACCAGACTGACCAGTGCACCAGAAATCAGTCACAGTCCAACAGTCGACTAGACTAGATCCAGCCGACAGATCAGCAGCTGTCAAAGAGGTAATTTTAAATTGAGAAAAGTGATGTCCACTTGCTCAGTATTTTCCTTAGCTGCAGTCTGATGGTCAGGGGGACCACAATCAGCCGCCCGGGTAGAAGCCAGCCGACTGGGGAGAAACCAGACGCAGCCAATACTTTCCTTCAGTTAAATTGCCTCAGCCTCAACCACCGAACAGATAAATTCGTTTTAGGAAATTTGGAACTACCGACTATATAAGATAGTTCAGCGCGGCACTTTGGTCAGCCAACAATAGGGCCCACCAAAGGAACCAGCGCAGGAGTACTACGAGTGGAGAATCTCGAGACCGAACAATTAGGTCCGACAGTTCTCACAGCGAGGCTGAGCGGTACCTCGATATCGACTAAACAGGCTCCCGGCCGTATCCCCCATGTACCAGTGGAGTACGACTATCAGACCAGTCACCATATTTAATATAATCAGTAGGAGACGGAATGTCACAAAGATCCTCATACCAGTCCCGACCGCATCAAGCGCGTAGCATAGGAGTATTCGGCAAGAGACGACATACTACACTACACTAATCACTATATATATATTTTCAATAGTATTCACCGTCTAGCAGAACATCAATATCCGTTCTAGAGAGGAGGAACAATTTTGTTTATGTGAATGAATGCTTTACGATTTTAAAGACCAATCCGAGAGATTTTTAGCGTCTATTCTTAACAGTTGGCAAAACATGCATTCATTACATTACACTAGATTACAATACACATGGGGCAAGAAGGTGATCTAGGTACCTTCGTACAAATCGTGGCAACAATTGAAGGCGTTAGCGCAGGTGGAGAGTCGCTGTAGTAGACGCCCTATGTCCCACAAAAGGTTAAAGGAACCACAGATGTCAAAAACCAAAGAACAGTCCAAGCAGCGGGTTTTCTGTGGCGAACCAGCGCCAAAAGCGGCCAAGACAACAAAGTCATAGCCACAGTGTTTTAGGTTGCACATTGGCATATGCACGTTGACTACCTTGAAAAGGGAAACATTATTAGAGACGAGTATTATGTAGATTGATGCTGTGAAATAAAAACGTCCACGTTTGGCGGAGAAAAGAATTCTCTTTCATCAAGACAATGCAAGCGTGCACACTTGTGTCATCGCCATGGTAACATTTCATGGGTAACAATACGATTTCCGCAATCACCATATTCGCCAAATTTAGCCTAAGTGATTATTTCATACCTGGCTTTTAGATGGGATACAAAAGATAGAAAAACATTGGACAAAGCATACCGAGCTAAAAGGAGATTATATTAGAAAATAAAATGAATTTTACATTTTAAAATATTTTTTTTATCACACAACCCTCGTATGTTAAGGTACGGGTTTGTTTTCTTTCAAAGACTTGACCCTGCATGCAGCCACCGAGTATACGCGAACGCTGAAAGAACTTATCCAATGAGCAGTCCACCAATGAATTACGAGACGGGATAGCAATTCTCAACCATTTCATGGAGGTAATTTATATACCGACAAAATAAAAGAGGACCTAAGATGGAGCCCTGCGGAACACTGAGCTGCAATTTATCAGACCAAATGTCACCTACCTTCACTTGCTGATATCTGTTTGCTACATAACTACGAATAAAAGTTGCAGAGGTCCATGAAAAATGTAATTTAATTTGCAGCTTATTAAGTAATTTGAGATGATTGAGAGCGTCGAAAGCTTTAGTAACATCACACATTCATTTTTAAAGAAATTTGGGTAAGACACATATATATTTTCACAGATAGTCGGGCCGCTATTAAATCCCTCACGGGAGTATATACTACCTCCAAAACGGTTATAACATGTCGCTCAGCTTGAAATGACATAGCTGAGCACCTGAAAGTACGGCTCATCTGGGTGTCTGGACATAGTAATATTGCCGGTAACTGAAGAGCCGACGAATTAGCGAGAATCGGTACCACTCGTCCTGATTCGGACATTAACCGGCCACTTGTAAACTGGAACTCTCACAGGAATCTCTCAGAATTGCAAATATTAATTGGCAGAAGGAACACACCTGCCTGATAACTCGACAGATATTGCCAAAACTTGACCCTTAATTTGACTCCGACGCAAAGCAAGTAACAGTACCGTAGCCGGTATTACGGGCCACTGCCTCATAGGTAGACACGCCGATAGACTAAGGCTGAACACCCTTCCCATCCCAACCAAATTTATTTTGACTCCCCTTGAACTGGTTCCACTGAAGACAGGGAACTGGCTCGGTGCACAGGGGGTAACAGGTTCACCTTCTTCTTCTCAGGTATTTTTATGGGTTTTTAAAAATCTTTGTCACCTCAATTTGTGGTATCACAATGGGCCTCCTTGACCTAAGTGAGCCTTCTTAGGCAGCCACTTTAACCTAACCTAACCTGGGTAAGAAAACTCAAAAACTAATAGGACGAAAGTCTTTCAAATTTTTTGCTTTAGAGCTCTTAGTCACTGAAAGAACAGTAGCAATTTTCAAGTCGATAGGAAAAACTGAGATAGCCAGACAATCCTCAACTGTTACTATCCCGAAGGCTGAGGTTTCAGGATTTGTACGGTATCTTTTGTTCTACTTTTTTTTTATAAATTTTTAACTTCAACTTCTCCTAAACACAATAGAATAAATAATCATTAAAAACCACGCAAAGTAAAGAAATCTATTTTAAAGCAAACTAAGAAGAAGATAGGACCTAATAGTGAAGCTACAGTACCGCCAACAATCGATGAAAATTGCACCAATGTAAGCAAATTTATTGTGAAGGAAATTGAAAAGAACTGCAATCACGCTCAATTCGGGTTTAATTATAAGACGATATGTATCCCTGATGTTGCCCTAAGACATTCTTATTAAGGTGAGCAAAAAACTGAAGGTAGGAGACTTCTGTATGCAAATTAAGCAACTTCGCATTTGCAGAAATTGCTTAATAATTCATTATAAAAACCTTTTCCCTTTACTATTAAAAGCAACCCGACATAAATCTCTTTCTGTCAAATTAGCACCAAAAACTGCACATAAACTGCCACATAATAAAGTCCCTGCCAATTTATAAAATGAATTATCTCATCACCAAAAAGTGTGCCACTCACGTTTCGATCAACAACGGCTCGAATCCGAACACACTTGAGTTCGTCTTCGTAGTCCTTTTTATCGCGGATCCCTAAAACTTGTTGTTGTTGTGTCAATAGTCCTAATAACTCGGGCACCCCATCCTCGAACCGCACAAAATTCCTATTACAAAATAAAAATCATCTTAAAATCACCAGGAAGTGTGCATAGCTCGTGTCTGCTGAAGAAAACATCTTTAAGACGGTCCAAGCAAACCCATATGGATTCACACCGCTACGAGTGGGGTTAGCCTACTCAATTCATTCGAGCAGATGGTCGACTCCTTTCGTCAGCCTTGAAGGACCGACCATTCAGGAATAAATTTATCTTGGCCGAGGTAGATGCCTACGACGACGTTGAATATAAAAAAAAACAGAAGCCATCGAATCTGCACCCTTTTAAATAGGAAAAACCCTTTCATTTAGGGTGACTGATATTATGTCGTTCCCAAAGTTGTACCTCAAGCCCTTTGTTTCCTTAAGAATTTTCAGGGCTGGAGCCGTACTTTGACAGTTCCTTGACAAAAGACGTTTTAAATCGATGACTTTTATCGCAAGGTTCCTTAAGAAGATTTCGTGATTAGAAACGAATTTTGATTGAGTCCTACTTACCATTCGACGGGAGTGGAGAGGGCGATCTTGACAGCCGGCTGATATCTGGAAAGATAAGAAGAGTTGAGGACTTATTTAGTTCGATTGAATTGCAATGGAAGATTAATGCGAGGGATAAGGTTTTGGGATATTTTCAAAATTATCGCATTCCTAAAATTCTAAGTCTTAAAAAAATCTACAATAATTGACAGTTGTTAAAATTTACGTTCGTCCGAGTAATGTATGCAGTCACGGAGTGTAAATTTCTTAAACTTCTTACATCTTGCGAGCCAACTGTCTGGAAAATCATCAATAAAGCAGCCGGCCGGGCATCGAACCAACCACCTGGTCCAGGACTACAGATCTCGCCATACGATTCTCTTGACCCAAGCACAGGGCGCTGTGTCAAATGTAATTTATTGCGGACATTATCTTGTGGGTGCAGTCCAAACATGAAACTAAAAATAGTCCAAGATGACCGTAGGCCCAATACATCCTTGCCGAGGCTAATCACACTGGCACTACGTCACAACATAACATCCAAAAATAAAAAAGGAGACAACTTGCGTGGTAAGGTTTTTGGTCCACGAACCAAACTGGGGTAACTTCTTAGGGGATGAATGTTTATGCCATGAATATGCATGCATAAGGGAAAGAAAAGTTTTGCGAGAATGTGTTTGTATGAGAAACTATATAGTTGCGGGCTACTTTGATAAAAGTATTCGTGTGGCCAGTCTCGGTCAAATCGATACAATTTCGGCAATTCAAGGGTCGATATATTCGCAAGAATCGCGACGTGTGCTTAACCACTGGTTACTCCCTGGGGTGATTTTGGATTATCGACAATCTATGACGTTCCTCTACATACAAAAGGACGTTCCAGAGGGTCCATTTCTCTTTGTTTTCCTGCCGTCATTCTATTGTTGGAGGTAATTCACAATTCAAAATTAGAAATAGGAACAGCGTGGGTGATGTCGATTGTATTTATTTCAATGTGTAACGGAAATTGTGACAGATGCAAATTTTCTTGAATGTTTTTCATCGATGGGAACAATATTAAGGAGAGGCATATTGGTAGTGTTTACGTAAAATCTTCTTTAAATAATAATTTACATGAAAAATTGTAAATTTGAAATAGTCCATTGTTAGAGAACAGAGCAACGTAAATCCTCACCTTTGCGAATGGACAAAATATGGTCACTACATAATCTTTCTGGCCTTTAAGTTGTTTTGAATTTCGACACCGAGTTCCCCCAATATTATCTTCCATAAATAAAAAAACCATGGGTTAACCAACGTGGATGTTGCTTGATGCATGTATTGGTAATACTGCTATCGTCAAGCTCCTTCTCTATCTTGTAGAAGAAGAAAAATCCTTAAGCAACTTACCGCAAAATGAAGCCTTTCCAAGGAACAATAGGTGGCTTCTTTATTCGGTGTTCTCTATATCAATTACTACACCGAAACAAAACTTCTGCAATTTTTATATGAAAATTCCGGTAAAACGTATGGTTCTCAACTGTAATCGTGTTGCAACTGTGAGCTACCTTAATTTGTACGGTACAGCACTGTACAATTTCCTGAACGATCTGTTCTGTTTCAAGGGATATGCCGAACATTGAATTCAAAAGGCATAAAAGTAATCAAATTGTTCAGCCTAGGCAAAAATAAACAAAATGAAAAGTGTACAGTTTCAAACACGCCCACACCTTCACCACTAAGGCAATACGTTTACTTTAAACAATTCATTTCCAAAGAGTTCAATTGAAATTCAGAAACACCGAAAACTAGGCCTCACACTACGAAGAAAACATTATGTATTAACCGATCAATTTTTTTTTAAATCACTCAGTAAATTTTATGAGTCACGTAAATTTTACGGTGCAATTCCGTAAAAATTGCTATGGAACATATTAAAAATTACTACAATACGATTTTGATGAGTGAAACCTTTAAGCTGTTAGATTTCTTAAGCCTTATTTATTGTTCTGTCTCTTCGTGTTTTATTCCCGCAAGCCCTTGTAGGGCATTTGGCAGGAGAAAAACTTCACCCGATTCGGGACAGCGATTGCAACTATTGGACCTACAATTAAAGGTGGTTTCTGAACACCGCTATTACTCAAAAACTCCCAATGGTCTTTTTGTTGCAAACTGTTGTAAGTAGAAAACAAGCATGGGTCGCCGCCAGTGGGATTCAAACCTAAAACCTCCGGAAAGGATACAGGTTATCACTTACTCAACCAACGACTTACTGTAAATGACGAGAATTAAACTCTATTCATGGAGTTCCACAGGAGTCTATTCTTAAACCTTAGCTATTTTCCATGTATATAAGCTCCATTTTATATATTTTCCTATATGAAACTGCAAAGACCAAGGATGGCATCTATCTATGTGATTTTAAGGCAATAACAGTTTCTGTGCAATTAATGATCAAAGATTTTTTCTGGTTGGCACGTTTAAGAATTTCAAGTATTTACAGAGTGCCAAGACTACTGACTACGTTGCTTCCTTCCATGAGAACCGAAAACCACTTAGTCATAGCTTTTTTAGATTTTTCATTTCCATTCATATTTCCTCACCTTATTTTGCCAGTTAAAGGTCTATCGACAAAGGACAAAGTTTTTTATTCCAAATTCTCGCAACATTAATTCAATTTTGTTAGACAACTATTATTGCTACCTTACCTTATTTTTCTCATCGGTGCAGGCGCATTGGTATGTTCCTTCCCCTTCAATTGCCAAGTTTACTTGAATGCGGTATTCATTATAAAGGACACTGTATGCTAATTTAGAATGTGTAAGGTTTTAATTATATGTTTGTCTTCGTTGCCCGATTTCCTATGACCATATTAAGGTTTTTCTTTTGTTAAGATAAATAATAATAATAAGATGGAGACGGAGTTGGATCAATACGTTGAGCGGCAAGACCAACATGCCATGGGTCCCGGGTTCGAGACCAGATGACCCCGTGAGCTTTTATTCAGAAATTTAAATAATCCACTCCATCTCTGGGCTCTTGTCTAGCTGGCAGCAATGCAAAAACAAGACTCAAGTTTCCTCACTTCCCTTACCCAAATTCCCTCCCGGCCAAAACCATGCTAACGCATCAAAGGGTTGTACCCTAGGATTTGGCCACATCGTATAAAAAAAACAAGTAGCACTTGTAGGTCTCCTCAGTCTAGCAGAAATCTTAGTGAAGCAACCAGATACCAGATAGTACACGCATTCTGGATACTCCAAGAAGGTTATTCTAAAGACGAGCGACTTGGCCAGGATAAGAGGCTTCCATAACAGATTTTTGTGAACAACGAATTACTACGTTCTTATTTTGTTGTAATGTCGTTAGTTGGAAAACTTCTTTGAGATATTATGATTTATTTGTATTTAATGAGATATATAAGGATATAAGTCCTCGTTGTTCCAGATATATGGTCAGAGAATAAGCCAGCAATTTTATATCACAAAGTGAAACATGATAAAACCTACGGAGTGCGAACACGAAGCGAATACAGTCATTCAAAGAAACTTCTTTCTTCCGAAATGATGGGCCCAATATCGGTGCCTGTGGCATTGCGAATAAGAATGGAACCTATTAGTAACAATCTGTCGGAAGTACTGAAATTGAAGCAGCTATAAATTTTTAGGAAAAACATTATATGGACAAAGCTGTCGAAAGCTTATAATATCGGTGGACACTCTTAATAGAACTAACTAGCAACTCTGGTGACGATTGACTTGTAGAGTAGACCACATAAAATTTAAACTTAGAAGTATCCCCGTTTATTTCTGCAAGAACTACATAGGCATATGCCTCTGTGGTTTGCTCTAGACTGTCTTATAATGAACCTTATGATTCATTAGAGATTAAGAAACTGTTTGCTGTTGGTGTTTCCTTTACTAATTGTCCTTCATCTAAAAGAATAACTAAAGTCTTATCAAATAATTCCTAATCCCGGTGTACCAGAAGATATGCATTAGGGACCACTTTTATTTATTTAATTTTAAAATAATGAGAGTAGAGAGTTTGACTTTTGATTCAGTAATGTTTTTTTGACATTCTTAGTATATTAATAACAAAAGAAAAAATTGGAGAGTGTGTTGGGCATGCATATGATAGGATTCCGTAGAGTTACATATTTCTAAATTTTTCTTAAACTATTTTTGGTGCAATATTCATTACAGTTTCTATTAAAAGTACTAACTGAAGGTTATACTCAGAATTTGTTCAAATATCTTTCGGAGATAATTTAGAAATTAGAGGTGGGGACAGGTGATAACGACCTTGATAGCAAATATCTCGAGACAAAAAGATTAGAATTGATAAGTCCTTTTTATAGAATTAGAATTGATAAGTCCTTTTTTTATTTTTTATTGGAGATCTATCTAAAGACACCCTCCCAGTAGGGTAACTGGAAAAAAAATATAGTACATTTTTCACGGACGGAGAAAATTTTCCAAATACACCTCACACTACAAATGCCTTTTGTAGTGTAAGGTTTTTACTCATTAAAAACAACCTCTCTATGGATTAGCCGAAACAGAACACTTTATTAGGGTCCTTTTCGTGTCATAATGTAATATCTCTTGGCTGGTGCAGCCTATATACTTATATCCAATCAAAGGCTATATTTTGTAAATTTTATTTTATTTTCACACCAAAAGCTCAATTTAATAGCTAAAGATGTTAAAAGTTCTACAAAAGAAACAAACTAAATTGCCGTAAATTTTTATTCGGCCACCATCACTATACTGCAAATTGTATTTATAATTCGGCAATGCACGGATGGGATGATGATATCATCGTTTTCTGATTGTAACTAAAAAAATGATTAGGACATAAATCAGAACCTTGTGGAACATCAATACCAAATTTCTTAAGTTTAAATGTGGTGCCCACTAACGCAATATTAGTAGATCGATTTATCAAGATATGTTGAGTCTATGCCAATAAGATAAATTCGTGAAGCTCCACAAGATTTTCTTCAGTTTTAACATACAGATAGCGTGTAAGGTACTGCAAAAGGCTTTGGATAAAGCAGTAATTATAAATTTCAATATATTTCTTTTTTTCAATGAGATTAAATGTAAAAGAGCTTTTTTTTTGTGGACTATAAAACACCGAATTAAGACTTACGATACTATTCCTGGTGTTTCAAGTGATAATTTGCACAATATCATTGTTTGAAGATCTAAATATCTGCCCTTAATTGACATACATATATAATGTTTCGACTATGAGCGTAAGACTATAGAAGAACTTTACGATTCGACTGAAAGTGAACAATTTTAGATGTACCACCGGTATGTACCACCGGTATTACTTTGTAACAACCAATGGCCTTGTAACTGCCGGAGGATTTTGAACATGGGACCCGCATTATGGAAGAACAATACTTTTTCACCTACTACACCGACGAAATTAAGGGAACTCCATCCGAAATAGCTATAAATTGAGATCAAGGCGTGATATACAAAATATTAAAGAGAAATAAAACAAAAGTAGGTGAGAGTACTGAGCTTCGCGGCATACCATTGTTAATCGTATTGAAGTCAAAGGACTTTTGACGTGATATTTTGCTGGACATCGTTACTAGGTATGTACGAGAAACACATATACATATATGTATAAGGACTATCATTGCGTCGTTTATTTAAAAGACGAATAGTTATCACAGCTTTAATCTATAGCTGATGATGTCGATGTGGACTTTCGGCGGAAACCAACCCACAGCAATAAAGAAGAGGGCAATCTTAATTAATTTTTTCTGTAACTAGGAATAAAATAAAAATATATGGCTTTTTGTCTGTTGTAGAGCTGTATTTGTACTATTGTTACTAAATTTATTTCAAAATCAAATATTTCATGGGCACGTCACGAGAGCTTCGTGGGTATCAAGGGGTAGAAAAAACGTTGCTGCTTTACGGTCAATTTTCTTTAGTCCATGAACATCGAAGAGAAAACTGACTAAGGTTTTTTTTAAAGTATAGGAATATAACTAAACACAGATTTCCAAAATTAACACAGATTTCCAAAATTAAAAAATTTTAAAATATATCACCGATTTGAAGAAAAAATCATTGAAAATTTTCACTAGAACGACGTCATAAATTGTAAAGATATTTGAGCTACTATTCCATAGAGAGCGTAAATAAGCAAATAATAAAAAATACAAAATTAAGTATGACGGTTGATATTGCAAATTACTTTAGGTAGATGCAAAGGTAATGCAAAGGTTTAAAAAGCGTAGGATAAAGAATAGAACCTTTCGGAGTCCGACAATACAGAAAAAGAAAGTTTGATGTGCTAGATACCTTCGGAATTTTTATTGAAGTCCAAGAGTTGGAGCACATAGGGTACACTATTGCTAATTCCTGGCAAAATACAAAAAATAGAATTTCAAATTTTTAAGCAAGTAGTAAACATTTTTGTTAAGTGGAATAATTTGGACAAAAATCGAACTAAGGCATTTAAGGCTCACTTAATTTGTTAATTTGTACAAATACTATGCAACTTCAAGTAATAAGACCGTCTAGATTGGAACCCGCACGGGATCCAAGGAAGAGCCCGAATTGGATGACCGCGAAACACATGGAGAAGATCCTTATCGAAGCAAGGTACCCAAATCAACAAATCGTGACAACAGTTGAAGGTGTTGGCACAGAACCGGGTCGGGTGCAGGGGTGGTATAGTAGATGCCCTATGCCCCAAACAGGAAACAAATAGAGAGAAGGAGAATTTTTAAAATTCGGTAATACAATTTATTTTCTGGAGACGACAGTATTGCATAACTTATGTGATTGGTTTTCATCACAATTACCGTGCATTTCGATTCCATTGGTAAGGTAATTTTTAACTGAAAAGATACAGAAAATACCACATAATCAAGAAAAATAATTAAGAATAAAATAAATAACAGAGAACCAAAAACTGATCTCTGAGGAAGATCAGAATCATAAGAAAACTGAGCAGTACTTGCTGAGAAATTGAGAACCAAAATGTAACCCTGCTGTAAAAAAGCCGGTTAAGAGTCAGCAAGTAATTAAAAAAAACCGCTATCAATCTTCAAGAACTTTTTTCATGTATTATTAATTCCAACACATTTATCTTTTCATGCTAGCACGAATTTCGAAGGTTGTGATTAGGGATCAATATAGCATTTGCAAAAGCAAGGTTTGCCGTATAAGAAATAATCAAAAGTCTCAACATCAAGTTTAGGACTCATAACTGGCGGGCTGAGAGTAAAAGTGACTTATTTATAGGGTTCGGGCAAAAGTAGCTTAGAAAATGTTCCGCGCAAAAACGAATCGCGTGAGATTCCAGGCAAAAACGAATCGTAGAAAATTTCCGGGCAAAAACGATTTAACTACAAAAAGTAATGCAAAGTTAATTCAGTTAAGTAGTTAAGTCGTTTTTTCCGGGCAAAAATGACTTAACTACTTTGCATTACTTTTTGTAGTTAAATCGTTCTTGCCCGGAAATTTTCTACGATTCGTTTTTTCCCAGAATCTCACGCGATTCGTTTTTGCGCGGAACATTTCCTAACCCACTTTTGCCCGCCGAACCTTATAAATAGGTCACTTTTACTCTCAGCCCTTCAGTTGTCTTTCCACTGGCAACAGGGCCACAAAGATAAGTTCATTTGCACACAATTGTCATTGACTCAGCGTAGATACAAATAATTACAAAAACGGAGTTGAATCAATTCGTTGAGCGGCATGACCGCCATGCCAGGGGAGCCGGGTTCGAGGCCAGGTCTCCCCGTAAGCTTTTATTAAGAAATTAAAATAATCCACTCCATCTCTGGGCTATTCTCTAGCTCGCAGCAATGCAAAAACACGACCCAAGTTTCCTCAATTCCTTTCTGTCCAAAATCATGCTAACGCATCAAAGGGTTTGTCCCATAGGCTGTGGTCACGTCGTAAAAAAACTGCAGACATTTCTTATCTCCACAAAATTGTAAGCCGGATAAATAAGTATATTGTCATAAAACTGACTGTTTTAAAATAGAAACATCTAAACATAGCGAAAAACTGCAAAAATAATGCAAGGGTTTAGTTAATAAATAACGTAAATAGCAGTGCACCGAAATTAGCCAAACCAAACTTTCGAAATATTATAAGACAGGTCGTTTCTGATCAAAATAAATAAGCAATAAATAAATAATAAACGCCTATCAGAGTTATATAGAAGTGTTTATTTACCAAGAAATTTAGAACTAAATATTCCAAGTAAGAAAACGGCTTGCGAACAAAACAAATAACAAAGGACCCAAAATAGATCCCTGAGGAGCACCGAAATGAAAAAAACCTGAGCGGAAAGTGCCTAGGTTAGGTTCGGTAATAGTGATGCTGCAAAAATATTTTTCGCCAGCTCCATTTAGACCGCCGTCTGGGTACTTTGTGTCTCTTTTCATTGTAAGATTACCTTTGAACTTACCGAGGCCTTTCAGATCCATCCAGATTCCTTAAGGATTGTTAATCTGAGCTCTGCTTTACTCAGTTCACCGAGCTTCACAAAGAAGTAACTACCAAGTGGCCCTTTTGTTTTTACTGCCAGAGTAGAGCATTCACATAGCACATGGTGAAGCAACTCGATCTTCTCCATATCCTTGCATCTATGACATGAAGTCATTAGCAAGAAGTCCCAGTCATCCTGCGTGATTAGATATGGCCCAATTGCTCGTTAGTACCCCCGCTAAACTTCTTTTATCACTTCTATTTTACTGAAGAGTGTCCTTGTTTTGTTTTTTTATTATATACAGGCCAAATTTGTCTGACAATACAACAATATGTGTCCCTGTTTTATCACCGGAGATCAGCTTTCCTGTATCCATCAATGAAAATCAATCAGTAAGACCGGAAAAATTAGAACCAACTCTTGTAAACGTTATCATGAACGTTTATACTTAGGAATAAAATAAATAGCACAGGACCCAAAACGGATCTCTGAGGAATATCGGAATTATAAAAAAAATTTGAGCAGGAAATTTGAAACTGATCCTTTTTCACTTAAGTTGATTATAAACAAAGCTAAATAAAGCATTGAACACACGACACTACCAGAGTCAGCAGAAACTTAATATGTTTGATAATAGACAAAGGCTTTAGTGAAATCTAGTAATACAAGTTGGCATACGTCGTTATTGTACAACCTAACTTTTAGGTGCTTCTTCACTAACGATACAAATGTATCTAATTAATTAATTAGTGACAATAATTAATATATTTTTAACACTTTTATTGTGTTTACAACCTGACTAACTTAACTCTTTAGGTTTAGTATGGGGAAATGCATGAATATAAAAGGTTTGTAAATTTTGTAGGATTTGGAAACATCTTAAACTTGAAGAAAACAAAATATAAACAAAAAGAGTAAACACAACAAAATAGCATTCATTCTCAAATTTCCTAAGTTTCAGTTATCTATAAAAAGAACAATTTTTCATAGCACACAATTAAGTTTATTGCACTTTAGGGTCAAAATGTTTATATCTACTCCACAGAAGAAACATATCTTAAGTAAAAGATAACAACAACAATACATACATCTATTCTGCAACTGTGCCGCTGGAGGAGTTTTCAACAAGTCACGTTTCAATGAATTGTTGTTATCCTCGCAGTTACCATTCCATCGTATCTCCGACATTACCATTTTTACCACTTTCAGTTATTTAGAAAAAATGTTTACAACTAAGTTCCACTAAGTATCCATTTACCACCACGACCGCTATAAAAATTCGCGCAAAAATGAAACGTAAACCAAAAAAATTATCCTTTGTTGTTTTTTTTTTTTGTCAAATCACCAAAAACTTTGCATAACACTTTCGCTCAAAAACTTGAATGTCAAAACTGATTTGAAATTTTTCAAAAATCCTGGCGCATAGCATGCAAAATGTTGCGCAAAAATCAATGTTAACCGGATCCTGTTTCAGCTGAAACTAAAAAACGAACCGAACAACTCCAGGACACCTTACGGACATCGACTTGAAAGTTAAAAGTTTTTCCGTGCGAGCAAAATCGTTGTTGCGAAAAAAAAGTCAGCTACTGTTGGATTGTGTGTGCACACTAGTGGTGCTCGTAAGAAAGTCTATGCAAGGATGAAGGATAACATCAGAAGAGATTTTTTCCCACAAAAAAATGCATTCCACATATACAAATTCGTGACTATGTCCACATTCTATCGGTAAGAAGGAGAAAAATTCTCGTCCTTTACCCAGTGCCTGTACTGACGGTTTGTTTGCAGCCAGCAATGGAGTCCGGTTTCAGGGGTTGATGATGACTATTTTGTAGTAGGGATCCGGTTGAGGGGTAGGCTTTATGTAGTTTTGTAATGAAGGGTGGGTGTGGCCATATTCTCTACTAGGATCCTAACTGCACACGAAGTACAGAGACAGATTTTGTGGATTTCATTTTTATCCTTCTTCTGTGGATTATGATTTACAGCACGAATACGAAATCAAGGGGTTGTGAGAGGGTAAGGATGCGGGTGTTCACGATATTTTGTCACAAGTTTTGAAACTTTTTCATCGTTGCTCCTGCATTGGTTCCTTTTCTTTTTTATCTTTCACACCAACACCAGGACTGAAAGGACTTTTTCAGAGAAAGATATCTTGTGGGCGAAGAAGGACTTTGAGACAATTACTTTGGCTACGTTCCACTATATTTTGTTCTCAGGCTTAATATGTACTATGTCCTGGTCCTGGAGTATAATCGAATGGCCAAGGAATGATGGTGGCGGAATGATTGTGTGGTGGATGGTGTATACGATGTGATTAATATTAAACAAATGGGAAGGAAAATGTGCGAAAATGAAGGGTTGAATGGCAAATTGTCTTGTCTGTGATTTTTATTTATTTGTATTCATCTGTATTGTTGGAGTTGGAGTAATTGAAAATGTATACACACAATCGGAGTTGGGGGGAGAGAACATTACGTTGACACTTGCATGAGATAATTGAATGAACAAAATATTGGGGCTTGCGTTCGGAAAAGTTAGTTTGCGTACACAGACATATAGATACAATTGTCTAAATGGAATGCACAGAATTATTGTTCTAATTTGATCCACAATTATGCGGTATTGTTTTGGTTGCTTTATGAAAACGTTTCGAAGAAATGTTTCTATACCCTTAGTCGTTATAAAAATCTCCAAGTTCGTACTTTTCAACTTCAAAGTGCCAATAAATTTGTCAAGCTCACTTTAATGTATATTTGACGAACTAAAGGCTAAACAAAATGTTCTATTTGCATTCGAAATGTCAAGGATTTACTTAGTGTCCTATTGCAGTTTTTTTTCAACTGGTCTTTGTGTTCATCCTGTACAAATACGTACTCCTCCTAGTTATATAACTTCCTTTAGGATAAATTTGTAGATAGTATTAATTTTGATTCTGATCATATCGAACTAGAGGATGAGCTGTACTTTGTAAAATTCCTATCCGTATATGTAAAATTCCAGGAACTTAAAATCAGCCGTTGGTTGGTCAATAAAGAGACAAATGAATTCCACGAAAAAATATACTTTGTACTGTCAAAGGTTGTTTACTTTTGTTATTTGTTGTTTACTTTTGTTATTTTTTCGAGACGGAGTGGGATCAATTTGTTGAGCCACATAACCACCATGCCATGGGCCCCGGGTTCGAGACCAGATCTCCCCGTGAGTTTTGATTAAGAAATTAAAATAATCCACTCTGTCTCTGGGCTGTTGTCTAGCTCGCACCAAGGTAAAAACAAGACTCAAGCTTCCTCACTCCCCTTACCCTAATTCCCTTCCGGCCAAAACCATGCTAACGCATCAAAGGGTTGTCCCCTAGGATTTGGCCACATCGTATTTAAAAAAAAATTATACTTTTGCCAATTTTATCACTTAAAATTTACTTTTGGCCCCACGTTAAATTTGACTTGGATTGCATCTGTATTGTTGATACCACTACCTAGTTACAAAAGACATTTGTTTCACTAAAATCGGGTTTCCGTTCTAGTTTTATAATCTAATAAGTTAGTGGTATGCCGAAGGGCTCCATTATTTTACCTACTTACTTTCTTTGAAACTACTTAAATGTTAGCATTTTTAAAATTATTTTTTAGAGCTTCGCAAGCCACAGTACTTGTGATATTTATTCATGTTTGGATTCCTTAGATCCATCGAAAAGATGTTATAACCTTAATCAGATTAAAAGGTTCAAGGCATTCATACACCTCGGCTTTTTGTGTTTTTTTAATGATTTTTCCATTAAGGCTCTTCTCTTTTGGACAGAACTTCTTCAACTATTACGGAGCTATTGATATAATGCTGTCGTAACTCACGGCCTTTCCTTAATTTTTTATTTATCCATTGCTATTCTCAATTCCTTACACAAGTTTGATCTTTTCGCGCGAGTAAGTCTATAAGAATCTTTATCTTGATTTGGTGATAATTTTATGTTGCTGAAGTCACTGTTGTTGTGATCCCCACATAGAGAGCCACTTAAAGGGCAGAAGATATTTTTCCTGTCTCTATACGAGGGTAGATCAATAACTAATGGTATTAGGAATGAAAAGCGTTTTTTTTTCAACATAATCTCCTTCTAAGACTACAAGCTTTCCCAACGTACCTGACATTCTTTTGAACTCTCAAAAAATTAAGATTTCTCAAACCCTTAAATGACGGGCTGAGTGTAAAAGTGACCTATTTCGGTTCGGGCAAAAGTGGCATAGAAAACGAATCGTAGAAAATTTCCGGCCAAAAACTATTTAACTACAAAAAGTAATGCAAAGGTAATGCAGTTAAGTAGTTAAGTCGTTTTTGCCCGGAAATTTTATAGGATTCGTTGTTGCCCGGAATCTCACGCGATTCGTTTTTGCGCGGAACATTTTCTAAGCCACTTTTTCCCGAACCTTATAAATAGGTCACTTTTACTCTCAGCCCGTCAAATAGACTTCTGGCTCGATGATAACCTCTTCTTTTGAGTGAATAAGCCAATGAGCTGGTGCGTAGTCGTTAGTTTTCTTCAATTTCTCGCAAAATCGGTTCAATAATTCACTGTAGTACTATTGCTTGATCGTATTCCCTTTCTCTAAAAAGTACTTCAGGATTATTGTTAATACCACTGAAGACGTAAAACATCAAGTAAGGTGAACGATAACCTCACGAAGTGTGGTCCTAAATGCATATCTTATTCAGGACCACACGTCTGTTATCCTTCGTCTTATTTCATGTTTAGTCTGCGAAATCATTTGGAGGAACAAATTTATCAGTGCTTTAAGATTATGTACATTAAAATTTAATACGTCACGAGATGCAATTCGAATTGCCGATAATAAGAGCGATAAAAAGTACCAGCGATGATATTTGATAGTTGTTGTATGGCTTGTGTTATAAAATTTCAAAACAATTGAGGCAATTCTCGTGCCTATATGCTTTGTTTTGTGCTGATTGTATCCAAATGTGACTTACATTATAGATTTAAAAAAATAACTTTTCTATTAAATTATACACGAATCTCGTTAAATGACTCAAAAGCGTATGGTCCTAAAAACTTAGTTAGTTGTACCCAAATTATTAACTCGAGTTTTTGATTATGAACGCAAAGCGAGAGTTGCAGCAGCAACTACGCAATAATACGTTGTAAAAATTTTTTCTAACTGATCCAACTGCCAATTTAAAGATTTATTGTGAAATGTCAGTCCAAAAAGAACTGAAATGCGGTGTACCACAGGATTCAATACTTGGTCCCCACATTTTTATTAATGTAGATAAATTGCTTCGGCATAGTAACGTGGCACTGTTTGCAGATGATGCACTCATTTACGTGACTAGAGCTGATGTAAAAGAATGTGAGAAATAAATGTAGGAAGATTTACAAAGACTGCACAATTGGCTGAAACAAAACAGGTTGGAGCTAAATATTAAAAAAGTCAAAGCAATGGTGATCAATCACTAGTGCAATAATAATTTAATATTAGGTTTAAACTTGATTTAGACCTTGTATAAAAAGTCATCAGATGCTCCGGAAAAGGCAAATTAAAATTTTGCGACTCCCCCCGACCCTTCCAACTGCGGCTCCCTATTTTCAAAGGATTATCGAGATAACAGAACCAGCTAATTATTCAAATTTGCAAAAGTTAAACAAATAAGTTAAGTTAATTTTTCACTTAATAAAAAATTATTTAATTTTAAGTTAACGAATTATCACTCTAAAGTTTGCTTAACCCCTTGTGAGGCATGGGGCGGGAGAACAACTTCATGCGATTCGACACAACGATTTTAAGTACACCTACAATTTGAAATGGATGCCGAAACACTGACATTTTATCTGCAACCCCCCTGACATTTTAATCGTTATCTGTTTTTTGCAGAAAACATCCATGAGTCACGGTTGGTGGGATTCGAACCTGGGACCTCCAGATTAGTAGACCGACATGTTATCACTTACTCCACCGACGCTTTTCAACAATTATACAACATACTAAAAATTCCAAGTCATCGGAGCTGTGTGAATCCAGCGACAATACATAAGCGAGGAAACACTGATGAATGCTTAGACGCAAGGTTAAAGTTGTATACAGGTGTACTCCTAGAAAGGCTGGTAAGGTATGAAAAGTGAAATAATATATTGGGTGAGTGCAAATTGTTATACAATTGGGTGTTTCTGGTAAATTTTTAAACATACTGAAGACTTTATACAAAGACACAACGGTGCACGTTTAGACGGGAGAATCCCTTCTCTGAATACTGCTGGAGCTCAACAGGGTTATATACTTAGTCCTCTGCTTTTCTCGTTGTTTGTTAACGAAATACAATGGAGGTTTGGATCAAAATAGGTTGAAAGGAATTGAAAGTGCTACTATATGCTGGTGAGATGGTTATAATCTGCGATTATCCTATCAAATAACAAAGGATGATCTGCTCCTTGGAAAACAATCGTAAGTCTTGGGACTTACCAGTTAATTTAAATAAGTCAAGACTTATGATTTTTCGGTGGGGTGGAGGGAGAAGGGGAGCGTATGAGAAGTGGACGTATGCATTACATATACTATACTTAATGGTGCTAAAAGTTAATTACTCTAATATAAATTCGTTTAGATTCATAGGAATTTGAACACCGCGTTATATCGAAACTGCAACCGCTTTAAGTAAAGGTTACCACAATTGGTAGACCGCGTTGTACGTGCATTTACATAATTTTAGTTAATTTATTTCATTAAGCGATCCAATCATGTGCACTAGATTGTTATCAGTGACGTAAGAATAATTCTTAACAGCTGATTTAAATAAATAAGCGAAATCAATAATAATGTCGTTAACAAAACTATGAATTGAGTTCAAAATGAGCGATAAGAGGCCATTTTTAAATGACAAAAATAGTGTAGGGAATAATGTGGAGCCTTCCGGCACCTCTGCATTATTATGATGGGAACTAGGACGACCGATAAAGTACAAATAGAATTGTCCGAAAAAAGAAGCTCTTAATCCAGCTGAGAAAAAAGAGATGAAGATCAAATACAAAAAGTTTGACTAAAAAAAGAAAACACCAAAATATATCAAAAGCCTTCGAAATATAAAGCACAATAACGCTAAACTCAACAAAATTAAGAAACATTAATGCTAACGTTATTGCCCGTCTGTCTATAATGGTGGATGTAAGGAAGTATAACTTTATAGACACCTAGACAAGCTAGCCTAAATAGGTTCAATAGACCAAATAGAAAAACTGTCATTTCAATACTTCTTAGTCACAAATTTTAGGTCCTTACAAACAATATGTATATTTGTAAATTTTAGGAAAAAGAACTTTGTAAAGGATTATGGCAAAAAATTCACAAACGTAACATATAGATCAATGTAGGAGTGTAATTTTTGCACCTCAATTTGCGCAAATGTCTACTATAATATTTTTTATTATACCTTCATATTATCCCCATCTTACTCTTCCGTAACCCTTTGTGGAGCATATGGCAGGTAAAAAACTTAACCCTTACAGACTTTCAGTTTAAGCTGGATTTCCAACTCCAGACATTACTTTGTCACCCAATTGCGTTGACGAGTAACTCGATTTCAGTAGATAACAACCATTCTGTGCTACCGGTGAGATTTGAACCGGGGACCGTCATTATAGAAGGCGAACACGTTATCCCCTACTCCGCCATCGACACGCATGTCCTTATAATAATTACCATCAATTATATAAATTGATTGCCCGACAGACAGAGCCTTTGGTTTCGATGACCCTGATGATCGCTGAATTTTTTGCAGTGGTCAACAGTCATTCATGCAAAAATTAGGGTCACTGAAGGGAGACTTTTTTTCTGTTGTCCTTTTATAAAAGTAATATGAGGAAAAAGGGAAGATTATGAGAACCTGTTTCAACAATTATTAACCTGCGCATTCAGAATTTGTTATGATTTTTGATTTTTAGAATTGCAATTATGTCTGGAGCGGCTGACTTAACATTGACGGAAAGAAATAATTGGAATAAAGAACAGATTTGAATGTCAAATTCAGGTTAGGAGTTGACACCAAATCCATTCTAACGAAAATTTTACATCCATAAGATCTTACATAAGGCGAGTATCTTAATGTGTAGCTTTGAAGACAACTTGCCAAAGACGCCCCTTTGACCAGCTTAGGATCCTATTAAAAACATAATAGCTAGATTGCGTCGCTGCTTCCCTGCAGTTATCTCTAGGACTTCTTATTTTTAGTTTCAGTTTAATAATTTCATATACTTCTGTATTAGTCATTTGTGACGAACCTGTTTTGAACAAACAAATAAACAAACTTTGACTGGGCCAATTAAGATAGAGTTCAGTCTAAAAATATCTAGTTGGCCGAAGTGATAAAGGCACGCGACAAAAACGCGTTTGTGAGCCTCTTTTAATATTAGGCAGATCAAAATTTCGCATAATATGGAAGTCTTCAAAAATGTTGCCTAAAAGGTATATCAATCCTGTAGAATACCGGCCAATATCTATCTTACCATTTCTCTTAAAGGTATTCTAAGAAGTATTGCATATCAAGATTACACTGCTTAAAAAAGAACCACCTGTTCTAATTTTCAATCAGATTACGATAAAATAACCCATTGGTGGTTGCGAAGTAAATGTCGGTGGTTTGGAATCCACCTTAAATTGTAGGTCTACTTGCAGTCGTCTGAAATATGTTCAAGTTCTTTTTTCCCCCTCCCTTTGCCCCTGAAGAGATTAGCGGATCTACAGAGACAGTTGTAAGTTGACTTTGGTCAAAGTTACCGACGAATAAGAAATTTTTAACAATTTTGGTTCTATTTGATTTTGCGAAGGCAGTGTTGATCACCAGATTTTGCTTTGATTCGCTTAGATCGATATTTCGTTTTCGTAATCCCTAATACAATTTAATATATTCATATTTGAGAAGGCGTAATTGACAGGTTATCTATAATAATAAGTCGTGATATTTTGTTCCCATGTTGGCCGGAGTACGAGAGGGCTCTATTCTGAGTCCTCTTCTATTTTCTATTTTCATTAATGATTTCCTACTTATGTTACGGGAATGTAATTATTACATTTATACGGACGACTAAAATCTATATATTTTCAGACTTCTAGAGACTTGATATGGGACGCTATTTGCCGATTGAACACTGAACTGATTTCCTTTAAAACTAATTTACATATCTCACATTTTCTATACTCACATTTTCTATAAATTGTATTAGGGATTACGAAAACGAAATATCGATCTAAGCGAATCAAAGCAAAATCTGATGATCAACACTGCCAACACTAACACTGCCTTCGCAAAATCAAATAGAACCAAAATTGTTAAAAATTTCTTATTCGTCGGTAATTTTGTCCAAAGTCAACTTACAACTGTCTCTGTAGATCCGCTAATCTCTTCAGGGGCAAAGGGAGGGGGAAAAAGAACTTGAACATATTTCAGACGACTGCAAGTAGACCTACAATTTAATGTGGATTCCAAACCACCGACATTTACTTCGCAACCACCAATGGGTTATTTTATCGTAATCTGTTGTCAGCAGCAGAAAACAACCATGGTTCACCGTCAGCGTCGGCAGGGTTGGGACCTGAGACCTCTAACGACGACTAAAGCTGTGCTTAGTTATAAAACCTGATTGAAAATTAGAAAAGGTGGTTCTTTTTTAAGCAGTGTAATCTTGATATGCATGGTAAGATAGATATTGGCCGGTATTCAACAGGATGGATATACCTCTTAGGGACAGGCAACACTTTTGAAGACTTCCATATTATGCGAAATTTTGATCTGCCTAATATTTAAAGAGGGTCACAAACGCGTTATTGTCGCGTCCCTTTATCACTTCGGCCAACTAGATATTTTTAGACCGAACTCTATCTTAATTAGCCCAGTCAAAGTTTGTTTGTTTGTACAAAACTAATGACTAATACAGAAGTACATAAAATTATTAAACTAAAACTAAAAATAAGAAGTGCAAATGAACGAGTCCTAGAGATAACTGCAGGGAAGCAGTCAATTCATATCGCCCGCATCAACCTAGGCGCTGCCTGAGTAAGCCCTTCAATCGCAGCCTGGAGAAGTCCATGTCAAAGTCGGCGAAATGTAGATTGAAGAGGCGAGTCATCGACGTGATGGGCTCGTCCATCCCATATAGAGTTCAATGACCTGGGACGTACAGGAAGTCTCGATTTTTTAAGGAGCGCT
This sequence comes from Leptarthrus brevirostris, assembly GCA_964036015.1. NCBI lineage: Eukaryota > Metazoa > Arthropoda > Insecta > Diptera > Asilidae > Leptarthrus > Leptarthrus brevirostris. The sequence goes on along the minus strand of OZ038375.1, from coordinate 18,867,395 downwards.
GCGGGATCGAGATGTTGACGGCCTCCAACAATTCGAGCGAGTTTATCGTTCCCTGCAATAAATCGAACAAGAATACAACTATGGCAATATTGCGCCTCTTTTCGAGGGAATCGAGAGAAATCAGACACAGACGATCGGGGTAAGAGGGAAGAAGCAACGGATTAATCCAGGGAAGTCCGCGGAGAGCAAACCTAAGGAATCTTCGCTGCACTGCCTCGACGCGGTTGACGTGGACGGCAAAGTAGGAGGACCACACAGGGCTGGCATATTCCAGAAACGGCCTGACGAAAGTGCAGTAGAGAAGTTTGGTTAAGTAGGGATCATAAAGCTCCTTAGACCATCTTTTAACAAAACCCAACATCGAACTAGCCCTAGCAACGATCGAGTCCACATGGTCGTCGAAAGCAAGACGAGAGTTAAGGACCACGCCTAAGTCCTTGATCCTGTCGACCCTGCCCAGGACAACACCATCGACAGTGTAGTCGAAGAGGAAAGGAGATCTTTTATGGGAAAAGGTCATAACGGTGCACTTTCCGGTGTTTAAAGGAAGTAAAAGGCTTTTAATAAATCCTGCGTTTGAAAATCATTCGTTCTAATGCTTCACAGTGACAAATGATACACTCGCCCATTTAATCTTCTTCCGTATGGAAGCTACAAGTTTCGATGGATGTGTACCATATAATGGATCCTTTTCTAAGCGGTAGTTATTTAAATACCAGTGATCTCTAACTCCTATGATGGTATTTCAAAGTTGTACTATTTCAGCATCATATCCGTTATCGAATTGACTTCTAGGTCATCTATAAATTCCATGAAAATACTTTCATGACCAGCTGGGCTAACTAATATTAGGAGCGCCGTCCTGAAGTATTTCCTCTTGACAGAATTAGGCAAAATTTAAATATTTTCCCACTGGGGAATTCGCGACCGTTTCCTGTGGATTTTCACACGATATGATAATTTGTGAATGATAGTTTAGATTCACATGTGGTTACTATATGATAACGCACTACTTGGAATTTCTGCAGCCTTCACAAATTTGGCATTAGGAGAGATAACAATTGCTGTTGTTATGACACCCACCTGGGAATTAAGGATACAATACAGGGCAAGTTTTCAGTAGTTTAGTAATGTATTGACGGTTAGTACAGGTAAGACCATAAGGAAAAACCATTGCAATTGTTATAACATGGACAGTGCAATCAATACAATTTATTCCTGTCGATTTTAAACCCACGAAATTGAATCCTTTTTCGCGGACATTGTACAAATGATTGTGCTGTTCTAATTCCTTAATACTTTTTTCGTAAACTCCCACACTTACATCCAATCCAGAAAACTGAAAATCATACTTCATTTATTTTGAAAATTATTAAGTTTCCTGTGCACAAACAGCACCATATAAATAACCCACCACTCAACTGCAACAGACGCTTGTGTGTACCTTTGCTAATTGAAAATCCAAAAAGAAAACGTTTTTCCAGCTCACCTTAATTAAATCCGCCTCCCCCAATTTCGGACCGCGAAGTGGGCTTCCAATCTGTTGTGATTGTGTTGGGTGCCTGTATTTCATACAAAATCGCCTCAGCTCTACACTGTTCTCCCCCGTTCAGTATTTCTTGCAATTCGTTTACCATTTAATGGTACAAATACGACGACGACGCGGTACAAATACGCGGCTGGCGGATGCTGCATGCAATATGAGGTGCACTGTTGAACGCGATGGCGAATGCCATATTGGAGGCGATCAATAAATTTTGCTAAATCAAAAAATAAACTCGAATGTCACGACAACTGTTGAAATTCTTCCTCGTTCATCCCGCAATCGTTCTTAATGTAAAATGTCTGCCAGACGATTGTTGCTGCTTTGCTCGAGCATCGGGATGCTGCGGAGCGCATGGACCGTATTCACGGTTTGTAGGTCAAATGCAACGAGCTGCATTTCTCAAAGAAGATTTATGCCGAGACCACCTTGCTTGGTGCCATAAGGTCATAATTATACGGCCGCGATGCATTATCATTTCGGAATTGATTAAGAGCCTCTGGAGAACTGCAAGATTTTCGTCGAGAAGTTCATTGCGAAGAGAAGTTTAGTTTTGCTGCGGTTTGCACCGCATTTCAACCCAAAAGGAGTTTCTATTATTGCAAAACAATATTATTGAAACCTTCCATAAAACCAGTCAAAACAGTAAATATATTTGCAACCCTGAAATCAGTTTCGAAGAAAGTTATCTCAATCTTAGGAAGGGTACCAGAAGGGTAGCCGAGGGCAATAAAGTTGCCGTTTTTTACGCATCCCTTTTACCATAAAACAACAGAGGTCCTTTTAAAAAACGTGAATAATCCTGAAAGGAGCTCTCAGAATTTACATTACACCGCAGGAAAACCGAATCATAAAAATATTTGCTTCAGTAAAAAGTGACTTTTGACAATTCCCGAAAAAGTCCTTCATGAAAAAGTGGGCCTCGAAGGACAGCAATAAAAATCTGTAGCTCACAAATTAACTGCTGGCTGCCTTTAAAAAAGTGATTGGAGTTTTTTCGTTTCCAGTAAGATCACAGAAACTGACAAGCTCACAAATACTTAAACAAGTCATTAATCACGGTTCCCGAGGGTTGCTGGGTTCATAAAAATCGCAAAAAGATCCTTTTTTCAGGTAAAATTCAGACATTTCGAGTTGCGTGCGCATCTAAAACTGATGAAGTCTTTAGTACAATACATTTGAGCCCGGATTGCATAAGATTTATATCACCCTCTCGGTTACGTGTTTTTATTTTTTTTTTGTGAAGTTTCTATCCTTGTCAACGGCGGTGTTATCCTGTTCACTCGCATTACCCTAAGGACATGCACTTACGATGCATTTTGATGAGATTTTTAACGAATTTTTTGATATTTTCATGGAAATTGTAAAAAATGCATTCATGCACTGAACATTTTTTGGGGTTGTTAGACGTTTTTGTTAGGAAATAGAGTGATTGGATAGGGAAGGGAATCTTGGCGAGTTTTTAAGGAAAGAATTGCAGTTTTTAACGGACTTTCTCACGATTTTTCTTGCGATTTTTTTTCCTAAAGTCGGTTTTTACGTGAAAGGGGATTTTGAAGTGGTTTTTGATTTTGCACCCAAAATCAATAGCCCGCGAATGCATTGATCGAAATCTGGCAGTTAGTCAAGAAATATATGACAATGGGTTAATGGAAAGTGTGTTTTTTTTTAAATCGCGGTTTGACATTTTTGGGCATTCACAAGATATTATTTCTGGTACATTGCCGCTCAAAAGTTTCGAAGAATAATGCGGGCTTCGCCTTGTCACTTAGTAGATACACGCAATGTTTACCATTTTGAAAATGTTTGAATTTAACGGAAATATTAGAAATAGACCTTTTTAGTTCTACCACTGAACATTTACAAAAAGTAATTGAGGAATTCTTTAGAGGATCTCGGAACTGATGTTTATGCAAAGTTTTTCCTTTTGTTTCCGTTCCTTGTGAAGAAAAGCTTTTTATTCTACATATAAACGGAGGGAATCTTCCAGGAAAAAATTACGGTTCTACTCCCGGTAATCGTGTTGCAGATAACACATTCTAGCAAGATTTAAGCAATCGTACTATAAAATTTACGATCATTCCAGTAGTTTTTAATATGGTCATAGGCAATTTTTATGGGACAGCACCGTAAAATGTACGTGACTCATAAATTTTACTGAGTGATTTAGGAAAAACTGACCACCTAATACACAATTTTTTTCGGAATAACCGGCAAATTTTACGGTTCTCCACCTTAATTTAAATAGCTTATTTAGACTAGGATTCGAACCGCATTTTTTATATAATTTTTTTTAACCTTTAAATTCTATGCTGGCATCATCCTTCGAAATTGAACAGATACTCGGGGCTCATCGTTCAGGATATTTAACGGTACTGTTCCGTAAAAATTAAGGTAGTTCCAACATGTTTACAGTTGAGAAACGTAATTTTTACCGGAATTTTCGTATAAAAATTCCGGAACTTTTGTCTCCGTGTATCTCGAGACCGTGAATTGATCTTCTCTTTAATTTTAACCTGTAACATTAGATTTGTCATCAGGCCAGGCAATTTGTTTACAAAATCGAGCGTTTCACTTTACCGTAGGTCCATGTGATCTCGATCCTCTTTCGAAAGAAAACATTAACAGTTCGCACAATCAACTTTTCGGATCTAATTTGAGTGCGATATTCACACTGCCCCACTCTCATTCTCGGCATCAAGTATTTTTTGTACATTAGACGAGACTTTACGTTTTTTTGCAATTCGAGAATTATTTTTCAAGTCTAGGCATAGTTTAACATAGTTGTGTAGAAAAAGGTGAATACCGGTACACCCTTTGATTGATATATCTGAAGTAGCAGATAGTAGCAAAGAGAACTGGGTTGCAAAAAAAATTTTGGTGGTTCGGAATCCAGTTTAATTTGTAATTTAATCGGGTGAAAGATGTCTCCTACCCCATACCCCACAAGGAATTACGGGAACTATAGAGAGAGAGACCACAATAGATACGTGATTCGTGTGGTTTTTAGAGTGTACTTGGGCTGCTGAGAGCTCATAAGTCTGCAGGATCTGAAAGAATTGTTGACTTCGATTTTGAAAAACCGAGGCTTTTCTTTAGCGATTACTTTTTGTAGCTGACTTTAGAGGCTTATTCCCAATCACGTTCATCAGAACTGGTATTCGTCTGTGGTCACGAGCCGGCAAAGGAGTTCAGTCCAATCAGTCTGCTGAAGACTCCGGAGCATGTGCTCGACGTTCACTTTAGATAAACTCTAGAAAAAAAACCCTGCGTCGCATTTCCAGCATTCTTACTACCAGAAAAGATCCACAGAGACGGCTCTTCATGAAGTTGCGCATACGATTAAACACCCATTAAAATACAAACAATATAGTCTAGTGACTTTCCTAGACATAAAAAGGGCAATAATGATCGCGCTGAATCTATTTATAAGGCTCTCGACGAGTTAAGCGTAGAGCTGGGCCTTGGTTATTTTAACGATGCTAATAAAGTCCAAACTGAGTACCAGCCATGTTGTTAGACACGACAGTAGTAGTACGCCTCAGGGTGGAGTTCCATCTCCGGTACTTTGGCTAAATATAATGAACGAAATACTGCTGAAACTCGACCAAAACAAAATTTGGGCTGCCGCCAATGTCGACGACTTGCCAATCCTGGTAACGGAGAGATTCTCTCTCGTAATTAGTGACATTGTAGAAGATGGAAACAAAACGGAAAAGAACGAGTTAAAAATGCGAGTCTGGCTCGCTATGTCTGCAATCGCACTCCTGATAAAAGATGGGGCTGCGTCCTAGAATGTCCATATTTACAGCTGTGGTACGCCCTATGGTAACTTATCGTCCATAGCTTGAGGGCTGACCATAAGGAAAAGGTACAACAAGGCCAGATTAAATAAATTGCGAAGAACTGCTTGCGTTGGTGCTACTGGGGCACTGCATACTACCTCAACGGACGATTTCAATGTTATGCTGCACTTATTCTCTTCGGATCTTTAAATTAATTATCAGGCGTCATGCAGTGCAATCAGACTGAAAGAATCTGGTTGCTGGGTTGCTAAACCGTAAGGCCCCAATAGTATCCTTGACTTAAGAGAGGACTTTCTTATACGGTGAAAGATTAAACTGCTTAATTGCTACGTCACCATTATATTCACTGACGGCTCCAAGATGAAGGTGCTTGCGATCTCTGTTAGGACTCAGTGAATCACCGGCAATGAACGGTGACATTTTTACGTGCATCCAAGCTGCCATAAACGCTCTTGACTCGATAACAACCTCCTCGAATTTAGTGAGGGACTGTAGAGAAAAACTTCCCTTTCTATGGGGTAGATTCAATATTACCGTTCTCTAGGTCCCAGGTCATATGAACATACCAGGGAATAAGAGAGCGGAGGAATGGAACTTCCTTTCACAAATATTGTTTACATTACACTGAATTCGACGGAATGGGATCAATTGTTGAGTGACCCGATCACCACGCCACCGATATAGGTTCAAACTTCGGCTTGATTATGACAATTTCTTTCATTTTAAATTGAAATAAATAAAAAAATCCACTCCGCTGTTGTCCAGCTCATAGCCATACAAAAATCAGACATTCAATTTTCCTCATTCCCCTTACCATAATTCCTTTCCGGCCATAGCCAAGTCAAATTGCATCATAGGGTTGTTCCCCGGGGCCTTGGCTACATCAGAAAAAATAGGAACTCTTGCAGCACTTCTTACCGAAGGCTAATCTTAGATGAAGTGCTCCTCAACTTGTGCCATCTCTAGAGCTAGACAGCTTTAACAAAATTAGAACGTCGAAGTTGGGAAAATAGTCGGAGTCTACATAAGCTACTGTCTAATAGACGTGCATTTAATATCAAAACGGTTCATACGAGGGTGCTAGCCTCGACGGACAGTACGTGGCATTTAAATCAACTAACGATTTTTAAGGACTGAAGGAAGAAAGCGATTCATAGAGGTAGGATTTTAATACCTGCCAGTGTGCGGCTGTAGAAGGAAATTCAAGTTACCAATAATATGTACGATGTAATCCAATAGTAAACCAATACGTTTTCTTAAATATATCTGCCCGATTCCTTGGTTCTCCAACGCCTACAGAAATGTCGTTCATAAAAAGACTGAACAATAAGGGATCAAGCACAGAACCCTGAGGAACCCCAGTAATTATTATCATCTTTAACATCCTAATCACCATAAAAGGGGACGAATTAAATCTGTGGCTAATAACAAGTTTGTGGCGAAGGATATTATGATCGACACAGGTAAGGCCTTCAAGAATCAAAAAAAATCTACATAACTTGTTATCTTTCAATGTAACTGTAGAAATCCTCTGCAGAAATCTGATTGGTAATATCTAACTTTGGCTCGAACAAAGGACTCCTGAAGTTATTTGAAGTTTCACAAAGTACATAAGCGCTTGTCATGTAAGGATACTCTCTTAACTTTAAGAATCAGCTGTTCAAATTACGAGAGACAGACAAATTTGAAAGTACTGAGAAAGTCAATATTCAGGATAACCAATGAGTGTGATATACGAAGGAATAATCCTTTAATCGAATTTTACTCCAAACTTACGTAAAATCAAAGTATAGCAACTGACACCTACCTGCAATTTGAATTTTTCCTATTTTAGCATCGAAATTGCAATCTCTGGCTGTTGGTACTAACGAACTATTTCCACTATTTTCACGTTCATTTATCACCAAGCCATCATCACTGGCATCCGGCAATGGCGTTCGTCTGCCATCCGATTCAGAAGTTTCCTTTTTTAGAGTAGCAATTGAAGGCAAACTTTGGTGCGATAGTATCCAACTGGTGGCTCCTCCTGAATCTGAAAAATAACAAAAAAAATCAAAATTAATTTTAATATTCACTGCTCAGATCAACCCCCATAAAAAACCCCTCTCAAGCCTCCATTTTGTCAGTGAAAATATTTCTCAGTTTGATTGCATAAATATCGCCCAATTGCCTTCTGGCAACAAAAGGGTTGAATTTACATAGGGATGACGAGATTTTGATTTACATAATATTTCCCCTGAGGGGTTGGTTTTTTAGCGCCATTCTCACTAGTCACAAAAAACCAGTGAAATGCGAGCAGACGCAAATGAAGGGTTGTGTATTCCTTGACTGTAAAGAAAAGGGTAGAAGCGTACTTCAGGGAAAGTGATTGGCTGTGATTTAAGCATTTCCATTCAAAGGATTGCTCTTCGAACGAGTTCCTTATTTTAAGTGGCGATTACTCCAAGAGGCGTGATTTAAGTTCTTGAAAGGGTTTAACAAGGCTTTTGTACTTCTTAGCATATAAGGGTAGTTTTTACTTGAAAGTAAAAGTGATTTTTAAGGTGAGATTTGATAAGATTTATGCAAATTTCTCTGGTGAATTTAAATGTAACCGTCATTGTGCCGATACAATATTGGGGTCCCCTTTCAAAAAGACTGGGTTAACACGCAACACCCCTTGTCGAATTTTCTGATTTGTTATAAAAGGGAAGATAAGCCCTTGTGCAGTTTTCTTAAATTCTTCCATAAAGTAGCACTTTTTTTCATTTTTTGACAGTTAACGAGTTTCTATTTAACAAAAAAAAAATTACTGAAGGGGTGCAAGCTTAAAGGCGCAAAGAAGTTTCCAGAGAGAAGAAAAAAAACCGCCAAAACGTGCTGTCCTGATTTAACCGAGTTTTTACTCAGAAATAATTATCTCCGTACAAATTGATCCTTCTTCGCAAGAAAATGTTTTTTGTTTCTCAAGAAAGTCGGCAAATTTTTTTATAATCCTTTCTTGGCTAATTAAATTTACTCGCTTGTGTACTTCCTGTTCATATCATAATCATAATCACTCATAAAATGATTTATGTATTTTTCCCGTCTCTCGGCAAGAACTGCAAGTCTTCAATAGGTCTATCTTCCTCTAGCACTTGGATTATATCCACACCATCTTGAGCAAACACTGTTTACCGCAACTAATTAACAAAATTATTCACAATCCCCAGTGGCTTGATTCCACCGATTTCAATTATCGCTTTGAGGAATCATCAAAATATGAAAAGTCATCATTAGTCCGTGGTTTGCATATGAAAATTACCTGAACAAAAAGGTGCACCTTGGGTGCTCCAATCTATCTACCATTCGCTTGGGAGTAATTAAAAATTCAAATGATATGCGCACGTTGGTTTGACTGCATGAATCGGCTATGCCCACGTTATACCCTATATACACCTGATGGGATGTTGATGTTTTCTGTCTGAAAACCAACTCGCAATGGGATTTTTCAGATCATACTTTTTGGTTTCCGGTAAAATATAAACTTTTATGGATTATATGCAAATTCTAAAACAAAAGGAGGAACTGAAACCAGCTCAGGCTCTGAGACGTTCTCGGGGGGATCGCTAGAACTACGTTAATTAATCATTTATGAATATTCAAATTTTTCGTGTCTTTGTTGATGCACACTGCGAACGTGCGGAAAAAAGGCAATTTTTCATTTTTCTCCATCCATTTTTCCGTCTCTGTACATGTTCTCTTGGCGGCGGAAGCTTTAAGTGTGAAATTAATTTTGAAAGCAGTGTTACTATTAATAGGCAGTAATTAATCACTATGCTGTGTCTTAAAATAGATTTCGATGAATATTTCATAAAATAATTTATGTTTTCACATATCAGTTTATGTGAAGCACATGGTATCAGGTTGATCTACGCAATTTTCAAAATCATTTCGTGTGTGGCGCAAACTTCCTTAATGATGATAATGATGGCTGCAATTACTCTAGAGGCCAACATAGTGCCACAAGCCGTAGACGGTTTAATGTAGATTTTCCGCGGAACCCACCAACCACGTGGAAAAGTTCCAGCAGAACTTGAACCAATGGAACGTTTCTGAAGATACAAATATAGAGGAATTATGGAGTACAACAAAGGGTGCTTTACTAACAGCAGCGGACGACAAGAAAAGAAGCCGGCAGCAGTGAATTTTGGGCACAACCCAGCGAAAGATGAAACGCTCTACACCAGTGTCATACGACCCATACTCACGTATGGGGTGGTCGTATGGTGGCCGGCACTTGATATAGCGACACATCTCAAAGCACTGCAAAAGGTTCGAAGAATGGCAACACTACTGATAACAGGTGCTCTCAGAGCCACACCTTCTAAAGCCCTAAATACTATTCTCCACCTTCTACCGGTGGAACTTTTCGGTAGCATTAGGCTCGGCTGCCATAAGGCTTAACTCAGTCCACACATGGAAACAGACCCGTAGAGACAAAATTCGGGGCCGGGGAGTACCACATACGAGCCCCGCGAAAGCAAGTTCGGGCTCGGGATTAAGCGTTTACAGGCCCATATACAATCGAATGAGTGACTTTTAATTTAAAATCTGTCTAGTATATTACACCTTTCCGATCGTGAAATTTTTTTTATATATAATTAAAATGGAAAAAAATTTCTGTTGATGACTTAGATGACGGGGCCCCTTTTGAAAGCCCGGGCCCGGGGGGTTTACCCCCTTCGCACACCCTGCATGGAAATGAACTGACTTCGGTAACTTAAAAATAATGGAAAAAGAACCGCTACCAACATAGACTATACCACACCCAAGTATTTCTTTGGAGTGAAATTTGATTCTTCTTTACCTACCAGATCAGAGTGGAAGGAAGCTCCACACTGACCCCTCCAAACAAAAGCAGATTAGGTGGAGGTATCTTTTCGAAACACCTGGACCTCAATACTTCATTTTGCTTACCTGACCACTGCAGCTTGTTTGAGGCGGAAATCATGGCTATAAAGGTAGCCGCAGACCGTCTGAAACATTATTACCGCTGTCTATGGATAGCATCTGTATCTTTTCAGATAGTTAGATTGCTATTAAATCTCTCACGGGAGTAAATACAACCTTCAAGACCGTTACAGCATGTCGCTCAGCATTAAAATAACATGGCTGAGCATCTGAAAGTACGGCTCATCTGGGTACCCGGACACAATGAAATTCCGGGTAACTGCAGATCCAACGAACTAGCGAGGATTGGCACTACTTGTTCCGACTCGGAAATTAACCACCGACTTGGAAGACCGCTAGCCACTTGCAAACTGGAGATTTCACAGACATCCCTCAGCAGGGGCGTATCCAGAATTTTTTTCTGTGAGGGGCACAAGGACCAGACGGGCAAGGAATGTCCTCATAAGATTACACTACATCTTTGGGATTAATTGTTAAATAATGACATACAACAGTAACTATAAGAAATATACTTGTAATAAAGGTTTAATTATGAAAGTAATGAAAAATTACATGTTTAATAATAATAGTTTTCTTTTATGTTTTCTGCTGAAGATATCAAGTACTTCTGTAGCGTTCATCATTGATGCAATGTCTTGATGGATATGAAATAAAGTCAGTCAATTCAAACGATCTTCTGTCATTATGCTGCGAAGATATGTCTTTAGTCGGCGTAAAGTTGAGAAAGATCGCTCTCCTCGACACTTTACGATTGAGCTGCATCCCTTTTCAACCCACACCGATAGAAGATAATGCAAGGCGTCACCTTACCTTTACCTCTTTTTCACATTCCATATTCCGGGATAATCCGGAAATATTTTTTTTATATAAGTACTAGTTTAGGCGGTAGGAAAAGTTTAAAAAAACTCACCGCCCGGCTGCTATAAGAAGCAATATAAATTTGTCGGAAACCACTTGGGCCCTAATGTGTGTGCGTAAAATTTCTTACTTCAAAACGAAACAAACCTAATTATAGCGGATCCTAATTAATCTCCTTGTGTTTTTTTTAATGTGTTTGTGACCGTCTGGGGGGCACGTGCCCCTGTGCCCCCCCCCCCCTAAATCCGCTCTTATACCTCAGTACTGAAAATGCCAGATGTCGGGAGGAACACACCTGCCTGATCATCCTACAGATATGGCAAAAGCTTGACCCTAAACGATTAAGAGAGCTTATCTCACTCGGACATAAATTAATAACTAAAACTGTGTCATAGGCAGATACGCCGATAGACTCGCTGCGCCTTCAAACGACTTCTGTAGGTGTTGCCAAGATGAAGAGGAAGACGAAAACATATTCCACCCTCTCTGCAACTGCCCGGCCATAGCCAATCGTATGAACCGGTTTTTGGGCTCCCCTTTTTTGAAGTGTTAACCAAAATAGCCTCCACTGACGTCAGGGAGCTCTAAATAATTCCAGGATACGTGATAAGGCTAAACCCTTTCAGCCCAAGCAAATATTGTATGTATATTGGCTCACCGAGAACTAGATCCCACAGGTGGCAGGGAACTAGCTCGGTTCGCAGAGAGTAATAGGTAGGCTCTCCTCTTTTCCTAGGGGTTAAATGAGGTCTGAAAATTCAACCTTAGCTATGGTATCACAATGGGCCTCTTTGTGTGCCTTTTTAGGCAGTCACTGCAACGTAACCTACATTACTGTAGAAGAAAAGAGGAAAGTAATCAACTTCCAATTATGAAATTGATCCAAATTCTTTTTTCTTTCGGGAAGCCTGCTTTGACTAAATGACCTAAGGACGACTATTTTTCTATTATGCTTCTACGAAATTTACAAATATACAGAAAAGGCACATATCACTTTTCGGAATAAACTTTTACTTTTGAATGGATTCTCTTAAACTACACGACAGAAAATATTAAGGTAGTTATTTGCTTAGTTTTTAAATAGTTTTACTTGTTCTGCTTTATTATGTTTCTAAGATTTTCACGAAAATAACCAAAATGTTTGCCATGTCTCTCTGCTAATTGCATTAAAACTAAAAGTGAACTTATAAGGGGGAAAAAAAAGTGCGATCATAACGACATCATGTTAAGTCGATATTCGATGGCCCAAACTTCGGCCACAAATTACAAAAGTTCCGAATAACAAGGTTGTAATTATTATCTTAAGGTCAAAAAATAAGTGAATAAGCCAATTTACCTGTACTTAATAGCAATTAAACAGTAAAACTTCATTTGGTTTAGCTTAAAATAAAAAATCGAATCTGTTTGAATCGTGAATTGGCTATTTAGTGCCATTTATAACCGAGAAATAGGTGGCGCTAATTAAAATGTTTAGTTTTATGCTAATGCACTGCACCCAACTTCATTTGTTCTTGCAAATTTCCATTTTGGTTGGAAACTTCATTAATTTGTGTCAAAGCCAGAGAGCCATCAGAGTTAGCGTGGTGCTCTGAAATGTTTAGTTTTATTTGAAGTGAAAATAATTAAGCTGTTGAAGGGTTCTGTTAAAAAATTTTGAAGTGTGTGTAATAAATGTTTTTCTACTTATTATTACAAGACTTGAATTAAAATTTTAGTGGTTAAGTGTTTTGTGGTGGAGAGAAAAAGAGCGGCACTTGAGAAAAGCAAGGGCAGGTAAATTTTCTTTGTTAAAATTTTTCTTTCTTAATCTTTTACATTGTGTGCGTATATTACAAGAAAGTAATCATTTAAATGTTGTGAAGAGGACAATAAATTTTTAACAGAGGTTTGTTTCGTATTGCATTGCCATTTAATTGAATTAAATTTCAGTGTGGCGTAGCTTCATTCATTTTAACGTACGTACACGAACAAGGAGCTCGTAAAGTTTTCAAGAATAGTTCCAGTACTGGATTAAAATAGCAACAAATTGGTAAAAGTTTTATTATTAAATTAAAAATTTAGAAATAATTAAAAATACAGTATAGGTAGTTAAAGTCGTACTTAACAGAATCGTCCGTAATTCATTATTGTCCGCTTTATGTTCGTTTGAAATCTTTGGGCATAATAGTGCCCCCACCAAGACTGAACACTACCTACCTTTTCTCGAAGCGTTTTGTCCTATTTTCGAACCCTCATAGCTTCGGCCTGGATAATACCAGAGAGCCCAAATTCTTGGAATAAGATATAGTTACCAGATTAACGAAACACACTAAGTTTCATTTGTTCAGCTTTTATACTATAGATTTAATTAATACCTGAAATACGTCGATTTCAATACTCAAACCTCTAGGGCTCTTCCTGAAGTCTTAGAAAGCTGGTATGCCGGCTATGATTAACACACAAACAACCAAAATATTAAGAAATATGTAACTTTTACCCCCAACCTACCCCCACCTACCGTCAAGGGGGTTGTAGGTCTTTATATAAATTTTAACACGTGGACCGATTTGGATCGTTCTTTTTTTTGTTGTACAGAATATGATCCCTCATTGCTAATAGGAGAAAAAACTTTGGACTAGAGTGAAGGAATGGGGGGATAGTCTAACTTTTTAAAGCGTGGACCGATTTAGATAATAATCTAATCTTTTTCTGTTGGGTAGAGTATGTTCCCTGGTTGATAGCACAATTTTGGTGGGGTAGAACCTCACTTTGAAACGCATGGACTGATTTGGATGGCTCTTTTGCTGTTGTGTAGAGTGTGATCCCCCATTGCTAATAGGAGAATAATTTGGTCCAATGGTGGTGGGGGAGGGGGAGGGATAGTCTAACTTCGTAACGCGTGGACCGAATTCGATGATTCTTTTTCTATTGAGTAGAGTATGTAGAGTATGATACCACGAGAAAAAAAAACTTTAGTGGGATGTCGTCAATTTTTATTTGGTTTTTGTGAAGTCGGTTCAATTTTTTTTTATTTAAAACTATTTTTTTACATAGCCTACTCTCTATCGCTGCCTTTTTGCCTCGTTGGCTTGTTATTTAATAAGCGGTAAAAGTACGCCAAAATTCTGCATGGTTTTTGTTCTTCTTAAGAGGTGATTGTGCTGATCTTACATACATGTTAAAATCATAACCGTTCCTTTTGGCGTAGTCGGGTCAAAAAGGTATTTCTTGACCGCCAGCAGATCCTTTCTTCATAGCTCACTCACTTTTTCATTGTGATCCGGCGTTGCTCGGACTTTAGGTAAGTGAGCGCCGTTTTCAATTATTTCGTTGTCAATATTTCAGCGCACGCGAAGATTACCTCACCGATATTAATCGTCATAGGTCACATAAAGCTTTCTTCATTTGTATCAGTCCAGTCATTTACGCTTAGTCTACTGTTTGAGGCGTAACTAGAATTTGAACTGTCATCAGTAACCATAAAAGTGGTATAATACCCCCGCATTGGCAATACAATTTTCATAATTACTGCCAATGTACTTGTAGAACTAATTAGAGAAGTGAACATTTTAAATCACCATAGTATAGATCAGTGATGGGCATTATTCGAATAAATTTTCAATCAAATAACGATTTTTTTGTAAAAATCGAAAAAAAAATATTCGAATAAATTTTTATTCGATTTTCAATTTATTTTAAGTTATTCGCAAATAGTTATTTGTTATTTGGTGCTCCTTAATCTAATTTCAAATAATTATTTGTTATTCCATCGTTCGTTATTCGATAATCAAATAATTATTCGTTATTTGATGAATTATTCGCAAATAATTATCTATTATTTGGTGCTTTTTATTCGAATTTCAAATAATTATTTGTTATTCGATTATCAAGTAATTATTCGATAGTTCATGTCTCTTTATGAAATAATTATTTGTTGTTGATGTCCATTAGTTCAAGTATTCCATAAAGAAACATTAACTATCGAATAATTACTTGATAATCGAATAATAAATAATTATTTGAAATTCGAATAAAAAGCACCAAATAACAGATAATTATTTGCGAATAATCCTCCAAATAACAAATAATTTTTGTAATCAAATAAATTTGTATTCGATTTTTCTATTTATTTGAGATTTTAGCTTTTAACTTTATTCGAATAAAAAATGTCCATCTCTGGTATAGATTCAGGCCAGAGATTTTTTTCTCATATACATATATCATTTTCAGCAAGTATTTGCAGATAAAAACTGCATTCTATAAAATTTCAAATAAAACGGCATCTATCTATTGCTTTCAAAAAAAACCAAATCGCAAATCATCGCATAGTTCTGAAAAGTCATTGAAATAAAACTTCCAAAATTTCTCAACCAATTTGATTTGAGCTCAAGTATATAAGGAGAATGATAATGCCACGAGCCATCTCTTCCGATGAGGAATGTTTTACCTTCGTAACGGCATTCGTTCGTAAATCGTGTTTAGCGTTCCACTAAATCAGTCTTCATGCCCCCCTTGAAAAACAAATCCTGAGGGTTGTAACCATGAGCAGAAAAAATATATAAACGTCATTCCGATGGAACCCTACTCAAAAAAAATAATAAAAAATTTAAAAACAAGCAACGCGCGCTCAGCAGATTTCAAATGTTGATCCTTTCAATTCACCCTTCTGCCGGACTGGTTAATCAAAAGCGGGAACATATCGATAGGGCAACCGTAACCGAATGACACCTTTGCTTCTGTTTGTCTTATTCCACGTCAGAAAGAAGAAGGGGATGAATTTCAGGTAGTCAAGCTTCACCGGTCTTTGATTTGTTATTGGTTCTCGCGATTGAATTGATCATGATTACCCGCGTAGCACGCGCAGTAGAAAGGGGTGCAGACAAGGAGTTATTTTCACTTTTCAAATCCGGATGTCGTATATAACGAGCATTTTTTATCCGTGGCAAAAATGTAACAATCGACAAAAGAAAAACTTAAGAAAAGAGTTAAGAAAGTGTGCTTGGCTCATGTCATTGAAATCCAAAATCAAGAGATTTTAAAATATTAATATTTTGTGCAAATTTCACTTGCGGGTCATTTGTGCACCAGGTGAATACTTTCCTTTTTTATTCAAACTGATGTGCAACGAAAAGCGTGGGAATCCTTAAAGTCTAGCAGGTATACATCTCTATGATGTAAGGTTGCAATATCTCTGACCAAACTACCCAAATTTTTGTGCACATCGAAAATCAAACATCCGCTCAATAGTCTTTGATCTCCGTGTAATTCTTAAGAATTTCTTCTGAATGCCATGATTATACCTGCCTTGCCTCTGACCTGTGCAGTTCGTCTGACTCCACTCGTTTAGGTGTCCTGCAACGTACACACACCTCCGTAATTTTTGACTCCCCCCCTTATAGAAATCTGGCATAAAAGAACACTTTTATTCCTTACCATATTCAAGCATCGAAACGACAGATGTTCTCAATCTATTCAACAGTCGCTTATTGATGATGTTCCGTCAGGATCAATTCTTTGACCTCTTTTGTTTTCGTTCGCCTCTATTTGATATTCTTAAAACTTTGATTGATTTACTCGTTGCGTTTTATACGCTTAGAAATCTTAAGATTTATTTAAAAGAAAAATGCAAAGCGACAAGAAACTGCAATTTATTACGAGCGAAATACAAAACGCAGAGAACGAGGAAAATTTCTTTTAAAACCGAATCGTCTACCGAACGGAGAAATTTGCGTGACTGGTTGCAATAATTCATTCGGGCAGAATCGCATAGTGTGAAATTATATACGCGCTTATTCACTGTAATTTTCGCGTTTTTTCTCCTATCCTAAGTTTGCATTTCTTTCTTCGCTTCTTTTGTTGCACGAAATTTGCATATATCCAGTTTTTCTTAACTACGCACAAAACGCAAATATGCCTTTTGTAAACTGATGTTTTGGTCCGCCGGCGTTAGCATGCTTAATGGATTTTTGATTAATGAAAATTACAAAAAACTTGTTTATGATTAAATTTTTGAAAGTTCTTGATTGCGCTCGTTTGTTTTGATGATATTTATGAGGTAAGATTGAGTTTACAGGTTGGTTTGATGGATTTAATTAGCTCGAAAAACGCAAGGAGCATCTAAGTAATGTTTGCGTTTAAATTGCGACTGCCATTGTAAATATTTTACTTGAATTAGTTAAATAAAATTTCAATTTAGAGCTTCTGTTTTATGAGAATATTCCGAACAGTTGCTTTTGGTTGGCTATTGTTACACGTTTAAATGAGGAGTATATTAACTAATTTATGCTACTTTGTATGATTTATTATTAACATTAATTGGTCTTCAAGTTTCTCTGCCTTCATTGCACTATGTTCCTAGAATCCTTTCAGCACAAACTTAACGAAGAATAAGTGGTCCGCGATTATCTGATTTAAGTACTTCTGCTATTGAAGCATGCAGTCAACCACCATGAAGTTTCTGTTCCTGAACCCTTCAGGAAGCCTTGTGATAAAGTAAATCTCTATCTTTGGTTTCCCTCACTCTGCCACACTCGTATTTGTCTAACCGTACAAAGTCAGAACTATTTTGAGTGGATGTATATGAAGTTGTTGCCAATACCTCTGAGTTCCCGCAGGGTAGTCGTCTTGGACCACTTGTTTTTATCATATTTATTAAAAAAAAATTAAAATTTCGTACTAAATAAAAAAAATTCTTTTATAATTGACAAAATTTTACATGCTGCTTAAACCCAAAATAATTGTATCCTTCAAATTCAGTCTTAGACCTATTTTAAAGCGATGGCTCGGATACTAAGCTTAATTGCTTGTTCTACCATGTTACGGTTTTATGGCTCTTATGCACATTTTATAACCGCAACCAGTGTCGGATCTAGGATTTTATTGTGAGAGATGGGGGGGGGGGGGATCTCTGTCGAGAAGTTCAAATGTTATTGTTCATAAAAAAATACGTTCACTATTTTTAATAAAGTACTTTCTATATTGACGTTTGTCCTTGAGCTTTGATAACTATCATGACAAATGCTATTTGCAAAAGAAATTGCAACCTTTTGAACTGGAACGCTGAAACACTGAAACACTATCTCATCAAGCTATTCCAGAAATAATAGTATCTCGCGCAATGTTTCGCCCCAAATGTGTAGAGGTTACTAGGTGCCATTGTACAGCCTCGGTGCATCGACAGGAGTGGTACCCTGGCTTCCAGCGTCTATTTGTGTTAAGGGACCCCTGACAATTCTAAAGACTTAAGGTACTACAGAATATAAGGTTACCGAATAAAAAAATAGTGCATCATCTTGAAGTATTCGTCATATTAAAGTTATGATGATGTCGCATGTCAGTTACTGGGTTTCCGTACCAAATTTTATCAAAATGAGCTTGGTAGTTCAGCCGTGAAGATGTAACAAACAGACCGACAGACAAACTGAATTTTCGCATTTATAATATGAGTGAAGATAAAATACATTTCCATCACTCTACGTTTTATGAGTTTTAACTGCATCATAAAGTCACAGTGTTTAAAGATAATGTAATCCTTACATTGTTTGGCAAAACAAAAAATCAAAGTCAAAATCTACACTACCCACATAATATGCTGAAACAGCTCATAAAAATTCCACGCCTTACCCTTACCCTTAATTGACAGGCTGAGAGGAAAGACGACCTATCTATGTACAAGGTCCGAGCAAAAGTGGCTTAGAAAAAACACAAAAACGAATCAGAGAAAAACGTCTGCCAAAACGACTTAACTACAAACAGTAATGCAAAGTTAATACAGTTAAGTAGTTAAGTCGGTTTTGCCCGGAGTTTTTTCGGATTCGTTTTTGCCCGAATCTCACGCGGTTCGCTTTTGCGCGGAACATTTTCTAAGCGACTTTTCGGACCTTGTAGATAGGTCATTTTTACCTTAGCCTGCTAATTCACATGTCGTTAAAATTCCCATCATCATATAACGTAAAATTGCGCACGGGTCAAAAAAGGTTTGCAAAATTCAATTCAGATGACATAAACCTTGTGGATAACTATTGTTGCGGAATACGTAAGGAGCTTGTTGACGATGTCTTACAGTGGGTAATAAGCAATTATTTATCATTATAGGCAGATCGAAGAGAACTTAGGCATTAGCCATGCAACTTAAACCCACTTGAACAAGCTTGATTTTGTCTATAAGTGGTATCGCCCGTAAATTAAGCGAAAAAAGCTCGCTGATCGAATTTCGATTGCTTAGGCCTGAATTACACGAGAGGGATTTTGCCCCATGAGTGACGAAAACCTGTTTTTTTCATGGTGAGAGAAGTGAGGTAGCAAAACGGTCATCTGTGAGTGTCAATCACGAATCGTAGGGGTTTTGCCTAAGTTTTTCCTGATTTGCTTTTGTCCATTTTCGCAACTTCCTCATTAGGGTTCGAACAATTTTTGGTGTCAGGTTGATTTAGTATTATTAACCGGTTTTTAACGTCAATCAACACTCCGAGGGTTTTTCTACTTTTGCACAGAAGAGAATTTGCCGTGAGTTATGGGGTAAAATCCCTCCCGTGTAATTCACGACTTATTCATTACTTGCCCGGCAGCAATGTAAACCTTTCTTGAATCACTTGATTAATGGTGACGAAAAGTGAATCATGTATAATAGTATACCATTCCGATGGCTAATTTGCAGCAGATAAAGCTAATGCTTTGTATCTGGTGGGATTTTACAAAACCCTAGAAACTTTCGTTGACTATACCCCGACATAAAATTAAATTTTTGTATTTATATTATTGAGTCTGGTTAGAAGGTTTATCAAAGCTTTTGACCGAATCAACCACTGATCGCACTCAGCGTGTCGTATCTCAAGGACGGAATATGTAACTGGTCAGGGATTCCTCAGGAGAGCCATTTGGGCCTGCAGCTCTTTATTATTTACATCAATAAAGTATATTCTGTATTGACAAATTCTTTCTTATGCTGACGAAGCTAAAATGTTTCGTACTATGTACGATTTGCTATGTTGTTTTCGTGCATGCGATTGCCGTTCAATTTCAATTACACTATTGATCGATGCTTATTATGGCAAAACCATAAACTTAAGTGTTCTCCCTATTTCTCAATTTTCATTTTCTGACATATCGATGCATTTGCTAAAATGCGTTCTTGAGTAGGTTTGCTCGATCTGGCCTACTCTACTCAGGTTAACCACATTGAAGCTGGCCAATCTTCCTTGTACTGATCCTTTTCGAATGGCGCTTTATACTTACAGATTCAAACCAAGACGGGAGATTCTTGAAGTGAGATGTGGCAATTACAGAACTGTATTTGCTTTTGCCTGTTTGATGGAAACTAAAAATTTTACGGAGTTTTTAAGCGATTTCAACATAGCTATCTATTTCAGAACGTTCCTTGAGCAATCGTGATTTTTTTCATGTACCAAACCACAGTATCAACTATGATTTTAATGAACCTGAGCCTGGCACCAACTGCATACTTTCTTTACTGTTCGTGTTGGTAATAATAATTTTTTTGCTATGGAGTTACCTGCACCCTCTCTTAAATCCCTTTTAGATAGATGTAATAAAGGATTTGCAAAAATTCCACATGCTATACGAATTAGCATATGCGCTCAATTTTACCGAAATAATGACTGCAGTCATAAAGCAACTGAAAAGGATGGCATTCCGTCAAAATTGTTAAAAGATGACTGCAATCTTCACGGATATGCTCTACACCCAAACGTGGACATAACATAAAATACATGTATTTTCCTACAGGTATAAATCAGGACTTAGTTTTGGAATTCCACAAGAAGGGTATATACTTTCGAATTTGTTTTTCTAATTGCAATAAACGACACTCTTGCTAGCGTCCTCGATAGGAGATTATGCGGCATACTTTGGAGATTATTAGAACGCATTTAAGACGGCATCTTTTTGCTGGCTGATTGACACTAGGATCTCACCAATTCAGAATTTAGCAACAGAAAATAGTTTTGCCAATTTGAGACGATTAAAATGCAGATAAAGTATCACTGCACCAACTGCGCTAGATAGTAAAGTTTGCCCTTCTATCCTTCTAAAATAGAAGTCGCACTTCCCGTCTGGGCGCCAGGGATCAATTTACTTATTCCAAAGAAGAAATGTTATTGGAATGAGGCTGCCAATCCAGCGTGTAGAGAGTATTAAAAACAACATTCACAACGAAACAAGAAAAGAGTCAATTGTTAAGAAGCAATTTCTTAAGTAATTCTTTAGACAAGGAGAGGTCAAAGATGTTACCACAATCGCTAGCAATTCTACACAAGTGACTAAGAGATGCAAACCATCCGTACTTAGTCCTAGAGAAATTAACATGCAGAGGGAGCGAACACCGAAGGACATGGTAAAATTTAGTATTTAGTGAGTAAAAATCATGCGTTGTTTCTCAAGTGTAACCATAATCAGCAGTTGACGACGATCCATATAAGGCGGAAACCTCAGGGAGTCATCCTGAAGGAAGATTACAAAGAACAATCTTACGAAATTACCATGAATAGACTAAACAAACCGAGAGTACACCTGACAGTATAGTGACCAGATTTGCGACGCATACTCGACAATGGGTCTGACAAGAGAACAATATAAAGAAGTAGAGGAATTCACGTCTGAAAGTTCAATCAACCAACGCTTTATCCAAACAAACCCACAGAAACATTGAAGCTTACGTGTGACCCGAAATTCAATTTATTATCAGGTATACCCCTAGGTCGGTCACGAGGATGTCATAACTACAACTTGTCGAGTTTCAGCTGTAGATCGGTACTGAAACTCCAACCCCAAGAAACGTTGAGGTCATCCTGAACACGGATACGGTCGCCAACATCCCTGATTCTTGAGAAAAGGTTCATCTCTGTCCTCTGCATATAGATAGATAATATAAAAAGCAAGGGGCCAAGATGATTGCAATGTGGAACCTCAGATGTGGCTTTGATTGATGATGGTAGAGGGAAGCCCAAGATTGATCATCTTCAAAACTATCACAGAAAGCGGAAGCTCATCAGAAACTTTACTGAAGTCAGCACTTTTCCATACTCTGTAGGCGAGTGCTTCGTTTCATTTTCTATGGTAATCTTCTGTTTAATAAGCTGAGAGAAGAACTGTACCCGATTCGAGACAACGGTTGCTTGTGGACTTACTATTTAAAGTAGAATCCGAACTACTGACATTCTATCGTAATCTGCTTTCGACAGAAAACAACCATGGGCCGCCGTCGGTGGGTTTCTAATGTGGGATCTCCGCATTGGTAGGCCAACACGTTATCACTTACTCCACCGACGAGTTAATAAGCTAATTGAGCAGTGTTAATTCATTTTTATTGAAAGGAAGTCTGTAATGGATCCACATCCTCCGTGCAATATTTCTTCTCGCAGTACATTTTGTGGTAACTATAATTGCACAGTGTGTTAGGGCAAAGAGGGGACTGTATCTACTACACTGTCATGTATGGCATTGTCGAGGGTTTGAATCATATTATCAGTATCAGCAGTGTGTTGTATAGTGGCAAGTGAGAGATTTGGCAACTTTGGCATTTTCTGATTAATAACGATGTCGGAGTATGTGAAGTATGATTGGTCTAATAAGAAGATCAGTTACGACTGGCAAGAGGCTGAAGTCAAATCGTTTATCACATATGGTTGAGATAATAGGTTCGGGCAACTTACTGGTCCAAAACTGATGAATTTGCTCTGACCTGATTAGAGATGTAGGTGAGGATCAGCTCCATAACCATAAGTCTGCCTGCAAACCCTCGTTTAAGGAAGACCTAGAGCAAATTGAATGACCATGTAAATTTCTATTGAACCATTCGCCGGTATGTGTTGGCTTAGAGATTCGTCTATCACTCTATTGCAACTGGCAGGATACGGAACGGGTGAGCTTTATTCGCCCCCTTTCCCCCTTTTTTCCAATAGCAGTAGCACAATTTTTGGTTGAAATTTTATAAATTAAGCGATCTTATGCATATTGATTGATATTGATTGAATTTCGAGATAAGGGTTTCAGTAAAAAGCACATATTAGGTTATATTAGGTTAGGTTAGAGGGGTCCTGCTGAAACCATTTTCAGCCTGCCCCACTTAGACTACTGGAAGGTTCTATTCATCCCCATAGATTCAAGGAAATCTATATAAGCATCCTGCTTCTCTAAGGAATCACAGTAAGGTTTTCAGCTCTATGCCCTGTAGCTTCACAAGCCTTCTGGCACCAGGGCAGGATACTCACAGAGCACATGTCGAACTGATTTGATTTCCTCTCAATCCCTACAGCTCCGAAAGAAATCATTTTCCACTCGACCTAGCCTTCTGGCATGGTAACCTATGGTGCACATATTAAAAGTCAGGCACTCAGACTATTGGCACATAACGCTTAACTTTGACTTTAATAATCGCCTCGAAAGTTCTTGAATCAAATTCTGGGTTTTTGAATTTATAATTTTATCATAATGATTCGAAGAAACAAAGCAATGAGATGACTGCAAAAGAAAACCTATACATTTTAGGATTGCTATGGTGTTGGAAATTATTACGCGGTATTATTCGATAAACTAAACTATGATATTAGTCTCAGACGCTCTTATTTAGTAAATAAAAATTATTTTTCCATCATGATAATGCACCTACACACTCTTCTTCAACTGCAGTCGCAAAATCATATGAATTGCATTTCCAATTGGTTTCTCATGCACCAAATTTAGCTGTCAGTGGCAAATTACCATCGCAAAAGAAATCTTTCAGTTTCTTAAAAATCTTTATAATATCAAAAAAACTTCCCACGCCTTTTTATCAATATCCTCAACAGGTAATTTACCTTAATGCACACAAATAACGCAATCACCTTGCAATTTCTTGGTGGCTTTAATGCACAGATGGCTGCATACACCCTCTAATTCATAGTTTTCACAAAGGCCGGAAAACAGGTAAAACACATTTTTTTTCATTTCATCTCTCAAGAAATCTGCCTTGCAAATGCATTCAAAAATTCTTTGTAGTCCGAAATCACTTTACATCCCCTTACTTTCACTTGATAATCTCTCTCTTATTGGACGTGGGAACGTAAACATTTTCCCTTTTCAGGGATCCTGTGAAACTGAGCACTTTACAAGGATGTAAAATTGAAGATGGTGTGCTCTAAATATATCCTGAAAATACCGATCTCCAAGCAATAAAAATTATTTTAAAATATTAAACAAAATGCATCCCTTGAGCAGCCAGGAAGGATGTTTCCATAATTTGATTGACTGGTCAAAAGGATCCATATAAAAAGGAAATAATGGATATCCTCAATAAGAGCGGCTCTTTCTCTTGTGTAGATATAGGATTATGGAAGCAATCAATAAATACACTTCGAATATAAAAAGTGCTCTATTATACCTGGCAAAGTGTAGGGGGTCGACCGAATTAAACGAAATCAAATCAAGCATTCATCCATTGTCCTTTTGTGACACTAAAACAAAAAATGAGACCTGATTGATGTCCTAATTCTGAATTGATTTTCAACATTTCAAAGATTTATGACAGACAGGAACTACCTGGAGGACGTGAATGGATTTCGTTTTAGTGCAATATTCCTACAGGAGACAGTTCAAATTGGATTTATAAAGCAAGGACACTTCAGACTGTTCTAATAGGAATATTTATTCCAATTACATCCTTGTAATGGTTTTGGCATTGGAACAAGAGAAACGAGTGTAGAGATATTCAGTATTTATATTTACCTGAATGGTTTTAAAGTTTTAGATATCGTCCTTTTCTCTCCTACTGCTTCCTCCCCCCCAACCACAACAACTTCAATTAATTAACTAATTAAAGAAAACCATAAGTGTAGTAGCAAGCATAACCACGAAAAAAAGTAAGAAAGAAACAAATTTCCGGGATTTTCATTATATCAAGATAATGGACGAAATGAAACATGCATGCTGATTTTCAGTTGAGCTACCTGGCAAAGGTAAGGTTAAGAGAAGGTAAAAGTCACTCAGTATAACATACAACAACAAATTGGTAATTAAAACTGAGCCACAGTCATAATTTTCGAGTTATTGTTGGAAGAGGTAATCTGATGGTTTGCAAACTAACATGCACTTGCATAGCCCGTTCCGCGCAGAAACTATATACATACCAGGTGGATTGGCGGCTTATGAAGATGAGACAACAACTGAAATTAATATTCACAAGTGTATGACCATTTAATTAGATATTCACGATAATTGAAGGTAGATAAGGAAAAAAGTCACGTAGGCAAAAGAAGAAATGATAATAAGTGGTGCATAGAAGGAATGAGTTCTTGTCGGAGTGAGGTGCAATTGTTTATTGTAGATTTGAAGTAATGAGGGCTATGCATGCTTGTCTAAGGTAATTAGCGAAAATAAGAATAGTTCCATGTTCGTGTAGACTTTATTAAATTCACTGTGGTGGATGTCGTTCGCTTTGCTTTATATTACAGGGTGTTTCAGATCTAACGTGCCAAAATAAGTGGGGTGATAGATCACAGCTAGCCAAACAAAAATTGTCTACCTTGCCATGTTACACCTTTTTGGAAAGGTAATAAGATGGGCAATCCAATAAAAATAAAGGGGTGTACTAGTTACATGAACTTCGGAGAAAATTTGGGAAAATGCTGAATTTTAGGTAATCGTAAACCCTTTTTTTCACTTTTAAAAGTGACTGTACCTGCAATAGTAGAAGTTAGATCAATATAGTTGACAATTTTGGAAACGTCAGCGTTCGTTTGATGTCGCTGTGTTGGGTAGATCAAAAGAAAAATGAGTAATGTGCATACCACGAAAAACTGAAATTTATGAATCACTCTGTAACTCCCAGACAGTTGAGATTACCCCCCCCCCCCCCCCCACCACCCCCCTGCTATACAATTTTTTTTTTGGCTAGGTGAGATCTATCACTCATTTTGGCACATCATATCTGAAACACCCTGTAGAAAGTTGAAATTTTGATTGTGTCCGCATTTGAAAAAAAAGAAGTTATTGCGATCCATTCTAAGACAAATCTTCTGCGAACAAATCATGTACATCAAAACATAACTAACATGACAGGAGATAATAGCATTATACATAATACGTAGCATATAACGGTCGTCGATTCCGGACCAGGGTACGTAACATCCCTGTTGCTGATAGTAGCAACGATCACCGTCTTGTTACAACTAACTTTCGCTTCCCATCGAACAAAAATGAGAAAGGACGAAAAAATGTTTTGAGAGCTGTGGTATAGAACACGTGGGACGATTAGAGAACGGAAGACGACCAGGGATCAGTGACTCCACAAGGTCCAAAATACAGAAACGGAAGCAGATTAAAGATCACATCAATTCTGCAACCGACGTAAAACATCTCAGAACTGCATACCGATCTCTACAGAAAGGACAGAACGTGACAAGCGGAACTACATGAATGCGCTAGCAGAAAAAACATAAGAAGCGGCTTACCGCGGTGACAGTGCAGATCTATACAAGATTGCTACACAATTAGCAAGAAAGACTTTTGCAACTCAACATCCTGCACTGATGAATCTCTTCTTTACACGGAGGAACATCAACTGCGGAAGGAGAGAAAATATTTTGTTCAAATCCTAAACAATAACTTTAGACCGAGCCTGAATACCCGCCGGCTGCGGCAAACATTAACATCAGAACTCTGACAATATTGGAGTTGGTTGACGCAATTAAGTAGATGGAGGGATTGATGGAATACCAATGGAACGACTTAAGGCGGATCCCACTGCTGCAGCTGATATTGTTCTCCCCGAATCCAGGAATATTGGGAAAGCGAGACCTATTCCTCTGACTGGAAAAAAGAAGCGTAATTGTGAAGATTACCAAAACAGGCGACCTAAGGAGTTGTAGTAATTGGCGCGGAATCTGTCTTTTAACTGCAGTCTCCAAATTGATGGCAAAAGTCATCGTAATGCGAATCAAGCAAACAATCGAAAGCACTCTAAATGATGAACAGGCTTTCGTGAGGGTTTCATCTGCAGTGATCACATCAACACTCTCCGAATTATCATCCAGCAATCCGCCGAATGGAGGATCTAATGTTTATCGATTTTGAGAAGGCGTTTGACAGCGTTGATCACGATCAGCTGGTCAGCTTTACGTACGAGAGGTATCCCAGAAAAATGTATCACCATCATAAAAGAGTTCTACTTAGGAGCTTATTGTAACGACCTACACAAGCGAAAACTGTGTGAGCCCTTCCAAGTGCTGAACGGAGTAAGACAAGGATGCATACTATCACATTTGCTTTTCCTGATCGTCATTAACGACGTACTTTGCAGCGCCCTAGATGACTGCCCATCGCGAGGAGTCAGATGGAAATGTTTAACCACCCTACACCCCTAGACTATGTCGACGATGTATGTCTCCAACTCAACAGACAGAGTCATGTATCCCAAATGTCCGAAGCTCTGAGCAGCGATGATCGCAGAGCAGGGCTTAAAATCAATTCTGCTAAAACCAAACTTATGAGAATTGAATTTATCTTGAAGAGCAACAAATAGAGCAGACGGATAAATTTGGCTATCTTGGAAGCATATTTACAGCAGACGACGGAGCTGAAGCTGATGTACAATACTTTTGCTGAGATCTTGTTCAATAACAAAATTTTTAGACGCACAAAACTCCGGATCTTCGAATCAAACGTAAAATCTGTTCTGTTGAACGACTGTTCACTGTTACATACCAAGGCGCGATAGGAACCAGTATTCGCAGACGAAAGTGACAATCAAATATGCCATACATTAAGAAAAGATCCAAATAACATCGCACAACAGGCTCTAGGTTGGAACCTGCACGGGACCTAAGGAAGACCCCAATTGGCCGACCGCACAACACTTGGAGAAGACCCGTATATAGTGAAGTTCCTCAGATCAACAAATGGTGGCCGCAGTTGGACAGGTTGGCGCCGAACTGGACCAGGTGAAGAGTCGGGGTAGTAGACGCCCTATGCCCCACAAGAGGTTAACGGAAACAGACGCTTGGGCCATAGTTTTTTCCAATATGCGAAGCATTTCTGGAACGCAATTTCCTATACAGCGTTAAGCTACTTCAGCTCCTCAATATTGGTAGAAATGGTAGTATTCCTTGTTAACTGTACTACCAGGTGGGTAGAACTCAAGATAAACTATGCCGTTTAATTCGAAGAATACTTGGGCAGAACTTTCACATTCGATCGAACATGACGAGAACTCTTGTCTCTTCATGAAGTTTCTGTTGGTTAAAATACTTCAATTTTGAAACAAGTTTGGATTAATTTGGTTGATATTTAACAATTTCGAAACAATTCAGTTGTTGAGGTGCTGAGGTATCCAGGGCGCTCGCATCTTCAATATCTTAATGGTTTTGTCCATAAAAAACTCGCCAAAATCAACTTTCATTGTTTACAATTGGTTGCTGCACTAAATTCCATTCCTAATGCAAGTTTAATGCAAATTCTTTTTTTCCAATTTTGTTTTTCACAAAT
Organism: Leptarthrus brevirostris; assembly: GCA_964036015.1. NCBI lineage: Eukaryota > Metazoa > Arthropoda > Insecta > Diptera > Asilidae > Leptarthrus > Leptarthrus brevirostris. The sequence continues at coordinate 18,838,802 of OZ038375.1, read as the reverse complement.
AAAAAATTGCCGAGCACACCAAAACAAGTCTAACCTTTTCGACAGCCAATAATACAATAAGCATGCAATTAGCTACCAAAGTCAAGATACAAGCGCTCGTCCGCGAAATTCTGAAATTTCGCGTGCTATTAATTCATACTTGCCATCTTTATCGGAGCCTATCCATCGAAGTGCATTTGCAGGCAAAAATTTTCGTTCACATGCGTAAAATTTGTAAGGTAATGTCCTAACTCGGACTGTCCGAAGCTACCAATTTCATTTACTTCGTCCCTGTCTATAAATATTTGAATCACTCATCAACTCGGAGTTGATAAAATATCTAACAAATAATCATCTCATCAACGATCGCAAGTACGGTTTCCCCGCGGGCTGCTCAACCGGGGACATAATCATAATAATTATCTCTGACATAAGTTTGGAATCATTGTCTCCGTAACTTTGGTGAGCCCGAAATTTTTGGTTTTGATAGAGTCTGCCACGCTACCATTCTTACCAAACTTTTAGTATTTAGTCTGAACCCTCACCTCTTAATAGGTAGAAGTGTTTCGCCAGGTCGCTCAATCCGTTTAACATTTTTGTATCTTATCGCTACGAAATAAATCTCGATGTTCCTTAGGGTTCAGTTCTTCCACCAATTTTATTTTGCTCAAAACGGTGTTCTTTGGAAGGCTTAATTCTCGTGTCCGGAACATCCTCTTGCAATTAGCTTTAGTGCTGTCGATTAATATTGTTAACAAAAATATTGTACGAAGTAGTACCTGAAGTAGGATCCACAAATTAAACATCGAACGCCACTCAATGTAAGTTTCAGTGATATCTGACCCCTTTAAATGGACTGCCTAATTACTGACATAATGTGAGGTTCTCATTGAGTTTTATTATAAGCTTTAACAGTTTACGCTCTTTTTAATTACTGTACTGGTTAGCAATAGCAAACGTATCTAAAAAAACACCAAACCTATCCATAAACTTCTTGAAAATCTTTCAATAATAATTTTACGTATCAGCTTGAAGTAGAGCCCATTTATTATAGAAAACAATTAAATAACTAATTTAAAAAACAAACCAATATTAAAAGTTTACACAGTAAATAACTAAAAACGCTAATTGAAAATGATGCTTCTGTCTCTGTGGGAACTGTATGCTCTCAAACTGAAACCATCTGAAAGGACTAATCCCTAACAAAGAGCGAACGGTAATTTGCTGAGCATTTCTTCTATGGCATCTCCTTAAAAAAATCCATTAAATTTCTTCGTTTACCATTGCTAACTGGCCGCAAGAAGTAATAACTGTCAGACAATATAATTATCTCTTGAAAGCACTTAAAATGAAAGCAATTAGCCGTTGCTACCTCTCAATAAAGCACGAGGTCGCCCCCTAATGAGCAAAAGTCATCATCACTCCGCGTCGGTGAACAGAAAAAAAAACTAAGCGAAAAGCGAAAATTGATGAACTTCTTAGGATGCGCGACTTAATTTCTTGCAGTATGATCGCAGCTGCTACAATAACAACATAAACAACAAAAATATCTTGTAAAACTGCATGCGTTTGCGTTTAACTGTGACCAGTCATCGGGGGCCAGTTCCACTGTGCTTCGCCATGCAAAGATTCAAATTCTCCCATGACCTTGCCGCAAGACGCGAGTCTTGGCTGACAAGAAGAGTAAATCTTCAAGATATGGCTAGAAACGGCCAAGTGTCTTGCTGGAGCAGCAAATCGAACAGGTCTAATCTCTGTAGTCGCCCCCTTAATCTTACCTGATACATCTTCAACTGAGCGAAAGAGCGCTACATGACAACAAGCTCCGGACCTAAGCAGTGCAAAAGAGTAAAACGTCACTCGCAAAAGCACAAGATCTGCGCGTTCGGTTCAGTTGGACTTCTTCCTTGTTCGAAGATCTCTTCTGGATACCCGTCCGTTAAAGGGATTGATCGCGTATATTCCCCCCTTGGACACCCCCGCTACAGCTGCTGCAGATCATCACGAAGTTTACTGAAATGGGCAATTTGTGGAAAAAGTGGTTTATGCATAACCGACGCTGGTCGCTGATCGTTGATCGTCCCCGCCGTGGCCGTAATGGAGCGCTGATCACGGCGTAAAAACCGATCTGGGATTATTTTCATATTTTTTTTTAAATGCTATAATTATAGACCTCGTTGCGTTTTTGTCCATATTTGTGGGATTCACTTTGCTTATCGTTCCGGATTGCGACACGTTTAGGTTTTCCTATCCGAACGGCAAAAGGTTTTCTTTTGTTTATCAAAGGGCTGCGCGCTTTATTTGTTCGCTTTTCGCGTTTGTTAATAATTTTTGAAGGAAAAAGTAGTTGTCAATAATTCTATTTCAAGCGAGCATATTATATACTGTCTTCTCATGCTAAATTAGCAATATAGGGAGTGACAGGGAATCCGCCCTAGACCATTTTTACCTGCTATTAACACTACAGGAACAATATTGATAGGCAAAGTTAAAAACAAGGCAACACGAAAGTAGCAGTAGCCACGATAACCAAAAGCGACTTTAATTTGATTTCGAGCAGGAACCTGGCCTGAAGTCTTGTTACTCGATTTTAATTCTTTCCCGTAGTGCAGAACGTGACAGTTTTTTTTTTTGCCGTGTGAAGCTTTTTCTCCGTTTTTGATATATTACGCATCTCTGCTGTAACCGGTCTCAAGCCAATTGATTCCCAGCACGTCTCAAGGAGCAGCCCCCCCCCCCCCCCCTGCCAAACTTTTGTGCGAGGCTTCTAACTCGCTTATCTGAAAACCAACCAATACACAGGAAACGTGCAGTATGCCTCGGATACCTCGGACTGATTTTGTGATGACGACCTTGGGCTACAAACATCTGATTACGATCGGGCTATGGAATGTGAGAACTTTGTGCGACGAGCCTGGATATACACAAATCATTTCGGTTTAGCGGGGAATGAAGCATTATAAAGCGAAAGTAGACGGAGAGAAGTGGAGGGTTTACATCATACAAGTCTGAAACCGTGCTGCTATACTATAGCCAGGAGGAATCACAAACATCCGCATGACTTTTTTATAACCAAACTTGCGCGCCGATGACTACTGGAATGGTCACCAATATTCCAATATGCAATGCTGCGGCCGAGCCAGTGAATATAACAACCGAAGAGGTCTTCTACCAACTCCTTTGCGAAACCTTTGATAAGGAACCTAAAGGTAATATCAGAAAAAATATCACTGATCTCAACACTCAGATTGGCTGTACCGGCAACGGCCTGGAGCATTTAAGGAAAAGTTAGTACTCCGAATCTGGAACGCAAACGGCCGGCTGTGGCCAACATTAACATCAGGATTGATACAATACCAGCGGATCCCATTGCTGCGGCTATATTCTTTTTCCGAAAAGGCAGAAATGTAGAGAGATCGAGACCTATCCCACTAAGTGGAAAATAGGCGTAATTGTGAAGAATCTAAAAAAAGGCGACTTAAAGAGTTGTAGCAATTGGAGAATCTGTAGTCTGTCTTATAACTGCAGCCTCCAAATTGATGACAAGTCATTTTAATATAAATTATTACTTGGACCGATTCGGTCGATTACTTGGACTGCGCCCTTAACAATGAACAGACAGGCCTTCCTGAGAGTTCCTCATGCAGCGATTACATCAACATCCTCCAAATTATCATCGAGCAATCCGCAGAATGAAGGTTTCCTTTAAATCTGAGAGTTAAGGAGAGTTGTACCAGAAGAAACTATCACCATCATAAATTACTGCTACCGCGGAGCCCCATGTCACGTGCTCTATAAGGAAAAACTCTCCAAATGTTGCACGGAGTCAGACAAGGATGCATACTGTCACCTTTGCTTTTCTTAATCGACAGTATTGACGCTGCTGCACAGCCTAGATAACCTACACCTTACACACCTGCAGTATGCCCACGATACATGTTTTCAATCTAAAAAACATAGTAATGCAGCCTAAATGCCCGTAGCTCCGAGTAGAGAAGGTCACAGAGGAGGTCTTTTAATGAACGCTGCTTACACTAAACGTATGAGCTTAGACTCCAGGAGACAAAATTAAGTAAAAAATGAAGAGCAGAGTATAGAACATTTGGATCAACTTTGTAATCTCGCAGGTAACTTCTCCAAACGCAAAAAACTACGGATAGGCGAAAGTGGTAATGGAAGGCCCCGAATTGGATGACCGCGCAATAAATGAAGTAGATCCGTTGAGAAGGAAGGTACTGAGATCAAAAAATTGTGGCATCAGTTGAAAGTGTTGTCGCAGAACCGGACCAAGTGGATAGTCGGTGCTGTATACTCCGTATACTTCACAAGGGATTAAAGGAACCAGAGAACACATCTTAAAGACAGACCTCATTTAAAATGCCTTTACTCGACTATCTAGGTGGGCGATCAGGTGCAGGCTAGAGGTTAACCCCAAAAAGACTGATCTAGTCACTATCACAGGGAAATATAGAATTCCCCCAAGTAAACCATCCGTTGTCAAACGGCACTCGTGTGGCATTTAAAGCCGAATCTAGGTATTTAGGCATTATAGTAGTAGTTCTTTACTCTAAAGGGCTACTGATCGGAAATGGATATTGCACCCTAAGCTTACCTATTGGCTCTATAACGCGGTCATTACACCAATCCTGCTCTATGGCGTGATCAACTGCTATTATTTTACCAAGCGGTTCAGATCAATGATCTCAACCAGGCAAGACTGGAATTGCGCTACACTGCCTTTTGCTGAATCCGCTCAAATTTACACGGACGATTCGAAGCTGCATGACAGGGCTCAAATATTGGGCGATTAACCAGGCGAACTTTGGAACCAGGCGAAATTGGAAATCATGCGAAGAGATTAGAACTCTACTCAAATGACTTCTGCAGACGCTGCAGTGACGAGGAGGAGACTATAGGTCTGTTCACGTACCTGCAGAGATTATAAGTGCTTTGCAGAAAACTGCAGAAAAGTGTTCCCGTATTCACTTCTCCAGGAAGATTTTGCCTACGTCACAACATCCCCTGCTGCAGAAAATTTAATAATTCTGCAGCAGCTTTGACCAGCTGCAAAGTGACAACTGCCCAAACGTCAATTGAGTGAATTTGAAATTTGTGAATCCTTTTATTGAGTTTTATATCCTAAAAGTTAAGCATCGGATTAAGGAAGTGAAGTAGCCTATAAGGAGGAACTGTATTTGTTTAGTTTCCATATATAGGAAAAGATTTTTTTTCTCCAAAACAAATCTTCGTCTGCTTTTTCAGAAAATTGCAGCTGGTTGTTCCCGTACTGAAGTAATTTCACCCCCACCACATAAATAAGTAAACTGCAGCCAGCTGTAGCTGCAGAAGTACGGGAACAGACCTTATATCCCACCTCCTCTGCTCGTGTTCCGCCTAGGCGCGCACGACTATTGACTATTGACTATTTTTTTAGATAGTCTCTGCGATCTCGAGACGGCTGACGTAAGAGATCTCCGGCGTTTATCTACAGCTGCAGATGGTTTCATTAGCGAGTAATGGGTTTTTTCTCACTTCCATCACTTGGCATCACAATGAACCTATTTGCGTTCTAAGTTCTTTTGGTACCTACCTACCTACCTACTTGTTCTATATTCTGCTCGTTCTGAGAGCCGATGTGCTACTTTGCCAAATTCGTAATCGCCAATAGAAAAATTTAATAGAAGTAAAAGTTCATGTTTGATGGAAGTCACGAAAAAGGCGTTTATGCATAATACTCATCATCATCCGTCATGCAATAGTTTTGGATGTTTACTATTTAGCTTGGAAATGGATCGTTCGCAATATTCCTATGATCTAGACCACACTGTCAGAATCGATTCAATCAAAGTTAAGAATGATACTTTCAATCAGTACACGAGCTCCAGAACATGGTAAGCGAAACATGAAATTGACGAAGACAATATCTAGTAAGCCCACGGCTGTTTTGCAGATCGATCATTCATTTTTTTCATATCTTCTGATTTTATATCACTTTATTATAGTAGTAGCAATAGTGAAAACGACGGAGTCTTAATAAAATTAATATAAAGTATAGTTGTCAATTACGAAAACATGAATACCACGAATTTATGTCTATGCAAAAAAGCACAGTACGGAGAATAGACCCTTGTGGAGTACCGCCACTGCGATTTCATCAGACGTTATCCTAGATTAAGGTATACTTACCACAGTTTCCTTATTTTCTAATTACTATTATTAAAGATCCTTAATTTTACACAGAACAACCTTATAAAACCTCGCTTTCTCTTTGTTATTTAAAGCTTATCGACATTAAGACGAGTAGTTTAAAAATGCGTGTTTTGTTATTTTGTCTCGTTTTATTTAGAATAGTAGTCCAACAGTCAAAAACACAAATTGGAATACACTCTAATTAATTAATGTCATTAATTTCTTCAACAAAACGAAGTTTGATGGATTAGTATGAATTATTTTGGTCGAATTCAGGTCTTTTGGGTTATAAATGACTGTGAGTACCGTGAACCAACGGATTATAATTGGAAGAACTTAAGAAAAATCGCTTAAGTAACACTGAATAAACAAAAGTTTAAAAATAATCGTGCCATTCTGACATTATATATATATTGAACCGACTCATTTCAATTTCTCCTTAAAACAAAACACGGCCGTTCTTTGCCACAACTTTTGATCATACCGCATCGATTTTTTATGATCGCTTATTATCGATTCCTGAGCAAACACAGAACGGAATAAATAAATAAAATGCCGGTTGCATACAATCACCTCATGGTCAATCATCGATGATCGCGTTTACTTTGCCCTTTGTTGTCTTCGTCTTAAGTCCTTGTTTTTCTGCCTTCTACCGCAACTCTGTTGGACTGAAAATATTCAGAAGTGAACGAAGAAAATCAGTTGGTAAGAAAAAACTCGGCGGTTTTAGTTTCAACTTCTTGTTTGGATACGATAGGACTTCGGCACTGTACGGAGAACGCATTGACGCTGTTTGAAAGCCCCCAGAAAGATGGAAATTTTTAATAAATTTACTGAATACGTTGCTGAATTTATCAATAAATTGAATTTTTTGCATGAAAATATGATTTCATTACATTCAATGCATATTCCGTCTCCATGGGGCTTCATTTTGGATTCGCAAAGTGATCGAATTAAAATAAACCAAAAGGGAAAGGGCCGCTCCTTTTATAACTGAATTTGCATGGAAGAAATTCAAATAAAGTGTGTAATAAGCGAATTGGGCAATTTTGTAAAATTGCAGTTTTTATACCGCAATTTATTATGGTTTCACTAAAACCAAACCATTTTGTTTTAAACCGAGAAGAAAAATAAGGGTTTTATCGTTATCATCACTCGCTCTAGCGTCCCACAGAGTTTTAGTCGCCTTTGTTAAGGTGCCTCTCGAGAGAAAATCAGTTTTGAGAAAATAGAAGTACGTTCATATTCAAAAATTGCAGGCCATGTTAAGGGGTGGGGTTTTTTCAGGAAAACCGAGTATTTATATGTCTACATGATACCACACTTTCAGGAAGATATGGCACTCACGTAAGATGGTACTCACGTAGATAAGGTACTCACGTAATGGTTTCTTCAGAATCAAAGGAGGAAGATGAGACAATACTTCACTTCCTCTGCTCGTGCTCTGCACTTGCACGCATATAGAAGGCCTTCCTAGGTGACCATTTCCTGGTTGGCCTCTGAGAGAATCTAAGCGCAGTGGCATCACAACGGATCATCTATTCAAGGTCCAAGTGCGTTCTCATATTGAACAGCCAACTTTACCTAAGTACCTACCTACCGGCTTTACTGTTTTCGAATAAACATGAAGAAATATGAAAAAGGAGGTCCAGACAGGCAAGAATTGTGGCTATTTGACTATGGGAATTTGTTTTGAACTTTGCTACAACTCCAGTTGAATGCGCGAGTGAGTTATCGTGAAGCAATAAAAAAACCTTTGCCCAAATGTAATTTTAGTTGTAAAACATTCGGATTGCAACAGCATTAGTGTGCGCTATTCTCATTTATGACTCATTCTTTTGATAGCCTGCGGTGAAGGAGGTATATAACCAAACCAAGCTAAGTAGAGTGTACAGAACCGCGTCCATCGGTCCAACCAATGTCCTGCGCTTCATTTCAACGAAAGTTCTCAAAGTGCTTCTGCATCTGCTTCCTCCATATCCTTATACTCAGATAATAGTCCTATGGTCGTAGCAACATCATTAGGTTTACAATTAACTGAAGCTTCGACTATAGTATCAAGATTCCATCCGGAAGGGAGTGGAGAATGACTGAAGCTGGCAGCAACTTTAATACCATACTGTTCATTGACTGTTCTAAAATTGAACAAGGTAGGTGGTGTAGGACTGTTCTCTAAGGCACTGAACATATCGGAGTCATCGAGCATCTTCCAAGCAGAGGTGCTCGAGATTATGAAGACGTGGTCATTCCTAGCTTGAAACAGGCACGCACAATGCCAAAACGCCTGAATGACACTCAAATCAGCCACGGTACGCCTTAGTCAAAAATATACTTTTCCCAATGCCAGCCCGCTGCATACACGTATTAATAAAAGACCAACGAAATAGTCCAAACCAAGCACGGTATGCTCATACTTTTCTAGACTAAAATTTAAAATGAAAACACTAAAATTATTTTCGATTAACTCATTTCAGACCGACATCTGAAATAACTAAACTGTTTCCGGCCCCCTCAGTAGACGGCAACGTTTACGCATTTGAGTCTTATTTTTACTCGGATTAATAAAGGTTATAGCTGCACCTGAAAATTATATAAGAACACAAACAAATATGTATATATAGATGAGATTTTACATAGCCCGCGAGTTGAGTTACCAATCTCGAATACTTTAAAGTGAAAACGCAGTAACAGAAGCGTGCATTTATGGCGGCATACGTGCATACCTGTGTGGCAGGCGTATTTGTTCGCTAGGCGTGCCCGTAACGAGCGCGTATATACTTTCAAAAATATTAACATCTGTACTTGCTTTGGGCGTGAATATTCCAACACAATTATTTTTAGTCTGTTTTCTTACTAATATTTGAACTGCCACTTTTATTACAATGACAATTCTCAACCAAACTTGCTTTCAATGGGATTACAAATCCTGGGATGCCATAGATTTTTTCCTCTCAAAAACTTTCGAACTGCTTCAGACTGATGCTCATCCAACAAACTTATTGATGAATAAATTAACAAGTGTTCGTTTTTAACAATTCCTATAATAATACAGATCTTCTTTTAATTGGAACTAAGTGTCGGAACGGAATTTCACCTCTTCATGGTATTCTGTTGACGCAAATGTAATAAATCTTAGTAAGTCGTATTATACTTGATGAGTAAATACGCTCCCCTGCAGAGCAGACTTATAAAAATAAATTGTTGTCCATGCTTTTCGTCTGTAATCAGGAAGCCAATTGCTGAACGCGACTTCTTACAACGCCAGTATAAAAGATCCTCTAATAGTCTGCAGCTTTACAAGAAGGCACGGAACCTCGTAAATAAGAAGTGAGAGAGGCAAAGTCTGCATTTTAAGTGTCTAAACAGGAGTGGCATGTGTCACCTAAGAAACTTTGCGACTCATTAAGAAGACTGGGTGTCAGTGGAAAGGATTCCTCAGCTGTTGAGCTAGACGCTGATGAACTCAATAACTTCTTTATTTTAAGTAGGTACTAAAAGAGGCATAAATTCACTCTTCCTCAAATATCGCCGTGGATTATTCTGGATCACAATCTACTTTTCGTTACACTGAGGAGGATGTGCTACGTGTTACATTCTGCCTTACTTTCAGTGTGTTTGCATCTCATTGGAAGGAGGCTTTTCTAGTCCCTATATCTAACAATTCTTGTCCCACCACCTCTTCGGTTTTCCGACCTACAATTCTCGAATATTTTGTGGCTTAGGCTGTAGGAAAAAGCACAGCATAGCAGATTTCGGAGCAAAATCAAATAGGCTCACTAAGTCACTGGCAGTCGGAATTCCGTAATTAACATAGCTGTAATACGGCCCTTCTGAAAATTAGTACTGATATCAGAACTGCTTTAGGTAATGATCAGGCTATGTTCTTAGTACTTGTAGATTTCACAAAAACTTTTTACAGTGTCGATCACGGTAAACTTCTTTATAAATTGAAAAAGTATTTTGAAATTTGTTAAGATTGGTATTGCCAAAACTCTCGTTATATACCGGTGTCAGCCAAGGATCAATTTTAGGACCTCTGCTCTTCAGTCGCTTCATTAAAAATTGTTCTGTCATCTATTGTCAGCAGAAACCAACAATTGGTTGTCGTCGGTGGGATTCAAAGCTAGAACCTCCGGTTTACTAGGTCTACACCATATCACTTACTTCAACGGCGAAATTAATTAGGAAAGTGTTCAAATGTGTAAGTGACCCGATGAGTAGGTCATTCAATGCGTTGTGTTTTGGCTTGATTCCTGTTAATGTAGATTAGGCGTTGATTTGTTATGTAGTTGGGCTTGCGCTGATTGAGTTTATTACAGAGTTATACTACAATAGCATACAATGACTCCATTACGTTCGCATTTATTTTATACAGATATGCTCATATCTCCCTTTTCAAATATTCTGAATTACTCGTTGGAAATACATCTAAAACGTAAAGCATTCTCTCTCCCTCTCTCCCTCTCTCTCTCTCTCTCTCTCTCTCTCTAGTTCCCGTAACCCCTTGTGTGCCATAGGGCAGAAGCACCCGATTCGAGACAACGATTGCAAGTGGACCTACAATTTAAAGTGTTTTGTATATAGTATGATTCCATTATAGATCCGTTCTACCAAAAGCTATCAATCTAAATTCTTTTAATATGTGGCATACAGCTAAATAGTGCAGAAAGTCTTCATCTTATTCGAGATTGCATAGAAAACACAGTGGTGATTCTTTTGTTCACCTTGGGCTTGCATTTAAACGAAGCAACCCGCACATTTACAATCTTATTAATCAATCAATCTTATTTCTTTTATCGGCAGTGTAACCATAAAATAATTGAACTGTTCTATGTTATAGGAGAGTTCGTTGTCTAAACCATGCCGTATTGTTGGTTTGGCGACTACTCTGCTTTCATCCTGTACCATTGCTCTTATTTTTTTTAGTATCAGGGTTAGTACTCTTTGGAGGCTTGGCTCATTTTGGATCATGTCGATTTGTATGGCATGTTTCTCAGCAAGTGTTGTCCATTCTTCTATAATTTTCTTCGCTAATATGTGGGGGTATCTATTTTCTTGTTGCTTGTACAGGACCTTGCACATATATTCGAAATGGTACTTCAGGGGGAATATGAACAAATTTGAAAGGCCAGTTTCTAACGTGACGACGTAACTTGGTCTTTTTTGGGAATACACAAAAGTTGTTTTAATGAAGAACCGTTGCAGTTTTTCTACTTCGTTCTTAAGCAGATTGTTCCAGATGCTATTTATTGATCCTTTTGCAGTGCGTAAGCGATCGTTTAAAGGATCTTTCATTGAAAGCTTTGGGGATATTGACACTCCAAGGTACTTATAACTTTTGACAAGGTACTTATAAATTTTTACACCTCCAAGCGGTAGCAACCGGGCAATGCATCCTAGAACGTAACCAACTAACTAATGCGGGAGGACATCACCTTTTAAAAAATCCTCCTAACTCCAAGGTTGTAGTAGGCCATGCCAGGAGTCTGCAGGACCCAGGGGTGATTGGGTCGTGAATGGCGTCTCCTCAGGCACTTTAGTAGGAGTGGAGGTGGAGGGTATGGTTGACCCCAACAGGTTGGCTATACCCACGGTACCCACAACACAATAGAAGCAGCTTTGGGAAAATTGCCTTTTGAAGGTTATGCGGCGGCTATGGAGGCTGGCTTGCGCTGGTCGAAAGTGCTATAGCAGTCCTGGAAGAATGTGCAATTGGCAAAATAATAACTGGCACTAAAAGATTTTATTGGGAGAAAAATCTTGATATCGTCCGCGTAAATGAGAATTTTACTTCTTTGAAGTAAATAAGTGATATCATCAATAGATAGGATGAATAACAAAGGACCAAGATGACTATCGTGGGAAACGCCAGCAGGAGCCAGAAAAGCATCAGAGAGGACGCCACGAAAATGCACTCTATAAGTCCTAAGTTGGATAAATACGACTTAATCCAGGCAATGTGTGGGGGCGGGAAACCCAACTTGGCCTTACTTAAATCGGTATAAATGCAGTCAGTTTAGCAGCCATCCAAAAATCCCTCCACATTGCCAGAAACAATCCATGCAGCCGGCTAGAGATTAAACCCCTGCACCCCATGGACAATTGAGATTGGATCATCTGTTCGAAGAGTTTTGGAATGCAAGATAACTTAGTAATTGATCTGTAATTAGCACTCTCTCTCCTGTTGCCACTCTTAAAAACGGGGATTAAAAATTATGTCTTCCAGAGTGCAGGGAAACGGCCAACCGAAAAAGACCGCCGGAAGAGTAAAAGTAAGGGACATAATAACGCCGAAGAACACTTCTTTAAGACAACAACAGGAACCCCGTCAGGGCCACAAGAAAAGTCATTTCGAAGATCTAAAATATGCTTGGCCAAGATCTCCTCCGTGATATGCAAAGTATTATCAACGACATTACACATATCTGGAGGTATGTAACAACAAATTAAAAAGAGATTGCCTGAATCAAATAAAATTTTTACTGAGACTTCCTCCAAATCAAGATGATCAGAGAAGAAATATACTAAACTAAATAAACTATTAGCGGAGCCAAGAATATTGTCTGAATCTCTGATTCTGTTCGTTCTCTCATTCAAAACCACAAGATAAAATGAGCTTGAGCCCATAAAATATTTTCTTAATGCACAAAATCATTAATCTCATCAGAAACAATTAAAACTGCAGTAAGTGTTTTTATTGCTGAATAAATAATTAAATACCTACCGTTGCGTGCACCTTTAATATTTTCTCTTTAATTTTAATTCACTTTTATCTAACTTCAGCAGTTAATCTCACTGAGACCTTGCACTGCAAGGACGGGGAGTCGAAAAGTTCAGTCCAGTCAAGTTATAGAATCTTTCGCGTTTACGTTTGCTTTCAATCAATTTGGACCGATTTAACTATCCGTCATTTCTCGAAACTGCATAATGATAATAATTGTGTAGCCGCACTTTACAACCGCAACGGCAAATACCAGTAAGTAACATCCCACACTAATTCTAGCTCACGCATCATCGTTTTATTCCGTCCGGAGGAAAAAGATGAATCTTAAATCTTGCGGGTTCGCAGCCGTAATGCTTCAAACTAATTCGTTTGCTCCATAGCCCATCATCCTTCGTTGCAATATTGTTCCCAGCGAAGCCCGAGGGCGGAGCTTCCGAATTGAGGATCACATTTTGAGATAACTGAATGAACATGAGAAGCGGCCGATGCTGATGCTGCAGTGGAATCTGTACCCAGATACAAAATAACAACTTTGCTTGGCCGCATTAATGCAATCTGCATGCAAACCAGAAAATGATCATCGGGACGACGACGCAAAACAAGTCCGAGAAAACTGTTGTAGCCCTCACTAGAAACCAGACAAGATGAAATGATGAGGCCCAGAGATGAGTAATATTATGGGAAAAGACAAGGCCCGAACACGTTATTTTGCATGTTGTACTACTTTGGGGCTCCGCATCGGACAGTATACATTGAATGTAGATGGCCACGTCCTGGGTGCTCCGCTGATCCGATGTCTGAACGTGTCGGTTCCGTCGATTGCCTTCGCTTACCAATTGGCTCGGTGTGCAAACTGATGGGATCTCTATGGACGGGTTATTTATTAAGAGGCACGGACTGAATGGACGCCCCAAATGGTCATCTCGCAGAACGCGGATGGATCAATTTAGAAAATCGCGAGGTGCATATTATCATCGAGGATTTATGACACCCGGTTCAGTTCAGTCTGTTGGTCGGTCGGTCGGTATACCGATGCAGTGCACTTTTAATTTGCATGTTGCTTTTATGATAAGAAAAAAAAAATCGTCGTTTTTTTTTTAAATGCAAACGATACGAATCTTGTCTTAAATATTTGCTTGATGGGAAGGTGGGAAATTTTGAAATTATTTTAATATTGGTTTAATGGACGTAAGTAAAAAAAGTTGTATGGGTGGTACCGTCGGAGGAGAACCTGAAGTATTTCAGACAAATAATTATAAGGCAGTGACTACTAATATTGCTGGTCATTTAAAACTGAGAGAATAACTGCAGTCGAATAACTTAAAAATCTGCTGTTAGCTCGATTCCTTTTTTTTCAAAGTATATTTCGAAAAATAATGACTGGTTTAGAATATAAAATAGCCAGTCAGGCTAGAGATCTGTGCTAACATCAGTTGGCGCGGGAATAACGGAAGCTTCTACTTGCATTGACAACTATAATTTTTTGAGCAATAGTCCCAACTCGAATATAAAGAATGAGAAGTATACCTGGTCTAACAGCAAGTCGAACCCTAATGTATAAATTCAGCAGGCAACAGAGTAAGTAAAGCTAAGTGGAATTAAGGGCATTCTGTATCGAGCAAGTTTTCTTTAAGTTCGGGCAGAATCCAACGGAAATTTGAAGTAAAAACGCTGAAATCAAAATGATTCACATTTTGGAAAGTAAGGCGGAACCCAGTTCGTTAGTCAACAAATTTCCCTCTTAAATTTGTAATGCTTTTACGGCCAAGTGGAGACATTGAAGACGTCGTAGAAGATGTACTGAACACGCATTTGATTTAAATGTTTACTCTACGTCTACAAGGAATATTACCACTTTTACTGACAAATTCGCACCTTTTCTTGATCGCGTTGTGAAGTTTTGTAGCTTTTGTTAATGATTTGCCATTAACAACCAACGTTTGATTTCGATTATCTTTTTCTGTACTTTTCTTCAACCACCACGCCTAGGCGTATCATGCTACCACATTATCTAACAGCATCGGGAGAGTAATCATTCATCTCAGCACTGCCTTCTCTAGATGCAAGCCCGGAAAACATGACAGTTCGGCCATTTCACCACCAAGTGTTTCGTCATTATTTAATTTTTTTGTACCACAGATTAACCTATCAAGTAAAATCCAATTTAAGACTTTAAGTATATTGCGATAAATACTACGAGAAAATACAATTCCCCAAACTTTTGTCTACTGTGGCAAGTTTCGGTTTGTTTACACCACCAATGCTCAGCTGTTAATGTCAGCTTCCGGGCTTCTATCTAGAGTAGGCTGAGATCTCAGCGATAATGAAAGCTATGGATTCTCACACTAGTATCGGTCGGTCTTGATTAGTTGTACATCTCACTCTCTTCACGCCCCCCATCAAATTATTTAACGACATTGGGAGTGTCATTATTCATCTTAGTGACCTCGAAAAGTATGGATTCGACAATTATATCGCTTATTTAGATTATTTGTTCATGTCAATCCCCTCCGTTCACAGTAGCCTAAACTATAACGAAGAAAATACTAACCTTACCGTGAAAGTCCCATCGAAATAGGATTAGCCGCAAGGGGAATGAGGGAACTTGAATGTCTTGTTTTTGCATTGCCGCGAGCTAGCTAACAGTCCAAAGAGGGAGTGGATTTTTTAATTCTATTTAAATGAAACCATGGCGTGGTAATCGTTCCACTCAACCAATTGATACAATTCCGTCTCCAAAATATAAGATCCGAAGTATTTACATTTATATAAAGCTCCTCCTTTTGGCACCACTTCTCCATCATCCTGAGGGCTCTTCTCATAATGCCATGAACCTCTTGTCATAATTGTACATGCTTTCTCTGTCGAGTCTATATAACTGTGAGTCCAGAGTTATATTCCGAAGTAGCGGAGATAAAACTCCCCCCTGTGGACAACCACGCAGTTTAGACTTACCTCACTGGAGAATATCAGTGGATATACAGAACGTCTTCTGAGAGTAGTATCTAGTTTTCCGAAGTTCATTTTATCGAAGACTCCTTCAAGGTCTATTACAATGGCCATTGCGATTTCTCCGGCAAATAATTTTGCTTCTGCTACGCACACCACTTGGCGTTTAAATCTACCAACACCGTAAGCGTACAGTTAAGTAAACTAGTATACCTTCATTATTGTCTCCTCGATCTTGTAAATCATAATCCTTTCTAAACCTTTCAATTTGAAGAATATCAGGATCACCGGTCTAAAAGACTTTGCGTCGATTAGGGCTTCACGGCACCGAGACAAGACTTTGGAATATCTCGCTGCCGATCTCGTCAAGGCAAAGACAATCTTCCTCTCGTCGCGATCTCGGCGATATAAAAGCCAATCTCAGTCCGGTCTCGCTCTCGGCGAGATAAAAAAATGGAATTTCGGTGGGAAAATGGGGAGCCTGGACAAGTGATATATTTGTGTATATATGCGTTTTGTTCTTATTCTCCTCGCCGTGAACAAGGTAACAAATCGTCGGCTTAAGTGTGAGAGAACGTATCTAAAAAAACCCAACTTTGGAGGAGTCGCAAAAAACAGTATAATTTCTAAAAACATATTGATTTTTTCAATTTTTTTTTAAATTTTTTTCAGTGGAAAAGGGTAACAGAAAAGTAACAATAAATCGGTTTTATGGTATTTCGTATACTGAGCTCAAAAGTGGCTTTTTTGGTAAATACGTTCTATCACACTTAAGCCGACGAAATGCTCTTCTTTACTATTGGAGATAACACGCAAATATCTGAATAAGAAAATAATGTAGGAAGAACAGAAGGAGGAAAGCACTGTACACTTATATGCCCTATGAATCATGCAATTGACTCTTTTAGGAGCAATTATAAAAATGTTCCAAAACAAAACGATAAAAACTAAAATCTCGTCCACTCTCGTCACCTTAATCTCGCTCTCGTAATCGCAATGTTACCAATGGTATTGGTATCGCTGCCGGTGCCGATATTGTGTCGAGACCGGCAGAAGCCCTAGCCTCGATATAGTCTTTTCTCTCCGGCTTCGGTTAAAAATGACTTTGGTCTCTTTTCATAAGACCAGAATATGCCAAATTGTCAAATTCAGTACCGAACTCAACGTCCCATTGTAATAGGGCAGGAATATACCATTTGGTCCTGTTCTCTTTAATGAGGCAAATGGCTCAAACGCACGACTTACTCCATCCAATGTCACTATCCTTTCTGCTTCAGATCGATTAAACCTTTTCGCCCCCTGCTTTCTCAGGGGCACAGCATATCAGTCTTGAAGCTTTCGAGAAAGTAAGTATCCAGCAGGATTTAATTTATTTAATCCCTGGTCCCGAGGCTCGAACCCTGCAGCCATGGCCTGGTGATCATATCATTCATCCATCGATTGAACTCCGTCTCCCTTAATTCACTGAAGAACTGCTTATGCCAACGTTAAACACAAGCCAAAAAACGCAATTTTTGAATGCATTCGCGTAAGCTCGTGAAAGCGAGAAAAATTAATGAAAAGTCTGTCTACCCCACACACATACACATATTTTTGCATTAATTCAGGACAATGTCTCAACTTGATTATAGATACGGTCAATGTTTGATTTAGAACTGTAAGTTTTTTCTGTCAGGAACGTCGATACCACGCTTCGATTGCGACCGTTGCAACTGATTTCTTGCATCGATCCATACCGGCCGTTCCAAATATACCTATGTTTCAAATAGACTCATTTATTCTGCAATTGATTATATATACGTTCCAATTTTGATTGAGATCAGTAAGTTTTTGCTGTCAAGAACGTCGATACCATTGGTTATCGATCCAATTCAGTCGTTCCAAATGTACCGTTTTGAATTCGACCGGTGCAACTACTTTCTTTCATCGATCCATACCACCCGTTCCAAATACGAATCTGCTCCCAACAGACTCGTCCATTCTGCACTTGATTATAGATACGTTCCATGTTTGATTGAGATCTGTAAGTTTTCGCTGTCAAAAACGTCGGTACCGATTCAGTCGTTCCAAATGGACCGCTTCGATTGCGACCGGTGCAACTACCTTCTTTCATCGATCCATACCGGCGTTCCAAATACGAATCTGCTCCAAATAGACTCGTCCATTCTGTACCGATTCGGTCGTTCCAAACGGACCGTTTCGATTGTGACCGGTGCAACTACCTTCTTTCATCGATCCGTACCGGCCCTTTCAAATATGACTATGCTCCAAATAGAATCGTTCCTTCTGTACTTTTGCAGCTTCTTCTTCTTCTTTTGAAATAATGCTACAGTGGTTATGTTTCTATTCCTATTATACTTAAGCCCACAACTTTTAAAAAAAAACTAATTAAAAAAATTCTTTTTTTCAGCTTTTGCACTCCTTTCGTAAAAAAAACAATGGAGAGAACCAGTAAGGAATTTTTACTAGTAGTCAAATTCTGTAATTCTTACGTAAGTACATACTTTTTTATTTGGTTAAGTAATCTGTTAAAAAAAATCGTAATTCCTTGAAACTACATACATTCAACAAATCTCTGCAAAAATACACCAATACAATCGCATACGTCTCCTTTCGTTTATTCAAATCGGTCTTATTTCAATGACATAATTTGGATACCGTTCGTTAAAGATCAAACGACAACCGGCCCACGAATTGATTTAGCAAACAATCTCCGATCGCCAGACGACGGGATGGTTCAAATCCCGTCTGGAATTGTCTTATAATAATCCTGCCTTAGACTCTTAATTATAGCAATTCTCACTCAAATTAGCTATCCACATCCTGTCCATGACATTTTCATTGGTTGCTCTCCTTTTGCGTCGTATCGTTCATCATATTCTGCATTCGACGGAACCTGTTTCGATTCACGTGAATATTTTTGTAGTAATTTTACTTCAGTCTTGTTCACAGTTCTCTCTTTCTTCGTACGTGAGAAAGTCTATTAATCATCTGCGCAGGTGATCTAACACCTTTCGCGATATTAGTTCAAAACGAGAAAGAAATCACACGCACGCCGACAAGTCACCTGGAGTGATGATCACACTGCGCCGTTTCGTGTTGTTTTTAAGAAGCTCTTTCTCTTCACCTGTCATAACATGATGGCCAGCAATGCCGGGACTTGTTGTCTGCGATGTTTGTTGCTGCGTTGCGTGTCTTTAAAGGTAAACTCTACCTTGAGGGGATTTGACTACTCATTGATACCTGGACAAGAAAGGTGAACTGAAGAAGGAACGACATTGGAAGGTGAAGAATTCATTCATAAAATCTGGCTTAAGGCGATCCAGGAAAGAAATTAAAACCGTTACACATGACAAAATTCGGACGAATGAGTTCGAGCGCCGCCGAACTGATGCATTTTGGGGTGATCTTGCGTGCTTGAACGCCTTCAGGTTTGTCCTAAAAATAACAACTGTTGAACACCACACACGCGAACGGAATCGATTGGCTCCCCAAATTTTTTCATGACAGTTTTGGAGCATCATTTTTCGCCAAGATTACTAGAACGAACGAAAGAAAAGAAATTTTGGGCTGAGCAAAATTGACTCGCGATCGCAATTATTTCAGCACGGGTCAAGTGGAAGTCAAAGAAAATCTCTTTCCTGTACAAGAAATGTTCGGGCGCAGTTTTTGTTTTTTTTCCTTTTTTTTCTTTTCTTTAATGATCAGAAGTTCGCTGGTGCGGATTCGGCTATTGGAACGAAATTAGTTCGCAATTCTCAAATTTTGAACGGAAATGTAGGCGCAATTTCCGTGAAATTTTTCTTGTACCCAGCAAATTGGCAATTCTTTTTTTGCAGGATAGGAATTTTTGTTATAGTTTTGTTTTCCATTTGGGGTTTTATTAAAAACACAAAAATGGACTTTGTGCCAAAAACTTGGAACTTTCTTTTGCTTAGAAGATCACGGGGCCGTACGTTGGAATGTTTGGCAAAAAAGTTAATTAAGATCAATTATTTTTTGGTTTTCTATTGTAAAAAAAACTGCACGCAAGTAGATAATCGGTGAATGAAATTTTAGTTGTCCCAAAATAGACAAAATTCTGCTCTATAAAGTAGCCTATAAGATAACTGACTAACGATTTATTCGACCTCTAGCCAGATTGAACTGGTGATTGGAAAAAGCCAGAGTGTTTTAAAAAAGCTTTGATAACCTACCGCAGTTGCTTGTCTCGGCAGGATATAGCCAATCTTTTACAATCAGTTTCTTTTCGGAAAACTGAATCAATGCCCCAGCACAGTAACTCGAAATAGGAACAAATTTTTCGTAATCATGCAAAAGATCCTTCTCATGATAGTACAGCTTGCTAAATATCAAAGATCAAATTCATCAGTCTGGCGGGCTTTTTTCAAACGTTTGTATAAAACAATTTCTCTTAAAATTTTGAAATTCATTCGCTTGTATATGGGTCCGTAAACGCTTAGTCCCGGGCCCGAAATTCCTTTCGCGGGGGCCCGTATGTTATACCGCCCGGGCCCGAATTTTGTCTCTACGGTCTAGTGTAACCAGGGTCTTAAACATATAATAGTAGCAGTGCTAACGACTTGGATAATTTTAAGACCAACATTGGTATGAGTCATTCAAGTGATCTGTGCTTTTTTATCTATACCTAGTTGATGTTTATGTTTAAATCGAAGAAGTGAGGTACTGAAGTGCCGCGATCTCTAAGGTCTATTGTGCCAGCTCCTTTCTCCTTAAGTTACAGAAGAAGGCATTCTGTAGGACCCAAAAAGCGCTTTCCATGGATCAATATTCATAATATGTCTACGGGTGTCTCATTCTCCTCCAGTGCCCGGTGATCAGACTGGTAATCAGTCTCATGTCCTGTCTGCCAAACCTAAAGAGCATCTTAGCTCTACTCAGTGATAGAGCTGACATCAAGCTTTCAGAATAAACTTGTCCAACACCGAATTCCCAATTGTGTTTCTCGTATGTTCTTTTAGCAATGCGGGTTGAAATCGCGCACGCCGACCAAGGACCCGCACCTGATATTCCTAGACTAATTTTAATTTGATTACGGATGAACCGATTGCTTTGATTGCCAGCTGACTGTCGAAAAAAATAAATATGTTCCTGTTTAAGTAGACACACTTCTAGTACTCGTATACGCATGAGAGTATGGTATAAGTTCTATCCTGGAAAAGAGTTACAATGATCGAATTGAATTTAGGAGAGAGACCCCCCCCCCCCTCCCCGTCCTTCAAACCCAACCGATAACCGTCCCATTTGTGCATCTGCGTGCCTAACAAATGCTCACTGGGGAATGGTGGAGTGATGGGCTCCATCTTTATACTATGTAGTACAAGTGCTGCAATCGATGAGGTGCGCTCCAGTGACAATTAAGCCGGCAATTCGTTGTAAGCTGCTCAGTTTGGTTGTGACCACATTGAGCTTAGCTCTATGCCACCATGTGATATCCCCATAGGTAATCATGGTTCTAATCACCGTTGTATATATCAAGTGTTATCCCTAAATATGTTACCTGTTTACTAAAGGTTAGTGTAATCTCTAACACAATGGTTCAACTAAACCTTTCAAAATCCTCTTCCTGAAAAACGTAAAGAGTACGGTTTAATATCAATCTCTCGACACCATTCTATAACTGTTTCTAGATGTGTGTTCATCAATTACAAGGTACCACAGGGGTAGAGATAAAACCCGACATCGAGGGTAGCCGCTGGCGACGGTGGCCCGAATAGACCTACCTAGAATACTCGCAATGAGTTTGTATGATCTGAGCATTGAATCTATTCATCGATATAGGTTCTCGCTAAAATCCCCCCTCTCCTCAAGGCTCGTATAATAACCTCAAAAGATGACAAAAGATGTCTTACTCAGGTTAGGTCAGGTTAAAGTGGTTGCCTAAGAAGGCACACTTAGGCCAAGGAGGCCCATTGTGATACCACGTTGAGACTACAAAAATTTTAAAAGCCCCCATAAAAATACCTAAGAAATAGAGGGTGCACAGGGGGTAAACCGAGCCAGTTTCTTCTCTCTAGTGGAACCAGTTCTCTCGAAGTCAAAATAAATTTGACTGGGATGGGAAGGGTATTCAGCCTTAACTCGTTAACTCTCTCAATGTCAAAGCAAGACACTATCGATTATTCTCTGTTGAAGACTGCTAAATGTCAGATTGTGAAGTGCTGTAAACGTAGAGCGCCCTACTTGGTAAGTTTTCTGCTGGGAATGTTAGGGAAAGTGGTAAAGATAATACTCCATAATTGCCCTATCGATAACTTTTTCTATCGTTACCTTAGCATAGTCTGCCGATCTTGTTTAGGAATAAACAAGTTGACAGATCTCCACGTAGTAGGTAAATAATTAAGTGCGATGAAGGCTCTAAAAAGCTTACAAAGCGCAAAGGCAAGTACGCCCTGGCCCAGAATAGATCAAATTTTTGTGGCTGGGTATTTAGAAGGTGCAAAAAAGAAGATGACATCTTTGATTGCCCTATAAGTGAAGGTCGAGCTGACCAGACGCCAGTTCTCCTTAGTAGGCTTTTCAGCTGGTGGGTCACCAAACCCTGGCATGACCGTGGCATAAGCATCATCTCTTAGTCAAAGTTGATAGTCATAAACATTGTCCGAGGCGGAGCAGAGGTTCTTGTCTTCGTACGTTTATGTGATGATCTTGATATTAACTAAATAAGCGCTCTATGTGCAGTGAGACTTACAAGCCTGATCTAAATAAGTTAAGCAGTAGAACCGAAGATACTCAGCCTTGAAGGTATCAATTTAGATAAAGATAATATAAGGCATCATCATCGAAAATCAAGGCGCTGCAAGTAAATGAGTATCATGTACCAAACTCAACCGAAACCAAAAGAGTGAAGAATGTGTTGATAATCCTCTATGGCCAAGGACAGAAGATGGAAAGAGTGACCCGTACCCATATGCTAAGTCATATGCTAAGATCTATGAATACGATTTGGAGGAATAGAAAGTCAAGTGAGACAGAAAGTTAAATCATAGCTTGAGTATTATTTTAGTATAAATGTAAATGCAAATCCTAGTGGAATTAAATAACATTCAAGCGACGAAATATTTCCGAAATGGTACCAGTCGCTGACGTTTTAAAGCCTGAGTAAATCTTACTGGTTAACGGATTACTGTCGGGCAATACCTGTACCAATTTGGTGATTAGCAGCAGTAGAAAAGAGCCAAATAATATCGCACAGCAGGCTCTACATTGTAATCCCCACGGAATCCTAGGAAGACGCCAAATTGGACGACCGCGCAACACATGGGGAAGATCCGTCGAGTGGGATCAACAAATTGTGGCGGCCACAGTTGAAGGGGTTGGCGCAGAACCGAACTAGGTGGAGAGTCGGTGTAATAGACGCCCTATGCCCCACAACGTGTTAAAGGAACTATAGAAAGAGAGAGAGAGAGACTAGTAAGGTAGGGTCTCTGAAGTAGAAAAATATCACGATTGTTTGGATTCAATAAGTCATCCATATAGAGATTTTTAGGAAAGTTCCAAATATCAGGAGACATGAAACGCATAAAGGAAACCTAGTAACCCGTGTGTATTCTGCTATCAACATTGTCTTCTTTCAGAAAATTGTTGAAATGTACGTACAACCTCTCCTTGCAGCATCCCGTATTCTTTAGTCTGAATAAAAAATAATATAGTAAAGTTTAATTGATAGCCAGACACCTAGGTATACACACCAGTCGCTCTTGGCATTTTCGACAGCACTTTAAGGTTATATTTTCTCTCCAATACCATCCACCAAACTTTGGAGCTATAGGAACAAATCGACCCGGCTATAACGATGCACCACCTTGAATTTTAATCCCCAGTTAAGTGGGTTTTGTTATACGTAAAGAAGGCAACACTTAGTTGTTGCTCTTATAGAGCGCTTATAAGCTGAAAAATGTCAACCAATAGCAACAAGACGCTCTGACGAAAATATTTTTCGTGTCTAACTCATAGAAATGTGTTCATTGATCACCATGCGAAAAGCATTGACCAAACTGTGTTCAACAGAAAATCCAAATGGACGGTGGCAAGGTCACAGTGTGGGCAGCAATGACTTACTAAGGCTTTTCAGAGCTCTGAATCGTTGAAGTCACGATTAATGAAGACAAATTTATACGGAGTCTCAAAGAATTCCTGTCGAAGGAATAGTGCCTTTTCAAGGTACAACCTTTCAGCAAGACAACTTGAAGCCACACACATCCAGCTACATTAAGAGATCGATTAGAAAAGACAATATTAATGTCCTTCTTTAGAGCATTGCTAGTCGTGACTTCATGAAGCAAACGCTTAGCAAATGGAAACTTTACCAAGAACGCATTT
Source organism: Leptarthrus brevirostris (assembly GCA_964036015.1). Lineage (NCBI taxonomy): Eukaryota > Metazoa > Arthropoda > Insecta > Diptera > Asilidae > Leptarthrus > Leptarthrus brevirostris. Next base: position 18,814,618 of record OZ038375.1, on the reverse strand, counting down.
ATGCGAAAAATTTGATAAACTCTGCGAATTTTTATAAAACGCGCTTAAAAGCTTTGATTATCTTTTGCGTACCGACTTCTTGTTTTTATTGTCACGTTACCATTATTTGGAGATTTTTACCTGATTTAGTAAAGACGTAGAGTCATCTTTAAAAAATCTTCAGTGCAAGCTTGAAACTCCGGTAACTTGGCTTAATTACTTCATCCGAACAAAAACAACTCAGGTCTAGTTTAAAGAACTTAAAATTGTACGATGTGTGTAGATCTTCTAAGCCCTTGTATTACTAAAAATTCCTTTAATTTCCCCAAAACGAAAATTACATGCTCACGTAATAAAGTAGTTAGGCGAAATGGTAATCTTTCTCGAACCATTAGTTCTCGCCAACTCATATTACACAGAAACATCAATTCAAAGCTTCAAATCATTTCTGACTTGGGAACGCTAATCGGTCTTTATGGGTATTATGTAAATCACCTTAAAACACCTCTAAGAACATGAAAATTTCGGCCGACAAAAAAAACCTCTTAATTGACATGTAATTATCGGTTTGAAAACGTAGAGCAAAAACCTAATTTGATTTTTTCGTCGAACTATGATTTAAATTTGAATACCGCGAGATGCGGAGCCCAAATGGAAGAAGGAAGACCGGAGGGAACAAAAAACAACGAAAAACATCATCAAGGTCCCCGGTGAAATCCGTTTGTGACTCAGTCGAAAATCGTTTCTAGACAATTTTCGGTGATGGCAATTATTTAGTATTTAAATATTTGGCCCGTGCACTGCATGTATTATTTTCGGCCGGAGGAGGTGTTTTTTTTCGTATCTGATAGAGGAAATTACGTCAAATGACATTTTGCCTTTAACTCTAATGGCAATTATCCGACGAAAAGCCTTACAAATTAGCCTCGATCTAATGCGACCACCAAATTGGACTCCACATGAGATCGCTGCGGTTTCGGATTATGTTTTTCCTTCTCGATTCGTGCGAATGAATTTTTTGATTGTATTAGAATGGTATGTTTTTAACTTTCGTATTATTTTGATTCGTTAAAGGTTTACTAACTATTAATTCGATTCGTCGATGTTTATGTGGATAGGAAAGTCAGTTCTACAGAGAAAGTTTCTTAATCCCGTCTACAAAGAAGACCATCTGCAATTAACATTTCTTGAAAGTCGGTACAACAAAAATGTATTAAAGTAACATCATTGATGTTAATTATAAAACGCCAAGGACCAATATGGCTTCTCTGAGGCACCCCCTTGCATTAATGACATTAGCACACAAAATTTATCATTCTTTTGTTTCTCTCCCCAAGAAGCTCTTTAATCTAAACATCTAGCACTTATTTCGATTATAAGATACGCTTTATATTATATATAATTATGTACCTAATAGAAAACCAATTTTCATGAATATTTCAAACACCTGATTTTCGGATTTGAATATTTAGTATCGAAAACTTACACACCTTAAAAAACTTCTTTAAATCGTTGAAAAACAGGTAAACACTTCACTTTCATTTTCAAAGGTTTGCAATTTTAGTACAAATGCATCTTCCTTCCCATATGCACAGGAACTAATGAAAGTGCTGTGCTAAAATCCACCCAAAAATTTCTGCAGAAAGCTTATATGCAATGATGACCGAACCATCCCTTATACATCATAATAAACGTCAGAAAATGACATCTTAAATTCAACCACTTACCTTCATTTCTCCCAGGTGGCGGAGGTACATCCCTCTTTAGGTCACTTAAGTTTCCATAAAATTCGTTGTACATCTGCTGTTGTTGCTGTTGCTGTTGGAGCTGGTGTTGGTGCTGATGATGTTGACTGTAAGATATATGATGAGAGCCAGTGTGAAATTGTTGCATGTGATGAAGATGATGACGATCAATAGATCCCGATGGACTACCCATTTTATATTTGGACATAGTAAAATCAATCGGTTGCTGGTCCAAATTGAAACTACTTCTACTTCTGCAACTATTGTGGTCAAGTAACATTCCGTACGAGGCAATAGTATGATTGGCTAATAATAATGGCATAATCGTATAGAGGGAAAATATTATTTGGAACTTTGTTTGCTTTTTTTATTTTTTGTTTTAACTTAGTGTAGAATTATTGCACATTCCCTTTAATTGAAGACTTCTAGAACTTATGCAAACAAAGTCATCTTTTAAATTCATATCTACGTGAATCTGATGGTACCATGTACTACAGCATCGTTTTGACACAGAAAGGATGAGGTTATCTGAAAAAATGTATAATTACGTAAACAAAATGAAATATTTATTACTATGTACGTATGGATATATATTCAACAAAGTATAATCCCAAGCATGTTAGCTTAAAACGAACATTGCCTTGTTTCTGGGGACATACCTATATATTGGGACTTTAAAATTTTGATGGGCACACTCACATTCACACGGGATGATTCAAAATATTATTCGGGAAAATGACTATAAGCATAAGAATATAATTTATTTTTAAATCAATCAATGGATGAATTGTTTGAGCGGCACGACCACCATGCCATGGTCCCCGGGTTCGCGACCAGGTCTCGCCGTGGGATTTTAAAACTGAAATAAAAAATCCACCAACATTCAAGCTACCTCACTCCCCTAACACTAATTCTCTTCCTCATAAGCCATGCTAACGCAATCTATAGGTGTGTCACAACTAGAACCACCAGTTTACCTACTCTGCCTCTGAGCAATACTAATAAGATTGCAGTCAATAAAATTAAAATTTTTCATTCTTCCTGTCTTAAGTATGCAAAGAAACCTCCACAAAGCTGAATCCTCATAACATTTGGCGATAGTTGAAAATCAATGCGATCAAAACAGGTATTAAAAATTTTCGTGAGCAATGTGTTTGGCTTATTAACCCCATAATTAGTGCGATCAAAAGGTACCTGTAGAAACTGTGATTTCTCAGGGAGCTAGTTTGATTATAAAAATCTTCGAAAGAGTAATGGGATTTAAGTCAGACACCTTGATATTTAGTCTAAGTAAGTTGAATTAGAGAACAGCTATCACAGTTAAAATGAAAGGGAGATCTCTTTCGAAAGAGAGAGAGATATAGATGTGCACTTACCAATAGATAGATGGTTAATGGAACACGTGTTTTGAAAGGCGGCCAACTCAGAATTTAAAAGAAGACAACCGCATTATCTGACACAGTGCGGAATATTTTGGCGTCATCAGCATAACAAAAAATATTTGAGCGAGACAAAATAATAGATTAAATGATGAATAACAATGGTCCGAGGTGGGAGCCCTATGGTACTCCAGAGTGTTGATAATAATATTAGAGAGAATTGCGCGCAAACTGGCGGAAACCCGGGAAAGAAGAGTTTTATAACAAGAATTCTATCGAATGCTTTGCTGAAGTAAGTTATAAATGCAACCGACATACTTCCGAGCAGAGATACAGCAGAAATAAATAAATTTGAACAATTTAATAAATTGGTGGTGGTGAGATAAACCCTTAATACGTTTTCAGTATTGCTGGACAATAATGATATTGATATCTGTGCCTCCTTATTTTTTAAAAAGATCTAGGATTTGTTTAATTCTTTTTTTTCATTAAAACATATTAGGTCTACCTATTCCTCTCCCCCGCTGCCGTACTTCGCAATCTTAGGAACAGGAATTTTTTTTAGAACAAACTTTTTAAAAATTACTTGCGTTGTAAAACCGCAATAGCGAATTCTGACTTTAGGTCAGGTTAGGTTTGTGAAGTGTAATACCTTGTTAGTGTTCGCGATAATATGCATAGCGACCCTCGCACTTTTTTTTGTTTAATTCGTCAATGTGAAAAAGAAATCGAGCAACTGTCCATCTATGATGTGGTATGAGAGGTCTTCCAGTAATAACGTGTCCAACACAGCAAATAATTTTGCTTTATTTTTTTAGAGTGCCTTTTCTTCCAATAACTTTGAGCTTTGTATGAATAATTTTGATCATATTCTGGATCGTCCCGCTTCATCCGATTTTTTGCGCTTATAATCAGGCTTTTTTTCCGGTCCTGACGGTATCCCTCCTGAATTCGTTAAGTCCTGTTCCGATGACCTTCTTATTCTATTAGCGATTCTCTTCAAAAATTCCCTTCAAGATGGTGAATTTATTTCATTGTCGATGGGCTCCTTTATAGTACTTGCTCATAAAAAGGGCCATAAGAGTATTATAATTAATAATAGACCAATCGCGAACTTATCCTGCATACTCAAGTTATTTGAGTCCATAATGTATTTCCCGCTTACTAAGCTTTGTCCCGCAATCAGCATGGGTTCCTGCCCGGTAGATTAACGACTACTAACTTGCTAAAATTTACCTTCCACATTATTTCAGAATTCCATCGAGGAATGTAAACGGACTGTATAAACTTCCTCACTCCGATATTATATTTAAACTCAAGAGGCTGGGTTTCCCCCTTTTGCTGGGATTTCTTCCTATCTAAGAGAAAGCACTGTGGAGTACTCCACTGGCGGCGGCGGCGGCCACCTATGGTTATTTTCTGCTCACAACAGATAACGATAAAAAGTTCATGTGGGTTGCGGATAAAATGCGTCGCCCGGATTTCACTTGCAATCAATGTCATGAATAGAGTGAAGTTCTACTCCCTCCCCATGCCCCACAACGGGTTACGGGAATTAGAGAGAGAGAGAGATAAAACAGACAGGACATATCGAGTGTCGTTCCGTGACTTTACCTAAAGAATTTTCAGGGCTTTGTCTGGTATGCCACAAGGTAGCCACCTTGGCCCTCTATTATTCGTTCTTGCCATTGATGACATTGTCCATCTAATCTCGCACTATAATGTTCTGATCTACGCTGACGACTTGAAGATCTTCTCCAATTATAGGAATGGTGAAGACGCTGCCCTCATTCAAAAGGACTTAGACACGTTCTCGCGCTGGTATGGCTTACATCTCAATTCTGAGAAATGTGAGTCTATGTACTTTTCCAGGAGCCTCAATTCACAAGTGTTTAATTACAACTTTGTGGAAAATGGCCTCCATCGCATGCTGTCCGTAACTGATCTTGGCGTATAACTTGATAGGAAACTTGATTTTACCGTCTATATAAATTATTCTGTGCCTAGAGGCAGTGTAATCTTAGGCTTTCTAAAGAGTTGGTATAGAGAGTTCTCGGATTTACCAACTTCGATTCATTTGAATTGTTCCTTAGTTGGGCCTGTTCTAGGATATGCATCTCAGGTCTGGTCACCTGTGCGTTCCAAGCGTTTTCAATCGGTGCAGCGTAATTTTGTTAGATTTTTGCTAAGAAGCCTCCCTTGGGACGATTTGCTTAGACTCCCGCCCTACACAGACCCCCCGTTTGCTCGGTTTACCCTCATTTGAGAAAAGGCGCAAAGTCGATGAGCTCTTGAATTCAGATATTGACTCAAGTATTATTATTAGCTAGGTTTCCTTTAGGCAGTGCCTTTGTTGCATGTTGACCCCCCTCCCTCCCACCCAACCGGATTAAATTATGGCAGGCATGAAGGAATTAACCGTTTACATATGGAGAGCTGTTAATGCATGTCCGAATTTCGATTTAACTCTTAGCAAAGAATCACTTAAGAACTATCTATTCTCTCTGCTCCCGTGACTTTCTGTTATGCATGTTGTGTGTTGGGTTTCCTTCCAGGTTTTCCTACTTTTGCTTTCTTTTGCTCGTTTTTTTCCTATGCATGGTGGTGGGGGACTTCATTCCACCGATTTGATGGAATAGGTTAATTTTTTCTTGGCGCCTACCAAGAAGTGCGCCTTCTCTGTAAGTAGGGAAAATCTATTTATTTATTTATACCTCAGCCAACCACTACGAAAAGGAGACTGTTCTCCGACAGGACTCTCATTTAAAAGTTGTAAATTTCCGCAGAATTATCAAAAAAATTAATTGATTATAATTTTCTGCAGCACTAAGTAGCACTAAAAGCATTAAATATTGGAATAAAGAATAAAGTTATTTCCTTATTTGAACGACGTTTTAAAGTATAAGAATAATTTTCAAGGAAAATTACTTGAGTGTTTATTTTAAAAAAATTTCGCAGCGCTACTCTTTGAATTTTATGAATTAAAATCTTTTTATCAAAAACAAGTATTTTTCAAGCGTGATAGCATAATGTGTTGTTAGTTATTAAGTGGCATGCTCGATTCGTCATTGGGAAGACAATATTAAATTACCTAATGAAGTACTTTGATAAGCCTTTGTAAGTTCCTTCAATAAATACAACCGCAATCACAATAACCTTTAGCTTTGAAAATGAATTCAATTGTGGTACTTTCGTTGTTTTTAGCGATAGCCTGCGCCTATCCTTTGGCCGATAATGCCCGGGACAATGTAGATTTTCTTCCTTTTCTTGGTATTGAAAAGCGTATAGTTGGAGGTGAAATTGCCGCACTTAACCAATTCCCGTACCAAGTGAGATTGCAACTAGCAAAACGATCGGCAGTAGGAAGAATAACTGCTTCCTTATGTGGAGGATCTCTAATTTCAAATAAGGTCGTAATTACAGCTGCTCACTGTTTGGAAGGGTACGTAGCTTAACTTTGACATTTTGACCGACCTTCTTATTTTGGTACGATTTTCTAATAGTGTGTTTGTTGGAGCTGTTCATCTTGGTACAACAAATATTCCTTGCCCAGAGCCAACTCATGTTAAAGTTAATGTTCGAACAAAAGATTTTGTCATTCACGAAAACTGGAGCCGTACACAAATGCTAAATGATATTGCACTGATCATACTTCCAGTTCCGGTAACATTAAACGGTAAGATAAATTGTATTGATGGAGCTGTTAAAATAGCTTCTCTTTATGATAGCTGCCATCCAAACTGTTAATTTGCCGAAAAACAATCAACCAAGTTTGGATAATCAGATGGGAATCATTTCTGGATTTGGAAGAGTTCGTAATTTACCTGGAGGATCAAATGAGCTTCGTTTTGTTGATAGGAACATTTTGCCTGCTAAAGAATGTGAAAAACATTTTAAATCAAACTTCAGGAATACACATGTTTGTGTCGACGGCTCTCAGAGAAAGTCAGCTTGTCCAGGAGATTTAGGTGGTCCTTTGGTAATAACAGAATCAAATGGTTTAAAAGTACTTGTTGGCGTGGCTTTCTTTGGAAGCATCAGTTGCGAAATTGGATTGCCTAGTGTATACACAAGAATTACATCTTATCTTGGTTGGATAAGTAGGCATGCTGGAATTTCCATTACTCATTAAAACAGATATAAAGTTAGTTGTAAATCTCTTCTTCTCTATATTAATAAAATTGGAGTGTTTGTTCGTGATTTCGAAATAATTCTTATTTTATAAGCTCAAATGGTTACTAACATGATATAAAAAACTGCTCAATTACTTTTACAATTTTTGCCTAGGGGCCGTTCAAATATTACGTAACGCAGTTAGGGGGGGGGGCTTGTGAACCGTTACGGTGCGCAATGGGGGGGGGGGGGGGGGTCAAGCAACGCGTTACGTAAAATTAAGTTTTTGTTAAAATGAAAAATCCCTCTTAACTCGTGACTCACGGCTAAGTTTATATGGTATATCTACACTACACATATTTTTTTAACATACCAAAAGAGTCGCGTCACTGAGTATACAGAAGTATATATATGTATATGACAAATAACCACAATAAGCCGTGTACCACGAGTCCATAGTTTGGACTCTAAGACCAAACCAAGCAAATCCATCTAAACAACAAGCCATGAATTTACGAATTTCACCTACACACATTAGGGCCAAAGTGGGCTGAAATTTCATTTAATTTACATTTCTTCTTATTCCGGTATTTTGCGCAACATAATTGTTTAGGTAAAAATAATCATCTGAGTGTTATGTAACGTTAAGCGGGGGGTAACGCGAAACGTTACGCCGCGTTACAAGTGAGGAATAGGGGGGGGGGGGGGGTCAGACATCTTCAAAAAATGCGTTACGTAATACTTGAACGACACCCGTCTGTCTGTCTGCCTGTGTGTCCGGTCCAGGAGGAAGGCATAGAAAAAAAAGAATCGACATCAACCGATGATAATGTCGAATTCACAGTTTACACATATTATAGGGTTAAGACACATCTTGCCGCTCTAGGGGTGGGTGAGGGAAAGAATGACATGTTAAAGTAATCTGAAACGACACTCCCTTATCAAAAGTCCGAACAACGCCGGGCACATGCATCTAATTTAAAAAATGTAAATGAAAAGTTACAGTTCCCTTATTAAAATTTTTAAGAAATAAATTAATTTGATTTGCATGTCCCTTAATAAGTAAATTATACGCATGATTTTTATTAAATTAATTAAAAGAATTATATAATAAAATTGTATTTTATTTTATTTATTGTCGGAAGATATATTTAATATATAATAGGGTCGTGTGAAAAAATGAAGGATCTAGTAGATCTAGGCGAGAAACCAAAAAAAATGGGTTTTTTTTATTTTTTTTCTCTTTTTTGATTCCTTTTTCCACATAGTACGGCAGGTAAAAGGAAAATGAAATCCCGAGTAAAAATGAGACTCGCCCATACCTAGCCTGAAACAGGCACGAATAGGTCAACACGCCTGAAGGGCACACAAATGAAGCAGGGTACATCTGAACTAACAGCAGAAACAAAAACGTGCATTTTCTGCCGTATATTTAGATTTTTGGGACTGTAGTGGGAGTGGGCATACCCGTACGGCGGGCGTATTTTTCAATTTTTGTGCCTGTAGCGGGAGCGTGCATAATACTACCGAACTTTTAAAAATACTATCGTCTGTACTTGCTTTGAGCGTGAATATATCAACTCAATTAATTTTACTCGGGAAGTGAAGCTTTTTTTTTACCTCTCGTTCTATTGTGATTATTAATTAAATTTTTTATTACTAGCACATATTTTTTTAACTAATTCTGGTTTTTATTCTGTTCTTAACTAAAAGATATAATCGCAGTAATGTAGCGTTATCAGATTAAATGAATTATGAATTATAAAATGTGCAAATTATAAAGATTCTTCAGAAAAGGGTTGAGTTGGGAGACAAATGTAAAGTAAAAATTAAAGTAGGCTCTACAGCTTGCCGTAAAATGTCTAATGTATCTGCTTCGCGAGACTTTCGACATTGACGCTTGCTTTGCCTTTTGGCCTAAAATTATGTACGCATAGTTAATGGACAGATCTACACTAACTGGCTGTTAAAAGTAATGTTTTCGATTGATCCATAGCTGTAAAACTGCGCTTTTCAAAGTGGCAAGTGTGGCAAGTTGCCACCCTCGACTTTAATAAGGATTTCGACTCCGGCGGTTGTAAAAAATTATAAACTAAGCTGGCTAGAATATGTTCAATCTCTTCGTCTGCCATTGGTTTGATTTGAAGGTTTTTTTTAAGTCAACGTTCTCGCATTTAAAGGTTTTTTTAATGCGGCGTACCACAGGGCTCTATATTGAGTCCTATTCCCTGCATTCTTTTTATAAATAACAAGTACAAGTACAAGTATTCGTTAGTCATCCACTTAGCTTAATTGAAGTCCATGGCTTAAAGGACGACTTATTCCCCATTCAAGCCATCGAAGACAATATCAACTCTAGAGAGTCTGTTTTCGAGTAGTTATATCTAAGGAGTTTAGGAATTTAGGAAGAGATTGGCAATAAGCGGAGATTGTCCTAGTCGAAATCATAAAAAACTAAACGAAGTTATGCTTAACACTTTTAACTCTAATAATATGTACAGCATAATAAAAGCATCAAAGGGGATTAGCGTGCTGCATAATAGACCTAACGAATTTGCAAATAAAGAAGTTTGGCAATGAGTTTTTGAATTACTTAGGCCATCACAAAACAAAGCGTAGCGTTGGTTTTGTTAACAATGGATTAATGTGGTATTTTTACGATGTTGCGAAAGTTCAGCAGATACCTTACGATGCATAGACAGCCTTGGCAGGAAAAGAATTAAGGGTAGGGAAATGAGTCAAGATGTTGAGTGTAAGAGGTATCGAGTTGAAATTAATACCAAATACTAAAGTCTACAGTCTCATAATCCTGTAAAAAAGTATCTAACTCAATGCGATAAAAAGTTTATTTTCATACTGACGACTAACTCACTCACTGACACATCAAAACCTACAGGGTACTTCCCGTTGCCTTTTAGACTTAAAATTAGAAAGAAGGTCTCATAGAATAGGTAAAGAAAAACAAGTTTTGACTTAATTTGGAGGTTTCACTCCAATATCACCCATAAATACACCAAATCGTATACTTCAAAGCATCAAAGAACAACCAAAATAGTGTTGCAAGATATATTCGATGTCATCATCACGATTAGCGCCATCTATTATTCTATGACCTAACCACAAAATCAAAGATGGCGGAAAGGTGCGTTTCGGGATCTCCATAAGGGACTACATGAGATTTTGACCCAAACTCGTATCGCATATCCGCTTGAGGAAAAAAAATAGTATCACAAAGAGTGTAAGTACAGAACCTTCGGTGCATGATCAACGTTCATACTTGACTTTTTATCTTATTTATGCTACCAGTAAAAATTTAAAATGGGACGCCGATATTTGTGGATGATCTCTTAAAAATGCCTATTGTTGGAACGGGTGATTTTGTATGCAATGTCATTTTAATTTCCAAATCCAAAATAATTTATTAGCTCAGGAACGTAACTGTTTACCATGGTAAAAGACTTTTCAACAACCTCTAGGTCTTGGCTATATGTGCTCAATATTTATCGGTACACGTCCTTGTTCGTATTTCTTTTATGGTCAAAAAATTTATCTCAATCCAACTATTTTCTGTTGCGTTTTTTTTTATACGATGTGGCCAAATCCTAGGGGACAACCCTTTGATGCGTTAGCATGGTTTTGGCTGAAAGGGAATTAGGGTTAGGGAAGTGAGGAAACTTGAAAGTCTTGTTTTTGCATTGCCGCGAGCTAGACAACAGCCCAGAGACGAAGTGGATTATTTTAATTTCTTAATAAAAGCCCACGGGGAGACCTGGTCTCGAACCCGGGGCCCATGGCATGGTGGTCGTGCGGCTCAAAGAATTGATCCAACTCCGTCTCTAAAGCAGCATATTACTTTGTTTGTTGACGATCAGGCCTCTGGAGCGGTTTAACAATTCGTACGTTCCGGCTAAAAATCTTTTGGGCCCAGAGTAGGTATTGAAAGTCAAGATAACAATTTCTTGAAGTTCAACATATTCTTTACACCTTTCATAAAGAAAGAATAGAAAGCTAGGTCTGGATTTTAAGTTGGGTGGTTATTTTCTACTAAGCCAGTGTCTCTGAAAGGTTTCCTCGCACGTCGCCTATTAACTGACACATTGTTTCGCGACAACACAATTCCTACTCAACGGTTACAATCAGTACTAGATGTTTTTAATGTTCCAAATTTAAGTTGAAATCATTGTTGAGTAAAAATAATACTCTCTTCCGCGGAAAACACGGCGTACTAAAACGTCTTCTTACTCACCAGACAGACTATGCCTCATTTCATAATGGATTTATTTATAAAGCTTCCGCTTAATTTTGATCATAATTTAATATATGATTTTTTCTAAATACTAAAATGCAATATATCAGCAATAAAATATAATATAAAACTTGATGCTATGACAGTTGAAGTGATGTCATAATGGAGTAATGTGTCTCACGTGTAAGTGATTAAATACCGCCATCCCCGAAATTCCCTCAATCAATCTCACCGTAATAAGCTCGCCTTAAGAATATTTTTATGTTTTGAAAGCAAAAATATCCGAAAGCATTGAACTGCAGGGCCACCCATTACTTTCAATCGAAATCAGAGGGATGACTTTCATAATCGAAAACATTATCATCCAGGTAAGGTCAGTACACTACACGGCAAAATATTCACTCATCGCTAGTCATCCACATTACTCCGGGTACCTCATCTACATGTCATGTTCACACAGCTCGATCGACCTGGTTTGGCTCTGACAAAAAATTTCTATGTAATTAAAATGACAAGCAAAAAATATTCAATTTCGATAGTATTGAACGAAATTTCATCGAAAACGGTAGAGGGCCTTACCTTCAGCGTGTATGCAAATAAAAGCGGTCCCGCCGCGATCTTATAATGAGTAAAGGCTTCTTCTTGTACATCGGCTTGTAAAGGAAATTAATTTCTGCTGGAACCTGTGATCGAAGCAGCAAAAAGTTCGAAGGCCCGAACTAAAAGTAAAATTTCAATATCAATCAATATCGATCGCACAATGAATAACGATTTTAGATGAGCGCCAAGCGGTATTCGGTACGGCCAAGACTTTGGTTTGGACGTCAGCTATTGTCCTCGGCGATGGTTTGATGGCTTCTTAAAAATTTGTTACGCACTCCATTTAATTTCCTTAACAATTAGAAATTTCGTTATTAAGAAAATACCCACACACAAACAATAATTGTGAACAAATCCAAATATAACGCAGTGGGCCCCGGCAGGGCCGCTGGTAATGATGTCCAGTAGTCAATTTGTATGGTCTGCGCCTCCGTTTTTATTTCGGCCGCTTTTGTCGATCGATTGATCTGACCGGGAATTATTATAGAAAATATTTCGATAGGTGTCCGTTCTTTCTTTAATGTACACACATGAAGTGATCGATTTATGGAACCGTTAGCGATCAAACCTGACCAGGTAGTCGCGGCTAAAAATAATTGATTTAATGGGAAACGAAATGGCCCTCTCTGAACAGGTATATGCTTGGTGCCTTCACATACAGGTTTGCTTTGGGGAGAATGTAGGTGGATTAAATTGTCTTACCGCTAATAATATGGTGATAATTTTCATCTTAATTTCGTCGGCGTTTTATGTACTTAGCGCAGAGAGCCCGGTGGCGATTATGATTTATTTCAGTTAGAAAAATAAATTACCTTTAATATCTGATTCGTCTGCGAAATTTAAAACAAAATTTATAGCTGCAACGTAATTAAATATTTCCACACTGTTAGCTTACGTGGATGAATTGGGGCATTAATTGCTAATCATTTTGGCCATTGGAGCATTTCTCTTAGGCTATTTAGAGATGAATGTTTTATGGTTTTTTAGTGTAGTATTTTTTAGTAACGTTTTCATTGAGAGGCTTTCACATATCCAGATGCACCTACATGTCATTTTTCCAACTTACTTCATTATTTTAGTTTCTCCAGTTCTTGTTACCCCTTAAATGGACACTTTGCAATCGCAATGGCTTTTTAGTATAATCTGTCGCCAGAAAAATACAACCATTAGTAGCCAACCGGTAAGATTAGAACCTTCGGATCACGTATGAAAAACAGCACGTTATTTTTTACACCACCGATGACTTTATTATTAATATTACTTAACTTACCTTATATATACCAGTTTTTATGTTTTTAAAGTATTCTCTAAATGGTACAACTTCTTTCGTACACTGGATATACAGTAAAAAAATATACCCTTTAACCTAGTTCTTGCTGTGTCACAGTTGTCACTTTACACTATAGGATAGTATCTCTCGTATCACACTCTAAGTCCTCTTTTATGTTTCTTTATTTCGACAAACTCTACGATCACATCCCTTGTAGCCACGGTTAATGGCTCGATGTTTAGCGTCCATTAAATCAGGACTTAATCCATTCTTTTTTCTTACTAGCATTCTGAGACTTAGGTTTGTCCGATAGAATTTAGACTTAAACTATTTCCTGGCCAAAGTAAAATTGTTATCTCGTGATCTTTGAGCCCCATGCTTTAGCTGTGTAACACGGTAGACCATCTTACTAAAACAGTGCATAGCCGATGATAATACTTAACGAGTTAGCTGGGTCGCCCTTTTTTACGCCCTTTTACGAATATAATTCAGTTTAATAACAAACTGTAACAGACGAGTATACTCATCATAACTCTATAAATATTATAATTTCTACCTGACGAATATACTCCTCAATAACAGTCAACTTGTTAAACAAATAGCTTATTGTCGACTACAATTTTTGGTTCTATTACTTGCAGTCGACCAGCACCATTCATTGTTATACCTGGAAAGAGTGTTTCATAGTGGCAATATTTCATTCCTATTATTTTGAAATTCCATCAATCCATCCCATAATTGCATGTTACTTTTCTACAGTCTTCTTGTGTGTAATCGTAGTGTGTGATAATGTTGCACAAATTTAGCATGTTTCGAGACCCTTTAAATCCCTGTATTACACTTTATCACATTTTGCATTACCCTTTCCCCATAGTTCTATCAACATCACATACAAGCCTTTTATCGATTTGATTTAAAAGTACTAATCCCATTAAATAAAGCAAGCTCCTCCCAAAAAATCCGCACTCTAAGCAGTTTAACAGAAAATGTAAACGCAATTTACTTAAGAACTTCCAGTGTCATTCCTTGGAAGCTCTTTAGCAGAGTATGTTTTTAAGAAGCGTCCTCGAAGGGATCTTATGACACAAATAGGAATTTTCAAAAACTAATTCAGGACGCTTTTAAGAGCACTTCTTCACAACAATGTTGAAATGTTTAAATCCGCGGGCATGCCCATGTAAAAAGGCAATAAAGAGGGATATGAAAGGGAAGCGATGAAAGCTTTCAACTTCCAGTAATCTTGTTCTTGTACATAAAAGTAGTCTCCGGATAGAATAACTTAATTCGTAATTAAATATGCTAGCAAAATATATCAGGACTTGTAAAATAATAAAATCCATGAACGTATTTTTTAAGCTTAAATACTATACAATGCTTGTGCTGCATTTGCTCTAGCTAAAGAAGCTCCCTTGGAGTGGTGTTATTCGGCCAGTTGTCTCGAACTGGCCAAAAGGTTGGATTGCTTCAAATTTTGCACCAGACCAACGTGGGAATAGAAGAATAGACTCTACTTGTACCGACTGGTAAAATCTTTTCTGCTGTGCTGGTAAATCAGAAGTTTCCTCTTGCGTGTGCTTCCTGGTGGGATCCCAGTTTCAAAAACCGCGCAGCAAAGCAAACTGCGGAAAACAAACAACCAACGGTAGGACCCCACAAAAAAACCTTCCCTATGCTGCAGATGACTGCAGCCCGCTTAAACTCCGTAAAAATCACAAGGATATTGCATCGTTAATTAATTGTCCAATAGACATTATTTCTTCAAACACAATTGTTAGAATTCTGCTTTACTGATGAATGTTCCCCTAACATTCTCACGGAAAAAAACAGAGAAAAACCTGAGTTAGAGCTAAAATATCTACCGGAGAGGCAATTTTGTTGGTAGCAATATCTTCTATGACTCACGCAGGATAAGCACTACTCCCTTTTTATTTACACAAGATGAAGCGCCTTACCACACAGCAAAATCAATTAAAATATTCTTTCTGCCAAACATAACCCTTCTTTAGACTTTAATTCAACTGAAAATGTCCTGAAAACTTTAAAATCTATAGTTTACATTCCTCACAATTCCATATTGTCTATCCTTAAAGAGTGGCAAGAGGCCCCTGAAATAAATGCATGCACAACTAATTTGAACATGGGGCGCGAGAAGAACTTCACCCGATTCGACACAACGATTGCAAGTTGACCTATAATTTAAAGTGGATTCCGAACCAGTGACATTACTCTGCAGCCCCCATGGTCTTTTTATCGTCATCTGTTGTCAGTAGAAAGCAACTATGAGTCGCCGCCGGGTGGATTCGAACCTGACATCTCCGGACATGTAGGCTGATATGTTAACACTTACTCCACCGAAGGCTTACTTACTTCACCGACGACTTAAACAGTTATATAACGCGTTTGAATTAGTAGTCATAAAGACAGCGGAGGAGTGCGCTAAGCATTAGTGTAGTATTAGTTAAAAATGAAAAGAAGTTATATAATTTGTGAATGCGTTACAACTACTCGACCATCCCCTATATGACGGAAATAAATAACGTCACGTAAAATGTAAGAAACAGTAAAGTTTGGCGGAGAATTATTGATAATGTGGCCTGCCTTCAAACGAAAAATTTAAATTGAATAACAAACGTCCGAAGTATCTAAGACATGCCCAAAGCAGAACCCATTACCATTAAAAAATTTTAAATTCTGAATATTACAATATTTTTGTAAAGCTTCACAAGGAGCTAGTCTTCAAACTTGCGCGAATCGATTCTTACTTATCCTACGCCTACCGCACCCAGTTTGTGAGTCTTTTAAGTAACAGGTTCCACCCGATTCGGATTCTTTTTGGATTTAAACAAGATAGCCGTTTGCGACCAATTTTATTCCTACGTTAACGATGTTTTTAAATATACCCAAGATCGAGGCTTTGCCGAAACTGGTATTAATGACTTTTTAAAGTGAGATTTTCACTTGGGAAATCTGTGCAGCAAGGAACCGTCACATTTGCTTTCTGAAATTGAGACACAAAAAATTTTCATATAAGTTTGCTAAAAGAAAAGATGAAAAGAAGTAGGCCTAACTCTTGGGGTGAAAAGAAAATAACTGGAAAGCAGTGGATGATTTGTTTTCTTAATTGTCAGGCACGTTTGAGACTCTGGATTCTAGAAGCAACTCTGTGCTTCTGTGTCTGTGTTACACGTTATGCCTTAAGTCCAGAAAACATTTATAGCCTAAATAAGACTATGAAGATATAACTAAGTAATAAAAACTTATTACTACGTTTTATTCATTCTATTTTCCTAAAAATATCTAACGTTGTATAATGTTTTACAAAAGGGTGCTTTAATTTTGGTCAATACTGTATAAATAAATCAGTGAGATCCCTTTAGCAAAACAACAACGTTACCACCGCATACTACCACACACACCCCACATACAAACTACTTGGGACTGTACGGCAGTGGGCGATCATACTCTATGCAACAAAAAAAGAATCATCCATATCGATTTACGCATTACGAACCACAAATCATCCACCCCCACCCTCACCAACAATTTTTTTGACATGATACCAATCGGGGAATATACTAAAATTCCTCAAATTCTACTCCCCCTTCCGTTCAACAAAAAGACAGATCCGCGCCTGACACACATAGCGTGTTAATAATAAGTTTCGACGTAGAAATCCAACACCCCCCCCCCCCAATATCACGCTAAAATCCTAGATCCACCATTGATATAACAACAAAAAGAGAAAACTAGAGCACCGTTCATTATAAAATAATTTTGGCCACGAAAATGTTAAATCCGGCGCTGATCCGAAGGAATATTAACAAACGTCTTGTCTCTCTGTCTGTGCCTTTGCATTTTTCAAAGACCTTTTTTGACAGCATTGATTTCAAAATTGCCACAAAACTTATTTATTTTTATCTTACTCACATTTTTCAAAAAGTTCTCATTGGAAATTCATCGTCAGTTTTCTTGAAACTAATATTTGGTGTTCCGCAGGGCTCTATCCTTGGGCCTTTTTCGTTTTGTCTCTACATAAATGGTCTGAACGGCATTCCCAGACATACATTAATTCAAATATATACTTATGATGTTCAGCTACGGTAATAAGGATCTCAAACGAGTCTTGAAATAGTCTAAAAATATTAAACTTAAACTTTAAACTTAAACTAAATCCAGATAGATCGCCAGCCATTTTTATTTCAGTTCGTTCATTTGATCCTCGTAACATATCAAATGTCACATTGTATCAATCTTGCATAGCCTATGTAGGCTCAGTTAAAAATTTAGGAATTATTTTAAATCGTACGTTAACGAGGGCCGACCATGTCAAAGATAAATCTTGTAAAGTTTCTGGAACGTTTAGTAAACTTTGGCATTTCGCAGACTATTGCTCTCATGAATCTCATCTAGTTAAATCTCTACCGCGACCAGTTATAACCTACAGCTGCATAACTTTTTCAATCCTAGATATGAGATAAAGCCGAGTAGTCAATGTTGCATAGATATGTATAATGCCTGCGCTCGATTTATTAACAATTTAAGCAGATTTTCCCACAGAACTAAGATGTTCATTCTTGGAATATATTAAAATGTTCAATCAAGAATTATATCAAATTTATTGTGGCCATTTCGAATTTTAATTCGTCGGTGGAGTAAATGATAACGTGTGGGCCTACCAATCCGATCGTCCCAGGTTCGAGACCCACCGACGGCGACCCATGGTTGTTTTCTGCTGACAACATATTATGTTAAAAAGACATTGGGGGTGTAGAATAAATGTGAGTGATTCGGAATCCATTTTAAATTGTAGATTCACTTGCAATCGTTGTCTCGAATCGGCTGAAGTTCTTCTCCCACACCATGCCCCACGAGAGTGAGGGTTACGGGAACTAGAGAGAGGGATTTCGATTTTTAAATTGATCAAAAATATAGGACCCCCTTATTTATACAATAAGTTAAGATTGCCAAGATCATCAAGACTTTTCTTCTAAAAAATTAAAAATACTAAAAATTTAGTTCAAGCTACATGACCCTCTCCTTCTAACTGTGCATTAACTAATGAGCTTAAAGAATATCATTAATCCTTAAGCATCTGAAATGAGATCATTCAATACAGCACTTCATCCGTGGGTATAGGCAGGTAGGTAGATTTTGGCATAAATTGAATTATAAACATAAATTGATTGTAACATTACTTACATCTGAGGAGCCTTGATTATAAGACTTATAAGATTATAATAGTTTAAAAATGTTGCCTAAATGAGGCTTTTTATTTTAACATGTTTTCACAATTTTCGTTAAATCATGTTTTTATTTATATCTTATTTGTACTATTGAGGAACTACGCGTAATTTCATTTATTTTTTTTGGAATATTTTACATTTCCTTATCACTTTTAAAAGGTTTATCGTGTTTTAAAGAAATTGTAACATTTTTGTTTTGCTCGAGATTGTAACGCTTTGGCGCTTGTTTATAAAATTTCATATCTACCATCTCTGTTGAAGGTTATATGTTGTAAATCGATATCTCTGTCTTTTTTTAGCGTTTTATATAGTCAATATTTATTTTCTCAGATTCTGATTATCTTTTTAAAATGATTAAGAACGTATTTAGCAGATAATACCACAATTGCCACCATCAACCCTTCTCAATTTGGTTTCAGTCAGGAGTACCTCAAGGAAACATCTTAGGTCCTTTCTTCTTTGTTCTAATATTATATTCTTATAGTTACGATTAGGTTAGGCTAGAGTTGCGATTATAGGTCCGATTGCCGATAACAGACCTTAAGAATGGTCCATTGTGTTATCACACCCGTGGGATTCGTATACCCACACATCTTATTTAGAAATGCCGTCGCATTTTATATTGCTACCATGGTCATTTAAAAAATATTCTAATGTTTGCTACATCATTTGGAGACTGAGTTGAATCAATTCGTTTAGCGGCACGACCACCATGCCATGGGACCCGGGTTCGAGACTAGGTCTTCCCGTGAGCTTTTATTAAGAAATTCAAATAATCCACTCCGTCTCTGGGCTGTTGTCTAGCTCGCAGTAATGCAAAAACAAGACTCAAGTTTCCTCACTTCCCTCACCCTAATTCCCTTCTGATCAAAACCATGGGTTGTCCCCTAGGCTTTGGCCACACCGTATAAAAAACAAATCAGTGTGTTTACATAATACAATTCTTCTCCAGTTTACTGAACCTCTTGTTTGGCTTGGGACGGGAAAAGAACGTAACCCTATTCGAACCTACAATTAAAGTGAACAGAAAGTTACCTTTCAGCAGCACTTGGTGGAAGTCATTTGTTCAAAAATGAAAAGGAAAAAACACTTGTTTTTTCTTCCACAAATTAGGAATGAGATGGATGTTTCGACCGGAGTGCAAGTGGTCATCATCAGCGTGGCGCTTGCACTCCTTACCACGGACATCCATGACGAAAAGTCAAAAACTCAACTCCTATAAATACTCAGTTTTAAATCTGAGTATGAATTATATGAAGAGGATTTTTAGTCCATCAATTTCATATAAAACCAAAAATGGTTAAAAATTGTGTGAACAGAAAGTTACCTTTCAGCAGCACTTGGTGGAAGTCATTTGTTCAAAAATGAAAAGGAAAAAACACTTGTTTTTTCTTCCACAAATTAGGAATGAGATGGATGTTTCGACCGGAGTGCAAGTGGTCATCATCAGCGTGGCGCTTGCACTCCTTACCACGGACATCCATGACGAAAAGTCAAAAACTCAACTCCTATAAATACTCAGTTTTAAATCTGAGTATGAATTATATGAAGAGGATTTTTAGTCCATCAATTTCATATAAAACCAAAAATGGTTAAAAATTGTGTGAACAGAAAGTTACCTTTCAGCAGCACTTGGTGGAAGTCATTTGTTCAAAAATCATTTGTTTGTTCATTTTTGAACAAATGACTTCCACCAAGTGCTGCTGAAAGGTAACTTTCTGTTCACACAATTTTTAACCATTTTTGGTTTTATATGAAATTGATGGACTAAAAATCCTCTTCATATAATTCATACTCAGATTTAAAACTGAGTATTTATAGGAGTTGAGTTTTTGACTTTTCGTCATGGATGTCCGTGGTAAGGAGTGCAAGCGCCACGCTGATGATGACCACTTGCACTCCGGTCGAAACATCCATCTCATTCCTAATTTGTGGAAGAAAAAACAAGTGTTTTTTCCTTTTCATTTTTGAACAAATGACTTCCACCAAGTGCTGCTGAAAGGTAACTTTCTGTTCACACAATTTTTAACCATTTTTGGTTTTATATGAAATTGATGGACTAAAAATCCTCTTCATATAATTCATACTCAGATTTAAAACTGAGTATTTATAGGAGTTGAGTTTTTGACTTTTCGTCATGGATGTCCGTGGTAAGGAGTGCAAGCGCCACGCTGATGATGACCACTTGCACTCCGGTCGAAACATCCATCTCATTCCTAATTTGTGGAAGAAAAAACAAGTGTTTTTTCCTTTTCATTTTTCTACAATTAAAGGTATATTTTGTACCACCGATCTTATTCTACAACCCCCAGCGGTGTAAACTGCTGTCAGCAGAAAACAACCATGGATCGTCGTCGGTGGTGTTCAAAGCTGGGACCCTCTTAATGTATGGTCAACACTCCTTCGACGACTTAGTTAATGGCTATTTATATACAATGAGTAGGCAAACCCGAGTACCAAGTAAACATGTCATCGTTTTTTATAAAAACAGTTCAAAGTTAACCCAATATCTTACGCAATGAGGTTAATACAACATGCTCTAAAAACTTACGACAAATATGAATTTTAAAAAACATACAAATACGACTTATATTGCATTTAAAATCTCTATACAGACAAGAAACTATAACAGTTTTGTGTTAAGTGAATATACAATCGTTATCAAAAAACCAAATACAAAAGAGTTTTGAAAAAGTTCCTCGACATAGAAAAAAAAACAAATCAAATTGTGTCTGAACTCAATTAATTCTTATCGGCGGGTCTCAATTTCCAAAGAAAGGCTTATCTAATTAGGCAAAAGGTGACAAGAAAAATAAGTTTTACACCTTACAACACCGCTAGTATCTTATCAGTACGAAATCAATCAATAAACGTAAACCGTGGGTAAACAAAAGAACAAATTTATCACAAATGATGAAATTTCTTTATATTTACCTTTTGAATTTTTTTTTTAAGAACTTTACACGAAGCTTGAGGTGATTTACCCAAAAGTAGTAATAATTAGCCTGTTTTCGCTCAGTCCGATGAAGGACACATCAAAGTCGACGAAAATAAATTAAAAGTTTGCTAAAAAGCGACACTTTTCGTATAATATCCTCGAACACTTCAAACAGAGAAAAAAAAAACAACAATCACAAAATCAGTAGTGCACTGTCACATCCGGAAACGGAAGGAAATTTCGCGCGCGCAAAAACAGGAGCTTTCTCAAAGCTTTCCACTCTATCTGTCACTGAATCACCAACAAAGTCGTAGAAGCTTTTCACAAAAGGACAAATTAATGAACACCCGTCGGCGAAATCACAACTCACTTTACACAAAAGTTTTCAAGCCACCACGAGTCTTAAACGAGGCGAAAAGTACAACACAAGAAACCGAACAATTCCGTTGTACGCTTATTGGAACACTGCTGCCGTTCGTACAGTACACCGGCTTACAAAACGTAACTAACTGAAAAAGCTCACAAGAAAGTGCGGTCGGGAGAATCCACTGAACCGAAGAAAGCGTTCGACCGTTCCGCACGAATTAGATGTGCCCCCGTCCACCCGCTCACCTATTTTTAATATGACATTTTACACAGAGGCTCACACAAATTCAGAGAACGCGATCTGAACCGTGGACCAACTTGATCTGGGCTTAGGATCTAGCTAACTTGAAGATGACCAACGTTTGGATGTTTTTCATCGAACGGAAATTTTCAACGGTCACTGGCTTGACTCGAGCAGAGGAGCTCATCTCTCTGAAAACGTTTTCGTTGTATGCGAAGACACCACACCATCAGAGCGAATCCATTCGAGTCCTCATGGTGATTATGAATACCCGGACGTTAGTTACCTGGAGGGGATATGTGGTGCCTAGCATGCGGCTTTAAACCAGTAAAACAATAAGAAAAAAACGAATAAAGGTGGGAGGCAGGCAGACATATGCCCCCCCATTCCCGTTCCAATCGGAGTCTTGCCGGCTTTATGAGGTGGGGTCTTCGACAAAACTGTCCAATTAAAACGTTGTGAGTTTCTTTTGCTTTCTTCGGGCAGTAACTGCTCGAATATTTTATTTATGTGTGCCTGCCGTGCGCTGATTTGCATATGATTCAAATGCGAAGAAGAAGAAATGGGGGAATAATTTATTCCGGTTTTGATGTTGTGTTAGTGTGTTTTACTGAGAGAATTCAAGCCGATCATGATTTACTCCTTGACGAGGCGAAAATGCAAATTTGTCGACAAAGCGAACAGAGAAGTGAGATTAATGGCTAAAATGGCGGCAAAAACTTAGTTTGTCAAGTGAGTTCGATTGCTTTCTTTTTCTTAAAGTGATTTACGAATTTAAAAGTAATTTGCTGTTAAAAATTTTTTTTAAAAAACCCACTTGTATTTGATTCATTAAAAAAAGCTTTTGAACAAAACCATATTTCGCTAAAGATTTCATAGCTTTAAAGTGTTGAAGCCTGGCGAATTAATCAGCGTGCAATTAGGGCAAGACGAGTAGGCTGTGACGACGAAAGAATAGAATCTATTGGAATTAGGGAAATATTTTGTTTTTTTTTAGACAAAATTTTAGCAACTTTTTTTTAATTTAAAATCTTAATTTTCTTTCTATTGTTTGATTCTATTGATGGCATTTGGACTCCTTCTAGTAAGGCCCATCGCCCTGAGTGTATGTTACTGGATTATAGTAAAACTAAATCCAAGAATGGACGTCATATTTCATCATAACAACGTTAGACTTCGCACGTTTTTAACAACCAAAATAAAATTATTAGATTAAAATTTACAGCCACTATTTTTTATAAATACTAAATATAAAAAATAGTGCCTGTAAATTTTGATCTAATAATTTTATTTTGGTTGTTAAAAACGTGCGAAGTCTAACGTTGTTATGATGAAATATGACGTCCATTCTTGGATTTAGTTTTACTATAATCCATCAAGTTTTTGACACTAAAAAGTTCCTCGTAACGTCTTAATTGTATGTTAACAGTTTCTGCAATATAGTTCTTCCTAGATTTATGTAGCAGATTATACTATGATACGATTGGTCTGTCATAATTCGTATTATGACACAGCAAAACCGGCGAGCATAAACATTGTATCTGACGAGTTGTTTTCTATTTGCCATTCAGTATATAATAATGCGACATTTTGAAAAATTCAAAAGGAAAATTTCAATTCCTTTTTAAACTCTTGCCGATTATACATAGAACCTCTTTACAGTTCTCACAAATCTTCTTTATACACTTCAAATGGCTGTGCAGAGCGTTGCTTATGCTGATGTTTTAATAGCATCTTGCAAGTCTTAGAAGCTTTAGTGTTGGGTTATACAAGGTTGTGTTTTGGGTCCACTTCTATTTAAATAGTTGATTATTTGAGAATATAATTTGTTAGCATTCTATGGTCCCGTAGAATTACATGTGTTAAAATCTAGCTTGAGGAATAGGTTAAGATAAAATAAACTTTGAAATCTTTTTCAGCAAGGCGTAGAATGTGGAAAAAAGCAAAAATGTGAACGCTCAAATAGACTTAAAGAAGTAGTAAAGAATTCTGCTTTTGTCGCCATAATAATAATTCCAAAGTTATGTATAAGTGAGCATAGGTGACAAGGTCTAATTTATTTTAAGAGTAGTACTGGGTGGCCATTGAAATATAACTTTCAGAAACACATTTCATTTTTAATTTTTTATTATTATATTTGCGAAAATTATCTTTTCTTTTAACATTATGTATGAAAAACAAAGTCCCTCAAATGACCACTATCTTCCTGCTCACAAATACAGGCTCTTTCCACAGCATTTTCCATGATAAGGTTTCAGGTTCAGGTTCTCCTTAAATTCTTGAATTGTTCGAGGTTTATTTAGGAAAAGTTTTAAAATGCTACGCCTCTATTTTGGCTAAAACACTGCGCAAAACTTTTTCACCTTTCATATTCAACAGGAATGATTCCAAGTACATGGAAACTTGCTCATATCCAGCCTATACTTAAAAAAGAGAGGCATGCGACCCTTCTAACTATAGACCAATTGCACTAACTTCCATCATATCTGAAGTTTTTGAATAACTCATCAACTCTTAGTTGATAAAATATCTAGAAAATAACCATCTTATCAACAATTGCCAGTATGGTTTCCGCGCTGGTCGCTAAACCGGAGACTTACTAACGACTCTAACAGAGCGTTGGAATTATTGTCTCCATAATTTTGGTGGTCCGAAATCGTCTGCTCTTGTTATTTGAAAGGCTTTTAATGGAGTCTGGCATGCTGCCCTTTCAGCCAAACTTCAAACATTTAGCTTGCACCCTACCCTCGGTAAATGGATAGAGAGTTTCTTGTCAGACCGTTCAATCCGTATAGTGATTGACCAAGTTACATCTGATTCCTACGAAATAAATGCCGGTGTACTTCAGGGTTCAGTTCTTTCACCAACCTTATTTCTTCTTTTTATTAAGGATCTTTTATCTGAATCCTATTCATAGTTTCGTCGACGAGAGCACCCTTGATTTCGCGTGCTCATTTGATTCTGTAATGAATTCACATGGAAATTCTACAGAAGTCAATCGAGAACGCATGTCATTTAACAACGACATTTCTATGGTCCTCGCTTGGGGCAAGACAAATCGTGTTTCGTTTAATACATCCAAAACTCAATTCTGTTTAATGTCCCTAAAAAAACGCCCAGTTTACCCACGACCCATTTGAGTCGACGGAGTGAATGTACCCAATTCGCCTTCTTTAAAAATCTTGGGTATTGCGAAATCCAGCAATCTTAGCTCATATATTTGCAATCGCCAAAAGTGCGATGAAATGTTTGGGTTTTCTACAGAGATGTAAGAAATATTTCACCCCACCTGACTTAGCGCTGATCTACATGTCCCACATTAGGCCTAGACTTGAATATAATTCCCATATTTGGGCAAAAACCGGACACACCGCATTGTCCACGTTTGAAAAAATCCAGCGTAAGGCTATTAAACTTATTGGCGATTCCTCAATCTCTGAGGGCCTGGACTCTCTGGAGCATCGACGAAATGTCGGTTGTCTCTCACTCTTCTATCACTATTTCCATAGCCATTGTTCTAACAAAATTGCTAGCCTAATTCCTTGTAGACACATGACACCGCGCGATACAAGAGCTACAAATCCTCCCACCCCTATACTCTCAAGGTCAAATTTGAACGTATCGTCAAATTTCGGGAAGCTTTTCTAAGCAGATCAACGTGAATGTGTAACAGTTTAGCATCTTCTGTGTTTACCTCGTCATATGAGCCCGAAACTTTCAAACGGGGCGTACATCGACACCTCCATCACTCAACCTCCCAACCCATTTCTTCATCCTTAGTTCCTTTCCTGCCAAAGCTGTGCTTTAGCATCATAGGGCATCCCCTGAGCTCGAAAAATTCTTGCAGCATATTCAATTTCTCTGGCAGTGTGCGCAGTAACTCAATCTTTGAGAACCATAACTCTTGATTATCTTCGAAGGCTGAGCGTAAATTTTTTTAAGTATTTTTCTATAACTATGGAAAGGTGCAGAAGGATCTTTGCAGACACCCTGCCAAATAGCTTTTACCACTGCATTAGTGCGCAAAGCGCGTTTGAGGCCAATTACTGGGCTATCGCCGACTTTTCAAACCGGGCGATTAGGTTCGGAACAATGTTATCGCTAGGAAATACTCTGACATTAAAATATTGCCTGAGTTTGAATAATTGATATTTCACCAAAAAGAACTCAATGAGTTTTGCTCGGTGCTAGACATCATACATAGCAATTTTAATCTACAAGGGATGCTCTATAACATACAAATGTAACTGATGAAGTTCCTCAAGCCCTTCAGTTTTTCAGTGGAAACCCTGTACTATTTGTATCGGGTCGTCCCACCTATAATACGTTTTTTATACTTCTTTTATTTTTTTTTACATTTTACCCGCGCTGACTTAAGCCACTCAAGCTACTTGCACTAGATCACTTTCCTTATTGTTTGCTTTGCATTTAAGAGTTAAGTTATTTACTAAACATTGACTTCAACAAATAATCAACAAAACCTTAAGTGGGTGAATATCTTCTTTGCCGTCAGTGAATCTCCTTTATCTACAGACTGTCTTCGATGCTTTACACTTCTGAAGACAACTCGTAACTCGTCACTAGTCACAATTTGGTCCCAAAAGATCCTTAGATTCACTATCTTCATGCGATGATTCTCAGGAAGTTTTCGTCGGAACCATAATCTCTAAATCGCAGATTCTTTCCGATGGCATGATGTTGTCGATGCATAGCTGAATAATAAAATGCAAGCTCCTCGGCTAGGTGGTCAAGTGTAACGGTGAGAGTTTGTTCCACCAAGGATTGCAGGTAGTAACGGAACTAAGATTATAGCAGGAGGGGAGGGGGAGAGAGGGAGGAGGGGGGAAAGAGAGGGGGTCGCTTGGCTACAAAAATAATACAGTACTTCTATTTTAGTGAAACCTAAGAATAAATAATAGTGACGAGTGAAGTTTTTGTTTATATTTTGAAAATTGTGCACTTTGCAGAGGAAAACGTTTGTAGTGCGGTCAATAGGGCTCCTACTATTTTTTTCCTAAAACAAATGCAAGGAAAAGCGTCTCTGGCGAGAAGTTCATAAGTTGTTGTTAATGAAAAATTTCAATATTTAGAATAAAATACTTTCACCAATGACAACTCGAACATTTATTAACGAAAAAAAAAATTACGTCGTCATGATGGGGGGGGGGGGGAGAGTGGGGAGTGAGTGGTTCAAACGTAAATCTCCGCCTTTGATTGCAGGACTCTGTAGAAAAACGGCAGCCATTGATTCACTTATCCAGCTATGAAATAAGGAAAAATAAAAGACAATAGAAGTGTATCGCGCTTAGAAGATATAACAAACAACAAGGACATGCCATAAAGTCAGAAAACTGCGGCAAGCGGCCATTTTATGTGTGCAGAAGGAGTAAAAATTATACCTGTGTAAGTGCTGAACAATTCACTCAATTGCTTCCAATTATTTTAACATTCCTTGTGCAAAGGAATTGGAAATGTTAATTAAAACTTCCAGAAATACTTTGCTTATTTATTTATTAATTTATATAATCATATTTGCCAATGCTGGTTACTACAATTAAAGTATAACTTAAACTAGAACATATTCAAATATTGAAATATTCCATTAGTTCTTCAGCTGGATCAACCCAGCTGAATGCAGGCAAAGTGATTGTTGAAAAAGAGGACATTTGAGCAATAGACTCGTGCATTTCGTACAGCGTTCGATGATAGGGAGCATAGAAAAAAGTCGAAGTTCCTCACAGCATTCAGCAATTCGGAGAAGTTGATCCTTCCCTGTAACAAATCATAGCATCAAAAAAATCAAAGCAATCTTCTCCTTTCAAGGAGAGAAATCAGACCGAGCCTAGCAGGATAAAAAGGAAGAAAGAAAGTATCGCGCCAGGGAAGACTGCGAAAAGCGAACCGAAGGCATCTGCACTGCACTGATTCGAACCGGTTGCTATGAGCAGCTAACTAGCGATCCCGTACTAAGCATGTTCCAGAATTTGTTTTACGAATGTGCAGAAGAGGACCCTCCTTTCACAAAGCCGAGCGTATAATTAGCCCTGCCAACAACGAAGTCAACGTGGTCCGCGAAGAATAGACGGGAATTGAGAACCACCCCCAGGTCCTTGACCCTCTCAAGCTTGTTTAAGATACTTCCTAATAGTCAAAAAAAAGAGGACACTTTCTGCTGGTAAAAGTCATTAAAGTGCATTTGCTAGCATTTAAGATGAAACGGTTACTGGAACATCAATCGTGAAAAATATGAATGTCAGAACCCAACAGATCACAGTCGTCGTCGCGAGAGACAACGCGGAATATTTTGGCGTCATCGGCATAACACAACATTCTGCAGATGGTATAAAGCGACTGGACATCATTGATATAAATGATGAATAGAAGTGGGCCAAGAATGGTACCCTGAGGCACCCTGAGCTTTCAATGGATAGTGCACTGCGGAACAAGACACGGAAATCCTAGCAGGGGAAGCTTATGAATAAGAATCCCGTGGTTACAAAGATGCACGAATTCGAATAAGTTAGTGTTAGATTTACGCTTAATGAAGCCATACTTAAGAGAGCGCACACAAGGTCTTCACGGAAAACGGAGCAGTGTTTACAGTCTCGAGAGCCTTCGCAACATAGCAAAAATTGCCGAACGGTCTATAATTGGAGATATCAGGCTTGTCTCCCTTCTCGTGACGGGGAATTATCACAGAATCCTTCTAGAGCACAGAGAAACGGCCACAGCATGAAGGCAGGTTGAACAAATAACCGAGAACCGAGAACAAAAAAGGGACACCATCGGGAACACACGAAATTCCATCGGACAAATTTGACAGGTATCCAGTGACAGATCGATCATCGGAAACTAAATCTTTGCGTTCAAGGAAAGTGTGTGGAAGCCTAGGCAAATAGGTGAAATCAGTAAAAACAGTATCACAGTCAGAATCAAAGATCACAATATGAAAGAAGTCAGCGAAAAAATTAGCCACCACATAAGGGTCGGTGCCCTCAAGATCAGCAAGCCTAAGAGATGAATGCTAGCCGTCGCTATGTCGTTTAGAGTTAATAAACCTGGAAAACTGTCCAGGGTTGGAATGAACCGTGAAATTTTTGGAAATATTATGTTAGGGGTGGGTCTAAAAATATACATAAAAAGTGTACTGAACATTTTTCCCCATAATACATTGAGTAGAGTGTCTTTAGTTAGTCCTAAAATGCAACAGAAAATGTATTAGGACCTTAAGATTTTAATCCTTCCTTCTATTTGTCATCAAGGTTCCTATTAATTTTTCTTCTATATTTTAAACAACGACTTTTTTAAAGCTTCTGTCTGTTTGTAACCTCTGTGCTTTTTACTCTTTCTGCAGAGCTCAAAAACCTTTTGAATAACTTTTTATTTTAACGTAATATAGCTCATGATCCAATCATGGTCTCTGGTTCCAGAGTAGCTGACTCGTCACGTTGTCCATTGTCAGATACCACTGATGATCAACGTGACTCGTCACGTTGTCCATTGTCAGATACCACTGATGATCAAAGTCCGGTAGATATAGTAAGTCCGACCAATTGAATTATGCTTGCGCTCGCAGCTTAACCTCGCCCCCACCCTCTCCCAGTTTTTATCAATTATCCGATCTGCCACTTTGATTACGAGAAAGATCTTTGCTCCTTGCCAATTGGGCTTAATAGTGAAAATATTCAATATTTTAATATTCCGCTCCGTTTCCGCAGCTTTGTTAATTCGAGGCTGGCCGCGTAGAAAACGTCTATCATCCCTCTCAAGAGTTCACCAATATTGATTCCATTTCCAATATCGTGTTCGGTAATCAAACGTTTCCCCTTCTTAGGAGAACCAACAGCTTTTAGACGCTTACTAACGGCTGCTGACGAAGCGTTAAAATCATTGTTTCCATACCTTTGGAAAGTCGGAAATCATCGCTCTTGACATTTTAAAAGTTTTTGATAGTACCTGGTCCATCTAGCCATACTTCAAGTATTTAATCCGCACCCTCAGCTCTTTAAATGGATAGAAAGTTTTTTGTCAGGCTATTCAATATGTCATAGACGGTGTTACATCTGATCCCTATGATGTACCTCGGGTTCTGTTTTCTTCCTCATTTCTTCTTTTTATTAATGACCTTTTCTCTAGTTTTCGCAACCTGTCGTGGGGTATGGAGCGTAATAAGAACTTCATCCGATTCGAGACAACGATTGCAAGTAGACCTACAATTTAAAGTAGATTCCGAACCAATGGCATTTTCTTTACAATCCCCATGACCGTTGTTATTCAAACCTGCGACCTCCGGATTGGTAGGCCAACGCGTTATCACTTACTCCACCGACGACTTAATGACCTTTTACTCTCACTTTAAATATTATTCATAGTTTTGCAAAGTATAACGTGATTTTAATGCATCCAATACTGAATGCTGTTTAATTTCCACTGCTTTGACGTGGAGTGATGAAAATCTTCCAAAGACACTGAAAGAACCTTACCTCTGAGCGTGTAGAGTTTCTTATCACTAAAACCCCCTCTCCGGAGATACTCGAAGCAGATCTTTATTGGGCCTCCTTTCGTCCGAAGCAATTTACCAAAGATTGGCTATATTCCCCCAATTCTCAACCCGTACCTCAATTTTTGTGTTTATTTCAAGCACCTGTTTGTAGTACAATAGGCTAAGCCCTTCGTCTCTAAGCCAGTGTTTCTATAGCTTGTTAAATGAGGACATTGTCACACTATATGTACAGCCATGTCCTTATTTATATATCATATTCTATAGGTATTATTCTCAATGAGCCTCATCTTCTTCATAATTCCCATATTTGGGCAAGTGCCGGACTGAACTATTAGATAAAATTCAAAGAAAGGCTATACATGACGGGCTGAGAGTAAAAGTGATCTATTTATAAGGTTCGGACAAAAGTGTCTTAGAAAATGTTCCGCGCAAAAACGAATCGCGTGAGATTCCGGGCAAAAACGAATCGTAGAAAATATCCGGGCAAAAACGATTTAACTACAAAAAGTAATGCAAAGTTAATGCAGTTAAGTAGTTAAGTCGTTTTTTCCCGGAAATTTTCTACGATTCGTTTTTGCCCGGAATCTCACGCGGTTCGTTTTTGCGCGGAACATTTTCTAAGCCACTTTTGCCCGAACCTCATAAATAGGTCACTTTTACTCTGAGCCCGTCACATATATCTTAGTGGTGCTTCTACAATCTCTGAGAGTATCGATATTGAATGCATGTTGGTTGATTTTTGCTCTTTTGTCGCTTTTCCTGCGCTATTATTCTAATGAAATTATTGTCCTGATTCCTTGTAGACACATAACAACGAGCGATATACGAGCTTTAAATCGCTACCTTCCTTTTAACCTCGCAGTGAAATTTCCGAAATCTTTCCTAAACAGACTATCTTCTGTTTTCCCCCGAAGCTTGCTTTCAATCCAGGCATACATCGACATTTCACCTACTTCACTCAACGTCTTACCCATTTACTTTACCTGCAGTTCCTTTCCTGCCAAGGTTTGCTATAACAATATGCACGGAGAACAAATTCACGGAAAAATTTGTGATAATCGTATTGCAACACATTCCACCAAAATTGAAGCAACCGCACTATAAAATTTTCGATCCTTCCAGTAATTTGTAATGTGTTCATAGACAATTTTTACGAAACAATACCATAAAATGGTTGTGAATCAATTGTGTGATTTATATTGTTCGCTGATACTTGTGGAAAATTTACGGTGCTGTCCTGCAAACTTTGGGGCAACTGATAGTTGCAATGCCATTACAATGAGAACCGTAATTTTTACCATAACAGTCGTATAATTATTGCAGAACTTTTCTCCGTGTGGGGTATCCCATGAGCTTTGACCATATCATAGAAACATTACTTTCTCCTAAATTACAATATCATTACATCGCATTAAGGGATGTACCAAGGGTAACGTGGTCGCTGTACGGACGCATTTCTATACTTTCCGTAACTTAAAATCCGCATAAATAACAAACAGCAGCAGGTTTCAACTCCATATCTTCTAAAAGCCTCCACTCTGTATTTCCGAAAGGTACGGATGTCCCCTTCGAGTTAAGCTTTTTATATAGGATCACTCTAATATATTTAATATTATTGGAGAGCTGAGATCCTGAGGTTTGGAAGGCGCCCTCTTTCTTCCTAGATAAGAACAGCGTAGTTATACCAGGATTCACTCAATAGGGGTAATAGGTCACTACCTTGTGGACATTCACTATCATCCCCAGCTATAGTGCGTGGTCTTCTTCTGCTTCCTGTAAAAAAATAATTTCTTAAATAGTTCAGAGTAGATTCATCCTAGTAAAACTTCATTTACTGCGGCTGTTCCATTGCCGTTGTGAAAAGCTTCAATTCCGTCATTACTGCGGTCAAATATCGGCACGGGTTATGAACCTAACAGAAAACTCATTAGAAGGGTTTATGCGTACCGTTGACCACTTCTTGAATTCATTTGGTATCATCCGCTTTTGCAAATTTGTGCAGAGCATCTATTAATCCCTCCCAAAAATGTGTTAACATTAACATTTTTAGTTATCTCTGCACTCGGGAGTTAAATAACCAATTCCGCTTATTGCTAATTAATAGAATTTCACCTGAAACTAATCGAAAATAAACTCTCACTGCTGAGTGAAATTTCGAAATTCCATGGGTGGAACCAAAAAAATCATAGAATTAGGGTTAAGTACCCCGCCCAACATCAAAGAGGAAAGAACGACCTAAAGTCTTTCTTCGGTTTTCATGAGAAGAATGGAATTGTTGTGGACCATTAATAGAATGCAATTTTACAAAAATAAAAAGACAAAAACAAGTGAACTAACTGGTAGCAGCTAATGGTGCAGTTTGCAACGCCTAATTGTGCTTGGCGCGGAACACTTTGTGAACGGACGAAATATGAATTAGCGTTTTACCATTATTCGGTAAACAAAACAACAGCACTTCATCACCTGCGGTTCTGAGCCGCAAAGACAATTAGTATCTAATATGAATGATGGCTAATTCCATTGAACTGAGAGGTGTATTCCATATTGACGGTAGCACCGCGCTGCCGCCTTCCCACGAGAAGATTTTAATTTCAACTGCCGCAAGTACAAAATATAGTAAGTTGCAGTACCTTGGCGCCGCATCCTCCTCCGAGATTCTACCGATCGCTTCTTGCTGCGCGCTAAAATAAATTAACCAATGAATCACAGCGCAAGAAACCCTTCATATCATAGCACATACCACACCGGGCAGCAGCTTCCCACAATCGGTAGTCATCATCGAGCCTTTTGTAACCGTCTAATCTACCGTGGCGCAATGAGCCCGGGAACTGCAAGCGTTAACTATTCAAATACCTTCAATTGTGCCTTTAATTACTTCCTTAAAATTTCCCATCTCAAGTAGTTGTAATGACACTTCCATCTTCACACATCAGCGCCGCTTTATCCGCAAAGTGGACAACAAAGGAAGGAGCAAATTGACGTATCCAAAAAAAAAACGTCTGTCCATAAGTTCACGTCTTGCTCGCAGGAAGGAATTTCCGAGGGAATTAGCATGCTCGCTTGAGGATTGCCAAGTGCAGAAGTATCTCTTGGGTGGGGAGCGGTATGCTGCAACTTGGACCTTATGTTTTATTGTTAAAGCGTCCAATTAAGCAAAATTTGTTTGATCTCGACCGCAGATGCGGACATATCAGAACGAGTTTGTACCGATTCCTACTAGTCTTTACGGCAACGTTTGACCGGTTCGTTCCGTCAATGCACAATACCTTCGCGGTCAACCATTCAGGTGCGCTCGTACATTCGACAGATCGACTGTGGACGCATAGCAAAAAAATATTTCGAAAAAACCTGGTCTCATCCAAAGTTAATTTCTGACTTGATAGCAACGATAATTGCAGACTTAATGAACCTTACTGACTGTCCAAAGGAGCACCCTGCGCCCATCCACCGCTCATTCAAATGACCAGTTGGTGGCCAGTGGCCACTACTGTTACTGTCCGTTGTCCGATCCGATTCAGGGGCCCCTGACTTAAAATTGTTTGTAATCTGTCCGAGACCGCTCGTATGTCAAACTTCCAAATGGAAATTTAAATAAATTGCTGCCGAGCGTAGGCTCCATTGAGCGGTTTTAGAGTTTTTGCGGTGGCTCGCGTCGCATTCTTGCGGTCAATACATGGAGCGGCTAATTTTGACCTCTTTTGTCCAATGTAATTCTCAATTGTTTCAATTGTTTGTGAACTTCAAGGAATTTCTTTTAAGAAATTTCAAAGGCGCCACTGTAAGACTGTGGAATAAAATTTGAATTCATGTGGGCCTTAATTTTGGCGGGCATTTAATGTGCTTTGCGGTCAAGAGAAAATGTTCAAAAAGGAGATGACCGGGAGGCAAGACAGCATTAATTGAGCAGTTTTATTAGAGATTAATGTGCATTTCATCAGAACGATTACGGCACTACAGTCAGTACAAGGCCATGGGGTCTTAATTTTTATCGCAAATTTTGAAAAGGGGGACCTATGGGTCACACATTGGTAAGAAGTTGTAATTGAGGATTTCACTAATATCGGTGGCTATTTAATGAAATTATGTTAAAACAAGTCGATGTGTCTTAAGTGCGATAAATTGTACAAGCTCGGGTACTGTAAGTAGACAGGGCTGTTCACTACTTGAAGCCTAGAATCTTCTTTATCGAACTTTCCACGGATTTAGTTATTAGTTCCTTAACATTTACCTTTTTTTACGAGAAAACATCCTATTTCCCGGAGAATATATAGATAGAAGACACACATTGTTTATCCATGTACCTCCATAATTGTCTTACCTAACGAGATTTGGCCACGTACTTTTTTTTAGCTTTTTTGTGGTTCTTCACATTCTTCTCAAAAAGACCACTCTTTGCACCATCGTTGTATTGCAAGTCACCTAGGCTGGACTTCTTCATGGACAAGCTTCTTTATGTCATATTGGGGGAAAAACTATAAACTCACATTATAAGTTGAGGCTTAGATAATTTTTACTTATGAGTGAGGAGTGAGGCAAGGATACATACTATCACCTTTTCTTTTCTTGTTTGTCATTAATGGTATATTGTGCCAGAATAGGGCTTCACGATACTCGAGATAAATCTCGCTGCCGCTATCGGTCTCGACACGATACCGAGACCGGCAGCGAGACCAATATCATTGGTAACAGTACGATACCGAGAGCGAGATTGAGGTGACGAGAGTGGACGAGATATTAGTTTTTATCATTTTATTGTGGAAAATTTTTTTTAGTTGTTTCAGCTTTTATGTCGCTCCGAAAAATTCCAATTGTGTGATTTATGGGGCATATAAGTATACACTGCTCTCCCCAATCGCTTCTTTCTACATTATTTCCTTCTTCAGATATTTGCGCTTTATCCCCAATAGCAAACAAGAGCCTTTGCTACCTTATTTTGACGATGGAAATATGAAGAAAATGCATATATACATAGATATATCACTTGTCCTCGCTCCCCGTTATTCCACCGAAATACCCTTTTTTATCTTGCCGAGAGCGAGATCGCACCGAGACTGGCCTTTATCTCGCCGAGAGCGAGATCGTCTTCACCTTGACGAGACCAAGACCGAGATCTGCCAAAGTCTCGGTCTTGTCTCGGTGCCGTGAAGCCCTATGCCAGAACCACATAGCCACCCATCAGTAGTGATTAGTAGAGCTCTCAGTTGGAATCGGATAGCCCGAAAATCCGGGTACCCACCCGACCGGGTAGGAATCGATTCCTACCCGGTCGGTTTCAGGCGAGTACCCGGTTCCAAATAGGAATCGATTCCATCAATGGAACCGGTTCCACTGTGAGAATCGAATCCGCCACCGGGTATCGATTCCGTCGAATGAACTGGTTAATAAGAATGAGTGAAATTGTAAAGCAAAAATTGTCACTAATAGTAGGAAGTATAAGGAATTTTATATTTTTCTTAATAAATCTTAAGTCGTATTTTATAATTTCACTACAAAAAAATCTGTATTTTCCAAAGAAACTAGACATTTCCTTAGTGAAATGCAAAATTACCACTGTTGGCCTTGAAACTGAATCAGTATTGCACGATTTCAAGAGGAACCGATTCCTGTGACGGAATCGATTCTGGCGTTGGAACCGACTCTTATAATGGAACCGATTCTCCCTTGGAACCGGATACCCGAGTAGGAACCGAGTACCCGACTTAAATCGGGTACCCGGTGAGAACCGGATACCCGGGTAGGAACCGGGTACCCGCGGGTCGGGTTTCTGAGAGCTCTAGTGATTAGATGACAACTTTTTAAACACCGTACGTACCGACTATGTCATGTAGCTCAAATGAAATTTATCTTGATCTCATAAAAAGTATTAAATGCAACCCGATCCTTGTTAATGCGAGCCTGAACATCAGCTTGAACTTCGTTATCTACAGTTCTGTTACTATGCTACTACATTTACCCACATATTCCATTTCGCCAGCTACAGGAGGGGAAGGGCCCAGATACTCCTTCATAATACGAATAAATTTTGGGACTCGTTCCTATTCACTAAAGCCAACACAAGCTATCCTTTCAGGACCACATTACAGGCACTGTGACCTTTTATGCTTTTTTTGCTGCTCCTCCACTGACCTATACCTCTTGGATGTAAAGTCTGGATTCTCAGCTTCAACCGCCCTGGAGCTAACCTTCTGCGCCCACTAGGAAGAATAGCAGACAGGAGCCTTAACGCATATTTCTTTGTCTTGGAGAAAGCCCCAATCCGCTCGCTCGGAGCGGAGCAACACAGTTGTCTTGTCCTTTTATGTCCCTTTTAGCAACAGGTGGACGACCCTGTTCAGGCGGCCTCCAGTCTTACTCGGCCCAAGCTTGGTGCCCAAAGTCCTTGCTGTGCCCACTGCTGCTGAGACTTTTTTGGGGTCTGCACCACGAGCCCGGTTCCTCTTCGATTTTAGAAGTTTCTTACTTTTCTTGTTTTGAAGAATTCGTTTTGATTCCCACGAGTTGTGGAGAAAAGAAGTCCCCCACGCGGAGATCGCAGGCAACGCTTACTAATCCGGAAGGCGCCAGGTATCTGGATACCCCGTTCGAGACTAAGCTATTTTCAACTGGGCCATCAGTAAAGATGTTTCTCGGCACGGGCCGCATAACACGGTAATCCTGCCCAAAGGAGAGGTAGAGAAAGGTATGCAGATGAAATACTAAGATGGGAAGGGAGTTTAGTTGGGATTGACCTATTCCGCATGTGTTACCTTGCCAGGACTACCGTATATTCACACAAACCCTTCCCCAGATGCAAACAAGCCCCTCTACCACGACAAATTGTAGATGCATGCCTATTAAGGGGTTATATACAAAGTTGCGGCTCAAAAAATCGAAAAAATTTTTATTGCATATTCCGAAAGTACATGCTTTCGAAAATATCTGTGTGAAATTTCATCCAGATCGGAGCACTACATTTCAAATGACAGTCGTTCGCAGCGCGCTAAACGCGATTATCTCGGAATACAGTTTTTTGAAAAATACTGTTGCGGTGAACGTAATATCTCAAAAACTTTTAAACCGATTTTCATAATTTTTTTTTTAATTGTTCATATTTATTTTCATCTAAAAATTTTCGATTGTTTGCAATACATTTTTGTTTAGAATTTTGAACACCTCAAAAATCGATTTTTTGTCAACATGGTTTTTTTATTGGAAAAAAAAAATTACAATACAGTTTTCTTAAGTATTTTTTTTACTATTTTGATTTCAGTTAAGCGGTTCGCCTTGGAGAGTGTTCACCGCAAGCGTCTGCAAAAAAAACGCGCTTCGGGGGAGGGGCCATAACTCCGACAATTTTTAATATTTTTTTATAATTCAACTTGTTTTTTTTTCTTCGATAGTACTACCAACAAATTATCTTTCGCTTTTTCTAATAAAATTTACATC
Source organism: Leptarthrus brevirostris (assembly GCA_964036015.1). Classification (NCBI taxonomy): domain Eukaryota; kingdom Metazoa; phylum Arthropoda; class Insecta; order Diptera; family Asilidae; genus Leptarthrus; species Leptarthrus brevirostris. The sequence continues at coordinate 18,776,570 of OZ038375.1, read as the reverse complement.
AGACCCTTTAAAAAAATCACCATCTTAGCTCACTTTTTACCCTCAACTTTAAACTAAAACATCCCTCTGGGGAAGAGAACAACAGTGCAGTGCAGTTAAGCTCAGAGAATATGAGTGCTGGTATGCCAAATTGTATGACCACATTAATATTTTAAATATATTACCAGAGAAAACGTTGGTAGAGTAAGTGATAACAGCTCAGCCTATCAATTCGGAGGTCCCAGGTCCGAATCCCGCCGATGGAGACATGATTATTTTCTGCTGACAACAGATTACGTTAAAAAGGCGATGGGAGTTGCAGAGAAATCGTAAGTGGCTCGGAATCGGGTGAAGTTTTTCTTCCGCACAATGTCCCACAAGGGGTTACGGGAACTAGAGAGAGAGAGGCCAGAGCAACATAGATAACAACACACTACATCATTCCTAAGCTGAGTCTCAGCAAAGACTTCATTCTCAGAATTCCAAATAGGATGGAGTGGAAGGACGGGACAGTACGGTGGAAAACTCTAATATAGAAATATTCACTTACGGCGCCAAAGTGGACTGCGGAAATTGCGGAATATGTTTCCAATCGCTGAAAGTCTCATACCCGTTTTCAAATTAGGCCAGCATTTCTTAGAAAGACTTGCTGGCAATTCTGAAGTAAGCAAAGCGTAGCATCGCTATATTGTTAGACAGTCAGACTGCTTTCAAGGCTGTTGATTCAACTATTATCGCCTCTAAATTGGTCGAAATATGCTGCGGAGAACTATCTTTTCTGGACGACCGGCTCACCATCATCTTTGTCCCGGAACACAAAGACATCTAGCGGAATGACAGAACTGACGAGCTAGCCTGGCGCGGATTTGGTTTTCTTTGCTTCCTTGCTCAGTATGTACGGATGCCGCTTGGAATAGTTAAGACGGATATCTTCTCGCACTTTTTGTTAACGGAGGACACCAGCTCGAGGCCTAAGCTCTTTCGACATATCAAGGAAGTCATAACAAGAATAGATCAATAAAACTCATATATGGAAACCGAAGGACTTCGCAAGGACAACGGCACTAAGCACAGGTCATTGGGTAATCGGGGACCAGACAGCAAGACGTAGGATCCCTTTTAACACAAATTTTTTTATACGACGTGGCCAAATCCAAGGGGACAACCGTTTGATGCGTTAGCATGGTTTTGGCCTGAAGGGAATTAGGGTAAGAGAAGTGAGAAAACTTGAAAGTCTTGTTTTTGCATTGCTGCCAGCTAGACAACAGCCCAGAGACGGAGTGGATTATTTTAATTTCTTAATAAAAGCTCACGGGGTCATCTGGTCTCGAACCCGGGACCCATGGCATGTTGGTCGTGCTTCTCAACGAATTGATTCAACTCCGTCACAGCTGCAAGAATGAAAGGACGATGTAAAGTTTTTTTTCACATTCTGTGTGAATGGCATTTGCCAGGCTTTCGGTAGTGTATAGTTCCGTGAGTTTATTTTCAAACAATTTAGTGCTCATTTGGCTTCCGTTGCTCTCTCTCTCTCTCTCTGACATATAAACTAAGAACCTTTGTCAACCGGTGTCTCTGGCGTATCCTCAACATCAATTGGACGGAGATCATTAACAACGAAGACGTACAGAGATTCATAGGCCAAGACGGGGTGGACAATGAAAATAGCAACAGATAGCCCACACATTCAGAAAAAAGCCAAACAACGTCGCTCAACAGTTCTAGAGTTCTCGACGAGATTTTAGTGTAACACTTGAAGAAGATCCGTAGAGACGGAAGGTTAATACAGAAGTGGACCGGATGGGGAGTTGGTATAGTAGACGTGCTATACCTGACGATGGGTTAAAGGAACTGGAGACATGTCCTTAATACCATTCCTGACGTCAGCTATATTTAAATCTTGGGTTTGTTCGTAAAAACGATTGTACACCAACAGTAATAAGGCTATTTATTCAGTTAACCTACATTCAAAGCCGACGACTTAATTTAACTTTTGGCATTTACAATCGGGAGGACCACCCCAGCCCCCACTTCTAACTCTACCACCTTCTATTATAAACGACACATCATCCTAGTCCTTTAGTTGTCCCGCATTCTCTTTCGCATATCTGATACTTTTTTATCTTACTTTTAAGGGTTCTGTACCTGAAAAGGAAAAAAACGGACGTCTTATAAGATCACTGTTGCGTCCGTCCGTAATAATAATTTTTTTTTTTTTGAAAACGCCGAAATGGAGGAATTTCAAATTTGGCATAATCTTCAATGACTCGCATGTATATCGACAGTCAAAGATTAAGACATTTTTTTGTCTTAATTTTTAGTAGAGGGTGACTTGCTTGTCATCGATCCTAGCTCAGTGCTCTCGAAACATAAAAAAGAAGCAACACTAAAACGCCTAAACTCTTAAATTTCTCCCTCTCCAAATATTCAATCAATAAAAATTTTCATACCAAACTCTACGTCCAGATATCTTGTCCAATTTATCTGATGCCCAGATAAATTTGTAAAATACCAGAACGTGTTGAAGACTGTAAAAATACCAGCGCTGTTCCATGGTAGACCTGAAAAGCAATAGGATTCAGCTAAGCCATACCAGAGGTATGGCACGCTGAAATATCTTGCGCCTTCATCAGCCCATTCAGTTAATGCTTTGGTCACTTGTTATTATCCTCGACATATTTCATGGTCTGAGCAACAGCAGCAGCCACCATCAAGACCAGAACCCTAAGCAAACCGAAGACCAAATAATAAAAAGCCATTTTCGATTTTTCCTAAGACTTCTCGTCGATATTCCATTGCCACGGATTTAATAATAAGCTGCGCGCGCACGCACATTTCAAGGTGCAAAGAGCACCTCTGCCACTTAAGCGGTGAAAATTATTTGAAAATTAAATGGTCATCACAATCGAATGATGGAAATCGGTTTTTAACCAATTACATCACTTAATGGGCAGTGAAATGTTTAAAGTAAATTTACATAATTGGTGTAACTAACCTGAGCGGACAAGAGGAAGCAGGGAACGATGGCTCAGCAATTATCGCAGATAGCATCAATTTTCTCACCTTATACTATGTAGTCGAGCAGCTTCAATTATTCCAGCGAAGCAGACACCTAACACCTTTGGCGCGGATCAGAGACTGAACAAATCCAGCCAGAGTCGTATCGCTGCTACTTTGCGCCTTTTCAATTAACCAACTGAAATTTTTGACCCGACGCTAATGTATGTACATATGGATATGAGCACAAGTGCTTAATTAGAAAACGAGAAAAATCATAGCGTTAGAAAATGGTTCACTATTTTTGGCCAATTAATACCTTGCTACCACTATCTGATGGTTACGTGTTGATTTCGAAATTATGAAATTATGTTAACGACGAATTTGAATTGCAGCCATGCGTGCCGCTAAATTATTCTAATTAGGACAATCTATCGAATGGAGAATTTTGTGTATGAATAATGCTAATCAAAGTATCTGATTCACCTAGACTAAACTCGCTAATATTCATAAAGGTAGGTGGTCTTCGCGCTATGAACACTCTTGTTCAGCCTAATAAGCGAATTAACCTGTTTAATGAGGAAGTGAATTTGTTTAATGTTTCAAAAGTAATTGAAATTGTGGCGCAACCATTTAAATTGGAACGGACGGAAGTTTCCTCCCAATTTTACGTTATTTCGGCTCGTTTATTTGACTTTGATTCAATTCAATTACTTGGTTAATTAAAATTCACATATGCTAAGAAATTTGTGGTATTCAACGGAGTTTGGCAATAAAATAAGAGAAAATAATTGTCCTTGTAAAACATTTTAAAACACTCGTCAGCAGACTTGTTTTTTTAGTTTTTTTTAGGGTATTCTGTTAAATATCACAAATTTCGTATCATATTTTAATTTTAATTAAATAAGTAATTGAATTAATTGAAATAAACTCAAATAAACGATTTGAAATAACGAAAAAGTTCAAAAAATGTCTGTCCGTTCCAATTTAAATGTTTATTTTAGTTCATTCATTACAGATTCATCAAATACATAGATTACTACAATATATATAAAATTCAAAAATAAAGAATAGAAAACTACTGCCAAATATAACAGTCGGAACAAATATTCATCCAGACAGGGAACACCACATCAGCCATCATCTTAGCAGACACTTCAAATTCCGCCTAGATATGTCCAAGTGGAAACTACCGAGGTGTTGATTGAAGAGGCGGGACATCGACGTGACGGGTTCATGCATGCCCGTGGACTGGGACTAGTATGAAGTCGTGATTCCTCTAGGTGTGTTGAGGTATAGCAAAATTAACAGCCTCCAGTAATTCCGGTGAATTAATAGTTCCCTGCAAAAGATAGAACATAAATACTATTTTCGAAATATTGCTCCTCATTTCTAGAGAGTCCAACGAAATTAATCCCAGACGATCGGCATAAGAGGGAAGCACCCAATGATCATTCCAGGGAAGCCGGCGTGAGGCAAACCTAAGGAATCTGCGCTGCACCGCCTCGATGCGATCGATGTGAACGGCAAAGTAAGGGCTAGCGTATTCCAAAATAGGTCGAACGAAGGTACAGTATAGAAGCTTGGTTAGGTAGGGATCATCAAGTTACTTAGACCATCTCTTGATGAAGCCCAGCATCGAGTTAGCCCTACAAACAATAGAGTCAATATGGTCCTCGAAAGAAAGACGAGAATTGAGGACCACTCCCAAGTCTCTCACCCTGTCAACCCTACCCAAGACAACGCCGCTGATGGAGTAGTCGGAGAGGACAGGATGTGGCGGTACGCAGACACCAGTCGCTAAACACCGCTAAATCTGAGTTCAGGAGATTAATGTCTACCTCATGCGAAACCGTTCGGAAAATCTTAGCATCATCAGCATAACAGAGAATTTTACTACTGGACAAAAGAAGCGAAACATCGTTGATATATACGACAAACAGGAGTGGTCCAAGTATACTACCTTGAGGCACCCCCGAGGTGACAAGGATTAGGTCGGAAAGGACTCCACGAAACAAGACACGCTGTGTACGACCTGTCACGTAAGACGACAACCAAGCAACGAAACAAGAAGGAAAACCGAGAAGGGACAGCTTATATACCAAGATTGCATGATCGTTCCTATCAAAGGCCTTACTGAAGTTATTAATGAATTCAAGAAGGTTAGTAGTTGTCGATACCAGCAGTTCAGTTTGCTGAAACTTGAGATAGTTTCATTATAACTATAAATAGTTTCATTATAACTTCTTCCAAAATGTTATACTTTCCATTACTTACTCCTCAGTTTCATTATCCATTTTACTTTTCTCAATAATATCATTTGTTGTTTGGGTTTGTTGAACCCAGCCTATTTGCCTTGACAAATCTTGACGGGTATCATCCCGCACTGCTCGTTGCTTTTCATTGTCTGTCGGACATGCCTGTCGATGACCTCGATAGACAATATCGTTTTAACTTTAGAGCGGCCGATTTTGAGGCTTTGAATAATTATCTTGATGAGTTGGACTTCCAAACTTGCTTGTCTGGTGACGATATTGACAGTAACGTATCAGGTTTCTACGACGTTTTGTATGAGGCTTTTGGGAGTTTTGTCCCATTAGTTCGGGTTAGAGGTAATGACTCCGCTCCACCCTGGTTTGACAGAGAACTGAAAACTCTTAGGAATAGGAAGAACAGACTTTGGAAGAGGTATCTTCGTGTTGGCAGTGCTGATTCCCTTCAGGAATTTAGTATTTGCTATGAACATTTTGTATGCCGCTCTCGCTCTCTCTATGATGAATACCTTCAAAGTATAAAGAACAGATTATTCTCTGACCCCCGTGCATTTTTCGAATATGTCAACCTAAAGAAAAAGGTCGATAACTATCCATCGACAATGGAGTTCGGGGGGATTTCCAGCAATAATTCTAATATTATTTGTAACTTATTTGCTGTATCTTTTAAGGGTGCATTTGAATCATCTGATTTTATCCCGGATAGTGGAAACTTCTCGCACATAAATGACCGAATTACACCTATAGTGTCAGTTCCATCTATCACGGAGGAGATCTTGTTGAAGCATATTAGTGCACTTCCTACTGACTTTTCTGGTGGTCCTGATGGGGTTCCTGCTGCAGTCATAAAGAAATGTTCTTCGGCGTTATTGGGGCCTTTGCTCTTTTTATTCAGGAAGTCTCTCTCGCGGGGCCATTTCCCAGCACTTTGGAAGATATCCTTTTTAATTCCAATTTTCAAGAGTGGAAATAGAAGAAACATTTCCAACTACAGGCCAATTGCTAAGTTGTCCTGTATTCCTAAGCTCTTTGAACTGTTAATTCAATCCCAATTATCCGACGTGTGTAAGGGCTTAATCTCCACCCGGCAGCATGGTTTTCTCCAGGGCAGGTCCACGGTTTCAAACTTGGTTGAGTTTGTTTCCTGCACTTTGGGTGGTTTCAAAGATGGTTGCCAGACTGACTGTATTTACACTGATTTTAGTAAGGCCTTGGATAAGCTGTCTCACTCTATCATTGCTTTTAAATTGGCTAAGTTGGGTTTCCCGCCCTCGCTTATTGTTTGGATAAAGTCGTATTTATCTAATAGGACTTATAGGGTACGCTTTCATGGCGCACTCTCTGATGATTTTGTGGCTCATTCTGGTGTTCCCCAGGGCAGTCATCTGGGTCCACTGTTATTCATCTTATCTATAGATGATATCTCGTATTTGCTTCAAAGATGTAAAATTCTTATATATGCTGATGATATTAAGATCATTCTCCCAATCAAATCTGATGCTGATTGTGAGATTTTGCAATCAGAGTTGCACATTTTTTATGGGTGGTGCCGCAACAACAATCTCAAGTTGAACATTGAGAAGTGTCAGGTTATGTCCTTTTCGAGGTCTTTCAGCTTCCGTACTTTTCAGTACATGTTTGAAGGCATTGTTATAAAGCGGGTGGAAGGGGTCAGGGACTTGGGAGTGTATCTTGATGTTAAATTGAACTTCATCTCCCATATTAATAACGTCGTTGCTAGGGCAAACTCTATGCTGGGATTTATTCTTCGATGGTCCAAGGAATTTCCAAGCCCTCAAATAAGACTCCATCTTTTTACGTCCCTGGTTAGACCCCTGCTTGAATATGCTAGTCAGGTTTGGTCTCCGTTTTGCGGATCCCACATTAAACGTATCGAGTCCGCCCAGCGTAGATTTGTGCGATTTAGGGTTACTGCAGCTTGTTACACTTGAGAGGCGTCGTTGGGTTGCAGATTTGATATTTTTGCATCAGCTTCTGCAGGGAAAGATAGACAGTGTTGTGCTTGCTTCCAAAATGTTGCCTAGAGAACTTTCCTATTCCCTGCGTAATCGATCAGTTTTTCAGATTGCTTTTTCTCGCACTAATTACGGCATGTTCGAGCCTATTAATCGCATGTGTAGGTCTGCTAATGATATTGGAGACGTTTTTGATACTAGTGTGGACAAAGTGACACCTAAAAGGAGTATCTACAATTTATAATTTAGTCTTTTGTTCGCACTGCTTTTTGTTTTAATTTCTCGTTTTGGTTTGTTATGCATGTTTTATGTGTGGGTATTTTATTCGTATGTTAATTACTAATATTATTTGCATGGGTGTGGGAGCCTCATTCGCCTCCATATATTGTTATATGGGGCGAATAGGTCAAATGATTCTAGGCTTCTGCCTATGAAGTGCGCCTTCTGACTTAGAAGGATTAATTCTAAAAAAAAAATATTTTAACGTCTAATCAGCAACTCTTTTAACTTGCAATATCTACGTCAGTTTTTATCAGTATGGTCAGTTGTTTGCATTTCCGAATTTCTGACAGTTGCAACTTGCTTTTCCGAAAACACTACGGTGCAGTATAGTAATTTTTACAGTTCCATTCGCCGTAATTTATCTTATATGGGTCTTTCTCGGGATGATTTAAATACCTTCAAGGTGTGGTGTTGTTCAAATCGCCTGCAACTTAACTTGGATAAATGTGAAGTTATGTCATTCTCTAGGGACCTAAGTCAGCTCGTCATTGATTACACCTTCGTGGATACTATATACTATCCGTCGCGTCCAGTCCGTTACTGATCTTGGTGTGAAGCTAGAAAAAAAGCTCGATCTCACTCTACACATAAACTATATTGTGTCTAGGAGTAATTCAGTACTGGGTTATGTCAAACGGTGGTCAAGGGAGTTTTCTGATTGGCAGACCTAAATTCACTTAGTTTCTTCTTCTTTTCAATTCTCGAGTATGCATCTCACCTTGCTATGCTGTTCATTTTAGACGCATTGAGTTGGTACAGCGGTACTTTGTTAGGTTCACACTAAAAGACCTCCCGTGGAATGATCCACTAAGGCTTCCTCCTTATGAGGATCTCCTCCCATTGCTTACTATGCACTCCTTGGAGGCACGTCAGCAGAGTTGCTGACCTGGTCTTTATACACCAGCTTTTGAACTCGAAGATATATTCTCGTATAGCTTTAGGAGACTGCCTTTACTACATGTGTACTCTTTGTATAACCATGATATGCATGAGCCCATAAATCGCATGTGTAAAGCCGTGAATATGTGCCCTGTTTTCGACATGAGGCTCCTGCCTGAGAAGTGCTCCTTCTAAGTTAGAAGCGTTCATTCTAAAACAAAAACAAATTCAGATATGACTCGGAGGGAGGGGGAATGACAATTGCACACATTGCTCCCCTCCCCTGGATCCGCGCCTGCTTCACACTGCAATTTCGTTTGAAATATCGAAAGGAGCACTGAAAAAGGGAAAGAAGTAGAGCCAGAATTTAGAGTCTATGAAATTTCTAACTGAATTTAGTGTTCCTTGAAGTTTTCTATCTCACTGAAAGTAGATAAATGTGATATACATTTTAGGATTTTTATACATTTCTTGACTATTCAAACGGGTAAAAAAATATTGCATTTCTCTTTGAATTCTACTTTGTTTTAAAAAAGTTACTTAGATGAAATTGGATTCTAAACATCCGAATAGTTGTTTTTATATTATTATTATTGAGTTGGATCAATTCGTTGAGCGGCACGACCACCATGCCATGGGTCCCGGGTTCGAGACCAGGTCTCCCCGTGAGCTTTTATTAAGGAATTAAAATGATCCACTCCGTCTCTGGGCTGTTTTCTAGCTAGCAGCAATGCAAAAACAAGACTCAAGTTTCCTTACTTCCCCCACTCTAATCCCCTCTAGCCAAAACCATCCTATAACGCATCAAAGGGTTGTCCCCTAGTCATCGGTCACATCGTATAAAAAAACCTGCTCCTTTGTGTTCTGTAAAAAATCGTATAAACGTGCCCGTTGTGGGGTTCTCGTCAATTTTATTTTTGATTATTTTATCAATTAAGTTTTGCTCTTGTGATTATTATCAAAATGGACAGCGCCATATGATTAGAACTTTTTTTTTTTGGTTGAAATCATTTTCTATTTTGGAACTCATATATAAGTTATTTATTTATTTATTTATTCAAGTTTAATACTAATTATCTACTTAAATTTTTAGCTAGTCAATGGCACAACACCATTTTTTTCGTATATTTTAAAGATAGTAAATCCCTTTAATGTAATTAATGTTAAAAGCTTTATATTACACGTATTTTATTCGAGAGTTTTACAGTTTTCTTTTCCCTTAATGCTTAATTAAGACGGCAAAGTTTTGTTAATACCTGAAAGAAAATTTTAGTAAATATAAGTAATTCCATTAAAGGTTATTATAAAAATTCATTTACTTCACTATTTCCTTCACTCGAGATTTATATCATTACGTAAAACTTTTCATTTTAAATCGCTTTGAAAAACAAATTATTCATGGGATCGTGTTAGTTCTGCCAATCAGTTGTTAGCCCCAACGATGTTCCGTCATGCTTGCGCGCATATAGTATGTACATATATATATCTAGTAAGATCGGGGCCCATTTCATCCAATCCAATGGAGCATTTCAATTTTATCTTTCTGTCTTCGGCGGCCTGATCTGTGCGGCTCTGGATTCGAGAAGACAAGACCGGGAGATGTGGCATGTCGTGGACGATTGAATATGCAAAGTGCTTGTAAGATCTCAGATTTATCTTGTTTTCATGCGCCAAGGGATTGGTACAGAACAAGTTCGAGGCGGGGTTTTCATTCTTGCTTGAATACTTAATGACTTTTGATCGTTCCTGATCATGCCGCCGACTTTCATGATACCTTCAATGATGTCTGTCATTTTGTTTACCTAAAAGGAGAAAATTTATTTATAATATCACTTTGGATAGGAGGAAATAAGTCATTTTTTCTTGTAAGGTGTATTTGAACGTGTTTAGTCTTGAGAAACAACTAAATCTGGCAAGCAATTCTAGTCGAAAGTGGAGAAAAGTAATTCTCTGTTAAAATTTTTTATTTTTTATTTTTATAATTTATTGTATTTCCTATAAAAGTCTAAAACTTTCGTATTTTTAATCAAGCGGTAAGCTTTTAAGGGGTTTCCTTTAGTTATAGTCGTGAAATGAAAGATTTTGAGGGTAATAAAAAATGTTTTTGTGGGGCTGAAGTATGTTTAATGTATGATTAATTAAAATGAGGAATAAAAAAGGCCCCAATGGCTGCCTTGCGGTATACTGAAACAATTTTATTATTAATGAAGCAAGTGATAGCGTGTCAGCCTTCAAACTCGAAGGTCCCAGGTTCCAATTCCACTCGGCGGCGACCCATGGTTGTTTTTCGCTGACAACAGGTTATGATAAAAAAGTCCATTGGGGATTGCAGAGTCATGTCGTTGGTTCGGAATCCACTTAAAATTTTAGGTGCACTTGCAATCGTTGCCTCCAATCGGGTGAAGCTCTTTTCCCTCCAAATGTCACTCAAGGGGTTACGGAAACTCGAGAGGGCCTAAGAGCCTTACCGCACGATATTACCGTTCTTTATTGCAGTCTCGAAAATATAGAGACAGTTCAATTAGATGAGGAATTTAATACAATTTCATGGAATAACATCTTTGATTTTTAAACTCTTTATGTCAAGATTGAGATTGCTGTACTTATTTAATAAATATACTTCTTTGAAAGTTTGCAGAGTTTGTTCTGGAATATGAATAATTCAGGTAATTCATCAAGCTATGGAAGCTCGATTACTAATCCGCTGGTGAATATTTCTAATACTGCTCTGACTACTTCTTAATTTCCTATGTACTGAAAGAAAGCATTGGTTATTTCCATTCGAAAAAAATCAGCCTACCGATTTTTGGATTATTAGTGTAATGAATTTTTTGGTTGGAAGAACTAACTTCTTTTATGGATAAATACGAAGCTCATACATAATGACAAGCAGGTTTTAGACCCAATCACAACTGCGAGACTACATGGGAGACTAACTTACAATACTTATTTTGTTTGACTTTAGTTAGGCGCGTGACTCGATCGATCACGTGAATTTTCTATTCAAGTTGGAAAGCAACTTCAATTTTTCATAAAAAAGGACTCAGTTTTCCAGGTAGCATATCTTCTCTCTGGTGTGCCACAAAGATATATTCTTGGTCCCCTGCTGTTCTGTCATTATATAAATGACTTACTTCTATCTATAACTGATTACTCAATACATATGTGCGCCGACGAATGCAGATATAGACGAGATTAGATTAGATTGATAGATGACTACGTTTGCCGAATTAACGATGATCTGCATTACAGTTATGAGCGGTCATTAAGGAATAATTCTTAAATTAATTCCCCCTATACACTTGTCTGCCAATTTATGGGAGAGTGATTGACAAATCTGATTTACCATTTATTCTCCTAAATGTAGATCTTCTTGAATACGTAGATAGTGCTAGAAACTTGGGAGTTTATCTAAATTCGAATTCTAGTTGCTGCAGCTATAAGCTGGCATTGTATTCAATGAAAGTCTAAATTTCAAATAGAAATTTAGCGGTGAGATTAAATTCTTAAATATCTAGCCAAATCGCTGGGGGGAAAAATTGTATTGTATTTTAGTGGCTAACATGCTGTTTGGCAAATATTAAAATTTAGATCCAAAAGAACACGAAATAGAGTCTTAAATGCGCTACAGCTGATTTTCAAAAATTATCAATATTTTTGCCGTGAAAAAGGTCCATGTTCGTTGCTTCTAAAAATTGTATCCGCTAAATGAACATAATAGCGGATTTATGTCTCAAACCGTTTGGAAGAAATCGCTGCAGCTACGGATAGTTCTACTTGTTTGTCACATGATATTAGTATGAAACTGGACAAAACCTTAATTCTACCATTCTTTAATTTTAGCAGCAACGCCTTTACCAAGCTTGAAATAAACTGTCAAAGGAAAATAAACGTTGCTTTTGATGATGTTATACGATTTATCTATAAACTTTTCGAAATACCCATATATTGCCTCCTTGCTCAGTTGCTTCCTTGCCCGGTTGCTCTATTAAGGCTTATTTTCGTCCTCCTGCATAAGCTCCTGCATAAAGAGTACTTATATGAAATATGCATTTTTGCGTTCTTTAAGGGGTTTTCAGCTTTAAGTTCCAAGATGTACCTCACAATTTGACGAACGGTCCTACTATGTCCAGGCTATACATACGTACTTGGAACTCCCTTCCAAATAATATACAGAAAACGAACTCCTGCGGTCTTGTTTTTAAAGAACGTATGAGGTATGATGATCTTTGGCTTTCCAAAAAGGTACTTGATTTGATTTAAGGGGGCTTCACAGTAAAAGCAAAATTTTTTTTAATGTTTTTTCCTTCGTTAAAAATACTGTTGTCTTTCCTCTTTCTCGCCACTATAGGCAATTGATACCAACTTCAGTTTTGGAAGAGTTGTGCCGAATGCAATAGTTTTTACGGTCATCCTATTAAAAGTATTTAGAGAAATAATGTCCACCTGCACAACATGTTCCAATACGCCGACCCTATTAAAGTTTTATGTATGATAAAAATTGTTGTTGTTTTCAAATTGTAAGGTACAACATAGATTTTCCAGGTGCCATCGCCTATACCAATATTATCATATAGGTAGAATACCGGGAAGATCTTCATTCATCCTACTTACACAATTCTGAAGTAATCCAATTGGTCTTCATAAGTATGACTCAACGTCATCAGCATTCATAATGAATGTGAAAGTCTTTGACGACATTTGATACTTCATTAATATATACGATAAAAAGCAGTGGGCCTAGAATAGAACCCTGCTGAACACCAATTTTAATTTTTTTGATGAAAGCAACAATCATTAATCCTAACCTGAGTAGTTTTTTGCGACAAAAGGTCACGCAAACGTTGATCCTAAAAATATCCAATAATTTATGCAAGGATTTTTTATGATGTGGACTATTAACACTTTAGAGACATATAACAGAGTCTGTTAACATAAGTAATCCGTTTCAATGATTTCGATGAAATTTGTTAAGTATTGACTTTTTAGGCCAAGAAAGTTGCAGTGCCAGGCGAGCAGTTTCTGAATTTTAAAGCAATTGGAAGGTTTACAATGAGTTTAAGGATAGGTAGCCTCTTATTTACACATGTATTTACTCTATACTATTTATTATTTATGAAATGTATTTGAAATTCTTTTAAGTTTTTGCAACAAAAATACTGCTATTCTACCGACAAATTTATAAAAGTAAAATCGGAGGGGCGTTTTCGGAAGAACAACCTTTAATTTACATCGTAGACTTGATTAATCCGAAAACTTCAAGAGTCACTATGATGCGAGCGCTATTTCGGTGGGGTCCCCGAGGCAGCACCTCGTTGTCTTTGGGTTAATTCGCCCCTGGATAGGCGCCATTCCGGGAAAAATTCGCAAAGCTTCGACCAATTTGGACGATTCTTCTTTTTGTTGTACGCAGTATGCTCCCCTATTAATATAATGTCATGCCGTGGTGGGGGAGGGGCAGAGCTTCAACTTTATAATGCGTAGAGGGTTTTGGATAATTGTGCCATTGGAACCATATTCAAAATTTTTTACCTAGGGTGGGGTTGGGGGAGAATTGACACCTAACTTTGATTTGGATAATTCTTTTTCTGTTGTATGTTGTTCTGAGTCCTATTTGTTCAGTTCAGTGAATTTCCACAAGGATACCTTAGGTCACCTGCATTCTTTAGTTAACCATGTTGAAGAAGTCTTCTTAACAAGCCCATCTACATTGTAATGATTTCTTTGATGGTGTGAATTGGACTTCCAGCAGGTTATGGAATTTAGACAACAAATATATTTGAAACCCCATATCCTAGAATTAATTAAGGCTAATAGAAGAGGATTAACAGAAACATAATATATTCTATAGAAATTTTGGTACTCCAGTTCAGCAGTCATAGAGCAGGGAAAGCGATTCGTTTTAAGTATAAGGGTTCTCTTACCGCTTGGTGTCGATAGTGATGGAAACAACTTTGTCCATACATTAGATACTCTAGGTAACATGTTGGTTTACAGTACTAGCCTAGAGTGATAACGTTTGCTATATATGAGATTTATCTTTGAGTAACATAAAACCCAAGATATATTCGCAAGTGCCCAAATAAAAATATCATTAAGGCTAGGTTCCGATCTGGCGTGCCTAAAATTAAGTAAAGCCCTTAACAAAGAGCCTGTTTTGGTTCGAATCAGAAATGTAAATCCATTTATGGGTCCGGCCCTACTCAGTTTAACTTAAATTACTCTGATAGCATTAATTGATCCGTCTGCTGTAAAATTGTTTCATCACTGACGAAATTAATAGATTTAGCTCTGATATAGATAGTTGTTCTTTCTGATATAGATTGTACTTTATTAGAATACCTTCTTAAAGAGTTCCAGTCAAACAATTGCAATTGAATAGGATAATCTACATTTAATCTGACAATCGAGAATCCTCTTAAATTAGGCCACCCGTTCTAAAAGTTTCAGCATGATCATTAAATCCGAACCTTATTAGAAATTCTCTTATACGTTTTTTTTCAAGTTGGGGCCAGGGCCAAATAAGGCATTCTTCCATAGAAAATTTCCTTTTAAGCCCTTTAACAAAATTCTGCTCAAATAGGTTAAGCACGAAAGAAGAAGAAGAGGAAGAAATAAGTGATGAATCAAGAAAATTGCAGGACCCGTGGAAAAAATCCTTCTTAAGAACCCCGTATACGATAGCGCCCCGAAGGGAGTGATTTTCGCAACCTCGAGCCTTTAGATAATTTTGACTACATGGAAAAAAAAACAAAAGTGAATCTACGGAGTATCGTTATACACATCCTACAGGAATCAGGAAAATAAAATCAATTTCTTCAGAGTAAAAAAAAATCTGGCTAACAATCTTTTGTTGGGAAGAACACGGGTGTATATTATACCGAATTTTTAAAGAATAAAAGAACAATTGTCTTGCTTATTTGAAAACCTTACTAGCAGAATAAGGCGTGAAAAGTGGACAATGAAACGCAAAACCGAATTACGAAGCTTTACAATAAATTGTTCCACTTTATTTACTAAATTGTGTCTAATATGATTAGTCAGCTGATTGCACGTATTTGGATTTTTATCATAAAATCTTGCACTGAGTGCTTTTCCACTTATAGGAAGATGCATATATATGTAAGTTACTTTTTTTCGTTGCATACGTTGCAACTTTGTATGACTATTCTTATTCATTCCAGAGCAACATAGAGCTTGCCATTATTTTAAAATGGAAACTTTTAGACGTGAGGATTCTTCTCACTTCTGAAAAACTATTTCCACTTCAGGTAGAGCTATTGATTGATATTCCTAAGGGACCATTTTAAAATGTCTACGCAAAGTACACCGGGTAAAATTCCACTAAACATAGAATTTTCTGCTTGTCAACCAAGGCTTATCACATGGGAATCATAATAGTGGTTAATTGTTGATTCCTATCACAATTTTTCTACTTTAAATAACGCCGTATCGTCAATCAGGCGTACCAATCATAGGTACAGGACCAATATGTATCCATCTAGTGTACGTGCAAAAAGGTACTTCCTATATGATATATTTGCAAAAAACTTGTCCTTCCTTATGTCACATCCCATAGTAGAAATCAAGCACTTTGTGCAAGAAAAGGACAAGCACAAAACAGCAACAGAATCAATAAAAGGTGCCCGGTAACCAAGGCAAATTATTAAGCGTCTTGTGACTGTGCCGGTACTGATCAAAGAACGAAGAAAAGCCGACCTCAATCTTACATCGTATTCTACCCGCGAATAAGGAATTGTTTGAATATCTTAAGACGTGGAGTCCCATTTGTAAACTGCCGACGACAATGGGGAAGACAACTCCCATTCCACATTGCCTCAGATGTACACGATCCGATTCTAACAAAATGATCTCGTTTAATATTCAACTGCGAATTACAGGGAAGTCTCGTGAGCGATCGATAATGGCACCTTAATTACAATAATATATATCCAGAGCGAAACGATTCGACCGCCACGATCTTATTAATTAGTCAGAATCTGCTTACCTAATGCGATATTGGCTATATTCCCGTACCGGACGAGTATGCCAGTTTTTTATTTTGTACAGATTACGCATCAGGCACAAGTGAGCGAAGATAAATTCCCTTAACGATCCGATCGCTTCAATAATCCATCAAATTCCGATACCAGTCCTCGTGCCAAGAGGTTCACCACAACGAATTTTCATCTGCGGAATTTGAGAGATTCCGCGACATTTGAAATCGTCTTATGAGCAAAACTACCGCTCCAAGTCAATGGTGGTTGTTGCAGTAGAGTCTATCTGAAGTGGACACAAACGTATTCTGTATATGATGAGCAAAAACAGCGCATCAATTCTTTTGATTTTTGTGCAAAAATTATTTTAAGGAGTTTTTTGCAGTCCAAGTGTTTTTCTGTACCTTTTTATCGAGATCGACATTTCGGCATCCTTTGATCTGCTCTTTTTGATTGTAGCAATCCTTCGATGACAGTGTCTGTTTTCAACCCCTAACTCGTGCGCCAAACTAAATGCGGTAAACCAAAGGATCTCGATACACTTTTTTATCATAACATCTGTTCCAGGTTTTTAACGATGTGCTAAATTGCGTATGTCTTATTAAAGTGAGAATTCTTTTCAATGAAAAGCAAAAACATAATATATTTTGCTAAAGAAGTTTAAGGCAGGTTTCAATATTTAATAGCAATAGAAATGAGAAAGAAAGTCGAACGGAGTTAAGTTAGGTTCCTTATGCAAATACATACACGGAAAACTATAAATTTGGAGTATTTAACAGAGTGATGTATGTGATTAACGCAATTTACCAGAATAATGATCAAAACTATACTTAACAGCAAATGAGCAATTAATTTTATTCATTTTTACTTAAAGATAAAATTAATTTTATTTAAATAGTGATAAATTAAGTAATTGGTTGCTGCTGGGTAAGTTTTTCTTAATTTTCTTTGCCTGTGATATCATCACAAAGAAATAGTGATGTGACAAAACAAATGAAGACCTTAAATAAGCCGACTACTAAAAAACTTCTTAGATAGGAGAAAGTCAATACTATCACAATTATGATTAAATGAGACATTGTCGGTAACGATCCGTGATTTTCATAATTAGTGAGATGTCGCAAGATATGGAGGAAGTCATAACTTCTAAAGGAGATCGACGGAACAAAAACAGTAAAAGAACTTAGAAGCTCAGGACTATTTACGGAGCTCTGTAGTCAGTCGAATGCAAATCTCTCTCTGCGTTTTTTAACCCCTTGTGCGGCATAGAACGTCTACTACACCGACTCTCCACCTGGTCTGGTTGTACGCCAACGTCTTGAATTGTTGCTACGATTTGTTGATTTCGGTGCCTTCTTCCTCTAGGGATCTTTTCCATGTGTTGCGCGGTCGTCCAATTCGGCGTCTATCTTGTGTCCCGTGCGTATTCGAATCTACAGCCTGTTGCGCGATACTGTTGACTTTTTTCTTACTGTGTGGCCTATCCATTGCCACTTTCGCCTGCGAATACTGGTACCTATCCCACCTTGGCCTGTTAGTCTGTGTAAGTCTTCGTTGGTAATGACCTCCTGCCAATATATGTTAAAAATGCGCCAAAGATACCGCTTGACAAAGGCTTGTAGCTTAGATGTTATTTGAAAAGGCACTTTCCATGTTTAACAGCCGTATTACAGAGTAGATTTTGCGTTATGAATGCAAGTATAATACGAAAATTTTTGTGACTGCCTCAATGCTGTTAATATGTGATGCACAAATTAACCTAGGATTGTCCAATTCCTTAGACCGCCTTTTAATAAAACCTAGGTTAGCATTAGCCCTATTAACTGTTGCTGCGACAATATGGTCTTCAAAAGAGAAACTATTGTTTTGCCATAGTCTTTGGCTTGCTCGAGTCTAGCAAGAGATCGTCAGTCTATGGTTAAAGTGACTCCCACCCCAGAAGGAACTCCAAAGTGACTCATTGTGGCAAATGTGTAAAAAAATACCATTAGAAGCGACTGATCAACCAAACTATGTCCCTGACATCAGTAAAACCTAGTTCGGCTAGCTCCTTAAACAATGATCCTCAGAAACAGCCATATCAACAATTCCACAGGGAATGTTACGATGGACAGCACAGCGAATACCACCTCGACAACCCAATATTTCATGGGTACCTAACTGTGAGGACAATGACTTCCTTCCCTCATGTTATCCCACACCTCTGGTTTCTAAATTTCTTGACACCATTTCTTCCTCTGGTTTGCACCAAACGAGTGATGTTAAGAACTCTATGGGAAGGCAGTTGGATCTTGTGTTTTCAAGTGATTCTACTAACAATATAGTCGAATTAGCTTCTGATCAATTATCTCCTATTGATAATTTTCATCCGCCTATCTTTGTCTCTTTCTGTTACGGCGGTACTAGAATTGTGGATCCCAATTTTGAACATCATGCTTATGACTATAGGTGATCAAACTTCTCTGAGATAACGTCTAATCTCCTTTCAGCCGATTTTTCGGCATTACTTGGCAATAATGATATTTTTGTCTGCGCCTCCCTATTTGATAACAAGATATATGATTTGTTTAACTCCTTTGTTTCATTAAAACGGATTACGTCTACATGCCCCTCTCCCCCGTGGTCGAACTCCGCAGTCTTAGGAACAGGAAAAACAAACTCTGGAAGAATTACTTGCGTTGTAATAATAGCGCAATAGCGTATTCTAACTTTGTGTCCTGTTATGACAGCTTTAAGGCACTATCCTCCTCGCTCTATAAGGAATACCTTGTTAGTGTTCGCGATAATATGCATAATAACCCTCGCAATTTCTTTAAATTCGTCAATATGAAAAAAAAGTCATGCAACTATCCATCTATGATTTGGTATGAGGGGTCTTCTAGTAATAACGTGTCCGACATAGCAAACAATTTTTCTTCATTTTTTGAGAGTGCCTTTTCTTCGGATAACTTTGAGCCTTGTGTGAGTAATTTTGATCATATTCTGGATCGTCCCACTTCATCCGATTTCTTGCCGTTTATATCACGGGATCTTATTTTCGAAAAAATCAATGAACTTAAATCGGACTTTTCATTTGGTCCTGACGGTATCCCTCCAGACTTCGTCAAATCCTGTTCCGCTGCCCTTCTTACTCCTTAAGCGATTCTCTTCAATAGGTCCCTTCAGGCTGGTAAATTTCCTGCTTTGTGGAAGTGCTCTCTTATAGTCCCTGTTCATAAAAAGAGCCACAAGAATATTATAGCAAATTATAGACCAATTGCGAAGTTATCTTGCATGCCTAAATTATTTGAATCAATAGTGTATTCGCAGCTTATATAGCGTAGTATTTGCTTAATCTTTCCCAATCAGCATGGGTTTTTGCCCGGTAGATCAACGACTACTAACTTACTTGAATTTACCTCCCACGTTATTTCTGGCTTCCAGCGAGGCATGCAAACTGACTGCATATACACGGATTTCAGTAAAGGCTTTGATAAACTCCCTCACTCCGTAATTTTATTAAAATTCGAGAGGTTATGTTTCCCCCCTGTTCTTCTTGACTGGATCCCTTCCTATCTAAGAGACAGGTCATATCGAGTATCACTCTGTGGCGCTTCTTCTAGAATCTTCAGGGCCTTATCTGGTGTACCGCAGGGCAGTCATCTTTATTATTCGTTCTTGCCATTGACGACATTGTCCATCTGATCTCGTACTCTAATGTTCTTATCTACGCTGATAACATGAAGATCTTCTCTTATGTTAAAGATGGTGGTGACGCCGCTTTTATTCAAAGGGACTTAGATACGTTTCGTGAGTGGTGCGAGCATAATGGCTTACACCTCAATTTTGAGAAATGTAAGGCTATGACTTTTTCCAGGAGCCTAAATCCACAAGTTTCGGATTACAACTTTGCGGGGAATGGTCTTCGTCGTGTGCTGTCCGTAACTGACCTTGGGGTAAAACTCGATAGGAGACTTTATTTTACTCTGCATATTAACTATGTCGTGTCCAGAGAGGTCTAGAGAGTTTTCAGATATACCAATCTTGATTCATTTATACTGCTCCTTAGTTAGACCTATTCTTGAGTATGCATCTCAGGTCTGGTCGCCCTACTACGCTGTTGATTCCAAGCGTATCGAATCGGTGCAGCGTTATTTTCTTAGATTTGTGTAAAGAGAGCTCCCATGGGACGATCCGTTTAGACTCCCGCCCTACACCGACCGCCTCCGGTTGATTGGTTTGCACTCGCTTGATAAAAGGCGCAGGGTTTCTGACTTGGTCTTTATTCACCAGCTCTTGAACTCCAATATTGACTCAGGTTGGCTTGTTAGAAAGGTTTCCTTCAGACAGTCTCAATATAACCTTCAAAGACTTCCTTTACTGCATGTTGAACCATCGAGATCTAATTATGGCATGCATGAACCTATTAACCGTTTATGTAGGGCTGTTAATGCATGTTCTAATTTTGATTTAACTCTTAGTAAGGTATTGTTTAAGAAATATCTATTTTCGGTGCTCCTGTGCCTCTCTGTTTGCATGGTGAATGCGGGGTTTCCTTGCTTGTTTTCTTCCTGTTCCTTTCTTTTTTTTTGTTTGTTATTTCTTCCTCTGCATGCTGGTGTGGGAGCCTCATTTCATCAATTTGATGGAATAGGTGAATTGATTCTGGGCTCCTGCCAATAATTGGAGATCCTAGCCGATTCTTGGAAATGTATGTACTCAAGAACAATCGCACCACTAGACCAAATATCAGTTAAGAGAGCTGCTTCATCGGGAACAAACACTTTAAAGGAGTCGGTGGATGGAACGCCGATGATTAACGATGGATGCGTGGAGCGAGAAATGTTGAATAATCTCACCCTCAGTATTGTCAGGATGGATCCTACAAAGGAAGATACAATGCGGCAAATTCGCTGCACTCAAGGTAATAATATTAGCATGCTCAGTGTCGCGTTCAGTAGGACGGTACGCAGACTCGTAATGAACATTGTGATTAGAGTAAATATTTTCACGGATTCCAATGTCGCGTCGAGAAGATAAGGCATCAAGAGAGTTACTAGTAGACGCAGGCGATTCCGGGAATAACAAATGCAGAGATCGACAACAGCAGACAACTCGATCTAAACTTCGAAAATTTACTCGTTTTATCGGCGTTTCTACATAAAAATGAGTTCTTTTTAAATCCGCTCTTGCTTAAGCTTATCTACTCAAGATTATCATCACAATATTAGGTTATAAGGTTACGAAAATTTCTAATAAAACTATTAGCTATCAGTCACTTTAGCGCTAAGGCTTTTGATAGTGTGAGTCATACAGTTTACTACACAACCTTTTACATGCTTTTCTTGGCTGATCGCAGTCAAAAAGACGTAAAAATCAATACCGTCATTTCTAAGAAACTATACGTGTTACTCGGAGTGCCACACGGTTCGAGCTTGGACCCATTTCTGTTTTATCGTCAAAGTTATTAAAAACCTTGTCAAGGTGAAAATGTAGGACAATATTTTTCTTTAGCCTAGGTTGCTCTAACTATTTGTTATTGCTAAAGTGTATTCGTAAGGATACATTGGGGATACTATTATTATTAATTTTATTTAAGGTCTGATTTACACGCGATGGTTATGGTGAGATGGGGGTGGGTTGTTGTTGTCTGAGGTCGTTAAAAGCGTGCTTGATTCGCATTAAGATGGATAGATGCCATCACTTTGAAGACTTAGAAGAAACACAACTTATCAATAATCTTCACAATTACCCCCTTTTTTACGAGTTCTTTATTATTTCAGAATCTTCTTACAATGACTACATTTATAGATTTAAAGCTGGCCTGTTCATGATCCTAAGTATTTTTGGCGATTTGACACTCTAAGCGTAGCTCTTATATTTACCAATCGTCCTTGTCTTTCGAGGACAGCGAAATCCGTTTTCGGATTGAAACTTTCATATAAGCATTAATAGTTTTACCGATTTGATGAGATTTCCGCAAACTTCTCTAGAATCCAAAGGTTATTTATTTAACGAAACCATGATTTTAAAGCAGATCTCCATCAGCCAAGAGCTTCTTAGTTAGCATTGACGGTATTCCTGCCCCTGCTGTAAAAAAGTGTGGTTCGTCGCTTGCTCTAGTTACTTAATTGATCTGTACGTTGCGGTCTGTTTCCTCTTTCAGTTAATTACTTCTCTGCACAAAGTTCGATATATTAGACCAATCGCTAATATTTGCTGTGCCTGAAAGATTTTTGTCACTTTCTTTATTTTCACTGCAAACCGTTGCACCCAACATGACTTTATGAAACGCAAATGGACCACCACCAATTTATTGGGATTCTCCACTTCTTGCGTGTTTGCTATTGGGCGTAGTAGGCTGCACTTTTATAAATTTTAGAAAGACATTCAATAGAATTAATCATAGCATGCTTTTTCTCAAGCTTTCTCACCTCGGATTTCTTCAGTTTTTTTAATTGGTTCTTATCATATTAAGCGAGTTTTGTTTCACGGAGCTACTTCTTAGCCAATGTTTAACACATCTGGGGTGCCACATGACAGTCATCTCGGACCATTGCTTTTTATTTTTTACACCAATGATATATCTTTAACTATTTATTCATTCTGAAACTCCTTTGTTACTCTAATGATGCCAAGATCTTTCATATTGCATCTAAGGTTCCCCACTGGTTTCTTTTAAATTCTGACTTGGATGCCTTCTATAGCTAGTGCTCGAGTAATTGCCTTCCTCTAAATACGGTAAACGCTCATACAGGGTATATCAGATCTGACGTGCCAAAATTTGTGGGATGATAGATCTAACCTAGGCAAATAAAAAGTTGTATTGCAAGAAGGGGGCTAATGTCAACCTTTTGGGAGTTACATAGTGATTCATAAATTTCAGTTTTTCATGGTATGCACATTACTCTTTTATTTTTATCTTTACTATCATCTCAATGACCTTTCAAAAATTGTCAACAATGTTAATCTTACTACAACCATTGCAGGTACAGTCACTTACAAAAGTGAAAAAAATGGTTTGCAATTACCTAGAATTCACCATTTTCCCAAATTTTCTCCGAAATTCTACACACTAATTACATGAATTTTGGAGAAAATTTGGGAAAATGCTGAATTTTAGGTAGGCGGAAATCATTCTATTCAGTTTTGGAAGTGACTGTACCTGCAATGGTTGTAGTTAGATCAACATCGTTGACAAATATTGAAAGTTCATTGGGATAGTAGTTTTTTAGCGTTTGTTTGATGTCGCTGTTATCGGCAGATCAAAAGATAAAAATAAAAGAGTAATGAGCATACCATGAAAAACTGAAATTTATGAATCACCCTGTAACTCCAAAGCGGTTGAGATTGCCCCCTTTCTGCCATACAATATTGTGTTTGCCTAGGTGAGATCTGTCACCTCACTCATTTTGGCACATCAGATCTGGAACACCCTGTATTTGTTTTTCTCTCGAAAATGGAGTCCTGTTAAGTTCAACTTCACTGCCCCTAAAGATCGCTTGAAAAAAAAAACAGGGATCTGGGTGTCTGGCTCATATTTTTTTCGAGGATTACCATATAATCCCATAATTTATAAGGCGTAATTCTATGCGAGACACATCAATTGCATTGAGGCTGTTCAGCGGTGGTTCTTTCGATTCGTGGTCTTACTTCGAACAATTCTCTTATTTTACGATAATACGTTGATCGGCTTGGCTTGCTTCATCTAAATACTCTTCACAGAAAACACAAAACAACAGTGTTTTGTTTGCCTGCAGGGTTCTATTGACTCTCCTAATTTATTGGCTTTTTTTTACAATATATATTCCCTCTCGCTGTTTGAGGAGTCACGAATAGTTGGATGTGCTTCATCACTGCATAATTATGGCAAATTTAAATCGATCTCGTCGATGGCATCGCTATTTAATCTTTCCTTGATTTCCATCAATAGGTCTCTTGAGGAGTCAGCTTCGTTGAGGTTACCTAATATACTTTTGTATGTAGCAGAATTAATGCAGTCTTTAATTTTCGATCAGGTAGCATCACTGATCCATGGTCGTCTTCCGCTCTCTGAACATGTCATGTGTTTCTTACCAAACGTCGTAAACCATTCCTTCGCACTTCGATGGCGTCGGCTGTATTATATCACAGTACAACAAGGAGACGGAGTTAAATGAACTCGCTGAGCGGCACGACTACTATGCCATGGGTCCCGGGTTCGCGACCAGGTCTCTCCGTGAGATTTTATTAAGAAATTAAAATAATCCACTCCGTCTCTGGGCTGTTGTCTAGCTCGCAGCAATGCAAAAACAAGACATTCAAATTTCCTCACTTCCCTTTCCCTAATTCACTTCCGGCCAATTTCCTAACTCCCTAGGCTTTGGGCACATCGTGTAAAAAAAATTACACTAATACCCCCCCCCCCCCCCCGCCTCCCCCTCTCCCGTACATATTTCCATAAAATCTTCAGGAACCTTATCAAATGCGTCGGCAAGGAGCTGGTAGAAGCCCTTTCAAGTTATGAAATATGCCTACTCGGTTGTGCAGAGCACACAATCAGGGCCGACGATAGGAGTGGCCCGGGGGTTTCAAAAGGAGCCCCGTCATCAAGTCATTAACAGAAAAAAATTTCCATTTTCATTATATATACAAAAAAAATGTTAAAGGATCGAAAGAGTGTAATATACTAGACATATTTTTAAATTGGAAGTAACTCATTCGATTGTATATGGACCCTTAGTCCCGGGCCCGAAATTCCTTTTACAGAGGACCGTATGTGGTACCCCCCGGGCCCAAATTTTTTCTGTACAGGCCTGCACACAATTATTAAAATGTTATACGATCTGTCCCGAAAACTTCATATTTACTTTCCTTTAATTTCATATTGCAACTAGCTATGCCTGCGACTTTGTTGGCATTTAAATTCACTACTTTTCCCTACTTATCTTCACACTGTGAAAGTCCATGTTTGTATTTGTAGTTTTCCAGAGACACCAATTCATATTTAACAGTTTGTATGTGTGGGTTCACAATAGCCTCTGTTGATTAAATTCGCTGCAACATCTTGTGACGAGTAGCAGAAATATTATTGTTTGCGACATCTATTGGTAGTCAGCAGAAGCATTAAGGTTTAATTTTATTCCATTGAGCTCAGGAGATATAGCTCTACCCTGCGGGAACCCCCTTTTTTCTGGGAAAGAAAGTATCCTTTATGTTGAGCAGACAGATAGACAGACAAAAATTGTAAAAATTTCTGTTTGTTTCCCTCCATTTCGATATTAATGTTCACGGTGATTATAATTTTAAAAAAAATATTTCATATACAGACACGACCAACTATTATCATAAAATCAAATTACCTGATTTCTCGGAAATAGAAAGGCTACAACAAAGGCATAAATCAAGCAGTCTTGCAAAAACAAGATTAAATCTGAAGAAAACATTCCGCAGGATTACATAAGTGTAACGAAATATATACTTTTAAATGAGAATTAATTATCCAATATTCATTAATTAAAATTACCTTAAAGTAAGCAGTTTTATATATAATCCAATTATTTTGCCAACTATCAAAAGTATATCATTGTAAAGGGAATAGCGTGATTCGGACCCCCATTTGCTTATACTTCTGTGGGTTTTATATTATTTTAAAGCTTAACACTAGCAATAATTTTTCATTATTGTGCAGCAAGTAATAATAAAAAAGATACGATCATATAGAAAACAATCGCTCGCAGCGCACCTGAAATGTATAAATTTATAAAATTTGCATAAGATATTTGCGCACTTACGATTACTTACTTTCCGAACTGCGTTGCTCGTATGTTGGACGTAACAAGTGAAAGCTGGCAAATTTCCATTTGTGTTACCTAAAACAATAAATTAAGTTAATAATAAAATTATTCAAATTATATAATTACGAAAACAATTTATATTTTCTTCTAGTACACATTGTTGTAGTACATTTCTTGGCAAGAATAAGAAATTCTTGCCATTCGGACATCTATGTCCTCGCCATATATGATTTGTTTCTTACTTGCAAAAAGCAATAAAATTGCTTGAAATTAAAATTAAAACCCTTATGTGCCTTTCTTAATTGATTCAGTAAACCTGCACTTATTAGAGATGTTCAGGGATTTATAATTCACATAGACTGACTATCTTAGTATCCAAGATCTGCTAAACGATTTTTACCTGTTCGCACTATTTGATGCACACAAGTAATAATCAAGTGCGAGCAAGAATAAGTGAATTTTTCTGTAAATCTAGCTACTAAACTTGTTCACATACAAAAACTCATAAATATTTAAAAATACGTTCATGCACTGGTGGAAAAAATACAAAATGCCAAGAAAAATGCTGTTTAACCATGAACAGCTGTAGATATCACTTACATGGAATTTCGACATTACCAGCCTTGTAATTATTTAACATTTTCTTGTTATTAATTGCCGCTTAGAAGGGCACTTTATTATCCCCCTTCGCTTAGATAAATATCATTGCAATTTGAATAAATAAAGAATTTCTGTTTACATCTGCTAATCACTTCAAATTACCTTTGCAGAATTTCATTCGCACCGTAGGGAAAATATTATTTTCACTCTTCTGTCAGGTTTTTCACTCAACTCAAGTTTACGAAAAAATTGACAGCAAGAATTTGACATTCTTTCAGTCAATTTAGCTGACAAGTGATTAAACTGACAATTTTTTGTTGGTTCTTCACGTAATTGTTATCACATTTATAAGAATTAGGCAGGCAATGTACTAGAAACGAATTTGCGGGATAAAAAAAGTATCCTACACGGTTGGAAATTTTGGTGTAAAGTATAAACTTATTTATATGTTCGTCCTTTATAAAACGGAGGAACACAATTTTTCCTATTAATTTTAAGAAAATTGAACTTATAAACAGGTTCAATGCTAGTTTTAAACGAAAATATTATAAAAACTATAAGAAATATATTAGATATTATAGAGAAATTTACAGAAATAATATTGACTTGTTATACAATATTTTATGTATAACATTAGATATTATTTCTACACCAAATTTGTATACTGAAAATAACTTTGAAATTAAGTTTCCGGAGATTTAACAATCATTCTGTTGTTTAAGGGGTTATATACAAAGTTGAGGGTAAAAAGTGAGCTAAGTTGGTGATTTTTTTAAAAGGTTTTATGTAAAATTAATTAGAAAAAGCGAAAGATAATTTGTTGGTAGTACTATCGAAGAAAAAAAATAAGTTAAATTATAAAAAAATATTAAAAATTTTCGGAGTTATGGCCCCTCCCCCGAAGCGCGTTTTTTTTTGCAGAGGCTTGCGGTGAACACTCTCCAAGGCGAACCGCTTAACTGAAATTAAAATAGTAAAAAAATTACTTAAGAAAATTGTATTGTGGTGTACTTGAACGGTTCGGTTTCCGAAAAAAAATTATGTTGACAAAAAAATCGATTTTTGAGGTGTTCAAAATTCTAAACAAAAATTTATTGCAAACAATTGAAAATTTTTAGATGAAAAAGGAACCGTTCAAGTACACGAGATTATAAGTCTGAACAATTAAAAAAAACAATTATGAAAATCGGCTGAACATTTTTTGAGATATCACGTTCACCGCAACAGTATTTTTCAAAAAACTCTATTCTGAGATAATTGCGTTTTAAGTTTTTGGACGCCGCTCGCCAAGTGCTTATGGACGGAACTAGCGAACGGCTGTCATTTGAAATCTAGTGCTCCGATCTGGATGAAATTTCACACAGATATTTTCGAAAGCATGTACTTTCAGAATATGCAATAAAAATTCGATTTTTTGAGCCCCAACTTTGTATATAACCCCTTAATATAACTAATATAGACATTTTATCAAATATAAAGCACTTGTTAAATTCTACAATACTTTATTTTAAATAATATATAACGCGACGCGTTTCGCCTTATTGGGGCATCTTCTGGCTACAGTAATCTTGTAATGACTAACTCAGCTTAGAACCTATGCCTGCGTAGATGTAGTTTACAATTTATTAGGTAGGTACGTATATATATATATATATATATATATACATATCTATCGTCAAAAAAATTTTTGTTTTATTTTAATTGATTATTTTAGTTTGAACTTTGGTTTAGAAAATTTGTTTTGATTAATGGCCTTGAATTATTAAAATCCATTAAATCTTTTTCTCTTTTTATTTCCAAAATTTCGTACTTATCTAGAATTTTTCCGCCGTTAATATTACGAATAAGTTTTAAATGGTCAATTGATGTCGTGTGTCCTGTATCAATTAAATGTCTACATAAGCCTGAAGTAGCCCGATTATTTTTGGCTGCTGATGTATGTTCTAAAAATCTAGTTTTTAGGGATCTTTTAGTTTTGCCAACATAAATAGCATTGCAGTCGTTACATTCAATTCTGTAGACACCGCTTTTTTCGTAATCTTGTATTTTTGGTTTAAACTTGTTATTATGATCAACTTTCCCACAGTTTTATTCGTGAAGTAAGCTGGTTGGACGTTATGTTTTAGAAGCGTCATATGTATTTTGTCGGAAGTGCCTTGAATATAGGGAATTTTTTTCCAAATTTTCTTTTCTCTTATATTACATGGGTAGATTAATTTAAGGTAACCAGGTCGCGAATAGGGTCAAAAAAATCGATTTTTTAAAAACAGTTCTATTCGAAAGCCCGCGCTTACCCCTTTCAGAAAATGTATTACATGTCATACCAACGCGACTATTTAACCCCAAAAATTGATATTTTAAAAGATGGTGACGGGTCGACTGCACAGTTGTTACGAGAGATTTTCGTCTCAACCCGTAAATTCCTTTTTTTTACTTTTAGGTACCATTTGCAAAAAAACTGTTCAACCTATTTTGATGAAATTTTGCACAGTGCTTATCCTTTATGTCCTTCATCTTTTATACCTAAATTCATCTTTTAATTCCATTTTTAACTTTATTTTAAATCCAAATGCACTTTTTTTAAAAAAGTTATTTTTGACCTTTTTTCAAAAAAAATGGTATAAAAATTGCAATTTAGGCAAAAGGTTGAAAATTTTAGGTATACAATGTTGCCTTACTGTTGTTTCAGGTTCACCAACAATTTGGAGCAGATAGCAACAGTGGTTAAGGAGAAAAGTGTACCTAAATAAGTTAATTTTATCATTTTTTATTTTTTTCTTGTCTTTTTGTAATTTTAATAACTTTTACACTTATAAAGTCACAGGGTTTGTTTAGCACTCATTTTAATCCGTAATTGGGGGGAAGTACATGAAGACGTTTTCAAAAATCGATTTTTTTTTATTGTCTTAATCGATAAGTATATGCTCTAAGAATATAATTCCAAAATTGCAAAAGCCTATCTCGAAAATTGTGAAAGATATGCCACTTGAAAGTGGTCGGCGCCGATCCCGCCCAGCGCGCCTGGGATCGAGGATCTCTGCTGCGCGCGTGATTCCGCTTACCGGATTTTTTTTCTGCTCTGGAATTTATAGTGATGAATGCGACTTTGTTAAAGAGTGTTTTCGACGTTTTCAGTCCAAATGCCGATTTTTCTGAGAATACCCGTCCCCTCTTACCTTCTCCTTATCTGCATCTTTTTCGTCAGTTTTTCGGGACAAACTTTAAACGGCGTTTTCTCAAAACCATGTTTTTCAAATTGGCGTAAAAGATTACAGAAAAACTAGTGAACCGATTTTCTTCATCCAGCACTCATTTTAAAGGGCATAAACAACTACTCTAGATAGACTACAGACATAGCAAAAAAATCATTTTAAGACCATTTTTGACGCGAAAATAATCAAAATTTTTGCCAAAAAACCCAACTTTTTTTTCCATGCCCGATTTTTATAGTTAATGTTCGAATTTCGAAAAGATCGTAGTCTATCTAGAATAAACAACCCACTTGAGTATAAAAATGTTTGGTTTTTTGATTTCAGATGAAAATTGCGGCCAGGAGAATTTACGCCGATTTCGATGTCAGCCGCGACACGAGTTACGGAACCCACCAAAAGTTGATTAATTTTTCATTTTTCATAATGTAAAAAATGTTTTTTCTCTTCTTAAAACATTGCCCTAAGTACATATAATATCGATTTCATGTGGACCTTTTTCATTTTCCCAAAAATAAATCCCAAAAAAGTCCTTTTTTTTCGGCCTCTTTACTCCCCCCCTTAAGTGCTGCCTTTCTGTTTTTATTTTTTAATAATTTGTAAACGAAATTCTTAGAATAATCGTTATTGATAGCAATTTCAACAATGATATCAAGTTCTTTTTTAAAATTTTCTTTATTTAGTGGAATGTTAATTAGTCTATCCAACATTGAATGAAAGGCCGATTTCTTAATGTTATTCGGATGACACGAAGAATAAGGAATTACAGTATCTGTAAAAGTTGGTTTACGATATATTTCTTATTCAAACTTATTCTTTTTTATACTAATGGTTATATCTAAAAAATTTAATTTCTCCCCACCGAATTCCACTGTAAATTTAATGTTTTCGTCTATTTTATTTAAAATATTATTAATAAAAACATTGAGTTGTCGCTGAGTGCCCGTCCATACGCAAAACACATCATCCACATAACGATACCAACATAAAATCTTATTAACTAAATCACAGTTTTGTTGGAATATTGATCGTTCTATTATGTCCATATAGAAGTCAGCCAAGAAGGGTGATAAAGAAGCCCCCATGGCTAAACCCTCTAATTGGACATAGAATTTGTCGTTAAAATAAAAATAATTTTGATTTAGAGACACTTCTACTAATTCTTTAAGTTTGTTTGCTTTCTGTCTATTTGAAAGTTGGTCATTAATGCGATTAATTAAATGCGTTTTTAGTTTATTCACAGGGACTGACGGAAATAAATTACAGAGATCAAATGACACTAGTTTCGCGTTATTTGGTAGATTAATTTTGTTAATTTTATTTATTAAGTCTTGAGTGTTTTTGACGGAATATTTACTTTTAAATTGTAAGAGATCTGGTAATATTCTACTTAATTTTTTACCTAACTTCTGTGCAGGAGCATTGAAAGCCGACGACACCGGTCTCACTGGATGTCCAGTTTTATGTAGCTTTATTAATCCATATACTATTGGGGTGGAAGGGTTACTATTTTTTAAAAAATACCGTTCTCGTTCGTTAAATATTTCTTTGCTTTTGTTAATTGTAGACACAACTATTCTATTGAATTTATTTGTGGGATCTTCACTAACTTCCGAAAGGCTCATTTTTGACAAAACACCTTCTAATTTATTTACATATACATCTTTATTTAAAATGCAAATAGAATTACCCTTATCTGCCTTTGTTATTACTAAGTCATTATCTTTAATTTTCTTGTTTAGGTTCTGTAAAATTACTTTTTCATTACGCCTTCTTGAAGTTCTGAAACTACTTTCTCTGATTAATCTTGCACACTCTACCCTGCCTTCTAAGTCTTCCTCATCTATAGCTGCATCTGTATGAATTGCTAAGTCAACTAAATCTTTATTATCCACATTAAAATTTGGAGCATAACCTAAGCCTTTGTCAAGTAAATGTTTTTCATCTAATGTAAATTCTATTAAAGTTTCATTAATTACTCTTGAGAAAAACCTGTGATTTCTTCTGTCCGTTACTGCTATAGCTGGAGATAACCTCTGTTGCATTTGTGACCATTTTTCTAGTTTGCATTTGATAAAATGTCGAAAAAAACGAGTGTGTTCTACCAAGTGGCAACTAAAAATTCTAACTAATATATACAATTTACACTAAGTTGCTATAAGGCTCAAAATCTAGCATCCTTCCATTCGATTTTATCACTTGAATCATATAGTAGTTATACCCAATGGTATAAATCAAGCAATCCTGAAACGAACTTTGACTTTCTATAGGAAAAATTTTATTAAATTCATATTGAAATTGGTATAAGGTGATAAAAATTTGTTTATTTATGTTTATCTTTGCGACGTTGAAGTGTCTTAAAAAGTGATATAGTAAATTTATAGATTTTAAACTTATTGTGTTGAACGTGATATAATAATGACAATTACCGTGAAAATAAAAGACATAAAAAAATTAATAAAAGTGGAAAAGTTCACTAATGATGATATGGAACTTCAATATATGGATTTCTTCATTCAGGTATGAAAACAAAATTGATTTTTTTCATAAAATGCATAGGTATAGGTGTTTGCAAATAAATTGTAGCAAACAATTTTCTTTATTTCTCATAGTTACTTCAATTCAATTCAATTCAATTTATTTAACGTGAAATTTGTACAAAATAAGAATATATTCTTTTTAAAAGTACATAGCATAGAAAAGTAAAAGTAGATTACAATACTATAATGAAAAAAATGACCAAAGTGAACTAATAATTGAAAAGATAGAAATAGAAAAAAAAGAACAAACA
The DNA here is from genome assembly GCA_964036015.1 of Leptarthrus brevirostris. NCBI lineage: Eukaryota > Metazoa > Arthropoda > Insecta > Diptera > Asilidae > Leptarthrus > Leptarthrus brevirostris. The sequence goes on along the minus strand of OZ038375.1, from coordinate 18,743,832 downwards.
AGAAAAAGATGAAAGTAATTAATTAAAATTAAAAAGAAACAAAAAGAAAAATCTTAATTAAGATGATGGTAATTGGTAATGTGACTGAAGGCGCGCCCTGAACACCCCCATCGAACCCGCACGCCGTACAACAAACGAAAGAGAATTCCATAAGGTGAACGAAAATTATCGCCTGGATTGCAAACACGAGTATCCAGGTACTTGAAGGTTATTCATACGAGAAGAACGTAAAAACACTAGCTTATCCTTCAGAAAATCAGGCTTGCCTGTATGTATTAATTTAAATAAAAATATATTCAGCCTCATTTTTAAGTAAGAAGAAAACGAGCATCCGAGAAACAAATTGACAAACTGCGTTACATGGTCATACCGTCGAAGTTTATATACATAAGGTGCGATTGAATTGAAGCAAACGTTAAGCTTCTTCCACGATACAGAGTCACGGTTACCGAATATAATATCACCATGTCTAAGAACAGGCAGCAGCAGAGATTTCGATAAAGAGAAACGTACGCTTTCTGTAATGTAAGAGGCGCTACACCAAAGTTTACGGAGACTGCTATATACCTTAGAGACAATACTGTTGATGTGGTCAATCCATGTTAAAGTATTATTAATGATAACACCCAAATTTTTTACTTTAACTAAAAAAGGGATTGCCGTCAACCGGATCCTTAAAGAGGGGAGGGAATCAGTATTTTTAGGCCTTTTGAAGAGCACTATAGCCTGAGACTTGACGGGATTAAGTTTTAAGTGATTATCCGAAGCCCAATCAGAGATTGCACTAAGATCCTGATTTATCTGCCAGATGCAGTGCTCAGAGAGCCCCAGAGTGGAGCTAAGATATACCTGAACATCATCTGCATAAATTAATATCTTCACGAATTTGAGAATATTAGGAAGATCGTTTATATATAGACTAAATAGCAGCGGTCCAAGAATCGAACCCTGAGGAACACCAGTCAACAAATCTTTGTATCTTTAAATATTTTATTCCGTTTTTATTAAACAGGAAACTTATAATTCTACTTTTTTATGACCATTATAAACTAAAATTACAGTTTTTTTCTACACAAATGCCGAATTGTGGCCGAATAATTTTAAGGATAATATTTTCACTGCCATAAGAAATGCTGGAAAACGAATCCTTAACACAGAAACGAATAGAGAAACAGGTATTGGTACAAATATGTCTATCAGATTTATTAATTTCCAAATAAAGTTAAATTAGGTCTTTTAAAAAAACTTTAATTTACGCAATAAAATTATTTGAAATAACTTTATTCGTTTGCGAATAACAAAATTTTAAACGTAGGTACAGATATTAAAAATTACATATTACATTTTTAGACTGGGACACAATAACACTGTCAGTTTTAAACTTATTAAGACTGTTGCCACCTTCATCTAACGGCAGGAAAAAAGTAGGGAGATTAACTTCGAAACAAGCCGCTAATTGTTTAATAGTCCATAAAAAAGTATTGACTTCAAACGCATGTGTAATTTCAGAAATATTAATGTAGTTTTTTATTTTAGCCAAGATTAACTGAAAATGAGTATCTGCAGGGGTACGAAAACAAGTTACCTTTTATTGTAGCTGTTGGGACGTCAAAGTCAGCAATTAAAGATTTTATGATAATATTGGATGGACATATTACACTAGTTTACAAATTTGGGCCTCATCTCGAGATCTGGTTTCTTATAGACTTTTGTAACCATTTTGTTTTCTTAAGAATAGTTTTCGAGATATTTTGAAAAAAAACCTGTTATTTGGCAATTTTCTCACTTATTTACCCAACTAACCAATAATTCCTATCCGATCTGCATATATTACATATGCTTTGAAAGGTAAGGATTGGAAAAAGTGATTTTTTGGGCATTTTTAAAAAGTCACTAAATTTCAATTGCTCCGTTTAATTCCATTTTTTCATATTTTTAAGATTTGAGATGAAAGATAATTCTCTTACGAAAATTGTAAGTATAAATTTACCCAAATCGGACAAAAAATTTAGAATGAGAAAAGGAAGTGTCGATATTTTCACAAATTATATTTATTCTGGTCGAAAGTACATCTTTTCACATGCGCTTCTTCCTAGAATCCATGAATTTCTGTTAATTTTCATGCATTCCAGGTGGAAAATTAATTTCCTTAACGCCTGTAACTTCATCAAATCTCATCCGATCCGCGTAAACAGCATAGCGTTGGAAAGAGGACAAAGTAACCTTTTAAAACATGTGTAATATATGCAAATCAATAAATGATGGATAGATGGGTAAATAAGTGAGAAAAGTGCCAAATAACGGTTTTTTTTTCAAAATATCTCGAAAACTATTCTTCAGAAAAAAAAATGGGTTGCCATTTTTGGAATCTACGCCCTAAAATACATACAAAAGTCCATGAGAAGCCAGATCTTTTTTGCTATAAACTAGTGTTATATCTCTGCCATTTAATTACACTTTTCTTCATTGCATCGACACTGTTTTGCATTACCTTAGACATTAGTTTTGATGTCAATTTTCAACTGTTTTGGATGTACATATATACAAAAGTTTATTGATAACATGAAAACTTCAGTTACAACAGTTGTTCGAGAAGTGAAAAACTCCAGACTCTAGTAGGTACTGCATAATCTCAATTTCTCAACATGGTTTAAAATCTCAAATTTGGATTTTATAACTTCTCGCTCTTTTAAACAAATAAGAAAAACTGATTTTTTGTTTTGTATGCAAACAAAGGGCCACTTAAACTGATTCACTTTTTAAATGAAACGAATTAAACTAATTAAATGAAATATTTAAAACTAAAAAAAAGATACATAATTTATAACAGTCAATTGTTTTAAGTATTTTTTTTATAATAAAACTTTGAAAAACTATCGGCTTTTATTTATTTAAAAATTTTGAAGGCAAAATGATCTTTTGATTAGCTGCCTTTCTTTCTAGAGTACTGGTTCAGTTTAGATTACTAGCTGATATGATTTCTAAAAAAACTTTTAACTAGCCATAATTAATATTTACAAGTAATAAAGGCAATATGAAAACTTTTTGCAAAACTTCACAATTATGGCAAGTTAGAAGTCCTTTTAGAAACCATATCAACTAGTAATCTTAACTGGACCAGTACTGTCAAAACAATATCTTTATTCCACAGCGTATGAATCTTATAAAACATTATATAAAAGCAAATTACTACTGTGATATATAAATTTTATACCAATTTTATATATAAATTATGTATATATACATCCAAATAGTATTTATATCCCTACAGTATATATTTTATAATTGGTAAATAATTCTAAATAAAAATACATTGTTCTATATTCCTTGGTATTAAAACTATAAGGAACCTTACAAAATTCTATACCTTCCAAATACATTAAATCAATACTAAGGCTTATATTAAACTATATGGATAGGATTTTCGTATAAGTATTATCCGAAAATTTCTAACCGTGTATGAACACAACGACGATTTCTGAATTGAGTACTTCACGTTGGATATAGAAGAAGGTGAAAACTGATTGAAAGTTGTAGATATTAAATAATTGTACTGACATAGGTAATTTTATTAATCTATGTCAGCTCAGTGCTGCACACTAAATTTATAGTCTCACCATCTTTTCCTAAGACGTAGAGGTCTTATTAGGTGAACACACGTAAACACGTCAAACGAAAAATTTGGTTTTTCTAAATGTACAGAACCAGTAAAAATAAGACTCGGCCATTTCTATCCTGAAACGGGCCGCACAGCGACAAAACACCTGATTAGCACTCAAATGAGGCATGATACGCCTGAGTTAAAATTATACTTTTCCAAAACCCAGCCCGCTATAGGAACGTACCAATAAAAGTCGCACGAAATAGTCCAAACCAAGCACGGTACGCTCACAATTTTTCTAGACTAAAATTTAAAATGAAAACAATGAAATCATTTCTTTTAGAATATAGAACTAGATGAAGTGCCCTTATGATCAGAAAATTAAACATTTTTCTTCATGTAGTTGAAGTGTACTTTAGTGGAATAAAAAACTTCTCCATAGCAGTAGTAAAACGGACTTGCGCGGGACGGGGCAAACATAAGTTTTGAAATTTAAATATATTTTGGCTGACCGCCACTGGACATCTAAGGCGACATAGAAATTCCAATTCTCAGAATATAAACAAACTGAGAATGGGGACTTAATCTAAAATTAAACATGCGAATAAACATATTTATGCTAGCTACTTGCCTGATATTCCACGAGTCCGTCGTCGATTATTTTTGCAACAATGCGCTGCACACTTAATTTTAAAAATCTGTGTTTTAAAGTCCATAAACTGCCTCAAAGTTTTTAAAAACAAATCACTCTACCAATATAGTCTTGATTTTCATTATACTTTTAACTAATCTGTTTTTATTTTGAATAATATCGCGAATAATTTCGACCGAACTAGCGATTACAATTTGATTTTGCCATCTGTCCAGCTAAGATGACAACCCCGGACATCCCGTTCCTCACCGTGCCCGTAAGAAAAATAATTAAACACGTATAGGCATGGGCACTTCCTCTAGTTCTATATTCTGAGGCAAAACTATTTCTGCAGTTGAGTCTTATTTTTAACCCGAGTAATAACGATTATAAATGAAACTGGAAAATATATAAGAATAAAAATAACAAATTTCAGGTAATTGTTATCATTATTAATGTCATGACTTCGCTTGTAAGCCATCGGCTATTTGCAATAATTTTAATATCAGGTGGACGGTGATGATTCACCAGTCTCGTTAAAGCCAGAACGCAGTAGTGGGGTATTTCTCAATTTTTAGGCCTGTAGCGGAAGCGTGCATAATCCTAACGGGCTCATTTGTTCGCTATGGGTGCTCGCAACGGTCGCGTATATACTTTCAAAAATATTAACGTCTGTACTTGCTTTGGGCGTGAATATCAATTATCTTTACTCGGGAGCAGTTACATTGAGTGTCTGTCCTTAAGCCTTGTTGATGTGAAACTTCTTTAGATGCGGTGGACAAATTGGCCTGAATTAGATGAAAAGTAAAACGTCTCCTCTCCAGCTGTTACTTCATAAACATTGCATATTAAAAATGGTTTTCATGCTTTTACACATAGAAGTAAACAGAAAGACCTATTATAACAATTCTCTCCTCCACCCTTCCTTCTTTCAGGTTTCTTCTCTCTCAACTCTGGCTCTCTATTTCTTTCTCTTTTACTTGCCCTCTCCCCAATCCCTTTATCCTTTTCCCCGACACTCTTTCTCTGCTCTCTTACTCTCTTTCCCCTCTCTTATCCCACAATTACGATGACTTCAATTTACAAAGGGTGATCAACGAATTAGAAACGCAGGAAAATTTTTTGCGGAGAATTACCGGGTCATGAAAGTACCTGAATTTTCTCCTTCATTAAAAAGTCCTTGACCGATTTCGCAGTATGGCAAGGAGCTTTGTACTGGTGTATCAGAAAAGTTGATAATTTAGTGAATTCCTATATCGAATAAAAACATCCTGGAGGACTTTCTTATACTCTCATTGTTCAGTCAACAAAGTATGCAGGGCCAGAAAAATTTGAGTGGTGGGTATTTGACCGTTCTTTGTAAAGAATCTTCTTTATATCTCCCTCCTCGAAGCCTCCTTATCAAGCAAGCCGATTCAGTCTTCATTTGCAGCTGAGACTCGTCGCTTTTAGTTCCTGAATTCCATCATCACCGGCGTTCCATGTTTTGATCGAATAAAATTAACTTCTTTTGATTCTATTAACTTTTGTTTTAACTTTAAAATGGGCGATCTTCATAAACTTAACAAATGGCTTTCTGCCTGTGGGAGGTCGTGCGTTTTGAGTGAGCAGGACATTGACAATGCTGTGAAATCTTTCTACGATATTTTTTCAATATGTTTTGCAGACTGTATTGCAATTTCGGAATCCAATAATTCCCGTACCTTTCAGCGCTGGCTCAATAGGTGTACGAAACATTTATAAAACTTGAGAAGTAAGGCTTGGAAAAGGTTTTGCTCCTCAAGGAGTGATTCTGACTATTTTGCTTACTCCACTCTGTGCGATGAGTTTCGGTCTTCTCTTGAGGCTTCTTATATTGACTTTTTAGTTAGAACTAAGCAAACCATACGCGCTGAGCCTAAACAATTTTGGAAATTTGTACACTCTCGGTGCAACTGTGATAGATACCCCTTAACAACGTGCTTTGAAGACCGTGATAGCAATGATCCACTTACAATTGCTAACTTCTTTGGTGATTTCTTTAAGACTGCGGGTTTGAAATTCAACTGTGATATTAGTTTTAAGAATTTTACTCATTTGACGAGGCTTCCGCCGACTTCCCTTTATGCCAAAGACGTATTTGAGGAAGCTACCGTCTTGAACTATAACATATGACTAATTCGGCTTAACTATGAATACGAAACTATGTCGAAACTATGAATAGGATTGAGAGTAAGCGGTAAAAGATCATTAATAAAAAGAAGAAATAAGGTTCGTGAAAGAACTGAACGCTGAGGTGAGTGACTTCCCAAAAACAAAGAGGCTCTAAGTTCGACGCGCATGTTTTTTATTTATTTTTTTTTTATGTCTGACCGGGCATAACTTCGTAACCATGTCAAAAAACTTTTTGGTAGGGTGGGGGTGAAACCTAACTTTGTAACGCGTGGTCCGATTTCGATGGTTCTTTTTTTGTTGTACAGAGTATAATCCCCCATTGCTAATAGGAGAAAAAAATTTGGCCTAAGGTGGACCGATTTGGATAATTATTTTTCTGTTGGGTAGAGTATGTTCCGTAGTTGATTGATTGAAGAAAAAAATTGTCGGGGGATGGTGGTGGGGGTGAGAGTGGAACCTAACTTTGTAACGCGTGGTTCGATTTCGATGGTTCTTTTTCTGTTGTATAGAGTATGATCAACTATTGCTAATAGGAGAATAATTTGGTCCTATGGTGGAAGGTGTGGGTGGGGGGAGGGGTATTCTAACTTCTTAACGCGTGGACCGATTGGGATAATTATTTTTCTAGTGGGTAGAATATGATCCTTGGTTGATACTACGAGAAAACAAATGTTGGTGTGTTTGGGGTGGGAGAAGGGGGGTGGAACCTAACTTTGTAACGCGTGGACCGATTTGGATGGTTGTTTTGCTGTTGTATAGAGTGTAATCCCCCATTGCTAATAGGAGAATAATTTGATCCTATGGTAGTGGTGGGGTGGGGGGAGGGGTAGTAACTTCGTAACGCGTGGACCGATTTCGATGATTCCTTTTCTGTTCGGTAGAGTATTTTCTTTGATTGATACCATGAGAAAAAAAGTTTAGTGGAATGGTGGTGGGGTAGGGGAAGGGATAGGGAGTTAAAACTAACTTTTAACGCGTGGACCGATTTGTATGGTTCTTTCTTCGTTGTATTTTTTTAAATCTATTACGACATTTTGAAGTCGGTGCAAATTGAACAAATAAAACAATGAGAGTACCACAATTGAAAATAATATATAATTCTACCTGAACGTTTCAGCTTACGGGATCATAACAAATGACGATTAAATATTTTTGTTGTAGTTGTTTGGTTTGTTTAATTTGCACCGAATTCAAAATGTCGTAATAGATATAAAATTAAAAATTATTTTATGCTTTTTAGCGCTTTATGTGAAGTTGATGCAACTTTTTTTTAAAAAACTATTTTTTTAAGTATCGGCTGGACATGAACAAGTTTCCATATACTTGGAAACATTCCTGTTGAATATGACAGGTGAAAAAGTTTGCGTAGAGGTTTAGCCAAAGCAGATATATCTTTGATTTCATGTATTCGACTTACAAAACGATATTGTTTTAGTGTAAAAAACCTTGATGAGTAATATAAAATTCACAAAATTTTAGACGTTTCTAATTCGTTGATCACCTTCTGTAGATTAGGATAGATCGATGTCGCATATATGCGACACTGGTGTCCAGTAAAAACCGAATGCCGCTTCTATGCTGCACACGGTCGTGAACGTTTTAATGTTTGAAATGCAAATAAGATTATTTATATCTCCGTGCTTCTTGGTTTTATTGAAATTTTATAAAGAATAGATTGTAACACTTTTTGCCATAGTTAGTTTCGTAGCTCAATAAATCTTTTGGGATTAATGCTTGTAATTACTGCAACTTAAATAGCACAACAAATGCTCAACGGAGCGCAAGAACCAAGTGTAAGGATATCATTTCCAACATGTACTCCATGTAATTATCAACATACAAATTTTGCTATAACGAAGTGTAAATGATTTTCTATCCGGCGAAGTAAACGGGGCCAAAAGCAACGATTAATTCGCAATGTTCGCTGTAAATCAATGATTACGTAAATAAATTTGCAATTTTATTTGCGCTAGTCACGCTGTTTCAGCCTAAATAGCTAGTCGAAGAAAAAAGGAATTTTATCTCACATATTGCTGCATCTTTTCTATTCGATCAATCCAGCAATTTAGCAATTAGCAAAATCGATGGATCTACGTTAGGAAGCACATAGTCATTTTGACCTCTCTCGCTAAAACAGTCAGCTAAACGCATTAACTAGCATTCACACGCAGCCGCCGCAAGATTTGAATGATTTTCTCAATGAGAAAAATTTCCCACGGTACTGCGGGACCGTGCTGACTCTCAAAAAGGCGATTAACAATCGCGACCGCATTGATATCATACTTCACCTGATGTAAATGCTTACTGTAGGCTACTTATAAGGGCAGTAATTATAAAGTCTTGAATAAAAATTGAACAAAGCTACTTGGCTCACCTGATCTAAATCCCCCGGTGCAACTATCGTGGGCTACATGACTGCAAATTTGAGGCCTATTGACATGGGATTACATATAATCATCGTCCAACGGTGATGTCGACAGCTCAGCTCACCTGGAATCGAACTGGGCGTGAGGTGTACTGAAATGATACATGCTCGTGGTAATTGAACAACTTGTAGCTGACGTAAATATTCTGCGTCTTCTAAGGTCCGTGGATCAAACGTTTGTAATTTCACTATTCATAGTCATTGCTGCGGATCTGGTCAGAAGTTATGAGTCATTTATCTGCAAGTGAAATAGATTTTATTAGCTCCTGCTCTGGCTCACGCTTAAAATGATTAATGGCTAGACCACTGAATAATGCATGACTTCCGAATAGGCAAATTTGCAATTTAATCTATTACAAATCACTTTTCGGGCGCCTCGCAACAGGGAGGATAAAGTCATAAATTTTCACCGGTCCATGGTAACTATGAATTAGTTAAACAAAATTTAAAAGTTTTAACTTAGCAGCTAATTTAGCTCGCTAAGTGGCAAGTTATCAGTTTCTTACATAAATCTTCGTATTTAATCCACGCAATAACTTAAGATTTTTAATTTCTTAAATGTTGGAGGAATTTAATTGTTTCGTTGGTTTTTCCATGTTTGGAGTATACTCAAGCACTTACACCGTTGAATTGATTCATAATTAAACTTTTCCTGGAAATTTCAATTTTGGAGTTTCGGAAAGTTTGCCCGCCCGACTATAATTAATTTATAAGAATATTTACATATTTGACATTTATTTATTTATTTATGTACAAAGATTAATCAAATTCCTGATTACTCCACATTATAAGAATACTATAAAAAACAGTCAGTAAAAAAAGATACAAAAAGATACTTTAACTAAGCTGATCTTTTATTTATTTATTTAAGATTCATCAAAAGGCTAATTACTTAACATGTAAATATAAATATAAAATAACATATAAAATTACAATAATTAATAAAAATTACTAGAAAAATAATTAATAATTCATAATTACAAAACAATAATAGAGTAGTTAGGAAAGTTTGGCCTTCATAGAATTTTTCGACAGATTAAAATCAATATTGTTAAAATGCGAATTAAAAAACCGAGACATTGAGCCTTGGCTCAATAGTTCCGTGAAGCACTTAAAGAATCTGAAGAATAAAGCTTGGAAGCGGTTTTGTTCCTCAAGGAGTGATGCTGACTACTTCACTTACTCCATGTTACGCAACCAATTTTGCTCTGAACTTGATATTTCTTATTCTGACTATTTAGAGAGAATTAAATCGACTTTGCGTGTTGAGCCTAAACAGTTCTGGAGGTTCGTAAATTGTAAGCGCAATTGTGATGGCTACCATTCTGTGTTAAGTTTTGGTGATGTCGAGAGCGACGACCCCCTGACGACTTCCAACCTATTTGGCGAATTTTTTTGCACCGCATTTTTGACTACAGACTGTGATACTAGTGATAAGGATTTTACTCATATGACGAGGTTTGCTCCGACTACTCTTGAAACCAAAGACCTTGTGTTTGACGAGGATGCTGTGCTAAAGCATATTTCTGGTTTGGTTGATAGTTTCTCGTGCGGTCCTGATGGTATCCCTGCTTTGCTTTGTAAAAAATTGTCGCTTGTCCCTAGTTTCTATACTTTGTCACTTATTTAACTTATCTATTTGTTGTGGTGTTTTTCCGAAATCTTGGAAAGCATCTGTCATCATTCCCCTACATAAGAAAGAAAGTAAAAAGGACATATCAAACTACCGCCCCATTGCCAATTTATGTTGTATCGGTAAAATGTTTCAGGCTCTCGTGTGCAATGCTCTTAACTTCCACTGCAAACCTTTTCTAGGTTCCTTTCAGCATTAAACAGTGTTTTAATGAGCGAATACTTGTATCGACATTTGGTATTTAAAAGAAAGTAAAAGTACTTAAAAGAAATTAAAGTACTTAAAGGGAATTGACAGTACTTAAAAGTAATTGAAAATACTTAAAAAGAATTGAAAAGCACTTAAGTACAATTTTTAAGTACTATAGTAATTAAGATCAGATATTAAAGTACCAAGGAATTGTACTTGTACGTAAAAAATTCTAAATATAAGGTAATTGTACTTATACGTGTACTTGTACTTTCTTTTTACAGGTCTGCTTGTAACACGCCGTAACGTTTCGCGGTATCTAGAAAATAACAATATAATAACTAGTCATCAGTATGGTTTTAGAAGTAGGGTTAGTACCTCTGATGCCATCTATGAAATAACTTCTTACATAAACTCCGCAATGGGCTCGAAATAAACGACATGTGCTGTATTTTTCGATATCAAGAGTACTTTTGATACTTTCAGTAACAATCTTTTATTGAGAAAACTATCCAATATAGGAATAACTGATACAGTGCTTTCGTTGTTCAAATCATACCTACAAGACAGGGTGCAGTACTTAAGGATTGAAGAAGTATTAAGCAAGTTGTTAAATCTTGAATGTGGTGTGCTCCAAGGCACAATACTAGGACCATTACTATTTTTAGTATATATGAATAATTTAAGCTTACTCGAGCAAAACGGATTGCGGGGTCATACATTATTAAAAGTAATGCTTGGATGCCGACTACACCAAAGACTAAGTCAAATTTACTTTTGTCTAAAGCAAAATAAATTAGCACTTAGTTGTCAGAAAACGAAGATTATATATTTTGATAATCAAACTATTGAAGACCGTTCCCACTGCGCCACCAAAATCAATAATATAGCTTCGAAAAAGTAACAGAATATAATTACTTAGGTGTTGCATTGATATTGAACTCAAATGGGATAAATGCATAGCACAATTATGTAAAAAACTAAACCTTGGGGGGCCCCGCGCTCCGCGAAAAATTGATTGCTTATAAGGCAGCTTTTATATCTTCCAAATAACTGAGTAAATTTTTCAAAAATTTCTTCAATATTATTTTATTTTGTATTTTGCCTACGTTTACGTACACTTACATGGTACTTACTTTATTTGCAAAACATTGTTGTTTCGTTCAAAACATCCAAGCGAGAATATAGCACACTAAATAGATATTTTTCGGCGAACTATTTTTATAGAACTCTGCATAATGGCAAAAAATGCGAGATAAAATGGCAACTGTTTTCTGAATCAAAAGGATCAATTTTCTGCTACGCTTGTAAAATATTTTCATCAGAACATAGTAATCGATTTGTACAAAATGGATTCTCGAGCTAGAAAAAAATAGATGAAACTTTATGCTCTCACGAAAATAATAAAGAGCATAACAGATGCATGTTCGAGTGGATTAACTATTCAACAAAATAGACTATCGCGAAAGGGAAGAATAAACAAAATGAAAATGAAGTTCAATATTGGACTGAAGTTTTAAAAAGAGTAGTTGCAGTGGTTCAGTTTTTAGCTGAAAGAGGGCTCGCATGAGGAAACTACGAAATTATAGGATCCGTAAATAATGGAAATTGTATAGGCTTCATAGAATTGTAATCTAAATTTGGAGCAACATATTAAATTATATTCAGATTCAACTTTAAATTAATGTTTTTATCCTTAAATTGTATGCTTTGTGTCTTGTGTAAGTATTCGTTGAGAACTTTTCAATTCTACTAAAATTAAGGATGTTTTTTAGAACAATTTAACGTAATTTTTTCAAAGCTTTTTAGTGGCGATTTAGTGGTGAAAAAGCTGCAAATTAGTCAATGGTACAACTATTAACCATCAACTATATCCTTCAGAACTGACTAATTAAAAAATATAAAGTTTAAATTAGCACAAAAATTACGATTCATTAAATTATGCACAAAACACTCCGAGTTGATGGTTAATTATACAAACGCATAAGCGTCTGCCACAGTATTTGCTCGACATCTTAAAATACCATAAGCAAAACATAATATGACGTCCACCAAACATATTTAAAACAAAAATTCATAAAACACATTTTTTACAATTCACTTACTTTTTGAACAAGAATATGCGCTCACACGCAACAAATACTTTTACAAGCCAAAATGAATTTGAAATTGTTTTTTTTTTATTTCACACAAATCAATTAATATTTTGATATCCTTGTTTAGTTTTCTTGAAAGTTTGCTCACTTTTTGTACTCGTCCTGATTCGTACATGTTATCCGTAGACTGTCACTAAAAGACTGCCTCGTTTTTTAGCTGTAACCCCTTTAACCCAGCGATCCCTTCCAGTACAGTATATAAAAAAATTCTCCCTAACCCTTTTCGTTTTGCATACTTATATAGCACGCGTGTCTTGGAAATTTAAAGGGGGAAGTGTTTTTTAACAGTGATCGAAATGTTATGGGATTTGTTGGTGTTTCAGTAATATGCATTTGTATAGGTTTGAATTTTAGAACAGATTTAATTTATGATTTCTAATAAAGAAGGCTTCTAGTGTCCTTGTAAAATTAAAATGTAATTTTTATGTTAGTATATCGTACCTTTTGTAGTGGTCCAATATCCTTAAATTAAACTTTTTAACATTGTGCGCGCGACACTGTGCTAAAAAATATCCTTTTCAAACTTACAAAACTGACTAAAAGATGGAGCGGCTTAAGGAGTTAGGTCTAGTCAGAGGAATGAAAAAATGACTATTTGAAATAATTTTTTGTTGGCGGTAATTCAAATTATTTTAGAAAACTAATTATGCAGATTTGTTACATCATGTTTTAGCTTGATTTTATCAAAATTTAAAAAAACCAAAACTTAATTTTTAAAAAAGTTATCGCCATCTTTGTTGGACTCCGTTCCAGAAGTTGCGATTTGCGGTGGCCAATACAGCATCTTACTGGTTCATCAGAAATTAATCAAACAGAGGGAATCGTTAGTTTAATAGTTAATCTTGTCCTTAATCGACGCTTTTATGTTTTTTGCTTTTTTTTTAATTTTCAAAATGGCAACTTCTGAAAGTTTACTCGCTGATTTTTAAGCAAAACCCCTTGTCCCCACTAGTGTATTGTTTAAAAAAAATCTAAGTTTAAAAAAAAATTAAGGGCACGTTTTTTATGCCTATAATAAGCTATATAAATTTTATCGTTTTTGAATTATAGTGCTCACCAACTTTGAAAACGAGAGTTACGAGAAAAACGCGTTTAAAGCTTAAAGTTCTCATTAGCGCGTTGCAGAGAGCCCTTCAGTAAATGTGGAATATCTCGGAAACTATTTGTTGGATTGACTTGAAATTTTCAGTGACTATTTTCAAGATATCATACTTAAAAAAATGCTAAAAAACAAAAATCGATTTTTTGAAAATTCTGACTAGATCTAACCCCTTAAGACTTACATATTTTGGTGCTGTTAGGCCTTCGTTGCTTGACTTGTTTATGATCTCGGATATGGATAGAGTACTGGGTAAAAACCAAATGGATACACTTAGTTTTTTGAATCACAGTCTATTGCTGCTGAGGCTTGATATTATGGTAAAACACAAAAAAAAAACTAGCAACCTAATAAAATTTCGGTCATATCGAAATATAAATATTCATGATTTATACTCACGCTGCAACGAACTTCACTGCCACGATATTTTCTCAACCTCATCCATTGATCATAAGGAATCACTGTTTAATGGTTTTATTCAGGAATTACAACTTGAATTTGCTCCTTTACGTACAGCCGCAATTAAGGTACAAACCAATCAATGGTTTACAAGTGAAATTAAATCATTGATTAGTGACAGGGGAATATAAACAACTTACGAGTGAAAAAAGCTATTGTAATTTTAAAAAGATCAGAAATTTAGTAACTTTAAGGATAAGGGAAGCAAAGCGAGAGTTTTATAAGGTCAAGCTGGATCGTAGTTTGCGCACAAAAGATCTCTGGAAAAATATACGTAATCTGGGAATTAACTTCAGGCCAAAATGTGATTTTACTTTAAAACCTGATGATTTTAATGAATATATCACAGCAAACCAACTCTTAACGCGGCAGTCTGCAGAGTATTTTGAAACCTCAAATAACACCTCAAGTTTTAGTTTTAGATATGTTGATACAGAGGCGGGTTTAACAGCTTAAATTCGATTAAATCCTGCTCTGTCTGGCCTGATGATATTTCTCCAAAGTTTCTTAAACATATCTTACCACGTGTAATTCCATTTATTGCTCATATATTTAATTTTTGTCTTATGACCTCGCAGTTTCCCACGGCATGGAAAAAATCTTTTGTCGTTCCGATTCCGAAGGTCCCACAGGCTTCCAAGGCAGATGACTTCCGACCAATAAGTCTTCTTTTTTTTCTTGCAAAAGCTTGAAAGGATCATGTCTAACCAAATGCTGACTTATTTTGAGAAACGAAATATTATTACTAAGTTGCAATCAGGTTTTCGTAGGGGACACAGTTGTGAGACTGCTCTTTTAAAAGTAACAACGGATATTAGAGCAAATCTTGATATGGATCAAATATGTGTGCTTGCACTCCTCGATTTCTCTAAAGCTTTTGACTATGTTAACGATTCACTTCTGCTTAAAAAATTTGATAAACAGTGTGATTTTTCTTCTTTGGCGTTAAAACTTTTGCAGAACTATCTTGCTACTAGGAGCCAGCAAGTCAAGATAGGTGAACGGCTTTCGGCTTCCACATGCATCTATAGGGGGTACCACAAGATTCAGTATTAGGCCCTCTACTATTCACTGTTTATATTAATGATATTGTGGACGTAGTCTTTGACTCAAAAATTCACATATATGCTGATGATGTTCAGCTTTATAAAAGCAGACCTAGAGGCCTAGAGGTGAGAATTGTGTTGCCCGACTTAATGACGACCTGTGGCGAGTGTACCTTTGGTCAAGGAAAAATTATTGAATCTTAATGGTAACAATTCTAAATGTATCCTAATCTCTCGAAGGTTGAAATGAAGGGGGTTTCCGGAGGTAGTCTTAGGTTCGACAGTTTTGAAGTTTAGAGACAAGGTCAAAAGTCTTGGCGTGGTATTGAATAAGTCAATGTCATGCTGTGACCAGATAAGATCAAATTTGAATAAGATATACGGTACTTTGCGCAGGCTTTGGCTTTTCGGAAGCTACTTGTCAACTGATACACGACTTAAGCTTGTTAGAGCTCTGCTTCTACCAATTTATACTTATTCTTGTACTATTTTTTCATCACTTAATGCCAGTTGTTTTTCTAAAATGCGTGTAGCGTTTAATGACTGTGTTCGTTTTGTATATAACTTAAAAAGATATAACCATATTTCGCACTTTATGAACTTGATCTTGAGTTGCTCAATTGATACTTTCCTCAATATAAGGATTTTGTGCTTATTGCATAAGCTGGTTTATACTAGCGAACCCAAGTACTTATTGGAGCATGTGAGCTTCCTGCATTCATCCAGGACAATGAACTTATCTTTGCCTAGAGTAAGAACGTTGTTGGGGAAAGATCTTACTTTGTCCAGGCTATTCGTTTGTGGAATACTGTTCCTTCAAATATTAAAAGCACTCGCTCGGCTGGCGGATTTAGGCGACTCTTGGAATGCCACTTTGGCATGGATTAGATATGTAATGGTTAAATTGATGCATACTCTCTTCTCTTTTACGTAGTATAATGTTTTTTTATTTTGTATATTTACTTCTTTTAGCTTGATAAATTTAGACTTTGTAACTTTCTTTCAATTAGTGTAATATTTATTTTTCTATGTATCTTTACTTCTTTTAGCTTTGGCAATTTAGATTTTTGGAAATTTTTTTATCATATTGTATTTATTTTGACAATTCTTTATGGTACACAGATTATAATCTTTTTGTACTTTGTCTGCAATAAACATTATTACTTCTCCTGGTTATGGTGGTCTAACTCCAGAATTCTTTGTTCGTTTTAGGAATCGTTTGATTCCAGACCTTTTGGATGTCTCTAATTCTGCAGTGGTTGGACATACCGAATTTCCCTCAAGTTGGCGGAGATCCGTTATGCGTCTAATACCTAAGAAGGGGGATCGTCAGAGGATGGGAAATTAGAGGCCAGTTACTCTGTGTAATGTCGACTACAAAATAGTTTGCAAAACACTGGGAACTCAACTTCGCTCAGTGATTGCCTCAGTAATACACCCGTCACAGTCCTACTGCATTCCAGGTCGTAGTATCTACGACAACGTCGCCGTAGCAAAACATCTTTTCGCCTACCATGTCCATGTCCATGTCCGTCCAAATGGATTGAGATCATCAGTGGTCTGTATAGAGATTCAGTGATTCTCATAAAACATAATGGGCATATATTGTCTCCTATTCCGTTTCGTCGGGGTGTCAGGCAGGGATGCCCGTTGTCAGGAATGCTTTATGTCTTTTCACTGGAGCCGCTGTTAGTAAATCTTCGTCAATCGTTGAGACAATATTCAATTCACTTACTATACACTACAATAAGGCCACTAATTCTGGCGTATGCGGACGACCTGCCTATATTTGTAACGAAAGATGATGCATTTCCAGTCGCTCGTAGGGTTTTCGAACAATATGAGCGATTACCGGGCGCTAGGGTTAACCTAAGCAAAAGCCAAGGCCTATGGTGTGGGAGGTGGCGGAATCGTTCAGATTCTCCCCTCGGCATACAATGGACGAATACTTGCCTGAAATATTTAGGTGTATATGTGGGGCTCGATGGCAAAACATCTAATAGCCGCATGGCTCTGAAGAAACTCTCTGGAGCTGTGAATTCGTGGCGGACTAGACTGCACCCACTTTCGCTGAAATGAAGTGCAGTCGTTGTAAATTATATGATTAACTCGTCCATCGTGCATCTTTTACAGGCGAAGGTCGTTGACGCCTTCTGGGGGGGAAGACGATGGGTCGCTGAAAGCACGGTCTGCCGACCAGTAGCGGAGGGTGGTTTGGGTCTTACAGACATGGTTGTGAAATTTCGTTGTCTTCAGGTACGGGCATTCCAACGAGTGTTCTGTCAAAGAGATAACTTAATTTCGCAGCTGTGGGTAAGTTCTATGAGGGGGTAGCGGCGCAGGGGAGCACTACTATCTGCTCCCACCATATCCGCATGACTGGTCCCAGGATATGATCTCCACGATTACAACCTGGGGCAGAATAAGACCAACATTTGATTTGTAATTCTCGAGGTGTAACGGCCGATACAGGACAACTCACAGTTCTTGGAGACATCATTGATGCTTCTACACCCGCACACAACACAATTAAACGAAGTGGTGGATACAGCACGAGAGCGTTTAAGTCGTCTCTCTACTAGGGAACCTAGCACTGAGGTGATAAACGCTTTCGTAATTAATCGACCGCCGCACACGACATTCAGTACACTCACTTCAGGTAGACTGCGCGAGCTCTTCGTAGGAGTAAATCCTACGGATACCTTAGCGGGTTAATAGATGTCGCGCACATCTTGGGGTAGACTTGAGAGTAATGGGGACTATTACTAGCAGAGTCATCTATAGTTATCCGTCCAATTACAGAGACTGTGATGTGGCATTCAAACTGCTCCATCACAGCATCCAAACCAGCTGTCGCATATCATCGACGAATTCAAAGAGCTTGTACGGTATGTGGTGGTGAAGGAAACCTGTTCCACAGATACTTCACATGCCCGACCTTGTGCGACATTAATAATCTTGTTCGCGGAATGTGCCAGCCCGACATTCGGTATTACAAGAACGTCGCTTTTACTGGGGCCAAGGACATGTAACCATGTAAATTGCTTGATAAGCTTTATCTTAACACTTGCTAAATCGACAATTCATCCGTACTGCATGCGGATCGAGCCTGGGCAACAGCCCACTAACCCACAGTTTCACACACATGCACTTAAGAACCACTTCATTGCCAGATTGAAGAGGCGGTTACGTCTAGAGTTCATGGCAACGAAGGCCGACGGAACGGAACGGAAGCCTTGTCTTTCACTGAGAATAAGTGGCCGCAGACTTGCAACAGCTTGTTCACGAACCTTCTTTTTGCTTTGGTATTGCTGCAAGTGCTTCGGGAAGGACAAGTCTCACGTTGGAATCGTAGAACTGGGAGGATGATGGGAGCAGTTTGCAGACGTCAATGACTCTGCAGACTGGTCCCGCGGGACTCTAATCGGTTCGAATTTTTCTGCGTTGCGGCATTTCAAAATTTCTTTGTATTTTCTTTTTTACTTCAAGTTTTAGAGTCCTTTTTATTAAACCAATTTACAGTAACGTAGCATATTGAGTCATTTTCGTTATGTATTTTTGATCCTTATTACTGTGTCTTTTAATGTTTGTGTGATTTTTAGGGTAACTAGTTTTTGTAGGATTTTTACGCTTTATAACGATGTGCCAAATAAAGAGCCATATATACATGAAAAAAAAATTATTTTTTTAAATGAATCGAGTCTGAATAAATTTTATTTGATAAATTACTGAAAATATACAAAATTATTTTTAACATTCGAATCAGATTATATTCTTATTGTTTATTTCATTTCGCCATCCTTTACAAGTCTTTTTCTGGATTCTTACAAAAAAGCCTTTACAGAGCCATTACTTTATACCTTTGGGCTCAAATCATTACGTTTGTAATTAGTTCAACCTACGACAGCAATTAAGGATTCACGATTCCTTACAAGAAATATTCTCAGAATAAATCTGTAAACTAAATTGCCTGCGGAAAGATGCCGCAACTATAAAACAAAAATTTAAATTTCACTAAAATATGATAAAAAATCATTTCCCTTTACATTTACTCGGAATCGGAGGATAATTTCGCTGTTGAGTACTAAAATCATGAACCAATAAAATCTGCCTAATCATGACTTAGTACAAAATGGAAAGAGTAGGTAACAATAATTCTTGTTATTGGCGCCCTGAGATTTTACGACCGACCGCTCTACAACAGTGACGATTTTCAGTGTAATAAAATTCATAATTGCTACGACTGGAGTATCCAGCCGAGACGTATAAATATACAAAACACATTTGATCGTATTGAAATCGTGATTTTGCGAATTCGATTAAAATAATGGAGGGTGGAGTTTGTGGGTTCAAAGTGTACCGAAACTCTACTTAAAGTCTCATAAAAACTCTGATCGACTTTTCTGGATATGATGTTTTTTCGTTTATCGAATTTAATTGCTACCTTAAAAATAACGTAGTTATCTAAAGCTGGTCTGCATTCTTATAATCTTTTGTGTTTTTTTATTTTAACACTAGAATAATATTTCTTTGCATTCTTTGACGGTGGGAAATATTTCTAAAGAAGCGACTACATTGCTTCATAATAAACTTTCTTATATTTTGCAAAACCTCTCTATTACTAGAGACAACAAGATCGTGTAAAAATCGAATAAAAACAATATATCGATTAATCGATCATTTTAATGCCAGACGCAACAACAACTTATTTTAATAGAATTAACCCTCCTAACTCAGAAGGCGCACTTCACAGGCAGAGGCCTGGAATGAATTGACCTATTCACCAGAATATAACATTATATATTGAGATGAATGAGGCTCCCACAACCCATGCAATATAATATCAGTAAACAAAAAAAACATAAAAAAAAAAAATTTTTAAAAAACCCTAACACTACAATCAGGGGTGCAAAGACAACAGAGATCGTTTGAGCAAATCCTTAGTAAGAGCCAGGTCAAAAATAGGACACATATTCAAGGCTCTATACATGCGGTTAATAGGCTCATGCATACCATAGAATGGATAACATGTAGTAAAGGCAATCTCCTTAAGCTATACGGAGTTTGGCTATAAGTAACCAAATTTGCGAGAGTGCGAGAATCTATATTCAAGTTTAAAAGCTGATGAATAAATACCAGGTCAGCAATTCTATGTCGTTCCTCTAACGAGTGCATGTTTAGCAATCGGAGGCGATCCTCATAAGGAGGAAGCCTTAATGGATCATTCCACGGGAGGTCCCTTAGTGCGAACGTAATAAAGTTCCGCTGCACCGATTCAATGCGTCTAGAATGAACAGCATAGCAAGGAGACCAAACCTGAGATGCGTACTCAAGAATTGGTCTAACTAAAGAGAAAAATAAGTGAATGAGGGTCTGTCGATCAGAAAACTCCCTTGACCATCGCTTAACAAAACCAAGGACTGAATTACTCCGAGATACTATATGGTTTATGTGCAGAGTGAAATCGAGTTTTTTGTCTAGCATTAGACCGAGGACAGTAACGGACTCCACAGGACGGATATTAGTTTCCGCAAAGGTATAATCAAAGACGAGCTGATTGAAGTTCCTAGAAAATGACATAACTTCACATTTATCCAGGTTAAGGTTAAGTCCATTTGTGGCACACCAACCCCTGAAGGTATTCAAATCATCCTGAATGCAGGAAGAATCATAACTGTTTCTAACGCATGAGAAAATCTTCATATCGTCTGCGTAGATTAAAACTTTAGAGTGCTTAATCAGAGGGATAATGTCGTCAATGGCAAGAATAAACAGCAGCGGCCCCAGATGGCTACCTTGCGGTACACCAGATGAAGCCCTAACAACTCTAGATAAAGTATTACGGAAAGAGACACGGTAAGTCCTATTTTTTAAGTAAGAGCAGATCCAGTCGAGCAATAAAGGCGGAAAACCCAACCTTTCAAGCTTAAGCATAATCACGGGGTGAGGGAGCTTATCAAATGCCTTGCTAAAGTTGGTGTAGACGCAGTCCCCTGTTGGAAGGCAGAGATAACGTGTGATGTAAATTCAAGAAGGTTGGTAGTTGTCTATCTACCAGGCAGAAAGCCATGTTGATTAAAGAGATTAACCCCTTAAACTGCCCTACAAGCTGTGAGTATATAACAGATTCAAACAATTTGGGTATGCAGGAAAGCTTCGCGATTAGCCTATAATTTGCTATGGAGTTTTTATGCCTCTTTTTATAAACAGGAATTATAAAGGAGTTCTTCCATAACGTAGGAAATCTGCCGGCCTGAAGAGATTTGTTGAAGATGAGTTCCAATGGAGTGTGTAAGGCATCAGAACAGGATCTCAAGAATGCAGGTGGAACAGCATCAGGACCAAAAGAAAAGTCCAGTTTAAGTTCCTTGATAGCATTCATGATAATATCCCGAGATATAATGGGCAAAGCAATGGAGGTAGCGGGACGATTTTGGATATGACCAAACTCTTCCAGGGAAGGCACAAAGTTGCCTGATAAAAAGGCACCCTCAAAAAACAATGCAAAGTTATCAGCTATATCAGGCGCGCTACAACTAGAGGATCCATTAAACCACATTGTAGATGGATAATTATATTATCAGTTTTCTTTTTCAGATTTATAAATTTAAAAAAGGTACGAGGATCATTGTGCAAGTTACTGCGAATATTATCAAGGTATTCCCTGTATAAGGATGAAGAACGCTAAGAAGCATTCATGACAATAAACGAATTCAGAATAAGCGGACGTGCTTCTACAGCGTAAGTAGGTTTATGAAAATATGAAATTAGTAAACTGTTACATTTTTATTAATTAACCATATTAAAAGAGTTAAGGGAAAACACATACATCAAAATAGTTTTTAAAAAAAAAAGTTTAAACCGCCTTCACATAAAGGGCTAAAAAGCATAAAATAAAGTCTTATCTATTACAAGATTTTGAAGTTGGTTTAAATTAAATGAAGTAATTCCTTCCTTAGATGCTAGTTTTATAAAGTATCTTCGATTTTGTTTGTTTAATTTCCACCGACTTCAAAATCTTGTAATAGATAAAATTTTACTTTATGCTTTTTAGCGCTTTTTGTCAAGTCGGTTTAATTTTTTTTTTTAACTATTTTATTTTTCACTTTTAAGTCTCTTCGGATATACTACTCGAAAAAAACTGTTGGTATAACAAACCAATTTCAATAGTCGCAGAGGTACTGCACTCTACAGAAAGGAAACATAAACATCCAAATCCGGCAACACATTTCGAAGTTAATCCGAACCACCTTTTCACTCCTTGATGTTAGATACAAAATTCTTACCATGACCATAGTACGCCTACGTATTCTATACTGCAAGAGAGATACGGCCAAATCGGGACATGCATTACGAAGTAAGGGGACTGCTCCATCCGCTTCCCGTAGTTACTCTAGATGAAACATTCTTAATCATTTACCAATAAGGAAACGTTTTCTGTACAACCTGATGAAAATCATGAAAAACGATCTACGACTTCGGCTCCACTCCTCCACCATACCTACCTCATCCTATAAATTTTCATGGTGGTACCAATGAGGGTACATAGGTCATAGGGTGCGTGACTAAATTTAACATGTTGAGTACCACTGTTAACAAAGTTACTTCAAATGTGTCTTTATTCACCATTTTAATGAAAGCATCCACAACCTGGTGCTTGGGCTGAAACCAAGTTAGCCGGTGCTCACAACATGTTGAATTTAGCCACGCAGCAGCAGAGTTGCCAAGTCGGACGATTTCTCGCCGATTGGGCTACTGCGCAGTCAGTTGGGCGAGAAAATTATCCTCTCTGCGACTAGGCACTTGTGACTATTTGCACTTACGTGTATTTACGTGTACTAACGTGTAGTTATTTACGTCAAAAATTTATTAAACTTTCTGGGAGGAAGAGGTGTATTAATCAGGCTTTCAATTGCTTTATTAAATGGGGGGGTTACCGCCCTCTTTCCTCGCCAGGGAATATATTTGTAAAGAAGTACATAAAAGTATGTAAAAGCGGAACTTTCGCGAATTCAAAAGTACACGTAAATACACGTAAGTGCAAATAGTCACTTCCATTATTAAATGCCTACTTAATTTTTTTGTTTTTCACGACGCCTCTACCACAATTTAAAATTTTACTTGTATCTGTTGCTATGATTACTGTAATAAATATTACATTTAAGTTGTAAAAACAACAATTTGAAAAGTGACTTGATTGATTATAAAATCAAAAGGCGATTTTTGGGTGATTTCAAATAATGGCGAGGCGACTTCGGGCGACTTCAGCGCCATGGCTCATCGACTTTTGCTCCATACCGTCTGGCATCTCTGCGCACCAGTGCTCTATACATCACAAAAAGAATCATCCAATTCGGTCCACGTGTTACGAAGTTAGTCTTACCCCCCCCCCCCCCCTTCCCCTCATATCCTAGGTCAATTTTCGCCTCAGAGAAGCAATGGAGGATCATACTCTAGACAACAAGAAAGCCAGCATCCAAATTGGTCTACGCGCTACGCAGTAAAGTTCCACCCTCCCCCTACCCCACCCCATCCCCTCACCACAAACACATTTTTATCGTGTTACTAGTTACTAATGAACGAACAACTCTATACATCACAAAAGGAATCGTCTAAATCGGCCTACGCATTATAAAGCTAGGCTATCCCTCTTCTATCACCCCGCCCTAGGTCTAAATTAGCAATGAACAACAAAAAAGAACCATCAATGGTACCAATGGGGGAATATATGCAACCAAACAGAAAATAATCGTCCAAATCGGTCCACGCGTTACAAAGTTAGGTCCTTCAAAGATAACCACATTACGGATGCAGGTTTGATACTCGGGCTGCCTACGAGTTTTTAATTTGCTCTCCTGGGATTGGGATTGTTATCTACTTCGCACCAATGTAAAAACGAGATATTTAGTTTCAAAAAAATTTGCTCATTACTTTTTCTGAATTAATTATAAAGCTTTTTGCAGACTTCGCCGTTTTCTCACTTCAGGAAATAAATGTCTTTATCAGCTTAAGTTCGAGCAACCTATAGTATACATACAGCGTTGTACTAAACGAATTTTTTCCTTTCTTTGTAGATCTCATAAAGGTGGAGCATAGAATAAAAGAAGAAGTTCTTCTGATTCGATGACAATGACGTTATTTCCTACACAACTACTTGCAGCATGTCAAGTCGAACCTGAAAATGTGATAGAAACGACTATTAGTCATGTAAGTAAATCTTACTAATTTTGCAATCATACCTATATAAGTATCCATTTTTTGACATTTCAAACAAATCCAAACAACGATCTTTATTTGCCAATATTTCTGAAAGGTCGACGTCGGCGGCTCTGTTGGCTAATTTGTCGAAACTGCTTATTTGTTGTTCAGTTTAACGCCTAATTAATTTCGTATAGGCCTTTACATTTGACAGATTAACTAGTCTAGCTCGGCTAAAAAATTAATCAGGTAATTACAAATAGGTTGTGTAGTAGAAATTTTCTGTACTGTTATTAGTTCATTGTTACAAATTTGATACCGAAGTAGTTTTTCGCAGTTGTCGTAGTTTGCCATTCAAACAAAAATTAGATACTTTTCAGAAAACTGTTTTGTATTGTAAAAATTAACTTTGTTTAATTCAAAACTAACATCAGACTTTTATGCCATTTCATTTGAGTCAATTTTTTTACGGTTCCGTACATTAGGGCGACACTTCGGTGACTGTAAGTCTGTCTATATTTTAATTTAAAAGGGGGGGGGGGGCACTGGATTTATCTACCCCACCCCTCTTAAGCCAAAAAATCTCAAATAATTTATACTAATGAGATCTGATATGTCAGTCCGGGGGCAATCATGAATGCACTCGCTTCTCTGGGTGTGAATGCCAATCTTATGTCGCTGATCGGTCAGATGCTTCATGGCAGGACTATCAGCTCAAGGCTGGGAGAGGCTCATGCTACCAGAACTGTGAGCAGGGGCACACCGCAAGGTGGGGTCCTATCTCCTTTTCTTTAGAATCTGGTGGTGAATCAACTGCTTCTAATCCTGGATGGGGCGGGCTGTGGAGTGTTTGCCTATGCGGACGACATCGCTATAGCTATCTCGGGCAAATTCCTGCCTTTTATAAGGGATCTTATGCAGAATGCCCTCACCAAGCTTACCAGGTGGGCGTGGGCTTTGCGTTAATCCTAACAAGACCGAGGTGGTCATCTTTACTAGGAAATATAAAATTGCTCCCGTTGACCCTCTGTATCTGAATGGCAACCGCCTAGACTTTACCGAGGAAGCAAAATATTTTGGTATCATCCTGGATAGAAAGCTCAGCTGGAAGCCTAATATTCAGGAGAGGGTCAAGAAAGCAACTGAAGCTCTATTCTCCTGTAAGGGGGCCATCGGTGGGAAATGGGGGTTTCAACCCAAGTTGACTCACTGGCTCTATGTTGCAGTCATTAGGCCAATCCTGTTGTATGGCGTGGTTGCCAGCACTGGACAAGGCCACTTACCTCAACGCTTTGAGGAAGGTGCATAGATCGGCCTGCATCTGTATTACCGCAGCGCTATGGACCACTCCAACTGATGCTCTGGAGATACTTCTTCACTTACTTCCCTTAGATCTGATGGGTAAACCGATGGCGGCTAATGCTGCCGTTAGACTTACAGCCACATCTCAGTGGTCCAATACTAGAGTTGGGCACTCCACAATTCTGGACTCCTTTTCACTCCAAGTGGGGCATCTTGACTACACCACTCCTAGCTACTCCGTTGTCAAGCGTTTCTTATTGATCATTCCAACCAGGCTTGACTGCGATGAGGACACCAATCCCTGTGGGGAGTCCATTCAAATTTATACAGATGGCTCTAAGCTACAGGGTATTGTGGGGGGTGGTGTTTTCTCAGAGGCACTGAACATTAGCTTATCCTTCCGTCTTCTACTGTAGTGTGTTTCAGGTGGAGGTCATGGCTATTCAGGAAGCTTTGAATTGTTTGAGGAGGGAACGAAGCTCCAAAGGACATCTGTATCCTTACAGATAGTCAGGCTGCTTTGCTGGCTGAACGATATCAAATTCACCTGTGCTGGGTCCCGGGCACAGGGATATTACAGGAAACTGCGTGGCGGAAGAGCTTGCAAGACGTGGTACCACCCTGGAGATCCAACCGGAAAGGACTACTCTTGGTTGGACCCTGGAAACCTGTAAGATGTTGCTTAGCAAGAGAGCAATTAACTTAGCGAACCACAGATGGGCAAACGGCACTACGTGCCATACGTCCAGACAGATGTCGCCTAAACTGGATCTTAAGCGCTCCAAGTGTCTGCATTCGAGGGGCAGATCTGACCTTAGAATAGCTACTGGGGTAATCAAAGGCCATTGCCCTATTGGCTTACACGCGAAGAGACTGGGTATCCCCTCAAACGACTTCTGCAGAAGCTGCATGGACGAGGAATAGCAGGAAACTATTTTCCACTATCTCTGCCGGTGCCCTGCACTGGCACGCAGGCGAAAGTCCTTCTTGGGAAACTATTTCTTTGATAGGTGGATGGAATTCTTGGTTTCCCGTGGCATCACAATGCCTTTTGAGGTCTTAGTGCGCCCTTTAGGGCAGCCACGCGAACCTAACCTAACCTAACCTAGCGTGACCCGGCCGGCCGCTATGAAATCGTGTATAACTCATTATATCGAATATCGAAAAATGATAAAAAAAAATTGTTGAAGCAAACACAATAGAAATCCTCCTTCAATTAATCTAGTGACAGCAGCTGTTAAAATACAGGTTGTTTCAGATCTGACGTGCGAAAATGAGTAGGGCGATAGATCTCACCTAGGCAAACAAAAAATTGTATGGCAGGGGGAGGGGCAATCTCAACCGCTTGGGAATTACAAGGTGATTCATAAATATCAATTGTTCATGGAATGCACATTACTCTTTTATTTTTTACTTTTGATCTACCCAACACCAACGCTAAAATACTACTATTCCAATGGCCTTTCTATAAATGTCAACAATGTTGATCTAACCCCTACCATTACAGGTACAGTCATTTTCAAGAGTGAAAAAAAAAATTTTTTGCGATTACCTAAAATTCAGCATTTTCCCAAATTTTCTCCGAAATTCATGTAATTAGTATACCCGTTTTTTATTCTTATTAGATTGCCCTTCTTTTTACCTTTCCAAAAAGGTGACATTTTTGAAAAGGTCATTAGGATAGTTATTTTTTAGTGTTTGTTTGATGTGGCTGTGTTGGGTAGATCAAGAGATAAAAATAAAAGAGTAATGTGCATACCATGAAAAACTGAGATTTATCAATCACCCTGTAACTCGGAAACGGTTGAGATTGCCCCGCCCCCCCCCCCTGCCATAAAATGTTTTGTTTGTCTAGTTGAGGTTTATCACCCCACTCATTTTGGCACGTCGAAAACACCCTGACACCGATTGGATAACCCTGTAATTGGCCAGAGCTTTTACACTTTTTCTTAAAGGACATATTAACATGATAAGCAAATAAGAAAATTGTATGTGAAAAAAAGAAAAGTAAATAAATAATTAAATCTTTGAAAGACGTCATTGCTGATAATGAATTTGGAAACACTGGACGCATAAGCGATAGTTTCAAAGTGAAACATTCAAAGAGCCCTTCTGACCCTACTGTTGTTAGGTAAGAAGTAATTTAATGACATCTTAACAATTCAGTGATTAAAGTAATTTTACATAATTTACATTATCCTTAGCACAATGAAACACGAAGGGTCTTAAAGTTGCCTGAGAAAGGAAGCAATTTTCCTGAGCGATAGATATAGATAAGCGTCATAACAGCACAAAATTGCCTCGTCCAATTCGCCAGTCTTATTATGCTAATAGAGAGCACTCTAATTACCCATAACGTGGCTAATACGCTTAATGTGAAATAAATCGTATAATTGCAGGTTATGGTGGCTAATTACATGACGTGTAATGAATATGATGTGAAAATCATACAGTAGTGAGCATTTCTCCCATGCCAATAGCTCCATCACTCCATTCTTGATAGCTTACAAACACTCCTTGATTTACTGATTCTGCGATCGTTTTCCGCGACTTCTAGCCATCAGCAAGGGGCTAGCGATCAAGCGGCTAAGAAAATGCGTTTAGGCACTTGTCTCAACGAACGGGCGGGCGGACAGTGCCCGTTCAGTTTTTTTTTAACACAACTTTGCTAATTAAAGACTTTTTCATATCCGCTGATTTTCAATTAAATTTCCCTGTTTGAACACTGTTTGTTGTTATTAATTTGCTTTTTCGTTTAATTTATGGAATTTTTAATTGTGACCTCTGATCACATTTGCTCGAGTCTAGTATTGTACAGAGCGCGTACTATAGGCTGCCGTTTTTGCTCTATATGGAGGTGACGGATTGCTACTTTCTGCAGAAATTGAATGTAATTAACTGCATTACGTCTTCTATCTGTCTTGGGAGACGATAGTAATTATTTCTGACAATTAGGTACTGTTAATTGTCCTTAAGCGGTAGGTATGCGAAAATATTCAGAGCGTTCTCAAGTAAGTTACTTTTTCTTCGTTACAGAAATTCTTTGCAAGAATATTCTCGGGACAATTAGTAGAAAAATATAGTAAAAAATAAACAGCGTCATTACCATTTTTGCTCCCAGAATAATTTTACCTTACAAGTACCTGTAATGATCTGTAATATAGACAATTTAAGTCTTTCTAGTTTTTCGTAGAGGTTTCTATGAGTGGACTTTGTCTAAATATAAAATTTACCTTTTGTACCACAGAGTACATATGCTTAACGACACACTCGGTTTCCAAAAACAAAAAACAAATAAGGGCATGCTATGCCCAACGTGATGCTTTCATCACGACCACATAAAAAACTGCCGTAATGCATTCGCCAAGTCCAACATCGACCAGGCAGATTGCTCATTTTATAATGTCCTCTATACATGCTTTACCCAATGTGTACCGGTCTCCTCTACTGGTTCCCCCCCCCCCCCCCCCGTTTGCCTCAGCCCTGGATGGACGGCCCCTTACGGCATCTTAAAAACCTAAAGAAAAGATTTTGCTCCTCTAGGAGCGACGTGGATTGCCAAGCCTACCACGACCTTTATCTTCGGCACTCTCGCGAATTGCAGACATCCTGCAACCGATTTCTGTCGAGGATGCGATACACTCTGCATTCTAGCCCCAAACAGTTTTGGAGTTTTATTAACTCGAAGCGACACTCTGATGGGCACCCTTCCTCTCTCAGGCTCGGCGATCTTGAAAGCAGTGACCCCAATGTTGTGGCTAATTTTTTTGCCGATTTCTTTATAACATTATTTTGTGATTTTGACTGTGATACTGTTTTACCGGATTTTACCCGCTTGACTAGGCTTCCTCACACCTATCTTGACCCCAAGGACTAAGTCTTCGACGTCGTCACGATCGCAGAATACTTGTCGAATTTGCCTAACGGATTTGCGTGTAGCCCCGATGATATCCCTTCGTCTTTCTTAAAAAAGTGCTCTTTTTCGATTTCTCATGTTCTTTGTTATCTGTTTAACCCGTATCTATGCTGCGGCCGTTTCCCCTCGTATTGGAAGGATTCCTTCAAAAGAAGGACGACAAGTCTGGCATCTCCAATTATAGACCCATTGCTAACTTGTGCCATGTTGCGAAGCTTTTTGAAGCCTAAGTCAGTGACGTGCTTCGCGTTCACTGCAGACCCTTTATTGGCTCTTTTCAGCATTACTTCATCAAGGGTAAGTCTACCACCACCAATTTACTCGAATTCGTACATCACTGATTGCCCCTGATTGAGTCAGGCTTTCAGGTTGAGTGCATCTTCTCTGACTTCAGCAAGGCCTTTGACAGAATTGAGGATGCTCGTTTCCAACATTCATCTTCTTCGTTTTCCTCCACTTTTTGTCGATTGGCTGTCCTCCTACTTGTCCGGACGCACTCAGTGTATTCTGTTCCGCCTTGCCTTATCCAAAGAAATTTTTCTAGGGTGCCCCAGGGCACTATTCCCTTCTGATTTTTCCGTGCCGTCTCCTACGCTGATGATTACCTTAACTTCCGAGATCCGCATTTTCCACGATTGGTGCTCCAGCAACCGTGTTTCCCTTAATCCTACCAAATGCACGAAATCACCCGCCGAAGATGTCCCATCCTTCTTGACTACTTTTTGGACGGTTGCGTCCTGAGTAGGCCAGATAAGGTCAATGATTTTGAGGTAGTTCTTAATTCCCCCTTGCCTTCGAAAACCACGTGGATTTCGTAGTAAGCAGGGCCAATTCCGTACTCGGCTTCGTGAAGCGGTTTTCTAAGAAGCTCGACGAGCCTTACTTAACTAGGCTTCTCTATTGCACCTTTGTCAGACCCATCCTGGAATATGCTTGCATGGTATGGGACCCTTACTCTGCTGCCCACATGAACCGTATTGAGGCCATCCAGCGCAGATTCCTTAAGTTCGCTCTTCGGGGCCTTCACTGGCGCTATCCTTTTTCCCTTTCGCCCTATCATGCTAGACTCGAATTAATCTCGCTCGACTCACTCGAAATGAGTCGCAGGTTTTTTAAAATCAATTTTTCGTATGATCTTTTGCAGGGAAAGATCAACTCCCCCGAACTTCTCAATGATATTGGTATTTGCGTCCCGGCCCGGTCCTTGAGGAGCTCCGACTTTTGCCATGTTCCATTCCACCGAACACTTTACGAAAAGCATGCATGCCTCCTTATCGAATGATCAGCCTGCATGGAAATAGTTTGTTTTAGGTAGCAGTTGAAATACCAATTAAAGCTTTTTTTTAAATAATGTTTAGTTCCATAATTGTAGTAGCCAGTTTCGGCGAATCTGTTTATAAATAAATAAAAAAAAAGGTTCTCGTAAGGATAACCAAATAAATAGTATTTAAGTGCTCATAAAAAAACAGAGTAGTTAGGTATACCATAGGTGCTTTCTGCGTAAGGTCCTCAGGAGAATAACCGAAAACATTCCTCAATGAAGCTTCCCCGATCTGTTCCCGGATCTGTGGGTTTGCCAGTGACGCTGTTGTGTCGTATCTTTAAACTTTTCCACTAAAATATCTGTAAATGACCAGAACTTCTTACATAGAAAAGGTCCATTCACCTACAAGAGAAATTTTCTATAGGTTACCTTGAACTATGATCTCCGACGCCAATCTGACCAGCTTTAAACATTCCAACTACCCTATAAGGGTAGACAAAAGTTTAAAAAAACGATGCGGGGGCAAATACAGATATTTCCGGTGTGCACCTAAACTCAACCCATTCCTCCCAGTAAGTAAACTTGCCACTGACTACTGTTTTTTTTTGTGCCATACTACCATGTGCATACGAGGAACTAAAGAGGGCATAATTGACCAAGAACTTATCTATCTTCTCCGGCAGTCAAGCGTCAATTAAAGCATAACTGAATCATGAATTGGTTTGACAACAAATCAATTCAATTTGGTTTGGTTTGGATGCCGTTATATCGGGGTTTCTCTGGTAACGTCCAGACGGCGCTATACCATGACACTTGTGAGCTCCCGAACCGTCGTGGAAAAAACGCAGGAATGTACACAATCGCCAAATTATTCTGGGGATTCTGCGTGGATCAAGTTATTATATTATATTAAGCTTGATATCAACTTTATTACTTAGTACAGCTGAGGAAGGCAAACTGGACGTGAGATTAATCACCAGATTGATCACCGGTCTAAAAAAGCCTTTGGCACATGTCTGCAGAACAACTGATCCCAGCTGTAGACTGGGTCTGGAGAAGAATTCAACTCCTTTTTGGTTTTTGTAGGGATAAACCAGTAGTAGGGACGCGCCATTTTTTTAAGTCCCACTTGTTCCTGGATCGGTGCCGATGGAATTCGAACCTGGGACCCCCGGCATAGAATGCCGACACGTTAATATTACTACACCTACGACTAAACTTGTTTCTGCATTGTTTTGAGCTAATATCATATACAAGTGCCCTACCACGATCAGACATAAGATACACAACTATCTTTGGGAGGCCCTTCTTATTTTCGAGAGAATTGGAAAAATAAAGAGCAGCTCAGGTTAGCACAATACACCGGACTGGCTGAAGCGCTTCAGTATCTCACTTTCACCCACAAACCATAACTGTAGCTAAATAACCTAACCTAAATATAGTCAAAATTGCCGTGACATCGCTCTCGCGAATATTATTGGGCCGCCTCATATTATTATCTTCATTTGTGCCTATTGCGTGCCGTATCAGGCTTTCCTAATTGGCACTGATCAGATAAAACATTACATGCCTTCTGAATACCTAATCAGGCCCACATGCTAACCCAATAGGAAGTTAACTGCTATTAACGTAAAATTCTAATCGAGTAGTTCAACCCAAAAAAAAAAAATTATGATAGATTATAGTGCCTCAGATTGAGCGTATTATCTTGCCAAAGTTCAGCTTTTAACTACAATGGACGGGAAAAATACATACTTAGTTTACCTTTCCGAATATAAAAACTGTTTTGATACTGTTAAATTTCTGGAAATTTTTCGACTCCGTAAATTACTATATTGTTTTTCAGAAACTAACTGTGTAGTGCGTTTAATTTGAGTTCATCTGCAGCACTTATAATCAAACATCTTCTATTACGTTATTTAAATTGTATTAGGGTCAATGTTGTTTGCATTGGCCCTGGTACGTGATATTTCGCAGGGATCAAGTACGGGTCCAGTCCCTTTTATTGTAAGAATAAAATATTTACTTAAAGAGGAGGACTACGTGATTAAACATTCAAATGGGTACATATAGTTAAATAAGATGTGAAGCTGTATCTGAATAAACCTGCTGGCGTTATTAAGATCTGCGTTACCTTCGTCTTCGGTAGTAATAACCTCCGGCCAATGGATGTTCAAGATTCGCCGGAGACACCGGTTAACAAGTTCTTGTAGCGTACATGCTATTTGACAGATCACTGTTTATGGTGAAGAGTTGTGAAACAGATCACATTTTATTCTCAAATCGACGAATCAAACTTTTTTGCGTCTGGAGATTTATTATTTCTACAAATGTTTAAGTCAACTTTAAAGTAACAAAATAAAAAATAGATTAACATACAAACAGAAAGAGGAGAGATTTTAGTACCGAGCCTTGAGGTACACCAAGATATATTTTAATATTGTCAGCGGTAGTTCTATAGAGTATAATGCGAATGAAGTGCATTTGACATCGCGATAAGAGGAAGAGTTACTCGTAAAATGAAAAGCTGCTGAATCATTTCAATAGTATAAGAGAGCAAAACTATATGACGGGCTGAGAGTAAAAGTGACCAATTTATAAGGTTCGGGCAAAAGTGGCTTAGAAAATGTTCCGCGCAAGAACGAATGGCGTGAGATTCCGGGCAAAAACGAATCGTAGAAAATTTCCAGGAAAAAACGATTTAACTACAAAAAGTAATGCAAAGTTAATGCAGTTAAGCAGTTAAGTCGTTTTTGCCCGGAAATTTTCCACGATTCCTTTTTGCCCAGAATCTTACGCGATTCGTTTTTGCGCGGAACATTTTCTAAGCCACTTTTGCCAGAACCTTATAAATTGGTCACTTTTACTCTCAGCCCGTCATATATGCTTAAGATGAGCATTATCAAAATCAAATAGTTTAATAGATTATTGTACAAAAGACTGAATCAGGATACCCTTTTGCTTTGTATTGGACCAACAGTATTAAAAATACATCTTCACTGAACTCTGCTTAATTTCTAGTTCCTAAAATTTCCGACCTGAAATAGAGCAAAAGTTCATAAATAAACAACTATATTCCCCAAATTGATCAAAAGTGCATAAATTAAAAAATTTTGTAAGCTACTGTTTACACCTTCCTGCAAAATTATCCCACGACTATTTGACGATTCGAACTCAGTTGTATCCGAAGTCGATCTGTGGTCTGTTTAAGCCTCTCGGTCGGCGATTGTCCTTTATTTTCTTGAAAATGTTCAACTTTTTGCTGATTATTCTATTCAGCAGCAGAAGCATATGTAAACTTGATGGAATGTCTATGCCAAGAGCTGTTAGTGATGTTTATGTTTTCATGTTTTTGCTCTTGAAACGAAATGCTC
Organism: Leptarthrus brevirostris; assembly: GCA_964036015.1. Classification (NCBI taxonomy): domain Eukaryota; kingdom Metazoa; phylum Arthropoda; class Insecta; order Diptera; family Asilidae; genus Leptarthrus; species Leptarthrus brevirostris. Next base: position 18,709,385 of record OZ038375.1, on the reverse strand, counting down.
CTTGTCATATCCACAGTAGTTGTCGTCTTGGCGCATCTTACCGAACGTCGTCGCCACATTCTAAGACGTTATCCGCACTGCATACATTCACGCTCGTTCCGAGATATGATAAACAATTCCCGGTCGCATTATGTATTTATGAAATACTTAACATAATTCTGTAATCTGAATGCAAGGAATAGTTGCAAACTGGATTTATCTCGCCAAGATGGGAATGAGCTGAATGCTGTCTCAGTAGCACTGTTTCGTATAATTTCATGTCATTTGTATTTATCTGATTTGAATATATTTCGATTGCTGATTCAGAGAATCGCATCGGATAAGTGCAGGTATGCAGCACTTTTAGGATACAATTACTGCCAAGTTTCCTGGTATTTAAATCTGTTATGCAACCCTGCATTAGGAATGCATTCTCATTGGAATCCTGAATGAATCAAATCTCATACCTAATGACACGTATGAATTAGAAGACGAACACACCCCTCCATCGTTCATTCCGTTGCAGCAACACTTGGCAGCCACTATACTGCAGCTGGCCGCTGCACACATAGTTATTTTTTGCAAACGCAGTTGTTAAGACCGCGATCTAATTAAAATTCACACATAATTAACTTTGCAAACAAATAACTCAGTTCAGCCGTCGTCTTAAGCTGCTCTTTAAGCTCCTCTTGTTAGACGATTTGACAAAGTTGTTCCCTGCACAAGTGCTCATCTCGAACGGTAGCGGTTGGACCTGTCAAGCGCTGTTCTTGAACGCATTCTTTGTGGGACTCGTACGTCTTCTGTTCATTTATGACCATGTGAATCCATTGCTACCTCTAATTATCCCGTCAGAGCTGTAATTTAAAGTCAGTATCCGACCCAGCGAACAATTACCTCGAAATTTCGTATTCAAGTACAGTTCGTGATCGTATTGAATTCGGAAACTTTGAAGTGTTTTTGCGTATCAACTTCGAAACGCGACAATTCGCTTTAAAGCTCAATTTCCATATTTTAATTAAAGACACTCGAACTATCTTAAACTTAAAGACTTTTCAGTCATTCGAGCGATTTGTTTGACATCTATTTGACCCAATTAAATGCTGACAGTTTGACATTAAAGTCGCATGCGCACTTTTTGCCAGTTTCTTAGTGTATTTATCATGCGCAATGAGTGCAAATTTTATTCAACGTTTCAATCTTGGAGATGTAAAACAAATCACCTCACTTAATGCATTCAGGTTAGCTCTAATGAGACTAATTGCAGAATATTTTTAATTCTATTAATTAGATGCTGAAATCAGTGTCACTTTATTGAGTTGAGATGTTTTTGTCATTGGATTGATAAGGAATAAAATTGATTTGCACAGCACGTACCCTGCTAAGAATACGTCGCACAGTGGGCAAAAATACCACTTTGGCGCTCTAAAATAATAAATTTCAAACTTGTAGATGTAATTGATTGGATTGAATACCATAAAATGGGGTTACTTTGAACAATTTTGAAATTCAAATCAGTTAATTATTAAAACAAAAACAAAAATGGTAACATCAACTTTTGATTATCTTTTATATTAACTCTTTTATTAACTAAAAATTAGGAAATTAAAATTAGAATTATTAGAATTAACCCTTCTAACTCAGAAGGCGCACTTCACAGGCAGAAGCCAGGAATCAATTGACCTACCCACCAAAATTTACAAAATATTAAGGTGGATGAGGCTCCTACACCAACATGCATAAAATCATTAGTAAACAAAAGCCAAAACACACCCAAACACAACAATCAGGGGTGCACATGCAACAAAGAACGTTTACACCAAGTCAATACAAAACATACACAAACCAACACACAAAGACCCTACAAAACGAGTGAGTACAACAGGATGGTTATACCTTGTCCACGTTAGTGCTGAAAACATCACCAACATTATTAGTAAACCGGTTAACTTGCGGTTAAACCGGTTAACTTGCGGGTCAAACCCCTCCCCTAGGAGGGTTTTTAAAATTCTCTGAACTTTTTGATTAGGGAAAATCCTGCGCGTGGACCTGATCAACTTGACTACTTTTTATTTTCAAAATTAAAATTGGACCTCAGAAGACCTGGTCGATCTCTCTTTCTTCTACTGTTCAATTATAATAAGCAGAAGTTTCGTTTGTATGAAAAATAAGCATAACATAAACATAGCGTGCCACAATAAGAATCCTCTTCTAGTTCTTCTCTAATGTAGCTTCCATTTCATCTACAATAATACAATTATCTGTCAACCCGCAGAAAACGGAAGCAATTCTCTTCACAAAAAAAGAATTATTGGATCCTTCTAACCTCCCAAATTGGGCTGCAGTATGCTGGCGCTCACTAACCAGGCCACGTATTCAATTGTCATACTCGAATCCAAACTAAACTGGGGCAGAAACATAGAGGAGCGCGTGGAAAAGGCCTCGGTAGCGTTCTATGCCTGCAAGAAAATGTAAATAAATACAGCTTAAGCCCTCGTATTGTACATTGTATGTACATTTCCATTGTGAGACCAATCCTTACTTACGGAATAATAGTCTGGTGGATTGTTATCAAAAGGCAGAACAACCTTAAGAAAATAACTAAAATTCAAAGAGCTCTGCATGTTTGGGCATTTCCAGAGCAATTAACACATCGCCAACTGCGGCATGTGGGATCATGCTCTACTTTCCACCACTTGATGTTTACTGTAAAGTATAGCTGCTCGCAGCGCCATAATACTGAATGAGTCTAAATGTTGGAAAAATTCTGACCACGGCCATAGCATTATACTAAGGGTCTATCCTGAAGACTGCCTGCAGGTGAACACCGACTACAATATTTCTATACTTAGCTTTGGGAAAGTCTTCTCGACCAAAATCCCAGATAGGGCTGAGTTCGGGGAGGATGGTGGTATCACAATGGCAGATATAGCGGTCTTCACTGATGGATCGAAAGTGGAGGAGGGTGTGAGCTGGGGTGTACTCGAATTGTCTCAACATACGTAGTCAGTATCAATTGCCGGACTACTGTTGTGTCTTTCAAGCAGAGATTTTGGCCATAGAGAGAGCGGCAAGGATGTTATTATCACGCCCAAATCACAGGAATTTATATAGACCGTCAAGCGGCAATAGAGGCGGTGGACTCAAAAGTAATAAGTTCACAGCTGGTACCCTTGCAAAGATAGGTTCTCAACTGAACGCTTTCTTTATAGACAGGTCGATTGGCCGTGAGCCAGTTAGAAGACAAGTTGAACTTAAGGCTATTCAGCCTGCTAAGGAAAGATGGATCAATTTGACAACATGCGGTATGTCAAGGTAGCTGAGGCGAGTTTTGACAATAAAAAAACGGCTTTTCTGCTAAAGAGAAGCCGTACCGTTTCCGAAATATTTTGGCAGTCATAACTGGTCACTGTCTCTTCGGAAGACATGCAGAATGCTTACGCATCCCCACCAACGACTTTTGTAGAAGTTGTATGGACGAGAAAGAAGTATGGAAAGTGTTCAGCATTTACTCTGCGATTGGCCGGGCCTGACCAGGAGAAGGTTCAAAGCGTTAGGCGCGTATTTTCTCAGTGGACTGAACGAGGTTGCTAACATAGGGCTTAAACAGCTTCTCCTGTTTATTAACAGTTATGGCTGGTTCTAACTCTGACATTCAGGTGCGGTCCCGCGAATGTGGTGGTAACACAACGGATCTTTATTAGGTCTATGTGAGGCTGATCGACTTTCCGATAGCCACCACTCTAACCTAACCTAACTATGGTGCTCAACTTGTTTATTACTGAAGCGCGCCCTGTTAGTCTAGTGGGATTTCAAAGATATTCTGTACTTTGAATTACTTCCAAATAACCCAAACATTAGTTCGGACTTGTACTGTTATCAAATGATTCCGTCAAACCGAAGTGTTTAGAATTAATGAATCGCTATTGTTACCATGACAATACCAGACGACACGCAAATTTGGTCACTGGTCAAAACTTGTTTCAGTTGGAATAGGATATCTTTGAAAAAAAAAACTTTCTTTTTTATGATGTAGCTAAAGTCTAGGGGACAACCCTATGATGCATTAGCATGGCTTTGACCAGAAGGGAATTAGGGTAAGGGGAATGAGGGAACCTGAATGTCTTCTTTTTTTTTGTGTATTGCTGCAAGCTAGACAACAGCCCGGAGACGTAGTGGATTTTTTAACTTTATTTAAAACTCACGGGGCAGACCGGGGCTCGAACCCTGGAGGCGTGATGATCGTGCTACTCATTCATCAATTTAACTCCGTCTTCACTTGTTTCCATTCCATGTTTCCATAAATTATTAAATTAAGTAAAATAACTGTAGCCTACGCGTTTCGTTTGATCAAGGCATCATCAGGTCTTGCACTATATCGAATATAGGATATGTTACCACATCCACCATATTCGATGAGGATACCAAGTCGTTTTTAGAACTGTTTGTTTAGCGCGGAATAATACAGGAAATAGGTCATCGATCAAATAGACAATATATTGCTATATAAAGTTTTTGCTTCCAATGAGAAATTCGCCTTTTATTTACACAGAAAAACAACGCAAATACTTTTCGAGCAACCCAATAATATTCTACAGACGTTAATTAAAGGGTTGCATTTTTATAATTTTGAACACCTTTTATACCTTAGAATACTGCAAAATGACGTTAAATTAACAGAATAACAGTTTAAATTTAAACTAATCCAAGAAGACATCTGATGTGATACACTGAACCTCTCTAATTTTCACGGAAATTGCATATTCGATGTCTTCACTTTTAAACCAATTTAAATACTTAACTCGACTTAAGAGAATTTTTTAAAAGGAATGCTAATTAGATAATCACTTTCAGTCCTCATTAAAATCGAAACGAGATGCAATCGTTGCCGTTTTACTTGACTGGTATAAAACCTTCACTTCTGAGTGGCATCAATTGTTAGCGAAAGTAATGTTGTTCTGGCTGGTCACAGTTTCCATTTAAGGTCAGTTGCTCAATAATTTTTGCAAAGCAGCCTTTCCCGAAGAAATTCTTTCGTGCCATTACTCGAGTTTGTGGCATGCAAATCTCGTGCAATACAGATTTAATGGAAATTCATCGAAAGGAATTTTATTGATGTGAAAGTATCAGGATTTGTTTGATTTATTTCATAATGTCATCTATAGTATGTCGAAACTGCTTCTACTATAATCCATTAATTCGACTGGTTTAGTCATTTGGACTCTCTATTTAAATCGTAAAGTAAAAGTATTGCCATATTCATGCTTGTAAGAAAAGTTGTTATAAAATGGAATTGGACTACGTTTAATTAGTATTTTTCGTTAAGTTATTAAGATTTCTAACTCATGGTCCGATCGTAAAATTTTGAAAAAAATTATGTTCACGCCTAGATGCTGATATTCTTTGCTATGATGACAAAAAAACATGCTCTGAAAGGAAATTATTTTGTTTGTCACTGTTAATTTTGCAGATAATTTTAAAGAACTTGAAATTGAAATCAAAAATTGTATTAAATGTCTCAAAAACTATTAGTTTAGAATATTTGTTAATAGACTTCTTATTACAACAAAATTAACACACACAAAAACAAAATCTCGTCATAAATTGAATTTCTAAGAACATTATTGCCAGCATAAACAAAATGTCCGTCGTCTTATATGGCAATATCATTTTTAGAACATCCAGAACCACTTTTACTGGTCTGTGTGTCGTACGACACATTCGAACACATTTGAACGAAATTCTTAACCCTTTTTTGAATGAATAATAAAAAAGTGAAATAAGAAGGGGTTGATTTCAACCCCTTTATGTATATAACATGGCCTAATGCAACTTCAATGCAAGCAATGAGGGAACGAATTTAAAACACATACATAACCTAGAAAGTATATCAAAATATTCTCCCTTCCAACAGTAGTGTCCTTTTTACTTTCAAAATTTCATGAAGTTTAAGAGTGCGCATATTCAAATTAGATATACATTGGAATCTTGGAAGTCACTTCAAGTACCTATGAAGGTTGTGATTATTTTTAATTCATAACAAACTCGCGCGGAGTATACAATCACATACCAGGCGATACTTGAATTTCGGGATATTTTTCATTATTTTAAGTTTGGTTTCTTATATTTGGAATATTATAAAATTACTAAATGGATTACATTGTAATTGGATTACCACATTCGCTGCTGGATTACTTGGATTTGGAGGTACCATTATCGCTTTGACAGCTACAACACATCTAGGAATATATAAATAATCGATCAAATTTAATAAGAATTCGATTTTGAAATCCTTTTAAAATAAGTGAAAAAATATTACAAGTGGTCAACTCTATTTTGAATGGACTGTAATTGAAAGAAAGCAGTGAATTTCTAACGAATAAAACAATGCTTCAGTGTTACTAAAATGTTATATAAACTTATTTTAATATTAATTTGAAAAACGTGTTTTATAAAAAATAGTAATAAATTAAAATCAAAATAAATTGAGTGAATAATTTGTAAACACAATGTTATAATTGATTGTTCACAACCATTTTAGGATTCCGAAGCAACTAGGAACAGACATATTATGGTTTCGGACTGTTCATACATACATCCTTCCATCCGTCCGTCTGTCTGTCCGTCTATATGTTACAACCTTTTCATACTTTCTTTTATTTAACTATTAAAACGAAATTTGCTTAATTGATGACCCATACGACAGAAATTATGAGCTTTTCGAAAAAAAACAATTCTTTCCATAGTGAAAAATATACTCAAACAAATTTTTTTTCTGAGTTATCCCAGTTGATATGTCTGAGTACCTTTTCATTTTAATACTTCCGTCTCGAAATATTTGCTTTCCTTACTGCTACGCATAAATCTGGTCTTGTGCATATCATAATATACGTTAAACAACCTATTAGATTACGACAAGGTCCATCATATATTTCTTCTGAACTTGGGTCTTCAAAATATATTTTACTCTCTCATCATGTATTTACAGGGTTGAAATCATACATATTGAACTTCTTTAGCACTGTATTAATATATGCTGATTGATTTAAGGATATACTATTACTTTCTCTAATTATCCTCATTCTTAGAAAAAGTTTAATATCTTTTAAATTTACCATCAAAACTTTATTCTTTAAATAATTTATAAAGTTATTCAACGTATTTATATCCTCCGTGACAATTACTATATCATCGCCATATAACACAACATATATGTTTTTAATGTAACTTATAGTTTCGTTTTTTGGCACTTGGTGGAAATATTTTTCAGTTAACATTTTTTTGGATAAATACAACACTTTATTTTCCACAGTTTACAATTTATTTATTTAATAAATGTGAGCTGAAGCGTTTCGTCTTATCGGGACATTTTCAAAGCTTCAACTGAAAGTTCTGCTAATTTGAAGCCTATGAGCTATCAATTGGTTCGGACAGAGTGTACTGTTTACCTCAATAAAATAAATAAGAGATACTATACCATTAAAATTTTTATACAATTGTAATTACAATTTATGAGGATGTCAAGCTAACTATAAATTGATTATCTAAAAGAGGATTTTTATTTGTAAAATCAATCTGGTCATTTACCAAGAACCAACCATCGTTTTAAGCCTTCCTTATTTCACAAATTTCTAGTTTGTCAAGAATTTGAGTATCATCAGTTCGGTGAATTAGCTCTAGATTGTCTATCTTAGCAGTATGACCCGTGTCAATTAAATGTTTAGAAAGGCCCGAAGAAGGTCTATTGTATTTAGCGGATGTAACATGTTCCTTAAACCGAGTTTCTATGCTTCTTTTGGTTTTCCCTATATATCGAGCACTGCAGTCTTCACAGGTTATTTCATATACGCCGCTGCTTTTTAACTTGTTGAATGGAGGTTTAATTTTGTTGTTGGAAATTTTATTTTTTAGATTATTGTCATTAAAAAAGGCAGGAATAATATTGACTTGGGAAAGGATTCTTTTTAAAATTGCACAAGAGTCATCAATGAATGGGATTCTCTTCCACCTCTTTTCCTGTCTTTCGCTTGGTTTAACATAAGGGTATACTGAGTTTGGATTGTTTATCTCTCAATAGTTTAAATACAATTTTTGAATTATATCCATTGTTAATAGATATTTGTTTTATTATGTTCAGCTCTTTTCTAAAAATGCCGAACAAAAAATTTTGAAACAGGGCTTAAAATTCTCACCAGCTACTCAGCCAACTAAATCGGATTTTCTTGACCTTGCGGTGCCTTTGGATGCAGCAGTGTATGATACTAATGTAGTGGTTAAAGCGGATTGCGTTAATTCTTTAGTAAATATCAGTAATAACAGCAAAAATAAGTCCATATCAGATAGTTTAATGTTAAACAGAATCAAAAAGAAAATTAGCGGAGATAATTTAATCGTAAGTAAAGCTGATAAAGGTTATTACAATATTAGATAGAGCAGATTATATAAATAAAATGGAAAACTGCTTAGAAAATATGAATATATATGAAATAACTTCTGATCCAACTGAAAAATATGCGCGAATAGTTAAAAGTTATAGTAAAAGTAAAGTAAGTTAAAGTAATAAATAGCTGTGTTTTTTTAATGAGCTATATAGATCTGCGCCATACAAACTGCTGAACCAGTTCATGATCTAGTTCACTATCCCGCTCAAGGGAATTTAAGAAATTTCCCTTAAAAATAAAACGCTGCCAACTTCAATTTCAATAGAAATGTCATTTTTGTAAATGTGCAATATAACGAAAGAAATTAAAATGTTGGAAACAACAAACAAACAAACACAATTTTTTTCAATGCGTTTTAAATATATTTAATATTTTATATCTTCTTGTTTACGATTGGGCTTTATCTTTGGCGTAAAATAGAAACTTAAAACGTCTAAAACTGACAAATATGTAACTTGGGATGTGAGCTGCAGTTTTATTTTAAAAATTTCCCTAATCGTTTTTTTAATGATCTGATGAACCGCTCATTAAAAAAACACGGCAAATAATGCCAGTTTAATTCTTGATAAAAGGGAGTCATTCAAGCTAAGAAATAACCATCCCTCAATACCAATTCTCTATGGGCTTCCAAAGCTTCATAAAGATGATGTCCCATTACGACCGGTAGCCTCGGCTTTCAAAGCCCCAGCTCAAAAGTTGGCTAAACACCTGACAAAAATACTACCTTCGATGTTAGATTTTAAACCGAGCTTTTCTATTAAAAATTTTGAAGAATTAATTAACAGAACGAAAGAATTAATTATACCTTTCAACGCTAAGCTTGTTTCTTTTGATGTAAGCAATCTGTTTCCCTCTATACCGACATCAGACTTAAAAAATCAACTTAATAAATCAATAAAAGAAAAATTTTAAATGAAAAAGCTAGCCAACTAATTTTACTTTCAGATAAAAGTATTAACCAAAACTATTTCACTTTTTATCAAAAAATATACCTACAGACAAAAGGCCTTGCCATGGGATCCGCTTACTCACCTTTCTGTGCAGAATTTTTTGTGAACAATTTTGAAAATAAATTATTTAAATTTGATAATGATTTAATTAAACACGTTTTCGCTTGGTTTAGGTACGTCGACGACGTATTTTGTATATGGGTAGGCACTGACAGACAACTTGACTTATTTGTAAAGTAATATTGACTCAAATATTCAATTTACAGTAGAATTAGGAAACTATAGTATTAATTTTCTAGATCTGACGATTTCAATAGTTGATATTAAATTATAATTTGATATCTTTAGAAAAATCACTTATTTTGACACAATAATTCCTTTCCACTCTAATCACCCTTGGAGTACAAAGTTAGCAGCCTTCCACTCTATGATCAATAGATTGCTAAGACTGCCTTTAGACAAAGAAAAATTTAGAAAAGAGCTGAACATAATAAAACAAATAGCTATTAACAATGGACATAATTCAAAAATTGTATTTAAACTATTGAGAGATAAACAATCCAAACTAGCTTTAAACTCAGTATACCCTTATGTTAAACCAAGCGAAAGACAGGAAAAGAGGTGGAAGAGAATCCCATTCATTGATGACTCTTGTGCAATTTTAAAAAGAATCCTTTCCCAAGTCAATATTATTCCTGCATTTTTTAATGATAATAATCTAAAAAATAAAATTTCCAACAACAAAATTAAACCTCCATTCAACAAGTTAAAAAGCAGCGGCGTATATGAAATAACCTGTGAAGACTGCAGTGCTCGATATATAGGGAAAACCAAAAGAAACGAAGAAACTCTCTGGAGCTGTGAATTCGTGGCTGACTAGACTGCACCCACTTTCGCTGAAAGGACGTGCAGTCGTTGTCAATTATTTGATTACCACCTGTGCACCTGTTAAAATCGGAGTGCTTCGAAGAAGCCTTCGTGAAACTTTTACAGGCGAAGGTCGTTGACGCCTTCTGGAGGGAAGACGATGGGTCGCTGAAAGCACGCTCTGCCGACCAGTAGCGGATGGTGGTTTGGGTCTAACAGATATGTTCGTAAAATTTCGTTGTCTTCAGGTACGGGCATTCTTACGAGTGTTCTGTCAAAGAGATAACTAAATTTCGCAGCTGTGGGTAAGTTCTATGGGGGGTAGCGCCGCAGGGAAGCACTACTATCTGCTCTCGGTTCGCCCACCATATCCGCATGACTGCTCCCAGGATATGATCTCCACGATTACAACCTGGGCCAGAATAAGACTAACATTTCATTTGCGATGGAATGAACTTGGGTACGGGGATTTCTCAGCAATTCCGATCAGGTTGAACCCTGAGTTAGTAGATTCGGTGTTCAGTAATGCTCGAGGTGTAACGGCCGATACAGGACAACTCACAGTTCTTGGAGACATCATTGATGCTTCTGGGAGCACACTTATACACCCCCACACAACACAATTAAACGAATTGGTGGATACAGCACGAGAGCGTTTTAGTCGTCTCTCTACTAGGGAACCTAGCACTGAGGTGATAAACGCTTTCGTAATTAATCGACCGCCGCACACGACATTCAGTACACTCACTTCACGTAGGCTGCGCGAGCTCTTCGTAGGAGTAAATCCTACGGATACCTTAGGGGTTAATAGATGGCGCGCACATCTTGGGGTAGACTTGGGAGTAATGGGGACTATAACTAGCAGAGTCATCTATAGTTATCCGTACAATTACAGAGACTCTGATTAGGCATTCAAACTGCTCCATCACAGCCTCGTGCATCCAAACCAGCTGTCGCATATCGATCGACGAATTCAAAGAGCCTGCACGGTTTGTGGTGGTGAAGGAACCCTGTTCCACAGATACTTCACATGCCCGACCTTGTGCGACATTGATAATCTTGTTCGCGATATGTGCCAGCATATCTGCCCGACATTCAGTATTACAAGAACGTCGTTTTTACTGCGGCCAAGGACATGTAACCAGGTAAATTGCTTGATAAACTTTATCTTAACACTTGCTAAATCGACAATTCATCTGTACTGCATGCGGATCGAGCCTGGGCTTCAGCTCACTATCCCACAGTTTCACACACATGCACTTAAGAACCACTTCATTGCCAGATTGAACAGGCGATTACGTCTAGAGTTCATGGCAACGAAGGCCGACACATTCAACTGCACCTGGCAACCTTTATCGTCGGTGCGGAACGGAAGCCTTGTATTTCACTGGGAATAACAGGCCGAAGACTTGCAGCAGCTTGTCCACGCAGCTTTTCTTCGCTTTGGTATTGCTGCAAGTGCTGCGGGAAAGACAAGTCTCACGTTGGAATCGTAGAACTGGGAGGATGATGGGAGCAGCTTGCAGACGTCAATGACTGTGCAGACTGGTCCCGCGGGACTCTAATCGGTTTGAAATTTTTGTGTGTTTGTTTAGAACATGTTTGGATGTGTACTCCCGGAGGACTAGAAAAGTGGCGAACGTCTCTACGGAGAGGGCATTTGCTTGGGAGCAGTGGTTCCCGGTGTTGCATCTACCCTCTGGGAACACTCACAATCATGTTCTCGTTTAAGTTTCTTCACGGTTTTGGTTATTTTTGCTTAGTGCTAGGATTAGTTTTGGAATTTTTTAAAAAATTTTGAGAACTTGTTTTAGAGCTGGCACTCCCTTGGAGGCATTTTAAAATTTCTTGTATTTTCTTTTTTACAGGTTTTTTTTATTATTATTTTGTTTGCCTTCAAGTTTTAGTTTAGTTTTAGTTTTGTACATTTTTTAGGTTAGCTAGAGTTTTGTAGGATTTTTGTTTATAACGATTGCGCCAAATAAAGTGCCATTATACATAAAAAAATCATTCCTTTTTGATTCTGTGCCTTTAAAAGTTTATATTTGAAGGACTTTACCACTTGTATCTTCACTTTCATTTTACAATTTTACTTCATGGTCCAGAAATCTTGTATTCATAAAAGCCAGAGTAAAATTATCTTCCAAAAGAGTTTCGACTGCTGTAATGACACCATCATATAAAGGTGGTAGTGTCAGTAATAAATGAGATACTTTATCTCCTTCATCTAATTTTCCTCCTGCAGCCGTCAAATTCAGTGATTATGTCGTCAAACACATTAAAATGTTTTAATAAAGTCACTTCGCCTTGTAATTTAAGACTTAATAACTTCGTAGCTAAACTCTTTCTTTCATAAATTCTATCAAAGTTTGCAAAAATTTCTTTTGGTCTTAATTCAGGTTTAACAAAACCCAAATATGAATCAGCTAAATATTCTATTCTAACGCTTTTAGCTGCATGATCTGATTTCTTCCAATCTTCAAGAGTTTTCTGGAATGTCCTCGTCAACTATTTTAATCAGATCAAGTTCTGTTAAAAATGCAGATATGCTGAATTTCCATACACAATATGTTTCACCATCAAAAGCTTAAATGTTTCTTTCTAATCTAGATTTCTTCATCTTATCACTAAATAATAATGTCACTAAGTATCACTAATTATGAGGTATAATAAAAATTGAATTTTTGTTATAAAGATCTTGCACACTAATTACTTATCTGTCTAGACTTAAAATCTTGTCAAAATCTAAGTCTCTCTTAAATGCTTGTAAACATACACAAACCTACATAAAATAAAAAATAAATGGAAGTAAACATTATGAAATTCCTTTTTGTATTAGGGTGTTATTATTGGTTCTTCCCCGATCTCGGAGGACCGTGTTGTTATTCCTGATGTTGTGTCCGTTGATGACCAGTTGAACCCTGAGCCTGCTAATGGTGTACCTAGCACATCCAGTGCTGGTTCGAGCCCTGCTATTGTTGCTTCTTATACTACCTTGCAGGCTGATCTTTCTTCCCTACAGGGCGCACCTCCGGCTGGGTCATTTGACCTAGCGCAGAGCATGGTCTTCACTCTGAGGACTGCCCCAATGCCTAAGTTTTTTTTTGTCTCTCGGCTAGATCCTTCTACCTCTATTGATGACATTCTAAATTATGTGAGAATGAGGTCCAAGATTGATGACTCTGTACTACTTCGTTGTCAGTGTCTCAATTCTCGCCTGTCTCAGGGATATGTATCGTCTTTCAAGTTGACAACTTCCCCGGCTCTTTTTGAGATTATTTCCTCTCCGGACTTCTGGTCCAAGAATACTATCGCACACGAATTTGTGCCTCGAGGCAGGTTTACGAACGGAACACATGACAGAGTATTAAGGGGGGAAGTACATGAAGGCGTTTTCAAAAATCGATTTTTTTTTATTGTCTTAATCGATAAGTATATGCTCTAAGAATATAATTCCAAAATTCCAAAAGCCTATCTCGAAAATTGTGAAAGATATGCCACTTGAAAGTGGTCGGCGCCGATCCCGCCCAGCGCGCCTGGGATCGAGGATCTCTGCTGCGCGCGTGATTCCGCTTACCGGATTTTTTTCTGCTCTGGAATTTATAGTGATGAATGCGACTTTGTTAAAGAGTGTTTTCGACGTTTTCAGTCCAAATGCCGATTTTTCTGAGAATACCCGTCCCCTCTTACCTTCTCCTTATCTGCATCTTTTTCGTCAGTTTTTCGGGACAAACTTTAAACGGCGTTTTCTCAAAACCATGTTTTTCAAATTGGCGTAAAAGATTACAAAAAAACTAGTGAACCGATTTTCTTCATCCAACACTCATTTTAAAGGGCATAAAAAACTACTCTAGATAGACTACGGACATAGCAAAAAAATTATTTTAAGACCATTTTTGACGCGAAAATAATTAAAATTTTTGCAAAAAAAGCCAACTTTTTTTTTTCATGCCCGATTTTTATAGTTAATGTTCGAATTTCGAAAAGATCGTAGTCTATCTAGAATAAACAACCCCCTCGAGTATAAAAATGTTTGGTTTTTTGATTTCAGATGAAAATTGCGGCCAGGAGAATTTACGCCGATTTCGATGTCAGCCGCGACACGAGTTACGAAACCCACCAAAAGTTGATTAATTTTTTATTTTTCAAAATGTAAAAAATGTTTTTCCTCTTCTTATAACATTGCCCTAAATACATATAATATCGATTTCATGTGGACCTTTTTCATTTTCCCAAAAATAAATCCCAAAAAAAGTCCTCTTTTTTCGGCCTCTTCATGTACTTCCCCCCTTAATGAATGCTAAAAAAAACTAAGTACGCTATCCCTTTACTACCAGAATGTAAGGGGACTAAGAACTAAAACTAATCATATATTTCAGGCATCCCTTGCCTGTTGCTACGATGTAATCATGTTGACTGAGACTTGGCTTCATCATGGTTTTAGTGATGCAGAGATTCTTCATGATTCTTATCAGATTTTTCGTAGGGACAGGCACTCTGAATCTCTGTGTCGTGGTGGAGGAGTGCTGGTTGCGTGCAGATCAAACTTTAATTGCAGCTTTGTTGATTTGTCTGCCTTCTCTAGTTCACTTACTATTGAACTCTTGGTTCTTAAGCTATCGCTACCTAAGCTTAATATCTTTTTGCTCTGTTGCTATATTCCGCCTAACCTGACAAACTTCGTTGATACTGAAGGGCGCAGTCTCTATGATATTCTAAATTTCTTGACACCATTACTTCCTCTGGTTTGCACCAAATAAGTAATGTAAAAAACTCTATGGGAAGGCAGTTGGATCTTGTGTTTTCTTCTGATTCGACTTACACTATAGTCGACTTAGCTTCTGATCAGTTATCCGCTGTTGATGGTTTTCATCCGCCTGTCTTTGTCTCTTTCTGTTACGGTGGTACTAGTATTACGGATCCCAATTTTGAACACCTTGCGTTTGACTTTAAGAGATTGAATTTCTCTGAGATATCGTTTAATCTCCTTTCAGTCGATTTTTTGGCATTGCTGGACAATAATGATATTGATGTCTGCGCCTCCCTGTTTTTAATAAGATATATGATTTGTTTAACTCCTTTGTTTCATTAAAACGGATTAGGTCTACATACTCATCTCCCCCGTGGTACAATGCTGAACTCCGCAGTCTTAGGAACAGGAAGAACAGACTCTGGAAGAATTACTTGCGTTGTAATAGCGCAATAGCGTATTCTGACTTTCTGACTTGTTATGAAGGCTTTAAGGCACTATCCTCTTCACTCTATAAGGAATACCTTGTTAGTGTTCGTGATGATTTGCATAATAACCCTCGTAATTTCTTTAAATTCGTCAATATGAAAAAGAAATCGAGTAACTATCCATTTACGATGTGGTATGAGGGGTCTTCTAGTAATAAAGTATCCGACATAGCTTACAATTTTGCTTCATTTTTCGAGAGTGCCTTTTCTTCGGATAACTTTGAGCCTTGTGAAAATAACTTTGATCATATTCTTGATCGTCCCGGTTCATTCGATTTTTTGCCGTTTATATCTCGGGATCTTATTATGGAGAAAATCAATGAACTCAAATCTGACTTTTCCTCTGGTCCGGACGGTTTCCTCCAGTCTTCATTAAGTTCTGTTCCGATGCCCTTCTTACTCCATTAGCAATTCTCTTCAACAAGTCCCTTATAGCGGGTAAATTGCCTGCATTGTGGAAGAGCTCTTTTATAGTCCCTGTTCATATGAAGGGCCATAAGAATGTTATAACTAATTATAGACCAATCGCGAAGTTATCTTGCATACCTAAACTATTTGAAGCAATTGTGTATTCGCAGCTTATATAGAGTTGTATTGGCTTGATCTCTCCCAATCAGCACGGGTTCTTGCCCGGTAGATCAACGACTACTAACTTACTGGAATTCACCTCCCACGTTATTTCTGGCCTCCAGCGAGGCATGCAAACTGATTGTATATACACGGATTTCAGTAAAGCCTTTGATAAACTCCCTCACTCCGTAATTATATTTAAACTCGGGCGGTTGGGTTTCATCCCTGTTCTTCTTGACTGGATTTCTTCCTATCTAAGAGGTCATATCGTGTGTCGCTCCGTGGCTCTACCTCTAAAATCTTCAAAGCTTCATCTGGTCAATTCTTAAACTGTTGAAGGGTACCAAAAACGCATTAAAATTTTTTCTTATGCTTCTAATATTCAAACTAAATATAATTCCTGCTTAAGTCCCGTTTCAAGAGAATCCCAAAAGAGGAAAACCGCGTTTCTATCTTTTATAAATTTTAACCACTTCTATCTCTTCAATTGGTAGAGCGGCACGGCCACCATGCCATGGGTTCCGGGATCGAGTCCAGGTATCCCCGTGAGTTTTTATTAAGAAATTAAAATACTCGACTCCATCTCTGGGCTGTTGTCTAGCTCGCAGCAATGCGAAAACAAGACAATCAAGTTTCCTCACTTCCCTTACCCTTAATTCGTTTCCGACCCAAGCCATGATAACGCATCAAAGGGTGCCCTAGGTGCCCTAGGCTTTGGCCACATCGTATACAAAAAAAAAGCTACGTTAGACGATTGTTGAACTCTTCTCACTTGTCCGTCCTAAAGCCTCAAACAAGTGGCTTAGTGTATGTACTAATAGCATCCTATAAATCAAATTGTCGCCATATTTTGAAGCATGCAATTATCTTATGAATGCATGCAGTTTTCACGAGTCGATGACGCTCGCCACATTACCTATATACATAGGTATATCCTCCTCTAGCTTAATAAAGTCATCTAAAGCAATAACTTATCTCATTAAGATACTCATGTGCACTGGTACTTTTGAAATTATTAATTCGCACGTCAAATACTGTAGCCTAATTCATTCCGGCATCGGGATTACCAACATTTCAATACCTTGGCTAGGCCGCACGTAGGAGGTCTTTAAAAAAAAGAACGTTGCTGCCTCAAAAGATGTTCTTCATTGTCTGATGAATTTTCACATGTTTGCGAAGAAATTAACGTGAGACGAGTGTAATTACCAAATTATTCCAGGTTTGAAGATGTTTAATTAGGCCAGTAGCACCCTCGGGTGGTAATATAATTGGCAACGAAGAACCCGGTAGAATGAGCGTAAGCTCTGTTATCTGATATTAATTTGGCGCGTTTAATTATCATGTACTCATATTATAGAAATAAATTGTTAATTTTCACGAAAACGTGGGCATAGAAATCGCAGCAATTAGTGTACTGTCGAGGAGAATGTCTTAATCTCCCGCATCGGATGCAATCTTCTCCATTGCGTAATTCACGCAGCCCAACTTGTGTTTGATAATCGGTCAGGTATAGGTAATATTTCACACCTGATAATTTGCATATACAAATGATAATTGAAAGTAAATCAAGAACGCATGCGTGTTGATTCGCTCTCATCCCACTTTCCCTGCACTCCTTCAACTCGTAAATTTATGATATTTTCAATATCTTGCCACGTTCTAACTTGTAGAAGTCTTTGAAATTCTTCTTGCATGTTTCGCAATTAAGGCAGAAACCCGTGCGAATCATTATTACAACAACACATTATTTTTACCTGGCGCATAATTACACCACTTACTCTTGTTCTTCGTGACAAAAGTGAACGCCATTCGCGTAGCGGCCAATGTATGCTTAATAAGATGCGTGAAAACTAATTTGCGTTTTTGAATACTTCATGAAACGAGGAAATTTGCGTTTTCCAACATTATCATGCATTTATGCATGCAAAGGGAAAATTTCAGTGAAATTTTTCTATGCAATTAATTCAGACAAGTGAAATCTCGACTGTTCATCATAAACGCAGGAATCTCTGGCGGAAAATTCTTTGCATACTAAGTGATCAACCGAGTTTCTCCAATATATGGCAACGAGGAATGAGTGCATTTATTGCATAGCACACTTTTTGACCACCTATTGAACTGGAAATTCCTTCAAAGTTTCTCATCAACATTATCAGCATGCATTCGGGTATCGGCCTTAAATTTTGCGAAGGCCAAATATGTGTTCAATCTTCTCAGAGTCACCTGAATTAAGAACTGAAATGAAAAGGAATTAATTCCAGTTTTTTACATTGAAATAATTTCTGTCACCAGATCAGGCAAAAAATTTAAAGGGAGAGATTTATTGTGGAGCCTGAATTACCATTAATTGCAAGGTTTGGGTACTTTTCTAAATGTCGTTTGATCTTCAAATTGATTGATCTTAGCTGTCGTATCAGAAGAATAACGAAAACGGAACTTAGCAAAAGTTTTTCGACCTTCTTCATTTCAATATTTATACATGTGGCCAGAAGTCGAATGGTAAAAATCAGAAATAAATTTTTTTCAGTATCAAAGTTTACATGTTTAGAAAATATTCTTAAATCAGCTTCCAGCTTTTTTATTGAAGATGAAACACAAACGCATTGGAATATTTCAGATACTTTTATTTTATATGAAATTACTACTCGAAAAGTAAAGTTCTTGAACTTTGAACGAACATTCCGGTAATCTCCAGCACCGTAAAATTTCCTGAACGATAAGCCCCGAATATCAGCGAAAAGAACTAGAAAAATTTTTGTCGAGAACCGTAAAATTTGCCAGTTATTCCGGGAAAAATTGTGTATTAGGTGGTAAATTTTTCCCATATCTCACAGTAAATTATATGGTTGGTTGGTTTAAGTGGCGAGAGCCGGTCAACAAGACCAGCCCTCCAGTTAGCGCTAAATTCACCGTTTTGTAAGACCATGACTTTATAGAGGGCAAATCACATGCACGTGGTAAAGATCAGAGCCGCCGATGAGACGTTTGTAATGTGCTAGAACAAACCTGCGGAGTTGAGAAATTGAGCTAACTCCCCAATTTTTACTCCTGAGATTTCCAAAGAAGTATTCTCCCAGTGACTTCTATGTGATGCTTGCCGAGGCTGTGCATCTACAGAGAAAATGAAGTACGGTTTCTCTTTCACTGGGGATGGCGCAGCTACGGCATTGAGTGTTAAGGGGACGTGAGTGTTCCTGTGACATGGAACCCAGAGAAGGCTGATATTGAATCTCCCCCTAAGAGAGGTGAGTTTCTCTCTACAATTCCTCACTAGGTTTGAGGAGGAAGTAACCGAGTCAAGCGCCTTTATGGCAGCCTGGCTGTCAGGGAAAATGTCACTCTCGTCGTTGGTACTTGACTGAGTCCCAACAAACAAGATCGCGAGGACTTCCGCTTGGGGGCGTTCAAGTATTACGTAACTTAGTTAGGGGGTGGGGGAGGGTGTCTTGTGAAACGTTACGGTGCATTATAGCAGGAGCGGGTCAAGCTACGCGTTACGTAACATTTAATATTGGTTAAAACTAAAGGTCCTAACTCTTAACTCGTGACGCACGGAGTCCATAGTCTTCGACTCTCTTCGACCACCTAAACTACAAGCCATGAGCTTACGAATTTTTCGCAATAATCATGTGAGTGATACGTAATGTTTAGGGAGGGGGGAGGGGGGGGGGGGGGTTACACGAAACTTTACGGCGCGTTACAAGAGGGGAAGGAGGGGGTCAGAAATCTTTAAAAACTGCGTTACGTAATATTTGAACGGCCCCGTGGAATACACTTGCCCGACAGGCAGTCTGTAGGACTGTACAGCGTATCAGAAAAGCCACCCTCACCGACATCACAGTCCATCTTAGAGCCGGCAGTAAACAATACAGTGTCGTAACAGTAAAAAATAAATAATAAATAAAATAAAACAACGATGCGATACTTAACTTAAGCAAATGAACAAAATGAACCGAAACTGAAAAAATTAATAAGAACATGACTGAGTATTCCCAAAGGGTAAATATAGCACTGGGCGAAGTCTTAAATTTGGGAACCCCTGCCAGCTAGCAGATGCTCTCTCTCTAGAGCCGTTCGGCACTTTTTAAGTCCTCCTGGTGCGCCCATCTAAAAATATTCTAAACGAACGCACAAAAATTTCGAACCACTTATAGTCCCACGGGACCAGTCTGCAGAGTTATTGACGTTTGTAAACTGCTCCCATCATCCTTCTAGTTTTACGATCCCAACGACTTGTCCTTTCCGCTTTTCCTTCAGGCTTGATCCGCATGCAGTACAAATGAATTGTAACAATTTAACAATATACCTGGTCACATGCCCCTGGCCCCAACACAAGCGGCATAAGAAGAACAAGAATTCCAGGCAGATAAACTGGCACAAATTGCGAACAAGAGTATTAATGTCGCACAGGGTCGCACATGTGATATTCGTAGAATAGGGGACCTTTATAACCACAAACCGTGCAGGCAGTTTGGAAGCTACATTAGAGTCTCTGTAATTAGAGGGATAGCTATAGATCACTCTACTAGTTGTGGTCCCCATTACTCCCAAACCTACCCCAAGATGTGCGCCCCATCAATTAACATGACGTGAAGTGCGTGTTCTGAATATCTAACACTAGGTTCTCTAGTGGAGAAACCACTCTATCCACAAATCCATTTCATTGTGTGGTGTGGGGGTGTTAGTGTGTTCCCAGAAGAATCACTGATCTTTCCTTTTAAATTGAAAGTCACTCATTCCATTGTATATGGACCCGTAAACGCTTAGTTCCCGGCCCGAAATTCCCTTCGCGGGGGCCCGTATTTGGTGCCCCCCGGGCCCGAATTTTGCCTCTACGGGCCTGCTTGAAATGCATCCTCTTTCGTAACGAAAATATACAGGTCGGCAGAATACGCTAATATAAGAGGCCTTATATTAGTGTATGGTAAGTGAACTGAATATTCGCTCAATGATAGACGAAAATTTACTGCTGCTTACCGAAGCAATTACTGAGCTTAGTATAATTCCCAGTCTTTGAAAACTATCTTGTAGTATACATTGCACATCGTAACTGACCTCCAGTTCGCGCCAACCTCTGAAGATCTCCCTTTTTTTTTGGTCTTAGACGCAAAACAGATCTCCGCCAACGTTATGTCCAACTACCGTAGAATTGACACCCAAAAGGAAAAGATTCATGAAACGTAGAAAATATTCTGTAGTCAGAACATCATAACTAGGAACTAGGGTTAACGCTCTGTCCAGGCTTTTTCTACTTTTATAAGAGAAAGCAGGAACATACTGGAAAAATTCAACAACCTCGAACCCAAACAGCTGGTCGTTGGATTGAGCCAATAGTAGACATCCCCAAGGTTCAGCTCTCTGATCAGGTTCCTCAATCGCCCATTCACTGAGTTGAATATAATTCCAGTATGATGATTTAGTGCATAATCCAATGCGAAGTTGAAGTCACCTCCAAAGACAGATTCACCATCGAAGTTAGCAAGATGTGACAGGACAGAGTACATTGTCTGTCTTGCGATAGCCTATGGTCATGCAGTTGTGCAAATGTGTCTTGAGTACAATTTGTCTCCTGTAGGAGTGCGATGTCAGTTATCCACTGTGTTTTGTCTTCGAAAAAAGCGTTTAATAATAATACTATTAAAAGCACAATTGAGTTACAAAGGCTCAAAGATATGCGCAAACTCTTAAGCAAGTAAGCACTTTCTATGTCTTTGTCCTCCACTACGATCCAAAAGAAGAAAACTCCTAGATTCGTCTATTTTGATGAACTACGTGAAGTAGGGTGCGGAGGGGTGAGAAACTATCCTAAATTTTACAAACAGGCTGGCTAAAGCCCTAGCCTCATTGCTCACGACTTTTCTTACTAGAGGGGGAACAAAGGACCAAAGGATCATTTTTTGTGATGATCGGCTTGGTTAGGTTTCGCTTTGTAGTTTTAGTTGGGTAGTCGCTTGATGATGAATACTTTGTATTCGAAACGCATCGCAGTTTTTTAAGTTTTTATTTGTTAATAAAATATTTTTTAATAGGACACAAAAGGTGGTTTATGTTTCTTTGAATTTTAAAAACATTTACACTTATTGACACACTCTTGTATAAGACTCAGGAAAATGTATTAAACGTGTTACCCTTACCCTTGTCCGGTTTTCAAATGTTTTCCGATTTTTTAGATCTTGCTTAAATAAAATTTTTCAAACTCTAGATGCTTATTTCGAATACAATCAAGAAAGTTATAAAGTTTCCCTCAAAATAAGAGTTTACGATCCTTTCTAGTCTTCCCCACATGTGTGTAAACCCAGCCACAGAAAAGATTAATGCGTGAATGCGGAACGGAAGACCCCGCATTAACATTTTAATCTCTTTCGAGGGATCGTTATAAAAAATGTACGAGTGTTCCATAAATATTTCCTTAAAAGTATATATAATCCGATTGGGGATTTCAAAGATGCCTCAAATGTTTCGCAATAATTCTTAGAACACTTTGCCCTCCATAAACATTACCGTCCTAAGAAAAATGCAAAAAAGTTTAATCCAATCAGCCCAAAGTAGACCTTTTTATTCATACGATGACGAACATAAAAATTGACACCCCCTCATCTCAAGTATCCATGCTGAATGTGGAATACCTAACCATTTTGGATTGGAAGTCGCCTTATCCGCTTGGCCAGAAATGGTGTTTTTTACGTAACCCTCACTCTTTGTGCTATTTATGTCCTTAAGCCGACATAAAATTGGAAATAAACAAGGGAAAGGAAGAAACTACCCCTTGAGTAGGGCGAAATGGAATTTTATCACTTTCTTTGAACTTTTGATGCCTGCAAGTACTTGGAATCGCTTTCTGACAAATACATACGTGGATTGAGGAGATTAAATGCGTTCGATTGGCAAGTGAAATTGGACAGATTTGCGAGCAAAGAATTCTTTCGGTTTCTTTTTTTTTTTATCAGCCCTACGCCCTACAAAAAGAAATTTCAAATCGTTAAACGAAGAGGGCTTTCGATCAACAAGGAATTAGGGAAAACTTCAAGTGTTTAAAGTCCCAACTGATTGGTACAAAGAAACTTCAGAAATGCTTGACTCAACCATCACCCCCCCCCCCCCCCCCTTTCTTCTAGCATTCGATATCAAATTAAATCGCTTTCCATATCCAATTGGTTTACTTACATACATCAGTATAGATGTTTCCCCGAAAATAACCTATAAGCTATAAAATCCAAATTACCTTCAACAGCCACGAACAGAAATTGGAGAAATAGTAGCATTCGCCCCCATAAAATATCGAAACTCAATTTTGGCCAAATGGAAAAAGGCCAAAATTCAGCCAAAGGTCATAAAATATCCAAAAATATTCATGGATAATCCTAGGGAATGTGGACGACCTTAGCGAATACGCCTTGAGTGAAGTCTAAATGGAGACATTGTGGCTTTTTCACAGCAAGATGAAATCGAAATCAAAGCAAATAAAAGTGATAGGCATGACATTCTTCAACATTTTTCTGATGACAATGGAAAAGTTTTTGATACTATACAATGTGTTGTTGATTGGATGAAATTTCGCAGCAATGAAGTTGTAGGTGGAATTGTTTAGTTAAAACGAATCAAATGCATGCATCCGAAACATTTGAATTGTTATGGACAGGGCTCCCAAGAGGGGGGGGGGGGGGCTTTCAAAAGGGGCCCCGTCATCTAAGTCATCAACAGAACATTTTTTCCATTTTAATTATATATAAAACAAAATGTTTCACGAACGAAAAAGTGTAATATACTAGACGGATCTTAAATTGAAAGTCACTCATTCGATTGTATATGGGCCTGTAAACGCTTAGTCCCGGTCCCGAAATTCCTTTCGCGGGGGTCCGTATGTTATACCCCCCGGGCCCGAATTTCGTCTCTACTGGCCTGGTTATGGACAAGCAATATTAAAGGCCAATTGATAGTTTATTAATTATGAAATATTTCACGTACACACAGCATCTTTAATGCACATTAATTAATATTACGAGTACACGTCTGTGATAGCAAAAAATACTTACAGAGTTATGATCAGGCAGTGTGCAAAAATGTTGATGTTTGAGATACAACCTTTATTGTGAGCGCTGCTTAAACCTTCTTTGATTTATACAAAAGATGGAAACAATATAACTAGAAAAGGAGGATAAGTTCTTTCATCTGATTATTCGGACCCCAGGGCTCACAAAATAAAGCAGATCCCATGTCGGAATTGTCAGGCTTGGCAACGAGGCCAAGCTTGGCCGAATACTAATGTGCCGAGCATTGGATTCCCTAGTCTGCCGCAAGTCTTAACCACAGCTTAAAAGCTATACACGGGTTTATAAGTCTCTGACCAAACTATGACGAATCTTCGATTGAGCCATGAATGCCGATCCTGGGTTTTCTAGTCTACGCCCAAGCCTGAGCCAAGTCGTAAACGGCTCGTACAAAGATCTTGGTCACAGTGATGTTACTGTATGTTACGTCCTCTTGATATACGAGTATGCAATTCGTAGATAACATGAACGAACTAATTAACGTACAATTTATGTTTGTTTCTTCGTTAATTTTTGTTGTGCATTAAAACTAAACGTCCGTGGCTACTACGAAAAGCAACTAAGAGCTATAACTAGCTTATTAAAATGAGTAGCCTCAGATGGGTCTTCAGTTGCCGCCTAGAACAATCCAGCTCGATGTAGGAAGCGTAATCATTATAAAGGCGTGACATAGAAGCGATAGGCTCGTGCATACTGTAAAGCGTGTGATGATAGGGAACATGGAAAAAGTCGAAGTTCCTTAGGGACCGGGAGGGAGTGGAAATGCCTGCATGGTTCAGCAATTCGAAAGAGTAGATCGGCCCCTGCAATAAATCATACAAAAAAGTATTCTTATAAATTCCACATCTCTTTACAAGGGAATCGATAGAAATCAGACCTTAGCAGGATACGATGAAAGGAAGAAAGTATATCCAGGGAAGGCCATGAAGAACGAACCTAAGGGATTTGCGCTGAACAGCCTCGATCCGGTTAATATGGACAGCGAAGTAAGGATCCCAAACCGAGCAAGCGTATCCCAGAATGGGTTTAACAAATGTGCAAAAGAGGAGCCTAGTTAGGTAGGGATCGTTAAGCTCCCTGGTCAACCTTTTCATAAAACCTAGCATGGAACTAGCCGTACTCACGACGAAGTCAATGTGGTAATCACAGGACCCTACTGCCATCTAAAGAGTAGTCCAAGAGAACGGGGCACTTTCTGCGGGTAAAAGTCATTACGGTGCATTTCTTAGTATTAAGAGGAAGACGGCTACTCGAGCACCAGACAAGAAAATTGTGAATGCCGGAGCTCAATATAGCACAGTCGCCGTCGTGAGCTCAAAATAGCACAGTCGTCGTCGTCTTGTGTCGTAATAACACAGGATTCTGGAGCTAGAAAGGAGCAACGAGACATCATTAATAAAAATGGTAGAGAGGAGTGGGCTGAAAATTGTACCCTGAGGTACCCCAGAAGAAACAAAAAATTCGTTGGATAGGGAACCACGAAACAAGATGCGCTGAGTGCGGCCGTACAGACAAGAGGACATCCAGTCAATAAAAGGCGGTGGGAACCCGAGCAGATGAAGTTTATGAATAAGAGTCCCGTGGTCAATTCTGTCGAAGGTCTTACTAAAATCTGTGAAAATGCAATCAACTTGCAAGCTTAACTCAATCAGAGGCAAGCAGTACTGAACGAATTCGAATAAGTTGGTGGTGGTAGATTTACCCTTAATAAAGCCATGCTGGAAAGAGCCAATAAAGGGTTTGCAATAAAAACGGAGCACATCAGTAATTAAGGCATCGAAGGTCTTTGCAACATGACACAAGTTGGCGATAGGTCTATAATTGGAAATGTCAAACTTGCCACCATTCTTGTGAAGGGGAATTATCACGAAATCCTTCCAGAGCCTAGGAAAACGGCCACAGGATAGAGACAGATTGAACAAATGACAAAGAATAGGGGCAACAGATGAACAGCAATTCTTCAGGAAAGACGAAGGGACACCATCTGGTCCACACGAAAATCCGTTTGACAAATTCGATAAATATTCAATGACGGTAACGTCGCCAAAAGCTAAGTCCTTGAGTACAAGGGAAGTACTACTTGAATAGACTTCCCAAGTAGGTCAAATCGGTGGAAACAGTATCACAGCGAGAATCACAGAACGAGGTAATGAAGAAGTCGGCGATAAAATTAGCAACAACAACGTTGTCGTTGCTCTCGCAATCGCCATGCCTAAGAGAGGAACTGTAGCCATTGTTATGTCGCATAGAATTAATAAACGTCCAAAACTATCTAGGGTTGGAATGCAGCATATGTATCGTGTCGGACAAAAATCTGTTGTAGGACGTCTGCAGATCGAGACAGAAACGAAGTTATAAGTCGTAGTAGGGCTGGTAGTCTTTGTCGCACCTAGAGGAGCGGAACCTTTTGCAGGCTTTATTCTTTTGGTTTTTAAGGTGTCTCACGAAGCCATCCATCCAGGGCTGATACGAATTAGGGGAGCCTGAAAAGAAAACCGGCACACACTAAGTAAAACAGATATAATGGACATCATAGAAAGTGCAAACGGCCCGGTCAATGTTGGGCTCAGCGAGTACGTTCACCCAGTCATTGAGGGAAAAATGTCAGCTGCTTTGAAGTTGAAAGAGCAGCTACCAAGGGAGGTAAAAAAACTATCGGGAGCCTGAAAACACAGGAGAACCTGGATGTTCGGGGTTTAATGTCTGTGGATGAGCTGCCGTCATTGTTTAACGAGCATATACATTATTCAGTTTGAAAACATGCTCTTCTTGTTACAAAAGTGGTTAAACCTGGTATTATCCCCTGGTTTTCTCATATCTCACTATCTGATTTCTGAAAAAGAATATCTTTTCCAAAGATACAAGTCCTCTGAGTTGGAGAGTGTTCATGCACAGTATAAGTTAGTTATGAATGAAGCCAACGCTGAAATCAGGAAGGCTAGGAAAGGCTACTTCAGTAAAATACTTGATCCATCTCTCCCATTTAAAAAGTGAGGTCTAATCTTAGGAGGAATGGTGTATTTGATGAAGACCATTCAGAATGCCACCTAGATGCAAATGTTTTTAATAGATATTTTGTTGGATAAAGTACTAATCCACCGGATAATTTGTCTTCTTATGTTGAGCGGTGCAAAGTTAATGCCGACTTCAGTCTTAGATGCGTCTATCCTGACGTAGTTGTTCGTGCAGTCACATCCATTAGGTTCAATGCAGTGGGTTCAGATGGAATCTCACCGACTTTTTTTTTAAATGGTCTCTTCACACTCTGGTTTACATTTTTAATGCATGTATAGCATCCTCACAGTTCCACAGTGTGTGAAAAAACGCGGTGGTTATTCCAGTCGCTAAGAACTTTGAAGTTAGCCCACCTAGTGATTATTAGCCGATTAGTTTACTTTGCTTTATCAGCAAAGTTTTTGAGAAGCTAATTTATAACAAATTCTCTAACGTATTTCAGATAAGAACCTCGTATCTACGTTTTCGTATAGGTCATAGTTGTGAAACTGCTTTTTTGAAGATATCCACCGATGTTCGTTCTGCCTTGGACCGTGATTTTACAACAGTCCTAGTACTCTTTGATTTTACCAAAGCTTTCGACTCTGTTAATCACTATCTTCATTTATTCAAATTGCGCAAAATGTTTAATTTCACCAGTTCTGCCAATGAGTTGGTCGGTGACTTTTTAACTGGCAAGCTTCAGCAAGTAAGAGTTCTCGATATTACGTCTAATTTGGTCAGCTTTGTCAGTGGAGTACCTCAGGGCTCAATCCTATGGCCTCTTCTTTTTTACCTAATCATTAATGATCTCCCAGAAATAATCGATATGATATTGACTTGATATGACTTAACGAACATCTCGATGTGGGCATCTGACAAATTACTCATATTGAATGCTTTTAAGTCTTCGAGCGTGTCTTTATATAGGAAAAACTCAAGCGTATCTGACCTCTCAAGAGTATATTTGGTTGGCACTATGAAGATAGGATGAACAGTTTGGGGGTATACATAAATCCTAAAATGGATTGTTGTGACCAGGTTAATTATACTTTCCAAAAGGTTTATGGAAGTCTAGGACAACTATGGCTTTCTAGTAAGAACCCCGCATTTTACATATTGCAGAGAAGTCACAAAAGATCATCATGGTCGCAGTGACTAAAGGATGTTGTTAGTCCTTGATCCACTTTAATAAATTGACAGTGACTTTACCGATTGTGTTCGATTTATCTACAACCTTATAGAAACACTGTTTTGTTAAGACATATATTGACATTAGGTCACTACTGTTTGTACGTAAGTTGATTATAACTAAAACACTTTCATATTTGTATGAACACTCGCATTTCTTGCATTCTGCACGTCTTGTACCCTCCTCATTCCTCGGATGCATCATTTGGTTGGACAGCGTTCTTATTTTGTGGTAATCTCTCGTCTTTGAAATTCTGTACCCGGATGAGGACATCTGAGTTTAAATGGTCCTGATTTTCTGAATTACATATACATGTCTAACTTCCACAATTGTCTTTCTTAAACTACATCAATCTAATCAAGCTTTGGTTTTTAGTTTTAATGTTAATAAATGAATGTGCCTTTACTATAGAGTATAATTTTAAAATGATGGCAATCTTGTGTATACAATATTGAATTGAATAAATTAAATTAAAGACTGAATCGTTTTTATAAAATGACCAAAATTGTTTCACATTTAGGTATATTATTTGTAAATATATAGCAGAGCCTATGTACATGTGAGTAGTATATATAATTCATATGCCCGTGGAGATAGAGTTATTTCTAAATTTTTCATAAACTATTTTTGCTATAGTGTTCATTATAGCTTTCATTGGAACTTCTAACTGAAGACTACATCGAAGAATTTTTTCAGATATTTTGCATCGATAGTTTAGAGGCGGAGGCAAGCAAATATCTCGTGACTGAAAAGTTTAAATAAAAAATTCCTGAAATTTTTTTTTGAGTATTAGGGGATCTATCTGAAAACACCCCACTTAATGGGTTAAGTGAAAAAATATTCTTTGAGTACACTTTCTACTCTATTGGAGGAGGGAGGGGAGGGTGCCTAGCAAAATCACTTTTCCAAAAATCTTATTTTTTCCGTTTTTGATCCAGCAATAAACATCTGTATACCAAATTTCATCTGTTACATGCAGACAATCCGACACTATAAGTTCTTTTCTTTTCGATATTTTCGACACAAAAATGCAAAGTTTTGAAAAGTGAGAAAAAGGTTCTGGAAATGGCTGAACCGCTAAAAAGACTAAGAATCATCTCGCCAATTCGTGCTTTTAAACCACAATAAAACCTCGTTGAAATGGTTCATCCGTTCTCGAGCTGCTATACCAAGAAAGGACATACAAATATTAAACTTTCAGAACCCCTGTTTTGCGTCGGGGCTTCAAAGATATTATAATATTAAAAAAAGAGGAAAATCAACCAAAGTTTTAAATGTTTTTCGCCAAGAAATTACAGATCAGGTACGCATTCTCGAGTTAGCCTTCCCTATCAGACCATAACCGTATAAGATTTTATATCGAGCAACTAAGTTCCCTAGGGTTCCTAAACTGATAAACTAGGACCTAGTATTGGAAGCACATCAGAATTGGTCGTAATAAACGTGAGGACACTCCACTAGAATCCCAAGAGGTCGTTTGGAATGACCCCTAAGCTCACTTAATAATATGATCACCAATTGCTTGCTATGATTTTAGCAGTTCCGTTAGACACAGAAAGAAGAAATATATTTCATTTTCTCAATGAAAAAGAAAGTTCTTTAGCCAAGCCGGCCAGGCCCTGATTGTATATATGTTATGTCATTATGTGTTGAATGACTTTCTTAGAGGGAGAGGTGGCGAAAGAGTGTGACTTCATAAAACTCTTTCAAAACGCCACTCCAATGTTAATAGAAACAGTCTTCTAAAACGACTATGGTTGGTCGAAACGCGACCGAAACCTATCATATTTAGGTTGTTTTAACCGGTCTTGATTTCGGTACCGAAATTAAAACAGAAATTTAAAGTGTACTGAAATAAAGCGATCGAAATCAAATGGTCCCGAAATACATAGACCTTAAATACATATATGTGACCGGTCTTGCGATATTTTCGACTCACGGGGCGACTAATTTTTATCCCGAAGGGACTGAGGTAGAGGTAATTTTCGACTCTAATGCCGAACTATGAGAAGCGCAGTCCTGGCATTCAGGACTATTGAAACAAAATTAAAGACGACTATTTTTTCAAATTTATAGATTTTTTTCACTACCTTCATTACATAGCATATTCCGTAAATGTCTAGATGAAAGGACCGTCGGTGGGAGGAGGATGGCAGGGGATAAAGGGGGATCGGATGACTTTATTTTGATGGTTAAAAAATGGTGGCGGGAGGGGCGCGGACGTGGAGGGGCGGGGACGGTGTAAATTTTGGAGAAGCATTTATCCCCCCACATACCACTCTACTCTTATTTTAGAAAAAGCAATTTATAATAATATATATTATAACAAACCCTAACGTTTCAGTTGTAACCAAAACCGAAAATTTCAAATCTACGGGGTTTTTAAACTAAACCGAAAATGATATTTCACATTTCGGTTTTGACCGCAACCGAAAATGGAATTTAACCGAAACAGAATTGAAGAAAATTAATTTCGGTTAAGGTTGTTGCAATTGCGGTTTAAAAAACCCAATTTGGTTTCGGTTGACCGTAACCGATTTATAATTTCCGTTGTGGTCCCATTTCGACTCCCTGCTAGATACCACAACGAGGGAACCTGCTTCGCACTTGTGGCTATTAATTCAGTTGGAGGACATTTTCGAAGTAATTTGTTGCGTAGACTCCGAATTCGAGGTCAAAAGTGGACCATCACGTCAGAATTTGTTATGTACTCCTAAAATGTTTTTTTTTTTTATTATTTTTGAGTTTAAGTACAGCATGCACAAAATATCTTTGTTCGTTTTTATATTTGCATCATTTAATACTACTCTTGCCCTTCAAAATAAGCTATTGAGCGGTTGTTTACGATTTTTTCTTGCAAAGCTGCGACCATGTTAAGTTATGAAGTTCTAATTTCATATAAATAGATATATTATGTTTATATGAAATATGAACTTCATAACTTAAAATGGTCGTAATTTTGTAAGAAAAATCGTAGGTGACCGCTCCATTATTTATTTTGAAGGGTCAGAGTAGTATTAAATTATGCAACTAGAAAAAATTACCAAACAATCTTGTGCATACTACACATAACCTCAAAATTAGCCAATAAAACCCATTTTCGAATATATTAGCTCAAATTGAGATATTTGAGGTAAACGTGGTGGCAGAATTCTGACGTCGGATTCGGATTCTGCAATACAAATTATCTCGGAAATGACCTCCAGCTGCCCAACAACAATCATGACCTCATTTTTTGAAAACCTGTGTTATTGATGATGCTACATATGTTTAGGTTTATGTAAAACGGTGAAGTGAGGTGCTGAAGCGTCGTGTTCAGTAAGGCATATCGTCCTAACCCTCAATACTTGTTAAATCAAACTGGCCCCTTTGAAATGGGACAACAGGTCGTAGTGTTTACGAAGAAATTTAACTTATTTAACATTTTATATTAAAGATTTAACAATCAAATCAAATCAAAAACAATCAAAAATTCTTTCCAGTTAATTTGTTGCCATAGACGCTAGAAACCAACCCGATCATTCATTGGAATTTCTTCGACATACATAAAAGCACAGGTAAGTCCTTTCTTATAATAATTGACTTGAATGAAGACATATTGTATAAAAATCATATCATGCTTTAGTGCAAACATTCTCAACGATGGCAATTTTTCACTCAGTGCGTTTATGCAACTCATAAATAAATAACGAAATTTATTGCACATTTTATATTTATGAATGTACTTATCATCATGAACCATAAGCATAAGCGTTAGCCCCTCCTGTCTGGTAGTTTGGTATCCAAATGGGATATCCCGGCAGGACAGCCACACTCCTCGACTGGTGGATAAATTTGATCAGATATGCCAAACACCATATTACAACAACCCGTGCTGGTCCTGCTGATGCTGCTCCTTTCAGTTACACAGACCCTATCCTTGGGTAAATGTTTTCCCGGCTGATAGGGCCATCACGAGAGGCAATTTTTTATGTTTTCATTTCGTGAATATGTTGAGATTGGATGGCCAAGATAAAACAGCAGAACGAAAAAAAAAACACAAAGCACTCCACTTTTATGAATTTATGTATGGACTCAAGGGAGGGTACACTCATTTTATTGCTTAATTCATTATTGTTATTGGTTTTGCTTCTTCAAATTGAATTGAATACAAAAATTATGGCCTTTTTGAAAGAGAGCTATTTGGTTGCATTAACTTTCAATGAGGTTTGAGAAAATCAAAATCTTCATAAAATTTTGTGATTGGTCGTTGATTGGCAACGAGACAAAGGAAATTTGGTTAATTTTTGCACAAACTTGTAAATTAGCGAGAGATGTAATTCATTAAGATTCAATACCCCTGCCAGACTAGTACAAGATATTATAGCTATAAAATCATGATTCTATTTATAAATTAGTAATTAGGTAAACAATGCGAACCTTCAAAAAATATCGTGTACTCTTATGGGATTTAATCATAGGTGGAAATCGGAAAATCGACCACTCTCACATAACCCTAAGAAAGCTCCGTTGTGTTACCACATCCACGAGACCGCATCTGAATGTCAGTTTGGGGTTTATTTATAACTAGCCACAACTGTTAATAAACCAGAGAAGCTGCTTTAACCGTATGTTAGCAAACTCGTCCAGTCCACTGAGGAAGCACGCGCCTAACGCTTTGTACCTTCTCTTAGCCAGGCCCGGGCAATTGCAGAGTAAATGCTGAACGCTTTCCAATTCTTCCTCGTCCATACAACTTCTACAAAAATCGTTGGTGGAGATACGTAAGCGTTCTGCATGTCTTCCGAAGAGAGAGTGGCCAATATTTCCGAGATCGGTGCGTCTTCTCTTTAGCAAGAAAGCCCTTTTCCCAAACTAGCCACAGCTGTATTGACATACCGCATGTTGTCAAATTGCTCCATCTTTCCTTAGCAACCTGAATGGTCTTATGATCAACTTCGATCGAATTTGTCGAACTGTCTTTTCAGGAAGCGTTCAGTTGAGAACCTTTCTTTGCAAGCGTGTCAGTCGCTCTATTGCCCTGTATGCCACTATGACCAGGTATCCAGCAGATAGTTACTTTGTGCATAGCTCCTAGGTTCTGGAGACTACATATTGTGATATCTACGTACCAGTTGTGACCTTATAACGTTTCAATTTAGCACCTTTATTACCGCTTGACTATCTACATAAATTCCTATGTCGCTACCATAAGGTAGTTTTGGGCTGCAGTAGCCCAGCAACCGATGCTGACTACGTATGGTTAGGCAATCCGAGTAGACCCCAGCTGCCACCCTCCACTTTCGATCCATCAGTAAAGACCGCTATATCTGTCATGATGACACCACCATCCTACCTCAACTCCGCTCCGTCTGGGATTTTAGTCGAGAAGAATTTACCAAAGCTACAAATTCGGTATTCACCTGCAGACAGTCTTCAGGATAAACCCTTAATATATTAAGGGTATACCTATCCTGAAGACTGTCTGCAGGTGAATACCGACTGCTATGTCCGTGATCAGAACTTTTCCAACATTTAGACTCTTTCAGTCTTTTACAGTAGACGTCAGTAGTGGAAGGTGGAGTATGGTCTTCAATGCCGCAGTTGTGCTCCGGAGATGCCCAGACAGGCAGCTCTTTGAATTTTATTTATTTTCTTAAGGTTGTAATGCTTCTCTAACAGCAGTCTACCAGACTATTATTCCACAAGAAAGAATTGGCCACAATGGAAATGTACATCCAATGTACAATACGAGGGCTTAAGCCCCATTTTTTACCAAACATTTTCTTGCGGTCAACATTCCATTAGTTAGCTGATGATGTTTAGGAACTCTCCAAAGACCAATACGGCCAGGTTGTCTGCATAAGCCACCACCTTTAAGCCCTCATCTTTAAGTGAGACCAGGATTTTATTAACTACTAAGAGCCAGAGTAATGGTGACAACACAACTCCTTTCGGAGTTCCTCTGTACATGACCCTGACAGCCTCGTAGTTGCCTAATTTTGTGTGGATCAGACGACTTCCCTGCATTGCGTCAATTCAGTGGCAAACGATTCTATGGGTGCGGTGGGGTTTCAGCCCCTTCAATGTTGAGGAATATACCTAGATTAAATTTTTTGTAATTATTCGATATCTCGATAGTACTCACTACTTCGTGTGGTGCAATTTCGACCGACTTCCCTTTTGAATACGCGTACTGGTCGCTGCTTAATCGTTTTAGCAGGGTATGTTCGCGTATGTACACGCTGGGGGAATAATGGACCCCTAAGCTTTTTGGAACATGACCGGTAAGATTCTATCCGTTCCTAGTGACTTGTATACTTAAAAGGAGACGGAGTTGGATCAATTGGTTCAGAGACACTATCACCATGCCATTGTTTCCGGGTTCGAGACCAGGTCTCCCCGTAGGTTTTTAAAATTGAACTAAAAAATCCACTCCGTCACAGAACTGTTGTCTAGCTCAGAGCAATGCATAAAAAAGACACTCAAGTTTCCTCACTCACCTTATCCTAATTCCCTTCCGGAAAAAGTCATGCTAACGTATCAAAGGGTTGTCCCCTAGGCTTTGGCCACATCGCAAAAAAAACTGTCCCAACGGAAATACCACTGCAAGAAAACCCGGTTCTGGTAAAACTTCAAGTTTTTTCGAATATTCGAAAAGAAGTCAATTTAAGAAAATGGCGGCCGGTCGTGTTTTTTTTTATACGATGTGGCCAAATCCTAGAGGACAACCCTTTGATGCGTCTTGTTTTTGCATTGCTGCGAGCTAGACAACAACTCAGAGACGGAGTGGATTTTTTAAATATCTCAATAAAAGCTCACGTTGAGACCAGGTCTCGAATCCGGGACCCATGGCATGGTGGTCGTGCGGCTCAATGAATTCATCCAACTCCGCCTGTTGCGAAATCTTACAGAGAGCTCGGAAGGAAATTTATCTGCGACGGTAAGGGACAGTAAAACTGTTAAAATGCATCTAAAAGCGATGGCAATAGATAAGCGATCAAGAAAAGATAACCCGAAAATTGCGAATTAAATTAAATTACGAAAGTTGCGATTAAATATTTCATGCGAAAAATAACGTAATTTGGATTATGGGTGAATAATCATATTTTGGAATGGAAATTAATGGTAAGACAATTATTATTTTGAAAAGACCAATGGTCCAGTTGATGACGACGTAAAATATGTGGAGTATACGACATTTCCAGATGGTTTTGTTGTTTCGGCGATGTCCGGTGCAGTCACTTTCAAATCTTGTTTAGCCGTTAATATCGACCGATAAATTTAGTGCGATTTGGCTTACAGTCACTATTCTAAAACGGCCGAATTGAAAAGCTAGGGATCCCGTACGTCCCGAAAAGGAAAAAGCCGCCAAACGGTCCTTTGCCACGCCCGATTGAAGACTCCTGAGCTAATTTGAAATGACAAGTGTATGCCAAAAATTTTTGAACCAAAAATATCCAAAATTTAATTCGAAAAATAA
Organism: Leptarthrus brevirostris; assembly: GCA_964036015.1. Classification (NCBI taxonomy): domain Eukaryota; kingdom Metazoa; phylum Arthropoda; class Insecta; order Diptera; family Asilidae; genus Leptarthrus; species Leptarthrus brevirostris. The sequence goes on along the minus strand of OZ038375.1, from coordinate 18,673,644 downwards.
AATTTTAGTTGATTAAAATGCAAACATCTATTTTTCCGACAGAACTGTCGTGCAGCTACTCGAATGGGAGTAATTTTTTTTTGCATTAATTACTTAAATGTAGCACTAGGTACTTTTCAAATAACAAATTAAATTAAAAAACATTTCATCATTATTTCATTTTTGTTGTACCACAGATTAACCAATCCTTGCACAAACAAATAAAACTGCACATTCTCGTAACCAAAACCAAAGAGAATCGCTGATGTCATTGACGCATTTTAAGCTCAAGACTTCAACAAAACGAGCACAAGATAGTTTTTCCTATAAAACACATGGAAATTGTATAATATCATGTTCACATGTTCAGAACATTTGTAGGTTAACCTCAAGTAAAAAAATACTGGAGATATTGCGAGAAATACTACGAGAAAGTACAATTTGCCAAACTTTTTCTTATGCCTACTGTAGCAAGTTTTGGTTTGTTTACACCACCAATGCTCAGCTGTTAATGTCAGCTTCCGGGCTTGTATCTAGAATAGGCTGTGAACAAACAAATTTGGACATATTCTGCTGCCAACTGGATAAATTAAATGATTCTATCGAAGAGGAACGTTCAAAATTGATGAAACGCAAAGGAATTGTGTTTCATCAGGACAATACCAGCCACTTACAAGTTTGGTCACTCGTCAAAAATTGTTGCAGCAGAGATGGGATGTGTTACGACATCCACTATGGCACCTGCCACCATCAGATTATAATTTGTTTCGTTCTCTGGAAAATACCTTGAAAGGTTAAATTTTGAGCTCGTAATAATGAAGGTATTGTAGAATAAAAAATGATCCGTACACAAATTCTAAATTTTGTAAACAGTTTTCGCTTTTATCAACTGGTTGATTTGTTCTGATTTTTAAGTACCGCTTTATATCCAGTGCCCTCGTTAGGAAACCAAACTGTTTTTATGAGTTAATCAATAAAGAACGCTCGACTGTTTAAGATGTGTTTTAATTATCGCCCCGTAGTTTACAATATGATGAAGAAAGGTAATCGAAGAAAATGAACAATATATTGTTAAATAGAGTTTTTGCTTCCAATTTTTCTTTGAATACCCAAAACATTGTAAAATGCCCTTATTTTAGAAATATATTCCTTATATGATGTAACAACGCTTCAGTTTTATTTAGGAACATAATTAATTAAAAAATTTAACGATTTGAAACATAATTACTTCCAAAGATATTATTTATTGTCAATATCTCATAAAATTAATTGAATATCTGGAATCCATGCAATCCATATTCTCTCAAAAGTTTCTGAAACTATTCAACTGTTATTCGATATTCTAAGGATGACACCATAATGTCCCATTTAATTTAAAATTCTTTAATTATGTATGTACGGATATGCTCATAATTACCAGCACAATAAATATTTATTCCTAACCAAATGTGACGTCGTGTCCCTGCATAAAGTCTCTGGGCTCACCTTATGTACATGAGGAGTATATTGGTAGCTGGATACAATGTACCTCTTCAAAAATGTTTAACCTTCGGTTTAGACAGGCTACAAAACACGCCCCCAATTTAAAATTTACGACCAATAAAAAATAAAAACGCTCTCCGCGCTTCCCCCCAATACACTTTGCATACCTTTAAAAGACGCTTGCGCAACAAAAGTTGAATTTTTCTCGTTTAAAATTGTGTGCGCTGTTCGAATCTCATCCCTTTTTTTTTATAATTTCACTTTAAAATTATGAGAAGGGCAAAGTTTCGGCGAATGAGAAATTCAAATTCGTTCCCGTCGTCAAGGTAAGCTATTGCATATTCAAATCAATTGAAGGGTTGACGTCCCCTCGCAATGAATCATCCCCAGTACATCGCTTAAGGCCATAGCTAAGCCAGATATTCCTGCAGGATGCTAAAACTTATTACTCAGGAAGGGTGGAAGGGAAATCATCTATGACAACGGGAAAATCGATTTTTGTGTCACACACATAAAATTCACATATAAATTTTGTAAGTGTATGCAAGATAAGGGCGGAAAATAAAATCGGAATATAAAAAATGTTACCTACCCTTAGTGGTTGCATACATACATACACATAAGGAGCTCTCTGTAAAGTGACATGGGTACACAAAGGCATACGTCCTGACGGGAATCGGGGGTGGAAAATGTTTAGGTTTATGGAGCAGCAATGTAGTCCCATGGAAAACGAGAATTCCACCCCGTTATACTGAGCATATATAACGAGCATTTCTTTGGTCCTTTTTACTCGGCACATCAGAGGGATGTTCACGTACACAACAATGTTAGGAAATTTATGTTGGAGCCCATATTACTTTGCATGTCAAACCCCCCAATCCCATCCGAAGCGCCCTTCTGAGCCATTGAAATCCACCTTAGCTATGGAGAACTTCTCAGCTTCGGTTAGGCGGGCATCGTAGACCCGGCAAAAAAGTTCTCTTATTTCCTGGATGATTTCGCTTCAGTTTTCCATAATACAAATGTATGGGTGATTTACGTGTACGTGATATGGAGACTTTCAAAGAGGTCCTGACTTACCTTTTTCATGTTACTTTTTCGGGTGCTGTCAGATCTTACATCCTTCAAATTATCATATATCGGTGGACTTTTGATTGCCGTGATGGTGTGCGTTTTCTTATGAATATTTTAGCATGAACGCTAGGTTGGGCTTGCTGGTAAAGCCATTTGGATTGCTTTTTGGAATCTTATTCGGAATTTGAAAATTAAATTGTTCCTTAGTGGGCAAACTGGTACTGTTTTTAATATTTTTAATAGAAGTAGAGGTTTACTTTTAAAATAATTTCAGTATTTCTTACGACACTTTGGATGCGATTTTACTGATTTATCGGTATCGATACCATAACTTTAAAACGCTTTAACATACCCTCTGCCTACCTCATATCAATAACGTGCCGTCAAAAATATATAGGTAGGTATATCAGGTATCGAAAGAAACATTAAGAAAGCACGCACATATAGGCTTTACATATGCCTTCTTATCCACATTCAGCTCTTATTTGTTAAGTTCCGATCCAAGTTTTACACCGAGTAGGTAAAACCACCAAATATTTCGCGCTCGAGCATATTGAAAGTGATTGTCTATTCAGATTCTTAGCAAGCCATGAACGCATTAAAGTTAAAATTAGAGCTCTAGGACGCGGTTAAGATTATTTAGGTTGTAAAAATGGTGACAGGTTTTTCTTTAAAGTCATTTATTCAGAGTTGAATCTTTGAAAATTTGGCAGATTATCCGATGTATTCGTCGTTGTTACTATTTGAGCGTCATCCGCAATCCTCATATCAATCAACAATTCGATTTACTTGGCTACGTTGTTGTCCAGATTGGATATATGAAATAACTTAATTAGGAACTCATTATTGATTAGCAGCAGCAAAGACATGCTAATTTTTGAGGCTGTTCGTTCTTAATAATGACTGCTCAGTCAATCATCGCTACTTAGTGTATTCATAGACAATAGGTAGCTTCAAATTGGACAACCAAATGCGAGCACTTTGTCTTCTATAACTCTTCTCAGACTGAATTAACGTAAGCTTCATAATCTCTCAGGTATTGCTAATCTTGAAAGGCTAGGTAAGAGAAGTCCCTTTTAATTCTGGGCTGGGTACTTTTAAAAAGTCGAAACAAGGCAGGGGCGAAAGTCTCCTGACTGGAGGCTGGCAGCTCATCTTTCGACGAGGCCTTGATGGCTGGAGATAATCTTCGTTTATATTATCTACATCCACTTCTGATTCCACGAAAGAAAGTCCATCCTTGCAGAGCCTACATACCATCATCATTTAAGACCAGTTTTGTTTAGGGACTTGCTGGTCGCGCAGACGGCTTAAAAGTAAGGCTCAATTATCCTTTCTCAGCTGGGCTTATAGTTACGAACTGGCTACTGCGTATCTCAGCAATACTTTTAATGAAATAACACTGCCCAAATTGTGAGTCAATAGTGCATTTCGATGGTTGAGATTTTGTGCGAGTACTTTTAACCGACTTCCCAAATTGAGAAATTTCTAAGTTTGGCAAGTATTTTTTTTTTATTTTTTTATGTATCAGTATATAGAAAATGTTTGAGCTAGCGCGGGGCTGTGGGAGAGGAATGGACGGGTGGGATGGGTGAGCCAAACTTCGTACGTCGTGGACTGATGGATTATCTTGCTCAATTTATATCATGACAAAGCAATGAGATCTTTGTGACCTAACCGTGCACTACTGAACTCCAAGATTTAGGTCCTTAGTAAATGCAATGATTTTTTACAGCATCCTCTGACGATATAAACGGCGTTCCTAGATGCTTGAACCTTATGCGACCAAAGACTTCACATTGGCATTGGATATACTCTTCTGTCTCGTCCTCTTCCATACAAATCCAACATGTTTCCTCCTCAGCTTTGCGGTTGCCAATCCTTTTTAAATAATATCTAATAGAACAGTGTAAAGAAGGCCTGTTAAAAGTCTTAGCTTTGTATTGCCCTCTGTTGCGAGTAGTTAAAAATACTTCTTCGCTTTTCTTTATCCTGCGAGATTTGTTTGTTTACTCTTAGATTCCTAAGACTTGAGTTGTCTCACAACCTGGCTTCTTTTGCAAGGCGGTCCACAATCTCATTTTCTTCAATGCCATCGTAACCTGGCACCCAGCCTAAGGTAAACTTGTTGGTTTTTTTAAGTTGTTTCAGTAGGTACGGACAGTCCCACGTCAGCTTAAAGTCGAGTGCTTTACTCCGCTGGAGTATCTCGCGTACGCAGAGTTCGATAGCGTGTATCTCGGCTTGAAAAACGGTTGGCAGGGTATCTAGCACCTTTTGTAGTTCGAATATAAGTGCATATATTCCAACACCAGCCCTGCCATCCATTATTGGTCTATGTACCATATAAGGGCTCCTCTTACAAGTGAGTGATTATGATACTGTCTAGTCTCTATCATTACCCTAAATGGTATTTCAAAGTTATACTCTTTCAGCGTTTCATCCGATACAGAAGTAAAAGAATCAGTTAAGGTCACATATGCGTTCCTCGGGGATTAGTTCATGTCCAACTGACTGTCCTATGTAGCTGCCTCTTTCCTTACATGTAAATGTAGGAAAGAGCTTTTAAAACTGAGGTTGGACTGGTCCGCATAGCGCCGGTTACTTCTAACCGTGCAAGTCTCTGCAAAGATTGTATTCGTCTGCAATGTATTTTTTCCATTCTTGGACACCGCACTGCATATGTAGCTAGGGTTCTTATAACCGCCTGATAGGCCCAGTGGACAATTTTGAATTTGTGACCCCAAGCGTTTCCGAATAGCCGTAGGTATGTCCATCAGGCCACTGTGCCTTTTTTTAGGACAACTTCTAGCTGAGAGGTCCAGGTAAGTTGTTGATCTAGGGTTATGCCTAGGTATTCCTCTTCTTCGTGAATGGAATGTCAGCACCAATTTTCGACAATATCTACCCTTCGTAACCTTAACATTGACTCCTAAATTCTTCTCCTAAGTTAGCTGTGATTTTCCGGGAAGCTGAGCATCCTGAGCATCTCTTTCATCCATCTCACCCTCCATGTTTCCCTCTTGATGGCGACATCTTCGATGGCTTCAAAAGTGGTGTTACCAAAGGTGTCCTGAATATCACTCAATATTGGAGACGGAGTTGGATCAATGGATAAGTGGCGCGACCACCACGCCATGGTTTCATGGATCGATCCTTGGTGTCTCCATGAGTTTTTAGAAAGAAATTAAAAAATTCATCATAGGGTTGCCCCTATGCTTTGACTACACCATAAAAAAAAGTGCAAGGAGCGCCTTTCCACAACCGCCATTTCTTATTTGTTGACTAGATGTCGTAGGGCTGTGATTGTAGATTTGCCCATTTTCTACGCATGCTGTTCATTCGAAGGTTCGGTTTTCAGGATTCCATATCTGATTTGTTGGTAAATTAAATTTTTCATTGTCTGGTAAGGGAGTTCCCAAGCTCTACTGTAGTATCGCTGTATCCTACAGTAGTATATGGCTTAAATGAGTTGACTGCTTTACTCTCACCATTATAAAGATACACGCAGAGGGCCGTTTAATACAGTTTGAAGGCCGGCTGTATATTCCGGGGAGGTTAGTTCCCAAGAATAATGTTACTGTCTCTTCACAGCTTCCTGTAAAGTTACCATCAGCCATTTGAAGAAAACCAATGGCCTTGGAGTTACGCTTAGATAGAACTTAGATGGCACTTTTTGCTATATTTGATCAGGGCCTTTTTTGTACTCAATTCAGAAACCTGACTGTTTGGCTTTGTTGAAAAGCCTCTTGACTAGAACTTTTTTGATTTTGTCTAGCGTCCTATTACAGTAAAGCGCATTTTTAGTTGAATTTTTTGATTTTATAGGACAACTACACTCGTAAGAGTGGGTAATTAAGTTGTACAGATGTATTGAGACACCCTCCGGATTCTCCGTATGTTATTGGGATATATTATCAAGTTCTCTTCTAATGTCGACATTTAGAAGTCGGTACAAATTAAACACACAAAACAACTACCTACCCCCAATCAAAGATGCCAAATAAGACATTTCAGCTCGCGACATAATAACGAAGGCGGATTAATATATGTGTAATGCAGTGGCGGATCTAGGATTGCAACATGGGGGGGGGGGGGGGGGGCTGTGAGTTTTTAAATCGAAGGTTATTATTAAGGCAACTGTTCGCTATACTATAACATGATAGTGACGAGTATAGGTTTTTTCAGAATTTGAAAAGTGCACGCTTTGTAGAGTGAAAACGTACGGAATACGATCAGCAAGGCTCCTACTACTATTTTCGTAAAAAAAGCATGAAAAGCACCCCTATGTCGAGAAGTTCAAATGTTGTTGTTGATGGAAAATAGATACGTTCAATAATGTGAATAAAATACTTTCACCAATGAAATCTTTTTTAAACAATCATTGGAGAAAAAAAAATCGAACCCTCACCCCAAAGATCCCCCCCTGTGCACATGTATAGATTGAATATTCCTCTTTGAAAGTGAGTAGTTGTAGAGACTAGCGCAAAACTATAAGACAAAATATGGTGAACCAGTGCCTTTTTCAGACTCACTGGCTTTGCTAACTACGAGGCTCATTTAGGTTTATACCTTTCAAGTAGACTTAACGCTTCCACAGGTAAAAAGAATTCCTTTTTTTTCCTCTTAGGTCGGTACCAATTGTAGGAATAGAATGAGTTCTGCTCTGTAAAGTTCACATAATATTTATAACATTGACACACCGAAGCAAAGCAAATGTTGGATAGGTTCCTCCAAGTCAAATAAAAAGTCAATCAAGTAACTTTTAAGCACACTTTTCCAAGCAAGTGAAAATTTGTACCATTCATCTAGAAATTGGTATTTATCAACGAAGATGATCGTTCAATTAACGAAACCATTCTAAAACGCAGACATGTAAAAACTAATTAAAAGGGCGAAATCAATTGGAACGGGAACGAAAATTCCTTTCTGTTAAACAAAAAAGGGACAAAAATCCAATTTAATTGGATCCTTACAAAGATGGGAACTTGAAAATTCTTCTCATCTCTGCCCGAGTTGAATCCAATTTGAAAGTTCTAACATTCCTCTGGTCATCCCTTATGTCTTATCTTGACCGCTTCGATTTTGCACATCGACATGAAAGCCAGGATATATCACCTTAACTGGAATCGAAATTCTTTATCTTACTACAACTACCATGATTTTCTCAACGCAAGGGATGAAGTAAAGTTTCTGGCCGAGGACAAAAAAGCGGAATTGATTTGACTGTTGACTGACGCACCCCATTCGTTCGAGCGATAGTGTGTTCTTACCATACCCTTGTCCGTCAGTAATGGCACTTTCTACGTATTTTCAGAAAATGTAGACGAATGGATACAAAGCACAATCCTCTGTCTATTCTAATGGACTATCATTGAAGTAGAGAAGCTCACAGAATGGAAATTCGTTTGACAAGACACTGTCGATGCTCCAAACAATTGCATTAGTCCTTGATCCACGTTCTCGAACAGCCTGCCTTGTTCTTCAGTCAATTCAAGTCGATTAGGAGCAGAAGCACAAAAATTCATTTTATCACTCAAAATCGTTTAAAAATCAATCAATCAAAAGCTGTCAAGGGTTTTTCACGGAAAACGAATTTTTCGATACAACGCTGCGAAGAACTTTGGCAATCACTTATACAAGGGCACCACCAAAATGAAGGGAATCTAACAAAGTGAGTAAATCAAATTCAGCCACCTCCTTCTAAGGACTCCCCTTTCATGATTCTGGAGCTGAATATGCCTTGACTTAAATGGATGAAAAATGGTCTTCTGCACCGAGTTCGTCACATTCGGACATTATGCAAGCTCATGTCTAAGTGAAAATGCTAATCTGAAGTTTGACACCACAAAGAACGTGAGGTCTCTTCCCGGCATGTGTTTTGCAACTGTAAACTACAGTCCGGCTTGCATAGATTTACGCCTATGATTGATTGATTTATGTAAATCGTGTGCTTAGTTTCAACACTGAGGGACAAGAAATTAAGGCGGAAAAATTAATGTGCGGATGAACGGATATTTTCTTCCTTTTAAGGAGTTTTCTGCTTCATTTACTTAAAATTTATTTTTCCAGAAGGAGCACTTGAAAATCCGATTAGTTCCCCCACCATAGCAGTTATTTCTTAAATACAAAATTTCCTGGAATTTGTTTGTACGTGTGCCTAAGCGGTTTATGTTAGGCCGGATATTTTCTATCAAAAACGTTGAAATTTGAAAGGCGCTTATCAGTGGAGCGGTAACCTTAGGATTTCGTTTGCTTTTCAATATTTTATATCTAGGAAGAATGGTATTTGAGAAATTATTTATTTTTTCTTAGAAACTTTTCACTAAAAGATATTTTGATTATTTCCCGGAAGTAATATACTTAGATATGTGTTTAAGTAGCCCAACAATAATTTATTGATAGAAAGATTTGGAAAATTATCTAGAAAATTCAATTATTGTGGCAAAACGTAATTTCTCTACCTTTTCGGACGACCTAAAGTCATATATGTAACAATTTCTCATGATGTTGTCGTCACACTGCCTAACAAAACAAAACACGGGATTTATGAGAAATTCTTTATTTTAGTTAGAGTTTATTTTAGTTTATTTAGAGCTAAATACACATACACAGTTCTAAACACTAAAATAAGTCATAGCTTCAGAGATAATGTAGCATCTTTTCGCACCATTGTCAAGACGAAAAATAATTTTTTTAATGCTTAGTTAAGACGTTAAAATCTATCTATACACGGAGAGAAAATTACAGGAAAAATTACGATTCTACTCACCGGAATCATGTTGCAAGTAACACATTCTGCAAAAGTTTAAGCATCCGCACTATAAAATTTACTTTATTTAATTTTTAATACGTTCATAGATAATTTTTACGGAACAGCACTATAAAATTTACTATGTGATTTAGGAAAAACCTACCGCCTAAAGAACAATCTTTCCCGGAATATTCGGCAAAATTTACGGTTCCCCACCGTAATTTTTCCAATACTCTTCACTGATACTCGTGGCACATCGTTCAAGAAATGTAGAGTTTCAAATTCACTACAATTGAGAACCGTAACATTTACCGTAATTCTCGTATAAAAATTTCCAAACTTTTCTCTCCGTGTACACATAATAAAACTACAACGTTTCTGTGTTATTACACTTAAATAATTCGCAAAAAATAGGGGGGGTTGAAGGATAAGTGATAGGAAGGATGTTTGGCTGGTAGGGTGGGAATGTAATTTTTTTTACACATTTTTAATTATAAGTTGAAAATTATGCGGCATAAAAGAAAATGAAAATATATTTTATAATGTGCAAATGAAGAAGCACTTTCATCACCGCAGTTAAAAATGTTGACCCCCCTAAAAATAAAAATATGTTTAAAATTTTTTTATTTGCAATAAAGGTGGGCAAGCATTATTTAAAACTGTTTCAAATTCGATATCATTAGTAGTTGTTTCAAATAAGCAGCTGTAACAGACAGACGAATTCGCACCATGAGGGTTCTTTTTTTCCATTTTGGCACAGAATGCTTAAAAATTAAAATTAAAAAATATACATCGGACGTAGAACCTTTCCGTTTTTGTGAGTCGTTTCAAAAGCGCCAAACTCACTCTTCCCATGAAGGCCAATTGTGACTTTAAAAAACCAAACAAGTGCGTGTTCAACTCGCGTGGAGAGGGTTCCGATACGATGAATATGCTATCTGTCATGTTTTTTTCAGAGCATACACTTCTTATAGGTTTTCCTGTAATCTATAAGAAAAGAACTATTTTCTGTATTTTCTTTCAAAATTTTATCCTCAGTAGTTTTGATGAGTAGTGGCGGGGGGGGGGGGGGAGAGAATGATCAATTTTCATCTATTTCCTTCAATAACTTTAAAACTATGTATTTTAAAATTATAAAAAAAATATATTTGAGATCCTCACAACAAGCCCTTTTATTTGATATGTATGTCGCACGGTAATTTACTAATTTGCCCCCGAAAATTCATTTATTTACACTACACGTCCGTGTTTGGGTCACAGAAATTCATATGTATACCAAATTTCTACTTAGTCGGTCCAGTAGATTCGTAGCAAATTGGCTGTGGCAGACGGACAAACAGGCAGACACACTAGTGATCCTATAAGGGTCCGTTTTTTTTATTCGGACGTACGGAACCCTAAAAACAACATGGTCAAAACATAAAACTACCCAGGTCTCTGTATGAATGTATTTAGATCCACAAGTGTTATCTCAGCTAAGTCGCCCTTGCTTCTAAGCAGGGGAGTCGTCGTTCTTTTAGGGCCGGAGATTGCCAGAGCAAATGCACTATGGATTCAGTTTCTTCTTCTTTTTCTTTTTCTTCTTCTCTGCATCTTCTATAGAACTAATTCGAAGGTGCGCTGGGTCCATAGGTCCTATTGTGGCAGTGCCCGGTAATGACGCCGACGAATGCTGAGATACAAAGCATAAGAGATTAGAAGTTCTGTTCCGGCCAAAATCTTCATGTTGCGGAGTCTTGACGGAGCAGTATTTTTCAATTTGATTTTTCACTGTGTTATGGGGAGGCTGAACCCTTTCCACAGTCATTTCTGTATCTGTACTTGAGCCATTTGTGGCAATTTCGTCTACTTTTTTGTTACGCTTTATGCCGACATGTCCTGGAACTCAGCAGACCTGAAATATATATTTGAAATATTTCATATGGCTCTGATACAGTGTTTGACATATTTTGATTTTATCAGGTGGGAGTGTAACGCCTTGAGTGCTGCTAGACTCTCCACACAAATAGTGATCTCGGTTTCTGACACATGACTTGCTTGTACTGTACAGTGCGTGCAGCTTCCACAATAGTGTACATTTCCGTTTGGAAGATGCTGCAATCGTTTGTGAGTTTGTAAGACTTACTTATTAACACAGCTTCATGCCTTTCAAGTCTCCGCGTCCTGATGGTATTATTCCTGCCGAGCTCCAACGCAGCTTCGATCTCACACTGAATTGGCTGATGGCATTATATAAGGGTTGCCTTGACTTGACCTACATCCTGGCACTGTGGAAACGAGTCAAGGTGGTGTTTATTCCCAAAGCGGGCAAAAGCTCGCATGCCACTCCGAAGGACTTTAGATCTATAAGTCTATCATCTTTTCTGCTCAAAACCTTTGAGAGATTAGTTGATATTCATTTACACTGTAGTATTCCTCAGCATCTACTATCGGCGTCCCAGCATGCGTACTGTAAAGGGAAGTCTGCGGAGTCTGCTCTGCATTCTCTCGTGCGCACTATATAGAAATCCCTTGATTGCAAGGAGTTCACTTTAGTGGCCTTTATTGACATTGAGCTTTTAACATGGATGCACTTGCTTCTCTGTGTGTGAATGCCAATCTTATGTCGCTGATCGGTCAGATGCTTCATGGCAGGACTATCAAATCAAGGCTGGGAGAGGCTCATGCTACCAGAACTGTGAGCACGGGCACACCGCAAAGTGGGGTCCTATCTTCTCTTCTTTAGAATCTGGTGGTGAATAAACTGCTTCTAATCCTGGATGGGGAGGGCTGTGGAGTGTTTGCTTATGCGGACCACATCGCTATAGCTATCTCGGGCAAATTCCTGCCTGTTTTAAGGGATCTTATGCAGAATGCCCTCGCCAAGCTTACCAGGTGGGCGGTTCTGTTGACGCTCTGTATTTGAATGGCACCCGCCTGGGCTTTATCGAGGAAGCTTAATATTTGGGTATCATCCTGGATAGAAAGCTCAGCTGGAAGCCTATACTCCTGTAAGAGGGGAAATGTGGGTTTCAACCCAAGTTAACTCACTGGTTCTATATGTTGCAGTCATTAGGCCAATCCTGTTGTATGGCGTGGTTGTCTGGTGACCATTACTGGATAAGGCCACTTACCTCAACGCTTTGAGGAAGGTGCAGAGATCGGCCTGCATCTGTATCACCGGAGCGATACGGACCACACATACTGATGCTCTGGAGATACTTCTCCACTTACTTCCATTAAATCTGATGGGTAAACAGATGGCTGCTATTGCTGCCGTTCGACTTACAGCCGCATCTCAGTGGTCCAATACTAGAGTTGGGTACTCCACAATTCTGGACTCATTTTCGCTCTAAGTGGGGCATCTTGAATACACCACTCCTAGCTACTCCTTTGTCAAGAGTATAGCGGGGTGAGTAGGACTCATCGTTGGAGTGCAAAGGGGAAAAAACAATTCATTATTTATTAATAAAAAATATGCAACTATGTATGTTTTCGAGAATGGGTCCCATTGATAGGGAGAAAATGATTTTTATTGATGAATGCCGTTTCAATCTTCATTTAAGGCGGCACTAAGCGATTAAATACAAGAGCGCGTATAGAAATTTCTACTGTCCGCGGACGAAATGTTACCTGAATATCAGCAATGGATAAAGTGGGAATTTTACATTAGAAAATTAATTTAAATTCAACGTGCAATTCCGAAAATTTTCCACTATTTCTTAAACATCTTTTAGAAGATGCATGGCTAATTTAAGACAATGCTGGAATTCATAAAACCAATGCGGTCTGTGATATTATTGTCAGTGGTAATAACTTGCAATTTAAAACGCGTCATTCACCAATGCTGAATTCGAAGCATTTTCAAAAATAAAAAGGGCAGCTGACATAAGTACAGAACATTACTTAGTTTCTGTTATTGAAAGGAGTGTTACCTGAAATATATGCACCAGACGCTGTAAACTATATTATGAATATGATGATTAAAATTGGACCTTTAACTCGAGAGCCACTTCATTAATTACAATACAGGATGCGGTAGTTTTTTTTTATTAATAATTTTTTCAGGATTACCAATTTCCTAAACAAAGAGAAAAAATTTAATTATCTGCTATGCATCTAATATGAAAATTTTAGTATTTTTAGACTAGGTTTAATTGTTTTTGGACTAGGGTCAATTACACAGGTCTACAAAAAATGGGCTGATGATTGCTGTTGGACAACTGGGGGTCACTTCCGAAGTAGTTTTCTGTGTAGATTCCAAATCCGAGGTCAGAATTGGGCCACCACATCAGGAATTTAAGATATTTGAGGTTATGTACTCAAAAAACGTTTTTTTTTGCTATTTCTGAGGTTACGTACAGGGTGCACAAAATTTTGTTGGTCGTTTTTTTCTGCTTGCATCATTTAATACTAATTTTACCCTTCAAAATAAGCTAGTGAGCGGTCACCTGTGATTTTTTCTTGCAAAGTTACGATCATTTTAGACACCCTGTTCAGAAAACTAGCCCCATTATCTTTGTAATAGTTAAACTATTGGCTTTGACATGATGTGCTGTGTCTCTAGTAATATGTACCATATAGGAAAATGCAAATTTATAAATTCACATTTTTCCATCATTATGTTAGTAAATTATGTCACAGCCAATAGTTTAGTAGTTACAAAGATAGCCAGGGATAACTTGAGAAAAAAAGTTTTGGCTTCTCATTTTTGGGAATTTATAAATTGGTAATTTTTTATACAGCACCTATTACACGAGATTCAGCACATCATGTCGAAGCCAATAGTTCAGTAGTCAGAAAGACAAGTAAAGTAAACTAATAATGAAAGAAACGATTTTTTATTTTTTCTATTCGTAAATTTATAAATTGGGAATTTTCCTACACGGCAAATCTATAAATTAACATTTTCCTATACCGTACATATTACTGGAGACGCAGCACATCATGTCACAGCCAATTGTTTAACTATTACAAAGATAATGGGGCTAATTTTCGAATCCACTTTTCATTCTTTCTAGTTTTCTGAGCAGGGTGTCTAAAAAAAACTATTTTTTTTTTCGCTTATAAAATTAACATATGACTTCTTCTCCATTTTTGCACACGGCAGCACATTTTTTGTTTAGTATGTTACCCTTCCGTGGTGTTAATGGAGACGAGAGGCTAACTATACTTGCAAAAAAAAGACTTCCCTTTAAAAAGGGTACTTTTTGAAATAAATTTTTTTTCCTCCTGTTACACGATAGCACACATCGAAGACCTTCAATCACATCCAGGCCCGTAGAGACAAAATTCGGGCCCGGGGGGTACCACATACGGGCCCCCCGCGAAACGAATTTCTGGCCCAGCACTTAGCGTTTACGGGCCCATATACAATCGAATGATTGACTTTCAGTTTAAAATCTGTCTAGTATAGTACACTTTTTCGATCGTGAAGCATTTTTTTTATATAAATAATTAAAATGGAAAAATTTTTCTGTTGTTGACTTAGATGACGGGGCCCCTTTCAAAGCCCGGGCCCAGGGGGTTTACCCCCTTCGCCCCCCCCCCCCTGTCGGCGGCCCTGATCACATCTACTGTATACTGAATAAATCTTTCCATTACACAAAGAATAATTTTTGACTTAAAAAAAAAAATTCTTTTATCTGAAAAGTCGAAAAATTGTTTATTTTTTTTACTTTGGCGCATCCTGTGCACATTACAGCACAATATTGGCGGTTTTGTTAATGTAAAGTAACCGGACTAACTTAACTGGCTGAAAAGAAGGACCTCATAAAAATTAAATTTTCTGAATAAATTTTTTTTTAATGTGGCACATGAAAGCACATCTTGGGCACATTTCAATTCCTTTGGCATAAAGAATTTTTATCCAAACAGCATTTTTGTTTTCATTAATGTGGGGATATGTTAATCTAAGAGTGTACTTTTTATTTAAAGATTTCAATAATTAATAAATAAAATTTTTGGAGTACCTATTATCTACTATATATACTAGCTGCATCTGCCCGGCGTTGCTCGGATATTTGATAGGTGAGTGTCGTTTTCGATTATACTTACATTTGACTTCCTTTCCACAATCAACGGAAGTGTAATCTCAGCGACACCGAAAACTATGGATTCTCACACTAATATCGATCGGTTTCGATTTTTCGTACATGTGACTCTATACCCACCCTCATTCCTAGGATTGTCTTATGCCCAAATTATTTAAAGGCATCGGTAATGTTATTATCTTATCTTACTGACCCCGAAAAGTAGGAATTCGACACTAATATCGGTCGTTTCGATTATTTGTGCATGCCAACTCCTCCCCAACCTCGCCCTCCACAACCCACCGTTCGCAGTAGCCCAAACTATGCCGAAGAAAATTCTGAACCGGGCCGTTTTTGATGTTTCGTACATGTCACTCTCTTCCCACCCCATCTGTAGGGAGTGTCATTATTCATCTTACTGACTCCGAAAAATATGGATTTGACACCAAAATCGGCCGTTTTCCATTATTTTTACATGTGATTCCTCTTACAACCCCGCCCCTTCCTCCCGCTCCCCCAGCAACCCTCCACCAACCCTCATCCCTCCTCACCATAAATTTTCTAAACTATGACTACGGAAATACTGAATCTCCTTGTGGAAGTCCTGTCGAAATCGGATATACTTTTTCCGAGATTAGCCCGGACAAACCGACAGACAGACAAATTGCAAACGTTGAAGAGTCAATCAATGCTATAATACTTGTTTCAGAACTGTGTTTGGAACAAAACTCCAATTCCCAGGAACAGAGAGGTCTATTTGTCTTTACATATTCTGTCATGTGTGTACGTGTTCTATTGTTTCTTGCATTTTGTTGGCGTCGTACTCCTATGCTGCGTGCATTATTAAGGTTTGACCTTCTTCGCGGCATTTTACTCAAAAACAACATAAAGCTAAACTCACACGTTGTTTATGTTCATATATCCGTGGAACACTTCAGGAAAATTTCAAGCTGGAACCAACCATACACATTCAGAGAATTTTATTGAAATCGGTTAAGTGGTTTCGGAGATTAGCGTGTACGAACACAGTGACACGTGATTTTTATATATTAAGATATATAGTAGCCAAAAACCTGAAATATCTCACAATACTGAAGTGATGCCCAATTTTGACCTTAGGCTTGGATTCGGATTCCACGCAACAAATTACTTCGGAAATGACACCAGCTGACCAACAGCAGAAGCTTGTAGGTTTATTATTTTTGGACTTGGGTTAACTGAATTTCGAAATGCTATAATAAATAATCAATATTATTAATAAATAAAAGGATGAATAGAATAATTATATATTGATTGAATCGAAGATTGATGAGCCAAGAAATATTTATTTTGTATGAAGAAAAATTAATTAATATTTTTTTTCAACTAGTTAATTTTATAATTTATATGACACCAAAACTTTGTAATAGACAATTAAAACTGAGCAAGACCATCAATTGCAAAATCGTTATATTCACAGCTCGTTACTCTAGCTTGTTTGTTGAACTCCTTATCCAATGAATGTTCACTTCTTCCTTGGAATTATATTTACGCTACTCCGTCAGTTGACCAGCAAGTCGAAATTCTCACATCCCTTGTCTCTCATCTATTTGATGTGTGTGTTCCAATTAAAACCAAACGCATTCGGTCGCGGAATTGCCCATAGTTTTCACCTGAGGTGCAACCTCTAATCGCAGAACGGGAATACTTATTTCAACGCTACAAGCGCCTTAAATCCGAAGAGGCGCGTTTGCTTTGCAAAATCGCCCGTAATAAAGCTACCGCAGCAATCAAAGGAGGTAAACGACACTATTTTAGTGTGAAACTTAGGACCGACCTCGGCCCGCGAGCTCTATGGCATAACCTAAATAACGCTGGAATTCATGGCAGGGACAGGATTCGATGCCCTTTTGATCCAGATGAACTCAATTCTGCCTTTACTGCAACCAATGTGAACCCGATGAATTTAACAAGTATCTTCTCTGCGAACTTGCCTGATCTCTCAGTGAATGACCTTGCTGACCCGTTTTACTTTCGAAATGTAAATCTAGATGAATTACTTTCTGTCGCGGGCTCAATGAAATCCACAGCAATTGCACCTGACAACTTATCGCCCCGTTTTATTAAGGTACTGCTTCCTTTCATTGCCGATTACATCCTCCACATTGTGAACACATGTTTAATGTCCTGTTCGTTTCCTGTCAGTTGGAAGGCTGCCACTGTATTGCCCATCGCTAAGAAGTCTTCCGACTTCCGTTCAATAAGCATTTTGTGCTTTTTCTCGAAAGTACTTGAAAAGATTATGTCCAAGCAAATACTGGCTTATGTCGAGGGGAATGTATTCCTATCTTGTTGGCAATCTGGTTTCAGATCTTTCCATAGTTGTGAGACGGCTGTCTTGAGGGTATCCACTGACATAAGAAGAGCCATGGACAATGATCACTTCACAGCTTTACAAATTCCACACGTACTTCAACTTTAGCTCATGTGCTGCCTCTATGATAGCATGTTTCTTGTCAGATCGTTCTCAAAGAGTGCAAATCGATGGCGTAATCTCTGATCCATTGGTTCTTTCACGGGGCGTACCACAGGGATCAACACTGAGACCGCTTCTATTTAGCCTCTTCATCACTGATTTGCCAAGTGTGGTGCGTGATGTGAAAATCCATTTTTACGCTGATGATGTTCAGATCTATTTGGGTAGGCCTATTGGGCTCCTTGAGGACTGCATCCAACGTATAAATGCCGGTCTTGGTAGATTATTTGATTGCTCAATCACGAACAGATTACTTTTGAACCCCGGAAAATCTCACTCTATCATGTTTTATACTAATCCTTATGTTTTAAGTAATGCTCCTCAGATAATGTTAAATGGTTCTCCATTGCCAGTCCTAAGTAAAATAACTAATCTTGGTATTATTTTGGGACAAGAAATGAACTGCTGCGCAAATGTAAGTGCGCGGATTGGCAAGATATATGCTGGTTTACGAAGACTTTGGTTGTCAGCCTATATTATCCCGAGAAGTACTCGTCTGTATTTGGTTAGGGCATTGATACTGCCCCATTTTACCTTCGGTAGCTTGGTTTTTCCTCACTTAGATAGTCACTGTGCACGTCGATTAGATGTTGCTTTTAACCACTGCATTAGGTTTATTCACGGACTACGAAGGTTTGACCATATCACACCTTTCAGATTAACCCTTGTCGGGTCCAGTCTGGAGAATTGACTCAAACGACGAGCGTTGCTGTTTCTATTCAAGCTGCTTAAATGGAACACACCACCATACCTCCGTGAATACTTCCAATTTACAACATCTCAGCGAAACAGAAATTTACTAGTACCGTGGTTTAGGAAATCAGTTATGAATAGTTCTTACCCAGTCCAAATAATTCGCTTATGGAATAGTCTTCCTCTAAATATTCAAACGGCTGGCACTGCCAGTGCATTCTGGCGTCTTTTAGACAATCACTTTGCTTGATTGGTACTTTTACTCGGGTCATGCCTCTCTACACTGAAGCATCTAAAGTAGCTATGTAAATTAATTTTAAATACTTTTTTTTTCTTATTTCCTGTTCTATTTATCTTATCTTTTTTTCTTTCTCAATAAATATTTCTAGCATTTTGTTTTTGTTGAAATAACTTATCTAGCACCACTTTCAATTGTACAATAAAAGATTTTAAATCTTGTGTATATTTACCTGTAATAAATGAATATGAATATGAAAACTCAAATCTTACGTTCTGAACTTTCGTCAAATAAACATATTATCTGTTCGTTATTTATAATTAGCCGTTATGGTCCGAAAAGTGTTTGCCCACAAAATAGATGATGATCTGAAAGAGGATTAGACGTTTCAGTTTTATTCAAGTAAAAGTTTTCCCGAGAAATTAATAACAGGAGAGTCGAATTAAATTACGTTAGAAGTCTATCTAACAAAACGTATTACTGTAATTCAAAAGTTTCTTTAAAATTTCATTAATCTTTTAAACAAAAAACAAAATCCCAAAAACCAACCCTCTAAAGCCGAAGTGAAATTCTATCTTACAACGTTCCTTGAAACAGATAACCCCACCACAATTCCGCAAAACAGTTCTCGACAGATTCATCTAACTCATAACAGAAATTATTATGAGGAATAAAAATTAAATTCGTTTTGTTGCCAGAAATATCACTCAATATTTCAAAAACAGACCGACCGACCTTACAGATCCTTAGACGCCATTCATTCTTATCAGGAGAAGTTGAGTCCGCCACCTTTCCGACGGTCAGATATTGGTGCAGGAGGAATAAAGAAACGCAGAGAAAGTAATTTCAGAGCTCATTTAATTTCGAGAGATGAAACCTTATCGTCGTTCTGCAGTGCATTCATTTATTGTGACTTACGGGGAGTATCCCCAGCGTATATGGAGTTCCTTACTCCAGGCAACACCCGAATTGTCCAGTCGTCCACAATAGCCGGGCTGCTAGTTGCCGTTGGACTGCGAATTTATTATTACACCAACCAGGAATGAGTGGTGGAGGGTAGGGAAAGTTTTGTGTGGAAATTAATATTTTATGCTGGGGTTATAACTTTGCGGATTGGAATATATTGCAACTGGCCTTGCTTCCGGGCTGCATAAGTGTGAATGTATGTGTGAGTAGCAACACCCTTTCGAAAAAGAAATCTTAGCCAGATGCTGTGAAATTCGAAAGGACCTCTCAATGAAATTATTGCAAATTAACTCGCGATGGAAAATCGTAATAAACACGAAGAAATAATGTTGTTTGTGTTATAACTCCTTTGCTTATTGGACGCAGCTTTAGTTTCTGCTCCTGCACTAAAATACTCCTAAATAAAAAGACTTATCATCCCATTTGCACTCTCCTGAATTCCCCTAACGTGTTGGGTGTCATGATTTATCGTCAAACGCAAAAAGGCACTGGTAGTGAAAGGCATGCAAGAATAGCATAAGCATTATTGTATATTACTTGTCGTCAGTAGAGTCTACGGCTCCATTCATATATCGGACAAGCTTTGAAATCCAAAGTACTTCGTCTTGTGAGGCCCCGGGAGTGACCATGGCAGCAGTAGACATCCCGTTCATGGTGGTGTTGTACAACCCATAATGTTTCACGTTTTATCTTATTTTTGCTCACAGCTTCGAATATCATTGCAGAATATTAATGAGAGGATTTCATGGGGCTTCAGTATAGAAGTAGATGTTACTTTACCACCAGGTTTCGTCGTCCAGCCGCCCAACAGTCGTGACACGAGATCCCTTCTGTTGCTACAATGGCTTGTGCCTTTTTAAGGATTCCATTTCGATAGCGAATAAATGTCTCACTACACAATAATAATTCAGGGGCCATAGGGTGATAACCAGACTCTGCATGAGTCTTTCTGATTTATATGCACTGATTAATCCTCGAAATCAGAATATTCCGTTGTGGATGATTAGATTCACGTCTGGGATTTCTTATTATTGTAAAATTGTAATAGACAAGAGGGCGTTTGCTCTAAAGCCGACTAGAATTTTTGACTAGTTCGGTGTATTTTGCTTTACACATGTACGCGAACAAGCCCAACCAACTGTTTTCCAGAAAACTAACCTCATAAAAGTAGATAATTCATATTTTTATAAAAAGATCAAAAGCTTCATTACCCGATTTTACATTTCCACCTTCAGAAAAGATGTCTATATTCTACGAAATGGAAAAAGAACTCGAGAAAGCAAAGATACGTTAAATTTAAGTATAATCGTAGTCTAAGGTGAGTAAATTCTCCTTTAAGTGAGACAACAATCACATCAGTTACCATTTTGCTGCCAGTAAAGGAGGTCTGTATAAAAGCCATCGAAGAGACAGCAATCAGGAGAGAAATAAAACCCCCAACGGAAGATAAAAGTAATGCTCAGCTGCCGCAGAATTATAACTGGTAAGACCACGAAGGATTTCCCCGAGGAAGGGTTCCTGGCCACCATTCTTTGAGCACTCATGTTTAACGTTTTTCTAACTAAGGTAAGCAGATGACTTGGTTATCATAATCAACCATGATCGGACAATCTCTGAACGCATGCATAAGAAACTAGATATAATCTAAAATTGTTGCTGGCAAAGAGGGTTTTCGCGCCAACCCTGGCAAAACAGTTATCATTCCATTCACGAAGAAGAAGAAGAAGAATCTAGTAGCTCCGACCCTTAAGGGAATAGAAATAGAATTTTCTAGAAGAGTTAAATACCTACGATTAATCCTAGGTCAAGAACTGGAACTCTCAGTTAAAAGTCGTCTTACAGAAAGATACAGCGGCCTAATGAACATGCCGATGGCTCTTCAGAAATCCTTGAGACTCAAGTCTAAAATAGTCCTCTGGGCCTATCAGGTGATTATAAGACTCCTAATCTTACACGCAGCGCTGGTATGGGGCCACAAATGAAAAAGGATAACACAGACGAAACTTCAACTTCTGCAGAGACTTACATTTCTAGAATAACCGGTGTGATGGGCACCTGTTTAACGCACCTGGACAGCTGTATCATATTCGTTGTTTTCTTTAGCCGGAGACGTGAAGATCTTTCATAAGACTCCGGTCGGCCCGTGCCCCCCAAGGTAGCGTGAGATTCGTGCTCACAAAAAACACCGGAGGATTAACCGAAACGTACCACCTAAAAGCGGATCCTTTTTCGTACAATCTCAGTATCCCCCTTCGGGGACCAACTCCTGCTGTCGTCTCTAATCTCGTTTCCCTGGTTCACCGCTAATCTTAGCCTGGCTGCAGGAATGCATGTTGTTCCACCATCTCCAGTGTTCCTCCTTGGTCCATGCAGTAATCATGACCTACAACCCTCCTCTATCCAAAGCAGTGAGGGGTTCCGGGACATAAAGATTTTCGGCCAAGTTCTGGTGCCTTCCTCATTGCCGAGTTTGACTGCCAGTCACTATAGGTTTCTCCAGCTGATCAATCGACTGGAACTTAACGAAAGCTCTTACAAGACCGCAGTTTAATATCTTCCCCGCTTTCTTGACGGCCTCCGTGTCCTCCCCTCGGACACCAGATCATCAGACTGGTTCTCCGTGATGTTTTGTCTCCATATCTCTGCATACGAGACACTCTCCACTTGGATTTGTCTTTGATGCACTGATTTTGGTTTCTCAATCTCTTTATTATGATATCCTTGTCCGCACGTTCTCTGGAGCATATATTATTATTGTTCTGATGTTTTCAACAACATCCACATAGAAGCGGGTTCTTTTTAATCCCCTCGCAGTCTACCTTAACGGAGGGCCAACTTCTGTTGTCTGCAGAAATCCATGTTGTTCCACCGTCCCCAGTGTTCTTTCTTGGTCCACGCGTTAATCGTTAATGGCATTCGGTCCATCAAGATTCGCGGCCAAGCACTGGCACCGACCTCATTACTGAGCTTGACTGCCGATCACTCTACCGGAGGGTTTCGCCAGCTGGTACCGATTAATCAACTTTATCGTAACGAAGGCCGTTACAAGAGCTGAACCTTCGGAGGATAAGTCTGCATCTTCTTCTGATGCGTGTACCGCGGAGTTAGAGTCTGCCATCTCTGCCACCGCCGCATGTGAGGAAATGCTGCTCGAGTTTTGAACATTTTTGTTTTGGATTTTACTTAGTGACAAAGTCAAATATCTGGCAGGCTTAGTTGGAAACCAAAGATTGAACATAAAACAATACGGAAAGCGATGCCCGCCTGTACTCGTGCAAAAACACGAATAGTTTACTGGCTCCATGTCATTGTAATCAAGCCTATACTTACATACGGAGTGATCGTCTGTGCATCGGAAAAAGTGGCCCATCGGAAGGTACAAGAGAAAGTTCAGAGGATGGCAGTACTGCTAATTACAGGTGCACTCAGAACAACACTTTGCAGAGTTAAAATCTTGGATTTACATATCGCAAAAAATATCAATTACACCATATTCAAGACTCCTTTCAGTCAGGGGTGGGAGAAAAGCGTCCCACCACGGGTAGCATATATACACTGATTACTAGAGGTAAGGTAATCGTGGAGTGCCTCAAGGATCAATTATTGGACCATTACTATTATTATACTCTACTTAAGCAGTCCTATTGGTCTTATAGAGGATTTTGTGGACCGTCTTAACTCAGACTTAAAACAAGTTGTACAGTGGGCGTGAAAGATCCACCTCATATTAAATCCCAATAAGGCTAAGTCGTAAGTATCGCGAGGCTAGTGATATACCGCCGGTTATTCTTAGTACCCTTGAGCCAATGTATCGGCATTTTTAGACGCTTTTCTGTTATGCGAATGCTAAGAGGGTTAATGTTAGTATTCTATCTTTCGTTGATACTGTTAAAAGTCTCGACCTTACCCTCAATTGATCGACAAACTGTTGTTATTACGTAAAACGTATAATATGCTAAATCCATGTTGGCATTCGTTGACTGTGGTTCTCGGCTAGGATTTTATCGAAGCCAACAAGAACTAAACTTGTCAAAGCGCTTCCATTACCGTATTTTGCTAGCGCATGCTTGATTTTCCTTCATTTTGACTCTTCCTGTACCAGACAACTGAAGATCACTTTCAGAATTGCACAAGATATGTGTTCAGCCGTGAACGAATAGTTGAACGGACACTCCACTTATTTGGGTACCGTAAAGTCGATGTGCTTAAGTTTCTCTACCAGAGTTGTATATTACTTACCAGCTAAATATGCAAGATTGACATTAAAAGAACATTCATGGAGAATGTATATACGGATGACCTTTGACCTAAAGTACGGGTCATCTCCTCATATGTTGATACCCTAAGACACTCGGAGTGCCCACAAACTTTAATACATTTTATCCAAAATTCGCTTTCTAAAATCTTCCATATGCGCCGTTTATTTCTATTAAGTATCGTCATGACAAGTTTTAGTTGGAAAAATATGATTTTTGAATAAAATAAAAATGGGAGGTTTAGAAGGGATCCCTGAGGTACACCGAATATAAGAGTCTTAGGATATAGATCGATAGTTACTTATAAGTTAATATTGAGGGCATCTTCTCCTTTGCAATTGATTTGAATTTGGGTTATGAAATTTGTAAATACTTTACATTCCCTTAAAAACAAAATATAGTATTTGTGACGAACTTTGACACAAAATAGTCTACAATTTCTTTATTCTTAGGGATTGTTCGAACAAAGTGTTTTTAAAATTCTATTCATTAAATGAATACAGGCAGAATCATAAGAAATATCATAAATTACCGTAATAATCTGTTTTGATTTTATTTACATAATTTAAAGCTTTCAAGACACAATAAATCTTTTGGTCATATACATTTCACATAACCTTACCTTTCCATATTCCCTTTATCGTTGCTTATGCAACAGAAAACCATTCCAACCTACATAAGTAATTTATTCTGGTAAGTTGCCAAGCCATATGTATCGCTGTAGCAACTCCTTATTCTGCTAAAGAAGGCGAATAGCAAAGCAGAGAAATTCTTACATTCGTCATCATTTGGGGTGGGCGCGAAATAAATAAAAACAACGCAGTGAACAGACGATAAAATCATGGAGGAACGAAATGAAAATATGAAAATATAAATAAAACACATTTTGGTTAGTATTTGTGGTGCATTTTGTTGAAGAACATCCAAGCCAACCGTGTCGAGAAGCAAGGACATAGAAATCCTCGGCATGAGTTCCGTCGTACTTTCCACTTTTATTAAAATTTATGAAGGGTTTTTCGTTTTGTTTTATTGTTGGTCATTTTTTATTTTTAGCTCCAATTTCAGAACATTTGTTTCCCTTTTTGGATGTGATAAATCTTTACTTTGGTCTCAGAAGACTTTAAGGATTTTTGTACGAAAGCAGCAGAAAGAAGGAAAAGTCTTTTAAAAAATATTTCAATGTTTTTATTGTTTAGAATTTGGTAGTACTGTATAGTTCGGCACTACGCCGACTTAGTTCGACAACTGATATAATGGCAAATTAAGTAGTTTTAAGGCAAAATAATACGAAATTAACCCAAATGGTCTTTGAATGACGTAAACCAATTTTTGGCTTGACTAATCCTTGGTCTAAGTACTTTTCCATGTAAGGTGACTCATCACGAAAACTATGATTGATGAGGTCCATCAAACCCTTTTACTCTCATAAACAAAAGGCAAAATTTCTCTGTCGTAATTTCGCCACATCACTTGGCCCAACTTGTTTTGCTCGCAACGGCAATCCCATTCTATTCAAATGCCGCCATTTTCATGAAAGTCTTAATCACCTTAAGGTGTGAGGGGAATATTCCAAATCACCCCACAACCTATGCTCACCGGGCGGTTTCTGTCATTCCCATACAAAGCGCAGTGTTATTGTCATCGACTGCAGACGAAAGGGTTATCGGCTTAGAAGCTTAACAAAAAATAAAAACCTCTATGACCACCACATCAGACGCATTGAAAGGTTTTTACATACACAAACATATCATCCACCCACAATTGTGGGAGCCAAGACAGAGAAGCACCATCGAAAAAAAGATGATGAATGAGTTATGCTTGAGGGATGAACTTTGGAAGCGTGAGGAGATGCTTGTATTAGATTAAGTCCAAGTGGGTTTTTGGCCCATTCCTATGATCTTAACCGAAGTGTTGGGATGCGAATAAAGTAAAAATGCATGTCCTGCGAGCTAGAAATGGATTAAAGATGTAATTCGATATGATCTTATTTGGAAACTAATAACGCTTTGGGTGTTCGCTGGGGAGTTCCGAAAAGGGTTGAGAGACTCCGATGATTAATCGCAGTGCACGAAATGAGGGAGGAAAACTTCATAACTTGCATGCTTCTATTTATATCCTGCGATGAATGGATACCCTTGCCAAATTGGAAAGTAAAGTTTGGGCGAAAATTAATATTTAACTTGACTGTGTTTCTTTAAATATTAAAGAAATCACTCGAATATAACTAAAGATTTGTCAGAATAAAAAGTCACCGTTGTACCTAATCAACGCCTGGGAACGTTATTACTTATAAATTATAGGACGCTGTGTAGTTCCGGCATCCTTCTCAGAAGCAAAGGACAAGATAAGAGTTTACTTTCGTCAATGACAAAGGACTTATTGCAAAAGGACATTAAGTTGTTGGTGAATTTTGATCCATCTCGATTCCCTGCAGTTCTCTCTCTCTATCTAGTTGACGTAACGCCGTGCAGGGCATGGACGAGAGAAGAACTTCACCCGAGTGGACACAACAGTTGCAAGTGGATCTACAATTTAAAATGGTTTCCGAACCATTGGCATTTTCTCTGTAACCTCTTTAGAGGCGGAGTTGGATCAATTGGTTGAGCTGCACAATCACCATACCATGGTTCCCGGGTTCGAGTTAAGGTCTCTCCAAGGATTTGAATTGAATTAAAAATCCGCTGCATCTCTGAGCTGATTTCTAACTCGCAGCAATGTAAAACCAAGACATTCAAGTTTCCTCACTTCTTTTACCGTGATCCCCTTCCGGGCAAAGAAATGCTAACGCATCAAAGGCTTGTCCCCTATGCTTTGGCCACATCGCAAAAAAAACCATGTCCTTTTTAGCGAAATATGTTATCGGTGGGACTCGAACCTGTGTAGACCGACACTTTATCACTTACTCCACCGACGACTTCATATAGGTTACATAGCTTCAGTTAAGTGCCAATAGAACAAAACTTAATAAATTAATTTTTATATAATTCCTACAAAATATTTAAAGAAATTTTGCTTTTGAAAATTACTGAAGTACAGAACCCTTGAAGGATGAAAAACGTTCAGTTTTGACTTGGCTTTTTACCAGCCCTTTTGACATAAGCTGGGGAATGTCAATTAGAAAAAAAACGGCATGAAACAGAACATGACGTTTTTATTGTGTCTCTGGCTTTAACCTTTACCTCACCTATATTCCATCCTCATGGACGAAGGTGAAGGTGGCCTTTATCCCTAAAGGAGGAAAAGCCTCACATTATAAGCCCAATGATTTTAGGCCCATTAGTCTCTCCTCCTTCCTGCTCAAAACCTTGGAGAAACTCTTAGATATCTACATTAAAGAGACAATCAATCATTCCAAGTTGTCTCTCTCGCAACATGCTTACACTAAAGGTAAGTCCGTAGAGACAGCCCTACACGAACTTACCACAATCATAGAGCATTTGCTACTACAGAAAGAATATTCACTTGCAGCCTTCCTTGATATTGAGGGTGCTTTTAACAATATTAGATCAGAGGCGATAATGGCATCCTTGAGGAGGCTTGATCTCGACGATCCTCTCATCAAACTTATTGAGGTCATGCTAAAAAGCAGGGTAATTATCTCCAGCTTAGGAGGATCCAATATCAAAAGAGTGGTAACTAGAGGTACCTTTCAGGGAGGAATCCTGTCACCACTCTTATGGAACTTAACTCTGAATGAGTTACTCACAGACCTGGAGCTTTCCGGTCACAAGGTTATCGCTTACGCCGATGATATTGCCCTGATATGTTCAGGTAAGCACCCCAACACACTGGCTGAAGTGTTACAATACGCCCTCTCCAAGATTTTATCATGGAGTAATGGGTGTGGTCTGGATATAAACTCGAACAAAACAGAGCAAATATGTACTCTTCTCTCGGAGGCATAACACACCTCTTATTAACTGCCCTACACTAGACAGGGTTAGGCTGGAACTGTGTAATCAGGTTAAGTATCTACGTCTAGTCCTAGATGGAAAACTTACCTGGAAACCTAACATCCAAGAAAGAGTACGGAAAGCTACAGTAGCGCTGTACTCGTGTAAGAAGGCCAGAGGGAAAAGATTGGGTATGGAACCACGCATTGTGAATTGGCTCTATATAAGTGTCATATGGCCTATACTTATGTATGGGGTGATTGTCTGGTGGCCGGCACTAAATATAGCAAGCCATCTCAAAGCAATGGACAAAGTTCAGAGGATGGCAGCACTTCTGATAACAGGTGCCCTGAGAACCACACCTTCTAAAGCCCTGAACACTATTCTCCACCTTCTACCGTTGCATCTCTTTGGTAAGCAAACCGCATCATCAGCCGCCATTAGGCTTAACTCAATCCATACCTGGAAGCGAACTGATTTCGGTCACTCCAAAATATTGCACAGTAGAACTGCCAGCAATATCGACTTCACCTCGCCCAAGCCTTTCTTTTTAACAAAATTCGATTCCATCTTTCCCACCAGATCGAAATGGGAGAAAGGTACTCCCCAATGGGGGAACTCAGTGCATCTCTACACTGACGGCTCCAAATTGGATGGCAAAGTGGGTGGAGGAATATTCTCGGAAAATTTGGACCTCCATGTCTCATTCCGCTAACCTGACTACTGCAGCGTGTTTCAAGCAGAAATCATGGCTATAAAGGTAGCTGCGGACCGCGTGAATCAACTAACGCTACCTACAGACAACGTATGTATTTTCATTATTTTGTCAGGCAGCTATTAAATCCCTTTCGGGAGTATACCCAACCTCCAAAACGGTTATAATATTTCGCTCAACACTAAATGACATAACTGAGCATCTGAAAGTACGGCTCATTTGGGTGCATGGACATAGTGATATTCCGGGCAATTTCAGAGCCGACGAACTAGCGAGAATCGGTACCACACGTCCTGATTCGGACATTAACAACCAGCCGGGTAAACCGCTAGCTACATGCAAACTGGAACTCTCACAGGAGGCTCTCAAGATAGCTAACACTAACTGGCAAGAGGAACACACCTGCCTGATTACTCGACAGATATGACCAAAGCTTGACCCTAAGCGGTCAAGAGGGCTCATCCTACTCGGACGCAAAATAATTAGCAGTACAGTAGCCGTAATCACGGGCCACTGCCTCATAGGTAGACACGCCGATAGGCTGGGGGTGCCTTAAAACGACTTCTGTAGGAGTTGCCACGACGGAGAGGAAGAAGAAACCATACTTCACCTCCTCGGTAACTGCCCGGCCCTAGCCAACCGTAGGAACCGGTTTTTGGGGCTCCCCCTTCTTTGAAGAGTTAACCGAGCTGGGCTCCACGGATGTCAGAGACCTGACTCAATTTACCAGGAGTTCAAAATGGTTCCCGACGACGAATTAAAGGGGTCGCCTACGTATGAAGTTGCAAAAAATCTAATTTTTTTTTTTACATAATAATCATTTGGAAGATGTGAGGAATGTTATTTTCAAAGGATTTGGGTAAACTCTTCACAGTTATTGAGAAATAGAGCGTTGAGCACGCTCGCTCACGGTGTTTCCGCGCACTCCCGGTGACCGCGGCTACCCCGTATTTTCTATTTCCTTCAGTTTAAAACCGATTCTCGATCATAAAACATCTAAACTGTTTTGGAGTTACTAAATCGCTGTTATCCGAGTTTTAGAGAGTTTAGTTTAGAGTTTTTAGATAATTAATCGTAATATCCTTCAAAAATATTTTTTTTCTTGTGTAAACCTTTAAACGCGTTTTCCCGAAAGTCGTATTTTTCTAACTTACTTGCACGATTTTAAGAAAAGTTTTACACGTATCGATTCGATTTCTTTTTTTACTTGCTCAGAAAACACGTCGCTATGGTTAGACACGAGCTTTTGACGAATTATTGTTTTTTATTATTATAACAGGCAATAAACATTTGAAAAACAAGGGAAAATATCTTTTTTTTTTTCAAAAATGTCCACCATTTCGAGAGATTTTTGAATTTTACAAAAAGCTTGTGTCTAACCATAGCTGATGTAATAACAATTATAGATTAATTTCATTTTTTGTTGTAGGTTACGTGGTTGGCCCAAAATCTTGCAGGAAAATTGATATCAAAATTCTGATGAGGGCACGTTCAAGGTCATTCTGCACTCGAATATGTAGAAATATAATTTCAATGACTTTCCCTCTTGAAAGATTACGATTAAATAAACAAAAAACAAAAAAAAGTGAGTGAATATCTTTTTTCGTTCCTTCGTAAAAAATTTTGAAAAACAGGCTCGAAAATCAGGCCGCTACGTAGACGACCCCCTTAAGGATGAACACCCTTCACAACCCAGTCAAAATTATTTTCACTTCTCGTGAACTGGTTCCACTGGATACAAGAAACTGGTTCGGTGCACAGGGGGCAACATGTTAACCCTCTTATTCCTTAGATAATTCTATGGGGTTGTTAAATTCAAGCCTCAATGTGGTAGCACAAAGGGCCTCTTAGGCCTAAGTGTGCCTTCTTAGGGAGCCACTTTAACCTAACCTAACCCATGGCTACCAACGTCAGAGACAAGTGTACCAATAAAATAAGAAAAAATTGTGATAGTTGTATATATACAGCGCGTCAAACTCAAAAATTTCGAGTATTTTATAACTAAGACTTGGATCAATTGGTTGAGCGACACGTTCACCATGTCATGGTTCTCGGGTTCGAGACCAGGTCTCCCTGTGGGTTTTTAAAATTGAATTAAAAAATTTATTCCGTCTCAGGGCTGCAGCAATGCAAAAAAACAAAATATTCATGTTTCCTCACTCTTCTTAGCCTAATTCCCTTCCGTCCGTGCTAACGTTTCAAAGGGTTGTAAAAAAAAATACAAAAAACAAAAAAAAAACTAATACCAACTGTATGCAGAGCGACAGCCCCATTCATTTCACTTCATATTAGTGCTTTTCCTTTATCGAGAATAATCCTTTCCATTTCGATTTAAAAGAACTATCACCTGGCTTGTAAAATATTTCTAAGTGACGTTAATTAGTCTCCTAGCAAACACTTATAGCACAGTTACTGTGGCCATGTGCAATTCCAATCAAGCCAGGATATAAATCCATCGTGAACAGCACTTGACAGGAAGACTCACATAAAATCGAAAGAACGCCTAAACATGCCGGAGGCAGCATCAGGAAGTATTCATAAAAATGGATGAAATAATTTATTTGCTTATTTTTCATAATATTTATCTCGGATGTACCCTCGTAAACGGTCGCCCATCAAAGTTCAAGAGCATAAAAGCAGAGGAGATGGTGGCTGTTAGAATTTTTTATGCTCGTTTCATGCGTTTCACCGTTCGTGGGATCATCTGGTGGGGTTGGATCCCAGCACGCAATGCTTAACATTACTTTGGGACGATGGTGGAACAATAACAGCAATGGGCAACAATGACATAACGCTGAATCCTTGTTAATATCCTTGCGATTATGCTACACACATTTACGCCGCTTATTATGTGTTTTATGTGCGGCAATATACGTTTTCTGATACATCTGCAGGGACCAAGTGAACAGAACATATCTAGCCGCACATTTAGCCACATTCACATATCCAAATGAAATGATATGATGCCATTAGCTTGCCTCCAGCTACCCACCCGAATTAGACTTGCAAAGTACTTTGTACTTTCACGAAAACAGTCGTGAAGGGGAGAAAAGTGTTTTGCTCTTGCTGTGATGATTTATCCCCAAGCATTTGCAAGAATGTGGTAGTGTTCGTGACTTGCGAATCTAATTAAGGAAAAAATATTGACGTAATGTGAGCAGAGAAAGGCAACGATTTGCAGTTAATTTTCATTTTTGACCATAATCGTTCCATTGAAGTGTCCTAGCCGAGATCTTGTTAAAATAGAAGACAATATCCTTTCGAAAGTGGTTCCCGTTCTGATACAATATCTTAATGTGTGTCCTTACCCTTCTATTGTCCTCAAAACACGATCCTAAGGTCAAGGAAGTTTCCATTTCAGTAAAAATAATTGTTCCCACACGGATTGTGGTTGACAACCATCCAAGCATCCTGAATATAAATGCGAACTGATATTTGTGTACAAACAGAGATTCACCCCATTTGGTCAACCTTTCCAATGCTAACGACTTTCTTCGTGGAGGTTGAGTGTTGGGTCACCGGAGAAATTTCATCTCGCCACCCATCCACTATCGTACACTTCTTGAATATTTTGCCCATAGAAGACGACCATTAAAATTATCCCCTAAGGAGCTCCAGAAAACAGCAGGAAATCTCGGTAAAAAATTGCCCAGGAACGTCCGGCAACGGAATGGTAAAAAGGCAGAATGGGACGGTTGGACATACAAATCCGGGGGCCTCCAATATTTTACAGGGTAATGTGACATTTCGATTATTCTATTGGATTTAATGTGTTTTATGGTTTTTTGTGTATCCAGCGCTATCATTTTGGATTTTTTATGTTTTTTTTTGTTGTTTTTTTTTCGTTTCTTCTATTTCTTCTGTCTCATTTGGCATTTGCCTCGGGGCCGCTTGTGCGTCGCTAGATTCGAAAGAAGTTAATTTATTGTTAGTGCGTTCCGGGGATAACGAAGAGAGATGAATTGAAGGGAATGTCCCATTTAAAGGATTACCATGAAATGTTGTCCTGGCAATAAATTGGACTATTTTTAACTTAATTTTATTTTATTGGCTGTCATCACATTATTTTTATATATGGGGCTCCCTTAATTGTCGATTTGTTGAGGGGCTCTGCCTTAATGGTCGTTTTGTTTGTTATTAATTTCGTTTTTGAAATATATTGATAATTTTTTTGTATCTAAATAGGCTTAGTTAGATCTTCGACTAAATAGTAAACAAACAAAAGGAAAGCTACGCCCCTTTTTCAAGATTGTCCGCAAAAGTAAGCTAATCTGCTCCAACACATACCTTAAGAGTTAAAAGATTCTGCACCTTAGAACAGTTTTCTTTTCTTTTTTAAATTTGTTTTTTTGTGAAAACTTGTCGATATAATAAACGCAAATATTATAATATATCAACCTTTCCGTCTAATATTCGACAAAAAGGCACCTTTTGTATACCACATAAACCAGTAAGAAGCTGGCCGGCATGGCATTGCAGACCATAATCAGCTGAAGCACCATATTTAGAGTTTCCTAATTACCAAGTGACAATACCCTAAGTTCGCACCAAAGAGTCTTGACGCTCTTACCTGTCGGCAGTACACCCTTCAGTTCAATT
Source organism: Leptarthrus brevirostris (assembly GCA_964036015.1). NCBI lineage: Eukaryota > Metazoa > Arthropoda > Insecta > Diptera > Asilidae > Leptarthrus > Leptarthrus brevirostris. The sequence continues at coordinate 18,640,469 of OZ038375.1, read as the reverse complement.
AGTAGAGGCATGAGGCATGTATCGCAGTTGATGAGATACGCATGGCTCCACTGATTCTTAGGCAGGCTATTCGTTGTAAGCTGCTCAATTTTGCATTAACCACATTGAGCTTAGCTCTATGCACTTTCTCGGTGATGTTATCTGTGTGTATGATCCAAGTATAGATTGGAATTCTGTGTTAACCCTAGGTATTTCACCTGTTCAGTAAAGGTTTTTTTTTGCGGGAGAGGTGAAAATCTTCCAAAAGACACCAGACAGCCCGTGCCCTCCGGTAGTGTGAGATTCTTACTCACTAAAAACACCTCTCTGGGGATTAGCCGAAACAGACCACATAACCGGGTCCCTTTTCGTCCCCTCCCAGTCTCCCTTAGTGGGGGCAACTGAGTATCCAGTTATCCCACTGCCGCCGCTAACCTCGGTTTCCTGGGTCACTGCTGGAATCCTAGTCTATCTGCATAAATCCATGATTTCCTACCGTCTCCAGTGTTCCTTCTTGGTCCATGCGTTAGTTACATCATTTACCCCTTCACTGTCTACGACATTGAAGGGTTCCAGGCCGTAGCGCTTTAGAGCCAGGACAAGGAACCCCCTCCGGATTAACCGCAGCTAACCCTACGGAGGGCAGATCTGCATAAATCCATATTTTCCCACCGTTTCCAGTGTTCCTTTTTGGTCCATGCGTTAGTTACAACCTTCATCCCTTCTCTGCCTACGGGATTGAAGGGTTCCAGGCCGTAACGCTTTAGTCCTGAGCCAGTACAAGAAACCCCCTCCGGATTAACCGCAGCTAACCCTTTGGAAGGCAGATCTGCATCTTCTCCTGGTGTGCGTATCGCGGAGATAGCCAACTCGTTAGAGTCTCCCGTCTCTGCACCGCCGCACCTGAAGAAGTGCTAGTTGTTATTATGCCAATGGCACCCTTCTCCAGGACTGCTACAGCAGTTTCAGCCGGTGGAAGCGAGCCAGCCTCCATAGCCGCCACAGTTCCTTCGAAAGGTAATTCTCCCAAAACTGCTACTGTTGTGTTGTGGGTACCGTGGGTATAGCCAACCTGTTGAGGTCTCCCATACAATCCACCTCCACTACCACAGAAGCGCCCGAGGAAAACGCCATTCGCTACCCAATTACCCCTGGGTCCTGCAGAGGGGACGCAACACTGCAGACTCTCTTGGAGTTAGGGGGATTTTTCAAGAGGTTATCTCCTCCCGCATTAGTTACTTGGCTACATTATAGGATACATTGCCCGGTTGCTACCACTTGGAGGTGTAACTAACACTTGAGAATATCCAGATGAGGATCACCGTATCCTAGAAGGCTTCAACTCGTCCGTCCATTCTCCAGCAATCACTAAAGGTTAGTTTAGTACCTAGGAAGCATGGTTCGACTAACCCTTCTAACATCCTTTCCTGGAGAAAGGAATAAGTTCGGCCTTATCGGAGTTGGTTTTCGGAACCATGTCTGCGTCTGTCGCAGTGTTACTAGCGTCTGCTATTTTCACTATGTCATCTGTATAGCCTTTTGCGGAGCAATTCCTCTTACCACAAGCTCATCAATCACTAGCCACCATAGGAGTGGAGATTAAAACCTTCGGGCAGCCCCTTGTGGCGACTTGTAACGACTTGCAGTGAGTTTGCCCCTCATTCCGCCAGGAACATCCCTGTGATCCCTTAAAGATTCATTGACCAGGTCTGCCGTAAGTTCGACGTCTTGGGAGGATCCGATCGTGACCATAAAATCATTCAGTCTCTTTAAAGGTATCCCATTGAATATTCCTCGAGTTCAAGAACTCGACACATACACTGATACTGAACATAATGTGTCTCTGATCCGAGCGTGATGATTCGTACGAGGCTTTCCTGCCGATAACCTTATCGACAATAAACTGGCCAGTCAAGTCTAGTACCTCTTTTCTGGCTAGTCGAGAATCCACGATTAACCACAACCAGGTTAGTAGTCCATAAATAATCAAAATGATACTCACCCCTTCTGTTAATATAGATGCTTCCGCAGACGGTGTGGTTGGCATCCATCACACCTAACAAAGACTTCGACAAGGCATCCTGAAAAAAAAACAGAGCAGGCAATTGCAAAACATCTGCGATTCCCCATTCCTACGTCCAATTTTTAAACTGCCACCTCCCTCGTGTAGAACACTGTTAAGGTCAAATAATTAATAGTTTTACTAAAGATTAAAACGGTTTTACGTCGCCTGCCTTTGTTGTCATAAATGACCCCAAAACCAGCCTCGCTTAAATCAGAGACCCTACCAAAACTTACACAAGGTTCCTGGGTAAGAGCTGGGTCCGCAGTGGCCAGTGGTCAGTGGCCAACACCTTACAGAGGACAATCGAAGCCGCCCTACTGTGCTGTCGCATTTGCTTCCGAGCTGCCTGGGTTAACTGGTCTGCCTTCTTAATTCCACCGGTATTTCCGCGAAAGCAAGCCACGACCCTAACCAATTTGGGTAGGTCTTTCTTCTCAACAGTCTTAACGAGGCCCATTCTCAGCGGATCAGTGTTGGAGTCACCCGGTCCGGCCACATTGTAGTCTCCTCTGTGGTACATGTCAGCCAGACAATCGCGAGCCCCAGAATTGAAGAATGGCTTCATTGACCTTTATCTTGCCTATTTCAGCCGACTCTCAGTGAGTCTAAATCACGGGAACTCGCTGGGTATCCCAACCATAAGTACCACAGCGAACTGGTTCCTATAATGTGATTGTGTTTCAACCTCGTTCCCCTTTACCTTTTTGGAGGCCTTACTACTGAGGAATCATCGCCCAAACGACAGGAAAGTATGGTCCACTCTATCAGAGCCCCGATAATAAAATAAAGCCCCCTTGTTTCCCAGGAAAATCTTTACAACAGTGCATTTCACTACTCACTGCCTACAACCCTCGGGACGATGACATTTGCTTTGTTTCGTTTGTGTTTTATGCTTCTCGGTGTAAGGAAAAAAGAAAGATGGAATTGCAGGAAGAGAAAAGCGGCTGTTCGCTAGGCAAGCTAATGTCCTAGTGCCCATTGTCCGTGATGAACCAGCGTAATAGGATAGTCACGCCAGTTGGAGGTCGTCGACAATTATCATACATATAGATATTAAGGTCAAGCCAACTACAGTTTTGACGTTAAAAGAGACGTGGCCAAAGCGATTGGTTTTACAGGCATGCCTAACATAGGAGTTGACAACGACTTCAAATCTCCCGAAAGAGATATGATATTCTATCAGGAAAGGCTGACGTCGGCATACAAGAATATGGGCATCACTAAGGTTTTAAACAGCCTAATTCGTGTTTCCTATGGTGCGAAATCAGCAGCTCATTAATGGAGCTCACATAGTCATACCATGTTATTGTAGAGTTCATAGATAGACCAAAGTTGTTCACGATGTTTGAAAAAGGAATGTTTATCAAGTGGAGACACGGGATGAGTTTGTTTGACAGCGGCCATTTAGATGTTTATTGAAGACATCGGTCACTTTACTCACCGTAACCTCTAGCAAGCAAATATGCTCAGACAAATATATCTACACGTAGTCAGCGTAGTGGAGAACTTTGCAATATTTGAAGACCGGAGGCAGATTAGTAAATAAAATAAAAACAATTGGAGACAAATGGCTACTTGCGGCGCACCCGCTGGTAAAAATTATAAAAAGGTTATTTTGATTTGTCTCTCTCTAGTTCGAGTAACACCTTTTGGGGCATGAGGTGGGGAGGAACTTCACCCGATTCGAGAAAACAATTGCAAGTGTACCTAAGCTAGACTACGAACCACTGATATTTCCTCCATAGCCTTTTTATAGTGATCTGTTGTCAGGAGAAAACAACCATGGGTCGCCTTCGATGGGATTCGAACCTGAGACCTCCGAATTGGTAGGCCGACACTTAATCACATACTCCACCGACAATGAAGTTTTATTTAAAGAAGATAAAATTATGATTCAGTTTACGACATGGAGTAGCGTGGTCCGAGTTATAGAAATCCAGTAGGACAAGGACTAACGCTATATCAAGGTCATATCCACTTCCGAGATCTTCAATTAACTTGAGGAGTGCGGTAGTATACCTGTTTCTGGATAAAAAATCGTATTGCCAAAAAAAGTAGTAATCCGTGAAAAATTCTTTTCAGATAAGTTAAAATGCTGATAGGGCGATAGTCATTAGAGGATAGTGCTCTCCTGGTCTTAGGAATAGGTACGATTAGTGCCCATTTCTATCATAAAAGCAAAGTTAACGAGGCAATACGTGCAAGGAAAGAATACAAGGAAGCAAAGACTTAATAAAATTAGCTCAAGCCAAGCGGTATTGGAATTGATAGAAGAGGCATCCTTTAAAACCATGTTCTTAGTTACATGAATGAAGAACATATGAGAAATGATAGCTAAAACATAAAAGTTGATTTATGCACATACGTTCAAAATATAAAAAAAGGACGATTGTCGATAATAATACTTTTAAACAATCTAACGAACACTATTTAGACTTACGTTACGTGTCACTTTCGACAGTGGCTGACCCCTTGCATTTTATATTATTTGGAAAGATTGTTCGCCATTCCTTTTAAAAGAAGTTTCAAATTATTTCTGCCAACAATATGCCATTCAGCTCACGTCCAACAGACAACAAAAAGTCTTGCAAGGACAGTTTTCGACATGACGATTGAAAACATTCAAAATGGAAGTGTTCTCTTCAAATCGACTAAATTTAATCATTTTAATGGAACGCACCCTCTTATTGCAAATAAATACGAAAGTAACATACAAAAAAAAACATAGAAAAATGAAACTTTTTACTGTCGCTGCTAAGCAAACCTTCCAACTTAGTCTATGCGAAGGTTTTCAGTCAGCACACATTGCCAACTCGTCAAAACTTTCTCCCTAAAAATGGAAATGTGTACACAAACGAAAAGGATACAATCGAACCAAGGATACGTTCTGACAATGTTGACAGGAAGGAAATTCTGTGAGTTGAATTCAATTTTATGTCTCTGGGAGCTTTTTCTTGATTTCATCCTTCGTTTTTTTTTTTTTATAGAAAACAGAAAAAGGATCACAAGAAAAGAACGTCTCCGAGCCTTTCAGTGATCCTTTTTCCGTACACTTCTGCAAATGAACGTCATCTCCCGCCGTTTTTTGTCCTCAACATTTTATAGAAATTCCAAATGAAGCTTTGTGTTGTGTTCAATCCAGAGAGGAAGGGTGGGCCATAAGGATGCAAGGGAAAGCTTTGATACGTGAGCTGTTACACAAGACGTTCACATAAATTAAGACAGTGTACTCATGGATGGATGGATGGGTAGATGAACAATTCGTTCAGATACATGGGCCGATATTTGTTTTGTCAAAAAGGAACACATCATTATGTTTATTTGTTTGAAAAGGGATCTCATTCCATTATCAAAATAACCGGACTGCTGAACCTTGTTTCGTTACCTACCCTTATTTGGGCAGGGATCAAATTCAAAGGTGACCTTCCTATATAACTTAAAATGAAAATACTGCAAAAAGAGGGTAAACGAAAATACATTTCGACATTCGACTGATTGTTTACTGGATTTCGTACTTCTATATATTGAGGCATGGACGTGCTCTACTGATGTAACGTTATAGAGAATTTTTACTGAATAGATAACGAATTCTGATAGGATTAAAACTATTACAAAAAAAACATGTCCAAAGTTTGGATTTTTTATTATTTAAACAACAGAACAAATATTGTTTTTACTTATAATTACAATATATGTTCTTTCGCCTTTAATAATGTTGGGTATGTTTTTATGGATCGCCCTGTAACTCTCTAATTATGCACCTCGATTATAAACACTAAAGACTCTTACCTGACCACTAAATGATAAGCGTTTGAATTTTAAAATTTTAAGTTTTGTGAACCCATTTCTAAAAATACGTTTATTTATTTATTTAAGCTTAATGCAAGCTATAACATAATACTAATACTTCAAGCTATAATAAATAAATAATAAGTCATAACAAGTAGTGTAAGCTACAATATGAGCTATGATTATGGTAAATACAAACTGGGAGGAAGAAGAATTAAGAAAGGCGATCAACATGGGCGGGATCAAGATATAAGGCTTTGTGAAGGGATAATTTACTCAGATGGAAGTCAAAGGAGTTAAGGTCATTGACTCTTCGTAGCATCCTGGTAATTGGTTTGCGTTGACCGTAGTTCGTGCGATGGCGGTCGAGTCGGAAAAGGGGAGTGGACCTAAGGTTGCGAGGATTGGTATAGATGGGTAAAGATTGCAGGATTGAAGGGCAGTCTATGGCACCAGCTAATAGCTGATGAATGAAGAGAATATCGGAAACATCACGACGTTTGCTTAGGGGTTGTAAGTCGATCAGTTTCAGACGGTCTTCATAAGGTGTAAGGTTGAATCTGTCTACCCACGGAAGATCAGCGAATGAACCTCCGCTGGACAGATTCAGATTAACGTGGGTTGTTTGTGTAGGTGACCATACCTGGCTGGCATATTCAAGGATAGGTCTAACGAAGGAGATATAGAGAGATTTGAAAACATAAGGATTGGAGAACTCTCTAGACCCGCGCTTTACAAACCCTAGTGCGGAATTAGCTCTGTTAATTATGCTATCAATATGGGAACGGAAATTGAGTTCGCTATCACAGATTATTCCTAGGTCACACAAAGAGGTAACAATAGGGACTGGTACGTTGGTTAACATGTAGATTCTCGAGGTGGTGGTAAGACGCTAACGGGAATAAGAGATGGACTGGCATTTGGAGACATTGAGCTCAAGAAAGTTTTTCATGTACCATGTGGTGAACGAATCGAAGTCTTTTTCTAGTAGAAGAGTGTCGGTTGGGGAGGAGATATGTTTAATTATTTTCATGTCATCATCATAAATGGACAGTTCTGAGTGTTTGATGACACAATCTACATCATTAATTGTAACGATGAACATTAATGGACCGAGGTGGCTGCCCTGAGGGACGCCAAAACGAGCAACAATAGGGTTAGAAATGAATGAGCTGAAAAGAACATTGTACTGACGGTTGTTGAGGTAGGATTGAATACAGTAGATGAATCGAGGGGGAAGCCTAGGCGATCAAGTTTGAACAGGATAACGTTATAAGAGATCTTGTCAAAGGCTTTACTAAAATCGGTGGCGATAACATCAACATCTTAACCGTTTTCCAGGGCACATAGTGTTTTGGAGACGAATTCGGTAAGGTTGGTGGTTGTAGATCTTCCTTAGAGGAAGCCATACTGGGAGAGGGAGAAGGTAGACTTACAGTGGAAGAACATGGAATCATAGACCAATTTTTCGTATAGTTTAGGTATGGATGATAATTTAGCAATAGGTCTGTAGTTAGATACATCGCGTTTTTCCATAATTGAAGGAAAACCCCATGAGTGACCGAGAGGCGGAAAAGCAGAGTAAGGGTTTGAACTAGATGCATGGCACACTTTTTCAGAACGATGGCCGGAATGCCGTCGGGACCTGGGTGAAAGTCATCCTCAAGCCCGTTAATACTGGCGGCGATTTGTTCGCGATCAGGGTCGAAAGATGTAAACGACGTTTGAGTGCATTTGTGCAAGAATGAAAAGTGGTTAAGGTCAGGTTGTAGGGAATTGTCGCTGAAAGATACCAGATCTCCCCGTGAGCTTTTATTAAGAAATTAAAATAATCCACTCTGTCTCTGGGCTGTTGTCTAGCTCGCAGCAATGCAAAAACAAGACTCAAGCTTCCTCACTCCCCTTACCCTAATTCCCTTCAGGCCAAAACCATGCTAATGCATCAAAGGATTGTCCCCTAGGATTTGGCCACATCGTATATAAAAAAAGAGGTATTCTCCAGCTTTAGGGTGGAGTGGTAACCATTGGATTTCTTCTTGGAATTAATAAAGCTATAAAAAAAGGCTTGGGGTCGGATATGAGGCTTGTTTCCATCCGTTGGAGGTACTCATAGTAGAGGGTATCACAATGTTCAGAAAAAGAAGTGTAAGCAGACAAGTGGGAAGAATAGTCAGACTCAGTCTGGGTTAGAAGAAAAGTTTGCCAACGTTTATTTCTCCTGTTGCGGAGACAGCGTAATTCTTTGTCGTACCAAACGGGCGAGGAGGAGCAGTTTTTACGAGGAAGAAGAGGGATAGATTGTGTAAGACAATTCCGAATAAAACGTCTTTACAGCAACGTCAATTGGAAGATGTTGAGGCATAGTGCCAATGTTGGAGTTGAGGAGCAAGTGATTTAATTTTTCGTAGGAGAAAACGTTTGTTCGTAGGAGAAAACGAGGAACAGGGGAGAATGGTGGCGATCGAAGGAGGAAAGGAGATGGTTGCTTTCCGCGACAGTCGAGTTAACTGGGTCGGAGGAAAAGATTAAGTCTAATTATCTATCCAGAATTTTCCTGACTCCGCTAACTTGAAAGAGAGCAAACACAGAGAGCTGATCGATAAAAAAGGCTTCTTTGACGGAAGAGGCGTTCAGGGGGATAAAGTGTGAACAGTCCTAAGACAATGACCATTGAATACGGGGCAGGTTAAAGTAACCCAGTACAATGAATTCATCGGAGGCGTTAGCGTTCTCAAGCATGGTGTCTATCGTTTCAATTACGGGCTCGTAGGCTCCTAGAGGTTGAGAGGGACGAATATAACAACAAAAAATATACAGAATACACTTCAGTGTAATTTGATACATACAAATTCTGATATTGAAAAATTTTAACATCGGGTTCGGGTGGTGGTAGGGAAAACCTAACTTTGTAACGCGTGGACTGATTTAGATTATTCTGAATGCATAGAGTAACTATTTGTATTCTGACAAAAATTGTGGCTTATGGTGAGTCTTGGAGGATGGGCGGCGCCTAACTTCATAAGACATAGACCGATTTTGATTCGATTGTGCAGAATACGTTTTAATTCTAATAAATAATTTTAAATCATCAGCAAACATTAAACACTTAACAAAGGCAAATTTTTAACCTATATCATTATTGAAAAGTAAAAATAGTAAGGGACCTAGATTACTGCCCTGTGGAACGCCATCAATCTTTACAAATTGTTTCCTATTACTCAAATAAAAAGTTGAGGGCATAAGAAAGAAAACTGTTTTTTTGCAGTTTGTGCAATAACACCATATCAACTCTGTCAAATGCTTTGACGAAATCCGTATACGCAACATCAACATAAGTATGCTGCATCTTCAATCATCTTAAGCAGATAGTTGGTTAGTTGCACAGGATTTACCTGTACAAAAACCATGTTGCTGTGGTACTATTAGTTCTTCGACAAAATAACTTATCTAAGGCCGCGTACACATTGAAGAGCGATAAGCGGTGAGTGGTCGGCGATGAGCGATAAGCGATGCATAAGCACCGCGCAACAAACGCAAACGAAAATTTTACATATAATCGGTGGACGGTGAGCTTTGCAGAGGTGTCTTCACCGCTTAAACAAGCTTGATTGTGAGCGGTAGCGATGAGCGATGCAAGTTAGTTGTTTAACATATCACGTTGACGGTGCTTCACTTTAGAAAGTACAAAATCAAAAGTTGATATTGACATACGCAAGAAATCAAAAAACTTATATGGACTTTTGCGTAGGTCCAGATATAAGGTATAAAATGCTCCCAGTTTCAATCGATTTTTATTAAAGGGGGACCCCACCCTGACGACTTTAAAACACAGCAATTTCCACGAATTTTTTTAAGAGTTAAAAAACAATCGAACAATTGTAGTTTTTTACTACACGATTGCACTGTATTACAAAATTGTTTTTGAGTAAAAATATTGTTATTTGGAGCCGTGGTAGCCTTCGGCGTCAGAGATGTTCAAAAAAAGGCATCTCTAGTAGTGCCAGGCGCGATCAGTCCCGAAGCAAGGTAGAACAAAATCTTTTAGATTTCCTTATACTATATAAGACTAGCTATCGGGTAGCATAGGATTTTTTGAAAATTCAAAAACATTACAAAAATGATGGTAGTTTAAAAAAAAGTTCCCTTTTTCCTAAAAAAAATGCTACAAAAGTGTTAAAAATTAAAATATCAAAAAAATCCTATGCTACAAGATAGAGAAAACAGTTCTACACATTGTCGAAAAAGATTGAATGGTTCCAGAGAAAAAGTGGCACTCAGTTTGAAAAATGGCTCGCAAAAATTGCATCAAACCAATGTGCACACATCATCGCTAATCGCTCACTGCTCATCGCAAGTGCACACGGCCCAAGACTTCACTATGGAATCAAAAAACTTAGAAATATTATTCATAACAGAAACACTGATAGTTAGAAACAATATTCTTTGCTCCGGACTTAAAAAAAAGGTGCTATGAAGGATATTTTCCAGTCATCTAAAAATAAACCAGAGCGTAGTGATTTATTGAACATAAAAAACTGAAACTGATATGGGATCAAAAACTGGGAGAAAAACTGATATTGGATCAAAAACAGGGCTATTAAATTCACTGTTATAAACAGATTCAAAATAGTCCGCGAAAAGACCACAACTAGTAATGAAATCATAGGATTTATTTCCATTTAACTCAATGATATAAGGGAAACCTGACGATTTCCGTTTAGAGTTTAGAAAGGACCAAAAAACCTTACTATTGAATTTTATGGTTAATTAAACCGACCAAATGTACCTATTACTTGAACAGGAATCTGTGCAAAACTTCATATTTATTTCTTAAACGATTAAAATTATTTCTATCATCGCAACTTCTAGTAGATTTATAAAGCTTATGGGCCTTATTTTTGGCATTTTTAAGTTTCAAAAGGCCTTTGTTAAACCGTTTTGGACGGCCTTTCAAACATTTTCATTTAGTAGGAAAAAATTTAGAACTGCTTGCTGCTCTATTTGTATTTGTGTTTTGGTTTTGGATTCTTCTCTTATTTTTCTTTTTGTTTGCTCTTGAATGAATGAACCACGTGTCTCTACTCCTAATGGTATAAATAATTCTCGAATTGTACTTGATATTTTATGCTAAAGAAATAACGGAAATAACGAAATAAGGATTTGTCATTTTAACGCTCAAAGTTTATTCCCTAAGATTGATGAGTTCAAAGAAATGTTCATCTCTTCCTTATTAGATGTTATATGCATATCAGAGACATGGTTGAGACCTTATATCGATGATAGACTTATATCTCTGCAAAATTACAAAATTATTCGTAACGATCGATTTAATCCTGATCCTGGTTCTGATGTTGAGTACATTTTTGTGGAGTTATGTGGAGGAAGTGAAAAGTGTTTGCCGGCAACACTTGACTGTGGATGATCAGGTACGCCATTTCGAATATCTTATTGATGATCTTTTTGAGAAACATGTACCTCTAAAAACTCGTAACATTATCAATAACAATATTGTCCCTGGTTCACATCTCGAATCAAAACTTTAATCTCACGAATAAATACTGCGTACAATAGATGGAAGCGCTTCCGCACGCCAGAGTGCTGGGAAACTTTTCGCGCTTTGCGCAATAATGTAAACCTGGAAATAATGCGTTCTAAAAGATTGTATTTTGGTTCAAAGCTTGACACTAGGCTTCCCACTAAAAAGTTGTGGCGTAATATTGGAGATATTGGCTTGGTTAGGTCGAAGGGTCTGAGTATTGATGCTGAGCGTAATGAAATCAACACTGCGTTCGTTGGTTCAGCGTCTAATGAAACAGATGACCATGAAAGAATTATCTTTCAATCTATTTTCGGCTCATCTTACGATGGATTTTACTTCACGCAGGTTTGCTCAGAGGAAGTATTTAGAGCTGTGGTCTCAGTCACCTCCAATGCTTTTGGTCTCGATTGTATTCACCCAAAATTTTTTAAGCTTATTTTACCTGTTATTTTGCCGGCTCTTACTCATTTATTCAACACAATAATACTTACATCTGTATTTCCTAGTAACTGGAAATTTTCCAAAATTATCCCCATTCCCAAAAATTCTAAGCGGAATGGCCTATCACCAACTAGTCTCGTATGTTGACCAAAATAATCTTTTATCAAGTTTTCAGTCCGGATTTCGACCTAAACATGGCTGCGTTACTGCTCTACTTAAGATATCGGATGATATTCGGGTGTCTATGGATTCTGACATGATAACTGTGCTTACCTTTCGTGATTTCTCTAAGGCCTTTGATAAAGTGGACCACTTGCTTTTGGTTGATAAACTTAAACGATTATATAATTTTTCTAGCTGTGCCTGTAAGCTTATTTGGTCTTATTTGAGGGAACGCCAGCAGAAAGTATATTGCGGTGAGTCGCACTCAGATTTTCCTGCCTATATCTGGTGGTGTTCCGCAAGGATCAATTCTTGGTCCTTTATTATTCTCAATTTTTATTAATGATATTGCTTCGGTAATAAAAAATTGCAAATTCCATTTATATGCTGATGATTGTCAAATTTATATTTCAAGGCGATGATGATTAATTGAGGATGCAGTAACTAGGTTAAATTATGATCTCTCATCTATATCCATATGGGCACGTGATAATAAGCTTTTGTTGAATCCTTCTAAATCAGATACAATTGCCTTGTACAGAAATGACCTAGATACTACAGATTTCCCACTGGAAATGTTGGATGGCACTTCAATACCATACGGTAAAACTGTTAAAAATCTTGGTATTATATTTAACACAACGCTGACATGGTCTTCACACACAGACGTTGTAGTTTCTAGGATATATGGGACTTTACGTAAATTATCAATAGCTGCTCCTTTTACCCAGCGTAATACCCGAATAATGTTAGTGAAATCACTTATTGTCCCTTTAATTACATATGGGTATGAGATATTTTGTCGATTAGACTCCTCATCCCAGCGCAAACTTAATGTGGCTTTCAATTCAGCGGTTCGCTACGTTTTCGGTCTGAGAAGATTTGATCATGTTTCTCGATACGTTAAATCAATTTTTGGATGCACTTTAGAATGTTATCTAAATTTTAGAGTTATCCTCTTTTTACACAATTTAATAGTAACTAAAATTCCAAGTTACTTGTTTGATAAATTAGTATTTTCTCGATCTAATAGAACGGTAGCGTTAAATGAACCGGGTTTTAATTACCTTGTAACCGAGCGTCAATTCTTTATTTATGCCATTGGGTTGTGGAATTCTTTGCCATTTGAAATTAGGAAAAGTGGGAGCGGCAGGTTCCGGACCGCATTATTTGATTTTCTATCTCGTAGGTAGTAACGGAAAAATGTGAACTACATTATTTATTATTTAAAGATTACTTTTTAATGACCTTGATTTTAATGCTTTGGTTGTTGTACTTCTCTTTTATCTTTTATTTAATTTTAAATATTATCTATGAATATTGCTCATAACTACTGAAGAGTTAGTTTTTTAAACTCATATATATAAACTATTTTGTAAATTTAGGTTACTTAGATTAATTAGCCAATAGTACTTATAGCTTCTCTTTTTAATTAACTTTCCTACGCACAAGCAAAAGCCTATGTCTTAATTGTGTAGAGTTTATTAATAAATGATTTGAATGATTTGAATTCCTCATGAATTACCTCAAGAAACATGATGTATGCTTGCTGAAGATTACTAGTATCAATGATCGACCAATCAATATTAGAAAGGAAAATACCCAAGCTATTATAATCAGCACAAATAAAGTTAAGCTCTAAGATAGCAAAGTTAATACATTGAGGAGTAAAATCATAAAAAGAGATATCTAACAGCTTTATGGTGAAAATCAGCAGTACACAATGGAGTAGTAATCTCCTCTACTTTACTTATTTCTGAAACCATGATACATGGATACAATGATATTATCAATGGTTTAAAATTTACAACGTCCTTCATGTGCCTTTTACAATTTGATTAGTGACATTAAACCAACAACTACGCCGGGCTAAAAAAAACACAAAATAATTAGATTTGAAAAGGTCTTCGTATACTTGGGCCAGAGTTCGAGATCCCTTGCTCATATTTAAACATGAACATATGTATTTCCCCTGAGTTTGACATGAATATTTTAAATTTTCCAGAAAACGATTTGCCAACGAAATGAACAACGCCCACAGAAAATGCCACGAAAACTTCAGACCCTCCTTGAAAGCCCAAAACGAGAAAATAATCCCGAAATGGGGAGGAAAACCAGAAATAAATTCATATTTATCGTTCTAAAATTATTATAACGTAATTTTTCATGTTACCACCACCTCGACCAGGGAGCACAAAATGTATGTTGAATTGGATCTATCTAGCTCCCACACTGCTTGCTCTGAGCCCCTCGGTGTGAGGGGCGGTCTAGCAAAAGTAGTCGAATTCTTGAACATTTTCAGTTATAGAGGTTGATACGTAGGATGGGAGAAGAGGGGGGACAGGAAACGAACGAGTGAATGTGCTTGACTATGCAGCATCCCTACCGGAGAGGACATAATCCAACTGGGGACAATTTACAAGGGTGGTAACAGCAACAACAATGTCAGAGCTCTGGCATCAACCTTCCGTAGAATCCAAAAACGAAAATTATTACAATAAAGCGTCATCTTTGCCAGGATATGGGTATGAGAACACCATAGGGATACCGAGGACAGAAGAACGAAGAAGTTGGAGTGCTCGCAAGGAAATTCAAATGGCCTGAAAAGTCTACTTCCGAAGAAATCGTAGAGAACTTTTGCAACTGCTAGTGGCAGGTTCCCAGTTTTACTGTTTGTTTTTACCCTATGATGTCTCTGTAGAGAGCTAGCCGGAGCGAACGAATGAAATGAAGACGAAATGTCCTGGCGCTTTGGGGTGGCTTGAGAAAATTGCGTTTTCTTTTTTGATAAATGATTTCACATAAATTGTTGATGGCAACGGGTCAAGAGGGTTGAATTTGAGTTTAGCGCCCCACGTTATGATGCGTTTCGATTCTATTATTTGACGATTTTGCGTTTCAAACGGACTCGCCCCAGATTTACTTTAAAATAACCGCAATTTAGAATTTATTGAGTTTATTTATTGGAGGGATAAAGTTTTTTTTTCCATACAGATTTTTTGGGGGTTGTACTTTTGTGCTTATACGAGGGCTGGAAACAACGAGCGGCAGTCGGAAATATTGAACACGATTAGAATTTTATAGGTTTGCCATTTTAAACAGTGTAATTGCTAAATTTTAATTTTCACAATTTTATAGCAGAGACGACTTTTAAGTGGCTACTTTTGGTTATTAGAACTGTCTGACTTGAATACAGAGAAAAATTACTCGACGGAAGTTTTTGCATAAATAGTAATTTACTCAAATATTGTAGGCGGCGAACAGAAAAGGATGAAAATTTAAAACAAATTATTTTCCTTGTTACCTTCCCGAGACTTTATTAACTAGTGTTTCCGTTTTGAGAGAATACCTTACTGATAGGACTTCACGATACTCGAGATAATTCTCGCTGCCACGATACCGAGACCGGCACCGAGACCAATATCAGAGATTGAGGTGACGAGAGTGGACGAGATATTAGTTTTTATCATTTTATTGTGGACAATTTTTTTAGTTGTTTCAGCTTTTATGTCGCTCCGAAAAATTTAAATTGTGTGATTTATGGGGCATACACATATACATATACATACATACACTGCTCTCCTCAATCGCTTCTTTCTACATTATTTCCTTCTTCAGATATTTGCGCTTTATCCCCAATAGCAAACAAGAGCCTTTGCTACCTTATTTTGGCGATGGGAATATGAAGAAAATGCATATATACATAGATATATCACTTGTCTTCGCTCCCCGTTATCCCACCGAAATACCCTTTTTTTATCTTGCCGAGAGCGAGATCGCACCGAGACTGGCCTTTATCTCGCCGAGATTGCGACGAGAGCGAGATCGTCTTCACCTTGACCAAGACCGAGATCTGCCAAAGTCTGGGTCTTGTCTCGGTGCCGTGAAGCCCTACTTACTAATGGCGGACGATTGACAATAGACGTAACAGCAACAAAGATAATGCACCAGCTGCATTTTTAAGTACCTGAGGGCACAGGCGCGGATCCGGAGGGGGGGAGGTCAAATGGGTGCAATGCAATTACCACCCCCACCCCCTTTGTGCCTCGACGAACTTTTTTTTATAGGGGACAGACCCGCCAAAGAAAAATTACGGCGAAAATCACTGCACTGTAAAACTTACTACACTTAACCGAAGCGATGGAGTCAAATATAGACTTATTTCAAAAAATCAACCCGTACTTTTTACAGAACAGTAATAAAATTTCTTAGTTATTCTACAAAAAGTAAAAATTCCGATTATAAGAAATATTTTTTTCTGAATAATTAAGTATTGTAGTTGTGGATGTTCACCACAGAAAAAAGTCAATAGTGGCAACACGCATACCTCTGGGGTGACAGAAGTCCCGCAGCCAACGTCAGAGAGTTTTTGAAGTATCCGGCGGATCAAGAACGCGGCTCTACTCTCCCCCTTTTCTTCTGGATCTTGGCTGGCGATCGGACACGTGCGCCCACGTAACCACAGCGAAGTTACACATACTTTGTATTGTCGTATTTTAATTATATTTTTAAAATTATGATTTAACCGTGAATTGGTAAATGTGAATTTTATTTGAAATAAATTGAATTGGTCATTGTAGCTTCGGCACTTTCTAACGATAAACCCCCGAAGTGAACCAAATAGTAATTATGATATTAAATAATTAATCGGGATTATTTTTAGAGCATAATTCGATATTAATTTTTAACTGAACTGATCACTTATTTGAAGACGCTTGGCTTGTGTTTTTTCCAGAAATGTAAGAAATACACCTTCTGACTGGTCGCCTATTTACAAGTCCCACATCAGGCCTATACTGGAATATAGTTTCAATATTTGGGCAGAATCCGGTTATACCGAATTATCCGAGTCAGATAAAGTTTAAAAAAAGGCGACTTCACTATCCCTGAGAACATTGACTCTCTGAACTGAAGCATCGACGAATTTCGGTTGTCTTTCACTCTTCCATGGTGTATTTCACTCTTCTAAAGCTGTTTCCACGGCCATTATTCTAACAAAATTGCTAGCCTAATCCTTTGTAGACCCACGCGCGATAGAAGAGCTTGAATTTGCTCCCACCCTTATACTCTAAAGGACAAATTTGGACAAATGTTTATCATATTTCGGGAAACTTTCCTAAGCTGAACAACACGCATATTGAATAGTTTACCATCTTCTGTTTTTTCTCCCGTTTCACGAGCCCAAAGCTTTTGAAGAAGGAGTACATTGTCGTTCCTATTAACCCATTTCCTGTATCCTTAATAATTTTCCTGCCAAAGCTGTGCTTTAGCATCATTGGGCACACCCTTGAGCTTAGGCATTCGGATTAAAAATATAATAATTGAATATTATTATTGATTAATAATGTAATGAAAAAAATTAATTAAGAGCATGTTGGACTCGCACATTATAGTTGTTAGTAGTTATTTCTAAATTTTTAGAAAGTATTTTTGCAACAATGTTCGTTATAATTTTTTTACGCCTTTCACTTTACGAAAAGGAGGTCCAAAAAATAATACCAAATATTATCTTAATAGGTTTATAAATGATAGGATGGAAGCCTATGGCATACTACTATAATGCTTTTTAGTTGCTATGGAACTGTAATACCTAAACCTCACCTACATAAGCGCACAGATGAAGTGAAACTTCGTTCGGCTTTGTTAAGGAATAACATTAAATTCAGTAAGTGAAAAAGAGTAATTAAAAGCATTAAGTCAATTTTCGAAATTTACAACGGTTACTAGCGGCTTCGGGCCACTAAAGTGGGATACAAGTATTCGTGCATTTAGTATTTGTAGATATCTAGTAAAAACTTTCATTTGTTAAGAGAGACAAAGAGAGCGGTATTTAATTATAAGTGGAATATGCTATGGATATTCAACAAAATTTTTATATAATTTCAAACACAGAAATCAATATCACATTCTAATCCTACCTCCATAACTCCCCCCCCCCCTGACCACCACACAAAGAATCCTAGATTCGCACCTGACACCAACAAATAACAAAATGAAGATATTGCCCCTCCCTAAGTGTCTTTGAGTGAGTGAGTCACTACAGCATAATCATAATTTAAAAATTTCGCGGCACTCTAACAATAAGATATATTTAAAAATTTGGTTCAATCCACACCGACACCCCACCCCGAAAATAAAATTGTTGACATGGTACCAATCGAGGAACCTACTCTACCCAACAAAAATAGAAAAATTCTCCCATCGTGGCTGTCCATAAGGGCAAATACACAGCCTAATGTAGATACAAGCCCGGAAGCTGACACGAACAGCTGAGCATTGGTGGTGTAAACAAATCAACATCTGCTACAATAAAGAATATGAAAAGGTTGGGAAATTCTAACTTTTCGTCGTATTTCTCGCACTACTTTTAAAGCCTCAACTTAGAATTTACTTGATGGGAACCTACAAATATTCTGAACATTGTGGTTGCGATAACACAATTTATCATTTACAATAATCATGTGTTTTAATGGGAAGACTCTCGCTTGTGTTCGTTTTGTTGAAGTAATAATGCATCAATGACATCAGATTTTCTCTTTAGTTTTGGTTAATACTGTGCAGTTTTATATGTGTGGAAGGATTGGTTAATCTGTGGTATAAAAATAAATGAAATAATGACGACACGATTAGTGGTAAAATGGCCGAACTGTCATGTTTTCCGGGCTTGTATGTAGAGTAGGCTATGGCAACTGTTTTGATTCCTTTGATACGTTATGACGCGGCAGCATGGCGTAGTAAAATTTTTAATCGCCGATAATTCGACTTTCTGAAGATTTTTGTTTAGAATTGTTTTATAAAAGTAATCATGTATGGGTGTTCCCGTTGACGGCACATTAAATTGTCGTAGCACAGTGTTTGAGAATCACTGCACTACAGATTCGTCCATCTTGACAGTATATTCGACCCGATTATCAAAACTGTTTTCTACGTCCTTGCCCCTATAACATTTACTAAACTCTCCGAATTGAAGTGTACCAAATATCACATAATATAAAATTACAAGTTAAATACTATCTAGAATGTCACAAGTCACTTGTCATTAACTGTCATAAACGGTCATTGGATTTAAAAAAATTACGAAATAATTAATTGACAACAGTACTTAACGTATACTAATTCATTATACAAGTCATGAATGAATTCAATCTACCCGTACATAAAATATTGCATGTCGAGCATTTGTAACTTTGAATACACAGACATTGTACATAGAGTAGTGATAAGCATGATGATAATGAAGGCAATAACCACTGGTCTTTGGTTAGCCGTAAAAGACGGAGTTGGATTAATTGACCACCATGCCATGGTTCCCGGATTCGAGACCAGGTCTCCCCGCGAGTTTTTATTAAGAAATTAAAATAATCCACTCTGTCTCTGGGCTGTTGTTTAGCTCGCAGCACTGCAAAAATAAGGCATTCAAGTTTCCTCACTCCTTACGCTAATCCCTTCCGGCCAAAGCCATGCTAACTCACCAAAGGGTTTTCCCCTAGGCTTTAGCCACATCGTAAGAAAAGGCGTCGTATTGTGAAAATTTTAGGCACAGCAGCTCCAGCTGAAAACCTTTTCTTATCAGCAGTTTTAAATGGTTGTATTTAGCGAAGCTACATTCAAGTACGTCAGAGGTTGAAATTGCCAATTTTGTTGTATCTTAGGCTGGTCTATCTGCTGATAGTATTATTTGCAAACGATTGACTAAAAGAAACATGGATTTATCATCATTAAAATTTTCAACATGTAAACTAGGTATTCCAGAGCATGTTGTTCGCAAATTGTTTATGGCTGATTTTTGACCAAATGAAATTTATCTTAGTAAGCTTGAAAAATCCTTACGGAGACTTAGTGAACATCTAGTATACAGGGTGTTTCACAGTGCGTTTGTAAAAATTAAGATCACAACTGGGCTTCCAACGCTGTTGCTGATTCTCCGAGACATCGGCCATGCGCATGATACTGCCTTTATAACTATACTATTCCAGAGTTCTCTTTTTCGACAGAACTTATTTCTGCAATGTATAATAAAACTAACAGTAGCTGTGAAATGTTAAGACTGAGCTACTTTGGCAGCCCTCAAGTCACAACCCGTCTACCTGTTTGCGATTCCCTTCAAGATTAACACCTACTGACGGCCGAGGAAGATGAAACTGCTACCAGGTAAATTAAACCTTACCAGTTGCTCCTTTAGCACCCTAGAGGATTCCTTAACATCGCAGATGATTTTCCAATCCTCTTTGTAAACTATTTAGATTACATGTGTCCATTCCATGCCTTAAAAGAAAGATGCCCAAGATTTTAAACACTGCCTAAACAAGACGAAAGACGAGTAAACAAAAGGCGAAAAGGTGTAACTTGAGTTGAAATAAGAGAGTAGGAGAGTGGACACAATGCTAAGAACAAGATTTGAATGTAGCGAGCAAGAGATGAAAGCAGATAACATCTACTCCTAAGACGAAGAATTCAAGCGTACCTATACCAGGGACAAAGACATAGGTATATAAAACGCACACTAGGTTACCAAAACCGAGCCAGCATTTCATTCAGAATATTTTTGCAGAATGGACGAGTTGTGTGAACTAAAATCTACTTCTCTCTCTAGTTCCCGTAACCCCTTGTGAGGCATGGACGAGAGAACTTCACCCAATTCGGGACAATGATTGCAAGTGGACCTACAATATAATATGGATTCCGAACCACCGACATGTTCTCTGCAACCCCTATAGTCTTTTTATCGTAATATGTTGTCAGCAGAAAACAACCATGGGTCGCCGCCTGCGCGATTCGGACCTGGTACCTCCGGGTTAGATGACCGACACGTTATCACCTACTCCACCAACGAGCTATATTCACATAGATCGCTATTTATACCAATCTTCCTCCGCTGGTTAGAAATGATTTTCGCCATTACTGAAGGTTCCCTCCAGAGTGTATTATTTGAAATCGACAGATCTTTCAATCTCCGACAGCACTGCGTTCAGCACACTGTCTCACCGACTTCTCTTTAATAAAGGCATGCTGGTTTTTTTGAAATGTAATAGCCTTGCCATACCGCTTTTATGTGCACTTCCAGAAGCCTCTCTAGCACTTAAAGCATGATAGATGAGACTAATTGATCTATAATCTTTTGCCACATCCGTCGCTTTGCTCACTTCCGGAATGAAGATTACCCTCGCTTCTCGGCAAGCTCTGGTATCCTAGTCTATGACACCTATTGATTTTTGATTGATTGATTGATTAGATTTGGAGGTGTGAGGTTCTCAAGCGCCGCGGCCACTGGGGCCTATTGTGCTAACCCTCTCAACTCCTTATAGTAAGCCGGTCCCTCCGAAGAAGTTCAACAGCTCCCGCAGTTGGCAGTCATTCAGCCCGCTCGGTACCAGGATTGGTTTCCCGAATAGGCTAAATCTGCTCCTAGCTACTGCAGGGCATTCACATAGCACATGTAATGGGGTCTCATCCTCCTCCAGACAGAGTCTGCAGGTGGGGTCGATGGCTCTGCCTATCCTCACCAGGTGCTTCCTTAGCTAACAGTGGCCGGTACTTAGGCCTGCCAGAGTTCTAACAGCTGACCTGCTCAGCTTGAGGAGCTCCCTGGATCTACCCGGCGACGGTGAGGGCATAAGGCTTCTTGAGTGAGCGTGCCCCTCAATATTGTTCCAATACAGCCTATGTCCCTCATTTGCGCGGTTTGCTATTAGCCTTTTAGCCGTGCAGAGAAGTATTCCACAGAACGGCTCCGGCCCTATAAAAGGGGTGTTAGACCCCTTCCTAGCAATTCGTCTGCTTTTTCATTTCCCGTGTAGCCCTGATGTCCCGGTATCCAGATCAAGCTTACTTGATTAGTTCTACACAGTGCGTCTAGGCTTCTTTGGCATTCCCACACCAGATTTGATCTGGTGGTAGATGAAGCAATTGCTTTGATTGCAGCTTGACTATCCGAGAATATTGAGATCCTTTTGTTTTTATAGGCTCTTCTTAGGTTCTCGTAGGTGCATGTCAGTATGGCGAAGATCTCAGCCTGGAATACCGTGGTATATATTCCCAGGGCCAGTGATAAACTGAATCGAGGAGAGTCGCTCCAGACCCCTGCCCAAACACCTGATTCAGTCTTGGATCCATCCGTATACCATACTAGCTCCCCTGGACGGACAGCTGGAAGCATCCAGGTCTCACGCTTTTCCACCCGTATCAAGGGTGGTTGAAATGGTGAGAGTCTTGCCGGCATCTGATCAGTTAGCATGGCCAACTCAGGTGTGGCTTCAAGAATCTCCCTTATTGTCGTGTGGCAATTACCTATGTTTTCCCCAGGGAGACCGGCTCCAACTAATTTGTAGGCCGCACACAGAGCCAGGCTTTCAACCTCTATATGAAGAGGTTTAATATTTAGCATGGTTTCGAGTGCAGCTGTCAGCGAGGTGCGCATGGCTCCAGTGATGCATAGGCAGGCCATACGTTCCAGTCTGCTAACGTGACACCTATACGTTCTGTCTAGAGTTTGTTTTAGGTGTATGTTTAGGATTGTGAAGTCTTTAAAGATTTAAGTAGCCTTTCAAATGGATAGTATTTTGACAGGACGCCACGTTCGAAGTACATAGTTGTGTATAAAGCAACTTCTAAAAGTCGCCATTACCCTTGTCATTGCATACTCTTTTGTGTATTTCCTTTGTCTATACCGAATAATGAAAGAAAGAGCTCAGTGACACGAACCTTATAAAAAAAAACAAATAAAAAAGCATCGATTCCAAAAATAAATGAGATTAAACCCTAATTCTAGATAGTTAACATCGACCACCCAACAGCTCAATCCATAGTCCTATAAATACGCCTTCAACACTTGTTCTTACCTTAATCGATCCCATCCAGACAGAACATTGCTCTCGTTGTACCCAAACAACGATTCTGTGACCGAAACAGTTTGTCTTTGTTGGATGCAATGTAACATCGTCCCCGTTCCCGCTCTCCATATATTTTCCGTTAGCCTCGTTATAATTACTTTATGAAAAATCAATAGAGGACACAACAAAACAAACTCCACGCGCCACAGATGTTTCCATGTATACACAGTGTGGCGGTCACCTCACAACCCCATCCCGTATGGCTCTTGACTGCCATAGCCACTTGTTTTTCATGGTTCCAGCATCTCTGGTCCAGAACAGTGTAGAATAGAGATCTATTCCCTCTCCGTTATTGCCAGCTAGAGTCATCCCCAAGTTGATGTGTCATTTGCAAGTGCCCAGAGAAAGATCCCTAATGGAATTTATGTTAATAATGTGAATATAATTAGTTTTTATATGTGTTAGAGAATGGAAGTGACGGCAGGGAGGAAGAGGAAACTCGAATGTCTTTACCTTTTTTTTTCTTAGACATTCACTTCATTACAGTTCAATGGTCGTGTCATAAATTATTTTAAAAAAAATTCAAACAATTTCCCCCACCTACTTAAATCTTATGACAAATGTTCCACGTGTTCGTGAAAACCTACCAAAAATTCTTTTCGATTAAAATTAACATGACCTCGCCCTTAAAATCAGCAATCCTGTCTTACCACTTCATTAGACTCAAATTTTCGTAGCCCACGGGAGAAAACGGATTACGGCAGCTTACCAACCTCACAGTGTTACCGAAATAGAAACATTTTCCACAAAAATATGAAAAATTCGCAGGAAAATACAAAGGAAAATCGACTAAAAATTGCGCAAATAATTTGACGTTACGCAACATTTCATTCGAATCGGGGGATGAATTTGTGAACATGAAAATCCTTGCATGCCCCCAAGAAAAATGAAGGGCAACTCACCCTGGACGATTCTTCAAAATTTACTTCCATTGTTGGGTAATAATCTGTCCGACATGAATTTTTTGACTTTTTTCCGGATTTAAAAAAAGAAAAATTTACGAGGGGTGATAGCCGAATGGAAGGGCGTCAGAAAGAGTGCCGAATGGATACAATGAAAGGATGCTGCTGCTACTGATGCTACCCTGAATGGCAAGAACTTTATGTCGTCTTTCATGAAAAATCGCTGGAGCAGCATGTTTTGACTCCTCCGAATGGAAAATGGAGACATCCTGAAGTGATTCATTATGCATTCTTGATTCTTCGAATTTTGCTGAATTTGTGTACTCTTTGTCGGCAAGGGAACATCGCCAATAACAAGAATATAAAGAAAGTTTATTTGATGTGAAAGGATCTGCCTATTTCTATGATAATGGCATGTCCTGACTGCCGCCGTTCAACAACTTCGGTATGCCAACCGGAGCTCCTTCATTCCCTTTGGGTAATAACCACATTGCGCTGGTATTGGAATTTTATTTGCGCTCATACAGCGAATGATTTAGCTGATGCTTTTGTTTATCTCAGATCTTCGGCGAGCTATCTCAACAATTCATAGTAACAAGATACCGAATTATAACGATACCTTTAAAGGGGCAACTTGTATTTGCAGGAAAATTCTTAAATCTTTCCATTGCCTTGCAAATCAAATCTATTAAGGACGTTGCATATAATAGTGTATTTATGCAGTTTACTTGTTTCGGAAGCTCGGCCTAAAGTTATCGCCGAGAGTGCCTTATCTGGGGAGACAGAATAAAATTATAAGTTTCAAGGTCAGAAATCCATTAGTTACATATTTGAGCAAAGATAGCAGGAAAGACTATGGCGAATCTGAGTAAGCACATTTGTAATCGAACTGTCCGCCATATGCTGAAAGAATTAGGATGCTCTTCTCTGGTTCCTTTAAGCCCTTGTGGGGCATTGGGCATCTACTATTCCAACTCTCCATCTGGTCCGTTTATGCGTCAACGTCTTCAACAGTTGCCACGATTTGTTGATTTAGGTACCTTCCTTCTCTATGGACTTAGATATTATTTGGCACGTCACTTTCCATGTTAAACAGCCGTACAATAAAATAGATTTCGAAGATTCGGGGTTTTTTGCGTCTGGAGACGTTATTATTGCGCCATATCTCGGCAAGAGTATTAAATGCAAAGTCGAGCGTTATTGATACGAGCCTGTTCATCAACTTCAGCTCCGCCGTCTGCAGGTACTGTGCTTCCGAGATAACAGAATTTATCCACTTGTTCTATTTGCTGATCTTCAAGATAAATTCCTTTTTATCTGCTGGAGTCCAAGCTCATAAGTTTTAGCAGCATTGGTTTTAAGCCCTGCTCTGCTACCTTCTCTTATCAGGACTTCGAACATTAGAGCTACATGACTCTGCTTGTTGTAAAGAGACATACATCGTCGCCATAGTCCAGTTGCGTAAAGAGGTTAAAAAATTTCCAATTAATACCTTGCGATGGATCTAAGACGTTGCACAATATGACTTGTGTTGATGTGATCGCTACATGAGAAATCCTCACGAAGGTCTGCCTGTTCATCAGCTAGGGTGCGCTCAATTGTTGCAAGTTGGAGAATGCGCCAATTGCTACAACTCATCAGGTCGCCTTTTTTGGGAATCTCCACAATTACGCCTGTTATGATAAGTCTCGGTTTCCCTCATTTCTGGATTCGGGGAAAAATATCAGCCGCACCAGTGGGATCGATCTTAAGCGGTGGTATTCTATCAATTCCTGGAGCCTTACTGAGGTTCATCGGCTTAAATTGCGTCTGACAACTCCAATCTTATCAAAGTTCTGCTGCTAATGTTTTTTTTTATTATAATGTAGCCAAAATCCCAGGGGATAATTCTATGATGCGTTAGCATGGCTTTGACCGGAATGGACAACAGCCCAGAGTAGGAATGTCTTTTTTTCTTCTATTTTAAAAATTCCGGCAGACCGAGGGTCAAACCCTAGAACGTGACGTGGTGATCGTGCCACTCAGCCATTGATCTAACTAAATCTCCACATCCACCTTATCGCCAGCAAACACTCGAAATCTCAAAAGCTCTCTAAAATTTCCATCATTCACAGACACATCAGAAATATCAGTGTCATTAATAATCATAGTTGAGTGAATGATGTCTGCTAACTAACACGCGTTTGTAGTTGCTCTGCAAAAATTCCAATTTTGTAAGTGATTAAAGCCATTCTGTGACTAAAACTACCGGGAAATTGTTGCTATAATTGAAGTTGGCGTTGTATACTTATAATAATTTGACTTCTTAACATAGTGCTGAGTTTATAAATTAAAAAATCTTTGTACAATATAAATTGCATTATGTCTGGAACATCATCTACAACCGGTAAGATCTCTTCAAGAAACAACGGTAGTGAGAAGCTTAGAGCTGCATCAGAGAGTTCCAATACAGTGGTCACTCGTAGTGCTGCGAATGCGAAGGCCTCTGGCAGTGCGTATAATGCTTCTGCTTTTAACTCTCCTGGAAATAGTGCATTTTTAGAGATGGAGCAGCGACTGTTATCCAAAATTGAGGAGTACTTTGTTGCCTTTGAAGCTAGAGTGTCTGAAAAGTTGTCGGATGCTATAAATGGTTTGAGATCCCGTGTCGATGATCTGGAGGTTAAGCTAGCCGAACTTAAGCAGAAGTACTCGAACTTGGATTATGAGTGCGAAAATTTGAAACGTGTTATGCGACTACCTGATGCCATTATAAGGGGGATTCCGAAAAAGCATAATGAAAATTTGAGGGAGGTTATGCATTCTATTGCTGCTAAAATTGGACATTCTCTCTCCCCCCATTTCGATGTTTTTCGGATGAAACAAAAAACCAAATCTGATCCCCCAATAATTTTGAAGTTTTCTACCTCCGTTGAATGCATCTCATTTATTTCATTATTTAAAAAGTCTAAATTTAAATTAAATCAGATTAGTGGATTTTCGTCCGAATGCCCAGTATATATAAATGAGAGCTTAACGGCGAAGAATAATCAAATTCTGAGGGAGGCGCAACGATTGCGGAGATCTGGGAAAGTTGCAACAGTTTTCAGCCGAGATGGATTTGTTTATATTAAATGCAAACCTGATGATGCTCGTCTTAAAGTTGTCAGCTGTAATCAATTGTGTGAAATTACTGCAACCGTAAAGTGTGGAGCAAGTGCAGGTGCATCAAATGCGGTCGATAGTGATCAAACATAATTTTTATTTGGTAAATTCTTATCCTGATAATTGTTTTTTTTTTTTTCTGCTTTTATTTCTGTAAAAATTATTTTTATTATTTTTTATTATTTTGAATTGTATAGACATGGATATATTGTTACTTATTAATTCAATTTTGATTTTCTTGCTGGTCTGGGCAACCTTTCTCATAGGCGGAATGTTTTTATGTATAAATATCTTAGTTTTTCTTGGACTCATTGACAGTTACGTGATATTAAATGATTTCGGGTAGTGGCTTGTGTGAGCTGGACCGGGTAAAATCAATGCTCGGCATTTTCTGTAGGCGGTCCCAGGGTTTGAACGTTTGTACACTTAATGCTAGGAGTATTAGAAACAAAATTGATGAGCTGCGTGAAATATTCTCTGATTCCAAGATTCATGCTATCTTGATTAGTGAAACATGGCTGAATAATAGCATACCCTCATCATATGTATCCATACCTGGCTACAAAATTTATCGTGCTGACCGAAAAGATCGTTGTGGTGGTGGAGTTGCGATTTATGTTAAAAGCAATTTAAAATCTAAAATAATTAAATCTTCGTCAGGTGGTATTTTTGAATTTATTTGTGTAATGGTTGATACCGGAATTGAAAAATGTGTATTGTCGGCTGTTTATCGTCCACCCGGAAGATTTCTTAGTCATATTGCTGATGAGTTTGTAGGTTCGTTGGATAACTTATTGCATGGATGTAGTGATGTTATAGTGGGTGGCGACTTTAATGTAAATTTACTCAGCAGGGATTCTTCGGCTGTAGAGTTTTTGTCCGTAATGCAATCATTGCATTTAAATGCTGTAAATGATCAACCTACTTATTTTAATTGTTGCAATCCCTCGCTCCTCGATCTCTTTTTTGTATCTGAAAAAGACAATATTCTATTTCATAATCAGCTTAGTCCAATCAGTATTTTAGATCATGATTTGCTCTTTATGACTTATAATATTCGAATTGGTGGTTGTATTCCTAAGAAGGTTTTTTCTTACCGTGATTATAATAACGTCGATACTGGTAGTTTATTAACCGAATGTAGTTCGCTCTCATGGTGTAGCATCCTTAGTGATCTATCAGTGAACTCCAAGGTGGAAAAATTTAATAGTTTTATATCCTACTTGTACGATAAATATGTTCCGCTTAGAGTTAAGAGTATCAGGGTTAAACATTGTCCATGGTTTTCTCAAGAAATTAGATCCCTTATTGTAGAGCGCGAGTATTTGTACAGAGAGTGGAGACGACTCAGGACTATCCGCAGTCATTCCTTCTATAGGGCTGCACGAAATAGAGTTACTTTGTCTATTCGCAATGCAAAGCGTGATTATTTTGCTTCCAGACTAGACCCTACTCTACCTCCTAAAACCCTTTGGGGTAATCTGAAGAGGCTTAGCATCCATAAAGAATCTGGTGCGGAGTGTAATCTCGATCCGGACGAAATGAACCAGTTTTTTACTTACCCCACTGAAATTGCGTCCAATTCATTGCAGCCTGATACGTCTACCTTTACATATGGTGTGAGTGGTTCTTCTCGCGTTCATCAATCTGGATCTAATGCATTTTCATTCCGATGTATTGATTATCTTGAACTTTTGCGAGCTATATATTCTATTAAATCGAATGCTGTTGGCTCTGATCAAGTGGATCCTCGTTTCATTAAATTGATATTGCCATGTATTTCACCATATCTGCTTAACATAATAAACTGTTGCCTAATGTCGTCTTCCTTCCCGGATGCGTGGAAAATAGCGCTTGTTTCACCAGTTGCTAAGAAAACTTCCCCCAGTATCCATTCTGACTATAGGCCTATTAGCATACTGAGTTTTCTTGGAAAAGTAATGGAGAAAATAATGGTGGTTCAAATTCAACAGTTTTTGAGTAGTAATGACCTTTTATGTAGATTTCAATCTGGTTTTCGGTCGAAGCATAGTTGTGAATCTGCTTTGTTGAAGGTGTCAACGGACCTTCGAATTGCACTTGATGCAGGAAATGTTGGTGTTCTGGTTCTGCTTGATTTCTCAAAAGCATTTGACAGCATTGATCACTCGATTCTGCTTGAAAAGCTTTATAGTAAATTTGGTTTCTCTACTTCTGCTGCAGCTCTGATAAATAATTTTCTCGCACACAGGTTTCAGCGGGTAAGAATAAGGGACAAGTTATCATCGTTGTTACCTCTATGTCGTGGAGTTCCGCAAGGGTCTGTTCTTGGACCTTTATTATTTTGTATGTACATTAATGATCTCCCTACGGCAGTCCAAAATGTGCAGCTTCATCTTTATGCTGATGATGTTCAGCTTTATTTGAGTAGACCGGTTGGATTATTGGAGGATTTATTTGCTAGAGTTAATGATGACCTCGAGGGAATTTCTGCTTGGTCATTGAACAATCACCTCATACTAAATCCTAGTAAGTCCCAATGTATAGCTTTATATGGCAACACAACGCTTAGAGTAAATGAATTACCGTCTGTTATTCTTAATAATAGTGCTTTGCCTTTTGTAACCAAAATTAATAATCTGGGGGTGTTACTGAATACTTCTTTGAGGTGTTGCGATCATGTCAGTGCTACTCTTGGAAGGATATATGGTGGATTGAGAAGGCTGTGGTTGTCTGCCGATGTATTGCCTCTTGAAATGCGCTTAAAGTTGGTTAGAAGTCTTATTCTGCCTTATTTCACATATGGTAGCTTAATTTACCCAAAACTTGACTCAACTTGCAGGCGCAGGGTAGAGGTTGCATTTAATGACTGCATTCGATTTGTTTTTAAACTGAGCCGATCGGATCACATTACTCCCTTGAAGCTTTCTTTACTGGGTTGTAATATTGATGTATACTTAAAGCGTAGGGCCTTGTTATTTTTGTTTAATTTAATTCAATCTGGAGAACCAATATATCTTGCTGAGCACATTCAACTTTTACAGTCGCGGAGAGGTCGCAGGTTGCTTATTCCTAGGCATCATTCGTCAGTCCTTGAGGGTTCTTACTTTGTCCAGCTCGCCCGACTTTGGAATTCTCTTCCTGCAAGAGTTCAGGATGCTTCTTCTGTCAATGAGTTCAAACGTCTTATTTCTTTTTGTGAATTATAACTTCTGGTTCGTGTGTGAAAGGTTGTACAGTATTTTTTATATTTAGATGAAATTTTAAAACTATACATTTAATTTATTTATAAGATTATTTTCTTATTTCTTATTATTTACAAATTCAATTTTCGCTTGCTTTACTTTCAAATTATTTATATTTGCTTTATGATATGTAGTAGACTTTTATTTGATTTAATTCTTAGTAGCTTCATTGTTCACCATAAATTGATTTATTTCCTAAATTGACTGTAGCGTACTGTTAAAAGTTTTTTAAACTTGTGTATGCACTTTTATATTTGAATAAATGAAATGAAATGAAAATGAAATGAAATTAAGTGCCTGCCCACCGTCTCTGTGTCCACGGAACTCTAAATGTTGATGCCCGAGGAAGATAATGGTTTCAACAATAGGTCGGAGTCGTTCCCTGTTTTCTTCCACCTCTTTGAGGCGCTGTTGATGTACATGGTTGATCAACTCCAAGTTAGTGAAAGTTTTTAAGAAATGTAATTGAATTGAAATTGAATTGAATTGAAATGTAACTGCCTGTTTTACAGCTCATTTGTGGTAAATGTGATTGGCATGTGTTTCCAAGTCCCCATTCTGCCCTGCAATATCCTTGAAATTAGTCCGCGGATTTGTTACAAACTTTCACCACCACCAACTCCACCAATCCCGAAAAGGGAAAGTATTTACAATATAAGCCTTGTTATGCATGAGAAAAGACAAGCCATGACTATTTCTAGAGGTACCTACTTGTGCCCGAAATATCGCCTCAGTTCCGTATCTTTAATCATGTGTGAGGTATATGGAAACTTGTAATCGTCTATTGGCTACCAGGGATTCGATAGGAGCTGATATTTTGTACATGTTTACCTAAAGAACCTCCTATGTCGTAAGGGACACCCGCACTATCGCACGCCAAGTAAAGAAGATGATTCATTAAATTGCGATTAACAGGATGGAACTGATGTGGAATAGGATATCACAGTAGACTCGAGAGAAGCAGGAACCACTATCTTATTATCATCAGCAACAATATCTAGCCCAGAAGTTGTAGTGCAAGTTGACAGTGGTCGCTTACTGACAGCCTGAAAATTATTCCAATGCCTGGGGTCTGTGATGCTCGAGGTCGCTTTTTTGACGACTGATGAGATGCCTGTAAGACAAACAAACCTTATGTTAAGTATTAATATAAAAGGCATTAAAATTCTAGAGAGATTATTAAAATAATGCCTATAGTGCAGTGTACGAATATAAGCAGATGATTCACCCTTTCCAAATTTTTGGTAAAAAATAAAGAGCTTACATAATTGTTTTCAAACTAAAAATATTTGTCTCTGCTGGGAATGA
Organism: Leptarthrus brevirostris; assembly: GCA_964036015.1. NCBI lineage: Eukaryota > Metazoa > Arthropoda > Insecta > Diptera > Asilidae > Leptarthrus > Leptarthrus brevirostris. The sequence goes on along the minus strand of OZ038375.1, from coordinate 18,609,027 downwards.
ATCGCTTATGAAACTTATGCATATTTGTTATTTTATTTATTTAACTTTTAAACTAAGAAATTTATATGTTGTAAATGGAATTATCTGATTTTGTTTCTTCACTCCTCAATTAAAACAGTTGACTAGAACACTTAGGTAAAGATGATGGCGCACGCACAGAACTTAGTGTGAGTAAATTTAATAAAAATTGTATTGCTTTCATTTGAGATCGACACGCAATCCTGTATACCAAAATACTGTATAGTACAAAACACTACTTTACGAGAAGAATAGACAGATGGGGATCCGTTTTTTTGTCAGGACCACGACCTCTGTTTTCCTTACTGCTAATGCAAGGCCGTGAGCTGCCATCCAGTGGTCGACTCTCCGCATGACCTGGTTTAGCTTTAGTTGAGCCTGCTCTACTGTGCGGGGTGCGATGAGCACCACCACATCATCCGCATAGCCAACCAGTTGTGTTTCCTCCGGCATCTCTAGTCTGAGTAGGCTATCATAGGAGGCGTTCCAGAGGTCGGGTCCTAGTATAGATCCTTGCGCAGCCCCAGCCGTCACTTGTGTCCTGCGCTGCCCCTCGTTGGTGAAGTAGAGAAGCACTCGGTTCCTCAGGTAGTCATCCAGCAGCCGTAGGAGATACCGCGGCACCCGGAAGGTCTCCCTCAATGCCAGAAGCATATCGATCCATCTAGCCGTATTGAAGGCATTTTTGACATCCAGGGTGACCAGGAGGACCACTCGGCGAGAGAAGCGACTATGATCTTGCGCTTTTCTGACCATTTCGGGGACCTCCAGGATCGCATCCACTGTCGATTTTCCTTTTCTAAACACATATTGTCTCCAGCCGCCTGTATGGCCGCTTTCAACCTGATGAGCCCTTCGAGCAGCTTGCCCGCCGTGTCCAGCATACACAGGGGTCGGTATGATGAAGGCAATCCAGGATCTCCTTTTCCTTCGACCTTCCATTTTCTATAGAAGACCCCCGCTGTCAGGCACGCGTTGTACATATGCAGAAGCAGATATGGGTTGTGTTGTAAAACAATCTTTAGTACCTCGCTCGGAATCCCGTCGGGCCCAGGTGCTTTTTTGCCTTTCATCGCCAAGACAGCCTCTTCTAGTTCCCTGAGGGAAAAAAGTGGAACTTCTTCATCCTCCGCAGGTTCCAGTGCCTCTCTCTCCGTGTGTGCAGGGAAGAGAGTTGCCACCACTCTACTCGCGGTCTTTTCATCCAATATCCTGGCGGGTCTCAGGGCGCCCAGCCTCTGGGTGACGATCTTATACCCGACTCCCCAGGGATCCGAGTTGACATCTTCCCTGTTATTTTTCCAGCAACGGGCCTTGCTTTGTGCTATGGCTCGCCTTATCTCCCTCCTGGCGCTTTTGTGTTCCGCTGATCTCAGGTCTGCCTTCTCGCGGTTTCTGGCCCGTTGTGCGACACGACGCAGCCTCAGGCATCGTCCGCGCAGTTGCCCTATCTCTGCAGTCCACCAGTATACCGTACGTTTCCCGTGTAGCGGCCTGCTTTGTGGCATAGAGGTCCTGCAGGCAGACTCTATCAGCGACATGGTGGAGGCCGCCAGCGCCTCGGCTGCAGTCATTTCTTCTGTTTTAAGAATAACAAACTAACTTAATATTTTGTATACCTAATTGAAGTTGTTTGTATTGACCTAAAAAGATATAGGTACCTATTGAAAAAATATTATCTGAGGTACCAATTCATCATTAAAATTACTCGCGGAATCAAGCTGCTAAATTGCACATAAATGGATCAATTCATGTAGTTCCCTGCATATTCCCTGCATGTTCATGAAAGAATTGATTGAAGTAAAAAATCATTGGTAGCCTAGCTTCTGCTAAATTTTGTTTTCTGGCTGCAGAAGTAAAGAAATTGCTAAATTTACTTGTGTAAAGTTCAAGAGGCTGCAAAATATGGCAACTGAAAAGATATTGCGTTGCAAATATTAAATATTAAGAACAAGTTAGATAACTTTGATGATAATGATTCAATAAAACCATATTGGAGAACAACCGTTCGAAAGTGCCCACATTTTGGGCAGTTTCTGCCTCAATAGCATCGAATATTTTCCACGAACTCCCAAATGAGATGACCATGGCAAAACTCAAATTCAAAGGATTAGGGCTGGCGAAGAAATGCTTAAAAAAATCTAAATGTTATTAAAGGAACCAACCCGAATTGAATTACTATTTTAAAATAAAATAATTTTTAAAAAAAAGTTGAACCCGCTTCACAAAAATCGCTTAAAGGCATAAAATAATTTTTAATTTTATATCTCTTACAACATTTGGAAGTCGGTGCAAATTAAACAAACCAAACAACTACAACAAAAGTATTTAATCGTCCTTCATTTTGATCCCGTGAGCTGAAACGTTCAGGTAGTTTTATATAGTATCTTCAATTGTGGTTGGGTAGTTCTGGATGTAGATAGCCTATTATACTTCGTTACAATTTACATTAACTAGAGATCCGTCATAGATTTCTTGGAATATAATAATACAACAGATTGGTTTTTGGCCCTATACCTATGCGTTCCAGGAATACAGGGTATATCAACTCTGACGTGCCAAAATGAGTGGGGTGATAGATCGATTGATAGATAGATTGTATGGCAGGGGTGGGGCCAATCTCAACCGTTTGGAAGTTACAGGGTGATTCAAAAATTTCAGTTTTTCATGGTATGTACATTAATCTTTTATTTTTATCTTTTGATCTACCCAAAATAGCGATATCAGACAAACGCTAGAAAACTACTATCATAATGACCTTTTCAAAATTATAAACACTACTGATCACTACTGAAAAAATGGTTTTCGATTACCTAAAATTCAGCATTTTCCAAAATTTTCTTCCAAAATCATGTAATTAGTATACCCCTCTTTTATTTTTATTGCATTGTTCATCTTATTACCTTTCCAAAAAGGTGCAACATGGCAAGGTAGACACAAGATTAGAAAAACCGCATCCTTAGAAATCCCTGAGTACCTAATTATTTTATTGCACTTTAAGTAGGAAATTCTTTAAGGTACTACTATCGGAAAAAATACCAAAAAATAAGCACTTTTTTAACCCTTTTTTTCAGCCGCTTTATTAGATATTTTATAACATTATTAGTCCTTAAAGTTTATAAAAAAAAATTTGTTCAGTTAATTTCTATTTTTTGCCTTATTGGCAGGGGGCGCCGAAGTCAAGAGCTCGAAAAAGAGATAGTCCGATGAGTGAGAGATAATCTCAGAGTTGAGAAGTCCGAAACAAAAAATTCGCACGGGATTTTATAAAGGAAGGTTTCTTACCTTGTAATTTACCACAGTTAGTCAAAAATTGAAAAAAAAAAAATGGCGAAAGTTTGAAAATTTTTTTTAAAAAATTGCCTTTTTTTTGCACGTCAATTTTTTCTTTTTACTTTTTGTCTAAAATGTGGTATACCATAACAAACAGAACGCACCCAGGTTTCTTAATATCGGTTCAGTAAATTCTGAGATTAACTCTCACTCAGTTGAAAAAATGTCATTTCAAGAAAAACGCGTTTAAAGTTTTGGTGCGCTATTTGGCCTCTTACCCATCTTTCCTTTATAATACGGACCCATTTTATTTAGATATAAATGCTTTCATCTACGACCAAATTATAACTAAGCACGTGTATGAGAAACAAGAATTAATATTATAAGTATAAAAGAAACCGATATTTTAGAGTGGGGACAAAAAGCTGGAGCGCGCGAGGCAGCTGCGGAGAGTCGAAATCACGCTACGAAGGCGGTCGACTATAAAGTGCTGTAACTTTTTTTCTATTACGAATTTCTTTATATAAAAATTTAGCAGGTTATTCTTGATAGTGCAAGAAATCGAAAAATTTAAACAAAAAAAATCCATCTATATCTTCGACAACATCGCCGTAGCAAAGCATCTTTTCGCCTACCATGAAAAAACTGGTTTGCAAATATCCATGATCTCTTTGGATCAAGAAAAAGCGTTTGATAGCGTCTCGCATGTCATGTTGTCAGGAATTCTTTATGACTTTTCACTGGAGCCGCTGTTAGTTAATCTTCGTCAATCGTTGAGACAGTATTCAATTCACTTACTATACACTACTATAAGGCCACTAATTCTGGCGTATGCGGACGACCTGCCTATATTTGTAACGAAAGATGATGCATTTCCAGTCGCTCGTAGGGTTTTCGAACAATATGAGCGATTACCGGGCGCTAGGGTTAACCTAAGCAAAAGCCAAGGCCTATGGTGTGGGAGGTGGCGGAATCGTTCAGATTCTCCCCTCGGCATACAATGGACGAATACTTGCCTGAAATATTTAGGTGTATATGTGGGGCTCGATGGTAAAACATCTAATAGCCGCATGGCTCTGAAGAAACTCTCTGGAGCTGTGAATTCGTGGCGGACTAGACTGCACCCACTTTCGCTGAAAGGACGTGCAGTCGTTGTCAATTATTTGATTACCTCGTCCCTCGTGCACCTGTTAAAATCGGAGTGCTTCGAAGAAGCCTTCGTGAATCTTTTACAGGCGAAGGTCGTTGACGCCTTCTGGGGGGCGGAAGACGATGGGTCGCTGAAAGCACGCTCTGCCGACCAGTAGCGGAGGGTGGTTTGGGTCTTACAAACATGGTCGTGAAATTTCGTTGTCTTCAGGTACTTGCATTCCAACGGGTGTTCTGTCAAAGAGATAACTTAATTTCGCAGCTGTGGGTAAGTTCTATGGAGGGTAGCGGCGCAGGGGAGCACTACTATCTGCTCTCGGTTCGCCCACCATATCCGCATGACTGGTCCCAGGATATGATCTCCACGATTACAACCTGGGGCAGAATAAGACCAACATTTCATTTGCGATGGAATGAACTTGGGTACGGGGATTTCTCAGCAATTCCGATCAGGTTGAACCCTGAGTTAGTACATTCGGTGTTCATTAATGCAGAGACTCTGATGTGGCATTCAAACTGCTCCATCACAGCCTCGTGCATCCAAACCAGCTGTCGCATATCGATCGACGAATTCAAAGAGCCTGCACGGTTTGTGGTGGTGAAGAAACCCTGTTCCGCAGATACTTCACATGCCCGACCTTGTGCGACATTAATAATCTTGTTAGCGATATGTGCCAGCATATCTGCCCGACATTCAGTATTACTAGAACGTTGTTTTTACTGGGGCCAAGAACATGTAACCAGGTAAATTGCTTGATAAGCTTTATCTTAACACTTGCTAAATCGACAATTCATCTGTACTGCATGCGGACTGAGCCTGGGCAACAGCCCACTAATCCACAGTTTCACACACATGCACTTAAGAACCATATCATTGCCAGATTGAAAAGGCGATTACGTCTAGAGTTCATGGCAACGAAGGCAGACACATTCAACTGCACCTGACAACCTTTATCGAAACGGAAGCCATGTCTTTCACTGGGAATAACAGGCCGCAGACTTGCAGCAGCTTGTCCACGAAGCTTCTTTTCGCTTTGGTATTGCTGCAAGTGCTTCGGGAAGGACAAGTCTCACGTTGGAATCGTAGAACTGGGAGGATGATGGGAACAGTTTGCAGACGTCAATGACTCTGCAGACTGGTCCCGCGGGACTCTAATCGGTTCGAAATTTTTCTGCGTTCGTTTAGAACATGTTTGGATGAGTGCTCCCGGAGGACTAGAAAAGTGGCGAACGGCTCTATGGAGAGGGCATTTGCTGGAGAGCAGTGGTTCCCGTAGTATGAACTTCGCCCGGTGCTGCATCTACCCTCTGGGAACACTCGGACAATCATGTTCTAGTTCGATTTTTCGGTTTCGGTTCATTTTCTTCGTTCGTTTTAGGTTTATCTCTAGGTTTTATTTCGGATTTTTTTCAAAATTTTTAAGGAACTTTTCTTAGAGCTGGCACTCGCTTGGAGGCATTTCAAAATTTCCTTGGATTTTCCTTTTTACAGGTTTTTGCCTTCAAGTTTTAGAGTCCTTTTTATTAAACCAATTTACAGTAAGGTAGTAGTTATTTTTCGTTATGTTCTTTTTGATCTTTATTACTGTGTCTTTTAATGTTTGAACAATTGTTAGCGTAGCTAGTTTTTGTAGGATTTTTACGTTTTTATAACGATGAATGAAATAAAGCGCCATTATACACATAAAAAAAATTGTAAATCCGCCGTAAAAACGAACATTTAAAAAAAATCATGAAGATCGGTCTAATTTCGGATTTTTTATCGCCAAAAAACCAGGTGACCGCAAAAGTGTATGATTACCCATAAAACGTATGCAGCTTATTTTTTAATCACTTCGAAATTAACGCAATTTGTATGGAGTTGGCTACAAATCACCGTGTAAAATTCTTAGTGTGATAAGGGCTAATTCTCTTCCCCTGGTCACAGATTACACTAAAATCACACTTAGAGCTGCATTGCGTATACAGAAACAAAATGAAGTCTTTGAATACAAATGTGGACAAGTACTGTAAGTTCTAGGACGAAAATAGTATCACTTGAAATCATACTTTTTCTCTCTTCACTTGCAAAACCCAATTCTCGTGCAAAACACAGTTCAGTTTTTTCCTGTGAACGAAATCAAAGCTAAAATTTTCATGCAAGTTCTAACAGACTTCAAGTAATTTTTACGTGCAAAACTATTCGTAGTTACGGCAAATAATGAATACACTGCCTGCGGCGATTATGCCATGCCATAGGAGCAAGCAATATAATCATGGTATCGTATCTAATTACAAAGCGATTTTGAGTAACTAATTAGCAATTTTAATAGTGTAAGATGCGATCGCCAGCATGATAGCGTCTAATGCCGTTCTTGCCGACAAATGCGTAGTAATATGCAAGCGTCATGAAATGTTATGCTAATAACAATCCGTGCAATGTGTAAATATCTTCAGATAAAAATTATAAGCAAAACGCAACTATTTTGCCTACTCAACTAGCAAAGCTACATCACAGAATTCTTCCAATTTGAATAGTTCATCATCCGCCCAGACATCGTTAATTATAATCCCGAGCACGTTACAATTACGAGACTGACCGAGCTCATAGCATGCCTGCTTGTATGTGCGGGGGTGAAAACTTCCCTCATTATTATCTGGACATCACCAGTATCTATCTAACCAGCCAGTGCAGAAAAACCATCCTAAAGCCCTCGCTCATTAGACCAGCGCACGTCCTTGTCTCAAAGGTGGAATCCTCACCCCTGCGTCCCTTGCAAGATTTATTCTCATTTTACGTTTTCAGCTCATTATTTTTCTGCATGTGCTCCGCTCTTACATATAAATTGGCTTCTCCCCTTTCAGATGTGAACCCAAGCGCGGGGCGAACAACTGGTATGGTCATCCCCCACATTCCCTGTAGCCACTGACGGCTCGGCAATTCAGACCCAACGTGCTCTACCATACCGTCGCCCATTTTAAAAATTCACTCTATAAACAAAAATTTTAATTGGAAACTCGACTCACACCCCCAGATAATTCCCTGTGCATCCCCCAGGCAAAATTAACTCGAGGACAGAAAAAAAACTCTTTCTCGCATCCCTAAATAATCGAACGTGTGCATGTGCAAAATCGATAACGGCAGATCGTGAGGGATGGTGACGGACTTTTTCGCAAATTTACCCTTGCTACTTGCATATCACCAGGGTTGATGGCCACCCACTCAAACAAACACATCCAAACTCTCAACCGACACAGGAAAATGGAATACTCACGACCGGATTGCTAGCAATCTTGCACAATTTACATCCCTCTCTGCATAGAAATTTCCTTCAACCCTTATTGGTCGGTTAAATTATAATTTCCATCCTTTACTCTGCACCCGAAGATTAACCGGCTCCAGAAGATTTTTATAATTTGCAGCCATTAAAATTATGAACATGCGCACAGAATACCTGATTCGGCGATGTAAGGGGTTCACTACCCTTTACTCGAACAAGCGGTGAGAATTTTTAATGTTTTACTTTTTTCCATTCAATATCTTCATGTAAATAAGTGCCCGACATGAGACGCTCAAGTGTAACCTCATCGTTGTTCATGTTTTCCTTAAAGATTGCTGCGCCATCTGCAAAAAATCGACTTTAACTAAGATTTCAAAACTCAATTCCAGCAGATCTGAGACTCAACTTTGAAGCCTCGCTAATTTAAGTAGTTGCTGCATTACCGGATATTTCTAACAGATGGAGAGGTGTACATCAAGGAAATAACAAATAAATTCAGAGGGAAGAAAACGCACATTTCAAGTACTTGCAAGTCACGGGTAAGGTGTGTTGCTGGTGGCTTTATTATAGCCGTATCAGATTGGACGTCAGCCGACAGCATCAGCAACAGCAAGGACAACATAAAAAAAAATTTCTCTCGCTGTATCAGATCGCACATACACGACAGCATACTTTTAGCGAACAAATGACACTACGACAAACGTCAGTTCGGAGAAAAAAGTAAAAAGTAAATCGTGCTGCCCGCGAGATGCCACCACAAAATTAGGATTAAAGATGACTCGGCTGCAAACATTTTTCTGCTGTCAGGTCGGGTCATGTGATTCGGATTAGCCAATAAGAACATTTTACTGCTGCTGTTGCTGACGGCAGTAATGCGATCTGATATGTCCTTTATGCACATACACGACAGCATAGTTTGGGCGGAGAAAATGCCTATTCGAGAAATGCTTAGAACTTAGGACAGAAAACGAAAGGAAATGCAATATCATGTATAAACCGTGTATGTGTTTTCCAATTTTTTTTTTTTTCGTGTGAAAGGTGTGGGAAGGGAACCCAAAAGTACGCCTTTCAAAGTTTTTATAGAGTGTTTATTGAATAATTTTCACTGTTCTATTATTATAAGTGGTGTTATTTTACAAATAAAGACAATTAACATTTAAAAGACTGTTTTGGTTTAGTTTACTAAGAATCTGAGGTGCTTAATTTGAACATTTTTCGTGATGAAGTGTGCGGTATTTTGTTGTAAAAATAATCGACGCATTGGGTTAGAAAAATCATTTTTCAGGAAAGTTAAATAATATAATAAGTAATTATACAGCATTTTCTTTAAAATATGTGCAAAAGTTGTATAAGTAAAAGCTAAATTACCAAAGAATATAAACATTTCTCTTGATGGTGCTCGTTTGTTTACATTTGAAATTCATCAAAGTTTTAGGTCGCCTTGGTGGTTTCAGCGTCAGCTGACGGAAGATTTTGCCTAGGGGCTCTAATAAAACTTTAAAAATATTAAAATATTTTTCTCCTTTTTGGTATTTTAGATTTCCAAAAGATAAAGACTTTAGAGAACTTTGGTTAAAATCCATCGGTAGATCTGATTATATACCATCCAATGGTGGTAATGTTTGCGAGGACCACTTCGAATGAGTCAAAAATTTACCACTTCCATGGTCAAAACTAGCACATTCACACCCTTCAAACACATAAGGAAAATTCGGAAAGTTTTTGAGCATGGTGCACTTCCTTTCGTTTTTTGTTCCAAGGCTTAGAATAAAGAACTAGAGGAAGAGCTGTACCTCGATTTTAGTGAAGCAAATTTCTTTTGAAGTAGAATTTCGAGCGATAAAGTCAGATTTAAGGGCTTGTTCATAAGCGCGATGCGACTCCGTGCGATTTTTTTCGTTCATCTCACTTTTTCAATACTTTTCTTTCAGTCTGCGATTCATTTTCATCGTATGCCACCACACAAGGTTGACGAACAAAAATTTGTTGTTTAAATTTGAATTTGCTCATAATTAGTGCTTTTTAAATAATATTTATCATTCCAAATATAAATATTAACAGTGAATCGGCAACGCGAATTTAAGTTAAATGTTGTTAATAATTTGTTTAAAGAAGAAAAGCGAATATTTGTTTTATTGCCATATCCTCATTTGCTGTAAAATAATAATAATTAATTTTTATATCTAATAACACATATTATATTTATACATGCCGTTTTTCATTCAACAAGCACTTTTCAAAATGATAAACAAACCAATTGTGTTTGGTTCTGTTCAACAATCGCACCAAATCAAGAGCATTGCTGCGATTATTTTTGCAATCGCAGCGACGTTAGACAAAGCCAGAATGTTAAGTAACAGGTATATAACTTCAGCCAATCAAATTACAGTCGCATCGAATCGCACTCGTGAACGAAGGTTAAAGTAGCGCCAAAAGTAAATTTAAAATCTCGATAATTCGTTAAAGAATAATTTGATTTTAACTTCTCTGAATAAAATATTTAAGGTGCATATTAATTTTGACGTTATATTATAGGTCAAGCGAAACATCAATTTTGGTTTTTACTGATTAAATCTTATTTAAGATTTCCTATTCATCCCCACTAAAAATTTTGTTTGACGCCTTCCTGGTACCAACGACCCAAAAAATTTAAATCAGTTTTCACGTTATCCTCACAAATATTCTAACGAAACTTTTATTTTTTTCCATAAATTGAGGGTTTCATTGAACTTCGCATGTTTATAGAATGATTTAGAAGTAATTCGAGTTATGTATTTAAAGGAAAACGACTTCCCATATCTTATTTTTAATTATTTTCGCAGAAAAAAACCGAACACTTTATTCTGATTAATTTAAACAAATTCTGGGTGTTAAGGCAAAGTCGGTTTACAAAAAATCACAAAATAGTCTAATAATTTTATTGGAATGATTACGTAAAGTTTTAAAAGAAGTTATTTTAACAAATTTAACAAAATTTAACTTAATTCACTCGAGGAAACTTTTTCATGCACAATACGAAATATATTTGTCCCTCTTTTTAGTATGCTTTTGTCTCTATAATCCAACGACCCCAGCTGATCTTAAGCTTCACTCACGGATAGGAATTTTACACGGTACAGCGCTTCCTCTAGTTCTTTATTCTAAGGAACATTATTATTATAACTAAAGAAGGTATATAGAGAAAGTACTGCCAATTCGATATACCAAATTAAGAAAACAAAAACTTCTTCCCTCCCATATGGTCACTATTTCCGCTATTTTTCGTGCCCTTTCGCGCACCATGTACATTTACAAATTTGCTGTCAAATGACAAATGGCGCGAAAGTTTATTTTCCTCTCGGTAAAGTGCGCGCGCGAATTACATTGAAAAGACTGAATCAATTACATCGAAGAATTATCGTGCAATAAGTGTAAGTTAATTAATTTTAATCTTAAACATTAAATTTAAAACCGTCATAGTGACATTTACCATGTAATTAGTTGAGTTTTTCGTGCTTTCGCGTAAATGTTGTACCCTACGAATAAAGAACAAAAGGAAAGGCCGATACGTATATATACGAGAACAAAATGTGAAGCAAAATTTTCTGCAGACTAGTTGTCAAATTGCAGACTCAGTGTCAAAATTTGACATTTCATTTGTGAAAGTTTTTATGCCGGCAAGTGTCCTCTAGAAGAAAATTTTAAAATTTTTGAAATTTGCAAAGAATTTTAAAAATGTGTGTAGTGCAGTGCTAAAAAAACATTATAGACAATTTATTATAAAGACATTATAAGTGAAGTTTACTTAGAAAACATTAATTAATTGATAAAATGAAGTGCATAATAAATTTGTGTGAGAACAAAGTGCGAAATCATCCTGTTGGAGTCTCATTTCATAGGTAAATATAGAATAAATAGTAGTTAAATAGTAATGCTACATTGCATGACTTAATTGAAGGCAAATCAATTAGTTTTAGCACGAAAACAAAGCGAAGTAAAAGTTACTTGTAATTTTTCTTGGTAGCCATTCGTTTGTTTTCTTTTAAGGTTCAGTGCTATGGTTAATTTTTAATATAAGGGGGAGTTAGAGAAATATTAACTTTTTATTAGTTGAAAAAATTTGAATAGTTTATTTATTTGTTAAATATTCTATTTTAGATTTCCTAATAAAATTTAAAGAATATAGATAATATACAGAATTTAATAACTAGCCTAATTTAGTGTAGTAAGAGTTATTTCAAGCAACCAAAGCCGCAACTCTGCCGAAGCCGGTCCCAAGCCCGGTTGCAAGAAGAGGAGGGAGGCCGTAAATTAAAATAATTTTTTTGAGAACAATTTTTTTTTAAAACACTTGTATTTAAATTTTTCACATTTGATTTTAATAAAATAAGTCAATTTTAAACATTTCAAAGGCCCTCATAACTCGGCTGAAGAAATTTGTATACTTGACTTATTTTATTAAAATCAAATGTGGAAATTTAAAAGCAAATGTTTTAAAAAATTAGTCTTCAAAGATAAATTTTTCGTTATTTAATTTAAAGTGCGCGCCAAAATTATTAAATTTTTTAAAAAGAACCTCTGCAGTAAAATTTTTCTTTGACTACACCAATGTAGTTTCCCATTTGTGTTAGTAAAAACCTATACCATTTCAAAATTTGCTTCAGAAAATTTTCGTATGGGCCCTTCCTTTCGTTCTTTATTCGTAGGTTGTACCACAGCACTGCGCCATACTTAATTTAAGGGTAGAGCAGCCAACTTTAAAAAAACCGGATGAGGGAAGATTCTTCGTGCAGTTTAACGAACCTGGGCCATATTGGCGGTACTTTCTCTATATACCTTCTTTAATTATAACAGGGCAGTAAATTCATTTAATATAAAAACTCGCAGCAAGAACAATGATAGTTCACTTTCACTCATCTACTTCATTTGCGTTAGTAGTGTCACAGCTGTTTCTTGTCCGAACCAGTGGCTACCGGTGCTAGTACCAAGGGCAAAATGTGCCAAAAACAAACAATCCGGAGCATAACTCGAATAATGGCACCGCAATCTCGAACACTCATTTGCTTCTTCAAGGGACAAGTGTTACCCCGAAGCAAAATCGGAAACTCCCCTAGAATAGGTTGTGGTGCGGGCTGATTTTGTCACGAATGGCAAAACAGAGTTTATATCGAGCATACCATGTACTCTGTAATTAATTACAAACCACACGTAATTAAAAACAATCACTGTTAAATTATTTAAATACCATCAGTATAAACGTTTCCCAACGTTTTCTCAGTAATAACTTGCATATGCAATTATGAGTGTTTTCGATTTTGCCACCGAGACATAAAACCGGGGACAACTGGAGTTACTGTGACCCTGCACCAAAGTGTCATCTGCTTCCAAGTGCGAAACCCTGTGTTCGAGTTTATTAGTGCCACCCGCTGTCAAATTGCAATTGAAAATTATGGAGATTAATAAAAAATCAGCAATTATATTTATTATATTTATTATAATTATTGGTTGGTTGGGAAAGAGTAAAGATTTTTCGTTTTCTCTCGTTTTTATTATAACAGGACAGTAAAAATAATTAATTAAATATAAAAAATCGCAGCACACAAGCCCAATCCCAGTTATTTTTACTCATCTACTTCATTTGTGTTAGTAGTGTCACAGCTGTTCCTGGTCCAAACTAGGGGCAATCGGTGCTAGCACCAAGGGCAAAATGTGGCAAAAACGAACAATCCGAAGCAAAACTCGAGTCATGGCACCGCAATCTCGAACATGCATTTGCTTCTTCAAGGTACAAGTGTTAACACCGAAGCAAAATTGAAAACACCCTATGAGTGTTTTCGATTTTGCCACCGAGACATAACACCGGGGACAACTGGAGTTACTGTGACCCTGCACCGAAGTGTCATCTGCTTCCAAGTGTTAAACCCTGTGTTCGAGTTTATTATTGTCACCCGCTGTCAAATACAACTGAAAATTATGGCGATTAATAAAAAAGCAGCAATTTCAGCAATTATTGGTTTACTGCAGCATTAATTTAATGAAAATGAGTATTTTGAAGAAGAAGAAAGGCTACATGACGAATCCGAAAGTACAATTTTCCTCTTTAAAATAAAAAGAATGGAAGCTGCAAAGATTTTTCGGTTTATTTTCATTCTTATTATAACAGAACAGTAAAAATAAATAATTAAATATAAAAACTCGCAGCACGCAAGCACAATACCAGTTTACTTTACTCATCTACTTCATTTGTGTTAGTAGTGTCACAGCTGTTCCTGGTCCAAACCAGGGGCAATCGGTGTTAGCACCAAGGTTGAAATGTGCCAAAAACGAACAATCCGAAGCATAACTCGGGTCATGCCACCGCAATCTCGAACACGCATTTGCTTCTTCAAGGGACAAGGGTTAACCCAGAAGCAAAATCGAAAACACCCTATGGGTGTTTTCGATTTTGCTTCGGTGTTAACACTTGTGCCTTGAAGAAGCAAATGCATGTTCGAGATTGCGGTGCCATGACTCGAGTTTTGCTTCGGATAGTTCGTTTTTGCCACATTTTGCCCTTGGTGCTAGCACCGATTGCCCCTGGTTTGGACCAGGAACAGCTGTGACACTACTAACACAAATGAAGTAGATGAGTAGAAATAACTGGCATTGTGCTTGTGTGCTGCGATTTTTTATATTTAATTAATTATTTTTACTTTCCTGTTATAATAAAAACGAGAAAAAACCAAAAATCTTTACTCTTTCCCAACCAACCAATAATTATAATAAATATAATTGCTGAAATTGCTGATTTTTTATTAATCTCCATAATTTTCAATTGCAATTTGATAGCGGGTGGCACTAATAAACTCGAACACAGGGTTTCGCACTTGGAAGCAGATGACACTTTGGTGCAGGGTCACAGTAACTCCAGTTGTCCCCGGTGTTATGTCTCGGTGGCAAAATCGTAAACTCTCTATATGAAATGAAATTAAGAAGAAGGCACATTAAAAGACGCCATTAAAACAGTTGAACAGAAACAAAGCAAGCGCGGTGGGTTGTTTGAGCATCTGACGATTATTTAAAAAGATATTTTCTGTCGAGTGCTTCATAAATAACCACTGCATCGAGGCACAACAGCCTATACAATAGACCTGCTTCATCAGCTATCAAATTGAAAACGACAGGTAGAGTACGTTCTAGAACCGGCAAGCGAAGAACTGCAGATTGAAGGTCCGCAACCTTAGAAAAAATCGGGCGCAGGAGTTGATTTCCTAGTGACATGAGCGTACCTAAAATGTTTTCTGTGAAACTGGAAAACCTCGATGTCAAGTTCGAGAATATGGGTTCTTACAATCCATGGTTTCAAAGACACCGCTTAATAGCTATGCAGCCTTGGGTCAAATTTGAAGACTTGGTTAAGGAATTAAATGTCTTACTAACCATAAATTATTCTAAAGGCGCAGACAGGCAGAACGCCTTGTCCAGGCTTCAGAATATTCGGAAAGAAGCACCTTTTTCGAGAAACCGGAGGTTCCCCTTAGAAGTGGATTATATATGTCTAAGCTATGGTTGCATGTGCGAAAATTGGAAAAGGTTAATCTCTTTGTTAAATTCTAAAGAAGAAAAAAAGCGTGTTTTAGAATCACCAACACGGATCCAAATGGATATCGACGACAACTCACATTCAGCTTTCATTAATACGGTATCATCGCTCATGCCGCCCACTTTGAGCCTGGAGTCGGAAATGGAGCACCACGAGCTGGCGCAGGAGTTGGAGCTGAAGACGGTGTGCTCTGAAATTTTTTATAGGAACAATTTCGAAGAGACGTTCGGATTCCATTGGAAAACCTAATTAAAACAAAATATATAAAACCATCTTGTGAATTAGGAGTAGTTTTAAGTTAATTTTTCATAATTTTGAAAACACTATTAAGTTCATATTTTTGTTATAAACAATAAAAAGACAAATCGAAACTAGGATTTTTTCAATATAATCCGTATATGTAGCCATTTACATAGAAGGTACAGTTTTGCTATAAAGCGAACTCACCAAAGCCTGATGGGCACATGCAGTATATTTACTTAAATTGTGGTAAAATCCAAAATTAAAAGTGATATAGACAAGTAGGACTTCTTGAGACTTCCTTAAAAAGAAATCGACGACCTTGAATTCATTATATTCTTTTGCCGGCGGTAGGTGGACTGCGTATTCCGTTTTTAGTAAGGTTAGATTTTCTCTTTAGTTTCCTTGCTTTGTTAATTGGTTATCCTCTTACTTGTGGTCGTACAGAGCTCGTCTTATTGCGGGGAGCTCTTCCCGACCAAATACTTGTCACCGTGGGGGTGTCCCGGGGTAATATCCTTGGCCCGATCCTTTTTATCCTACATATTAACGATGTTCCCTTTCTCCTAGTCAGTAGTAAAATTTTGTGTTATGCGAATGATGCTAAAATTTTTCGCTCTGTTCCCTACAAATCAGACTGCAGTCCCTTGAAATCTGACTTGGCTGTATTCTGCTATTGGTGCGTGCGCAATCGCCTTTCTTTAAATCCCTGCAAGTGTACCGTTATGACCTTCCTGTAAAAGACGTCCATTCCTCTTTGACTACACCGTTCACAGCATTACCTTGGACAGAGTGAAAGACCAGGGGCCTATTACTGAATATGATTCGGTTGCAATCGATCGTAAGAATAGAAAATTTAGAATTGAATGAGATTAAAAAGAGATATTATACTTTCATGAGTTGCCAGCTTTAGGCCCATTCAATTCCAAATTTCGCTGGGCGTAGTCCTCAACTCTCGTCTTTCATTCGAGGATCACGCGAACTCGATTTTTGGTTTCGTTAAAAGATGGTCTAAAGAACTCGATGATCCATACCTAAACTTCTTTATTGCACCTTCGTTAGAATTTTGGAATACGCTAGCCCTGTGTGGGATCCGTAATTCGCGTTCACGTCAACTGCGTCGAGGTAGATTCCTTAGGTTTGCTCTCGGTGAACTTACCGGGATTGATCATTTGTTACTGATCGTTTGGGACTGATTTCTCTGGATTCCCTTGAAATTGTGATGCCACAATTGAGGCTGCAAAATTAGACCTCATAAAATCCCTAGAGAAGAAGAGGGTAAACCTGTTTCCCTCTGTATCGAGCCAGTTCCGTCTCCAGTGAAAACTAGTTTTCGAGGAGTCAATATAACATTTTCTGGAAGCCTTAATCCGTTACCGGGAACCATTTGAGCACCTGATAATCAAGCTAGGTCCCTGACGTAAGTGGAGCTCTTCAAAGAAGGGGGAGCCCAAAAACCGGTTCCTACGATTGGCTAGAGCCGACCAGTTGCAGAGGAAGTATGGCTTCCTCTTCGTCATGGCAACTCCTACAGAAGTCGTTTGAAGGTGCGCCTAGTCTATCAGCGTGTGTACCTATGAGGCCGTGATAACGGCCACGGTACTGCTAATTAATTTGCGTCCGAATAAGATGAGCTGTCTTGACCGTTTAGGGTCAAGCTGTGGCCATATCTGTCTAATGATCAGGCCGGTGTTTTTCTCCTTGCATTCCTGAGTTACAGTTACCCGGAATATTGCTATGCACTGGCACCCAGATGGGCCGTACTTTCAGATGCTCAGCTATGTCATTCAGAGCTGAGCGACATGCTACAACCGTTTTGGAGGTAGTATATACACCCGTGAGGGATTTAATAGCGGCCTTGACTGTCTGAAAATACATATGTTATCTGTAAGTAGCGTTAAATGATTCAGACGGTCCGCGGCTACTTTTATAGCCATGATTTCCGCCTGAAAAATGCTGCAGTAGTCAGGTAAGCGGAATGATAAATTCATCTAAATTACTGGCGGCTGTGAACACCTCCGTCCCGCAACGCTCCTTAAGGAATCGCAATTTACTGTACGTCTTCAGTCGTCGAACTCTGTTTGGAATGCACGAGCCCATCACGTCGACGTCTCGCCAATTTTGACATGAATATCTTCAGGCTGCAGTTGCAGAGCATACACAGTGTCTTGGTTAACGCGGGGGTCGTGGATGGTGTCAACCGCCTACTAACGAATATTTGTGGCCTATTTTTTGGGTTTTAATTTGTGTAGTTTAATTGTTTTACACTGTACGCTGTAGTAATCTTTTTGATGAATCTGAAGGAATAAATAAATAACATTGATGGGGATAGCCTCATAACTTTTTGCCATAATTACTTTGGTTAACTTTAACAAGTTCAAGTTAATTAGAAATCATTAAGCCATAAGAATTCCTCCTTTGACCTGTTTGTGAATAATTGTTTCATATTTTTAGGATGCAATTGGAAGCACTTCATTCGTCTACTGGTATGGATTTTGCGGAGAATGCTGGTTTAGCGCGGATAAGCATCTACACAGGAAAGAAAGAAGGATCTTAAAAGCAGCAACAGATTTCATCTGATATGAATATCTTGAATAGAACAGCCATACGATGACGCTTCCCACCTAGATAACCAGCGAAGTCAAAAGATTAATCAACTTAAATCATGAAATGGTGAGTTTCTGTTGAATAAAAACGATTTGGGTTGACACGGTTTGTGCAATTTTGTAAAATAAAAACGAAAATTGTACCAATTGTGTCAATAATGCATGGCGCAAATCTTCGAGTCTGCTTTCAGTAACAAAACTAATTCTATTTATTACTTTTAGGGTACTCATCCCACCGCAAGATGACTTGATTAAAATATCATCTCAGGAACCAGGTCAAGATCACGAAATAAGTGGACGCTAACGATATGTAAAGCAGAAAAGAGGAGTGCCCAACTGCATGTAACCAGCTTATATAGATTAACGAGTTTAGACGTTACGATGTAGCTCAACTAAACTAATTTGTAATTCGCTATAGCATTCATTACTAGATAAGTTAGCAATGTTCTTTTACGTTAATCAGTTCTTTGTAGGGATTAATTATAGACTTACAGTCTATCTCCTATAAGATTTCATTAAACAATATTGAACACAAATCAATTATTTAATTTTTGCCATCCCGTCCTATCAATTTCAGGATCTTTTATATTCATCAAGAGAAGAATCCTTTTCGAGGTCAGAAATAATCCAAATAAGGACCTCTAGGGGAAAATACGGCGGAAGCAATACTGCGATTTCCAACGATCGATTCTCATTAATTTTAGGACCTCGTCCTTTTCCAATTAGGATGCAATTCTGTATTCTGGTAGAGGGGACATAATATAACTGATCCCTAAAAATATCCGGTCCTAAAAGGACTTAAAAAACAGAAAATAGGGTTAAAAACCTGTCGTCGGTTCGAAACTCTGTCCTTTTATATTTATTTAAGGCACTTATCCTTGTCCAATTTGGTTGAAATTTGGTGTCCTGGCAGAGGGGATATTGTAGAGTAGATTCCAAAAAAAATTCGAACAAAAACGGCCTATAAACAAGGAAAATAAGCCAAAAAACGATTCCGTCCGGAAAAAAATTTGCTTGCTACCGGTTATGGTGGCCTGGTGTCGGAATTCATTTTTCCCTTGAAATCGTCCGAAACAGCCGCAGGCAAAATTTTTTCTTCAAATCGTTTTTTAAGCTATTTTCCTTGTTTTAAGGAGTTTTTTAACCGGATTTTTTTGGAGTATATTCTACAATGTCCAGTCTACCAGGACACCAAGTTTCAAGACAATTGGACAAGGATAAGGTCCTGAAATTATTAACAGACGGACGAAATTTCGGTTGGAAATCGTTTTAAGACTTATTTTCGTTCCTTTTAAGTCCTTTATTAGCCGAGTTTTTTTTAGATTCTAATTTATTATGGTGCTCTCTGTCAGAATGCTATACTAAATTTTAAATATACAGGGATAGAGTCCTGCAATTCATAAAATAAGGGCACACCGTTTTTAGCGTTATTAGGATGTTATCCGACATGGGGTTATTTTTTTGCATTACATACTACTGTGTGCCCCTTTCTAGTAGAGGGATGCCATTATCCTTGTCTAAGATCCTTTAATTACTTAAAAAGGACGAAATTTTTTTAATCTTATTGTCAGTCTTCAGACCCGTTTATTCCAAAATCTCACCTGTTACGTCCCCAGGAATTGACCTAAATAGACAAGAGTAAAGTCCTTAAACCAATGGAAAGGATGAAATTTATGAACATTATTTTCAGTATTTTATCGGCCGGTTTTTTCAGAATCTCTTGTGTTACGTCTCAGTTACCACGCTAAATTCTAATTGTAAAAGGATGACGTCCTGAAATTCATGGAATAAGGTCGCACCTTGTTAAGTCGTATTAATCTTATTTCCAGGATATTTTTGACGGGTTTTCTTTAATCCTCCTGTACTATGCCTCTTTTGCGGCATTAAATTCTAGTTGAGCAAAAGGGACACAGTAGAATCGAATCCACCTATCCATGCTCATTCAAAATTTAGCACAGTAACGGGAATGTAATAGTTTGAAGAGATACCGAAAAAACTGGGCGAGAAAGGACTTAAAATAATATTAAGCGAGTGTCGTTCGTTTTCACTCGTTTAAGAACTTTATCCTTGACTGATTAGGTGGTAGGTCCAAAAATAAAACGCTCAAAAAATGTCGCCCTTTATCGTTAGTTTAAGGACTTCTCTGATAATGTAGCTCATGAGTCTTACTTTGGTCTAATTAGATTATATCCTAGAAAGGTAGGCGCAACAAAGAAGATTCTGAAAAAAACCGACCGAGAAAATACTGAAAATAATATTCAACAAATTTCGTCCTTCCTATTGGTTTAAAGACTTTATTCTTGTTTAATTAGGTTCTATCCTGCTAAAAGGGACGATGAGATTCTGGAAAGAAAAAAAGGGTCGTGAAGACTGAAAATAAGACTCAACAAATTTCGTCCTTTTTCATTATTTTCCGGACTTTATCCTTGTCCTAGTTAGGCTATATCTTATGTAGTTAGGAAGACATTATACTATAGAGACTCTGAAAAACCGGCCAAAAAAACAAAACAGGGCTTAAACAAATTTAGTCCTTTTTAAGTAATTAAAGGATATTAGACAAGGATAATGGCATCCCTCTACTAGAAAGGGGCACATTAGTATGTAATGCAAAACAATCACGTCGGATAACATCATAATAACGCTAGAAACGGTATGCCTTTATTTGATGAATTGCAGGACTCCATCCCTATTAAAAATTTAGCATAGCATTCTGGCAAAGAGCACATAATAAATCTAAATAAATCCTGGCTAGAAAAGGACTTAAAGTAACGAAATAACGATTTTCAACCGAAATCTCGTCCGTTTGTTAATAATTTCAGGACCTTATCCTTGTCCAATTGGATTGAAACTTGGTGTCCTGGTAGACTGGACATTGTAGAATATACTCCAAAAAAATCCGGTTAAAAAACTCCTTAAAACAAGGAAAATAGCTTAAAAAACGATTTGAAGAAAAAATTTTGCCTGCGGCTGTTTCGGACGATTTCAAGGGAAAAATGAATTCCGACACCAGGCCACCATAACCGGTAGCAAGCAAATTTTTTTCCGGACGGAATCGTTTTTTGGCTTATTTTCCTTGTTTATAGGCCGTTTTTGTTCGAATTTTTTTTGGAATCTACTCTACAATATCCCCTCTGCCAGGACACCAAATTTCAACCAAATTGGACAAGGATAAGTGCCTTAAATAAATATAAAAGGACAGAGTTTCGAACCGACGACAGGTTTTTAACCCTATTTTCTGTTTTTTAAGTCCTTTTAGGACCGGATATTTTTAGGGATCAGTTATATTATGTCCCCTCTACCAGAATACAGAATTGCATCCTAATTGGAAAAGGACGAGGTCCTAAAATTAATGAGAATCGATCGTTGGAAATCGCAGTATTGCTTCCGCCGTATTTTCCCCTAGAGGTCCTTATTTGGATTATTTCTGACCTCGAAAAGGATTCTTCTCTTGATGAATATAAAAGATCCTGAAATTGATAGGACGGGATGGCAAAAATTAAATAATTGATTTGTGTTCAATATTGTTTAATGAAATCTTATAGGAGATAGACTGTAAGTCTATAATTAATCCCTACAAAGAACTGATTAACGTAAAAGAACATTGCTAACTTATCTAGTAATGAATGCTATAGCGAATTACAAATTAGTTTAGTTGAGCTACATCGTAACGTCTAAACTCGTTAATCTATATAAGCTGGTTACATGCAGTTGGGCACTCCTCTTTTCTGCTTTACATATCGTTAGCGTCCACTTATTTCGTGATCTTGACCTGGTTCCTGAGATGATATTTTAATCAAGTCATCTTGCGGTGGGATGAGTACCCTAAAAGTAATAAATAGAATTAGTTTTGTTACTGAAAGCAGACTCGAAGATTTGCGCCATGCATTATTGACACAATTGGTACAATTTTCGTTTTTATTTTACAAAATTGCACAAACCGTGTCAACCCAAATCGTTTTTATTCAACAGAAACTCACCATTTCGTGATTTAAGTTGATTAATCTTTTGACTTCGCTGGTTATCTAGGTGGGAAGCGTCATCGTATGGCTGTTCTATTCAAGATATTCATATCAGATGAAATCTGTTGCTGCTTTTAAGATCCTTCTTGCTTTCCTGTGATAGATGCACATCCGCATTAGACCAGCATTCTTCGCAAAATCCATACCAGTGGACGAATGTGATTCCAATTGCATCCTTAAAAGATAACACAATTATTCACAAACAGATCAAACTATTTTTAAATTTAACTTCCACTTACCACTTACTTAAATGGACAACGTAAAATTAACTCAAATTAAACTTTGTTTCCCTCATACCTAAAATTGTTAAGCTATCGGGATAGTTGCAAGAAGCCCGACTTGTTTGGATAATTTTCCCTCTATTATATGTTTGAGTGAATAAAATACTCCGTGTTATAGTCAAACTGTATTTTCTTTGTAAATGGCTGTCGATATCACACGTATTTCACTTAAAATTTCATAATTCAATAAATCCATTCGAAAAAATCACATGCCTTCTTCTTGTTCTCATTTCATATATTGCACAGCAGTCAGCACACTGCGGAGCACAGCACAAGATATTTTTAACGAAATCTGGCTTTGTTTATGCGGTTGTTATTTAAATAATTTTGCATTTATTTTATTGGCGAAACTATTTGGCAATTATAAGTTTTGAACTTTAGAATATATAACTAATAAGGAACTGCTATAAGCTGAGAAAACTTCGGCATACTTCTTTAGGTAGTGGAATGAATGACCATTGAACTAACACAAATTTAGAATTTGGTAAAGGGGTCGGGAAAAATATACAAATACCCTTAATTAACTGACCTAGTTGCTTTATCAAAAAGATTTTAATCTGTTAGGAATTAATATCTATATAAAGGAGAAACAAAATTATTATCTATTGAATCGTGTCTCAAAATATAATCAAGAACTGCCTTTGAACTATTAAAAATGAAAATATTTCAGATGTAAACAAACTGGATATTGGAATAAAAACTTTTATTTATTATCACTTCTTTTCTAGAATTTACAAATAAACAAACATAAAAAGCTAGACTAAACCCTTCCTAAAAAATTATATTCTTGGCGAAATGCAGCGATTATTGTCACATCACAAAACTTATTCACACTTTAAATCCTTAAAAATTTTTTTAAAAGACTTTATTATGTTCTTTATCTATTTATTCAAACAAAATTAATAATTCTCTTCTAATTTGTATATAAACTCAAAAAATCTTTTCTCGCAAAAGCTTTAGACACAAATCACCGAAAGTAACTCAACTAAATGAACTTCCAGCAAAATCGCTAGTCTCACCTACACGGTTCATACACTCGACGACCTATCCTGTTTAGAAAGAAGACCCACAAGGGCCTTGGAGGTCATTCTAAATAAATCTGTACTGGAATTCCATGTTAAACAAGTAGCACTAAACTCGGTTATACGTTTACGTATGAATAAACTGTGGAAGATAAGGGGAATGCAAACCCAACATGAGAAGATCGATCGAGTAAGTAATGATAATACGATCAAGAGACTGTTTAATAAAGAAGATTGATGGGACTTCAAAACTGGTAACCCAAATTTTTAGGCAATCTTCAAAACTCAGTTCTCCACAAAAAGTGAATGAATCAACAGTTGGGTGATTCAAGAAAACACTTTCCCAAATTACATAGACGGCACAAAATGCGTGGCTGTGGCTTTGGAATATCGTACGAGGAACTAAACATGGATTTATGGGATGAGGTAAACGACTCCTCCTCGGTTCTTCAATGTGAAATCGCAGCGATAGAGATAGGAGCTAAACAACTAATAGAACGGGGAGTAAGATCCTCTAGGCTGCTGGAGGATGGATGGATGAGTTGAAGCCTTCTAGGATACGGCGATCCTCATCTGGACATTCTCAAGTGTTAGTTACACTTCCAAGCGATAGCAACCGGGCAATGTATCCTAGAACGTAGCCAAGTAACTAATGCGGGAGGAGATAACCTCTTGAAAAATCGCCCTAACTACAAGGTTGTAGTATCCCATGACAAGTGAGTCTGCAGTGGTGTCCTCCTATCTGAAGGTCCCAGGGGTAATTCGGTCGTGAATGGCGTTTCCTCAGGCACTTTTGTAGAAGTGGTGATGGAGGGTATGATAGACCCTAACAGGTTGGCTATAACCACGGTACCCACAACAGAAGCAGCTTTGGGAAAATTACCTTTTGAAGATTTTGCGGCGGTTATGGAGGTTGGTTTGCGCCGACTGACAGTACTGTAGCAGTCCTGGAAGAAGGTGCCATTGGCAAAATAATAAGTTAATAACTAGCACTTCGTCAGGTGCGGCGGTGCAGAAATAGTAGACTCTAACGAGTTGGCTATCTCCGCGGTACATGCACCAGTAGAAGATGCAGACCTAGTTAGCTCCGGTTAATCCGGAGGAGGTTACTGGTCCTGGCTCGCTTTATTGCCTGGAATCCTTCAATGTCGTTGACAAAAAAGGGGTGAAGGTTGTAATTAACGCATGGTCCAAGAAGGAAGACTGGAGACGGTGGTACAGCATGAATTCCTGCAGATAGGCTGGAATTTTAGCAGTGACCCAGGAAACCGAGGTTAGTGGCGACAGTGGGATAACTGGATACTGACTTGCTCCCCTTAAGGGAGACTGGGAGGGGACGAAAAGGGACCCGATTCTATGTGGTATGTTTCATCTAATCCCCAGAGAGGTGTTTTTAGTGAGTAAGAATCTCACACTACCGGAGGGCACTGGCGGTTCGGTGTCTTTTGGAAGATTTTCACCTCTCCCGCTAAAAAAAAGATCCTCTAGGATTGCAATATGCACGGATAGCCAGGCGTCCATCAAACCTTTAACTAACGCCGCGGTAAAATCCAAAACGATAGAGGAATGTAAACAGACCCTAACGGAGCTGGGGAGACAAAACGATGTCACCCTAATATACGTGCCGGGCATTGTGGCATCCCAGGTAATGAAAAAGCAAATGAGCTGTCGCGAAGAGGCTCAAATAAGGACACTCCAATAATGCTCAACCTGAGCATACCCATACATGAAATCAAAAAAGAAACCATGGAATGGGTAAAATGGGAAGAAAAGAAAGAAATGGGAAGGATCCGATATCGCCAGACATACAAAGGCGTTTTGGGGAACTCTCAATGCACATGAATCTGAAAAGATCATTAAGCTTAACAGGGGATGTGGGGAAGAAGACGAGACCGTATTACACGTTCTCGGCCAATGCCCAGCCCTTACGCAAAAAAGCTCTAGAAGCTTAGCAACATACTACGGCGAAGATTTAGCAGAAGTTAAGAAATCAGGTTATAATCGAATTATCCAATTCGTTACAGGGATCAGTTGGCTCGACACTGGACTTTAGGGTATGCTGCCGAGCAGGGGCACCACCAAGGTTTGATTCAGGGCCCATCATGAACTTTTGTCAATCTTCTTTAGTGAGATTGTCTGCTCCATCATTACCTTCCACTTCTCTGTGACGGAGAACCCAGGAGAATGTGATTGCGTTTAGGGTTTCTTTACACTCCTTTACTAGTTTGGAAGTAATTATGTCAAATGAGAGAGTCATTAGTGCTGCCTTATTGTCAGAGAAAATGATGGCGTTCATCCCAACCTTGGCAATTACTACAGAAGTCGTTTGAAGGCACACCGAGTCTATAGGCGTATCTGCCTATGAGACAGTGGCCCGAAATAACGGCCACGATGATGCTTATTAATTTACGACCGAATGAGATGAGCTCTCTTGACCGTTTAGAGTCAAGCTTTGGCCAAATCTGTCGGGTGATCAGGCAGATGTGTGCTTCCTGCCATGTGGTATTTGCAATCCTGAAGGATGTCTGTGAAATTCCCAGTTTGCAAGTAGCCAGCGGCTTTGGTTAATGTACGAGTCGGGGCGAGTAGTGCCAATCCTCACCAGTCGTCGGCACTGCAGTTAGCCGAAATTTCACTGTATTCAGTGAGGAATTTAACAGCAGCCTGACTATTTGAGAAGATACAGATGCTATCCGTAGGCAGCGTTAAATGTTTGTGGCTACCTTTATAGTCAAGATCTCCGCCTGAAACACGCTATAGTAGTCAGGTAAGCGAAATGAAATGTCGAATTCAAGCTGTTCTAAAAAGATACCTTCACCTACTCTGCCTTCAAGTTGTATGAGTATGGGTCGTATGACACTGGTGTACAGCCAATGCACAATACGTGGCTGCATACCCATGCAAATGCATACCACGTGGATGTTAGGCTTCCCGGTAAGTTATCTATCTAGGACAAGATCTAGATATTTAATCTGATTACTCAATTTCAGCCTACCGCCGTTTAGTGTAGTGCAATTCATAGGATGAACATTATGTTTCCGAGAGAAGAGTATTAACTCTTTCTTATCCGGGTTTATGCCCAGACCACCAAAACGATGTCACCTTAACATACGTGCCCGGGGCACTGTGGTATCCCAGGAAATGAAAAAGAAAATGATCTGGCGCAAATGAAGATACTCCAATAATCATCAATCATCAAAAGAGAAATCATGGCATGGGTAACGAGGAGGCACAAATAAAAGCGGGAGAGTTCCGACATGGCGCCTGTTCAATTTAAAGCAAATTATGCTAACCAAGACAGATATTTGCTGACAGCTACGTTTATGCTTTGACTTATACACAGAAACCACGATTTACTAAATTCTTGAACATAAGATCTACCTTGAAAATGCATTTTCGAACAGCTGCTTTCAGGCAAAGCAATAGAAATGCGTTTTTGAACGGGCTCATCGCTAGACATATAAAAGCGTTTAGAGGAACTCTGAATGCATATGAAATTAAAAAGATTATCAAGTTGAACAAGCCCAGATTGAAACTTCTTATTGGCCTCGTGACAGGGCATTCAAGACTAACGACTCATGTTAAAAAATAGGAGTAACATACACCAGTCTGTGCAGGGGATGCGGGGAAAAATACGAGACCGTCTTGCAAGTTCTCGGTCAATGCCCAACCCTAACGCAAAAAAATTTGGAATCTTAGGAACATACTTCTGCGATCGGGATATAATCAAATATTCAATTCGTTATGGGGATCAATTGACTTGACAGTGGACTTTAAGGTATATTGCCAAGCAGGCGGTGCACAACGGCCCACTAAAGCCTTCAGTAGATAGAAAGACGCGCATCTTTCCCCTCTTACAAACCTATGTACTATTTAGGTATCCTACATTGTGTATTCAGCAAAGGGCCAGTGTGGCAAAACCTCTAAGGTCCCAAAAAATTGGGGTCTCCACAAATGGAACCATAGAATGAAAAAGTTCGAAAGTAGGAATTTTGACTACTTAATTTTGATAAAGTTTTTAATGCTTTATTCTGGCTAAGGATTAAATGGACTTAATCAATTTTAAAAATTATTGTTTCTTATATTTTTAAATATACTCACCACTCACAAAACGGGGTCCTTTGTATTTGTACCAGTTGACTCAGTCTTTGCTTGTGTTACCAACTGGCTCGCTCCTCGGTGAAATTGATATTTGATCCA
Organism: Leptarthrus brevirostris; assembly: GCA_964036015.1. Taxonomy (NCBI): domain Eukaryota; kingdom Metazoa; phylum Arthropoda; class Insecta; order Diptera; family Asilidae; genus Leptarthrus; species Leptarthrus brevirostris. Next base: position 18,581,398 of record OZ038375.1, on the reverse strand, counting down.
ACAACATTTCAGGACATCCCCTGTGAGCATAAACATACAGTCGTTTGTGTGAAAAAAAAACAGAAAACATGGATCCATGAGCCCGAGGTGCTGGACGGTTTTCACGTGGATTTAAGAATCGATTGAAATAGTAAGCTGGACGGGATGTCAGGAGAATTATTTTGAATATTTGGTAACTTTTATACTCAAGCAATTTTATTATAAAAAAATATTTCAATTTTCTAGCTTAGCTCACACTATCTACAAAACTTGCACTTGAAGCAATCATTTTCCTATAAAAAATATTTTCTCTTTCTATACATACTTGGCTCACTTACAATCTACGAATACTCTTACAATTGTTTAAAAAATTCTACTAAGTTACTTGTATGGTGTGAATAGAAAAATTCACGAAATTTACTTAAGTAATGTCGGAAGGTGATACGACCCTGTAGAGTTAACATGCATCCCTTCCAACAATTTCACAGATGAAGTATAAATAGTTTAACAAATTATTTAAGAGAAAGTTTAAATTAAATTCTTAAAAACTATATGAATCTAGTAAAACGAGAAATACCTAAAGCACCTGCATTACATATTTACTGGTCTTGATCTCTACTTAACCAAATTTACTCGGAATGAATAAAAACATAATTTTTATGGTGAGATTTTTGGTTCATTTGGGGCGACAGTCGCTGACACGAATAATTAGCACGTTGTGAAGCCTAAGGAGGTAACGTTGAACTTCTACAACTTCTAATTTTGTTTTTTCGTTCAACTAGCATAGTTTTATTTTTGTCATGCTGGTCATGTTCTCATGAAATTTACAAGAGGATGATTTTGGCTAAATGGTGGTGTGATGACTATTTACATGGATAGGCGCTTTACGCTGTAATGGCTTTTTCGTTTTTAAGTGGAACTCCCTCTTCGGCGTCAAAGCTGGAAGCGTTCTTCTTTCTTCGCTCAGGTGGATTGTTCCATGACTGTAGTTCACCTGATCCCATGAATAAGAACGCAAAAGATCCAAAGATGTATGTAGCTGCTAGAATCCAAAATACGAATTGCCACGCTTCATAAGTTTGCTGCAAAAGAATTACAGAAAAGTTTTAAAGGTACTGTTTATTAAAAGTGTAACAGATTACTTACATTTTTATATGTAACAGCTCCAACCATGTACGCTGATAAGAATCCACCAAATGATGATAAAGTGTTTGCCATTCCAAATATCGTTCCACTGAAATTTGGAGCAATATCCAAACCATTTCCAAGGTAACCTGCAGTAACGGCTCCGTTAAGAGTTAGCGCGATCGTAAATATTGTCACAGACAGCGATGCCGTCCTCCCCCAAAACACTTGAGCAATCATCATAATTCCTGGGGTGGCAACAGCTGAAAATAAACAATCTTGTTAGATAAAAAGTTCAGTCAACACAAATAGTACTATAATTTACCGAAAGTTGTAAAAATTTTCCTAGCTGCTGTCGTTGATAGTTTTCCTGACTTTCTGAGATAGTCCGCCAAATAGGACGAAGCGACCGCCATAATATACTTCCCAAGATACGGCAGTGACGAAAGGAGGCCATTCTAAAAATAAATTAATTAATAAATGCAAGATCGTAGCAATTTTCAATTGATGCATATGTCAATCGAAGGGTCAGAATTCAATTGATTCGTTGACTGATTGAACTGGAAAGCTTGTTAAGCAGTCAACATGAATGAAGTCAGTGAAAATGGAGCAAATTTGATTGAATGTCGAACGGTGTTGTTACGGGCAAACCAGGATGTTTTATTTGATAAAAAACATACGAAGTTGGCAAGATAGACTTGATTTGCTGACGTCATCATTTTGTGAATTGGATTTATTTAAGATATTTTAATGGAGTTGGAGAGGAGCGAAATCAGACTGTCATCTTCTCGAAAGGAATCATTAACTATAGACCAAGGTCATAGCATAGATTTAAATAGTAGGCAAGCTTAAAAAAACGGGAAACATGTCCTGGCATTTAATTCCATTTTTATTTAAATGATAATGTCGCTGAGAGGAAATCTCCCAAAGAGAAATCTCTCAAAAGAACTGTCAATTATTTAATCAACCACAGCATACTCTAGATAAAAGCCCAGAAAACATGACAGTTCGGCCATTTCACCACCAAGATTTTCGTCATTATTACATTTTTGTTGTACCACAGATTAACCAATCCTTGCACAGAAATAAAACAGCACACTCTCGTATCCAAAACCAAAGAGAAACGCTGATGTCATCGATGCATTTTAAGCTCAATACGTTAAAAAAACGAGCACAAGAAAGTTTTTCCTTTAAAACACATGAAAATTGTAAAGAGAGACATGTTAACATGTTTAGAACATTTGTAGGTTCACGTCAAGTAAATTCCAAGTTGAGAATGCCAGAAATACTACGAGAAAGTACAATTCCCCAAACTTTTCCAAATTTTTACTGTGGCAAGTTTCGGTTTGTTTACACCACCAATCGTCAGCTGTTAATGTCCGGCTTTGTATCTAGAGTAGGTCGTAAATCAACACATATGCTCTTTTGAGAGTTTAGACATGGATTATCACTCACTGAATTTTGACAGGTAGAATTTATTATTTGACATCAGAATTTAGTTTTCAGTACAAATTTGTTGAAATATTGCCAGACTATTTGAATTGAGAAAGAGATATTTAAGGAGCTGTTCTTCTATTTAGTATTTATTCTATGTCAAGGAACTAACGCGACTATATTCAACAAAAACAACCCTTTTCAAGTAGATAAAGATAGATTCATTTTGGATTCGATAATATATAATCGATTCATGGACTGCGAAGAGCGATATAGGATCTTTGAGGACGCTCAAGCAGGATTCGACAAGGTAGTTAACAACAATTTTGTATTTAATAAATTTAATACACATTGCTTGGTTTCTAAGGGTAAACAAATGACCCGGTCGGACTGGTTGCAAATAAAATGAAAGATATGTCGGAGATCTGGGACGAAACAAATGAAATCCTGCTGGAAACTCAATTTCTGGGAAGCTACAGATAGGTAATGTCGTGGTCTCTGAGGAAACAGAGAGCTAATGCCATGGATCGATCTGAGGCGGAATGGATTGTGTCTCTTGAGGAGGTCAGACGATCTATTAAATCATTTGAATTATTCAAGACAGCGGAATTAGATGGTATATTCTCAGCCCAGTGTAGCAGTGAGATTGTAGCACCAATAGTCATTGGTATATACATCGTCCCGGTTTTGCGAAGATATTCTAAAGTCATATTTCTACCAAAACCGGGAACTATAAGACTAGGACTATAAGAAAGCACTTTAGACCCATGACGTGCTTTCTGTTGAAAGCAATGACGAGGATTGTGGCTTATCACATCGCAGTGCCCGAAGGATACTCATTAAGTAGCAACCAGCACGCTTATGGTCCTGGTAGATCTACTGAAAGGCACTCCTCCAAGTAATCCGAGTAGAAGAAGAGCTTAATAACAGAGGCATAGCAATGGCCGCCATAATGGACATTGAAAGAACATTTAATAATATAGACTTCTAAAGACTGGAGTTTGCTCTTATCGGACGTGAATTATTCCCCATTCTGTGAAACATTAATGTCTATTCATTACTATCGAACTTGATGAGCAGGGCATACACAACGTGGGTTATGCCGCTGATATGACAATTATGGGAAGAGGTAAGTTCATATGCACTGTAGCAGACACCATAAGGAGATGTCTTAAAGTGCTGGAGCAATGCTGCTGCTTCCGCTTTATAAATGCAAAGATGTCTGATATCATAATTTTCACAAGGAAAAGGAAGAATCTCGACTTTATATCTTACTTACTGTCTCCGGCTCAGTCAAGTATCTATAGACATGTGCAGGAAAACATTCAAAGAGCCATCAGGGCCTTACATCAATGCGGGAGGATGTGTGGTCTAAGTTGGGGAATTTCGCCAAGGGCTGCATACTGGATCTACATTATGATGGTGAGGCCCATTATCTCATATGCCTGGTGGGCAAGGGCTTCGAAGACTACTGTAAAAAGGCAATTGGGTAAGGTTTAGTGGCTGGCTTTCGAACTAGGCTGATATCGGCGTTAAAGATATTGCTGGGTTTGCTGACATTAGACGGCAGCGTGAGCAGCTCTTCGCACGGATCGAGGTGCAAACTGGCACAGATCCATGCTATCTACGGACATAAGAAAATGCCGGATCTTGTCAAAAACAAGATACTGAAATTGCAAATGCCTGTTGGCGGTATAAGCAAAGTAAGGTTAATTGGGAGATATCGTAAAACGCTTGTATGGGATGGGTCTCTTGGAGTTTGGCCATAATGGAGACAGTCCGAGGAGTGGAAGAAAATGCACCGCTAGCACATTTAGGAACAGTAAACACATCAAAATGCGAGTCGCCCAAAATCCGATGGCCTCGAGAAGGAAAATCGCCCTTGCGACCGGCATCCGTTGAAATACCAAAAAGGAGCTCAAGCATACGCCCTAAAGATAGGCCAGTTCCTCACAGATGCAACAAGGTAGTACTTCAACAATGTCGTCAACTTCTGCAGTGGCACGCAACTCAAAAAATTAGGAAAAACTCGTCTTTACGTAAACGAAGGTCTTCACTGTAGAAATAGCTGCAACCACTAAAACGATAAGATATGGTCAAAGAAGCTGCCAGTCTATCGTCTGTAGTTGAATATTGACAAAATTTAATATTGGCCATGCTTTAGGCCGGAATTTGAGGCAGCGGCAAGAGACCTATAGTTTTCGTAAAATAACGAATTAGCGAAAACGACACAAGAGTGATACAAAGCCCATATCCGGAATGGCTATCGTACTTGCTGGATCTCAATTCGATGAATCACAGTGTGTAATACATTTTTGAGGTGTGAGTCTGTGCTAAGGCCTACGAAAGTTTAAAGTCGCTGAAGTTATCGTTGCGCCAGGAGTGGGACCGAATGTCGCTGGAGGAGTTGCGTGCCATCGCCGAAAATTTAAATTCGAGGTGGGCCCTCCGAAACCGGCTGAATATGTTATTACCAAATATCCATGTTATTGTTGTTTATTGTTAGTTTTTCGTTTCAGTTGCTAATAAAGATTTTATTGGAAAATTACTTGACGATCGAATTTTTGTATCACCCTGTACGAGCCACCGGAGAGCTAGATCGAATGCTCTGCGCAATCTTAAAGAAATTCCCGATGGATGAGTTAAAAAATGTGAACGAGCATCTCAAGGCATAGAATAAATATTAAATAGAAAAGCATCTCCCTAAATTTCCCTGTTCAATCGTGAACGAACTAATCTGGCAATGCTCTAGAAAGCTCATTGAGCTAGAATCCATTTCTTAGCTCTCAGGAGAGCAATTTCCCTTTTGCTCGAGTAATTCGTATAGGCGGACATATGTGTTGCTTCAATAAATCGCATTTCTTGACATGTACTTAATGACATTTCCAGCGCTCCATACAATTTACTGAGCGTATTTTTTTAAGAAAATATCCTTTCAGCGACGTTACCATTTATAACAGTTTTCACGCATAAAACTCTGACTTTTCGAATTAAATGTAAAATCTATTCTGCCATACGTTCAACATGGAAAGTAATCTGCTGCACAACATCTTAGCCTTAGTCACCTAGTGTCTCCGACGCATCCTCAACATCCCTTGCTGGAGGTCAACGAAGACCTACACAGACTTTTAGCTCAGTTCGGGATAGACAGCAAGTATTAGCAAGAGGAATTGGCAACGGCTATGTCATACACTAAGAAAAGAGTCAAACAACATCGCTCAACAGGCTCTAGATTGGAACCCGTACGGGACCCAAGAAAGACGCCGGATTAGTCGACCGCACAATACATAGAGAAGATCCGCAGAGAAGGAAGGTACCCAGATTAACAAATCGTGGCAACAGTTGTAGGTATTATTGCATAGCCGGACCAGGTGGAGAGTCGGTGTAGTAGACGTCCCACTAGGGGTTAAAGGAATTAGAGAAGTCTTTATTAACAAATCTCTAGAGAGAAAAAGAAAGAAAAAGATTTAGATCCTGTCACACTATGTACATGCATACAGCAGTGTCATTTGTTACTTTGAATTTTTAAAAACATCGCAAACAAAACCGAACGATCTACCTCGCACCATATTATTTATGACCACGAAAAGTTAAACTTTCCCAGTGAATCAATGGTTTCTCCTATTATCGATAACTAAAGTAAAACTGATTTTCTGGCACACTCCAAGATAATTTCCCCAATTCAATATCTCTCATATTATCTGTCCATGTCTTAGATAACGGGCATTTAAAATGCGTTATCTAATGAAGATCAATCCATCGAAAATTTGCCAGGAAATACCCAGAGCGTGCTATTCTGCGTTAACGTACTTTGACCAATAAAAAAGAAACAAAGCAATTAATGAAACTTAAGAAAAATTGCTTTGATAAAGGTGCGATAAGATTACGTGGGAGTATCAATGATCACTTACCTCTTTAATATTGAAGCAAAGAATGTACTTCATGTACGTTGGAAGTTGATTTACGACCGTAAAGTAACCAAAAACAGAACATCCATGAGTTAAGATGATCGCCCAAACTGGACCCGATAGCAGCAATTGCCCCCACGGCACATAACTTGGACGCTTCTTCGACGTTGAATCACCAATAGCGTCTTTAATTTCTTTCTTTTCTTCGGGTGAGATTCTTGGATGAACTGCCGGACTTTCGAAAACGAAGACAAACCATGCGATCGACCAAAGAAGACCGAGCACACCTGTAATATTTAAGAAAAAAAAACAAATTTATAATTGAAAGCCAATCAAATAAATTCTGCGGTAAATTGATATGCGCGAAAGAAAATCAAAACCTCGAGACTATTGCGGAAATTGCTTATTAAGGCACGACTGGATAGGCGTCTCTTAAGAAAACCTCAACGAGATCTTGTCATCACAAAAGAAAAACAGCTTGAGTTAAGCTTGAACAATTTCTTGTAGACTGCATGCAAACCGAAGATTTTCCTCGCGATTTATGCATTTCATTTGTTATTCAAATTAGCGGAAGTGCAGCAGCGTAAAAACAACTATAAATCAAATGTGCCAGTAGGTGCGGTTTTCTTGAAAAGACATGAATGTCCTTCAATGTGGCCAGTTTTCATTAATGTGCAATTGTTGATTTGCGTCAAAGTGTTTACGCAAATATGCCACTGTTCGCACTTTCCTTTGTTGCCTATAATTTACAATTTATGATGTTTGCTCGAAGATGAGGGAATTTATTCGAAATTCGGAAATAAACCTTACCTGTGAAGTAGAATACACTTGCCCATCCTAGCGATGATATTAAGAATCCACAAATTGGCATTGTAATGGCAGCCCCAAGGGATGATGCTGAAATAAAAAAAAAACATTTTAGTATTATACGTTTTTGTAATTGAAGCAATATGAGCTGTTTTTAATGTTTTTTGGAAAAGAAAACAGCTGACCACTTGCAAATTGTCACTTAGTAACTTGTAAAGTTCTTTTCCCCTCTGCTGTGGTCACTTGTTATCGATGATCTCTTGGCTAAACTGACTGTTGCTAGCTTCGAATGCCAGGGCTACGCAGACGACCTGGTTATTACCATCCTGGGCAAGCAGGTCAGAACTTAATCAATAAGACTGCAAAATGTTCTCAATATGGTCCAATCATGGTGTACTAGGGAACGACTCAAAAGCAATCCTAGCAAAACAAACCATTGTACCCTTCACAAGAAAAACGAAGCTAAGGTTAGAGGCTCCTATTCTTGAAGAAACACGGATAGAATTCACAAGTGAGGTCATATATCTAGAAGTGAATCTAGATCAAAGACTCACATGGAACTCAACTCAATAGAGTCACAGGAAAGGCTATGAATGAGCTATGTTCTTGTCGAAGAATCTTTGGCAAAACTTGGGGTCTAAGGACTAAAATGGCCATTTGGGCATATGAAGCAATTATAAGACCCGTGGTCACATATGCGGCTCTCGTGTGGTGTCCAAAAGCACAACAAAAGACAGCGCAGTCCACACTACAAAAACTGCAGAGGACAGCATGGCTAGGAGTCGCGGGTGCCATAAGCACATGTCCTACGGCAGCTATGGAGGCTCTACTAGACCCCCCTCCCCCTGACACCTTCACCTAAAGAAGGAGGCTGCCTCAAGCGGAATAAGGCTGCATGACACCAATCTCCTCTCAGCAGAAATCTGACTGGTCACAGGAAAATTCTTGAAGAACTCAAGGATGATCAACTCAATCTCAGATGCCATGCCGAAAAGGCACAACTTTGATATACTATTCAAGCTGATCCTTGAGAGCAAAGATTATTGGCTCAAAAATAGACATATCTTTGAAAAGGGAACTCTGGTTTGGTACACGGATGGATCGGAGATGGAAGACAGAACGGGCATCGGGGTCTACGGACCAAGAATAAGGCTGTACAAATCGCTTGGTTCTGCACCAACCATCTTTCAAGCAAAAATACATGCTATCGAACTCTGCGCACGTGAAATTACTAAGAGGTATACGCAGTGCTAAAATATATGTCTGACAGTCAGGCGGCACTCAATACTCTAGGGTCCTACACTTTTGAGTTTAGGATCGTCTGGGACTATATCACTGCTCTTAAAGAACTGGCTCAGGGCAACAGCATCACGCTGGCCAATGAGAAGGCGTATCAGCTGGCAAGAAAAGGTGCGGACTCTCAGATTATCGGACTCGAGCCATTCTGTGGCTACTCGAAAAGCCGACTAGCAATGCGTATCAGGTAATGGGAGGACAAACGTAATCGCTCACACTGAACAAATACTTCAAGGTTAAGGCAAGCAAAGAGGTTTATAACCTACTCAAAACAGAAAACGGAAGCGCTGCTCTCACTGAGCAGTCCAGATTTAAGGCTCATAACAAGACTTCTAACTGGTCACTGCCTCTTGGGTTACCACTTAAAAAAGATGGGGCTAGCTGAAGAAGACACCTGTCGATTCTGTTTGGAAGAGGAGGAGACAGCGGAACACATCCTCTGTCACTTTGAGGCCCTCGGCCGTATTAGGCTCAGACATCTCGTTGGGGCTTTCCCATTTCCACTAGGTGTAACTAAGCCAGCCCTCAAAGAAATTTTAGGTCTAATTTAGGAAGTAAAGCTTGCTTCCATTAGGTATAGCTAAGGCAGCCCTCAAAGAAATTTTAGGTCTAATTAAAGAACGAAAGCTTGATTGGGGGGCTTAAGTCTGAACTAGGATATAGTCACAAAAGATCATTTTGGTCGAAGTAACTAAAGGATGTTTGAGTCCTTGATCCACTCCTAATAATAATAATAACTTGTAAAATTAGCTGCAGTTTAACTTTACAAATTTTCCTAATCATTTCTTAAATGATCTGATGAATTTGAAACTGGAAAAAAAGTAAAATTTCAGAAAATTTTCGTAATTCGTTTTAAAACTGTTTAAACCTGTTGCGATATTATACTTATTAATTTTGATAAAAAACTTAAGTCCACTCTAGAAACAACGTCGCAGCCATATTACGTCCAAGCGTATTGTCACTATTTTGTTTTTTTTGGACTGTAGATTTACCATTCCATGCAACACAATTAGAACTGAACATTCACATAATCAAAACCAAAGAGAATTGATGATGTCATTGACGCTTTATAAGCTCAAATACTTCAACAAAACGAACATACCGTTTAAAATACCGTATCTTAAATGAAAATTGTAAAGAAGAAATATTTTATCGTTACCACGTATTGAGAACTTCTGTGGATTCATCCAAATAAATAATATCTCGAAAAATATGACGGGAAAGTAGAATTTCCGAACCTATTTCTATGGTTTACTCTGGAAAGTGCGGTTTGTTTACGCCTCAAATGAATAGCTGTTTTTATTTGCTTCCAGGCTTGTATCTAGAGTAGGCTGTATACAATATTACTTTGACACATGACTTTTGTGAAAGCTAACCTTTCATCAGGTTTTGAAAATACAAGACGTATGTACTCTTATTTTTTCAATTTCCCGTGCTGTTTTATGCTGTCATTAAGTCTGTGGTGGGAGTAAATATGCAAAGAAGTTGAGTAATGAAATCCTGAATTCACAAAGTTCAATTCAAGTTGCGAGACATTCCCTTTTATCCAAAGCAACGAATCTATTTAAAAGAAAATCATTGTATGAAAAAGGTCTCCATTTTTACACATTTAGCACTTGTTTTTCAACGATGATCTCAGAAAACTCCTTTTCATTGGTGAAACAATTGTTGTAATTGTATTGGAAAAATGTACGGTGTTCTCTATTTTGGGGTCCGTGATTTTCATTTTTGCGAAAGAGGTTTTAAAGTACATATAGGATTCAGTGTAACAGAAATCCCTTCCGTCACCTCAATTTCCTCAAGATTGGCCGTCGACTAATTCATCATAAGCCCTGAGATTTATGGTTTCATTTGGAGGGCGTGTTATGTCACAGTCCTAAAAAAAGTGTATTACACAATATGTATGTCAATGCTGTAAAAAATCCAACCAACATGTTAGTCAACGAGGGTATCCCTTTACGCATTACGTAAAGCCGAAGATGGTAAAAAATTCGCTTACGGGTTTGTGACATTACCGAAAACGAACGAAAGGACGAAGAAATATGTTTCTGAATAAATAAAGCCAAAAACACCTGTATGACCTTAACTACTTCAAATATGGCGATCGACAAAGATTTCAGTTAAAACTGAACTATTTCTGCTTAACTTTAATAGACGGTTACGAAACCGGCCTAAAGATTATCCAAGTCAGGTCATCGATCCTTCAAATGTGCAGATTAGGACAGAATGAACCATGAAATTTGGTGTCGGAAATGAAAGTGGCTTTGCAACGCTTTAAGGCGAAATAATAACGAAATTGAAATCTGACGGCCAACTTTCGATTACGCAGAATAAAACAGCGCGGAAACGAATTAATCCAGCAAAGGTACATAACTAAAAAAAGAGGAAACTTGAGGTTCAAAACAGAGTCCATTAAGCTCGATATGAATGCAGTTTTTTTTATTTATTTGGAATACAGTCTGTTCAACAAAAAACTTTCTTCGATATTTCAAAAACTATTCAAGATTTTTTATTAATTTTTTTTACATTAAAAAAAATTTATCAAAAATCGGCGCGGATACCTAATACACCGTCGAATCTCCTTCATTATCTAGTAAGGCCCAAGACCTTCGGCGGTTTTTGCAGAGCATTACAATGGTAGAGCAGGCCATATCTATCGTATTTTTCTGCACGCTTAATCTTCATCAAGCCCCAGATATTTTCGATTGGTTTATGGATTGTGAGGCCCTATCCAATGTAACGATCCCATTTTCCTGTTTCCAGAAGTTCAGAGCCGACTTCGACGTTTGGGCAGACTTTATCGAGCATATCCAAACCCACGCATTGAGAAGACACCTCCCCCCCCCCTAAAACATGCACCTTTACTGGATTGTTAACGGTGGTCCGCTGGAGCAATCTCCCACCAATAGTCGACCAGGCACGGTTTATGAGAGCCTATGCCCAGAACAACGCGTCATCAGAAAAAATTACATTTGACCAGTCGCGGTGAGTGTTTTCGGTTACCCACGCTTTGCGTTTTGCCTGTGCGTCTCTGAGAGAGAGAGAGAAGTTTTTGCCTCTACATAACATAGTGTAGCTTCGTCGCGTTCAATCGGGCTGTGATTGTGTTGATCACGACTCCTTTCTTAGCCAGCTGGGCTCGCGCTGCATGCAAAATATAAATGTGAATAAAATATCTCTAGCTAGCCATCTACCTCGATGAGGACAATCATCAACACTTTTGGTGGCATTTTACCGCTCCAGCCCCCACCTTCTCACAAAAGCCTTCGGCTTTTTAGCCGCGACTTCTACTTTTTAGTTGCGCCAGCACTGATAGTCATGTGTGGACCTTTCGAGTGCGAACACAAGACCACCTCGTCAAAACACTTCGCGTATACTCATTTTGGTTTTCATGTGCCCTCTCAGACACTTCGAGCGACACTGATGCATCGCACCGCTAAGGTCGTAGTGTTTTAACTGTATTTTAATGTAAAAAAAACAATTATTAAAAAATCTTGAATTAAAATATCGAGGAAGATTTTTTGTTCAACAGACTGATGGCTAAAATCAAAAATTATATGCACTGAACTACCCAGCCAGAATTTTCTTTATATAGTATATCGCCCTCCACATTGAAAACAAGAATGTTCGTGAAGTAATTGTTAGCTTTCACGTTGAACCCAACATAAACCCGGGAGCAAGTTACTCATCTCATGTTTCCTTGCTTTTAGGAAAATAAGTAATTTGGTAATATGGAGAGGGAGTTGGACTAATTTCTTGAGCGGTACAACCACCATGCCATGGGTCCCGTGTTCGAGACCAGGTCTCCCTGCAAGTTTTTATTAAGAAGCTAAAATAATCCACTCCGTCTTTGGGCTGTTTTCTAGCTCGCAGTAATGCAAAAACAAGACATTTAAGTTTCCTTACTTCCTCACATTATATAATATATAATTTGTCTTAGAGTGATTTTAAAAAACAACGTGGCCATTGGGTTTTGAAATCACTGTAAGCTTCAATCCAAATTACATCAAAAATCAATGTTGGGAAAGAGAGGCCCAACTATAAAACCGAAGGAATACGTCCGTTTCTAGATTCACCAAATCAAGCATCAACTCATCATTTTAGACCAATAATGTATGGTGATTGGTCTAAAATGCTTGACTTGTAGCTCAATTGAAAGGCGACTCATTGTTTCATGTTTTATGAAGCAAAATATGTATTAAAAATAAAATAGTAGTATTTAGTAAAAAAAAATTATAATTGAACTTACCCATCATATTTGACATAAACTTGGATCTCTCCATCGGTGGTATCCATACAGCAGTCATTGGATGAATGGCAGGCCATGATGCTCCTGATACAAAAAAAAAATAGAAAAAAAGAAAATGAGAAACTTAAATTAGCAAATTCACTGTCAGAACCGAAAAAGAATTCTATTTTCACTCGAATCGCGAAAAATCCGAATAAATAAAAAAGTGAGCAAAATAATTGTTCTATATTCAGAACAAATCGATTTGAAACAGGTGAGCGAGTTATCAATATTATTGTTCCGAAAGTCAACTAAATAATTGAGTCATACATGCACGTGTGTCACGCACGTTCAACAAATTCTTTGGCGAATATACAGAAAAAAACCAGCTTCGTTCTTCGCCAACATAGAGGTCACCTTCTAATGATGGTAAATAATTTTTTGCAGCTAGGAGAGGAGCGCGCAAGTTTTGATTTGTTTTATGGTGATCGGTCGCATTCTTCGTTAAAGTGATTTATTTAAGACAAGCATGGGTGGTTCAATCTACGTATTCGAATAAGCTCAATTGGGAGTTGAATCACTTTTAAGTGAACGAAAAAGAAGAACTTGTGTGACTTTCTGGGAATCACTTCTAAATTTGAGCATGACCGACTTTTAGGACAATATTAATAAATAAAATTATATAATTTTTTTCTTACCCAACATAAATCCAAGCAATACTCGAACAATAATTAAAGCTACATAATGCGTCATTGCAGCGAATGGTGTTATGATGGTGAGAACGCTGGCCCAAAGCATGGAATGTCCAAAAACTCGACGTCCACCGATTAATTCAGCTAATCTTCCTCCAGGCAATTCGGTTAAGATATAGCCCCAGAAGAAGCTTCCCAAGATGAAATTCTGTTGATATTCATCCCAAGAAAATTTATTTGGATCGTCGTCATCGGTTTGGGTAATCGAATTTTCTGTAGTTGTTCCATTTAGAAGACCTGCTGTTGTGACGTTTCTCACTGTTCTTACCATTGCCACTATAGCAATTGTGAGATTCACTCGAAGAGCATAATTCAGCATAAAGCCGAGTATTACCATAATATTCAGTACTTGACGACATGATAAAAAATCTGAAAAGAGAAAAGGAAATTGTTAACCTTCCATATTAACTAAATTTACTTACATATGCTAATAAAAACTATTGAAGAAGACTGTTATGTTATGTTATATTATATTTTGTATTTATAAAGATGGTTGAAAAAGAATTTAAATACTATTTCATTTTTAGATCAATAATTACACAGCCACACAAAAAAAAATATGTTTTCGGGTCTGGAGGTCAGACCATGTTTACTATATGTTTTCGGGGTCGCTGAATCCGAATCCGAGGTCCAAAAAACCCCAGCATGTCAGGATTTTGATTTGCAAAGAAACTCGCGAAATTTATTCATCCGACTTACGACGTGTGTCTGGATCCAGGGCACCTCCTCGCGGTGACGGCGGGCAACGGAGTGTGCCTGTGATCCGGCTAAGTCCCTGGATTACGTCTTTCATGCCGTCATGGCAGGCGCACGCAAGCTTTTTACGATGTAGAGAGTCGGATCCTCAATTCTGAAAAAGAAAAATCTTCTAGAACCTAAAACAAAAGTTTCTACTTATCGAAACCGAGACTTCGAATTCCGTAAATTTTTTACGAAGAAGGAAGATTCATCTTTAGTATTTTGTACCGATGTCGAGGGTCTCATAAATCAGCTGAAAGAGAATTCTTACAAAGCTTCTGATTGGCGACTCTTTATAGACTCTTCGAAACGAAGTATAAAGGCGGTCTTACTTCACAACACGAACGTTTATGCTCCTGTACCGATTGCTCATTCTACTGTCATGGAAGAGAAATATGAGAATATGCAAATACTTTTACAGAAAATTTAATATGAAAAGCATTTATGGCTAATATGCGGAGATTTGAAAATAATAACCATGCTGCTTGGACAACAGTCAGGATTCACCAAATATCCTTGCTATTTGTGTTTGTGGGATAGTAGAAATAGAGAAAATCACTACAGCAAGACGAAACAATGGCCAGTAAGATCATCGCTAACTCCAGGTTCTAATAACATCATCAATGAGTCTCTTGTGGATCCATCGAAAATTCTCTTCCTCCGTTGCATATAAAGCTTGGTCTCATGAAACAATTTGTCAAAGCCCTTGATAAATCAGGGGCATGTTTTCAATACCTTCAATCCAAATTTCCGATACTTTCTGAGGCTAAGTTGAAAGAAGGAGTATTCGACGGACCACAAATTCGAACTATGTTCAAAGATATAAATTTCATTGGTACAATGAATCGATTTGAGAAAGCAGCCTGGCTTAGTTTTAAAGATGTGGCACAGAACTTTTTAGGAAATAACAAAAGTCCGAAGCATAAAAAGATTGTTGGCAAAATGGTTGAAGATTTTAGAAAGCTAGGATGCCTGATGAATTTGAAATTACATTTTTTGCATGCACATCTAGACAAATTTCCAAATAATCTAGGTGATTTTAGTAAAAAACAAGGCGAACGCTTTCACCAAGATATAAAAGTAATGGAAACTCGATATAAAGGAAGGTGGGATGAAAATATGATGGCAGATTTCTTTTGGATGTTGAAGCGAGATACACCGAAAGAAGATAGAAAGCGTAAATCACTGCATAGATCTTTTGATGAGAAAAGAACCCGCTATAGTAGCAAACAAGAGTCTGACATTTGATTTATGCGTCTGGTTTTTAGATCGTCTATTCCAATCGTTTAATTTTTGAGTTCGTATACTTAAGTCATTCGATTCCTATTGTAGTCATGTAACTAGTCATTTATTCTAGTAGTTAAGAATTCTACACATAATTTTTCGTATTGTAGATGTATACAATTCATTTATCTAATCATTTATTTATTCTTGGTAATCATTCCACAAATTCAAATTTTTGTTGCCAAAAGCCCTTATAAGGGCTATATGATGAACAAAATCCGATCGTGCAACCTCCTCGCGGTGTACATCGGGTAGCGCTGATGCCGACGGTCCTATATACCTTTGTTTTGTGGAGTAAATAGGGTTTATGGGTTGAACTGATTTTTGTTCAATATACGGCTAAAGTCAAAACGTTGAAGCGTTAAATAGCTTAGATAACGGGATATTTGGAAGGTTATGTCAACAACCTGACATGCTGGGGTTTTTTGGACGACGGATTCGGATTCAGCGACACCAAAAACATATAGTAAACATGGTCTGGCCTCCAGACCCGATAACATATTTTTTTTTGTGAAGCTGTGTTATTAGTCTAAAGCATATTCATATTCATTTATTACAGGTAAATATACACAAAATGTAAAATCTTTTATTGTACAAATTAAAGTGGTGCTAGATAAGTAATTTCAAGAAAAACAAAATGCTAGAAATATTAATTGAGAAAGAAAAAAGAAGAAGAGATAAATAGGACAGAAAAAAAGAAAAAAAAATTTAAAATTAATTTACATAGCTACTTTAGATGCTTCAGTGTAGAGAGACAAGACCCGAGTAAAAGTACCAATCAAGCAAAGTGATTGTCTAAAAGACGCCAGAATGCACTGGCAGTGCCAGCCGTTTGAATATTTAGAGGAAGACTATTCCATAAGCGAATTATTTGGACAGGGTAAGAACTATTCATAACTGATTTCCTAAACCACGGTACTAGTAAATTTCTGTTTCGCTGAGATGTTGTAAATTGGAAGTATTCACGGAGGTATGGTGGTGTGTTCCATTTAAGCAGCTTGAATAGAAACAGCAACGCTCGTCGTTTGAGGCAAATCTCCAGACTGGACCCGACAAGGGTTAATCTGAAAGGTGTGATATGGTCAAACCTTCGTAGTCCGTGAATAAACCTAATGCAGTGGTTAAAAGCAACATCTAATCGACGTGCACAGTGACTGTCTAAGTGAGGAAAAACCAAGCTACCGAAGGTAAAATGGGGCAGTATCAATGCCCTAACCAAATACAGACGAGTACTTCTCGGGATAATATAGGCTGACAACCAAAGTCTTCGTAAACCAGCATATATCTTGCCAATCCGCGCACTTACATTTGCGCAGCAGTTCATTTCTTGTCCCAAAATAATACCAAGATTAGTTATTTTACTTAGGACTGGCAATGGAGAACCATTTAACATTATCTGAGGAGCATTACTTAAAACATAAGGATTAGTATAAAACATGATAGAGTGAGATTTTCCGGGGTTCAAAAGTAATCTGTTCGTGATTGATCAATCAAATAATCTACCAAGACCGGCATTTATACGTTGGATGCAGTCCTCAAGGAGCCCAATAGGCCTACCCAAATAGATCTGAACATCATCAGCGTAAAAATGGATTTTCACATCACGCACCACACTTGGCAAATCAGTGATGAAGAGGCTAAATAGAAGCGGTCTCAGTGTTGATCCCAGTGGTACGCCCCGTGAAAGAACCAATGGACCAGAGATTACGACATCGATCTGCACTCTTTGGGAACGATCTGGCAAGAAACATGCTATCATAGAGGCAGCACATGAGCTAAAGTTGAAGTACTTGTGTAATTTGTGAATAAGTAAGCTGTGGTCAACGCAATCGAAGGCTTTAGAAAAATCCAGTAATGTTAAAGCTGTGAAGTGATCATAAGTTGTCAGGTGATGACAAGTTGTCAGGTCCAATTGCTGTGGATTTAATTGAGCCCACGACAGATAGTAATTCATCTAGATTTACATTTCGAAAGTAAAAAGGGTCAGCAAGGACATTCACTGAGGCATCAGGCATGTTCGCAAGAAAGATACTTGTTGAATTCATCGGGTTCACATTGGTTGCAGTAAAGACAGAATTGAGTTCATCTGGATCAAAAGGGCATCGAATCCTGTCCTTGCCATGAATACCAGCGTTATTTAGGTTACGCCATAGAGCTCGCGGGCCGAGGTCGGTCCTAAGTTTCACACTAAAATAGTGTCGTTTAGCCCCTTTGCTGCGGTAGCTTTATTACGGGCGATTTTGTAAAGCAAACGCGCCTCTTCCGATTTAAGGCGTTTGTAGCGTTGAAATAAGTATTCCCGTTCTGCGATTAGAGCTTGCACCTCAGGTGAAAACCATGGGCAATTCCTCGACCGAATGCGTTTGGTTTTAATTGGGACACACACATCAAATAGATGAGAGACAAGGGATGTGAGAATTTCGACTTGCTGGTCAACTGACGGAGTAGCGTAAATATAATTCCAAGGAAGAAGTGAACATTCATTGGATAAGGAGTTCATGTTTAAATTATTATAATCACGATAGGAGACCAACGCAAAGTCGTATTTGCAAAATAGAATGTCATGATCTAGTATACTAGGTGGGTCAACTTGATCTTGCAAAATCACCCTGTCACTATCAGAGACAAGGATTGGATCCAACATCGAAGGATTGGAGGAATTAAAGTAGGTCGGGTAGGAATTGACTACATTAAGTAGAAGAGACTGAATGAGATGTGTGAACTGTTCTGATCTATTATTCTGCCGTAGCAAGTCCACATTGAAGTCACCTCCTATGATTACATTAGGATAACGTCGAGTTAGGTGAGATATAACATTTTCAAATTCATTAATGCGGCCGCAATCAAATTCAATTCCAGAGCTAACCTCCACGCAGAGAAATTCAATAGGTTGGTCCACCGATGAAGCTCACTCTGATGCTTTCCCTTACGTATATCGCAACCCCCCCCCCCCCCCCCCACCCACTCGACCCTTGCGGTCATTGCGAAATAGTTGATAACCAGGAATAGACACAATCATAAATTGGTTCTATAAACAACGCATTTTAAAAGTTTTACTACCAAGTTCTTTGAGTTATTCATTCTTAAATTGCAACTTATTTATTGCATCACTTTAAACCAATAAAATATTTTGAATGGCCTACTGAATGCTACTTTACAATTTAAATGTGACCTTAAAAAAGTTCAGCTGTGTATCCTTGAAATAGACTAGAATAAAATTTCTCATTGTGTTATATTTTTAGCCAAACTTTTTTAATATTCTACTCTTCCTTTGCAAAGAATGTTTAACTTTTTGATGTTAAGTTTAATTTTTCTTGTTCTAAATATTCCTTACAAAAATATTATACAAAAATTTGCAAATTTAATATTTCAGAACTCAATAAACCACCGTATTAAAAACCGGTTAGAATATTAAAAGAACTGAAAAACGGAAGCATATTTGCATAATATTAAAAATATCATGCCATATTAGCTTTTCAAGTAGTTTTCGTATAAATATTTATGAGGGCATACAACTTAGGAATTCCCTGATTAACCATGCAGGAAATGAATAATGCGGATTTTTACCTGAACAGCATGACAGACATATTTGTATGAATGGTCTAAATTTTATATTGCTTAGTACAGAAATCCAAGGGGACATATCGATCGAGAAATGCTGATTGTATTGATGCATTTTAAGTTCAATCCTTCAACAAAACGAACACAAAAGGGAGTATTCCCTCTAAAACACATAAATAAAGTAAATTACAAGTGGAGGCTTTAAAAATATTGTCAGAAATACTACGAGAAAGTAGAATTTCCCAAACTTTGTAATTGTGTACTGTGGCAATTTTCAGTTTGTTTACACCACCAATGCTCAGCTGCTCATGTCAGCTTCCTGGCTCTAAAACCGCTGGTAAGAAATATGGAAAAAATAAATATAAACGCTGCATTTATGTCGTAAATTTTGACATTTAAATTAAATTTCTGTTCGTGCACTTATGGGGACAAATGTGGAAGATAATAGCTGTGTTTTTTTAATGAGCTATATAGATCTCCGCCATACAAACTGCTGAACCAGTTCATGATCTAGTTCACTATCCCGCTCAAGGGAATTTAAGAAATTTCTCTTGAAAATAAAACGCTGCCAACTTTAATTTCAATAAAAATGTCATTTTTGTGAATGTGCAATATCACGAAAGAAATTAAAATACTGACTAAACTTACAAACACAATTTTTTTTCAATGCGTTTTAAATATATTTAATATTTTATATCTTCTTGTTTACGATTTGGCTTTATCTTTGGCGTAAAATACAAACTTAAAACGCCTAAAACTGACAAATATGTAACTTGGGAAGTGAGTTGCAGTTTTATTTTAAAAATTTCCCTAATCGTTCTTTTAATGATCTGATGAACCGCTCATTAAAAAAACACGGCTAATATAAGCTTGCTGAGACGTCATGCACGGAAGCTATTTAATAAGGCTTAAACTATTAGTTGAGGACTGTGCTGCTTTTTAAACAGCTAAGAAGAAATTAAAAATCAATTGAAGAGCCAAACGTACGTCATGGGTATAAACGAACCTTGCAGGCTCCTGCAAATTTTCGCAGGCAACCCCAGTTTTCCTTCTTTTCTGTTGAAGTGATGTCACTTATCCAGAGACGACTTAGAAGAATCTAGATTGGTTAATTGGCGGGCACGCACTTTCCCGAAGGGAAAAATTAAAAATTAAAAAAATAATAAACGGGCCATCGAATCATTCGATTCCTTCAAGTCGCCAGAAACAGATGGGATTGTACCTTGTATGTTGGAGAGAGCTCCATACAAAGATAATCCCATGACTTCTGGCGATTTTTGAAAGTTGCCTACTGCAGGTCAAAGTGATCTTCATCTCTAAGGTAGGAAGGAACAGCACATAATGACTAAGGACTTTAGACAAATTAGCCTTACCTTTTTTCTTTTGAAAACATTGGAAAAACTCATAGATCTGCACCTACGAGTTGCGGTGTTAGCAATGCTCAACATTACGAACTTTTCTAGACATAGAGGGTCCTTTCACAACGCCATAAGTGAGGCTATTAGGGATGCATTAAGATCCCATGGAGTAGATCTATACGTCTGTCCATGCATTGAGGTAATGCTGAGTAGCCGACAGATACATGGGAAACTGGGAAACCACGAGACTGTAAGATCAGTCGGTAGGCATACCCCACAGGACGGCATTCCATCCCCTTTGCTCTGCCTGTTCGTTGTTGATAAAGTTTTAAGGTTGCTAGAGAGCAATGGAATAAAAGTGGTGGTTTACGCAGACGACCTGTTCGTACTGATATCAGGAAAGCTTTTAAGCACCCTAAGCGAACTAACGGAGAGCGCTCTGGACATTATATTGACTGTTCACAAAGGGGAGGGGGCGGGGGGAAAGAGCGTAACACCTTAACGATAAAGACCCAAGTAAGTTAAATATTTAGATATAATTTTTGATTCTAAATTAAGCTGGGGCATACACATTGCGGAGCGCGTGATAATGCTTCGTTTTATACCTATGAATACTGAGACCTATTCTGACCCTTGGTTTCGTGGGGTGCTCTTGAAAGGAACTCTAACCTTAAGAAACTCACCAAAGTTAAAAGAGTTCCTTGTGCTTGGGCATCCTTAGGGCGATAAGTACAACTGCTGCATTGAAGACAATAACTATCTCCCGCCATTGGACATCACGGTAAAACTATAGTTGCTCCTACGTACGTGCGAGTGAGTGAATCCAAAAGTTGGAAAACTTCAGACTACGGACACGGTAGTATACTAATGGCTTATGCCCTACACAAACGACTTACTCCACTCATGCTTGTATCAATGGCCATCGCATTGCTCATGTGTTATGTTTAATTATTGCGGATGAGCATTACATTCGTTATTACATCGAATTACGTTCTCTTACAATAATTGGTATGGAATCATCATTCTCTTTAGTATTCGCACCGCTCGGGGCGTCGGATAGTAACAATTAAGCAGAAAAAAACATAAGACAATAGCAGATTATGCCAATAAACTTTTCATAATTAATCGTTGCTATGAAATTTTTTTCTGTTGCTACAACAAGCTCCGGTAATGAATTTTATCTCCAATTTTTCACAGTTAAATATCACCCGAAAATGTCAAAATGAATCAACGATAGTAATGGGTTCGTGTGTCACTACAGAAAAATAGTTATCATTGACTCTCAATTATAATTCGATCAATGATAATCTCAACACGTCGTCTGACTAGGGCATTACCTGGGATATCATCTGCAGGAGAGCACTGACTATGCCTTTCTTGCAATAGCACCAGAATACTTAATAGAGAGGACTAGGAAGGTGAATCTCTTCTGGTCACTCGATCATAACGATGACCTGGGTAATAAGGCGGCCGATGTTCTGGCGAAAGAAGGTTTGCAGCTAAACGCTTCACAAATAGACAGATCAATCGGACGGCTTCTAACTTCAGTAAAAAGATAGATCGACCTGAAAGCTGTTCAGCTCGCCAAGAGCAGATGGAGCAATCTGACAACCTCCGACCTATAAAGGGAAATATGGCCTGAAAGGAATGTACCTGTGCCGGAATCTCTGTAATACCACTGCGGTTATAACTGGTCACTGGATTTGTAGTAGTCATGTCGCCGAATGCGTATTCCTGCTAATGACTTCTGCCATAGTTGTCTGGACGAGGAAGAAGTTAAAATCATTCAGCATTTGCTTTGCGTATGCCCGGAACTAGCCAGAAGAAGGTTGCAGATTCTTGGAAAACACTTTCCTGATGGACTAGAGGACCTACCCAGGTTCCTCAATAACTGTGGCTGGGTCAACTAATCAGTGCATTTCATTGCCAAATCAATCCAGGTGAGGTCCTGTGAAGTGTTATTACAACGGAACATTTTCAGGCCTGTGTGAGGCTGACTGGTTTACTACCGGTGGGCACCTACTAACCTAACCTAACGATATTAAATAAAAGCGAAAAGTTTCTGTATTTAGGCAGGCACAAACATGTGTATTTGAGGTTTAGGAATTTACAAGAAAATATTAAATAGGCAAATGCTTAGAGGCTTCTCCGATCTTCTGTTTCTTCGGAAAAATGCGTAAAAGTTTAAAAAATTTTAGGGATATAGCAGATTATTATAAATACTCAAAAAATGACTTTCTTTGCCCCGTGTCAATGATTATTATTAATATGTTGTCGGAGTCGAACAATCGGAGCAATTGACAGTTCAGAACGAGTCAAATAGGTATCCCGATCGGTGTGGAATATGAAGGATGTGTGGGGACTATCTTGAGGATATGCACACGTAAAAAATTCTGGAAAATTGGGTGAATTTACTGATATCTTATAAAATAAATAAAGATTAACCAGAAAGCTAATGATGTCAGCGGTCCATTTTTCAATTAAGGGTATGAAAAGTCATTGAAATCGCAAATAGCTATATTAGATAACATAAGCACCAAAATGAACAATAGGCTGTCATGACAATGAATCAAGCCCGGAAAATATAACAGGCGTGCCCATTTTACTTCCAAGCGTGTCGTTGCACACAAAGAAAACTGCACACTATCGTAACCAAAACTAAAGAGAAATACTGATGTCATTGCCGCATTCGAAGCTCAATAATTCCACAAAATGGAGACAAGAGAGCGTCTTCTCTTTTAAACATAGCACCTTGAATGAAAATTGTAAAGAAGAAAGGTTTTATCGTGACCTGATGCTCAGAACATTTAAAGCTTAAACTTAAGTAAAATTCTAGTTGAGACGTTAAAAATAATGTGAGAAAATAAAATTTCCCAACACATCTCTATGGATTACTATATGAAGTTTCGGATTGTTTACACCGCCAATGCCCAGCTGTTCGTATTTCCTTTCAGGTTTCTTTCTAGAGCACGCTGTGGAATAGCACAATATGAAATTTTTCTAAATCGACGAATGTGAATCCTTGAAATATTACAATAAACCTGCGTAGTTTCTGTCCTTTTTCTTAATATTATTAACTTTTTTACACTTTCCGTTATCCCAAAGTCATGACATTTCATGAATCCCTTTCATAATATTTAAGCAAGATTTCATTACAAGGTAACCAGCTACTGTAAATATTATTTTTAATTGCATACAAAACAAACAAAATTTTATGACTGCCATTAAAAGACATAAATATAATAACAATTGTGACAGCGTTTAGCTGGTTCCGTGCCGACTTTGAACTTTCATCGAACTCCATAGACGTAAGACCTCATCGCTGTCGCGCCATCAGCCGCTGCATAAAAACCCGCAAAACGTACTCGTGCAAACAAAATGAAGTTTGATAACGAAAATCAGCGGAGACGAGCCCCTTAATCTGTTCGACTTGTGTAGTGTGTTCAATGACTTTCCATTGCTCGTTCAATTTCTTGAATGGAAAGTTTTATTTGGGCCATTGAACGGCGACGAAACGCTTTTAGTTAGCGTGTAAAAGATGTTAATTAAGCCGCCAATGTGTTATCGTTCGTTGCCCATGCATTTATTAGAATCTCATTTAAATGAATGAATTTTCCTGCAGTTTAATGGCAGGACATAGACAGGCAATCGAAGCAGAACGACATTGGGTTTCTTCCATGATGCGCTGTCGGAGATAATTGCAATGGAACTTTCGGCATCTTATCTGAATGGAAAATTAGAGCATGCACGCACAATATTGGTTATAAATAAAATAATAATAATATAATCTCGCTCGTTTAATACCATGATATTTCATTAAACTCTGTCTAGTTGTTTATGTCGCAAAAATTAAATATTTATTATAGCACCTTTCAACTGGTTGAACGAATTTTTCTGAACTTTTTGGCGGTCAACAAGTTTCTAAACTTTGCGGATATTTCCACTTAAAATTAATTATGCAGAATAAAAAAAATTAATTTGATTTTATTAATTTATTGTTATAGTGAAGGTTTCGTAAAGCAGACAAAAAAAAACTGATACTTGCCAATCAGGTGAACGTTCAGCATGTTGCTGGCAAGCTCTTATGTTGCGCAACATATTGACTTTGAACTCTTTATCGAAAAAATTCTCGGATTTTAAAACATTCAATTAATTTTATAGGCGTGATGTCCTTAGTCTGCGGTGAAAGGCTAACTTCGATAATAAGAAGTATTCAGAACTTTTATTCGAATGACGCCGTGTACAAAATCCAAATCACTAAATAAAAATAAATCAATGATTTCACGTTGAAATAAAAATCGCGGACTTTACGATTTGTAACTTTTTAATGATTTTAATTGACGCTAGCGCAAAGCTTCGATCTTTGACTTATCACGTCGGAAGCTATAAAACGTCTTTAAATGATAAGAAATGAGTTTCGGTACTACACAATTACTGAATACATTACATATATGACAATTAAAAATTCCACAACCTAAAGCGTTTAATCTGAATGAGGTCAATTTTAAAAATTTTCACGCTCGGGCAAACGTAATGAGCCACTTAGGACTTACATTACGAACAATTTTCGAACGGCTAGTACGACTTAATTTCATTAGCCCAAGGCGCAGTAATATGAGTAATAAATTGAAGTGTGCTAATGAATTACTAATAAGTGTCAATTACGTTAATAAATTTATAAAAATTAATTCAAAGCTTAGGCAATACGCCTACTGGATTGCATAATATTCAAAACACGTGCGAAAGGTGCCACCGATCGCATTGATAAACGTTTTCAATTTCAAGTTTTTCTAGTTCTTTGGCATTAGTTTCAAGAAAATTTGCATTTTAATCGACAAAGGGTTTGTTGCTTACTGATTTTTTAATAAGAATGGGCAATCGATGATGAAAAATGCTTTCTAGATTGCACTAGTAAAATGTAAATCTACGTGTTACCATGCCTTCGACAATTCCAGGAATCCCTAATCATCCCTGTAACTTTAAATAGAAGATGCAACAAGTTTTGAATATCTAACTACGCTCTTATTGCAAAGTTATACTGTGTAACTGAGATAAGCACTAATTTACGAAAATTTTCTATTACAAATGACTCTTCTGACAAGTCTAAGACACTCTTACTCCTAGACTTTAGTCATTTAACCATCGAATTAAACAAGCAAGAATATTGCACATTAACACACTCTGCAAATATCAGAATTTTTATTAACAAATTATTCCTTCTGTTCTACCGCTTACTCTTCTGGTGTACCACAAGGTACAAATCTTGGACTATAACTTTTTAATATTTACATTCACATATATCACTGTAGTAATAACAATAGAAATTTTTAAACAATGGTTAAACAGCGAACAAACTTTACGTACTTAATATATTTTAAAAAGCGAAAAGTAGGGTTTGACTTCGCTTATAGCTTATCCACTAGACTCTCTTCGATTGGTACTTAATGCAGATAAAATAGGGCTTACTGATAAAGAATATTTGTTCGTGGTACTGCAGGATGATAGTTTTAATCTTGTGCTAATTTTCTTCTCTTTTTCTCGTATTATTCATCTAAACTAGACCCTGGTTTTAAAATACCGCGCCTCTGCTAAATCTCTGCGCAAACTTTTTCACCTGTCATATTCAACAAGAATGTTTCCAAATGCGTTGAAACTTGCTCATGTCCAGCCGATACTTAAAAAAGGAGAGGCATGCAATCCCTCTTTACTACAGACCAATTGCACTGACTTCGATCATATCTAAAGTTTTTGAATCGCTCATCAACTCTGTTTTTTTATACGATTTGTCCTAGGGGACAACCCTTTGATGTGTTAGCATGGTTTTGGCCGGAAGGGAATTAGGGTAAGGGAAGTGAGGAAACTTGAATGTCTTGTTCTTGCATTGCTGCGAGCTAGACAACAGCCCAGATCCTGAGTGGATCATTTTAATTTCTTAATAAAAGCTCACACCTGGTCTCGAACCCGGGACCTGTGTGGTCGTGCAGCTCAACGAATTGATCCAACTCCGTCTCCGTCTCAGTTGATGAAATATCTAGAAAATAACCATCTTATCAATGATTGCCAGTACGGTATCCGCGCTGGCCGCTCAACCGGAGACTTACTAACGGCTCCAACGGAGCGTTGGAATCATTGTCTCCATAACTTTGGTGAGTCCGAAATCGTTGCTCTTGATATTTCAAAGGCTTTTGATAGAGTCTGGCATTCTGTTCTTTTAGCCAAATTTCAAACATTTGGACTGCACCCTACCCTCGTTAAATGGATAGAGAGTTTCTTGTCAGGCCGCTCAATTCGTGTAGTAATTGACGGAGTTACATCTGATTCCTACGAAATAAATGCCGGTGTACCTCAGGGCTCAGTGCTTTCACCAAACTTATTTCTTCTTTTTATTAATGATCTTTTATCCCTTACACTCAATCCTAACCATAGTTTCGCCGACGACAGCACCCTTAATTTCGCGTACTCATTTGATTCTGTAATGAATTCACGTGGAAATTCTACAGAAGTCAATCGGGAACGGATGTTTAGATTATTAAACAACGACATTTCTATGGTACTCGCTTGTGGCAGAGCAAATCGTGTTTCGTTTAATGCATCAAAAACTCAATCCTGTTCAATGTCCCTAAAAAAGCGCCCAGTTCACCCCCAAACCATTTCAGTCGATGGAGTGAATATACACAATTCGCCCTCCCTAAACATCTTGGGTATTCAGATATCCAGCAATCTTAGCTGGACTGATCATATATTTGCAATCGCCAAAAGTGCGATGAAATGCTTGGGTTTTCTACAGGATGTAAGACATATTTCACCCCACCTGACTTGGCGCTGATCTACAAGTCCCACATTAGACCTAGACTTGAATATAAGTCCCATATTTGGGCAAGGGCCGGACACACCGCATTGTCCGCGTTAGACAAAGTCCAGCGTAAGGCTATTAAACTTATTGGTGATTCCTCAATCTCTATAGGCGTTGACTCTCTGGAGCATCGAAGTAATGTCGGTTGTCTCTCACACTTCTATCGCTATTTACATTGGAACATCTAATTAGAGTCCCAAGAGCGAAGAGGTTGCTTCAATGACACGGTTCTGGACAATTGTCTTCATAAATGGAAAAAATTATTTGGCAAAGTAATACCGGAGATAACCTCAGCAATTGTTTTATAGAAAGAAGCGTGCAAAGCATTACTCAATTGAAGTTCTGCGCAAAAATTAGCAAAACACTTAAAATCAACTGCAAAACGATCTTTTGAAAAATTTTGTTAAACTCTTAAGTTTGTTTCTCACTCGAACCTTTTAAGCCGCGTCTCAAATTTTTAGCCATTTAGCACCAACTTGTTGACAGCTCGATAAACTAAGCCGCGGCTAAAAACATGTATCTCTTTTTCAGACGAAGTACAACAGCGAGTTACCCTTAATTCTTGTGTTTACAGTCGAAACGATTTAAAGCTGATTGTGTTACAAAGTTAATTTACGTTTTTTTAATAAATTGAGTATTTTTTCCGGCATATTATTGTTATTAAAAAAAATAACGACACATTTAACCCGATAGAACCAAGTGTGACTTGCAAGAATCGTCAAAACTTAAAATAAAGCCGCGGATAAGAATTTTTCAACTGAAAATGTTTTACTTTATACTTAATTTTCACGCGCGTCTTTTTACGCACGGCTAAACAATACCAAAGTTTGACCTTTAGAAGAAGATGTTTTCAGTTAAAATGTTAGCCGCGACTTTAAGTTTTGACCTTTCTTGTAGGCAACATTTATTTGTATTTAGGTAAAAGTGGCATTAATTTTCTGTAATAATAATTTTACGCGAAAAAAATTCGGACATATTAAAAACAAAACCGAACAAGTGCGAGTTTGACTCATGCACCGAGGGCTCCGTAATATTTTTTCATGTGATGTAACTACAAATTAACGAATTTCGAATTTTTCCTTTACCTGTGCTGTGAGACCTTGCTTCTTGCCAAATTTCATGATTCTAGTTCAAAGGGAAGTACCTTATAGGTTTTGATTTATTTGCTAGTGTCTGCCTTGACAGATGGACAACGAAGTGATCCTATAAGGATTCATTTTTTCGTTTTGAGGTACGGAACACTAAAAACGTAAATTAACTCTGTAAACACAAGAATTGAGGTTAAATTCATTCGGCTTCGTCTAAAAGAGAGACACAATTCCAATGCGCGACTTAGTTTATCAAGATATTAACAGGTTGGTGCTGATTGATTAAAAATTTGGTAAGAATAAGACGCGGCTTATAAGACTCGAGTGAAAATTAAGCTTTAGCAGTTTAGGTGTAGAGCCATTTGCTAGAGTTGATCGTGGTCGCGGAAGAATTTCCGTCCTCAATTCTTTGGGATCTCATCTGTAGAATGGTTAGGCGTAAAAGATCTTTGGAGCGCTTAAAATCGATTTAGTTGAGCCAGAGGTAGCAATACTGATAAAAGTGGTGCGTGCAAGGATAGATGGACGACTTGATTTAAAAAGTTTATAAATTGGACAAGTGGACAGTTCAAGAAATAATTTTAAAAGAAAAAAAAATATATAGGTATATATATGGCAAAAACCTCCCTGTATTTTATTTTCATTTTCTCTTCAAATAAAGTGAATTTTGATGAGAAACGAAATTTTTGGAAAAACGATAAGTTTGTTGCGATATATCGGCATTTCCAATAAAAAAATATCTGATAGTCATTTGATATTAATAACATCGATGATCCATTTCTCATTTACGAAAACACTAAAATTAGTTTTTATACAGTTTTCTCTTCTCAACGTTATAGATACTTCCGTTTCGAATTTCAACTAGTTATTTGCTTAAGAGTTGCACAAGCTTTCTTCGATAGCTCTTGTTTGCTTTAAGTTGTGTTAATGATCCTCAGGTGGATATCTTTTCACTGCGACTTTCCCTCTCCACCTATCACTTATACTAATTCTATGCTAGACATGCAAATTACTTGCTGACATTTACTTCAAAAACCCATGAATCTGGGCGGAACATCGACTAGACTAGATTGCTTGTTACTGGCGACATGAAACTGTTTTTCTTCTTGTCTAAGGAAAATTATAATTGTTTTTTACAGAACTTGAATTTATTAATTATTAAGTACATTTCTGTAGAATATCCACAGTTGGACTTGATACTCTTTACAAACAAACGAAGGTTGCTGAAATAGAGATCGTTCGCATTACAGCTAGTAGACGAACTGCAGCCAATTGTCCTAGGGCAATTAGCATGACAAAAATATACTTTGCATATAAGAAGTACATCTACTCTATATGCAGACGACTATGTCTCGTTTCGAAGACAATGACAGTCTATTAAGATGGACAGTCAGCCAAAGATGCTTAGTAGTCTCGCCATTGGCCATCTTCGAGACTGCAATAATTAAAATAGTTGAAACTTGGACAAGAATCCGGTTACTGGTTGATCGTACCGACCCCCCGGCATAATAGCAACCATTAAACTAGATTATAATATGCTAATCACAAGATATTTTTATACCTGCGAGAAATTAAATCTGGCGCCTCTAAGCTATCGAAACTCTTTTGCACGTCGCGAAAAATTTCTGCTAGTTGGGTGCTGCAAATCCTTCGGGCAATATGTATATGAGTCATTAGATTGAGACACACCGCTACCGTTGCGCGCGCGCCGCCGGCCTGATACTTTGAGAGAGGTTAACGCGCTTTGCCAAACGTGACCACATTTTTATGTTCAGCATTGTTTGGTTGCACCATCACGGGGACTTTCGAAAGCTGAACCCATTCACGCATTTCTCACGCACAAACTTGTTATAATAAATTAAATTCTTGAATAATGCGAAAATTTATTTTAATTTTGTTGGCCTTATAAATTCAGATTTTACGAGTTTCCTCTCCCCTTTTTGATGTGCCAATATTATTGCTTATGAATTTTCAAAAGTAACGAGCACCGGAAGGAAACGGCTACTATCAAGTGGTTTTGACATTGAAGTAAATGGAGCAAGAAGAAGAAGACTCAAAATAATCGGAAGTCCTCGCATTTAAGTGTTTTGCTCCGTCATCCAATTAACGAAATCTAGACGGCGACAGACACAACTTACTTTAAATTGCGTTTAAATTTCGGCTTTTTTTCGTGTGACTAGACAGAAGCACAAATTGAATGAATTGTTGGCATGCTTGGGTTCTTCTTAGAAACAAAATACTTTAGAGTAGAGCAATATCTGAATTAGATGATGACGTAAGGCAAGCACACTTGTGTGGATTATACAATAATTTTTGTTTGCTTAATGTGGCATTTCGGATGTGGAACACATTTTGAATTCATCACGTGCTCGGTCGAGATGGTTAATTAGGTTTCCATTTAAACTGACAATAGTAACCTTCCCACGGAATTGGTAATTTATCAAGGCAAATAAGATTGTTGCGAGCCTGTTTTACAATAGAACTAGTCCCTGTAATAATTTTCCATATGGTTTTGAGTTAAATGTTGAGATTATGTTGGAACTTTTACTCAACTACAACAGGAGTCCATCTCATCTATCGTTGTCAAGTCATTTTCAATGTTTCCACGATTCCATTTATGTAGATGTAGATAGATCAATTTGTTGGCATTAATATGTAAGAACTGGTTTTTGTGTAATAGGCCAAAGCAATTGAAGGGTATACGGGAAAGCGAGTTAAGTCCCTTTTCGGTAATTATTTCGCTGGACCCACACAGCTCCGATCACTTTTAAATTTTACTATGTAGTATAATTCGTCATCCTGAATAAAAATAGAGGTAGAACGTAGAAGGTACGTCAGTATGTACAGGGTGGGGCAGAATGCAATCCCTGTTTCAAGGGTGAATTGAAAAAAACTCTTCAAGGTACATAAAAACGGTTTTTAATGCTCAAAAGTACACATGATACCGTTTGTTTTCATGATATTTTGAAAATAATATCATCTAAGTGGCGGCCTTGGTGATCAATACACATATTGAGCCTTTCAAAGCAGTTTTCTGCCACTCGTCCCAGCATATTTTGCGAAATTTCAGCGATGACGTCCTCAATTGCCTCCTTCAGAGCTTCAAGGGTTCGAGGTCGAAGTTTGTATTCCTCAGCTTTGTCACACGGGGTCAAATCGGAAGAGCGAGAGGGCCATGGAATATCTCCTCTTGCAGCTCTTGCAAAACTTCGCGTGAACGACGGGCAGTATGGGCAATGACTTCATTTTGTTGGAACCAGAAGGCTTCTGTGTCGTGTTCCTCGCCACACTCTTCCATTTTGGGGGGGCAGAAAGTTCTCAAACGTCTCACAATAGCGAGCCGAAGTCACGGTAACGGGTAATTCTTCGGATTCAAAAAAATTAGGACCAATAATGCCTATAGAAGACACAGCGCACCAAACTGTTACTTTGGGGATGTGAAGAGGTCTTTGATGCAGTTCACGAGGATTTTCAGATTTTATTTGTTTACTGTGCCACAAAGATGAAAATGCGCTTCGTCGCTAGTCCACAAAATAGCGCCGGGGAGTACAGCAGTTAAGCTGGCATTACAAGCATCTCTACGTTTCACAAAATCTTGTGGGCACAAATCCTGTGCAAGCATCATCTTGCAGGGGTGCAGGTAAAGGTCTGAGTGTAAGATTCGCCTTACAGTTCTGGACAATATTCCAAGCGCAGCGGCATGTTTCCGCGCAGATCGGGTTGGAGACTCTTCAATTGACGATCTTACTGCCTTGAACTTAATATGATCACTAAGGTACTTAGGACTTAGGTTGTTAATTATTTTGTGCATCATGGTGCAAAGTCTATACTTTAAATAATAATCACATCCATATAATTGCTTAGAAAACCTAGGTATATGACCATATCTTTTAAGACCAAAAATATACCTTGCACAGGTGTTGAACGCTACATTAAGCCTACAGTAGACAGAGTCTCCATATGTCAAAATAGGCACGAACACAGCCTACTCTAGATACAAGCCCGAAAAACATGACAGTTCGGCCATTTCACCACCAAGCGTTTCGTCATTATTTCATTTTTATAGTATCACAGATTAACCAATCCTTACACACACAAATAAAACTACACACTCTCGCAATCAAAACCAAAGCCAAACGCTGATGTCAATGACGCGTTTTAAGTAGAGCTCTCAGTTGGAATCGGATAACCCGAAAACCCGGGTACCCACACGCCCGGGTAGGAATCGATTCCTACCAAAAATTCGGTTCCAATCGGGTACCCGGTTCCAGACGAGTACCCGGTTCCAAATAGGAATCGATCTCATCAATGGAACCGGTTCCACTGTGAGAATCGAATCCGCCACCGGGAATCGATTCCGTCGTATGAACTGGTTAATAAGAATGAGTGAAATTGCAATAAAAAATTATCACTAATAGTAGGGAGTAGAAGGAATTTTCAATTTTTATTAATAAATCCTAATTCGTATTTTGTAATTTCACTACAAAAAAATCAGTTATTTCCAAAGAAACTAGACATTTCCTTAGTGAAATGCAAAATTTCCTCTGTTGGCCTTGAAACTGAATCTGAACTGCATGATTTCAAGAGGAACCGATTCCTGTGACGAAATCGATTCTGGCGTTGGAACTGACTCTTATAATGGAACCGATTCTCCCTTGGAACCGGGTACCCGAGTAGGAACCGGGTACCCGACTTAAATCGGGTACCCGTGTGAGAACCGGATACCCGGGTAGGAACCGGGTACCCGCGGGTCGGGTTTCTGAGAGCTCTAGTTTTAAGCTCAATACTTCAACAAAACGAGCACAAGAGAGTTTTCCCTTTAAAACAAATGAAAATTGTATAAGACAGACACTTTTTATCGTGTTCATATGTTTAGAACATTTGTAGGTTAATCTCCAATCCAATTTAAGACTTTAAATATATTGCCAGAAATACAACGAGAAAGTACAATTCCCCAAACTTTTCCTTATGTCTACTGTGGCAAGTTTTGGTTTGTTTACACCACCAATGCTCAGCTGTTAATGTCAGCTGCCGGGCTTGTATCTAGAGCAGTGATATCCAAACCTATGCCCGCGGGCAAGTGAGTTTTTGAGCTTTTCAATTCGTATTCGCACTTGTTTGGCTGTACTCATTTCATGTTTTCGCGTTTTTTAATTGTTAAAGCACACAAAAGTTAAAAAAAATCGTCATATTTAAGTAGTTTTGTAAGAAATTATACAATATCTTAAGATATAGAACCTTTGCAAACATTTTAAGGTTCTAAATTACACAAACAGTACGAAATGCTTCTAAAGCTTTTAAGCGTTCCTCACATTAAGTAGTGTGAGTTTGGCCATCACTGATCTAGCTAGAGTAGGCTGTGGCACAACCAAAACCTTGACCAAACGTTCACGTAGTAGCCGGAGAGTACAATCACCATGTTTCCATAAAATTTTCAGGCCACGATATACTTTTGAAACCGTTTGTACAATATGGTCATTCCAAGATAAAGTATTATCAATAGACAAACCTAGGCTATTAAATACTCGCTTATATTCTATGTGAGTATTATTTCAGTTTAAAAGAGAGTACAGAGAGATATCAATGGTCTGATTATAAATAATTATGCCCTGTGTTTTGGCAGCATTTAGCTGAAGCCCGTTCCCAACGGACCACGTACTTATGCGATCAAGATCATTATTTAATTTGGATATGCTACAGGCAGCTTTATCTACTGAGGTAGGAAAAGATATCTGGATATCATCAGCATACATACAAATAGAACAGTATTTAGGGACAAGTACAATATCATTAACATATAATATAAAAAGGAAAGGACCTAGAAGTGAACCCTGTGCAACACCAGAATAAATTGGCAATTATTTTGACAGGACGCTTTTGAACATCGTCACTTGCTTTCGATTGATTAAATAGGATAGAACAAGATTTGCAAAATTGCAAAAATATAGGCTTAAAGGAAAGCAATGAAAAAGGTTTCACAGATATTTTTCAGGAAGAATGCAGCCAACTAAGGTAGACAAGGTAATGAATTTGTGAGTGCCACAGGGTTCTGTGCTGGCTACCCTATTATTTATTGTTTATACTAATGATTTAAAGAGTGTATTGGAAAGCGGAAATATTGTATTATTTGCTGATGATGTATTATTGTATGTTGTGGGAGATGATGTTAGCGAGGGTGTGAATGCAGAGGAAAACAATTTTTGAAAATTAAGTAGATGGTTAAGAATGAACGGATTCAAAGTAATACGTTAAAAAAACAAAGTTTATGACGATTAGTTGTGAATATGAGGGTATGTTCAAAATGGATAGTGATTATATTGAAAAGGTGAAAAAGATAAAATATTTGGTGTGATAGTTGACATCAAGTTGAAGTTCAAAGAACACGTGGACTATGTATATGGGGAAAATAGGTAAAAAGATTGGCATTTAAAAAGAATACGAAAATCTATCTCAGGGGTGATGGCAATAAGAATTTATAATGTAATAATAAAACCTGATTTTAAGTACTGGTCGTTTGTGTTATTTTTATTTGGAAGTGGAATGTTGAATAGATTACAGAAACTTCAGAATAAGGGAATGAGAACAATTCTTTGCTGCAATAAATATACGTCTATTAATGTTGTTGGAGCCATTAAAGTGGATGAATGTAAAAGAGGGGATTGTGTTAAATGTTTTGTTGTTAATCTTTTAATCTAATCTGGGTATCTGAGTGAATATCTAATGTACACAAGGGAAGTGAAGGAGTATAGCTTAAGAAGGGTGAATGAGTTTAGGAGTTTAGTAAATTTCACCACAGTAAGGACACACAAATTTTTTATTTAGAAGGGCTAATAGGTTAATATATGAGAGCAGTGATATAGATGTAGGTGTATTGGTTTGTGATTAAGAAAAAGTTGATGTTGTAAGAAAGCAGATATTTTAATGCTAATTAATTAATGAATTCAATTGTATTTGCTTCTTAATTTCCAATTATAGATTTATATAAATAAAAAATTTTACGTTAAACAAAAAAAATGCTCCTACCTTGAAAAGTTTAGCGCCAATTTTAAAATAAAAAGTCGCAATAAACTTAAATCACGTGAAATTAAACAGAGTCTTAAATAATTTATTTGTTTTAGTTCCTCCGATGATAATAATCACAACAAGAAAATTCGAGCGAAATCTCCGAGAAATAAGTAATATCAAACGAGCTATTTTTAGAAGCAATTTACGATACAAGCTTGTTCTCGAATCAGAGGATGTTTCAAGATACAAGAATTCGTGCAAAACGCCTGCCCAACATTCATCAGGGTGGGTATGGTCTGTAATTATATCTGAATAACTACACAATCAGCTGATGGTAATTTGATTATAGAGTGTGAATCATAAAGTAAGAAATCTTCTGATGATTTGAATAGGGATGAAATTGAGTGCATATCAATGTTGAAGATTAGAGTCTGTCATTACAAATGTAGTCATCACAGGAAAGAGAATTGTATGTTGCTAACTTTAATCATAGAACACTTGCTTTGATATCATTTCTTGTTAAATTTATTCCGTTTCATTGCACAATAATTAAGTATCTTGCTACTGCCCTTCAAGTTGAAAGGCAATCAACTTTACTGAGGAAATGGGAAAATATTTGTGACTTATCCAAGCAATGATTTTGTTTATATCGAAAATAATGTGACGTTGAGGAAATAATTACAGTTGCCGATGTTGAAACTGATTGACATGTTTCTTTTTAAATTAATTTAATTTGAAAAGGCTGTAAAGAATGCATATAATTGTATTTCAATTGCATTCGCGTCCTTTAAGTTTTGAACGCAAATTTAGTATGACTTGATCGTTATTGTACCTATCCGCAACTCTGTCCACATAAAGTAAAATATTGTCCGAATTCACAGGATAAAATAAAAAAATTATAATATAGCATATGGAGTGTTACTAAGATGCAAAATATTCCTTCATATGTACCATTTTCCTCTCTTAAGGACCCATTAATTTTTTTTGCCGATCGCTACCTCTACCCCCTAGGTAGACCTTCAGTATATCAAACACAATCAATGCCAAAGAATGCCAGCTACAAATGAAACCTCTTGTTGAAACGCCCTTCAGAAGCATCTAGCTGCCTTCAGAAGCATCTAGCTGTTCGCGGCCAAGTATCATTCACCTCGGTTTACATAGGTTTAATGGCAAATTGTTATATTAATTCCCCATTTGTGATATCCTCATCAAATCATTGGTCAACATCCTTAGTACAATATTCTCTGAGGTAGAATGGCGGGTCTAAGTAAATGTGAACAATCTGGATCGAATTTTTCATTATTCTGCAAGAAGATATATCTTGGAATTCATAACAATTTCAGGAAGTTAATATAAAAAGCGAATAACAATGTCCCGAGTATTTACCCTTGTGGTACTCCACAATGCAGTAGAAGTTTTGCAGCTGTACATGCTGTACTAATTCTCTAGCTTCATTTTGTATATAAATGTTTTTATCGTTAAATGAGTCGGAAAGGAAATATTGTCAAAAAACTGATTTCAGGCGTCATTTTTCCAATATGGTGGCTCGGACGGCAAAGATACAAGGTGGCAAAGTTCACATTCGGAAAGAGCGCATCGAAATGTTTAAAATTACCCATTTTTAAAACTCCCGGAAAAAGTATTGGGACAATTGCATTTTTTTAACATTTTCAACTTTGTGGGTATATAAAAAAGTGTTTAATTATAAAAGTAAATTTCGTTATGGTAATAATTACTTTGTTTGTTTTGTCCGAATTTTCAATTGTCACAGTTACAAAAAAATTAAATAAATAACAAAAAAATAACGAAAATAATGCACAATAGCAGAAAGACAACCGTAGTCATGTTATACGGAAAAAGTCCGAAGTATACCTGACAGAATGCTTGAAGCACCCTGTCAAATTTCCAACTTCTGTAATGGTTTTGGGGCTGCATGTCCGGATATGGAGTTGGGTCTCTCCATTTTATTGATGGTGCAATTAACTCCGAAAAATACCAAAATGTACTGCCATCAATACCTCTCCTTCTGGCGCCTGAAGGGAGTTCGTTTTTCAACAGGATGGAGCACCAAGCCATACTTCAAAATTCAGTAAAGCCTGGTTGCAGGGCAATGGAGTACCAACAATGGAGTGGCCCGCTAATAGTCCAGATCTTTCCATAATAGAGAATTTATGAGGAGTTATTAAGAAAAGGATTGGGGCGGATCCATCCAGGAGGACTAAGACTGTTCTTCGTGAGGAAATAAAGGAAATTTGGAATTCTTTTCCCGCCGAGGATTGTGCAGAGGGAGATTAAGACTTGTTAAATCCATGCTACTCCATATTAAAGAGGTTGTAAAACAAAAACGTAATGAAACGAAATGCTGAACATAAAGAAATCTACAGTAAATTTAACTTATTTTTCCTATTTTTCCTATGAATATGTATTATTTTCGTTATTTTGTTGTTATGTATTTGAATTTTAGTAACTGTGAAAAGAATTTTTAACAAAACAAATAAAATAATTATTGCTATAACGAAATTTTCTTTTAAAAATATTATACAATTTTTTATATACCCACAAAGTTTAAAATGTGAAAAAATGCAAGTGTCCCAACACTTTTGTGGTTGGGCAGTATTATCACAAGAAAGCTTTACGAATATCAATGGCCACTTTCAAAATATCGGCTTAACAGCCATGCTTCCCTTTAAAATCTGGTTGGTATTTAGTAAGCATATATGGAGTGCCTAAAATATTTTCAAAAGCTTTTGAAGGAAAGCATAAAACTCTTAATAGAAGTATAAAATAATAATTATTGTTGTTAAGTGGAACACACTTTTACC
This sequence comes from Leptarthrus brevirostris, assembly GCA_964036015.1. Classification (NCBI taxonomy): domain Eukaryota; kingdom Metazoa; phylum Arthropoda; class Insecta; order Diptera; family Asilidae; genus Leptarthrus; species Leptarthrus brevirostris. The sequence continues at coordinate 18,543,160 of OZ038375.1, read as the reverse complement.
AGAAGGACAACTGCGACATTTTTTTCGCTCTGGAAATTACCCACTTCATGATTAAAGTAATAAAAAAAATGAAGACCCAAGTGCCACCCTTGAGGCCAACAAGACCAACTTCCCATTATCATGAATGATAATTTATTTTGGTTATAAAATCGTGAGCGCTTGCATTGTATGACTTACATAAAAGTGCTATTAATTTTGATTGAATTTCATTCGAAACTAAGCAATCAGTTAACGAGGAGTAGTTGAAAATGCAATTAAAATATTTGATTGAAATCGGTCCATGAATTACCAAGTTACGCAATACTCCTAGCCACTCCCCCCTCCTTCTTGCCTTTGCTGCAATTTTTTTTTATTATCCAAATCGGTCTAAGCGTTACGAAGTTAGCTTACGTCTTCCCCACTCTTCCAAAGTTCAAGATCAAATTTATCAATATTTTATCGTTACCAAAATTGCATAACTTCGCGAACCAAGTCAATACGACAATTAGTTGGTGAAAAATCGATCAGAAAATCTGATTGTTTGTTGGTTATCTGTGAAATAAAATCGTTTAAAAAGAAGATGGCTGAACTAAGATCATATTAACGTTAATACGCTTCGATTGGTATCCTAACGAATTCAAGATATAATTTTTTATTCGCGAAATTTCGTGTAGGAAAGAAATTACTACGTAGATACTAAGTACTTACTTACACACACAAAAATAGTGTAAAAATACTGTAGTGATCTTGAAGCAAAAAAGTGTGGACAATTTTGATTAAAATTTTCGGTCCCATTATAATAACTTTTCTAATATTTTGTTTGGTTTTTTAACTAGTAAAGTTTAGATCAGTAGAGGTGTGAGTAGAATTTAAAGAAATAATTTTACTTTTTCCATCATGATAATTTAACTCCTCACTCGTCTGTAATTATCATTTTCCTCTTTCCAAAGTTAAAAGAATGGCTCGTTAGAAGATTTATCTAAGCGTTAGTCACATACAGATATTTTGCCAAACCCACATTTTGACTTTTTGGGAGTGAATGATGTTTTATTCGTGGGCTACTTCAAATGTGGAACTTGAGGATCAGCGCAAATTTAGATAGATAAAGTCAAATATCATTAAGTGCCGATTTACATTTCATCAGTTTCTATTGTTTTCATTTACATTGCTTGATGATTCGTTTCGCATTACTGATTTATGTCATTCATATTTCAATTTGTGTGCCCATAATAAATATACTGAACAGAAACCTACATGAATGAGTGTGAGTTGGATTTGATTGTTTCATTATTATTTATTTAGAGTGTCCACCAATCAAAACAATATGCTTCATCAATTGTGCTAAGAGATAGAAGGTTATTTATGTAAAGTAGAAATAAGATTGGTGAAAGAACTGAACCCTGAGGTACACTAGCATTTATTTTGTGGGAATTAGAGGTAACGTCTAGCATTACACGGCAAGATAAAAAAACTTGTATTGCATTTCATAGAATCAACTCCCCATAAAAAGCTTTGGAGATATCTAGAGCTACGTATTCAGTCTAGCTGCAGTTATGGAGACTATGTTAGCAAGTCTCCGGTGGAACGAACAGTACAGAAAACGTATTGATAATCGCTAGTTTGGTTACTTTCTAGTCTATATATTTTATTAACTAGGAATTGATGAGTGATTATAAAAAACTTAGTGCAATTGGTTAATAGCTAAAGCGTCACATTCCTTTTCTTGAAAAAAAATGCAAAGACGTTTAATATAAGAAATAGCCCAGTAATTTAGGAGTAGAATGCTATCAGGCACAGTAGTTTTGGGCTTGTCAAAAGTGAAAGTGTATATGTAGAGGGCTTTTTATGATGTAGCCAAAGCCCACGGGACAAGATTATGATGCGTTAGCATTGCTTTGTCCGGAAGGGAATTAAGTTAAGGGGAATGAATGAAATTTAATGTATTGCTTTTTGCATTGCTGCAAGCTATTTTTTTATTATTTAGTTGCAATTGCAATTACAAATGAAAGGTCGAGGCTCGAACCTGCATCCATTGATCCAACTCCAGAAGAAGGTGGGAAATATTAGTTAGCATCAAATAAGTTGTATTTGTTCAGAAAACTCCAGACAGTATCTATGACAGACCAGAAGCCCTGGCTACGTATGGTGTAAGCAGATTGACGTTCATATTTGTTAAAATCACTAACGCACTAATTACAAGTTAAATGACCAAATCACACCTAATAACAAAACATCATCAAGCAGGATCTGATGAGAATGTGAAATGATATAGGATTTCTGATGCGATCCTTGAAGACAACTCGTGCGGCCTTAGAGGAGCATTAAGTTGCCTTGATATCATTAGAAAGGATTTTTAGTTATTTACTTAATTTTTAAATGAAAGGTTAGCACTGCTCTATTTTACATTACACTTCCTGTTAAAATGTTAACACAATCAATTTTTAAGGACTGAGTTTATTTTTCATGAAACATTTTGCAAGTTGTTGCGATACCTAATTGCAGATATTTATAACTATTACATCCTGTTGTATAATATTTTCAATAAACTGCAACGTATTTTACATCAAATGCGTTTTAAGACAAATTTTTATTGCCTTCTCTCTAAAAATAACTTTTTCCCACAGCTCAATTTTGTTGCAACAAATTTCGCCGTGTACCGGCGAGTGGCGACATCAACATCAATCTATTTTTAACAAAATGGTTCGATATCATAAACTTGCGTATTTCCACATATCCCAAGTTCTTTGTCTCGACGTGCTGACGTAAATACATATGTCTCTCAATTGTGATATATAAAACTTTTTTAATTCTAAGAAATAGAGGCTTGGCTACACGACTAAACAGCTGTCAGCATATGGCGTAAAGAAAACGTTTGTTTAAAAAAAACTTAACAATTGTTTTGGCAACGATTTTTGTTGTTGTTTTAAATTAAGAAAATTACAAAATTTTATTGTTTTTCAAATAATAAAAAATGTTAATTAAATAAAGTTTTGTAACAATACTTACTGCTTAGTCTGCTTTGATCCTTCTTCTCTTTGTTAGACATTTTACGTACACCAATAAAAAAATATCACAACTCTTCCCTGAAATAAACCAAAAAAATGTAAATTAAAATTTTTTATGTAAATATAAAACTATTTAGAACAAAATTAATATTCAAAGCATATACAAAAAACACATTATCGCAGTTTTATTTAGCAAACTCAATTCTACATTAGCGTGCAAATCAGTTCTTTAATGTTTTGATTAGCATTCGCGCAGTTTTCTTTTATGCGATTGCAGACGTCCATATTTATTCTGCACATTAACGCAAATCATGCCGTTTAAATGTTTATTGAACTATTTGGAGGCCGAATGTAAATGACTTTTTTTGGGGCAAAATGGAGCAGGAAAGCTCATTTGTGTCTGCGCTTAATGGCAATGTAAAATAGTAAATTTGAGGTTTTCATAAGAAATTGACACTTTGCTGATGACCCTTAATTGTTTTGATAAACATTTCGGTACATAAAGTGATGATTTACTTCAATTTTTATTGATTTTCATAATTAGACGAGATTTTTAAATTGGCGCCAAGGTTGGTACTGTAATTGGAATAAATTTTAAGGGAATAGTTTGGCCTCTAAATTGTTGGTATTCTAATCAGCGAGATATTAAATAAATCAATTTATTTTTAATTGAAATGGGTCAAATTAATTGAAAAATACAGTAGATTCGCAATTATTTGAAATAATAAATTTTTTTTATTAATACACTTGGGCGATAGCATATTTACTTAACGAATTTTATCATTCAAATAAAAATATTTCCCCAATAAACTAAACTGGCATTTACAATTTGTCGACAATTATTTTGACCAAAGTATTTACTCGATACTACCTTTGCTACTATAACAAATGTTCGTTTATTCATATTTCAAAATAAATTAAAAGCTTCCAAGTTATAAGCAGTTGGAAACAGTGATGATGGATTACAATTCGTGTGCGGTTCTGGGCTCATAAGTGTAATGAAGTATAAAAGTTAATTGTACACTTTGTCATTTCCCTCATCCTTAATTCCTTTCCTGCTAAGGCTGTGCCTTAGCATCATAGGGCATCCCCTGAGCTTTGGCAACATCATATAAAAGAAAATATATAAAAAAAACTTACAGAGAACAGCATTCCAAACTTGGGTAAATAACCATTCCGAAATCATTTGAAAAACTAGTAGTTATTCAAATATATAAATAATTTCTATCAATAGAACAAACGTAGACCTAAACACCTGCACGAAACATATAGACGTCTACTCTTCCTGGAAAAATTCAATTTCGATCAGAACGTAAAACAAATCCTAGCCAAAATAAATTTGTATTAACTACCATTCCCTCAGGGTTCTACTTATGACAAAAAAGAAAAAGATTTTGTTGGAATCAGTATTTTTTTATATCTCATTGTTTTATCAAATTATAAAACTTTTTGCATTGGCAGACTCTAATTTTTGAGAAATATTCTGTTTTTAAAATCTCATTTCATTGATAAATCCAAAGTAGGCCATACAGGATACGTTTTATAGTAGTTCTATCGTTAAATGTGGGGAAATGCGTACGTTGTTTGTGGGGAAATACACGTGTTTGATGTTTGTTTCTGTTAAAATAAAGGTATGGAGACGTTAAAACCACATGTGCGTGTTTCCATGGCCTACTTGGAATATATATATATATGTATATATTACAATACCTACCAAGTCAGTTCAAAGCTGCTACACAATTGTGAAATTTGCAGTAAAAGAATAAGACGTTATATACTAGTGTTAAGAACTGCAGCCATTTTATAATCAAGCGTGTTAATTTCTTTTGTAATTTTGTGTGTCATAGATTGTACCATCAGATATCATCAAGATGACAGTACAAGTGCAGGTTGTATACACCACCTAACTCCAGCTGTTCGAGAATGCTCCTATGCGTATTTCTTAAGTAGATTTTGGTAAGAAAGTGTGACGTATCACTAAGGATAAATGCATAATCAAATTGCTCTTATTCCAAGATGCAATTGGTAAAAGTTATGCATTATCTATGCTCGGTCCACTTCGGTTTTTGAGTCAGTGGGATTTTGTGCGCATTAAGGTGCAAATCCTTCGTCAAAATTCGTTGAAGACTGCCTGCGGTGGGTGGTTAACTCCTGGACGCGATGACGGAGTGAGATGTAACTGCTCAAATTTCCTGATTCAATTTTCAGTAGCGATTATGTATAACAAAACGATCACGTAACTTTCGCACTGTCATTGTAATATTTTCTCCATTTTTGTATTTTTCACAATTGACAAAAGTACTGCTAAAGTGGAATGCAGCATTTTCGTAAATTTCTATGTTTCCGTATGCCAACTATTAGATATGCCTGGCATTTGAACGGGAATGGCGCGCGAAATTCAAGCTTTTGTTGTGACATCCTTTACCTCTGATTTATCACGTTTACATCGATGGAATCAATAAATAGGCTAATTCGCCCTATTTATTAATTTTTAATCTCTTCTAAATTCCAATTTTCTTTCAATTAATAGTCAAATTTTTTACATGGAAATGGGAGTTGAATTAAGGAATAATGATGAAGATGTCAAGAATGAGATGAGGCAATGATCTAGAATACTAGCAAAACATCTCACTCTTCACAATGCAACATATTTGTTTGGCTTTAATATTGCGATCATAGATAATCGAAATTTAGTGACTGTAATTCAGGTAAGTTGAAAAGACTATCAAAGGATCAATTTTATCAACATCGTCATTCATTCATATAATACTCTTCTCGCTAGTTTCCGTAAGCCCTTGTGGGGCATGGGGCGAGAGAAGAACTTCAGCCGATTAGAGACTACGATTGCAAGTGGACCTACAATTGAAGATGGATTCCGAACCATCAACATTACACTGCAGCATCCAATAGGCTTTTTTATCGTAAGCAGGTTGGGTTCGAACCTGAGATCTTTGGGATGGAAGACTGAGACGTCATCACTTACTCCACCGTCGACTAATATAATACTAAAATGTAAAATAAGAGGCACCGTCACAGTTTGTAAATTTTATTGTAAAAATTATTAATTTACAAGATAAAGAAAAAGGTCCTAGTCGTGACTCTTGCGGAATACCATAAAATAAATTTAGGAAGGAGATTTAGATACATTTGTTAGATACCCCACTCCATATCAATGCATCTACTTTAATCTATTCTGAGAACAGCTCGCGATGAGAACACTACATACAATTTATGTGAAATAGCTTGAATTGAACAACACTGCAAAACGCTTAAAAAATTATGCAATCAATTTAACAAAAAAAGTTTTATCAAGATGCATCCATTGATCTGATGTAGGTACTTACAATTGGGCAGATTATAAGATGCATGGAGAGAAAATTCCAGGAAAAACTACGGTTCCGCTCACCGTGATCGTGTTGCAAGTAATATATTTTGCCAAAATTTAAACAGCTGGACTATAAAATTAAGGATCCTTTCAGTAATTTTTAATGTGTTTGTTCAACTGTGGCAATTTTTACGGAACAGCGCCGCACTTGACTCTTTAAACTTGATGTGTAATTTAGAAAAAATAGACTAGTAAATTTTACCGGTTTTCACCATAATACTGATGCTGATGAATTAAAGTTAAATCTAACAAACTTGAAATCAATTTCTTCGTTGTATGTATGCGACTTAGTTTTCTGTATTTCTCAAATGTTTACTCTCTTTGTAAATAAATTGTTTAAAGTGAAGATAGGCTTGATTGTAAAGGCGTTGGAGCGTGCTACTGAGGATTAAGGCTCGAGTATTACAATGTTGTACATTTTTATTTCGTATTGTTTTTGCTAAAGGTGAATTGATTTGATTACCTTTAAGATTTTTAAATTATATGCTAGGAATATCCCTTGAAACCGAAAAGATATTCTCTCAGCAAATTTTACGGCGCTGTTCCATAAAAATTAAGGTAGCTGACAGTTGCAACACGATTAGAGTTGAGAATCGTAATTTTTATCGAAATTTTCGTATAAAAACACCAGGACATTTCCCTCCGTGCGCGATTCACAATAATTCGTCATAAGATGTGTCTTTATCAAAAACTTTTAAACAAGCCCAGAAAAGTTATGGCAGAAAATGAATTATAGGTTTTTTTTCTTTTTAGGATGTGGCCAAAGTCTAGGGTACAACCCTTTGTTGCCTTTAGCATGGTTTGGGAGGAAGGAAATTGAGGAATTGAATGTTTTGTTTTTGCATTGCTGCGAGCTAGACAACAGCCCAAAGACGGAGTGGATTTTTTAATTCTATTTGAAAAACCCATGGGAAGATCTAGTCTCGAACCCGGGAACAATGGCGTGGTGGCCGTTTCGCTCAAAACTCCGTCTCCACTTAGCTTAGGGAATACATTAAATAAAAGAAGGGCAAATATGCCAAAGTCCACTTATTAGGAAAGAAACAGAAGATGGTAACGATTCAATTTCACCCTTAAGTATTGAAAGACGATACTTCAGAGTAATTGACTTGTTCTGTTCATCTCAATTGGAAATACAATAAACAATGTCCTCATTACGCGGGTTTAGGTTTTATTATTAACATTTCAGTGACATAATCTCAATAATTGTATGGCAGTACTTAAAAGTTATAATAGATTCACACAATTTCACAATTAAACCGAATCTTATTTAAAGGCTGAACAACAACAAACCACGCTAATATTATTGTCATAGGAACTCTATTGATAACTACTCCCTTTCTACGAGAACCCATCGTATCTGTATGATCGTACTCAGCGGGTCTCGTTTCACGGAGCTCTGCCCTGACGCAATTGCTTAACACTTTTGGGGTGCCACAAGGTAGCCATCTCGGACCATTGCTCTTTACCGTCTACATTTTCGTATCTTTGATTTTGTCTCAATCTAAACTTCCTTTCGCTATTCGGTTTCTATAGTTTGATTTTTATAATGATACAATACGACATTATATTGTAAACTAGACTTTGAAGTAGTCAGGCATTGACGAAATTTGGAAATAAATGAACCTACTAAGGAATCAGGGGAGTATGCGAAATCATGTTTTCATTTAAAAAAAACTACGAATTGGATAAGTGACCGACAATAACTTATTAATAAAAAATTGAAAGAGAGTTAGTGAACCCTGTGGTACTCTGCCGTTAACCTTTTAAGGATAAGATTAAAGTTTGTCGAACAACATGCACTTTGGTCTTGTAAAATGCTTTTAATCGATGTTTAAAAATTCGTGTCCCAATTCAAGTTCTGCAATTTTGGCTAGAGTAGAGGATAGCTTATATCAAAAAAATTCCAAATTTCTAGTGGAACGATTGTAGTGCCACAATATTGAGAATATACAATATTTCAACAATGTGCTGACTACTACGAAATGCTTGATAAACAGCATGATACAATATAAAATCAAAGAATAAGGAAAGTTTTCATAAAATATAAATATAAAATATACAAATGTGCATTAAAAGTAACTTTAACAAAGATGACTCCTCGCATCATTTCGCGATAGATGCAAATTAATGCGATCAAAAGAGGAATTAAAAAACTGCGACATCGATGTGATCGACTCATTTACCTAATAATTAGAGCGATGAAAAGATACCTTTAAGAAGTCGTGAGTCTTCAGCGAGAGAGCCGAAACTGATATATAAAACATGCGAAGTGAACAGAAGAAAGAATTGACCGAATGTAGTCGAAAGCCTCGAAGAGCGAACATAGGAACTTCCGTTGAACAGCTTCAATGCGATTGATGTGTCGAATATAGCGATGCCCACAATGGAGATGCATATTTCTGAATAGGCCTGACAAAAGTGCAATAGAGAAGTCTTCACGAAACCTAGAGTCATATTAGCCTCGGTAACTATGGCATTTAAATAATCCTCAAAAGAAAATTGGGAATTAAGCCAAACACCTAGGTCCTTAGTCTTTGTAAATCTTTTGAATGGGCAAATCTCTCTCGAGATAAAAGATTGCCGATATTTAGGGAAAGGTCGTTAATGGAACACCAATTCTGAAAGGCGTCTAGGTTAAAATTTAAAAGTAGGCAATCGGAATTATCTGACACAGTACGGAATATCTAAGTGTCGTCAGTATAATAAAGAATATTTAAGTGAGACAGAATTGTAGATACATCATTGATGTAAATTATAAATAACAATCGCCCGAGGTCGGAGCCCTGTGGTACCCCGGAAGTGTTGAAAATAACATCAGACAGATCTTCACGAAAAGAAACCCGTTGAGTACAATTATTATAATGCTTCTAAGAACCTCAGAAGAAATTTGTCTACAATTTAAAGGATAACTCTGAAATTTTTTGTTTTGGTTGCTTTCAAGAAGAGACGATTTCGAATAGTCTGTCGAATAGAACATATATAATAATTTTCGCAAAGCTTTTGTAGAAGTCTTACGTTCTAAGGGAGATACAAATGTGGGACAACTTAACTAAGTTAACTTATCGAGTTTGAAATTGATTAGAACCTTGATTACAGTTGCAGAAGGTAGCGTTAAAGGAGCCTGCAAAGATTGGGGTCAGGAAGACAGTCAGCTGAGTTTTTCAACCAAAATGTGTGGTAGAATAATATGTTTCCGGTCTGCTCATTCTTTAATATATTAAGGAACGCAATTAAAAAGCATTTATGCACCTCTTCAAAAATGGTGAGTTTTTTTGCAGAAATTTATAATTTACATAGATAAAAAATTATTTGTTTCATTAACTTTTACAGATTCTAGCAACTATTACTAATGAACCCGTCGAAACTGATTAAATATAACAGAAACGCTCAAAGTTTCGTAGGAACTGATGCTGAAAATTTTCACCAATTTACCACAGTGCGGAAAAGTATAATAAGTTGTAAAATTTTATATTAAAGAAAAAATAATAACAAGGAGAAATAAAAGAGTGGTTAGTCAGACTTCCATCAAAGACATAACAATCCCCGATAAAATAATATATCAAAGCAATCAGTTATAGCGAATTTAGGAAATTACGTAACGTACGAATGCAGTACTTTATTATATACAGCAAAATTTAGTAATGAATCACAGCTATTTTAATAAAATTAAATTGTTGTTAGCTACAGGTACGTTTATATAAGTAAAACTTAATCGAAAATTAAATTGTTTACCATTTCAGACATTTCACACAAGCGCACTAATTAAGCATTCACTATTTTCGACGCCTATGAGTTGCATTCAATTAAATTTCATCAAGAAAATGCGCCATAAAACACTGATCAACTAATGAAATGCCTAACAAACATTGCGTGACGTACTTTCAAATCAGCTAGCTATTGAACAGCAAGACAAATACACTCTACACTCTAAATTATGAACAGGAGAAATAAATCAAAACACCTAAAAACCATTAAATAAATCACAAATTGCCTTAATTTGCACGGACACACTGCACTTAAACAAATTGCATGGAAACATCACATATGTGATAAAAACTAGATCGCCCGATTTGGTCAACTCAAAAACAAAAAAAAAAAAGAACGCTATGAGAGCTACACGTGTTCACTAATGAGGGTATCAACAAGACGTCAGCCAATTTGACTGAAAATAGAACAGCAGCAGACCAAAAAAATCTCACACTCGAAGAAGGGAGCTTCCCTTAACCACTAGAGTGATAAGCAACGCCGGGGATTTTTATCGAACAATCACCTCGAAAAAAACCGCAAAAAATCGATAAATTCATTCATTTTTCTACAAAATTTTTTTATTATCTCGAAAATGTTCACATACCTTCTTCACTTCACTGAAAATTTATCAAAAATTTCGTAGAAATTTCTTCTTCAATTGCACGACCTTCCCTTTGAATTTTTGGTGAACTTCGCGGCAACAAATTCGAAAATGTTAAAAAATTACAATATTTGCCGAGGAAAATGTTTCTCAACAAAAGTTCCAGAACAAAACTCTTCACAGCAACATATGGTTTAGTGCCACGCTCAAAAACGGTTTGAAATTACCAAAAATTATTCACGAAAAACACTTAATTTCAATTCGTCAGGTGTTTCCGAATTTTTATTAAAATATTTTACAACTATCGCTTTAAAACGAGTCTATTTTGTTGATAATTGGAGGAAGCTTTCTTTTAAAATCACTAAAAATTGCACAACTACTGACTTAGTGGCCGACTCCTTTCCAGAAGACGGTTAGAAAACGAATGATGGGAAAAGCGGCTGTTCAAAGGCTTAAAAACTGTTCTAGAGCTGAGTAAGTAACTAAGTTAGAACTTAACCGAATTCTAAACTTCTTTCCCACTACTTAATCACTTCCCCAGTGATGATGTTGCCGCGTCTAAAGTTAACATTCAACTGCTTTCCTTTGGCTGCGCGGCAAAGACTTTTCTCTCGATTTCTGCCCCTAGCCACACGGCACCAGCCCCGGCAGTTGGTCAGGCCACATATCTCGTACAAGAAAAATTGTATAGCGACATACACTCTCAGGCAATCGTATGTGGACACATACAGTTCAATCGATTCGAAATGAAACAGCTCAAAAAGTCTTGGCAAAACGGGGCGGCTGAATCACCTTACCTCACTGCCAGTTTACAAGCCAGTTTTGCACACTATTAAGCGGGTGACGACGGCTTCAGATTCAGTTCGATTCAGTGCGATTTTTTTTACGAACGTTCGGATTCGATTTTTTAGCGTTTAACTTAATGCCAACAGCAAGCAATTTAACAGTCACTCGTTTGAATAATAGGCCACTTTAATTCCGTTTGATTGGTTTATGGGATCGCGTCAATTCAGAAAAACGCAAAAATTTTGATTGCGTATGGTTGTTTTCGAAAAACATTTTTGCTGTCAGTCAAAGCTTGATTTCAAATTAATAAATAATTGTTTTCGAAAATTTGCAGTGTAAACAGACGCATTATAGTGCAAATTTTATAAGGCAAGAAGATAAGCATTAGAATGAAAATCTCATGACGTAATTTAACTTAAACGCAATTCTGTACTGAACGGAAGCGTTGACTGAAACTTTGGAACTACTAATGACTGCTTCTTTGTGGTGCCATTTAAGGATTACCATCACACAGAATCCTGCACTCTAATAACACGAGATCATGAAATACGGCAGGACTTCTTACAGATTATCCCCAGGATTAGGCTTCCCCTTTGTCTTGATAAAATAAAACGTGTCAAACAAACACGGTTGTACCGTGACTGAAACCGATTTTCAAAAAGTGAGTATTCTGTAAGTATGTACGTTCTGAGTAAAACATCTTGGCTGGTTTTTAACGTAATCCCCCCCCCCAACATAAAGTGCATTACTTCCCCATCGTTCTTCTAATTTCCGTACGCCCATGGCCAGTGGCGGATCAAGGGGGGAGGGCTGCCAGAGGAGCGCTTTACTATGCTTTGTTTAGGAAAATAGTAGTAGGAGACCTGCTGATTGCACTCCAAACTCTACAAAACGCTCAATATTTAAAATCCGAAAAAAACTATACTCGTCACTATACCATGATAACTACCATCACAAAAGTGCCGATTTTTGCCTTATGTGATAGGATATTGAACTCAAAACATAGAAAAGCGGGTCTAAAATTGTAGATGGTAAAAATATATGGGTCGTGTTTCACTCCCCTGGTGTTCCCTAACACACACGGTATTGCGCAGAGAACTTATTATTAGAGCGTTACCATCTATTCCAGCAGCATCATGGATGCACATTGAGGACTGTAATTCTGTTCTTCTAAATCTGCCTGTGAGATATATCTTTCCAGTCCTCCAGAACTACTATACTTGTTCCGTTGAGTAATTTGCTTAGAGCCAGCCTATATACCGCTCTCATGGAGAAAAGTAGTGGTGGTATAAGTCCCCAAACAAGGCAATACTCCTCTAGATCTGCCTAAATTATGCAGACCAATCAGTATTACCTCCTTTCTACTTAAGAGAATGGAGAGACTATTCGACCTCTGCAACAGGTGCAAACTGGAGCAGTCATCTCCCCCTTCATTTTACTCAGTTTGCCTATACAAAACGTAGGTAAACAAAGACTGCCTTATATAATATTGTTAGTAGTAGTAGATGACCTTTTAAGCAAACTATGCGAGCTGGATTATCGGGTAGTCGGCTATGCGGATGATCTTGGAAATATTATTACAGGAAAGTTCGATATGACAGTCACTGATTTATCTCACTTTATCTTTATCTCACTTTAACCCTGCCAAGGCTGTTCTTGTGCCGTTCACTAAAAAGCACCATTTGGACCTTTGTCCAATTTCGATTCAAGGCACGTTAATTGAGTACCTCCATGAAATGAAATACATTACGCTTGATAAAAAACTTAATTGGAACGCTGCCCTGGACTCTTCCCTAAGTAAGGCTACACGAGCCCTAGGGTCCCGTCGAAAACTCTTTGGAAGGACTTAGGGTCGAAAATGATGTTCTGCTTACATAAAATGATTATTCAAAGTAGGGCTACACGAGCCCTACTCTTTGAAAGGATTTGGGGGCTCATCCCGAAGATGATTTTCTGGTTATATACATGAAACCGATTGTTACCTATATGCCGCCTTGGTGGTCAATAGTTCAATAACGGTCAGCTATCGCCAAATGCAATGCCTTTCTATAATATGAGCAATGAGTACCTGTCCAGCAGCTGCCATGTATAGGTGGGAATTGAACTCTTCCCTGCAAATCACAATCATAAAAACGGTTGCAATTAGTGCCCTGAGAGTGCAGCTCATATTTAATATGCCAGTTGGTGACAAGAGTCACATAGCGAATTCTTGGCACAGATATGTGCACCGTAACGAACCACATAACTAAGGAACTGTGCTTCGGAGTCCCAGTGTATTTCAAGGCAAAATCTTTGCCATTGAAATTTGAGCACTTATCAACTTCAACAAAGGACTGAAAGGTGCTAATATTACTATATTCTCTGAAAAGGCTCTAGACGAAAGCTGGAGAAATTTCCCCAGACTTACCCAGGCATAGGCACCAATACCACCTTAAATAAGGCGAATCTCAGGTTGCTATCAGGCTACCCATCTAGCCACCATGGGCTAAGATATCATCTACACCGGATAAGTCTGTCTAGTGAGGCGGAGTGCCGGCTCTGTCCGGAAGACAATGAAACCACAATGAATATTATGTACTTTTGTCCTGTTTTGCCATTGCTTAGAAGGAGGATCTTCAGCCGGGAACTTCTGAGCCCACCTGATGTTATATTATCCCCTATTAAAGACATCCTTGCCTACCTTACCTTCAGGTAGGTGAGTCTCTTGTAGAGTAGAAGGAGTTTTGACAGAAATGATCTTCTTGTGCGTGGTGCCCACAATATGGGTATGTCAATCTTAGGGCTTCACGGCACCGAGACAAGATCGAGACTTTGGCACATATCGGTCTTGGTCTCTACATGTTGAAGACGATCTTGCTCTCGTCGCAATCTCGGCGAGATAAAGGCCAATCTCGGTCCGATCTCGCTCTCGGCAAGATAAAAAAAGGGTATTTCGGTGGGATATCGGAGAGCGAGGACAAGTGATATATCTATGTATATATGCATTTTCTTCATATTCTCCTTGCCAAAATAAGGTAGCAAAGGCTCTTGTTTGCTATTCGGGATAAAGCGCAAATATCTGAAGAAGGAAATAATGTAGAAAGAAGCGATTGAGGAGAGAAATGTATACTTATATGTCCCATAAATCACACAATTGACATTTTTCGGAGCGACATAAAAGCTGAAACAACTAAAAAAATTGTCCACAATAAAATGATAAAAACTAATATCTCGTCCACTCTCGTCACCTCACTCTCGCTCTCGGTATCGCACTGTTACCAATGATATTGGTCTCGCTGCCGGTGTCGGTCTCGACACGATACCGGGTATCTCGAGTATCGTGAAGCCCTAGTCAATCTCTAGTTCACGTAGCCCCTTATGGGGTATGGGCAGGAGGACAACTTCACCCGATTCGAGACATCGATTGCAAGTAAACTTACAATTTGAAGTAGATTCCGAACCAGTGGCATTTTCTCTACAACCCCACGGCCCTTTAATCGTAATCTGTTGTCAGCAGAAAAACCATGAGTCGCCGCCTGTGGGATTTGAACCCGGGACCTCCACCGACGACTTATCATATGGATAACCCAATAATATTATTAATAATTTGTTTTTCCGGGCGGATTTACTCGTGATCGACGTTTTAAATACTTTTTCGAAAATGATAACTATAAAATTGTTTTGCTCTTTGTTCAATGAGCGAGATTAATGGTGCCTTTAAAGTACCAAGGATATTGCCTACAATTTCTCCTTTTATGCAGTTGTTGTGACTGTGACAAGTCTCAATTAAGTCAAGATAGGAAAGATAAATAAAAATAAGATTACACAGCAAAGAAAAGATTCAAAGCCTTATTTCATTTAATTGAACAACAATTAAATATTAAACAGAAATTAATTGTGTGAAGACCCTGTATTCAAGAGATAGTGATTTTTTCTTTTTACATTTATTAAATTTGTTAATCTTTTAATTCACTGCTAATATCGGTTGCTTCCTGAGGAGGTGATAGCAATTTTTTTATAAGTAGCATTTGCATTCGAATTCATTTGGGGTCATACTAGTCTTGTCAATTTCAGATTAAAGGATCATGACATTTGAGGAGCTTTGGAAAAGGCGAAATTTTTAATATTTTTATGTATTTATACAAATCCAAGGTGATTGGGAAATATTTCGGTCCATAAATAGAAAGTAGCAAAAAATATATCTGTAGATTAAAAATTAAATTTGTCAAATATAATAAAAAGTAAAAAAATCAAAAACCAACTACTTTTGTTTTCTCTATTCTGACACATCAATTTGTTCGTATATACAGGTTGACAAGCAATGGTTTTAGTTACGAACCTTGTGACAAATCATTCAATTCTTTCTTTTTACTGATACTGTTGCCATGTACAACATTTTTATGATCCAATGTGGGAAAGAAACTTAAGTTATGATAAACAAACAAAGTTTTGAACTGTTATTGACACGCGAGGTCAAAATAAATATTTATCTTTGAATTGTTCGTAAAATTTTGAACGCAGCCGGCTTCGTAACACTTTTTCAATTTTAATATATCAATTAGAATAAGAATCTGTCAGACATGGATCATAAAACTGCCATAAAATTATTTTTAATAACTCAAGACAACGGAATACCTTAACAGCTTTGTCCCTATAGCAAAATTCAGATAATTACAAATCACTTAAAGATAACCCAAAAACAAAATAAAATTATTCCAGATAGAGAACATTTAATATGTTTTTCGTAAACAAAATGCACAATTTCAAAATTGAAGGTAAATATCAACCTTAAAAATGTAAAATTTCACTTGATCGACTTTCTTTCTTTGTACATTTCGATTTTGCCCAATTCGTCTCTGGAACACTGAACACTTTTCATGTGAAACTTAAACGTTTGCGGTTGTCAACAACTTTGTGATTACGATTTGAAGTTTGTACAGGTGTAATTCAACAGTGCCTCTGTTGCGCAAAAGGTTATTTAACGTTCAACACACGCTTTCTTTCAAAATTGATTGGAAAAATTAAAAGCTCTACTTGGTTGATTACTTTGTATGTCGTTGTCATAGATGGTTAGTCAGTTTTTCATTCGTGAAAAGAGTATCGTTTTATTAAATTTAAAATGAAAATGAATTTTAAAACTCAATTTTTGCGTTTCACAGGCTAACAAAGAAATATAGTTACTATGTGGCGAATTCGATTTTAACAATGGAAGTAAATTAATAATCTAAAATAATAGAAGTTATGTAAAAACAACACGTGTGGCCAGAATAATTGATATTTGATGTGTATTAATTTAGTGAGTCATCAATATCATCTAAACTACAAGCTTTCGTGAACCAATGCTTGCGGAATATCTGTCGGTAAACTGGAAGGGACATATTCAAAGTTTTCTTCATGAATTTCTGTACTTAAAATCACTGAGGAATCATATCGCCCTAATTATTCATTATATTGAGACAATTTTTTCACTTGCACGTTTGAAATTTGTTAAGAAATTTACAAAAAAAAAATAGTTTTAAAAAAAAAGGTTAAACTGACTTCAAAAAAAGGTTGAAAGGTTTCAAAAAAAGCTAGTAAATGCTCCTTCCTTATGATTCTGTGAGCTGAAATGTTTAGGTAGTTTTATATATGTAGTATCGTCGATTGTGGTTGCTTATCATCTCAATCATCTAAATCAGTCCACGCGTTACAAGGTTAGACTACCCCCACCACAACCCTTGGTAAACATTTTTCCTTATAGTAGCAATGTATACAACAAAAAAGAATCATCTAAATATTTGTACGCGTTAAAATGTTGGGTAACGACCCCCTCCCACCCCACCTCATCCCATAAATTTTTGTCGCGGTACCAATGGGGCAAAATATTCAAAATATCGGAAGCAGAATCATTAAAATCGGTCTAGGCGTTAAGAAGTTGACATCCACCCTTTCCGCCCAACCCCACCGTCCACGCATTTTGAAAGTTAGACTACCCCCCCCCCCCTTCTTCCCGCCACAACACAGAAGTTTTTTTTCCATTATTAACAATAAGCGATCATATTATATACAAAAAAAACACGAACCATCTAACTCCGTCCAAGCATTAAAAAGTTAGGTTCCATCCTCACCCCCAACCCCACCTCACCAACAAATTTTTTTTACAAGGTACCAATCGGGGAACATACTCTAACCAACAAAAAAGAATCATCCAAATCGATCCACGCATTACGAAGTTAGATCCCCCCCCCCCCCCCACCCACCCCACTCCCAACGGGTAACCTCCCAAATATTTTTTTACATGCACCAATCGGTTAACATACTTTATACAACAAAAGAATCATCAATATCGGTTTACGCGTTACAGAATTATGCCCGGTTATACATAAAAAAAAAATTTAAAAATACGTGCCGAACTTAGAACCTGTTTTTGGGAAGTCGGTTAAAAAATACAACGAGGCGGCATAACTTGCATCCGCTTTATACTATTATATATAGTAGCAGAAAGTTATGCAGCTGCAGTCCAAATTTAATAATTAACAGGGGTTGCTACGAAATTACCTCCTGCTGGTTTTTTTTTTTTTTTTTTTTTTTTTTTTTTTTTTTTTTTTTATAGTAGCTTTTTCGCAGTTTATGTAGAGTGAGGATAAGACCTGAACCAGGAGCTACTCGAAAATTAAAATTCGTTCGCTCTTTTGAGTGGGAATTTCGAGGATAAGGTTTCCGATAAGTGTAGCGGAAGTTACGACCCTCACCATCTCCCACAGAGTAATCCCGAAAGATTATGCAAATGAACGAAAAATTAGAGATATCACAGTGACACCCTTCGTTTTTCCCGTAGATAGGGAACCTCTCCAAATTGGCCAAACAACCCAAAACCCCCCAAAGAGGAGTTGTCGAATAGTGAAAATACTTATTATCACACCTGGACTGAATTGGATTAGATGTTTCCGATGGTAACATTAGAGTACGACGAAAGAAAACCACGAGATACTCAAGTGAGCACATAATTGTCCATCATCATGTTGTGTTGGTTGGTTGGTTTAGATGGTGAGTGTCGCCATCATGGTAACACTCCAATTAGCTGTATTATAGTGCTATTTTGACGCCACAACCAGTAAGACTGACTCAGTTCACTCGTTACACTGATTCTTATCTGAAACCATTGTTGAGGTCGGCTGAGTTTATTAAGAGAAAAAGGAACTAAAGCCAACCGGAGGAATTTAAGAAACTGACTATTTCCATAATCTGACCTGAGATTGCCTTCAGGTTTTTTAAAGAAGTACTCCCCAGCCCTCTTTCTGTCTCTGGCAAGAGCCGTACATTTACAGAGAAGACGAATAATGGTTTCTTTTTCGTTCACGTCGTCGCAACTGCGATAGTGTGTATTGTAAGGGGCACAATGATTTTTGCGATAACAGCTCTCGGTCTGTTGAGCAGATCGGATGTCCTATTTTTATTATAACTTGGTCAGGTTGCCCTGGATATGCTACATGCTTTCAGGGCATTCCATCTAGCATTTACCAGCGCCAAGGAATGCAGAAAGTGTTTCCTCTTGTTGTGTCCTCAATAATGTTCTAGGAATGAGTGGAGATGGGGGTACCTTGCATATCATTATAAAAGTGTTTGCTGGTGGCGGCGGGGGTTGGGGGCACAGGTTTTCACACTTATCGTACAGACATCAGCCTAGAAACCCGAGTAAAAATAAGACTCGCCCATTTCTAGTCTGAAACAGGCACGCACAGCGTCGAAACGCCTGAATAGCACTCATATAAGGCACGGTATGCCTAAGAAAAAATTATACTTTTCCAATTGCCACCCCGCTGCAGGCACGTATCAATAAAAGAAGAACGAAATTGTTGAAACCAAGCACGGTACGCTCTTACTTTTTCTAGACTAAACTTTTAAATGAAAACAATATTTTTTTTTAAATTAACTTATTCCAGACCGACGTCTGAATATACAAAACTATCTCAGCAGTAGCAAGGCAACGTTTATCCAGTTGACTTTTATTTTTCTAAGAAAAACAGTAAAATTAATTTCTAGACCGACACGCCTGAAATACAAAACTATCTCCTCAGTAGAAGGCAACGTTTGTACAGTGAGTTGTATTTTTACACAGGTTAATACAGATTATAAGTGAAACTGGAAAATATATAAGAATAAAAATAACAAATTTCAGGTAATTCCTATCTATATTATTCTCATGACTCATCTTGTGGAAGCTATTTTAATATCAGGTGGCCGATGACCCTCACGCTGAACACGCGTCTATACAAGTGCGATCTTACACAACCCACGCGGTGACTCATCAGTCTCGAATATGTTAAGACCAGAACGCATTAAAATTTATGGCGGGCGTATTTTTAAATGTGTGCCTGTCGCGTAAACGTGCAAACCCGTATTGCTGGCGTATTTTTAAAAATTTAGGCCTGTAACGGGAGAGTCCATAATACTACCGGACACATTTGTTCGCTATGCGTGCTCGCAACGGGCGCGTATATACTTTTAAAAATATCAATGCCTGTACTTGCTTTGGGGGTGAATATGCCAGCTCAATTATTTTACCTCGGGGAGGCATAAATACATATAAATGCTGAAACAGATTACACACTACAGTGTGACGAAAATTTATAAAGCATTGATTTGTATTGGTTGACACACTCTGAATGCGACACAACGGTGCGATGAACATTTTTGTCTGTCGATCGCATTCACTACTGCCAACAATAAAATTCATATTTTGCTTAGATCGTCATGTTATGCGAATCGGCAAGTTTCTCGTCGCATGTCCTGTCATGCGATTCCAATCTGTTTTATAGCACCACAGAACCATTCCGTCGCATGGTCTATCGCATTGTCGTGTCGCACTGTCGTTTGCAATCTGATTCAGCCTTAAAACGGAAATTGTACTCTTCACAAGGAAACATAAAGTGCACGCAATTGGAGCGGAAGTCATGTCAAGTACCTGTGGCAATCCTTTACAGTAAATTATTGTGGAAACACAGAAGAAGATAAAACTTTATTCGCTTGAAAAAAGAAGTCTCATCGGTGTCAAGTGGGGACTTAGACCCCTTATCACACACTGGGTATATACCACAATTATTTGTTCAATTCGGGTTTATGGCGTCATGGTTTGTTAGCCAGCCATAGAAGAGAAAACATATTTTCTTAGATTGGAGTATACTCAAAGATAAGCGGGAATTGCAACTACTGGTCCACTGCATCTTGTTCTCTGGACATTATCCTACACCTCTCATCTCTAGCTCTGGTCGTGAAGAACGCCTCGGTGGGGGTAATGCTTTGTGGACTCATAGCTACAAAGGTCAGATTGAAGAAAATAGTCAGCATGTTATTTTTGACTTTGTTCTTCAAAAGTTTGTTTTTTTTAAATATTTTTTGACTTTAATTTTATTTTGGTCTTAACCCCAAAAAAGGAGCACTTTACTACAAATAGCAATCAAAAGCCGTGATTTCGTGTTTACTTTCTACTTAAGGTTACTTTCCCCAGTTTTGCAGTTTGATACTTATAATGTATTACTTATCTGATACTCAATAGGTTTTCTTTTAAAAAATAATTAAAATCAGAAAAACATAATATTGCACTTAAGCGATTACGCATTAAGCTCGCGAAACAGCGTGGCTGCCCAATTTATTTTTTAACTTTATAATAGTAAGTGGATTTATTCTAACTGAGCGTAAAGTTTGACTGTAAAATATAATTAGCAAAAATATTTCCAAATACTACGTAGGTACTTAATTATTCAATAACAAGCAAACATGTTACGGTTATTGATATTAAATTTGTTTTCCTGTTTACGGCTGATATTAAAATTTCACCTGAAGATGAAATATTTGATAAGCACGGAAAGCGTTTGCTGATACGTGCAAATATTGAAGAAATCAATTCAAATCAAAATTTTATAGTACGATTTTGAATGTATTATAAAAATAGATAAAAATAGTTAAACATAATCTTTTAGCTTGGCAACTTGTTAACTTTGTTATCTTTTTCTTTTTTGAATGGAAGCACCCTTGCAATGATATATCTCTTTATCACGATTTCATTCAATTTATTTAAGAATGTTAACAAAATATTTCTGAGATTATGGAATATTATTTTTTTATGACAAACAATAGGCAAATATAATCACTAACTACGTAAAGGGGACATCTGATATGAAATTAAACTGTAGATATCTCCTATTTGCAATAAGCGATTCACTTGATCGTCATTATGAACTTATATCGAATCAAACTAAGCCTTTCATAAACATTTCATTTGAGAATCATTTATGTGATAATAATACGACTAATAGAGCATTTTTCGAACATACCATCTTACATAAGAAAAATACATGGTTCTGAAAATATATTTAGATTTAATAACTAAATGCAATTAAAAAAGAGTCCAATTGAATGACAGCTCATAACTAGGTGAGCGAGGGATCATGCTTGACTTCGGGCTAAAATCAGTACCGGCCTTCTCGCATACAGTTTGGAAATTTCTTTGGTATCAGTAAAAGACCCACGAAATAGTTCAAACCAAGCACGGTATGCTCACACTTTTTCTAGACTAAAATTTAAAATGAAAACAATAAAATTATTTTCGTAGAATTACAGACCAACGTCTGAAATAAGAAAACTATCTTCGCAACCGGCAAAGTTTGTGCAGTGCAGTTGAATGGGAAGGTAAACAAATTACTTATAAATCATTCTCGGTTCCTTGTTAAGCTTCTATCTTACTGGCACCGTACCGAGAGGGTACGAGAACTTCTGAAGCTAAATCTTCTTCAAAAAAAGACAGTTTTGAACAAAACTTGAGCGCAGTTGTTGGAAACGGAGTTGGATCAATTGGTTCAGCGGAACGACCACCATGCCATGGTTGCCGGGTTCGAGACCAGATTTCCCCGTGAGTTTTTATTAAGAAACTGAAATAATCCATTCCGTCTCTGGGCTGTTGTCTAGCTCGCAGCAATGCCAAAACAATACACTCAAGTTTCATCACCCCCTTACCCTTATTCCCTTCCGTCCAAAGCCATGCTAACGCATCAAAGAGTTGTCCCCCAGGCTTTGGCCACATCGTATAAAAAAAAAAGATAATGACAAAGGTGACTTACAATTTGAAAGCAGCATTGACAATTTTGATGAAGGGAAAGTTTATCAAGAAGAATCCACCAGTTTCCTTGTTGGCTTATTATTTGCAATAATCGATAAATCAGGGTGGTACTTAGCTATTAACCGATTATATTCAACTATAGCTGACTGTTTATGCTTAAAGCAGACTAAATTATATTTCCAACAAAGTAAAAACAAACCGAAATAACAAGAGATCTCTGATTAGACCTGAAATTTTAGTCGCAAACCAAATTTTCATTCAAAACGCAAGCAGTAAATCATGCTCCGAATATGGTGCTTGTGTTGTTTTTTTAATTTTTCCTTCCGTACAATTCCGAGCTTTTAGGCTTAAAACTGCTTGTTAGCTTCTTAAATACGGTATGACTATTTTTACTTCATTCGAAAGATTGTTTTGTTAACTTCAAGTAGAACAAATCAATCTTCTTCTTCAAGTAGAAAAAAACAATCAATCTTGGAAGTGTGGAAATTATCTTATGATAAATTGTTATACCTATAATACATAACCAGACCCCCTTTTCGAGGGGTTGGAGGATGAAAGTTACAGATTTCTCAATTTTTTCGTTGTTTGTGTGCTAATCTTAGTGTGCATATCAAATTTCAGCTTTTTAGAACTTTTGGAAGTACCTACCAATAAGAAATTTTATATACAGACCTGAACCCCCCCCCCCCCCCCTGTATGAGGGTGGAGAGTAAAAGTTACAGATTTATTAATATTTTCGTTGTTTGTGTGGTAATCCTAGCCAGCATATAAAATGTCAGCTTTCTAAGGCTTCAGGTAGTACCCTAGAGGTTTTGATGACGGTTATGATGATCATAAGTGGCGAAATCGACGTATTTCAGGTATTAATAAAATCTAAAGTATAAAAGCTGAACAAATAAAACTTAGTGTGTTTCATTAGTCTTATTCTACGAATTTGGGCTCTCTAGTATTATCCAGACCGAAGCTATGCGGGTTCGAAAATACGACGAAACGCTTCGAGAAAAGGTAGATAGTGCCCAGTCTTGACGTTATATAAATTCGTATTGAAAGGTATAGTTATGAGCAGTCTTGTTAGTAGGTAGAAAAGAAAAAAAGTTAGAAAAAAGGCGCCCGAAAATTTCTTGAACAGTTCGCCAATTACCCTCCAGCCTTCACTGGCTAAAACTTTTATCACCTTTTTACTGGCAATTAAATTGAATTTTTAATGCTGCTTTCTAATATCAAAAAGTTATTCCTAATGCAAGTTCAGTAGAGCAGAAGACCTACGGAATGCCTTAATATCTCAAGATTAATTTTGACACTCTTTAAAAATCCGTGATAATGGCTTCTATGACCTAGGACGTTGCAGATTTCCCATTAAGATCGTTTGTTCCCTTTATATAAAATAATCTTCCGAAAATTAATTTTACCAGCACTTCAATATCCAATCTAACATCTGACATCATCCCAAACGTAATAAGATCTTGAAATACATCCAATCAAGCTCCAGGTGTGCAATAATTTTCCCCCTAAGTAATTTTGCCTCCATTCATTATTTCAAGATCGCGACCGTGACCTAACCGTGAAATATTATTGGAATAAAGACTGCTACAGAGTACGCTCATCTGTTTCCCAATAACTAGGTAAAATTGGAAACAAAAGAAAAAATAGACCAGAGAGAAAAATCGCTTCTCTTACTCGGTCGGTGGAAATCATTCAACGAATTGTACCCGTAAAATGTAAACAAGTTGATGTGACGCACCTGAAAGATTTATGGGGGTTTGGCTCAGATCATGCAAAATGAAAAATATTTAAATTAGTCGCATGCAATATTCTCGTTTTGTTACACGGTAAATGCAAGTTCTGGTGTTGCGTAATTTCCAAGATTTCACTACCTGCAATTTGCCTACCTGCTCGTAATCGTTTCCAGGTTGTAAGTGAATGGAGCGAACGATAACAACCGGATTTTTTTGATTTAATTCAATGAAACTGAAATTAATTTCCATGAAAGATTTGAATAAATCAAATATCGTGTTTGCGTTATTATCTCTGAAGAGAATAGTAATAATGCCGAGTATACGGCAGGCCCGTGCGCAGGATTTTGTCCTAGGGGGGGGATCTAATTTCATATACATTTTAGGTTATTTTTTTAGTAGGTATTTCAGTCAAATTTTTCCTAATCAACAAGTTTAGAAAATTTTAAAAACCCTCCTGGGGGGGCTTAAACCCCAAAAACCCACCCCGTGCGCACGGGCCTGGTTGCCGGTCAGTCTCAAATAGAAATGCTTTGAACATGTTATCTTACAGGGTGTTCAATTTATCTGAAGACACTTAAATATCTCGAAAACTACACATCGGACCAAAAAAATTAAAAATTAAAATTTCTTCTCTTCTTTCGTCTCGGAGGGAAACATCCAATGATACAAAACTTGACCCCCCTTGCGTAAACGTAAACTACTTTTGTCACAAATATATTTTTTGAAAATGTAAATTTTTTTAGATTTTTGTGGAACAAAATTGAAAATTTTGGAAATTTCAAGATTTTTTACTCGAAAAAAAGAAAAAAAAAATCCTGAAAAATTGGGAATCTGAGCAAACTTTTTGAAATTTATTTATGGAAAATTTTCTAAAAAAATTTTTTTCTCCAAAATTGTATAAAAAGATTCTCACAAAATTTAGTCCGATTCCCTGTACAAATCTAAGCCCTTTACTACTTTGCAATTTAACTGTAAGTCTAACCATTTTCGAGTAAAATAAATTTCCAAAATATTCAATCTTGTCTCTCAAAAATCTCAAAAAAATTTTCAAAAAAAATGTTTGTGACATAAGTTGTTCACGTTTACGCGAAGAATGCGAATCTGCAATAAAAGATAGGCATTCCTATTTAAGTTTTCAATCTCACAACCCCCATCCCCTAGGAGATAGAGGGTGGGGGGTCGGGTTTGGTATCATTGATGCCCCACTCCGAGACGAACAAATTTTAATTTTAATTTTTTTTCATTTCTAAAATTTTTTTAATATTTGTTAAACAGTTCGACATTTTTCTGCTTTTTGAAACTTTTGTAAAGTGTAAACGCGAGAATAGGAGAAAAGGAGCAGTCCTTACCAGAGATAGTTTCGGGGAATTATTTATTGTTGGATCAAAACAGGAAATCAAAAGATAAAACTTTAAACGCGAATGGAAGGCAAATTTTAGAGTTATGTATTGAAAATGGTCTTGGAATTGCCGATCTAAAAATGATGCATAAGGTAATTTAACTTTTAAAGGAGCCCAGGGTGTTTCTTGTATTGATCAGGCACTGTTCTAATTCGATATTCTAAACTTAATCAAGGATTTTAAGGTGGAATCCGAGATTTTTTCTGACCATCTTCCAGTTAGTCTGAAGATAGAGGTTGATGAATCCATGGGAAGAGAGGTTGTTAAAGAACTGTCGCTTCTTCCAAGGCTCTGTTCGAGATCGCAAGAGGCAGCGCTTTATCGGAATAAACTGAGTACGAGTACCGAGGAATATTTGTCTAAAAGTAATAGATCCGAACTAACATGCGAGAACTCTCATATATAATTATATGTATATTCCGCTGTCAAACCTAATAAACCAAAACACTTCATTTTTAAGCAATCGTGGTTTGACTACGAGTGTTTGGCAGCAAGGCGTAGGAATTTTAGGCTTCTTAACCTCTACCGTACAAATAGTTTTCCTTTCAATAAATCTTTATATTTGAAAGCAGACCGGGGGATTATAGAACTTTAATTCAGAGTAAATGAAATGAGTACTACATATAATAACATAGGAAACCAGCTAGCAAATGTGAACAACTCTGGTGGCAAATTGTAAAAAAGCTAAGGGGACAGGAATTTAAAATTGGAGCTACTCTCGAACTAAATTTACTTTTCGACTACTTCAAAACTTTGCTAGATCGATCCGCAAGTTTAAATCTGATTTTGTATGCTGCCCGTTCCACGATAGTTGAGGAGCTCGACGCCGAAATAGAATTAAATGAGTTAGAAAAGGTGCTGCATAGGTTTAAAAGGTATAAGGCTTCCGGTCCAGATAGAGTCCCTGTCGAATTTTATAAAAACGCCCCTGATAAAAGCCTTTAATAACATCCTAAATAATGAAACTACTGTGTTAGAAAATTTCTCTCGATCATTTATTTTTCCCATTTACAAAAAAGGTGACTCTGACAGACCCTAGAATTATCAAGGTATAGTCTTCATGGAAGCAGTCCAGAAACTCTTTTGTGGCATGGAAAGAGTTTCAAAATTCGTGGAATGTACGAAATCTTAACTGAATATTAGGCAGGGCTTAGAACGGGGTATGGCATGGTAGACTATATATTCACCCTAAATAATCTTATGAATACCGCCTGGAACTCAGGAACGAAAAGGTTTACAGGCTATTTGTTAATTTTAGTGCTGCGTTCGACTGCATTGATAGAGTACATTATAAAATCCATAATATTGGACTCTCGACGAAATTTATAAACATTCTTAAAGGTTTATATACTCAAACACAATTTGCCGTGTGGAATGGGAGTGCTTGTGGAGAGTGGTTTGAAACATTTTCAGGCGTACGCCAGGGCTGTGTTTTAAGCAGTTCTAAAAAATTTCCTCGTTTTCTTTTAAATAAGCCAAAGGTGTCCTGCGTATGTCCCTTTTTGGCTCCTCTTTTGAAATTTCCACTAAATCGAGAGTCCTCATATCGGTAAAATGTTATTACTCTTGCCGCGGCAACGTTTATTGACTCGCTAGGTTTTTAAATTAAATCATAGTATTGTGCACCCAAACCAGCTGTCACATATCGATCGACGAATTCAAAGAGCCTGCACGGTTTGTGGTGGTGAATGGACCGTATTCTACAGATACTGCACCTACCCGAACTTGTACGACATTTTTAATTCTTGTTCGCAATATGTGCCACCTTAACTGCCCAAAATTCGACATAAGAAAAGTGTTTCTTTTGCGGATGTTAAGATCATGCAAACAGGTAAATTATTTAATTATCTTTTTCCTAACGTTTGCTAATTCAACAGTTTATCTGTATGCGGATTTGTGTACGCATGTCGAACCTAGCCATAAGCCTGGTGACCAACAAGAACACACACGTACACTTAAGAACCACTTCGTTACTAGATTACGTCTGAAATTGCTGGAAACAGAGACCGGAAAATTCAACTACACCTGGTGATCTTTATTGGCGGTGTGGAACGACAAACTTTAGAAATAGAAATGCGTGTGCGACAAATATTTTCGTCGCACTGTCGTTTCGTCACATTCAATGTGTACCAACCAAACCACATCAAGCTTTTCGTCGGATTGTCATGTGCAAAAGTGAACCGCAAAAACGAATCGCGTGAGATTCCGGGCAAAAACGAATCGTAGAAAATTTCCGGGCAAAAACGACTTAACTACTTAACTGCATTAACTTTGCATTACTTTTTGTAGTTAAATCGTTTTTGCCCGGAAATTTTCTACGATTCGTTTTTGCCCGGAATCTCACGCGATTCGTTTTTGCGCGGAACATTTTCTAAGCCAATTTTGCCCGAACCTTATAAATAGGTCACTTTTACTCTCAGCCCGTCAATTTAAAAGTAGATTTCAAATCATTGGTATTGTTGTCAACAGATTACAACCAAGAATCGCCGCCGCCAGTGAGTCTGGGATTTCTGAAGTGGTAGATCGACACGTTTTCACTTAGTCCACCGACGACTTAGTAAGAAATCATAATACACTGAAATCAACTATGTTTTTATTATTACTGTAAATTTGTTGTTTGTTTCTCGACTCAAAATTTGACAAGATGAGAGTAAAACTGACCTATCTACAAGTTCCGAGCAAAAGAGCCTTAGAAAATGTTTCGCGCAAAGCGAACCTCCTGGGATTTCGGGCTGGTGTCAAAGACATATAATTCTTATTTGATGACTCTTTATTAAGTGTTGGAGGAACAATACGTAACATCATTGTTTTTATTTACTAACAGCTATATGGTAGGATAGCTATAGGTTTTTTGTAATTTTTTAAATATTTTCTTAATTCAATTATCCATTGTTGTTAAATATGTTGTCAACGTTTATAAAATGTATGTTGGATTTCTCGGAAGTAAAAGAATATACAAAAAGAACGGAATATAAATATGAGCTTGAAGCCTCTTCATGGCACATCCTCGGTATATTATCTTTTTGCAGAATTACAGCTAATTCATGTTTTAAGATTTGAAATCAAGCACCCTAAAAAATACAATAGAAATCCAAACTATATTTGACGGGCTGAGAGTAAAAGTGACATATTTATAAGGTTCGGGCAAAAGTGGCTTAGAAAATGTTCCGCGTGAAATTCCGGGCAAAAACGAATCGTAGAAAATTTCCAGGCAAAAATGATTTAACTACGAAAAGTAATGCAAACTTAATGCAGTTAAGTTGTTAAGTCGTTTTTGCGCGGAAATTTTCTACGATTCGTTTTTGCCCGTTTTCTCGTGTGAAATAAAGCATTTTTTTATTATATTGGATCCGCCATTTTGAATTTTCAAATTATGACTTCAGATTTTGAATCAGCGACCCCAAAAAACTCTATAAAACTTATTTCGATAAAATCATACCCAAATATCGCGTAAACGAGCATTTTTCGCCATATTTGATGCGCCCTTCTGAATTTTTAAATGTTGACACCATGGTTAGATTCAGCACCCTCGAAAACCCTCAAGTAACAATTCAATCATTTTGGCGAATATTAAAATTTTGTCAGAAAGTTTTTCTATATATGATTGTTTTATTATTTTTTATTTTTCAAAATCTAAATATTTAATTTTCACAAACTAATATCATATTTTTCACTTTCTGCGTCATTTTATCTTGTAGAGCACGTTCTAAGCTTTAATTTGACTAGCCTCTTAAAGTTGCGTGATAATGCGCAGGGGGGTTAAATATATGACAAAATGGTATGACGAAAGATAAATGTAATCGAAATTTATTCATTAGATTTGACTCACTCAACAAACTAAATTCATTTTTGAAATATTTTTCTTTTCAAAAATTTAACTTTTTCAAGATCACCCCTTTCCGAGGAAATAGAATAGTTTCAAGTCTCTAAATGTTAACAATGTCTGAAAAAATAAATTATTAAATATACTTCCCACATCGATCTACTTTGTTGCGATTTGCTTGATTACCTAAACGCACTACATATGTATGGATGTAAAAAATAAGTCTCGTAATTAATTAACTACAAGTTGACATGCTATAGAGAAGTAACTGATACCTAACAATCATGCATGCGTTAAAGAATTAGCCTAGAGATCCTTGAAGAGAACTGCTAACGCCCAATACTTCGGAGAACTCATTAATTCTACAAAAAATTAATTGTTTACGTGTTTCTGCCAGTATCGGACAAACAAGCTAATGTATGTAAATCTTGTAATTCCCCTCAGCTCCACGCCGGGTTCCAAAGTGGCACTCTGTCATGATGATCAATGAAGGAATTTCCCAGCCGCTCAAATGCAATTCTCTGCAGATGAAACCGGCTGACTTAACACGATCTGCCATGTAAGCGACAGCGTCTTGCTGTTAAGTATTCAAAACACACAAGGGTCCCAATCCGAGCCTCGAAGATTTAATGTCGACTAAATCAAATTTACAGCGAAACATTATATCCCGCA
This sequence comes from Leptarthrus brevirostris, assembly GCA_964036015.1. Classification (NCBI taxonomy): domain Eukaryota; kingdom Metazoa; phylum Arthropoda; class Insecta; order Diptera; family Asilidae; genus Leptarthrus; species Leptarthrus brevirostris. The sequence continues at coordinate 18,512,949 of OZ038375.1, read as the reverse complement.
AAAAAGCAAAATCATACCAAAGCCGACGCGATCGTCGATGACTGCGATCGAAAGACAACGAACGCATACTTAGCATTTGCTAGTACAGAAGCTAGCAATCAGCAGAGTAGCTATATAGTCTCGATCGCGATCATACATCTAGCCATTTGAGCGCTAAACATGGAGACAAGCCCGACCAAGCCCCTAAACGTCACAAGCGTGCTGCGTTTGAATTGGTCAATTTTAGAGGTGTTACGATGGTGTGAGTGGAACGCAAGAATGCGAAAACAATTTTTAATTTTATCACGATCAGAGTTATTTTCATGCCCTGAAATTCTCGACATCAGGAGATGGCAACCTTTTATCCGAGTTCACACTTTCGCAGCAGGAAAGCTAAGATTATTGCCCTTCGGGAGAGGTGAAATATTAGCATAAAATTAAAATCTGATTAAATATTTAAAAAAAAAAATTAAATCAAAAAAATCGTCTGACTTTCGGAAGGTATTTTTGAAATTTACGATCGGTTTGACCCAAATAAAAAACACGTCTGCAGGCTACTTAAGCGCGTGCTGTATGATGAAAACTGCATCGTTAATTTCGAATTTGATATTAAGCTGCTGTGCGGCTTTGATTTAACCAAAATTCATGAGCTTTGGAAGTGTTGAATGCGGCAAAATGTTTGTTTTTATATAAAATCGCTGTTTTTCTGTTATTTCTGTGATCAAGTCTCAAAAGTGAGGAAACTATTCCAAGAAAATCTGAGAAGATCGGTTAAAGTAAATTAATCATCTTGGCCGAGCCCAGCAAAATGGTATTCGTCACAAGATGGGAGAACGGCAGCTGTTTCGATTTATTTCTTGCTTCATTTTCGAGATTTTTATTGAATCTGAATTGAATGTGTGCGATGCAAACTGTCGAGTTCAAGGTTTCGGGTATAATTTCAATTTTTTTATTGCTTGAAATACTACTTTTTCTTAATTGTGATGGCGCCAGATTAAGTACATATGCAAATTAGGTATTCATATCATCTTCCACATACACACTGGCTTAGTTTAATTTTGAATCTTTTTCTTACGCCGTATGGAGCCGAGATTTTAATTCGGACGAAAATTTTAGAGTTATTGCTCAATTGCTCGAAAGATATCTCAAGCAAACAACTGTCAATGACCAATTCCAAGTTCTGGCTTGATGACCATAAATAATTAATTATGTACTTTACACAAAAAAGACCTACAACGCAGCAAATTCTTGTCATAGTTACTTTTTTTTTGCTATTAAGCCAACCGGTCGGTTTGCGTGATAGTAGCTGTCGATGATTTGAAATATTTGTGTATAAGGAAATTCATTACGTAGAAAAAATCTAACAATAATAATTAGTCAAATGTTGACTGTATCAAAATACAGTACAATTTTCTATGAAAATGTCAAAAAAACAAGTTAATATACAAAACATTTGCTCAAAGATGTAGGTCCAGAGTAGGTGGTATTGAAAGAAAAACAATAGAAAATAAAAGAAAAGAAAGGAAAGAAAATAAAAGAAAAATAAATGAAAGGGAAATAATAAAAAGAAAGAAGAGAAAAGAAAAAAGGAAGAAGAGAAAAGAAAAAAGAAAGAGAAAATAAAAGAAATGGAAAGGAAAAGAAGAAAGGGAAAAGAAAAGAAAAAGAAAAAGAAAAGGAAAATAGAAGCAAATGAAAGAAAAGGAAAAGAAAAAAAGAAAGAGTAAAATGAGAGGGAAAGTGAAAGGAAAAAAGAAGGTAGAGAAAAGAGAAAAGAAGGAATAAAAAAGGAAAAAGAAAATAATAGAAACAGAGGAAGAAAATAAAGAAAAGAAAAAAAGAAAGAAAAAAGAAAAAGATAGAGAAAATAAGAAAGAATTAAAGAGAAAAGAAAATAAAGAGAAAAGGAAAAGGAAAACAAGAGAAGATAAGAGAAGTGAAGATACGAGAAGTGAAGAGACGAGAAGAGAAAACAACGCAGAGTAGGCGCTAAGTAGTGGTTGGTAAGATCCAAGTTGCGAGTGTAACTGTTGCACTTTTTAGTCAAGATGACTTTGGTTGTTTGTGGGGAGGAGATTTGATCAAATTTCAGTTTGAAATTTAGCTTGACTCCAACTTGATCTTGGTAATTAGATTTCCTACAACGACAGCTATTAGAAATTTTGTGCGATGATGTTATATCCAAGATTTATTTGAGTATTGTTCCTAAATTGGTTATCGGATGGGTAGCTTAAATTCGTAATTCGTCGATGGATTTCAATGACTTCTTATTGTTCGGTAGAGTATGTTCCCCGATTGGTACCATGTAAATAGTTTTAGGGAGAATGGAGGTGGGGGAGGAGGGCGAAACTTGCCTTTGTAATATATAGAGTATGTTATCCTAATTGCTACGCAAGAACAAGACCAAGGGTGGAGTTGGGGGAGGGGTAGCTTAATTCGTAACTCGCAGACCGATTTGGACCATTCTTTTTTAGTTGTATGCAATACGCTCCCCTTATTGATACTATCTCAAAGATTTTGCGGGTGGAGTGGATTTGGTACCTAACTTCATCACGCGAAAAACGACGTGGATGATTCTAGAATATGTTGCGCTAAAATTGTTGAACTAGGAAGGGAAGAGGTAGGAGTGACACTTAACTGATGGGTTCGTTAAACTGGTGAGGGTCGTTAAAGTGGGATGGGGTGGATAGCAGTAAGCTACGTATTTTATGCACCAATTTTGTCGACTCCTTTTAGCCGACATCTCACAAATAAAACGGAGAGTGAGGGTGGATGGATTCGAACCATTATTTTGTTGTTGTACAAAATATGGCTTCCCATTGCTGCTATAAAAAGACTTTGAGGGTGGGCTTAAGGATGCGAAGCCAATTTTGTAACGCGTGGTTCAATGATTTCCTAATAAAGTCTAATATAATGTAATGTTTTTTTGAAAGACCTTTTTATCGCGAGAAAAAAATCGCAAAAAAAACCTTCTTTTCGAGCGGCTAGAGTGGCCTAACCCATTAATTCATTGACATTTATCTTGCTTAGTCTGTAGGATTTTGTTATCTGTAGACATGACCGGCCTTCGAAACCACCAGGTTTTAGAAATTACAGAAAGACTGATTGGAACTTATATAGGGACATTGTGGAGGCGTCACTACCTTCTGACCCACCTATCCCTCCAAATAACAAAGAGGAACTGGATGGGCTAGTTGATAAGCTCACTAAAGTTCTAAATGGTGCTATGGCTCAATCCTGTCCCCTTAAGATACCCAGAGGCAAACAGAAGCCTCCGTGGTGGAATGCACACCTAGGGTCTCTTAGGAAGGAATGCAGAAAGACCTTTAATCTGGCAAAAGCCAATAGGGAAATGCATTCGTGGGACTGCTATAAAGACAAACTGAAAATTTATAAAAAGGAACTCAGGAAGGCTCAGAGAAAATCGTGGAGAATTTACTGCGATAAAATAACGGAAACCTCTGAGGCCTCCAGACTGAGAAAAATCCTAGCTACCAATCCAAGTATTCCTAGCTATCTACTTAAGGCGGATGTTACTTGGACCTCATCAAGCGTAGAGTCTCTAGAGATTCTCTTTGAAACTCATTTTCCTGGAAGTACCGGGGGGGTTGTGATACCTCCCTTATGTAACCTTCCTCGATCTGTGGAGCTGGCGGATGTGATTACGGAATCCAAACTCCGGTGGGCTACACACAGCTTTATGCCTTTCAAATCTCCGGGTCCTGATGGCATTGTTCCTGTAGAGCTCCAGCGCAGCTCCGATCTCATACTAAATTGGCTGATGGTATTATATAAGGGCTGCCTTGACTTGACTTGCCACTCGTAAGGACTTTAGACCTATAAGTCTATCATCTTTTCTTCTCAAAACCTTTGAGAGATTAGACGATATTCATCTACGCGGTAGTATTCCTCAGTGTCTACTATCGGCGTCCCAGCACGCGTACTGTAAAAGGCAGTCTGCGGAGTCTGCTCTGCATTCTCTCGTGCGCACTATAGAAAAATCCCTTGATTGCAAGGAGTACACTCTATTGGCCTTTATTGACATTGAGGGAGCTTTTAACAACGTTAGTCCGGGGGCAATCATGGATGCACTCGCTTCTCTGGGTGTGAATGCCAATCTTATGTCGCTGATCGGTCAGATGCTTCATGGCAGGACCATCAGCTCAAAGCTGGGAGAGGCTCATACCATCAGAACGGTGAGCACGAGCACACCGCAAGGTGGGGTCCTATCTCCTCTTCTTTGGAATCTGGTGGTGAACAAACTGCTTCTAATCCTGGAAGAGGAGGGCTATGGAGTGGTTGCCTATGCGGACGACATCGCTATAGCTATCTCGGGCAAATTCCTGCCTGTCATAAGGGATCTTATGCAGAACGCCCTCACCAGGTGGGCAATGGGGCGTGCGCTTTGTATTAACCCTAGCAATACCGAGGTGGTCATCTTTACTAGGAAACATAATATTCCTCCCGTTGACCGAGGAAGCTAAATATCTTGGTATCATCCTGGATAGGAAGCTCAGCTGGAAGTCTAATATTCAGGAGAGGGTCAAGCTGACTCACTGGCTCTATGTTGCAGTCATTAGGCCAATCTTGTTGTATGGAGTGATGGTCTGGTGGCCAGCACTGGACAAAGCCACTTACCTCAACGCTTTAAGGAAGGTGCAGAGATCGGCCTGCATCTGTATCACCGGAGCGCTACGGACCACTCCTACTGATGCTCTGGAGATACTTCTTCATCTACTCCCTTTAGATCTGATGGGTAAACAGATGGCAGCTAATGCTGCCGTTAGACTTACAGCCACAACGATCTGGCTGCAATTGACGTTGCAGATATTTGGCGCTTCATCGACAGCTCCGGATGGTTCCAATGAGGAGGTGGAGGGAATCCTTGGATTCCCGTGGCTTCACAATGGGCCTTTTGAGGTCTAAGTGCGCCCTTTAAGGCAGCCACACGAACCTAACCTAACCTAACCTTTTTAATTTTCGTAATAAAATAAAATTTAATCACAATTTTTGAAAATTAATTAAAATCTTGGGAAACAAAAAAAGTCAGTTTTCATCAAAATTATGGGCCGATTTTCTTAGCTTATCGATACGCCTTCTTTCCTGACCTTTCTATTTTCGTCCTAGTCGAGAACTTGACATAAAATTACATCACATCAACGTTAAATATGCAATCGAATAGAACAACAAATATTCTTATTAAATAATTTCAATCAATTAAATAATAAGCGATTAAAATTTATATTATTCCGTTCTGGTCTAGGGAATATACGGCATAACGTCAAAAGATTGACAGTCGTTTCTATGTAAAAGATTTGTTGTTTATAAAACATTTTCTATTAAATCATACCAACAACCTCTAACCTCATCCACTGTAATAAAGAAAAATAAAATGCTAATCATATGGGAAAAATTAATATTATTCAATTCTGGTCAAAATAATAGTACTTGCTTCAATCAGTTCCATATTTTTATTGCAACAAACAACCTTTGTTTACATCATAAAATTTTTATAGTTCAATTAAACTTAATTACTTACTCATCCTAATGGACGTGGTGTGATTAGTTAAAATCGAAATCAAAATGTGTAAAGGTCAAGTGCTGTAATCACAATTTCAATTCGAGAAAAGAGAAAGCTAGTGAAGTTTTTTGTTTCTTATCTTCGTGCTTTGGACGTTCAGAGGTTGCCATCGTTGGGTAACGATAGAGTGAAACGTGACATGATTTATTTAGTAGTTGGTAACAATGAAAAGCTAGTACTTAAAATTAATTAAAACTAATAAACTATTAAGATAAATGAATTAGAAATTCAATTATCAAAAGAATAAGCAAATATAGTTGGTAAACAATAAGTTAAGTTGGTAATTATTGAGCTCAAGCTATAAAGGTATAACCCTTTTGATAAGACAATTTAAAGAGTAGTAAAATAGGTTTTTATGTTAAACAATCACGAAAAGTAAAATTTAGTAGGTAAATTAAAATCTATAAAGTTGGAGTTTCTGATACATGTCTGCAATAAGATTGCTTTGCAGTCAGGTTATTTTTAGGGTCATTTATGGCAACAAAAGCAGCCAACCTAGAAGCTGTTTAAACCTTAATAGCGCAATATTAACTGCCTGCCCTTAAGAGAGTTCTGCACGAGAATCGTTTCAGCCGCCAAAGTAGAGGTGCGTATAAGGGATCGGAAATGCTGGACAATCGTATCTATATCAACCTAATTATTATCTTGGACACAATAAGTAGCTGGAGATTCTCGTACGAATTATCATACTCGGACCATAGACACATTATGTTCCTTATTGGCAAACTAACTAGAGAATTTATGAACCTAAGAAACAGTGGCTGGGTTATCTTCAGCATTGTTTTTATTGTTCTGTATCTCAAAACTAAAATAGTTTTTAAAAAAAAAATTCAACCGACTTCACAAAAAGCACTAACAAGCATAAAATAATTTTTAATTTTATATCTATCGACATTTGGAAGTCGATGCAAATTAAACAAACTAAACAACTACAACAAAAGTACTTGATCGTCCTTATTTATGATCCCGTGAGGTGAAACGTTCAGGTAGTTTTATGAATTATTTTTAATTATGGTTGGATAGTTGTTTTGTTTGTTTAATTTGCACCGACTTCCAATGGTCGCAATAGATATAAAATTAAAAATTATTTTATGCTTTTAAGTGCTTTTTGTGAAGTCGGTTCAATTTTTTTTAAAAACTATTTTATTTTTCACTTTTTTTTATTTGTCTTCTACTCTGTACAACAAAAAAAGAACCATCCAAATCGGTCCACGCGTTAAAAAGTTAGGTTCAACAAAAAGGAACCCTTATAGGATCACTTCGTTGTACGCCTGGCTATCTGTCAAGACAGATACTCGGAAATAAATCAAAATCTATAGGGTACCTCCCGTTGACCTAAAATCATGAAATTTGGCAAGAAGTAAGGTCTCACAGCACAAGTAAAGAAAAAATCGGAAAATCGTTAATTTGTAGTTATATCACAAGAAAAAAATTACAGAACCCTCGGTGCGCGAGTAAAACTCCTTTATAATTGCTGTTTATAACAAACATAAAAAAAACATACAGTCGAATTGAGAACCTATCTGTGTTAAGAGGGAATAAGTTGGTAAGTCAAAAATCGCAACTTTTCGGGGCATCACTTTTTTACTTTTGAATAATGCCTATAAATTCGTTTTTGGGAAAAATATATATTGTTGATAACAATGTGGTCGGAAAGTATGAGGGACATAAGTTATCAACTTCTTAACAGAGCGTATAAGACTTGGAGATGACTACAGTACACTTATCTCATTTTGGCCATTTTTCGACTAACCAAGTTATTCCCCTGTGACCACAGATATATTCACATCTTGTGGGGCAGTGTACGGAGTTAATCTTATCTAATCAGCATGACTTTCTGGTTGATATATCGAGGACTACTAACTTACTTAAATTTACCTCCCGCATAATCTCAGCCTTCCAACTTGGTCTCCAGACCGACTGCACCTACACCGACTTCAACAAAGCACTCCTCACTATGTAATTAAGCTCAAGCTTAAAAACTTGGAATTCCCGCCTCACTTCATCAGGGTTATCGCAGAGTAGCCATCTAAGACCGCTGCTGTGTATTCTTGCCACTGACGATTCAAATACGTTCAATGACTGGTCTGCAGCTTAATTTGGAAAAATGTAAAGTAATGTCATTCTCTAGGAGCATAAACCAGCAAACCTTTGTTTACACTTTTGCGGAATCTAATATCCGACGATGCAGTCCGTAACTGACCTTGGTGTGAAGCTTGACAATTCGATTTTACTCTGCACATAAACTATATTGTTTCTAAGAGTAATTCAATTCTGGGTTATGTAAAGCGGTGATCGAGGGAGTTTTCTGATCGACAGATTTGTTTCGATGCTGTTCATTCATTCTAGACGCATTGAGTCGATACATTGGAGCTTTGTTAGGTTCGCATTAAGAGAGATCCCATGAACGATCCACTCAGCTTCACCCTTATGTGGACCGCGTCCGGTTGTTTAATATGCACTTTTTAGAAAAACCATTCCTTGGAAAAAAGAGTGTCTCGTTTTCGACGTGGCTCTTACTAATTATTCGCTAAAGTAACCTCTATTCTCTGTGCTACCCTGATTCTTGTCTTTGTGAGTATTTTAGTTTTGAAGTTTTTTGCATGTTGGTTTGGGAGCCTGATCCCATTTTAATATATTATTATATTCTGGTAAATAGGTCAACTGTTTCTTGGCTCCTGCCGAGACGTACCCCTGACTCAGCGACACCGGAGGACAGATTAGAGGAATTTTTGTAAAGGCGAAAAGAAAGCTCAGAGAGAATCGTGGAGAAAATTTACTAGTCATATTTACAGTAGGGGGGGTTGGAGGCAGTTAGACTGAGAAAAATACTTTCCAGATCTAAAGGACATGAAGAGAAACAGGAAGATTGTGTACCCTAAAAAGGGTAAAATGGGCTACAATATTTAATCCGTATAATTCAACGGGTAGAGATCAGGCATACCCATGTTGCAGCAAAGGGAGGTATGGTATGGATGTAGGTCTCGAAGCTTACTTTCGGACAAAATGAGAATGGATCAAAAGTAATACAATAGTAGCAACAATATATGTAGATGACTCAAAAACGAGCGTGGCTGTGGTTTTGGAGTGTCATGCGAGGAACTTAACCTAGAGATATGGAAGGGATAAATAACTCCTCCTTTGTTTTTCAGTGTGAGTTCGCAGCGATAGAGATAGGAGCGTGGAGGCTTATGAAATGGGAGGGAGATGAGATCCCCTAAAATAGCAATATGTACGGATAGCCACACTGACAAATGCCATGGTGATATCCAAAATATTACAGGAATGCAAACAGACTCTTGTAGAAAAAGGGCGTCAACATAAAGTCATCTTAGTATACGTGCCGGAGTACTGTGGAATCCCAGGTAATTAATAGACAACCGATCTGGCGGAGAAGGGCACACACGAAGAAACCTTTACAATAAAAGATGTATGCCTATCTGGGAAGTCAAAAAGGAAATCCTGGAATGGGCTACGAAGAAGCATAAAGAGGGTGATAAACAGCTAAACATACTAAAGCGGAAAGACGTGTAGCTTCCCCTCCTGGAAAACCACAAAACCAAGAGCGTAAAGGGTATTAGCAACACTGCATGACTCCACAAAACCCTTATTAAAACGACCTTGGGAGGCCTATTTTGGCTTGGAAGCAAGACTGCATCCTCAGCTTCCTTGTTATATATATATCTCATTATAGATGGTGTTCCGAGAATTCAATTAACTTCGTAAAAATCCAGCAGATTTTCTTGTCAGCATGTAAAACCAAGTCTTAATAGACACTTTACGGCCAAAAAAAAATGTTGCCTTACACGGCCGTACTTGTCGTAAAACCTCAGTTGTTGTCTACCTAAAAACGAAACGTCTCCATTTTCATAGCAAATACGCCGTACATGTTCATCGAAGTAACGACAGCTCCTTACACAGGGTGCAATCTTACGATGGCGTCAAACAATGAAAGCATCTCAAACCAGAAGTTTGCATTTTTTATTCGAATAAAAAGCTAAAAAATCAAATTAATCGAGAATTCAAATAAACATTTATTTGATAACAAAATTTATTTGTTATTATCATTCGATCGTTATGATAATCAAATAATTATTCGTTATTTGATGAGTTAGTCGCAAATAATAATTTTTAATTTCATTATCAAATAAGTGACCCTTGAGTAGACATAAGTCTCATATTTAGGAATTCTAGAGAAGTGGTTTCTTCTTCAGATAAAGTGTTAAATTCATACTAAAGAACTTGAGTCTTAAGCTGGTCGGCTTCAGAACAGTTGTAATGTAGTTAACCTTTTATAACAACTAGAGAAACCGAGAAAAATAGAAATGTTTAGTATTATGGTAATAAAAAATAGGCCTTCCCTGTTCATTATCCTCCTTACAAATGAAAATAAGTTTTATAGTCGAATAAAAAAAATTATTCGCTAATAGTTCCTCAGATAACGAAAATTATTTTATTATCAAATAACGTACAATCGAATAACAGGTAATTATTTGAAATTCAAATAAGAAGCACCAAATAACAAACAATTATTTGCAAACAAGTTTAAATAAATTTAAATTCAAATGATTTTAATTATTTTTTTTCGATTTTTTTAAATTGTTATTTGATTCGAAATTTATTCAAATATTGCTCATCATTGTATCAAATCACAAGAAGTCCTTCCCTTTCTAAAAACAATGGAGAAAACAACTGTGTCTGGGGTAGCAGTGCGAGTTCCACATTTTTAGAAGAGACCTCAGGATGATACAAAGTACTTTACGTTGCTCGGCAATTTGGACTCTGATCTCTTGGCCGGAGTATGATATACATAGTCGTGCCATAAGTTCTGTCCCAAAAATTTTGGGAAATAATTAAAAAACCAGAAGATTTATTTTGAATCAATTTATTTATTTAAGGACTTAAGATACTTAACTATTCAAATATATACAAAATTATTCGAAATGTCCCCCGTTCGCCTTTGCACACTTCTTCAATCTATCAGGTCATTCTTCCAAAGGTAGAGTCCTCGTTACTTTGATCCAATCAGTGAGCGGTAGATCAGGCTTTCTCCTCTAAAACATTCCAAAGCCGGTAGTCCAACGGATTTAGGTCGGGAATTTTCTGCGGCAATAAATTTATGAGCATTCGCTCTAAGCCAGTTCTGAGAGGTATTTGCTTTATGTGCCGTTGCCGAATCCCGTTGAAAGATCCAATGTTGCCCTCAAACAGAGTCGTGTTTAAGGGCTTAACAATGTTATCCAAGACGTCTCTCTGGTAGTTCTTTTGTCCTGTAGATCTACGGAAAGCTCCAAGCCAAAGGTCTTATTTGATTATCCTCGACATGGTTCTTTTCGTTAGCTTCATCTCTCCGGCCATTACTTTTTGTTTGCGGAGAGGATTTCGTCGAATTCTCGCAATAGATTTTACGGCTGCTGGCGCCCTTGAAGTGCGTGGTCGACCGCTCCCGAGTAGGTTATCGAAACAGGTAGCTACAGTGTACCTTTTAATGATACGGTAAACAAATTTCTGCGTAATTTTCAGTGCCCGCAGAAGATCAAATATTTCTTTCAGCGTCTTCTTGCATTTGTGCAGTGCAACGATAGCGATTCGGTCTCTTTGACACCCCACTCCATGTTTACTCTGTGACGTATCGATACAAACTGATTTGGTTACAATAGATAGATATCAACTTGATCACAGGACATAAACATACCTACCTGTCTTACACTTACAACCAGGGTTGCCAGTCTTTGGGCAATCGATTATGGTATTATCTGGACAAAATTATGGTATTTGACGAAAAATTATGGTATTGTAAGTAATGAAGATAATTTAAGGTAAAATGCTCAATTTAAAGTATAAGAAATTAAGAACTGTATTATTTGAAATAAACAAATTTTTAGAACACATTTAAAAGAGCAGAGAGGAATAAAATAAATTGTATCTTCTATGACAAGTTACAAAGTTTTACAAAAAAAAGGGACTCACCTTTTATTCATCTCCTTTGGAGTCTTCGGCCTCAGTCGACAAAAACCTTTCTAAAAACGTAAAGTCTTCATATAAAATCCCGTCTTCCTGATTTTCAAAATCTTGACAGCTTTTATCAGCTGAAACATCTTGTTCCTTGTATAGTGATTTTGTGGTCATTCTTGACAGCATGTTTTTCGACGGGATGAGTTTTGGGCAGCCACCTGCATTTTGTACATGCTGTTTCGACAGAAATAGTGCTTTTATACTCGGCACAATCATTTTGTTTCTTGTTTTGGGTTTCGTCAAATTGATTTGACTAAAGATTCTTTCACTGTCGGTATTTCACAATTCAAAAATGTCGGACTTTTTCATTTAAAAAATTCGAAATTTTTGAATTCGGAAAAATTATGGTATTTTCGAGATACCATGAAACTCATTATGGTAGATGGTATTTAGTGCATAAATATGGTAGGTCTACCAGAATTATGGTAGAAATGGCAACGCTGCTTACAACTCTTTAAGTACCTGTTATATTTTAGGGACAGAACATGTAACACTTAACACAGACAACAGACATGTAACACTTAAGAAGGAAATTGCGCTGACACTTTAAGAATCATAGCAAAGATGCTAAGATGAAAGGACACTGAATCATAATATATCAACGCAACGCAATTAAATGAATAAATTTTGAATAGGATTTCTAACGATTTCCTTAGACTTTTTATGCAATGGTTGCGTAATAGCAGGTAAGTGCTTCGATAAGTCATTACACCTTTTATTCTAAAAGTTTAGGATAGCATACCAGAGGAGTTAATCCATTATTCCATGCAGAAAATATTAAGACGTTTGTATCAACACATAATCCTATTAATATTTCTTGCAGAAGCACAATTATTCTAAGGCAACGTGACATGGACCTCCCCTTTAATCTAAGCCTAGAAAACTTAGTAGAGAAATACTAAAACATACTCAAGCAAGAAACAAGTTTCCACTCGACTAGCTATTAATTTTATCGTTCAAATAAAGTTTTTAATTGCCAATTTTCTGCTAATTGCCAATTAAGAGAATGTGCACGATCAGACTGTCCAGGGTATTAAGGCAGTAAAACGCAGAAAATTTACGACTCATTACGTGTACACAGTTTCAGCATTTTAATACGTATCGATGACACCATAAAAAATTCGTAATAAATTCTGTCAATTAAGGAACTAATTTTCCAAAATGTCTTCCAAAATGTTTTCCAAATGTCTTCTGATCACCGATCGTCTTGTTTATCACATCTGCAACCTATAAAATCGTCCGATCGTCCGATCTATTGAAATAAAATTCAATTACTAACAAAGAATTTCATTTGCCAATGAATTGCGTACGCGAAATGGTTTCTAAACGACAATATTCTAACAGAAACTAAATGAGACAATAAAAATCCAATTCATTCTAATTACGGCAATGGCAAGCAACTTTCACCTCGCCGTAATGAAAGACAATACATCAAAACAGGTTGCATAAATCCCACTTAACTTGAAATGACTACAAAAGACGTCCGTATACCGTACAACATGTGCTTAACGTTAATGATCATTACGAAATTATTTATTATTAATTAATCAAAACGATGCGCATTCAACAAACAATTTAATTGACAATTCAATTCAATAAATAACTTCGTGTTGCCACGCTGCAATTCAGTACGATCATGATCGTCAGGACTTTCGCTGAAATGTTTATAAACATGTCACACAACTTAAACTTATCAATGTCATGCGAAGCTTATTTTTTGATTGATTCTGTTTGCGCCACGGCTATATCGCTAAACCTATCTTGTAGTTGTCAATTAATATTTTACGTCACTGACGATATTTGCGCACGTAGATTACTAGAGATTTTGCGCTCTACTAATGTGACAAAAGGACGCCATCTATCTTTTTCCGGTTGTGATTTTAATTTATTCAAAATACAAAGTCTGACGATATTTTCAGATCTCTGCTAAAAGATGTTTAAGTAAGAGTAACTTTGTTGTTATTTATCGAAAAAGTTACACAATTCAGGAAAACTGATAGCAGAATTATGTAGCCAAACCCAGAAGTGATCTTAATTGATTCTCTCGATAACGACGAGTTCAAAATTCAAGGAAATCAGTTTCTTAGCTAAGTGATAACGTTTCAGGAATTCGTATAAGATTTTTTTTAGATTATTAAGATTGATAAATATCTTATAATAATCTTTGGATGATTTTAAGTTTTATTGGAAAAATTTTATTCAAGTACGAAGTTACGAACGTTGCTTTGAAAATCACCTAATTTCTATTAGGACCTCTAGATAATTCCTATCTTTCCTTATCTTTCTCCTTTTTTAAAGACGTAACCAAAGCAACGCACTCAACAGACAGAACTATGCGGAAGTTGCCAAGAAAGCCAAGAAAGCAGCAAGGAAAGACAAACGAAAGTACTACGCCAACATCGCAAGAGACACCGAAAAAGCCGCCTCAAAAGATGACATGAGGGTCGTATACAATACATCAAGAAACTAACCAATAACTCCGGTAATACAGAGAAACTTATCAAGGACAATGAAGGGAACTTGATAACAACAGACGATGAACAACTAAAAAGATGGCACGAGCACTTCAGTGAGGTTAACATCAACACCAACACTAGCATAACAGGGTCAAGGGAGCATGTGTTACGCAATGAAGACAGTATACCATAGCCAAGCATCGTCGAAGTAATAGAAGCAATAAGGAACCTCAAGAATAACAAAGCAGCTGGGGAAGATGGACTACAAGCTGAGCTCCTAAAAATCAACCCAGCACAAAGTGCAGAAATCATCACACTTCTACTCAGAGAGACCTGGTCAAGTAATAACATACCAAAGGAATGGAAAAATGGCATAATAATAAAATTACCCAAGAAAGAAAAACCTACAAGAATGCAGCAACTGGCGAAGCATCACTCTGCTCAACACGATAAACAAACTACTAGCCAGCATTATAATGAATAGAATATCAGACAAAATTGAACATAACCTACGTGACCAAACGAATACCCTGAGAATAAGCACGGAACAATCTGTAGAATGGCATACGCCGCAATTCGTGGGATTCGTGGACTTCCGCAGAGCATTCGACACCATCAATAGGGAAGCAATATGATCTGCCCTTCGGAAAAGAAATATACAAGACAAATATATAGATATCATAAAAGCTCCATACGAAAGTGCGGAGAACGTAGTGCTTCACAATGGCAAATACAGCGAACCCCTAATAATCAACTCAGGAGTCAAACAAGGCTGCCTAATGTCACCCACACTATTCAATATAGTACTTAACGATGTACTTACACTGGCTACCAGAAACTCAGAAGGAATAATATGGAGGGAAAGCAGCCTGATAGACCTAGACTACGCTGATGACATCGCGATAATAGCCAGCAGCCACAGCGATATGCAGAGGAGCATTGATAACCTCCTTACCACAGCACCTACAGTGGGCCTAGAAATAAACACCAGCAAAACAATGATCATGAGGATCAATGACACAGACAAGAACCCAATAACAATAGGTAGTAACACAATTGAAGACGTGGAAGAATTCACTTACCTAGGCACCATAATCACAACGAATGGAGGTACAGACAAAGATAATCAAAGCAGACTGAATAAGGCAAGACAGGCATTGGGCAGGCTGTTCAAAATATGGAAATCCTCACAGATAACACGCAACACCAAAATAAAAATCTTCAACACCAGCGTCATATCTGTCCTACTATATGGCTGTGAAACTTGGAAAACCACAAGACTGAACATACAAAGCCTGCAGACTTTCGTAAACAAATGCCTGAGAATAATATGCAAAATATTTTGGCCCAACAGAATCAGTAACGCTGACCTATTTAATGTAACCAATCAGTCACCCATACATCAGGTAATAAAAGAAAGAAGATGGAAATGGATCGGACACACGTTACGGAAAAACCCAGAAGCCATTCCAAGACAAGCTCTGGAGTACAACCCTCCAAACGGAAGAAGGAAAAGAGGCAGACCCCGACAAACGTGGAAAAGAACGGTCGATGCAGAACTTAGTAGCGCCGGTCTAACATGGGACGAAGTAACAGCGAGACCCCAGAACAGACAAGACTGGAGAACATGTGTACGCTCCCTATGTTCCCTCGAGGAATAAGGGTATAAAAAAAACCAAAGTTCAGGGGATAACCCTATTTTGCGTTAGCGTACTATGGCCCGAAGACAATTAAGAAGAATAAGAGAAATTAAATGTCTTGCTTTTGCATTGCTGTGAGCTAGACAACAGCCAAGAGACGGAGTGGATTTTTTATTTATTGCATCTGCAAATGAAAAACGCATAGGTAGACCGAGGCTAGAACCTTCATCCATTTCGATTGTGCCACTCATCCATTGATCCAACTCGTTATTATAGAACACCTTATTTTTCCATAGCATTAATAGCATAATCTGAAAACAGAAACTAAACTAGTCATTCCAGCAGTAAATCCATGTTGTTCATATGCAATAACTTCCGTACCGTATTGGTGGTGGGGGGAGGCCAACTTCGTACCGCGTGAACTGATTTTGATGATTATTTTGTTATTGTATAAAGTATGCTTCCTTACCGGTACTATAATAAAAAAAAATTACACCTCGTAGCACAATTTCCGGCTCGAAATTATAAAGCTTAAACATCCTCCATCCAGACAGACACAAAATTCTGGAAATTTGTGTAGAAAATTTATAAGTGCGGACCCAAATAAGAAATTAAAAAGAAAAGGGAAGATTACGATTTGAACACGGTAACCCAACCGAATTGTCTTTAAAATATAATTCACACTGGCAATTGAAGCTGGGGAAATAAAGTGGAAAATATAGTTTATTTTGAGATATGATTCGTGCTTAAAATTACAAAGTACAAAATATAAGCCACATCGCAGACAGGCAATCTCTGCTTGCTTAGGAACGGTTCAGATAGCAGCAGGTTCAGGGCAGTAAACTGCTCAGGCCCAGTATGTGTGTTGAGCGGAACGGTCAAAGGGACGTAGTTATTTAGGAGCAAGCGATTAGTTAGATATAAGCCAGAATTGTAACAGTACGTAAGTAGTAACAGAAAGATAATTGTTAGATATAAGGTAGATAAATTAAGTTCAATGAAGAAAAGGCCTTTAAAAGCAGTACGCCCCAAATCCTCTCTTCTGTCTACGTTGTTAGACCCTGGCCTTTCTCTATTGCAGCTACCCAGAGAATTTATTTTAACTTTCCCACTTCCGCACCAATTAGAACATCGAAATGAGGGTATGGAAAAGAGGCGGCGACAAATTTCGTAAACTTTGGATGGATTTGGATAATTCTTTTTGTTTTCATTGTATAGAGAACACTACCGCTGCAACTGTTGCACACATACGAGTACTTACGCAAAGGAAAAGTCAATAGAAACTGCGCATCAAGAGGTGGTAGGCACCATTGAACAGACACTCGGATGTAAGGAATTCGCATTGGGTACTTTTCTGGACATAGACGGTGCCTTTAACAACGTCAAATTTGAAGCGATGCATTAAGATCTCATGGAGTAGACTCTTATGTTTGTCAATGGATCGAGACAATGATGAGAAGCCGACAGATGCATGGGAAACTGGGAGACCACGAGACTGTAAGAGCAGTCTGTAAGTGGTACCCCACAGGACGTCGTTCTATCACCTCTGCTTTGGCAATTAGTTGTTGATAAAGTTCTGAGGTCGCCAGAGAACACCGAAATAAAAGTGGTGGCTTACGCGGACTGGTCGTGCTGATATCAGGGAAGTTCTTAAGGACCATAAGCGAACTAATAGAGAGAGCTCTGGGAATTATACATAAATGGGAGGAGACGAATTGAACCTTTTGAATCACCCAAACTTTGGGGCCACATCTTAATGGTAAAAACCCAAGGAAATATTTGATTCCAAACTAAACTGGGGCATTAACATTGAGGAGCGCGTGAAAAAGGCTTCGATAGCGTTTTATGCCTGCATGAAAACCTTAGGGAGGAAATGGAAAGTTCACTGGAGGTATACATCGATAGTGAGACTAATCCTGAATTATGGAATCCTGGTTTAGTGGGTCGCTCTTGAAAGGAATTGTAACCTTAAACATTAGACTGAAAAAATTCTGCAATTGGAAAACTTCGGACTACGGACACAACTCAGCCTACTCGGGAGATTATCCGCAGGAGAGCATTGACTATACTGTTCCAACAATAAGCTTCGAGAAAGCTTTATCTACTAGAATACCTGCATGGAATAGTCAGGAAGGTTGTCAGTGGTTGCCAATGCCAGGTATATCGATCTTCACAGATGTTTTAAAACTGGGGAACAGGGTGGGAGCGGATGTTTTCTCCGACCGCCTCAGCATACGGAACTCGTATCGACTGCCGGAACACTGAAGCGTGTTTCAAGCAGAGTTCCTGGCCACTGAAAGGGCGGCAAGAGCACTGGTGTCGCACAACGACCAACAAAAGCATAGTGAAATTCGCTTATGTAGCGACAGTCAAGCGGCCATTAAGGCGCGACTCAACCACGATCAAATCACTGCTGGTGTGTGGATGCCGGATCGGTCTCCAAAGCTTGGGGGCTCTGCACAGGGTGTTTCTCTGCCGGTCATAGCGATGTGACGGGTAACGAGGCGGCAGAAGGCCCAGTTACTGCCTCCACCTTCCAGTTACCAAGAGCTACAATACGGTAGTTAGTGGTATTGGAAAGGGTAGAACGTCAAAAGCGGGGCTGAAGAAAAGGGGCAGGTTGACAGAGTCGGAAGGTATCGAACCCAAAAGAGTTAATCCCAGCCTTTCCAAAAGAGAACAGGCGCCAAAGCCGGGAAGGATCAAAGTTCAGACAGCGGCAAAAACGAGGGCATTCAGTGGGGAATACCCTAAAGCTGGCACTGATTGACAAGGGTAATCGGCACGGGCACTACTTGACGGAAGAGTGAAAAACTACTTTACAACACCGTTATCAACGCTGTTACCAAGAAACCCTCAGGGAGTATGCCCGTGTGAAATATAAGCGACGTATGATTTCGCAATAAAAGCGATCTCTAAGATGAAGCATCACGAGAAGGAACAAAATCAGAATTCATCCCGTTGCAGGAAATCTGGAGATACCGAAGGGTCGCGTAATCATATCGAACGTGGAAATCGAGAAGAGCAGTCTGCAAAAGGTACTTAAAACACAAAACCTGGACATTCTGATGGGGAATTGGGAAATGGCATCAGCGGAAGAGCCAAAAGATAAAAGAATTAATTTTTTGATCCTTGTAGATGATGATCTTCCGGGCCTGCAACCTCTTTGTCGCAGGACAGTGCTGCAAAATTTGGTCGTACAACGATTTTATAGTGTTTCCATCCAGGACGTAAGTCATTAGTTTTCGGATAACTTCTACTTTCTCATTGTTGGTTGGCAATTTTCCTGCTGCTGGATTGAGAGATGTAGAGATGTAGTTGACGTTTTTTATTGTTGTTCAGCCGTGAGATTTTGAGGCAGACCTTTTCGTCCTTTGGATCAAATCTTTTCCAAATTTTCTTAAATCAAAACTTCGTATTCGAGTAAGCTACTAAGTATATGAAATCAATGGGTAAATAACTCACACTTACGAAAGCTGCTAAATATCCATCTTATTGGAAGGAATACCGTATGAAGGCAAAACTTCTATCTAAAATTCGCTTCGTACAACGATTTCATGATTTTATTGCGTATAAGAACAAAATATTAGAATAGCATGCCACGCCATATGGCATGAGGAATGATGTCTTTATTTTTTTTTTTCTATTTTATATTTTAAGAACGAATGTACTTTAGTCTAAAAATATTTAAAGATAATCATTGAAAGTCAAATATGATAGGGTCCACCTTTGAACTTTTTCCTGTCATTATTTGTTGCTAATGAAGCTAATGACTGATACGACAATCGCCTATTTACATATTATTTAAAAATTAATTAAATCAAGAAAAAATTATTTTTCTTTAAATTTTAAATGAGATCTGACTCGTGGCTTAGAAAAAAGTATTAATTACGCCATCCATGTATTGACGTATAAACACAAATCGCACGATGAGCTAAATCGCAGTTTTGTTTCGGTCCACAAAAAAATTGGAAGGTTGGTTGAAGTCGAGCCCCCTTCCGGGAGGGAGGTCGAATGATGAATTTTGTGAATTTTTTGTAAATAATTTGTTTAAATTGATAAGTAAATGTGAAAGTCAGTGAAAATAATAATGCGCACGCTAAAAATATATTTCTTAAATAAAATATCTTTTATACGATTGGCAAAAAATATTTTCGGATAAGATTCTCAGAATTAAAAGAAATTTAGTCAAAAGTTGCTAACGAAGTGCTGCTGATGTCCTTCAATTTAAAAAGATTTTCCATTTTGTTTTAAGTTGTCAACAACGTAGAAATATTAATAATCATTCAAGAAAATTTGTATTCTGCCATCATAGCATCTTATCACACTGTTTCCTTTATAATGCCTTGGGGCATGGCGTCTACCACGCCGCTCCGGTTTTGCGCTCTATTTTTCTTTTATACAGTATAACGACGATGTCAAAGCTCATCTGCATCTTTATAAATACTTTTCTTTATGACACCGATTGCACTGCTACCTGAATTTCATTTTGATTCCGTACTTATATATGGATGTCTCCAGCGGCAGCAGATTACACGGCATCAGATAACACATAACCAGCGGCAGGAGATCACACATAACCTCTAGTGCCGACGTTAGCATAGAAGAATTATACCTAAGCCTACTGAACCTTACAACCTACTAGAATTATACCTAAGCCTACTGAACCCTCTGAACCTTAGACAGCAAGACCAGATTACATTTCTTCTCCAGACTAATAATCCAAAGCATAGGAGAGGTCTGACTATAGCAGTATACATCCGCAGCACCACGTCGGGATTTAGTCCCCAGCTAACTGTAAACGTTCTCTTACACGAATAAAAAAACCACACTGGCTTTCTCCAGTCCAGCTTCAAGTTTGCGCTTCACTGGAAAAGGTCAGAGTTTCCCCCCTAGCATTAGGGGTTCTAAACTCTGGTATTTTCTCCTTCTTGGTGAAGATTCTTGGTATCTGATTCGTCTTTGCCCGGAATCTCACGCGGTTCGTTTTTGCGCGGAACATTTTCTAAGCCACTTTTGCTCGGACCTTGTAGATAGGTCACTTTTGCTCTCAGACCGTCAATTTTGGTATTGTGTGTATTTTTCTTTCTTTTAACATGTTTTTGTAATTTTTTTTATATTGCAATAAACAAAAATTTTATTCTTTTTCCCAAGTAGCTTATGCTTTATTGTGTAATGTGAGACATTTACAATTTAGTCCGTGCCACCTATGATTTGGCAGCGCAGAGAATATGCCGTACTTCTACGTGAACGTACCTTCTTTTTTTACGCTGAGGTTGTCCACCCTGCTTTTAGCTATTAGCCAAAACGTCACTTCTTTCGTGTCCTAAACAGACTGAGGGCAGGCGTCTCCGCCGTCATAAGGGTCGCAAATCTCCACCAGTTGCTTTTATCGACAATTCTCCTCCTGTCGTTGCGCCACAGGCTACTGAGAATATCGACGTCGAGTAGCTGCCAGCTGAAAGTGAGATTCCTGGTAGCTTACTCTGTGTCTCGTTGCAGCGGGGCCTGATATTGATGCTGCCAATAGTTCGGTTGGCCCTCAAACTTCGACGTACCAGCACTATCAATGCTGTGACTTTAAGACATGTGGCAC
This sequence comes from Leptarthrus brevirostris, assembly GCA_964036015.1. NCBI lineage: Eukaryota > Metazoa > Arthropoda > Insecta > Diptera > Asilidae > Leptarthrus > Leptarthrus brevirostris. The sequence goes on along the minus strand of OZ038375.1, from coordinate 18,491,682 downwards.
TTCCTCGTTGCGTCTTTGTCTCTGGAATTCATCTTGATAACGCCGTGGAGGACGTCGTGTTTCATCAAACTTTAAAATTTCACATGACAGTATTAATTGCAGACGAAGTCACGCAATGATGCTGGCTCCTTCTTCGCTTCTTTTGAGATTGTCATTCCTGATGCTCTGTTTAACGCTATCGTCTCTCCTAAGGATTGACCTAATGGAGCCATTGTCCGGAAATTTACTCCAAGAAATCATTCGGACTCTAGACGTACTCCAAAAAACTCTTCGGCGAGATTATGTTCTACTACGCTAATGTAACTGATCTTCGATCTAAGACGACTAGCCTCTATATTGGCTCTACTAACTCATGTTTTGAAGTGGTCTGTTTGACTGAAACCTGGCTCTGTGGAATGATTGCCCCGCTGAGCTTTTCGGCCCGGAATACATAGTTTTTCGCCGTGGTCGACATCTGTCTACATTAAATGGCCCTGTCGGGAGAGGAATACTGTTCATCGAGATATCCCATATCTTCCATATGGAAGATAAAGGAATTCCAAGATCTGTTGAGCCTATCCTCTACTCCAAAGAGAGTAGCCCAAGTCTTTCTTTGTATGCGGGGAGAATCAAAGCGTTATTCCATGGAAGGCCACGCAATGCAAATTTGAGGAACTTGCGCTCTGCTGGTGAGTTCTCTGACTCTGATGAGCTGGAATTGTTATGTGTTGTTCTGAAGTTGCTGGACATTAATGTGTTTATTGCAACAACTTACATTCCTCCTCGAGCGTCCACTTACGATCTTCTCGCTTCTCTCTTGTGCCTTGTGCCCACATGACGTAACTGTTGCTCTTCGGAGATTTCAATTTGCCAACAATCAGCTGAATACCTTCCAATGTCGACGGATTGATATACTATCACTCATCAACATCGGAGGGATCTTTATGCTTTATCGACTGCCTTTCTTCTTCCGGGCTGGCGCATTGCAAATGACTCAGGTAGATTCCTGGATTTCGTGTTTCGTTGCTTGGTTCCTGAGACGTCTCATCATCCTGCTCTTCAGATTGCTCTAGTCTTCGATCCGATGTCTGTAACATCTCCGATTCACAGTAATTACATTTTTAATTTTAAAAAGGGCAATTTTTCTGTATTAAATAATTATTTATTAAATTGTAATTGGTCTAATATTTTTGACGATAATCTATCCGCCTGTTTTCTACAATGTATTGCTATCTTTAGAACAAATAATACCTTTTAGAGTCCGGGTGCTTTAGGCTTTGGGTGCTCCTCAGGGATCTACTCTCGGGCCGCTTCTCTTCATTATAACCATTAACGACATAAATAAAGTTCTGAAATACAGCAGGATCCCTCTTTTTGCGTATGACACTTTTATTTTCATCGCTGGAAAGCACATTCAAGAATGCGAACATTAAGTTCAAGGGGATCTTAGGAGATTAGACGACTAGTTAAACCACATTTTGAATATTGTGCCACGATATTATATTTGGCTAATCAAGAGCAACTGGACCAGCTGCAAAGGATGCAGAACAAAGCAATGCGGATAATTTTGGAATGTGATCGTTAGACTAGGATAGACTATTTGTTGAACGAGTTAAAGTTGCTAAATATTATACAGAGGATATCAATGGATGTATTAGTTTTTATTTTTAAGATAAAGTGCAATTTAGTCCCAACATAACTGAATTGTTATGTGAGTTATGAAAGAGATCGTCAGCCGTACAATTTAAGAAACGGTGATGAATTTAGGCTACCAAATGTCAGGAATGTTAGAGCTAAGAATTCACTGGTTTATAGAGGTTTCAAATTGTTTAATGGCTTGCCACAAGAAATAAGAAAATGCAGAATTGAAGTCTACTTAAAACTAGAGTAATGGAGTATTGTGGCGATGCAACTGAAGCTTGCCCGCATTTCGCACTCAAAAAACAACTGCAACCCTTCAGCCAATTTCAAGGGTATACAAGGAAGTTTTCAATTAGGAAATTTCAGTTCGCCTTCGACAGTCAACAATAATGTAATATTCGGATTTAAGAAGTTAAATAAAGTCAAAGTTTTTAAATAATTATAAAACAAGTCTTTTAATTTGCAAGTAAAATACTAACAGAAATTAATTCCTCTTTTTTCGAGTTCCAGCTACAAATATAAGGATGGACGATACTAAGAAGGAAGTCAGTGAAAACCTTCTACCAGTAGAGAAGCCAACCTAAAAGAAGACAAGATGACATTAAGGACCAGGACGAAAGAAGTATCACGTTCTACACCTTACAAGTCAAAAACATCTTCCTCTGTCAGCACTTGTAAAGACCATCATATTTGAATTTCGGACCTTATTCAAACAGTTCGGACCTTATTCAAACGATCTCGTCTGACGTACAGTTCCTGCGTCGTAATTCTGTTCGACCTGTGGTTTTTGATGTCGTTAGGTGGCTTTGAAACCGGCTGAGCTTCCACGTAATAGTTTTTTGTCACGGTTACATCACGACACCACTGAGGATGACATCGTTAACTTTATTTCATCATGCACGGGGACTGATCGGAGCTTAATTGTCTGCAAAAGAATTGATGCACGACGCGGACAGCAGTCGTTCCTTCGCTGCTTCATTTAAACTTCTTGTACCGGATGCTGTTTTTCATTCGGTACTTTGCCCCGACAACTAGCCATGTAATTCTACCGTCCGTGAATTCATTCCAAGGATTCGCTTAAACGCAACTACAGCCCATTATATATCATTAAAAACGGATCACTGAGTTCTCCCTTTACTATGCCAACGTAACTGGACTGCGCTCTAAAACGACTCCACTCTTTATTGGCTCGATGAATAATTGTTTCGACGTGGTCTGCCTGACTGAGACTTGGCTTTGTGGAAGAATTGCAGACGCTGAGCTCTTTGACTCTGAGTATTTGGTTTTCCGCCGCGACCGCCACCTTTCCGCTCCTGCTGCTTTAGATTAATGCTTCTCTTTAGATTAATTTTACCTTTGTAATCTTTAATTCAATTGTCTCCCCTGGTGTTGCCTTTCCCTATGAATATCCCCCGGCATAATTTTCGTTATGCGGCCTAAGGCAAAGAATGTTTCTCTCCCGTGTAAAATATAAAAACAAAATTCTTTTACTTACCACTTTTTTGCACGTTCATTCTTGGCATATTTGAACTTAAAATAATTGCTGTTCACATTAGTCTCTGAAGCTTTTTCCACTTAGTTTTTAAAAATCGCACTGTATAAAAACTTTTGGGAGTATTAATTAGGAATAAGATTCATAAAACATCACAAAAATCACAATTTCAATATCCAAATCCTTACAATAAATTGACAGTTCAATTTTTCATTAACCGATTTCTTCTATCCTCCAGCAGCACACCATGCGATTGTAACCGTAACTAAAAACAAAACCTTACAAATTCTTTAGCAACATTTTGACACTTGCAATTTCCGTAAAAGAATTTCGTAATTCGTGTTAAATCGCCAAATTGAACACACTTTTAAGTACTTTTCCGAAATAAAAAGTTCCTTTTGTGATAATAGAGAGTAATTTATTTAGATTAATATAAGTTTAAGTACAAGAGAATGGCTTCACCGTGGGGAAAAATTGAAAAAATCGAAGAAGTAAATTTCGCTGAAATAATGTCAGAAGAATATGCCCGTGGCCTGCAAGACGAAGAAATAAAAAAATATGGAAAACAGGTCAGTGAAAATGTGATGAAAACATCGACAGAAATTGCCGATGATAAATTAAAAGATCCGGGGGAAATCAATATTGAAATAATTCCTGAAGACGTACTAAAATTAATCCGAGAAGATGAATCTCTTGCTGGAGCAGCATTCAGTGATATAAGCGATTCAGACATCTTAATAGCTCAAGTACTGCAATCTCAGTACGACCATGAATATAACGAAGAGCTGAAGAGGATAGAGAAGCAAAGAAATAAGAATTCTAAGGTTCGCATATCACTTGATAATTTTCGCAGAGATGGCGGTTTTGAATCGGAGGAAGAGTACTACGATGACGATGATTATGACAATCCCAAGCGTGATTGGGATCGATTTGAAACTAACGAAAAAATATTTGAGACAATTCCGAAATGCGGTTTCAAGGTGGACAAAGAAGGTGAAATGATAACCAAACATGATCCTCAAATTTGTGGAGTACGTAATGCATGTCGCGTTATGTCCTTTCCGCCGGAATTTCCTACAGGCGATGGAGCTGGTTTTGATATGAAGCTATCAAATGCTGTATTTAATCAATTGAAAACATATTCGCGAAAACAAAAGAAGAACAAGAGCGTTAATCGCAAGGAAAACATTGCCACTGCCGAAATGGGCGTAGATTTGCGGACTCGTCTTGTACTGTACAAGCTTGTCAACAGTCAAACACTCGGGCAAGTTAATGGAATCATTTCAACTGGAAAGGAGGCAGTAATTTTGCACGCCGATAACGATCCAAGCTACGATGGTGATCTTTTAGTGCCAAAGGAGTGTGCCATAAAGATATTCAAAACAACTCTAAATGAATTCAAGCAAAGGGACCGATACATCAAAGACGATTATCGCTTTAAGGAACGTTTCAGCAAGAAGAACAATCGTGTTGTTATCAGCATGTGGGCTGAAAAGGAGATGCATAATCTGAAACGGATGGCAAAATGCGGAATACCCTGTCCCAGCGTTGTGTTGCTCAAAAATCATATTTTGGTCATGTCGTTCATTGGTCATAACCATTTCGCAGCACCGAAACTAAAAGATGCCTGCTTAAATGATGCCGAATGGAGTCTTGCCTACGAACAAATCGTAGAAATTATGCACAAATTGTTCAACGAGGCTAAACTTGTTCATGCAGACTTCTCCGAGTATAATATTTTATGGAAGGACGGACAGTGCTGGATAATCGATGTGGCCCAATCCATAGAACCTGGACATCCAAGCGCGTTAGAATTTTTAATGCGTGACTGTGACAATATTATAACGGTAAGTTGTGAAATAGTTTAGTATCTTTAAAGTGAGTAACTCTTATATTTATTTCCAGTTTTTTACTCGCCGAGGAGTACCAAATATATTCTCTAAAGAACAATTGTTTGAGCATATTACAGCCCTTAATGCTGAATCCTATAATGCTTCAATGTTGGAAAGGATTCATACTCGAGGTGCTTCAATTACCGATGCAACTGCTCCCAATCAAGATACTATGCCCGATGAGAAAAAGCCTATTTCGTATCCATTTGACATGGCTTGGGAAAAATCTGTTCAGGATAAACAAAAAACTAAGTTGCAGAATATATTGCCGGCAACTATTGTAGAAACTGTTGATGCGTTACAAGTACTCGAAATACATCTACCATCTGAATCGAATATTGCTACTGCAGCTTGCAAAAATTAATGAGTTGTTTTTACACTGAATTAAATGTGAATAGCCCAAGGAACCAAATTTTATTTGTTTTATATTTTCCTTCAGTATTTAGAAGTTTCAGGAAGCTAGGGAAAGGTAAAAGCTTGTATTATAAAGATTCCATTTCTTAAGTACAGTGACGGTGTTTCTTTACGTTCAACAAAGCTGTTTTTCAAATGGCTCAACATTTAGAAAAACAAATTCAGACCTTGCAAGGGCCAATTATTTACAAACGAACAAAAACTTTAAAGAGTTGTGTAAAACTAAAGAAAGGTTATATTACAAAACACGGGAATTAGGAACGGTTGGTGATTCTAAATTGTGGTGGCAACTAGTTCGGGAATTGAGTTTCAACATTCCATTTGCGATGGACTCACAGTTCTTGGAGACATCATTGATGCTTCTGGGAACACACTGATACACTCCCACACAACACAATTAAGTGAATTGGTGGATACAGCACGAGATAGTTTTAGTCGTCTCTCTACTAGGGAACCTAGCACTGAGGTGATAAACGATTTCGTAATGAATCGACTGCCGCACACGACATTCAGTATACTCACGTCACGTCGGCTGCGCGAGCTCTTCGTAGGAGTAAATCCTACGGATAACTTAGGTGTTAATAGATGGCGCGCACGTCTTGTAATAGACTTGGGAGTAATGAGGACCGCAATTCGTAAGGGAGACGTAGGTGGAATTGCCGAAACGGCAAGGAGACCGATAGGGGGAATAACTTCGGATGTGCTTGGGAAGACGAGGAAGAAGGCTAATGCCGGATCCAAATCTGTAACAGGCAAGAAAGGAAGGTTATACCTGCAACCAAAAAGATAGTGGATGGCGGAAAAATAAATAGTTCGGAGGAGGTTACCCCTCCCTTACCGAAGAAAATAAAAACAGGAAAGGCACCCACTTTCAGTGAAGTAGAGAGTGAATCACTGAAAGTGGCAATAATAGATAAAAACCACTCTGAGGGCAAGATCGTGGACCCAACAAACCAGGTGAGTCTAACGACGAAGTTCGAGGAGTGGCAAATAGAAGCCTTGATGAGCGAATCGGACATTGTCCCAAGGTTTCACTGGAGTGACTTTTTCAATGGTCTCTTCAGGGTAAACTGTGTGGATATAAGCACGCTGGAGTACATCAAGGGCAAGGTTGCTAAAAGTAATGAATTATGGGCCGGCGCCAACCTTGAAGTGGTTGGGAAAAATGACGTGCCCAGATTAAAAAGAATTTCAGTCTGGCTCCCGAATGAGTTTACGGAAACGAGGGAGATTTTGGGTTTCATGGACAGGTTAAACCGGGACAAGGAGCTCAAAACTTCCAAGTGGAAACTAATCAGAGAGAAGATGGGTCAGAGGCTCCAACTTGGTGTAGGAGAAAACCCACTGAAAGCATTGGAGAAGACGGAGGGTACAATTTTCTACCTAAACAGGAAAAAAAATTTACCCTTCCGAAATCTCAGAAGGTAGAGGCAAAGGGAAACTCACAGAAAGCGGCAGCTGGAAGGGGTGAACCACAGCCGAGTACATCTGCGGCGGCTAAAGAAGAGGACCTCGCTCTACGAAAAGGTCGCCGACATGGACGTGGAAAGCGAGTTGAGATTAATAGGATCGCTATACTCACTGGGGAAACCGGAAGATTTAGAGGAGGTGACATCGGTGGGTTTGTCGGATATCTCACAAGAGATGGATGACCAAAATCAAACGATGATACCGATGAATCGGAACGTAAGGTTGCCCAGTCAGGAAGAGATCCTAGAGATAATTGGAGTGGAGGAACCCAGGACTTCCACCCCAAAAAAGATGGAACCGTCATCATGACGTGGTTGGTCCAAGCCAACCTACACAGGAGTAGTGTGGCTACGGCCGCACTAGCCGAGATGATGGTGAAAAAAGATGTAAAGGTCGCACTGATCCAGGAACCATCCACTTTTGAGGGAAAAGTCACGAACTGGAGCTCAAAAGTGTTTAATTGTTTGTATACAATGAACAAAGGTAGGCGTAATTGTTAAAAAAGAGATACAAGCTATTTCTATTCCACAGATTAGCGACCGTGATTGTGTAGCTGTGCAATCGGAAGTCGGCAAAGGACAAGACCAAAAGAAGTTACTACTAGCATCGGCATACCTTCCATATGAAGAGAATCCACCTCCCACGGAAACTCTGAAGAATATGGTAAGGTATGCAAAGGAAACAAACTTAAGGTTAGTCATAGGTTGTGACGCAAACGCACACCATACTGTGTGGGGCAGCACGGACAACAATGACAGGGGTAAGTCCTTAATTGAATACCTAGTAAAATCAGAACTTTATTTATAAATATGGGCAATAAACGAACTTTTATTAATAAAAACAGAAAACAAGTTATAGACATTACACTTGCGAAAGGGAGCACAGTTGATGAGATTGAGAATTGGTATGTATCTGACGAGGTATCATTCACCGGGAAGAGATGGGATATATCCCATAATGCTACAGAAGGGAGATAACAAACTATGGAACAAACTCGTCCTACTCTTTAGAGCGTGTCTAAAGTTCAGTTACACTCCTAAAAACTGGAAAGTGGCAAAGGTAGTATTTCTACCCAAACCAAACAAGACGCCCTTGGGCGCAGGATTGCGGACTGAAGATAAACCCAAGTAAAACGGAATTCTGCTGCTTCACTAAAAGACATAAATTAAGAAAGATAGTTCCCCCGTGCATCAGAAACACTAGATTAACCTTAAAGAAGGAGGCCAAATTTCTGGGTGTGCTGATGGACGGGAAACTAAATTGGGCTAGGCACCTACACGAGAAGAAAAACAAAGCGGTAAGAGCTTTCTGGACGTGTAAAAAGGCTATAGGTAAGGTATGGGGACTATCACCCTATGTTATAAAATGGATATACACATGTGTAATCAGACCCATGATAACACATGGAGCGATAGTCTGGTGGAAAGCTATTAAGGTGGGTAGAAACCAGCAGATTTTGGACCAGGCCCAGCGTATGTGCTGCTTAGGCATAACAGGGGCTACTAGGTCAAAACCGACAAAGGCCTTAGAGGTCATTCTAAATATAACTCCACTGGAATTCTACGTTAAACGTTAGGTTTGCGAATGAATAAACTGTGGAAGGTAAGGGGAGTGCAAACCCAACATGAGAAGATCGTCCAAGTATGTAATGGAAATACGATCAAGAGATTCTTTGAGGAAAAAGATTGCTGGGACTTCAAAACGGGTAAACCAAATTTGGAGGCAATCTTCAAAACGCAGTTCCCGACTAAAAGTGAATGGATCAACAATGGGGTGATCCAAGAAAACCCTTTAGCGATTTACACAGACGGCTCAAAATGCGAGCGTGGCTTTGGAATATCGTGCGAGGAACAAAACCTGGATATATGGGGAGGGGTTAGCAACTCCTCTTCGGTTCTTCAATGTGAAATCGCAGCGATAGAGGTAGGAGCTAAACAGCTAATAGAACGGGGAGTAAGATCCTCTAGGATTGCAATATGCACGGATAGCTAGGCTTCCATCAGACGAGCAGGGAGCGTACAACGGGCCACTAAAGGCCTCAGTGCAAGGAAGACATTCATCTTTTCCCCCCTCGAAAACCAACCAACCCAACCAAAGTGGTGCGTTACTATCACGAAGAGCTTATCTCTCAGTGGAGTCAATTTAGCGTTATCCTACTTATTTATTTATTTATTTACAAATTCGCCAAGTACTGACTACTACAAAATCAATGAAATCAAAAAAAAAAAAAAAGTAAATCTAACATACAATGAAGTATAAAGAAAATTACAAAGTGATTAACTTTTACGATTCATACAGCTATAAAAAACAAAAAATAACAATATAATCACAAAGAAAGAGAAAAAGTAACCCTAACAAAGCTGATTCTTCAGATGAGATCTAGATAAATGAAAATCAATAAGCTCAAAATTATTATTGAAAAGACGGCACATAGATGTAATAGGCTCATGCATACCATAATTAGTGCGGTGATGGGGAGTATGGAGAAAGCAATGGTTTCTCAAGGGACGAGCAGGAATCGATAAACCTAGAGCTCCCAGCAGTTCCGGGGAATCAACCGCGCCCCGCAAGCAATCAAAGGCAAAAACAACTCTGGAGTTGTCACGTCTGCTTTCAAGGGACTCCAATGAAATAAGCTTTAAACGGTCAGCATAGGGAGGCAGCCGAAGAGGATCGGTCCAAGGAAGGCCGCGAAGGGCAAATTTAACGAATCTACGCTGCACAGCCTCAATGCGATTAATATGAATCGCATAAAAAGGAGACCACACAGGACTAGCATACTCCAAAACAGGTCTCACGAACGTAAAATAAAGGAGTTTAGTTACATATGGGTCATCAAACTCCTTAGACCATCGCTTGACGAAGCCCAGAGCAGAATTAGCTTTGTTTACGATAGTGTTGATATGGTCATCAAATGAAAAGGTCGTATTTAGCACTACTCCTAAATCTTTGGTCTTGTCAAGTTTGTTCAGAGAGCCACCGTCTAAGGTGTAGTTAAAGGGCACTGGATTCCTTGATCGAGAGAATGACATAGTAGTGCACTTGCTAATATTTAGGGGAAGGAAGTTTATAGAACACCAATTATGAAAGGCGTCTAAGTCCGAGTTTAATAGTGCACAGTCATTCGCACTTGAAATAACGCGGAATATTTTGTCGTCATCGGCGTAACATAGAATTCTGGAATTCGGGAGAATTACGGATACATCATTGATGTAAATGATAAAAAGCAATGGTCCTAGATGACTTCCTTGAGGAACACCAGAGGTAACATAAATATCGTTCGAAAGTGAACCTCGAAATAGCACACGTTGCGTACAATCAGACAGATAGGAACGAATCCAATTAACAAAAATTGATGGAAACCCCAGAAAAGACAACTTACGAACAAGAATACTATGGCTAATTCTGTCAAAAGCCTTGCTAAAATCAGTAAAAACGCAGTCCACCTGCTTACCCGCTTCAATGGCAGAAATACAGCAATTAGAGAATTCCAGCAGGTTAGTCACAGTAGATCTACCCTTCATGAAGCCATGTTGAAAGGAGCCAAGAAAAGGCTTGCAGTGGAAGTTAAGAGCATTGCACACCAGAGCCTCAAACATTTTACCAATACAACATAACTTGGCAATGGGACGGTAGTTTGATATGTCCTTTTTACTACCTTTCTTATGAAGGGGAATGATGACAGATGCTTTCCAAGATTTCGGAAAAACACCGCAACGAATAGACAAGTTAAACAAGTGACAAAGAATAGAAACCAGGGACAAGCGACAATTTTTTACAAAGCAAGCAGGGATACCATCAGGACCGCACGAGAAACCATCAGCCAAACCAGAAATATGTTTCAGCACAGCATCCTCGTCAAACACAAGGTCTTTGGTTTCAAGAGTAGTCGGAGCAAACCTCGTCATATGAATAAAATCCTTATCGCTAATATCACAGTCTGAAGTCAAAAATGCAGTGCCAAAGAATTCGCCAAAAAGGTTGGCAGTCGTCAGGGGGTCGTCACTCTCGACATCACCAAAACTTAACACGGAAGGGTAACCATCACAATTGCGCTTAGAATTTACGAACCTCCAGAACTGTTTAGGCTCAGCACGCAAAGACGATTTAACTTTCTCCAAATAGTCAGAATAAGAAATATCAAGTGCAGAGCAAAATTGGTTGCGTAACATGGAGTAAGTGAAATAGTCAGCATCACTCCTTGAGGAACAAAACCGCTTCCAAGCTTTATTCTTCAGATTCTTTAAGTGCTTCACAGAACTATTAAGCCAGGGCTGATATGAACGCGAACCACGAGACCTTGAAACAGGAACACAATTAGCAAAACAAACAGAAAGAGAATCATAAAATGACATTACAGCACTATCAATATCGCATTCATTCAGAACATTCGTCCAATCATTGGGTTTATTGCCATAGAAACATAGCCGGCAACGAGATGCCCGACAAGCTTGCCAGAATGGGAATTAGGCTGCACCATTGTTAAGCTGAAAAGATTCATACCGCACTGTGCTCTCTTTTTATACTACCTATCATTGGTAAAATCCAAACTGAGCGCCCTGAAAACATGTATGTCCGACTTGGCTGGATCTTATTAGCTAGGCAACGCTTACCACGTAAACCAACCTGTAATTAAGATGGGTTTCGTACCACCGACATTAGTCTGCAATCTGCAGCAGAAAGCAACCAACCTGCTACGCTTGAGTGGAAAGCAAAACCCTGACACAAGCAACGACTTTAACGTCTAGAACTACTGCAGCGTTGCTATGACCAATTTAAACTGGAAGACTATCTCACAAATTAAGAATTAAAAATTCAAAAATGCCCTTAGGAAAGACAGCACCTACTCCAAGGCCACCCCATGATCAGGAATCAGTATTCAATAAATAAATTTAATCAACAAAAATATGAACAACAAATTTAATCTAAATTACAAGTTCTCGAGGCGGGGGATTGGTAGGTATATTTCCAAGAACGAATTGATCCGCTTTGAAAGCTTCAATCTCTTCGGGCGAAAGCCATTCCATTTTGCTGTAAGCAGTATCGTTAGTAATTGCGGCAGGTTGCTGAGCGGCTTGGGGTGCTTGAGGGAATTGATTTTGCGGAACTTGCGCAAAAGCGTTGCTCTGCTGTTGACCCTGTTGTGGTTGATTCGTGACAGCAAACATAGGAGCTCCAACAGCTTGCTGTTGATTAGTACTAAACGCATTCGCTTGTGAATTAGCAAACACATTTGGATTGTTACTTTGTGCCTGTTGTTGACTAAAGGCCGCTTGTTGTGGGTTAATAAATATATTCTGTCCACTTTGCTGCTGTAGCTGTTGCTGTTGTTGTTGTTGCGGTTGTTGCTGCATTTGAAATTGTTGTTGAGGATGTTGTTGCTGTTGCGCAAAAATTCCTGCTGGTTGCGTTGCAAAACTTGGAGCTGTTTTTGGTTGCGCAAAACTAGCAAATCCTGTAGGTTGTTGATTTGGCTGTTGTTGCTGCGGCTGCTGCGTAAATAAATTACCTCCGGCAACCGATTGTTGCTGCTGTGTGGGCTGAGCAAATATATTAGTCTGTGCTGGAAATGCATTTCCAGTTGCAAACGGAGTTTGTTGTTGGACTTGTTGTTGCTGTTGTACATTTGGTCCAAATACAGAATTTGGGGCAACTTGCGCAGATTGTTGAGAACCCATAGAAAATATATTTCCTCCCTGTGGTTGTACGACAGCTTGCTGTCCTAATTGATTCAAGCTAAATGTATTTGGTTGCTGACCCGCAAACGCTGCACTCTGATTTGTGCCATAGCCACTGCTTGCAAAAGCGCTTTGTCCAATTATACTACCAGTGGTTGCAGTACTTTGTCCGCCACCAAATATGTTTCCGGCACTGACACCACGTCCATTAAAATTAGATGCTGGACTAGCAAAAGGATTTGATTGAGCAGGAGTGTTACCAAACAATCCAGGAGCGCTTTGTTGCGCAAGAGAGTTTCCTCCCAACGAAAACGGATTTGAAGTCTGCTGTTGTTGTCCACCCTTTTGAGCAATTTCGGCATCATCATAAAGTTTAATTACAGCTTCAACAACTTCTCGACTCAGGGTGAGGAGAGTTTTCATTTTGTTTTGCGCATCCAATACTTGATGCATGAATTGTTGCTCAAATGCCGGAAAGCAATTTTCTTTTCTTGCCTTGTAGCAAAGATAGCGCACCTCCTCGTACGATTGATCTTCGATGAAATTCGGAATGCATGGCTTCTCTTTGAAGATCCCAAAACAGGAGAGTGGCCATTGTGACCCTTTTAGGGCGGCTTCAACTTCTGTTTTTATATATTGTCTAAAAAATTTGTTAAATACAAAAATTTTTTGTTTGGGAAAAAGGATTTCCAATAATACTCACTTGATATCAAAGTGCTCGTTAACGCATTTGGAACCAAAACGACAATTGCCGGTCTGGAAGTATTTACAGATTACCATAGTTAATGTTCTAGGCGTTGGTCCCAGTAGATTTTACATAAGAAAAAGAGTTTTTTGGAAGTAAACACAAGCAAATACTCTAGTCGGGCGAAGTAATCACTAATCTGTCATTTTCTGACAGCTCGTTGCCGTTTAAGGTGATACTAGTGGCGTCTATGAGTCAAGTCCAGGATTTTTGTATTTTCACACCATGGCCAACTGGAGCCAACTTCACCGGCACACTAACACAAAAATCTAAATACTTAGTTTTGTTTTGCAATTTAAATAGTTAATTAAACAAATTTCTTTTAATGTTTATAAACAATAAAAATAAAACAGTTCTCAGAGCTTCTGCAGTTCCATTTTGTTATCTCGAGCTTTCCATTAGTGGATCGGAGAAGAGCTTTAAAAATTAGTGAATCGATGAAGTTGGTACCAGTTGGCCCACGCTGTAACGAGTATAAAACAATTGTAAGGTTTAAAATAATATTTTTTAATATTTCCCTGTTTATCTCCATGAAAATAATTATTTCATGTTTTTTGCAATAATTATTTAACTTATAATCAGTATTTATCTTGACAATGTTCAAACATATTTCTTGCCATTAATAAGTAAGTGTTGGTAGAAAATCCTTCAATGTTAAGAACTCAGCGAATTAATTTGTATTATTCAGTATAATATACAGTAAATATTTAAAATTTGTGTTAATTACAATTCATTATTGGAGCAAGTCGTATAAATCAGCGGGTTAATTGTACAATATTGAAAATTGTACAAATTTAAAATAAACACACACCCTGTTTGGATCGGTTCAAATTTGGGAACCGATTCATTCCACGCACACATTTATAGCCGAATCAAGAGAAATTCACTTTACTGACGGCGGCACAAAAAAACTTCAAAAACTTTGTTGTAGCATAAAATTAACCTTTCTATCAGTATTAAAGTAGTTTTTGTATAAATTCTTTTCAAAAATAATTACCGAACGCAAAAACTACCTCGAAAAATCCAAAAAATTCCCATCCATCTCGTAAAAGTTACAATAGTTGTTCTCTTTTTAGACAACGTGACGAAGCGAGATAACTAAATAACGGTGGTGATATATATTAAGTTTTTATGATTGTGTGTGTACGTTCCCATGGAGTGTTTTGTTTGATTTGAATATTCGTTGAGCGGGCCGAAGTTACTTTTTCTCTTTTTAGATCGGATGTCGTGTAGGGTGATTGTGTTTGCAGAAAGTTATTAAAATAGTTTCTGTGTTATTTGTATTTTACAGCAAATTAGATTATTATATACTTTTAATAATTATAATTTGTGTTAATTACAAGTAATTACTGGAATTTATTTTATAAATCAATGTGTTAATTGTAAAATTTGTAACATTTTACAGATTTGAAATAAACACTAAAAATTAGTATCACCCTGTTTGGATCGGTTCAAGTTTGGGACTCTCGGCATTTATTCGTAGGAAACCGTTTCCCAGTCACAGAGTGAAACGCGATGAGTGAGCATCGATAGTGTGTAAACGCGTCGTTACGGCAACCGTTGTATATATAGTTTTGTCATTTTATATAAAACAATAAAAAGTTATAAATAAATAATTGATAAATCATCAATTAGTGAGAAAAACTAATAATAGCGACGGAGAGTGAGTTGAAAGTGTATTTTCTACAGTGAAGAAATAAAAATATGTAAAAGTGCTTTTTGTCTGTTTCTTTTCAATCAAAAAAAAAAATCCCCAAAAAGGGACAAGCTCTCAGTCGTGTAGCTATAACTGTGCAACAACAACAAGAGAAAAAAAAGTTTAATGGAATACAGCCGAGGAATGAACCGCAGAGGGAAATTTTTCTCGCCAAGAAAATTTTCTTTGCCAGCGATGTAAGTGAGATTTTTATTAAAAATTTTCTTGCTTTTTAGCCACATTTGATGGGCGTTTTTTTCCTGTCCGATTTGTGGTGTGACCGAAATTTAGCGCCACTTGCAGTGTTGACTTTCTTCCTCACACGTCGCAGCGCAGTAATCTGAATTTTTTTTTATATATGCTGTCCCGTCCGTTGTTCGTCATCATCGTTGTCGTCGTCGTCGTCGTTGAACGGCTGCACGGATGAAAGCGCTCGATTGTCTGTCTACTCAATCCCGCTGCCGTCACTGGTCGTGTTTTGTGTGTTGCCATGTATCGTGAATTTTCGTGTATCACACAAAACATGAAAATTTGCTTGCAATGAAAATATTCCAAGCAAAAAAAAATTGCTTTTATGATCATTTCTTAATGATAAATTTATTATCAACAAAAAACACCGGTTTCCATTGTAACAATCATTCAACCCAGGGGAACAGTATTCACATTCTGCACGGGCTCGCTCAGACATTTTGAGGCCAATCAATGCTTGACTGGGTACAGTGACATGGTGGGATTGGGTTTTATGCGGGCCCAAGTACTGGTCACTGTCCGTCCAGCAGCATTCTCTGGGCTGCCCTCCTTCAGACTGATTGGGTTTTTTTTTCCGTAGATTTTTTCAAGAACAGTTTTTTTTTCGCTCCACGAACCTTGATTAAATAGCTCTGGAATTGTAGCCTGATTATCTGCGCAGTGGAATTTTTTTTTCCTCTGCACGGGCAAGGCACAGCAAAGAAAATTTATTCCACTTCCTTGACTGTCTGAGGAAGATCGAATGGCGTTTCAAGTTGGGTTGTTTTTCAAAGAGTTAAGGGATAAAACACTTTTTTTTAATAATGGAAAAATTAAAAAAACATTGAATTTCTTGACAGAATTTTCTTATACTTGAAACTTTTCTTATTGGGTTTCATGATAGTCATGCGTCTTGGTTGGAAAGCATTGAACTCTGGGTTACTGCAAAGAGTACGTGAAAAATTGAAGAAATTATTCTGGAGGATTCCGAAGATGGGTAATACCACTTCTCTTTTTTTTTGTATATTTTGCGGGAGAAAGGATTGATTGTTTGGTTTGAGAAGTAAGATTGTGTGAAAAATACCTACACAATGGGGCAATGGTTTCTTTTTTCTTGTATACATATCAACGATTGTTTTGCAAAACATTGTGTTGCACCAGAGTGAATATTTTTCGTTCACTTTTAAAGGAGTAAAGGGCTCTTCTTTAAGTTCTTCACCTCTGGCAAAAGCTGCTATTTGCTACCGAAAACGTTGAAAATGTTGAGTGGTTACTACTGTGTATTTTTTGTAATCTGTACCTACCTCTATAGTCCAGAATATTAGTAGATTTTTCGATTACCTATTTTCTAAAATATATAGAGAGAAATACAGTTTAAAGCAAACATTTTCGATGGTAAAAAATATATAGAAAGAAGTACGTTTCGTTAGCTATCATTCTGGTAAACGATACCGTATGCGCCCGGACGAAAAGAAAGTATTTGTGAGCCCTACAATTTTACTTCCTCTTCCCACCAATAGAAAATAGATCAGTCACTATTAGTGTGCCCCAGGGTACTCATTTGGGTCCGCCTCTATTTATTATTATAATGACAAACTTATTCTATGCTGACGATGCTAAAATTTTTCGTGTTGCCTCTGACATTATTGATTGTTTTTCGCTAAATTGGAGGTACGCAAAAAAAATTCGGGCTAGGTGGAAAATGTCTTAGTCGATTGTCTAACGTGGGACCACGTTTTACAACCTTTATAATTTTTTTCGGGCCAACCTCACGAACCTTAAATAAGCGAGCGTGGTGGTAAAATGTCCCATTTGCTTGCCCACCTTTAGACCATGTTTTACCATCAACTCATTTTCTTTTACCAGTTATAGAAAAAAAGTTATTAAACCACCTGGTTCGCGTTTTCTCGGGCTTGGGGAGATGGCCCAAAAAAAAATGTTTTCCATAAAAAAAAATTAAAGGTGGTAACACGAAATTAATCGGCAGTAAAACGAAATTACTGTATCTGAATGGCACCCGCCTGGCCTTTACCGAGGAAGCTAAATATCTGTGTATCATCCTGGACAGGAAGCTCAGCAGGAAGCCTAATATTCATGGGAGGGTCAAGAAAGCAACTGTAGCTCCATACTCCCGTAAGAGGGCCTTCGGTGGGAAATGGGGGTTTCAACCCAAGTTAACTTACTGGCTCTATATTGCAGTCATTAGGCTAATCCTGTTGTATGGCGTGGTTGTCTGGTGGCCATCATTGGACAAGGCCACTTACCTTAACGCTTTGGGGAAGGTGCAGAGGTCGGCCTGCATCTGTATCACCGGAGCAATTCGGACCACTTCTACTGATGCTCTGGAGATGCTTCTCCACTTACTTCCATTATGCTAATGCTGCCGTTCGACTTACAGCCGTATCTCAGTGGTCCAATACTAGAGTTGGGCACTCCACAATTCTGGACTAATTTTCGCTCCAAGTGGGGCATCTTGACTACACCCCTCCTAGCTACTCCTTTGTCAAGCGATTCAGATCGACCATTCCAACCAGGCTTGACTGGGATGGGGACACCATTCCCTGGGGGGAATCCATTCAAATTTATACGGATGGCTGTAAACTACAGGGGGGGGGGGGGGTGAAGTTTTCTCAGAGGCACTGAACATTGGCTTATCCTTCCGGGTAGCGATTCTTAGACAATTTGCTTGCCTAACCGTTTCAATAAATTAAGCGCATGCCCAAAAAATGTTGTGGCAACAGAAAAATATTTCATAGCAACGAATAAATATGTCAAGTTTGTGCGCATGATCTGTAATTCTCCCATGGCGTTCCCCGGAGCTTGCATCTAAATACTCAGTCGCCTGGCTGGATGCTGGCGTGTGATTTTGACACTTCATAGCACTTGGACTGCCATGAGTAAAAATTTTGTAAAACTGTTGGCATTCCCCTTCAACCGATTGAACACACACTTGGTAAATTCAAGCTCTACACATTTTTACAATTTTGCGTACTTACAAGGCAACCAGGTTGTCTGAAACAACGAATTTCGTGAGAATTCTTACCCTGTATCCTTACAGATAGCCAGGTTGCTTTGCTATCCCTTCATTCTATTTTATCGACATCTAGGGCTGTTAATAGCTGTCGCTTACACTTAAATGAGTTGGCTGAGCAGCTGGATCCCGGGGCACAGGGATATTCCATGAAACCGAGTGGCGGACGAGCTTGCAAGACGTGGTACCACCCTGGAGATCCAGCCGGATAAGACTACTCTTGGTAGGCCCCTGGCAACCTGTAAGATGTTGCTTAGCACGAGGGCAATTAACCTAGCGAACCAAAAGATTGGAAAACGGCACTGCGTGCCATACGTCCAGTCAGATCTCGCCTAAGCTGGATTTAGGCGCTCTAAGTGTCTGCTTTCGAGGGGCAGATCTGACCTTGGAATGGCTATTGGGGTAATCACAGGCCATTGCCCTATTGGCTTACACGCGAAGAGACTGGGTATCTTCTCAAACATTTTCTGCAGAAGCTGCATGGACCAGGAGGAGGAGGAAACTATTTTCCACTACCTCTGCCGGTGCCCTGCACTGGCACGCAGGCGGAAGTCCTTCTTGGGTGACTTTTTCTTTGATAGTCTCTGCGATCTGGCGGCAATTGACGTTGCAGATCTCTGGCGCTTCATCGACAGCATCGAATGTTTCCAATGAGGAGGTGTAGGGAATTCTTGGATTCCCGTGGCCTATTGAGGTCTAAGTGTGCCCTTTAAGGCAGCCACACGAACCCAACCTAACCTAAAACAAAATTAATCGGTGGTTAAACGTGGTCCTACGTTGGACAAACGATTAAGCCTTTTCCACCCAGCCCGAATTTTTTTCGGGCCAACTTCACGTACCTCTGAACTAGAGATGGGTTACTCAGATCTGAACCGTCTCAAAGATCCGACTCTCAAAAGTGAGTCAAGTGAACCGGATCTCAGTTTTGTCGTGTGACGGATCACGAAGAGTCATTTCTCAAAATTTGCATCAGTTTGATTGGATTCCCTTTGTTGACTAATGAGAATGAGCGCTCATAAGAAAAGAATGAAAGAAAAAGGAAGACATGAAAAAACAGAAGAACCTGGAACTGAAAGTTCTAAGAATTACAACTGTAACGAAAGCAGCACCGTCTTCGCTCTAGAGAAAAAATGTCTCAGGTTGAAAATCTTTTGAACCGACTCTTGGAGCCGGATCTTTTAAAAGAAGCAGATCCGAAGGGCCGGTTCGCTCAAATATCCGTTTTTCCCATCTCTAGTCTCAACTCGGATCTTCAGTCTTTTAATTCTTTGTATATTGCGAACAATATGCCTCTAAAAATCGGTAAATGAACTTTTGTCTCGAATCCTGGAAGGAAAGATCCATTGATATGTGATTATTCTGTCAGTTAGGAATGGGCGATAAAATTAGAAAATCATCGAATATCGAAATCGATATTATTAGTAAATAAATATCGATATCATCAAATATCCGCTATACAAGTATCAATACATCGGGTATATGATATATCGTAAAAAACATCACATCATCGATAACAGCGAAAAAATTTCAAATTCTCTGATTGATAGCCCTCTTCTCTAAATATTGAAAAATAATTGAGTAAAAGAAATAGTAACATATATGTGTCTGCACAGACAAATGACGTTTTTTAATCTCAATCTTTTCGAGTAATTCCAATTTTCAAGTTACTGTGGCTTACCCCGTTGAGAAATCCTTTTAACAACGCAAGTCATTAGTCTGGGCAGTACAAATGAAAATACAAGCTAGCAAAATATAGGAACATTTTTCATATTGTACATCTTGTGTATGTACTTGCACGCTCAATGTCAACAAACAAAATACCATTTACATCTATCAAATGTTTTTTCACATAGCTGAATAAAAATTATCGATATTCTTCTGTCAAATATCGGTATCAGTATCGCTCATGCTGTCAGTGTCAATTTGATAGCAGACTGGATAGAGTAAAGGATCCTGCTGGTTTTGATCCACATTTGTAATCTTTCGTTGATCACATCAATTACATAGTTAACAAGGCTAATGCTTTCTTGGGCTTCGTAAACAGATGGCCTAAGGAATTTAACAGTTCCCTTATCGCCAAGCTTCTTTTTTGTGCCTTCGTTCGGCCCGGTTTAGAGTATGCCTGTCCCGTTTGGTCTCCGTCCTTTGCGGCACAGTGCTCGTCTCGTATTGAGGCTGTTCGGCGCAGGTTATAATGACAGACTTGGGCTACTCTCTTTCGACTCGCTAGAAGATAAGTGTAACAGATCTAGGATTTCCTTTATCCTTCCTATTATTTTGATTCACAGATAGATATCAGCCTCGTTAAAGTCGGACGTTTTCTGCTTATCCTTATGATATTCCTTTTTTTTAAATATTTTTACTCTGTGAAATATAAAATAATAAGATTTATGATATTTTTTTACAAAAAAAAAATAGCGAGGCGAAGGCAAGTTAAACACTTTAGCGACTGCACGCGATTATCTGTCCCAGGCTTACGCACAAAGATGGCGTAACCAGCATTGTTTCTTTTGTCTATGACAGAAATATGCATCACTGTACCCCAACTCTTTTTAATTGTTATTAACTAACAAATTCCTTAAGGGGGATTTTTTACTGTGTTGGTTTCAAAGAAATAGATTTAATTTTTTGCATTTCAGAGTAAAAATGACCTGTCTACAAGGTCCGAGCAAAAGTGGCTTAGAAAATTTTCCGCGCAAAAACGAACCGGGTGAGATTGAGGGCAAAAACGACTTAACTACAGAAAGTCATGCAAATTTAATGCAGTTAAGTCGTCTTTGCCTGGAGTTTTTCTCTGATTTGTTTTTCCCGCCTGTCAGTTGTACGCAATTTCATGACGGCCGGTCGGATCACGCCAAAGCAAAAAAATTTAAAAGTGTTTTTCTCGAAACCATATTTTTCGAGCTGATGTGCAGTACTTAGTTATCTAACAATTGTTCGATTCCAGCAAATTGGGGTTTAAAATGTTTGGCAAACATATGATTCTCGCCCTGACCACATTCAGATCTTTCGCGATAGTAAGGACAAAGGTTCGGCCTCTTAAAGACGAAAAAGAAATAGAAAATTTGAAAATCCATGTTGACTTGAGTCTGGTCAGAATGATAACCACAAGCCTCTACTATAAGAATCTTTTGTTTATTTCAAGTCAATGGAAGGGCTGGTACTCTGCAGACCAAGTAGCCGCATTTTTTTTTTGGAGGGGCCAAATTCGGCTCTCTGTAGCGCTCCCATGTTTGGGGTTTTTACAAAAAAAAAAAACAAATTGTCTATCTATTGTTCTTTATGTAGCAACTAAAAAGATGCTTTTTACTTTTCCCCAAAAAACACACAGTAGAAACTAAGGGGGCAAACTAGTGTAGCGGGTCAAAAAAAAATTTTATTTATTTTTTTCATCTTAAATTATTTAGAATGGGCTAGAAGTATGTGTAAAATATTTTAAGTCGATTCACGTTTTCGAAACTGGTGTACAGTATTGCGCGTAAACTACTTGGCCGACACATACTTTTTTCGAACTCGACGTCCTGCAAAAATTTACAAAGAATGAAATAAAAGTTCAAATTTTGATTTCAGACTACTGAGAAGAGCTGAATTTTGTACACCGTAAAGTGGTGTCCCAGCTACAGCGCTATCTTTATGACGTCCCTGCGCGGAGCCAATAAGTATTTGATATTTAAAAAATTATTTTTGTAAAATATATTTTTGTAGGATTGCAATAAAAAAAATTAGGTTTATCTGACTTTTCATTAGTTACACAGCAAAAATTTTCCAAAAATGTTTTTTTTTGTGTTGTTACACTAGCATGTATGTAGTAGCACTAGTTGTCTTCAAAAAATCGATTTTTTTTGGTATTGAAATCAAAAGATACTCTTAGAGATATTTTTGAGAATTCTGTGAAGGACGGTCGAAGCACCCCAAGAGCCGTTCTGGCAATTTGGGTAGGTGCGAACCAGCAAAAATCCGAGCCCAGACGCGACGCAGCAGGCTCGTGTGGTTTGCCGACTGGCCAAAAGTTCAAATCTCGAGGCTGAAAATGCTCAGGAGGATTAGTATTATGGCATGTAAATTCAAACAAAAATATCACAACTTAAATTTCGTCCGACACTAGACGTGTTTAGCTGAAAACCACGTTTTAAAAATCGGTAACGAGGATTGCTCGAAAACGATTCGACCAATTTTCTTAATTTTTTTTTATTTGTAAATTTATAAAATTATCAAGTATTTGACGAATCGGATTTTCGATATCTCAATTTTTCGGGGTTAAAGATGAAAATCATACGTGAAAATCTTCTACTTTGTACGGCCACCATTTTGTTAAACATTCGAAATTTTAAAAAAACAATCTGTCAGATACTAGAAAATACTCTTACAAACGCCGTATTGCTTTTTGCTCTCAGATGAACAGGCAGGGCGGAATCCTTGGTGGGTCAAGTCAGACCCCCCACCACACGGAAATGATTTTATAAGAGCACAAAATTAATGAGTTTTACTTAAAGCACATAATTCTGGAATCGATTATTTAAGAGCACAAAATTAATTAATGAGTTTTACTTGAAGCACATAATACCTGGGTCATTTTATACCACAATTTTGATAATTGAGAAATACGAAAAATTTTAAAAGCGCATAATTAGAGGTGCGTCGAGCGACACCACACAAAAATGAGAAAAGAGCTTTATGAGAATAATGTGCTAATTATGTACCAGAGTCAATAATTATGTGCTCGATAATATATATATTTTTTAAAATTTTTTTGTGCGAGGGGGGGGGGGGGGTGCAGGGCAACGTGGAGGCACACCCCCCACCACCCAGATTGCACTGAAATACTTTTTTTACCTTCTGAGAATTCAGTGCTAATTATGTGCTCTAAGAATATCTTAAATATATTGCTCTAACTTTGAAATTGAAAAAGATACGAAACTTTTTTAAAATTCAGCCAACGGGGGGTGCAGCTCGACGTCGAGCTACACCCCACACGCAATTAAAACTGCATTAGAACAATTTTTAAGCGAATAATAATTATGTGCTTTAAGAATATCCGTAATTCAAATGCATAAAATAAGTTTTAATGTAACAATATTAAAGTTAGCTATGTGAAGTTGGCACCCCGTTTTTTGAAATTTGATTTTTTTTTGCATTCGTTTATTTATTTATTCTCAATGTGAAGTTCTGGTTTTTTCAGTTTTGAACTGAAGTAAGTAAAAATGGAGAACATAAATACACAACTTGAAGGAATTCCTCTTTGAAAAATGTTATTAACTTTAATAATTTGGAGTAGCGAAATTTTCCGCAATACAAAAAACGCGAAATTCCAAGTAATGATAATTTTTTCGATATCTCTGGATAAACAGCCCATGCTGATGGTGTGGTTCATTATTTTTGGTCGTCGTTGTGCACAACTATTTAGCAACAAATTCACTGAATGATTTAGACATCGTCCCGATTCTGTAAATTCATGAAGGAAGCTAACTTCAGCTGAACTTAGCAGAACATCCCTTTTTTTTTTTAAATAAAAAACAACAAATTATTTTTTTCTACAACTAATTAGCATTTCTTCGTTGATCGTCAGATCAATTTTCAGGAATTTACTTTTTCTGCTTGTCGGATGCAGCAGTGATGGGCGCTATTCGAATAAATTTTCAATCAAATAACGATTTTTTTTAAAAATCGAATAAAAAATTATTCAAATAAATTTTTATTCGATTTTCAATTTATTATTCGCAAATAATTATTTGTTATTTGGTGCTCCTTAATCCAAGTTCAAATAATTATTTGTCATTCGATCGTTCTTTAATCGATAATCAAATAATTATTCGTTATTTGATGACTTATTCGCAAATAATTATCTTTTATTTGGTGCAAATAATTATTTTTTATTCGATTACTAAATAATTATTCGATAGTTCATGTCTCTTTATGAAATAATTATTTATTGTTGGTGTCCATTAGTTCAATTTCAAAAAATTATTTCTTGGTACACGATTTGATATCACAAGGTGTCTCGTACTTAGGAAATTAAAACTGCCTTGTTATGTTTCGATGTTTACAGTGATGATACCATAAAACAAATAAGTATTCCTTTAACTGTCGAAAAATTACTTGATAATCGATTAACAAATAATTATTTGAAATTCGAATAAAAAGCATCAAATAACAAAAAATTATTTGCGAATAATCCTCCAAATAACAAATAATTTTTGTAATCAAATAAATTTTTATTCGATTTTTCAATTTATTTGAGCATTTATCTTTATTCGAATAATAAATGCCCATCTCTGGTCGGATGTACATTGTGATCATATCCCTTGTAGTTTTTATCAGAAAATGGTGTTTGACGAGTGTTTTATTATCCGTTACAAGTATAATTCATTAATAATGTGATGGATAAAATTGTATGATTGCCATGATTTTACTAAGAATTCGCGAACGCCACCCTCATGCGGTTATTCTAAGAACTTATTAGATGCCAGAAATAAGGACCGAAATGAATTTATTTCAAGGAATAGAAATTGGAATATTTTTTCCCTTTAAATTTCTCAGAAATGGACTTCGACTGATGGCTCCATTAATACAGATGTCTAAAGTTAGTAGAACAAAATGGGGAGAACCGAAATTTTAATACAAAAAATTAAAAGGCTAATTAAGTGCCCAACTGTCAATTTAAGTGCTCTTATATTTTTTTTTAAAAAACCATGTTCTTCTAACTTTTTCAAACTAAACTCTCTGTCTGTTGTTGCCGTAAACGAATCAGTAGATCGATTTCGCAGGAAGGCTCCCTTCCAATTCATCCGAAATATTTCCCAGATTGTATTGGGCTTTTTTGTAATTTAACTGGGAATTCACCAATATACTTGGTCTCATTTGGGAAATCCTTACTTAAAGCCTTAAGCAATTCTGATCCTGGGATCGGAATCAAGTGGCGGAAACTGTCAAAAAACTCGCATTTGGTGCCAGCCATAACAGAATGCATTGAAGTTTCGTTCATAAAAATGTTTTTATAGTTGTTATCGGCTTTTTATATAAGCACGTATAATCTTTGAATAATTCTACAAGTTTTGGCTCCAAATTCATTTTATTTTTAAAAAATCCGGCTTACTTTTATTTGACAACTGACAGCACCGAGCATCAAATTCAAACTATTTTCGATTTCGACGAGAGGATCAATCCTGATGCTGTCATCAGAATTGTCATTCTGCGATGCGCCATTTGGTTTCATATGTTTCGAATTGACAAGCACTTCACTTCGATCCTGCTACTGGAATCAAGTGCTTCATTGTGTTAAAGCCTTTAAGGAGGCATTTTACGAAAAGCAGCGACGCACAACAATCCAAGATACTGGCAGTTAGGTGTCATATATAGGTATCATTGTTATTGCGGCCTGAAGCTAACCCGTACGGAATGTTGGTAAGACCTTAGAATAAAGAACTAGTAATGGTATCAACAATACAGGCGTAGTCTATCGCAGATTTTAGGTGGGGACAAAATTAAATTTAAAATCTTGATAATTCGTAAAAGAATAATTTGATTTTAACTTCTCTGAATATAATATTTAAGCTGCATATTAATTTTGATGTAATATTATAGGGTCAAGCGAATCATCAATTTTGCTGTTAAGCTAAGATTTCCTATGGATGCCCTTAAAAATTAAGCAACCTTTGACAGTATGAAATATTTTTTGCCTCTATTATGTAGTATGCTTTTGTCTCTTTAATTGAACACCACAATGATTTTCAGTTCCTGAAGCAGCTTCACTCACGGATAGGAATTTTATACAGTAGGTACAGCGCTTATTCTAGTCCTTTATTCTAAGGGTAAGACTGCTGGCGCGAGAACGGATGCGATTAAAAGAATTACACGAATTCAAAAGATCAACCCATGGATGATTTTTATTTACAAAGAATATACTACATTTTTAATATTTATTATTAAAGTTATTTGAGGTACATATTACACGGAGAAGAACAAGGAACAAAAATTACCATCCTTCTGCAAACAAAAAAATTTTTTAATGCATTTTCACAAATTCAGTAAGATTTTCGGTAATTTTTATATGAGAAAACTAGTTGAAATTTGGTATTTTCCCTTTGTTGCTATCATTTAAACAAGATTTATTTGAACTCTTTGCTGTATAAACGAAATGTTTGCAACAAAATTCATTTGCGCAAAAATACATTTTTCTGCAACATTTAATCATTGTAATGACATAAACTTATTATTAATTCTGAAGGACTTGAACTGTATGCTCTGCTAACTTTTTCAAAAGTTAGCAAAACATGGTTTTTTAGAAAAAATATAAGAACACTTAAATTGACAGTTGGGCACTTAATTAGCCTGTAATGAGACTTAATTTTTTGTATTAAAATTTTGTTTCTGCCCATTTTGTTCTGCTAACTTTAGACATCTAGATCGTGCACAAAAAAGCACGGCTAATTATAGAGTAATGTAGGTAGAAATTCATCTTTTAAAAATTAACATCAATAGTTTTCTAAATCTTTTAGAAGTAATGCTAATATCACATGATTTTCTGTAAACAATTATTCATCGTTATGTTAATTAAGAGACTGAAACGATATTTAACTCGAATGAATAAGTTATATCGGTTTTTATCCTGTGATAAATCAACCGATAGTACATATATGAATTAAAAGCGTTTAACATTGGTTACGTAAATAGCGCTACTATTTCCTAACTTTCTATAATCAAGTTGCATCACGTTTCGATATATCTGACAGCTAGATGTTGTTGCGAGTTTATTAGTTCATAATAGCAGTTTCGTGGGAGTAATGGAATTCTAAAAAATCAGTTTCAAGGAGAGGAGTATCCTTTGAACAATTTTATAGTGCGTCCTCCAACAACGAGTCATGATGTAAGTTCAATAGCCAAACACGTGCACGATTACAGTAATGTAATTTTAGATAACCTTATAACGATTTTTTTTCTCCACATCAGTTATACAACAAAAAAAGTTGACTGAAGCTGTCAGTGTAAAGGAAGGTTTCAGTGATTGGGGATACATTCAACATGAAGGGAAATTGAAATCTGTTCAAAAAAAAAAAAATCATTTATTTTAAAAAGTTAAAACGAATGTGATTTTACACTTTTCCTGTTGCTGGGTGTGTTCCTGATTAAATATTCTGAAAAAAAGGGAAAATTTTGGAGAAATTGTTATTCGAAAAATTATACACAATCCCCAACCATGAAAAGTGTTTTGTTTCTTCGTTCGCTCCATAATGCCACGTGTTTCCTTTATCCGTAAAATCATGAGGATTAGACCTATGATTTTTGTCTCTTTAAAACTGAATCTATTCATAAATTTTCACTCTAACTTCACTTTTGCTCGCATACTGTAGGAAATATCGATCTTATGAGATTTTATTAAATTTTTCAATAAATGCATAAAGATTCTTCTGCATAACTCCCCCTACTCTCTTTGCTTTATTAAAGTTTTAAGAATATTTTTTTATTTCTCCATCAAGAGCAAACATAGGAGAGAAAAAAACGACGCACTCCTTTCCCTTGTAGAAGCAAAATAAACTGCCCACTCTTATCATCTTCACAATTTTACTGCAGATGCAAAATAAAAAAAAAAAGAGGGGGAAAACCCGAGACTGACAATGTTCCAAGTAAGGTGGAGTGTAGAAGGAGATGTGATGATACCCCGGGAGATGGGGGCAACAAATAAAGCTTGATATCGATTTTCCAGACTGTTATTCTTGTCCTGAAACAAGGTCGTACAGATAAATATATGCCTACATAAATTTTTGCGTTCCAGATGAGGAAAAGAATTCCATTCTCTCCCCCCCCCCTGTCTTATGCAAAAATATTTTAGGAAAAGGACGTGGAGGATTTTTGTTACGTCGTCGACAATTTATGATTTTCCTTCCGTACTTCCTTCTTTCCTTCTCATAAATATGAAATTAGATAGTCGCGGGAATTGCAAAAACAATGCTTAGCGCTAATTAGGTAAGTTTTCCAGCTAAATTAACTACCAAAAATAAATGAAGTAAGTAAGATTTTAATTGAAAATTTTGGTGATAATCCCAAAACGCGGATTTCAAAAACCTCACAGTATCGGATTCTCTAGTGTAAACATAACAAAATGTTTAAAAATTTACTCCAAAAAAGAAAAACAAAACAAAAATTTCAACTCGAACGTGACTAGGAAAACAAAGTAATTACCCAGCGGATTTTAATGTATTTGCATAGGAGGAACAGTCACAGATGACCGTGTGATTACCATTTGATTTTCTGTGCCATTTCCTACTATCTAAACAGCCGATCGTCATGCACAGGTACGCGGTTCTGATTCTGACCGCTATATCTATTCTAATTTTGTGCTATTACAATGTTTTTTTTTTAACTAAACTGTTCAATTGTCCAATTTACTTTACCCTTGATCTTTGAAATTTTAAAGAGCAACCTTTCTCCCGAGTGTAAATATTTAAGCGATAAAATTTAATAGTTGCGCGTTACATAAAAACTCATATAGGTGCCTACAATATTGCGGATAAATTCGCTAGATAGTACCGAAGCTGTTTACTTGTTACGTTGACTGGAACGTTAATGATTCTGAGGGTGACATTTCTGAGGTTGACTTTGTTGTTTTTGTATTTTGATTAGATTTAGATGATGCGATTTTTGTAATCATTAAATCTGTTGTGGTAATTTTGAACTGAATAAGTACCAATTTAAACGCACCGTGGAATTTAGAGAGGATAAAGTCAAGTCATTTTAAATGCGATGTGTGTGGATATTGAACACTGATTATTTTTTATGTTATTGATATGATAATTTGACATTAAATTCTGAGGGTATGTCGTAAGGATTGATTTATTTTATAACTTCTAAACTAAGAAAGTAAAATTTGATTTTAAGTGTAAAAAACTCGAAGGATTATGGTATGCCACAAAGGTCAATATTAGGTCCAAAGCTATTTACAGTAGAATAATGAGTAGTAATTATCAAACGTTCAAAGAAAGAGATGGTTTAAGGTAGAAGTCTTGAATTCTTATTTATCTAATAATTCAACAACGAATTGATTATTTATTATAAAATCAATATTCTAATTCAAGTTCAGTAAAAGTTAACGTTCGCTTGTCTTTTCTGACAATTTGTGACGGTGCATTAAGGTATGATGATTTATTCATACAGAAGGAGGATCACTGAAAAAAAAGCCTTGCATTCACCGTCGTTAGAAAAGCCTTTTTCAACTTTTCCCTAATAGCAGTGTTACAATTTGCAGACTGCCGAACGACTATCATTCCGACTGCATTAATTTCAAGCTGCAGGTTGGTATTGAATAAGTTATCGTGTACAAGTTTACAATCCTGTATATATTTGTACAGAACGCGTTTCTAATATTATGTTTCCAGTCTCGAAGCAAAACCTACTACCGTTCACCGAGAAACTGATGCTCCTCCGAGCCTTCTTGTAGTAAAATAATGGCCGACCTTATGTTGCACGCTATACATAGTATTGAATAAAGGACCACGGCATTAACGATTTTGAGTTGACCACTCTAAAAAGTCCTGGCTGGTAACGACTGCATTCTCTCACCGAATTGAAAAAAAATTTATTACATGAAAAACGTAAAAGCCGTCTGTGGATTAAGGATAACGTGTTAGTTAGCCTTTCGTCATGAGGGTACTACGTTCGAACCCCACCGGCGACAACCAATAGTTATTTTAATTAATAATAAGAGAATAGAGGATTAAATGCTTGAATGGCTTACTTTCGTGTACAGTTAAAGGCTTCTTCCTGGAGAGTACGGATCCCTCCCCAATAAAAAAAAATTATGCCGAAAGATCGAGATTATGGAGTCCAACGCAAAAGAGGGAAATGTAATATGTAGAGAAAGCATCTACAAAAGAAGATGGAAACAAAGTTAGCTGGTTATTGGGTTCACCATCTGAAATGCATAAATAAAAACATCTACAAAAGAAGAAGAAAACAAGGTAAACTGGTTATTGGGTTCACCATCTTTCCACTCAGGAGGCTATCTTCATCTGGTAATTCTCGACAGATTTAGGAGAGTTCTATAGTCTTTAAAAATATTTAAAAACAGTTTTTGGCAAATTGGCAAAATTGTTTACTGTGTTTAATTGGCCGTTCGCCTGAGGTAAAAGTAATTGTCTAACTCTAATACCTTCCACTTCTACTCTAACTTAATACAATAAATGTCAACTTTATAGACCAAGGTTATGTATAATCTCTGAACTATTGAAAAAAGCGTTACATTATTCCGACAACTGGGGACAGAGGTCTTTTCCATAAAAGAAATTTGGAAGGAAGAATTGGCAACAGCGCTAGTTAGGGTTAGTTAGCTAGGTTAGTGGTTAGTGGCTTATTTTTCTCCGAAATTGTCAGAGATTGGATGATCGAACATCTTATACGATATACATATGTATATCATACACCTGGAGACAGAGTTGGATCAATTGGTAGAGTGGCACGATCATCACGTGATGGTTCCAGTGTTTGAGTTAGTTTTAATCTGGTAAAATCCTAGATCCGCCACTGCGTGACAAAATGTCCTCGTCTTTTAGAAGCTTGCTCAAATCGAGTGTTTTGCTAATCGCAAAGGGGCAGACAATTTTACAAATGCAAATATTTTTCATTCTACACTTTAATATTGAATTGTCGCCAATTTGTCGCAACTTAATTTAAAAATATACTGAGTCTTAGTAGCTGTCGTACTTTAGAATGTAAGTCTTATTAATTGTTACCTCAAGCATTAGATTAATGTCGCTTTTCTGTCGTAAAGAAAAATAATCTGTCGTATTCGAACAAATAACATATTGTTAGACTAAAAGACGGTTAAGTTACCACTATTAAATATCAAAATCAGTTTAACTTAACGTTAAAGTAAAATTTTTAAATAATTGTCGCTCTTTTGTCGTGATACAAAAATAAATTTCGCACTAAGTCATGTTAGTATAACTACATTAAATGTTAGCATTATCGTAAAAGATTAGTTTGTGATTTTTTCGTGAAAAAGAAACCTTTCATGCTCAATTACTTTTGAAAACAACCCTTGTTCTTGCTGGCTTATTCAGTTCAAGGAAATAATGTCGTTATTTAATTTCTCCCGCCAAGAAGAATTTACGACAAAAAAGCGACAATTAATGTAATATTTGACGAAAACGTTAATATTGGTTTAAATTGATTTTGATATATATATAGTAGTATTTATTTGACCCACAAGTTGACCAGAAGTTATTTAAAACAAATGGCGTACGAAATTTTGTCTCACTGCGACAAAAGGGCGACAGTTATTTAAATTTTTCACAATAACGTTAAAGTTAATCTAATTGGTGCACAACGGATTTTTCTGATAACGACAAAAAGCGACAATTATCCCAATGAGCAAACAAACAAAATTGTTATTTGGTTGTGCTGTAATGAAGGGCGTAACAATACGGAAATTCAGCTATTTTTTCAGTTTATTACTCTACTGGTTCTAAAAATTTGTTAAACGAAAAATAATTTTTTTAAAGAAAGAATTGAAACTCGAGAGGCAGGTATAAGGGATTTTGAAAAGTGGCTTAGAGTTGAGTCAAACAATGAAGAAATAAATTGTTTTTCTTCTACATAAATACTGCTACAATAAATTTAAAGCTAGAACTTTCTGTTAGGTCAATCTGCAGGAATTAATTTTATTAAAGTACGCATTTTTAAATACAGGGGTCGCATTAGCTTAATGGTCGACTACAGGATGGCCAGTAAAACTTAACAACAACAAAACCAATTTACCTCGAAGAAAAGAAGTAAAAAAAAGATTTTAAAATCGATTTTTGGCATCTTTACACTGGCTACGTAATAAAACATAAAATTTTGATGTAAAATGCCAAACATAAAATCGTAGCACGCTCATAAAATATCGCAAATTATAATTTTCTGTCATAAATTATTTATTTTTCAAATTTTACTGCATCTTTGTACTCATACTCAATCACTCAATAACATTTTTGTTTCAGGGGCGTGCAATGTTTCGACCTCCGGAATGCATATAAATTTTAGGGGTGAAATTTAGCAATTCGCAAAACATATTCAGAATTTTATATGCATATTCTTTTTTTACGGTCAATTAAATTTAAAAAATAATAATTTTAGAATAGGAAAATATTTCATTCAGTGATGCATTAAAATTCAATTCACTTCACGCTCAATATTGTTCAGTTGAGTGAATTAAATGAATAAAAAAATTCTGTTTGCCAATGAATTTAACAAAATTTGCTGAAATTCTTTTGGAATAAAATATAAAGTTTTTAGAAAAAAATAAATAATTGCAATTAAATATGAATCAAAAAATATTAGAAGTTAAGGAGTTGACGAAAAAACAGCTTTAATCTGAATTTTAAAAAAAGAGGCGAAAAACTGCAATCATGGTTTTTATTAAAATAAAATAAAAACAAAAGAGTAGTTTACAGTCATTGTGGCTATTAATTGTAACTTTTTATGTTATATAAATCTCATCATCAAAATATACCGCCTTATATCCTTTACACCAGCAATGGCGCACTTATTTTCAATATCGAACAAAGTTTTCGAATATTTGTCGATTTTACAAAGAAGGCACTATTTCTATGTAAAATCGACAAATATTCAAAAACTTTCATGTCGTTTTTAAAACTGAGCTTGGAGTCCAGCCGACACGATAAAATGTATCTTAAAGAGCAGCAAATAGAAAATGAAAATATTTTGCTATTTTGGAAGCATAGTAACAGCAGGCAATGTAGCTGAACTCTGATGTACAGGCTCGGATGAACAGGGCTCTAGTTCAAACATGACAAGTCAATGTACATCTAAACTACAAGCCTTTATTAACCGGTGATATCCATTGGCCGGTCGAAGACCTGCACATACTACTACAAGACGGGATAGACATCGATATTCGAAGCCGAAAGACGTAATGGATAGGCCACACACTACAAAAAGGCTCTAGATTGGTTTATGTACGGGACCTATGGAGGGCTCCGAATTTGACGACCGCGCACCACATGGAGAAGATCCGTGAAGAAGGAAAGTATCCAGATTAAAAAATTTATTTATTAACTTAACCCTTAAACAATCTTTAGGTTATTTTTGACCAAATTTTCATTTTTTGATTTTAATTTTAAACACAAGCTGTTTGAAATGTAATTGCTTTTGGTCTGATCTTTTACTTGTATTCCTTTATTACATAACTTAATAAAGGTATACAAGTAAAAGATCAGTCCAAAAGCGGTTTTATTTTAAACATCTATTGCTTGAAATGGAAAATCAAAAAATGAAGATCGGGTCAAATATGGTAAAGTGTTAAGAAACAGATACGCCAAAACTGGTAACTACAATTAAAGTACAGAGTATTACAGCCAAGGCTAAAGCTAAACTTATTCAAATAATTAGCCTCAGTTGACTCTTCAGGTGCCGCTTGGAAAAAGCCAGCTCGATGTAGGCAGCGTAATAATTGAAAAGGCGAGACGTTGAAGCAATAGGCTCGTGCATTCCGTAAAGCGTTCTCTGATAGGGCATATTGAAAAAGTCAATATTCCTCAAGGACCGGTACGGAATGGAAATGCCTACGTCGTTCAGTTATTCGGACGAATTGATCGCAATCGGTACGAGGTGAACTTAAGGAATTTGCGCTGAACAGCCTCGATCCGGTTGATGTTGACAGCGAAATAGGAATCTCATACCGGGCCGGCGTATTCCATAATGGATTTAACGAATGTGCAGGAGAGGAGTCTAGATATGTCAAGCCACCTGGACCATATTTTCACAAAGTCGAGCGTAGTGTTAGCCCATCCATCCACGAAGTCTATATGGTCCTCGAAAGATAGACTCGAATTGAGAACCACCCCTAAGTCCTTGATCCTGTCAAGCCTGCTCAATAGAAAGAGTAGTCGAAGAGAATGGGACTCTTTCTATGGGTAAAAGTCATTATGGTGCATTTATTAGCATTAAGGGGGAGACGGTTACTGGAGCACAGTTGTGGAAAATGTGAATGGCGGAGTTCAACAAAGCACAGTCATCGTTGCGAGAGACGACGCGGAAAATGTTGGCATCCGCGGCATAACACAAGGTCCTGTAGCTAAGTCAGAAGCAACGAGACATCATAAATAAAAATAATAAAGAGTAAAGCGCCGAAAATACTGCCGTGAGGCACCCCGAAATAAACAGAGATTTCATTGGATAGGGCAACGCGGACCAAGACACGTTGGGTTTGATCGGACGGGTAGGAGGATAGCCATGAACCTTATGCATGCGAATCCCGTGATAAATTTTGTCGAAGACCTTACTAAAATCAGTGAATATGCAGTGGAGCTGGAAGCCTGGCTTAATCACAGGCAAGCAGTAATGCGCACGAATTCGAGTAATAGGTAGATTTATCCTTAATGAAGCCATGCTGGAAAGAGTAATGAAAACGGAACATGCAACTGGTTAGGGCCTCGAACGCCTTCGCAACATGGCACAAGTTGGCGATGGGCTTACAATTGAAGATGTCAGATTTGTCGCCATTCTTGTGAAGAGGATATATCACAGAATCCTTCCAGAGCCCAGGGAAACGGCCACAGTACAGAGACAGATTGAACATATTGGTAGAAATTGAAGGAGTTTTCGCGTAAAATCGTATCAGGTAGTGAATTGATGTAGAAGACGTCCTACGCTCTATGGGTCAGGATTTACTCCTACAAAGAGATTACGCAGAGCGTTAACTTAGTATGCTCAGTATACCTCAGTGCTAGTTTCGCTGGTACTTGAGACGACTGAATCGCTCTTGCTCTGCTTCCACTAATTCGTTTAATTGCGTGGTCGGTTGGCGTATTCTAAGGATACATTTACACTCATCTTAAGCAATTTCAACATTTGACCAACCGCTAAAAGGCGGTTTATTTTAAGTTATTAAATCTTGGAGTCCAGCTTCACACAACTAAAAACTGGACCTAACTTAACCTGAATTTCAAACTCTGCAACCCCCAATGGTCTTAAAGCGTAATTCTGTTGACTTTTTTTTAGTACCCTAACATCCAGAATATTCAAAATTTTACATACACCAATGCAATCAATTTGTTTCGCATGCTCTTTCGTTTCTGATATTGGTGAACATTTTTATCTTATCGTGCATGCGCACATTGCTTTAGATAGCAAATAAAAACTACAAAAGTACCTTTTTCCGTATTACTAATTCTAAATCTTAAAAACATATTTATTGCGATGTTTTTCAAAAGTAAAACGCAAAAACTTTTGGAAATCTATCAAAATATATGATTCAGGCTATTGTGTTAAGGTTTATCAGTTTTGAGATCATGTTCACCACCAATGTTGATTTTATTATATCTGCCGCCATACTGACCTTGTTTTTTGTACACCAAGTTTGAACAAGTGAAAATTTTCGAAATTTAAATTTCGTTCTAGCAGCAAATTTGTCACACTCCAGTATACTGTTGTCAACAGATATAAAGAGAAAATATTTTTCAAAGCACACGCAACTAGTATTGTATAACGAAATTTGGGATTTAGAATGTGTCATCTAAAAATCAGACAACTTCGGATTATACATTTTTTTTAATTGAAAATTATTCCCAAAAACTCCTTGCCACATCAATCGCTTTGATCAGTGTTTTAGACAATTTTTAGGCCTATCTTCAGCGGGTTAAATGTTGTCTAAACTGAAACGTTGTACTGTTATGCCTTTTGAGTATAGAGTAGTCTAGTAGTATAACGTGGCCCTAATCTTCAAAGTTTTAAGTTCAGGCTTCTAGAGGTCCTGATAAGATTCGAAAATCATTTGGGAAAATTACGAAAATTATTAATTTTTTTAATTTTCGGTTCATCCGAGAAAATATAAAAATAATTTCCAGAAGAGTTTTGGTAATAGTTCTAAGAAGCGCTTGAGAGAGCAAAACTTAATTTTTCGGAACTGTTTTCTAAAGTTATCAGGAATTCCAGACTTCTTCAAAATATGCCAAAAAAGAAATATCGGAACTATTTTTTGCGAAGAAAGTGGCGCATATTTTGTTTTATAATTTCTAGCAATAAATACAAAATTTCTGTTAGGAACTCTAGAACTCCGGCACACTTAGTTCCTTCCAATTTTTTTGTTGTTTGGGCTGATTTTTGAGGCAACAAATTTACAATTTTTGGAATTTATTTTTTTCAAAAAACCTTTATTATTTTTAAGTATAACGTTTTTTTTTAAAAAGTATTAAGCAACTTTTTTTTTTTTGAAAAAAGTAAAAACACTTGTTTTACTTCCACATAATAGGAGAAGCAACAATTTTTTTGGGATGGTGATCGCTCAAAATTATGAACGCTCAACATCCATGAGGTTTTGACCTTCCGTCATGGATGTCCGTGGTGGAAAGTGTAAGTACCACGCTGATGATGATCAGCTTACACTTTCGGGTCGAAACATCCATCAAAAATTTTTTTGAGCGTTCATAGTTTTGAGCGATCACCATCCGAAAAAAATTGATGCTACTCCTATTATGTGGAAGTAAAACAAGTGTTTTTACTTTTTTCAAATTTAAATAACTTCCACCAAAGGTCTTTTGAAAGGAAACTTTCTGATATTAAGCAACTATTAAAGTTCACAATATTTTTTGTTGTTGTCATAAATAAAAGAATTTGTCACTTCAAAAACAACATGACAAACGGATCCAGGGATTAAAACAAAACTATTTAACATATTGACTTAAATCTTTCGGCAGTTTGTCAAAATCATCTTGTCGAGTTAGCTAATGTAAGTTTTTTTTCAAAAGCTTGCTATTTATATTTTATTCTCTCCCCCCCCCCACATTTTTTACCCTTTATTGGGCGGAAAATGTATCGCTAAAGTACTCGAGGATTTTTTTATTTTTGAATTTTGACTAAAGTCGACATTCGCGAACTAAAGGACGTAATTCTTAACAATAGTGTTTTTGATTGATTTTTGTGTTGAAGACCGATGGGGCGGAGCTATGGCTGGAACCGTTTGTCATGGTATTTTTGATGTATCAAATTCAGCGCGTCCTGCACTAAAAAAAATTGAAGAAAAAAATTTCTGAACTTTCACGAGTTGCTTAATACTTTGAAAAAAGTTTTGTACAAAAAAATAATAAAATTTTTGTGAAGAAAACCAAAAATCATCAATTTTTTGTCTCAAAAATCAGAATAACCCCCTAATCTAACCATTTTTGTTGAAAGTTCCAAAATTTTAAATTTTTTTCTCTCGAAAAACTAAAAAAATTGACGTTTAAAAAAAACGATATTTGTGACAAAAGTGTTTATTTTTACCCAAAGAATACAAAACTGAAATAAAATATGAGGATTCCTATTTAAGAGTTTAAAGTTGCCCCGCTACACCCACATGGTGGGTGGGTAATTTTGGTATCTTTTAATAGTTTTCCAAAAATATTAAATGCGCGTTTTTTCGTTTCCCGATCCAAAGCGTATTCTTCGATATATTCAGCCGTTTCCAGACACCTGTATGTTAGTTTCAATGTTACCCAAAACTTTAAACTTGTTTTTCTAGGAAAAACTTTCTTTTATCTGACCGCCAAAAAATCTCCGATACTATTCAACCGATTTGATAATTTTTTTTTCTATAGTATCAAATTGAATTATTTAAATTGTGGTCGGATTATTTTTCAGTTTCATGAAAAAAGAATATTTTTTGGCTGCAAATTTATCAAATTTTAAAAATTGCTATAACTCAGCTTTACTCTTATACTTTAAGGAAACCTTTTTAACCAATTTTTTCTCTGGTGTTCAAGGATTTGGGGAAATTGGCGACCAAACAGCAACGTTTTTCTGACTCCCAAAGCTCTTATGACGTCATCATAAAATATTTTATTTTGAAAAAATCGCACAGTATAAATATAACTCTAGAAAACCGGAAAAATTCAGAGAATTTAAATAGTCAGAGATTTTTCATTGAAATTAGAGAATCACGTAACAACTGAACCCAAAAAGGACAAATTGACGACGTTACACGCGTTAAATACTTGGGCCCCGCCAACCCCCTCACTTGCTTCAACCTTTTTTTTTCATAGTAGTAATAGGAGAACATTTCATACAACAGCAAAATAATCATTCGAATCGGTTTGCGCGTTATGAGGTTAAGCTTCCCCTCTTGCTTTTGGGACGTTCGTTAGAAAAAAATCGTCGAAACCGTGCATAAAATACGAAGTTAGGCGCCATCCATTCTCCCCGACTCCCCTCCTTCTTCTTCTCCAATTCTCTCTCCCCCTTAACCCTAACTTAACCACCTAACCAACCAAAATACAAAATTGTTATCCTGCTACTAATGGGACAATAAATAATAGAAATAGAATCAACTAAATCGGTTCACAAAAAGTTAGGGGTTACTCCTTTTCAACCCCCACCATAAGTCAAGAATACAGAATTTTGACCGAAACGGCACCTATCTAGATCGTTTTCTTGGCACAAAAATACCCCTATTAAACAAATTCGTCAGAAAGTCATCGATGAAGTAAGTGATAACGTTTCGGTCTACCAACCCCGGAGGTCCCAGGTTCGATTCCCACAAGCGGCGACCCATGGTTGTTTTCTGCTGACTACATGTTACGATAAAAAGGCCATGGGGTTGCAGAGAAAATACCAGTGGTTCGTAATCCATTTGAAATTGTAGATCCACTTGCAATCGTTGTCTCGAACCGGGTGAAATTCTTCTCCCGCCTCATGCCCCGCAAGGGCTGTAGTCTAGCTCGAAACAACGCAAAATAAGACATGCAAGTTTCCTCACTTCCCTTACCCTAATTCCCTTCCGGCCAAAATCATGCTACCGCATCAAAGGGTTGTACCATAGGATTTTTGGCTACATCGTATAAAAAATAGGGGTAACGGGAACTATATGGCGTTTATGGCGTTGATATAGAAGAGAGTTTGTTGCATTACATTACACTTTCCCACATAGTCCATGTCACAACGGAACTCTTGGAATTATTCGGTTGGATTTTCATCTCTCTGAAATTGTTTATAGATGAAAAACCTGTTTTCGAGAGACGACGACGATGTCAAAAACGCCGTTAACCAATTGGCGGGATACTTCTTCGACGCAGTTATAAGGAAGCTCATTGCTCGACTCACAAAGTGCATCGTTCTGGAAGAGGCTTACGTGATTTTTGATTTAAAAAAAAATTGAGTACTCTTATTTTATGGGCGTTACCCGTATATGCAATTTTGTAATTTTTTTTTCTTGCCGCCGTTTTTATGCATCGTTAGCCCACGTTTGTCCATCAATTAATTTTATTTGTCTAAGCACCATTTCAAAATGGCGGATAAAAAACTTTTTTTTCGTATTTTCGCCAGGACCCCCCCCCCCCTGCAAATTTCTCTTCTTAGAAGAAGCCTTGGGTAAACTTTGAAGCATTAAAGATTATTATCCCCTGTCAAAAAAAAAGATCTCTATCGAACCGCAATAATTTTATATAAATTTTTTAGGTTAAAACAACTTCTAAAAAAAAAGTTTTTCTAATCAATTTCTACAATTTTCTAGCTGAACGATGTCATCAGACGGAATCTCATCGCAGCAACGAAGAGTCAACAACAGATTTCTTCAGCTAACGTAAAAAACCGACTTAGAGCTGCTGTCTCTTCTTTTTCCAGCAAAATTTTAACCGTCGACAAGAAAAACAGCGGCAGCAGCAACAGCACAGTACCATCGGTACCAGAAGGAGCCCCCAACATACAACAACAACAAAACACCAAAAGAAGAACTTTTCTTCTTCACGGAGGCGATCTTCGATTAGAGAAAGACAAAGCAATGTGGATTAATTGTGGATTATAAATATTTACACGAATAATCCGCAACACACACACACAAACACGGTTTGGATGTTTTAAAATTGAATACGATCAAAGAAATAATTCGCGAAATATTAATATTTGCCAGTCATAAAATTGTGAAGTTATTTTTTTTTTGAGTATGAAAAGAAGTGAATCAAGTGCTTAGCTAGTGCTGAAAAGAGAAGGCAAATGTAATTTTTTTTTATTTTTTTTTTATTTTTTGTGAATTAATACGAGTTTGATTGGTAGTGAATTTTGATATATTTCTTTTATTTTATATCTTATTTATTAAACGGCGACGATTGAGCTTTAAAAAAAGGCACGGCGCGAGTGTGTTTTAAATAATTTTATGTTGCCAGCAGTGTGATTACGTATATTTGTCGAAATAATCAGCATTCGAATTAAAATTGATGTGAAAAGTAAGTAAAATTTTTCTAACAGTGATTTTTTCATAAAGTGCTGTCCAAAATATAAATTGTAATAAAAAATAATAATAATTTCCACTATTTGTTCTGGTTGTGTGTGCAACGGTGTGTGTTTATATTTTTTTTCGTCATTCCACAGCGCGTTGTTATCTGTTCAATCGACAATATTAGTGTTGCCGCATGAAAAAGGACAACTGTGCGGTGTTACGAAAAAATTAACTGAAATTTCTATACTCCGTTCATGTGTTTAGTTTTCTTTATCCTCTCTGATGAATAATCATAAGAAAATTGTGTGCGCGTAATTTGATAATAACAAAAAAACAAGAAGAAGAAGAAGAGAATTACGTGTATTATTTGCACTGCGAAAAAAAGCTCGACTGGAACGGGAGACTCAATCCAACCAACAACAAACACGAGGCATTCAACTGAGGAGAGAAAAGGAACATTCAAAACGACACGAAACTTCAAATGGAAAGAAGAAAAATGAAATAAAAATTATCTGCCATCAACAAAACGGCTCAACGTTGAGAAAAAAAATCGATGCGTTCCGGTTTAACATTCTGGTCGATTTGAGAAAATTTTGTGTCCCTCTTTCGACCACCACCCTCCCGAAAGCATAGCAAAAAAGGGTAAGAGAGAAAGAGAGCAAGAAAACATCCTCGTTTTGCTAGTTGCTGCTTGCACACAGGCCGCCGTCATCATCATTATCGTCGCCATCGTTGTATTCCCCGTTGCGTTGTTGCCGTTCTAATTCGAAACGAAACTTTACTAGTTTCTCTCATCCATTCTTTTGCACATTGATAGAGAACACAATATACTCACACATTCATGCTATAACGAATTGGATTGGATAATAAAAAAGGAGACGTAAGAAAATATCTGCAAAATAATGGCCGCCATATCTCAATAATTTGTGTATTGGTGAAAAATATGTGTATGAATGGATTTGAAACATGGTGTGTGTGCAAAATAGTTATAAATGTTAACTGCAAAAATTTTTTTTACAGGAAAAATTCCAGTTTTTCACGTGAAATTTAAATAAATTTTTTTTGGACAAACAGTGAAGTTCACGAACTTTTTACGAGAAAAAAAAAAACGTATCCGATCGATATGAAAGTTGAGAAATTTAAACAAACGAAAATGGAATCTGACGAAATCTCGTAGTACATTGAAATAAGAACTATTTTTTTGTAAGATGTAAAACAAAAGACGAAAAAATTCAAAGTAAAGACGATTTTAAGTGAAAGAAGAAAAAAAATTCATGAAAGTGCGGTCGCGATGGTGAAATTCAGATAGGCAAGCAAAACAGGCAGGCCAACAAGAGAAGTAAAATAGTAATGCTGTGTGCAGTTGGTATATTCGTTTAATTGCTTTTTTGGCATAAGTTTTGATCCTTTTCTCTCCCTCGAAAAAAAGTATTTCTGCACTCTTCAATCTTGAAATATTCGTTCGCGCGCCGGGTATATGTCGCATAAATTCTCAACTTGGTACGGTAATAAAATAAAAAGAAAACACAAAAAAGGTAAAGAAAATACCGCCGCGTTGTACGAAACGTACGTAAGTCAGTGCACCCTGTTTATGTGTTCATCAAGTATATAATGAACGGAACGAACAATATAAAAAGCTTTTTTTCTTTTGTTACATATAAGAAAAATAAGGTGAAGTGAGAGGGAGAATGTGCGGTATCTATCGTTTTAAAAAGGTATACGTATTCCATTGTGATTGCAACAGAGCGCATGATTTTTAATGGATACAAGACGAAAAGAGATAACCAATCGTTTTATATATCCTGATCCAACAAAATTGAATGCTGCGCGCGCAATATATAAGAATACGTTCATGTACACACACTAGCGCAAGGCAACGGTGCTGTTGAAAATAATTAACTTGACCGGAGAGGAGGAATTGTATGAATTTGGTGATTCTCAACTGCAGCGTAAAAGAGACAGAATTAATGGAAAATTACATTTCCATGACAGAGAAGGATATACTATTGAAAAGGTAGAAATCGTGCGAGGTTTTTTTACCCTTGTTTTTTCTCTCTGTTCTTCGACTTTCGTACGAAGCAAGTTTTTTTCGTTTGAGGATAAATTTGAAACTTTAATTCGTTTGCGAGCACACACAACCATACAATATCGTCATATATAAAAAATATAATGCTGAAGTGTATATTTATTTCTCCTACATATAGATAAAATGGAATAATTATGTATATATAAAATATTACGTGGATTAATTTTACTACACCTTTCTCGCTCACACTTGGAATATTTGATAAAAATGCTGAGTGAGATATAATTATAAAAAAAAAGTATTGATATATCTATCTATTTATATATATAATATAAAAAGAGAATAATACGGAATTTCTATATAAAATTCACCAAAAAAAGTTATATATAACCATCTACTACACCACCCTATTATATATATAGAAATTTCTCTGGGAGGACGCCCTGCGGAATCGCCTCCATGAAGAACATAACGCAAAATGGTACGAGAGACTCGACACCTTTGGGTTGGAAATTTACCCGAAACAGTACGTGAGGACAGAATACGAGATCATTTTAAACGGTAATTATGCATAAAATAATTCTTGTTATTATTTCTTAAATATTTCGTAGAAATTTAGCGCAAATGTAGTAAAGTAAGAAAACGATAAGCTTTTCTATGTGTATACAATTGCTATCTCATTAAAGTTCATCCATGAAATTTGGCAACATGGTTTTCATGATGTCACGCATTTTACGTATCTAGTCATTTTCATAAGAAACAAGTTATATAAGAAAATCCAAGTACAGTATTGTCACATCTACACACATACAAACTTTATGTATTTATAGTAAAGCAAAAAGCACTTGATTCGGATTTTCATCCATCTTCTTTCTACTTGTACAGTTAATCGCAGTGGTTTCGTTCGCTTCGAATCTCGTTACTTTTCTGCTGAACATAAAACAGATTTCAACGTGGTATGCGATTATCTCGAAACTTTGAGTTAAAA
The DNA here is from genome assembly GCA_964036015.1 of Leptarthrus brevirostris. Lineage (NCBI taxonomy): Eukaryota > Metazoa > Arthropoda > Insecta > Diptera > Asilidae > Leptarthrus > Leptarthrus brevirostris. The sequence continues at coordinate 18,448,222 of OZ038375.1, read as the reverse complement.
AAGCAAAATATCAACACTCCTTGTTGGATTTGCCTGTCTGCCTGCCTGCCTGACTATGTTTTCAAAGGGACAAACAATTTGAAGCGTAAATCTATCCAGAAAAACATTTACTGAACATGATTACATAGAGCAGAGCGGCACTGTTTTTGCCTACTAACAAAATTTTGCCTAGCAATCAAGTTAACACAATAAACGCTTACATAGCGATTATAAATAAATTTCAAGTGCGAATTTTAATAGATAATAGGAAAACTTCGCAGACTAGTATTGGATTTGGATCGGATTGGTTATTGTTCAGAATATTTTGCTGACTGATGTGTTTTGTTTTACACTGGCATGGTTGGCATTGCGGTTGCAAAGCATATGGCAGTAGTAGAAATCTCTGCATTAGTTTCTTTCTAGTTTCTAGCAAGAGCAAGTTTTTTTTCCAGTCGACTGTACTGAAAAGCTGCTCTTTTTCAAAGTTGAATCTTGGAGTTGAAAAGAATTCCATCCTTCTCCCTGTTCCTCTATCCCACACTTCATTTTTTTATCGCGTACTCTGATACGTATAGGCACGTTGATGTTTTCAAGTGAACTCTAACTCTACAGCAACACGATATAGTCAAAGTACGGTCCACGACTTAGTCTGGATCTGAAAGAGGAAATTTTCTTCCTTAACGTTTCATGTTCAGAATTTGCCCGGTTTTATACTTAAGTACATGGGCTGATTTGGCCAAGCTTGTCTTGTCTTGTTTTGCTTGCCTTTCATGGTAATTTGGAGGAATTATTTTTGGAAATTTTTCTCGTATTCTTCTTTAATTAATTTCCTAATTGTTTTGTTTTTTTATTGTCTCCATGTTCTTTTTTTATAAAGCAAAAAATGTTCATCGTTTTGTACCTACATGTTCGTACAATTTCCTCGAATTTTATCGTTGAATTGTTTTCCTTTTGGCTCGTTGGTGGTAATAACAGCATTTTCCTTAAACGAAATTTAAGCAAGCGTTGTTGTCTGCTTTCACTCAGTTTTGTATGTTATTAGTGATTTATTTGAAATTTCTTTTTAACCTTTCCAAATTTAATGAAGTTGTACTAATTATTTACATTTGCAGAACTAGTATCTAAGAAGACTCTATCTTTGGATTATATTTATTTAACAAGACTAACAACACCACTCCTAAGGAACTGTTAACGATCTAATGAACTATAACTGATATAATGAACCTTTTGCGGTTTCACTTTAGAATTTTTTGTACTTCAACACTTGCACGAGATAACTAAAAAACAACAAATCATATATTGTGACTATGCTAAAAACAATTACCAGAAATAGTAGTATGTGGTCCAGGATCGGATTATCTTTGCTCAAGTTGACGGACATAAGGGAGGTCTGTTTGGAGTATAATCAGTAAGTAGTGGAGGACTACGAGGATGATGTAATAATCTTGTGTCTGAAGATGTCCTTGAAATCACTGGGATTATGAGAGGTAGATTGTGTAAGGTAAGAAAATGGATGTGGCATTAGATAGTTACTGATCCGATATCTTAAGTCACGAAAACCACAATGCCAATTGAGAGAAAGACACGTTGATACATCTTTCAGCGGCATCTCAGTGGGCCCAAACTGTACTGGAATAAAAACATAGGGGCGGATCAATCCATTGTCATCTAATGTAACTAAACCCAGTGAGGGTTATATGAGCGGTTGGCTTAAGTACCACTTTCCTATAAGATAATACAAAATTGTTGAGACTAACTTGTCCCCGTCGCGTTCATAATTGTAAAAGAATTTCTAAATAAGTAATTCCTTGTAGAACTGCAGAACTTTACTCGATTCGACAATAACGATTGCAAGTGGACGTACAATTTAAGATAGATTTCGAACTAGCGAAATTACTCTGTAAACCCCAATGGCCTAATAAGTGTAATCTGTTTTCGAACCTAGGACCTTTGTCACCTGTACTTGTATTTACCATTAAAACCAATCGAAACCTTTTTCTTTGAAAATTTTAATTGAGTTGAATAGTTTTTTTTAAATTACGATTTACGGTCATTTCTTCTTCAACTTCTTTACATACCTCCTCACGAAGTAACACTACTAGAGATACAAATATAGATATGACGAAATTTCCGAATGCAATATTACTGCTAAATGAGAAACCTGTTCGAAAACCTACATTTTACCCACGTAATTACAATTTTTACTTCATGAAATAAAATAAGAGCACCAGTACTCAGTCATGGCAGTTGCAGCCTTAGCCACCTCGCTAACGCAATGAGTGAAAACAGGAAAATACTCAATTTAATTTTCGTAGGAAATATAAGCCTTTGTGGCGTTGGAATTGTTTTTTTATATGTAAACTGGGAGAAAAAAATCATTTTATTTATCTCATTACTTTTGTTTATGTAATAAATTATAGCACGCACTTTTTACTTGGAATTTTCAATGAATCCACACATAATTTTCACCTCACGACTCGGAGTGGGTCGATTGTGCAAAACATTCCAAGAATTTTAATATTTATAAACATCCCGCCCGTGTGGCAACCATACAAAACATCACACCGCTGAGTTTCATCTCTTTCTCTCTATTTAAAAAGCGAGCAAATTATTATTAAAGTTTTTTTTTTGTAAAATTGTTATGTTTTTGTCCGCCCACGTAGATAATTTGGCTTTGAAAGTTTCCTCATACGAAAAATTGTGGCATATTTTATACGACACAACTACGATGATAAAATGCCTTTCCTCTCTATCGTGAACTATCTATCTGACTATTACCTTGCTTGCCTCCTGCCGCAATGCCTCCTATTTAATGCTGTACTGCTTGCTCTAGTATAATACTTATTCTGTTCATGTACTTGCAACCTGAATTGGACCGGACCGACCAGGCCAGACCAGACCATCAGGCAAAAATCATATTAAACACAAGGGGAAATTTGGCATCGGCGCGTTCTATTTACATTTTCAATTGGAAATCGTCGAGTACATTTCAGTTGAGTTCAGCCAGGCGCAACTATACCCGAAAGCCGATCGGTGTAGTGTGAAGAGACCCAAAAGAAATCAAATGAAACGTTTCTTTTGACGAAGGGGTGAAGTGGTGTTGGCCATGCCAGGGGGATTGATTGTATTCTATATGTGCACGTGAATATAATGAATGAATGTGCTTTCATTATTTCTTCTTCTTTCATTTAATCGACCTCCATAGCCCTCATACATATGAAGGCTTATCGAACATGGCTTATATGGCTGTGACGATATTATTCGGAATTTTATATTTTTACGCAATTGAATTGAGTTTTGTATGATCGTATTCTGTTTTATAAATGCAATTTATATCAACAAAAACTCGTTCAATTGTTGTCTGGAAGTTTTTATAAAACATTAAATTGCAAAGAAAATGTGCAGCTGCTTTTAAGTAGAATACCAACAAGTAATGTGATAAGATAAAAACTTTACAAATAAAAGTTGAAATTGCACAGAACTGCTGAACATTAAAATTAAAGAAAAAAAAGAAGACCTGCCGCGGTTTAAAATTAGTTTACGTGATGACAAGAACATTTTGCAGTTCAAAGCTCACAAAGCAAAATTGAAACGAAGACAAAACAAATTGTAAATATTGGTTAGCTTCGCTGGAATTTTCCCAACGCTGTTGAAATATTTTATTTTGAAATAATATTCCTGGTATGTGAATCAAATGTGTAGTGGTTTTTACTGTCGTTTACTGTTGATCTAAATTCGAACCCCCTTTCACTGCAATTTTAAAATGTTTTTAAAGCAATATTAGCATTAGCGGGGGTTGATCTTAAAAATGGCAAGACTTTGCGGAAATCACTTTTACAGTTGCTCAATATCATACCTCTTGAGTTTGCCTTTCATAAGAACTTGTTTTCGAGAAGCCATATATAGCTGAACTTACAACAGATGCAATGTGAACATGAACGTTTTCATGTCAAATTCAGAAATCTGTACTGAGCTTGATTAAAAATGCTGCCTTTATGGGGAATAATACCATTGTGTTTGTTTGATCGAACGGTTTTGACGACTTTTTAATCTAGAATAAATTTAGGGTTTTAATACTTTTAGTTTTGTCTTAATTTAATATTACGATTTTAATTTCCAGTTACTCAAACTAATATAAGGAAGTTTCAGGGGTAGCTCGAATTAGTTTCGATCTGGAGTAGCGATCTTTAGGTTTAATCAGACAAAATAGTCATTTTGATCTTGTCCAACCAACTTTTCTGACCTGGGTAACCCTTTAATTCTTAAATATACGAACTTGCCCTAGATAATGTACGGAGAAAATTTGGATTCCTTTTTTTTTAGTTTCTTGAAGAAGAAAGCTTTGATCTTAAACATCTAGAAGAAACTTATTGATAACTTGTAGGACGGATCAGGCAAAGGTGAAGGCCAATCTAAATACAATTTTTAATATACGGACCTAAATTCGAACTCCTAAAAGCGTTAGGCATTGTGCCAAGCCGATATACATGCTACCGAATTCTGCGTACGCGAGATACTCCGGCGGGGTATCGTGGCGCTAAGATACAGTAACGCGGCGCTTAAATCACTGAGGGCACATACCCTCGAATATAAGCTGAAATGAGACTGCCAGCAATCACACTAAATTATAAAATCGTGTTTGGTACTTCAAGCCGATCGATTCCGAATTATTCTTGCAATAACCCTTCGTACCAACCTGTATTTATTGTGTTTAACATGATTCACTACTTTAAATTGAATTTAATTAAATTAAAAAAATTGTCACATTTTAAATCAAAATGTTTTCGGTTGGTCCTTCGAGCCAGATACTTTTCGTATCGTATCCCTTTCGAGTCGCCAAAAATCCTTTTAGGTAGTGTCATCTAGTGTATAGTAGTGTCTGGTAAAAAGAGGGTACCTATTTTCGGAACTCCAGCCGTTTAAGAGAGTTCCCAAAAGTTATTCGCTTTTAGAATTCAAGACTTATTGAAATTTATCAAAGCAAAAATCTCCCGCAGCTAAGAAAACTTTCTCTGCAATGGCCACCGTACAGAACAAAAATTATTCTCATCATCATTTCGCGTAATTTGATTTTATCACATTAAATTCGAAATTGTCTCAAAATAAAACCAAAAAAAATGTCCGTGCAAAACTACACCCAAGAGGGAAAGCCGCCGCAGTTCAACCGATAGTAGACAGTCAAATTCGTAACGATGGCTGGGTCTGCTGCATGCTGCAATGTTAAAATTTATGTTTTCTCATGGCAATAAAAATTTTATCGAGAAATTTCTCTTCCAATGTTTGTCCTGACCGCCGAAGCGCACCTTTTCCTCTTCTTCTTAGGTCTTATGCTGTTCTTTGCCTTTTTTTTGCTTGCTTGCTGCTGCTATCGTTTCTCATATGCAAATATAACCCCCCGAAATAATAAAAGTGTCACATTTAATTGCTACTCTCTCCCGTTACTTCTTTGTTATTCCCTGCTTATGCGCCGTTTCCAATGAGGAAAGAAGAGGCTATGTCACTGTGACGACAATATTTTCGTATAAAGCTATCCTTTTCGTTCGTTCGATTCCCACGGTGGGATGTTTACTTGCACGTTTTGTGCCATTGTATGGAATATTCTGTCCCGATGGTACCATGCAGTGTGTATTGCTACTGGACGAATACCATTGCTGTACTAAAACACTACTACTATCAGTGCCACCATCATAAAAAAAGAACAAGGCAAGGGAAAATATCAAACTATTGATGCTGTGCTGTTGCCAAATTTCTTTCATGTTACGTAATTGAATAAATTTTGCTGAGATTACATGTTTTGTACCATTTTAACTATATTTTTTTTCTATTTCGATAAGCAAGTAGGCATTGTTTTATTTTTTGTGTATTCAACTATAATTTATTCCGTTTCTTGCGTTTTCATATTGTGCGTCGAAATTATGAATTTTCATAAGCAAAAGCAAAAATTTCATTGATCTTTTCACTGCTGGTTGTTTTTGCTTTCCGTGGATGTGTGGTTTGTGTAGAGGGATAGCAACCGACAAGACAAATTGTCTTAAATTTTTGGATAATTATTAATGGAGTAAGCTGAGTATCGAAGATAAGAGAGAAATTATGGGAAATTTTATTGTTTGCCATGTTTCTGGTTGTAATGGCGATAAAAAATTTTCCCAAGGGTGTGGATTCGATTATTGAGTGATAAATTTATCGCACTGAAAACGATTCCACGATAATTGAACAAATACTTTGGATTAAGAAATGTGCTTCAAAAAAGGATTGTCTTGTAGTTATTGATATTGTTTTAGAAAATATATTGCCTTTGAACCCCATCACAGTAATGAATAATAGGACACTTACTTTAATCTGTTTATTGTGCTAATATTGAGAAAATCTGGAAAAAATTTAGCACATTAGTAAAAATTGTTGGTCGTTCGAACCGGATCAGGCGATCGACGACGCATTAATATTAAGTAGACAAATTTATAAGCGTCCCTCCGTATAGGTAATTCATGAAAAAAACATTTATTCAACGGGAAAACCCAAATCTCCAATCTTTACAAGTTATCTTATTTGGACTTCAGGGTTGGTTGATCTTACTTTTTTAACTAAACGTTCCAAAGTCGAAAATGTCGTCATCAGTGTCAGCAGGCAACAAAGAATAAACATATCAAAAAACGATTCAAAGAAATTCACTACTTAATAAGGCTAGTAAGAGAGCACATGGGCATATATTATCCGATAGTGGGACAAAAGTTATTAGCAAGTCAAGTTTGAATGAACTTCGGGGCTCTGGCAGAAAAAGGAAATCATCTTAGATGTAAAAATACATGGCGTCTCTGCATTGGAATTTCCGTAATTATGCATTTCACATCCAGGGAAAAACGGATCCGATGTCGTAACTGCTTCGAATTTCGAAGTATACACATTTAAATTTATGTACATTTTATAATAATGTAAGTAGGCTAGGTGTCTAGGGAAGTGAAGAAATACTAGATGCCTTTATCTGCCATCCTAATGTAATACATGTGGTGAATATAACGTAATGCGCTACCCTTTTTGATTTTAAATGTTGCATGAAAGGTTTTGATTTGAAATCATCTCCACTCTCTTAGCCCATAAATTGAATTGGTGTGATTCATTTTGTGATTTAATAAAACAAAAAAATTTACAAAATTCGAGGTTATTGGTAAAATGAATTTCGTTTCAATATTGAGTTTAATTAGTGATTGTTTAGGCAAAATTGTGTAATTCTTGGAAATTATCACGCTTCTTGGGCTGTTGAAGTAACAAAAACAAGCAATTTTTGGAACAATAAGGTGAATGCATTACGGGAATTGTTTTGTTTATAATTATTTTTGCGCATTAAGCAATGAGATTGAAAGTTTTGAAGAAAAGTAAAGTCATTGGTAAATGGGTATCTGCTGTGATTGTTATGTCCTAGTTCTTTTTTTCTGTTACTTTAGTTACATAAAGCCAAATCATCAGAGGATATTACTTGTGTAGATTTTTGTAGGCGTATAGATATACAGGAGGTTGGTTAGGATCGAACTCTGGCGAAGTCCAGTCGGAGATACTTGTTTTCTAAAAGCCACATTTTCATAGGCCTTAAACATATTAATCCTTACGTAAGTTTTTTTTTTAAAGCATTGCATTTCGCCTTAAAACCAAATGAAAAGACTATTCTATAAGATAGAATTTCGGCGGGAGAAGAACTTCACCCGATTTGGGACAATGATTGCAAGTAGACCTATAATTTAAATGGATGCAAACCCCAATTACATTTTTATCGTAATCTGTTATTAACAGAAAAGAACCATTTGTCGCCGCCGGTGGAGTTCTAACCTGGGACCCTCCGGGATGGAAGAACTACACTTACTTCACTGTTGACTTAAAGTAAGAACCAGCCAGCACTAATTTATAGAAACGTGGAGTAAGCTAAATATAATTGTGGTGAGATATAGGATTACCAGAGCTCATAGTTAAACTATTAAGGCGTAACGAAGACGATGTGAAGGACGGGACATGGTTGAATTTTCGCAGGCCAAAAATATAATCGTAGTAGTGATAATGTAGTGAGACATATCGTCTATTCGTATGTGCCCACTATGAATAATATTTCCAGTTTTTTAGTAATCTTGCACGAATGTCGGGAAATAGAAAACTTTTCAATAGCTAGAGCTAAGTAAGCCTTTTATTTTAGAGTTTGTCATATTACCAAAGAAAACCCATTAACAAGTACACAGTGAAAATCATGAATTACGTGAAATATGGCCGGAATTTATACACTGTGACTTCGCCGGATTAAGTGCTAACTTATTGTATTCTCTACCGGATATAATTTATACGCGCAATACAAACTTCTAAGAAATCCGATTGGTTTGCTTAAATAAATTTGCCCATCATATACCATTGCCATTCACATACATATGGAATTTATCTTGGTACGTCGTTAATGAAAATGCTAAAAAGCACTGGACTTAATATTGTACCCTGAGACACACCACCAGTTAAAGGCTTGGTTGGTTAATTGGTCGGGCTGTTTGTTGCTGAAGGCACCAATTCCGGTCAGAGAACCATTGTAAATGCCCTCTGAATGAAAATCAATACAGTTGCACTTAAAACCACCCAGATCTCTGTATAAATCTAATAAGACCCATCAGTGCTAACTCAGTTAGGTCGTCCAAGGTGTCAGAGAACCTGCGTTCTTTTAGGGACATTCACAGAGCAGGTGCACTATGGACTCAATTTCTTCTTCTTCTACAGAACACATTTGATGGCTCGCTCAGTCTTCTAATAATCATGTCTTCAATGTTGCACTGTGCAGTGTTAACACCGACGATATTCAAATGCGGCTTTTGCCGAATTATTGGAGGTTTGAACTTATTTTATAGTTTATTTTTGACCATAGATTTGTGTTGTGAGACAATAGGTAATATCTTTCCATCGATCCGAAGCAATAAGTCGTAATGGAATAGTACTTTTCAATTTGCTGTGTTAAACTCCCTTTCCATGGCCATGGCTTTGTTTGCGTTTGAAAGTTTTGCCACTTCATCAGCTTTATCATTACTCCCAGTACCGACATATCCTAAAATCCAGCAGAGCCGAACTGTATTAAATTCCAGCTCCGATCCCTTTTTTGTTTTTGATGCGCATGTGAAGATCGATGTTCCCCTAATAATACTGTCAGGGTGCTTCCAATCTTCTCTGTTTGTTTATGATAAAAGAAAAGAATATCTCGAAGTCATACTGTGGTTTCATATAACCCATTGTGGGATGCAATTCACTTTAATTGAAGAGATCAAGTATGACTGCATGTTCAAAGTTCCACGACGACCAACGTAAAACGTTGTTGCACTGAATTTTTTAACATAAAATTTCCGACAAATTCTCTGATCCCACAGTTCGCATTTAAAAAATCGCCGATCACACAAATACAAACTAAGCATCACAGCTGGATTAAAATTGACACGCACGTCACTGGCAGTACTACCAACCTGAAATTTAACTAGATTAGCACGATACAGCGATACTTCTTGATCACATAACTAAGAGCAGAACGCTTCCAATTAAATTGATGTCTGTTAAGTTCATTGAAATATAATTTTAATATGATAACTCAATTCCGGTATTGTATTGTAATCATCTTTTGTGTTACTTCCTCTTTTTCGTACTCTCTCACTCTCGGTGCTACTCTTTATTCCTTAATTCAGCAAGCCCAACTACACATTTTCTGAAATTACATGAATTTGAAATTTGAATAAAGAAAGTCTCAACACGGACCCTTGTGGGACACCAAATATGTCCTTTTTTTAAGAAATATATTTTGAGTTAGGAGTAGATGTTGAAATTGCTGAATAAAGAAAGTATTTGATTAAATACCTTAATATTAATTGCAACACTAAATAATGCACCGACACCAAAGTTTAATTTAGAACGTTCATATAAAATCTTGATCCTCTTAATTATCACTTGTGACTTATTTACTATGAAAATAGTATCGATTGGCTGACGTCGAGAAACTTTCAAAAGCAAACTGCGTAATTGAATTCATCAATAAACAGAGCCTTGGCATATTTTTACTTCACTTCCGTTTTCGTCACGCATATGTATTAAACTACAGCACCTCATACACGTGCGTGAAAAATTTACTGAAACTTTTTCGCAAGTTTCTACGTTTTAATTGAAAACAAGTTCTTAATTGCATCGACACTAAAAATAGTATTGGCGCCAATTTTTATGAATTTAATTTTTTACTTTATGGTCAGCATCACCACATGGTATGTTTTTTTTTCTTGTTGACGTAAATGTCGAACTCGTTGCCACCACCCGGACCCGCTTTTTATTCTTACTTAAAGTGGTTTCTCTCCACTTGTGTTTGATATTAAACAATTCCAAGTACTAACAGAACTGGATACTAGAACGACATCAACAACACCTGAAAAAAAAACAAGTTCTTAAGGTACTCCCAGAAACAATCATCTTTTCTCCCAATGCTTTCTCTTTTTTTTCTTCTTAAAATAAATAAATAAATATTCCACTGCCAATGCGACCATTTCTACTTTTAGACCGGTTGACCTTTCGGCGAGCAATGCCACCAAAGTTAAAGTTCCTTCAGAAATTGGTCTTAAGAAAACTTTCATTATCATTTTAGTTTTAAACCACCAACAAATTTCCGCTTTTCTATCGCAGTGATAGGAACTCCTCTGTCCGGTCCCCAACATCATGTTGTAGGCTTCTTTTTATTATTTATTATATTCGTAGCTTATCGTTGCTACTATTGTTGTTGTTTTATCCATTAATTTAACCCAATGACGTAATCATACTCGTGATTAATTTTTGGCAGTCGTGTGCAGCCCTGAGCCTGTCTGTCTGCGTGCCATCATTCTGTTCGAAACCAATTAAGTTTATTTTTTTTGCCTTCGATTGAATTCCGAAGTATTTTAAGATCGTCTAAAACATTTTTAGATTCGTTTAAATTTATCGGTTTTGTGAAATTCCTTGTGTTTTGTGATTTATTTGCGGACAGGGAAGCGGATCCTCCTTTGACCTTTGAAAGTACAAGTGTATTTTTGGCAAATAGATTTTTGAACAAAGATATTGTGGGAGTTACGTAATTTTGAAGAGCATTTAATGTGCGCTGTAGAACGAGTTAATGATTGATTACAGACTATTGCTGTCACCTTAACATATAACCCCAATTTTATATGAAAAGAACTTCACCCCATTCGAGACAATGATTGCAACTGGAGATAGAATTTAAAGTGGATTCCGAACCACCGGCATTACTCTGCAATCCCCAATGGCCTTTTTGTCATTTTGTCTTTTATCAACAGATAACAACCATGGGTCGCCGCCAGTGTGGTTTGAATCTGGGGCCTTCGGAATGGAAGGCCAACAAGTTATCATTACTTCACCGACAACTGGAGAGAGTATATCAGTTTATTAAGAAAACCACACACTTGTACTTTTAAGTAGAGTTCGATAAAACGACTGAGAATAGCAGGAGGACATTCTGATATATGGTCATAACGACCGTACCTATCTTATTGTAGAGTTGAAAGAAACTTTCGATTTACATTCTGATTGTGAGCTTAATTCTTATAGATTGATTAGGTCATCATACGTCAATGAAGGAACTATTAGTATTTACACGGGCGAGGCGCGTTAATGTTGACGTCAAATACGCTGAAGCTCGGAGTCTTCGCGAGATATCATATATGTATATTGCCTACACTACAATTAATCTGGTCGCTCCATATATCTGTGCGTACCCTAGATACAAGCCCGAAGAATATGACAGTCGTGGCCACTTTATCACCAAGAATATCGTCAGTATTTAATTTTGTATGGTTTTTTCGCCCTATATTCCTTGTGGCACAATACAACTACAAACTCACACAACCAAAAGTAGAGAAAAATACTAATGTCATTGATACGTTACAAGCTACATCAACAAAACGAACGCAAAAGAGAGCCAAAGAAACAAGAAACACCGGATCTTGAAAAAAAAATTGTAGAAAAGAAAATCTTAATTGTGACCATATGTTCAGAACATTTGCAGGTTTACCCTAATTATCTCCAAAAGCATGTTGCCACAAAGTAGAATCTCTGTTATTGTTTATACGACTATGAGAGGAAAGTGTGGTATGTTTCCACCACCAATGACAAGTTAATTTGTATTTGCTTCCAGTATCTAGGCTGTTCAAAATAACTCCCAGACCTCCTACGCTATCAAAGAAAGCAGAAATAGAGCCATTCACTTGAACATACATGAGAGCTAGATGGCTTACTTACTCTACCAATGTAATTTATAAAAGATTGAAAATAGTAAAGGAGCAAGAAAAGAACCCTGTGGCATATCCCGGGTTACAAGGCGCAGTTTGATACAACCTGTGCAACAACAACCTTTCTTTGATAACGACAATTAAAAAACCTTGGGGTGAAATTTGCAGCTCTTTCACGAAAATAGAACAGTTAAATGAGTCTTTACCAAAGAATTCTATGATCAATGGGTGCAGGTGTGCTAATTGGATGGTAATCATCAATACTAGAAGCTTTTGGAATGGCATTAGCTATCTTCTACAAGAAAGAAAAGTATGGGACAAAAGTTGTAAACATTTGTAATCGAGGGAAGGAAAGTCTATGTTCACCGACCGCATTGGACCTGATTGATTTAAGCCACACTGTGACTTGAGGACGAGTAAATATTATACCTTCGAGAAGAGGTGTTGTTAGAGCTGCAGTGAGTAAATAATTTCCAACATATATAAATATGTTTTTTTTATACGATGTGGCCAAATCCTAGGGGACAACCCTTTGATGCCGGAACAGCACCGTAAGATTTACGTGATTCATAAAATTTACTTTGTGATTTTCGAAAAATTTATCGCCTTATACACAATTTTTCCCAAAATGGCCGGGAAACTTTACGGTTCTCCACCGTTATTTTTCCAATAGGGTACTGATACTCGGGACTCGCCGTTTAGGAAATTTTGCGGCGTTCTGTAAAAATTAAGGTCTCTGACAGGTTCAACACGATTACAGTTGAGCACCGTAATTTTTACCGGAATTTTTTTTTATAAAAACTCCTGAACTCCCGTGTTGAAGTTAAGTAGTTGTTGCATTTTCTCATGTTAATCCTATTATACTTGATGCTTACTATAAAATTTAACCGTAAGGGTCAATCATCATCAGCAAGTTTTTTCACGCTGTTTGCATAGATGTCCCCTTTGTATTTTTTCTACAATTTCGAGAGAATTTTGTTGCTCTCTCTAATATACATGTTTAGAATTTGATAAATTGCTATATTGATACCACACGACACTAAAGTTATGGTCCATCCATCATCTAAGCGCATAGGCCTGTATCACAAAAGGTCTGAAAATTATATATGGAATACCATGGGGCAATATTTGAACTCACAACTAGACTCGTGCAGTCTCCATTGTTTGTTCTAACTTCCAGTTTACCTCAAAATACTAACGGAAATTGATAGAAATCACATGCAAATGCCAATGATATTAATTATGTTTGTTTAAGAGTACTTGCTTCCACGACCAGAGCTCTGAACTGGTCTGCAATTCTTTTATCTTCTTCTCACTTTTGTGCAATTTTTTTCCCCAGTCATTCAAGAAACAATGATTGCAAAAAGAACCATTACGAAATGCGCCGTCATTGCCATAATTATCATCACATCGTACAATTGTTTTGCTTCATTAAAACTAGCAAGAAGATTTTTACAAAATGAAAAAAAAAATGTTAAATTAATCCAAAGACGACAAAATGGCCGCCTTCACAGACAGTCTGAAAAGTCTCATCGTTTTGTGTAGTGCAATGTACAGAGCCACAAAAGCCCAGCCATAGCAGATTCACCATCTGGATATGACGACCATGAAAAGGGCACGGGTGCACGCACAGATTGAATCAGTCGGTTCCATATGGGTACTTTGGGAATTCTCCATTTTAAACTCATCTTCGTGTATGAGCAGTTTTGTGGCGGCCTTTCTTTTCGCTTTTATTATTATTATTTTTCCTGCTTTTATTTGAGCTCACTCAACGGATGAATGCGCTCTCATCCCGTCCCAAGTTATCTTCTTGTCTAAACCTACCAGAGCAGCACCAGTTACCAGTTCAGTCCAGTCCAGTATTCCAAATGCTGATTCATTTTTGTTGTGCTCTAACTCGCCAGAGTCGACTGTATTCTGTCGGTTTAATCCAAAAAATTTCAATGACATCCTCCCGTCGACCACTCAGCCGTATCGATGGTTATTAAAGTTTGTCCGCAAAAGTTTCCTCCTCCACTTCGGGGACAAACTCGGACAGATTTCTATTCTATTCTATTTCCCTTGTTATTTGTTGCGTGTTTGACATTGACAGTGAAGTTGTTTTTTTTTCAATTCTATAATGTCACCGTTGATGAGCAAACGGAGGACAAGGAAAAAGTACGAGGGAAAGGATACCATCGAGGACAAGAGCAAACGGAAGAGGGTGAAAATGGATTTTGTTTTTCAATAATAGAACACTTTTGTGGTCAGACATAAAAATTTTATGGATTCTAACTGATATGAGTATGAAGACCTTGTCAAGGGGTAGCAGGAAAGCAAAATTGTGTCAGACAACACAGCGAAAATATAATTTAAAAAAAGAGGGCACAACTTTATTATTTGTATCTATCGTAAAAAATCGTTGTCAAGTCATTTAAATAATTACCCTGTGACTCTGTAGAAATATTATTAATAAGCGGAAAAACAGTTAATTATATTTTATCAAATACTATGCAATTTTCCATGTAATAACATCGAATTACTCGTAAGCTTCTTTAATTTTATGCACGAATACAAGCCTTGAGGTAAGATATTTTCAGTAAATAGCAGCTGTTTTTAAAAGTTTTTTAAATAGAGTATGATGCACTGCCGTTCTAACCAAACTTCATGCGATAATCTGTCTTATTACCTATAAGAGTACGAAGTAAATGCCGCTGGTGTACCTCAGGGCTCAGTTCTTTTACCAATCTTATTCTTAATCTTTTTCCGTTTTATTAATGACCTTGCATCCTAAAGTAAGAGGATTCGTTCATAGTTTTGCCGACTAGGGAATCATTGATTTTGCATATGTACTCTTTTGATCCTATGGCGGATTCCCATGAAATTCTTACTACAAAAAGCTGATATGACAGTATGCAAACCAAACGAACGAATTGCTTATCGTCAGAGGTCTTCTCTCTAGTTACCGTATCCCCTTGTGAGACATGGGGCGGGAGAAGAACTTCACCCGATTCGGGACCCCGATTAAAAGTGGACCTACAATTTTAAGTGGATTCCGAACCACTGACATTTTCTCTGCAAACCATGGGTCGCCACCGGTGGGATTCGAACTAGGGACCTCCGGATTGGTAGGCCAATACGTTATCACTGTTAAAGAGAATTTAAGATTTGGATTTGATTAATTGGGATTGGATACATTTTCAGGGTTCCGTACATCAGAATGAAAAAAAGGAACGTCCGTCCTTAGGAACGGCTAAAGGTAACCAATTGAAATTAATATCAAATACTCAATAACTCAATGCAATAAAAATACACGGCCTTTCAAAGAGTATTTGCTTTACTGACGACTAACTCACTGACTGACTGACACATCAAAACCTACAGGGTACACCTAGAGTCTTAAAATTAGGCATAGCTCTCATAGCGCAAATAGAGAAAAATAATCCGAAATTATTAATTTCTAATTCTATGTTGTTTTATTACTTGAAAACATAAATTGGGGGTTTCTTTCATACACGCACCACACCAATATCACTAATAAACAAATACACCAAGTCCCAAAATAAAGTCACAACCAAAATAGTGTCGCCAGATATACTAGATTTCATTATCACCACTAGCGCCATATTTTGATTGATTGATTTGATTAAATTTGGAGGTGCGAGGCTCTCAGGCGCCGCGGCCACTAGTGCCTATTGTGCTAACCCTCTCAACTCCTTATAGTAAGCCGGTCCCTCCGAAGAAGTTCAACAGCTCCCGCAGTTGGCAGTCCTTCAGCCCGCTCGGTACCAGGGTTGGTTTCCCGAATAGGCTAAATCTGCTCCTGGCTACTGCAGGGCATTCACATAGCACATGTAATGGGGTCTCATCCTCCTCCAGACAGAGTCTGCAGGTGGGGTCGATGGCTCTGCCTATCCTCACCAGGTGCTACTAGCGCCATATACTATCCGATGATTCCACCACAAACCGAAGATGGCAGAAGAGTCAGTTTTGGGATCTCCACAAGAAAACACATGGGATTTTGAGCCCGAACCCGTTTAGTTTATTCCTTAAGGCAAAAAAAGAACTAGTTTTTAAAATGGTGTAAGTATGGAGTTCTCGACGCATGAACAACACATATACTTGTCCGGCTTTTTCTCTATTTGGTTCCTTTATCCCCTTGTGGGGCATATGGCGTCTATTACATCGACACTACACTTGGTCCGGTTCGACGTCAACGTCTTCAGTTCCTGTCAAGATTTCTACAGTCCCCTCTTTACGGATGTTTTCCACGTGTTGGACGGTCGACCGATTCGGCGGCTTTCTTAGGTTTCTCATGGGTTCCACTCTAGAACCTGTTGAGCGATGTTATTTGGCTTCTTTTTTTTCGTGTGTAGAATAAGCGTTGCCACGTTCGTCTTCGAACACAACGATCCCATTTTGGTCTGAGACTATTTAGGTCTTCATCTTGAAGATTAGATGTTATAGACACTATCCCGCCGACCGTGTAATATATCTGCCATCTTTCCCAATCATTTTTTAGGATCCTTCCATTGTCTTCTCACAAGTTCCCATAACCCTTGTCTGACATGAGGGGGGAGAAAATCTTAACCCAATTCAAGATAACGTTTGGAAATGGACCTATAATTTAAAGGGGATTCCGGACCACCGATATTACTGTTACCCCCCCCCCCCCCCCCTGGAACCCCCGGGTTGGAATGCCAACACGTTATCACTCACCCACGGCTATTTGGCATGCAATCCAGCCGCTTCCAACACATGACTCCTTCATCAGTTCGTCATCTTATGGTCCACTCTTCTTAAGGCGACATTCAGATTGCATCAATGGCGCAAAAGGCTTAGTGCCAAATGCGAGATCGTCTGTTGCGTGTTTATTTAAAAAGGATAGAGGGGGAGGGGGGGGGGGGGTGCTGTGGAGACAATTGTGGTGAATTAAATTTTCGTTCTCGTTCACTAAACTAATGTCTGATAAGTTATGCGTTGATCAACTTTGCTTTTAACATGCGCCTACTAGTTAAGCAAGGCTTATGACTTCATTTAAAAGCCACACACTTAATCTCTTCCTAGCAGAAGGCTTTCAAATAGTCTCTCCATTTGAGATTTTGAACACTTTATCAAGAGTTAAAGAGATATTCAAAGATTCATCAACTATCTTATTACTACAAATACAATCTAAGTGACAGTGAATATCGAAGAGAAAAAGTAAACTTATTCAAGCTGTTCCCTTATTCGAGTTCTCGAGAGATGAAAGTCAATATAATCAATCTATAAGGAACTTGGAAGAAACTGTGAGTCCGTAAGGAGCGAGCCGGAACAGAGATATTCAGAGACCCTAGCAGCTCCGGAGAATTAATTGTGCTCTGCAAACAATCGAAAGCAAGAATAATTTTAGATCTGTTATGCCTGTTTTCAAGAGAATACAATAAGAATAGTTGAGTCTGTCTAAATATGGAGGCAGAATATGAGGATTATTCCAGAGAAGACCCCTAATAGCGAATCTTAAAAATCTACACTGTACGACCTCAAAAACTGTTATGGACAGATTAAAAGGTAGGACCAAACAGGACTAGCGTATTCTAGAATAGGCTTAAAAAAATACATGAGAGGAGCTTTGTTATGTGAGGGCCGTTGAACTTTTTTGACTAGTGACTACGGACGCGTTAGCCTTGCTTACAAGAGAATCTATTTAGTCCTTGAAGGGAAAGTGAGTATAAAGTATAACCTCAATATCACTAATCTTGTCAAGTCTGGTTAATAAGCCTAACCTACCATCAATAAAAAAGTTTAAGTGCCGAGGAGTTTTTTTTTTTGCGTGAAAGGGACATACTGCTACACTTGAGGATGTTCAGAGAAAGGCGTCTAAGACTGAATTTAAAAGTAAACAATCCTGTTCATTAGCAAGAGTACGAAACATTTAAGCATTATCGGATCGTTAATACATCATTGATGTAAATGATAAAAAGCAACGGTGCCATATGGCCACCCTGTGGCACCCCTGAGGTATTAGGTATTTTTTTAAGAAAGGCACCACGAAACAATACACGCTGTATATCATCAGACAGAGACGAAAACAACCAATTTACAAAAACTGACGCAAAGCGTGCAACACATGAATGAGAATTCTGTGGTTGATTCTGTCAAAAGCTTTACCAAAATCAGTAAAGAGGCAATCGACTTTCTTAAATGCAGTATGTACTTGAAGAATGCTAATAAGTTAATTGTAGTGGATTTGGTCCTTATAAAACCGTGTTGAAACGAGCCCAGAAAGGGTTTTACAGTGAAACTGAAACATATCACACACTAACGATTCAAAAACCTTCGCAATGCAACATAAATCAGCGATAGGTCGATAATTTATTATGTCACTCTTATGGCCCTTTCTATGAAGGGAAATAATTAAAGAATGCTTCCAGAAAACGGCCGAAGAGATTGGAAATAATCAGGAAGTCACCACTCTCACAGTCCTCAAGGTTCAATGTAGAAAGATATCCATCACAGTTATGCTTCGAGTTAAACTTCCAAAACCTCCAAAATTGCCTAGGCCCAATGAGCAAAGTTTACCTTATTCTATTCAAGTAAATGCTCTATGAGGACTCGAATATAATAGGAAAACTATTGACTGTAATACTGGAGACTGGTTTTAAGTGGGTATTATTACGCAGTGTGAAAATTTCTATTGTGGAAAGGCGAAATGCCACAAGGTTACAATAAAGCCTTCGCTTAGAAATATATTTTATTTATCCTTTATCAAACGACATTATCGTCAATGAAACTGAAATTTAGATTAGATTGTCCAGAAACATTTCCATCTTACGGGTTTTGTATTCTATTAGTAAAATGGCAAAGTTCGTCGAAGTATAATAAAATAAATAAATTTATCCAATCCTAAACAGCATTAAAACTAAATCGAACGTAAACAACGCAATTCTATCTGAATTCGATATTACCAATAGGAAGGATATCGACGCCGAATCGAATATTAATGGAATGGAAATGGAAAAATGCGCACATGGCGAAATAAAATCACAGAAATTGTCATTGAAAGTGAGGATTTCAGTTGTGTGGAAGTATACTTTATAATAAAGATAAAAAAGTGATGAATGAAACTCGAATAAATGACTATAAATCGATTAAAATAAATTGTTTAATATTAAATATAACAAGCGATTCCTTGATGGTCTGTCAATTATTTAAAAAGAATTTTTAATCAGTTCTTTAGTCTTAAAAAAAAGAAATCTGTTTGCAAATTGGAACACTTTTTTTCGCAGACTAATTGCTCCAGTTAGCACAAAAATTTGTATATCGTTTCAGAGCATCGAAAAATTGTAAAAAGATTTTTTTTTCTTTTTTCAAAAAACAATATTATTGAAAAAATCAATTTGAAAAGTTCTTTCTACTGTGAAATCTGACAACGACGCACAAACTACTTTTAGAACAGTTTGCCCTCACACTGCGAAAATACGAACTCTTCAGAAATGCCTTGAAGAAAATAAATAGAAAAGGCGAAACATGACATCAATGCATGACAATCTGATTTGTTGTCCTTTTCTATCTTGCTAAATATGAAGAATGAGTGAACAGATAATCTCTTGTAAAAAAGGCCCCCGTTCGTATACAGTTAAAGTTAGTACATAATCCAGGCGTTGTATATACCTTGAGTAAGTACAAAAACACACGGGAAAAAACGAGTATTCGATTCGCACATAATTGAAAAAGTGACTCATTCGAGCCAGCGATATGATATACTCAAAAGCAGCAACAGCAGAAATATTCATTAAGTAGGTAGCAAGCAAGCACTCAATAGGTTGCAAGTAAGCAAGCGGCCTAAACAATAAGTTGTCAGGGGAGAAAAACCTTAGACTCTGTCGTAAATTGGTGTCACCTGAACTCCGAGCAGTGTGAATGCAGCTTTGTTTGTTTATTCCTTTTTTTACATTTGAAATTAATTGTGATTTAACTTGTTTCTTGCTCTGCTTATTATTTCTTTTGTTACTAATGTCGCTATCCGCGATTTTCTGTTACGACTACGTGGGCTTTTATTATTATCTGAACTTTGAACACAAAACACGACAGAACAGAAGAAAAAAAACAACTGTTTGCACACATTCTTGCTAAATTACACATTTGCGTTCTTTCATAATTTTTTTTGTCTCGTTTTATAAATTTTTTTTTCACCTGAACAGTCCAACAAATATTGCTTGTGGGTACGTGTGTTCAAGGTTTTTTTTTTGTTGTATTGCCATCTTGTTTTCAACGGTGCACAGTCCATTATGTGTTGGTCGATGCTGATTTGCTTTGTGAACTTTTCTTTGAAATGAGAACAACACGTCAGAGTTTAAGGTGAGTGCCCATTGCCCGCACATTAGATATCTCTTTTCGTCTTACATCACTAAACAATCTCGACGTCTTTTTTTAGTAGATCTTGAAAGATGTCAGCAACTTCAATAACTTTGCTCTGTGGCAGGGCAAACAAAACTTTCTAAAGCATGCTAAAAGCGCCAAGCATAAGTTTTACGGAGTAACGACCCAAAACACACAAGCGCGATATGGTAACAAGACAAACAACGGCACTGCAACGGATTGCTAAAATCATTTTAAGTTTTATTGCGACACTAAAAGAGTTAGACGTTCACGGCTAATTGGGGAAGTAAACATTTTGTTAGCCGGACACGAATCCAATCTTGCGGTATAGCTGACGTTTTTCTTGTTTTTGGTTCTTTTTTCGGTCAACATAATATGACCGTCAGTTAAATCAAAACGAAAATAAACTTTCTGAAAATGACTAATTATGTCGTTACTGTTTGACGAAAATTTAGGCAGTTTCTTTTTGAAATGATTTCATCCCGACAAAATCCAGGTTGGTTAAAAACTGCCATAAAAGAAAGTCAATTTTAACCAAAATTCATGTCACGTAAGTATGATGAAGTATGGTTTGCGTTTCCCTTTCTAGTTTCGAAGAATATGCGAATTGGGTAACATTCTGCGATTTCAAAAACACCTGACTTATGGTAATCAGTACAGGAAAAGGGAACTTGAGACACGCCTGACAAGATGGTTATTAAAAGTTGACTTTTCGAGGGGTGAATGAATGAATATGAAAAAAATGAAATTGTCTATGACTGCGGTAAATATGGGAATATACATAACATCCAAACCTCTATCAACCTAGTTATTTCAGTTTTTTCGCTTTGGTATTTTTTTTTTAGATAGATCATGAGCCAACAACTATGCGTCATAAAAGGAAACGAAAATATATTTTATAATGTACAAATGAACTCATTTCATATGATACCCCACTTGACCTAGTAGACCCACTTTAAAATGTTGACCCCCCCCCCCCCTTTCGACACCTTTTGCAATAAAGGTAGGCAACCATTATTTATAACTATTCCAAATTTCAAGTCGACAGCATTAGTAGTTGCTGAAATAAACAGCTATAATATACATACGAAGTAGCACCATGGGGTCCCTTTTTTAACATTTTGGTACGGAACCCTAAAACGGTAAAAAAAAAATATAGCAAATAGCATGAAGACAAGTGCTCCGAAAGCTGACATATCTTTGATATAAATTTTGTTTTAGTTTTGAGAATGACAGCACAATGACGTCTAGGTGAAAGCCACTTTGTTTTATGTGACCCCCCACTCTCGATAGAACTGAGAAAGAAGAAAAGCGAAGGCCCAAAATGAATATTATTTTTTCGTTCAGTCAGTCGCTAATTAAGTGATAAAAGAGGATAATTTTAACGATGCTATTAGGTCCGAAGACAGTTCTTTCCATCATGATAATGCACTCGCTCAGTCTTCTTTTACTGAAGTCGCAAAACGTAGTGTAAAGCGATTTCTGGCGCACCAAATTTAGTTTCCAGGAACTTTTTTTCAATCTTAAAGGCTGGATGACGATGTGACACTGGCGTTGTAACTTGTTCTAGCGCAACCCATGCAGCTAAGATGGAACACAATGCATGCAGTAAGTCTTGACCGATATCAGTGGGCCAGCCGACAGTGACAGATTGTGTGATTTCATATTCCAGATTATCTTATTTTATTCAATATTTATTATTTATTTTATTATTGATTTATTTTTATTTGCAATGAAAGAAGTAAGTATCAGAAATAGCCTTTTTTTAAGATGTGACCAAAGCTTAGGGGACAACCCGTTGATTCGTGATGGTTTAAGCTGGAAGGGAATTATGGTAATAGGAGTGAGGGAAATTAAATGTCTTTTTTTTCATTGCTGCGAGCTAAACAACAGCCCAGAGACGGAGTTGGCTTTTTAATTCTATTTTTTCAAACCCGCGGGCAGACTGAGTCTCGAACACGGGAACCGTGGCGTGTTGGTTGTGCCGCTCAACCAATTGATCCTATTCGTATTTTTAGGGATAGTTTTTGAATTATGTTATTTAACTTATAAATTTTTTAAAGAAAAAAAAAGTCAAATAAAGCCTTATCTCTCTGTCTTTAGTTCTTTTAACCCCTTGTAGGGCATAGGGCTTCTACTACACCAACTCTGCACCTGGTTCGGTTCTGCGTCAACGCCTACAACTGTGGCCACGATTTCTTGATCTGGGTACCTTCCCTCTCGACGGATGTTCTCAATGTGTTGCGTGGTCGTATAATTCGGCGTATAAAAAAAAATGAAGAATTTGTTGAGAAGACTTTCAACCATATTAAACCTAGTGAAGAACCATTTGAAGCAGTCTTCATTAACGAAACTAAGCCTTATGTATGTTGACGCTAATGTAAGGGACGTAAATATAAAAATGTCGAATCTGGGGAGCGCTAAAAGTTGATAACCCCCTCCAGCTACATAGTGGGCCGCCATTATTGAACTTCCACACCTTTAACTTTTCACAGATCTGATTACAGCGCCAGCTACATAAAGTGTTTCTTCACTTAAAGAAATTGGACTAAAGTTATTGCTAATACTTATTTTAAAGGTTTAGAGGAATCATAGTAATCTGATGTCTGTAAGAAATAACGAACTGGCTTTTCATCGTAAAAGCCATATACTCTAAACATGTCATCGTTATTTTCTGCTATTTGGTTTAAATTATCGTAGAAATAAACCTTAAATAATTTCATTACAAAAATTTAAAAATGATTCTATTTAAAGAGATATACATATTACCTTAATAGAAATAGAATTTCACTTCCTAAACCAGGCTTGATTAAAATGATAGGTAAATTTAAAAAAACAACAGTGGACCTAGTATAGATCCTTGTGACATGCCACTTTTGTTATGTCGAATATTATACAATAGGTAAATAATCTTTTAACAATGATTTAATAAAAGCTAGTTTTAAAGACAGCAGTGAAGCAAGTAAGAAAATTTGTAGAAATGGATTATTATCAACATAGCACTCTTAGCATTTCTTTAATTATATATATATCTTAAGCTAAGCTTAATAAGGCAGTTTCGCTAGCATGAAAAGCGTTTTTTTTCTATACAATCATTTATTTTTCGAAACATTTTCTCGTTAGTTTCCGATACTTTGAATGAATAACTTAGTATTTGACAAACATATCGCAACAGTTTTAAGAAATCTGTTTTAGTTTGATTAAACTGAAAGTTCAGACTAAAAGAGCAACAATTTATTTCCTTTTATGAAAACTAACGAGACACAAAAAGAAATTATATTCTTTTTAAACAATCAATAAGATTTACTATTTTAATATTTACCGATTGAGGGAGGCATCGGTCCAACAGTTTCGACCAATCTTCATCTTGGTCTAAATTTGTGCACTGGTGTCTCATTTAATGAATATTTAAACATTTTCTTTCGGTGTGAAAATTGGAAAAGCAAAATGCTACAACACATTTGAGTCATGTTCGATCAGCTGGCTGTAATATTCTGATTGGAATGATGCTCCAATATTTGGACATAATAGAACAAGTTTCTTGATCCGAAATAGTCTGTTGGGGATTTTTTTTTTGTAGGGAGGTGAAATGCTTTATGCACGCTGGGGCATCTCGTCCCAGCAGTGTCGGACTCCTGTGGCGCAGTTTACCGACTAAAACACCTCCCTTGCTCTCCGGACACTAGCCTGGAACCGTTTTCCACATTACTTCAAGCTAGGTCCTTTCCTTTAGCCCGTAATTCGACCATCTCGTCTGCGGCGGCCTGCTCGTCTAGGCCATTCTTTTTCCTGCGCAGGACATCTTCCGCGTATCTGACTGTGCGATTCCACGTTTCTTCGTCGGCGATCATGCCTTGGACTTTTTTTTCCGGGGAGAATGCTTCTCCTAGGTGGACTCTTAGCGCTCCCCTCACGGGAGCCCATCTCTCACACTCAAAGAAAGTGTGTTCTGCGGTGTCCGTTTGGCCTGGGCAATAGAGGCACTCCGGTGGCGCTACCTTTCCCATCCGGTGAAGATACGAACGGAAGTACCCGTGGCCACTCAGGAGTTGGGTTATGTATGTATGTATGTCGCAAAAATTAATATAATTTGCTGAGGAACTTTTCTGACTATTGACTATTTAGACTAATCATTAGATTGTATTAGTGGCAAAGTAATAGATTGATATCTGGTTAATACAAATGGGTACTATATTGGTGTGTTACTCAACAGTTTTGATGAGTTTCCAATTTAGTTTAAATTAGAAAGCCAGCGAAAAGGTGGTTCGACCAGTTAATATGTGCTGATTGGTCTAAATGGATAAACTTATTTCCATTGTACCGCATTTGTATATACATATGTATATATTATAAATTATTTTAATATTTATTACTTAACAACACTGTCAGTTTAGACCCATTTTAAATGGCGACTAGTTTAAATGGAGTTGTCGATGGATTGTGTCGATCTTCAATTCTGGAGGCCCCAGGTTGGAACCCCAACATCGGCGACCTATGGTTTCTTTTTGCTAACAACAGATTACGCTTAAAAAAGTCAGACTAATGTTGGTGGTTCGGAATCCACCTTAAATTGCAGGTCCATTTGCAATCGTTGTCTCGAAATGTGTTAATTTTTTCTACCCGACCATGCTTCATCAGACCAGACTGCTTTGTAACTCTAAACTAATGTTTATTGACGTGTACCTAAAAAAAATATTCTACTAAAAAAATAGAATCCTGCGATTTTGGTATATTTTTGATTCTTGTCTCATCTTTACATCATAGACAGACTATTTCCATATGAATGATGTAGAAATAAGGTGTTATTGGTTAATGAAACAGGATAGCGAGCAGAAGAGTGACTACGAAAATATTAGGTCGGCAAGTAGCTACTCTGGGGGTTAACATATATTTTGAATTGCAAAAGTTGGGCTAACGTAAATCAATTTTACATAGTACATATTGGAAGTACCTTACTGTGGATCCGAGGAGCCAAAACATAATAATTTCTGATTCCGGTTACTTACTTTTAACTGGATATCTCGGCCTTTCAAATTAGCTCCAGGTTTTTTTTTCAAATTTCTTTACAAATTTGCCATTTTTTCTCAGCCCTCTTAATTTGGTTATTTGATTAGCAGAGCCTCTGCAGCTTTGGTCCAAATCACTGGGCCACTCAAGAAAACTGGTGATTACGTAAGTTGAAAATTTGAAGCCTACAATGCAGTGCGTGTGGGTCACTTTTTTAGGTGCTACATATAAATGGAAGCTCTATTAGCATTGCCGCTTAAATTAAAGGTAATCATTTAGATTCGAAGATATAATAGCCGACTTCTTCCGCATTTTTGCAGCCTACCGACACTCAAATTTCCTGAAATTCCTCACCGAAAACCGGTCTCCTTTCTCGATTAGGCCTAATTGCGAATGTAATAAAAACTAAAAGCGAACTTCAACCCCATTTAAAATGCTTATTTCCATTCGTTTAGAGTACCCCACATTTTATAGTTGCATTTGACACAGAAAAATTCCTGTCCAGAGCTACCTGCCACATTTCCCTTTCATTTCCAGCCAGCCAGGCCAGGCCATGCAGGCAGGCAGGCAGGCAGGCAGGAACCAGGACTACTATATACATAAATAATTTTTTTTCCTTATTTATTCCAGACATTTACTCGTTGTTTCATACACGAAATACATGAATAAATTGTACACACAAAATCCATCAAAACGAATGAATGCCTATCCTCGTCCTGTGGTGTCCTTGCGCTTCTTTGAAAGGTACGTTGTATAAAGCGGCAAGCAGCAGGAGAGAGGAACTGAACCCTCCAGGATTATTCCAGCCAAAAAATCTATTAAACATCTGCTCTCTGTCGTCGTAGTCGTAATCGTCGCAGTTTTTGTATTTTCCGAAAGTCTCGTTTTCGGTCACCCCATAAACTCGGTCCGCCAGTTGTAATTTTTCCCTCGAGCGGTAATGAAACGCAGAAACGTTGACGGTCACAATTTATTTGTTGCGCATTTTAGGTTTTGCGTTTGCGTCATTTTGTTCCCAGGATCGTGTTAAGGTTTCGTGTTTTTTTTTTTGGGTTCAAGTTCGAGAAAGTCAAGGGAGACGACACGGTTATAAACTGGAAATTGCGCTGTCGATTGAATTTTTGAAAAAGGGTTAAATTTTTGTTGTGAAATTTTGTGATGTTTTTATTATTTGTGTGGTTTTCGAAATTGTGAATTTCAAGTGTTGAGTCGTTTTTGTGCCAAGAGTTTTGAATTGTGTGAAAATTGATGTTCCTGGTATTGGATTAAAGAGGATTACCCTTTTCTCAGAAGGATCAAGGATTTCGAGGTCATTTCTTTATGGAACCAAAAACATGGTTATTTGGAATTACGCCGAAGCAATAGGAGGAAACGGAAGTATGTTTGTTGTTTTTTTTGTATTTTATTTACTTTTTGAAGTATTGTCTTGTTTGTTAGAATTTTTATGATGTCAGGGGTGCAATGATAATTTTTAGTTTGACTGGTTACGTTCAGAAATCTGAAATGTCATGCTATATAAAGTCTGGCATCGACAAAAAAAATACCACATGTTACACATTTTGGTTTAGAGCAATTTCAATAACTCAATGCTTTAGACTAAATTTTAGACCAAATTGTCTCATTCTAAACAGTTTATGTACATGTGGACTCGGGACCTCTTAAATATCTTTGTAACGCAGAACAGATAACAAAGTAGGGTTGCATTTTAATATTCATATCTACAAGCTTACATCAAAAATAAATGATTTTTGGTCTTAACTGGTAAATTGTGCCAATACCTGAAAAATATTGAAACGTGACCTGGATCAGCAATAAGTCTGTAACGTCGAGTGAAATTTCTGGAGAGATCAGGTACTTCTTTATTGAAATTCTTACTGGTACATATTTAGTCTAATCAATGGTGCTTACGTGCCGTGCCACTCGTCATCCGCGGTAGGAAAATGTAATCAATGATTTATGTATTCATGATCTGATGCAAAAACGTACTAATTACTAAAAATATATCAACTTAGACCAATCATATATACGGAGAGAAAAGTTCTGAAATTTTTATACGAAAATTATGATGAAAATTACGGTTCCCAACTTTCAACTACCTTAATTTTTACAGAACAGCACCGTAAAATTTTCTTAATTATGAGCCCTGAGTATCTGTTTGGTTTCAAAGGATATTCTCAGCATTAGAATTAAAAATTGTAAAAATTTCTTAAATCACACAGTAAATTTAACGAGTCACAAATTTTACAGTGTTGTTCTCTAAAAATTATTGGTAAATTTTGTAGTGCGCCTGCTTAAATTTTACCAGAATATGTTATTTACAACACGATTACGATGAGTAGAACCGTAATTTTTCCTGGACTTTTCTCTCCGTGTACATACATGGTTGGTCTAAATGATGAAGTTAATAATTAATATTGACATTACAAGTTATGTTTGCATTTTTAAACCACTAATTCTCATTTAATAAGGTATTTGATAACGGCTTGATATATTATCCCGCTAGCTGGATTTTAAAGCATATGAAGGGTCCACGGAAAGAACGTGCAAAGTCACATTTTTTAAATTTTTGGTTTTTTATGTCATTTATTGGCCAAACGTATGTACTTCCTAACCCCTTCCTAAGAATGGAAAAATCCCAGTATAAAAATGTCCATACAGGGAAATAACCTGCAAAGTCACATGATCCTCATGAACCACATGAACCTACACAAGTCTCAACACTTTAGAAATGTTCTTTCCGTGGGACCTTCATATGGTATGCAATATCATTTTTTAAAACTATTACCGTGTAAAACTTGATAAGGTTACCTCTGATCTCTACATAATAAATGCCAGTGTACCACAGGGTTAAGTTCTTTCAACATTTCTGTTTTTTTATATACTCTTTTAATTATATAGTGAATTGCCGTAGACATTCTACAGAAAGCAATTGTTTTTGTTGATAACAGTGTTTCTAGGGTAAAATGTATGGTGTTAAGTTTAATGTTACTAAGACACAATTCTATTTATTATCTCTTAAGTAGAACCCACTCCCTCTCAATCATTTTATGTAAATATGTACAAATCATCATGGACTATGTCGATGATATATGTATGCTTCTGTCCAACAAACACAGCCATGCAGCCCAAATGTCTGAAGCCCTAAGTACAGTAGGTTGCACAGCAGGGCTTCAGATCAATGGTGTTAAAAGCTTATGTAGGAGTTTGGACCCTAGGAGACAAGATTAAGTCTACCTTAAAGAGCAAAATATAGCAAACGTGGATAAATTTTGTTATCTCTTAAGCATAGCAACAGTGAATGACGGCGCTGTTTTGATGTACACGCTCACATCAATAGGAATTGAGTTGTATTTAACAATCTTGTTGAGATATCTTTTTAGCATGAATAGTTTCTTGTCAAGTATCATCTGACAGCTACAAGCCTTTGCCAACCGTTATCACCGCCAGCTCTCTAACATCCACTGCCCAGAAACCTACATATACTTACAGACAAAGAAGGAATAAACATAGGTGTTCCAAGCCGAACGTATAAATTATAGATCTGCCGAGCACTGAGAAAAGAGACAGTACTGACCGCACAGTACTGACCGCGCGTAATACATGCAGTATTGACTTTCTAGAACATCGTCCTTATGACGGCTGTCTCTCTCTGTTTTATCGCTACTTCCATTACCATTGTTTTAACGAAACTGCGAGACAATTTTTCGTGGACATATCTCAACGTGGTGCTATCACACAACTTCAAGTCGCTCTTATGGTCGAATATGGTTGTACCTATTTCGCAAAATTTTCGGAATTCATTTGAAGCAGAACAGCATTAATGGAGAAAAACTGGCCATCTTCTGTTTTCCCTTATTTTTTTTATCTCCTCTTAACTCATCCACATTCTTCTTCTTTTTTCCCAAGGCTGTATTTAAGCATCATCAAGTCCTTCTTTAAAATAACAGATTTTGGAAATAATTGTGTTTATGCACGGTGAGAAAAGTTTTGGACTCTTTGTACGAAAATTCCGGTAAATATTGCAATTCCCAACTGTAATCGGTTTGCAACTGTCAGCTGCCTTAGTTTTTACAAAACAGCGCCGTAAAATTTCCTGAACGAAGAGGCCTGAGTATTGACGAAGAATACAGGAAAAATTACAATGGAGAACCGTAAAATTTGTCGGTTATTCTGTGAAAAATTGTGTTGTATTAGGCGGTCAAAGTTTCCTAAAGAACACAGTGAATGTTATGCGTCACACGTAAATTTTACGGTGCTGTTCTGTAAAAATGGCCTTTGAAGACATTAAAAATGATTGGAAGAATTGTAAATTTTACAGTGCGACTGCTTAAATTTTGGCAATGTAAAGTCTACTTACATTGAAAACGTCGGAAACAGTTTTCAGCAAGATAATAATTCTATGCATTCCGCAAAATTGTGAAAATGTTAAAAATTTATATAACCGAAATTTGTTATGAAGCTCTGAGAGCTGAATGACGCTTTTGGGCAGCTTTGGAGGTCGTAAGGTTTCTACTTGAAAAGCAATGCAATAATCTGGTAAAGGAACAATTTTTTAGGTACAGGTTGTCCATGTAGACAACTCCACTTACTTTGCTTCCAACTCAGAGCCATCGCTGTATAGATGCACTGATTCCCGCGCATTGGTTGAAACCTTTCTCCAATATCTGCTTAGTAGGGGTGTCGAACTTTACATTGATTGTAGGGGTTGGTATGGTATAGCCACTTTTTTTTAGGAGACGTAAATTCAGAATTTTGAAGTTTCCATAGTAGGACTAAATTGAGCCTAATATGTTAGTGATTGGTTGCCCGGTTGGTTTGCCGAAGAGTTAATCCGGCATTAGGAAGAGGATAGTATTCAGGGCTTTGGAGAGTGTTGCTCTAAGGGCACTTTGAATTTTCTCTAGTGCCTTCTGATGGGTCACTTTTTTAGGCCTGGTTACGCGACTCTACGTACCATATTTTGCCCATTGTCTTTTTGTACAAGTACAAGGCCGCCGTCTCTTTGCGTACTCTTGAATGGTAGATTTCCGACTATTAAAACTAATAATTATATAAAACAAATTATAGTTCGTGTTTAATGATATTTTTTGTACGTAATGCAAGTGTTGCTAATAATGCAATTAATGATAGGTGGGTAGGTAGTTTACGGATGCAATAAGAGGCCGTCAAGTACTATTTAAATTCTTCCGTGTGTTTCAAGTCGTAAATTGCAATTCAAGTTAATGGAGATAAACTTTGAACGACACTCAATTACGAAACAGACATTAAATAATGACATTTTTTCCGAGCGATCTTGACAGATGACAGAATGATTAATGAAAATTGTTTTCAAAATTTCTCGATGAACTAACACGAACACATTAATTAGATGTAAGTGATGGACATCAAAGAATTGAAATTTTTTTTTCAAATACATGAATCGCCCATAGTAACTCCCTTTAGGTTATATAGAGTTTTATCATATCGATAAGTCAATAGAGCACAATTTATCTGGTCTGCCTAGACTTATCTAAATATTTTTTTTCGATTACATTTTATCATTTAGATTTGAAATAATTCCCAATAGATCAAATTCCATTGACTGGCTGAAATTGCTGATACGAGATTGAAATTGAAACAGCTTTTCAGCGAAATAAGTAAAAAAATTAATCAATGGGCGTCGTTTTTGTATGCAAATATCAAATTTTGTTTATAAAAATTCTTCTATCTCGAATGAGTGTGAACATTTTGTTTTCATTTGTTGGGAATGTTTTTTGTTTGCAATGAATCACACTGTGCTGTAATTAAGAGCCCGTCATGTATCCAAAAATGGGGAGAGAAAAGTTCTAATGGCTATTGGATTACCACCTTCAGTTCTCTGAAATTGAAATTGAATAAAATCGCAATAAAAAGCACATGCTTCTTCTTTTATGGACCAGCCAATAATTTAATCGTGTCGTTAAGAGATAAATCGATTTTAAAAATGGTCCCCCAATTTGCATAAATAAATAATAAATGAAAAAGTGTTGAACAGAAATTGACAATGTGACGAAATTATAAAAGAATCTTTCGCAAAAAAAAAATTAAATTGAAAACCGTAAAACCATAATTGAAAGCAATTTTGAATTTTGATTCCTTAAGACGCTCGTGATGATGATATTTATCGTCGGATTGACAGTATTTCCCAGCAATCCTACTACTTCAGTGAGAGTCTGAAAGATTCAATAGCATCCAATATTGCTGGTTCATAAAAAAAGGCAGTCACTACATTGACAGTTTTATTGAAAACTTATTAACATTTTCACAAAACAAATTCCATAGAAATACTTCCATTCCGAAAATGAAAGTGCTCTCTAGACAAGACCCTTCTCGTAAATAAACTTTCTGGCAGACGTAGAAGAATTTTTGACCAGAAATCACCACAACAGTATCCTTTTCTCGAAAAATAAAATAAAAACTAAAAACCAAACCGGATAGGAACAAAAAAACAGACCCCCCCCCCCCCCCCCCACAAGGCAGTAAAGAAGATTTTGGTCCAGATAGAAAAACTCCCGTTACTTTGACATTCGCCATTTATTTATTCAATGTCCAACAAAAGCATCCGGAATGTGGGTCGAATCCAGGGAATGAGTCATTCTGTAAGAAAATCTTTTTCATAAATTACAACAAGGGCAGTGGCGAAAAAACGAGATTTTTGCTAGTCCTGGTGATTCCGTTGAAAGCGGAAGGATGGGAGAGACCGAAGGATATAAATATAAAGCACAGACCATGGCTGCTAAAACTAAGAAAACTGCTCTATATAAAAGAAGAAGATTGTAAATGAAAGGGAGATGGCTCACGGAGATATTCTTTGCTTCTTCTTCCTTTTTTTTTATCACACAATTCTAGAGTGCTTTTATGGCTATGATTTCACGCTACGTTTTTTTTTTGTATATATATCTGCCCGGTACCATGGAGGCATAGTTGTCCCATTTCCTACCTAAATCGAGAAGACGAATGGACAGAATTGAGGCCAGGATGGATGCCATTACCATAAAAACACTTTTCTCTCCATCGAATATTTACTTGGAAAAATAGAACCCTGTTTTGATAGGAGATTTAAAATTTTTCTTCCTTTTTGGTGTTTTTTTTTATTTATTAAAAACGTCAATCTCTGGAAAATATATTTTAGCTTAACTAGAAGGGAGAATGTTAAAGACAGAATTATGTTGTTCTGCAAAAAGACGCGGTTAAGATGCGATAAAAGGTTATTCTACCTCATGTTTATCGCACAAACTTAGAATGCTCTGCCTGATCTGAGGATAGAATAGAAACAATTTCGTCGTGAAGCCTTTGAAAGTTCAGGTCTTTCAGAACTTCTTTATATCCGCAATTCAATCAAAGGGTTTCAATAAAGGAAAAGGCTTTTTGGGTCAGAATTTTAAAAATATCACACAGAAAAAGGTAAATTAGGTGTCAGTTCCACCAAGCAAAGGTGACGGTTATACCTCTACGTTACATCTTGGCAACCATGATAGTAACGATTGCCAATCTCGTTGGTGGCTTCTTGAAGAGCGCATTTTTAGATACTGATTGTGATATTAGCATTAAAAGTAAAATCCTAATTACTCATTTGAAGAGGAGTGCAAGGACTTAGTGTTTGACGAACTTCCCGTCTTCAAGCACATATCGAATTTGACGAATTTGGTTTCTCGAGTGGTTCTGCTTATTTTCTAAAACATTGCAGTATGTCTCCTATTCTTCGCAATTAATTTAACCTGCCTATTTATTCTAGTGTCTTTCCTAAATCCTGAAAACTGTCTACGATTACTCCCCTTCATAAAGAAGGCGAAAAATCTCTCTACTCTTTGACCTATTGCCAATTTATGTTGCATTGGCAAAAGTTTTTGAGGTAATAGTTTGCGACGTTCTATACTTCCATTTTAAACCCTTCTCAGCTTATCTTCAGCATGGGTTTTATGAAGGGTAAATCTATCATAATCAACTAGTTAGGATTCTTTAACTTTTGTATATGTGCCATCGAATTCGATAAGCAGGACGATTGCATTTTCACGGATTTCTGTAAGACGTCTGACAGAATTAATCACAAGATTCTTATTTATATGCTATCAGTTCTGGGGTTTCCTTCAGTCGTCGTTCAATGGTTATATTCTTAGTTGTCTGATCGTACACAACATGTCTTATTTCGCGGTGCACTCTCTGACGAAATCAATAATATCCCAGGTGTGCCTCAGCGTAGCCATCTGCCACCTTTGCTTTTCATCATCAATATCAATGATGCATGTGTGGATCTGAATTGAGAATTCAATGATGTGCTGATGATGCGGTTGAATCCATTTGCGCTAATTGTGATGCAGCCCCACATTGTCCATCTTCTGAAGTCTTCACCCTAAGAGGTGCCCCAAAATTCCTCTTTTCTCGTGTTGGTCTGGCTACTACTGAGAATGATGTACGGAGGTATGTCATATTTAGGAGTGGGTGGGTCTTAGCATCTCTCAGTGTTGAGCTTGTCGCTGTGAAGATTATTTGCCCTCTTAAAACATAAATTTGCTCTGTTGCTACATTCCTTTTAATTTGATCTCCAGTCTTGATGTGATCGATTTCTCTGTCTATAATGTGTTAATTAAATCTCATGATTATGTCTGTTTGTTCAGTTAAGTCCGGAGGATGAGGTTGTTTTAGTTGGCGCTTTTAGTCTGCCTAATGTTGGTTGAATGATAGATGCTTGTGAAGATGTATTTAATACTTCAGACGACCTTAATTTCTTGGATGCTTCATGCTTCTTCGGTTTACACCAAGTGAGTGGGGGTAGTGAACGATTTACATTTGATTTTTATCTCTGACCCGAGTATAACACGCTTGCCGAGCATCCTTTTTTTTTAATCTAATAACTTGATTCCCACCACCCTTCGCTACTCATCTCTATTTCTTATGAGAGCCTTTATGTGGACTGTCCAAAGTGAGTCCCGTTGCTCGTATTACTCTAGAAAGGCTGACTATTACGAACTCATAAGTAAGTTGTCTTCAAACTGATTTTCTTTCCATTCTCTTTAGCGTTGATGTTGCTTTGTTTTACGAGAAGGGCATTGTTGCCTGCGTACCTTTTCAGCGCATTAGATCTCTTACCTCACCTCCGAGATACAACGCCAAGCTGCGCGCACTGAGGAATAGAAAAAATAAACTCTGGAAGGTCTGCTTGAGGGATGGGGTAGATTTGTCTCGCTCTGACTTCTTTGCTTGCAACAATAACTTCAATATGCTCTCCGACTCATTCTACAGCGAATATATCGCTGAAATTCCTAAGAATGTGACCCACGTTCGTTTTTCAAATTTGTTAACATGAAAAGGAGCTTTTATCCTTGTCCTAGTTGAGATCTGAAACCAGTAATCCTGCCGACATCCGTAACAAATTTTCTTTATTTTTAAATGTTTCGTTTGTCCGTGCTGATTTTGTGTAAAATTGTGCTGACTTTGTACATATTATTTATCGTTCTGGTAGTCTTGAGTCGATGTCTGTATTCCTCGATAAGTCTATAACGGTCTCCAGTTGAGCTGTTCGGGTCGTGATGGAATCCCGATCGCGTTTTTGAAGGCCTGTTCGAACGTCTTGGCTGTTCCCTTTGTATCTTCTCCCGTGGACATTTCCATGAACTGGAAGAATCCCCGCTACCTTAATTCATTTCCTGCCAAGACTGTGTTTTAGCATCACAGGAGTTTTGTTATTATCATATAAAAAAAAATTATACCTGTTCACAAAAAGGAACCTAAAAAGGATATAACTAACTTAAGGCCGATTACCCAACTCTCTTCCGAATTTATATAAGTTGATTATTTACTCACACCTCTCTATGTTTTGTAAGGCTTTGATTTCTAATAATCAACATGGTTTTATACGTAGAAGGTCTACCGTTCCGGGAGTTATGTATGATGTTGTTTCGGGTTTCGAACGAGGTCTACGATTGAATGCACTTACACTGACTTACACTAAGCTTTTGATAGGCTTCCTCATTCCATCAGCGGTTTCAAATTTTCTGATAGAGCATACGAGGTTTCTTTTTGCAATTTAACCTCAAGATTAATCAAGGCGGCATCTGGTCTTCCACAGGGCAGTAAACCTTAGCCCCTTGCTTTTTGTTTATATGTTGATGACCTAAAAAGCAGTAAAGTCCTAATATATGCGGATGAAATGAGGATTGAACCTGGCGATTGTATCCGGGTTCAGGATGACGTTAACGTTTTTTGGGTTTGGTGTGTCAGTAATGGTCTAAAACTTAATATCGATACGTGTGTAGTTATGACATTTTCTAGGTCTCGGTTTTCTCTTCCATTCTCTAACACTTTCTCAAATATCATGGTACTTTGTACTCTAGAGGTAGGGACGTCAGAATTAAATTTATAAAATTCCTGGACACTACTCTCACTTCGGTAAGAATGTCGAACGCATGCGTATTCCTTACAGTGACTTCTACAGAAGTTCTATGGATGAAAACGAGGTCGAGAACGTTTAGCATTTACTATGTGCTCTGGGTTTTTCTTTAAGAAAATCCAGGAAGACTTCCGAACATGTGGTATTCCTACGAACCACATCCAGGCTGCCCCCACCCTAACCTAAAAAGCGAAGGCGCCATTTAATGCTGTTTTCCCTGTACCAGATATTGATTGGATCATTTAAAAGTCGTCAGAGCATACCGGTTTCGATCAACTATTGTGGAACACATTTGGATGGCTACCCAAGATACATGACAAACTCAGTTGTAACTGAACACACTTTTCAATTTTCGAACTGACATGTAATCAGAAACTAAAGCCGAAAAGTGCACTGAAAGTAAACCGAGTTCGGTTTAAAAATTTTGCTTGGTTTAGTACACTTTTGACGTCCATGTAACTAGCGACCCAGTAGTAAACTCAAACACCGAACTGGCATCTACACACTCATACGACATTTAAACTTCATTTTTGAAGGTGCCATGTAACAAGAGACCCAAATTGCGAACTCAGTTCAAACTGAATTCGGTTTACTTTGAGTTTGTCATGTAACTTGCGTAGGCGATCTATGGGAACATTGCCCATCTCAAAATCGTGTATAATTTCATATCATCTATGCTTCAATATTAATTATGGCTTTCAATAAAAGATGCTGGCTCATATATTATCTGTTATTAAGATGCTTTCCGTTTTCGGTAATTTCTTTTTTTCTATGTAATTTATATCTGTGTGTCACAAGGTAGTCATCATCATTATGATAAAATTTATTCTAAATTGATTTTGTATCAGTACAAAAGATAGCAAACAATTTGTAATAGAAAAGTCGGAAATAAATTTAAAAATGAATAATATGAAGCACTTGTTTTAGTTCCACAAACAAGGAGAAATAAATACGATAAATTAAAAAAAAGAAATAAATGTGTTTGTCGAAAGGAAACTTTCTGATTCAGAAATAAATGTTTAAAATAACAGTGAGCCTATTATAGATCCTTGTGGAACACCACTATTTATACTTAAGAACAATAAATACATTGTGATGGTATGTGCAGATTACTAAAACTCTCATCGAAGATA
This sequence comes from Leptarthrus brevirostris, assembly GCA_964036015.1. Taxonomy (NCBI): domain Eukaryota; kingdom Metazoa; phylum Arthropoda; class Insecta; order Diptera; family Asilidae; genus Leptarthrus; species Leptarthrus brevirostris. Next base: position 18,411,098 of record OZ038375.1, on the reverse strand, counting down.
TCTTTTTGGATGGAAATAATTTTAGTTAGTTTCCACTTTTCTAGAAATATGGAGAATTGAAAAAGTACGGTAATATAGGCAAGATCTGTAAGGAGTGTTTTTCTCAACGAACTTAGTAAACCTCTTAAAAAAGGTAGGATTAAATTTATGATTGTCACCAACAGATATCTCAATCTCTCAGAAATTTAAATACCTTCCGAATGTCTCGATGTCGATTCACATAATAAGTCACTCTTGAATGAAATTGAATAAAATTGTCAATTAATTGAACAAAAATTAATCCAAAACCGTACTCCCAACGAATTTCAATCTGATTTCAAAAGAATATTTAAAGCACTTCAGGAACATTTGATGACGCACTAACTTATCTGAAGGTAAATGGAGCTGCACGTGTTTGTCCATGTATTTTTTTCTATAGAAGCTTTCGTTCAATTCAAGAAGTACTTTTGGAAAAACAATTAACTTGAGTGAACACGTTTCTAATCTGTGTCGTTCGATAATAACGCACCTGATAAGTATTCACTAAATGCCATATGTTTCGAGAAGTAATGGAGATGTTTGTTGAAACGTGTCAGATTGTAATAACAGCGCACTTTTTTCAGGTGTTTTTGAACTACAAAATCATTCCTAATCGATAATTGGATATCAGTGATTCAAGTTACAATAAATGTTCTAATAAAAATGCGTCATATGTTTTATCAATATCAGTATGTTTCCATTCAATAAGTTTAACAATATCAAATCTTAATCTACTTCCTTATGCAATGAAAGCAAAAAAAAAATATTCACACAATCACTAAAGAAAATTTTCACTAAAATACGACCGCCAATTTGGCAACGCCGCAAGTTATTTTTATCTTAACTTGGCATCAACGCAATTTGCTTATAATCTAATCACATGCGTAATCAAAAGTGAGTGACTTGCGCCCCATATAAGTGCGTAGCTGCCAAATTTTAATTCAGTTTTGTGTAAAAACAACATTCTCCTCCCGCTTGCGTACAACAAAACGTGAGATCCGCTATTCCAATGTTATTCAACTAAAACCCAAAACGATTTATTATAGTACGAAAAATTGCAATGTAACGCGGTTGGTTTTCTTGATAATTTTTTTTTTGTTTCACACATAAGATATCTCTCTATAAATCGCGTTTCGGGTAATTTCAAGTCAAGCGGCACAAATAGCATTTAATACACCTGACGAAGAAGAAAATGTGGCGCAAATGAATGAATCTAAAAATGTTTTCAAGTTTTTGATTGCGATTATGTCATCGATGGAACAGGGGAGAGCAATAGCAACTATAACAGTTCGACGACCACGTTGATGGTTATTGCTTCGGTTGTTATCAAGGCGAAGACAACTTGTAAAATGGCGCCATATCATGCAACATATTTTTCTCTTTTTTGCTATTGAATTATGCTGCAACGCAAGTGGAAATTTAGAAGAATTTTGAGATAGTTTTAAGCGGATTTATGCAAAATTTAGTAACTCAAGCAAAAATGTTTTTTTTCTTACGCTAATTTCTTAATGAATAGGTAGATTGGGTTAGCGAAAATTTTGAGGGCACACAAATTAATATTTTATTGCTCAAGTATAAATCATTTTAAAGAAACTAATAAGTGGTACGTAAAGAAGCTATATATAGAAGTATTAAGTGACGGTGTGCTGATTTACTATTAATTGTCTTTATAGGCTAGTAACTTACATCATAAATCATTGTTTTTATGGGAGCTCTATTTTAGCTCGAACTGGTTTTTCTATAAAAAGTCACGTAAAATAATAAGTATTTCCGCAATCTTGAGTTCATTAAAAAATTTACGTGTTTTACGTTTTCGGTAGTTTAAATGCATATGTTCGTCATTAAAATTATTATAACACCGGTACGTTTGTTTTTTGTTTTTTTTTTTTATAACAGTATAACAGTTTTCTCTTCTGATTTGGAGTTTGGTATTGATTGATTTAAGACTATTTTTAGGGAGGGTTTCGAAAGCAAATGTATCTCATAAACAACTTTTTTTCTGAATATATTCATATATATGTAAGGAAATCTGTTATACAACAAGAAATACTTCAAACGCAATTACTAGGACCCTCATCGAGTGCAATTCATTGACATAAACGTTATACAGGCAGTTTAATCTTAGGCTCTGTAAAGCTAGTTAGTCTAGAGAGTTCTCGAATTTACCAACTTTGATTCCCTTCTACCGCTCCTTAGTTAGACCTTTGGATAGCATCTGTGTCTTCTGAGATAGTCAGGCTATTAAATCCCTCACGGGAGTAAATGCAACCTCCAAAGCGGTTAGAGCATGTCGCTTATCTCACTTGGATGTAAATTAATTAGCGTTATCGTGGCTGTTATTTCGGGCCACTTTCTCATAGGCAGGCACGCCGATAAACTCGGCGCGTCTTCAAACGACTTCTGTAGGTGTTGCCAAGGCAAAGAGAAAGAGGAAACCATACTCCACCTTCTCTGCAACAGCCCGGCCCTAGCCAACCTTAGAAACGGTTTTTGCTCTCCCCTCTTTTTAACCGACATAGGCTCCACTGTCGTCAGGGTTCTAGTTGAGTTTATCAGCAGCTCTAAATGGTTCCCGGATACTTGTTAAGGCTGAACCCAGCCAATAGAGATTAATAGGTAGGCTCTCCTCTTTAGAGGTTAAATGGCGTCTAAAAATTTAGCCTTAACTGTGGTATCACAATAGGTCTCTTTGATCTAAGTGTGCCTTTTTAGGCAGCCACTCGAGCCTAATTTAACCTGTCCCTTGGAACGATTCGCTTAGACTATCACCCTACACCGACCATTTGCTCGGTTTGCCTTCACTTGCGCTGACTGACTTGGTCTTTATTCACCTGCTCTTGAATTCAAATATTGACTCAAGTACTCTAGTAAGCAAGGTTTCCTTTAGGCAATCTCAGCTTAAGTCTCCGAAGTCTTCCTTTGTTACATGCTTACCCCTCCAGATCAAATTATGGCAGTCATGAACAAATTAACCGTTTATGTCGGGCTGTTAATGCATGTCCAAATTTCGATTTAACTCTTAGCAAGCAAGGAGTCATTTAAGAACTATCTACTTTCTATGCTCCCGTTATTCTCTGTTATGCATGTTTTGTGCTGGGTTTCCTTCCATGTTTTCTTTTCCTTTTTTTCGCTTTTTTTTTTCTCTATGCATGTTGGTGTGGGACCCTAATTTCACCGTTTTCGTGGAATAGTTACTATAGTTGGCTACTACCAAGAGTGTGCCTTCTGTGTTAGAAGGGAAATTCTATGTTATTATTAATAATATAAGCAAACGAATATTAATTTCCTAATTTTACTGCCATACTTTGCGGACGTCATATTGAGAATTAAAATAAGACCAAAAATTTAATTTAGACAGGCCTGGAGTACCAGTACTTATGGCAAACCTAGTTAATTTAATATGGAGCTTATTGATAAAGTTCATTAAAATTGTATTGATTGCTATCGCCAGCAGTACAATAACTATAAACTATAATACGAAAATTAAAAATATGCCATCTGATAGGACCGAACCTTGAGGAACACCATCATTTAAACGCTAGAAATTAGGAGAGATGGCATTTAATTCTACGCAGGGGATTGAGAATATGTTCAATCCATATAAATTTATCAGGACTTAGATTAAGACGACGGTGGAGTAAGTGATAATGTGTCGATCTACCAATCCGGAGATCCCAGGTTTGAATCCCACTGACGGCGATCCGTGATTGTTTTCTGCAGATAACAATAAAAGGGCCATAGGGGTTGCAGAGGAAATGTAGGTTTTCTCGGAATCCACTTCAAATTTAATTGTGGGTTCACTTGTATCGTTATCTCGAATTGGGTGAAATTCTTCTTCCGCTCCATGCCAAACAAGGGGTTACGGGATTTAAAGAGAGAGAGAGAGACTGAGACAATAAATAGTTGAATAAATATGCAATATACAATATTTCCCGTTGAAAAATATCGAAATATCAAATAAGTAGTGTACTCGTAATCATCAGTGCATTGGAGATAATAAGTTTTTGTAATCAGTTACTAGAAGGCTAACAACATTAACACTTTGTTAAAACAAATAAAGACCTTTGACAAAAATGCAGTGTATATTGTAGGACTAGAATTTGGTCTACGTCTTAGCGCTGGTGTTCCCGAAGGATGCTAAAATATGTCTGGAAAAAAATTTTGAGTTCGAAAGATAGGAAAGTATTACTTTGTACCATGCCAACCAATTTAAAATGTCTTCCAAAACATAGCACTTTTTACAAGCTGAAATCTTGTTTATTAAAGTTTTCATACCAAAGCTATCAGGTACGCGTAAATATCATACCTGGTCAGGACACAACAAGCAGATTTTGATTGGCGATTGATGTGTGACTTTTAATTTGGATTCGCATAAGGTGCAATTCCTACAGTATATGTGATTATGTTGTATAACAGTTAATCATTTATAACACTTTAAATTACTATAAGGGAATAAACATACGATATTTTTTTCATTAATAATACTTTATATAATGTTATGTGTTATGGTTAGGTTAGGTTCGTGTGGCTGTCCTGAAGGACACACTTAGACCTCACTAGGCCTATTGTGATGCCACGGGAATCCAATAATTGCCACCACCTCCTCACTGGGACCATCCGGAGCTATCGATGACGCGCCAGAGATCTGCAACGTCAGTCGCCTCCAGATCACCAAGACTATCGAGGAAATAGTCACCCAAGAATGACTTCCGTCTGCGTGCCAGTGCAGGGCACCGGCAAAGGAAGCGGAAAATAGTTTCCTCCTCCTCCTCGTCCATACAGCTTCTACAGAAGTCGTTTGAGAAGATACCTAGTTTCTTCGCGTGTAAGATCTGCCCCTCGAAATCAGACACTTGGAGCGCCTAAGATCCAGCTTAGGCCAGATCTGTATTGACACATGGCACCATCTAAGGTTACTGTTATACAATTACTGTTACTGTTATACAATTAAATAAAAAATTTTGTTTTAACATTTAAATTAAAAGACTTTCTAATTCTAATCTGTTGTCGAACACCTTATAACTTCGGTTATGATATACACTTCGTTTTAGGATGTTGTATAACAGTTAAAAACTTTTAATTTTGGGGTATCGCATATTGTAAGGCACTATTTCCATAAAGGTCTTTTTTTTGCTTTTTTCTATCCCATATGTTGGTGTAACTCTTCTATAAGATTAATTCAAATATATTTTAGTTCCTTTCTTTTATCTCGGAACCTTTATTTAAAACACCAAAACAAAATCTCGAATGTATCTCTTTAACGGTTATTTTTCTTTTTATTAAAAGAAAAACACAAGCACAAGATCTAAGCTCTAGTAGATAATAAAGAAAAATCGTCTTCTTTCACAGAAGGATATCTTAGTTAGCTAGTGATATTCAACCCGGGAGCGTAAACGACTAAGATAAGAGTTGAGTACTGAAAATAAGCTTAATAAACAACAAAAACAAACACTGAAACTTTTCAAATCGCCAGCATTATCCGGAGAGAAAAGGAAAAACAGAAAAAAAACTCTCCACTCACCCCCAGCCCCACATCATCCTTTCAAGCAATTCGCTGGTATGAATCTAAACAAGACAATAAGAATGAACTGCTATGTCTATGTATCGGTATACACGGGTGTGTTCTAAATATTCAAACAAACAAAAATAAAACCATTTCCCCAAATCCATAGTATTATCATCGCATCCACCCTCTCATCTCTGCCTGACTTTCCTCTACCGTCAGGAAATTGATGTATTTTAACGACAACACAGAAAATAAGACAAATTTCGATGAAGAGAGCGAGAAAGCTTCGAGTCCTGTGGAATACCAAAGAAACGACAAATGTTTGTTATTTTTCTTTCTATGTTTTTCTTAATACATAGTAGTTGTGTATGCTTTCCCATTATGCCATCCACTAAGCTTATGGCATTATACACCACCACTACCCATCCACCTTGCTTATCATGACATTAATCACAACTTGAGCCACTTTCCTGTTATCGCGGCAGCTTTTCGCAATTTTCTTTTAGATATGACGACAGAGGGGGGAGGATTCGAGCTAATTTCAAAAGTCAGCCATCGATTGGGTTCTGGCAAGCTCTTCGTGTTTTTTTTTTGTTTAATATCAGACAGCGTTGTAAGATTTAAAAATACTTTCTTTTTATTGATTTGAGAGATGGTGAAGGACTCGTAGATTGACTGGCAGACATGTAGACGAAATGTAGGAAAGGCAGGAGTATAAATACTTTTGCACTGTTCTTTGTGAATATTGACAAGGAATTTCTTCATATTATCACTGTCAGTCGAAATTGTGGTTGTATGAGTAAGATTAATGAATTAGAGTATAAAATTCATATTCATCAAGTATGGCACCAATTCACTAGATTAGACCAATAATGTATGGGGATAGGTCCAAAGTCTAGTGAATTAGTGCCTTATTTGGTAAATGTAGAAACGCAGTAAATTGTCGTATAACAGATTCAGCTTGCAACGGAAAGTGTGTTAGAATGGCACACACTTTTTCGACTATTTCGATTGGTCTAATATTTTATTCCTTTCTAGGTAATAAGATCAGTAAGGTTAAAACTTATTCCCTTGAAGTTATTGCATTTCAATTAAACTATTGTTTATTGGTCGAAAACAGTAATATCCATTTTTGAAGTACTACAAACTAACTTGGTGAATTAATCACACTAAATTTGTTACTTCATTTGTTACTATGAATTGAATACAGGTGCGAACTAACATATTTTCGGTTCTACGTCTGTTCAGGCTTTACAGTAATTTTAAGATTGCAGTCAATTACTTTTGGTATACACAAGGCAGAAATCGTAAACTTTAGACCAATCGCAAAATAAAATTGGACTAAAACAGAAACAAAGAATGTTACAAATATTTGTTAGTTCTTTCACGAATTTCATCATACACCTGAAGTAAATAGTATTTTAATTTAGACCATTTATTAATTATTACACATAATTGGTCTAATTTAGAATAACAAAATTCCTTGTACATCTATAATTTCGATTCTATTTATAGGATTAGATAACAAAGCAAGCAATCTCTTAGGTTAGACCATTTGTCAAGTATCATTGGTCTAAATTGGTTCATGCTTCTGAGTAATTTTGATATACTATACAATCCTACGCTTTAAATTAAAACCTCTGAAAAATTTAAATAATTCATAAAGACCGTTTTAATATTTACGAAAAATCACACCACTTTAGGCCATATCTAGAGTATAAACGGAAGGTAGGAAATCTGCTTTGTTAGTATATTTCAGATCTTTATTGGAACAGCACTACACTGTACCACTTAACGCGAAACTCTGTATAACAAATATTGAATAACATCAAACTCAATCCACTTAAATAATATTAAAACCCACACGAATTGATAGGTTAGACGGATAATATTGTTTGCATTTCTCATTTTTAAGAAATTTCTTATCTTCTCATGCACATCTGGTACTTAATCCCCCCCCCCCCCCCCCTTCCTCTTTCCTCTTTCCGTGTAACATATTTTTCAAGTTTTCTAATAACTCACACAAGTTTGAAACTCTTCTAATTTTCAATCGAGTAACCTGAAACGAAACGGACAACTTTGAATATGAATTTTCTTCGCCGCAACACACCCAAATCGATTGCATTAGCGTCAATAATAGATGACAACGTCATTCACGATTCAAGATGTTTTCTCCCTTCCCTTCGCTTCAAACTTCGCGTCACCATTACCACGAAGCCACAAAAACCTCATCCTCATCAATCTATCCTTTTTACTTCCTCCCAAGTGTATACAGCCTTCGCCCTTGGGCTCTTAGTTATTCATGAGTTCTATACCACTGCGAACTTTCCCAAACTTCTTGGGATCCAAACGATACCCATTTACTACTTCGATCCTCAAGTATCTTTTGGAGTACAGTACGGTACGGTTTGCAATCGATCCACCACCAAAACCATTAGAGTTGTAATTTCTTGTGTTATTTTGGTTCTATACTATTCAAGACGGGGAAGGAGGGAGGGAATAGGCTATTGTTGTTGTGGGTGAAACAATGTCTGTCGGCATGAGGGCGAGGACTATCCAAGACAGAAGGCACAAGGATAAAACCTTTTTGTGGCTTTTTCATCTTCGATTTTGTTAGCTCACGAGCAACGAATAAGAAGAAGATCCGTTTTAAAAGCACGAAATCCGGCAGGGCGAATAACATGTAAGCTGGGCCAATACGGAGGTAACTTCCTTAGCGAAAGCCTTCTTTAGCACGAGACGTGTACTTGTAATTTCTTAGAATTTCCTTAAAATTACGAAATGATGAATTGGGAACCGACAAGTAAAAGGAAATTAAAAAACAAATTTTGCCGTTGGCAACAAGGGGTTATGGAAGAAATAAAATAAAACGGCAACATTGATTGCATGTGGCTAGGGCTGGTCATGGCAGGGGAGGGAAGAGGAGGGGTGAATGGACAAATAAAAAAAGGAGCGTTGGGGACGGGTGGAGATTGACGTAGACCAGTGTAGGCAAAGGCATAAATTTTTAATTTCTGGACATGAATTTCAAGTTCGCCTGGAATATGTTTATTATTTTATGGGCATGGCACCACTGCAATAGCAATGGCATGTTACCTGTTGAAAGAATAAAAGCAGAAATTCTTCAGGGAGAAGTCAAAAACACAGGGTGGTACGGATAATGGGTAAACTGGAAAATTATTGGGACACTAGGGTTGGTGACATTTATTTTTACACTCTACGTGTTTTGATTTCAAGGAATATTTCAGAGATATTTTAAGTTTTAATGGTTGCATGCATTTTCAGTTTGGAATTTTTATATGTGAAAATTCTGATCAGCACCCTTAAGGTAGACATTGCCAGCGAAACCTACATGTTGCACTGCTAGGCAACTGTGGCCTGAGTACACCAAGAGGAGAACTAAGGTGCTCCTTAGTGATAGCAGAACCGATACCAGGAATCTAGTAGGGCTTTTAACGAGCCGTTGGACTATAGGTAACAATGCCAAAAAATTAGGTTGAGTAGCAAATGATTTCTGTCGAAGCTGCAGGGATCCGGAAAAAATCGAATCAGTTCGTCCTGGTGTCAAGAAGAGGCAGTCTACTGGGTAGTTACTTGCTTTCGGAGCTGCAGGGCATATAGTTGAAAGCCATGCTAAGATTCCTTAAGGAAGAAGGATAGTTATGAGAACGTTGATATACATAAGTATGGTCGGATTCCGATGAATCGACACAATAGGACCACTCTAGTGGGCTAAGTTCTGGCTGAAGATGATTTCAGTATCACCCCTCTTCTATAAATATTTCGACAAGAATTTTTCCACCCACGCCTTTTACCTTATTATGATTAAAATGACTTTTAAGATAAATCTAAAACTAAATGTTAATAATTTCTAAGTAGGTGCTTATAAAGAATACTAATAATTCAATGTTGGAACATAAATGGCTATTTAAAAATTTCAAAAGCTTCTAACACTGATTCTACTCACTAAATTCCGGTTTAAAAATAAATTAAGAGAGCTAAGCAAATGTATCAATCTTGATTCATATTTTGAGCAACTGCAGCTAGACAACAGAACTCCTAAAATGTTAGATTGGACTGGACGAGTGTAACATTTCCACTTCTCTATTAAAATGTATTGAGGAGTGTTGGGGGCATGTTTAAGAGACTGCAGACACCATCCGATAGATCTATAATATGTTCCAAAAAGATTGGCAGTACACGCTCTTATGAACTTTCTGATTTTTCCTCGTGGACTCGGGTTGCCATACCAAAAGTATGTAAATATAACAAGTTTTTGGTATATCCATAACCATTCATTAGGGCTTTTTTATTAACAGCTGTGCAACATTGAACCCAAAATATATACATATTTCAATATAAATAATTCAAAACAATTTATAATAAGTAAATTCAAGCATTTTTACAAATCTTCTGCTCAAAGATATAATCTGACTACACTAAATGTTCTTTCCGATCATTCCAGTCACTCGAATTCGAATTGCATCGGAGAACTTCGCATATGAAAACGCCCACCACTGAGTGCTGATCATTGTCGGTCGTCCAAAAGCATCTGCTGATTTTCGTTATCACAATCAGTGCCTCTTGGTTTGTTCTTTGTTGTCGACCAATATTCATCGAAAGGATGGCTGTACATGGTTTTTGGCAAGTTTGAGAAATTTGGCATCAGAACTTGCCATTTACCGTGTACTGCCAATCATTTTGGAACAGGGTATATGGCGGATTGCGGAAACTACGGGTTTCTGCTAGAAGTCTCAAAATGCCGCTTAGAGACTCAAAAACCATCTCTATTTTTATAGTTTCCCTGTAGTGTAACATGAAGCGATTCGAGATCACGATTGTAACTGGACTCATATTTTAAGGTGGATTCCAAACCACCGACGTTGTCTGCCACACCCCACCCCACCCCCATTCTCTTGATTACTTATTCTTACGAACTAGCATGAAGTTACTTATTACAATAAAATGTGATTGAACGTTCATCGGCCACCTCGTATGCTTTTCTGCATCGGTGTTGAAATTCTGTGTCAGTTTTAGTAGCCTTTTGAGTGTGTTTTAACTTCGGCTCATGAGAGCCCAGTATCTTCAATTGGGGCGGAGTTCGGGACAATTAGGTGGTTTTGCATCCGTTGTAGAACATTGATGTTATTTGTTTGATCCCACTCCATAGGTAATTTAGCGTGCCTCGTACGACCAATTTTTTACTTTTCAATCCGCATTCGCATATCAAATCATATACTGCTGGGGAGGCTTACTGATTTTTGTAGGCCATTGATCCTTTCTGACTCCGCCCTTTTTTCTCGCCATATAATATTTATCCTCAGATATCTGGTTAAAGCCGCTTTTACAATTGGCCGGGAAGCCTTCGTAGAGCTTTCTTGCCTTCCTTTTGGCTACTTTTTCCTTAGGACCTTAAATTGAAAAATTTCTTTACTCGTTGGACGGTCGATTTTGAAGTACCTGTCTTTGCCGCCATAGCTAGCACAGCGGTATTGGAATGCCTGTCATACTCCTTTTCCTACCTGATTCCTTCTTCCTGTCAACAGACAAACCCTTCTTATCCTTGAAAATTGTCCGTCTTACCGTTGACAGTGAAGTTCATACATTCTTGACCAGCTGCAAATATTTTAGTGCGGGATTTTCCAAGAATATGGACATAATTTTATCCTGCACTTCTATTTCATTATTTAAAAATTTAATAAAAGTGCAGGGGAAAATACGGAGCCTTTCGGAACCCCGGTATTGGTATTGAAAAGAATGTTTACAGTCGGGGGAAAAAGATGAATAAAAATTGAAGCTAAGCAAGATTGACATTAATTTGGCTATTTCATCCCTAAAATATATGGTAGGGGTGGTACAACAACAGATTTTTTGTTTGGCCTATCATATTTTGCAGTAAATGTTTAAGCTTTATAAAGGACCAATTTTGTTTCTATGTAGATCAATAAATAGTGAAGGAATTGGTCTAAAAAGAATGTTTTTTTTATTGTCTTTTTGTAATTATAAGAAACACATCAATTAATCAAAGACGATAAAGCACTAAGAGGTAGTTTAGCCTAGAAATTTTTCTAAAACGTTAAAATTGTTGTATGTAGGTGTATTGAGCACTTAAATTATATTCCACTATTATTCAAGTTAAGCTTCAATTTGGTATTTTAGACTGCTCGAACCCGCTTATCCTTTCCATTTCTATGATACCCTAAAATACAATTCATCACAAACGAAACTAGACATTTTCCACAAAAAGAACAAAAAAAAATTAATTCAACTTATGATTGATAGAACTAAAAATCGTTTCAAAAGTCGTTCATAGATTTGCGAAAAGGTTGATTTATGGCAGCACCTCCCTCCGTTTGTGCAAAAGGATATGAGGGAATTGTTGCAATTTCACGAAAATTCAGCACAAGGAGCATTTCTCATTTATCAATCACTTTTCCAATTTTCTCTGATATCCTTCCAGAAATCTTTCAATCAATTCCATCCATGCGATTTTGGACCAGCAGCAGCAGCATATACATTTCTCCTTAAACAAAAAAATACATTTAACAATAATTGCCGTAAAGCAATTGACGTTCTAGTGAACAGTGAGTAAGTTAACATACAAGAACAAGACGAAGAAAAAAAAAGTAAAAAAAACAACCAACTTGCTGCAATAGCAGAAGTTGTAGAAGCCAGCAAGAACCTTGTCTTCGATAGTCACTGTCGTCGTTGTCGTTGCAAAATACAATTTCACAAATTGCAGCAATTTTTCAATTTCCGCTCGACGAAGAAAAAAATTGAGCTAAAGAGTGTTATCGAAGTATAGTCACTTGGTGGGGATCACGGGGTATTGACGTAAAAAAAACGCATGAAAATGCCGTGTAAAAAACGGAGTAAGAAGACATTTCTACCTTAGATAGGTTTTCGCGAGTTCCCTAATCATTTTTCTTGGGCTTCCGATGCAGTGCTAGGTTGGGTGAAAACTCAGTAGAAAATGCGATTTGATTGGAAAAAGCAGAAAAACCTAAAAAACTGTAAGTCATGACAACTTGCTCCATCAGACATTCTATCTTGTGGTTCAGTAGCAAAAAATAAAAAAAATTAAAAAGAAAATCGGATTTTCTTTCACGCTGGAAAAAACAGCTTCTTTTCAGTTTTCTTAAGTTGAAAGGAGAAATGGAGAAGAATAAAAGACAAAGATTAGCGGGAGACTATTAGTGTCAGCACAATACCGAAATCAAAATTTAATTCTCGTCTACCTAACCATAGTGGATCGCACGGCAAAGCATCAAATTTAATTTGAAATTTAAACTACGTCCGGCCGTGTTAAATTTAACGTGAACTTTAGAGGCGGCAAAAACGATGCAACTTTCCTCTAACGAGACTCGGTGGTAATGATCCAACTTAGGCACAAATCAAACCAGCATTCGTCCAGAAAATCGAAAATTTTGTATGCGCTAGGCAGACAAACAGACAGGTAGTTAGTAGTTCGTTACAGAGGCAACTTCAGATGTGAGAAGAAAATTGGCGAAATTCGAGTAAATTAAGGTGTTCTGTGGGAACATTTTCACCACATCAACGTGACTTTTATTACGAAAATGGCGAAAAGTCGTACACGAGGAAAAATAATTGTTTGGAAATTTTCCCATTTAAAGTCGAATTCGTATGTTACACAATCAACGTTGACTTACAGAGTGACACGAAAACCATTTCGGAGTGAATTGTGCGAAAAATTGTCTGTGAAAATTTTATGTAACAAAAATTCAGATAATCATGTTTGTCGAGTCGTAAAATTCCATGTGGACTTATTCTTATAGGAATAAATGTGTATACTTTGTTACAAAAAATTAATCAATTGTTACTCTAATCGCATATTTAGGCTTCAAAAGTATACTTGAGTTTAAATGTCGGGCTTAAATTATTTTTCAACATGATAATGCTCCGTCTCACTGCTTGTCTGTTTAATTTTATTCAAAGCGAATCTGTAACTTAAAGCTTTACTATCTGCTTGTAAACTTAACACATAAACGAATACTCATTGAAATTTTATTTAAATTATAATATGCAGCCTCAAGTTCGGCTCAAAAACTCATTTAGAGAATTCGAATATCCCAAGCATTCGAAATCTTTGCTATAAACCTTCATGCTCACTCTTCCCTTTCATGCCCAATTCCACTAAATTTTATTATTATTATTTTTACGGTTCCAAAAAAAAGTGAAAAGAACCTTTTTTTTGTATAGAAAGCATCGCAAGCCTCACTGAACCATCGTCCTAAAGACGTTGGCGATTCTTAAATCACTACGTCGGTACATCTCCATAGTTTTTGTCCAGATTGGTGCTGCGTACAGCAGTATTGAGGTGACCATTCACCACATACCAGTCTCTCCGTTTGTATGGGTTCTGTATGATGTTTGGCATCATACCCAATATTGCCGCAATAGCCTTATCCGCCTTTTCGGCTTCTATTCTAGGTTTTATTTTTTTAAATTTAACTTAACATCTTTCATCACTCCGAGGTATTTTACGGCCTCTTTCGATGTCATTTGAAGCTCTTCTACTCTGATTTCTCTCTTTCTCCGTTTACTGATTTTTAATGATGTAGCTAAAGCCCAGGGGACAACCCTATGATGCGATAGCATGCCTTTGGCCGGAAGGGAATCAGGCGTAGGGGAATGAGGGAACTTGAATGCCTTGTTATTCCATTCCTACGAGCAAGACAACAGCCCAGAGTGGATTTCTTTTATTTTTTAATTAAAAACTCACGGAGAGATCGAGGCTCGAACTCAACTGGAACCATGGCTTGGTGATCGCGCAACTCCGCAAATTGATCCAACTCCGTCTCTAGGGAGCCCGGTTCTGGGCTCTGCCAGATCCAGCCGAATGGTGTCCAACGTTTAATGGTTGGTCGCCCACTCTACGTCGTCCAGATATCTGCGAATCCCAAATTTGGCGCCCAACGTAGGAGCGTGACCCATAGAACGTCATCTGACGTTATATTCGACAGGAGTTGGCCCAGAATCGACCCCAGCGGCACTCTGGAGGTTATACGATATTCCTGAGGGCCTTATTCTGTGTCACAGCAGAGCCTTAGATCTGCGAAGTAGTCTTTAATAAGTCCAAATATACATTGGGACATTCAGCCTTTGAAGGGATGTCATTATATGCTCCCAGTTAGCAGTGTAGCAACAGCAATATTTGTTGCTATCTTCTTTCCACTTTCTTACCTCTGCTGCGTTTCCTGACATTTCCACGATCGGGAACAGTTTGCTCTGTGTATGGTTGTTTCAAGTAGTTTACCCATTGTACCCAACAAACATATTTGGCGATATGAGGACGATACACCTGGTGGCTTTTCTCCTTTCGGGTGTAGCAGAAACAACAGTTTTTCATGGCTTGGGGAATACTTCTTCTTCTAGATATGCGGGAAAAATGAAGCTGAAACTAGTAGGTTTTAACCTGGCAGATTTTAAGGAGAGAGTAACCTGCTGAACGAAAATAGGTGAAGAAATCTCTAAAACGCTTTTGAAATCATTCGTCAGGCTCAAAACAATCGATCAACTGTGTTTCGGAGTTTTCTTCGAAATCAAAAGCACGGCATTGTCACACCTGGATTCTAGAATATCCAAGGATATAAGCTTAAACCGATCCAGATACGGAAGAAATCCAGGCAATCTGACGAACCTAGGTTGTATAGCCAAAGTGACCAAACTGTGCTGGTATACTCCACAATTAGTTTGACGAAGTACAGTAGACGAGCTTAGTGATATAAGGGTCATCGAACTTATTAGACCATCTTTTAACGAAACCCTGATGATGATACTGTCAATATAGTCCTCGAACGAATGACGATTGTTAATTACCACGCCGAAATCTTTGAATTTGTTGAGTCGGATTAATGCACTGCCGGCTAAAGTTAAAGACAAAAACCATTCTGTGATTAATTCTATCGACTGCATTACTGAAATCAGCGAATATCCAGTCGACTTCATTACCTTCCTCAATAGAAGTTAATAATAATTTCAAAATTCCAATTGGCTTTTCGTATTCGACTTACCTTTCCTAAAGCCGTGCTGGGAAAAAAAGGTCGTCGATGGTGAAGTGATAACGTGTCTGCCTATCAATGCGAAGGTCCCAGGTTCGAATTCCACCGACGGCTGGGTTATTTTTGCTGACAACAAATTACAATAGAAATGCCATGAGGTTGCAGAGAAAATGTCAGTTGGTCGGAATCCACTTTAAATTGGTTTTTGCAGACCCTGTTCTAATGCGTTTTCTTCCTAAATAAATTCTCATTATGTGGACCGATACAAGGTTTCGATTTTTTCGATTAGTACTTATTTTTGTCTCCTCCAGCTTTAAGAATATTTCTTAAGGATCTGAGTTCCGCATAGATCTCTGCTAGAACCCTTACTTTTTCATGTCTAATACTTGAAATTTTTTTTGTTCTATTGAAAATTCAAATAAATTTAAAGATTAAAGATCAAAGGTAAAAACTGAAAGCATTCTAAAGTCCAGTGGTATTGTTACACTTTTTTTATATTTTTTGTACTACTATTTGTAAATTTGCGCTTATTTTCTGTTATTTTTGTAAACAGTTGTAAATTAAATTGATAATTTTGATGAAATTTTAATAAATTTTTTTCTTATTTTTTTCCAGGTATGTACAGAAGGAAGAAATCACGCGAAAATAGGTTAGTTCAATTTTATTTTAATTTATTATTTTTAGTGCTAACTAAGGCATTTTAACTGTCTACTGACTTAGGGTTATTTTTTTCTTATTCGGGACCAACTGATCGAGTAACAATACTTGTTATATTTAATTATAAGTACATGCACTCTCCATCCGTGCTGTTGTTTTGTTTTCAAAATTTGTCTCCAAAAATTTACTACGAATTCTCCCCTCATATTTACATATAATCTTTATTGTCACGTACTAAACACGATACTAAACAATAAAGACTAAATATATTGACCCTTGCGGAACCCCACAAATCAAAGAAATGTATTTTTTTCAGCACGCTGCACCTCTTCAATTCGAAAGAGATTGTCTCTATATTAATTTACTATTTCTTTGTTTAAATTGACTGAAAGTTAGTAAATGATTAACATTTACATCGAAATTTAGAAATACAGAAAACCAAGTCTCACGTCTTGCACAGCGAAGAAAATTATTTCAAGTTTGTTTGAAGTTGTGGAGAACCGTAAAATTTACCGGTTATTCCAGGAAAATTGTGTGTTAGATGGTAAATTTTTCCTAAATCTCACAGTAAATTTTACGGTGCTGTTCCGTAAAAATTGCCTGTGATTATATTAAAAATTACTAGAAGGATCATAAATTTTATAGTGCCTAAAATTTGACAGAATGTTTCACTTGCAACACGATTACGGTGAGTGGAACCGTAATTTTTCATGTTAGAACTAGGAATTCATGTCATAGCTACAGCCATGCGATCGAAAAAAATTCGTTTACCCTGTGTATAAACTCTTTTCTACGAGTAATTAGAGGAGTCTCAAGATGGTTTTTGAACATAGTAACTTCGCCGCAATATTTCTAATATAAACACTTCGAGGTCGCAAACCTACGAAACCTAATGGTCTGGTGTAAAGAAGACAATCTGTCAAATCTCCAGAGTGATTAATACTAGAAAATCACAGCAAAACATTTTCTTTGTTGTGAATCGCACGTGATTTTGTGTCGTGAATAATCCGAAATTCATTTTGAATAAATTATGCAAAAAAAAAAAACAGAAAATTGAAACGTTTCCAAAATCACCCAAATCTCACAAAGAGTAAATCCCCCAAAGTGCAGATATCCAAAACTTGTTTTTTTTTTGGGAGGGGATGAGGCGACTTTTTGGCTTTCTTAAAACTGTATACACTTGGTTTGGTCACTGTAGTGTAACTTCTTGAACAAAGAACGTCAGCTAAAAAAGCGGCAACTGAGATGAGGGCATTGACAAAACAGAAATCGCCTGAGTTCCCGTTGACAAACATTTCCTCGCTTTCACCTTAATAATTAGAGAGAAGAAGAGAAGTCGCGATACGATGCGTGAGGTGAAGATTTCTTTTCTTCGCTTGTTTTTTTTATGTTGTTGCTTCTCTTCATTATTTTCTTAATCGAAAACATCTCAGAGTTTCTTTGAATATTGGCAAATTGGTGCCACCTTTATGGATAGTAATTACTGTGGCGTCGATATACAAGTAGTTAGCATATTGCGCTACATTCAGTCATCATCGGTGCAGCTATATCGCGCTACCGCCTTTCTTATACGCCAACAGTGATTTCGATTGCACGCTTTGGTACAGTACGTGGGTGTCATTGACTTCACATGATTCTGGCTCTCACGTACTTCTTGATTCAAGCGCGCTAGTGTGTCACTGTCTGTCAGATCTTTTCTTATTTCTTCTTCTTGGTTTTTTTTTTGAAATCTTTAAGCTCTTCAGGTTTGCAATCAGTTTAACAATGGCATGGGAGGTCTTAATCTTCCTTAAGACTTTTTTTCTCTTTTGCTTTTCTCCGCAAGAAGAAAGATCTGGTGATCTACACACCACAGGTGATCTTTTATGCAGAAGAGCTTGCTCATGTGATGGTGGATGATGGGATGGAGGAAACCAGTTACCGGAGAGTTTCTTTTTCCCTCTGGCCTGCTACGACATTTTGCATGGGATTACCATCTATTAGTGAGTCGGTTTTTGTGCCGCCGAACATTGATTTTCCTTGAGACCCAAACCCATGCAAGTTGCGAGCATTTTCTTATGCATACTTCCTTGAGTCGGTCGTTGTACGGGCGACAATCGGGGGCGATCAAACAATGGAATATAAAAAAAAATATATTGACGGTTATAATGTTCAAAGTAGAAAGCCATGAAGCGTGGCTAATGCTAGAAAACTGCATAGAGTTCGTTTTTATGTTCGATGGGTTCGAAGATGCTGGCAAGCGTTCAGTGTCAGGCCATTAAACAATTTCCGGACCAGTGAAATTTGGACAAGGCCTTAATTATGTCGACGCATTAGAAACGTTTTCGGTGACAATTATGATCTCATCCGATTCGTTTCAGGTTTAATTCTCAACATAGCGTTCGCGGAGAATTCTTTAAAAGTTTGTGTTATTGTCGTACACCCCAAAGGAAGATAGAGAAATCCAAGAATATATCACTAACCAAAGACGCTAACAATTGCCTGAAACGATTCCCATTCCTTAGTCTGAACTGGTTCGATTATGGTAACTAACTGGTCTTGAGAAGACCATTCGGAGAGCAGTTTTTAGCGTCATCGTAACGTGTTTTAATTTTCCAGTCGCTAATAAACAGAGTCAGGAAAAACTGGATATTTTGAATGACAGATAGTTTTTAGCTCAGCCTAACCTGTGCAGGTGAGTTGTAGACGTGATTTGTGTGGCTAACTTGTTCAGACCGGAACACTTGTTCAGAAGCTGTTTCATTTGTATATGCGACCGGATTTTATATAGCTATTGCATGGATTCTCTAGGTAGATACATGCCAGATAGGCCACATAAAGATCTCTATGTGGTTATGTGAATGTTGATGCTTGCCCTTGTAAAGAGTTGCTCTTTGGTGGCTGTTTTGGGACCAGTTCAGTTCAGTGTTCAGTTGTGAATGCAGGGAAGGCAAACAAAGAGCACACTACAACAACCGACAGAGAGGAGGAAAAACTTGTCGTACAAGTTTTCTAAACGACAACAAAAGATAACAAGTCAAGTCATACCCTCGAGTATAGACAGGTACATCTTCCAAGTTTCAGGTCTTTTACGTTTCGTTTTTTTGTCCTCATCTGACTACACAGAAAATATAAAATCGGAGATACTTCGTCTTCGTCACGATTTCTTTGGAAGGGAAACTGAACTGAATCAGACCTGTGATTCCCGATATGTATCTCATGAAGGAGAAAGGTCAGAGTTGGCCTTCGTGAGCTGTAATTGCCCCCAATATCTCATGACGATAAAAGAACAGGTAACAAATGTCAGCCAGAATGTTTTTCCCTCCCATGGCTACAATTGTTCTTATAGAAAATAAAATACAAAAAACAAACTTTATTTCCCTCTCCATTGCCACAAAGTTCAAAAAGTTGTTTCTCTCACCTTCCTCTTGTCCAACTAAAGGGAACTAAAATCAACATTGACATCTCTAATCTAACTAGATCTAAAGTAGCTTCTTTTTTTCTACTCTGATTTCTGGAGATAAATTAGCATAACAAGAAAGCTTTTGATGATTATCATCAAGAAAAGAGGCCTGGACCACATTGCAGTTGTGCTAATTTGTTGCTTGTTTGTAGCCATAATTGATGTTGACAACATGGGGTTAAACTTTGTTGCATTGCAAGTCAGCAGGTGTAATTATGTAATTATACGACAATTTGACGAATGTTTCCGTTAAACATTACCTTCTTACGTGAGATGATAAACAAGCGATCAGAGATACTTGAAAATCAAGTGAGTTGTGACAATGACAGCATGAGAATCTTTTCAATGTCATGATGGGAAGAAATAAGAGGGACAAGAAAATATTTACACTTTTTTTTTTATTAATTTTTATTCGATGTGTTGTTTGTAAGAACTTGTCAGAAAAGTTGTGATTCCACACTTTCTAGGCCTCCGAAAAGTAATTTTCCTTGAAATATCGGTGAAAGGTGGTTAGTTATTGTGAAAGAAGTGGCCTCTCATTAATTGACTGGAAAATCCCAGACGAAGTGTAAATTTTATTTATATGAATCACCATTTTGCTTATTTAGACCAGTTGTCATATAAAATTGGTCTAAAAATGTTCTCTTCGTTAATATTTAACGTAGCAACATTCTTTAATTACATTTTTGTTTTGACGCAATAAATTGATATTGCTAGTTTCTCGTTACTGAAGAATACAGGCATAGAGGCCTATAATTGCTGCGCTGGATTGCTGGATTGATTCGTTCTAAATACAATTCCAAATTATATTACAATTGAAACGAAATAAAATTGCCGCGGAATTAAGAGCAGATCCAATAAGTTTACAATTTAGACCAATAATATATAGAAATTGGTCTAAACTTGTATTGTTCGATTAAACCCGACTAATGGTATGTTTGTTGGCGCTGGTTAATGACTGCTGACAATACGTCAAAAATTAAATTCAAATAGTTCTGATATTTCCAAGCTTTTAATGTTTAAACCAAATTGGTGTTTATTGCTGAACTATTTTCGAAATTCGTGTCGAACAAATATAACATATTTAAAGAATCTCTTAACTCGCTTTAAGTTACTATTAAACTTTAGTTGTTTAGACCAATCCCTGTTCATTAATGGTGGAAACTGTCTATGTAATGTTTTATTATTTGTTGTTAAACTTTCTTACTATTCAGGCAATTACTGTTATTTTATTTGTCTAATATTGATTAAATAAGTTATGATTTTGATAGTTTATGTCAATAACTAGGTATTGATGCCCGAAGCTTTAGATTTTGTGATGCTTCATAGTTTGTGAGTAAATTTTATTACTGTTTGGGCGAATCCTTTTATGGTTTTCAAGGCGTAATTGGACAGAAACGATAATCTGTAAAATTCGGAATGTAGTTTAGAAAGGTTTAACAAAATTTATGCTTCAGTGAAAACGTCTAAAAGATGGCAAAGCGACCTTTTCCACTCGTTCAATTATTCAAGATTAAATAGCTACTCCTAATAAGTAGAATCAATGCATGTATATAAGGAGGATGATGGTGTCTACCAGGAACACCTGGACCTAAAAACTTCTTTTCTTTTTTTAAAGTAGAAGTAATGGCTATACAGATAGCGTTAGCTTCTCTGATTGGCAGAGCAATCTCGCTAAGCGGCACCTGTATTTTTCCAGGTAGCCAAGGTGCTATTATTACTCTTGCCTATGCTATTTTTCCCGATAGCCATATATCGATATTACTTATTGCCCAATATTGTCGCTCAGCTTTGAACAAAGTAACTGAGCGCGCAAACGTACACTTGAGATCGTCACTAGTCTATCGGACTCCGATACTAGATATGTCTCTAGAGTCTAGACACATGTAAGCTGGGCTTTGATCGGTTGAGTTTTTTAGTTCCCATAACCCCTTGTGGAGCATGGGGCGAGAGAAGATCTTCACCCGATTCGAGAGAACGGTTGAAAGTGGATCTACAACTTGAAGTATATTCTGAACCATTTACATTTTCTCTGTAACCAACCCCATGACCTTTTTATCGTAATTTGTTATCAGCAGAAAATAACCATAAGTCACTGTCAGCGGGATTCGAACCTGGGAAATCCGGATTTATAGGCTGATACGTTATCACTAACTCCATCGACGACTTCATTAAAAGATTACTCATCAAGAATGCAAAAAGAGAATCAGCAAATGTGGCCGACCTTCGAGCTAAGGCTTAGAGCTTATCTATCATAGGTTGATAGACTCGAACGAAATACAAATCAAACAGTATTGCGAGAACCGTTGTAACCGTTGTTGCTGCTGCTCTACCATGCATGCGGGAAGCCTTCCATGTAAGGTGAGGATTAATTTCGCTTTAGTAGACAGTTTATTTCTATTTTACTATTGCATTTCCGAAGGAGGAAGCAGTTTGAGCTTTTAAATTACTTACTTCTACATTAACTGGAAGCGAAGAATCATACATGCCCAGGAGAGATGAGTACAATAATGAATCTTTTGCGTCTTTTTATTTTGAACATAAAGTACAGAAAGAAAGTGTTTTTTGGTAAAAAAAAACCCGAAGCGGTGCAGGGCGCTGAATTTGCCAAAAACGCAGATCCACGGTTTGCAGAGTTCCAGTCTTCCCAGTGATCTGAAATTAAAAAAATTTGTCAGATTCTTAAAGTAGAAGCTTATGTTTATCGTTTGAGGGGCCGTAACTTTGCCCTTAATATCTCAAAAAATCGAAATATGATCAGGACAAGAATCATATGTCAAACATTTTAAGCCCCGATTTGCTGGAATCGAGTTTTTAAATATCGAAGTACTGCACACCAGCTCGAAAAACATGGCTTCGAGAAAGACACGTTTAAATATTCGTGGCCCGACCGGCCGTCATGAAATTGCGTAAAACTCATTTTTTAAGGCAGCTATGATAAAAAGGTTTTCGTAGGGTTATTCTAGAGGCTCCGGAATATCGAAAAATGCAAAAAAAAATTGATTTTTTGAACCTAACACACTAGAAATCCCCCTTAACGCACGTATATCTTCCTTCAAGCTTCTTTTGAATCAACTTGGAAGCAGTTAACATTTCTTACATTTTGTCTGGTTTTCCCTTGGAAAGCCTGACAAAATTACTCGCTGGGCGACTATAGAGTAAGTGATTGTTTGAATATTAAGTCAGGTTGGCACATATACCCAAGTATGGTCTAGAGAATACAAGATCTGTTCACGAAGAAATGTCAAATACTGTGACGTCAAATTGACATGCTGTAGGAAAAAAATTATTTATAGTTTTA
Source organism: Leptarthrus brevirostris (assembly GCA_964036015.1). NCBI lineage: Eukaryota > Metazoa > Arthropoda > Insecta > Diptera > Asilidae > Leptarthrus > Leptarthrus brevirostris. The sequence continues at coordinate 18,388,152 of OZ038375.1, read as the reverse complement.
AAAGAAGTATTAACTAAAACATTGTTTAAGTGAAATTTAAACATGGTTAACTAAGTACAGTGAAATCTCAGACTCTTTAAAAAGGAATTCAATAACTTTGGTAGTCGGAAACAACGTCAATAAGTCGGAAAACTGGATACTACTGGTCCATAAAAAACTTAATTCGAAGTATCACTGCTTTAATTCAAATTATTAATATTAAAATCACTCTTCCCTTCCCAAAAGTGTATGCACAAATTGGCCAATTATTACATTAATGTCGCGCAAAATGGCGTCCATTTGGAATTATTGCACAGAAATTATATTCTTTAGGCCGTGTACCCAAGCAGCTGTTAGAAATTTCAATCAGATTGAATTCTCGAACACACCCTTCTCACACTGCAGTGCCACACGGTTCCAATTATGATCCGTTTTTGTTTCTCTTTATACATCAATGATCTCCTAAATCTAATATTTGCAACATTTGTACATGTTTATGACGGTGACGTGTAATTTTAGCGTTATTTAATCATGTGTCCCCGTCAATGGAACTCAAGACTGCGACTTTTATGTGAAAAGCCAGCACGTTATCCTTTACAACACGGATGATTTGGTAACACAAATTAGCCTGACGTTATCGTTATTTCAAACATTTTGTTGATAATATTAGCAATACCGAACTGAGTTATATCACACAAAACTCCAAATAACATACAACAACCCTTTCCACCGGCCTTGCAAATTGGTTAAGCGTGTCCTCAAGCAATTTACTCGAAATCATTACAATCTAAAACGGGTCGAATCGTAGTTAGAATAAACAAAATAATTGAAAATAAACAACACATCTAAAGACCCCTGTGCGTATGTGAAATATAATCATGTTATTGTCCAGTGAACTATCTCTCAATAAGTCAATACCCAACTGGGAGAAGGATTGCTATAATTGCAAGTGAATTTACAGGTTTAAGATATATCCATTAATCTGCCTACCTGTTATCTGTCAGATACTTGGATACGCCTTTAACCTCAATCACTTGAACTAGCTTCGCTCTTGTGCAGTCTCATCATTACCCAATGTAATCGAAAAAAAACCACTCAGATACATTTGCAACAGAATCAGTACAAACATTATGGTTCGCCTCAGGGTTTCAGACTAAAACCTGAGAAATAATAATATATGGCGTAAGATTTCACATAAATCATACACGTAAATTGCATCTATTAGATTTATACAATAATAAAAGTCAAGGCGGCTCAATTTCCTCATATATCGCTCTAGGAGCTCGCTTAAAACTTGCATGTGTGGGATCAGATAAAGTCAAAGCAACCCCCTTCGTCTAGCTCAATCAACCATAACCTCTCTGCCAAGAGACACCTGCTGTGTCTTCTATCAGAAATTTTTCTTGCTGCTTGACTAGGATCGCGAAAAAAATTAAATTTCCCAAGAAAATCTCTTGTGGAATAGAAAAGTTTGTGAAAAAAAAATTTCTGCACGTTTGCGACTCTAATCTGCGACCGACCTCATATCAAATGCGATTTAATCACTGCATACGTGTCACCGCACCACCCCAACCTCCGTCCCCGTGTAGCCAGCCATTCTATCGCAATTGTAATCTTCGTGCACACTGTTGCTAGTGCTATAAGCGTGCATAGCTGAAGCACGTATCTGATCTGAGTACCTACAGCATCTCTTCTCGTACATTACCGCGGACCGGGAAGATAAATATCTGCACAGTTTATGATGCATCTGCTAAAGAAGGAAATAAACCGCATTTGCGCGGCGGAGGTGATTGTGGCGGCTGAGTGCGTCATAGGCATGCATGCTATCCTAGCCATGGACCTGAAGATAAAAACTGGTGATATAGCGCCAGATGGGTGCTGCATTAACGCGCTCCCAGCCCCAATCAATAGCACCAAAATTGCTCTCCATGCGCCTAATGTTCTTGTGCTATTTCTGCTTTTTTTTTTTGGGCAAACTTCTTGCTCATTTTGCAGCCCCATTTCGACCAGATTTCGACTGTACAGCGATAGCGTAATGGCACCTCCAACCGCTCTGTAAAATGGTGGATCGGCCGGTCCCGGTAGTTGCTATCTATCATCGTCAGCACACAGCAGCAATTTTGGATGGCGAGTTATCGGACAAGCCAGCACTTTGTTTTTTATGTATACCAAGTGGCATGGGAGGTCGGAGGACCACTTTGTTGTTGGAATTGAAAAAAGCTCGGGCTTAACTGGTTTTATTTGCTTCCTATCCCCCCCCTTGGGGTGAACACCAAATATATGTAAATACCCGACTTTCCTTCCATCTACGTCTTTGGAACATGATTTGCGCAATGGCGCAATGTTCCATATTGCCAGTGTGGGTGTTGTGTGTACGTACAACCGAAAATTGCTTCTGGCGAAATCGTGTTACCTGAGAGTTGCTGCCATTGCGCTGTGGTTTGAGGTGAGCTGGAGAATGAAGAAAGACTGCTGAATGTGCTAACGTCGCCACTTCGTATGGGTTTTTGCTGGTTTTCTGGTGCTGCTGGGTAAGCTGTACTCTAGCAAAAGGTGGCTACGACCACAATTTCCCTTCGCTCCCCTAACGTCGTGTCGGTCGTCATCCTCTGTTTCTTCTTAATGCTCCCAGAGTCCGACGTTGCCATATTTCTTAACTTTTTTTTTTTTGAAAAACTTTCGCAATTTCCTCTCTCGCTTGTATTTGTACAAAAAAAATTGTTTTTTTTTCTACATATTCTCGTTGTAGCATGAATTGCCAAATTTTATATTTTTGTTGCTTTTTTGGATGATCTCTCCCTCTTCGTCTGGTTCTACTTTTATTTTAAATCTCTTCTTTTTCGGTTTTAAATTCGTCAAATTCAATTAGCTTCAAAGAATATTTTCACAGGCACAGAGACTTGGCCTCATTTGATTTGGTTTTACAGAAAAATTCTTTAGAACTTGTGCCAAAAAACTACTCAAAATCTTATATCGTGTGCTGTTTTGGTTTGCTTAATGCCAGCTGGTGTTTTAAATTTTCTGATAATAAATTCGTTCAGACATTTTAATATCGTTCGATGCGTTTAGCTTCGAGTGCTTGATCGTCTTTTAAATTAAATTTACAATTTATGGTGTCATGTTCAAGTGTTAAATTTTTTTTTATTTCATGTTAATTAACAAGGCGTGGAATTTTTTGATATTAGAAAATTCTTGATTTCGTTTTTCGTAAAATTTCAGAATGGCAGATGGTTCTATTGATGCTCGTTGGTCATCATGAGACACTGCTAGCAAATACGAAAATTATTTAAAAATTGAAGTGGTAGTCGAGCTGTCGACAAATCTATGATGTCGACAGTTTATAGTGATAATAAGCCAAATCCAGCGAAAGGGTATGAGCCACTGAGATATATAATACTGGAGTGACTGGTGCCATGAAATTTCTTCAAGAAAATGGTATCACTTTTCGCTAGTTGTCCCTTTCTGGGTAAGCATCTTTTTTTTCAACATGGTTTTCTTAATTGCGAACGTCATGTCGCCTATTAAATGCTGGCGTTAGAAATAGATGACAATATTCACAATCATCTTACATCTCTTTCTGGATAAGCATTATCCAGACTAAAACAACCTTTTATTTATAATTTGTATTCCAGTAATTCCAATGATTTTTACATTTTCCTTACAACAATATAGAAGACTAAAATTAAATATGTCTCTTCGTATATATTTGGTTATTATATTCTACTCTGAATGGCTGCAAATTCACAGTAAACGTTGGAGATTAAAAATTGTTTTCCTCCACTGAAAGTAAAATTGTACCCATATGAGATAGCTTATAAGTCAGTCCAGTTTAATACATGTCAGTGGTATGAGCTCAAAATTTTCGGCAGTCTATACTGCTGATTTGTCGACTCCAATAATGAATCTGAAATTTATGTCGACAGTGTGTAGTGGCCTTAGATTGAATTTAAAGTTGAATTTGAAATCCAGTTGAATCGATTTGGATTGCCGACAGTTTATAGTGGTGGTTAGACAACTCATGTGATGGGTCGGAACTCAAAATTTTCGGATGTCTCTAGTGCCTGTTTGTCGACTACAAAGAGTGATCTGAAATTAATGTCGACAGGCTATAGTAGCAATTGGTTGAATCTGAAATCCAGTAGAATCAATCAAGACCTGAAATCCGAGTTGTCGACAGCTTATAGTGGTAGTTAGGCAACTGCAGCGATTGGTCTGAACTAAAAATTTTCGGCAGATTCTAGTGCCGATTAGTCGACTCTAAAAAGTGATCTGAAATTGATGTCCACAGTCTATAGTAGCGATTGATTGAATCTAAAATCCAGTTGAATAGATAAAGACCTAAAATCCGATTTGTCGGTGGTTAGGCAACAAGCATTTTTGACAGTCTCCAGTGTCGATTAATCGACTACAATAATGGAGCTAAAATTAAGGTCGATAGTGTGTGGGACCATTAGCTAAATCCAATGAAAAATTTGACAGCTTCATTATAGTGGCAATTAGTTGGCCTTAGTAATGGATCTAAACTCCACGTTGTCGACAGTTTGTAGTGGTTTGTAGTCTGCGAAACTGTCGGTAATCGATAATGATAAATCTGAAACCCTGGAGGGTCGCCTTCAGTATGAATCGAAAATCGACTCAAGTTATGGATAAAAAATTCAAATTTTACACACTTTACGGTAATCAGTCTAAAACCTACGCTGTCGTCAAGCTTTTGCGGCTATTACTCGATTTCAAGATAAACTCCAACTATCTTGTTAAGCAATTGGTACGTCAGTGATCCTGGTTGCAAAATTTGGTAAATTTAAGAAAAACAGTAAACTACTTTATTTATCATACACCAAAAAGATCACTAACATCTCGATCAAGTTCGTTAAAATCGCCATCAATTTGCTATGAAATCCATAATCCTTAAATTTTAGAGATTATTGTTAATATATAAACAAAGACGGAGTTGGATAAATTGGTTGAGTGGTACAATCACCAGGCCATGATTCCAGGGTTCGAGCCTCGGTCTCCCCGTGAGTTTTTAAATGCAAATTAAAAAATACACTCTCTTGGCTGTTTTCTAGCTCGCAGGAATGCAAAGCAATACCTTCAACTTCCCTCATTCCCCTTACCATAATTCCCTTCCGAACGAAGCCATGCTAACGCATAACAGGGTTGTCCCTATGCTTTGATTACATCTTAAACAAAAAAAAGTTGGCCCCACCTTTAACCCTGAGGCATTTCACTCTGCACTCCCAACCCATATCCCACAAGGGGTTACGGGAACTAGAGAGAGAGAGAGATCGTATTCTGAAAGATAGGAAGCTCGAGCAGAGTTTAAGCTGTTGGAGAACATTATTTCATCACGATGGTCGACAATTACCGGCTTGCAGTAGACAAATATTACTACACTAAGGGTTGTCGAAGTTTTTTTTTACGATGTGGCCAAAGCCTAGGAGACAACCCTTTGATGCGTGAGCATGGTTTTGGCCCGAAGGGAATTAGTGTAGTGTTAGCCCAGAGACGGAGTGGATTATTTCAATTTCTTAATAAAAGCTCACACGGGGAGAACTGGTCTCGAACCTGGGGCCCATGGCATGGTGGTCGTGCCGCTCAAGGAATTCATCCAACTTCGTCTCCTCTCTTGGTTTCTGATGACAACATATTACTCTATTACACAAATTTTAATCAAAAAATTTGATATGAGAAATAATATTGCGACAAAGTTTGCAGAAATACAAAAAGTCATCGGATAGAATTCTTCGGAGAAGTTTAGCAACAACTTCAGTAGCTGTTCGGGTTTTAAAATATATCGTGAAATTGGTCCACAGAAAGTCGATGCATGAAAGGCAAGATCATTCTGATATTTACGAAATATTTCATACAAAGAAATATAATTGATTTAAATAATAAAAAGCAATGGTGCAATATGGATACCTTGTGGTACCCCAGAATTGTTAAAAATTTACATTTGACGAAGTTCCACGAAACAAAGCACGCTGAGTACGATCAACCAATTACGAATATAGTTGAAGTTGCAGAAAGTAGTGAGCAGAAATTCACATTCAATCGAACTTAACTCTTCAGGAAGCTTCTTCAAGGAGACACCGGAAAGCTCGTCCCCACTGGCAGTGAGATATTCTTACTCACTAATAACACCTTTCTGGGAATTTATCCATTAGGACCACATTAAGACGGGTACCTTTTCATTCCCTCCCACTCTCTCTTATTGGGGACTGGCTGAGTTCCTCCTAATGTCACATTTTACCCCGATACCTTGAGTCCCTGCAGACATGTTCCTGCAGAATACCACCTTCATACTGTTGGCATTCAGATGGTGAGCAGATGGAATCGTCCCTGTTTTTCTCATGGTTATTTAATCCCTTTTGGTAATAACATGGGACATTTTCACCACTGTCTATAGTGTTCCATCGTAGCCCATGTATTATTTAAACCAGTCATCATTCCTCTGCCTAGGGTACAAGGGTTCCGGGCCATAGGAATACAAGGCAATTTCCTGTTTTGCCATTTTATTCGTTTTCTCGTTTCCACTGATTTCTCTGTTGAAAGGGTACCCGCCCGCTGGCCAGCAGACGAGTGCTAACTCATTCTCAGGGACACATTCCTTAAATTAAAGAGCACAATCCAATGCAAGAGAAGTATGGAAATCCGTCTGTTACATACACCTAATGACCGCCACGGCTTTTTATCAGAAATTTCGATGCATGTATCACGACCAACATCTCCGCTTGGTACATTGAGGTATACCTTCCCAGCGCCTGATTATAACATAGGTTCAATTCTTTTCAATTGATACCTGCGCTAGCTCTGTCATTTATTCTGGATACATCCGTGTAGATGATCGCCTTAAAGTCCATGGGAAATGATCTTGCGAATTTCGCATTTCTTGATATATTTCGGTTAGCCTTATTTTGCTTATTGCATCTAGGAACATTACAAGATCATCTTTTGTTCATTTTTCTTTTTTTTTAGCTGGAGAAGTGAAAATCTTCCAAAAGACACCGGACAGCCCGTACCCTCCGGTAGTGTGGGATTCTTACTCACTAAAAATACGTCTCTGGGGATTAGTCGAAACAGACCATATAGAATCGGGTCCCTTTACGTCTCCTCCCAGTCTCTCTTAGTGGTGGCAACTGAGTATCCAGTTATCCCACTGTCGTCCCTAACCTCGGTTTCCTGGGTCACTGCTAGAATCCTAGCATATCTGCAGAAATCCATGCTGTTCCACCGTCTCTAGTGTTCCTTCTTGGTCCATGCGTTAATTACAAGCTTCACCCTTTCTTTGTCCACGGCATTGAAGGGATCCAGGCCATAAAGCTTTAGTCCAGAGCCAGGACCAGTAACTTCTTCCGGATTAACTTCAGCTAACCCTTCGGAAGGTAGGTCTGTATCTTCTACTGGTGCGTGTAACGCGGAGATAGCCAACTCGTTAGAGTCTACCATCTCTGCACCGCCGCACCTGAGGAAGTGCTAGTTATTATTTTGCCAATGGCACTTTCTTCCAGGACTGCTACAGCAGTTTCAGCCGGCGGGAGCGAGCCAGCTTCCATAGCCGCCACAGAACCTTCAAAAGGTAATTTTCTTTGCTTCTGTTGTGTTGTGGGTACCGTGGGTATAGCCAACCTATTAGGGTCTACCATACCCTCCACCCCCACTCCTACAGAAGTGCCTGAGGAGACGCCATTCGTGACCCAATTACCCCTGGGTCCTGCAGATAGGGGGACACTACTGAAGACTCTCTTGGAGTTAGGGCGATTTTTCAAGAGTTTATCTCCTCCCTTGCCCGGTTGCTACCGTTTGGAGGTGTAACTAACACTTGAGAATGTCCATATGAGGATCGCCGTATCCCAGAAGGCTTCAACTCATCTGTCCATCCTCTAGCAACCACAAGTTCACCCTTATCCCATGGTTTATGAGGTCCAGAATTTATGTATGCGCTAGGATGGCACCATACCTAACTGATCTTAGCTTCGACATCCTACCACTGAACCCATGTTACATCATCAGTTATGATGACCCGTTTTAGGCAGTTCTGGATTTTAGCAACTTCTGAGCTATGTCCATTCGGCATTGATTTTGATCGATATTCACAATTTGGGAACAAATTTTGCTTCCACACGCCTCGTGCCAATTGCTTGGCAACATCATCAGCAACCTTTCTAATAGTGATTCGGTGATTTGTTCATAGCTAGTTTTCGACGTTATCATCGGTTGTTCATGTGCTGGGGCATTCAGAACGTTCGTCATCCTTAATGTCTGCACGGATATCTTATAAATGTTTGCATCATTTGAAACCGCCAAAAGCAACGTTCAAAATTTGTCCTACTGTTTCTCGTTTTTAACACAAAATTTTATGCATGTTCATTGTTCCATTTTTTCAACAACTAAAAGATCGCCGAGCACATCACAGCACATGTAATTTTTTCGACAGCCATAAAGTAAGCAACCACAATGTCCTATAATGTCAAGTTACGTCAGCGCCAAGTGTGCCAACACAGCAGAGAAAATTGTGACAATTTGACTGAAATTCAAAAATTGCGCTTGATATAGCATTTTTTGACTAAATACAGAAAGCTTATAAGTATGAAACGAAAAAACACTTTATTTTGGTACATCGGTCCTCCTTCTCCAATAATTCAAGTGGTATGACCTGTAAAAGTTGGAATCCGACTTACTACAAGCAATGTGGCAATGCTGTGATAAGTCTATTCGTCACGCAAAAGACCGGAAAAATCTCATCTAATAAAGGTACAAAACGTAACCCTCAGTAATGTTGTTTTTGTGAACGACATTTACCCAAAAAGCAGTGGAAATAATCGACATCTTGTGTAATCGGAACAAAACGGATAAACTCAAATTGCGTAACGTGCGCGCACGCGCAATACTGATTCAATCATTTCGACGAAATCTTTACATTCATCGGCCAATGATGATTAGCCTGCGGCATGGAAACATAAAACACGGAATGACTCAAAACTGACGAAAAATTTCCCAAAAAAAAAAAAAAACAAGATCCAATGCTTTCCCCCCATAAATATTGATAACATCGTGGACCCGACTGTATTTTGCATTAACAAGAAAAACACTATAAAGGCACGAAGTAGCATCGTTGCAGTAGCCACCAGCCCACCAGTACTGCTATGGCATCTTAAAAGTTTTACGACATCAATCTATCTACATCCATTTCGTCGTGTTTCTTATGTTCATCTATCCAAGACGAGAGAGATTGAAGAAATTGAAATTAGAGGCGAGTTTTTTTTCAGCTTTTCCCGCTTTTTTTTTTGTTGACTCCTCTCGCGGTGTTGGGTTCGATGAACTCTTGCAAACTAACCTAGCTTGGCGTTTTTTTCCTATGTTTTTCGTTTATTTTTTTTTCGTTCTGCTGCCTTAGTTGGTTGGCGTTTTTTTATTGCCTTCTATCACCTTCTTTGCCTCTAACACAGCATCCGCAGCAGCAGCAGCCATCATTCAATCGAGACGTATTGAATGTCATTATAGAAATATAACTCACCGTTATGAGATTTTCTTGGTGATATCATCTGATCTCCTGTGTCAGGTATTTAATGTTTTGCGTTAACAAGTTCCGAATTGTGTTTTTCTGTTAGGTCGATCTAGATAATGGGGGGTGCTGGGGGGGGCAAAAAACAATAATTCTCTTAATTAAGATTGTTTTCCAGAATTACACAAAATTGGGGAGATGTTCGCATGGACACGTAATTTTGCAAAGCAATTTCGAGCAAAAGAAAATGAGCACAAGGAGAGTTCGAAATAATTCATAGAAAAAGTTAATTCGCAAGCGGCTGTGATTACGGAGTTCGGCGGTTTGATTAGCTTTTTTTTTTCTTAATACAGTTTTTACGGATACCGGGAACTAGTATACTACTACTACGTATGTATAGTTTAAAACCAATAAAAACTTTAACCAAGCTGACCTTTAATTTGACTTCTAGACAAAATGATATCATTATTGCAATTTACAAAACGATAAACTAATGAAAAGGTCTCATCATCGTATTGAACCTATTTCAAGCCTCAACCACCGAACATACGAAAATTATAAGTGTCACTATGACGTTATCTTGTAAGTGTCTTTTAATAAAACAAAAACAATTATTTCTTTGAGTTTAAGATAATAAGACAAAAACAAACTTCAATTTGAAAGATCTTTTTGTCATCCGCACAGGAAAAGAAAGTAAAGTCGTTAATTTACATGATAAGCAAAAGAGGACCAAGATGACTGCCCTGTGGCACACCGGATATATTATTAAATCCCGACTAACAGCAATTAATTCAATAATGACTGTTCTACGGCCATTAAAAACAAAGAAGCAGCCTTTCAAGCATTAAAATTGTGTCCATCAGAGGAATTGAGAAGAAGAGATGCTCGCAAGACGTTGATTAGTCGGGTTAAGTTTAATTTTGAACAGGATATTAAACTGAAAGTTATGTTAGCTTAGAGTGGCAGCCTCCCATGGGGAAGGTATACTTAAGCCTTAACTTGTGATGGAATAAAACGTTAGAGATAGATTCACGTCCCCATAAGTAGGCACCTAAACCACTTGGGAAGACTCCTGCGATTGGCTAGAACCCGACGGTTGCAGAGGAGATGAGGAATGGTTTTCTCTTCGTCCTAATCCTGGCGACTTCTACAAAAATAGATTAGCGTGAGTTAATTGATCCATTATAATAGCTCCGACATTGCTTATAATATTTCACTTGAGCCGTAGAGGCTCTTTTGATAGCTTTAGATCGAAGGTCGGTCAGATTAGTCCAGTGATTTGCCATGTGTGTTCCCTTTGCCATTTCTCATTTGAATTCTTGATAAATGTTCTTTTAGTGTCCTGCTTGCCTAGCTGATAAGTTATACGAGTATCCAAGTCTGGTAGAATGGTGCCAAGTCTCACTAGCTCGTCGGCTTTACAGTTTCCAGAAATATCAGTATGCTTCGGTACTCATGTGAGGTGGTGCTAGCTATGTCGTTCAAAACTGATCGACATTTTTGGACACTTTTGAAGGTTGTATACTCTCGTGAGAGATATAATAGCAGATTGGCTATCTGTAAAGTTGCAGATGCTGCTTAATGACATTGCTAGGCGTACAGTATCGCCATGACTTATGCTTGTAAAACATTGCAGCGGTCTGGCAAATGAATAACATTTTGTAGGTCCAATTGTTCCGAGTAGACACCCCCATCCACTTTGCCTTCTAACTTAGAGCCATCAGTGTATAGCTGCACTAATTCCACCAGTTGGATTAATCTTTCCACTCATTCTTGTCCGGTAGTAATAAAGGAGTATGGCGTAGTCGAGATTTTTGGGATACGTACATCCAGAAGCTTGGAGTGTCCGTAGTCAGTACGTGTCCATGACTAAATAGAGCCTAACAGCTATTGAGGATGCAGTTTACTCGCCGAACAGTTCCACCCGAGTTAGATAGAAGATAGAATTAAGGGCTTTAAAAGTTGTTGTTATGATGGTGTTCTCTGAATCCACTTTTTCCACTGCAGGTACCGGACGATCACCCCGTGTAAGTATAGGCCTGATAAGACTGATATTCAACAAATGCATAATTTACGGCTCAATGCTTCAATGCCTATTGTCTTTTTGCACGAATACACGGCCGCTATCACTTTGAACGGATTTAAAGAGTGTGTCAGCCAAAAGGTTTGTAAGTGTTGTTTCTCGTCTAACCCGTAAAGAGCAATTTTACCAGTTGTTAAATACCATCACTCATTAATAGTGGGAAAGTTTTATTCTATTTTAGTCGACAAAGCAAATCTGCTTGCTGCTTCATCTACATCGCAGTTCAAAGAAAAGTAGCTGCTCTTGTACACATGGAAAGTTTTCAAAGTATTCTTCAAAAAACTCGAATGCCTCAATGCTACTGAACCCGATGGTATTTTGTCTAAAAATACTGCTCCTCTGCTTTGGCTAAACCTCTGCGCATTTTCCATTTTCCATACTCAACAGAAGTGTGGCCATCTGCATGAAAACTGGCTCATGTTCAGCCAGTAAAGTTCTGGAATTTTATACGAAAATTTCGGTAAAAATTACGGTACTCAATTATAATCGTGTTGCAACTGTCAGCTACCGTAATTTTTACGGATGAGACCCGAATATCTGGTCGGTGTTGAATGCTCGGAATTGAATTAAAAAGACTTAAAACTGATCAAATTAATTCACCTTTAGCAAAAACGAGAAATAAAAAATGTAAACAATCTGAGATTCCAAACCTAGTCCGCAGCAGCAAGCTGGAAAACTGTAAAATTTACCTGTTATTTTGGGAAAAATTGTGCATTAGTCTGTAAATTTTTCTTAAACCACACAATGAATTTTATGAGTCACGTAAATTTTACGGTGCTGTTCCGTAAAAACTGCCTATAAACAAAGGAAAGGATCGTAATTTTTATAGTGCAGCTGCTTAAATTTTGACAGAATGTGTTATAAGTGGAACCATAATTTTTCCTAAAATGGTGCTACTCCGTAAAAAGTGTCCATGAATACATTAAAAATTACTGGAGGGATCGTAAATTTTACCAAAATGTGTTACTTGCAACACGATTACGGTGAGTGGAACCGCAATTTTTCTTGAAATTGTTCCTCCGTTCAAATAAAAAAAAAATAATATTTCCTGCACATTTTGTGCATTTAAAAAAAAAAGGATTGCGACCCTTTTCAATTGACCAATTGCTCTTAATGTCCTATTTTATGTTTTTGAGTTATCAACTCTTAGTTGATGAAGTATTTTGAAACCCTTATAAGTGATTACCAGTACGATTTCCGCGGTGGCTGTTCAATCATATACTTACTAACAACTCTAAATTGGAATCACTGTCTCCATTACTTTGGAGGATCCAAAATTGTCACTCTTGGTATTCCAAAAGCACTAGCATACCCTTCTAGCCAAACATCAAGGATTTGAACTACATCCTCACATTTTAAAATAGATAGAAAGCTTTTTATCAATCCGTGGTATTACAGACAGAGCTACATTTGATCCCAATAAAATAAATGCTTCGCAGGGTTCAGTAACGATGTTCCTCAGGATTCACCAACTTTATTTCTTCTTTTTAGTAATGACCTTTTATCTCTCTTTTTTAATCATATTCATATCATTTGGCCGACTACAGAAGGGAACCCTACTATCCTCTAGAAAATTTCACAGAATATTTTTCAACTAATTAAACACTGAAGAGCAAATTTCAATCTAGAGCGAATAACTAGATTTTTTGGTTATACGGTTCAACCCATTTGGTTGGATACGGTAAAACCCATTGTAATCGTATTGCAAATATCACATTCGATCAAAATGTAAGCAGCCGCACTATAAAATTTACGATCCCTCTAGTGTTTTTTAATGTGTTCATGAGCACTTTATTCGGAACAGCACCGTAAAATTTACGTAACTCGTAAAATTTACTATGTTACTTAGGAAAAGTTAACCGCCGAAAATACAATTTTCCTCGGAAAAACCGCAAATTTTACATTTTCCAAAATTTTAAACAAACTTGAAATCATTTTCTTGGTTGTGTAAAATTTAGTTTTCTTTTATTCTGAATTTAAATTTTTATATTTTTAAATTTCGATGTGACTACTGAACTTTCACTCAATATGTTAACTAAGGTAATATACAGGGTTTTTCACAGCGCGTGTGCAAAAATGAAGGCTCAATTTTTTCGCTTCTCACATAGATCTAGCAGATCCTTCATTTTTGCACACGCGTTGTGAAAAACCCTGTATAGTTTCAATATATAGTAAATTTATATAGACACTGCTCGTTCAATCTCTTCGGAAGCGATTTGTTTAAAGTGAAGATTGGCCTAAGTTCGAATCTCAAGAAATTTTACGGTGCTGTTCCGTAAAAATTAAGGTAGCTGATAGTTAAAAATCGTTCAAAAAATAGTTTCATTACTTTAATTTAATTTGAAACCGCATTAGTTTCTCACTTATGCCTAAAAATGTGCGAAAAAATAACTTCCCCCCTCCCTCCACCCTTACCTTATTTACGAAATTTGCAAGCAAAGGATAAATAAAACGAGAACCCTGTGATGCGTTAGCATGGTTTTGGCCGTCAGGAAATTCCGGCAGACAAAGTTATTTTGTTACTGTATTTAACCCCCGCCAACATACATATGTATGAATCCGTCTTTATCTGGCTAATTGGTGAATGTATTCACACAATTGTAAATTTCAAATACGAGAAATGTTACTGATGCGAATTTGACTGGATTCAATTCTTTGTCCGAACACAGTTACAAGGTTCAGAAATATGACAACCCTTCCAAAATATTCTTCATTCGATAATTCTTGCTTAGTTAAATTTCATGGAAGCATACTTTCCGAGCCATTTTGAGTATCACAAGGATCTCTTTTTGTCCAAAACTTGTTGCTATCGAGTTTTTTCACCTTAAATAGTGCTCCCTGTACCAGAGTCAATGAAACCAATTGTTTTGTTGTCATATGTTGCACATAGTTATAAATACAACAGTTACAGTTATTTGTCAACCATTTTTTTCTTACGTATTAAAATGAAATTTTGTTTACGGACTTAGAGGATGAGAGAAACTATGAGGAAAACAAACTACAAACTGGTCTTTCGTTTTCTAGAAACTTTAGAAGGTACAGTTCTTCAACGCCTGTTTGTTATTATCTAATATTATCACTTCGGAATTCTTATAGAAATTACCATTATCGCCAATGCTAACATATTTTTAAATTATGAATAAGCAGACTAAAAAATAGTGGCACATGAGGGATCTTTGTGGTACCCCGTATCATACATGACGAAAATTCATATTTTTTCTTTTACCCCTCTCTTACAATGATTACTGAATAATTGTATTCGAACGAAGGAAAATTGAGCAAGCTATGTACAGTGAAACCTCCCTTTACGGACACCTCCGAAAAATGGACACCTCTTAAAACCGGACACTGTTTTCCAGTCCAAAGCATCAATTTGCCTCAAACTTCCATCTCTGAAAAGCGGACACCTCTAAATAGCGGACATTATTTTAGGAACGAACAGTGTCCTCTATAGGGAGATTTCACTGTAATTTAAAAAATAATATAGTAAGCTTAATTAAAAAAAATTACTGCTTCCTTTCTCCTGATAACCTGCTAATCATAATTCTATCGATTTTAAAACAGTGTATTTTGTTGACTGGCACACAGAAAGTTACTGACATCATTAGGTATGACGATTCGTCTAAACGGGTAGACTGGTGAATGGTCTAAAAGGATTTATTGGTGACTGGTCTAAAAGGTTAAATTGGTGATTAGTCTAAAAGGATTGGTAACTGGTCTAAACTGGATGATTTGTAACTAAAGTAACTATATTTTATATATCCATTAATCAGGAAGAAAAAACGAAGCTTATTTCAATATTCGCTGTTAAGACACATATAAAGTTATTGATATAAACTGCATATGTATATATTTATGCTTTACTTTTCAGTTTTGTTGATTATTAAAAAGATGTAGAACGAATTTCAATATATACTAGTTAAGCCACAAATATAGTATGTAAGTTTAGACCAAAAATATATCCGAACTGGTCTAAACTATTGGATTTGTGCCCCGATTTCCAAATATTGAGATGCAAGAGCATTTTCTCTACTCACTAGTTAGGGCCAAACAAATTTAAACCATAACTGATATCTCAACTAATTGGTTTTATGCAATTTATTTGGCTCGAAATAAAAGAATTTATAATATAAATAGAGGACATTTCAATATTCATTAATCTACCTGTTTAGACCAATTTCCATACATTATTGGTCTAAATTGATACATTGGTATAGTAGTCATAGTACAAAAAAAAATCAGAAAAGGCGTTTCCTAATGAGTGTTAATGAAAGATTTTTCTATCTTTTCAGGTATGTATGCACATAAAGGAATGAGAAAAACATCAAATTGGTTCGTTTGATTTCTTAATCTTTGCATGTTTGAATTCATAATTTCGTGTTAATTCGTCAGCCGACTCTGAAATAAAGATTTTCCTAAATGAAGCAATTATCCATTTTTACTATTTTCAAATACTGTAACGCAATAGTATATTAAGAAAACCTAATCGGTTCTTTGACTTATAAATCTTCCCTAAGTACAACTATGACGTACATATGGTATACCAAACATAAGTCAAAAGTCCGCCTCAGCCACATTATTCATCCTCTTCAAAGCAAATTTATTACACGAAAGCATTAACTTGACCGATTTTCTAATGCAAATCATCGCCATCGTTACAAGCCGTTAAGCTAAAATTTATAGCACATAACCATAATTATGAATTTCGTTCGCTTCGCATATAATCAAAAGGTGCAAACGACACCAACAATGGGCACAGTCAGAAGTTAACAGACCATTGCGAGTGATGTTAATGTCCCAGAAGTACAGATAACTGTCACAAATTATGTGACGAAGTGTTCCTTATCCTCGATTGTGGAAAAAAAAATTTTATGTTTCAAACTGTCGTCGTCCTTATCATTGCGCACCGTCGCCATATGCTGATGTATGCAACAATCGCGTGTCATTGCAACTTTTCACGGTCTTCGGATTGCATTTGCGCACTTCAAAGTGTCATTTTACGTTTACTGTGCTAAATGTTGATTGCTGATTCATCCCGTCCGTCGCCACTTAAATAGTTCCTGGTTTTATGTTTATGCTCCAAGAGTTGCGGTGTAGATAGATGGAGCACGGTACGCGCGGTCGGGTATAGTAAAAAAGCAGTGCAGAACGGTGTCAGAGCGCATGAATTTTACGCTTTAAATTATCACCAAAGTTGCCTTGCACCCAATTCGACGTGGTTTTCTTCGGGATTCGTATGGATTTCATTTTGCATGCATTTAGCATTTATGGAGTCGGTTTTATGGTCATTAATCGGATACCGGTTTTATTTATGCTTACTACAGACTATTTACAGATGCAGAACTTGATTATTATTCACATTTTACAGAGTTCTGTTATGTTCTGAGACTTCCTACTCTTTTGTGGAGTTGATTTTCTGTTGCATTGCATTGCATTGCATTGGCACTTAATGGCCGCCCGTTCTTTGCCTTGGTTTCTTTGTAACAGGCCAAGGTTTCCTCCTTCAATGTACGGAATTCTTTGTTTTTCAAAGTTAATTGCTGCTGTAAATAGTTCTTGGAAATCTTTTATTTGTAAATATTGCGAAGATGAGATGGTTTCAGTTTTTCTAAATAAGCGTATGGTTTTAGACTTTAATGTGAGTTTACAGCTGTAATTTTGATTGTAATCTATCCGGAAACTCAACCAAGACGACAAGGCAACGACTTTGGAAGTCTTAAGTACTTTACTGAAATACAAATCTAAATCGAATCTCGAACATTTATAGAGGTGCTTTTACGCTTTTAAAAGTTGTCCCTAGTGTACCTCAGCATTCTATTCTCGGTCCCTTCTTGTTTTTAATGCACATTAATGATATTTCTAAAGTTGAAAGCATAATGAAAACCTTATTTAATGGCGTTTGATTCTTAAGTACATTAAGACGTAATACCTAATTCAAAAAATATAAAGGATAAACGATGGGGAAAGGGTGGGGAGGGGGGGGGGGGTTAAGACGATAAGTAAAATAGAAAAATTATATAGCACTCGCGGACATTATAGTATATATATACGACTTTAAAACGTCTGATTTTGATTAGTTTTATTTTTCTTTTAGTTAATTTTTGTACATAACTTGGAAAATAAATGCAATGGTTCTGCAGAGATTCCGCTAGGTGTCGCTACACTAAATTCACGTATAATGATGCTGTTTGATTGGTTTTTTTTGTTAATAAGTTTAGACATAGAGGAGGAAACATAAAACGGTCTGATAGGTAAAATACCAGAGATCGAATTGAAAGAGAAAACTTTAAGGATCCGCCCCTCACGTACCAATTTTTTGTATAGTAGGTAGATAAAGTTAAGTGTTCAATTTAAGGTTTTTTTTCGGGTCGCTGATTCTAAATCTGAAGTCATAATTTGAAAATTCAAAATGACTTATCCAATATGGCGGAAAAAATGCTATTTAACACGATATACAAGCATAATTTGATTAAATCGTGTTCGAAATAAGTTTTATAAGCAACAAAAAAAGCATCAAGCCAAGTCTTAAGATTTGTAATCAACCATCCTAAAAAACGCGATAGAAATCATTCCAAACTTCATTTAATCGTGCGAAATAGGATTTTTCTACTACATTAGATTCGCCATTTTGAATTTTTAAACTTTCGCACCATGATTGGATTCAGCACCCTCATCAACCCTAAATTTTTAAGTAATTTTGGCGAATATTATGATTTTTCAAAATCGAAATATTTTAAATTCACATACTTATAGCATATTTTTCACTTTCTGCGCCATTCTATTGTGTAGAGCACATTCCAAGGTTTAATTTGACTGGCTTTGAAGAGGTCCAGAGTTGTATGGATTCATAATAATTTTCAATTAAAAATATTGTGTCAATAACAAAATCAAGAATTAAAATGTTAACGACTTTTTTTTACGACGTGGCCAATTCCTAGGGAACAATCCTTTGATGCGTTAGCATGGTTTGGCCGGAAGGGAATTAGGGTAAGCGAAGTGGGGAAACTTGAGTCTTGTTTTCGCATTGCTGCGAGCTAGACAACATCCCAAAGACGAAGTGGATTATTTTAATTTCTTAATAAAAGCTCACGGGGTCGTCTGGTCTCGAACCCGGGACCCATGGCATGGTGGTCGTGCCGCTTAACGAATTGATTCAACTCCGTCTCCAATGAGCACAAAATACAAACAAAACATAAGGGAAAAGATTGCACTGAAGTCATCGGATTCGAAATATACTAGATTAAATTTGCGAATTTCAATACGACGAATATGTGGGAATACCATGTCCTTTCAGATGATATTGGCTTGTGATTGAATGACAGTCTGGGTACAATCAAAACATCATTGCCTTCTAAAAAACGGTTGGTTCACTGTAGCCACCGCTACACGGAGAGAAAATTTCAGGAACCATTGCGGTTCCACTCAACGTAATCCCTATTACATTCTGCCAAAATTTAAGCAGCCGCATTATAAAATTTACAATCCTTCCAGTAGGTAATTTTTACGGAACAGCACCGTAAAATGTACTGGGTTGATTTAGTAAAAATATACCGCCTACAACACAATTTTTTCTAGAATAACCGGCAAATTTTACAGTTCTCCACCCTAATTCACTAATACTGATGATGTTGAATTAAGGTGAAACCAGACAAACTTGAAATCATTTTTTCGTTGTGCGAGACTTATGGTTTATTAATTTTCATTCAATTTATTTACTATTGCAAATGCCAAAAAATAGTGAATTTATATAGAAACAGTTCTTTAAATCTCATTGGAAAAGAATTGTTTAAAGTTAAGATTGGCTTAGTTATAAAGATGTTGAAGCGTACTGCTGAGGACTAGGGTTTGACTCTCAGACTGTGCACATTTTTAATTTTTTAAACTAATTTGAGTACTTTTAAGCCTTTTAAATGCTATGCCCGGAACATCCTTTGAAACCGAATAGATACTCGGGGCCCATCATTCAGGAAATTTTACGGTTCTGTTCTGTAAAAATTAAGACAGCTGACAGTTATAACACGATTACAGTTGAGAACCGTAATCTTATATCCGAATTTTTGTATTCGTATTTTTCTATATAACAAGACAAATTTTCTTGAAAAGGTTTTAAAGTTTTAGTTGAATTGTTACTATTGCCTCGTGGCGTTCCACAGAGTTCTGTATTCACTCCGTTACTATGTGCTTTTTGTAACTATAACTTAGTTGTGATTTTTCAAATTCATATGGACGATATTGAACTGAACATTCTTAATCGAATCGGACTTGATCTTCATACGACCTTGATAATGACTAATCCGGAGTGGCCACTTTTTAAGTAGTCAGGGAATCACTTAACAAGGGAGCCCAAAAAGGACAAATAGACGCTTCTCTAGAATTCAAGAATTCGAAAATCTAGATTCGCGCCTGCAAATATTATCTGGAAAATCATGAAAAGTCAGAGAAATGTGGTCTTAAAAAAAAGTGGCCACTCTGTTTATCCCTTACCACAACTAAATGACGCCGTCCCAAGCCTGCAACTTCAATTTCACATTCACAAGCAGCTTGAATGTGTCGTTTTCTTTACACTTCTTTCACTTCAAAACCCACTCGTTCAATAACAACTTACCCCCGCCTACATGTCATAAGGTTTTCTTGATGCACAAGCTGGATTTTAAGTGCTCCAATCGTCTAGAACCTGCCTAGGCATAGTCATAGGAGTGCTTACTGGTTACTTGTAACTTGTATATCAAATGCGAAGAAATTGGGACTCTTCTCACATGACTTCTGCAGAAGCTGTTCTAGTGCTTTGCCTGTACACGCACACGGAAGGCCTTTCTGGTGATTATTTCTGAAAGATAGTTTCGGCGATCTCTAGACGACTGACTTTAGAGATCTTCGACGCTTTATTGATATTGCCAGATGTTTTCAATAAGGAGCTGTGGGGTATTTTTCTCCTGTGGCATCAGATAGGTCCATTCGAGGTCAAAGTTTGTCCTTTCGTTGAACGACCACCCATACCTACCTTGAAGAGTTATTGCTTATGGCACATTTCTTAATAGGAAAAAAAATATATGGTGGTATGTTATTTAAATTAGACATATAGTATGAGTTGGGTTCCGAATTATCAGTTATGATGCAGCTTTAAAGGAATTCAATTGTTTCAGGTGAATATTCTCTTGTATGATACACTAAGTCGTCGCTGGTGTAAGTGATAACGTTTCGGCCTACCACTTCGTCCCAGGTTCAAATCCCACTGACGGCGACCCATGGTTGCATTCTGCTGACAAGGGATTCCGATAAAAAGGGTTGCAGTGATTCGAATCATCCACTTTAAATTGTAGATCCATTGCAATCGTTGTGTTGAATCGGCTGAAGTTGTTCTTTCGCCCATAGTCCATAGTTCATAATTTGTCGACAAGCCGTTGAAAAATTGATTGATGTTCACATTAATAGTTCATTTCAAACATCATGTTGAGTCAACAGAAATTTGACTAAATATTTGTCAATTCAATTGAATTTTTGAAAATTTAAGCAAATAATGACTCGTCCAACTTTGCGATGACGATAAAACTGCCGACGAAAGCTGGAAAGTCCTCGTCAAATTGGTATTTTTTCTTTAACAACGATTCGTCAAATTGTCGAAAAATCAATACACGGTTATTGTAAAATTTTTGTCAAGACAATAACAACTCGACTGATTCACTGTCGAACTCGACCGTTAAATGTATAAACCATTTAATTGTAATATTCTCTGGAGTCGACTTGCCGAATGATTTTTTAGATTGTCGGACAATAAGGAAGATCAACAAAAATCTGTCGACAGACTTTTTCGTTCAATTTGTCTTGGAAATTCATCAAGAAGAATTTCAGAAATGACCAGATAAGTTTTTTATTTTACCAAGATTTTTGCAGATTGTCGACAAATTAATACATGCTTTTCGCGATGTGATGACAATAACAACTTTGCTAATTCAGTGTCGAACGATTTAATAGATTGTGACAACAAAGATAGCTCAACAAAAATTTGTCGGCAGACTTTTTCGTGCTTTTTTTAACAACCACTTTATTTATTAATTTTACCAACATTTCGACAGATTGTCGACAAATCGGTACATGGTTTCCAGGATGTACAAAATGCTCAATAAGCTAATAATAACTCCGTCTGTCCATTCTCGTTCGAGTTGATGTGTATAATATTCGCTATTTAAGTAAAGTACTCTTTTGATTCTATGAATCTAGGATGTTCCTTGTAACCAAGCCAGATTCGTCAGCCTGTAAACTGTCGACAGATATTTTATCGAGCTATCATTTAATAAATCATTACGGAATTTTCGATGGATTGTCGTTAACTATACATGTAAGTCTGACATTATTCTTCAATTTCAATTTGAAGATAGAACAAGAATTCGTCGAGACAGACCTATACATCTCTTGAAAATTATCATGGAACGTTTAACAATATGCCAAGGTATTGGTGGTGTATGGTCGACAAATCGTTACTTCATTGCATTAATATGTAAATTTTTCATTTAATTAATAATAACTTTGTTGACGCTGTGTCGAACGTGGTAAATGGTTTTATGTCCATCATTTAAGCGTTTAAATTAAGCAATGCTTAATCATCAGTCATTTTCCTATTTTTCGACAGGCAATAAATAGTCGGCAAAGTGACCATATTTCGTCATCTTGTTTAAAAGTACAACTGAGAAGTTGCCGTATGGAAGCCTTATTTATTCGCTTAAATGTTTGCCACTTTGTCGACTAGTTTTTGTCTGTCGAAAAATTCTAAAATAAAGGAAGGGCTCATTAAAGTCAAAAAATTGAAGTCAGGTAAACATGATTAAGTGGCGGACAGATTATGGTTCTTTGTAAACTGAATCGCCCTAAGCTTAAGTCTCGATCTAGACAAATATAGTAGCTCTTCTAATTCTACGTGTACCATGACTAAATTCTCTAACAAAAGTCGTAGATAAAATTAAAACTGTCCCTCATATTTAATTCTTTAGAGACATAAATAAACAAAGAAACTCGAATTAACTAATCTTAAATTTCTATACATTCGGCAATCAAGCAATCCGCCAATAGGGTCCAAAACTAGTTCCATAATTTACTTCGATTTCTTTTTATTCGAATTTCGACAACAAAAAGTTTCGCCCATTCGCAGCTCTAGAAAACTTACAACTTGTTTGATTTCATTCAAATCCAGTCCATACTTGTCGAGCGCTAGCAGCGGGAGCTCTGTTGAAATTGGCAAGTTCTAGACTTCTAGTTACAATCAGTAAGTGACTATCAGAACAAAAAGAACAGCAAATCATGTGAGGTTTCACATCGCTTCATTATAAAAAATAAATTGATTTTTCATTCGAGAACACGATAACGGGAATAATTATGAGGCCATAAGACTGAAGAATAGACATAGAGACTACCACAAATCGTAGTCCGTCCACATCAGTTTGTGGTGGCTTTGCTTTCGAGGCCAATGTCGTCACTATAATCAGACAATAGCGAGGCTCGGAGTAAATGTATAGTTGGAAATCAGCACGATATCTTCCTCTGCTGCTGGCACTGGTGGAGACTGTTTGAATCTGGACGTAGAGCTTATTAGTCTAGTTCGCCGTGAAAAATTCTATAAAATATCTCCGTTGAGATTCAGTTGTTCAAATCAACACGCTCCGTCTCCGCGAGGCTATCTTTATCAGCTACAGAATGTCGCTGTTATCTGCTGTTGTTGCGGCGGCTGCTATAAGAAAACAAGGCTATATCGGCTGAAAGTAGGAGCACAATAAGATATCTCCCGTACCGCCATTTAATAGATAACAGCAATAAAAAAAATATTTTAAGAAAAAAAAGAAACACTCCGACGGGGAATTTCCGCGAAACATTCTTTTGTTAAACAATCGCTGCGTGGTGTTCGAGCTCTGTTCTGCTCCATGTCGGTACTGCTTTAATCCAATTCAGAACAAAAATATCGCGGACTCCCACTATCAGTGTTTAAAAAAAAGAACACAAAATCCCTTGTCACATTGAGTCAGTTTTGTGGTTTGCTAATCATATTGACCTCAAGGGTAGTCCTCTGACATCGCTTGGTATATTTAGAGCACTCACACGTCTAACTTTCTCGCTGAATTGCAATTTTAACGCGGTCATGTGGCCTGACACTTTTCCTGCGAATTGAATTGTCGACGGATTAAAAGTGTTTTAGTTGTTCCAAAGCGGCTTAGTGCAATGCTTAGCGGACACACTGTTTTCCTCTGTGTACGTACTAAGCACCCTGACTGACTAATCATAATTTTCAGATCATATCTAGACAAACAATTTCATTAGATTTATCGCCGTAAACGGGTCAGACTCGTTAATGGATCTTTTTTTTTTATTGAAATAGTTTTTTTTTCGCGAGCGCGCTGGGAGCGGTTTGTTGACGTACAAAAATAAATCTTGCGATGGATTCAATTTTTCAAGGTGACAGCGATTGAATGATTAAAATAAATTAGAGTTCAAATTTATTTTTTACAATATTTTATCAAAGTGCTGATTACTACAAAAAATACTAAATAAGAACAATATAATAAACTATATAAAATCAAAGATAATGAGAGAATATGAGAAAATGTACAGAAAATAAAAGTGCTAGAGTGTGTAAAAGGTATATGAAGTAGGAAGTACATAAATTGTAAAGTAAAAAGTAACCTCAACAAACCTGACTCCTCACTTGATTTCGCGATAGGTGAAAATCAATGCAATCAAAAGAGGATTTAAAAAATCGCTACATCGATGTGATAGGCTCATTTGACGGGCTGAGAGTAAAAGTGACCTATTTATAAGGTTCGGGCAAAAGTGGCTTAGAAAATCTTCCGCGCAAAAACGAATCGCGTGAGATTCCGGGCAAAAACGAATCGTAGAAAATTTCCGGGGAAAAACGACTTAACTACTTAACTGCATTAACTTTGCATTACTTTTTGTAGTTAAATCATTTTTGCCCGGAAATTTTCTACGATTCGTTTTTGCCCGGAATCTCACGCGATTCGTTTTTGCGCGGAACATTTTCTAAGCCACTTTTGCCCGAACCTTATAAATAGGTCACTTTTACTCTCAGCCCGTCATTTAATCCATAATTAGTGCGATGAAAAGGTAACTAAAGAAAGTCGTGATTTCTCAGGGAGCGAGCCGGAACCGATATGCCAAAACAAGGCAAGAGAACAGAAGAGTCTATGTCTATGGACCCCCGAATGCAGTCGAAAGCAAAAAGGTTCCTGGCGTTACGGCGTCTCTTTTCAAGTCTGTCCAAGTGCAGGAATTCAAGTCTATAATATAAAAGAGTTATTCCAAGAACCTAACGAACCTCAGTTGAACAGCCTCAATGCGATTGATATGTGTCATATAGAGCGGCGACCATACTGGAGAGGCATATTCCAGAATAGGCCTGAAAAAAATGCAATATAAAAGCTTTGTAATGTAAGGGTCATCAAATTCCTTTGACCACCTCGTCACGAAACCAAGAGTCATATTAGCCTTGTTGACTATGGCATCAAAATGATCCTCGAAAGAAAATTGGGAATTAAGCCAGACACCTAGGTCCTTAGTCTTAGTAACTCTTGTTAAAGGACAACCCTCTATGGTAAAGTTAAATTGAAAGGGAGACCTTTTTCGTGAGAAAGAAATAGATGTACACTTTCCGATATTTAGGGGAAGGTCATTAATGGAACACCAATTCTGAAAGGTGTCCAAGTCAGAATTTAAAAGTAGGCAATCGGCATTGTCAGACACAGTGCGAAATAACTTAGCGTCGTCGTCATAACAAAGAATATTTGAGTGAGACAGAATCGTAGATAAATTATAAATAACAATGGCCCAAAGTGGGTGCCCTGCGGTACACTGGAAGTGTTGAAAATAACATCAGATAGAGCTCCACGAAAAGAAACCCGCTGAGTGCGTTCAGATAAGTACGAGTGAATCCAATTCACAAAAACTTGTGGAAACCCGAGAAGGGAGAGTTTGAGAATTAGAATTCTATGATTTATTCTATCGAAAGCCTTGCTGAAGTCAGTAAAAATACAATCAATTTGCTTACCCCCTTCAATTGCAGAAATACAGAAGTTTGAAAATTCCAATAAATTGATGAGGTTTTTTTTAATGAGGTTTTCCAAGCTTTCGGAAAAACACCGCAACGAGTTGAGAGACTAAATAAATAACACAGAATAGGAGCAAGAACGGAACAACATCTTTTCATGAGTGAGGTGGGAATACCGTCAGGACCAACTGAAAAACTATCAGTCAAGGTAGAGATTTTCTTCAAAATCGTAACTTCGTCAAGTAAAAGGTCTTTGGATTCGAGAGAAGTCGGTGGAAACCTCGTCAAATGGGTAAAATCCTTAAAGCTAATATCACAGGTATCGTCCAAAAACACATTTTTAAAAAAGTCGGCAAAAATGTTTGCTATCGTGAAGGGCTCATTGCTTTCGCTGTCTCCGAAAAACAAAGAAGATGGATAGCCATCAGAATTGCGCTTAGGATGCTTTCATTCTGTAAATATAATTATTGTAAGAAGACGCTAAGTCAGATAAAAGGCCATAGGTCACCGCCGGTGGGTATTCGAATCTGCGACCTCCGAGATGAAAGACCAACACGTTATCACTTACTCCACTAATTAGTTTATTTGCATTTCACTATAGGTTATATTATATCTTTCAAAAGTTTTGGGTAGCAAGATCGAATCAGAAGGGGCGTTAAAGGCGGTTTTTCGCTGCATGGTTTTTCTATTTAAATCTTTTAATTAAAAAACTAACAGTTACCGACCTCAGTTCATTAGATTCGTAGGAACAATGTGATTTGAGACAAGAGTTCTTTCATATCCATAAGAAGAGGTCGCAAAAGTAAAGGGGTGAAGATAAAATAAAAGATGACAATCCCTTTGTTTTCTATAATACATAGGTCATCTCTGTGATAGTCAGTCTTTATTAACTGTTATTATTTTTCAAAATAGTTCAGGTCAACTATTGAACCTTGAGGTACCCAAATGCATAATTTACAGGTTAATTTACCAGCTCCTTAATCGTGTTGTTAAGTTGGACAAATTTTATCCGAGGCTATTAGCTATCGATATTTGATATACGAAAAAGAAAAGAAAACTTCCCACAAAAATATTCCTTTTCCTTCAAAATGGCATTTTCTGTCTTTAAAATGGAGTCCTATAGCCGCCTTCATCTCATTCTCATCAGCAAATCTCCATCATCGTACCTCTTCTTTCAAATTGAAAAAAAAAGTCACTGCGGGCTAGGGCTGGAATTTCCAGAAGCCTATATCTTTAAGGATCTGCCGCGAAGCCAGCCCTGTATGAGCAGGTAAATACCCGTAAAATTGATCATTCATAATATTCCTACCTTTAGCAGGTAATCAATCAGGAAAACATCTTCGTTAGTGCAGAAACCAGTCGACATAAGCTTCTCTCTTTTTAAATCCATTGCATGAATTCTTGTTTGGACTCCAAGTCGTATTGGCCAACCCGTCTCTCATCCACGGTTACGATCGCTGGCAAATTTCGGCATTTGTGGTACTCAACATGAACTGATTCTTCTCATATTCAAATGCTCTTACAAAATCTCTCTAATCCGTTCTTTGCTGTATTGCAGCTCAATTTGCCAAATTTGTATTCTTCGATCGGCCAATATGAATTTCTCTACTTTTCGGACTTTTTCTTTCATCACTACCGTCACAGGACGATTTTTTTCACAGCTCGTCTTGATCAAATAACCGAACACAATTTTTCGGCTATGGCCTACGAAGGTCAGATTCCTAAAGAACTGATTAAATATCTTCGAAAATTTCTTACGACTTCATCACTGCGCGGTGTTCAAGATTCTCCAGATTTCTGGATTCCGCTAACATGGTGTTCCATCTCGACAGATAATTTGATATTTGATAAGGTTATATTTAAACTACAAATGAGTTCCTCGTGCAGTTCTATCACGAGTCATTGTTAGGTAGCTTCGGTCATGAGCTTATTAACTTCGTATTTGAAAAAGAAGATGAGTGTTGTTACCCCGTGCCGGGCCATTACTATAGTATGTTAACGGATCATACTCAAAACACCACTACTCGTAACCCGTAATAAGGTTTTTTAAATTTTCGATTTTCATCACCTGAAAATTCTGGAGTTAGGGGGCTTAGTAAAACGTAGTACCATGTTGAGTTGGTAGATGGCGCAACCAGTATGTCTTAAAAAATCAGTTTCTGAATTTTTTTTAACAAATTATGCATTCCTTTCCTGGAGTATATTTCTAAAACATGAGCAGCTTTCAGGTACGGAAGCATATGGTTTTATACATTATTAGCGATCTATTCTTGGTCGTCGATTGTTAAAAATACACAAGTGTACTTAATTATTTCGACAATACCTCATCGGTAACAGAATTGGCATATGAGTAGCAGTAGCCAGCTAAACTTACTAAAATCAACCTTTTAAAAATTCAGGTGTAATTAAACTCGGCCAAATTTTACATATTGTTTTCTAAGAAATGCTGCTGAAATAAAAATTAAATGTTAACCTCAATTTCCCACAGATTTGTGTCAGTTCCATTTAATTGTATTCACAATGAATGCAATTAAACCCGGAACTTAACTACCTAAGACTGTCGATTCAACAAAATGAAAATTCAAAGAAAGAATGCTTTTAGTTTTCTTATAAGAAATTCTCAAACGGTAAGCGAAATTCCCCCCGGCCATCCATCTATGCATCCATAGATAGTGCAAGCTCCTCTAAATATATACCTTTAGTGAATTTCCATTGTTATCTACGTGACACTGTAGCTACCATAACAATTTCTCAATTCTCAAGGCATACAGACGGATCCTTTAGGTGTTTTCTTTAGCTTCTAGTGATTTCTAGTGTACCGTTGTATGCTTAAAAATATAAGGAATTTTCGAGATTTTCTTTTCATAAAGTCACATGCATTCCTCCTCCTTCGTTTATGGTGAAATTTCAGTTCTTCGGATATTGCACTTAAGGCATGTTGTCTAAAACAGAGGCTCTCTTGACTTGATTTACAGCGTCTGTTGAGTTATTCTGGGATTGAATGAAGATTAAATGAACCAACGGCACCGGCACGAATACACTAGCAAAAGACTGTCATCGGCAGTAGCATCATTATGCCAGGATAGGGAATCGGTTTCACGTTGAAAAATGATATCATTTTAGTGCTTGCATCTAAGCTTGACGAAGTAATTGAATTTTTGAAGAGTTTTTCTTTGGCGGATTTTAACGATATATCCGTAGCCCATATAGAGTAATGTAGGAAGGAAGATAGTGATGGTAGCACTTTTCCTTTTTCATAAAGAAAACAATTTTTGTCTGAGGATGAGAAATATTGAAGGTATCAGACTCGATTCTCATCCTTGTGAATGTCACTCAGGTTACGTAAAGGCTCCATTATTGTGACATTTTACACATATACATTTTTATCATACAAGGTGACACAAAATCCGATTATCAAATTTTTTTCTGTGTAACAAACACAACAAAATTGGCAAAAAGTCGTCTTAACGGATGAGAACACCTTCACTGTGAAACAAGCCCACAACCACCAAAACGACAGAACATAGTTCACAGAAACTTCCGGCCCATCATTTAAAATCACCAAAATCCGAAATACTTTATGGTTTTGGGCAGAATTTGCGCCAACGGCTAGATTACCCTGGTTTTCGTCGATCGAGGGATAAGAATCGACTGGAGCTAAAAAATTTACCGCCATGATACCATCAAGGCTGTGGTATTTTCCTGGTCCCAGCAGCACTTTCGCGAAGGGGGATATAGACATTTCAACAAGACTCCGCGCCGACCCGCAAGGCAAAAAGAGCTCAGGAGTGAGTACATTTTCGAAGTTTCATCACATCTGCAGCCTCACCGTCGTACTCGCCGAATCTTGACCCGATGAATTAGAGTGTATGGTCCATTTTGGAGGCCAGGGTCTGTGCTAAGCCCCAAAAATGTGGGTGGCTACTTCGTAACCGGCTGAATATG
This sequence comes from Leptarthrus brevirostris, assembly GCA_964036015.1. Lineage (NCBI taxonomy): Eukaryota > Metazoa > Arthropoda > Insecta > Diptera > Asilidae > Leptarthrus > Leptarthrus brevirostris. Next base: position 18,358,593 of record OZ038375.1, on the reverse strand, counting down.
TTATTTCCAAAGGTCCTTGTTATTGTAACTCATTGTTAGTTTTTCGTTTCTGCCGTTAATAAAGATATTATTGAAAAATTACTTGAAAATTACTTGAAAATGGCACCTTTGTGTGTCACCCTGTAAAAATCACACTTTTAAATCCCGTCGTCAACAGTGTATATTCGCTTTATTATCTGGTGATTTTGAATATAGGCGTTTTACGCTCTGGTGGTTTTGAATCCATTCGGGTTCATCGAACCGGATGAGGTTATTCTCAATCTTCATATCCTATAAGGAACTTATTCCGAGGGAAAGAGAGAAAGAGTTCTTAAGACGCTTAATTAAGACGATAATTTCTATGTTCTACGTGTCTACCCGATTGAGTGTTTTCGTGCTACAATTATCGATATTGCGTGGAGTTCCACGGGGCTCAGTTAAATGCCTCTATTATTTTATGCGTAAGGGATTTAGTTTTGCAATTCGAAAAGTGATGCTGATTTGGCCTTAGTTAAGTGTTTTAGGGATTTATTAAGTTATCCTTAAAAATAAAATATCAAATAAAGCGCCTGGTAAAAGAGTAAATCGGATAGACAATTATACCTACTCTTAAGACCAACTAAGTCAGTGACCAACCAAGACAGTGAGACAATGTTTATGAAGAAATCTGTGAAATGATTCAAAGCAAGTTTTTTTTAACAGCAGTAGAGAGTATAAAGGAAAAAAGTTATATATTACCTGGTCTTCAATCTAATAGGCGATAATAAATGGTCCTAATAGCTACATTGCTTCTACAAAAACTACAGAAAACCTCCAAAAACGTTCCTTAAAGGATCAGCAAAAACTAGACAACTAACAAAAACTTCCTCTTTGTAGCTCTTTTAACTTCGCAGGTCTATCCTACTATTTCTGGTCATTGCAGTTAGATTTAGCTTGCACTATTACTTTGTATGCTATTGTCGAGCTCTTTCCACTAACTGGGCTGAAGTTCAAGAATCATCTGAGCGTTATACTTTCTACTTTGCACAGCTTTGTCAAGATGATCAATTAAACGCGAAACTATCTTCATGGACTAAAACAAATAATACGAAAAGAGTCTTCAGGAAGGAGAGACGAAAAACGTTTTTAACCGACTTCCCAAAAACAAAGAGGTTCTAAGTTCGATGTGTATGTTTTTTTTTTTTTTTAATTTAAAATTATCGAATATCTAAAGTCACCCTGAGGCATAAAGGTGAATCTTAGAACACAAAGTTTATCAAAATCGATTAAGATAAAGATACATATATGTGGGATCGGGCTTCTCCATGAAAAGAACTTTGGAACGGAGATTCAGCAGCAGTGCTGGTAGGCCAGTGGTTAGGGTGATCGAATATAATGCGCATAATGTCCTGGGTTCAAGACTCGATCTCGCCAGTCACTATTTTTTCTCCGATTACTACATACATACATTAGACAATAAAAAAAGTCATAGTATACACTCTTACCTCATTCCATTTAGAACATGGCATAGTATATTTGAAAGAAGCCATCACACTCATCGTAACAAAAGACAATTTTAAGCAATTAGCCCTACGTATTTGTTTGGACTTATTATGGACTAAATTAACTAGATTTAAACTCCTTAACTTTGAAAATGTTTTAAAATTTTTTGATGGTTATCTTTCTTGTAAAGTCAACAACTATCCTTAAAAGACAAATCAAACTTTTAAGATTACTCGGGACATTTTCTACTCTTTATGGGGTAAATAGGGACTAAATAAAAATAATTAAGCCTCTTAACTCCTTTCAAAAAATTAGTTTTTTATGATTGTGCTGGTTTCTCTGACCACCTGCACTTATTTTGGTTTTGGAAGATCGATTGACTTTTTTGCACTAATAAAATTGCCTCAATGTGGACTGATAAAGTAGCCTAAATTTGGACTAATAAAATAGTCTACTTCGAATTCCTCAACGTTTTTTTTTAAATAAGTTTCTGTATGGTTGTGCTATCTTTATTTCAAATTCAGAACTATCACGTAAAAAAATGAATACATTAAAGAACAGTTTTTTTTGGAAATTGTAGGTGGTCTTAAGAGGCTAGATTATATAAGACTGTTGACGTCTATCAGCCTCATATACATATATCTAAAGAATGATCCATTGTGATAAAAGATTAATTATAGCTTAATCGTTTAAAATTAGATGTAAATTGTAAGAACTCGTCGGTGGAGTAAATGATAACGTGTAGGCCTATCAGTCCGGAGGTTCCAGGTTCGAATCCTACCGGCGGCGAACCATGGTTGATTTCTGTTGACAACAGATCACGATAAAAAGTCCGTGGGAGTTGCAGAGAAAATATCAATGGTTTGGAATCCACTTTAAATTGTAAGTCCACTTCCAATCGTTGTTTCATATCGGGTGAAGTTCTTCTTTCACCCCATGCGCCGCAAGGGGTTACGGGAACTAGAGAGAGAGAGAGAGTCAGTTTTACAAACAATACAATTTATATGATCATAACATTTTATGTTCGAACTAAGACCTCGACATTTTTTACCTAATCAGCAAAAGTTTATACCAAACTTATCAAGAAGGCCCGATAAAAAGCTACACTTGGACCTTAAGAGGGTGCCACAGTTTAGTCTATCGTCGAGACAGTTCCCCCATTAAACCAGAACGGCTAAGATACTGAATATTACCAGCGTTCAAATGAATTCAGTAGCTTTCATTCCACAAGATTAGTGAGACCATAAACAGACATGAACAAAAGCAAAGGATCAAGAATAGATTCTTGAGGAATACCGCAAGTATGAAAAGTATATGTACTTACTGCTCCAACACTACAAAATGTCGTATGAAAAAATTTTATTTTCAAGACAATGGTCCAGAGGTTTCAAAGACTTCTGCATTTTCTTTGAAAATATCAAGAACAACGACGCTGATTCCTGCCACTACATTTTTGCTAGACACATCTTGCATATTGTTAATATTTGCTTAACCGGATCAACCGGAGTTGGATCAATGCCTTAAGCGGCAAGACCAACATGCCATGGGTCCCGGGTTCGACACCAGATGACCGTGGGCTTTTATTAAGAAATTAAAATAATCCACTCCGTCTCTGGGCTGTTGTCTAGCTCGCAGCAATGCAAAAACAAGACACAAGTTTCCTCACTTCCCTTACCCTAATTCCCTTCCGGCCAAAACCATGCTGACGCATCAAAGGGTTGTCCCCTAGGATTTGGCCACATCGTATAAAAAAAAAACCTCATCTACTTTTTCTAATGCCTTATAAACTCCTACCATTTTACCAGGTCCGTAAAAAAAGTTCATAGCGATTGTGGTTAGTAATTTATGTCCAATAATCTTGTCATTCTTGCACTGGCTGGAAACTAATAACTCGTTGAATCCCTGGAAACCACATTTTTGTCATTTTGCAGTTGTGGGAGGCGGTAAATCTGGAATTATACACTGTTTCTCTGACTAGTGCTTATTGATTTCTCGAAGACCTTTACGGTTAAGGAAGGTCGAAACTATAATATCATCTTTCATAAATTTGAACCTAATTACTAATTAGTTCGTCATTTCTGGTTGTTATCAGCAAGTTAATAATAATATTTCGATTTGTGAGGTTCCGCAGGGTTCTGTATTCGGTCCGTTATTGTTCATACTTTCATTTTTTTCGGATTGTTATACCTATTTAGTTACAAACATCTACTTGCAGTTAGAAATCATTTTAAACTCCAAAATGAAGTGTTTCCTTTATTGATTGGTGACTTTTGTTATTAGTTGGCCAGGCGCGAGTTGTCTCGGTAGAAGTTGTCTTGGTATTGGCCGTACATAAGCCGTCTTTTGAGATAAACTGTTTGGTTACGCTTTAATCATGGTTAGCGTAATACATACGGTTTATTTGACAATTATGAAATTTTAAAGCAGTAACAGTTTCTAACGTGAATCTCACCATTGTTAGTTGAATTAACATAACTACGCCAGGTATAATATTGTACGTCAATTTACATAATTAACGAACAACCAAACCATCGTGACGATCAATTCTTCCGATTTCCAATATCCCCGTATATTAAAATATTCCTAAAAGGCTTCTTGCCACATATTCTAAAAGATCGTGATTCACCACATCACCTTTCTCAACACTTATGCAAAAATATCGCCACAAATACATAACCTTCAATTAAGAACGATAAAAATCTTAACAAACGGTAAAATTGTCACATAAACAAAATGCACCGCAAGTCCGAACGGTCTTTGTTCCCATGATCTCTTACGTGTATTATTACACAATCGTGATTAGCTCTTATGATCAGCACAGAGAAAAAAATAATCACCACACCCTAAAACCTGACGGTAAATGTCAGGTACAGATGCACGTTTTTAATCTTTAACACGCTCCGTTATTTAGTTTTAACGACCTCAACATAACCTGTTTTTTTTAGCGAGTGCAATAGTTGCACTATACTGTACAAATTTGTTGAAATAGTTTACCGTCGAGCAGGCATATCTTCATAATTTTATTTAAGGTTGTAATGGGTAAAAAAACTTAATTTTTTTTCTTCATTTTGAAGAAAATCACGGATATTTCCCTTTGAATTTACGGAAATCACGCGCGCTTCTCGTTTTGATTTTAGTTAGCCGCCATGTCGTGATCATTTTGTAAACAAAAAAATATTTGAAAAGTCGTGCTTCGTGCGAATTGATGGATCTTGTTATTGATAAAAAAAATTACTGAAAAAAATGTATTCAATAAAGTGCACTATACTATTGTTTTCAACGTTTCAGTCAAATTACATTTAAAGTGAGTTTTGGGTCATTGTCCTGCTTGAAAAAGTTAACTTGGTGCTTTCACTTTTTTGGGAGTGAAAAAGTGTAAAAATATGAGCTCTTGAATTACAATAAATTCGTGGAAACGTTAAATATCAAAAGGTCAATATATCTTCGATGCTACTACGTATACCTTCCTACTTTCTAACCACAAAAATTATTCCAATTCGAGTGGAAGAGAAAAACATATTATGGTAGCTGGATTTAAATTTACGCACATATGCAAATATGATGAATAATACAATAAAAAAAAATGGAAGGCAAGAACCATCACAAATTCATCCGCACTGAACCGTGCAGTGAAGCGATTCGAGTCGAGTCGAGTCGAGACACTGCACAAAATCAAGAAATCTGAGAGATTTAACCTTGCTAAAAGTATTATGTGATCTAGTAAAACCCTGCGACCATGACATGACGGCGAAGTTGGAAACGTAAATTTTTTTTTAAGGCAGAGAGATGCTCTATAAGGAGTAGCCTTTATTTTTTTGCAAATTGGAAACAAAAACACTACAAACAGTGATGCGGAACACATTACTCTCAGGTAGTTACAGGTAGAGTCAGACTGTCTAGTATTATTCTTGGCAAAAAAAAAATAAATATGTTTTCTACCTGTTCTGGTAAATCTAACTCTTGCCGCGATTATTCTCTGTATGATAAGAAGAAGAGGAAGCTGCAAGAATTTTTTAATTTGCGAATTTGCATTTTTTTCCCGAATTTTTTAATTTATTTTTGGTTTATCTTCTTCTCTCATCAAAGCGAACGTAAATGAAATGGTTGAGATGAAATTCAATTTAATGCAAAACGTAACTTGAAGTTGTCTGCGATCTATGAATCAGACAATCTGGCAAATTAGCTTAATGATGAATTAAGAGAATTGTACCTACTTGATGAATCTGGCTGGAGCTCTAGTTTGAATACTTTGGTTTTTGTTTCAATCAAATTAACTATGGCTAGATGCGATGAAAATGAAAAGTTTTCGAAAATCAATGGTAAAGTGAAGAGTTATAATGAACGTTTTGAAATGCAATTCTAAATTTAGAGTGGATGATAAATATTTGAATCTTGTAGAGTAATTAAATGTTCCTATAGTAACGAAAGAAGTAAGTACCTAACTACAAGGGGATGTTATAGGCAATGATTGCATTCATTATTGTTCGACAATTGATTTATTCGACAGCTATTGAAACACAACTTATCGAAGTTAACAGTCCTCGAGTATGGGAAAATTTGAAACAAAATTTACAGTTCAATTCACAATCAATTGAAAGTGTTCTCTAGCTGAAATTGATTGACATTTCCTTTCCCCGAAATATTCAGAGCCGCCGAATTTTTTATATTTGCACCATCGACATAAATAGGCTGAGTATTAAACAAAACACCATTAGAATTTGTCGCCCAAGGCGGGATTTATTGCAATGACGTTGTTGACGTGATTCAAGCAAGCGACTACGATCCACGAGGATCTGCTGCAAAATAGCGTATGCAAAAGGAATGATATCCTTCTCTCAAAACTATAAATGCAATAAAAATGAATTAAAAGAGTGTTATAAGTGAAAAGAAGAAAAAGTTAAGGTGATGGAAGTGAACCCTGTGGTGCACCGACATTTATTTTATTTTACCGATGAGATTTAAAATTATTTCAGCTTGTCTGAAGGAGCAGGGTTTAGACGGCAAAAATCGACTCAATTGTCAGAGTTCCCTTTTTCTTGGTAAAGGTATGTATACCTAAAGTGAAATAAGGTCAATACATTATAATATAGTATAGCTGACCATTAGAGGACCATCTACATTCAGAACAGTCCTGTGAGTGCTTCTTATAAAATTAGAGACCGCGTGAATATAGCTAGTTTTGGAAATCAGCAACGTTTTACAGGTGTCAAGTCCGGTAAAGTAGTCAACTGCATATTTAGCGATTTAAGTTAGGCCTAAATAAAACATTCATTTTTTATACACCTCTTTCTCTAGTTCCCGTAACCACTTGTAGGGCATGGGGCGAGAGAACAACTTCACCCGATTAGAGACAACGATTGCAATTTAAAGTAGATTTCGAACTACTGACATTTTCTCTGGAACCCCATGGCCTTTTTATCGTAATTTGTTGTCAGCAGTTAACAACTATGGGTCGTCGTCGGTGGGATTCGAACCTGGGACCTTGGGTTGGTAGGCCGACACGTAACGAATATTCCTAGTAGTCTCATAAATACTGTTACAAAAATGTTGTGTTACAAAATGAAAGCAACAATCTTTCATTTATTTTTTTTTCATTTCATTATATAAGTTGGTAAATAAAAAATAAAATAAAAAATTATCATTCACACAGAGACGATCTGACCACTAGTCTATTGCGGCACGCACCTTATCCAAAGAAAAGTTTAATAAATGATCGTTCCAGGGACTCGATGTTTGGGTGTCTTTTAGAGGCAGTCATGCGCTCCAAAAGGGGCTTTAACTTGTAGTCCAACGGCTTAAGGTCCGAAATTCTACGGGTTCGGCCCTGCCCTCCGTTGTAGTCGGGCACGTTGGCCTCCATCCATGTTTGCGTCAATTTGGACAGAGACGGAGTTGGATCAATTCGTTGAGCGACGCGACCGCCATGCCATGGGTCCCGGGTTCGAGACCAGGGCTCCCCGTGAGCTTTTATTAAGAAATTAAAATAACTAACTCCGTATCTGGGCTGTTGTCTAGCTCGCAGCAATGCAAAAAGAAGACATTCAAGTTTCGTCGCTTCCCTTACACTAATTCCCTTCCAGCCAAAACCATGCTACGCATCAAAGGTCTGCAGAGTTTTAAATATAGCATTTTTTCCATTCATTAAAAAGGGTACGCTCAAACTTTCATTCAAAAAGGGGTGCGTTCAGAATTGTAACAATATTTATAAGACTACAAGATACTACATACGATTCTAAAATTTCCTTTTCTATTTCTTGTTTGATTGCGCTATTTTTCCTGTTTAGTTGCACTTACATTTTTTTTTTCATGGTGTGCCTTAAGGAATGCATCTTGGACCACTGCTTTTTACTAAACCTATTCTTACTAACTCTAATGTCCATTTGAAATGATTGATTCCAGAAGTGATAATACGCTCCGTTTCTACCTGTTCTACGTGCAATTAATTCAGTTTGTGTTGCCAATGCGATGTCTTTCCTAATCTATGGAAACTTCGTGTAATTTTTCTTCATTATAAGAAAGACCAAATAAATGATATTATGAATTACGAACAAGTTTCCAATATAACTAGCAAAATTGTCTGTGGTCGTTATTTGTGATATTAATCAAGTAATTTCGACTGTAAGCCATTTATGGGTGTTTTTTATGTTGGCTTTTCCAATAATAGGTATAATAAGTCGAAATCTGAGTTATTGAGTTTTCTATGCAATTATTTTTAGCTTTTAAACAGAGAGAAAAGTTCTGGAATATTTATTCAAAAATTTCGGTAATCGTATTGCAACTGTTAACACGAACGAACATTTTGAACGATAAGCCTCGACCATCTGCGAAGAGTACTGTGGAGAATCGTAAAATTTGCCGTTTATTCGGGGAAAAATTATTAGCTGCAAAGAGAGAAATTTCAGGAAAAACTACGGTTCTTCTCACCGTAATCGTGATAACACATTCTGCTAAAATTTAAGCAGCCGTACTATAAAACGTATGATCCCTCCAATAACAGAACCGAGAAATTTACGTGCCTCATAGAATCGCACAGTAAATTTTATGAGTCACGTAAATTTTACGGTGCTGTTCCGTAAAAATTGTTTATGAACACATTAAAAATTAAAATTACCGTAGGTGGCGGGGCGTATATTTTATAGTGCTCGTTAAATTTTGGCAGAAGGTGTTACTTGTAACACGATTACGGTGAGTAGAATCGTAATTTTTCCTGGAATTTTCTCTTCGTGTAACTATAGGAACTTTAGCAAGGCCACGTTAATCAAAAGTTGCATCTGCACAAGCTCAACATCTTGTGTTTTCCTCATGCTTTTTTTTCAACTGCTTACGTTTTAACTTATTTGAGCGTTTTATGGTGGCTGGTTTGTGTGAGGGAATGAGAAATGCTAAAGCGCGGTGCCCAGTTATAATAAAGGATAATTTGAAGAGTTTCGTCCTTCTCCAGACAGAGTCAAGTGCGGCCAGTTGCTCTTCCGATTTTCGCTAAGTGGCTTCTTAGTCGAAAAGTGACCGGTGATCAGTCTCAAATTCGGCCTCCTAAATTGAAGGAGTTTCTTAGCTCTACTAAGTAATGGAGTTGACATCAAGCTTTTGGAATGAGCTTGACCCCACTGAAATTCCAGAAGCATTTATATATCATTGCGTATGTCCCTTTCGGCAATGCACGCTGATTTTGGGCCCACAAGTATCATGGCAGAGCACTTTCTGATCAATTCGTCCCGCTTTTCGCTACCAAAGAAACCTTGGGTGGGTAGTTGGAATTTTGAAAGCTTGGCCGTCATGGCTTCAAAAATCACAGGCAACCTATCTAAGATTTCTATTATAGTCGAGTGGCCCTTTCCTATAATATTGATAACCACAATACTCCACGTTAATATGAACCTCATAGGTAAGGTACGGTGAGCTTCCATTGATACTTACGAAGGCCATCCGTTGTGTGTTGCTCAATTTGGCGGCTTTATGACACCATGTGATTGTTCGTAGGTAATCATGACTCTTATCTCTCTCTCTCCCTAGTTCCCTTAATCCTGTGTGGGGCATGGAGTTGGAGAAGAAGATTGCGATAACCCCAAAAGGTTCCTCTCGCTTTCTTGGATATGTTATCTACATAGAGGTAGGTTTCAATATAGTCTGGAGTGGAGTGTTATCCCTCCCAAAAATCGTCTTCTTGGTGAAAAGAACGAGAGTGGATTTAGAGATTAAAATCCCGGCATAATTCTTCAACCGTATCTAGTGCTTCTTGGTGAGGTTCTCCAATTTTCACGATTACAATGTCGTCCGCGTAGCCTTGCGCGAAGGAGGTGCATACATTGAGTCGCACTAGGAGTTCATCAATCACAAGGCACCACAGGAGATAAAACTCCTTTCTGATGTCTGCCACTGGCGCTGGTAGCTCCGCTCGTCCCTGATAGACTTGCTCGGAGTTTGAGTGATCTTAGTATTATGTCTATCCATCGAGAGAATGTCATGCTTACATTCCTATCCGTCAAGGCTCGTGCGATAACCTCAAAGGATATGATATCAAACGCTATCTAAGTGTCAAGAAAAGTCGCTACCGCTATTTTTTTATTGAATGCAGCTCATGGATAACAGATCAATTTTTTTAGAGACTGATCGTACACGTTATATTTTTTTTCATGGTGTATTATCTGATGATATCCAAAACATGCCTGGAGTACCGTAAAATAGCCATCTAAGGCCTCTATTGTTTATTCTTTATATTATGTTACTGCCCCACACAGAAGTCTATTATTTAGTGTTTACCAGCACCGGCAATTTGGGCGTTACTTATAAATTCCACTTTGACGACCACAATGCAAATATTGTTAAAATGTTTCATGAGTTTAACAAGACGCTCTTTTGCACTTTTGCCAGACGATCTTATAGTATGCTTGTCCTGTTTGGTCGCCTCTATCCATTGAAATTGAATAGAGGCGATCCAGTATATATTTCTTAGCTCGCGAAGCTTATCTTGCAAACAGTGTTCAATTAAAATATCTTTAAAACACACGCGATATCTCTAGAGTTAATGACACTTGCTAATCATTTATTCTCTTGAGATTCTGAACTCTCTTTATATTTAGGTCTAAGCGTGTTCCTCTCCACTTTTACCATCGTACTAACTATTTGGACGTCTCATTTACTACTGTTACAATTTTGTCCATTTCCATTTGTAATGAACAGTGTATTTTTTTTTCTGAATTTTATCATGCTATATGTTGCAGTGGTTCGTCTTTGGTTAATAATAATAATAAACAAATATAGGAAAAGGCAAACGAAAATGGATTTAGTGAGGAAATATACAACTTTTCATCATGATAATGCACCTTCTCACTCGTCCCAAATTGCTACCAGTAGATATCGAATCATAGGACTATATTATAGGCTTTCCACAAAGAAGGCGGGATAACATATTTCTTTACCTAGGCCGTTGGAAATATCTCTTTAAATAGAATAAGGCTGCATTTTTTGATGAGACGTCATAGTTGACAATTTTAAAGCCCGTTGTTACCTTGTTTATTTTAAAATTTTCGTTTCTACATAAATTCCAATCCAAACTAAATTCGATTTTCTTTCTCTTTCAGGTACGTTGAAGAATTTACTACTTTGGATTTATCTTGGCGACTGAACGCTTTAAAGTGCACACGAACTTTAAAGTATTCGATCCAAAGATAAAGACTATGTAAGTGAGTGTGTTATATAAGTATTTGTTGGTTTTCGAAAATTTTTTTTTCTTCTGTTACTAATGTTATTTCCTTCCTTATCTAATCAACTCTGTTATCGCTGCAATGTTATATTTTTTTCAAGGGTTTGAGTTTTGTGCTTTTAATTGCTTTCAATGTTTTTTTAGTGTTTTAGTAATTGCCTTAAAAGAGCTAATTTTTTTTTTCAAAATAGAAAGCAGGGAGTGGGTAGAATTAGATTTCTAAAAAGTGAGAGCAAAGAAAAGTCTGTGTAAAATCGAAAAATTGTCAAATTGATGGAACAAAATTAAATTTTCATGACGTGAAAAGCTCAAAATTAACACTAAATTGGATGGAAACGCAAAATTACTTGCTCTCTGAAGAGATAGGAACTGTAATCACACTTAAATCCGTTCAGTGAACTGCATACTAAGAAAGCAACAGCACAATCGGGTCTTAATCTCTTTGGTACAGAGCACACAGCATCACATATTTTTGCACCAAAGTTATAACCTCGAAAGTTTTCGAAAAGTTCAAAGTACGCTTATTTCTACTCTTATCGACTGTTCCATTTTAAATAGCTTTTTCTGTCTTATCTGGTAACCCAAACCTAAACATAAAACGCCAGCACACAACCCTGGGAATAATCAAACCGGCACACTATCTCAAGCAGATTTAAGCTTACACTAGCAGGCACTGGGAAAATGCGCATTAGAGGGAACTATTGTCTTGCTCTACTGTTCAAGTCTTGGCTGTTTTTGTTTTTGTTTTTGCAACTGGCGACAACCGTAAGCCTGTCATTCTCCTTCCTCGTTCCCCAATATCTCCTCCTCCTGGAATGTCCTAATTTAATGCTATTTTCTGTACAGGAATGCTTCTTATGTCATCCACCCATCTATCATTTGCCTTGAACTACCAATAAAATTCCAAAAATTAAGGTGGTGCCACCGAAGGATGATTGACAGTAAGAAATTTATGCCAAAGGCATAACAACAAGTGAACTGGGGGGTGGGGGGGGACTGCTTAAGTTTCGTAATATTTGTAACCCAACCATCCCCACTCACTTCCTTTTTATAGTCTTATCAAATGCAATTTTCCAACTTGTATAGCTTGTAACGTAGTAGGAATGCCTTATCACATTTCTCGTAAAAGTCTATCGGAAATTCAGTCCCTGTCACAAAATTCATCCCCTCTCTACTTTGTGTGACACATCGAACTGGGTGCTGATAGTGTCACGTGCGGTTGTCGTTGAGATTTTCCTTGTCGTAAAATAAACATACACACTAATACAATGATAAGAATATATTATAGTGGAAACGGGTGGGGATTTTCTAGCAATATGTGCAAATTTAATAAAGCTAGCTCTCTTGTCGCTATTTAAGTGTTGCCAAATTTCAACTTTAGAACATTTTTATGTTTCGACTCTGGGGAGAAATTTGTTGTTTTGCGTTTTATAACTTTAGTAGTGGCCCTAAAGCTTTATTACCGTTATCTTTGTTGTCAAATATAATACTATATAAAATCGTTTGGTTTATGACTTTGCAGTTTTAATTTTTGTCTACATTGAATTGCTGATGTAAAACGATAAGAGAAAAGTTGTTATTGTGCAAATTTCCGCCTGACACATTTGTTCGTCTTCGTCTATTGTTCCTTGGGTGATTAAAGTTTTCAGTATTTCAGGTCACAATATAATTGTAATGTTGGAGCCGGAGTTTTTTTTTTTGTGGTGTTGTTATATAGACAAATAGTATAGCGTCTAGTCTGAATGCAGCAAGTAGGTATTGAATGCTTAGACAAAATTTTTTTATTAAAGTAGTCGATTTTGGAGCTCCTAAATGTTTTGAAGGTTTTCAATATAAAGTCCCCTGGAGAATTTTTACAACTTAACAGAATTCTTAACTAAATTAATGGCAGCTTAACTTTGTGTGAAGACATATTTGAAATGTTCATAAAGCAAAAAACACCTTTCTTTTCGGCTACCTTTTAGAAATTGTAAAAGTATTTCAAAAGCTATTTCAAATTTGCCCTTTACCTTCTACGGTGAATGGATACAGTCTGAAAAATTAATGAGTTTTTACATTTCAATCGCGCGCGTGGCGCGTTTTGAAATTGCCATATCACTTTCAATGGCTTATAAATTTAGACATGACCTTAACACATTGGTATACGTTCTCGTTTAAGGATTTATTTTTAATATAGTCCAATAAGTGGGTTAGCTTTATTGATAGATTGTCGGCAGATTTCGCTGATGGGAGTACCAGCAGATCGGAGAAAATTTAATGTTTTTCGCTTACAATTAGGAGTGGCCTCTTATCTCGCGAATTTTTTACGTGCGGCCCATACTTTTTATGAAAAAATTTTAATATTGTAAGCCTTCCGAAAGATCACTATAACTTTTGAAGTAAGGATTCTGACAAAATCCTCGTCACTTCGGGGGTGCCTCAGGGTAGTATCCTTGATCCACTTCTCTTCATTCTATACGTTAATGATGTTTCGCTTCTCCAGACCCACAGTAAAATTCTGTGTTATGCGGACGATGCTAAGATTTTTCGCATTGTTTCTCACGAAGCAGACTGCAGTACCTTGCGCTCTGACCTAGCCGTGTTCTGCGACTGGTGTGTTCGCAATCGCCTTCCTTTCAATGCCGGCAAGTGCACCGTTATGATCTTTTCCCGTAAGAGACGTCCTTTCCTCTTTGACTACACCGTCGATGGCGTTAACTTATGCAGGGTTGATAAGATGAAGGACCTAGGTGTGGTCCTCAATTCTCGCCTTTCATTTGAGGATCATGTGGATTCGATCGTTGGTAGGGCTAACTCGATGCTGGATTTCATTAAAAGATGGTCTAAGAAACTCGACAACCTCTTCCTAACTAAGCTTCTTTACTGTACCTTCGTCAGACCGCTTTTGGAATATGCCAGTCCCGTGTGGTTTCCCTATTTCGCCGTTCACGTCAACCGCGTCGAGGCAGTGCAGCGCAGATTCCTTAGATTTGCCCTCCGTGGACTTCCCTGGACTGATCCCTGGTTGCTCCCTTCTTACACTAATCGTTTGGGGCTGATTTCTCTTGACTCCCTTGAAAAGAGGCGTAACATCTCCAAACTATTATTTTTGTTCGATCTATTGCAGGGTACAATAAGTTCTCCCGACTTACTGGCGGCTGTGAACATCTCTATCCCGCAACGATCCTTGAGGAATCGCAACTTCCTGCACGTCTCTGGTCATCGTACTCTCTATGGGATGTACGAGCCCATCACGTCGATGTCTCGTCTCCTCAACCAACATTTCGCCAATCTTGACCCTAACCTCTCCAGGCTGCAATTGAAGGGCATACTCAGACACTGTCTTGGTTGATGAGTGGTCGTAGATGATGTGAACCGCTGTCCTTCAGTCGCTGATCTATTTTTTCTTCGCCTTCTAGTTTGTAGTTTAGTTAATAAGTATTTTTGCGCTGTAGTAATCTTTGTGGATGAATCTGATGTAATAATAATAATAATAATTCCGATGACTCCTCCCTCTACTACCATCAGCCATACGATTATGAACCTATCAAACAACCATGTCAATGAAAAGCCTTAGGTAAGTGAAATTAAAAAAAGTTACTGTGTACACTACTCCGCCCCCTCATGTTTAGGGTTCCGTAACTAAAAGCCCAAAGAACTCTTTTAGGGTGAGACTGCACAGGTATAGAAGTCATATTTACCCGTATCTATTCTCAAAGAACGAATTTCAGAAATTTATTGTTTTTTAATTAAGTAGAGGGGAGGGGAGAACTGGTAATTTTTGTTTTAATATACAGGCAGGGGCATCATTTGAAAAGGCTTTATTTAAGGATTCTAAAAGTACTTTTTTTTAAATTTAAATTGCATTCGTTTTTGACTGATGTCGTGCGAAAAATACCATGCCCCCCTTAGCACCGAAGTAGCCAAAAAATCCCAAACGATTTATACTAATAGAAGATCCAAAAAATAAAACGAAGTTCATACATTTATAGTTTCCGAAAAAAAATTTTTTTTAATTTTTTGTTATATTGTAAGGAACCCTCAGTGCGCCAGTATGACTCTCCCTTGTCCGATATTCTTTTTTAAGTAAAAACTGTCTTTATTCTTCAACATAGTTTTCTTCAAGAGCGATACAGTTATTTCAACAGTCCTCTAATATTTGAATATTTTTCAAATGATTCGATTTGTCAAGGGCTTGAAAATATGCATCAATTACGCATCCGACCTCCTTATTTACACAAACTTTTTCCGTGGAGCCACCTCTTCAGGATAGAAAACTAATAATGGTCTCTAAGGGTAGATTTACAGAATGCGAAGGAAGGTGAAACAATTCATACTTCAAATAATTCAGTTTTGTCATCGATTTCATGGATGTGTGCGCCGGTGCATTGTCTTGATGAAAGAGAATTTTTTTTTGCGCCATAGAGTTCAGTAATTCGGACAAGTTTATCGCTCCATACAGCAAATCGAAAATAAAAACAATCCTGGGAACATTTCGCTTCTTTTCGAGGGTGTCCAAATTAAACAAAGCACAATATTATTCCAGGAGAGGCCACAAAGTGCAGACCTACGAATATGAAATCTACGCTGCACTGTTTTATTGATGTGCACTTCGAAGTAAGGATTGGTCTGGCGAAGGTTCAATATAGAAGCTTTGACAAATAAGGGTCATCAATCAGTCACGAGAAACAATTCGAGATATGTTAGCATCGTTGGCATAACAAAGAATTCTGGAATTGCTTAGAAGTTGCGAAACATAGTTGATATAAAAAAAAAAACAAAAAAGAAGGGGGCCCATAATGCTACCCTGTGGTGCTTTAGAAGAGGCACAAAAAACTCTCCTAAACAGGACACGTCGTGTGCGATGAGATGAGACAAGTAAGAGGGCAACCAATCCACGAACGGAAGAGGACGCCAGAGCAAGAACAGCTTATGATTATATTTAGTGATTGATTTTATCGAAGACTTTTCCAGCCGATTTTTGTGTCTTTAAGGAACAGCTGCCCGGTTCCAACCACTGTATGGACCTATTGGACTCAGGTGTTTATTGATGGATCCATGTTGCATGTTTCATCCGTTGTTATGAATCGAACGATTTCCAATGCCAGCTATCTCCTTCACTTTCAATTTGCGATCATTCAAAATAATACGATGGATTTTTTCATGTTTTCATGTATTTACGAAACAGCACCGTAAAATTTCCTCAACGATGGGCTCCGGGTACCGGCTAAGAATACTGGCAAAATTACGGTAGAGAAAAAAATCTTACTTCGCAAAGCTTCTCAATTGTGTCGTGATGCACCCTAGATTTAAACCACTTCTTGATAGCTTAGCAGGTCTTCAGATACATATTGTAGCGTTAGGTAAGGTTAAAGTGCACCGAGGCGAAAGTGACCCATTGTGATACCATTGTGAACCCTATTTTATACCTAAAAAGACTATTAGGAAGCTCCTGATGAGCCGAGCTAGATCCCTGTTACCAGTAGAACCCTACTACGGCGGAGCCCAAAAATACCGGCTCCTACGGTGGATTAGAGCCGGGAATAGATTTTCAATCCTATCACGTAACTGAAAACCATTTTGAGCTTCTGATAAACCGAACTAGGTCCTTGGCATCAGCAGAATCTAGTTCGGCTAACTCCTTAGAAAAGGGGGAGCCCAATTACCGGCTCCCTACAGAAGTCATTTCAGCGTACGCCGAGTCTGTTAACGTGTCTTCTATAAACTTCTATAGAATTTTGTCTGTGCAACAAAGCAGTACAGATAAATGTCGGTGCGTTAGAAAAGTCGGAGGTATGCATGAAAGTCGAAAGTAAGCATGTACGTCTGCGTATTTTTTTGTATGTATCGTGTGGACCCACTTTTAAGAGAATGTTTGTTTAATTTCTAGCTTACAGCGAGTTTTGTCCGATTCTATTAGAGTAATGTTGATTCTCGATGTAAGTATGCCCCGATACCCATGAGGCGTACGATAAAGCGCTCAGCCATATGCTGAGAGGTCGTGTACACTCCCGTGAGAGATTTATTAATAGCAGCCTTACGTGAAAATATATATATCATCCGAAAACAATGTTTTGTTCTTCAGACAGTCCACTGCTACCTTTATAGCCATGATTTCTGTCTGTAAAACACTACAGCAATCTGGCAAATTGGCAGACATCCGACCTTAGTGAGGAAGTACAGTCTAATGAATTAGTAGTAGTTTTAAAATGAAATAATGAAGACGAAATTCGAAAGCAAACTACTCTAACTGAAATGCAAATGAATGCAAAAGGACATGTAAAGCATTTGAATTGTTTAACAACAAATGCTCTATTTCACCATGATAATACACGTGCTCACACGTCCCCTGTACTAATAGTTCATGAAATCTCTCGAACATTCCTTATATTTGGGAGATCTAACTACTGGAAATTTTTTCTTTACACACATTTTGATTAAAGCGAAATTTTCGACGATTGATGAGTTTTTTTTCCTCATTCAATTCAATTCTAAATTGCTTGAAAGACAGAAGCTTCCAGGCAGCAGATATCTGACGTTTTACACTTCTATCGTTCCTTTTTTTTTTAATGAGAATATGTTCAATAGCCAACAAGAAAAGGAGCGGCTACATAGTAATGGTCGATGTAACCGTATGACGAAAGAAACAGAAAACCAATCGCAACTGAAACATTCCATTCTACTTCTTGAGCCCCATCGGATCGGGAGATAGAGTTTGTGGCACCCATTTCAGTTGTATTTTTCTAATGTTTCATTTCCTTCTTTTACCTCGACTGCATTGCTCCAACAGTAGCAATTTAGACGACACTAAAAGCAACCAAACAAGTACTGCAGCAAAACGTGGATTGTATTCTTTGGCAGATATACATACCTATCCTATAGCTTTGGCATAAAATTAGGTAAGAACTGGCAGGCCATGGACAAAAACGGCCCGAGTGGAGGCAAACTTACAACAAAGCGAGACCACTTCCACCTACCTATACCTCACGGACGTGATTCCGTCATTGTAGCACACTTCACACTGGTGGTGAAAAGTATAATTAAAAACGTTAAAAATTTTGCCGCAATCTTGTACAATTCATTCATGCAGAACTGGCTGCTTATTGTTTTTCATGTTTTCATGTTACCGACAGCTGGTCGTTGGGGCGCTTTTACACTTTTGCCGGATCTATGCATGACAGCCAACGAAAATCGATCCGGACGATATGACTATACATTTGTGTAAGCTTTCGTTATTGGAAATCTGTATTTTTTTTCATTTCAAGCTGTCTGTCTCTGTGTCGTAATACTCGTAATAAATGGATTGCTTTAAAGTCTCGTGGTAAGGAAATATTTCCGGTTAATGTTATTGAAAGGTCGTCGGAGCTGTAGAGTCAGTCGTATTCATACCTCAATCCCTCCCGTAACAATCCGTGGCTGTTTTTGCAATCACATTAGACCAGACCTTACATCCTCAGGAACTACAATACGAATATTACCACTCTTTGCTATATCAGAATGTTTCAAAACGAAAACAAGAAATTTACGACGAGATACGTCAAGGCGTCGTTTCAAATTTTGTGTACACTTTACAACTCAAATAAGCCCTCCGATTTGAGAATATATGTATACGCCAACAAAATGAAATTCTACCACGAAGAATACTTTAATCTGACAAACTTCAGAACAGTACAGAACAAAATTCCATCTTGATTCCTTCATTTTTGAATTATATCGCAAAATAATGAGATCAGCGCGTTTGTTATCTTTATCCACTTTTCGAGTGCTCTCTTTTGTTTTTGTTTTGAATTTGAATAGTTCCATTGTAGGGAGACGATTTTCGCTTACGAATCGGAAAACAAATGATTCATTCAGCCCCGATTGTTCTCAAGTCGAGATAAGCCGAGAGGGGGAAACTATAGAACTATTCTTGTTTGGGAAAGATGCTTACGTAGAGATTTTAGATTATTTACGCGAAATATTTGTAAGATTATTTGATAAATAATTCAGGAAGGAAAGAAGCATTAAGGCGTCTTTGAGCATTGGGAGGGGGGTTCTACTTTAACATGTTAGCTTTTGTTAATAATTCATGTTTCGGTAACATACAAAGTCAATTAGTGTTTACAGTGTAACAGTCAAGTCCGCTGGTCCATCAGGAAATCTGTCCGTCCGTATATATTCAAATTTTCGCTTGTCCGCGGGAGCAGTGGCAGATACTTCAACGCCTCAAAATAATGTCGATTGCACGAAACTATGTTATCAACACATGATTTATAATTTTAAGCAGAAAATAATTTTGATATAAATTAAAAGCAAGGTAGGCCCAGGATGGCTACTCTGTGGTACACCAGAGATATAAGATATCTCAATACAATAGAGAAAGATAAAGCTACGAAACAGAACTCGTTGCGTATGAAAGTTTAAGTAGAAGCAGTATAAAAACCGCAACCTTGTAATTGATTCTAGGAAAAGCTTTACTGAATTCAATAAACACACAGTGAACTTGCTTGCGAATTTAAAAAATTGTTTCTTTACTATAATGTCAAAATTAAGAGGATGCTCTATGATGATAGAACAACGCCTTGGCTGAAAAGAAAACTAAGGGCAAGGAAAATCGGTTAAGGGGTTCAGATGAGGGATGAAGTAGGTTTGAACGCGCATGAAGCTCGTAAGACAAGGAAAAGGCATATTACGATACTTCCAAATTTTACCATGATGGTGTAGGGGTAGGGAGGGTGAGAGAAAGCTTTAAGCTCTTGCATTGCTCGTAGTCGTACAAAGATTCTAGGCTAGCAATTTCTTCAGAACAATAGCCTTTAAACAAAGGGATAACCGACATTTCATCGATGCTCTCAGAAATTGTGGAATAACCAATAAATTTAAATTTTGTCTAATGCAGGCAGTGCGGTACGTCCGCCCACTGCCATATATGGAAGTTATATTCCAGTACCATATCGTCAAGTCAGAACGGAGTATTTTTTTTACATCTTTAAAGGAAACAAAA
Organism: Leptarthrus brevirostris; assembly: GCA_964036015.1. Lineage (NCBI taxonomy): Eukaryota > Metazoa > Arthropoda > Insecta > Diptera > Asilidae > Leptarthrus > Leptarthrus brevirostris. The sequence continues at coordinate 18,338,467 of OZ038375.1, read as the reverse complement.
TATTTAATCGCATTTTTAGTGGCTGTGGTGGTCGCTCCAACTAAGATTTAACTATCTTAAGACTCAAAATGTTAAGAGAAGCGGTAATTACTTTATTTATTTACTTTACTGCCGGAAATAGGTTGAGGTAGGACTGCGTGCTTTTAAAACGACATTAGATAAAATTGAATTTTGGTTGCGATTGAAAGTGAGAGATAGAAGGTCATTAAAAAAATGAAAAAACAAAGTGATGAAAGAATTGTCTCCTGTGGTACACCGGAATTTATTTCGTAGCACTCATAGATGGCATAGATTGACAGATAAGAAACCTGTAATCCATTTCGAAAGGTGAGTTTTCCAATTAAGGGCATACAATTTTCTTAGAGCAGCAGTATTCCAGTTTTGAAATAGATAAAGCGATTTCGAACGACGGGCACGAAACCGTACTAGCGATCACTGAAAAAATGGTTTTATTCTCGATATTTCACTGACAATTATAAAAGCCTAAGAAAGGGCCAAAATTAGTCCAACTGGTTTGATTGCTTCTCCTTTTTTTAGGTATTGGCTGAATATATTAGTGAGTTTTAACGCATTTGTAATGTTACATATGAGTTTCGGAGTTAATATTGGAACGGCAATAAAGAACACTCCGAATAGTTAAAATGTGGGTTGAAAAATTTCGTAGGAATAAATTTCACCTGGACGCTCTTCTGGAAGTTATGAAGAAAATTTTAGAGATTCAAGCTGACAAGCCAAATAGTGACAATTCTGGGATATGAAATTTCAACAAACTTGAATTCACTTCTAAACTCGACACATTTGTGTCACATTCTTTTACAGAAAAATAAAAAAAATTCTCTCTTGGACGCTACAAGAAAAGTTGGAAATAAGCCGATGAATACGCTCTTGTCACTGGTTAAAATTCAGAAAAGGTATTGCAGTATATTTAGTGGTATTTAAGGAAAATAATTTTCTTCGAGCGTCTTCCATATCAGACAAACAATCACGGGTAAAAACAGGGTGAGTCAAGCTGGCACTGTCACATACTAAAAATTAAAAAAGCGACACGGCAAAATAATGTGCTCTTTATGGGCTAATTTTGTGCCCAAATAAAAAATTTTGTGCTCGATAATTAACGCGGCAAATTCCAGTTGTAATTTCCAGTGCCAGCTATCGGCAAGCTAGCACTGCCTCTCCCTGGCGGGGTTATACTTGGCCTTGGATAAAAAATGACAGCGTTAAAATTAAGTGCTATTTATGTGCTTTAAAATAGCCGGGACCGATTTTCGAAAAAATCATCCCTTGCATAAAAAACAACCCCTATAAGAAATTGATCATTCTATGTCAGCGGGGAAGTGAGCTTTTAAGCTTTAAGTGTTTACGAATTAATAAAAGCTTAAAAGCTCACTTCCCCGCTGACATAGAATGATCAATTTCTTATAGGGGTTGTTTTTTATGCAAGGGATGATTTTTTCGAAAATCGGTCCCGGCTATTTTAAAGCACATAAATAGCACTTAATTTTAACGCTGTCATTTTTTATCCAAGGCCAAGTATAACTCTGCCAGGAAGAGGCAGTGCTAGCTTGCCGATAGCTGGCACTGGAAATTACAACTGTAATTTGCCGCGTTAATTATCGAGCACAAAATTTTTTATTTGGGCACAAAATTAGCCCATAAAGAGCACATTATTTTGCCGTGTCGCTTTTTTAATTTTTAGTATATGACAGTGCCAGCTTGACCCACCCGTAAAAACACGTACTGTGAGCCATTTATCAACCTCAATGTGGAAATTCAAGAAAAATGTTCTGTTTTGGCCAATCGTGCTGTCACTAACGACGTCATAAATGCAGGGCTGAGAGTAAAAATGACCTATTTATAAGGTTCGGGCAGAAGTGGCTTAGAAAATGTTCCGCGCAAAACGGAATCGCGTGAGATTCCGGGCAAAAACGAATCGTAAAAAATGCCCGGGCAAGAACGACTCAACTATTTAACTGCATTAACTTTGCATTACATTTTGTAGTTAAATCGTTTTTGCCCGGAAATTTTCTACGATTCGTTTTAGCCCGGAATCTCACGCGATTCGTTTTTGCGCGGAACATTTTCTAAGCCGATTTTGCCTGAACCTTATCAATAGGTCACTTTTACTCTCAGCCCGTGAAATGTCCTTAAATAAATATTGCGAATTTAAGATAAATCGCGCCGGAGACTTCACTTTAAGTATAATTCTGAATCACTGACTCTATTCTGCAATCCGCATTGACCTTTTAGAGTAATCTGTCAAAATAAAAAAAATCTATGGATTGCTACCCAGCGACCTTCGCATCAAAATCTCACAAATGATTTCTTCCATCGCCGTCGACTTAAAAAACATTTAACCGAGGAAATTTTCCGACTCCGAAAAATAAGGTGAATTCAGAACCACTGCAACCCACAGTTGTCTTTTAGCTTAAAAAAACTGTCAAAAGAAGATAATCGCCAGCGAGATTCAAACTCTCGCGTAAAAAGATAAACTGTTATCCCGTAAACCCTAATCGACTTAAAAAAAAGTACAGCAATTTGAGAATTTTTTTTCGACTCCGAAACAAACTAATTAACTCCAAAAAGAAACATAAATGAATATGTAAGCATACTCCGAAAAAATATCGGGCGATTCAACTTTAAAAAATTATTTAAATGGTTAAAGCAATTGAAATAACTAAAAAGGGTAACTCCGAATAACATTCCGAAAAAATAAGATTTCCTAAAACTGAGAGGAGAGCTCATGTAATTGAACAAGAGTATCTAAAAGTCTATAAAACTCTGTGTAAAAAGCACTAGTTGACTCCGAGTAAATAGATAAAGTCTAGGTAATGTTGTGTTCTACTAATGCAAAGAGAACTAAGACAAGTCAATGTAAGATTTGCTTTGAACCAACTATTTACTTATCATGAGATAAGCCAAGACAACTACAAATAAGGCAGATACAGCGACACGTTGACTCCGAAAATTTTTCTTTTCTATTTCATTGGTTACTATTTTGCTTACAAAGGCTGTTGTAGCCTTTATAAGTTGATTCCATCGGTATGTTGTAGTAGGATTCACCTTAATAAATGTAATGTTCGAATGCGAGGCTTAAAAAATTATTAACCCATCAAACTTTTGTATTGCAAAAACCGAGTTATATGTTACAAAATTCTAACGAATTTTTGTTGTGCGCCTAAGCGTTATCTCGCTCAAAAACGATGTTAGGTTTAAAAAATTGTTCTAGGTACACATATGTTAACATTTTAGATTAATTGAATATTTCCGAAATTTTTAAACAGTATCTGTCCTTTACGGAAGAAGTTTTTTTTGTATCCGATAGTTTTGAGCTCAATTTTTCTGAAAAAGAAAATTTTAATAATTTGTTGCTTCTTGTACCTCACTTTTTATAAAATGTGTCAACACTGAATTATGGAGATTGTCTTCTTATCTTCACGAAATGCCTAACGTTGACAGTATACTAATTATCTCGAAAGACATCAACAAAATTCTATGCAGAGTATTACATTTTACTTAATTAGATATTTACCAGATAGAAGATCGTCGTATGGAAAAGCTTACAGACCAAACCCCTTCTAAATCTTATAGTTGTCGTACTACAAAAGGATAATGGAAATAGGAAAGCTTAGCTACCATGACCTGCACAACTTGGTTAGCATAGGAAAAATGACTTGGTACATTAGATAAGAATAAAGTATCATCCCTCAGGGATCTTTTCCCTGGTAACCTGAGCCGTTAAAAAGACACTTACCTGGAACGTTGTATACTATTAAAACAGATAACAATCATCGTAATGGTATGGCTTGATGAACAAGTGTGAAGGGGTCAAGGCAATTGCAATCGATTAAATGCAATTACTTTAAAAGTGTTGCCATCAAAACTTTGTTGTAGCAACGCCACCAGTAACAAGTGTAAACAAATCGAATTCATCACGCACAAATAAAACTCTAATGAATGTCTTATGACTCTATAAAGGTGAGGTGAAAACGATTACATAAGAGCAAAAGACCTTCATCTCAACCAGCATCTTATTTCCGTGGTGTCTTAATTAGAATTGTATTACGGCGCAATTCATGACACGCTCCATAAATCATTTTGAGGCAATTTTCGAATTTTCAAAAATTATTACAAATTTCTGTCATCACCACATAATCGGCTACCAAGGAGAACATTCCATTGAAAAGTTCATTCGCTTGCAGAATTGCACTCAATTTGCATTACAATGCCGGGGCGAATTCAACTTTGTGCAGCAAGTATAGGGTGATATGCTGCAACCTACGATCATCGTACTTGTCTGAGTTTAGAATTGTTGTTGCCTTATTCACTACGTGAGGTGTACTGTGAGAATGCAAAGGTTGCCGTCTAAGGCCCAACATACAAACACACATACATACTTACACTTACACACGCAAAAAGTCACCAGGTTGCATTTTTACGACTTGGTTGATTTCTTGCTTTTTCTTTTCTTTTTCTCTCCCTCTCTCTTGCCATTTTTCTATCTCCAGGTCGTTGTCGTTATTTTGTTTTGCACTTTATCGTGAAGTAAATCTTTCATGCAAATCAATTTCATTTCCGTCTATACATGAACGCGCACCCACCCACCAGAGGAAAATGTAAAGATAACAACAATGGCGAGACCTAACCATGGTAAGAGTTTACAAAGCGAACAATTCGCTGACGTCAATGGCGGAGGATTTTGCTACTGGCGGCAAAGCTAATTGTTTTCTTTTGTTGGTCTTGGACTTATGCAACATTATTATCGTGCGAATAGATTTGAATAAAAACAAACGTTTGTAAAACAGGTATTCAGGTGTTAATATAGTACAAAACTTTTACCAAATGGGTTTAGGTTCATTCAGAGAGTTTTATGTAACAAAAATGATGACGTTGGTGTGATTTTACGTGAAGATTTCAAAAGGTGCATAGTTCAAGAAGAAGTTTTCAACAAATCAGAAAACAAATTTGAATATGTAAAACAGTTTCGGAATTGCTATCTCTGGTCGACGTCGGGTAAAAGAGAGTATCTGTTGACCCCGATGATTCACAATGCCGCCCCACGTTGGGCGCCACTTTAGTATTGCACTTTTTACTCTTAAGTACCGTGAAATTAAAAGTTTTTAATACGTTTTGTGTCGAATGAAATAGTTGAGAAATGTATTTGAATTTTTTAACGTGGAAATTGCTTCTTATCCTATTGACAAGGAGATCGATGGAGGTTATTGATATACGCAAGATATCGATGTTTCTCAAAATGCACAATAAAAATTCCTTTGTAAAGTTATCTGACTAAAAGGTTGGTTTTTTCGTTTATTTGAGTGTGAATAGGCGTGTTATCTTGAGGTAAAAGTTAACAATAGAAATAATTAAAATTGCTGAGATAAGCATACTTGGCAATATTATTCAAGAAAAAACATTTTATTACAGTTTTTTCAGCTTTTCGAGTTATTAGATAAGGACTATGGAAGAATTAACACATAATCCAGGTATTTAAAAATTTCTTGGAATAGTAAAAGATCATCTATGTTGAAAACAATTCTATTTTGAAACTTCAGTGTTTTCTCATTATCATCAAGAGAATTAAATCTCTCTGTCAAGCAGTCGTAATTATTTTTTACTCACAACCAATGCCAATTAAATACCCCGGTGGTTTAAATCGGTGTTCCGTCTGAACTGTTCCATTAACTCAACTCTATAAATGTGTATTTCATCGGCTTACATGTAAAACTTACAGTCATAAGATTCATTAATATGCAAAATAAATAGTAATGATACAAATTAAGTATCAACCCTTGTGGAACACCATATCTAAAATATAAAGTGCCGAATATTCTTTCATTTAACCTAAACAGCTAAACATCGATTAGTGGTAACATAAAATAATTAAACTTTAACGGCACAAATTAAGTAATATAAATTGATTTTTAAAAACACATTCTTCACGTACCGTTCACAAATCCAAATCCGGATGTATTTCGGCATGCATCCATGCCATCGTCAGCGGAGCACCGCAGACTAGATTAGTGGACTTAGGAACCTTCAAGCTAATTTCTCAGCAGTAAACATCTATGGGTCGTCGCCGTTTGAATTCAAACCTGGGATCTTAAGATTGGAAAGCCGACACGTTATCACTTACTCTACCGACAGCTTTAAATGTATTAGACTGGAATAATCCAGCAGTTCACAAGTAAATAAGTCGTCCCTATCCCTGTCTTTCCAATATCTGTGGTAAAACTGAGGAGGGGCGTTCTATAACAGTAAAGCCTTCCTAAATCCGATGATGACGCAAGTGTACACGCATGTATTGTTTTGATGAAATATAATTCTTTTCTCCGAAAAATGCGAACGTTTTTTATCGTGAATAAAACGTTGCAACGATCCAATAAGTTCGCATAATACTCGCCATTAATCGTTTTGCCCTTTTCAAGGTATTCGACGTGGGATTATGCCGCGTGTATCTCAAAACACTGTGGCCGTTAAGGTCGCCTTGTCCTACCTTGTCGCCGGTTCGTCACGGAAAACCCACTGTTAGGCTGTTCTTTGATCTGTGCTATGATGAATCCATATTTTGTCAGCAGTTATAAATCAACGCCAAAAATCATACGAAGGGACCAGTCTCGTCAGACTATTGAGAACACACGATGGAAAAATTAATTGTTTTTACTCGATAACGCACCCATACACGATTCAATTATCACCAGTTACAAGTCAATCCAAAAAAGCTCCTTTTTACTACGTGCAAGGAGATAAACGGCCATATTCATGAGGTTCAGCTTATTTCCTTCAGTTAAGCGATCTAACTCGTAACTTCGCCGTGTAGTGAAGTTTGCGCCATCTATGAAAATCGGGCACAAACTTATGCAGTCACCCAATATACTCACCATCACTCGCCCGATCTCACAACCTGTCTTTATTTCAACAAATGAATATAAGAACGATGCGCTGATGTACGTTTCGATACAATTTTTTTAAGGATCTGCCCTGTCTAGGGGCAAACCCTATGATGCGTTTAGCATGACTTTGGCCGGAGGAGAATTAAGGTCTTGTTTTTGCATTTCTGCGAGCTAGACAACAGCTCAGAAACCGAGTGGATTTTTTAAATTCTATTTTTAAAATCCACGGGGAGACGGAGTCTCGAATCCGGGGACCATGGCGTCATGGTCGTGCCGCTCAACCAACTGATCCAACTCTAAATTCAGGCAGACAGAGTCGGTCGTTGAAACCGACTACTAGAAAATCTTCTAGTATTGGCAGAAAAACCTAGAAAAGATTACTTTTAAAAGTAATAACACGACAACCGCTAAACTAGGTTTTGGAAATCGTACAGATCTTTTAGATAAAACCTCATAGAGCATCCAATATACTGATATGAAGGCGATGTGATTTTAAATTATCGCCTTCCGTTAAGCTATGTTATTAGCCACCCTCTTTCCTGAATTTTTGATTTATCCATTGCCTATTCACACATAACATAGAGGTCCATTCCGAATTGTGGACAGAGTCTATGGCGGTCATCGTTGGTAATTTTTTGGGGCCGGTGGATGTGCCGGTGGAAATGCGCAATACTGTCTCTGGATTGAGGTCCAATCAAGCTAAGCGGATCCGGTGATCTGGTTTTGTCTGCAGAACTAACTCAATTTAAATAAAATATCCCCCATTCCCTCAATGCAGAGTTTGTAGCAATTTCATCAAGATCAGAGTAATTGGGACCATATACATTTTTTTCTCGTATTGAGACTTTATCGGGCCCTGACTGTATTCAGCCTAACAAAATTCTGCTTAAAACTCTTTTCTCTCCCTTTTTTCCTTCCTTCTTTCATACAGCTTGTCTAAATTCATTTAAACTTGGCCTAAAGTTTTCTCTCAATAAAAAATTATTGACATAAATTGATGTGTGCTTTGGACCATTGTCTTCCTAGAAAACGAATTCTCAATTATTCTCTTTTCTTATGAGGTATTTCGGTCTTCTAATGTTTTCTGACCAAATCTGATATGGCAATATCTTTGGAACAGCACTACTTCCTAGTATTTTTCCCCTTGTTTTTTAGGAGCCTAAAGCACTAGCGCGCGGGCTTCCCAAGAACTACTCACCTTGTTTTGTTAAAATCGTAAAAGAAGCAGTAGCTGCGAATCATGTAGTAAGTAGCCCAAGGCTGAAAACAAGTGAAAAAGTAAATTGCAAAATAAAATTTACGCTTTTATTCATTTTTTCTTATACATTTCTTGATACTATGGAAGTTACTAGTAGTGGATCAGGGAGAGGGGGCAATCATTAACTGAAGATCATCTTGCATGATTCCCTGGTATTAAAAATCTGCCTGCTATATGCGACATTTGAGTTGAATGTAGAGATTGAAGCCATAGTAGTCCGAGGAGTAAAAAACGAAAAGGAACTCACAGGCTAAAATCAGAGAAATTCTCAGAACGGAGTAACCAACAGTCTGAAGCTACAGGAGGTAGTGATGAAAACATGGAAATACGCTAACAGACTGAAGCCACAGAAAGTTTTCAGGAGCAAAATAGACCAACAGAGCCTGAAGAGACAAAATCTCAATAAGGGAACCAGAAACCAACTGGCTGAAACCACAGGACAGACTAACTTTTCGATTAATCTCAAACATGATGGGTAGACCAAACTTATGATTTGCTTGCTTACATGATTGCTCTAACTTGTACAAATAGTACTTAAGTAAAGATTGCCTGTGTGAATAGACCTTAAGTCACTCTCACGACTTTGATTTGTGCATACCTAAAGTAAACAGTGAGTGAACGCGTTATCTTATTGCAAATTGTATTTATTTTATTTTTCATAATTCAAAAATACTCATGAAATTTAGACAATTAGAAAAGAGAAAAAAATAGTCAAACATACTTATTTTAATGAACCCAGAACAAATGCAAAAGAATAGAACGATGCAGGTGACATGTGATGTCGGTTCTTAAATTCGCCATCTGGCGTGTATATTTCAAACTATGTTTGGCGAATAATTTAAAAAATTCGGCAAAATAAGGCTTATACATATTCTAGTGATCTTAGAACGCTTATCTTACAGTCCCAGAAACCAAAACTGTTAAATTTACGACCCTTCGAATATATTTCTGGTCAAAATAATAAATCATATCGAATACGAAATGACAATAAATTATAAAATTAAAAAACATTAATAAATGTCACGTTCAATAATCGAACTAAAAATTTAAAAGCAATTCTAATTTGTTGGTGCGTTGGTAACTTTCCGAGTCCATTAACTATATTGGAAAGAAGAGGAACAACAACGGCTGGTGTTGGCGTTGTTGGTATTATTTGTTTTTCCTGATTAAACAAAAAAATTGTTTTATTCTGCCCCATTGGAATAAATGTTGTAATTAAAATTGATTTTCGGATCGATAGATTCTACACGAATTGGAAATATGGGGGCGAAGGGCTGACATAATTTCTCGCATTACTGGGCGAGAGACTTGTTTGGATAGCGCGTTTTTTTCTTTGTTTAATTTGTTCCGACATGTCTAATTACGTTGGCAGCAGGAAATATGATTTTTTTTTTAATTATTAATGATAATAGGATTACTCCCTCTAATTAGAATCCATTTGGGGATGAGTCACACTTGTGTGTCGCGTGTGGAAAAAAACCAAATGAGTTTTTGTAAAACGCGACAGGGCGTATAAAAGGATTGAATTCGTCTTTCGGGTCACAGTTTTTTTTTTGTGTGAATAAGTGCTCACATCTTTCGACAAACCTCTTTTGGGGCGTACACCCATTGCCCATTGTGGTGTCTCTGATGTACGTCCATTTTTCGTTCAATTCATACTGCAGAGGTAATCTCAACGGGATTCTGAGTTCCTTTTACGAATTTCATCTAAAGAGACCTTTGTCTGGCTTCTTCCTCTTGGCGCTTTGTATCGTTTGGTCTTCACTTTACATTTGTGCTGCCCTCGACGTAGATTTCGTCTTATTATCGAAGTTAAACAAAGCCATGAAAGGAGAGTGTTCATAAGGGACAGTCGTCCACTGAATCACTAGCCAAAGTCCACCAAAGCTCCTTTGTTGCTATTCATTAAGGGCTGAACACAGAAGACCTCGAATTGGTACATAGCACCGTAAGAGGATTTAATTTATTTTTTTTTTTATTTCAAAACCATGCGTCTGCACCATAGTTCTCAATGTGGTTTTCAGCCAAATATTCTCCAAAGGTGTGGTGTGAATTGTATTGTTACACTATAGGTTTATGCAATTCTCTTGCTCGTGTTGGCTCTTTGTTGGTAGAGGCTACACCGGAGATAGAGAACTATACATAATATATCAGAAGTCGATTTTCAGAGTTTAGTTCAAAATTTAAATATTGGCACTGTACCATATACTGTTTTCGGTCTGAGTATTGGCACAGGGAGCATACATTTTGGGTAGATAGCAATGAATAGGATTATAGGAAGAGTTAGAACCGATTGTTTATTCGATTTCCGAATGTAAATAAAGTGCTCCGGAATTGATAAGTAAAAATATAGATAAGTTATCTGCCCTTTGGCATTTGACATTTATGGAGCTTGAAAACCATATCAGGCAGGTCTATATTTCACCACTTTTGAAAAAAACTGATTGTACGTTTCTAAAGGTATTAAGGGTGTTAGTATTTTTAAATAAAAAACAGTGCAGGAGGAAAACTAGAACCTTCACGGACCCTGAATAGATCGTGCTAAAATTAAATTAGAGCTTATTATATTAGCTGCTGTAACGTTTTAATAATTGACCGATTGAACGAAATATGTAGTCTGATCTAAGTTGATTCTTTTAAATGAGCCGCCCAAACTGAATCTCCACCTTATTAAAAATCACGTGACTTAAGTTCATCTGTAGTAACAGTCATATAAGCAGTACAATTGGTTCCCTTCTAACAACGTGAAAACGTGCGCATATTCCATATCTCTCATTCTTAATATTCTTCTCATCCGCTGTGCTCGTTAATAGTTCTTTTCGGAGCTCCCTTAGAGAAAGCTGAGAAATATTGTAATTTTTTGTGTTCGTTTGTTCCTCTCTGAACGAGCATTCCTTAAGTTTTCTACTGAGTTTTTAAGTTATCATATAGAATCAAAGCAAAAATTGAAAGTCAACATGACTAAAGCATCAGCTCTAGCTATCTTCTGAGATCTTGCTAATGATCTACCTAAGAATAGATTTTACTCAGTTAGCCCGTTTAAAAGATTCAGTTCATTAAGTCAGGAGATATAATGACGGTTTTTCGGCCGGCCAAACATTTTTATAAAGCAAAAAAAAATTAAGAAAGATTTCAAGACAAACAGAAATTTTAATTTTGGCATTCAAACTTCGAAATATTATTAAATAAAAAAGTCCGAAAGTACTCCGAAAATTCAGACATTGTATTTTTAATTTTTCCTTTTAGTTTTCTTATTTTTAATTTCTGTGAATTGCTCTAACTTTATCGCTTGTGGTTCGTTCAAATTGTGCAGTTTCTTGACAATCAGTTATAGGTTCTAACCATTCAATATGCTTGCGAGCGTTCAAGGTATGCCCAAGTTCGAGTTTCATTAAACTTTTGCGAATAGTTCGAGAGCATTACTTGAACAGGTGGATAAATATACACGAACGCTCAGCGTCCGCTTCATATAATAAAATCTTCGTCATGTAGGCAAAATCGGATGGCTAAAAGTTGACATAATAAAAAATTAACATAAAACTGAAATTCCGATAAAAAAGCGATCACACTCAAACACTGTCCTCACGAGCTCGCTGACAATTTAATTGTTGTAACCGTTCGTGTCATACAACATTGCTCAAAAGGCTCTAGATTGGAACCCGCACGGGACCCAAGGAAGACACCAAATTGGACGATAGCGCAACACATGGAGCAGATCTGTAAAATAGGAAGATACCCACAGCAGCAGCAGTTCAAGGTGTTGGCGCAGAACCGGACCAGGTGGAGAGTCGGTTTCGTAGACGCCATATGCCCCACAAGCGGTTAATGGAGCCATATGGAGACTCGCTCATATATCGATCTTTAGCTCTACACAAACACGAGCTGCTCGCTCCACCTAGTTGTGCATTTGTTCATTAATAGCTTTCGAACTTAGTCTTAAATTATAATTAAATAAATAAGTCTGAAATGTTTCCGAAAATTCGGACTTTTTAAACTTTTTTTAAGACAGTCGTTTCTAACATCAATTTGATGGGTATCTTGGTATGATCATTATCAAAATTTAGTGACAATGATAGGAATATTTCATTAGCTATGCAGTTTTAATCATAATGTAAATTTAGTTTTATGGAAAATGAAAGATTCTTCATATTACCACAAAGTTTTTCAATTATAATGCTAAAATAAGCAATAGAGAAAGAGTTCAAGACGTGCTGTTTTAATTTTAATAAGCCGACCTGACAAGCACTAAAACTTCAAAATGGTATTATAAAAAGACTAAGTCTGAAACGATTCCGAAAATTCGGACTTGTTATACCGACAATAACCCTTTCCTTAAAAACTCTTCTTAATTAAATTGAAGTTATTTAAATTGAAAATTTCTTATTACAAACACTTTCACATCGAATTGTTCTAGAAAACTTTTGAAACAACTACTTCTCCTACTTCCACTGCCCGAACCTTTCACTGTCTACGCCATCCGACAATTTACCCTGTTAAATCAATTTTCGCATTGCGTAATAAGCCGCTTTAAATAGGAAAAAAATGCAAGAGCTTATTATAGCAAATGTCATGATTTAAATTTTCATCTGACAATTTTCATGAGTAGAAAATTTTCCGCAAAAGATTACTATTTTATAGCGGCGGTGGCATGGGTTAAAGGGTCGCTCACCGGACAAACAAATACGTATAAGGCACGCCCGCACCCATTTTTCAGTACGACAACACACAGCAGCTGACAGCTAGGGAATTTCTCATTCCATGAAAAGCTTTCGTTTTCCGTTTCTTTTGCCCGTGTTTTCTTCCTGTCCTCATTTCTCTTATAGTAATGCTGGGAGTCCCCGGGCTTATCCCATTCCCGACTCTCAGAAATATTTTCGTTTTATACTCTGTAAAAGCTTAAAGCCATAGTCATGTTCAATGTAACGTGCACACATATTTACACACGGTATATAATTCACCAGGATACCACGCTATTCGTCTACGTAGCTATGTAAATGGATTCTCGGGAACCGGGATGTAGTCATCCTAAATAAATGCCGGGAATTCCGTTCACTTACAGACACATGCTCGTTCAAGTTGAAAATTCGAGAAGATACTTTACGTTATACCTAGTCCCCAGTACGACCCGAGCCAACAGAAAGGATGGGATAAGTGGGAGTAAAGAAGATTTTCCCGGTTTTTCTTCCTTTTACCGCTTTGTCCGTATTTTTCCTTTTTTTTTGCATCTCTTTTTGTCTTCTTTCAGAATGTTGCATATTTATACATTCATCTCATTCCTTTAATGCCATAAAAAGTAGCCATTCATTTACCACCCCGCTTTCCAGGCTGCGACTTCCCCTCGTTTTGGACACTATGATGAACGTGTGTTTTTATCGGGTCGTACTCGCTACCACCCTTGGTAGCCCTGTTGGCTTCATTCTTATTTCACATCATCAGTCAACCCGACCAAATTTAAGTGCTAGAAACTGGGAGTGGTAAAGCATTGGACGGTTCTGGGATCAAGGAAAGTTACTGAACTGGAAAGGGTTGGAAGGCGCAGCAGAGCTATGATGAAGGTAGAACAACAACCACATGGCTAAAATGGAATAACATTAACGTGGGAAGGGGGTAAGGGTAAACCCATGGTGGATGAAGGACGATATTTGCGAACTTTGCACAGCTATTATCCGGAAGGTTTGAATGGAATTGAAGTGGCCATTTTCGCTCCAACACGCCACGCAACAAAGTATGGTAATGTATGTATGTGTGTGTGCCACCCAGAACAGGATGGCTCCATATAAGAACAATCATCTAAGGCTGGGATGTTCATGCAAAAGTGTTTCCTGTACGTCACAAATCGTATACTCTGGAATGTTCAGGCTCCAACAGAGTATTGGTGTAAGTGTTCAGATACATTGGGGCATCATGACGCTTTGAACGCACTACCACCATTTTGATGTTTTGCCTCATATACGAGAGATACAGAGCTGAATTGATTTTTTTCTGTTTTTACTTCTTAAAGTTCCTGGAATTTCGTATGGCTTTAAAATTACCAGGTCCAGCCCTGTTTGCTTTTCTCTTGTGATTGACAATTCTGGCAGAAAATGTACTTAGCAGGAAACTGAAATTGGTGTAACTTAAAGGAAAAAAGTAGTGCTCCCGTTTTAGACATGATCTGATTGATGATCTGCAGAATTGTGATTTTTTTTCAAATGTACATCAATTTACTTTGATTTAAAAATAATGCTGCAGAAATGTCGTTGTTTTTATATCCAGAAATTAGATAATGTATGTATGAGTCATATATTCTCGGTTTAAAAAATTCCACTATTCTGTCGACTTACAGAGATACATTTACATGTAAAATAGCTTAAACAAGATGATATCCCCCCCCCATAAGTCCCACAAGGGGTTGAAGAAATCAGAGAGACAGTAATCTGCGCGTTTAGATCAATATCTGTATACATTAATGTTCTAAATTGGAGTGCTGAAGCTTAATAGTTGGTGTTCCACAAGGATCTATTCGGGGTCCTTTTATTTTCTTTAATACTAAAAAAAACACACTAAGATTTAAATCTTTAATAGAATTAACCCTTCTTACTCAGAAGGCGCACTTCTCAGGCAGAAGCCTAGAATCAATTGACCTATTCGCCAGAATATAACAATATATTGGGGCGAATTAGGCTCCCACACCAGCATGCAAAAAACATTAGTTAACAAAAACACGCCCATACACAACAATCAGGGGTGCACGGACAACAGAGAACGCTTCAGCAAATCCTTCGTAAGAGTAAGGACATATATTCACTACTCTATACATGCGATTTATAGGCTCATGCATACCATAGTTAGACCGAGAATGAACAACATGCAGTAAAGGCAATCCTCCTTAAGCTATTCGAGGTATGCCTATAAGAAACCATACTTGCGAGAGTGCAAGAATCTATGTTTGCGTTCAAAAGCTGGTGAATAAAGACTAGGTCAGCAACTCTACGTCGCTCTTCTAACGAGTGCATATTAAGCAATCGGAGGCGATCCACATAAGGAGGAAGCCTAAGTGAATCATTCCATGGAAGGTCTCTTCGTGCGAACCTAGCAAAGTTCCGCTGCACCAACTCAATGCGTCTGGAATGAACAGCATAGCAGGGAAACCAAACCTGAGATACATACTCGAGAATTGGCCTGACCAAAGAAAAGAATAAGTGAATTAAGGTCTTCCGATCAGAAAATTCCCTTGACCAACGCTTTACGTAACCCAGAACTTAATTACTCTTAGAAACAATGTAGTTAATGTGCAGAGTGAAATCAAGTTTACGGTCAAGCTTCACACCAAGATCAGTAACGGACTGCACGCGACATATATTAGTTTCCGCAAAGTTATAATCAAAGACGAGCTGGTTTTGGTTCCTAGAGAATGACACAACCTCACACTTATCCAAGTTAAGCTGTATCATGCCATTAGATCCACACCAGTTCTTGAATGTAATTAAATCATTCTGAATGCAAGAATAATCATAACTGTTTCTAACGCATGAGAAAATCTTCATATCATCTACGTAGATTAAAACTTTGGAGTGCTTCATCAGAGGGACAATGTCGTCAATGGCAAGAATAAACAGCAACGGCCCCAGATGGCTACCCTGCGGTACGCCACATGAAGACCTAACGATTCTGGATAAACTATTACGAAAAGATATTCGGTATGTCCTATCCTTTAAGTAAGAGCATATCCAGTCGAGCAATAAAGGCGGAAATCCAACTTTTCAAGTTTAAGCATAATCACAGAATGAGGGAGCTTATCAAATGCCTTACTAAAGTCGGTGTAGACGCAGTCAGTCTGGAGACCTTGTTGGAAGGCAGAGATAATGTGGGATGTAAATTCAAGGAGGTTAGTTGTCGTCGACCTACCCGGCAGAAAGCCATGTTGATTAGATGAGATTATCCCCTTACACTGCCCAACAAGCTGTGAATATATTAGCTTAACAGACCCATCCTATAAGGCTGCCCTTAGGCATAACTGTCCATAGATTTTCACCATACAATCTACGGACAATCTAAAAAAAGGTTCAGGATCATTTGAAATGCGAGTGCTAAAAGTTGTCTAACATAAACTCAATACAAATTCACATTAATGGCTTCCATGTCGTGTAGACTACATTTACAATCATAGTTACATTTATCCGGAAACTAGAGCACTGCGTGAATTTATTTTTGTTACAGCGATCAGCAGCTGACACAATGTCGGTAGTCAACTTTAAAACGGCAACCGAAAACGTAAGAATCGTAGTTAATTGAATGGTATAAACTTTAAAGAGAATACGTTTGGAAAATTTAATTTTCCTTCACAAAGAAATGCAGAGACCACTATTGATTCAAAATTTAGATATTGAAATTGAAAATCTTCAAGTTTTATTTCAAATTAGACCAATTCATAAACATGTTTCGTTTAAGCTTTAAATTAAAGTAAATTTTTGCAGCATTGTTCTGCGAAAAGTGCAAATGTAAGTAGTTTACGGAGAAAATTAAGGCGTACAATTTCGATATCTTCTCAGGTAGTACTTTAGTTTAGACCATTTCACACAAATATGATTGGTCTAAACTCTAAATTTAACTAAATTTGTAGCAAAAAGATTCACGTTAATCTAGACCCAAAAATCAAATGTACAGACATATTTGTAATTTTTATAAGGTGTAACTTTAACTCTGACATTTACTCGTACATTACCGCTATACCTGTACACACAGTCCTTAATCAAACCAATTGAGCACCGGTTATAACCCTGGGATTGTCAGCCATAGAGATTAACCACCGCATTTTGAGAGACTTTGGGTAGGTCATTAATATACAGGCAGAACCCTCGACAGACGGTCTAGGTACCATTGTCGTAGTTTATTCGATTAATATCGTAGTTTAATTTTATTGATCTTTTTTATTATTTAAATTCATTTCAATTAATTTATATTATTTAGTACGAAAAATTAATGTGTTAAAAGATTGGGATTGCTTAAAACATTATTATTATATTGGGTTTAGACCTTTGTCTCTAGACTTTTGGCCGGAAGTGGTTTTCTTCTATCTCGGATTTAATGTCAAGACTTCGTAGGCAACAATGAATTTGTTGCCTGCGAAACACTTTGAGGAGATTTGAAATGGCAGCGCCTAACATGGGGAACAGACGCCGACTAGGAAGCCGTCCAATATGGGAACAGATGCTTCCTGGATTTAACTGGGGTCCGCGGGGTCGTCAAGCTCGTGACTTCAAGGAAACCCCCCTGGGTTTAAGTGGAGTCTGCGGGGTTGTCAAGCCCGTGACTTCAAAGAAATCCTTTTGCAGTTTAACGAGGGCCCGCGGGGTCATTAAGGCCCTGACTTCATGGAAGTCCCCCTATGGGTTATGGGTCGTCAAGGAAGTCCCTCTGCGGTATTATTATTACACACAGATCAGGAACGGACCAAAAAAATTGTTTAACTGGAGTCTGCGGGGTTGTCAAGCCCGTGACTTCAGGGAAGTTCCTCCTATGTGTGATGGGTCGTCAAGGAACTCCCCCTGCAGTATTATTATTACACACACAACAGGAACGGACCAACAAAAATTTATTAAAATTACCGCAATTATGCATGAAGTAAAATTCTAAGATATTGTTTACCCTGATTTCAAAGAAGGATTATGTTTTGTTTCGAAACATATTCGCAGTCTGAGACAACCCACAATTTCGATTGAGTTTGGATAACAATATTTTATAATTGACTAAGTCAACGGCAAGTACGTACTATACTATCATATAACCTCTGTCTATCTCGTGATATTAGAAGGAAAGGAATATCAAATACACAGAATTTTAACGAAAAACATATTTGATAAAGCGAATTTTTCGAAATTTCCACGTAATGTTGCTTCTGCTGATAAAAAAAACTGAGCTCCTTTGATTTATTTTTAACAGCGTCGCCAAAGCTGCTAGACGTATTTGTACAACATCGAAAATTAGACGAAAAAACTACGATTAAGATAGCCCTATCGCTGTCAACCAATTTTTTGGTTATATGTAAAATAAAATGTACGTCTCACCCGAATAAATGTATTAAACAGTTGACAGTTTTTTCGTTTATACCAATGACATGACAATGACATGATTGGTCTAAATTCAGAACTCAAGCAATTCCATTAAGAATTTTTTTTAACTAAATAAATTAAAGTCATTGTAGGAATGAAGTACATTGAATTTAAGTATATTTAAATAGTATTTTAATTTAAACCACTTGATAAACATGACTGGTCTAAATTCTAAAGGAACTCGAGTTTTTGTTGCATTTTCATTTGAAATGAATTAAAAAGTATTTTTACAGACGATTTAAATGTAGTAAAATTTTCAAATAGAATTTCAATTTGAACCAACTTTTGAACGTGATTGGTCTAAACTTTAACATAGACGAGTTCGAGCATGTCCTCATTGAAAAGATGAAAAGCATGAAATAGTCTTCAAAGAAAACTAAAGACTTGCAATTTCAATACCTTCATCTTTAGTCGAAATATAATTCTCTTATATGATTTAAACTGGTTCATGACCCAAATATCGTCTATATGAAGTCCTTTATATAACCTCACTCTCAGTAATGAAACTGTTTCAAAACACTTTTTAAATTCTATTAACCAACAACTACTCTCTCCGTTGCTTTAAAATGCATTAGATACTTTCAACTGAACACACATTAGATCTTAACCTATAAACATTTCAATTCCATCACAATTTTACACTTGACTGGAGAATAATTGCTTGCATTACTGCGATTTCTTTCTCTCACACATGCTCTCTCTCTCTCTTTATCTCTCTTGTTCCCTCTACTACACAGAAAATTTCAAATGCAAAAAGAAATCAAATGAAAAAGAGTGAAAAGCTTAAAGTGTGCAATAAAAGCTCGCTGACCTAGTTTTTTTTTCATGATTTTTCAGTATGCAGTAAATCTGAGTGTATACACAGCCGACTGCGTTCTACATACATTTTCTGTTGCTTCTGGGCTTATTATTCTGCAGGCCGCATTTAAATTGCACTGAGAGATTGTGTCTATATGTGAACTTGTGTGCAGCTCTTTTCTTCAATTAAATACGAATTCCCAGCAAGTTACATGCTTAAATTCATGTTCAGTAATAAACAAACAAAAAAAAAAGGAACAGAAGAAGAACAACCTGTACATTTTGGACACACCAAAATTTTGCAAATTGCAAGTTTTTTTTTCTCACAACTCCTGATTTTCTAGAAAAAAATTTTTTTTTTCTGTGGTTGAACGTGAAGTAATAATCTGAAGAAAAAAAACAGAAACAAAGTATTCGCCTTTAATAGAAACAAACACAAGATACTTGCATAGTGTGAGAGATTCACCTTTTAGAAACTTCAAGGAGGAATGTGCCATATGTTGTGTCGAGTTTGCAGCTGTTTTTTTTCTTTTGCTTTCATTGAAACCACTTAAAGTCAACTTGACATCAATTTGAAGTCATTCACATTAGAAATTGCTTTGAGCATTGTGTTCGGCAAGCGCACTCGGGTCGAATCTCGTTCGCTTTATTTGTGCTTCTTTTTCAAGTAATAGTTGAAATGGAAAATGTTTGTCTTTAATTCACGACTGTGTAACGGAACTCTTTATTTTCTTTTAAATTGTCTTAAAGAGTTGACACTCAAACAAGATCAACTGTCCTAGCATTTTTCGTCTTTGGAATAGTTTTCAATTTGTTCCACGTGGCAATAGATGAATCGATTCCCGAATCTTATGCATCTTCTGAAACCTGTTTAAAGTAAATTGAAGTGATTGATTTCAATACTAACCGAGAAATGTATCACTTCGTTTGTTTAGACCAATGACGTATGGTAATTGGTCTAAATTAATAAATATGTGTCTGACACTCGGAGTGAATCAAATTAGCAGCAATTTAGTTAAAAACCAATACGATACATTTAAAAAGATAGATTCTTTCGTTTATACGAGTATTTACTGCAATGCAATAATTGGTCTAAATATATAGATTAAAGCAGAAAATATCAAAATTCTTTCTTTTTTCTTGATTAGAAAACAAACACGCAAGTTCGCTATTTTATTTGCTATTTTTATAATTATTCTCAAAAAAAAGAAACCAAAGAAAAAAGCACAAGCTGTAAAGTGAACATTATGCAATAGTAAAGCAATAGCCACTTTTGTTTGTAAACATTACTCGTCCGTATTTACAGAAATCTCATCATTTCTGTGGGCACACCTACGTATGACTAATCAGTGGATATATAAAGTTGACTGAAAGAGCATGAAACTCTTTTAACATTGCGGTTTGTTTCGAATGACACACCTTTTCGACATTTCAATGACGCCTTTGAAGAGCGCTAAATTAATGTACGCCCGGTAATATTTGAGTGGTTCTTTGCCTGGTACTCGTATTAAAAGTATGTTAAAAAAAAGTTGTTGTTAGTTTTTTTTTTGTATTTGTTTTTTAAGGGTCAAAGTTTGCTTGAAAAAACGATGTTGTTATTTCTCAACTCAATAGACAGGTTTTTAGTTATATGAAAAGGGAATTCGACTTCGTAATGAGCTTATTTTTTCAACGTTAACTTTACTCTATTGCTTTGTCTTGTTTAAAGTTCAAATTTCAACCAGTTTTACAAAAACATCCTTTGTGTAAATCAAATATATTTATATTTATGCAAATTCTGCATCGATTGCATTTCGATAAAAGTTGCAGCTCAATTTTAGATTGGTTTCTTGGAGCACCGACGAAATCATAATAAACATGGAAACAGTTTTTTCTATTTCTGATGGAATTTGACTGCTATTGGCTAATTTTGTTTTTAATATTTCAATATTCCTTCAAATCAGTTCATATTATTCCTTTAGACAACTATAGTCATTCGTTAGTTGTTAAATTAAGAAGCTTACATTTTACTATTGTCATACAGTATTGGTCTAATTCAGAATTTCATATTTTATACCAATTGTCGAGTATTAATTTATTATTACTTAAATCTAATTCAGACGTTCACACTAATTTGTATACACTAGCAGTATATTAAAGGTGTTCAAAATATATCTTTAGACCAATTGTCAGACTTAAATGGTCTAATTCAGGGGTGGCCAGCCGTAACAATTAGAAACATGTAGTATCATTTAACTTTCATTCAAGACTTGTTCCGAATAACAAATTCTAACAAATAATAAATTTAGACTAATTTTTAGACCAAATAACGTAGACTAATTTGTGAACACAATAAAATAGTCCGAAGTGTATCTAGTTAGATCGAGATAGTACAAAATTCTAATAATAAACCAACGTTTTATTTTAGACCAAAGAACTAAATTTTAGACCTTTTTGAATTATCCGTCTAAAGTTAATATTGAAATGTGAAATTACTTGTTACTTGTTGTGTTTAGGAGAAAAATCGAAATTGAAAATACCAGAAGAATACAGTGTAAGATCACAAAAACGATAGACCAAAATTTGTGGAACAATATTTTATATTAAATAATACTTTTTTTTTTTGTGGTGTAGATCTCAGACACTCTTCTGTGTTGTATATGCTTTGGAAACATAATCACAATTTTGAAAGCGTATAGAAATCAGTAATTTCAACTTTGTTACGCTTACGGCAAACAGACAGACAGCAACAGTATTGAAACTGAGTCTTCACATATGTAGTCGTCAGTGGATAACGTCTAAAGAGATGAGATTAATTTGGAAAGGGTCATTTGAATGTATGTTTGAACCCGGAAATCCCCCGTAGATAAGCCACTGCTGAGAAGAGTTGTGTACTTGATAACACTTGTAAAAGGTTCACTATTTGTAGTCAAATATAAAAGTCCACAATCGTATTTACTTAATATTTCCCGAAAAATCGTGGTATCGTCGGCATAACAGAGATATAAGATGTAAAAAGTAATGTGCCAAGATGACTGCCTTGCGGTACACCGTATATAATCTCAATATCGTTCGGGTTCGAGTGTATTTCGCGAAAATAACTCTAAGTACGATGGCATAACTGTGATTTTAGCCAAGTGCCAAATATTTTCAGAAATCCAGAAGGCACCACTTTATCTTCGAGACTTCAATTACCTAACATAAATCTTGCGCTATTATTCTTAGAATAGAACGCTTCTTGTTTTTTTTCTGAAGGAAGCTTGACGCGACTCTATCTCGCGAATCTGTGAAAACGAAGTGTCTGCTTAAAATCTCTTTCTAGTTCCCGTAACCTCTTATGGGACATGGGGTAGGGCGAGAACTTCTCCCGATTCGAGACAACGATTGCAAGTGGGCCTACAACTTACGATGAATTCCGAACCACTGACAACATTACTCTGCAAACCGCAATGAAATTTTTATCGTTATCAGTTGTCAGCAGAAAACAACCGCGGGTTGCCTCCAGTGGGGTTCGAACCTGTCACCTTCGGAATGGAAGATCAACCCGTTATCATATCACTTATTAGTCTTACATTACTTAATTGCAATATAATCTAAATGACTACAATTTGGAGACACAAATTTTTTATGGTAGATCCGGGAAAACACAGTCTCGTTGTCTCTGTATTTAGGCCAAAAGAGGCCGATTAAACTCGCCTCAGGAACAAAGTCTGCTATATATTTTAATTTCGTCCTATAAGTAAGCTGGCCAGATGTATGGTTCACCCAGAAAAACTAACTATTTGCACTATTTAAGTACAAGCATTAGTACATCAGGTCAGAATCGTATATCTAAGTTTACTAGCCAATCGATCTCGTTTATGATATCTGGTATATTCGGAGAGGGCATTCGGCAATAATGTGCTCGATTGTCTGTCTTGACGTACCACAGTCACAGCTCGGAGAAGAACGAGTTCCACTTGAAGAGGAATTCCGAACAGCGAACCATGCCATGATTCGTACGAATGCGATTTAACCAGCAACATAATGTGGGGAGGAGGTTCAACGCCCCCCGAGGATTCAACATTGGTTGTCAGGGAACCGGGGTTCTCACTGTCCATTCCTTTAACCAACCCTTGTCAGAATGGAAGTCACTGGACGCCAGATGGTCCGCTAGATTATATGTTGGATATGACTATCTGTGTGTATTGGCAGCTCAGAATTGAAACTACATTACCTATATTCACGCAGTATTGCATTATAGTGTCTGATTCGTAGAGGTGTCATAGGGCAAAGCACTGGAAGCCAATATAAGTTGGTGTTGATCGGATTGTTCCCAATATAACCCGCATCGCTGTATTGAGTTATGCGTTAACTTTATGCGTGCGCGTACTTAACCGTAGAGAAAACAAGACCAAGTTTAATAGGTCTTAGAACTGCTGTTGAAGCTCTCTAAGATGTCCAGTCAGCCTCTGCACGACGTTGTTCCATTTTTTTAAACTTACCACTGTGTTGGGTAAAATGTTGGCGATATCACAGCGTACGATCCAGAGTTACACCCAGGTATTTTGGGGTTGGATTATGGCGGAAAAGCGTGTCATTGCGTAATACGAAGAGCTTTTTTAGGCGCAATTTTGTTATTAAAATGGAAATAGCTTACTTAAGTCCTCACTATGTTTGGACGGAGTCTTTATTTTGGGAAGTATTGAATGAGTGTTGCAAGATCGTTGGTCAGGTTTTGATGTTT
Source organism: Leptarthrus brevirostris (assembly GCA_964036015.1). Lineage (NCBI taxonomy): Eukaryota > Metazoa > Arthropoda > Insecta > Diptera > Asilidae > Leptarthrus > Leptarthrus brevirostris. The sequence goes on along the minus strand of OZ038375.1, from coordinate 18,314,725 downwards.
CGGTGTTAGGCGATCACGGCCAAGACATCAGCTTACGCAAACTTTTTGGTTTGAGTATTCGGTATGTCCTTGATGTAGAGGTTAAATAATAAGGGTGGTAAAAGCGAGTATTGTGGCAGCCTGTTGTTAAGTTTATTATTAATAAAATCCGTTAAAATTTTTAAGCGCCTTTCGAATCCAACCATAATGTAGCTCGTTAAGGCCATGACTTGGTCTGTGCAGCTCCGATTCGGTCTCAATGCGACCTGCTTTTGTTCGAAATCTTTGGGCAAGTTTGCGGTGATCAAGATGTTAGTAGAAAGCTAGCAGATCCACCGTTTGGTGTTATTTCCGCTATGTGTATACGTCTTTGCCGTTTTTTTTATCTGTCCCAATGCCTCGTCGATCTCAGTCAATATAAATGAAGTATTCAGATGAATTTCAACTTTCCTCCTTCAAATGAGATAGCTCATGCCTGGTTTCAGTAGTGTGTTTTTTTTTATCACCGAGGGCTCTGGATAAGGACATGATATGATTGACGATCACGTCTTGTGATACGGCAGGATTCTCCCGTACGACCGCCTCCTAGTGGAATTGTGGTTTTATTTTATATTTACCTATAACTATTTCCAACCCGTTACCGTTGCAAAAAACTATAAAAGCATGAATATTTTTTTGGAGTAAGATAAAATCATTCAAACAAAATGTGTGACCAGAAATAAGCCTAAGTCTTAGGGGACTGCCTTGTGGAATGCCGGACTAAATAATAAATCTTCGAAATTGCGAACTTTCAACCTTAGTGCCGTACCACACTTGTCATGCTTCCGCGCGATGAAGTCCGCACGAGTGCCCACACTTGTCGTGTCGGATTTTGTGTAGACACACGCAATTTATTGTATGTAGTGGTAACATTAAAGCAGTTTCCGAACCCAAATAAACCTTGCTTTGAATATATGCGTGCCGATGCGACGATAAATAGGTAAGTTCCGTGCGGATTTCCCTATACACCCCCGCACGCCCTCTCTCCAACAAACTGCGATGAAGCAGGACAAGTGTGGTACGGCACTTAATGAAAGTCTCTTCTCACTTAAGAAGTACAAAAAGAAATCCGATCAAGAACAAAAAAGTACATCCGTGGGCATAATGAAATTAATCAGAAGAATTAGTAATAGCAACCATGTTATTGCGGTGTTTGCCGGACTTTTTAGTTAAAATTCAATATCGAAATTCCTTTATAAATAAGATATCTCACATGGATTTAAATATACTTATATGTAGTTGTGGTATCAGGCCTTTTTCAACCAAAGGAACCGTATGCAGGAGTTAAATTTAGTAGGGAAGATTGAGGCTCAGCTAAAGAGGTAGAACAGTTTTTGAGAATCAGGTCTAGCAAACAATCAATCCAGATACTTCCAGAACTTCAAAATTGCCTATGTGTAAGAGGTGTAGACGATTTTGTAAAAATTATCAGTGTTTTTGAAAGATAAATAGCGCTTGCAGCAAATATAACTTAGTTCATTGTGTTCTTTATCATTTCAGTGTGAAAATTAAAACTATTTAAGCTGCTTTTATTACTAAGTACGATTTTGAAATATATAGAATAGATTTTTTTTTAAATTAACTATGTTTCTTGTATAAAAATAAATTATGTTGTAAACATGTAACTTGGTCGACTTTTTTAATAATAATATTCAGCAGGTGTTAAATACATTTCTCACAATAATCGACTTTATAAGTCAAATCTACTTATGAACCAAGTACCCAAGTGTCCACATATGAAAAATTAAAAAAAAAATCAAAACTGGTGACAACATTGATCCTTGTGGTATTCCATAAAGTTTTCATCTACGGCACATTATCCATAATTTCACTTTATGATAAAATGCTTTTTATGATAGTCGCCCTTTTGAAGCTATCTATTGCAGCATCTCCTCAAACACAAAACTCAAATCTCTTGCACTCAAATCAAATTACTTAACCAGAGATTTTCAGATAACTTAAGACCATTTTAATCCAAATTTCAATATATAAAATTCTTTACAGAAACTCATTATTAGTTGGCTTTTTGTAGTAGCACTAGAAGTAGACTTACTAGAAAGTAGTTTACCATTTGGTAGCAGCAGTAACATTGTGTAGATATGTGTATCTATTGTGTTCTATTACATTTACAGGTCCACAGAAGACGTATCACCTCCAAATTTCGAACAGCGGGGTACCAACTACTATGAGCGTAGTTCACGTTTAGTTAGCGAGAGTGAACAGTATATCCGGCGACCAAATAACTATCATACAGGTGATATACGCGGCAGGGCGAGAGATAGGCTATATAGAAACGGACCCTATTCATCTCTACTCGACAGGTAAGATATAATCAATAAATTATTTTAAAAAAAAGGGGGAAAACACACAGACAATTCGGAAGGCATCACTATTTATTGGCTTTCAGTTCTTGTGATAGGGCGCCTACATACTTCTCGCGTTTTCTTTTTTTTTTTTTGAAATTGCTTTTTTTCTTAACAACAATTTTTACTAAATGTGTTTTGTGTTCGAATTTTTTTTTAACTAACCTGCTTCAGACCTACGCTTTAGTATTGAAAATTTTAGGCAAAACGATCTAATCGAGTGCCTGTTTTTTGTCCATTTTCAGAACAACACCGGTTGGTAGTCATCATAGGGTTTCAACATGGTACGACACAAGTCCCAGTGGTACATCGACAGTGTCAGGTCAAAATGCATCGCCAGCAACACGAAGTGTCTATGGGAATGTTGCCAGTGCAGTAGTGCAGCCTGACACAAGTAGTTACGATTGTCAGTTGTTAAAAAAGAAGAAATCCCGCTCTGGTTCGGAATCACCCTGTGGTGGTAGTAGTAGTATAAACGCCGCAAGTAGTCATAGTAGTCATTTAGTAGAACGAGGGAATGGCGGAAGTGCTGCGTCGAGTCGTTCACATTCGCGGAGTCCGAGCAGTTGTAGTTCAACAAATAGTTCATCGTCAAATTCGCATGCGTCCAGTCCTGTCTCTGGCAGCGATCCACCTCCATCATCATCGTCACGGACGCGAAACCTGCAATCGGCTGTGTCAGCGCCTAACCAAAGCGGAATGACCATTAATAATCAGTCATCTAACACAAATACAGGATCATCCTCATCGTCATCGACGAGCAATCCTGTGGTACATTCCGAAGACAATCGGCCGCTAGCGATATGTGTTAGAAATTTGCCGGCCCGTTCCTCAGATACATCCCTTAAGGATGGTCTTTTTCATGAGTACAAAAAACACGGTAAAGTTACGTGGGTTAAAGTTGTAGGACAAAACGCGGAGCGATATGCCCTTGTAGGCTTTAAGAAGCCCGACGACGTAGAAAAAGCTTTGGAAGTATCTCACGATAAACTTTTTTTCGGATGTAAAATAGAAGTAGCACCTTATCAGGGATACGATGTAGAGGACAATGAGTTCCGACCATACGAGGCTGAACTCGATGAATACCATCCGAAGTCAACACGGACACTATTCATTGGGAATCTAGAAAAAGATATCACGGGCAGTGAATTGCGAAAACATTTTGACTGCTTTGGCGAAATAATCGAGATTGATATCAAGAAACAGGGCATGAATGCGTATGCGTTTTGTCAGTACTCCGACATTGTGTCGGTGGTAAAAGCAATGCGAAAGATGGACGGGGAACATCTGGGAAATAATCGCATTAAGTTAGGCTTTGGAAAATCGATGCCTACAAATTGTGTCTGGATCGATGGCATTGCGGATAGTGTGAGCGAAAGTCACCTGTCTGGACAGTTTTCACGCTACGGTCCAGTCTCGCAAGTTGTAATTGATCGGGAACGAAAACTAGCGCTAGTTTCGTTCGATCAAGTACAATATGCACAAACGGCTGTGAAAGAAATGCGTGGTGCAACGCTGCGCGGACGAAAACTGCAGGTGGATTTTGCATCGCGTGAATGCCAGGAGGCGTTTTATGAAAAATTAGAAAAGCAAACTTCAGGTAATGGCTGTAATTCAACAGAACTTACCAATACAATTGCTGCTGAGACTACAACAAATCGTGCTGTATCTGTTGCAGGAGCTCGTTTTAGTCGATACGATGGCCAAACAAGATCACGGGCATCATCGTTTACTCGACATTCAAATGTTAATTCTAGTGGAGCTGCGTCTCCTAGTAATACCGGTAGTGGAGGAGCAGTAGCAACAGCACCAACAGCGGCAACAGCAGCTGCAGCAGCAGCAGCAACAGCATCATCAACAAATTCTACAGCGACACCCGGAACAACACCCGGTGGAACAACACCACGAGGAGGCGCAAGATCACGTAGCTTACGGCATTCAGATTACGAATATTCCGAGAGGCGATTTCGTAGCTATGATGAATACAGCCAAGGTTCAGGAGCATCACACGATGATGACTCATACAATTATTCGAGCAGTTGCTCGCGTGAACAGCGATCAGATTCACCGCAATCGCGCTTGGGTCCTATTGCTGGTAGTAATGTTGATACGCTTGAAATTAGTAGTACTAATAGCGGACGACGTCGATGCGACAAAAGTCCAGGTAAGTAGATTGCATTTTTGTAGTTCCAGTATTGCTCATTAGGAAGTAAAAAAAAAATCTGATTTTATAAATATTGATTCATTTTGATGCTGGTAATTGACGCTTGATTCTGAGATAAAATATCAAACTCTTCCCTGCGACATTCTATTCTTGCTAAATTCACCTTAGAGCCCTGTAAGCAATCATTTTCCTGAGTTTTAAGAACTAAACTAAAAATCAGAGACATGAAAGTCCAATGGTTTGATAGCGGTTTTGTTTGAGCTCTTCTACAGCGACTGGTGCCAACCGGGTCAACGAGAACGGAAAGCACTTGATTGAATTGAAATTGAATAAACGGGGGATGCCAACACACGAACATGACGGGATCCCATCTGACAACTGAAAGGAATATTCACTTATTATGATTTCCCATCATCCGGTGAAAATTAAAGGACTTTGGGACAGATTAATGTGATAGCCCCACGTTGGGCGCCACTTTTATATCACATCCAAAGCGCGTTTATTGCAACTCGACGCCACCGCCATAACCCTAATTCTACCTGATATGACTGTCATGATGGCTTGGTTGGATTACGTGAATACACTATATATATGTACCTACACTATATGCTTCACATTCCTAACCATGACACATAGATGTCGCTATACTACTTGCTTGCTTTGCCCTCTAAGCAGTTTAGATAAATTTTCAGTAGAATTTTCATTTTACTTATTATTTTTATATTTTAGTTTCTATCTGCAGGGTATTTCCGTACTCTCATAGTTTTGGCTCCTAAGTGAGAATTTGAAAACACGTTACCACTTAATCGTTTGGTCCTAGAAGGTATTTATCGAGTTTTGCTTGCGTGATTACATAAAAAATTATCCTGACAAGGTAAAATAATTTTTTTTTATTGGAACCTTACTAAATTTTTCTTTGTTTTATTTTTGGCAGCTTTTCTTTCATCTTACAATAATTGTTACGTTTAAGTGGTAACGTGTTTTTTTTTTCTTAAAAACAATTCGATTTTTGTATATATTTTTTTTTTGGTTGATTGGTTTGGTTGGTGTTCAAGACAAATCTTTCTAACACGGTTTTAAGGGTTACTTCAACTGCTTTTATACATATATGATTTATGGGCAAGCATGCTATAGTTACTTCAATTTTATTAATTCTTTTTTTTCGATTCGTCTGGCGTCGAGCTTATTAACAAAAACCGCTTCAAACCCCTTTTCAAAATGAAATGGAGAACAAGAGACAATGTAGGCTACTCTACTCACATTTAAATTTTAGAGTGATTAAACAATAAAAGAAATTGATTTGGAAGGCAAAAATATCTGTGTATCGACAGTTTTAAAATCATAAAATTGAAAGCTTTTAATATTGACTTCTTTGGAATTTTGAAAGAAATATATATGAGGGCAGTATGCATACGATTTTAATAAAATCTTCAATTGGTCATTCTTATTGTTATTCCGCCGCTCAATCGTGATATTAGCCTGTTTATAAGCTGTTGGCAGACTGTTCTTTTAATTGTTGTTTATTTGAAACTTCGATGACATTTTGTTTATTATTAATACGTTTTGGGACTATTTGAACCTATAGTGAATATGCCGCCGACTCCTATTTTTCCGACAGTGTACAATATTTTTACGGGCGCCGAAAAAATAGGTTCCATTCCCAAGATATGAATATTTGTGCCCAGTGCCGTTGGGTCCTATAGGACCCCTTATTCTTTTTATGCTTATCAGATACCGAAATCCTAAAGTGTGTCCTAATAGTAAACAACAGAGGGTAAATGCAAATTTTTATCCCGCAATCAGCGTGTTAGGTGTACCTTACAAGCAAAAACCAACATGGAAGCCTAACACGGGAATCAAGAATGTCGATTCGATTTCCCGATTATCTAATGGGAGAATCCGGTTTTTGCTTATGTGAAGAATTCCTAAGTTCTAACTGCCGTGTGTGGCTACAAATTATCTTGCTGTAATTTGCAAGATGCATTCTCCCGTCATTACTGTGGTCTTATTTCGAACAATTTATCGTAAACTTTGTAGTTCATTTGCATAAAACATGGTCTTTCTGTAAATATCGCATGTATGTGTTGTTTAAGAAAAATTTCAGGACATAATATAGAAACGATTTATAGCAGCTATTCCATAAGCTAAACGCATTTTTGGTTGCTTTTCTTTACAACTAAGGCATAATTATATCCGTTACGTACAAACATTAAAAAAATTTGAAATATTGAATTTTACTGGCCAATCATATCCCTAAAAATCTTGAGGCTTTAAAATTGTATCGCATTGGTGAAGTATTTTGCCATCAATCTGTCGAATCGGTCAAATAATATATCGTAACGCAAAAGTCACGTGGGACAGCTAGCTTTCATAATTGACAACGGACAACTATAGATAAAAACTGTGGTATAAATCTTATACTAATCGTTCTGTTCGTAGTTCCTCCTAAATATGTGGCGCAATAGGTTAAGCCTCTCCACTCTTCCGTTAATAGAAAGTGCAAGAAGATATGCTCTTAACAATAAATCCCCTATGCAGCGAATCCACCAAGGGAGCTAACTTGTCAGCACTATCATTCCCCTCGATGTCTCTTTGATCTAGGATCCAGATCAAGGTGATGGTGAACTGGGTCGGAACTCCCTTACTTACATTATTAGAAATCACAGAAAAGTTTCGTTGCGGAGCAAAATTTTTGCCATTTATACGGTCCCTTCTAACTGCGAATGCGTGATTGAAGCACAAACACCACCGACTGAGACAAACTTTTATCTCAAAACTGTTATTTAAGACTGTAAAAAACTTCAAAACTCTCATATATGGGATGATACCGAAGGTACTGCATTATCTGCGTTAAAGAAGATCCAAAAAATAGAGTTTAGGATTATTGGTGATCTAACAATCCCTTTCTATAGTGATTCTCTAGAACATCTACGTAACGTCGGAGGTTTATCACTCTTCTTTCGTACTTTCATGGTTCTGTTCTAACGAAATCGTTAGTCTGATCTCTGTAAGAGTTCAGTATATACAAGCCACAAATCTCTCTCATCCTCCAATTCTTCAAGTCAAATTTAGCCGTACCGTACAATTTTGGAAACACTTTTGAATCCAAACTGTACGAATATGGAACACTTTACCATTCTCTGTTTGTCTTCTATCTAGTGTTTAAGCAAACGTGTACATTTAACTCTTAAATCCTATATGCCCAAACCATTTTTTCCTTTCCTGCTAATTTTGTCAGGTAATCTAATTTTAATCAATTTATAAACCGATTCAATCAGAGTAAATTGTAATCAAAAGAGTGACCAAGATGGAACCATGTGGTAGCCCATTTGTAGAAAGTGATAATTTTTTTCTGTACGCATTTGCTTGCGCTTGCAAGATAAAAGTTAAGATAAGAGTTAATCTCATCAGTGGTGTGATGGTGTAGAGATTTTTTGAGAGATTGTGTAATTCAGTTCGGCCGTATCGACGGTCAAGCTTATGGTAGAGTTATTGTCAAAATTCAAATACAATCGTTTTTCAAAATTTTTGTTCCTGATCTTTTCTTGTTACCGAAAGGCCTTACATAAGATCTAAATATTTCTCATCGCTGGGGATAATATTCCTAAATTACGTGAGGCTTGCGATTACATAGATTGACAGCGAGGCGCCAAGTTTCTTATCTGTCGAATCTGGCATCACGCTTCGTTAATTATTAATTATTATTTTAAATGATAACATTTACTCTGCCCGTTGTTTAATATGAAAACTACTGAAGAATGCAAGCTTTAGTTATGTAATTAGAGAGCTGAATTGTTTGTCTTGAATACACTATGGCGAAAACTCATCAAAATACTCTCCGCGAGGAAAAAAATGCCGTACTTTAACATGATACAACTCAGCCTAATTCGATTATTCCTCTATACACAGTAGATAAGAGTTAGGTCCTAACAATCAGTTTTAATAACCTACCCCTTTTAGTCAACTATAAAACAGCTGATTTCTGTTATACCAACAACTATATTGTAATCAAGCCAATTACCTTAGCTCATTCTAAGGCTCAACACTTTTATTTTTGAGTTTTGATTAATTTCTTTAATAAATGTTGCACAAAAATCGCAAGCCCTTGATCTCTAATTACTTTTCCTTTGTTCAATTACGTTCGTGTATCTGTTTGATGTACAAAAAACTATACATTTCGACTGCCTGAACCGTTTTACTGACAAAATAAAATATTTCAGGTGATATACGAAATTTACAAAAGGAACGTTTCCATTTATTGGAACAATTAGAAGAATGCCCGTCCAGTGGTGATGAATTAGTTAGCCCTAAGAAACGTATGAAATTTGATAACTCGTCTCATCACCACAATCATCATCACACAGTATCTGGTCTGGTGAGTATTTAAATTAATAAAAATTAAATTTACAAATAAAAAATACAATTTTGTTTTTATGGCAGCCTCAACAACAACAACCACAACAACAGCCGCAACAAGTACAGCCACAGCCGCAACCGCCGCCGCCGCAGCAGCCGCAGCAGCAACAGCAACAACAACAACAGTCGCATACAATCGATTGTTCAACTAGTAGTAACAATAGTAGTAGTTTACATCAAACAAACTTGTCAATCGGTGACTCTAACTGTGATGTTTTAAGCAACCATAGCACTGAAAGTGGTTTAATACACCACCGAAAGTGTGTTGAAGTTCGTCGTCTGTCAGAGTGTAGTAGTCTTAAGTTTACAACAACACAAATGCCAAGTAGTCGTCGACCGTCCACTGAATCGGGCTCTATGATCAGTGGTACAGCAGCACTGAGACATGGAGTCCATGAACATAATATGACGACAACAACGGTATATGCGGCACCTCATTCAATATCATGTAAAAGACGACGAACGAGTAATGTTCCTGGAACATCGATAGGAGGGGCCACCACTGGAAGTGAAACAAGCGAATATCATACATCAAGGGGTAGAGGACACCAATTGCATTCCCATCACTCGCATGAAGCATCGGGCGGAGAGAGCGCAGATGGGTCAAGACCCGGAACTCCTTTGTGTGATGAAAGGCCTGAAGTATTGCCAAGCGAACCTAGGCGAATACCACGTGAAAAGCCTCATGAGCCAATGATTTTGCCTCTACCCAAGTTCGGTATTCAATTTTTTCAGCAAAATCGAACTTCGGTGACGGGCATTATGCCTGCTTCAGCGTCATCACATGCAGGACAAATGTACTCTATTAGCTCTTCGACGAATATTAATATAAATAGTAGTAGTAGCAGCATACTAAATTCAAGTTCTTCTTCAACACTGTTAAACAGTAGTAGTAGCCACTCTAGTCTTAGCAATACACTATCAAGTCCACCATTATTGGCTGGAACTAGGTTATCGTCGTCATCGTTTCATCATTCAGCGCAACAAGTGACGTCACATCATCACAATGTTGCTGCCCATCCGCCATCGTTGTCGTCGTCGTCATCATCCCACCACCAGGCACAATCGCTCCATCATCATCATCACCACCATGCCCATTATCATGGGCAAAGCCAGCAGCAACAGCAGCATCACCATGCCGCGACATCGTCTAGTGGTAGTTCAAATATAACGGGAGGAATTGAACAACCACCAGCGAGCCCAATAAGGCCACGATCATTAAGTTCAAATTCGAGCGATTCAGATTTGGGCCCTCTTAGTACTAGTCCATCGATAGAGGAACGAATAAAAACGCTCGACGAAATGTTTGAGATTTGGTCGGGTGGTGTTAATGTGGGGCGACCTTTATCACTGAGCTCGGATACAACCCAGCATAGTATAGGCTCAGGTTTTTCGTCGAGACACAAATATTTAGAGCTAGACGTTAACGATGTGAAACCGTCAGAAATAGTAAAATCAGTTCTCGCAAAAAAGTCGATATTTGATGACGATTTGCAACGACTGAAAAATATTAGCGACAAATACGAGCCTGGCGATTTTTCTAATCTATCAAAAAGCTCGCTAATATCGTCAACGTCTCCAGGAATTCCAAATTTAGCTGCAACTAAAACACCTGTGGTGGGCGGCTCTTCGACAAATAAGCAATCCTCACAATCAGCGGTTTTTCCACCTCCTGCAGTTAATCAACTACAGAGGCTAAACTCGTCGCCAATGAATAGTCCACAGGCTATCTCGCCTTACAATAGTCCGTCACCGTCACCTGTGGTAACAGCAGCAGCTGCCAAATTGTCGATTGGTCAGCAAGCAATTGTAACACCTCAACCAGCAAAAAGCTTACAATATCCATTCCCCAGTCACCCTCCTATAGTAAATCCTACAGTGGTGTTGGCAACCGTATCGTCAACAAGTCCGACAGTGCAAACGGTGACTCAAACAGTTGCATCTGCGTCGCAGCAATCGCAACCTAAGCTCACATCAGAAACAATGTCTTCAAGTAGACCAAAGACTAGTACGATTACCAAAAGCTTTAGTACCCCTGAAAAATCAAGCGTTCCACCTGGAATTAGCAGTACAAACCAAACTTCGAATACGACGAATCGGGTATTGTCAAAAGCTGCTTCAATACCAGGAAGTACAAATGTGGGGACTGTGAAGTCAACTGCGGCAACTGGAACGTCAGCACTGCCAACAAATCATAGTAATACAGCAAATAGTAAATTCGATGAAGATTCAGAAACACCAAGTTCTGAGCAAAGCTTTCGACGAGGTAGTCTAGATTCTTCAGCGACGCGAACAGCTTATCAAAAGCCGACAGCAACTAATGCAACTAAAAAAGGGGAAAAGGCTCATAAGCACAATCACAGAAACGATGGTGACCGAAAATTGAGTAAAAATGAAAAATCAAGAAGCGAATCAATTGATAAAAGAAAATCATCAAACTCTGAAGACGCTTCAGAATCGAATGAAAATCAAAATAAAGACGAAGATAGACTTCCCGAGGAAAGAAGAAGAAAGGAGCCAGAAAACGAGAAAGAAAACCCTGAGCGCGAACGTCAAGACCGTTTGAATCGGGAACGTTTAGAAAAAGAAAGACAACGACAAGAAAAAGAAAAGCGAGAAAAAGAACAGCGAAGACGAGATAAAGAAGAACGTGAAGAGAAGGAAAGAAAAGAACGGGAGGAAAAAGAGCGACGACAACATGAGTTGCAACTAGAACGTGAGCGCAAAGAGCGAGAAGAAAAAGAAAAAAGGGAGCGAGACGAACGTGACCGAAAAGAACGTGAAGAAAGAGAAAGAAGGGAACGAGAAGAGCGAGAACGATTAGAGAAAGAACGCCGAGAGCGAGAAGAGCAAGAAAGGCGAGAAAGGGAAGAAAAGGAACGTCGTGAAAAAGAGGAAGCGGAACGAAGAGAACGTGAAGAACGAGAGCGGAGGGAACGAGAAGAGCAAGACCGAAGAGAGCGTGAAGATCGAGAACGTCATGAACGAGAAGAACGCGAGCGATTAGAACGTAAAGAGCGTGATGAACGTGATCGAAGAGAAAAGGAAGATCATGAACGAACCCTTAGAGAACAAGAACTATTAGAAAAAGAAGAACAGCGTCAAAAAGAACTCAATGAACGGCTTCGATTTGAAGGAAAAGAAGAAATCGTCATTGATTCATTGAAGCACAATAGAAGTGAAGACGACCATGAAAAACTGTCTTCAAAAGACGATCACTCACGACAATCCGCTCATCACCTTAGTAGCAAAGAAGATAAACACAATAAAGAGAACAGCGAAAACATTTTCCATAACAGTGAAGATATTGCTCAAAAGCGTCGCGAACGTAAGGGTTCGGCTAGTTCGCCAACTCGAATGACGAAACGACGCCTCAGTTCACAAGATAGTATAGAAAATGAAGAACAAGCGAAACGAATCCGAATATCCGCTGACAATAGAAAAATATTGGACCGACGTGACTCAAAAGATCCAAATAGGCCTTCAAAACATCATAAATCTCACAGTCGAGGAAGTTCCTTATCGAAAAACTCGGATGAAAAGATGTTAAACTCAGAAGAGTTTAGACATCGTAAGGATGCTGGACTTGATGAAAAGAGAAACAAAGAGAGAGATTACAAAAAATATGATAAAGAACGAGGCGATAAGAACACTCCCTCATCACACAGGTACAAAAAGCACAGTTCAACCAAAGATGATAAGGATTACTCTATTGTAAATAATGAAAAGGACGAAGAAATGGTTTCGGTTGAGAAGCCTTCCTTCGATTCTCATGATCTCAGGTCTACAGACGATGAAGGCGATCATCATGCACAAGAGCATGTGCAACATCCACCGAGACATAAAACCAAAAAGGAACACAAGGAAAGGAAAAGGCACGACTATGATGATGAAGGGCATCGACAAACGTCGCATAGTGGACGTTCAGAATCCAAAAGGCACGACAATAATCGGCACAGTGATCGTAGAGGATCCTCACGATTAGACGACACATCGAAGCCGAGCTCGGAAAAATCAAGAAATAAGCCACCACACCGAAAACTGACACAAAGCTCGAATGACTCTGATTCAGACGAACCGAAAAAACATTCCATTTTCGACATACCGGACGACGGTCCGTATGTGTCGATGTATGATAAAGTCAAAGCTAGATCCTACAAAAACATGCAAAAACAAGAGGAGGAGAAGAAAATTAAAGCGAAATTTACGCAGCTAAAGCAAAGTCGAGCGAAACGGGAAGAAAAGAAACGATCCACAAGTTATGATGGCGATTCCGATTCTGACTTTGACGAACGTCACACAAAGTATAAAAGCTTTAAGTTGAATCGCAGTAGCGGCTTTATCAACAGTTCATCAGATGAGGGCACTATGATGCGTCAGCGAGATAGCATTATATCAGATTCAGACTCTGACATACGCAGAACTCAGTACAATCGTGCTCGCCTGAATGAATTGTGTGATGGCGATAGTTCGGAAAGCGGAATCCTACAGCACAGAAATTCGTGCAAGAAAATTTCTTCGAAGCGAAACTCTCGATCAACTCGTATCGCCTCGGATTCTTCGGATGGCGAAACACCTCCAGGAGAATCCTCCAATCAAAACCGTGATAAACCTAGTGGTAGTAGCGATAATGAGGTCAAACTTAAAACTGAAATCAAAACAGAAATGGAGGATGAGGTGGAAAATGAAAAGAAAACATCTGAACATTTTTCGGCGGTGAAAGCTGAAAAGATTAAGAACGAACCAAACGACAATCTTTCTTCTATTAAAGTTGAGGTGAAATCTGAAGTAAAAGACTCTGTGAGCGATTTTCTTAGTACACAACATGACGACTCCGACAATAACGCCTGTTCGGGCAGCGCTGTAGAAAGCAAAGATTCAATTTTTGATCAACTCTTTTCACCAGAAAGTAGAAAAAAGCATAAGAAAAGTAAAAGGAGACAAAAATCTTCTCCCTTACTACCAGAAAACGAAAATTCGGCGGCAGACAAGTTCGAAGAGCCTGGCGTAGATATGAAACATTCTCCTCCAACCTCTCTTGAACATGTTTTTGATGAACTCAAGCGCGAGTCTATAATAGCGGCGGCCGCAGCAACAGTGGTTGTAGCTGCACAGTTTTCCGAAAAGAAAAAGCATAAAGATCGAAAAGAGAAGAAGCGTGAGAAATCTCGTGACGACTATGACAAATCGCTTCTATCAAAGGAGGAAAGGCATAGGCTGAAGAAATCCAAAAAATCGTCTAAAAGTGATATAAATCGCTGTCCATTCGCCAATCTAAAGCGCAATGAAGAAAAAATGGAAGATATTTTTGGACCAATATCAGATGAAGAGTCACCGTTATCTGGTAATGAATCGGTGCAAAGAGAGAGCTCAAGTTCACGTTTGTTTGAATCAACAACTCATAGTCAACAACCAGTGGTTTCGGCTGCAATAAACCCTTATAAACAGGAGCCTTTAACCCCAAAATCGCATTCGGTTGAAGAAAATGAGGGAAACAAGCAGAAACTTAATTCACATCTAGAGCGCGAGAAGCATCGAAAAGAGAAACGTGAAAAGAAGCGCAAAGAAAGAGAAAAAACACGTGAACAGCATGCATTGGCGGCTTTACAGCAAAAAGTGGATGACGACAACAGCGTGGACTTGGACGAAGCGGGGCGAGCATTAGAGGCTCAACTAATGGAAGATTCTGACAATAAATTAACCGAAGAAATGACGCCCTCGAAAATGACGCCCTCGACAGCTACTACTCATAAGAGTGATATGACTGATGTATTTCGATTTTCTGATGGTGATGAAAACAGTCTTGAAGTAGTTCCTCACGAGAAAAAAGAAACACAGGAACCACTCAAGACCAAGGAGAAAAAGAAAAAGAAGAAACGCTCCAAAGAAGAACGTCACCAAAGACGGGAGCATCATCATCACAGCAGTAGTAGTCACAACAATAGCCTTATGTCACCACCACCACCAACATGTGGCAAATTGTCAATTGAGATCACACCAGATACGACAGAAGAACCCAAAGAGATTCTTTGCAAGCCTTCACCTAGCCTGCCTTGTTTACTTGATGACGACACGCCACCACTAAAAAAGTCTTCCTCGGCATCCGAATTAAATTTGTCAATATCGCCGATCATGCGGGAAAAGACAGTGATCAGTCCAATACCGAAAACTCCAACGATTTCCTCTAGCAAACCGGTTGAATGCAAAAAGAAGCCTGACAAATTCATTCCTGGTTTCGATGTTGAACTGGACGAGAAAATTAGTGAGTCGGCGGTCAAATCTATCTCGACCGAGTTCACTTCACCTGTACCAGATGCGATTCCTGAAGAAACTAAAATTCCAATTGAAAGTCCACCGGAATCTAAGAATTTGGACAAAATCGAAGAGAAGTCAAGAGTAATAATTTCGCAAGAAGAGACTGAAGATGCTGTGGCCGCACTTCTTGGTGAAAGCTTTGGAACGTCAAATGCTGCTGACTATTCATTCAGTGACGATCCATGCGAAGTGCAACCAGAAGAAGATATCGTTCAAGCTCCAGCAGAGGCAATAATACCAGAAGAAGATGCTGAAGAAATGCGAAAGGCAGTACAAAGTCTTAGTAACGAAGATATCGATATTAAAGCAGATACTCCACAATCAGAACACGACTTGCAAATCGACACGGACACAGAGGAACCAGATGAAGATGGAAATCCAGCACGATTTGATAATCCGCCTAAATCTGAAGTGAAAGAAGTGAATCGACCGTCACCTAAGAAGCAAACACCTGGTAATATAACAAAGATTGAATCATCAATGCCAGAAATTGGTGACGTTGACGAAAGTATTTCAGACAAGAAGACGAAAGTAGTCGAAGAGCCTCATATTTTGCCATCTGTGATAACAAAGGGTTCACCGAAAATTACGTGCGCACGTGCGAGTCCCAAGGTGGAGCCAACACTGTCACCAAGTCCGACAGTCGATACTGTTGATAAGGGAGAAAGTTCAAAAGTTGAACAGGTCATACCGAAGGCCTCAACTCAAGAAGTTTCTGGTACTTGTCAAAGTCCAGTCCAACAAAATCTGCCAACACCACCGAGTTCACGCCCTCAAATTGTATTTCCGACGCAACAGCAGCGATCTTCGCCACAGGCTTCTATACAAAATCAAAATTCAGCACAATTAAAACTACCAATAAATAGGCCGCAAGGACAGTTTGTTATGCAGCCACCTACAATCAGTATACCAGACCCAAGCCACTTTGTTTACCCACAAATGAATGTTATGGTCTCTCCAAGAAGTACAAATGAACATAGAATGCAATCACCGCGACTGCAACAACCTCAATCGCAACCACAGAATCAACAAACCGCGCAACAACCCTCGCAGTTTGTTAACATGAGAGTGCAGTCTCCTCATAGTCCAAGCATTCATCGTGGTCCACCAACAATAATAAGACACCAGGCACCAATAAGTCCAGGAATGCCTCAGCATGTTGTGTTGCAGCAGAGACAACTTATGTCTCCGCCAGGTTCAATGCCTTCCCAAACACCAGGAAGTGCTTTGACAGCATCAAATCCGACAAATATTGTTCTAAATCGAATGCCAGTTACATCCGTGCTTGCTCCTATTTCTAAACCAATTCAGCCGACCAATATCATTCTTCCACAGCCGAGCTCAGCGCAATCTTCTGCTGTTAATAAGGCGGACGGCCAACAAAATCAACAAATCGAAGGCAAAGAAATAAAATTGTCCGGGCAGGCCATTGCTTATCAAACGACACGAGTTGGCACACCGACATCAGCCTCGAGTGGTTCGCCTATTAGCAATCCAGCTCAGCCGCAATCTGCAGCTATACAAATAACAACACCGAAGATACCACATCCCACATCAGCGGCTCCAATTGTTGTTCAGCAACAAAGTGTTCAGTCTCCCATTAAAACTGTTATTGATTCTCAAAATCCGGGTAATCCGGGACAACCTGCGCATATTCAGCACATTATACCCGTCCAAGTTCAACAACAAAAACCTCAACAACATCAAACAATAATACTGCAACAGCAAGGGAAACAGCCGCATATTCAACAGCAAGCGCAAAGATTGCCTCAGCAGATAACTAAGATCACACCTCAGCAACAGCAACAGCTAATCCAACAACACCAATTAATTCAGCAAAGGCAACATCAAATGCAGCTGCAACAGCAGCAGCAACAACAACAGCAGCAAAAACAACTTCAGCAACAACAGGTGCAACAGCATGTTCAAATGGTTCACATGCAAAAAATGCAGCAGCAACAAAAACAGCAGCAGCAGCAGCAGCAACAACAACAACAGCAGCAACAACACCACCAATCACCACAGCATCGCATTGTCCCTCAGCAGGTGCTTCAGTTGCATCAATACCAACAGCAAGGTGGTGCAAGGGAAAGTCCACACAAAGCAGCTGGCTCGCCTACATCCATTATTCAGGCAATTCCGACCAAAGATGGTCAACAAACTTCTGCTCACGCTAGAATTCAGCAAAATGTTGTAATTGTAAGGCAACCAACAAATGTTGTTCAGCAGCAGCAGCAGCAGCAGCAGCAACAACAACAACAAATGCCAAAGATTGTTCAGTCTGTACCGACACAACAACAACAAAACATATCACAAGTGCAGATGCACAATGTGCAACAAATGGCGCAGGTACAACAACTTCAACAGCAACATCCGCAAATGAAGCAGCAGCAGCAGCAACAACAACAGTATCACCAACAGCAATTACATCATCAACAAATGCGTCAATCGCAACAGCCTGCGGCTGCAATTCCGATTCAAAGTCAAACACAGAATCAATCTCAGCCTCTGCAAGTTAATGTGGGGCTTCAACAACATCAGCTGAAGCAACAACCCCCACAACAAATTCATCAACAACCCCAGCAACAGGGGACACCACCACAACAGCAGCAACAGCAAGCTCAACATCAGCAATCGCTGCACCAACAACCACAACAACAAAGTCAACCGCATCCGTCACAGCCGCAGCAACCACCTATGCTACACCAACAGCCGCATCATCAATCTTATCCTCAAGTGCAGCCGCAACCAACCCCATTGGATTCTAGCCAAGGCAAAGTTCCTATTAGATCGCAAATTCCAAATCAGCAACAACCGGTTGTCGTAAAGCCTCAACCAGAGCAAATACCTGCAAAGTCGCAGATAGTTGTTGAAGTAGCCAAGCCTCCTGAGGAAATATCCTCAGTAAAAACAGAAAAACCATCCGAAGAGCCTGAAAAACCCAAGGTTGCGGCAGAAGAGTCTATTGTAAAGAAAGATGATGCTAAAGAAAAGGAAAAATCTGAAGTGGTCGCTAAAGAAGTCAAGAAAGACTGCAAAGAGTCTGAAACAAAACCCGAAGCTGATGTCAAACTGGCGGAATGTAAAGTTGATCCCCCAATAGCGCAGGAGCTTGAAAATATTTCCGTAATTAAATCGCAAACACCTACTCCACCGGCAATAGGAGCCGAAACCAAGGAAAAGTCACTACTTACCGAAGAAAATGTTACAAAATTGTCTCCTCCTGAAGAGAACGAATTGGAACAAGATTCCAAGGAAGATAGCGACTATTGGTCTGCCAAAGAATTGAATATTGACTCAGTTATCAAGAAGGTGGATGCTCTCTGTTCAAACGACGAAGTAGACGAACCAATGGGAGAGCAAGAAAAATGCACTGAAGAAAGGCAAGCCAATCCAGATAAGGAAAATTCTATAAAAACTACTGAAACGACTACAGAACAAAACTCTGAGATTGATGCAACAAAGCAAGAGTCTGAGCTGACAGAAAACGCTGAAGCTGAAAAGAGTGAGGATACACACGATGAGGATGAATTTGATGAGTCTCAGCCTGAAAGCGTAGAACATGGTAAATCTACAAGAGGAGGAAAACGAGGAAGAGTGAATCGAGGTAACAAGAAAGCAGGTGGACAACAGAGTGTCACTCCGACTCCTACACTTCCGAACTTAAATGAAGGTGTTCAAACAAGGCGAGGAAAGATAGCACAAAACACAAGATCACGTCGTGGTCGAACATCAGCCAAAGGCAATAGCAACACACCAACTACTGGAGATAAGAAAGGGCGAAGTAATCAATCGTCTGATCAAGATGTTTACGAATTTCATGAGGATTCAGGTGATGAAACGGCGCTGGTTAAAACTACTGAGCGTCCTCGCCTAATATTGACTATCAAGAGTCCCGGTCAGGCATCACTCGTACAAGCAAGAACTATTGAGAAATTACTTGAAGCGCCTATCAAAACAACTCCAGAAACTGTTCCATCCACTCTGCAAAATCAAGAGGTATCCACTCCACCAAAAGACGTGGCAGTCACAAAAGATGAATTTTCCACTCCTACTATCAATACCAGAAAATCAAGACGATTGCTAGAGAAAGATGGTGGTAACAGGAGCACTGTTGATGACGTTATTGAAGACGTGGTTCGTAATTCTTTGAATTCACCAAAATCTGGAGGACAAACACCTCCTCGAAGATCAACACGCAATTCCCAAAATGCTACTGTGACAAGGGCCGCAACTCATGCCCAAGTTCTTGAGAAACCGTTGGTTAACTTGACTGATGTGAGAAAGTCGCCACGAGCCAATCGAAGAACGAAAGATCGAAAGTCGAGTGATGCATCGATAGATAGCAGTGACGAGAAGATTTGTAAGGTGGAGGAAAAATCAAAACCGCCACAAATTCAGGACTTGGACGAAGAGAGCAAATCCGATAAACGTGAAGAGGCTAATGTTCGGAAAACTCCTCCAGCGACTGACTTAGTTTCATCTCAGACAATAACAAAGGATAAAGCACCGGAAAAATCTGAAAAACTTCCATCTACAGGAACTGTAGAACCAAGTGAACCAATGACACTTATTGATCCAGTTACGGGAGTTCTTACAGTTGTACGACAAAGTAAAGAAGGCCAGTATGTCCCAGTCTCAGGGGCTCCTGCATCTACAACAAAAATTGATCCTAATCAAAACCCAAAACCTTCTAAATTACCTGAATCAAAAACACATCCTATTGAAGAACCGAAAAGCAAAGTTCCAACTCCCACACCACAGCCTCCCTCAAGCAATCCTGAAATATCCAAGAATAATAACATTCCACCAGCTCCGCAAAAACCTGCCAGTGTAGTGGTAAGCTCGCAAAATGCACCCTCGGCATCGGGATCATCAGTAGCGCCAAGTATCGTGGTGCAACAACCACCAGCTATCATTCAACAGCCTACTATTCCACCACAGCAATTACAACAGCAGCCGCAGCACCCGCATCAGCAACAACATCAGCAGCAGCAATCCTTACGCACCCATCCACTCAAGGCTCATATGCTTAGTAGTCAAATGAACAAACCAGTTGTAACCCAAGGAGTGGTAAAAGTAGGCACTGGTGTTCTCGGACAAACGGCGCCTGTTGTGGTAAATACTCCAAACATTATTAAACAGTCAACTACTATTGTACAGCCAACTATTGTTGCACGACACTTGCAGCAACCGGGAAATATTGTTCAGCCACAGAATTCTCCCCAACCGATAACCGCTCCACAATCACAACTTCATCACAATTTGATTGTAAATATTCCACCGACAAGTTCACCTCACCCGGGTCAGATTGGTCCTGCTCATTCACCTCGCATTCAACAAAATGTTGTGGTTAAACAGCAACAAACCCAGCAACCACCAACATCCCAAATACTGCACGTGGTAACCAAGCCCGGTAGCCAGCAAATTTTACCGCAACAACAGTCCCATCAGCCGGTTGTAATTCATGGCAATAAGATACAGCAAGTTCAAGCTCCTTACACAACTGTCTTGCAAGGTGGAAAAATCATTCAGCAATCACCAACACCGGTAACGATTCAAGCAGTTGGAAAACATCAAAACATTCAAGTTCCTTTGCCTCATGTTCAGGCTCAACAGCAACATGCACATGCACAGAAGCAACCTTCAGGTGTTTCCGTGGTCACACATCCTAGTACAAAACAGGGATCGATTCAAGTACAGCAACATCAGCATCATTTGCCTCAACAGCAACAACAGACACAACAACAACTTCTGTCGAATGCTATTCCGGTGAAACAACAACCGGGACAAGGTTTGCAATTGAATTCATCACAACAAGGCGGCGTAGTTTCTGGATCTCAACATATCATTACGCACGCACACCAATCATCGCATCCCCATCAGCCCACTGGAGCTACTTTAATGCAGGCTAAGCCAGCTCATCAACAGCAAGTAGTTCCACCAACGAAAGGAGTCATAGGTTTGCATCAAACACCGCAAATACTTACTGGAGCTGTAGCAAGTCCACCATTGAAGCAATCGCATATAACTGGTCAACAACCTGTTGTTACAGGTAGGCGCCTTATTATTTTTCCGAAAATTAAATTTCAATAAGACACAATTTTCTTTTAATTCAGGTGCCAGCAGTTTGCGAGCTTCAGTACCACCTATCAGCCCACAAGGGCAAGCCAGGACACATATGCTGCAGCCAGGACTTCCTGTTCCTGCTTTTGAGGCTAATTTGGTAAGTATAGTTTGTTGCCCCATTTAAATAGTATAGAATACAAAATATGACGAAATATAATTTTGCGATTTTCTCTAATGGACGCAGCATGAGATGGGGAACTTTAATGCTCGATCACAAAGTCCTCCACCTGCTCATCAGCAAGCTTCTCCGATAACTCCGGTAAATTTTAGTAGAACTTGTTTCAATTTTGTTTTACTTTTTTTTTAATTGCCTTTAAAGTGTTTAGTCGAAATTTCCATCGAATGTGTTACATCCACTTGTAATCCATTAATATCTAGCGACATCACGACTTCCAAACACCTCAGAGGCTCTCTTGAAATAAATCTTCTTTCCATTGCTCAAGTGAACGTGCCTAAGCACCTACGTTTTCAGTAACTTCTTCCGTTAAAAATTTTTTCATTTTCTTTCTTATCATTAAAATAAATTTTATCAACATCATGTACAAATATTTTACTAGTTTTCGTTAGAATAAAAATTAAAATTAGTTTCCGCAACAAATTGTGATTTTTAAAATTTCTTACAGGGAGAAGGGACCTTTCCAACTGGTGCTATTCGTGGTGTTCCGCCGCGCGATCATTTCATGATGTATCAATACCTTCGAGATCTTCGAGCTCAGGAGGCGCTGGGTGCAAGAATTCCTTACATTTCTAGGTAAATACTAAAATAATTGAAATTGTTAGAAACTTTATAAAACTGCTATTATTTTTACCACACAGATCACCAATACTTCCCGGCTCCACTGAACAAAAAGATTTATCCGAAGTTGATGAAGCGATGGTAGCAAGTCCACCATTGGAACTACGCCGACCAGGAAGTGGCCCCCGCACAATTGCAGTACCGCATAGCTTACAGAGCCCTCAAGATAGGGCCACTGGTAAGTTTTAACAAACATACAAATAAATGTAATTGAATCACTTTATAATATTTCACATGTTTTTTTGTAGATTCACCTCAAGTTGCTCAGGTTTATGTGCATGGAACAAGAATTCCTCATCCACACTTTCCCGATGTTGGTACTCGTTATTTTGAAAATATACGAACAATACCGGCTGAACCACCTCCAGCCCATCGACCAGCTCATAGTGTAGTTGGGCCATCACCTTCCAATTATCCTGCTCAATCAGCTATACCACCAGTTGTAACCCTATCGCATATTCATCCCAAGGCTTTAGAAAGAGAACGTGAGCGAGAACAAAGGGAAAGAGAAAGAGAACGAGAGAAGGAACGAATATCTATTCCAGGTAAAATACAAAATTTTTATTTATTAAGTTCTATGGTTAATTTTGCTTATATTCATATAGGTCACACAAGTATTCCAAGTCATGGCAGTTTAGTACCAGCAATGCCTGCACCAACAGGAAGGAATATTCAAGTGGCCACTCCACCACATGCAAGTCAAGTTCCACCGCAAGCAGATTCTTTATTGACTCTGTTGCAACGATATCCAGTTATGTGGCAAGGTTTATTAGCACTAAAAACAGATCAGGCTGCTGTTCAGATGCATTTCGTTTTTGGAAATCCTCATGTTGCTAGAGGCTCTTTGCCTTGTAATAGCGATGGTAGTACACCACCTTTACGTATCGCTCAACGAATGAGACTAGAACAAACTCAGCTTGAAGGCGTTGCTAAGAAAATGCAGGTAAGTTAATAAAATAATCGAATTAGGCAAAGAGCAGTACTGCTGAACAACGTACAGTAAAGTATTAGTGGTATGAGATAATTTTAAATGCGATCTAATTGTGTTTTTTATTGAAGCTAAGAGTTAATTCAAAAATGCATCCAAGCATTATTCAGCTTCATTGCTTATTACGCTGAAAAATCGATGTGGTTATTGATACGTTTCTGAATTTACTCAAGTTTCGTTATGAAAATGATTATTATTTATGTGCATAGCCAGAAAGTGTGTTTTCATAAATGATTAGTTGCTTTCTTCTGCAACTATTTACCTTCAACAAACCAATAGCTGAATACTTGCAAAAGCCTGCAACTAGTAATGTTTTTATGAAGACATTCAAGTTTTTTTTAACAATCCGTCAATGGTTTCTATGGAAGTGCATGACATATTTCTTTGGGTAAGGTCACATATGCGAATATCTAGAACGATATTTTCACATTTTTAAGCAGTTGACAAGCTAGTTTATTTCGTTTTGGGGTCCATAATATGAAAAGAGATATTTACACCCATAAATAAACCTCTTACACAAAGAACCCGCTTCAACTAAACCCTTAGCGGACAAGTATTCTTAAAATTTGATTATTCGACGCATTTGATGTGTCTCCGAAATTATTTCGAGAAACTTGGAAAATAGGATAAAAAGACTAAGGAGCGTAATTTGTGATTCGATTTGAATTAATCCGCATATGGTGGAATTCATAGCTAAATAAGATAAAATTTCCTAATTGAATTTTAATTATGAGATCACGTAAGCTCGATGAAGTTACAAAATCAAGTCTAAGATAAGCAGGTATGATGATCCGGAATAACTTGATAAGTAACGGTAAAAGCGAGTATAGAATACTGCACCATAACGCATACATCTTACACCGAAGCTGATAGCTGACAGGATAATAAGATAATCAAATAACGTTGGAAACATTTAAGTGTAGAAATCGAAGCAGAAAGGAAAGATAAGGATAAAGGTTAACTAAAATTAAGCAACTATTCAGCAATTCAGAAACGTAGGTCGGGTTAATAAGCTCAGAATAATTTAAATTCACACATCGCTCTGTGTGTGATTGGGGATGATAGTGACTAGTAGTGCTAATTGCTTGTTGTATTATAAAATGGGAGTGGTAGTATGCGAGTTATCAAAGTACAGCAAAAACATGTTCGCCTTACATGTTTACTAGTGCTTCTTTCGAAAAAAAAAAACACTTCTGGCTACAGGCCTTTATTTAATCAACAGGAACAAAAAAAATCAATACACTGAACAAAGTTTAAAAAAGCCAATTTTCCTTAATTTCTTTTTTGTTCTAGAAGGAGATAGGAAAATCAATAGACCTCTGACGAAGTTTGAAGATGTTTGGTAATGTATGGGGTTGTCGTATTTCTTAAATCATATCTCAACGAACCACAGAATCGCATTAGTCTTATTAATTATAGCATCATAAAAGGAAAAACGATAATTCAGCTAGACGCCGAGAGTATTTTTCTTTCGCGAAAAAGAGTTGGTTTTGATAGAACACCAGGTATAGAATCAGTAATTCTCTCTCTCTCTCTATTTGTCTAGTTCCCGTAACCCCTTGTGGGGCATGGGGCGGGAGAAGAATTTCACCCGATTCCAGAAAATTACAAGTGGACCTAGAATTTAAAATTGATTCCGAACCACTGATAATTTCTCTGCAACCCCCATGGCCTTTTTATCGTAATCTATTGTCAGCAGAAAACAACCAACAACAACCGTCGGTGGGTTTCGACCTTGGGGCCTCCGGATTGGTAAGCCGACACCATATCACTTACTCCACCGACGACAATAGAAATTTTTGAGAATTTTTGAGTGAGATAAAAACAAAGAAACACCAGCGAGTAAATAAAAAAAATAATGGTCCAAGATGGCTACTCTGTAGCACCCCAGAAGTGTTCAATATTGCATTGCACAAAGCTTCAGAAAAAAAGCGCTCTGAATACGATGAGACAAATAGGAACCATAAGCAACGTATAAAACCGGGGAAGATCTCCAGATTAATCCCACTTTTTACCTTTGGGCATATAATTTAAACTTTGAAATTTACTATTTGAACGAGCAATAAATAATTATAAAAAGAATATTGTTATTATAACCTTCATCGAATCTATACCCAATAAACAGAAGAGAAAATCAAGTTGCTCGAGAAAACGGAGAGATACATACTTCAATAATATAGAAAAGAAAAGTCAAAGCAAAAACTCACGTAGACTTCAAAAGTTGCTGAGTCCTGTTAGGATATATTTTAGAAAATTATAATGGCTCAACTGGATTAATATGAACAGGAACTCGCTCTTAAACAACAGGATAGATGTTCATATTAAAATTCGTGAAAATTAAAGGGACCCTAAGACTTAATAACAAGGAATGAAGAAAATCTTGTCAATTTTTAGAATATAAAGATCATCATCCGTTGGATACCAATAAAAAAAATTTTGTGACTTACCAGATGAAGACAACTTTAACCTACGAGTAAGAAACTAAATGGAGTGGCCCTAGCGTGTAAAATCCGTGTACATGAGTGTGCCGATTCATTTTTCTTCTCCTGCTGTCACTTATTTGACAATTTTCTTTAACCGTACAAAGTTTCATTTTATCCGGAAAAGGGTGCAGTCAATTTGGACAAAGTTGCATTTAATCCGGAAAAGGTTGCAATTAATCCGAAAATGGTATATATAAATATACTATTCTGTATTTTCTTCCCTGATTTTCTGCACACTATAACGTACAGAATTTCTTTGATTAGATACTGATGCTTTGTTAGCGACCTTCTATGTATTTGCAGTTTTAAATTAAACTATCGTTCTTAAAACAATTTGCAGCCTGATCCAGTTTGGTCGTAATGAACAATTTTAATATTTTGAAGTTATATGTATTTCCGTTTTACAACTGCTTACACAATTTTAACAGGGTTTGGGTCCGAAGGAGTTCTTATGCAATTTTCAAAAACCAACTTTTGTTTCGGGTCCTTGTTTTCGTAAGAGATTTCCTTGATAAAGTTTGACCATTCATACATATGTACAGCAACTTCAAAAACTACCCAAACCGCGAATCATTGGCCAACTAAAATGAATAACTTCGTGCGTCAATCT
This sequence comes from Leptarthrus brevirostris, assembly GCA_964036015.1. Lineage (NCBI taxonomy): Eukaryota > Metazoa > Arthropoda > Insecta > Diptera > Asilidae > Leptarthrus > Leptarthrus brevirostris. The sequence goes on along the minus strand of OZ038375.1, from coordinate 18,288,443 downwards.
TTAGTTAATCAAACCTTTGCTGCAGGCAAGACCACTTTTTTAAGTCTATTTTTTGTAGTAGTAAAATTTAAATGCTGTTTTGGGAAAGTACTCACGGAATGTACAAAATCCAGCACCAATTACTTGCTCTTCAAAAACGAGTACTGAAGTCGTGTCGTAACATGATAGACGGAGATGATTCTTTAAAACATGGAAAAGTTTTTGATTGATTAAGTCGTTTTTGTAATGACAGAGAATATGTAAAAGACGATTTTAGCTGTAACCAAATTGCTGCCACGGAGAAGTAAATATACTGAAAACAATCGTATTGTAAATTTAAGAATCAAGTGAGAGGTTAATTTGCGTGCGACTTATTTATCATTCCTTGACGCGTGAATAGCGTGTTTCTGGCTATGAAACGAACGAAAGGGATATAAGAAATTTGGATAAAATAATAAGCTAAGTCCTGAATTACACGAGAGGAATTTTACCCCATAACTCACGGCAATTCTCTTCTGTGCAAAAGTAGAAAAACCCTCGGAGTGTTACTACGAAAGGGGCTTTGATTGACGTTAAAAAACCGGTTCATAAGTGTTTTGCAGGGTTGAAAATTTGTATTCACCGGCTTAAGCAATACTAAATCAACCTGACACCAAACATTTTTGGAACCCTAATGAGGAAGTTACGAAAATGGACAAAAGCAAATCAGGAAAAACTCAAGCAAAACCCCTACGATTCGTGATTGACACTCAGAGATGACCCTTTTACTACCTCACTTCTCTCACCAAGAAAAAAACAGGTTTTCGTCACTCATGGGGTAAAATCCCTCTCATGTAATTCAGGACTAAGACAATACCCGGTGCTGTGCCTATGAATCTGAAACGAAGAGTCAAAGTACAAAATGGATCGGAGAGAATCCGTCCAGGCTAATAAAAATTTAAGTTCAAAATCTCGCACCTTGATGCTGTTACCAATTTTTTAGGACAAACACGGAGTCGTACATAAGAAATTTGTGAAAGAAAGTTGTGCAGTATCGCGATTATCATACAACTTGGTTTTTATGAATCAGGCGAATGCCCAAAAATGATAGTGGCAAGAGAAAATATTTGGTCTGCTCCTTACACAATTGTGGGGAAACTCATTCGCACTAATTTACACAAACTCATCTATTTTCTGTTCTCTACATTTCTTGGGCTCAAAAAATGTCGTAAAGGCCTGAAAGCGAATGCTGCATTCTTTCAATCTCTTCCTCGTCCAGGCAACTCCGGCAGAAATCATTGGCAGGAATACGCATGCGGACTGTATAAATACCAAAAAGGCAGTGACCTGTTATAACCGCAGCGATATTTCGGAGATTTCGTTGGCTTCACTTCAGTAGAAACGTCGTTCCCTTTTCATTCCACTCTGGCCACATCCTTCTTGACATGTCGCAGGTTGACAGAGTATCTATCCACTTGCGCTCGACGAGCTGAATAGCTTTTAGGTCGATCTCTCTTTTAACTGATTGACCTGCCTATTTGTGAAGCGTTCATCTGCGAACTTTCTTTCCCCAGAGCATCGGCTGCCTCATTACCGATCACATCACTATGACTGGGAACCCAGTACAGAATCACCCTATACAGAGACCGGTCCGCCATCTGCGCACCAGCGGTGATTTAATCGTGTTTGAGTCAGCGCTTTAATGGCTGATTGACTATCGCTATACAGGGAAATTTCGCTACGCTTTTGTAGATCTTTGTGTGACAGCAATACTTCTGTCGCCCTTTCGATGGCCAGGACCTCTGCTTGAAACACACTGTAGTGGTCCGGCAGTCGATACGAACTCTGTATGTGAGGCGGTCGGAGAAAACTCCCTCTCCCATCCTGTTCCCCATTTTTGAACCATCTGTGAAGATCGGTATACTTGGCATTGGCAGCCGCTGACATCCCTCCCACTCTAGTATTCTGGTAGAGAAAACTCTCTCGAAGCTTTGTTGTAGGCCTAAGAGATTTAACTAGGCACATTCTTGCACGGATTTATGTTGTTTAATGAACTATTATTTCTTGCGTTTTTCTTCTTGTTTTTAACGAATTTGTACGAAATTTTTTGATTTGGAATCTATTTTTCCACTCTTACCTAAATTTTCGCTCTCCAAGGGGACATACATATTTTCATAACAACAAAGTTATAAGCGATAAGTTTGAGCTTATAATCTCAAATTCTTTCATGTCGTTCCCCGTAATTTGCCTCTAAACTTTAACAAGTTTAGTCAAAAGGTGGACATATGTCGTGCGAACACACAAATTCAAAATAAATGAACCGCTCATTTACAAATTGTTGTTTACTTATAAAGCAACTAGTCCTTCAAAAACACCCGACGTTTGCCTGATTCGCGATTCAGTACCTGACAATTACAGTAAAGGAGTCTATTTTTGTGTTTGCGTTACAATGAACCAACTAATTTTTAGTGTTCCAAAGCAACTAGGAACTATCATAGTTTAGGTCTATCTGCCTGTATGTTACAGTCTTCCCATCCTCTTATATACATATTACGATGAAATTTGGTATACGGACTAGAGATGAGTAACTCAGATCTGAACCGGCTCAAAGATCCGCCTCTCAAAAGTGAGTCAAGTGAACCGGATATCAGTTTTGTCCCGTGACGGATCCCGAAAGTCATTTCTCAACATTTGTATCAGTTTGATTTGATTCTTCTTGTTGACTAATGAGAATCGGCGATCATAAGAAAAGAATGATAGAAAGAGAAATACTTGAAAAAACAGGAGAACGTGGAACTAAAAGTTCTGCAAGAACTTCCACTGAAGCGTACGCAACACCTCGGTCTTCGCTCTACAGAGAGTCTAGAGCAGTGATGTCCAAACCTATGCCCGCGGGCAAGTGAGCTTTTGAGCTTTAAAATTTGTATATGACTTGTTTGTATTCAGTTTCCTGTTTTTGCGTTTTTGAACTGTTAAAGGATACAAAAGTTAAAAAAAATCGTCATATTTAAGTAGTTTTGTAAGCAATTATGCAATATCTTAAGATATACAACCTTTTGCAAACATTTTAAGGTTCTAATTTAAACAAACAGGACGAAACGCTTATAAAGCTTTTAAGCATTCCTCACATTAAGTCGGGTGAGTTTGGCCATGACTGCTCTAGAGAGAGACAAAATGTTTCAAGCTGAAAATTTTCAGTAGGTCTGTTCGCGGAGGCCACTCCGAGTGCCGCAGATCAAAAAGAGCAGAGTATAAAATAGCAGCGCACAGCTCTACTCTAATCCGAGTAGCAAAACCAGATTGGATGCAGTACTCCACGCTGACTGTCATTTTGTTTTGAATATAAATTATCATTCAAAAATTTTTAGACAACTAATCCTTTCGAAGTATTTGGCGAACATGTCACATAAATATCTTCCCACAAGAATTTACCATTGTTACTTTCTGCATTTTGCAGCACAAACTTTAATTTTTTAACTTGATTAACAAAAAGTCACTTTTAAATCACTCGATCTTAAACGTCAAAAAGCTGCACCTTATTTAAAGCAGGAGCAGAAAAGTTCGCTCTAAAGTAATCTAGATTGCCTCTCTTTTTTCAAATAACACAAAAGGAGTGGAAAGGAGTATCACTCTTTTCTCAAAGAACACAAAAAGCGCAAGAAGATTGCTACTCTTTTCTCAAATAACACAAGTCGAGTACAAAATGGCTCTAAATGACTCTTTTTGACTCGGAGTGGCGTCAACGAACAGACCTAATGACTCTTTCGAACCGACTCTTGAAGCCGGATCTTTTAAAAGAAGCAGATCCGAAGAGCCGGTTCGCTCAAAAGATCCGTTTTGCCCAGCTTTAATACGGACGTCGATTGATAACACAAAAACGGAAATGAAATTGTTGCGAAAATTGTTTATGAAAAATTTAGAAATAACTAGAACACTATGCCCGACACGATCTTAACCAATGTTTTAGCTCTTGTTTCGTCATACTCACTAGAACATCTTGAACTCACTCGATTATTTTAGAAAACAACCATAGAAACTGACCACGTGGTAGATAAAAAAAAATGCTTCCCTAATACGATTTTGTTCTTGACTAACTTGATGTGTCTTTTACTCGATTTATGTTATTCGTGAACATTTACTTAAAAATTTGTTTTTTTATTTCAGTACGAGAATGAACATTGTATGCTGCTGGCACTGCCCTGTGGCCGCGATCATATGGACGTACTGCAACAATCACGCAATCTACAAACCGGATTTATAACATATTTACAACAAAAAATGGCGGCAGGTATAGTAAACATCCCAGTACCAGGTAGTGAACAAGCTGCCTACGTTGTACACATATTTCCGTCATGTGACTTTGCTAACGAAAATCTAGAACGTGCTGCACCCGATTTAAAACATCGTGTTGCCGAAATAGCTCATCTTCTGATCGTAATAGCAACAGTCTAAAATCTATGATTTGAAAACAAACATAACAAATTAAGACGAAAACATATAGCTCAGACATGTACAATATGACGACGATTTATGAAAAAAAAAAACATAATCCTATTCAATGGACTTTTTTTTTTTAGTAAATTGACTTGAAAAAATATAAAGAAGAAGAACTTGATAGATTAGCTAGAAATATATACGGACATAAAATTCCTTTTCTACTAGGAAATTGTATAAAGTAATATTTAACGAAAACGAAAGAAAGGAAAAAAAAGCTACAAATTTATAAAAATTGTATAAATTTTCATTTTCGACCTTTGCGCAGTATAAAATAGATTTTGAAGAAGAAGAAGAAGAAGAAAAACGTGTATAAAAGTTATAATTAGAAACATTTTTGTATTTTGATCTCAGTTTATAAGCAATTTTTCATCCCGTTGTTTTATACTTCCTTTCTGTTTCCATTTTTTTTTATTTTTTAGACAAATTTACAAATTTTTATAGAAATCTAAGGACTTTGGTTTATTTTATTTTTTTTGGGATTTAAAATAAGCTTAAAAGTGGGAGTTAACTTTTATTTAAAAACCGAAAATAGTTTAGGAATTTCCGATTCTTATTTTAATCTGTTTTAAACGAATATTTTTGATTTAAATAGAAGTTTTTTACAAATTCTATAATATTACTTTTCTCGAACGATTTCGTTGCCATTTTTCTTTGTGGTAGCCGTTTGCTCGGCTACAACCGGAAAGATTTTTGTATTTCAAATTAATAATCCTTTTTTTTATCATTTTTACGAAAGTGAGTGGAATTAACTTGTATTTATAAGCACTCATATAAATCAACAATTTTTAAAATCCTTAAATGAATATAAATGATACCATGATTAAAAAACAACACTCTCATCTTAAGTTACTTTAAAATTTTAGTCAAGATGAATTCAAGAACGTGGCACTGTTGCAGATATGCGAAGGTTCAATTATGTTAGCTAAACTCCGCTCTTGTTGACTAAGTATAACTTAGTACCGATGCGATATATGTTTTGAAGGACAGTTTATATTGTGTACAAGATAGAAGATACCTGGAACAAATTCGATACATGCATTGCAGTGTAAAGGAATCTTCTCACTTCACGAATCCTCTTAAAATTTTCCCGTAAATGCACGTGGAAAAATGAACTTGACTTGTCTTAGTCCTTAGGTCGCAATTATTGTTTGAAAATAAAACACATACGTTATGTATTTTTACAATATTTATTTTAGAAAGATCAGTAGCTCATGAATTTAGCCTGTGTACTAAAGAAATGATTCTTAGCAGTGAATCTTCGAGTTTTTTCAATAATTCTTGCAAAATGGCATACTCTGAGTATACCAAAGTTTTAGAAGATTCAGAAATGTTGATATTTTACAAGAACCGTAATATACCACACTTTTTTAATATGCAACTTTGAAGTCCTAAAATGTGGTGTTTATTAGAGTCCAAAGACCCTTTAAGCAGTCAGTAATGCTAATATGTACTAAAATTGGAATATGCTCTACCACGCAGTAATGCTCGCTCAGATTTTAATTATATTTTTTACGCTATCTCTAATGAGACACGCTACTCCTAATAAAACAGGTTAAAATGAAGTTTTTTTTCGATGTTTTATATCATCGTCGGTATAGTAATTGATAGCGTTGTTATATTTTGCTGCTGACAATAAGGTCTGTTCCCGTACCTGCAGAGATTCTAAGCGCTTCGAAGAAAACTGCAGAATAGTTCAGAAAAGTGTTCCCGTATTTACTTCACGTTTGCCTACACCACAACTTCCCCTCCTGCAGAAAATTTAAGAATTCTGCAACAACTTTGACCAGATGCAATATGCTTAAACCTTCTTTCTGTCAAAGTGACAATTACTCAAACGTCAATTGAGTGAAATTGAAATTTGGGAGTCCAACTATTATAAAGTTTCATATCGTAACATTTAATCGTCGGATTAAGGGAGTGAAGTAGCCTATAAAGAAAAACTGTGACTGTTTAGTGTCCATATATAGGAAAAGATTTTTTTCTCAGCTGTCACTCAAAAAAATCTTCTGCTTTTTCAGAAAATTGCAGCTGGTCGTTCCCGTACTGAAGTGAAAATGCAATTTATGCTGTTTCTAGTATTAAATCTATGTTACACTAACTTTAGGATAATTTCATCTTTTTTGTCTAATGGCCATTATTTCAGAACTTTTACTCCAAGAATAATGAGCTTTACTGTAAACCTCCATTTTCAAGATACGACAAGATTTCTTTTCAGCGTCGATATCATGAACTTTAAAATATTGTGCATAAATAGTGATGTTATTGATCCGTTGGGAAAAATCATTACACATTTTTCGTACCCTATATTTCTTGGACTGAAAAAATCTCGTAAGTTTTGCTGACGTTACAATTTCGCCTCTAGCACGAGCTTGTCAAAGAAATTTTTCTGATACTTGCACGGTTTCATGCTGTTTAATGAAATGTCATTTCTAGTATCTTCTTGTTTTTAATGAAATTTGTATGAAGTTTGTTCCTTCAGTTTCTAATAGCGTTTTCGATGGAAATTCAGTCCGCCACGAGTTCGATTCATTCCAGCAGTGTCGCTGTCAAAACATGTTCCATGGGACTTTTGATAGCGAAACTGCTAGACTCAGTGGACCACTGATGTTTCTCTTCCTGCCACTCAAGTTTGATTTCAGTGGAGCCAGTAGATCTCATCCCTGATTTTCAGTGACAAAAAGTGCAGTGATAAAAATTACTAGTTGATAGGGATAACACTGCACAGAGTTGAGGAACGCAGAGTGCTTTTCAGTGACAAGAATGAGAAATGTCAAGTGACAGTTCAATGCAATTGACAATTCGTAACACAGAGCACTCAGTAGCACTGAGAAAATTTAAATGATAAAAAGTGGTTAAGGGGAAGTTGATTTGACAATTCAAATCGCAAGCACTGAAAGTTGGGGAATGCTTTCAGGGTCTTTAGTGAGCACGAGTTGTCACTTGTGCTCGTTAGAGAACAGACCTAGTAGGTCTGTTCGATAACCACTTGGAGCTGTTCCGAACTCATAGTTCTGTGTTCGACGAGAACTTCGTAGCTGCTCGGAAGTGCTCTCAACTCGCCCCAGGAAAATGTTGGAGATAGAAAGTAGAGCTGTCATTTTGTTTGGCTGTCATTTTTTTTAGTTGTCTGTTTGAATAAAAGTGCCACAATGACAGTTCTCAATCAAACTTGCGTTCGATAAGATTTCAAATCCTGGGGTGCCCCAGGCTTTTTTGACGTCTCTCAAAAAATCCCGAACTGCTCCAGACGGCAGCTTATCGAACAAACCTAGTGTTACAATTACAAACGGAGATTGTTTTGACGGTTCGAGTTGTCAGAAGAATTTTTAGTAATTTACAAAGTGGTTTGTTGACTAGCCTCAAACATAATCAAAGCAATATAATTTCATATAATAATATTTTAAAATGTTTTATAATAAATTTTCGCTGTCGTTTTATTAATATCTTTTTTATTGGTGCGCACACATTGACAAAGTCAAAAAGAAATGTTTCATTGATTAGTTAGGCCACTACAAGAAAACGTCAGGAAACTGTGCTAAAAGAGTCCCATCGAAATCGGAATAAATTGTCATTCTTCACTCAAGTAAGTTTTAGCCAAGAAAGAATTTTTTTTAAGATTATACAAGAAATGTTTCTGCTTCGGGACAAGCCGTCCGTAAGATTTGGAAATCTGTTCAGATTTTTATTTTGTCTATGTAGGTACAGAAGAGTCTGCTTCAATGTCTAAGACCCAAACAAAGTCGTAATCACAATGATGTTGAACCCCATGTAAACCATACAAATCTTGTTTGCATTTCAGTAGCTCTTAATATCTTGGTTCTGTAACTAGTAAGAAATGGTGAAGCGGACAATTTTAAAACGCTTGTCCGTTCAAAATCAAATTTGTTGCATGTTACAAGATAGAATTTTCCTTTTATTAAATCAGTCAAAATGATTTAGAGCAATAAAGAGTAACTTAGACCAAAGTATTTAACCGACATTTTGTATGCTTAGCTGTTTAGAAGTAAATTTGTTTTTCTTTTTTCTCCTTTATAACAAAACACGATCAGTTTATAATAATAATTTTACATTATAACTTAAATAAAAACACACAAATTTAAAACCTCCAAATGTACTTGCTCTACGTTACTCTTTCGAAAAGGAAGTGCAACACTTTTACCTTTTCTTACTCTAAATCATTTTGAGACAAGACAAAAATTTTAAGTAATTAGAACCGGTGTATCACTCAATTAAGAAGTCCCGTAGAAAGCGAGTTTATTTTATTCAATTTAAATATAGGGAATCAAATAGACAACGATATTTTATGAATTTCTACGATATTCATTATCCATTTACTGTCCATCAACATTGTACAGGAGGTTGTCTCTAATCAGGTGAACTGCTTGCGCCCCATTCCCCAGAAGGGGTTAGGGGAACTAGAAAAAGAGAACATTGCACAGATGAGCCTTTTATGAGGTTTATACTAATTTAAAAATTTTGGTTCCCTCTATTTGATAAAGTTTTTGAAATAATCTCGCCTTCGACAATAGATGTAATGTTGTTTGGGTAATCATGAAATTAGGAAATAATAGATAAATGGCAAAATTATTCTACGTGAATATTTAGCTCTGGCAGCCTCGATATTTACTTTTTTGGATATTTTCTCATTTTGAAAGTTAAAGCAAAAAACAAGCCTTTTTAATGATCTGCGATAGGTTTGCCTGAGATCACGACTTGTTGGTCTAAACTTTCTGATAACAACAAAATTTTTTCTGGCATTAAAAACAGCTACAGCTACGATCCCGTTCAAAACATACATAACATTTCAGACTTAAGCAATACTTTATAGGTCTGTTCCTTTAATTTTAGAGCAAAAATGTTCAGTGCTTGAAAATGATAGATGACGCTCTAACAATTTAATGTCTCAATGTTACTTAACAAATGCTTCTTATAAAACGATGTTTCACTGAATTGCACTGAACAATTTTAACAAGAGAAAAATATTTTACAACAATTTCTCCTTTGTTTTAAGAGCAATAAAAATTTCGACTTGTTAGTGTGATTTAGTGCACCACTGCTGCTTTACTATTGCTTGCTAAAGAACAAACCTTTTCTATAAAATATTTTTTTATAACTCATTCCGTAAAAATCATGCATCTACATAGTAAAGTAAAAAAGTAAATTCATAAAAAGTAACGGAAAAGATTATATATCTTCGTGATAAAACACCATTTATGCCTACTTTAATTTTTTCTCAGATACATTAATTTTCTCTATACATTTAAACACATTGCCAACCATGCAAATTTTAATTGAGTGATCTGCCCGATCGGTTGACAAGGCGTTGAATATTACTGCTGAGAATATTCCTATTATGATAGTCAACATAAAGCACAAATGGCCTCTGATTCTAAGCTTTAAAAAATATACAGAAAAATTGAGTAAGAAAACTTTGCACAATTTGGCTTAAAAGCTGTTGGAGGAAAACCGTATAAAATGACGTTTCTCCTCTTACAGGTTTTATGTGTTGAAAGTTGCAAAAAAACCTAGAATCTAATTTAATAGGTCCTATATACTGAATAGGTCTAGCACAGGCCATTAACAATGCATTATGCTTGTATAAGTATATAAAAAAAAATCTTTGCGTTGTCAGAAGTACAGGAACAGGCGTAATTTTTTTTTAATTAAAGAAACTAATCGGATTTTTTGTAAGTTTAATGAATCCCGAAGTTTTGTTAGAATTCCTATAAGTAAGTGTTATGCTAGACGTGTAGTCACCAAATTATTGTACTTTCTGTGATATTTTTGCATGTGTACGAATGATTATTTGTTTCCATGGTTTCCATTTGTAAAATTTCTCACTCAATTGAAATCAGATGGTTAACTGCAAGTGTGTGCATGAAATCAACGCAAAAAATAGAATCGATAAGCGTTTATTTCCCCTCTCAGCGTCTTTTCACCTTTTGCCCATAAACTCTTTCAATGCCTGCGATAGAGCCCATTCAAAAACGCAGGTTTGTGCATCATCTGCACAATTCAGCTGAACAGAGTTTATTGCTGAATTATGCAGCTGCAGCGCAAACCTGCGTTTATGAATAGGCCCCTACACGTGTCGCATGCACCCAGAGGAACAGAGCTATAACATTATACGCTTAAGTTATTTTACTAATACAAATGTGAAAACCAATATCACAGGCGCCAGATAATTATTTTAAGGCATCAAGACTCCTTGGATGACTCCAAGGGAAATTTGGTATCTCCAAAATCTCTCTATTTGACATGAGTTTTATATTAGCATGTGAATGGGAGAAAAGACCCTTTTTCCCCCTTGAATGGAAAAATTATTTGGAGCTGGACAGCATCTGCAATCTTCGATACTACTAGATGGATTACTGCAGACAATTCTGCATGATCCATTTCGAACTTAAGGACTAAATATCCCTTGATCCTCTATTCACTTTTTAGATTTTGCCATATCTTTTACATGATTTAATTATTGTAAAAATCTGTGGTCATGAGGGAATGAGTTGGTAAGTCCAAAATCGCAACTTTTCAGCACTTTTTTTACTGTTGAACAATTCTTGTAAATCCATATCCATTTTTGGGAGAAAATACATTTTGTTGATAACAATATTGCCGCGGAAAATATTAGGGTCATGAGTTACCAACTTCTTAACAGTGCGACATTGGAGATGACCACAGTACAATTATCTGATTTTGCCCATTTTTCGACTTACCATTCAATTCCCACAGAAATAATTTATTATCAATTTCGTGAATGAGAAAAATTGTGTATTTTTATCACTCTCGTCTTCAGGAGCTTCTTTACATTTGTAATTTTTTTACGCAACAGTATACGAAGAGACTGAGGTTGTTACCTGACGAGCTGATTAATTGATTGTTAAAAAAAAGCAATTTAGCTATGTACATTTGATAATTTAGTTACTTTCTACTTGGAAGAACGCCTTACTCAGTACGTTTACATGCATACCTCAAGTAAACTTCTAGTAATCAAAATATCATGTAAAAGCGCGTTGACTTCAAGTTTACTTCACTCAAGTAAATCACAAAATTTTGTTTGATTGACTTGAAATTTATCATGTAAACGTGACTTTAATACTTGAGAAAATGCAAAACTGAATATGGAGAATACGAAAGATAAAATAGAAGAAGATGGTAAAATAAAATTTATGATTGGTTTTGCGTTTTGCGATTGAAGACAATACAATTTCACAAAACAAAAGGCCAAATCTTAAATATCATTAAAAAAAATTTGAAATGAAGTAACTAAAGTAAAAATCCCTACTTGAGTTTCGAGTAAATTCCAAGTCAAGTACAACGTACTGACTGTCGCACTTTTGACAAATTTGATCCGAGCGTTGGGCAGTTTTTTTAACTAACTTCCCAAAAACTAAAAGGTTCTAAGTTCGACGCGTATTTCTTGTTATGTTATTGTCCCTTCATCTAATACCCATTTCAAATAGGATAACGAAACCACAATACAACAAAATTAATGCTAAGTAAGAGTAAGGAATTTAAAAGGACAAAATCCATTGACACTGTTAAAGTCAAAGTAATGTAATAAAACACAGTGGCGGCGTGGCAGCAAAATGCGGTGCTGTGAAAAGAAAGTCGAATTCCTCTATTTAAAAAGTGGAAACATTATAAAAACATAATACGAAAAATTATAAATTATCGCAACAGTTAAGTAACGACGCCGGAGAATTATTATATATTTACGGTTCTCTCATGTAAACATGGTTGGTTGGTTTGCCCGGTGGGAGGTTCTCGCCTCTCTTATGCTGAGGCTCAAATAAGCCGTTGTATGCCCCCGCTCGGCAATGTTCCTAAGGGCTTGTTCATGAGAGTGATACGACTTCGTGCGATTGTTTCATGTCATATCACTTTTTGAATACTTTTGTTTCAGTCTGCGACTAATTTTCATCGATTGCTCGTTTACAAGGTTGACGAAAATTTGTTGTTTATATTTGGGTTTGCTCAGAATTAGTACTTTTGAAGTTATATTGTATTTAAAATATCCGGATCCAAATATTCAATATTACTGTATCCACTTTTCATCGCCAGTCACGATACGATGTAAAAAAACCTTTTCTTTTTTGCCCTTGAAGCAATAGTTTACACGTAAGAAAACGTTGTTAGACGTCTCTCGGCTTTAACGCAATGCCCTTGCTTCTGGATCATTTCTAATGCTGTCAAACGTTTCGAAACTGTTGTGTCGTCTGCTCGTAATGATTTTGCAAGTTAAGTTAGCGTCTGACATGAGTCTTCATTAAGTAGTTCCACCAATTCTTTTCAGTGCGCCCGAGCGTTTTTCATCTTCAAGGTCAAAATCATTATTTTTGATATAAATAATAATGTAATAAAATTCCCCGCAAATAATCTTTACCAGGCTCAGAACTCGACATTTTCAGAACTAAGAAAAAAAAAAACGTTGTTTACACTCTGACGAGCTAACATACACTGAAGTTCAAGCTGACCGACAGTACTTCCTTGTATAGATGCGTTACTAACTGAAATTACATGCACGTATTCCTGGTAATGATATCTGTTAGGAAACAGCGAGACCTTATTCAAAGTACTAATAAACCAATAAGTGTGATTATATCCGACAATCGCATGAAATCTAGGACATTGCTACGATTATTGTTTCGTCACACTGATACAAGAGAAAGACAGCATATCAAGTGATAGTTATATGACTTCAACCAATCAGATTACAGTCGCAAGCGACGAATCGCACTTGTGAACGAGCACTAAATCACCATTTCCGAGCCAGTTTATACCCATAACAAATTGTATAATTAATTTGTAACCCAATTCATCTACTTCTGCAAGTTTTCTGCAGAACTTTGTCCCCAAAATTCTAGACCTCCTTTGCATCGAAGCTGGGTATTGGCCGAGAACGTGTAAAAGGATCCCGTCCTCCTCCCCACAGCCCCTGCCTGGTGTATACGTTTTAAATTCTTTTTGCATAAGCCATTAGGGGGGGGGGGGTTAATTTGTAAATAAACAAACAAAAAATATGGTAAATATAAATTTATTTTTAAGTTAAGAACATAATTGTACAACATTTCAAAAATCTTCTGTTAGAATTTTTGTGTAAAAATATTGTGAATTGAGCGACTGACAGGAAATAAAAAGATACTTTGCGGTGATCATCATAACTCATTACTGGAACATATGTTGACAAAAAAACCAAACGGATTTCGTGTTAGTTTATGAATTTCTTGAGGTAACAACGTCGAGATTTTGTTTATTTTAGTGATTTTTCAATTTTTAGATGTAAAAAAAGTCGAATTTTTTGAATTTATGAAAATTTATTGATAAAAATTGGCGAATTTGTTGTTGTAAAATTAATTACAATAATAATAAATACAAAATCTCGACGTTGTTAACTCGTAATTTATGTATAAAAGAAGTGTGCAAAATTTGAGAAGGATCGGATAAGTAGTTTTTGAGTTACAGTGATCACCGACTTTGAAAAACTGAATCTGAGAAAAACGCGTTTAAAGTTTTAACACTGATCTTTTGTATATGGGATGTATCGGATGGAGGGAGACCCGAGGCACTGTATCTCAAGCTGTTTTGCTCCAATCGACCTCAAATTTTAACTATATACTCCTGAAGAGTTGTACTATCAAATAAAAAAATATGCAAAAAACAATTTTTAATACCCGCACATGCCCTGTCCGAGGCCTACATAGAGTTTTAATTTGGTCTAATTCATCTTGACCCTGTAAACTTAGGCTGAACTTTTTAATAAGCTCCAACAAATGGATAAGATGATTCGCGCTCATTTGGTAAAATTGCTATTAATCAAAGCTGGTATTAATAAAAAAAATAAATATGGTTTGGAAACTGCCAATTATACAATTTTATAGGTATGACTTAAAAAATTACGAGTTTACCTCACTCACTTCGACATTTCAAATGTAATCATGTAACGTTTCTTATCTATAAACGGTTTCTACTTATTTTTGTAATTTCTGTCTGTTTTTAAGCGACACTTGAAATACAATAACCGCTCAGTACATCTTCGATTAGAAGTAAATAACATTAAAAAAAAGTTCCTCAAATATCGCGTACTGAATATAAATTTTAAAATAACTTTCTGCCGAGCTTGTATTAATTTTTAAATTCTGATTTTTTCACGCTTGTATACACAGAAAGCAAAGCAAAAAGAAAACAAACTCCCACTTAAAATCTCTGCCTTCATAAAACAATAAAAACAGAAAAAAAGTTATCGACTTTTGTTTATTTATTATTTTTCCCCCTCCAAGTCCCGTCATCCCTTTCACTGAATGCTTTAAAATACTACATAAAAGTAATATTATTTAAGACGAAGTGTAAATATTTGTTATATAAGAGATATATAAATGTTTATTTTATTTTTTAATTTTTATTATATATTAATAATATTTTTTTGTTAGCTGACTTTATTTAAAAGATATAAATATATATAAATAAAACAAAAACCTGTAAATTACTATATTCTTGTAAAAATAGTTCGCTACTAAATGTACAGTTATTTAAAGTAAATATATATATATATAAATAAATATAAATATTAATAATTAAAAAGTAATTTTTATTAGGATAAAGCGAAATATTTTTATGACTAATAATGAAACAATTAGAAATAGAACTAAACGTGTATAAATATTTTTAAAAAAATAATAAAAAGCAAGAAAAAAGTTTAGTTTCTTTCCTTTAATGCCACCAATAATTAAAAGAAAAAAAAACATTCAAAAAGAAAAAACTAATTGCAACTAGAAAGGTGGTAAATATATTTCCTCCCGTATTTATTTACTTTCAAACCTTTCTTGTTGCAAGCTAAAAAAATAAACACAAAACAACACAAAGTGTAAAATACAGTTTTTAATGATGCAAAGAATATTTAATAATATATATAAATATATAAAAAATAATAAAGTAAGGAAACTACTAAAAAAAAAACAATAAAAAATCTATTTGAGGCAGATTTTAAAAAGTTACAGATAGAAATACAAAATAAACAAAGGTAGGAAATGAAGTTGTAATGAAAAAAAAACAAGCGTTAAGTTAGCGATAAAATAACTAGTACGAAAACAAGTAAGTGATTAAAAATAGACAAAAGAAAAAATCAGCAAAAACAAACACAAAATATTAATTTAACATTATTAATTATTATAATGAATTTAATTTTTTAGATATTAATGAAGTACATATTACATATTAATAATATTATTAAAAATGCTGTGTAAATATTAAAATAAAATTTTATGAGAAAACAAAAACAATAAAAGTAAAAATTCTGTAAATGTTACCATTTTTTTATTCTTCTCGTTGAACCCGAAACCTTGGCCCGTATTTGATTTCTCGACTCGATTGATCCTTCAATTTTCGTAAAGGCGACTTTGACAAATTCAATCACTTGCTCTTCAACTCTAATATTGGCGATATCATCCCTCAACATCTCCCAACGTTGGCAAACTTTTCTTCTAACCCAGACTGAGTCTGACTATTCTTCCTATCTATCTGCTTATACCTCTCTTTCTGAACTTTGTGATACCCTCTACCATGAGTACCTCCAACGGATGGAAACTAGCCTCATATCCGACCCCAAGCGTTTTTATAGCTTTATTAATTCTAAGAAGAAATCCAATGGTTACCCTTCCACCCTAAAGCTCGAGAATACCTCTTCATCTGATCCTAAGGTTATCGCTAACATCTTTGCACACTTCTTCAGTAAATCTTTCAGCGATAATTCTCTACAACTCGACCTTAACTATTTTGCATTCATGGACAAATGCACTCAAACGTCGTTTACATCTTTTGACCATGATCCTAAACTTATCGCCCCCAGTATTAATAAGCTTGAGGACGACTTTCACCCAGGTCCAGATGGCATTCCGGCCATCGTTCTAAAAAAGTGTGCCATGCATCTAGTTCAGCCCCTTACTTTGCTTTTTCATCTCTCGCTCACTCAAAGGGTTTTCCCTCAATTATGGAAAAATTCGTATATTATTCTTATCTTCAAAAAAGGTTGCAAGAACGATGTGTCGAACTACAGACCCATTGCTAAATTATCATCCATACCTAAACTATTCGAAAAATTGGTCTATGATTCCATGTTCTTCCACTGTAAGTCTATCTTCTCACTCTCCCAGCATCGCTTCCTTAAAGGTAGATCTACAACCACCAACCTTACTGACTTCGTCTCTAAAACACTATGTGCTCTGGAAAACGGTAAAGATGTGGATGTTATCGCCACCGATTTTAGTAAAGCCTTCGACAAGATCTCCCATAACGTTATCTTGTTCAAACTTGATCGCCTAGGCTCCCCCCCCCCCCCAGATTCATCTCCTGGATTCGATCCTACCTCAACAACCGTCAGTACAATATTCTTTTCAGTTCATCCATTTCTAACCCTATCGTCGCTCGTTCCGGCGTCCCTCAGGGCAGCCACCTAGGTCCATTGATTTTTATCCTCACAATAAATGATGTTGAATGTGTCATCAAACACTCAGAGTTGTCCATTTATGCCGATGACATGAAAATAATGAAACATATCTCCTCCACTACCGACTCTCTTCTCCAGCAAGAAGACCTCGATTCATTCATCACATGGTGCATGAAAAACTTTCTAGAGCTCAATGTCTCCAAATGCCAGTCCATTTCTTATTCCCGCAAGCGTCTTACCACTACCCCGAGAGTCTATATGTTAACCGACGTACCAGTCCCTATCGTTACCTCTTTGTGTGACTTAGGAATAATCTGTGATAGTGAACTCAATTTCCGTTCCCACATTGACAGCATAATTAACAGAGCTAACTCCGCGCTAGGGTTTGTGGAGCGCTGGTCTAGAGAGTTCTCCAATCCTTATGTTTCCAAATCTCTCTACGTCTCCTTCGTTAGACCTCTCCTTGAATATGCCAGCCAGGTATGGTCACCTACACAAACAACTCACATTAATAGGATTGAATCTGTCCAGCGTAGGTTTATTCGCTTCGCTCTACGTGATCTTCCGTGGGTTGACAGATTCAACCTTCCACCCTATCGATATTGCTGGCAGTCTTCTGTCCAAGATTTTGGGGTGACCGAAGTCGGTTCGTATCTTTTTTCAGGCAAGCAGCTAGCATAAATATGTTTATTGACATGTTTAATTTTAGATTAAATCATTAAAATTCTTAAGACAAAAAAGGGTAACTAAAAAAATCAAAATTTCTGTGTCGCCTTTTAATACTACATGAAGTTGTAGTGGGGAAATAAACCAACAAAATGCATAACATAACCTCCTTAGAATATATAACTAGTTCTATATTCTAAGATAACCTCACAGTTGGGACGATTTGATGAGACATGACAGGCACGCAAAATGATAAATTCAAGGCACTTCCTCAGTTAGTGCTAAGAAAATTTCTGTAATTTTTGCCAAATATCTGACCATTGCCTAAAATTAAATTTTCTTTCTCTTTTAGGTTATCGAATATCGGTGTCGCAATGGGGCCTTTGTTGAATATTGTACCGGAACTCTACTGGATAGCACCGGGACACATTACTGCACTGGACAAAATGGGAGAAACAGCTTCTACAAGATCTTATGGTACGTTTCTTTAATAACGAGGTATATTTTTAGAAATTTTCTAAAATTGTTTGATCTTGGGAGTCTAAAAATTGTTTTTCCTTCTATTTTTAGATAATTCCATGTCTTTGGGAGGATGACATCCAAACTATGTGCTCAAGGAGAGTCAGGACTAAATAAAGTTTGCTGGTCCCGTGGCAGTTGGCACAAAATTGCAGCTGCACCGAAGATTGAATTATTTTCCTGTTGAACAGGCTTGCAGTATCGTCGAATGTATCAGGGATGGAGTGAAACTACCTAACATCAGATAGTGCCGGCTTTGTAGTGATTAAATTTAGTGCGATCGATTTACATAAGATTTTGTTTAGAAATAGTGCTAAGTTTTCATAATAATTCTTAAATAGTGTCCTTAAACTAAGACAAAAAACGGTTCATTGTAAAAACCTTTCTTTGATTAAAACTAGTTTTGAAAAATGTAATTTTTCAATTATTTTCCTTTCCTCCTGTATATTCAAAATTTCAATCATTTTCAGGCTTTGTAGGTTCTCTCATTGGTTAAGAAGTCCTTAATGAGTTCATAATAAAGGAAGTTTGGTCGAAATAATGACCTATCTACCAAGAAAAGCAGATTTTACTTAAGATTTTGAAATGCCATCCCTTTATGATTAATTTCAGGACTTTATCCTTTTCTAATCTAGCTGAGACGTTGCAGGCTGTTAAGGAGAATATTTCTAAAGTAATTGAAAAAAAAATTTGGTCAAAACAGGACCTTAATTAAAAAAAATAAGCCATAAAACGAATTATACTTCGTCCACACCGAAAATTTCGTCGTTTTTCGTTAGTTTAAGGATGTTATCCTTGTCCAAATTCGGATCTGATTGCATATCCTGGTAGGGAAATCACCCTTGAATACGATACAAAAAAAATCCTGTCGAAAAATTCCTTAAAACATCGAAAATAAGAGCAAAGACGATTTCTCGAAAGTAAAAATTTGCTTGCTGCTGATTATGGTGGCCTGGTGCAGAGCTCATTTTTGTCCCGAAAACTGGAAAACCTGGATTTACACCAGTTTTTTTACATTTTCGTTTGAAACCCGTTTTTTGGCTTATTTTCGGTGTTTTAAGGACTTTTTCGACCGGATTTTGTTGTTGCATATTTTAGGATATTTTCTCTATCAGGATATAAAGTTAGATCGTAATTTGGACAAGGATAACGTGCTGAATTTAACGAAAAAGGGTGAAAATTGAAAAATAGTCGGTGCAAAAATCACCCTTCGTATTCATTTGGCTTAACTAAGGTTCTTTTTCGATCAGATTTTGTGGTCAGCCAATTTAGGAAGGACACCTGTGTCAGGATAAGAAATCTATTGATCATCGGAGAAAATTGGGGAAAAACTTCTTCATGGTTTTTTCTCTATTAAACCGCCACTTTGAAGTGGGGTAAGGTCCTTGTGGTAGAGACGGACTGGACTGGCCTAACTTCCAGCAAGGATCACTACTTGGAAGGCTCGAATTAAGTTGGATATCATTGGAAGTGCAATAAAGTGAACATTCCAGGACATTTGAAATATCACAAAAATTCTGGGCTCTTTATTTAGAATCGACTGTTTTACAAAATTTCACAGGATTTGGAATTGTTAATTTTATTATCTTTGCTATAATACGCTAATTGACATTCTGCAATGCAATTTCGAAAACCTCACAACAATTTTCAATAGCTCAGAAGGACTCTACATTCAGTCTGACTTGTCTACTAGAGATCTAACCTTTCAGTTAATAACCAATCCTGAAAGGAGATTAACGTTCCAATCAACGATGCTCATTGCAAGTTGGAGGAACCAGGCTGTCCCTAACAGTATGACTACTTCAAATTGCCAGGCTGAAATTTTAGAAAATGTGCTTTCTAAATTTTTATCCTTAATTATCTCCTAATGGTCACTAATTTTTTATCCTAATGTAGGTGTCTTTCGATAGGATACTGCAATTCTGAAAATGCAATACTCCAGTAAATAGCCTGTACTTGAATTCTAGCGTTCCACACAAGGACCTCTTCAAAGTGAGGGCTTAATAGAGAAAAAACCATGAAGAAGTTTTTCCCCAATTTTCTCCGATGATCAATAGATTTCTTATCCTGACACAGGTGTCCTTCCTAAATTTGCTGACCACAAAATCTGATCGAAAAAGAACCTTAGTTAAGCCAAATGAATACGAAGGGTGATTTTTGCACCGACTATTTTTCAATTTTCACCCTTTTTCGTTAAATTCAGCACGTTATCCTTGTCCAAATTACGATCTAACTTTATATCCTGGTAGAGAAAATATCCTAAAATATGCAACAACAAAATCCGGTCGAAAAAGTCCTTAAAACACCGAAAATAAGCCAAAAAACGGGTTTCAAACGAAAATGTAAAAAAACTGGTGTAAATTCAGGTGTTCCAGTTTTCGGGCCAAAAATGAGCTCTGCACCAGGCCACCATAATCAGCAGCAAGCAAATTTTCACTTTCGAGAAATCGTTTTTGCTCTTATTTTCGATGTTTTAAGGAATTTTTCGACAGGATTTTTTTGTATCGTATTCTACGGTGTTTTCCCTACCAGGATATGTACTCAGATCCGCATTTGGACAAGGACAACATTCTGAAATTAACGAAAAACGACGAAATTTTGGGTGTGTACGGAGTAGAATTCGTTTCATGGCTTATTTTTTTTAATTAAGGTCCTGTTTTGGCCAAATTTTCTTTTCAATTAATTTAAAAATATTCACCTTAACAACCTGCAACGTCTCAGCTAGATTAGAAAAGGATAAAGTCCTGAAATTAATCATAAAGCGATGGCATTAAGTAAAATCTGCTTTTCTTGGTAGAGAGGTCATTATTTCGACCAAACTTCCTTTATTATGAACTCAGCAAGGAATTCTTCACCAATGAGAGAACCTGCAAAGCCTGAAAATGATTGAAATTTTGAATATACAGCAGGAAAGGCAAATAATTGAAAAATCACATTTTTCAAAACTAGTTTTAATCAAAGAAAGGTTTTTACAATGAACCGTTTTTTGTCTTAGTTTAAGGACACTACTTAAGAATTATTATGAAAACTTAGCACTATTTCTAAACAAAATCTTATGTAAATCGATCGCACTAAATTTAATCACTACAAAGCCGGCACTATCTGATGTTAGGTAGTTTCACTCCATCCCTGATAGATTCGACGATACTGCAAGCCTGTTGGCAGGAAAATAATGCAATCTTCGGTGGAGCTGCAATTTTGTGCCAACTTCCACGGGACCAGCAAACTTTATTTAGTCCTGACTCTCCTTGAGCACATAGTTTGGATGTCATCCTCCCAAAGACATGGAATTATCTAAAAATAGAAGGAAAAACAATCTTTAGACTCACAAGATAAAACAATTGTAGAAAATCTCTAAAAATATAACTCTTTATTAAAGGAACGTACCATAAGATCTTGTAGAAGCTGTTTCTCCCATTTTGTCCAGTGCAGTAATGTGTCCCGGTGGTATCCAGTAGAGTTCCGGTACAATATTCGACGAAGGCCCCATTGCGACACCGATATTCGATAACCTAAAAGAGAAAGAAAGTTTAATTTTAGGCAATGGTCAGATATTTGGCAAAAATTACAGAAATTTTCTTAGCACTAACTGAGGAAGTGCCTTGAATTTATCATTTTGCGTGCCTGTCATGTCTCATCAAATCGCCCCAACTGTGAGGTTATGTTATGCATTTTTTTGTTTATTTCCCCACTACAACTTCACGTAGTATTAAAAGGCGACACAGAAATTCCAATTCTTCAGAATGTAAACAAACTGAGAATGGGGACCTTAGAACATAAAGCTAAACTTTATTTAGCTTTATGTTCTAAGATGGGGACAGAAACTTAACCAAATTAATAAATTTCGCAATGTTTTAGTATCATACTTATGTGACCAACGGTCTTTGAGGCGACTTTATAACCTCGTAAGTGAAGATATAGAAAATTTCTTAGTACTTTACTTTCTTAATAATATTCAGCGGGTACAAGATATATTCAGATATACTATAAATCTTTAATTTATTTATGTATTTTTAATAATATCACAATGCTTTTATTCAGGAAGAGGTGTTGCTAATTTCTTGTCATAATAACTTTTATTTTAGAACAAAAATATGGTAAATCTTTTATTTATTACCTTACCTTGTAAAATGACACATATTAGTGTATTTTTATTGAAATTAAACACGAGAACCGAAAATCACTTTTTACTCTTACTAACTGCAAACAAAACTTCCTGTCAACGGCCTTGCCGCCTTCGAGAAAATGCACATTTGCGCCATCTGATGGGAAATAATTATTTAAGAGTATTTTGTTACGACTGGACACGACAACACGAATCAACACTTGTTTACAAATTAGGTACTAGTTTTAAATCACATATATGGCTTAAATAAAAATTATAAAAATAGAAAGAAAGCTATAACATATTAAATAATTAAATTTAACAAAAAAATTCAAATATTAAAATTCGGACACTGCCAAACAAAATACAACAAATCCGATAAAAGTTGTAAAGAAGAAGACTAATTGAC
This sequence comes from Leptarthrus brevirostris, assembly GCA_964036015.1. Taxonomy (NCBI): domain Eukaryota; kingdom Metazoa; phylum Arthropoda; class Insecta; order Diptera; family Asilidae; genus Leptarthrus; species Leptarthrus brevirostris. Next base: position 18,265,847 of record OZ038375.1, on the reverse strand, counting down.
ATTTCACCTGTTTGTATTAAATAGCGTCAAGGGAGTAAATTATTATTATTTTGTTAGATTTCAAAAGTTAAACAAAAAATTTCATCAGAATGGCCAATTTGAAACAAGACTTAGACGAATATCTTTTGCTACAAAGCGATCAAAAAAAGACTTTTAAAATTGACATGAAAATGCCGCAAATCAAAGTACCCGAAATTAGTAAATTATTTGGTAAATCTGAACCGCAAGAAGCGAATAGTTGGCTTAAGGATACACAGGAAAGCTGCTGCCCTCAACTGGTAATTATATTAAATATTATCCGTTTATAAAACAAATAAATTTATACATTTTCAGTCTCGATTGCAACGTATACTAGGTTTTGTGACGTGTCTTGGCTTAGGAATCTTTTTCATGGTCTTATCAACGTTATACATTCCTGTCCTTATACTCAAAGCAAGGAAATTTGCCTTATTATACACACTAGGAAGTATATTTTTTATACTGAGGTAACTAATTCATATTTGATTTAATTTAAAGTTGAAAGTAAAAAGTGTTTCCATTTAGTTTTTGTTTCTTGTCTGGATTTGGAGCATTTTTTAAACAAATGTTTTCACGGTCACGTTTGGCGACTTCTTTAACGTATAGTGGATGCCTAATTGCAACTTTATATTTTTCACTTGTCGTTAAAAGTACTGCATTCACTGTACTTTTTGCTGTTGCACAAATTATAGCACTTTTGATTATGATCGTTGGGGCCATACCCGGTGGAGCAAGCGGCTGCAAATTCTTTGGACAGATGTTTAAAAGCAGCGTATCAAATACATTACCCATATAGTCATTTATTTTGTGTATAAATTATATATTAAAAGTTCAAATGTGATATTTTTAAGATTTGTCCAAATATATATACCTAAGTACCTTGTACAGAAATATTGAAACTTGGTAAACTAGGACATAATTTTAACATATGAGTGTTGTGCAACAGTACTGACATCCAAATCATCATATATTTTGTGCTCTTCAAATCAGCGACATTTTTACATGGCGAAGTAACAGACGAATTACATTACTATTTAAAATAAAACAATGTTAGACTAATAAAAAAATAGTTCGTTTATTAAAAAACAAATCAGAATCCGTATTTTTTGAATTTATACTTCCACGGACATAGATGTAAAAAAAATGAATAGAACCGATAGCAGTGCAGGTGACGAGATATAGGACTATAAGCGATTGTTGTTGCGTACAAACGTGAATGAAGGAATCTTTTTAGTCTTAATTTTACTAAATAATTAAAGTAAAAATGCCAAACTATCAAATTTAGAAGATTTTTTATTTTGCCCAATTATTTGAGCCAATTTTTAGTTTATCCATGCATACCGAAGTTGGGCTGTGTAAGGGGTTAATCTCATTTAATCATTTCTTTCTGCCTAGCAGATCGACGACACCTAACCTGCTTGAATTTACATCCCATATAATCTCTTCCTTCCAACAAGGTGTCCAGACTGACTGCGTCTACACCGACTTTAGCAGGGCATTTGATAAGGTCCCTTACTCTGTGATTACGCTTAAACTTGAAAAGTTGGGTTTTCCGCCTTTATTGCTCGACTGGATCTGTTCTTACTTCGAAGATAGGATATACTAGGGATGTCCACTCGAAAAATCCATCAATGTTTTATTCGTACAATATATCACGGCTGTACTTCGATGTATCGGTTAGAAGCTGCAATGATATTATGCAATCATACAATATATTATACTAGGTGTTTTGATACACAACATACCCGAATCAGGGTGCTCTTAATTCTAAACAACTTTGTTCAAGAAATCTATTTAAATAAGGAAAACAAAACGAATTTTTATGCAAATAAAGTGTTCAAACTTATTACAGATGCCAGTATTTTGCTATCGGGGCTGTATTAACACAAGACGGCCACCCCATCTGTTATGCCTCCCGAACGTTGAATAATCACGAACAAAATTATCCAACAATCGAAAAGAAGCTTTTGGCGTAGTCTGGGGAGTAAGATATTTGAGGCCATACCTATTTGGAAGGGAATTTGAACTGCAAACCGATCACCAGCCAATAAAGTGGCTACATACAAAATATACAGGAAATGATATTAATCCTCGACTCAAAAGACGGCTTGTTCAACTAGGGGAGTATAATATTAAAATATAGTATATTAAAGGAAAAGAAAACAAAATCGCAGATTTTCTGAGTAGAATAAACACCGAAACCCACCGGGTACTTTCTAGTAACCTACAAGCGGCTTGAACTGTACTACTTTCATAGTTTTTTCTACCAATTGAATTAATTTCTTGGGTTTCGGTGTTTATTCTACTCAGAAAATCTGCGATTTATGGTAACTTGAATAAGGTGACCATACATTTTCCATATACCGAGAAATTCATGAACATGAAAATTTCAAAGTGCGATATATCGGCGAAAAAAAAAATATTTGAGCAAACTCAACGGTATTTGAAAGAGAAGGACTGGTACAATAAGATCCCACACATAGTTTTTTGAAGAAAAAAAAAATGGCGGTGCTACATAACCTCAAATATGTCAAAAACTGAGTTTTTGCACTTTTAAGTTAGAATATCTAAAAAACCTGACGTTATAGAGCAATTCTGAGCCCGGATTCAGTTTCAGCGGGAAAAATTACCTCGGAAGCAACAATTCATTGTCCAGAGGGAAAAACCTCGCAGGCCTGTGTAATTCATTTATTGACTACTTCAAATTCTGTTACTATATATTTTGTGGTACCCTGTAAACCAATTGAACTTTTTTTTATGAATTAATAGGTAATAATGTCAAGATTGATTTCCCAAAGTTTCATTGTGATATTTTCAACACAACAAAAGTTACAGATTTTTAATAGCCACCAAGTCGTTTTGGCTCACTCTGCGCCGGCCGGGGCTACCCACCTTTCTCGTATTGGTGATTTTCCGGGGAACAGGGCTGTTAGATACCTTTACCATTTCGTGGACAATATCTTAGATTCAATCTTGCCAATTATAATGGACCATCTAGAAGAAAAATTTATTTTAGGTTTAAAATCTAGCGTCAGGGAAAGTAAACTTTATCAAGATGTATACCGTAATTCAAGGGCATTATTAACGAATATGATTTAATTAACATCGTAAGATGGGAAATCTAATAAAAATAAAAAAAGGTGTACTAATTACATGGATTTCGGAGAAAATTTGGGAAAATGCTGAATTATAGGTAATCTGAAAAAAAAAATTTTTTCACTTTTGGAAGTGACTACCTACAATGGTAGGAGTTAGATCGACATTGTTGACAATTTTGGAAAGTTTATTGGGATAGTAGTTTTTTAGCGTTTATTTGATGTCGCTGTGTGGGGTAGATCATAAGATAAAAATAAAAGAATAATGTGCATACCATGGAAAACTGAAATTTATGAATCATCCTGTAACTCCCAAACGGTTGAGTTGAGATTGCCCCCCCCCCTTCTATACAATGTTTTGTTTGCCTAGGTGAGATCTACACAGTCTGTCTCAAAGTAAACAGGACTTTTTAATAATAAGAACACAAATTGTTTTTTTCGGCAAAGTTGGTTTATTTTATTCAAAATAGTTCCGCTTCGATACACTGATTTGTACTTAATAGCATTTCAAATGAGGATCTTAGGTCGTTGGCCGGCATTGTTCTGAGAATGTTGGTACACGCCTTTTGGATGGCCGGAACGTCAGCATAACGCATGCCCTTCAAATGACGTTTTATGAACAGATAAAAGTCGCACGGAACCAGATCTGGCGAATATGGGGAATGGTTGATCGTTAAAATGCGATTTTTGGTCAAAAAATCGGTGTGAGTGTCGATCGATGAGACGGATTCTGAGCAAATTTTTGGTCGTCAGTGAACTTGTGCGGCACAAAGTGAGCACACAACTTCCGATAGCCCAAATGGTCGGTCAAAATGCGATGGATCGAATCTTTGGATATTCCCAATTCCATTTCCATAAAACACAACGATGATTTTGGCTGAATTTCGGCTGGCCGACATGAGGGTCGTCATTGATGTCTTCACGACCGTTTTTAAAGCGCGTATACTACTCATGAACTCTGTCACGAGATAGACAATCATCACCATAAACTTGTTGCATCAATTGAAACGTTTCGGTAAACGTGTTACCGAGTTTGAAACAAAACTTACACAATTGGCTCTTTGTTCGATGCTCATTTTTGTACCGATGAAAGAAACATACTGACATTTGAGACGCTACAACTCCGCTAAAAGTGAAACTAATGTCATGAAATTTGGTCTGGAAGTCTGGAAAGGATATACCTTTCGAAAGGATGTACCTTTACCTTTTGGACTAGAAGTCTGGAAAGGACGTACCTTTTCCACCAGAAACAAAGTCCTGTTTACTTTGAGACAGGCTGTGTATCACCCTACGAAGAAATAACTAAACGGAACGGCTGAAAACGCAATTTTCTGAAGCATCTTACAACTCCAAACAAATTTGCGAAAAATATTACTTTTTTTTTTGGGAGCGGGGAAATGCGTTTACGCACCTACGTGGCCAAAGCCACCCGTGTGCCGGACTCACCTGGCCAACGACCAGTCCTACCGGCTAAAACCCCCTCCCCCCTCCAGGAGGACCACCACGGAACCGTCTAGAAGACATTACCTCGCGGTGGAGTCCTATAGAACAGCCTCTTACGAGGCCCGCGAGCCAACCGGGCCCCCTAACGGGAGCCCCCGCTCCCTCGCTGCCCCCGACAAGTTAGCAGGCGCCCCCGCTAGGGAGCCCCGCTGCTGTCTCCCTCCTTTTGACGAAGGACTATCCTGACGAAAGAGGCAATCCTTCGCCAGTGGTCCTACCCCTGCAGCATGACCCCAACAATATTGTCCGGGGTCACGCTGCCCGTCTCCGCCTCCATCTCCGCCCTCTCCGCTCTCCAGCGATCACATTCAAAGAATGTGTGGAGAGCGGAGTCCGATGGAGAGCCGCAGTATACACAGCACGGGCTCGGGACCTTTCCTATGCGGTGGAGAAAGGCCCGAAAGTTCCCATGCCCCGTCAGCATTTGGGTGAGGTAGTAGTCCACCTCACCGTGCTGACGGTTCAGCCAAGTTCAATAGTCCCAAAAATATTATATTTACGACGTCTCTGCGCCAACAAGAACGAAAATGAATTTTCCTTACTATTTTTTATTAAAATTGCTAAGTAATTAACTTTGTTTGCACGTTTAGACCTTATTTACTACCTATATGTAGCGAAATAGTTTAAAGAAACTTACGTATGCAATGATATTCCGGGCAATCGGCGATGGACGCGACTTTCACAATTTTGCACAATCTACGACATTTTATTTAGTTTATTCTAGTTTATTTTACAATGGAAACTGTTTTCACTTCCTTTATGTTTAAATTCATTAGGTTTTTTTTCACAAATTAACACTCTTTAAAGCTATCGAACATAAAATAAAACTTTACTGGCACTTGTTTACATGAAAAATGACAATTCAAGTATCTTCTTCTTATTGACGAAATTAAAGTCGCCCTTTCGTCTCCCATACTTCTTCCACAAACGAGATGCTTCACCTTAGAGTATATAACTATAAGGGGAGGCCCTAAAGAAAAAAACCTCGGCACTTTTCTTGATGTAGTTGAGTTGTGTTTGTTTTCGTCATGGCAGTAGTAAAACAATTGGACATAAAATAATTGGACATTAGAGCGTAATCGCATGTCACAATTGCCTCAAGGAATTGCGAATGATTTTCTTTTTTTTAGCGAATCTATATCACAAAATTCAATTAAAACTTTTAAACATTTAAATCACGAATTTAAGTTTTTAGTGTCTTTTTATAAAAGTGAAATCACGAGCCCACTGGGTTAGCTAAGGAGAAGTAAAAAATGCGATCTTAGAAAATGTAAACAAACTAAGAACGCGAAGCAAACTTTTTTTTTGTCTAAACTTTCCGTTCCTGTTCTTAGCTTGTCAATGCAATCATATCAAGCTTAAGAACTAACAAAACATTATATTAATTTTTCCCTGAAAAACGATATCCCACGTATACAACGCCGATTGTTTGCACAACACAAAACATTTCAAAAATGTCACTATTAAAATACACTGTCTACACTTTAAAAAGTTGAAAGCGATTAGCTTAAAAGTTCGCTAATATATTACACTAAAGAGGATAGTAGAAAACAGTCGAAACTTTATATGTATGTAATTACAAAACAAATCGGACAACTCACGGTAATAACTTTGACAGTTCGCAAACTAAGGAGAAGAGCTCTCCGTCCTCACCTCGCCTAAAAGAAAAGTGCCGATCACACGTACACGGTTTCACAGATGAGGGCCTTTCCCCTGCAATCCAATCGTATTCAGTAATAAGGCCTGGAAGTCAGGCATTCTATTTCGAATTTCTAGAATGTAACAATTGATTTGTAAATAAAAAGACAGAAAAATAAAATGCTCGAATTTTTTACATAAAATATATTTTCCATTTTATATGTATATATAATATTTTATATATATTTAGTATATTTTTTTTATCTTATATAACATGTAATAATCATATTGTATATAAATTATATTTTATATACTATATAATTATATTCGTTCATAATTATTTTCCTCGCAATCGGTCCCCGTCCCTCATAGCAATTTCACAGATAAATTTTACAGCAATATTAAGAATTTGTTTAGGTATTACATTACGCTAGGTCCTTCCCCGACCAATACTTGAATTATTTCGATTAACAGCATCCTGTTTTCAGTTTTGTATACGTTCTATTGGATTTGCTTAATTTTTACTTTATATTGATCAATTATAATGCAATAATTCTTGGATTAAATCCTTAGTGACTATTTAGAATAGGTTCTATGTCTTCTAAACTATTATATTAAGCAGTTAAATTATTCTTCAATATTCAAAAAGTCTTTCGAGTTACATAATGCAAGGTGACTCAGAGATTAATTAATTGAAGAATATTTTTACAACTGCTTGTGAGTTCCATGTTTACGCTACAATTTTAGGAATTTTTGCATAATTATTCTGACAGTCAGGTATAAGACCTACAATTAGTTTAGGTAGTGCCTGTTCCTTTTCAATGTTCTTATATCGAACAAATTCGGACTGGCATGCTACCGCAGGTTAAGATTGTTAGGTGTGGAAAACATTTACACAAACATGATTTTTTTTTTAGAATACATCGAAACCCATAGATACACCAAATGCCATAGAGTTTTAAGATTAGTATTGTTAAAAGCTTGAAATTTAAAAAAATTGTTATAAAATATTTTTATTTTGCTAGAAATTTTTTAGCTAATTTTTTTTTAATACAAGATTACACGGGTTTGATATCATTATACCTTGTAGAAGTGAAACGCTGAAAAATTCTGCATGTACGAAGTAATATAAGTGATATTTTCACATTCAAATTACGACTGATTGACGAAAGGCTTTAAATTCATCAATGAAAGTTTCATTACACAATTGTCTTATTTAAATATTGTTTTTTGTACATTAATGTAAATAATTTTTTACAATTGTAGTAAATAACAGTCTTAAATAAATGACATGAGCCTTCAGTAAGTTTTACATAATTCGATGGCAAGTATATGCATTTGAATGCTTTCACAGTCACAGCTTTCTATCAATGTTCAATCATTAGCTTGTTTTCGTTCTTTTTATTTTTATTGTATAACACGTATTACCAGTAAACTAATTTTTTGTTTGTTTAATTCATCACAACGTACTTTTTCCCAGTTCACTTTACAATTACATTTACATTTCATAAGAGCATCGCCTTTCATTTTGATGTTTACTGCATTTTTTTCTATTCTTTACGTATATAGTATGTTCTCTACTAACTGATAGTAGGGGAAAGTGCCTAATATATGTATCTTGAACATTAGAAGAATTACCTCCTTTTTGGCACGTTCTGAAACAAATGATAATTCTCCAGAGTGCATTGTGCAATCTACACGTGCATCATAAGTTAGAGCTCGAAATTAATTGTTTTTTTTCTAGTGGTGGCTAACAAATCAAATAAATTGAAAAAATTAAATAAAAATTTATTTTTTTTATTAGAGAATTAATTTGAATTTCAAATAATTATTTTATCGTGTGTTATTTGATAATCAAATTAAATAAAGTTTTATCAAATAATTGACTCTTGAGTAGAAATACTTAAATATGATATTTAGGAATTTTAGAACCAGTTCAGACGAAGATAATCCTAATATAGGATGGCCACTTTTTTTTCACGACCAAATTTCCCTGACCTTTCCCGGTTTACTTAAGTTTTTTCCCTAAAATATTCAGCAAATAAATTACAAATAATCTTAGAATCATTACTGTAACTTAACCCGAATTCCATAGTCTATGGATAGTTATCTACCCTTCTCCTCATATTGACATACATCAAAAAATGAACGGGGGTCAGAGAATAAGCTGCCTCTCAGGTTCTGAAGGTTTTCTTCATACAGGGAACGAGAAAGACTTATAACACCAATACTGCTCACACGCAGGGACCTTTTCCAGAGTCTATTTTTCCTATTCCTTTTCCAGAGTCAATTTTTTTAAAATTCTGTATTAAACCAGGGGGAGCGGATTCTTTACTTCTAACCGGGACATAGGGAACAAACCTCCCGAAATCTTCGTACAAAACTACGTAGAAACTAGATACGTTCCTATCAATATCGTCACTAGATAGACAAGTATGGAATTCTAAATCACCGAGATGTTTATTCAGAGTCTCAAAATCGGCCATTCTAAAGTTAAAACTATATTCACATTCGAGATTATCGACACGCACGTCCGAGAGACAATGAAAAGTGACAAGAAGTGCAGGGTGAAACATATCAAGATTCGTCAAGGGAATGAGACTGGGTTGAACAAAAGTGAGCATAGAGTTCGTAGAGAACACTAAATCAAGCTGTCTTCCCATATTGTTACTCACATTGCTCATTTCGCAAGGTCCAAAGCTAGCCAAGGTCTCGAGGAAGAGTGATTGTCCCTCAATTTATGGGGAAGATAGTTATTAGAATTAACCCTTCTAACACAGAAGGCGCATTTCTTGGGCAAGGAGCAAAGAATCACTTCACCTATTCCATCAAAATGATGAAATGAGGCTCCCACACCAGCATGCAGAGGAAAAAATAACAAAAAAAGAAAGTAACAGGAAGAAATCAAGTAAGGAAACACAGACACACACCATGCAAACAGAGAGTCACGGGAGCACAGAAAATAGATAATTCTTAAACAACACCTTACTAAGAGTTAAATAAAAATTAGGACATGCATTAACAGCCCTACATAAACGATTAATTGGTTCATGCATGCCATAATTTGATTTAGATGGTTCAACATGCAATAAAGGAAGTCTTCGAAGGTTATGTTGGGACTGTCTGAAGGAAACCTTGCTAACAAACGAACCCTAGTCTATAGTAGAGTTCAAGAGCTGGTGAATAAAGACCAAGTCAGCGACTTTGCGCCTTTTCTCAAGCGACGGCAAACCGAGCAACCGGAGGCGGTCGGTGTAGGGCGGGAGTCTAAGTGGATCGTCCCATGGGAGCCCTCGAAGCGTAAATCTAAGAAAAATACGCTACACCGATTCGATACGGTTGGAATGAACAGCGTAGTAGGGCTACCAGACCTGCGATGCATACTCTAGAATAGTTCTAACTAAGAAGCAGTACAAATTCATCAATGTTGGTATATCCGAGAACTCTCTAGACCAACGTTTAACAAAGCCCAAGATTAAACTGCCTCTAGACACGATATAGTTAATATGCAGAGTAAAGTCAAGTTTCCTATCAAGTTTTACCCCAAGGTCAGTTACAGACAACACGCGACGAAGACCATTCCTCGCAAAGTTGTAATCAGAAACTTGTTAAATTAGTTAACAAGAGTATGAAAATAAAATAATATTAAAATTAGATTGAATAATTAAGAAAAATTAATTTAATACTGAACAATTACCTACTGATGATTCCAGACAATGAACAAATGATAAGAATTATAATAAGTGATCTTTAACGAGTGCCTTGAAGTTACTGATGGTGCCCCATGTTTGGATATTAAGAGGAAGAGTGTTCCATAAGCGAATAATTTTTGCAGGATAGGAATCTTCCATGGCCGATTTGTAGAAGCGTGGCATTAAAAGATTTCTGTTACGCTGAAATGTTGTGAAGTTAAAGAAAACTCTGCGGTATTCCGGTTTATTAGATTGAAGAAGATTGTACAAGAAAGCAAGAGCCCTTTGCTTTAGATAAGATGACAATGTACACCCAAGCATTCTCATCCGGAACGGTGAAACATGGTCGTTCCTCCGTAGTCCGAAAACAAAACGAATGCAGTCGTTGAAAGCAACTTCCATTTTACGCGCACAGGTGCTATCTAGCTTCGGGGAGATCATACTACCAAAGGTAAAATGGGGTATTATTAACGCCTTAACTTATCTTAGACGCGTACTGACGGATATACGCGCCGAGAGCCACAGCTTACAAAGGCCATCATAAATCACGCCAAGCTTCCCCTTTGTATTGTCGCAGCATTTCATTTACTGATTCATAGTAGTCCCAAGATTCTTAACTTTTTCTAGAACTGGTAGCGAATGCCCGTTTAAAACCACCGACGGAATATTAGACTGATCAATTACGCTGTTGGAGAAAATGATAAGCTGCGATTTTCTAGGATTGAGCTGCAATGGGTTATAATCGGACCATATGCATATACTTTCAAGGTCAGAATTAATGCGAGCTATACAGTCCTTAATGAGACCTATCGGCCGGCTTAAATATAATTGTACGTCGTCCGCATAGAGATGAATAGTTGAGTCGTGGATCACCGACGGCAGATCATTAATAAATAAACTGAACAGTAACGGACCCAAAATTGATCCTTGAGGCACGCCTTGACTCAGATATAGCCGCGAGGAGAATGTGTTGTCAACCTTAACCTGTTGAGAACGGCCCGAGAGGAAATTAATAATCATTTGAACTGCCAGTGTATCAAACATAAAATAAGAAGAAAGTTTGCGGATGAGAATACAATGATCAACACAATCAAAAGCCTTAGAAAAATCAAGAAGAATTAAAGTGCCTAAACGGCATAATAACTCTGCGCCTTGTCACCGCGCAAAAAATTTTTTTTTGTAATTTTTTAAAAAGTTGAAATTCTCTAATAGTAATTACATAATAAAAGTTCTGATTATGTGACTTGTGTCCGCTAGGTGAAAAATTTGGAGTCAAACATTGACTAAAAAACACTTAATTGGCCTAGAAATAGAACCAACCTTAACCTGATCGAAATCTGTTGGGCGGTTTTGAAAACAAAAATAGCCAAAAGGTACCCAAAAAGAAAAGAGCAATTCAAGTTGGCGATTCAAGAGGCTTGGGAAAACGATATTACTAAGAAATATTGTCAGCAGAGGCTGGCTTGGGGGGGGGGGGGGGGTCACACAAAATACATTTGATAAACAATAAATTCATTTTACTCCGCGAACTCTTCCTTTTTTTGAATAATGATATAAAATTTCTTCCAAAAAAAAATTGTAAAAATAAAATATAAATAATTGTAAACAAGTTTAAATATTAAATAAAGAACAAACGTACGATTTATTGGAGTTAAACCGACATTTTACACAGTTTTTACAGGTGATAACTTTTATTTGTCCACTACGGTAGATCTCATCTGAAGAATCAGCTTTGTTGGGGTTACTTTTTCTTTTTCTTTGTAATTATATTGTTATTTTTTTGTTGTAGTAGTCAGTATTTGATGTATCTTAATAAATAAGGTCCGTTATAAGTGAGAAAGGCTTAGGACGAATTGAATTCTTCACACTTTTTTCTGCGCTATCAGAATTTTTAATTTGTTCTGTATACAAGCAGAAAATAAGTTTTGGAGAGTCAGGAGTCAGAGGCCTAGGTTTTAAAATTGTTGTTACGTGTCGGTGTGGCAATAGAGAAATAAATTCAGGACCTCTCATTCATACTGGTTACGAAATAAATAGAAGAATAGTGTTAGTTATGAGACTGTTAGGTATTGCAAAAGAAGGAACAGGAGCAGTTACAGTAAAATCATTGAACATGTTCATACAGCTGCTAAATCATCATTCGAATTTTTTTCTCAAAAAGCTGTTGAAGAAGAGATTGAAAAAAATCTCGAACAAGGAAGAGAAGAAAAACACCTCAAAGTTTCTGGTGATGGCGCGTGGAAAAAACATGGATTCAAATCATTGTATGGCGTTACAACGCTCATAGGATATTACTCCGGTAAAGTGATTGATTTATTTGTCAAAAGCAGTTATTGTCATGGTTGTTCAGCTTGGAAAAATAAAACTCATACTGAAGAATATCGTAAATGGTTTGAGGATCACGAAGAAGACTGTATGAAGAATCACGAGGGCTCATTTGGAAAAATTGAGGTTGATTCTGTGCAAGAAATGTTTTTGAGATCGGAAGAAAAATTTGGTGTGAAATATTAAAATTACATAGGTGATGGAGACTCTAAAACTTTCAAGGCAATTTTAGATTGTACACCCTATGGTGATGATTTGACTGTTGTGAAAAGTGAGTGTGTTGGCCACGTTGAGAAGAGAATGGGGTCCAGACTGCGAAACGTAAGAAAAGACTTTCAGGAAAAGGGAAGTTGACAGAAAACGTTGTAAAAAAAACTTACAACATATTATGGTTTAAGTATTCGAAGAAACGTTAATAATGTGGAAGCTATGAAACGAGAAATTATGGCTACTTATTACCATATTTTTTCAACGAAAAAAAATCCGCAACACAACAACTGTCCGACTGGAGAGCGAGCTGGCAGAAAGACATCGCTTTAGGTAAAGATCCCCAGCTTGAAGATCTTACTCCATTACTTGGCGACGATATAAAACAACATCTTCTACCAATTTACGAAGATTTGTAATGATTTACTGGAAAGATGCTTGGGTGGCCATACCCAGAATACCAACGAAAGTTTCAATGCGACAATTTGGCGAATATGTCCGAAGAACCTCAATTCTGGGCTGCAAATTGTTGAAATTTCAGCTTTCATTGCTGCTGGTATATTTAATGAAGGTTACACCTCAATTCTCAAACTTATGAACGAGCTGGGTATAATTGTTGGGACCTATTGTAAAGTTTTCGCCGAAAATACCGATGAGGCACGAATAGTGAAACAGAACCGGATGAGTCTTTCCGAAACAAAAGCAGCTCGTACAGCTCGAAAACAGCAGCAGCTCAAAGATAATCAGCCTTTTGAGGAGGCCGAAGTTTTATTGCATGGATCCGGAATCGCCGATTGATCGGTAAGTCACTTTAGCTTATAGTTGTACCGTATCGAAACTTTGAACGCGATTATCTCGAAACTGTATTTTCAAAAACTGCTCGTGATGCAACTCAAAAAGTTACTGACCGATTAGGCTGAAATATTCAGAGGTTTCTCTTTATAGTGCTATCGGAAGGATGTACCTAAAAGTTTAAAGATATCGGGTTAATAAATAATTTTTTTGGGGTCAAAACTGTTGAAAAATAACCAAAAATCTGGACCTTTGATTAAACAGCCGATATCAATTTTAATTTTTAACTTTTTTATTATTTTATAGGTTTATCCTTCCCTTAAATATATTAGTAATCGAATCGTATTTCAGATAAATAGAAAAATTTTGACAACTGCAGCAGTTTTCGATGCCTAGCAGCAGACGCTTGAAGAAATATTCTGCCGAGCCGCCATTTTGTAAAACAAACAAAAAAATCACATGTTTTTTTACACTTTCATAATGTATCAAAACGATGTCAAAATTAATAAATGATCAAATTATTTTATCACCTTGAAAAAAATTCATTAAAATTGACTGATTTCACCCGTTCTAAAGGTATCTCCCCCCTTAATTCCGTTTTACTAATAATCTGTAAGTGGCCATAATAAAGTGTCATGGGACTGTATATTTCAAAAGCGGAGCCACAAACGCACGTATTTAAACAATTTTTAAAAACGGAATACAAATAAATAATTTTCAAGAAGTTTTATTTTTTTTTCTCTTCAGGTCTTCAGGTCTCTGGATCTACCACTGGAATGAATGCATTAAACTAATAATTTGTATTAAACTTTATAATTTCAATTTTCTGAAAATATCAATAAGCTTGATTTTAAGTTATTAAAGACAAGAAAAATAGTCACTTGTTTTTTAGTTTTGTTAAGATTCATTGAGCTAGCGCACTTTCCCCATGGTGTTATTCAAGGAATGCTGTGCAAAAATCAAATTTCCACTTGATAACATGCTTTAATGAAAGATATTAATTATATATAAGAACAGTTTTACATTTTTCCATTAAGTAATAGTTTTATTAATACATTCAATAAATTTAGCACATTATTTTGCATCCTTCATGACAAAGCTCTCCCTTTTTATTCTTCCCTAATTTGTTTTTAAACATTTGATTTGGCCACTCATTTCTTGTTTTCACATTCGATTTATTTTACTTTTCATATTTCCTTTTTTTTTATTGTATATTTTAAAAAAAAGAATTTATATAACTTAATTATTATGTACTATAAAAAACGATTTACTAAAAAAATAACAAAATAGCACCGTTTTATAAAAGCAGAATAAAACTATTAATTAGCACGCGAATATTATGCATTTAATCCCAATTCACCTAAGTCTTACCATTGCAAAAATTGATCATTGTTGTCGTTTGGTTGTTGATTTTAAGTCCTCATACACAATCAATTGGTAACAAAATTAACGTGTTTAAAGGCAAATAAAAAATTTTTTATTTTCTTTTTTTTAATATGTATATAACATTGAATTTAATATATATATGTATAATTTTTATATAAATTTATTATATATTTTTTGCTGTATAAATGATTATTAAAAATATATATATAATTATATTTTTTGATTATTTACAAAATAACATAACATAGCAAAGATAGACAGGCAATAAGTGCAAAATAATAATTACATAATAATCTTTATTTTCATCGTTTTATTGGTTTATTTTTTTCCTTGTTTTTTACAAATATTTTAAAAAAATAAAATCAATTTCGGACTTATAATAATTTTTCTTCTTCATTTTTTTTTTATACACTTAGTGCGGAATGATAAAACAAAGTCAATAACAAAATATAAAATTTAAACTGAAAGTAAAAGTTTAAAGGAATAGTTTAATACTTTTAGATGTTCCCGTTTTGTATCATTTTTATTTCATTTTTTTCTTTCTTTTTTTTTCGTTTATTCTTTTTGTTTGTTTTGCTCCATTTGGAAATGGAAAAAAAATTGATAATAGAGAAAATTTCTTTTAAAAACTAAAATTAAATTAATTTATAATTAAACGTATATTGCAATTCGTACACAGAGCAAAGTATTTAACATATTGCAACAATTGTAGTATTCATTGATGACATATCAACATGCGGACAATTGGATTGCAGCACTTATATGCACTTAAATCGTTTAAGTAATTTGTGTTTACTATAATCTGTTTTAAACGAGTAGAAAGGAATTTTGTTTATGGTAAAAAAAAATAAAGAAATGAATACGCGAATTCTTTTCGCACTTTTATTTATTTTATGTACTGATGTTTCTTTAAAGCACCGTTTGCTTCTATTTGCGTGTTTGGTAATTAATTGGTGAATTTTTATGTCTCTAGGCTGTTGGTATTTTGAACTAATGAATGAATTAAACTTTTACTAAACGAAACTGACTGTCAAAAAAAATTTTCTTTATGAATTTTTCATTCTATAAATTCGATATTTGTAATATTGTACAATGAAATTCTGACCGTAAACCCTATAAGAATACATGAACAAGGGAACTAATATAGTTACTGAGAGTTCTGCTTCTAGATTAGCTCTACATCAAAAAATTCCTGCGCATAAGGAGTGACAACAAAAGTTTTGCAAATTATTTTCGCACTTGCGAACCGCACTACGTCATAAAAATTAAATGTGCGCTGCAATATTCGTAGTCAGTCGTGTATGCACTTTAGACGTGCGCGTTTAGATTTCATGTAAGAATTATACTTTCGGAATAAATGAAGAAAAACGAAATAGTGCGGGCTGATATTTTGCACATTTGGAATGAAAATCTGTTGCTGTCTTATAAAACTTTAGCAAAACAAGTCGGAACAAGTTATCACACGGTTCGAAGAGCAATTTTAAAGTTCAAGGTTGACCAGCGGATAAAAAAAACAAACCACGAAAGGGACGTCCAAAGTGGTCAACTTAATAAAAGCCAATAACTGCATGTCTGTCTGTCTGTCCGAGAACTTGAAACTTCCCAACAGATTGTTATCGGTAATGTGTGAAATCCATGTTCGCAGGCAACCAGAAGATGGCTGCATGCGGGCATGGATTGGATTGAGGGTTGCGACAACCCCAACTAAGTCTGGACTCACAACCAAAAAGGATAGGGAAGGGTTAGGGAATACCAGAGTGAGCGTTATAGCAGCCGTTCAGGCTTGGTCGGTGACCGAAGAGGTGAGGGGCCCGCCTAGCTAGCCGTGCTTAGCTCGCCGGATCGCTGTGCGATCTTGCCTCACACTCCTCGGTACACTCACCCGAACACTAATGCGGACACTCTTAAAGTCCTTAAAGCACGAAGGCATGAAAAGGAGAGAAGTACAATTATTCAAGAATGATATAAAAATAAAGGGAATCGACAAAATTATGCCCCTGACGAAAAGCAACCTCAGCCTCTAGATGGTCCGAGGCTTGTAGGGCTAGCCCTCCCCAACCTGTGAGTGCACCTCGCCCAGTATTTGCTACAGTCTCCGTACATTCAAAATTTCAACAGCAGGTAGTCCATTATTAGTGTAATTCCTTACAAAAGTGTATAACTTTATAAGACATTTCTGCATTATCAAATAATATCATTTCATTGTATGTATATCATTAAGAAATAGAAAAGTTGGTAACGAAATATTTTCTCTTACTTTGTTCTAATTTTGTTTTCTAAATTATTTTTGAAGTGCTTCCGAACCATATGCAGACGCTTTGCTTAGTTTTGACCTACCGATTGATTTCTGCATCAGAAAATAAAATATGGTTAAAATATTAATCGCTAAAGAAAAATTGAACAAGTTGCCGCTTACTAATAAACTAGTAAGATAGTATGACATAGGTATTAATGTCGCCGCAGCCCAACATATTAAATTGATTAGAGGAGCTAGATGCCGCTTTTGCTCGAGACGTGCGACTTCTTTGAATCCAGACGAAGTGAAACAATTTCCATGCGTGTGAAAACTGTCTTGTATTCTATCCTTTTCTGTGAAAACATTTTGCAACCATTCTGCAGTTTCTTCTGCGAGGCGAGGTATTGCAGTACCTCTTCTAGTTCTTCGGGATTTTGCTTTCGCTGGCGGAATGTAATATTCATTTTGTAGGGAACGTAACGTATTGTAATATTCTTCTAAGCCTGCCCACGTATTCTTCTCAATAAATCCTCATCAACCGTTTTCACTAGACAGTAATGTCTGCATACGCAAAAGCTGTCTGCGTATGGAATACCTGCATTAACACTGCAAATATCAAAGAGTAAAGTTCTCCTGGCTTCGAACAGTTGCGCATAACTTGCGTTTCTGTAATCTGTGCAGTTTTTGGGCCAACAGCTTGGGTGAGGGCAACTGTAACTTTTACAGTTCGCGTTTTAATTTCTTCTTCAGTAACAATCCACTCCCCATGTTCCATATCGATTGATTTTCTGGCTGTATGAAAATCTACTAAGAATTTCGACTTTGAAAACGGCAATTTGAATAAATTAACGATGTTAATTGGAAGAATAGTGTGCACCATTTGTTCTCCTTCATGCATTTGACAATAAGCAGACTGGATCCGGAAAATCAAACACTTCCTTTATCTGCCTTGCTATGATTTCTCTATCCTTTTCATATGATCTTTCTAAGAAAATAAATTCAACAAATTTACATGACTATAGGTCTGTACTGGATAACTTTTATTTAGCACACCCTTTACAGTTTCCTAGTGCACCATTCTTATCGCACCCTATCCAACCTATAAACCAATCAATTTCGTACTGATGGTTCATCAAAAGAATAATATGTTCTTTGCCAACATGCCTTTCCTGAACTTCCTAACC
This sequence comes from Leptarthrus brevirostris, assembly GCA_964036015.1. Lineage (NCBI taxonomy): Eukaryota > Metazoa > Arthropoda > Insecta > Diptera > Asilidae > Leptarthrus > Leptarthrus brevirostris. The sequence continues at coordinate 18,247,771 of OZ038375.1, read as the reverse complement.
AATATACACCTAAAGTTTGCAGTTAGCCCACCAATCAGCTATGAAAACTAACTCTGAAACAAGTTTAGGATACTAAGCTGTACTTGAAGTTCAAAAACCCAATGCTACTTACGGCTGTTAAGTGAGTAGCAGAAATAGTACATTAATTCTCTAAATAGTCACTTATTAAGAGGTTTAAGGTAAAGGTGCAGAAGACATTGAACGAAATTAATAATAAGTCCTGACGTAAGGAATGAAATCGCTACAGCCCCTCCCCCCCCCACCCTGCAGAGGCATATATTTCCTTGGTTAGTTAATAAAACACCTAAAAGCCTAATTAATACACGTCTTTTGACAAGTCGTGAAGTGATGTGTTTTTAAAATTTTAAGATCGAATATCTCCAAAACTAAGCCAGATATCAAAAAAAATTATTTTTATTATTTTCGTTTTATTTTGAGGTGCTTTATCGAAATTCATCGACAAATCGGTGTGCCACGGAAACTAATATCTCCCCTTTCTTTGAAAATAACGTAATTTAACCAATTGAATTCTAAGTTTTGGCTAATATTAAAGATATGCTTGAATTATTTCGGTATAGATTTGGAGCCGAATGACTGTCATTAAAGTATCTGATTTGCAGTAATCATTATCTGATCATATCTGAGATTCCTCATAAATAAGACACAATTTGGAATAATGGGACGAAATAAAATCTGTACAAAGATTTACAACGTGCTTGTGATATCGCTTACATAGCAACTTTTAAAATAGGCCGACTGATTTACAGGAATTACACATTTTTCAGATCACTTTTCGTTTGCGATAAAAACTGTCCACTAAAACTCAGTAGAACATGAACACATTAAACCGAATAGTGTATCCATATCCACTTTGAGGTTAGTAGAACTATTGATCACTTAAGATAAGCTTTATAAAGCATTGTACTTCGGCGTGTTTCTTGTTACTGCTCCTATCTACTCTACTTGGTCTAACTACTTTAGTTCTTAACTATGCCATGCTTACTTGGCTCAAATGAATGAATGCAAATATAATAATATGTATATAAACAAAAACCATATACTTCAGTGGTAGGTGTATGAGCTCTCGCTGTGATGGAATAATCAACCCTAATTCGTCTGTCATCTATTTCCATACCTGAGCACTGTTCCTTTACAACTTTGGCATCTTCGGAGCTCTCAAAGTATACGAAGCAGAAACCTTGAGATCTTCCACTCTTGGCATCAATAACAACTTGAACACGTTCGATTCGCCCAAATTTGGAGAAAATCTCATTACTTTTGTGTTCAGTCGTATAAATGCTTAGTCCAAATATTCCTAAACAGCGACTCTATTGAGGATGTTCCCTTGTTCCAAAATGTCTTCGTTTTTGATATAAAGTACTACGAGAGTATGATTTTCGCCGTTCATAACTTTTGCGATTATATGGTGAGTAAGACCTTGATCGTGATCTGCTGTTTGAGTGCTTATTTCTGTACCTTCGTAGTGTTCGAGACTTTGAACGTGACCGATGGCGCGAAATATTAAGAATAATGGCTCACATTACAAACCTTTTCCTTCAATTAAAAAGTATGAAACTGAAAGAGTAAATTTTCAGTTCACCTTCAACCTTCAATAAAGTTAAAGTTCAAGTTTTATAAATAAAAAAAAGTTCTTTTTCTAAAAAGGTAAATTTAAAAAAATATGTTTTTCTTCTAAGATTCCAGACATCTCAGGAAGGATGGAACCATCCAACATAGAGGAACTGGAGAAGAAACCTTCTTCGATGAGGCAAGAATTAGCATCGGAGTCTACAATTACTCTGAAGACAAAATTGAAGGATGTAATTCAGTTCAACCCATACAAGAACCCGACGAATGAACACAAGTCAACGATACATTGACAACTTTTCTCAACGACTCCAAAATTATTGAGAAGTCCTACAAGCACTAAAGAATAATAAAGGTGAACTCACACAACTGGAGGTTAACACGTGCCCTCCTCATTACGTAGAGGTAATAATCATTAACTAGTTACCTCCACAAAGGTTTTAATATGGCAAGCTATTTGCCAGTGTAGTTTTAGAAGCACACCGGTCTTTTGTGAAGGTACTAAAAACACGGGCATACAATATATTAAAGAGTGCCTACAAAAGTGCCTTTTGCCCTTTTTACGGAAACATAATGGACCCACTATATTTTGGCCTGATTTAGCCCCCTCCCACTACACAGCTAAGTGGTATAAAAATAATTTGTTACATTAGGTCTGTTTCTTTACTCGAAAGCTTTTACACAAAACTGAAAGTTTTCGTCCGCACTGCGTTTGTTTACTTTTGGACTTAAAATGGGTAGGTAGCAATGGTAGCATCCTTTCTTAAAGTTCACATTCAATTCTACCGTCAAATCTGCAGCGGAATTGACGAGGAGTCCAGTTTGCAGCGCATCCATATATACCACTCACGATCAAGTTTACCGTCCAGTTTGCATGATGCCGCACCAGTTGAAACCATGGCGTCCCCAGTGGCGGACGACGAAGCGTTAGCCATCCTAGGCTTATTGATCGCAATTAAGAACCAAAAAGAAAAAATCGTTCCGACTATTCGATTTTTGCTTCAAGTAGACTTGTCACGCACAATGCTAGCCATAGACCGTCAAGTTTACTAGACGCCGCGTCAAGTCGGCTGCAGACTTGATCGTGTATGGCCTGCTTTAAATGTCTACTTTTCATGTGACTTCTTCTTTTCAAGCTGTTGTAGTTAAAATTTTAAAAACCAAGTTGCGTCATGTGATCCATAGCCAATGCCGTAATGAGGGTGCCTTGAACCCTCGCTTACCTAGGTTCGACTATAGTATATATAGCATTTATATCAAATTGTATTAATACAACTCAGACTTGATTAGATTTTAAGTAAAATTGACATAGCCGCTTCAAATTTATAACAAAAAAAAACGGTTAAGTGCAAGTCGGTTTGCGCAGATAGGTTCTGCATTAATTGTGTCGCATAAGACGGACAACAAAAAAGTGTTCGACGACTAAACTTACTAATAATGGAATGTTCATATAATTGCAAATTGGCGTATAGTCTTAGAAAAATGTCGTTGCAGCAAAATCTTGCTAAAGGGAATAATGAATGTTGAAAAAAGCAAATAATCTTCCAATTTTACAATGCATAATTGTCAAATTTCAACTGAATACGAACTGTTTAGAAAGAAGACACGACATACGGACGTAAGAGTTATACCAACACGTTCGGTTTTTTTCCTATTCTGTATCGTTATCAAGAGACGAGGTAGACAAACATATTTAAAATCATTTACGGGCCGATAAATTTTTCAAGGCGTATTGTTTCCTACTTGTTGAGAAGGCATCACAGCTTTCTGTATACTCTCCATTAAGGACCTTTTTTGGTATTCACAAGCAAGCACCTTGCGACAATGTCCTATATTTTAATGAAAGGTTTAATTGTAAATCGTTTACTAAATGCTTTATTTCAACAGTATTACAGACGATTGTTACTTCTTGTTTGCTAAATTCTTTTAGGTTATTAATGAACTTGTTTTCCTCTTCTTTTTTGAATAATTCGCCCAGGGGAAAACTCCCAGCCCAGGGGACAACTCTCTGATGCGTTAGCATGGCGTCGACCGGAAAGTAGTTAGACAACAGCCCAGAGATGGAGTGATTTTTTTTTAATTTATTAAAAACTCACGGGGACACTGAGGCTTGAACTCTGCAACCATGGCGTAGTGATCGTGCCACTCAACAAATTGATCCAAGTCAGGTTTTCGTTAATTATCTGAATAACTAATTAAAAACTGTGCAAATCTGCGATTAAAAGGTACTTGAAATATTTAAACTTAACAGATTTCATTGAACATATCTGGAATGTACGAAATCGAGTCCAATGATTCTGAGTGCTCATATACGACCTAAACTTTTTGGAATTGAACTCTTAACTAGAATTTGATGACGCGCTTGAGATTGAATAATATTTTTGTTTGCTTAAAAATAGCATAAACTTATTTCTTAGTTTTTTTTTTTAAAATTATTTGACCTACACCGCACAGCACGTGCTCCAAGACATTAGAAACCTCTAAATTTTCATTGTATAAATTTCTTAATTGGCAGTTTTTCTAGACTAGTAAGAAATTGTAGTCGAAAAGACTGCTAGACGAATACATAGCTAAAAAAACAAAAACGTTTTTACACCACAATATGACTTGAAAAAATTCTAAGAATAAACACTTTTTTAATCGATTAAAAACTTCAAACCAAGTTCTACTTAACATTTCACATAATAATTTGCCAATTATTAAAACAAAAAAATAAAATCGAATAAAATGGCAGTGAATAAGTGAAGAACTAAAAAAAAATCAATTTTTGCCTACATCTTAACGCACTATTCAACTGCAATCCAATGTCCCCGAAACGCTTACACAACTGGGTCTGCCCAAAACAAAACTGTTAACAATAAAGTTATAAAATTCTGTAAAAACTCAGTCTGCTGGGTGTCATGGATATAACAATTTATTAATATTGACGAATCACATCAGGTGAATTTGTCCCTAAAAATATACACATATAATATATATATAAGAAATTTTCGTTTTTTTTTTTTAACAAAAAGGACTTGCGCCGAATCTCAAAAGATGTTCACATAATAGATATAAAGAGACATATAGTTAACACTTAGGACATTCTCTCGATAACTATAATTTCATCTTTTATGTAGTTAACAAACTTGAGCAATATTTATACCTAAAACCCTCTTAACGTAAAACTGTAATAATATTACCAAGTTTCTCTTCATCAATTTATACTAATCACTTGAGACAAATACAGTGCAGAAAATCCGATTTTTTGCGCTTAATTTTATCTCATGAACATTTTTACTAGAGCGGCACAACAAATTGTTGCAAACATGAAAAATAACATCCATAAAATAGCTTTTTCCTGGTCACTGAAACGTTTCCGGTTCGAATAGATAGCAGTTAATTTACTTACGAAACGTCTAACAGCACCGCTGCTACCTTTGGTCAAATCATCGGAATGGTTAGCTAAATCAGAATATGCACCGCCACTGACGGCTCGATGATGTGATTGATTTGTACTAGATACCGAATGGGCAGCAACGATACTATCCAATGATGTTCTATGTGGCACTTGATAACGTAGAGAATTTGAGAATGTTCCCATCAGGTCACCGTTGATTGTTACACGAACTGGACAAACCCGAAGTAAATATGTTGAGCCTGGATCCAAGTTATCAATTGTGTATCGGGTCTCAGGACCGCGGTAGATCTAAAATGTAAAAAATAAAATTTAGTTTGATTTTAATTTAATAAACTAAAAAAATTAAATATTTAGGAGTTGCACAAAAACATCTTTTTAAATTATGTAGTACTCGGACCACGGCTCAATGTGCAGAGTATTAAAACACTTAACATCCGCAGCACATATACTACCGCATTGCGCTAAAAAGCTGATGTACTGCATCATAACACCGATGTCTCCATCGACTAAAAATGGGAAAGGGCGAAGGAATGTCTTGTGAGCTGTGGTAACAGAGAACACGTGAGACGATTAGAGAGCGGAAGACGGCCATGGATGAGTGACGCCACATGGTGCAAAATAAGGGAATGGAAGCAGATTAAAGACCGTATCAATTCTGCTACCGACGTTCCAGTTAAACAACATCTCAAAACTGCATACCGATCTCTACAGAAAGGCGTCGATAGAAGTGTAAGACGTGACAAGCGCAACTAAATCAACGCCAGTTAGTAAGGCTCCAGGGATTGATGGAATACTAATGGAACTACTTAAGACGGATTCCATTGCTGCGGCTAATATTCTTTTCTCCGTAATCCAGGAATGTTGGGAAACCGAGACCTGTCCCAGTGAATAGAAAACAGGCGTAATTGTAAAGATTCCCAAAAAGGCGATCTGAGGCGTTGTAGCAATTGGCGCGGTATCTGTCTTTTAACTCCAGTCTCCAATTTGATGGATAAAATCATCTTAATGCGGATAAAGAATACAATCGAGCGCACTCTTATCGATGAACAGGCAGGCTTTCGTGAGAGTTTCTCCTGCAGTGATCACTTTAACACCCTCCGAATTATCATCGAGCAATCTGCCGAATCGAGGTCCCCTTTACATCTATTGTTCGCCGATTTTGAGAAGGCGTTTGACAGCGTTGAGCTTGGACTCCAGGAGAGAACTGGAAATTTCTCTGAAAGACCAGCAAATAGAGTTCGTGGATAAATTTTGCTATTTCGGAAGGATTGTTTCAGCAGACGGCGGAGCTGAAGTTGATGTACAGACTTGCATCAATAAGGCTCGAGTTGCAGTTAATATTCTTGTTGAGATCTGGCTCAATAACAACATCTCCAGACGCACAAAACTCCGGATCTTCGAGTTGGCTATTCAACATGGAACTTCAGCTTAGATGTTATTTGACTTGTCAAAAAACATCTAAGCTACAAACCTTTGTCAACCGATGTCTCCGGCGCATCCTTAACATCCATTGGCCGGAGGTCGTTACCAACGAAGGCCAACACAGCCTTACAGGCCAAAACAGGAAGGGCACCAGTATTCGTAGGCGAAAGTGGCAATTGCTAGGTGGCACACGTAGAAAAGAGCCAAACAACATTGCACAGCAGCCTATAGATTAGAATTCCCGCGGAATCCAAGGAAGACGCCGAATTGGACGACCGCGCAACACATCCATCGATTCGGTACCCATATCAACAAATCTTGGCCACAGTTGAAGGCGTTCCGCAGAACCGGTGTAATAGACGCCCTAAGCCCCACAAGGGGTCACAGGAACCAGAGAGAGAGAGAGAGTACTCAGACCAGATGGTGTTAACAAAGACATCTATCTCACCTCTCTCTAGTTCGTAAAACTTCTTGTTCAGCATGAGGCAGAAAAGGGATTTCCCTTGGGTTGCTATATCGTAGCCTCAAAAATTCGTTAAAAATGTTTCTCTGTAATTAAATTACATAATTTTTTAACAAAGTGTAAAAATGTTTTATTGGAATTCAGTTATGTATCTTTGCTCCATTTAAATTTTTGGATACAAAAAATCAAACGAAAGTCAGGTGGAATCGAAAACATTCATTCCAAAATTAAGCGAGACAATGAAGTTAATAACTGATTCGCAACAGAGGTCAATTGTGCTTCTGCTACTAAACATACCAAATTTCAGGCTTATAGAAGACGCTTGAGTGGTTGAGGCTTCAAAAATGTCGCCATTTTTACTTAAATATTTAGAACGTTCAGCTCTTAGTAAGAACGCCTGAGGTCAACGGGTATACGCACTTTTAAAACTATCCTTGATACATGCCATGTCCATATCGTTGTTAAAAGGAGAGCAAATGACTTCATCTATGGAAGAGTGAGGAGTGAGATTCATTAAAAATGAAAACCTTCGCATGAATCTCTTATCGAACTAGTGCAGGCAAATCCCATAGGCACCATGGTCGCAAATAATTTTTTTTTACGATGTGGCCAAACCCTAGGGGACAACCCTTTGATGCGGTAAGAGGAGTGAGGGGACTGGAAAAAACTCATGGGGAGACTTGGTTTCGAACCCGGGAATCATGGCGTTGTGGTCGTGCCACTCAACCAATTGATCCAACTCCGTCTTAGAAATAATATGCAGAACGGGATAAGCGCGAAGTTCTAACGAATCTTTTGTAAAGACTTGGGTGTAAAAATCCGGGCGTAAAACAGTCTAAAGTATTTCAAGCTGATATCAAAGTAATTTTGAAAGCCGGTAATTTCCTCTTGAACTCATCAACGAAAAATGATAACTATCTGCTTGGAGAGCTAAGCAGTAATCAGGCCTTTCTCAGTCAGTTCGAAAATAGCTATGGAGTACTTACGTGCTTATGAGGTATGCGTTATATTGGTGACAAGCCATCGTAATATCACTCTCACCAAAATATATAATCTAATGCAGTACATTATGGGCTCTACAATGAGGTGGCAAAATTACAAAGGAGTTTTAAGAGGGATTCAGCCCCCCCCCAGTCGAACAAAGACCGTCTAAGCATAAAAAAGGCAACACTAAAAATCTTCGTGTCCGTTATAATGGATACTTATTCTATCCTTTCTAAGTGGACATCTATTCAGATTGAGACTTATGAGCTTCTTATTTTCTAATTGGGAAGTCATAGTAGAGAGAAATGTGTTCTTAAATGCATTTTAAGAACTTTCGACGGCTTTATACTAAAATAATGGAACAGTGCCCGTTCATAAACGCAGGTTTGCGCATCAGCTGCACAATTCAGCTGAACATTGCTGAATTATGCAGCTAGACTGCAAACCTGCTTTTATGAATAGGCCCCCATATTCAAGTTGTAGTGCCTGAAATGGTTTTCTGTTTTTGTTGGGGATCGATTACATTATGTTTTGTTATTTGTATATTGCTGAAAACTAGACCTTACGTCCAATCAATCTACATGCTATAATGCTGAGCTAAACTAGATGTTTCGTGTCTAGTGTTGAGTTTCAGATAACTGGGCTACAAACCTGTCGCAGAAGGAGAAAAAGCGTCGCAGTAAGATCGACAATACGGATAATACTTAAAACAAGCTTTCAAATATAAAGATAAGAAAAATCTTCTAAATGTGCATTAAAAATAAAAATTACGAAATATTTCATTTCATTAAAACTCACCTCAATATATTCCGAATCTTTACCACAGGAACGTTGAAGAATATATTCGACCGGATCAGCAAAATTATTTTTACTATGTTGCCATTCAATAGTTAGCGAATTACTATAACCCAATGTCCCAGCAATTCCAGTTAAATTACTATGACTACCATTTATTGAAGGATTGATCGTAGCATTAATGGCACTGCTCGTGCTGCTGCTGCTACTGCTGCTAGTGTTGCTATTCGTATCAACAATTCTAGGGGCTTTTATTGAACTCGGTTGTGTTGCACAAGTTCTAAAAATATATTCCTCTGAATAGTCTCCAGTGCCGGCTCGATCAGTCTCAGCGCATATCCTGAATGTATACTGGGTCTGCTCTTGGAGCTTGTTCACTTTGCACATAAAGCTAGTACCGCTGTAGACAAGTTGAAATTCTTTAGCCCTACTATTGTACATTTCGACATAATAGTTGGTAAAATCTACATTGCGTCCTTCGCCCCACTTTAATTTGATAAAATTATGCCCTACACCTGTACATTCCATCTTTGGTGGCTCAGGTGGAGGCGGTAGCGTTGTTAGTTTCAGTGGGTTAGAAAATTGGCCAGCACCAATTCCATTCACAGCCTGAACTTTGAATTTGTAACATGTCTCAGATGCTAAGTTTGTGATTGTGTACTCGGTGACATTGTCGTCGGTCGATACTGATTTATCTCCGTATTCTATGACATAATATAAGATATCAGATCCATTTGAGTCGGGCTTTGACCAGTAGAGGGTGACTTCGTTTGATGTTATTTCGGAGTTCTTGATTTGCGGTGCTGTTGGTACAGCAGCGGGAGTTTGTGTTGACACAATTGGCGAATATGGGCTGGTTCCAGAACGATTCGATGCATTCACACGGAAATAGTAAATCGTATATGGAATAAGGTTGCGAATATCTGTGCCTGTGTGCAGACCCTGATAACAAACATTAAAGCTGTCAGTAGAATCGTCAGTGGATGAGCTTTCTAATCGGTACTCTAAAATCGGAGCACCATTTGTAATTGGCTCCTTCCAGGACACCATCAAATGCGTCGATGAACGTACGTAAACTTCTGGGGCTTCTGGTGCAAAAGGTGGGGCAGCTCCGGCGGAAAATGCTAAGATTTCAGACCATGCTCCTGCACCAATTCTATTCACAGCACGTACACAAGCCTGGTAATCTTCACCCGGACACAAGTCCTTCACAACACAAAAGGACTCCTTTCCACGGTAAACAATTTCTTCGTCATTATTAATTCCATTTAGCTGCAGTTCATATTCAAGAACGGGTGCACCTCCGTTATAATCTGGTTTATCCCATCGCAGCACTGCAGCATATGGTCCAGGCAGATTGTCACAGAAGGGTGGAGTTGGAGCTCCAGGTACTACAGCTTCTGTGGTAACAGTGCATATATCAGAGTATCCACTGATGCCACCGGGACCTTCGCATGCAACACGAATTTGGTAAGTCGTACCTGGACTAAGTCGATCACAAACAGCTTCAGGTTCACTTCCTGTATAAATGCGCTCAAATTTAGCTCCCGAACTAATTTCTAAGAAATATTTTCGTATTTCGGCTCCGCCTCGATCATTGGGTGGATCCCATTTCACCTTGAAATGTGTTCCATGAATTTTTCCCTTAATTTGGGGTTTCGATGGCCTTCCAGGCCGTTCAGGTTGAGTCTTATACGTTACATCGCTAGACCATGGGGACGAACCCGCTTCGTTGTCAGCTCTTAGTTTAAATTGGTAGGAAGTAGCCCGTTTAAGGCCTTTGCATTCGTAAACTGTCTCTAGGCCGTTATAGGTATTAAGAAAACCGTGCCCGGATTCACGATCAGCCATTTGAAGAAGAAATTCTTCATCTTGAGCTCGTCTTTCCCAGGCAAGTCGAAGAGAATTTGAGGTTGCTGCTTGTAATGTTGGTGGTTTTGGTGCAGAGGGAGGATTACCAGAAGTACTAAAAACTATCACATCTGAATACGCCGAGGGTCCACATTCATTAATGGCCGACAGGCGAAAACTGTATGGTGTGGATGGCTGGAGTTTATTTAGGGTATATTGTTTGCCTTTTGCCTTGGTTATTTCCACAAATTCCGTCCCCTTACCCTCGTCGTACTCCAAAATATAGTTAACAATGTGAGATCCGTTGTCAGGCGGTGCATTCCAACGTAGCTGGAGGGAATTTTTTGTGCGAGATATCAGTTTCGGTGGTAATGGCTGATCAGGTTCGCAAGGTGGTGTTGTAAAAACTGTCGGTTCCGATGCTGATCCTTGTAGTTTTTCAAAATGAACCTAAAAGAGATTTTTTATTGAGATTAAAGAATTCTGCTAAAAACACTTTTGCTTACCTGTAGACATACAAAATACTCCTGTCCGGGCCTTAGATCTTGGATTAGGCAAACATATGATTCTCCTTTAAAGATGATCTTGTACTTCCCTTCCTTACCTCGATCACTCAGTAACACATCGTACCGAAGATCTCTGCTATTTATGAGATTCTCAGAAATAGGTGGAGCTTCCCATCGAAGCATTGCTGAGCGTGAAGTAATGTCAGTTACCTGTGATAGCATGTGTAAATTTCAGGGCTCTGTATATGACTGTAATGTAAACGTATGTATATACCTCTGGTTTCTGTACTGCAGACAGTTGTTCTATGATTGTTTGACAATCATCTTCTTCATCAGGCACACTGGAAGACTCTTCGCCATCTTCCGATGTTCCAACGGAAGAAGCTCCATTTCTCGATGTTCTTCTCAGCCCATTCAAATCATTTTTCCTAGGCGAAGGGGAATGAGCTGGAGTAGACATTGCAGAATCTGTAATTGGAGCAACATTTTTCGTTGTGTACTGTAAAATATTTTCATATTTCTCACTCATTTCTCGTTTTTGATCTAATTTTCTTAAAAGTTTCGTATGTTGACGTTGCGTACGCTCATCCTTGTGATAATTGTTCGGAGGCGATGGAGAATGTGGGGAATGTGACATTGGCTGTGGCTGCATATGACCACCAGGCATTGGATGAAAATGTGGTCCACCTCCTGGTCCGGGAAAACCTGTTGCTAGAGGGCCATAAAAATGAGATGCAGTTCCATTTGCGGTTATCTGTAAATATATTTAAAAAAATGTTTTTAGAGAATTGAGTAAACGGTGGATACTTTTGAGGGTTTCATTTAAGACGGAGAAATTTTGTATGAACTGCAGTGCGATGCATAAGCTGATAAAGTAAATGTGGAAGGTGGGAGCTATACAAGTTTTTTATAACAGTGAGAAACCGTTGAAAGAAACTGAATTTGCAGATTTACGGTTTATTGTGGATTCCATTTAAATTAATGACAAAATTTAAAGTAACTTGTAGAGAAATTAAACAACAAAGGTCGCAATATTGAACTCTGTGGCACACAGTAATTAGTGTGAGTTGTTACATTTTAGATTTGATTACATCTGTACCTTAAAGTCAAAACGCGTAAAAAGTGTTTTTGTCTTATCGGCCAAAATATTTGAAAAACTTATTAGTAGCCGTCGAACGATGGACTTTGTTAGGGAGAGTATGCTTCTAAATCTAGCAGTCAGGCTTCCAAAACTTAACGGAAACCGGTAGATGTAAGGACTGATTTTGATGAGGAAATAGCTACTATATTGGTGCCTCTTGGCTTTAGAGAGACTTTCGACTCGCCTGAATATTCCATTTTGTGCAATAAGGTAGGGAGTTATCGATTGAATCTCTCTAATAAATCCCTGAAGTTCATAGACAATTTCCTAAAACCGTAGGTCTAGAGGTCTAGAGATCCCAGATCCTTCCGCCAATTGCCAGATTGCTACATTATCAAAATAAAAGAAACATCTTACATCTTCACATTGAGGTTAACCCAATCAAAATAGTCCTGGTAATGCCAAGAAGGTCTGGATGAACTTTGAAGAACAAATCGAGTTAACGTGGTTTGAATACCGGGGTTTCTCTGGTAATGAAAATTAAGATGAATTGGCCAAACGGTGCTCTGATATGACAAGCGTGGGCCACGAGCCGACGTGCAGGATTTCGACCTGCATTGCTACATATCCGAGAAGGAAAAACAATGGGATTCCGCGTGTGCCAGGCTCTCAATTTTGATGTTAGCTCTATTACCGAGTAGAGCTAAGAAGGTATTAAGATTTGGCAAGCCGAATATGATACTGATGATCAGTGACATCACCGGTCACCGTCAATTAAAAAAACCCTTGGCAAAAATCAGCAGAGCAACTGAACTTGTTGACTTTAAGAATGTGTCGAGACACGAAGACATACTTTACATCATATACGAGTGCCGCGCCATTGCCAGATGCAGAATAACTATAAATCTTTGGGAAGCTCTTGTTTAATTCCAGAGAGTTGTATAGGGCAGTAAGATATTCGAGTAAAACAGTACCTTTTTAAGGAGATCAGTTTGGCTTAAGGAGAAGAGAGGTTAGCAAAAAAAGGCCTTATTGGCTGGTTCAGTTTAGCACCTCATTCCTCCGTACAAGAACCTTTATTATTTTCTTATTAGGAATGGATCTAAGGACTAAATCACCCTTAAAGTCATTTCGACCAAGATGATCTTTTATGACATGATCCTGATTCAGACTTAAGCCACCCAATCAAGCTATAGTTCCTTAATTAGACCTAACATTTCTTTGGAGGCTGCCTTAGCTATACCTATTGGCGATGGGATACGTCCAAGTGCCTCACAGTGAAAAAGGATGTGTTTCGCTGTCTCCTCCTCTTTCAAACAGAAGCGACAGGTATCTTCTTTAGCTAGCCCCATATATTTTAGGTGGTAGCCCAAGGGGCAGTGACCAGTTAGAAGTCCTGCTATGAGGCTTAAATCTTGTCTGCTGAATGAGAGCAGCGCTTCCGTTTTCTGCTTTGAGTAGGTTATAAACTTATTTGCTTGTCTTAACACTGGAGTATTTGTCTAGTGAGAATGCTTGCGTTTGTCCTCCCACTACCTGATACGCATTGCCAGTCGGCTTTTCGAGTAACCGCAGAATGACTTAGGTTCGATGAACTCAGAATCCGCACCTTTTTTAGCCAGGGGAACCGCCTTCTCAATTCCCTCGTGCCCTGGCACCCACGCCACAGTGATGTTGTTGCCATGAGCCAGTTCTTTGAGAGCATTGAGATAGTCTCTGCCTTACCTTAACCAACCTTTCTTATTCTGGTCGCTAGGGCTGGTCACTCAAACATAACAGTTTGCTTAGACTACTTTCGCGCCTCTAAAGCTCCTACAGAGGTCAGTTTTGCTTCTTCTTATGAATGCCTTACTTACTTTTCTGGTTTATTTTGGCCACAGTTGACTTGCTTGTGTTTCTATTCTCCCACCGAAGAATATTATCGATCAAAATCTTCATGTACCTCATGCTTCAGAGCTACCCAACTCGGATCTCCCTTTTACTAATTCAACTGCCTTTCCATTGCCTGAAATTTTCCTGCGTCCGGGCATCCACCTCACGAAGTCTGGAAATTTCAGGCTATTTTTAAACCTTAAAAGCTGTAAGTTAGAATGAATAAAGAAATTTTGGAAGTGGAGAATGGCCCCTGGTTCAATTGTCGATGACGCCAGTTTATTTTCTTTTCCTGCATTTATTGATGGCTCAGTAATACTCAAATGGAGTTTTACTTGTCCCCTAATTTCACTCCGATAAATTCATCACATCTCAAATTACATTTCTGCTTTAAAACTTATTTGTGCCAGAAACATATATGTATTAATGCAGTTCATTAATGAACTAATGAATAAATTTAATGCTAGAAAGGTCCATTAAAATACTACAATATCTCATCTAACTATCTAGAAACATAAAGTTTGCGGATCCATTCATATCTTTCACATTTATCACACCCAAGATAGCACTTCAGTTTGATTATGAAATCGAAACGCAACTGGACAGGTTATTTGCATAGCAATCTGCATAATAACAAGAACATACCATTAACCGACACTAGCTAACTCCATACAACATTAGCATAATAGACTTGTACAGTCCACCAATAAAATCTTCCGCAAGAAAACTAACGACATAAAATATTTTTGTGTTTTTTCCTTTCATTTCTCTAAATAATGTCTGAAAACTATTATCTGCCACTGTTCGCACAAACCTCCGGGGAAATCACCCTGTTTGGTCGTAAATCCTATGAAATAATGGTTCATAACTCCCGGAACCCCATAAAAGCGACATGAAACAAAAATTTAGCACTGCCATGGGTGCTTTGCATTTGGACGCACTGTGGCGTTGCAGTACACGAGTACCGTCTAACTTTCCGTGCTATAACGAAGGGATGTTTGAGCGCGTTTTGGGATAAACTCAAGCGCTAAATAATGTCCACAGTTTTGGTCAATGGAACACAATTTATTGTCACGAAGTTGTTGGCATTGGAAATCTATGCAAAATCAGTACTGCCACGTTAACGAACTATTTACAGAACACTTAAGAAATGCTCCAAACTTACAATTGTCTGGATAACGATATTTGGTTTATCCTCGGGTTCGGGCTCAGGCTGGGGCTTATCCTTACTGGGGTCCATTAACTTTAAAATTTGTACTGCGGCTGTCTAGCACTAACTAATTAAAATTTCTTAACGAAATCGACTACAGCGTTTTAATAGACTACTCGAAAGCTTTGCCAACCGTGCAACTATTAAATTTTTGGCCACGTAACTTGCTCCACTGACTGACTGTCTCTGATAAGGTGAGCTTTCTATTGATAGCAACGAGATTTTATGGCTCTGGAGGGGGAGAATAAATTTTGTAATGAAATTGAAAAGCCAGATAGCTAATATTATTTAGATTTCTATTGATTCATGGGTGTGCGATAAAAATTGAATCAAATAACATTACGATATTTCAGAGAAAAGATGTCAACCAGACCGCACGATTTTACAGAACGCTATAAATTTTATTATCATCGACCAGACCGAGATCAATCAAATCTTGGAAAATTTCTCTGTCTGTGCTCGGGTGCAGTAGTGGTTTTAATAATTTTTTCTTTTCAAATCTGATGTAAACGGCGACACAGAAAATTCCAATTTCTGTAAGTATCGTATTGGGAAATAAATCCATTTACTGCAGTATGTTGAGGTCGGGGAGAAGCTCCAGGTGATTTCTTTGGGCAGCTCGTTCAGTTTTTGGTTTGTAGGTAGTTGTGCACGAAATACGGTTTTTTTTTGTAAGCAAAGAGCTCTTTCTTCCCTTGCAAGTTTGTTTCAATAGTTAAAGCTTATGCTCTGTAACCCAATTATAGTAAATGCTTTGAATACGAAAGTAGACGCAGAAAAATTGATTAAGTTTCAATGCAAGAGTATTAGGTTACTTTAGTTCGATTTTTAGACCACCCACGAACGGAGGGGAGGGTTAAAACTTCTGAAGACCTACCCTTTGATCATAAATAAAATTATGTTTGTAAACCTTGCTAAAAACCATTAAGTGTGCCATCGGTTTGAACATGTTCTAAGAAAATAATCGCGTTTGGCGACTTGCAGTGATTGGAAAAGCCACTAATCCCCTAATTTGGTAAACAGTCTTCCTGCGGATTGGCTAATTCTCTTGTTTTGTATATCCATTCCTCTGGCGGGATAATTGAAGAATTAAATTGATTTAGGAATAATAATCATCTCTCCAATGGAACTTTTGATTTCCCTGGAATTCATTGATTCGGAAATGGTTTTTGGGACTTTTTTTTATATGTTTCCAAGTCCCATCGACCTCGAAAACCACAAAATCCCCTATTTTGGAATACACTCTTTCCAATGGCATCGAAATATTCGTAAAATGTTTTTCATTTAAAATCGACGAAAATCATGGACGTTCTCTTAGTTAAAAAATTTATTTCTTTTCGTTCGAGACGATCTGGCTCCGTCGGAACTGCAAAAACTCATCGACATCGGCGAGGACGTTGTACTACGCTAATTTACGTTTCGACGTGGTTTGACTGTTAAAACCTGGCTCTTCAGAATGATTGCCGATTCTGAACTTTTCGGCCTGGAACACATTGTCTTTCGATGTGATCGACATCTATCTTTACTGATGACCCCTGTCGAGGGTGGTGTACTATGTGCTTTATTGTCGAGCTTACACCCTTCGGGAGCGACCGCGAATACTTACAAACTACTTGCTTTTTGCATTGACACTCTCTCTTGCACCTTGCTGATTCCGTTCCACTCGTCGACATCGCCAAGTTCATCCACATTCGATCAGAAACAGTGTTACAGTATTGCTAACGACTTCAGTAGATTCCTGGTTTTGGTGTTTAGCACCGACCCATGCGGCACTTTGGCTAGTCGTTGTTTGATTTCTTTGCTTCCGGAGACGTCTTAACATCCTGGTTGCTGTGAACTTCAATCCGTAGTATTTCTTGCAATGTGTCGTCATTTTTAGAATAAATAATTCTTTTCTCGGAATTGGGCGAATGGTTTACGAAAGCATCTTAAAAACTTAAACAACAAGGCGTGTCCTGTTTCGGGTAGCTCTTTCAGATCAAATCCTTCTCACCTCAGAATAACATCCTATCTTTTATCCAACATTAAAATTCCGTGTTGTCCGGATGATGCCAAAATATTTCGCGCTGTTTGTTAGGACTACGACTGTGGTCTACTATACACTGAATACGTTTTTTGAATCGTGAGCTCGTAATCGCCTTCCCTTAAGTGCGAACAAGTGCACCCCTTTGACTTTCTCCGGTAGCAGTCGACCTTTACTCTTAGACTACTCTGTTGGATGGTATTGTCTTGATCAGATTTGACAAGGCCAGAGATGTGGGTGTGGTTCTTAACTCTCGTCTTTCTTTCCAGGATCGTATGACATTGATTGTTGTCAGAGCTAATTCGACGTTGGGCTTTATAAAAATATGGTCCAGGCAGCTTGAAGATCTCTACTTAACCATTGCACTATTGTGAGATCAATTCTGGAATACGCTGGCCGTGTATGGTCGTCCTACTTCGCTACACACATTAACATTAAGTCAGCGCAGCGCAGATTTCTAAGGTTTTGCACTGGTTTGCAAAGAGACGCAATATTTAATTTATTGCAGGGAACGATAAACTGATCCGTTTCGCTCCCTGAACATTCATGACTTCCTTTATGCATTGCCAAAGTTTTTGAGGCATTAGTTTGTCTAATTTCAAATCATTACACGAAATTATATTAAACGACTACCCATCTGAAATCGAAGCTGGTAGAGAGATTTATTGTATTTTCAAAGATTGCACTAAGGCATTTGATAGAATTAATCACTAATTCACTAGATAGCTGCCCTGGGGTTCCTCCTTGTTTGTTGACTGGGTTCGTTCATACCCAGCGTGAATCTTTTCATATATCGCTATGCATGTACAATTACAATAACTCCGGTGTGCCTCAAAGAAGCCATCTTGGCCCGATTTTATTTATCATATGTGTTTCGCGATAAGCGCTGTATATGCTTAATGTTTCAATGCGGTTATTTCTCACGCATTCGGAAGGACCAAATTTGTCCTGCGCAGCGCAGCGGCTGCAGAAATGCAGATTTGGGTGGAACAGCAAAAAAATAATAACACAGGTCAACATGGTTTAGTTGTTGGAAAGCTAAGGGTCATTTCCGAAGTAATTTGCTGCGTAGAATCCGAATCCGGGGTCAGAATTGGCCCATCACGTCAGGATTTTGAGATATTTGAGGTTATGTACCCGAAAAACGGCGTTTTTTCCTCCTTTTGAGGTTATGTACAGGGTGCAAAAAAATTTTGTGATCTGTCTCTCCAGTTACATCATTTAGTATCACTCTTACCCTTTAATTTAAGAGTTCAAGAGATCAATTACGATTTTTTTTTCGCAAAGTTATGGCTATTCGAAGTTACGAAATATATCTGTTCTCTCTTTTTGCACCCTGTACATAACCTCAAAAGTAGGGAAAAACTCCGTTTTTCGGGTACATAACCTCAAATATCTCAAAATCCTGACGTGATGGGCCAATTCTGACCCCGGATTCGGATTCTACGCAGCAAACTACTTTGGAAATGACCCCCACCTTTCCAACAACTGACATGACCCCGGTATTTGTAGACCTGTGTAATAGATGAGCTGCCAGAACTCGGAAAAACGCAAGATACCGTAGCAGAGGAAGACAATGTCATATTAATACGTTTTTAAAGAGTGCCCTACTCTACAGTTGGGAGTTTGAACAAACAGATGAAGAAGGGTACACGTGTTAGCATAAACACGATAAGGCAACGTTTGAATGAGGCTGTCAAACAGTGTCCTAGTCCTAGAAAGCTTTACTGTCAAAATCTTAAATGGAAGAGCGTAGGTCATAGGCAGCCGAAAAAATTCATAGCGATGCTTTAATGTTGTCTTTTCTGATGAAGTGTCATTCTGGGTATGGTCTCCTCTTAAACGAGCTTGGCCTGCTCCCAGTGGTCGTTTACTTCGTTTATGTTGCAATCAGCGCGGATCGGATGTCTCTGTACAGAGAATCTGAATGCCAAAAAATTGCCTAAAAAAGTGGTTCGGTACCAAAAATGAGAAATTTATGAACCGCCCAAAACATCGTACTCGTCTCAGTGGAGAGTGGAAAGGGGTCGTTCGTTCTGTCCGTTTCGTTTTTGAAGATTTCTAAGCAGACTCTTAGAGTCCAAACTATGGACTCGTGGTACACGGCTTATTGTAGTTATTTGCCATATATATATGTAGTTCTGTTTACTCAGTGACGCGACTCTTTTCGTATGTAAAAAAAATATGTGTAGTGTAGATATACCATATAAACTGAGCCGTGAAGCACGAGTTAAGAGTTAGGACTTTTAATTTTGACAAAAGCTTAATGTTACGTAACGCGTTGCTTGACCCCTCCCCCCCTTATAACGCACGCTAACGTTTCAAAAGACCCACTCCCTCCTAACTGCGCTATGTAATACTTTAACGGCCCCAAAGCCAAAAATGGCATAGAGACAATGGATACCAAAGATACCTATTTAATTGAAAAAGTTTCGAGTTATATAAAGAAGAGCACGCGGCTTCACTCTCGCATAGTTGACTAATTGGTTAAAAATCTGGCGTTCTTTACCGGCTGAAACACTTGTTGAGAGCATTATTGAGAACTATGGGGACGGGACGCCTTATTAGGTGATTGCGCCATAGAACCGAAAACCTACTTCTATGTAAAAATTTTTTTTGAATAAACGAAAACTGAAGTAAAAAAATTTGTATTCTTTTTGATCGAACGGACTGTATGAAAGTTCCGAAGTAATTAAAAAACAAATCTGACTACTTCACTGTATGCTACTGATAACTTCCGTTTGCACTTACAGTCAGAGTCAAGTTGTCATAAGTAAAATATGGAACGATGAGTACTTGTGCTAGTTTGATGAAGTCTAGTTGAGAGGCAGCATGAGCTAATCTGTAATTGTCTTAAACCCCCATAAATTTTTCCGAGCTGCCTACATCTCAAGAAGTCCTCGATTAAACCAATGGGTCTGCTAACGTATATCTGTACATCATCGGCATATAGGTAGGTATATAGAAGCGTCAGAGTAATATTAGAAAGATCATTTACGTATAGCCTAAACAAGAGTGCGCATAGAATAGAACCCTGAGGAATACCAGATTGCAATTGTAAAGGGTTAGAGAGTGAACTTACTTTCAAGAGAAGAATGAAATCCGAAATGTTAAACAATCTGCCTAACCATAATCTTCGCCCGTGTCTTAGCAGGTTTATCAAATTAGTCGAGATGAACAGCTGTTTGTATTCACTGCAATCGTCTAATCGAATCATGCGTATAAATTAAAGATTTTGCACTTGCTATGTATCCATCTGACGGGAAATTGCGGAATTAAATAGTTTTAGGAGATTTTGCTGAAACATAGTGATTTGGAAATTATTGAGCAATCACAAAATCGAATGGAAATAAAGTGATGACTTTCGGTTGCAATTTGTCGAAGTAAACCGTGCTAACTACCAAAAGCTTTTTTCAGGGTTTCAGTTTAGTTACTGAATTTTGAAATATCGATGATCAGCCGTCATCGTGTAATTAATATTCGAGTTCTCAATAAATCGTTTGAGTTTTAGCGTCAAATTACACAGTCGTGTTCGAATTTTGTCGCACCATATCATCATTCTTTGCCGACTTACTGTTACCACATCGGATCTATGGCATTAGATTGTGGTCTATACAGACAGGTGTGGGCACTTTTCGGTTTTCTTGACATATTTCTTACTTTGAAGTTAGGACATCTTTTTACATTAATAGTAGGCGCTTGACTGTCTCCATTCGAGTTTGAGAAATTTCTGCAGTCCTTTGTAACCTATATGTTATGAAATATGAATCCAAAAGTTTAAATACAATGTGACCCCATTCGAAATTACTGGAACAACTTAACGCATAAATCCCAGTACTGCATACATTTTCCGGTCACTAAACTTTGCGCATGCGAACTGAGCGACTATTTAAATTGTATAAACCCGCACATAAACCTTAAAAGTTTATGACAAATCTGTCTAGCTATGTAAAGTCTATATCACTGTTTTGTGACATAATCCGAAATCCATTAAAGTGTTAAAGGTCCTTTCCATTTAAATACGACATTAACGCCCAACGATTACCGTGTCCGGGTACCGGAGAACAGAACATATGTTTTGCCGACAGAGGAGCTAATGAAGACCGCCAAATCGGATTTTCCTCAGACCAACAATCTCGAGATTAATGAATGAACAAAATCAAGTCGCCTATGTGGCACGATTCGCAGAATGCGCTGGCGTTTTTCGAATAGGATTACGTCTAAGAAAAAGATGAAATTGTATGCAAAACGTGAATCAGGTTTTCTAAGATTGTCTGGAAAACTGTGGATTTCTTCACAACAGCAGCACCTGAATTGTCACTCGATCAACAATTTCAATTACTTGTCAAATGTCGCATTGCAACAGATCGGATCAAATGTCAGCAGAACAATGTTCCCGTGCAGTTGGCTAAAAGTCAACAACGAATGGATCTAAGTCAATTTATCATTGCGTTAATGGTTAAACCAGATAAGAGATGAAATGCAACGTGTGATGCAACTGGATGTTGTCGCTTGAGTGATCCACCAACGTTTCGTCAAAGAGCATGAAACGATCTTTGCTTTTCAACTGAAGCGCTAATTATTGCTTGTTAGCTGCACGCAGCTTTTGTTGTTTCGCTATGAAAACAAATTGCTGCGGGGTGCATTATAGCAAATAAATTTGAAATTCTTTTTAATTATGGACGGTGGATGCAAGTACGTCTGGTGGGAAATATCTTAAGAATTATTGAGGCATGTGGGAGACATCTTCACAGCCTGTGCGCAATTGATAGCAGCACTGTATTCCCTGACTTAATTTATTTCCAATGAATTCTAAATGAGATGCTTAAAAGCTTTTTAATTTTGAAATATTGAATTATTGCTGACAAATTGTTTTCTGATGGCTTCAAGAGTGTTATTGCTGGTATGCAACTCAGTTCCTGCAATATCCAACGAGATATATGTGGACAACTTTCAGAAAAGTCATTAGATTGTATGAGTTCCGGATGGCAATTCTCTCCAAAGTATTTGCATAAACAAACATTTTATAAAATCAACTCGGTGGCACTGCTTAGGTCAAAAACAGGAATTGGAGATTACGTGTATAGCTCACGGGCAAACAACATTAACGTGTCTCATATCGAATTGACATTTAAAATTATGTCAAATGCCTTAAAATATTTAAGGCAGGAAACCAGTTTTTTAGGAGCCATCGAAACTCTCCACAAGATAACACAACCTAACTCACTTCAGATATATATATAGTTTAATTTAACAGCTTGCTTCGAGGTCAGAGACATAGGGTCAGCGAGAAGAGGGTCAAAAGAGAAAAGAAGTATTGATTGATTTCTTTACATCGAATTTTGTTCCTGATAAAAAACCTAAAAAGACTGTCACTACACTACACCTACACTCTCAAAAACGTCCCGGGCGTAACTATTAGTAACTTATAGCGCATGTTCATAAAAAGAGCAATAGAAACATTATAACTAATTATAGACCAATCGTGAAGCTATCTTACACACCCAGGTTATTTGAGTCGGTAATATATTCGCAGCTTACTGAGATGTGCAAGGGTTTACTTACCCCTAATCAGCATTGCTTCTTGCTCGGTTGATCCACCAACTTGTTGGAATCTTCTTCCATGTTATCTACGGCTTCAAAAAAAGCATGCAGGCGAACTGACTTCAGTAAGGCCTTTCATCAACTTCCTCACTCCGTAATTTTGTTTAAACTTGGGAGACTGCGTTTTCCCTCTCTGCCGCTCGACTAAATTTCCTCCTATTTAAGGACAGGATATAGCGAGTATCTTTTCGTAACTCCACCTCCAGAATTTTCTGGATGTGGTGTGCCGCAAGGTAGCCATCTTGGCTCACTACTGTTCATTCTTGCCATTCATGACATTGACCCTTTGATATCGCACTCTTATGCTTTAATCGACGCAGACGAAGATCTTCTCCTATATTAAGGATAGTCGTGATCCCGCCCTAATTCATGATGATTTAGACAAAGGTCCTGGTTTGGTACGGGCACAATGGCTTGAAGCTCAATCTTTGGAAATGTGAGGTAGTATCTTTTTCCAGGAACGTCAATCCACAAGTTTTTAATTATACCTCTGCGCGGACCGACGTCCGTCATGTACTGCCCGTAACTGAGCTCGGGGTTAAATTCGATAGGAGATTTTGCTTTGTATTTTAACTACATTGCATCTCGAAGTAGCTTAATTTTGGACTTTGTCAACATGGCTCTGATTATCAGTCTAGAGAAGTTTTGGATATGTCGACTTTAATTCACTTGTACTACTCTTTGCTTAGCACTATTCCCGAATATGCATTTCAGGTTTGATCGACCTAATATTACCTGTTTATTCTAAGCGTATCGAATCAATACAGCGTAAGTTTGTTAGTTTTGTTAAGAGAGCTCCCATGGAACGATCCTCTTAGGCTTCCGCCTTACACAGACTGACTCGTTTTGGTCCGTTTACCCTCTTTTGAAATAAAGCGCAAAGCGGCTGACGTGGTCTTTAATGACCAACTTTTGAATTTAAAAATTGACTCAGATGTTCTTGTTAACAGGATTTCCTTTTGGCAAACCCAACATACTCTCCGAAGACTGCCTTTGTTTCATTTTCCTTCGAATTATGACCAACACGAACCAATTAAGCGTTTATTTTAGGGCTGTCAATGCGTGTCCTAATTTCAATTTAACCCTTAGTAAAGAATCACTAAAGGCCTATCTATTATCTGTGTTCTTCTGACTCTTTGTATTTGTATGTTACGTCTCTTTCCATCTTTTCTTTCTTTTCTCTGTTTTGCTTCTTCTTCTTTCTAAGCATGTTGGTGGAGAGATTTGGTGGAATAGGTTGACTTTTTTTATCCCCTACCACGAAGTGTGTCTTCTGATTCGAAGGGAGACTCTACATCTAAAAACACTCAAGCAATTAAAAACGTAAACAGTTCTGGCCGCTTCTCAATCAGTCCAATGCTTCTCAAGAATTTTAAGTGAAATAAGCTTAAGACGGAACAAATAAGATTATACCAAGCCAAGTAACAAAGAGCATATTTCAAAAAAATTCACTTTACGTAAGTCTCAATGCGACTAATGAGAACCTAATAAAAGAGAAACCAGACAGAACTGGCATACTTAATATTGGCCTGACTATTGTATAGTATTAAAGTTTAGTCACCTGTGAGTCATCAAACTCCTTAGACCATCTTTTAAAAAAATGATAAATTACATCAGCTCGATAAGTAATTATTATCAATGTGATCCTCAAAAAAGCGATTAGTATTAAAAATAACAAGCAGATCTTTGCTTTTGTAAAGCCTAGTTAGCAAAGTACTAACCAATAGTGTACCCAAAGCGCAAAGAAGCCATTTTGGCAGTGGTATATTTGGAATATAAGGGAAGACGGTTATCAAACACGTCGAGATTAGAATCTAAAAGTGCACAATCTGCATTGGTAGAGACAACCCTAAAAAATATTTGCGTCATTAGGATAGCAGAGTATTCTCGAGTTATTAAGAATAATCAATAATATTGTCGATGTACATATACGATAAACAAACGAGGCCAAAGGTGGATTTCCTGAGGCACGCCTGATATTAAAAAGTTTATCGGACGAAGAACAGTGAAACAAAACAAGCTGTGTAGGATCAGATAGATAAGAACACAGCCAAGTGACAAAAGCATTAAGTAAGTCCAAAAGCGATCTATTTATAAATGAGACAATTATGATCAATTCTATCAAAAGCTTTACTTAAGCTAGACAGAAGTTTGAGAATTTAAAAAAACTTGTGGTCTTAGATTTACCCTTGACAAAATCATGCTGAAAGGTGTCTAAAAAGGATTTTCAATTAAAGTGAAGTGAAAAAATGTATGTAAAAAAACTGCCGTCACTACCTCCTTAAGGACCCTCTCTACACTCCATGCAGGTCAAGCCACTGGACCATGCCGGGTGCTCATTATTTCGGTTTCGCTTTTTTAGATATATTTCAAAGCATGCAATGGTTATGATGACTGTAGGTGTTCCCACACTAGTTTATTATTACTGTTATTGCGGCAACCAGAAGAGGATACCTTCTGTTTATCCTTACTTGCTGCGCTGATATAACACAACTTCGTCATTGTATGGATGGATGGTCGCAATGACTTTTAATGCAGTGCATGACTCAGCGTGTAGAAAGGCTTAAGATGGTGATCACTGCCATATTAATACCGCGTGTCGATGAACAGCAGTCATCTTTGATTTTTCTTTTGATTTTGACGTGCGCAGTCGTTGAAGGCCACCTGTACCTTACGAACACAGGTACTATTTAATCTGGGGTAAATAGCCCAAAAGTGAACAAGGGAATTATCAACGCCTTTACTAACCTCAACCTAATTCTATTGCTCAGAATACTCGCCAAAAGCTACAAACTTTTTAATTCAAAATTTCCGAGTTTAGCACTATTCCTAAGTTGGTGATCTTTTCATGGACTGGAAGAATAAAGTCATTCAAAAAGGGATTTCAATATCTGCCAGTGTGCCACTGTAGAAGGAAATGTACTGCGATTTGGCATTGTTAAGCAATAAACGTCATTCACAAATCACCCATATATTACATTAAGGCCAATAGGTCTGCTTTACAATCCGTTTATCTTTAACAACTTGAAGAAGGTCATTTATAAAAAGGCTGAACAATAAGGGACCAAGCACAGAACCCTGAGGAACCCCGCAAACAACTGAAATTTTATCCAAATAATTGTAATCTACTTTAAATTGCTATGAACGGTGGAAGATGAACGCCTTAATCAGGGTAATAGCTTACGAACCAAATATTGTGATTAATAGCAAGTTTGTGGAGATGAGCCTTTGAGCCATCCGCGAAGATTGTAAATTAGGAGTGGAAAGCTGTCGGCCCAATGGGTTTCGTGACTGCTCACAGTGGACAACAAATGGTTAAGGGTGTCAATTTCAGAGATGCGTTTGAACCTCTTTAAGCGAATCCGTCGAGTTGTCACCGTTGATGAAACCTGGATCCATTATTATAACCGACCTTTTTCTGTTCCACATGAAAACTTTGCTCGCTGGGAGAAAATTTAGCTCAAACAAAGAATTCATCGTATTTCGAAGGGATTGACAAATCGTAATTTTTTCAGGGGTAAATATGTGTATTTTCTGAATAAATTGCAAGAATCCTTCCCTCAGTTCTTCACTACGGCGTTATATGAAATATTGCAAGACATAAAATTTGCCCGAGTTTCGACGTAGACACATTGTCTATTCTTGATAAGATAACAAAATGAAATAATCTCTCGCCTAATTGACCAAAACTGCAAAGAATACAAAATTTTCACTTAATTATTGTCATTCTCTGAATTTTACTGGATAACTTAGTAATTTTCCCGGATGTCTCGGCCTGCTGATTCCATCAGCACAAAATTGAATTTTATCTGGTGGTGTTGTTGGGGAAGTGTGGCAGCCAGTGCGCTACTTAAATTTCCCACATCGGCTTAAGCACACTCCTGGCCTGCATAAATATGGTATGGCACGAGAAGAAGAGCTGCATTTTTGCAATTTAATGTTGTCACTAATTATCTGTCAACATGGTTAAGATGTCGTTAGGTTCGTTATGTTTTCATGTTGCGACGGGAAATGAGGTAATTTCACTTTGCTTGTAGGTAGACTGAAAGGGATCGGCCACTTATCACAGAACGGGTGTGTGGTTGACTTAATTGCACGAATGTCTGGAAAAGACAAAAATCTGACAAACAGAGAACTAATGCATCCTGTATCCTGAAAGGTACAATGTTTCCCTTTGAAATGGAATATTTTTTTTCTGGGAATAATTAAAAATACGAAAATTAGCATATGAAATTGCTTTGCCGGGAGATGACTTGTAATGCATAAACATACCAACAATGGCGGCTTTTGAATGAAAGTGTGTTATGGTGCTAGTATTTTACATGAACAAATACGCATCTGAATTGTTAAGTTGTCCTAATTAACTCAATTTAGCTTACTATAAAAAATTCATAAATATCCGATCGTCAACTCAACTGTAGATAACTCACCAAATTGCAACTCATTTTGTTCTATCAAAACAAAAGACATTGACATCTCAGAGGTGGTTAAATCTCATAAGTTTCATCTACCACTTTTTATGTGTTTCTTAGCAATTTTTACCGAACAGCACCGTAAAATTTACGTGACTCGTAAAATTTACTGCTTCATTTAGGAAAAATTAATTGCCGCATACACAATTTTTCCTGGAATAACCAGAAAATGTTACTGTTCTTCACAACTTCAAAAAACTTGAAATAATTTTCTTCGTTGGGTGAGACTTAGTTTTCTATATTTCTGAACTTGAAGAGAATATTAATAATTAATTAACTATCAATCAATTTGTTAACTGTTCATGTGTCAATAAATAGTAAATTTATATAGACGGCAGCTCTGTTAAACGTTTTGATTGTTTAAAGTAAAGATTGGCTTAGTGATGAAAACGTTGAAGCATGCTGCTGAGGACTAGGGTTCGAATCTCAAACTGTATACATTTTTTATTTAATTTGTTTGCAGAAGATGAATTAATTTGATTACTTTTAAACCATTTCAATTCAGTGCTTCAATATCCTTCGAAACCGAACAGATACTCGCGGCTTATCGTTCAGGAAATTTACGGTGCTGCTCCGTAAAAATTAAGGTAGCTGACAATTCCAAAACAGTTGAGATTTTCATATAAAAATTCCAAAACATTTCTCTCCATCTAAGTGTTCGAATAAATTACGTCGAAAACTGCGGCTACAAGGATTAAGTGGAAGAGAGTTCCAGAATCTTATGGTTTGAACAAACAATTGATGACTACTGGAGCGAGAGGAAAACTGAGGAGTGCTTAAGAAATAAGTTTTTGCGGATTGGGAAAAAGCCAATATAGTGTTTAGACAGTCAAGTTGCTTAGTTACAATCATATTACGAAGTAATAGTGCCAACCAGAACGGTAAATAATGCTCCAGTGCGCATCAAAACATTGACTTTAAATGTTCCAAGATGTGATTGTAATGCGTCAGACCATACGCGTATCGTATGGCTACATTTAGCTTATGAGAGGAATCCGAATTAAGTCCATAAAAACCTCAAAGGCGTAAGTCATAAGAGGTATTATTAACGACCTTATCAACAAGATCCCCTCACCTTACAAATAACAATACTGTTTATGTGATAAGATTTTGTCACGTTTAAGCTCATACCAAACAAGTACATTCCAGAGGTTGTCATTAATTCAGCAAATAGCATGCTTACTAATCCCAAAGGCCTCAAAATATAAAGCAAAATATATTTACAATTATTTAATATCGAAGGAATAATAAGTAATGGTGAAAAGTAGGGAACCCAGAATTGAGACCTGAGGAACACCACTCAGTACAGAGAGAAGGCGAAAGTACAACCGCTACTGTATACACCCTGTTGCATTCCACTAAAATATGACCACACTAACTGCATGCCAAAGTTGCAAGGTTAAAATTAAAAGCTAGTTTATTCAGCAATCATCCCCCCCCCTCCACCTTTCCCTACACGGGATTCCGGGAATGAGAGATAGAGACAGAGAAAGGGAGAATCACTATAAACATGTTACGTCCCCTTTCGTAAATAGTTTAAAGTAAATTATTTGAAATTACCAATGGCAGGATGGAAAATATGTCACCATCAACTTTTTACGGAAACCATAACATAGCGGTTTGTTAATTTACCGACTTCCCAAAAACAAAGACGTTCTAAGTTCGACGTGTTTCTCTTATGGCTGACCGGCCATAACTTCGTAACGCGTTGACCGACTTTGATGATTATTTTTTTGTTGTGGGGGTGGAACCTAACTTTGTATCGTGTGGACCGATTTGGATGGTTCTTTTGCTGTTATATAGAGTGTTATCCCCCATTGCTAATAGAAGAATAATTTGGTCCTAAGGTGGGGGTGGGGTGGGGGAGGGGTAGTCTACCTTCGTAACGCGTGGACCGATTTCGATGATTATTTTTCTGTTGGGTAGAATATGTTCCCTGATTGATGCCACGAGAAAAAAAAATGTTGGTGGGATGGGGTGGGGGGTAGGTGGCTGAACCTAACTTTTTAACGCATAGACAGATTTGCATAATTTTTTGTTGCTGTACAGAGTAGAAGACACTAAGAAGTAAAAAATAAAATAGCTTTTAAAAAAAGTTGAACTGACTTCACAAAAATCGCTAAAAAGCATAACATAATGTTTAATTTTATATCTATTACGACATTTTGAAGGTGCAAATAAAACAACTACAGAACCACAATTGAAGATAATAAATAATACTACCTGAACGTTTCAGCTCACGGGACGATTAAATACTTTTATTGCAGTTGTTTTGTTTGTTTAATTTGCACCGACTTCAAAATTCCGTAAAAGATATAAAATTAAAAATTATTTTATGCTTTTTAGCGCTTTTTGTGAAGTCGGTTCAACTTTTTTTTAAAAACTATTTAATCTGCGTAGCTTAAATCATTGATAACAGCTTCAGGCAGTTTCCCGAGGACCACGCTCAATGTAACTTGAAGCGAAACGTTCGGGGTGAGTACTATTATCAGCACTCATATAAGTTAAATACTATTAACGCGGCTAATCCGAATCTGAAAATCGTAGAAGACTTCCATAATTTAGCAAAAATACCGCAGGACCTGGACAAGTCAAATAAATAAGCAGACAGACACAGGAATACCATCGGGAGCGGGCGACCAGAGACCGGAGTTGCAGAGTAATGTCGAACCTTAAAGTGCAGCTCCACTTGCAATAGTTGTTATCAAATGGGATGAAATTCTTCTCTTCCTCCATTTAACTACATTACAGAGAATTAGAGAAATTATCATTGGCACTGAAGAACGTCGATATCGAAATTCGATATTCGACAGTTGATGCGATAAAGTTGAACAACAACAATAAAAAAAAAGTTTAATGCTCAAAGAATCTGTAGAGTATGGAGACGCCATCTCTGTTGCCAATTATCACTTGTGGGGCATGGTTTATTAGAACAGCATCATACGAAATAAAATTATTTGTGAAACTCTAACTTGTGATAGAGCTAAGGGATAAAAGGTCTTTAGTAAAAAAAACAAAAAAAAAGAAAGGGTATGTTACCTTGCGGCACTTCGGTGTTAATATCATACTAGAGATGATACGCTGGGAGCAGAAGTGAGTCAAAAAAACACTGCAAGCAACACAGGGATACACTAGTCTTCAGTGCAAAAATGGTATATCTCATCAATCTCAGAGTGAAACCGGGATAATTATAGTTCAGAGTAAAATGGGTATCGAAAAAAACAGTATTACAGCGAGTAAAGTATTTAACTTTTGTGTGCCCGCAGCGGAAAGTTAACTCGTTTTTGTCCGCAGCGGATTTATAAGGATCTGTACAGTTTTTTTTTTTAAATAAATTTTAGACGCTCTAAAAGTCAAAATTATATTAATTAAAATGAAACAGCTAATAGTATGTTCAAACACTCATACAAGCCCTCAAAGACAAACTCTTCCAAAGCCCTGCAATTACAACCCAATCTAGCAAAATATTTGTAATTAAAAATATCCTCCTTGTTGCTGTCCTTATGAAGAGGTTATGCGCACCAACATGAAATGTCCAAGAACGACTCATTGGGATTACAGAGAACAGTGCAGGTGCAATCAAACCAAATATGGTATGCTTTATTACGGAATCAGAAGACGTTGTATTCCGAAAGAGAAAACAAAGTTAAAATGTCTAATCCGGCTCGAAGGACCAACGAATGTAGAAAAACTTTTGTTCACCTCGACAGCAATTGCAGATAACACGTTAGACGACATCTCTTGCGTGTTAACATGCAATTTTAAGAAGAAAAAAAAAACCGCGACAATGTGCATCTGACAAAATCTGTTTCGACTGAGTGATATTTAACCGGAAATTTTCCGGCGCCTTGCATGCTAAAAATTGGAACGACAAGTTGCAGCAAAAATCACATGCGCAAATCGATTATTGCTGAGGAAATTTTTGTGTCGGAGAGAAAGCACGACCGCGATAATAATAGCAATAGCAGTTTTAATTACTCTTTTAGAAGAATGTTCCACTTGGACGGCTCCTAACTCTGGTGTATTGTCACCTCGAACCCGGATACACCATTTCGCCGCTATAGGATGGAGCAATCGTAAAAAAAAACCTGACCGAAAACAGATGTTTCCCTGAGCAAGCTAATTTAGAAAATTGAAGGCTTTAATTCGTGTGCCACAATAGCAATTTGTTGTCCCCCGCGATTTTTATCGAAGTTGTCAGCGTGTGCGCGAATTGTGAACTTTTATGGTGGGCGGTCATATCAGTCGGGGCATATTTCATAAACAATAAGATTTTCGCTGTTAATTTCTATGCGGGCTTACATAAAATCCAAAATGTCAGGAGAAAAACGGCAAACACTAAACTATTGAGCGATTGTGCACTGGGCCGAAGAGCTGGCTCCAGGAAGCCATGTTTCCGCGTTTTATCAGATTAGAGACGGACGCCAAGGAAAATAATAGACGAAACTGGCAACATGCGAACGTGCAGAAATACTGCAGCCACCCGAAAAAAAAAACTACTTAACAACTATACTGCGCGAGCGCTGAAATGCTACTATTTTGCCGATGACATAATTTTCGTGCGATGGCAAGATACTTAATTGCAAGAGTTATTTTTGGTACTTACAAATGGCGCATGGATATGTGGTACTCCTCCTTGTCCAGTGTGAAGTTGCTGATATTGCGTCGGAGAAAGCACTACATGGGTCAAGGTCCCACTTTCGTTTACGTACTGCTGCATTACCTGACCCTGTGGCACTTGAACGGGAACCGGTATCGGAGGTGGACGATTCTGTGAAACCATTTGTACCGTTGTTGGACCTTGAAATGAAAAAAGAAAATGCAAAAAATATGTTAATAATGTACTGACCATGACTTCGTCGGCTTTTAAATTATTAATAAACTAAAAAACAATACAAAACAAAGGCGGTGAGTTTAACCAGGCGAAATTCCAAATCCGGCAGTGTCGACTTTTAAGAAAACAAACAAAACCGAACGGTGCGAGTGTTCCAGAGACAACGGAGCCGTATAACTTTTGACATTTTGAAATTTTGAAATTTTTGCTAAATGACAGAGACGGGGATTTTAGCGGTGCAATAAACATGAAATATGCGATTTTTCTGTTAATTGCATTTATGCATGCAGGGCAGACAGGCTTCGGTTGATTAAATCGACAATGTTAATGGTAGTCATAGCCGCCGTCATTAATATTTAGGATAAAAGCGATGACAGAAATCAATATTGGCGGAACAGCTATTAACCTTCTCCTGTACCATTTACTTGAAGTTTTATCTATAGGCTCCCTTCGAAAATGGACAGGATCTTAATTTAGACTGTCCGGACTGACAGTCTTTTGAGTTCGTACCGTGAAAGGAGATTTATATCATAACTTTTATGTCCTTGATTTTTAATTATTACCGATAATTTAAATGAATTTATGACGTCAAAGTTGACATTTAGTAAAATATTTAAGAAAAAAATATTACACAACTTGATCAAGTTTTAAAAAATGTTACGCTAACTTGGCTATTCATGTTTACCCTAATAATGGTTATAGTTCAGTTTTTGGAATCTCTTGGAGTAGTTAAGCGTATATAGAGAAGGCAAGAGTGAAGGTAGAATTAAACTATATATGATTTGTTAAGGAATCCGAAGGCACTGTATTTCACATGAGTTAATCAAAGCATAAGGTCGAATCCGGCTCGAAGGACCAAAGAACGTATGCGGTGACATTTAGGTGACATCTGACGTATTTTAGGTGTAATCAAGAGTGATGTTGTTTCTTTGCCCACGAGTACAGCTAAAAAATTCTGAGTTACTCAATGTAATAACCCTTGACATTGAAATTCTGCGTTCTCTTGAGTCCAGTCATCTGTTTGTCAACAGGATTTGGACAGTAGTTCATCAATTCCAACATCCTTAAGAAATGTGCGTTTGAAGTTACGGCACCGCAGGCAGTTAATGGCCCCATACACTCTCCCGGTGACACTGCGCACACTATTGTTTGCTGATGGTTATGTTGTCCTTTAACCATCTTCAGATTCTCCTGATGGAGCTTCTGGCGTCTTCAACGTCGCTATGGTTTATATTCCTCCTGGTTCGTCGTCTGATTTGTATGATTCTTTTGCTTCATGTGCTGAGTCTTACGAACGCGATGATGCCGTCTGATGACCTTGCTCTTTTGGGAGACTCTAAGCTGCTGTAAATTAACTGAAGACATATTTCAGGGACGACGACTGATGCTGCATTTGTTTTCTCCTGTTCTCCTGGATTGTCTGCTTTATTCATCGACAGTGTTCTTTCTGTTAATGTGGCACAGTGTTTCAAATGAAGGATTTACTTTTGAATTATGACTGATCTACTATTTTGAGTGAGGGAGATATTGATATAGCTGTCTCATCTTTCCGTACCGTTTTTTATCTAAGTTTCATTGATGGTATACCTCTTTCATTATCTAATGGCTCTCTAGACTTGTGGCCGTAGATTGATTCTAACTTAAGGCACTTGAAGAACTTGTGTTCAGCTTTCTGTTCCGCAAAGAGTGATACGATAGCTGATCGGCTTTACAGTAACCTGAAACATCACTATTTCCCGGTACCCCTGCAAGGTGTACGCTCATATATTTTGGTAGTTTTAGAGGTTTTATATACCCGTAAGTAAGTGTGTATAACCCGCAAGAGATTTAATAGCAGGCTGATTGTCTGTGAAGATACGGATATATTTTAATGACGTTACTCTGTCCTTCAGACATTCTAATGATTTCTGCTTGAAATACACTGCAGTAGTATGGCACCTCCATTCATTGCCTTCTAACTTAGAGCCGTTGGGGCCTTCCTACAAACCTTGCCTGGTGAGTATTTGGCGGCAAAAGAAGGTTTGGG
Source organism: Leptarthrus brevirostris (assembly GCA_964036015.1). Lineage (NCBI taxonomy): Eukaryota > Metazoa > Arthropoda > Insecta > Diptera > Asilidae > Leptarthrus > Leptarthrus brevirostris. The sequence continues at coordinate 18,213,641 of OZ038375.1, read as the reverse complement.
TACAGTGTAGTCAATATTTTTTGTTATCATTCAATCCAGAATTTTAAAATGTCTGTAGCCAGTACGTGTTCAAGTCTGGACCGAATTGAGCCTACCGGCTGTTGAGTATGCGGTTTGCTTTTCGAAAAGTTCTATGTGGAGGGCACTTGATACCATTAACACTACTATCCTCTGAACTTTCTCTAGTGTTTTTTCTCATGGGTCACTTTATTCTGTGTAGGCCACCAGACGCCCATACCGTATGCAAGTATAGGCCCAATAATGCTGATATAGAGTCAATGCACTATTCGCGGCTTCATCCCCATCTTTTGCCTGTAGCCTTTTTGTACAAGTAGAAGGTAGCCGTCGTTTTACTTTACTCTTTTTTGAATATTGGGTTTTCAACTAAGTTTCCTATCCAAAACAAGGCCTAGTTATTTAACTTGGCCATAGTTTAAGCTTGAACACATTTAGTATTGAGGAGTTAATGGGAGGAATACTATGCTCCCGTGAGAGGAGTATCAGCTCTGTTTTATCCGGGATTATACCCAAACTACACTTGATACTTCAGTTAATGCATTGGGGTGTTAGTCCAAGGTTAACATCGTCAACGATAACCTTATGGTCGGAAATTCCTCATTTAAGACTAGATTCCACAGAAGCGGCGGGAGGATCCCTTCTTGGGAAGTGCCGTCTTATTCCATACCTTCGTATAGTGGATCCCTCAAAACTAAAGCTTACGATCCTGCTTGAACATAAGATCTATTAACTAGATGAGTGAGCGTTCAAGCCTTCTTAAGGATGCCGTTATCGCGTGTTTTTTTACGTTATTGAAAACACTATCAATGCCAAAAAAACCTACGAGAGTGTACATTAATGATCTTTCTATCCTGTCGATCAGTTCATGCAAGGCTGTCTTCACGGACCTTTACTTTTTGAAAAAGAGACAGCTTAAATGGATCAACTGTTTCTTTGATGTGGACATCAATAAGTCTTTTCTTAGTTTTAAGAAGTCTTCGGATTACTGTGCGAGGACCTTCCTCCTTTCAGAATAAAAACTACCTGGACCTCTGTCCACGAATCTGGAATGTATGTGAGGTTTAGACAAGCTTTATAAATGGCTTCCAGCCACGGAATTAAAAACTCGAAGGCTGCTTGAATTTCAGCAGGTATTATACTGTTCAAGCCCAGTGATTTGAAAGACTTGAAATTGTATACAGCCCATTTTAGTTTCTTTAAACTAACGATCTTATGGTGTAGGGGCTCAGTTATTTTTGCTGTTGAACAGCCCGGAAACTGAGTATCTAACAGTTGCTAAAGAGATTCTAGGATATATGTGGTCTAGCTGCCGTCTTGCCTGACTACGAAGCTGACTGAGCGTGTTGTTGCTGAGAGGATCTTACGCAAACGACCCGCGCCTCAGAGGTACTATCAATTTTATTAGAAAAGTAATTCCTTGAAGATCGCTTGGCTTTCCTAACAAGTTTTTGTTTTAAATTTCTCAGGCATTCCTAATCGTTAATTATTTTGGCTTATCTCTGAGATTTCGGTCAGAACAGGTAAAGTGTCCGCCACTTTGTTGAGAGTTTGCCTTGAATCGATACTAGGTAGACATCCCTCCTGTTAACAATAAGTCAAACGCCACTATTAACATACGAAGCGAGTTCCTTTCGAAAATCTATGAGATGGTCTATCTGCTCTTTTGTAAGGTGCCTCTTGGAGCATATACTGGATCCCCTGCCGCCATCGCCAGTGTTAATAATTTAATAGTGACTGCCGGCCTGCCTATATTAACTATAACGGGACTTGACTTCCCTATGGCCAAGTTGAACACGGCGTGGATATCGGTTGCACTCGGCACAGCTAATATGGTTAACCTGCTTTCACGTTGCCTTTCCTTCATATCACTTTTTTCGATGCAAGCACTTTAAAAACCATTTCTGGAGATAAGACCTAACCTTGAGGTACTTCGTAATTCAAAAAGAAATTGAGATAATTTGTGGAAACTTCGAAAACCAAATTAGATATTGGAATTACAAGTTTCGAATTAAGTTTCCAAGGTAGTATAACACCTTAACCAACCTTTAGTAAATAAGAAACGTGTACCATATTTAATATCCAACTGTTGTTCTTAAGCCAGAGTCACAACTAGTGACCTTTACGATAATTTTTAAACGTTCACTTTTAGTTTCCAATTCAATTTAGAACTATGAAGACAAATAGACCATTTTAAGTCCACAGAAGATTGTTATCAAGTTACCTGCTCTCCGTACTGGAACAAGAAATTACACTTAAATTTACAGAATTATCACCAAGGCCATAAATTTGCGAAATTAAGTAGTTATGCTTGGGTGGGAACCATATTTGGTTCGATATTTCTACCTGAAGTATCATAAACTGTGGCACTAATTAATCTTGTTATCGTTGAATGTTACCAACTGACGTACGTAAGATGGAAAATTGGCGGTAAATGCTTGACAAAATATGATCCATGTTGGCTTGCACCTACTCCATATACGATAAATACCTGCAAATAGGTTTCGTTCGAAGGTGGCTTTTAAAATTAAAGTCTCAGTGAAGGGAACAGTAAACGGGTTCGAGTCATCGACCACAATCGTGTCCAAGAGAGAAACAGAGATAACTCAAGGCCTTTAATGAAATTTTTGTTCAACTATCAATTTTCGTATCGCTTGTTTCCCATCGTAATTGAGTTATATGAACCGAGCTACCTGCCCAAATGGCATTTTTCGTGTTTAATCATAGAAAATGTTTACACCGACCGGCACATGTATACCGCTTAAGTAAACTTTTGACTCGAAATTGCGAGTTCGCTAAACGACCGGTCATACCTGGTGTCGGTGGCGGCGTGTGTCTTGTCCGACTTAACTAAACAACAACACCGCCAACATAATATGAGCTGAATTGACATTTTTTTTACTCACCAAATAGCAAACACCATTTTCTTCGACTAGCAACTTAACTGCGTAACGATTTTTTTCCTCGTCTTTTATTTTCATAGTCGAAAAAAAGTTTGTCAACATACGTCGGTCGATAACCTCAAAAAAACAAAAAACGGAGTGGGTTGGACGACCACGACGACGGTCGACTAAACTTGTCCAGCAGCCACGACGTCATGTGGTTGATAGTTATTGATTGTAGCAGTCGCCAATGTAGCTAAGCGAGATTCGGACTATGCGAATTGATTAATTCACTTTAAAGTTGTCTTTTTTTTATAGGTTTCTTAAGGTGCTCCACCTGCAAATGTTGAGTTGCGAACAGAAATCCACTTTTGCGGCAAACCCATTTGGTGGCGATTACACGCGCTTACACCAAACAACCAAATTCTGGCACATTTGTTGGTTTTCTTTCATCTATCAAGATTTTGCTCTTCTGTTGAATTCGTCCGTGAGATAAATGACCCGTTACACACCTTAAAGTAGTCGGACTCATCAAGGTCGAACTCTTCATTAATGCAAATTAGTTTATAAGAAGATGATACCGCTGAGGCTCGTTTTGTCGTTCGTCTTTTGAAGAAAACTTAATTGCTGCATCCACTGGGGAAGATTCTTCTCACCGAAGTCTTGCTTGCCCTGCCCAGTTATTTGCTATTTTGTGATGAATTTCTAAAAATATTAAGATCGTCTTCCTCATGGGTTTCATGTTGCTAGTTTTAGGTAGGCTCGTTTAGGCTTTTCACTTCGTCATAGTTGTTTCCTGCTTTCGTGGATTTTGATAGCTTACGCAAACAAGTTTCAACAATCACTAACTGGAATTAACCAAATTTATAGGCAGTTTTTGGTCTTTGGACCTTAGAAATGTAGAAATTCAATGGTGGTGTCAATCATATACAAAACTATTTCTGGGCCATAGATGGACAATTAAACGTAACAAAGAGCTTTTTCTGTTATCTATTGCGCATAAAGTTGACCCATAAAGGCTGTATTTTTTTTGGATCGTGACATATATGATAAAAACTCTTCCGAAGTTTGATTTCTAGAGTGGCTTCTCCGGTTTTGACCTCCTTTCTGACAACCATTAATCAAACATCCACCAAAACATTAGTGTGGCATTATAAAAATGCTGATTGGACTGGACTTCGTGAGCTGGAATGGTCTGATTGCTTTTCAATAAAGGACGTTAACTATTACACCGAATATATTTTAAATATCATATGATATCTCTATCTCTGGTTCCATTAATCTACTACAGAAACTCTTAACCTGATGTGGTTTTCCGCCAATCCCTTAAATTTCATTTTTGATATGGATAACTTCGTATCTTCTGCACGTGTTGGCGTCTAATTCGGAGTTTTTTTTGAGTCCCGTGCTGGTTCTAATCTAGAGCAATGTGCGATGCTGTTTGGCTCTTTTCACAGTTTACCGCTTACCCAATGATCTCCGGCCAAGTTTTGTACGTCTAGAGAGCTTATCCTTCCGTCTTCCCGACTACTGTAGTGTGTTTCAGGCGGAAGTCATGGCTATTCAGGAAGCTTTGAATTGGTTGAGGGGGAACGAAGCTCCAAAGGACATCTGTATCCTTACAGATAGTCAGGCTGCTTTGCTATCCCTTGATTCTGTCCTATCGCCATCTAGGGCTGTTAATAGCTGTCGCTCACACTTAAATGAGCTGACTGAACGATATTAAATTCACCTGTGCTGGGTCCCGGGGCACAGGGATATTCCAGGAAACTGCGTGGCGGACGAGCTTGCAAGACGTGGTACCACCCTGGAGATCCAACCGGAAAGGACTACTCTTGGTTGGCCCCTGGCCCTGTTGCTTAACACGAGAGCAATTAACTTATCGAACCACAGATGGGCAAACGGCACTACGTGCCATACGTCCAGACAGATCTGGCCTAAGTTGGATCTTAGGCGCTCCAAGTGTCTGCTTTCGAGGGGCAGATCTGACCTTAGAATAGCTACTGGGGTAATCACAGGCCATTACCCTATTGGCTTACACGCGAAGAGACTGGTTATCTTCTCAAACGACTTGTGCAGAAGCTGCATGGACGAGGAAGAGGAGGAAACTATTTTCCACGCTTTTCCACGCAGGCGAAAATCCTTCTTGGGAAACTATTTCTTTGATAGTCTCTGCGATCTGGCGGCGATTGACGTTGCAGATCTTTGGCGCTTCATCGACAGCTCCGGATGGTTCCAATGAGGAGGTGGAGGTAATTCTTGGATTCCCGTGGCATCACAATGGGCCTTTTGAGGTCTAAGTGTGCCCTTTAAGGCAGCCACACAAACCTAACCTACGTCTAGAGAGAGATATTCTTATTGTTTCGTCCTAAGCCCCACAAGAGGTTAAAAGAAACAGAGCCATATCTCAGCAAGAGTATTTAATGCAACTATGCTTTCGAAATAGCAAAATTTATCCACTCTTCAATGTAGAGAATTCACCTAATCTTCAGGAGTTCCAGCTCACAAGAAAGGTTTTAGCAGCATTGATCATAATAATTGACACTGTTTATTGGGTAGAAGATATACGTTGTCAGAGTCTAGGTACGTAAGGTGTTTAAACAATTTTCATCTAATCCTTGACGATGAGTGATTATCTATACGGTGGGAAAATTCCAGGAAAAATTACGGTTCCACTTACCGTAACTGTTTTACAAGTAACACAAGCTGCCGCGCTATAAAATTCACGAACTTTTCAATAATTTTTAATTTGTTCATAGGGCATTTTTACGGAACAGCACCGTAAAATTATGTGAGTCGTACAATTTACTGTGTAAAACTGATCGTGTTATAGACAATGTTTTCCGAAACAACCGGCAAATTTTACGGTTCTCCACGGTATTTTACCAGCTCTTTAAATCTATTGGAAGTTAATTGTTTAAAGTAAAGATTGGCTAAGTGATGAAGACGTTGTAGCGTGCTGTTAAGAACCAGAGTTCGAATGTCAGACTGTGCATATTTTAAATTTTTTTTTTTTTGGATTTGATTACTTTTTAGTTGAGACGGAGTTGGATCAATGATGGAGGTTGGAGCCTCCGACTGACTATGTGTCTTTAATTTGTAATTGCAATAAATAAAAAAAAATACACTCTGTCTCTGAGCTTGTTGTCTAGCAGCAATGCGAAAAAGAAAACATTCAAGTCTCCCTCATTTGCCTAACCCAAATTCACTTCCGACCGCAATCATGCTAACGCATCGTAGGCTTTTACCCTGTGATTTGGCTACATCATAAAAAAGACTTTTAAATTCTATGCTCGGAATATCATTTGAATGCGACACATACTCGGGGCTCATCGTAAATTGCCGGTGATGTTCCGTTAAATTTAAGATAACTGACTATTGCAAGACGATTATAGCTGAGAATCGTAATTTTTACCGGAATTTTGTATACTTTTTTCTCCGTGTAGGATGCTACACAATATGTCATTGATGACAATCAAGAAAAGCAAAGGAGACAATATGCGTCTTTGTCTCACTCCGCTTAGCCCTTGGAAGGCCTACGGCAGTTTTCCTTTGTGTAGGACGTGACATTCGCTTCTTTATGATGGGGATAATTTTTTTGGAATATATCAACGCTATCAACGGCCTTCCCAAAATCGATAAAAATGCGACGTAAAGTGAACCTCCATTAAGCGAATTTCTAGATTATAATTCGGGAGTGTTGATCTGGTCTGTCTTTCTAGTTTCCATAATCTTTTGTAGTATATGGGGCAGGAGAAGAACTTCTACCGATTTAATACAACTATTGCAATTGGTCTACAATTTAAGACAGATTCTCAACACACCCCATTACTATGCAATCGCAAAAATACTTTTTTTTATTGTAATCTGCTGTCAGCAGAAAGCAAACATGGAAAACACCGCCGATGGGATTCGAACCTGGTACTTCCGGGATTGATCTGGTAGATAGCCTGACTGTTCATAGTTAAGAGCGTGCTCGATAATTTGCTTTGTTCCCATTAAGATTATTTTGCCATCACTTTTGGATATATACTACAGTTAAAAGCCAATTGCTACAACACCTTACGCCGTCTTTTTTGGGGAATCTTCACTAATACGCATTTTTTTCTCTTCTTGTGATAGAGAGCCGGCATTACTGTTCGACAGCTATTTAAAATTCGCTTTTCAAACATTTAAATTATGTCTATCGCAAGAATTTTGAGGATTCTATAGATGTTCGAGAAATACAGTAACGCTGCGATTCGTTCGTTAGACAGAAGCTAATTGCTAGCTCAAAGATGCTTTTCGTCTTTCGTCAAAAATGTAAAGAGCTATTTAACCAGTTCGTTTACAGTACCACTCATTAATAATTGGGAATGTTCACATTGGTTTAATAGGTAATTTCGAATAGCTTGCTACTAGTTCATTTCTTTGCGATTACCTACAATATAAGCCTTGAATAGGTCCTTGTCCGTTGCTGCTAAAAACTTTACCCGCTAAACGAACACAACACCAACCAGGCTTATAATTCTGCTCCTCTTCTTTACTCAAAACTCTGAGCTTTTTTTTAAGTACGAGTCTTAGGGTAGCCGTTCAGTCAGAGACGTACCATCGGCTCACAACGAAGCGTTTGAATATCATTGCCTTCAGCATTTTGCTGCTTGCGAAGTCAAAGTACAGCATTTGGGATGTTACCAATCGGGCTTAACTTTCACTTCTTAAAATGGATTGAAAGGTTTTTTTTCAGATCGTTCAATCCGCGTAATAACAGGGTGAGTTACATCTAATCTCTACGAGATAAATGTCGGTGTACCTCAAGGTTCAATTCTTTCCCCAACGTTATTTCTTCTATCTCTCACTTTCATGTCTACTCATATGCTCTCCAACGGTAGTACCCTTGATTTCATTTACTCTTTTGGTTGTGTAACAGAATTGGGATTGAAATAACCCTTTAAAAGGCATTCACCCCACCTATTTCTGTCGATGGAGTAAATATAGACAATAAAAAAAAATTTTAGATGTCCAGTAATCTGGTCTATAAATCCAACATCAGCCTCACTTGAATATAATTCCTATTGATGATTAATGGCGGTGGTTGGAAATCTACCTTAACTTGTAGGTCCGCCTGCGGTGGTTGCCATAAAATTCTTTTTCCGCCCCATGCTTTGCAATAGATTACAGGAACTAACGAGTGAGAGGCAAACGTCATAATAAGCCAACACCAAATTACGTGCATTGTTCAAAACATCCGAGTATTCCAGCAGCAAAACCGTAATGTTTTTAATAAAGTAAAACTGAAGAATTACCCAAGCATTTCCTCTTTAATAATTATGCAACAATAAATTAAAATCGTGCTAATTAGCAATTTGTTAATTATTTCTTCAAAAATTCCCAATTAAAACGACTCGGCAACATTCTGCCAGAGCAGCGCCACCAAACAAGGCAAACGAATTCAAAACAACTTTTCCCCACAAATGTAAATGAACTGCCACGAAAACTTTCCCTCTTGAAATACCTGAAAACAATTAAGAAAAACTTAATAATTACCCTGTGATGCAATTCGAGCATTTGAACCGATGAAACATTCTGATAAGAGTCAACATTTAAATATGAGTGAACGACGTTAGTGTCTATTGTTTGTCAATTTCTACTATATATGCCAAGCCATCATAGTATACATATTGTGAAACTCCAGGAAGTGAGGAGGTTCGCAAGGTTCGCTGGGGGCACCATAGAAACGGGCTCCCCGAAATTGTCAAGGAATGTGGAATGGGCGAAAATATTAAAGAAAATTTCTAATAATTCTTAAGCGGTTAATTTAATTCAATTTATTGCGCCATTATTTCCGCCCCAAGTACACGTAGTAGGTAAGTACTTGAAGAAAATGGCAGGCCGTGGCAAATTATCTGTTCGTTCTCGTTTGATTGAATTGCCACCTTTTTAATAATAATTAATCGAAGGAAACCATTATGAAATTAATGAACTATTAAGTAATTTTGATGGAATGTTAATTTCCGTTTAGAGGAATTTTAATTAATGCATTTTCGTAACGTGTTTTACACTTTTAATTCGTGAATGCGAAGGGTGACGACTGATTTGGAACACGCAGCATGTACCTGTGTGCTTGACTAATGAGCATTCTTGGCGTGTTATTGCATATTGAACCGAAATAGATGGATTTTTTCGAAATTCCAGTTAAATTGATTAATTGATTTTTACTTTTGGTAATTTTTCGCGATTCTTTATGGTCATTATTTTAAATGACTGAAATATTTCCAGACGAAGAGAATTTAGTGGCTTTTATGGTGGATTTGGTCTGTTTTGGAATGAATTTAGCACAATGGATGGAAGTAAAAGTAAATTAAGTGCCACTAAAAATCTGGTTTTCGCCAGACTATAGTCTGGTTGGCTAAAACCAAGACTTTATTATCCCGTTAAAGAAGTTTTTTTTTGTAGAAGACATACGATTGGTAACAGGCGACCTTGAAGACCATCGTCGACAGCGTGTCGATTGGGTTATCTGTCCACTAACCCCAAAAAAAAATTATTAAGAACATAATGTCCAAACAAAAAAGTGAGCTATGTCGAAATATAAACAGGAATTTCGTTCAGACGATAGTCACGGAGTTAAAGTATACCATAAAAAAGAAACAAATGGGCACAAATTTGAGTTATAGTGTCTAAAAGTTTATTGATGGAAAGGTAACCTATTCTAAGATTTCAATACAAAGTGGAAATCAATGTAGAATGTTAGCACTTCTTCTTAAAGAAATTTGCTGGCATCATATGCACTCGTATGTCGCCGCTGTGGCGACATTTTTAGTTTTAAGTACGAGTGCTTTGACCGGAAAGGATTAACATTTATTCCATTTGATTTCAAATCCTGATAAAGTTATCTTGACAATAAACTTGATATCAAATATGACGTCCTATTTGAAATACAAATATAATTTTTTTGGATCCTAAAGTCTCAAATTTCTCTAAAAATCTGTTCAGGTGCAACATGCTATATTTTCTAGTTTTTTCCAGGAGATTTGTTTTATAATAATTGACAAAGAAATTCTTAATTTTTTTCCTATAAAGCTAAAATTCAGAGATACCGTATGATGCATTTGTAAAGTATAGGCTGAAAAGAAAAAGAGGAAAGCAAAACGCGTACACGTTATGAGTAAGAAAATATACCAGATAATAGGCTAGAAATTTCAGCAAAGCAAAATTCATGAAAATTAAGAAAAAATCGCAACGTCCAATCTAGTCCTATAAACCACATCTCTTCCTAGTACGCTCTAAGCCATACTAACAGGGATAATTTTGTTATCTACTGGTTGTCGTTTTAGTACTGAAAATTTCCTAATGCGATTTAGTGCGACGAAACCAGTACATGAAATCCGCCAAATATAGAATTTAACCCTTCTAACTCAGACGGCGCACTTCACAGGCAGAGGCCTGGAATAAATTGACCTATTCACCAGAATATAACATATATTGAGATGAATGAGGCTCCCACAACCCATGCAATAAAATATTAGTAAACAAAAAAAAAACAAAAAAATCCAAAAAAAACCCTAACACTACAATCAGGGGCGCAAAGACAACAGAGATCGTTTAAGTAAATCTTTAGTAAGAGCCAGGTCAAAAAAGGACACATATTCACGGCTCTACACATGCGGTTAATAGGCTCATGCATACCATAGTTAGAGCGAGAATGGATAACATGGAGTAAAGGCAATCTCCTTAAGCTATACGGGGTTTGCCTATAAGTAACCAAATTTGGGAGAGTGAGAGAATCTATATTCAAGTTCAAAAGCTGATGAATAAATACTAGGTCAGCAATTCTACAACGTTCCTCTAACGAGTGCATATTAAACAATCGGAGGCGATCCTCATAAGGAGGAAGCCTTAATGGATCATTCCACGGGAGGTCCCTTAGTGCGAACCTAACAAAGTTCCGCTGCACCGATTCAATGCGTCTAGAATGAACAGCATAGCAAGGAGACCAAACCTGAGATGCGTCCTCAAGAATTGGTCTAACTAAAGAAAAAAATAATTGAATAAGGGTCTGTCGATCAGAAAACTCCCTTGACCACCGCTTAACAAAGCCAAGGACTAAATTACTCCGAGATACTACAGTGAGCGAAATTTCTATAACCGCACTTAGAAATTTTTGGAAATTAGTCAGTTACTCTTAATCAAATGTTCGCAAGCTGATGCTGTTGATAAAAATCCGTTATATTAATCACTTATTTCTCATACTGATAAAAAGTTGAATGCAGCTGCATTTCAGTCTAAGTTAAGCAAGCAAACGTTGAGTGTCAGTGCTATTTAAGGCGAAATTTCTTTAAACGCAGTTAGTGGTTGGAGTTTTTTTGTGTACATTACATTCATATTTCGAAAAGGTATGTCCTCTAATTATAATTCTGTATCATTCCGTAATATTTTGTTGCTGTTTGGCTTACCTTTTACCTTCTAGTAAAATTATTAAAGAAGTTATGGCTAGAGCGAAACGGTTGACAGAACAGGAAAAGGTGAAAATTAGAGTTTTAGTAGAAGCAGGCATCTCGAAGCGCAGAATAGCAGAGGAGATTGGTAGATCGGATAGGGTTGTGAGAAATTTCCTAAAACTAGGGGAAAAATATGGAAATCGTGTCTCACCAAGGGGTAATACGAAACTTACTAGGCGCCAAAAAAATCAAATTTCAATTGAAGCAACTAAGAACAGGTTGTATGCATCACAAATTGTTGCTAAATTGGACTTGCCAGTAACAAAACGTCGTGTTCAGCAGATCTTAAGAACCAACCCTAATATTGTTTTCAAGAAACCGGCGAAAAAACCGCAATTAAAGCAGCAACATGAAACGGCCAGACTGGAGTTTGCAAGAAGCCACATGGACTGGACCGATAAATGGCAAACGGTTATATTTTCCGATGAAAAAAAATTTAATTTGGACGGTCCAGATGGATTTAGCTGTTACTGGCATGATCTAAGGAAAAATGACCCTCCCAGATTAAGTCGAAATTTCAAGGGAGGTAGTGTGATGGTATGGGGAGCTTTTTGTTCTACCGGAAAGCTTCAATTATGCTACATTACCTCAAAAATGAACTCGGAAATGTATACGGAAATGCTGGATTCAGCTCTAATACCCTTTTTAGAGGACGTAATCGGTGACCGTCAATTTATTTTCCAACAGGACAATGCTGCAATACATGTGTCTAAAACCTCCAGAGAGTGGTTTGCTGCTAGAGATATCCCTTTAATGAAGTGGCCAGCTTGCAGTCCAGACTTAAACCCTATAGAAAACCTATGGGGTATTATGGCAAGGGATATTTACTCGAATGGTCGCCAATTTGCAACGATTAAGTCCTTAAAAGAGGAAATCCACAAATCCTGGCAACGTATTGAGAACGAAACAATCTCTACACTTATATCTTCAATGCCCGATAGAATTTTTTCCGTAATTCAAAGCAATGGAGGACACACGAAATATTGAGATAAAAAAAATCTTACTGTGTTTAAATAATTGTTAATATTTCATGAATAATTGAAAGTGCGGTTAAAGAAATTTCGTTCAGTTTTCCAGGAATATTGTATTTTTTTAAATAAATTTAAAAGAATTCTTATGTTTTATAGTAATAAATAAACTGTTATCTATTTTAAATTTATTATTGTGTTTATATACTAAATCCAAGGATAATTCCTCCTAAAACTTAAAAAAGTTAAGTGCGGTTATAGAAATTTCGCTCACTGTATATGATTTATGTTGAAATCGAAATCGAGTTTTTTGTCTAGCATTACACCGAGATCAGTAACGGACTCTACACGACGGATATTAGTTTCCGCAAAGGTATAATCAAAGACGGGCTGATTGATGTTCCTAGAAAATGACATAACTTCACATTTATCCAGGTTAAGTTGCAGTCCATTTGTGGCACACCAACCCCTGAAGGTATTCAAATCATTCTGAATGCAGGAAGAATCATAACTGTTTCTAACGCATGAGAAAATCTTCATATCGTCTGCGTGGATTAAAACTTTGGAGTGCTTAATCAGAGGGACAATATCGTCAATGGCAAGAATAAACAGCAGCGGTCCCAGATGGCTACCTTGCGATATACCAGATGAAGCCTTAACGACTCTAGATAAAGTATTACGGAAAAAGACACGGTAAGTCCTATTTTTTAAGTAAGAGCAGATCCAGTCGAGCAATAAAGGCGAAAAACCCAACCTTTCAAGCTTAAGCATAATCACGGGGTGAGGGAGCTTATCAAATGCCTTGCTAAAGTCGGTGTAGACACAGTCAGTCTGGAGTCCCTATTGGAAGGCAGAGATAATGTGTGATGTAAATTCAAGAAGGTTGGTTGTTGTCGATCTACCAGGTAGAAAACCATGTTGATTAGATGAGATTAACCCCTTACACTGCCCAACAGATTCAAACAACTTGGGTATGCAGGAAAGCTTCGCGATTGGCCTATAATTTGTTATGGAGTTTTTATGCCCCTTTTTATAAACAGGAATTATAAAGGAGTTCTTCCATAAGGTAGGAAATCTGCCGGCCTGAAAAGATTTGTTGAAGATGAGTTCCAATGGAGTGAGTAAAGCATCAGAACAGGATCTCAAGAATACAGGTGGAACACCATCAGGACTAAAAGAAAAGTCCAGTTTAAGTTCCTTGATAGCATTCATGATAATATCCCAAAATATAATGGGCAAAGCAATGGAGGTAGCGGGACGATTTTGGATATGACCAAACTCTTCCAGGGAAGGCACAAAGTTGCCTGATAAAAAGGCACCCTCAAAAAACAATGCAAAGTTATCAGCTATATCAGGCGCGCTACAACTAGAGGATCAAACTAAACACTACAGTTATTTGCACTAAAAGGAAGGAATCAAAACCACTTTTATCGCCAATAAGTCCAAAAAATTTCCTTTGGACTTCATGCAGAAAGTTATTGTAGTTCGATAGGTTCCTGTTCATAGTGGATATATTCGAGTGGCGAGGATAATCAAACCAATAAATTAAAAGGCGAGGAGGGCACGATTGAAAGAATCTAAATTTTCCTATGCAGCAGCAATTGATTCAAATGAAAAATTTACGATATTGTCATAAACAAAGGATTAAATTACCAGTTTGAAAATGATCGACCATAAGTCGTTAATAAAAAAAAAAATTGGATACAGGACAGATCCTTGAGGTTCGCCAGCATTAATTTAATGCTGTTCAGTACAAAGCGAATTGAAAGATGGAATGGGAAGTTTTCCATCAATAAAAAAAGTAAAGGATCAAAATCGCCCAATTGATACACCCTTCCTTGAAAGAAAAGCCTTCTGCAAAAGTACTAGGAGCGTGACGGCTTTTGCTTTTTTTCGTAATTTCGGGTAACGCGGGATATATTTCCTTGTGTGCTTTATTATAGATAAAATACCTTTGCCGCCCCTCTAAGTATTCCGACCATAATTAGGTGGATGGAGGTAATGGGGGCGTGGCAATGGAGTGTTAAGCATCTTTAAGTGCGATTTTTTCATCAGAAAATGATGCTATGCTGTACTGGAGATTGCTTTACTCCACGTTAACGTGGGGAGATGAAGTTTGGTACAAAATTAGTATACACTATTAGCCATCTTTCTGTTTTATTACTTTTGGTCCAGGACTTAAGATGCTGGAGTAGGGGTTGAAACGGCACTTGCCAAATATTTTTGTAAAGCTGTTAAGCAAATGGTAAATTTATTGATGCTGTGTTTTTCCTAATAATAGTAGGATAATTATTTATTATAGATAAAATACCTTCGCCGCCCCTCTAAGTATTCCGACCATAATTAGGTGGATGGAGGTAATAGGGGCATGGCAACGGGGTGTTAAGTGCGATTTTTTCATCTGAAAATGATGCTATGCGCCCAAATCAATTGCCTAGCGGTATTTTAAGTAATACTCTTATGTTATATAGACAACAGTTTTATCATCCTCTTAGTTAGAAGTTACATTTTAGTTAGCCGACCAGATAAAAATCCATACTGTCGATCGGCATTCGGGTGGTGTTTCTAAGAATAGTGAATCCAACACGGTCGTCGATGGAGTAAGTGATAACGTGTCGTGTGTTATTTTATATCGATAATAATAGACCATAACTTCACCATAAGATATCAGAGGTGAAATAGAGCACACGATAAAGTCGTACTTTACTGATTGTACTTTATTGGTCAAATTTAAATTAACCTCCGTTTGGAGTCGGTCGGCAAAAGCTAAGCGATAGTTGGAAGTTCTGTTTTAAATCAGGAGGTATTATTATTTGATTGTCGGATTTGAAAGCCATGATGAACAAACATCATCATGCTAAGCTGATGAAGTATATTTATCGACATTTGTCTCCACTAGGTGAAAAGAATTCCTAAGCCCTAGCGATTAAAACTTGGCATTCCAAAGGGGTCTATTTTAGGTCCAAAATACGATAATTCCTAATTCACTGGAATAAGTTGCTTTCTCCAAGAAAATACAAATGCACCTAGAGGTTATTTGAATCGGTCGAGCTAACTTGGGTGGGGCGGTTTGCCAAGTCTTCTACCTCTTCACTTGGATTCGAACGGCACTTAAAAGAAACTTGTAAAGGAGTCTTATGTCATTCAAATCATGTCTAATGTCATCTGCAGGTTAGGTAAGTCGTCATTACTATACTAGCAATGCTAACTGGCTTTGAATTTACGGGAAACAAAATCTGCTTTTTATTGCATTGGAAACGGAGTTGGTTCGATGAATGAGTGGCAACATCCCCTCGCCATGGATGCCAGTTCAAGTCCCTCTGCCTGCGAATTTTTAGTTTTGTCCCCTGTGCTTTGGCTAACTCAAAAGATGTGAAGCCCTGGAGTCTTTGTGGCCGGTACCCAACTCAAATTGTCTGTAGGATGCATGGAGAGGAAGGTTACTAGGCAGAGCGAACAGAAATCGTTGCTTGAGCGCATGCGCTATCGCATTTTTATGAAATTTATTGATCAATCCGAGACACCGACATAAATGCTAAGTAATATTAATAAGTATCTTAAAAATGGGTTTAGTCTTGGCATAAATTTAGTTACAATGATTAATCTAATTTTTCGCTTTTATACATGAAGAGAAAAATCCGGGAAAAATTACAACTCTACTTACCAAAATTGTGTTGCAATTTGTAGTGGTGTCCACTAAAAAAAATTGACGATCCTTCCAGTAATTTTTATTGTTTTACGGCACATCACTGTTAAATTACATGACGCCTATTACACAATTTTTCCAGGAACCGGCAAATTTTACGGTCCCCTGTATTTTTACCAGGGTAGGAATTCTCACGAAATTTGTTGTTTCGTTGCCTTGTAATTACGCAAAATTGTAAAAATGTGTAGAGCTTGAATTTAACAAGTGTGTGTTCAATCGGTTGAAGGAAATGCAAACCGTTTTACAAAATTTTTACTCATGGCAGTCCAAACGCTATGAAGTGTCAAAAGCACACGCCAGCTCCCAGCCAGGCGACTGAGTATTTAGATACAAGCTCCGGGGAACGGCATGGGAGAATTACAGATCATGCGCACAAACTTGACATATTTATTCGTTGCTATGAAATATTTTTCTGTTGCCACAACATTTTTTGGGCATGCGCTTAATTTATTGAAACGGTTAGGCAACCAAATTGTGTGAGAATCGCTACCCTGATCTTTCTATCTCTTTGGAAGTGAATTGTTTAAAATGAAGATTGGCTTAGTGGGTAAGACGTTAAACCGTGATGCTGAGGACTAGGATTCGAATGTCAGACTGTGTAAATTTTTTATTTTGTTTTCTTTTGGTAAATGTGAAATAATTTGATTACCTTTAAGTCTTTTGAATTCTATGCTCGGAATATCCTTTGAAACTAAACAGATACTCGCGGATTATCGTTCAGGAGATTTTACGGCGTTGTTCCGTACAAAATAATGTAGCAGTTTGTAATTTACAGTTGATAACCGTAATTTTTACCGACATTTTCGTATAAAAATTCTAGAATTCCGTGTATTCCGTGGATTCAAAATGCGTAAGTCCATTTACGAGGACATATCAGCTCAATGATGGCTTCATTTGAGGCTCTTTTACGTGGGCAAAAACAACAGTCTTAAAAATAAATTCTGGCAGCATCACATTTCAGAATATAAGAATAAACCCTAGTACGACGACGTACTTAAAACGTTTGAGCAGACCATGGAAGATTTTTTATATATGACAATGTCAAAGCTCAGTAAATACCCTATGATGCTTCAGCGCAGCCTTGACACAAAATTAAAGGTAAGGGATATGGGGTTGAAGGAATATTCCTTGAAAATGTTTGTTATTGTAGAATACAAAATGTTTATTCTTTATGCCGTGAAATTACAAAATGTCCTTTTCGACATGCCTGAATTCTTCGGTGGTTTTTTTTTTTTTTTGATAGGAATACGAAAACTTGGTTGTCAACTTCCTTATGCCAACAGTGATAGCGCTTCTAATGATTAGCGAAAAACAAAATAAACACTCTATAAGCCCTTGGGTATGTAAAAAATCAATTTGGTATCTCCGACTAGATAAATGCAAATACTTTTGTGCTATTTCCGAAATTTCTCATGTCCTTCCTTCCTTTCCTTCTTTAGGATCAAGGTCAAATTTAACATGAAAAATTGTTAATATCATTTGGAAATTTCTAAAACAGTAGGGTTTATTTCGAAAACTATTTATATTTAAGTCACAAATAATTGGAGGCCAGTGTATTTCTTTCTATTAAGACTTTTTCATGCCTATAACTAAGTGGGTGGCGTAACTGCATACGACACAGAGAAGGAGGAGCTAAAACCTACAATTCTCCTTAATTTAAAAATTCTATGAAAGTTAACTTCAACGTGAAAAAGACAATCGAAGCAATGACTTCGTGACCATTTAGTCATGCTAGAAAGGTCTAAAAAATGGCATATAATAAAAGTTGGCCCCAAGGTTAAGCCCACGTAACCTGCTCCCGCCGTCTATAATTAACCTTTTACCCAAGTTACCTAAGTATTTTGAGGGGAGAATAAGTTGTTGATCGGTTTGGAATTTAGCGAGACCGTTTTATAACCAGCAGCACTTACTCAAGCGAAACCAGGACATAAACCATGTTGTCAGCTCTCAATTGGCCAAAAAGCAATTCAAGCATAAGATAAATCTTACCTGTGAATCGATACCTGTAATTTTGCAGTACATGGTGTGCCGGTCATCACGGAGACGCTCACTAATCAAAATAATGTTAGTCGGTGCGACTAAGCTAACAATTTTTCTAGCACGCTCAGGTACATTGCAATGCAATTCCGTAGAAAAAATTAAAATACCGTTTGTTCCCTACTTACGATGCAGAAATATTTGGGTCAGCAACCATCAATAGGCGACGACAGAATAAGCAGAACCGCAGCGGGACACGTTGTTTTTCTGCGCCTTAAAGGTAATATTTTTTTTTTGCGTGTTATAGGTACCCCCGAGCAAAGGTAATTTCTTAATCTAACAAGTGTTCGTGGAATGCGCGTATATGGAGTCGAAGAAGGCGGTTTGTTCGTTACACGGTGAAAAAGAAGAGCAAATAGAAAACATTTGGCGCATGCCTCACCAGCAGCTCAATCTATCGTCAAAAATTTTGTTTACATCTTAAACTAACTGATGTGCTTCCTGTGTCAATGACATCGTGCGGTCGCGGATGCTGGAGGACAGTCAACCAGATCTGGAGCTCACACAGGTAGCTTCTTAGATGGAAGCCCATTACGGGGCCAGGTATAAGGTCTTGAACGGTTTTTCAACCTGTTTACAATCGTCGATGTTTGTTGATTTTACTTTGGCGAACCCATCAAACGGCAGTTAATGATCTCCGGAGCATATTGGGACATACCTTTGGCGAGTTATCACTAACATAAATTCGTCAGCTATCGGTACGGTGATGGAAGACAAGATCTGTGGAAGTAGTTTGTGCAGATTGTGGGTTTTACTAGTGTTATATTGGTTAGATGGATATTTTTTTTATATTATTTTGTAAGTGGGCAAAATTGCATGTACAGATTGTGAGTATTTTTCCAACTTTTTGATTATCATATCAGATATCGATTTTAAAGGCGTCTACGACCTGAACAAAGTACCATGTAGTCTGAAAGGCAGAATTCTACTTAATTTTATTTTCTTCATTAACTTTGTATAAAAGTCATTCTTTTGATGTAAAATCAATTTAAAAGTCAACTTTGTCTTCCTCCGCAGAGCTTATAAAAGCAAAACGATACCGGCCTTCTCCTCTGAACGAAAAAATTGAAAATCTTCAAGAATTTAAGTACCCAAATTGAGGCATTCAAGGAGAAAGTGAACATTTAATTTATCCTATTACCCCTAGTTTTCCAAATATCCACTATAAGAAGCATTCCAAGTCCTAAATTTATATATGACCAAGTTCTATGCACTTGTAAGCTAACTACATTGCAGCTACAAACGGGTCACAGTTTCTCATGGTTGATTGGTTTCTAGCGAATTTCTTCTTCGTACATTCGTTCGGATATGCAAAATCATACCTACAAAAAAATGGATTGTGCAAAGAAACTGGGACAGCAATCAGCTATGAGAAAATTCTCATTATATTCACATTGTGGGGGAAATTATTTAATCATTATTCATAATATCTTGGGAATGTTGGACTCGTTCTGTAACTACAATGGGTTTGGCTGGCTACGTAACGAGAGTTTAACGTTTTTTTTTCTTTCGCATATTCTTTTGTGGCGCTTCTTTAGTTAAAATGGTTATGATATGTTTCCTGTTCCTGGAAATGGGTGAGAATTGTTATTTGAAGCTTAAACTTTTTTGGGATGAGGTCAATGCTTTTATTCTATGCTTTTGAACATTTCGCTCCGCAGTAAAACATTACTTTGCTGAAATCAACGAAGAGTTCTGGAATTTTTATTCGAAAATTCCGGTGGTAAAAATTACGGTTCTCAACTGTAATCATGTTGGAACCTTAATTTTTAAGGGGACAACACCGAAAAATTTATTGAACGACGAGTCATGAGTATCTGTTAAAGGAAATTCCGAGCATAGAATACAAAAGGCTTAAAAGTAATTCACCATTAGCAAAAAAACGGAATGAAAAATGTAAATAGTCTGAGATTCGAACCATATTCCTTAAAAGCAACGTCTTCACCACTAAGCCAATCTTCACTTTAAACAATTCACTTCCAATGAGATTAAAATAGCTGGGAAAATTACGGTGGAGCACCGTAAAATTGATCGGTTATTTTGAGAAAAATTGTGTACTAGGCGGTAAATTTTTCCTAAATCACACGACACTAAATTTTACGAGTCACGTAAATTCTACGTTGCTGTTCCGTAAAAATTGCCTACTAACAGATTAAAAATAACTGGAATGATCGTAAATATTATAGTGCGGCTGTTAAAATTTTGCCAGAATATGGTACTTGCAACGCGATTACAGTGACTGGAACCGTAATTTTTCTTGGAACTATCTTATCGTGTTTCAAGTGGTACTTACGTATATTACACAACAAGAACCAATCCTGGATTTTTCAGCGTCCCACCCAAACCTAGCGATTCGTAAAGACCGTTTCAATAGTCAGTATGCTCCCTTGTGGTTGCTGGAGGATGGACGGAAGAGTTGAAGCCTTCTAGGATACGGCGATCATCATCTGGACATTCACAAGTGTTAGTTACACCTCCAAGCGGTAGCAACCCGGCAATGCGGCCTAGAGCGTAGCCAAGGAACTAATGCGGGAGGAGATAACCACTTAAAAAAATCTACCAAATCCCCGAGGGAGAATGCAGTGGTTTTCATCTTCTCACTGCGGAACACAGGGGTTCGCGAATGGTGTAAATTTTAATTTTAATAAAATTGACAAATACGCCTGTCACACAGGTATAAACGCTCCTGATACAGGTACGAGAATTTAAAAATATGCCTGCCATGCACGCTCCCGCTACAGGCACACAAATCTAAATGAACGATTCTGTTATTCTTTTGGCTTTAATCTACGAAACTAATTTTAGAGTTTTTATTTTAAATTTTAGTCCAGAAAAAGTGTGAGCGTACCGTGCTTCGTTTGGACTATTTCGTGCGCCTTTTATTAACGAGTCAGCTGTATTTGACGACTATATCCGTCATGGAGAAATGGTAGTATTTTATGTCATGACGACTATATCCGTCATACGTAAAATTCAGTTACCATTTGCTAAATTGTATTATGTAGTATATGTTTATGTTAAGTGAATGAGTAAATACTAGTAATAAAATTTCTCCTTTCATAAAATAAACCTGTTAACAACGTCACTTAAGCTGTGTTTGATTTGACGACTTTACCCTTTATGGCTTGATTCTCGCGACACACATAGGTGCGTACTCTGAAAAGAGATCGGCAGAACTGACTGGTTAATATGTGCCTGCATTTTTACTCAGGCGTACCGTGCCACATTTGGGTGCCATAAAGGCGTTTTGACGCTCTGTGTGCCTATCTCAGACTAAGAATTGGCGAGTCTTATTTTTACTCGGGTAACGTCTAAAGACTAAGAATTGGCGAGTCTTATTTTTACTCGGGTAAAGTCTAATTATGAAAGTATCAGTGCAAACTTACATTTAATTCTTAATCCTTCTTTTACCCCAAAAAGATCTTAAAGCATCGAAAGAGATCCAAGGGATGTTAAACAGGTTATTAGCTTGGTGAGAATGTTAATGGTAATGCTCTATCGATTCAATGTCATTGCGTTATAGAGTAGCAAACGTATGATCCATTACATTGGTAATGTATGATTTCATTGTCAGATAAAAACGAAAACTTACACATTTGTCACACTTTTATCCATTACAGTAGTGATTAGCGATAAAAGAGATAATAAACCTAACTATGACATTACAATGGGTAAGTAATCGATCTTGTAATGCAAATGATCATATGTTGTTATTTTCCACCATACACACACAGTATTCTGAGTGTTTACACATTTATTGCTGAAAAAAGATGTCATGCTCCATTTAAGCTTTAAAAGCGATTGGGTTGTTATTGTGAGAAAAATACAAGCAAATTTTAAGCTATTGTACACAATGAAATATTGCACAAAATTGTGAAACATTGCATTTGAAACTCTCAAAATATTCAGAAAAATCTATTGAGTGCAGAATTTCGATCACTGCTTTATTGATCTTTAATCGCGATAAGGCACCAAATCACACATCATTGGACTTGACTCCGTGCAACTCCGCCAGCTGGAGACGAGGGCAAGGGCCACAATTTAAAAATTCAATACAGCTGCTGAAAGAAAACACTCCAGCTGAAGTTTTAAAACACATCGCTTATTTGGCTGATAGTTTTATCAGTGGTCCAGATAACATACTTTCTTATTTCTGTGTTACCTGCTCTATGTTATTTATTTAATTTATCCATCAATTGTGGCATTTTTCTTAACCCTGAAAACTTCCGTCGATTATACATCAACACAAGAAAGGTGATAAATGCGTCATCTCTAACTACATGCCCATCGCCAGTCTAAGCTGCATTGCTAAATTATTTGAAGTGCTTGTACGCAATCTTCTGTATTTGCATTGCTCCTTTTCAGCACGGTTTTTTAAAGGCTAAGTCTACAGTAACTTTCTAATTATTGTATTCTCATTACCGAATTTGGTCGGAAGGTTGATTGCATTTTCACTGACTTAACACGGCTTTCGACAGAATAAACCACAAAAATTCTTATTGAAAAGCTTTACTCTCGCGGTTTCCTTCATGTTTTCGTGAAGTGGGTATCTTCTTATTTGACTAATCACACTCAGCGTGTAATATTTTGTGATGCTCTTTCGAATCAAATTTGTAACTCATCTGGGGTTCCTCAGGGGAACTATTTGGGACCGCTGCTCTTTAATAATGTATATACTGTTTTGACAAATTCAAGAATTCTTTATTAGACTGACAATGCTAAAATTTTTCCTGTGATGTTGACGATTGCACTCTTTTAAATGTTGACGTCGATACCTTCCATAAATGGTGTTCTAATAACCGCCTTTTCGTGAACATTGACAAGTACACTACTATGTCGTTTTCGTGCAAGAAATCATCGTTGAAATTTAAATATAATATTAATGGATGCTTATTATTTAGACTTGATAAGACCAAGGACTTTTTCTGATCATATCGATTCTAACATGAATGAGTCTAGTGCTACTTTGGTTTTTGTGAAGAGATGGTCCAAGGAATTCAACAACCGATTCTTCACAAAACTGCTCTATTGTACCTTTGTTAGATCAATCCGTGAGTACACTTGCCTAATCTGGTCACTCACTCGCATTCTATTCACATTAACCATACTCATACTGCCCAACGAAGAACCGTCCATTTCGCTCTGCGTGACTGATCCTCTTCACCTAACTCCTTATATCGACAGATTTAAACTTTTATCACTGGAGACTCTTGAAGGAAAACGCAACAACTCTCGAATTGTGTTTGTTTTTGACTGCCTGATGGGCCTTTAGCCTTCAACATATCTATTCCGGCTCGATGGTTGAGAAATTATGATTTCCTTAACGTACCTTACCACCGTACTAACAAACTATGGTTTTAATGATCGTGTTTACTCAATGTCTCGTTTATTTAATAATAATTTTTACATCATTGACTTTAATCTTTCCAGAGAGAACTTCGAATAAATAAGAGATTTCCAGCAATACCATAAAAAGTAGTAGAAACCGCTGGAAGCGTTGTGTCCGTCCTTAAAAATATTTTGAAGACGCTGAATTAGCAACACTCTCATTATCGTTATTTTTTGGACACATTAGCATGTGTCATCGATGACATTTTGTACACATTAAACGAGTTTGGTAGATGCAATATCCTCATTCCTGAAAACAAAGCATTTATCTTATGCTAAATTTCTTTTCAGCCAAGGCTTTGCTTTAGCATCCAAGGGCATCCTCTGAGCTTTGGCATTATCATAAAAATATAATACCTCACTCTCTGAGTAAAAAATTCATAGTTCGTCCTACCTGATAATGAATTGAGTAGGTTGTTTACGTCTCTTATGTTGGTCACTTTCCCTTACTGAAAACCCACAATTACGTTGTCATTTGAATTACTAGACAATTTTGCAAGAATCGTGCCCCCATTGTAGTAGGCTGGTGGTTTATCAAACCTCATTCAACACTATATAATCAGCACGTCGACTTATGGTGGTCCGGCCTTCGTTTTCTCTTTTGCAGAGGTTTTTTTTTTGATTGGGTAAAAATTTCTCTTTTGCATTTATCTTAATTTTTTTTTGCAGCACTTCGCATATTTCTGCACTGTAATTTTCTGCTTAGGCAAATTATTGATTTTCAATTACTTCGGATGAGAGGTGTAATTTCGTATAGTTTTTGGGGATTTCTCGTCTTTTGCAACGGACCTCTGGCGATTGGGTTCCACAATTAGATACTCGTTTTATTACTTTCCACGGCGAGTCGAGAGAGTATCCACCCGTTATCGACCATTAATTCCGTTGATAGCGGCTTGGTTGGTTTAGTTTGCGACCGGAATTTGCCATTTTAGTCGGCATCATCTTTTCAACACGACAACAACAATGTTCACATTGTCTGTTCTTGCGTTTCGTAAGTCCCATCATAATTTCATTCTCTGGAGTGAAACACAAACAATCGCTATTAGCAGAAATGTGGCATTTTACGAAAGTCTGAAGCTTATTTTCCCAGCATGCCAGCAGTTACTGGCATTCCCATGGAGCCACATCTTCATCTCAGTTTCTTCAGACGACGCTTGTTTGGCGATTTTACCTGTATCTTCACCTTACAGTAGACGCAATGACGAGGACCGGATTTGAAGAGCCTCTCATTTGTAGAGTTATACATTTTCACTTTTTCCCAGGCATTAACCTTAAACACTTCGGTCGCTTGTATACGAACAACTAAGACTAAGGCTCGGCCACCGACCGGACTTCATCCGCCTTCTTCAATTTAACAACTTCAAATTTCCCTTAACCTTTCGGCGAACTTTTAATTTGTACCTGACTGGCAATTTTCATAGTGTTTCCCAGTCAGTTTGGATTTTGATTCGGACTTAAAGGCCCAAAAACCTCGACATACAACAATTTGTTCCGTTACATAGCTTTTTTCTTGGTCACTTTTAATGTGATTTATTCCGCGGAATTAGGCTGCTGATTATTTTTACAATGCTCCGGTGATAATCCGTGGTGCGACTGGCGCGTTGTGTTTCTGTCGAGCCGAGATTAATGACTTCAACCTGATTTTTGTGATGGAATTCGGACGTCGAATGTTGAAGGCTGTTGCCTGAATTTATTGAACTCGTGACGTATTGAAATTAACTTGACTTATAATTCTGCTGTGCTGTGGCTGATGCAATTTTGTGAAAATCATGTCGTAGATTGGTGCAAATTTTCATGTTTAACCAACAGCAATTTTTCAGTGCTGTGTACTCGTTTCATAATGGGATACAAGTGAAATTGAGCCCCAATTAGATTCGTTCGAGAGGTTTCAATTCGAGAAAATTTGAATTTTAAATAGAGGCGCAACAGCGCTTAAGATTTAGATGGAAAACTGACAACGGGCGTTCGTTATGAGAATGATAGGCAACTTAAAAGGAAGCGAGCTTTTACATTGTAAGCAGAGATTTATGATGAGATTTAATGTAAATGCAAACGATTTTATCACAAGGTGGTAAAAACTGTTTTTTAACATTTAGAAATAGCCCTGGCGAATTATCTGTAAATTATGCGAGTGGGTGCGTTATTTTGATGAAACTATACCTATGAACTATATTGAGATGATATTGTTTGCTATTGAAAGCAAAAATATTTCTTGTAACATCTTTCATAAATTATTTATATCATGTTATGGTTGGTTGCTTGTAAGAAGTGAGAAAAGGAAAGAGAGACCCATTTTTGGAAGCCGAATAATTACCTGTTCCTAAGAGGTACATAACGAGAATATTTGGTCCGCCTAGATTTATTCCGTCCAATCCCAAGTCCAGATAAGGAGACGGGGTTAAGGGAATCGAAACTATTTCTGTACTATATAATGCGGCAAGCAATAACAGCATGACTCCAGAGAGTCTATATAAATCCCACTGCTCGGGACGTATATATATTGGCAAGCTGGTCTGAAGTAACTACGATACGAGAAACGCCTATTGTAACTTGGACTCAATCAACGATGATCACTTTTGGCTATCTACTATGGACCAGGATTTGAATTTTGGAACGTGAGAATCGTTGGGACGTATGTAGTAACACGAGATTCCACATGCTGGGACTGAGTGAAGGCGAATTTAATTCTATTTTGCTTTATTCTGGACAAAATGGCGAAACACCTAGTCAGACTGGAGTTGGAATTTTAATAATTACGACATCGCAATGCTCTCTACTGAGTCTGACAAATGTTACCGACTGCAATATTGGAGCTTATTTAAAGTTCAGCGTTTGTAGCAGCACTATCATCCAGTGCTACGCACTTAACGAACATGTAGGTCTACCATCCAAATAGGCTTTCTACAAACAACTAGGCGACGCCTTCGACAAAGCTCCTAAAAGTGATATTAAGATCGTTATGGGGGATCTAAAACCAAAGTTGAATCTACGAACATAGGTTTGGATCACGTTATGGGGAAGCATGCAAATGGAGAAGCGTTCATTGAGTTTTGCAGCTCCCATCAACTTGTTATCGTAAGGACTATTTTCAAGCACAAAATGTACCATTTAACATCTTTTATCTCCCGTTGGTAGAACCAAAAACCAGACTAACATTTCGTTATATCTGAGGCATAGAGAAAGTGTCTCTTGGACAGAGCAACGCTGATAGTGATTTTCTAGCAAGAAACGTTTTCTCGAATGCCATAATGAAGCAAGCGAATTAATTCCACTTGCGATGAGGCTAAAAAACAACACCAGTCTTCGTCTTTCCTTATTTTTATTTATTTATTTATTCCTCTATTAGTACAAAGAAGTATTTACAACTTTACGCTATGTACAAGGATACTAAGTGAGTATAGAGTACTGTAATGAAAAGAGAGCTAACAATTATAAAAAAATACAGAAATTAGAAAAAATAAATAAAAAAAAGATAAACAAATAAAAGATAATTTTGGTACACAAAGGAAAAAACGGGAGAGGATAGGATAGGGGAGAAGAGTAAGGGTGGAAGGAAATGATAGTTCTGTGTCTACCTATTGCCTACTCACGACTGTTCTCAATAGAATCCAGACGAGAAGTTTAAGCCTCTCCACGTATGGAGGCAAGACAAGGAGTCGTTCCATGGAAAACCACGAAGAACGAATCTGACAAGTCTTTGCTGGACTGCCTCAATGCGGTTAATATGCGACGCACAAAAGTACAAATATACTCCAAAATTGGCCTGACAAAAAAGTAGCCTTGTAATATATGGATTGTCAAATTCCTTAGACCACCTTTAAATCAAACCGTTGCGTCAATGTAGTATTCAAAGGAGAAACAAATATTTAGCCAAACGCCCAAGTGTTTGGTTTTCTCCAGTCTAACAAGATAGCGTCCGTCTATGGTATAGTTGAAAACCAATGGCTTGGTATTGCGCAAAAAGGAAATGGTATTGCACTTATCGATATTAAGCGGTAGAAAATTAGTGGGGCACCAGTTGTGGAAAGTGTCCAGGTCGGAATTCAGGAGAGCATAATCGGCCACGTCAGAAGCCATACGCAGCCTTGTGGAACACCGAAGAAAATAAGTAGAAGCACAAACAATCAATAAGAATAGAGAGAAACTCAAGTAGATGAATCTTGTGTGTAAGAATCCTGTGATTGATTCTGTCAAAGGCCTTACAGAAATCAGTAAAACTGCTGTCCACGAGAGATATAGAAATTTGAAAACTCGAGTAAGTTTCAAAAACAGCTTGCAATGAAAATAAAGCACATCAACAATAAGGGCTTTAAATAACTTAGAAATGCAACACAAGGTGGCAATAGGTGTATATTCGTGATATCACACTTCTTACCCTTTTTATGCAGAGAAGTAATTATAGAGACCTTTCGGAATTCAAAAAGACGCCACGATATATGGATAGATTAAATAAATGACAGAGAACAGAGACAGGAGACGAATTGCAGTTTTTCAAGACTGAGACGGAGATGCCATCAGAACCAGCCGAGAACCTAGGTGGAAGATCTTCTTTACCATCACAGCCTCGTCGAAGATCAAATCTTTGGGCTCAAGGGATGTCGGTGGGAACCTCGTTAAAATTGTTAAAACTAATATCACAGCTGTCTATCAAGGACGCAGCCAAAGAGGTTGGCAATAGTAAGAGGAACTTTACTAGACCTATCACCAAGACTTAAATAAGATAATATAAGTTGGCAGAATCGCCTAGGGTTGCCTCGCAAAGTCAAGTTTAACCGAGTAATGATCTATCTAATATAATCAGCGTCATCTTGAGGAACAGGACCTTTTCCAAACCTTAATTTTTAAATTCTTTAAATGCTTTATGTAGGAATCAAACCAAGGTAAGTAGCACCGCGAGTTGCAAGACTTAGAAACCGAAACACAGTGAGCAAAGCGAATTGTAGCATTGTCAACTCACACTCCCCAAAAACAAGAATCCTTAAGTATACAGGGTCGGTTTTTTCACGTTCTAACAAAGATCGTTGTAAAAAGAAATCGGCAACACAACAGGATCCAAAAATAGCACAGCGTGAAGAGAAAGATGATGACTAGATGGGGAACAAGATACACCGGGCAACACCTAACTACAACACCACTACGATCCGTAGAAAACACAAGGTCGAGGAATCTGCAGCGGTCGTTTGCAACTCCATAAGTCTGTGACAAACCAGCGGCCGCAATATTATCAACGAAGGACGATTCAAGCTGAAGGACAGATGCAAAATATGGCAGTATACTATCCTCGACGCTAGAAACCTCCCGTGAAATACCAGGCAGATTGAAAACCAAAGCAAGCGGTTCTTTCGTAGATTTGCGGAGGTGAATGTGGAGGAGTATATAAGGTGATCACGTAGAAATGTTTCTTTATCTTTCTTGAGAAGAGCCCTGTGTGAACTTGAAACGAGACTGCCAAGGACTGAGTAATTTTGCAGAACTGATAAAACTCTTTTTGTCAACACTTACGAGGGGAGCGGAAATTACGAACGTATACTGCGGAAAATAAGGCAATCGCTTAGGCCAGTATTATAAAGTCCTGATGTATACCAACATTTATTTGATTCTATAATTCATACTGAAACCAAATGGAATGTTTCATAGAACCCGTCTGGAAAACGTCAAAAAGTTGCTCTTAACAGATAGCAACAAACGCCATATTCTTATCTTAAAGAAACGCGACTTGGTTCTTTTAAAGGGTCAAGAATTTGGTTGTCGCGACATGTACTAAATTACAAAACTAAAAAAATGGAATTGTTAAAAAACTCAATCAAAGCAATTACAACATAAACAGCCGCGCTTATGTCCACGAGATCCCACAGGGCTCTATTTTTGGTACTGTTTTGTTGCCCAGAATATTTAAACACTTAGTTTTAGTTTTGTTTAACGTTTTCGTAATAGCTGTGGAACAAATTTTATTAAATGGAATCAAATCGAAACTAATTGTATCTAGTTGCAAACTCTTATATTTGTTGGATGTCATACCGATGCAAACCACGTATGTACACAAGAAAAAACCTTTGCTCTCCGTGCAAAAAAACGTGTAAAAACATCCACGAGGTGCAAATGTCAGCGATGTAAGTTGATTCCGAATGTCCAGTGTATAAAATTATCTTAAAATGCAAAACTACAGTTGAAAGGGTAAATGTCAGCATTTACTGGCAAGTCAAGACTCACTTTATATTCACATTTTGCAAGAATAAACCAAAGTTTTGCGGGCAAGCAATGCCATAACCATCATCATGCACTACTGATCTGATCCTTTCTGCACTTGCTTAACTCTAGAGCTAGAGCTACTAGAGTGGTGGAGTCAATGACATAATCCATCGCAATCCATCGCGATCCAGGTTCTGTAAATGCGAACGAACCGCCGCCGTAGCCGCAAAGAGTCATGTGTTTCAAATTAGAAATTCAGTTTTGTCGGGAATCGAGAGAGATCTATGACACTATGGCTTGCGGTTAGTATGAAGACATTTTCGAGAATTTCACGTACATTACGAAATCAGCAATTCTGAATTCAACGCTACACCACTTGATGCAAATGTAAAGCTGCTAACAACTCTGGAGCTCTGACTTTGCGGCCGCATTAAATGGTACTTGCCGCGCTCTAGAAATGTTTGATAGCATCGCGGAAACAGTCAGCAACAGAAGAAACTCAAAAGTCAAAAAGAATTGAGCCGTGCGCGACAGCGTACTGTCTTGAGATAAAATCGATGGTAGCACAGGGCGGTATTGTACGTGCTGGGGCTGCTGGTTTATGTTGACGGGTAAAGAAAAACGAATGAAATATGAACTGAGATGTGTACAAGGTAAATGTACTTGGTGGGGGAAAAATTCGTGCGAATTTTTACTTATTTTTTCGTTTTTGTTTTTTTTTATTATTTCTTTCATGTGAAAAAGATTAAAATGCCAGATGCAAAACATCAACGGATGAATTTAGAAATATCTCACCTTTGTGATTGCGTAGGAGAAGCTTTGATGAACGCCGTTTCCTGCTTTGTTTACTTTCGTTCAGTTTGTTTGGAAGATTTTTATTTTTTTTTATTAAAACGCATTTATATGATGTTAATATAGTCTATATGAATTTTTATAGACACTCTCGTCAAGAGCTATGTTTTTAGCGATTGACTTTCTTCTTTTTGTTTTTCAGGTCTAATAGCCACTTATAAAAACAAATTACTGAATTTTATCTTAAGAGCTGCGAAGGTTAACTTTAATCCGGCATGTTAATAACGAATATATCGAATTAAACTTCAAACCATTACTTAAATGGAGCGGTGCCCAGTCATTAATGTCTTGGCAGTTATGAAATACGTTTTGTTTCGGTGAGCTCTTAAGATTTTTGTATGCATTTCGTTATGCAATAGTTGTCCGTCACCACTAAATTCAATAAAAAATTTTGTAACATCACTAAAAAATGGTCGGGAATTCTCAGTGACTGTGTAATCCATCACCCTAAGATATATCTGCAATTTTAGGAGTCCGTAGAAACCAGGACCCAATACAGTTTCGGTCGGTCGTAGATAAAAAAGGTTAAAACACAATTAGAGCGGTACGACGGAGACGGAGTTGGATCAGTTCGTTGAGCCGCACGACCACCATGCCATGGGCCCCGGGTTCGAGACCAGATCTCCCCGTGAGCTTTTATTAAGAAATTAAAATAATCCACTCTCTCTCTGGGCTGTTGTCTAGCTCGCAGCAATGCAAAAACAAGACTCAAGTTTCCCCACTCCGCTTACCCTAATTCCCTTCCGGCCAAAACCATGCTAACGCATCAAAGGGCTGTCCCCTAGGATTTGGCCACATCGTATAAAAAAAAAAAGTCGTAACAAATTAGAGAATTTGTCCAACTTACCTAAATGCACCTTTGATGTTGAGGAATTAAATAAATACTTTACGAACTGTCCTATTATCTCGCCGCCTGCTGCGCAAAATTCTTGTAAAAGTTTCTTCCCCTTATGTGAACAGTACATGATTTGGTTATCTCTTCGTTGTATTAGTTACACTTAACTTTGTAGATCAATCAAATCAATAAGATCTCACGCAATTCAATTTGATGAAGTCAATACTCGTTTTATTATGCTAATTTTTCCGTATATTTCCTTATAATTATTGCACATCAGAAATACTTGCCTGACGACTTCTAATTTTCCTGACATTTGAAAAATTCTTCATGTCTACTTCTTTCAGAAGTATCTAGCTAAAAATAATTTACTGACAACGTATCAATCGGGTTTTCGTGCGAGGCACAGTTGTGAATCTGCCTTACTCAAAGTAACTTCGGATTTATGAGAGGCTCTTGATGTGAGAGGCTCGTGATTTTACTAGATTTTTCGAAAGCATTCGACAGTGTTGTTCATAATAAGCTCCCCCAAAAACTATACACCAGTTATTACTTTTCTTCTTCAGCTGTTGACCTAATAAAAAGTCTCTTGTCAAATAGACTTCAACAAGTAAATGTGAATGGAACTTTTTCCTCTTTGCTGCGTTTGCCCAATGGGGTACCGCAGAGGTCAGTAATAGGTCCTCTCCTTTTTAATTTCTCTGATGACGTCCAATTGAATTTAAGCCCATCCCGCGGAAATTTGTAATTATTCAGTAGATAATCAGCTTCATCTCATCGTAAGTAAATTACAGTGCATGGTTCTTTACAACTCTTCCCTTGACACAACGAATTATTGTAAGTACTACTCAATCAGGTTACAATACCATTTGTTGATCGTCTTTCCAACTTGAGAGTTAGGCTCAAATTGTGATCAAGTTAAAACTACGATTGGTGAAATTTACGAGGGCTAGCTTTCTGCTGATATTCTACCAACAGGTAAGAATCTTAGGCTTGTTAGATCTCATTCGTTACCTCTTTTCTCTTATGGAAGCCTAGTTTTTCCGAAACCTGACTCTGTTTGTAGACAGAAACTTGCAGTTACTTTTAAGGATTGCATAAGGTTCGTTGTCGGTAATTGTTGCTTAGATGTTCTCTGGATATTTATTTAAACCAGAAAGCGTCGATTTTTTAATTTAATTCAATAAATTTCAAGGAGCCTAAATATCTGTACGAAAAAGTGCAATTTTTGCAGTCTTCGAGATGTCGTAACTTGCGTGTTGCGCTATTTCATAGAAGGACTTACGAGAGATCTTGCTTTGTCCAAGTTATTCGGCTATGGAATTCAATTTCTCCTTATGTCCGTCCGCAGGGAGCGAGCCGGGATGGAGATATTCAAAGACCATAGCAGGTCCGGAGAATTCGTTGTGCCCTGCAAACAATCGAAAGCAAAAATAATTTTCGAGTTGTTACGTCTCTTCTCAAGAGTATCAAACGAGAATAATTTGAGGTTATCCAAATAAGGAGGCAGAATATGAGGATTATTCTAGGGAAGGCCCCTAAAGGCAAATCTACGCTGGACGGCCTCGATGCGATTAATATAGACCGCATAATAGGGTGACCAAACAGGACTATTGCATTCCAGAATATGCCTAACCAAAGTAAAATAGAGAAGTTTTGATATATAAAGATCGTCAAACTCTTTTGAACATCGTTTAATAAAACTTAAGATCGCATTAGCTTATTCACAAGAGAATCTATCTGATCATCAAATGAAAAGCGAGTGTCAAGTATGAGCCTTAAATCTCTGGTCTTGTAAAGTCTAGTTAATGAGCTACCAGTTAAGTTAAAGTGCAGAAGAGTCCCTTTGCATGAAAATGACATAGTGGTGTTGAGGATATTCAGAGGGAGATAGATAGGAGAACACCATTTATGAAAGGCATCTAAGTCAGAGTTTAAAAGTGAACAGTCATGTTCATTAACAACAGTACGAAAATTTTTAGCGTCTTCAGCATAGCAAAGAATTCTCAAGTTATCATGATCATCGATACATCATTGATGTAAATGATAAAAAGCAATGACCAAGATGGCTTTCCTGTGGCACTCCTGAGGTGTTAAGTATTTCATTTGAAAGCTACGCACGAAACAAAAGACGCTGTTTACGACACGAGGGTCCAGAGAAGGAGAGACAGGATCTCTCCTTGGAGCAAACCTTCGTGGACTTAACAGTGACTGACTCTTCACCTAGCGATTTTCTGTGAGTTAAAGATCCCTTTGATATCTGTTACCGTCGAGAGTTCAATTTCATTTTTATCTG
This sequence comes from Leptarthrus brevirostris, assembly GCA_964036015.1. Classification (NCBI taxonomy): domain Eukaryota; kingdom Metazoa; phylum Arthropoda; class Insecta; order Diptera; family Asilidae; genus Leptarthrus; species Leptarthrus brevirostris. The sequence continues at coordinate 18,179,993 of OZ038375.1, read as the reverse complement.
CCGGCTCTTCGATGGCTTCAAAGGTCGTGTTATCAGTGGTGCCCTCAATATCGATCAAGTCGCAAATGGCTATTACTTTTTCCATAGTCATTATTTCTAATCTTTCGACAAGATAGTGTAGTTCTGTAATTGTAGATTTGCTCCCGTGGTATGCATGCTGATATTCATGCGAAGGTGTCGTTTTCAGGATGCCAAATCTTATAAGGTTAATTACATTTTCCATTGTTTTAAGTAGGAAGAGGATGAGACAGATGACTGACTCCACCCTTAGGTATGAATGCCACCATTACATTTCTCCACAGATTGGGAATATATCTTATAGTCCAGCTAGTTGTGAAATTTTTTTATATGCATTAACAGTAGATCCTCCAGGCTCTGCTGTAGTAAAGCTGGAATAATACCGTCACCGCCAGAATATGAGAAGTGAGTTCCCAAGAGTAATTGTATTGTCCCTTCTCGACTTCCTGAAAAGGCACCGTCAGACTTTTGAAGAAAACCAATGCCGTTGGAGTAATCTTTAGATACTCCAAATTCTGTTTTTGAACTTCCTTAGTTCTTTGTTATGTTCGGTCAGGGCCTTTTTATACCGCTTGCAAGCACCTGGTCGCTTGGCCTTGTTGAAGAGTTTCTAGCCTAAACTTTGAGTTTGTCTAGCGTCCTCTTCCATTAACACACATTACTAGTTGCTTCTCTGTGTTTTATACAACAACTACTCTCGTAAGAGTGGGTAATTAATTTGTGCAGCTATATTAAGGCTGATTCTATATTCTCCAGGGTTTCTAGAAATCTACTATTAAGTATATCAAGTCCTTTCCTGATGTTCTCACTTAGTAATTCTCTTAGTGATCTTATCCCTACTTGTGGCACCCAAGCTGCTTCAATATTGAATCTGATATGTTTATAATCCGATAAAGAGATACGAGTCAGTTTAGGAGCTTGATTTTCCTAATGTGACTAATGTGAGGTACTAGAACTCCTCTTTACGTAAAATGTTTGCTGACAATTTCTATGTTGTTAGTTTTTCTAAAAGATACCACATTTATTGTTGTCGCTGGTACCCCAAGTGGTGTGATACGCCCTAGCGTGTCGCAGCCATAACTGCTTATTCCGGCTTTTGCAAGAATTGGAAGGAAGTTGATGACTTGGAGGAATTGGAAGGAAGTTGATGACTTGCCTTGAACAATATTGTTGCTGGAGGAGTATCAATTTCATTGCTGAAAAACAATTTACCCTTTCTAGGGTAAATCTCTTGCTAAGCACCTTTCCGTATTGGAGATTTATCTGCAGAAATTTTAAAATGCTCCGGTCGTCAGTTTTGCATCCTAGAGGGGAGTTGGTTCAATTGGTTGAGCGCCACGACCACCATGTTATGGTTTCCGGGTTCGAGATTAGATCTCCCCGTGGGTTTTAAATTTGAATTTAAAAAATCCACTCCGTCTCTGGGCTGTTATCTAGCTCGCAGCAATGCTAAAAAATGAGACATTCAAGTTTTTTCACTCCCCTTACCCTAATTCCCTAGGCGTTGGGCATATCATTAAAAAAAAAAGAGGCGGTCTGGTGACCTTCTTTCCACGGTTATGCCTGACCGGGAAAAACCTTATTTTTTCCAGGAGCTACATCTGAGCTTGACCTGTACATACTCAAAGCTGATCCTAAAGAAAACCTTTCTCAGCCGTTCAGGAAAGTGGTGGCCCGCGAAGAGAAGGATCAGTGAGGTTGAACCATCTGCTATTTTTCTCAATATTTTAAACTACTTGACGTTCTGCTCATTGTACTGACTGTTAATGAAATTTAGGATTTCCTCGTCGGCGGTTTTCAGGCTGTAGAAAATGTTTCCATCGAGGGAGGAATTTCATTTTCCGCTACAGCCCTGACGTTGGAGCCCATGGCTTAATTTTATCTACCACCATACTCAGTAACTCCGCGGTGTTTTTTGTCCGCGCAGATGAAGACTGCCCAACCGAGCTTAGGCTGCATTTAGGCTCATTTAAGAAGGCCAGCTTCTCCCTTCATTTCCCAGATCTTCCTAAGGACAGCTTTTTGGGCGGCCTTGAGTTACGAAAACATATACATAATGTCCTTACGTGATTTATTATACGAATTTGATGGAATTTTGGATTAATTTTTTCTTGCTACTTATTACCTTCCTTATATTATACTATAATTAGCTAATAGACCTTTTGTAATTGAATTGTTGTATGATTGATATGATATGATGCATTGTCTTGTGGCTCCTATTATGTTAACTTAAATCGGATGCCATGTACTGAAATCACATGATAGCGACAAATTTACATTATAATCTAGTCGCTAGAAATCAGCTGATGAAACTAAAAATTCATGTGGACCATATACTACCTAGTATAACTAATTTATGCCATATATGCTGAAAGCTCATTAGTTTACTAAACATAACCTGCTCGGCATATGGATTCCATCGACATGCGGAAAAAATCAGAAAAGACTTCGTTAATGTCGATGCCTTGATTTAATGAACAAAGAAAGTTTCTTTAAAAAGAACAATTTCCCAATTTGCAACCACCCCCGGAACCTTTAATAATGCGATGGGGTACGTGGTTGAAAACAGTACTATTCTGTATTTGAAAACCCTTTGATTAAGAAAAATATAGCAGTCATGGAAATACCCGACGCCATTAAAAAACTGAAAACCAAAAACCTTCCTCTTTATAATTCAATAGCGAGAATAGAAAAAATGGTGGAGATTAATCCACGCACTTCCAGCCGCCTTTTCAGAAAAATCCAATAGTTAGTAAGTAGAAAGACCTGGTCTTGAAGCAATTAAGCAAGTAAATGCTTATATTAAAAGTCAAAGGTCAAAGTTTGCCTAGGGTGATTTCTACGGACATGGCCCCACCCAAATTTTAAATGTTGTCCTGTGACGTTGATAGTCAGTGGAAAATTTAGAATAGTATTGATCTTTTCCAGTGAATACAATCAATTAGAAACAAGCTGCAGAATGTTGTTCCCGTACTCATTTCCCCAAGCAAGTTTTGCTTACGTCACAACTTTCTCTGCTGCAGCAAATTGAAAATTTGAGTAGGTGGAACTTTCTTATAGCGATTTCGAAGCCACTTCAGTGCGACATGGGTTTCGAATTATTTTAGCAGTGACGCTGTCAAAACATGGTCGATAGGACTTTTGACAGCAGCACTGAAAGAATTAATATACCACTGTTTTCCCCTTCTTGGCAATGAGGTTTGATCTCAGTAGAAATGTTTTGACAGTTCAACTTGTCAAATAATTTTTATTTGTTTACAAAGTGGTTTGTTGATTAGCCATGCCTCAAACGTTATCCAAGTATTATTATTTCATATAACACTGTTTAAAATATTGTATAATAACTTTTCGTTGTCGTTTTTTTTTAAATTTCCTTTATTGACGCGGCGCGCACACATCAAAAAGAAATGGTCGACTGATCAGTGAAACCAGATAAAAAAAAATCAGCCATTGCCATCAGCAGTGCGCCACAAAAAGCCAGCCTGCTGAAATCACTAGTAAAAATTGCCCTTCTTGTTTTTACTGTTGAAATGACAACCGAGAATGTCAAATCGTGTGTTGTGTACGGTCAAACTGACAAGCAAAAGTGTCAAATATGTCACTCAAAACAAATCTTCTTCTTTTTGAGCAAGTTGAAGAAAGTTTTTGCTAAGTTTTACTAACTTCTGCGATTGTGTAACGAACGAAGGAAAACTGAAGAAACTTGTAGCTGAAAAAGCACGGCGTAAAATTAATTGTAATTCTTGTCAGCGTTTTTTTCATTTAAGGGGGAGTAAGGTTAATTCGATACAAAAAAAGCATATTTTCGATAATTTTTTTGGCAACACAGTTAATATATATTTATTTCTATAATTACTACATAATAAAACAACATTTGAAGAACATTTCGTGAAATTTTCATTAATTTTTATGAAGTAATGAGCCATTGACATTGCCCCTCATAACTCATCATTGGATCATCTCAAATCAAAAAACCAAAATGATGTTTGTAGTTCATAAGTTTCTGCAGGTAATGACGTCGATTTTTTTTTTATTGATTTTTCATTTTTTTACAGCACTTGGAAGTCAAAATTCCGATTTTTCATAAAAAAATTTTATGATTTTAAAATAAGTTAAAATTAAAAAAAAAATAACTCGACGTCATTAATTCGTCATTTATGTAAAGAAAAAGTGTGCAAAATTTCAAAAGGATCGGTGCAGTAGATTTTTAGCTACAGTGGGCACCGACTCTGAAAAAGCTAAGTGTGAGAAAACTAAACTAAACCTTCTTTTAAACACGCTGCAGCGTAAAACCGGACCGGAGAGGCGGAGACTTACAATCCCATATCTCCGTTAGTTTGACTCTAATCGACTTTAAATTTTGACACAATGATCTTAATATGTTGTACATTAATATAAGAAGAAAATTAATACCTTACTCCCCCCTTAAACTCATATGCTGATTTAAAAAATTGATCTATAACTAGGTTATTTCAGTTTTAATGATGACCTAAAAACAGAAATGATGAGATTTCCCCCCCCTTTCTTTCTGAACTATACAAGCAAAATATCTGAAAAAATCCGTAGTATAGCCTTTCATTAGTGTTTTTAATGAAAATTCTAAATAACAGACACTGTTGCAAAAATAGGTTATAAAAAAAATGTTAAATAGCTGTTAACGAAGTTTTTTATTATTGTGGCCAAAGCCTAGGGGACAACCCTTTCAAGCGTTATCATAGCCTTGGCCGGAAAGGAATTATTAAGGTCAGGAGAGTGAGGAACCTTGAATGTTTTGTTTTTTCATTGCCCAACAACAGCCCAAAGACGGAGTGGATTTTTTAATTCCTGAGAGAAAGCCCGGGAACCATAGCATGGTGGTCGTACCGCTCAACCAATTGATCCAACTGTGATCGAAATGGTCGGAAAAAAGGGTCTTGCTGAACATTTTACGTGGCCAAATCCTAGGGGACAACCCTTTGATGCATTAGCATGGTTTTGGCCGGAAGGGAATTCAGGAAACTTGAATGTCTTGTTTTTTTTTTAGACAACAGCCCAGAGACGGAGTGGATTATTTCAATTTCCTAATAAAAGCTCACGGGGAGACCTGGTGTCGAACCCAGGACCCCTAGCATGGTGGTCGTGCGGCTCAACGAATTGATCCAACTCAGTCTCCGGGATTTGTTGCGCGGTCGATGAAGCTCAGTTTCTGGGGTCGTAATTTCCCCCAATGAGCCTCAATTAAAACAAAAAATAAATTGGGTGCAAACAGTTTTTGGCGATACCTCGGTAACTGTGAATCATCTTTCCTCAATTTCTAGGCTTGGGGAGCATCAGTCGGATGATTTCATTATGATGGTTAAAAAATGAGGACGAGGAGGTGGAGTCGCAGGTGTAGAAGTGAAAAATGGCCAATTTTTCGGTTTTGGTGTTGAATGAAAATCAAATTTCAACACTTGAAAAATATTTTGGGAGGTAATAAAGTATGATTTAACATACCCTTCCCCTGTTAGGAGGGTGGTATGCAGATCCCCGTTGCGCCTTCATCTACCCACCCACACTTTTTAATCGTCAGAATTTCATCAAACCCCGATTTTCCTCTCCTACCCTCCTCTGGTCGACGGTCCTTTTATCTAGACATTTACCCTTTTTTTTCGCACCCCACCCTTTTTTTTAATGATGGTCGAATGGGGAGGTTACGATCCCGGAAACTAAGTTCTGTACTCACCATCGGTTCTGCCAGCGCTATAAAAACTCTTTGCCTACCCAAAATCTTTCATTAAACTACCACTTGCCTGGACCATTACTTTATCGAATCGAGCTCTACACAGTTTACCGTGGATTAATTACCTTATGTCACAGCCTGACAAGATTGGGCTGCTCCATTTGGCGCTGAAACTTCAGTATTTTAATTGTTTTTAATTGACTGCTCGCTCGATGGGAAGTAATGTATTCTTGTAGGTACTTCATCATTGCACGCTTAATCATTACACACCCAAAAAGCCCAAGAAATTACAGAAAACCCCAAATTTTGGGATGCAATTGTCGAGTTAAAAACAAAACTAAACTTTTAGTAAGTCCATCACGAAATACTAAAAACACCTCAAAACCGAACAGCGAAACCACTTAACTTGCAACGTAATATCGTCGAAAGGAAGAAAATCACGTTTTACATCTGCAAATCGGAGCGGCACATGCAACTCGACAAATAATTCCACCTTTCACGATTTTTCATTATAATAGCAACCCAGCGGCTTGGCTTTATTAATCTGCTTGCAATAATTTTTACCTTTAAATAAATTAAAAAACGAAACAACTAAAAACCGATAATATAAAAAAAAAATACAAAAACACCCAAGCGTCATTAACTTTCTGTGAAACGTAAATTCGTGCAAGTGAAGCTATAAGATGGATTCCGGTTCAGTTTGTGCCGTGTGTATAGGCGAATGATTGTGGTGATTTTTTATCCGTTCGCTTTTTGCAAAAAGAAGACGTTCATAAGCTTTTGTAGCGTGTGACTCCGGGTGTCGTGTGTCTCATTCGAGATGAAAAAAAGGTTACAGCAAAACAGTTTAAAAATTCTGAGAATTGATTGTGTGCGTCAACAAAAAAAAAACTAACCAGCACCAGGGAAGACGTTAAAAACAGATAAAACGACCTTCAATGAAAAAAAATTAGTCAAAGAAGAAGAAATCAATTCGTTTAAAATAAAAACAACCAAGAAATTATCATCGTAATAATCCCAGCTTTTCGAATTAATGAGAATATTTATATTTGTGGTATTGTAAAAATTTGATTTTGAGAATTGACTCCAAAATGAAGAGCATCCCAAATTATAATTAAAATGAATGGAGAAACTGCAATGAACCAAGTGGTTTCAAGGAGGCTTACAATAAAAAAAAAATCTTTTTTTTGCACTTTTAATTGCTTATTTTTGTAAAAATTAATACTTTAGCATTTCCGCGAATTCTACTTGTATACGAATGAAGATGAAAAAGTGATAATGATCAAGGTTGAATGACAAACATGTCACTGATGCGATACCTGATTCTGAAGGTTTCAAGTTCGAATGTTATGTAATTTCGCACATCGATTTTTCCTGTGGACGTCTTCAATTTCTAAAAAAAATTTGGCTCTTGCATTAACTTTAGTACCTTCTTCCTTATTTCGAAGTCATGAACAGTACTTCGAACTCAAGGTTCAATAAAGTTTACGCAATCACTTTTAGCAACCATTTGGCAGTCTTCTTTGGTAAGCATCGCAGCCTGAAAGTTATTCTGACCAGGTATTCAACAGAAGGTTATTTTGTGCGCTGCTTGGAGGCTCCTCTGGCACCAGCGTATCAACAGTGACTTGACTAAGTTTCAGCCCATAACATATACGAGTATAATACAAGTCAGATATGTGTGGTCGAAATGGGCACCCTGTGGCACACCAGAGGTACTAGACATCACGAAATACAATTGACTACGTGTAAAAATTCAAATAGGAATGGGTCCAATCAACAAATATACTGTGAATGTCACAAGATTTCAATTTCGTGTCTGATCCTTAAAAATATTTAGAAAGATTATTGAAAGCTTTACTGAATCAATTAAAATATAATTTGCTTGCGCACTTCTGTGACAAAAAAAACAAAAATCAAAGAGTTCCAGAAGATTGGAAGTAGTTAGAGATGGGTCGAGTATGACGGATTCGTTTAAAAGGAACAAGACTATGTTCTGAACGAAAACACTCACTGGCTACTAGAGATTCGTTCATTTATAAGTTTCGAGTCCGTCAACATTAAGAAAGCAAGTGAGAGGCACAGTAAAAATAGGCAGAGTATGAAGGTACTTCCAAACGCGAGTAAGAGTTCAGAATTAATTCTATTGTCGTCTATGAGTATTGAGTATAACACGGTCCACTCATTTATTTGACTTCACTGACACTGACTCAGTAACACGGTCCACTTATTTACTTCACTGAATCAGTCCGAGTCCATTAGTAAGCATACTGCAAGCACACACACATAAAACATCGGACCAAAACAGTGTACCACAGACCCGAACACCGTGATTTTTTTAAATATAATATTTATCCGCTGCTGAGTTGGGCATAGTGTATCAGGGCATAGTGGTTGGGTTGCTTAGTGGGTGCGGAAAGGATGAGTGGCTCGGACTCGGAAGTTCAAGTCACTTAAAAGACTTATTTTGCACATCAATAGAAGCAGTTGATTTGCCTCTCATAAAAACAATACTGGAAAGCCCCAAAGAATGATTTACAGTAAAACATAAAGGTCTTTACATAATTAAGCGTCAAGCGTCACTTTTCGGAGCAGCAATGGGTCAACAATTGCAATGTAAGCACCAGGAATAATAGGTAAATTGAAAAAATAGCACAGAACAGGAACCAGACAATAAGAACAACGTTTAAAGACAAAATCAGAAAGCAATCATCTCTCTCTCTCCTCCTCTAGTTCCTTCGTGGGACATGGAGCGGCAGAAGAATTTCACCCCATTCGACGACAACGATTGCAAGTGGACCTACAATTTAAAATGGATTCCGAACCACGGCATTACAAATCGTAATGGTTCGTAATGGCAACAATTACAGATCGCCGCCGGTACGGATTGAACCTGGGATCCTCATGATGGCACAACAACATGTTATCGCTTATTTCAGCGGTGACAGCATTTGGCTATACAAACCTGCTGCCTGTCGAAGTAAGTAATATTCACTCTAAAGGCCAAAGCATGGCCCGACGAAAACTGTGCAGACCGCCATCATCACGAAGCGAATAGCAGTTGGCGCAAGTTCACACTATCAAATAACAGCAGCTAATCACATGGTCGCCAAGTGTCAGTAAGTTCGTCGACACATAAAGCCAAGAGTTTATAAGAACTCAAAGACGCTTCAGGCGAAATTTAAGTAATAGTTATGCGAAACACCTCCAAATCATTTGCGATCGACAACATTGCACGGGATACGACGAAGAACAGCATGCAAAAAGTCTACCTTCAACAGCCGGATCAACAGCTGGAAGATGGTGATCATGTCGGAAAAGCAGCTACTCAAGGCGAAACAGCTCAACATCCGCAGACTATCTATAGATAAACTAACGACATCGAAGTCTGAATTATAAGCACCAACAAAGAGGCTGGTTACTGAGTTCTTTTTGTGGTAGGGTCCGTAATAGAACGATGCAATAGTATCATTAGGTCCAATCTCTGAAAAACAAACGCAGCTAGATAGGCTACGCAAGATATACAGGCCACGCCACGTCAAAACCCCGACTTCAGAGGCAATAGTGTTAATAAACACTCAGTTAGTACATCATGTCAAATTGCGGACTTTAGGGGCAATAGTGTTAATAACCACAGAGTTAGCAGATAGGTACAGCAGTAGAAAATGATCCAAACTTGCTCCTAACCTATCTCACAGTAATTCTGATATCGACAACATGTAAATCCAATGGTATAACAACAGAATTTAATAGGCAGCCGATTCTAGATCGAAATTCATGTGATTTTTCAATATACCATTAAAATTTGTCAATTGTTTCATTTAAAGTACTGAGGGCATCAGAAGAAATATTGAAGGTTCGACTTACTTGGAGAGACACGCATTATAACAACGTGGAGACTGCCGACAAAATTCTTGGTAATCCGAGAAACGTAAAAATCTTCAAACACTCACACACAGTTGCAGAAGACATTGGAGAGGTGGTTTGAAAGGAATTTGCAAATCCGAGAAAATCAATCAAGGTAGCAATGGATTCAAATAAACAAACAGATAATCAAAAGCAATAAATTATGGAAAAAACCAAAACGCAACCAAACAAACTGGCAATTGATAGATATGTCACTGTAGTCCCTTAGTATGCTGCTGTGGCCATATTCAAATTTTCATTATTTTATTTATTTTTGTACCACAGCTTAAAAAATCATTGCACACATATAAAACTGATGTAGCATGTCATTGGCACATTCTAACTTTAATACTTCAACAAAACCAACACAAGAGAGAGAGAGAGAGAGAGAAAGTCCTTCCATTAAACACCTGAAAATTGTAACTGAGAAATTTGTTATCGTGACCAGAATATTTGTTGTTTCACGTCAAGTTGATTCTAAGTTGAGACTTTAAAAGTACTGCGAGAAATACTACGAAAAAGAAGAATTCTCCAACCTTTTCCTATTCTTCACTGTAGCAAGTTTCCGTTTGTTTACACCACCAATGCTCAGCTGTTCGTGTCAGCTCCCGGGCTTATATCTATAGTAAGCTGTGCTCTGACGTATTTTGACATTGGTAACCAGACCTGTAAAATGAAAGTACAAGTACAATTACCTTGTACTTAGAATTTTTTAAGTACAAGTACAATTCCTTGGTATTTGTATTTAAAAATTTTAATTACCAGTACCGAGACTTGTACTTGTACTTACAATTCCCACAAAAGTACTTTAATATCTGATCTTAATTACTTTAGTACTTAAAAATTGTACTTAAGTAGTTTTCAATTCCTTTTAAGTACTTTTAATTCCTTTTAAGTACTTTCAATTCCCTTTAAGTACTTTTAAATACCAAATTTCAATACAAGTACTCACTCATTAAAGCAAAACACTGTGGTCCAAATCGCTTGCAGGCCAAAGCCACAAATTTACGGTTAAAGTCATCGTCGATCCAGTGACAGGATATATCGCAGAAAGCTACGGTGCCTGGTGGACTAGATATCAGCAGTAGTACAGAAATACTTCACAGATGACATGCTGGTTTTAACTCGAGTTCGGCTGTTGACACAGAGTCCACTTCTTTGAAAGATCAAGAAGTTAGCAAAGGATTTCCTTTCAACAATTGAAACAGGTGAGGCTGTGTCAACTATAAATGGCATCAAAAATTCGTCGAACTCTTCCTGGAAAGACTTCGGTTCGCCAGATGTTGTAGGGTTATTAATGTCACTAGAACGTTTTTTTCTCATGCTAGTATATTCTTCGTAGCTATCTGGGTGATTTCTTTTTAAATATTTGATGAAGTTAGAGGTAACACTTAGCGATTCTTTATAGTTTTTTTACACAGTTGACAAACTGCAGAAATGCCAGATTTCTTATCATTCAACTTATGAAAGAAACAAGAAACATTGTTTTATTATTTTACATATAGTTTTATTGTATATTCAACGAATGCCCATGCGATCATGTAACGAAATATAACAGACAAAACCCAGTTCGCTTCTTATGTGTGACACCTCCGCTAGAAATTTATCGCCATCAGATTTTACATAAGCCCTTTAGACTAAAATGTTTTAGTGAGTGAATATATGTATGGGAATTAGGTACTTTAAGGAATTACAAGTACTTAAAAATGAACTGAAAATACTTAAAAGGAAGTGAATATTACTTAAGTACAATTTTTAATTACTAAAGTAATTAAGATCAGATATTAAAGTTCTTTTGTACTTATAACTCAAGTACAAGTACCGGTACTGGTACTTAAAATTTTCAAATACAAGTACCAAGGAATTGTACTTGTACTTAAAAAATTTTAAGTACAAGGTAATTGTACTTTAGCTGTCCTTCAGTACTAATGTATTTAATTACTTTACAGGTCTGTTGGTAACCGTGTTGGATGCTTAGTTTATTGTGGTTTTCGAAAAGGTGTGTGCTGAGCGATTTTTTACTAGTGGAAAAAATGGAATAAAGAATTTGCATTAATTCTTACTTTATGAATAAAGTGCCATTGTCAGCAGAAAACAACCATTGGGAGCCGCACCGGCGGAATTCGAACATGAGCACTTATAATGCAAGGCCACCACCGATGAGTAAAAATATTTCTTTTTGTTTCCCTATGCATTGGGAACCTAAACAAAATAAATTACAGGCCTATTTTAGGCTATTCATTCTGGTATCCTGGCTTGAAAACATTGAATAAGGGCACAGCAAAATGTGCTTTTTGAATCGTTGGTTCTATTGTTCATTATCCAAAATCCCGTAAAGCTCAAAGTTCCTGAATTTTATTGTGTATTTTTTCTCAAACAAATTTTATACTTTCAGTAGCAGCAAAAATTCATTATGTAAATTTTATAAATCCTTCTCGAATATCAGCTTAGTGCAACACAAAACATGTTCCACCTCAATTTTTCTCATAATACTTGTGGGCTTTCTTGTAGTTTCTCACATTATACAGGTGTTTTTTATGGAAGGTTTATTTTTTCTCAAGCTTTTCATGTTCATATCATTTATTTTCTTAGAATTTTCTTCGTCCTTGAAGAAGGTCCTTTTCATATATATTTTTTACATTCAGATGGAAAATAGAGAAGGGACTCAATGTGTGCTTTTGATTGAAATAAAACGAACTTCTTTCATTCGTAAATTGAAAAATGACGTAGATAATGCAGGATATTCCGTTTATCCGTTTTTATTTGCTAGTGTTGTAAATATATCTTTAACAAATATCGGTTTATAAAATGATTAATCATTTCGAAAAAGTAAATTTTATTTGATTTGTGTATTCTCGATGTTTGCAGCTCTATATACTCCGATCTCTAATTTTTGAATACGTTATCCCATAAGGACTTAAGGCGAAAATACTACTCAGTGCAAGATGAAACTTATTTCAAGACAATTCACTGCAAGGTATAGCACTTATATAGGACCTCCGAATTTGTAAGCCGACACGTTATAACTTACTCCACGAACAACCTAGACAGCCTTACTAACAGAATAATATCCACTCGAGAATTTCACTGTTACTACAGAAAAGGAAATTGGGTGACCAAAGGAAAAAAGAAGAATTCTTAGAGACACAACCTCCTGCTAATGCCAACACGGAAGGCTTCACAGCCTACTCTAGATACAAGTCCGGAAAACATGGCAGTTCGGCTATCTCACCACCAAGTGTTTCGCGATTATTTCATTTTTGTTGTACCACAGATTAACCCTTGGACACACAAATAAAACTGCACACTCTCGTAACCAAAACCAAAGAGATACGCTGACGTCATTGACGCATTTTATGCTCAATAAAATCATGAAAATAGCAAAGAGAGACACTTTTTATCGTGTTCACATTTTCAGAACATTTGTAGGTTAACCTCAAGTAAAATCCAATTTATGACTTAAATATATTACGAGAAATACTACGAGAAAGTAGAATTCCCCAAACTTTTAATTTCCACCAATGCTCCGCTGTTATTGTCAGCTTCCGGGCTTGTATCTAGAGTAAGTTATGAAGGCTTGAATTGCAACATATAATTTTGAGACAAAGCAATCAGATGAATAAACAACGAACACAGAGCTACGTCAGTGACAAGTGTACCAACATCATAAAAAGAAATTATTATAATTGAACTTAGTACGCGAAGTTCAAAAATAACACGAATGTGCGAGGATCAACCGACAGGATTAAAAGAGCGGCAATATTGACATGTTGTAAATATCCTTTTCAGGGCGTAAGTATCCAAAAGCTTAAATCAATAGCATACATTTCTATAGTTGTGATGCACCTTCCAAAATATGTTAGACGACCTCGTAGCTGATCTTCATTGATTATTGCTGGAGATTTTAACGCATGAGCTATGGAATTGGGAAGTAGGACAACGACCGTAAGAGGACGAAATCTCCTGGAGACATAGTCCTGACCAACAATATCAGCATAAATACTCATCAAAAGGCTGGCCTGGGTTCAATCATAAACTAAACCTTTGTGAGCAGTTCTCTTATTCAGGATAGGCAGTATTGTTTGAGATAAAAAATCAATAGGAAATTAACCAAAAAACGGGTCAAATTGACAAGCCCTAAATGGAAAGGCACCCAACTTGACAGCGAAAGCTCTGAGGAAACATACCATATATCATTAGGATCTGCGGAAAATTTAGTACAACAATTAACCCCGTTTATGACTGTAGCATGCGACGCGGCAGTGCCACGTAGAAACCTAATAGAAAGTGGGCGCCATGATATTGGCGGAATCATAGCATACAGTCACTCTGAACCAAATTTCTGCAAGCGTGATGTAAAGTTCAGAGAGCCAGGGTTAAACTGACTCACCGAAATTTGGTCACCGCCTGGCCTTCTACAGAGGACACAGGCATACCTTAGTAAAGGCCATCAAAACCAGTAAATAGGGGTGTTTCAAACGATTATGCGATGAGGCCGATGTTAATCCGTAGTGTACTGCTTATAAGACTCTGAGGCAAAAATTAAAAAGGACAAAAATTACTACATATAGCGTGCTCCGAAATCCAAAGTTCGTTCCCAATAACGAGATACGGTTTGATGAAGAGCAGATCCCCCCCCCCCCACCAGTGACAGAATGGAACTACCTCAGGCCTGCAATAGTTGATTAAAAAGCGCCTGATGGCCTGAAGGCGTTGCTCACAACGCCCTGAAATCGGTGATCAGTGCCCAATCGGACATTTTCATAACTATTATTCAGAGATGCCTGTAAAAAGGAGTATTTCCCGACTACGAGAAAATACAGCAACTAGTGCTAAAAAAAGAACCTGGTGATCCATCATTAAATTTGCTTGCTTGGCACTTTGGGGAAAATACTAGAAAAATTCGTGTGCAATCGACTGCTTCCGATAGCTGAGGAGAAGGGTAAATTATCAGAACGTCAATTTGGGTTCAGAAAAGAACTCACGACGATAGATGATTTGAAAATGTTAGTAGATAAGGCAGCCAAAGCCATAGGCGACGAGAAATGGCGATAGGGAATAAAAGAGTAATGTACGGTGGTTACGCCTGATGTTAAGAACGCTTTTAACTCCACAAAGTGGGTACCTATCACGAATGCGCTTACCATAATGAGTCTTCCGGAATATTTCAAAAAGACAATTTCAAGTTACTTCAGCAAAAGGAAATTACGGTATGAAAGTGACGGCGGTACCGAACATTACGACAATTCTGCAGGTGTACCACAAGGATAAATCTTAGGCCCCCTTTTGTGAATATCATGTACGAATCATGTAAGGGTTGAGGCTACTTTTACCTCAAGGGTTAACAATAATAGGTTTCGCAGATGATATCGAGATAGTCACGGTGTCGGGACAGGCCCAACAAATTGAAACAGTGATCAACGAAGCAATTATAATAGTGCACAAGTTACTAGAATCGACGGGATTGGAGCTAGCGGAACAAAAAGCTGAGGCAGTTTTAATTATTATCCGCAAAGCAGTCGAATATATGAACATAATTCTTTGTAGTCCAACTATTAGGTCTAAACAGTCCATAAAATAATACTTGGATATTATGCTGGACAACCGACTTAACTACAAATCTCAAACCTCATCGGGATTCCGTGAATAGGAAGGCGAATAACCTGAAAGCATCACTCTCCAGGATACTACCACCACCATCTAAAGCTGCAAGGAGAAAACTGATAGCTAACGTTGTGGTGCCAGAAAAGGGAAATTATTAAAAAAGAAAAAACCAATAAAATCAGAATCAATCGACAGATGACAAAATTGATGGAAGACTGGTACAAACGGGGGATGGACATATAAATTTATTCCGAATATCGAAAGTTAGACGAACCGAAAACCGAGATCTAAATGACCACCTTACGCAATTTTTATTAGGTCATGGGGGCTACAGAGAATTCCTGCACAGATTTGAGCATGATCGTTCTCCTCTCTGTCCTAACAGTCCTAACCAGAAAGAAGAAGCGGAGCACATATAGTAATGTTTCACCGCCCGCGCTTTAGGGCATGGAGAATTAACTTAATAGATCCGTTAGTTATCACCGAATATATGCTTCAGTGTGAAGACAATTAGTGGGAAGTAAGCACATGCGAGACCAATGTCTTAATTAAATTAAGGAGAATATAACGTTTAGGCTCGAAGATGAAGAGAATGCGAATATAGCATAGATTGCGTATGCAAGCAACTTGAGCTATCTTGGGAAAAAACGGGAGAGGAACTTTACCTGATTCGAAACAACGATTGCAGGTGGACCTACAGTTCAAGGTGGATTTCAAACCACAGACATTATTCTCTAAAATAAAAAACTTGTTTCGATTCCAGAAAAAACACTAATTATTGAAAGAAGAAGAAGAAAAGTATAGCCTACGGGTTTCGTCTGATCAGCAGGGATTGCACTCACACCGTACATATTCGTAAGAAAGTTCCTAACAATAATACACTCAGGCCTCAGGCTTTCGGCTCAATGATTGTTGTAAATCAGGTTTGCTAGGTATAAGTGGTATGGTCGTGATTATTGGCAAAGTTATCTTCGTATATCTTTTCGTTTTCTGTTACTTAACTCATTTAGCATTGACATATTTGACAAAATTATCTTAGATTTTCTCGTGGTGTTCCACAGGGTGCAATACTTAGGCCTGTACTGTTTTCATTTTCTATTATAAATTTTCCAAATGTGGATGGATAAAGTTTATGACGCCCAGATTTAACTTAGCAGGCATAGGGCTCAGCATGCATTATTAGTGATGTCAACAGAAAGTAAAATTGCTTCATCGGTAATCTTATTTCAAACAACATTTACATGATCGATAATCTTACTATCACGTTAGATAGAACTACTTTGTAAGATTGAATTCTTGCAAGAGATAAGGGATTTTTGATAGAAAGGATATACGTTGGGCTTCGACGTCCTTGCTTGTCCACTTATGTTATGTTTAAGGGCATGCATTTATAACGAAAAAACTCTCTCATCTTGCCTACTTCTCTTTCTCCCATTTAGCTTTTAACAATTGTGTAAGATTGAGCCGGTTAGATCTCGTCTCACAATTCAAATTTCGAGTATTCACACAGAATTTTGACATAAAGGCAATTTTATATCTGAACAAAGATATCTAAATATTTATTCGATCTATTTATTATAAATAGCGAAAATTATTCTCTTGTGCAATTGTTTGCCGAGCAATTTACCAAACAAATTTCATAAACAATTTTGATATCTTTGGTGTGACACAAAGAAGCCATCGCGGACCAATACTTTTTCTTACTTGCAATAGCGATTTATAAACTAGTTTAACAACTTTTATTCAGCAGTATTTGATGAAAAAACAAATGAAGTAAAATAAATATAAATTAATGACAGACATTTTTTACATAAAGCCATTAGTGGACGAGATGAGCGGGAGTGACAACTGATGACATCTTTACAACCACATTTTATTTATGAATTTTTAATGAGTCAAGGTACGTGCTTCTGAGAACATTTCCATTGAGGATAAGTCTATTGATCTTTTCTCAACCAAATGCAAATTTAATATCTGCAAAAGTATCGGCAATTAGTCAGACCTCTCAAAACCAGATGCAAGTTTCATGCAAATAAGAACGGATTTTTTTCGAATTCTATTCACTCGAGTATAAATCCTCCACCGGAAAGTCCGATAGTTCAACCCTTCATTTTGTCCAGCAACCGGGAGAACTGAAGGTCGAATATTTTCATCTTGACAAAACAAAAAAAAAGGAAAATTGAAATTCTGACATAAATAATCACCTGAAAGTCAACGAGTGCAGACCTCGTTTCCTCCGACACTTTAGTCAGCGACAATTATTTTCTTTTAATGATAAATGCAAAATAATTCCATTTGATAGTGATGGTGGCGCTGATGATCAATTCGTAGAATGGCGACATTTTTAAATTTCAAATTTTGTATTCGTCCAAAGTTATTCTGCGGCCTGGAGAGAAGCTTTCGAATCGAATCAAAAATTTTCATATGAAAGTTCAAGGCTGAATCAGTTCTCAGTTTAGCAAGAACAAAGCAAATCACTAAGCACGAGCCAGTTCTGTGCGGACTTTCAGAGTCCAGCAGGTCCAGGCAGATCAAAGTAAAAGGAGGGAAGACAGGCCACAGCCGGATGACGCCACCGCGCGGGTAAGATACTGCCGTTCGACAGTAATTAACTGATCAATTGAGGCTTTCTATAAGTTAAGCTGCGATTAAATCCCAAGGTACTCAGAATCTATTTTTATCTGATTCTAGCAGCCAGCACCATGCAGTAAACAGCTGATACTGGAGCCGCCGGATCTGGTTCTTGGCGCAACAATTACTAGACGAGCAGAATATTTTTGCTGGAGGAACGAGCCGGTGAGGGAATTTTTATTGTGGCAGTTATTTGTGCCATTTACACAATAACAACTCGCAAAATGTGAAGAAAAAGCGTGTTGGCTGATTGTATTGGGGATGGGATTGCGAAGCGCGCAAGCCAAACGCCATACCAACGGTTGCTGACTCGAGATGGAGCACGGGATCCAGTAAAATAAGTAACAACAACAACAAGAACGCCACAGCAGAATCTTAAGAAGAGCAACATTCTGGAGATATGCAGACTAAGATGACTGCAGCCTCTAACTGGGTGGAATGTCTTCTTGTGACCTTGTCAGATCCGAAACAAGTTTTTTATCGAATCTGGTTAAAGTGCGCCTTTTTTTGCCATTTTTCGCTCAATTTATTTTACTTTATTTCGCTGAAGTAAATTCAAACCTGAGACTTCGGATTAAGGTTGAATTCGTTACAGTACGCACGGCTTGCACATTTTCCACACATTGACAGGACAAGCAAGCAGAGACCTAATCGTTATTTTAAAATGGAGTTCAATCTAAAAGAAAATGGAAGCTAATTAGACTTTTGCTATGCGCGAAATGTCAGTTAGTTTTATTTTAGTCTTGTAAGGAAGTATTGCTAATTCTCATTGATTGATTACGATTAGAAATGGAATTTATAGAAATACGTTCGGAATTTGTTTCGACATGTTCATCAAGTTTGGAAAGTTGTGTCTCGGGTTGATAGAACTTTTCCAAGAAATATAGCGAAACTGAGCGAAAAAAAAGAAGGAAACTAGAAAAGTGAGGTGAAAGAAGAAGAAAAAAAAGGAAAGTGAGAAAAAAATGAAAGGCGAAGAGAAAGTAAAAAAAAAAGTAGAAAACAGAAAGAAATGAGAAGAAGCTAGCCTCAAAAATCTGCCTTTAGATACTACGTATACATGTAGAGTTGAAAAATTGAGTCGAGTTGGGGTTGAGATTTCAATCCGCGTATATGCGTTCATCAGGTTGAAGAGTTGAGTTGAGATTGAGTTGAAATTGGGTTGATTTGACATAATGCTCAATATAAGCTACTGTTTCCTCTTGTTTCCAAATATATCTCATTTCTATCTTAAAAGCTTCAAAAACACAAAATAACCTTTACAAAAATAATTACTAACTGCCGTGATAAAATCAAAAACAAAAATAACTTTTCAAATTACAATGTGTCTCTTCAACCCAGGTAGACATGCAAAATTTCAACTCGACTCAGCCAGATCACTTGAGTTGAGTTAATACGACCCATTTTGAACTCAACTTCGGTATACATGAAAGTTGAACTTGGGTTCAACCTGGCTTCAACCCTGCATGTATACGTAGTAATAGTCTTTCTCGTAACTTCTTGTGGGGCGAGAGGATGACAATGATTGCAAATGAAACTACAATTGAAGGCGGATGGTGACATTAATCTGCAGTCCGCTTTTGTTTAGGATTCGAACCTATTGAAAGATCAACAAGTTATCCCTTACTCCATCGACGACGTGTAAAGTAAGATTACTGAAATATAAAAAGGTTTGGTTGGAGCGCCGTCTAAATAATTCACACTAACAAAATATGCATCTTTGCTCAGTATCGAAACAGGGCAGATGCGGACGCAAAGAATTAAAGGGAAACAGAGTTGGATCAATGGTTGACTGGCACGGTCAACACGTTTCCACGTTTTCCAAAATTATTAAAACGACAAAAATTTAATTCTTCTTAACTGAGTAACTATTTTCAGATTTCATCTATCTTTGAATTCTTATAACATTTTCCGACGTCAATTGTAACTATTTACACTTTAAAATACATTAATAAATTACGTCTCTAGTTCCCGTAACCCCTTGGGGGACATGGGACGAGAAAAGAGAACTTCACCCGCTTCGACGACAACTTACACTTTCAGCATTTGATATTTGACGGGCTGAGAGTAAAAGTGACCTACTTATAAAGTTCGGGCAAAAGTGGCTTAGAAAATGTTCCGCGCAAAAACGAATCGTAGAAAATTTCCGGGCAAAAACGAATCGTAGAAAATTTCCGGGCAAAAACGACTTAACTACTTAACTGTATTAACTTTGCATTACCTTTTGTAGTTAAGTCGTTTTTGCCCGGAAATTTTCTACGATTCGTTTTTGCCCGGAATCTCACGCGATTCGTTTTTGCGCCGATTATTTTCTAAGCCACTTTTGCCCGAACCTTATAAATAGGTCACTTCTACTCTCAGCCCGTCATTTATACCTTTGTTTTTGTCGAGAATTTTCTTTTTTTGCGTTTTATTGGACGCACTTTTCTCTATTTTCCGTCATATCAATGCCGGAGTACCGAAAGGCTCCATACTGTCTCTTATACATTTTGTCGTTATTTGTATGATAATAATCGGATCGTTTAAGGTAAAACATACACATTGGCGGTTCGAAAAAATTGATATTTTCAAAAATATTATTGTCGTATTGTACAAACTATAAACTATATACAATCTTAAAATCGGACTTACGAAGTTACAGTCGTTAGGTACCTCTTTACTCTGGGAGAGGAAAAAGTATTTTTTCTTGAAACTCTATTTTCCCAAACGTTAGTGTACATATTTGAAGAACTAGTGGACCGATTTAGTTCAAATTTTGACCATAGATTCTTTATACGCTTCTCTAGTTCTTGATGACTCACGTTTTTTTTTTTAATTTTATATTTTTATTATAAATAAACAAAGGTCGATTTTTTTTAGCAAAACATCAGTCAACATTATTGTCGTAATTTGTCGTAAACTTTCAAAATCCGGGTCGCCAAAATCTGCTTTATTTCTTAAACCCTTATTTTTAATAACAACGTAACATGCTTTGGGCAATGATTGAATTACACGTCGACATTTATCTACCGAAATAGACTCCCAAGCTGCACGAATTTCTTCGATAAATCTTCATTTTTCCTTGGGTTCCAACGGCCGTGTGCCTTCAGACTCACAAGGGGACTAACACGTAACACCTAGTGTGCGCGCTCTTACTTTGAGTACTGCAGGAAGTTCGACTTCATCTTTCACGTGGGACGGCTGGTAACAGACTCCTTAAGTTTCGACCTTTAGGGGTGCTCGCTAATTGTCGTTGGGCAGAGAAACAGACACTCTTAAATCAAACTCCCTTTATCCAAGATGTTATGCATTTCCGTACCTATTGGCTGGTTTGCAGCCAGAGGCAACCGACTGTATTCTAACGGAACCTCCTTGCTACCTGTCCACATCAAGGAGTAATCTTGAACTAGTAATCATGGATGACCTCCCTCACCCCTACCATCTCTAAACCACAAGTACCGCCCTATTATGAACATAGCAACTTATGAATAAAAACCCCGCCTCGGATAAAACCGAGCTTACAATCACCTGGCTGGAAAGGGAGACAGCCTCTAAGTGGGAAACCTTCTGCGAACTTCACCCATTCTAAAACTCTTCTGGCCAGCACTGGAATTCCCACTACGAAACCCAGTGCACTACCTTCTTCGAGGAGAGAGCATGCTGCATCAAGGCCACCAAACTCGGATGTAGCTGTTCGGTTCCTCCCACGACCACAAAACCTGCGCATTGCAGTGTATCTTGCCTACCAAGCCTGGACCCATTTTCTCCAGTGCTCTTCTCAGGACAATTCAGTCTAACACAGCGACCACCAAGAAGAACGTGAATGCCTCAACGGCGGCCTATGGAGAGAGACGGATTGCCCATAGGATACTCCGTAGAATGGGCACTGCCTCTCAGGAGAAGCGGCAGAAAAAGACTGCACTGGTCAAAGAACCTCTTTGACCAAAACAAGACTTTGGCTTTATTAGACCTCCCTCTAACGCCCAAAAAAGGACGAGGTGATCCACCCATTTCCCTAAGTCTTTCAGCGATGTAACGAAAGACAACTTCACCTGGAAGGTCATAGATCAAAGCAAAGTTGATGGAACTATGTCACAGGAGCAATTGGAAGTTGGTGGAAATCGCATTGTTGAAGATTTTCTAAGGAACACTGTACCTGCGCCAGAGATGCTGCCGAGACGCTAGTTGGCATCAAGACCATATTAAGCTCGTCGCCTGCTTTGATCAAAAGTTTATGGAGCCTTATAGCCGGACGATCTTCCTTTTAGTGGTAGTCTTGCCTAGTGCTAGGATCGAGGCTGTTCCAAAGGACGAAATCCCGAACAGACCAAGGTCTAGAACCGGCTGATCTAAGAGACATCTTGGATCTAATACAATTAAGTAATCCTGGTCTACCCACTCAAGATTGGAACATAAAACAGGTGTGTGAGGTTAAGGGCAGCTCAAGACAGACTGCTGTTGTTGTCCTGAATGAGAAATCCTCCGCCACCGCTCGCTGAATGCAATAGCGTCATTAATTATGGCTTTGGCTCCATTAGCCTTAACGTCTATCAAAAGGACCTGAGGGCACACACTATCATTCTGGTAATACGTCCATACTGGCGGTATGTTCATTTCGGCGAAAGGGTACATTATGTTTTCAAGGAGGTCTATAAAAAATTTGTTGGGTCAATGAGTGGTTAAGAACTTGTTAATCGTAAACGAGCGGTATCACAGGAGTCAAAGGTGTGGCACCACACACAAGTTTGATCAGAAGACAAATATTTTTGAAGCTTGGAAGGGATGTGTGCACTGAACTAAGCATACTCGCTTGACCATGCGCCATCAGAATTCCATTTGTTTCGCTCTCTTCAAAACTCCTTTCATGGTTCAACTGTGACGAGGCCGTAAATCAGCACCTTATTCACTTTTTTGCCGAGAAAGACAGGTGCTTCTATGAACGATGAATTGTGACGCTCAGTTAAAGATGAGAGAAGGTTATTGAACAAAACGATTCTTTATACAGGGTGTAACGTTTTTAGAGGTCAATACGAATACAAATTATAGCTCTTACCTAGAAAAACAAAAAAAATTATGGCAGGGGACGGGGGGAGGGGGCAATCTGAACCGTTTGGGCGTTACAAAGTGATTCATAAATTTCAGCTTTCCATGGCATGCACGTTACTATTTTATTTCTATCTTTTGATCTACTCAACATAGCGACATCAAACAAACGCTAAGCAAATTCTATCCCAATGGCCTTTCCAAAATTGGGAACAATGTTGATCTCACTACTACCACTCCAGGTACAGTCACGGGGAATCCAATAAAAAAAGAGGTATACTAATTACATAAATTTCGGAGAAAATTTGGGAAAATGCTGAAATTTTGGTAATTTCAAAACATTTTTGTCAATTTTGGCCGTGACTGTACCTACAGTAGTAGTAGTGAGATCAACATTGTTAAAAATTTTGGAAAGGCCATTGGGATAGAAGTTGTTTAGCGTTTGTTTGATGTTCCTATGTTGAGTAGATCAAAAGATGAAAATAAAAGAGTAACGTGCATACCATGGAAAACTGAAATTTATGAATCACCCTGTAACTCCCAAACGGTTGAGGATTGCCCCCCCCCCCTGTCGTACAATTTTTTGTTTGCTAGGTGAGAGCTATCATTTGTATTCGTATTGACCTCTAGAAACGTTACACCCTATATAAATGAATTGACTTTGAAAAACAACTCAACAGAATTATTTATAGAGACAATTTCAGACCCAGACTTTAAGTAAAATTCCTAGATTCGGGCAGCGGCAGGATCTGGTCCGCATCAGGCTTTTAACCAGCTTTTGAAACAAAATGATTGCG
Source organism: Leptarthrus brevirostris (assembly GCA_964036015.1). NCBI lineage: Eukaryota > Metazoa > Arthropoda > Insecta > Diptera > Asilidae > Leptarthrus > Leptarthrus brevirostris. Next base: position 18,156,314 of record OZ038375.1, on the reverse strand, counting down.
CCTAACTTTGGCTCTTTGGAGCACGCTCTTCTATAGTTCTCTCTCTTTCTAGTTCATGGGGCATGGAGCGAAAGAAGAACTTCACCCGATTCCCGACAACGATTGCTATTAGACCTACAGTTTAAAGTGGATTCCAAACCACCGACAATGGGTTTTTTTTAACGTAATCATTTGTCAGCATAAAACAACCATTGGTTGCCACTGGTGGGATTCGAATCGGTGATCTCCGCGTTGGAATGCCGACACGATACCACTTACTTCATCCACGACTTCTTCTACAGCTACTTCTAACGAAATTTCTCTTGTAAATTGCCTCCTAGACGTAATACTCGTGTCTCAAGTAATCTTCTTCTTTTTGTCCTTTCGACACAACTTACCATAATGGTAAAACTCGAGAATTCTACTTGTGCAGATTGCAGATTATATCATGTTGAGGCTACCATTTTCTGTTTAAACTCTAGACTGGAAGTCAAAGTTATTCAAACAGAATGCTCACCTTCGTTTAACCTTTTAGTTCCTCTCCTGTCGTTATTTTTCTTCTTTTCCAAAGATGTACTTCAGCAGCATCATCAGCGCTTTGGTTGCACCGTAAAAGTGTAGCCATAAAAATTAGTTTTCTATTCGATATACCTACAAAGGTACTACACATTTCTCAGTCCAGGGGAGCTTTAGGGGACAACAAGTATTTTCACCTGCTAATCAAAGCACTCATCAAAATTACTCAGACCTTCTGCAAATCAAAGGTAATCCTGAAGTGAAAAGGGAAAATTACTTCGAATTTCGCCTCTTTGAACTACACGAGAGCAATATGGTTCTGTAGACGACTAACGACGATCTTCATGAGTCAATGAAGCCTTTGATGGCGATGATTATAGCAAATTAAAATTGTTATCATAAATCAACCTTTAGCCACTAAAAACTAGCGATAAAACGAAAATGCGCACACTTACCGTAACAACTCAGTTTCCTATTAGGAAATGTAATTTTCTCAATATTAATTGAGTATGTGCCTGCACTAAATAACAATAACCGGAAAAACCAATTACAAATGCAGCAGTTTCCTCGATTTTTCAGTAAATGCCTTGCTAAAAAGCATCAAGTTCGTCTGCTAAATTGAAACGAGAACCAGAAATACCAACAACAGCACAAAATTAGTAGCCAGCGGGAGTTGATCTAGAACTGCCAGCACATTAATTTTGTTATTTTTTTTTATTAATTTCGAAAAGCTTTTGCTTTTCTTCATAAATTAGCGCAAAATTAATGAATGTTTCTTGCTTTCACGTAAACAGAGCTAAAAGTGAGTCTTAGCAAGTACGAGGCCGGGTCTGCAAAGAATAAAAAAAATAAATTTTTTTTTTAAATTTTCCAATACGTAAAAAAAAAAGCTTTCAATTAGAGGAGGAAAGACAATTTTCATAGAAAACTGGTAATGTGTCAAACATAAAATGTCTCGTGAATTTTTTACTGCAACAAGTAAGCTATAGTTAAGGAACGAAAAAGTTTGGCAGTTACGCCTGTTACCCCCAGTCAGCCCAATTGACGTCATTCGATAAATCAATCATATTGAAGTAAGGAGTACACTTGTAGAGCTTAATAGAAAATTTATAGAATTGTGTAGGTGTTTTGAAGGAAATGTGTTTAATAAAGACGTTCGGAGACTAATTTAGCACCAACCCCTCGCAACGATAGACTGTCGACGATTAAAATTCCATTAGCGGGTAATGCTTTGACGGCAGACAACTTATCAATGGATTTTCGTTATTTTTACCCTAAAGATAATCGATTTCGAATTCTTTTTCTTGCGATAAAATCGACAACAATGTTTTCGAACTGTTGCAAGCTCTGTCAACAAATATCAAGTAAATTCTAATAAACGTCCTGCTCGTCACTCTGTCTCCGACAGTAATTAGTGTCTGCTGATAAACTTTGTAATTTAGCACACGTTTTGCTGAAGCGAGCTTTTTACTAATCTTAGGAACGAAATTTCTAAAAGCAAATAAATACGAATTTCTATGAAGAATATCATAAAATACAGTTTTCAGTTGCATTAGCGCGCACTTTAAAAAAAACAACTACTGTTGACAAGATAACGATGCAAAACTCACCGCAATGTAAATATGGTACTTCCTATCAACAAAATCAGCTTGAAACCGGTCATACTTTGAATGGCACTTACCTAAAAAGAAAAGAAAAATAGAGTAATGGTTAGTTTGATGATCATAAAATTTTTTATTATATAAAGAGATATGCTCAATTAGTACTAAAACTTTTTAATTGAAATTTGAGATCGGTATTCAGTCTGGAAGAGATGTGGAGCCCGCCATACACACTTTTTTTTATTATGTAGCCAAAACACAGGGGATAACCCTATGATCGTGCTAGGCCGATAGTCGCCCAATCTTCCAAATTAAAAAAACGGGATAAGCTCTCTCTCTACTATCAAAACGTGAGAGGGTTAAGGACTAAAACTAATAATTGTTATTTCTCTTCTGTTAACTCTGATTTTGATTTGATAGCTTTATCTGAGACGTGGTTACACCAGGGTATCTCGGATGCCGAGGTGTTTAATGACTCCTTTCAGGTTTTCCGCAGGGACAGGTTTGCGGATTCGTCTGCACGGGGAGGTGGGGTTCTCATTGCATGTAGAAATTTTCTAAATGCTACTTTTGTGGACCCTCCGTCTTTTTCTGATCAATTTGATCTGTAACAAATCTCAGTAAAGGTTTCATCCGATTAGGGCAACCTCTTTTTAATTTGTTGTTACATACCTCCAGATATGGGCAATGTAGTCGATAATAATGGGTTGAGTCGGTATGACATTCTTATTCAGCATATCAACTTTATTCATGACCAGATGGGTTCTAAGGACGAAATTGTCTTAGTAGGGGACTTCAACTTACCCAACGTGAGATGGATAGTGAATGTTGATGACGATAGCTATTTTCCCCATAACTTGACTGAGAGACAATCACTGTTCCTTGACACCTTGGCCTGCATAGGACTTTGCCAAATGAGCAATGTGAGTAACAGTATGGGTAGACAGCTTGATTTAGTGTTCTCTACGAACTCCACGTTCACTTTTGTGGAACCTAGCCTCTTTCCCTTGACGAGTCTGGACATGTTTCACCCTGCATTGCTTGTCACTTTTCATTGTCTCTCGGACGTGCGTGTCGATAATCTCGAATGTGAATTTAGTTTTAACTTTAGAATGGCCGATTTTGAGGCTATGAATGAATATCTTGGTGATTTAGACTTCCATACTTGTCTGTCTAGTGACGATATTGACAGGAACGTATCTGGTTTCTATGAAATTTTATACGAAGCTTTCGCTAGGTTTGTCCCCTTTGTCCGGGTTAGAAGTAGAGAATCCGCTCCCCCCTGGTTTAACAGAGAATTAAAAACTCTCAGAAATAGGAAAAATAGACTCTGGAAAAGGTACCTGCGAGTGGGAAGTGTGGACTCTAAGCGTGAATTTATTCTTTGTCACGAACATTTCATAGGTCTTTCTCGTTCTCTATATGAAGAATACCTACTGAACCTTATTCTCTGACCCCCGTGCATTTTTTGATTACGTCAATATGAAGAGAAGGGTTGATAACTATCCATCGACTATGGAATTCGGGTTAAGTTCCAGTAACGATTCTAAGGTTATTTGTAATTTATTTGCTGAATACTTCAGGGGCGCATTTGAATCATCCGATTTTTATCCAGAAAGTAGCAACTTTTCGTACATTAATAATAGTAATATATCCCCCGTACATATTCCATCTATCACGGAGGAGAGCTTATACAAGCATATTTTGGATCTTCCGGAAGACTTTTCTTATGGCCCTGACGGGGTTCCTGCTGTTGTCTTAAAGAAGTGTTCTTCGGTGTTATTATGTCCTTTACTTTTACTCATCCGGCGATCCTTCTTGGTTGGTCGCTTCCCTACATTTTGGAAGGCTTCATTTTTAATCCCCATTTTCAAGAGTGGCAATAGGAGAGAGATTGTTAACTATAGACTTACTGCTAAACTATCTTGCATTCCAAAACTCTTCGAACTGATGATCCAGTCCCAATTGTCTATTGGGTGTAGGGGTTTAATCTCTAGCAGGCAGCATGGATTCATTCAGGGTAGGTCAACGGTTTCCAACTTGTTAGAGTTTGTGTCTGGCAGTGTGGATGGATTTCTGGAAGGTTGCCAGACTGACAACATTTCTACCGACTTTAGTAAAGCCTTTGATAAGCTGTCTCACTCTATTATCGTTTTCAAATTGGCCAGGTTGGGTTTCCTGGCCCCACTCATTGCATGGATTAAGTCGTATTTATACAATAGGACTTACTTATAGAGTGCGTTTTCGTGGCGTGCTCTCTGATGCTTTGGCTCCTTCCGGTGTTCCTCAGGGTAGTCATCTTGGGCCTCTGTTGTTCATCTTATCTTTTGATGACATAACTTATTAGCTTCAAAGAAGTAAAATTCTTATTTATGCGGGCGATATCAAGATTTTTCCCCCAATCAAATCTTTTGCGGATTGCGAGATCTTGCAGTCGGACCTGCACATATTTTATAGCTGGTGTGTCAATAATAATCTTAAATTAAACATCGGTAAATGCCAGGTTATCACCTTCTCGAGGTCAGTGTCGAGGTCCCGCAACTACTGCACTTTTCAGTACAAGTCTGAAGATACTTGTATGCAACGGGTGGAAGGAGTGAAGGATTTGGGTGTGTATCTTGATAGACAAACTTAACTTCATCCCCCACATTCATAATATCGTTGCCAGGGCCAGCTCTATGCTGGGTTTTATCCTCCGTTGGTCCAGGGAACTTGCTACTCTCGAGAAGCGTCGCTGGGTTGCCGATATAATTTTTCTACACCAGCTTCTGCAGGGAAAGATTGACAGTGCGGAACTTTCTTCCAAAATATCACCTAGAGAACTGTCCTACTCCCTTCGAAACCGTTCGAGCTTTCAGATAGCTTTCTCGCGCACTAGTTACGGTATGTTCGAGCCTGTTAATCGCATGTGTGTTTGTGTTTGTGATGTTTTCAGCACTAACGTGGACAAGTTAACATTAAAGAGGAGCCTTTACAACTTGTAACCATCCTGTTGTACTCACTTGTCTTTTTTTATCTTTTTTTCTTTTTTAAGGCGTAAAGTTTCCTTCCTTGTATGTTTTGTATTGACTTGGCTTAAGCTGCCTGTGCATCCCTGATTGTTGTGTTTGGGTGTATTTTGGCTTTTGTTTACTAATGATTTTATGCATGTGGTGTGGGAGCCTCATCCACCTTAATATTTTGTGTATTTTGGTGGGTAGGTCAATTGATTCCTGGCTTCTGCCTGTGAAGTGCGCCTTCTGAGTTAGAAGGGTTAATTCAATGATGTATTTAGCATGCCTTTGGCCGGAAGGAAGTTAGGGTAAGGGGAATGAGGGACTTTTATGTTTGAATGGCTTGGTTGTGCATTCCTGTGAGCTAGACAACAGCCCAAAGACGAAGTGGATTTTTTTAATTTCTTATTAAATACTCACGAGGAGACTGAGGCTCGAACCCAGGATCCATGGCGTGGTGATCGTCCCACTCAAATAATTGATCTTACTCTGTCTACTTGATTAAATTGCACAGTATTAAGGAAATTTCACAACGAAATTAAGCAAAATTAATTACTCTCGAATATTCTCACAAAAATCAAATAAAACCGTACACAGTCTAAGATTCGAGTCCTAGTCCTCAGCAGCATGCTCTGACGTATTCACCACTTAAAACAATTAAAAGCAATTAAAAGAGGTGTATCTATATTACTTATTGACACTTGCAATAGTTAACAAATTGACAAAAAGTTAATTGATCATTAAATATTATTCACATCGAAAACTAAGTTTAATTGAAATTCAGAAGCACAGAAAACTAAGTCTCACACAACGAGAAAATGATTTCAAGTTTGTTTGATATTATCTTAATTCATCGTCGTCGAGAACCGTAAATTTTTGCCAGTTATTCCGGGAAAAATTAGGCGGTCAATTATTTCTAAATCACTAAGAAAATTGTATTGGTCATGTAAATTTTACGGTACTGTTTCGTAAAAATTACCTTTAAACATATTAAAAATTACTGAAAGGATTGTAAATGTATAGTGCGGCTACTTAAATTTTGGCAGAAATAGTCAGATGAACAGTAATTTTCCCTGAAATTTTCTTTCAGTGGATGCAACTGGTTTACTAGAGATATGAAAAACAACTCCGACAAATGACTAACCAATAAAACTTTTTCTCTATTCTCACAAAAGCATTCACAAATACACGTAGATACCTGCAAATACCTCTTAAGAAATTATGTGACGATCTTAATTGGTAATAAGCCAAAGATTCACTATTCGGGAGATATGACCGGTGAGGGAGTACTTCATATTTCAACGGCTTAATTTTTGTAGAGATTTTTGCCGCGTACGGTCAAGCATTATCATGCCTTAAAAGTATCCCCTTCCGATTAACTATATTTTTGTGTTTTTTCTTTTTCGATGATTTGTTGAGAGTGGAGATGTTCGGTTGCTATTTTACTCTACTACAGCAATTCAAAGTGTACTACTTCAAACATATTCCATCCAAATTTAGTAGGAATCGGTTCCTGTCAACGAGCCTAATCGTTGCAACTTACACGGTTTGCTTTCAAAAAGGATACATTTCAAATTTGATATAACAGATCGATCAAGAAATATTTCTTGCTCTTGCAGACTCAAAAAATACTTATAGCCAATTCATTAGAAACTCAAACATTTTTTTAGGAATCTTTCCATATGTCAAATGTTCCAGCAAGTATAGAGTTTGTCTACGCTTTATGCAGGACAAAGAAAGGAATCATCATCCGGTTCAACAGTTTTCTTGGTCGAGTTGCTTAAGAAAAATTCTCTCAAAAACTTACTAAATTACCATTGATACTTTTGTAAACCTCTAAACAATCAGGATAAATGGTATGGGGTATGGATGCCATTACGAAATTCTTGATATCCGTAAGACAAACTTAATCGATTGGTATGTTTGTCATATCGATTCACAACGTTGTGCCTATCATAAGATCATAGATAAACTGATTTTGTAACTAATCCTTAATTGTATATCTGCCCGTTATCAGTGCTACCAATGTGCAAACAAAATACTTTGGAGTTAAAAACGACATTTCTGTTCATAGCTATAGTACTTATTTTGGCTGGTTCATATTTTAGATGTCAAGGAAAATTTTGGCTAAATTTTGAACTTCGGTCCAGGTAAAATCGGATATAATTTACTTAATTAATTTTATTTCGTCGTTATCACAAAATCAGTCCGATATATCCGAAGCGTACTAGACGTTCCGTGTGTATGTTAAAGGCATTGGAGCAGAACCGAATCAGGTGGAGAGTCGGTGTAGAAAACGCCCTATGCCCCAAACGGGGTTAAAGGAACCAGAAAGAGAGAGATATTTTAATTTAAAATTGACAAATATGCCAGGCTGAATAATATTTTACTTTATCATACATAAGAATAACCAGAAACGAAAGAACAGTCAAAATAGAAACAGAACTAGTGTTTCGTTTTAGCCAGCAAAAATTTTTTTTATCGAAAAGGTAATGGCATTGTCATGGATTATTAATTGATACAATAAGAGCAAAAGTGGAGCGCAATAACAAAACAACTATTGTTCAGAGTAAAACTGATATAGAAAAAAAACCCGAGCAAAAACGAGTGAACTATCCAACTCGTTTTTGCCCCCAGCGAAAACAAAACTTGTTTTTGCTCGCGGATTTTTTCTATTCCAGTTTTACACTGAGCTATAATTGTTATGTTTTTACTCAGAAATTGAAAAGATAACAAATTGTAATTTCGTCAGTTTACAATATATAAAATACTTGTTTTAAAATGCTGCGCCTCTGCTTTGGCTAAACCTCTGCGCAAACTTTTTCACCTGTCATATTCAACAGGAATGTTTCCAAATGTATGGAAACTTGCTCATGTCCAGCCGATACTTAAAAAAGGAGAGGCATGCGACTCCTCTAACTACAGACCAATTGCACAAACCTCGATCATATCCAAAGTTTTTGAATCACTCATCAACTCTCAGTTGTTGAAATATCTAGAAAATAACCATCTTATCAACGATTGCAAGTACGGTTTCCGCGCTGGCCGCTCAGCCGGAGACTTACTAACGGAGCGTTGGACTCATTGCCTAAATAATTTTGGTGAGTCCGAAATCGTCGCTCTTGATATTTCAAAGGCTTTTTATAGAGTCTGGCATGCGGCCCTTTTAGCCAAACTTCAAACATTTGGTCTGCACCGTACTCTCGTTAAATGGATAGAGAGTTTTTTGCCAGACCGTTCAATCCGTGTAGTAATTGTCCGAGTTACATTTGATTCCTACAAAATAAATGCCGGTGTACCTCAGGGTTCAGTTCTGTCACCAACCATATTTCTTCTTTTGATTAATGATCTTTTATAGTTCACTCTCAATCCTATTCATAGTTTTGCTGACGACAGCACCCTTGATTTCGCGTACTCATTTGATTCTGTTATTAATTCAAGTGGAAATGCTACAGAAGTCAATTGGGAACGCATGGTTAGATCATTAAACAACGACATTTCTATGGTCCTCGCTTGGGGCAGAGCAAATCGTGTTACGTTTAATGCATCCAAAACTCAATGCTGTTTAATGACCCTTAAAAAACGCCCAGTTCACCCCCAACCCATTTCAGTCGACGGAGTGAATATACCCAATTCACCCTCCCTAAACATTTTGGGTATTGAGATATCCAGCAATCTTAGCTGGACTGATCATATATTTGCAATCGCTAAAAGTGCGATGAATTGTTTGGGTTTTCTATAGAGATGTAAGAAATATTTCACCCCACCTGACTTAGCGCTGATCTACAAGTCCCACATTAGGCCTAGACTTGAATATAATTCGCATATTTGGGCAGGGGCCGGACACACCGCATTGTCCGCGTTAGACAAAGTCCAGCGTAAGGCTATTAACCTTCTTCGCGATTCATCAAACTCTGAGGACCTTGAGTCTCTGGAGCATCGACGGAATGTCGGTTGTCTCTCACTCTTATATCGCTATTTCCATGGCCATTGTTCTAACGAAATTGCTAGCCTGATTCCTTGTAGACACATGACAACGCGCGATACAAGATCTACAAGTCGCTCCCACCCCTATACTCTCCAGGACAAATTTGGACGTACCGTCACATTTCGGAAATCTTTTCTAAGCAGAACAACACGAATGTGGAACAGGTTACCATCTTCTGTTTTTCCCTCGTCTTATGAGCTTGAATATTTCAAACGAGGCGTACATCGATACCTCCTTCACTCAACCTCCTTCACTCAACCTCCTAACCCATTTCCCTTATGCTTAATTACTTTCCTGCCAATCATAGGGCATCCCCTGAGCTTTGGCAACATCATATATATGAAAAAAACTGCCTCAATGCTATTGATGTTTGTAGTATAGAATGGAGACCAAGCGGGAAAGGCATATTGCAAAATGGGCCTGACGAAAATAAAGTAGAGAAACTAAGTGATGTGTGGATCATAAAACTCTTTTAACCAACGCCTAATAAAGCTCAAGGACCCACCAGCCTTATTAAATATAGCATTAAAGTGAACGTTGAATGAAAAACGGGGAATGTAGCCATACACCCAGATCGCTGGTCTTTTCAAACGACGTTAAGGTTCATCCATCGATGGGATCGAGAACCAAAGTCACCTTTACCTTATTGATGTAAATGATATAAAAGCAACAGTCCGAGATGGCTGCCTTGTGGCACCCCAGAAGTGCTGAAAAGTGAAAGTGTTGACTCGCTGAGTACGATCAGATAGATACAAACATAATCAACCGACAAACACAGGAATTTTATTCTATCGCATGCTAAATGAATCAACATAAAATATCTATTTATAGTAAATATGAGCTTCATAACTTAAAATGGTCGTAACTTTGCAAGAAGAAATCGTAGGTAATCGCTCAATAGCTTTTTTTGAAGGCTAAGAGTGGTATTAAATTATGCAACTGGAAAAAAAGACCAAACAAATTTTGTGCATTCTGTACATAACCTTAAATGTAGCCACAAAGACTACAGACCTCAAATATCTCAAAATCCTGACCTGATGGCCCAATGCTGACTTCGAATTCGGATTCTATGCAGCAAATTACTTCGGAAATGACCCCCCACTTCATTTTTGTGCTCAGGAATAGTGTATCTTAGTTTCGTTGACAATGATTTTACTCATTTTTGCTCTCAGCGTGTCAATTATTAGCACTTGCTCAGAGTATGATTCAACACTTTGGATCAAACACTGTCGACCAACTGTCCTTATTTAACAAAGAAAAAAGGGCTTTTTACATTATGATAATGCTCCGGCTCACTCTCGAGATTCACCAGATTTAGCTTATAGTGATTCACCAGATTTAGCTTTCATACTTGAAGAGAAGCTCGCCGGAAAACGTTTTTGCTTGGATTGCTAAAGTCGCCGCTGAAACTAATGCTAATTTTGTAAAGTAGAGAAATCATATTATATAGGCCTCAAAAAAATTATTAAAAAATCTCGGTGAATAAACAACTAACCTCGTACCTGGTTTCGCCACGGTATGGTGAATGAGGGAACTTGACTGTTCAAAACACTAATTAGTAAAAGGATCTTTGTTAGACTTACACATCCACAGAACTTTTTCTCAAGTGGAAAGGACTACTTTCATCATGTGGATGTACACAACATAAAATCACTGCTACCGAAAATTTGCGCTGTTGTCCAACAGTTTTTGCCTGAAAAATTCTGACAGCCTCAACTGAATATGAACCAATTCATTTAGTCTTCCGACTCAGATGTCATCTGTTTAACAAAGTACTCAAATATCTTTAGAAAAGTTCTTTAACAAAAAAACGCCTTCCTCTTGCACTACATCAACATCGTTAGTTCGTCCCCTTTCAAAAAGTTTTTTTTTGTCTTTCTTAATGGCGTAAACATTGGCGTCGATTTAATTGCTTCGGCACGAACTCCCAAGAAGAGAGAAAGAATTAATTAAGATGTCCTCTGGCAAGTAACCGGCGTGGCCTTTTGATTGAAACCAATCGTAAATTAATAAAAAATATCTATAAATGCGAAATAACTATCAATTCAGCCCAGTAATACGAGGCCAACGTGATGGCATTCGCCAATCCAAGTCACTATCCGGACATAAATCTGGTGCAATTCTCCAAGTCAATATGCAGCGGTTGCAAACAAACCTGCATATAACAAGAGTAATGCACCCGCAGGGAGCTGATAATTAATTGTAAGACCGAGTAATAATGGCATGAAAAATGATCCCGGACCATTCTGGGCCCGGCCACGTTCCATTAAATTGTCACAACGAAGCTGATTCGGATTCAATAGTCGTCCGTTTGCTCTTCTGTTATAGTTGCCTTCCAGAAATATACGCACTCAATCCAAATCTAGACATGGTGAAAAAGTGATTTCCTCATGCTTGCAGGAATAACCGAACTTGACGTTTCCATAAATTTCTACATGCGCCAGGAAAAGCCAGAGGGTGAAACGAAAAATGACTTATGACCCATATTTCTTCGGGAACACTCTGCTGCCTGTCTTCTGCGTGTTTCCCACAATTCATCACTTTTTCCCCAGAGTGAAAAACATTCAGCTTTCATGGCAATGTACAATACAACGACGCGGCACAAATGAGCATTGCCCTCTTTTGGGTAATGGGAAAAAGGTTCAACGACCTTGGGAGCAATGCAAGAGAACCATATTGATGGATAAACGCCAGGGTACCACGGAATACAGAGATCATTCCATCCAAAATCGGATCGGATTATAGGGAGCGGCTTAGGTTTAGTAACTGGGAACTGGGGACTGGGACTGGGATGCATTGAAAGTGTTCATCGCTGTTTACGTTCTGGGAGAGTAAACATTTATTTCCGATTTCCTTTCGTGGCAGTGATAGGAGCAGACTGCCCGTTTTCCACGTTTCATTGAATTAAAAATGTTTTCATGGCAATTTCGCGTTTATTGGATCTTATGGGGAACGCTTTGATTGCATGTGATGCAGTTGGAATCGGATTTCGACGATATTGTTAGCAATTTTCGCTGATTACCATGGAATTTTTGCATATGAGAATGTTCCATTAAAGTTTTTATCTTAATGCTTTCTGTGTAATATTATTTAACGCGATTATGTCAATTGAAGGCTAGTTTTCAGCAGACCGGATGACGTCGATTTATTTCTGAAGATAATTAAGATATCGTAAATTGACTTGACGAGAAAAATATTTTTGTTGAATTCCTGTCGACTTTTTGCAGATTAATGGATTTTCTGTTTTAGGTTGTACAGTTTTTGAGTGCCTGTCATATTTTAAGTGAGACCACGCGTCACACCACAGAGCCTTTTTTATAGGCTTAGCATTGTAAGAGGCAAGAAGCAAGTCTATTTTTATCTCATGAGCAGTTCTGTTCTTCAAAGTGAACGTAAAGATAATTGTTTTCGTGCAGTTCGAAGTCCTTTTTCTCATGATTATATAAGTCAGATTAGGTCTTAGCATTATATAATACATTTTACGATAATATCTATCCAATAACATTAAGTTTTCTCTATCAAGCAAAATAGATGATTTATGTAGCACGGGTAAGCAAAGTATAGGTAACTAAAGACAGTTAATTATGATCCTGGACGAGAAATCCCTGATCACCACGCCTGGTAAGATATGCATTCGACTCAGCTAACCTGAAGTTCTTTTGACCTGAAGGTGAATGCAGCGGATGAAGGAAGTAAAAAAAATTATTGAAGTTAATCCTTCGACAGCGATGCGAGGTCAAAATCCGGAATAGTGGGCGACTTCTTTCGCAATTTCGGACGAGAGAGTAAGGACGAGCTTCTCGTTTCGTCTGTCAAAGGAGACATTTAAGAAAAAGAAGAGGATACTGATGAGGCTATGGTCGAAGCGTCCTTCCCTAGCTGTAGTAATGTTGAGAAGGGTGCAGTTTAAGCATCTGCAGCTGCCCCGTTCCTCCACCTGTCTCAGAAAAGAAAGGAGTTTGTTCTTCCCAGAAAGCTTGGATCGTCAAGAAAAAGCACTCAATATGCTAGGCTATAATGTGCAGAGAATAAGTAAACGAAAATCCTGTATTCTAATAAAAAGGACTTTACTGTCTCTATACTTTCTCAATTTAGTGGAAAAGACAGTCGTAACAGTCATGATGGACATCCAATTCCAAACCTAGTCTACAGCTACATGGCTCATGAAGCTCAGAAAGACGATTATGTTGTCAGCAGAAAACAGCCATGGGTCGCCGCCGTTGGGATTCGAAACTGGAACCTCCGAAATGGTAGGCCGACACGTTATCACTTACTCTACCGACAAGCACTCTCATCTTCGGAAGCCGCACCACAATGGGTCTAGACTCACTCTCCGGGCTGCTCAATAGCGAGAATAATTGTGTTTAAGGTAGCTCTGATAATCACGGTGTAAGCCGTAAAATTCTTCTTTTTCTCTCTCTCTAGTTCCCGTAACCCCTTGTGGGGCATAGGGCTTGAGAAGTATTTCACCCGATTCGAGACAACGATTGCAAGTGGACCTAAAATTTAATGTGGATTTCGAACAACCGACATTTTCTCTGAAACCCCAACGGCCTTTTTCGCGTTATCTGTTATCAGCAGAAAACAACCATGGAACTCTGCCGGTGTGATTCGAACATGGGACCACCGGGTTAGAAGATCAATACATTATCATCCGGTGACTAAGTCCTAAGACGCAACGGAAATTGATAATTAACCGTTTCAAGACTTTACCTGGTGCGGATAGTATGATTCCCGCCGAAATTGGTCACTAGGTTTTTAATTCCGTGACTGGAGACCTCGCATAGTAAACCTAAGAACTTTAGGCTAATAAGTCTCTGAAGAGACTTATTGGTGTCTTTATCAAAGAGATAGCTGATCCATCTAAGCAGTATCCTCCTCTCTTACTCACCGTGCATATAATAAGGCTTAGTTCGTTGAGACAGGATAATAAGATCAATAATCTACATGTATCTTGCAGCTTTACTATATAGTGAAAGTACTGTTAACAACGTTAAACCAGAGGCGATAACAAGATGTGTAAGACGACTGGATCTGGAGAGGTCACTCATCGAACTTATCGATCTTATTCTTCGAAGCAGAACCGTAAGTGAATCTACATCTGGATCGTTAGATACATATGTTAGGTTAAGGAGACGGCCATCAGATTGCAACCGATCGGCTTCACTTACGACTTTATTATGGTCCGTTGCCATGCCAACCAGAAAACAGAGATTGTTCTACTCACTAGAAAGCGGATCCCTACGATTAGGGAAGTGCGAGTGGGGGATGAGGACATCCTGACGAGCCAGGCAGTTAAATGCCTGGGAATAAGGCTGGACTCCAAACTCACCTTTTGGGAACACATTAGGCATGCGGCAGACAGGGCAACACAGACCACAACCCAGTTAAGCAGGCTCATGGCCAACGTGGGAGGCCCATTAGCGAGTAAGAGGCGACTGCTTATGTCTATCACGCACTCTGTACGGATGTGAGATCTGGGCTGATGCGCTGAAGGTCGAAACGGATGACGGCAGTACAGAGGAGAGGAGCCCTTAGAGTTACCTCCGGCTACAGAACTGTGTCGGAGCCAGCGGTTCTGGCTTTGGCAGCCGTCACCCCTATAGATTTATTGGCGCAAGAGCGGAAACAGCATCATGACAGGCAGGCCGAAATCGGAAAAGAGGCAGCGAAAGTTGAAGCTAGCGAACACGCCCTTACGAGATGGCAAGACCGCTGGGATAGAGAGACAAGAGTGAGATGGACCGCTAGACTAATACCAGACCTAAGAAGTGGCTAAAGCAACACGGAGAGGTAAACTACTACCTGACGCAGTGCTTGACCGGACACGGGTACTTTAACGCTTACCTCCATAAAATGGGAAAAACAGAAAGCCCAGCCTGCCAATACGGCGACTCCCAGAAGGACGACGCCCAACACACCTTCTTCGAATGCAGAAGGTGGAACGCAGAGAGACAGGAGCTAGAAGAAGAGCTCGGGGGATTCACGCCCGAGGACATAGTGAACAGCATGCTCTGGAGACATGCCTGAAAGGAGGTTTTTTAGTGGGTGCGAGTCCCATACACCAGGGCAAGGCACCGCCCTGACAGTGCATAAAGCATTTTCCCCCTCCAAAAAAAAATGGTCCGTTGCCATACCACTTCATAGGCATCATACCTGAATAGATTTGGTACTACTTTTCAGTAATTATTGGAACCAGCCGCAGTTATTGAGGAACATGATAAGGTCCTTTATGTCCACGCTGGCAAACTCTTTTAGTTCATTAAGGAAGTGCTTGCCGAGGACCTGAAACATTCTCCTGGCTAGTCATAGACATTCGCAAAGTATAATAAATTCAGAATGCTTTAAAATTGGCAGGAATGCGCATGCGGACGGCATTACTGCCAAAAAGATAGTAAACCGTTCTAATCGCAAAGAAAGGCCGTTCTCTTTTTATTCCACTTAAGCCACATATTTCTCTGATCTCTTCATATGTTTTTACGCTCCATCTGTTTTTACTGATATAAGAGGCCGCCGATCGATCGGTCTATTTGTGAGGCGTTCAGCTCCAAACCATCTTTCGATAGAATATCGGCTGCTTTATTACTCGAAAACCGCTAGGACCGCGTAGCCAACAGGAAATCACCTTGTGTAAAGCCCCCAAGCTTTGGAGACCTCTCCGGCTTCTGCGCACCAGGAGTAAATTAACCATGTTTGAGTCGAACGCCTTGATGGCCGCTACGCTTTTGTTCGTCCTTGTGCGATAACAAAACTCTTGTTGACCTTTCAATGGCCAGGACCTCTACTTGAATTACACTTCAGCAGTCCGGCAGCCAATACCCCATTCTCCACCTTCGAACCATCCGTGAAAATCGGTATACGTGACAGTGGCAGCCACTGACAATCTTCCCTAGTATTCTAGTAGATAAAGCTTTCTCGTATCTTATCTGCATCGTTACAGACAAGAAAGCTACTATTAAATCTCTCACGGGAGTATATACGACGTCAAAAAAAAAAAAAAAATTAATTGCTCAGCACAAAATTATTTCTCAGCTTTGAAGGACACAACTAAGCGTCTAAACGTACACCTCACATGGGTACTAAGGCATAGTGATATTCCGGGAAACTGTATAGCCGACGATTTAACGAGACTAGGCACCACTCTACCAGACTCAGATATAACTCATCATGTTCAAGAATGTAAATGGGAAATGGCAAAGGAACAGATCTGGTCGACGTTTGATTTAAGGCGGTAAAAAAAAACTCGTTTAACGGATGCAGCCAAGCTAACAGACTCGGCGCACCGTCAAAGGACTTTTATAGGAGCTGGTCCTCATCACCTCTGTAACTTACTACTCTATTCAATAGCATAAGCAAATATTTAGGCTCCTCCTTTTTTGAGAACCACCTAGCCGAACTGAAATCAGCTGAATCAGGGAATTATTGTCAGCTCAGTTCATTAGGAGCTCCAAGTTGTTTTAAGTTCTACGTGGTATCACAATGGCCCGTGCTTTCCACCTGACTGCACAATAACCTAACCCAACATATGCGATTAGAGGAAGAATTTGTGCCGCTCTTTGGAAATTCTTACAATCAAGAAAAGACAGTTCTTGTTATGAAGTGTTCGAAATCCTTTCATTGCAAATTTAACAGAGGGTGTAACGCGCGTATTAAGTCGAGCTTCCGCGATGAGTGTTTTGTGGTTAGATTACTATCGGAAGAAAATCTTTACATAATCATCATCAATTATAACATAGCAGCAACATAAAAGGTCTGCCTTTAAAACGGATTAACTCGACATGAAACACTTCCGAAAGAAACCAGGGAGTCAACGGAGACTTTCATGATCCTCTTAATTCATTCTACCAATATTTACGTTTAATATTCAATATTATTGATGATATCAACTCTACTTCTCATAAATATTTAAGTTCACTTCTTATTTACTTGCTTAATCAACACGTCAATCTCCTCAAACACTGCCCTCTGGGAAAGACTTCAACCTCAATAGACACTACATTCTCTCATCGAAAATATTGACAATACCATGATAGTCTTGAGTCATCCCAAACTGAAAATTGATCTCAAAAGACTCCTTGAAAGCGTCAATAAGTGCTTAAAATCAATTAACACCTGAATAGCAGTGCATTCCCAGAACGTGTAGAGCTGTCGTCATGAATCATTCCATCGACTTGCAAAAGTCTCGCCGTCGGCCGTAAGAAAGTTTATTTAAGGGCCGCCTAGCAACAAGCTATAATATAATCAAACGGCAATTAAGGCTAATTAAAGCTCTAATTAAATCTTGGGAGAAGAAATTATTGAGACATGGGATCCGCGCCTAAAAAACAAAAGATAAGATAAAAGAGAAATTGGCTGGTGTCTTACCGAATTCCGAGGGCATGGTACACATGGCTGGATGATGAGCGGGGCACATCTCGTGATGGTGTGGAATGAAGTACCCGTGTTCAGTGGGGTAGAACTCCCCCGTGTATGGAATGTAAAGACCGCTGGCACCAGCTGGAGCTGTATTTGGTCCACCGGGTGGACCCCCACCACCGGAATTGTTTCCTCCGCCAGTTCCATGGCCATTCTCGTTCTGGTGCGAAGGATGATGATGATGGTGAATATGATGATGATTCATTGGACCAGATGGTATATGGGGCGGTTGATGAAGAGCTGCTATCTGTTGCTGTTGTTGTTGCTGCTGCTGCTGCTGCTGTTGCTGCTGCTGCTGTTGTTGTTGTTGTTGTGGCTGATGAATTGCACAGGTATTTCCTGTTGTTGCTTGATGAATAAGTGGTGGCGAAGATGGCTGTGATCCTTCAGAAGTTGTCTGGGATCCACCATTTCCACTGCTTACATTTGAGCTGTTTGCATTTGTGTGACTGATGTGCTGATCTGGTGGTGATGCTACTACCAAACGCACCATTCTTTGTTGCTGTTAAAAGTTACTTTTTCCTTGCTGTATTCTACACACTTTAACAGAATTATAATTTTTCTTTTGTTTTAAACACTATTTTTGCACTATTTATTTATTTTTCCTTTAACTAATTAGTTATATTTTTACCCTTGCAGGATTGATTGCACAAATTTTTTGTATTGAACTTCAAGACACACTAGAAGAGAACGAAAGACAAAATTAAATAAAAAACATATTTTCGTCAATTTAGTACACTATTATCCTTGAACTTGTCACAATTGTATGCGAACACAAAGTGATTGTACACAAAGGGCGCAGTTTACAATTTTACTCGACTTTTTCCTCTTGAACTGTTATACTGGTTTTAATTATACGAAAATTTCCAGAAAAACAGTGACCGAAATGCTCACTATGTTTTTGGATTGAGAGGGAGGGCATCTCTGTCTGATCCTGATTTAGGACAAGGTTTTTCAATTAATGTTTTGTTTAGGAAAAATTTATTAAACAAAATAAACTGTTATATTAAAAAGAAAAGAAAAAAGAGGGAAAAAATAATTAAATAAAAAAAGGAAATTGAAAACGCTTCGAAAGTACGAGTATATCATCCGAGAGTCACAGCTGTCGAAGACCTCTATAGATTCTACATTTGATGAAGTTTATACGAATTTTGTCGCCAAATTTTGTGCAACATTTAGATTTCTAGCACGATGCCCTAGAGAAAGGTTTAAATTTAAACTGTTTAATTTAGGAAAGCTTTTATCAGCTTGGAAGTTAGTTCTTATAATAAGTACTGGAGATTCAGTACATCTAAACATATCAGTCCAGTAGACCTGTTTATATAAACTTCTACATCGTTTAAACACATGTTAATTTTGATATATTTAGTAACTGATGGCAGATCATTTATAAAAATGTTGAAAAACAGTGGCCAATAATTGATCCTTGCGGAATCCCGCAGGTTATTAAAAGCAAGGCTAGAAAGAGTATTTTCCTGTCTAATCAGCTGAATGACACAGGAATGTCAAGGAAGGAAGAGTGGCGACTATAGTCGGTGTCAATCAGTGTTACGTAGACTTTAAAAATGGTGTAATAAGATAACCGGACGAGAGACGGAGTTCGATCAATTGGTTGAGCGGCACGACCACCATGTCATGGTTGCCGGGTTCGGGATCAGGTCTCCCCGTGGGTTTTTTAAAAATTGAATAAAAAATCCCTTCCGGCCAAAACCATCAAAGTGTTAACTCCAATGATCTGCCTAAATCGTAAAAAAATGTATGGCGATGGCTTTTTAAAAAATCAGGAAGGATAGAATGCTGACCTGATCACTATTAAACATCAAATGCAGATCATCAGCTACTTTGAATAAGACAGATTGATATGTTGAGGAAAGGGGGGGGGGGCACAAATCAAAATACCACACAATAAGGGGGTTTCCTCGCCTTAAAAACAGCAGCGTTTGCATGAAAACATTTCTAGAATTCTAGATAGAAAACAAAAGAACAAAAGATGTTGATTGGCAATAACCACTAATATTTTGTGGAGATAGTTAAGGATTAAAAAACGAGGAAACCATTGCGATAGACTTGCCAGCGCCTGTAGCATTCTCCACACTACATATGTGGTGCCTGAACTGATATGGAAAGCTAGCACTGTTTTTCTGGAGCAAAAATTTGTTAGGGTATACATATGTGACTACAATTAGGGACAGACCGGAACTCAAATTGGTATTAATGAGACTCTTGACTCTGTTGAGACAAAGGCCGTATTTAGGTCTTTTATTATCATCCGAACTGCAGTCATGAAGGAGATTCCCTATTAAGGCATATTTTTTTTATTTTTTTAAGCTTAAAACAAGCTATAACATAAAAAAACAAAAAAAAAACAAAAATACAAGCTATAACATAATACTAATATTGCAAACTATAATAATTGATAACTAATAATAAATAAATAAATAGTGTAAGCTACAATATGAGCTATAAATATAGTAGATACCGGCAGAAGGCGGAAGGAAGAAGAATTAAGGAAGGCCATCGCGATCGAGATGGGCGGGATCAAGATATAAGGCTTTGTGAAGGGATGATTTACTCAGATGGAAGTCAAAAGAGGAAAGCTCGTTGACTTTTCGTAACATCCTGGTAATTGGCTCGCTTTGACCGTAGTTTGTACGATGGCGGTCGAGTCGGAAAAGGGGAGTGGACCTAAGGTTACGGGGATTGGTATAGATGGGTAAATATTGCAGGATTGAAGAGCAGTCTATGGCACCAGTTAATAACTGAATGAATGTCGGAAACATCAAGACGTTTACTTAGAGGTTGTAACTCGATCAGTTGCAGACGGTTTTCATATGGTGGAAACTTGAATCTGTCTACCCACGGAAGATCACGTAGAGCAAAGCAAATGAACCTACGCTGGACAGATTCAATCCTATTAATGTGAGTTGTTTGTGTAGGTGAACATACCTGGCTGGCATATTCAAGGAGAGGTCTAACGAAGGAGATATAGAGAGATTTGGAAACATAAGGATTGGAGAACTCTCTGGACCAGCGCTTCACAAACCCTAGCGCGGAGTAAGCTCTGTTAATTATGCTGTCAATGTGGGAACGGAAATTGAGTTCGCTATCACAGATTATTGCTAGGTCACACAAAGAGGTAACGATAGGGACTGGTACGTCGGTTAACATATAGACTCTCCAAGAGATGGACTGGCATTTGGAGACATTGAGCTCAAGAAAGTTTTTCATGCACCATGTGGTGAACGAATCCAAGTCTTTTTGCAGGAGAAGAGAGTCGGTTGTAGAGGAGATATGTTTGAATATTTTCATGTCATCAGCATAAACGGACAGCTCTGAGTGTTTGATGACACATTCAATATTATTTATAGTAAGGACAAAAATCAATGGGCCGAGGTGACTGCTCTGAGGGACGCCGGAACGAGCGACAATAGGGTTAGAAATGGATGAGCTGAAAAGAACATTGTACTGACGGTTGTTGAGGTAGGATCGAAACCAGGAGATGAATCTGTGGGGGAAGCCTAGGCGATCAAGTTTGAACAAGATAACGTTATGGGAGATCCTGTCGAAGGCTTTACTAAAATCGTTTTCCAAGGCACATAGTGTTCTGGAGACGAAGTCAGTAAGGTTGGTGGTTGTAGATCTACCTTTGAGGAAGCCATGCTGGGAGAGTGAGAAGGTAGACTTACAGTGGAAGAACATGGAATCTTAGACCAATTTTTCGAATAGTTTAGGTATGGATGATAATTTAGCAATGGGTCTGTAGGTGGACATATTGTTCTTGCAGCCTTTTTTGAAGATGGGAATAATATACGAATTTTTCCATAATTGAGGAAAAACCCCATGAGTGACCGAGAGACGGAAAAGCAAAGTAAGGGGTTGAATTAGATGCATGTCACACTTTTTCAGAACGATGGGCGGAATTCCATCTGGCCTGGGTGAAAGTCGTCCTCAAGCCAGTTGATATTGGCTGCGATAAGTTCAGGATTTGAGTGCATTTATCCATGAATGCAAAATAGTTGAGGTCGGGTTGTAGAGAATTGTCGCTGAAAGATTTGCTGAAGAAGTGTGCAAAGAGGTTGGCGATAACTTAGGATCAGATGAAGAGGTATTCTCGAGCTTCAGGGTGAATCCGATGTATTCGTCTGACTTGATCCCCCTTCAGGGCATGTTTTGTTTATATTAATCTAGGACTGTTCAGAGCCACATCAATTTTTCAGATTAGGACCCAATCAATACGACTTGATGAAAAAATAGCTTGAATAGGGTTGGAGCCAGAAACGTCGTTACAGTTGTGATCCGAACCAGCCTTACTAACGATAAGGAAATACGGATCCGGCCCGGAGTTTAGTCCTAAAAAAATTTCTGCTTTCTCTAAGTCGATAGCCAAGCCGAGTTAAAACTTGTTGAGCCTAACGAATTTGAACCCAATCTTTCCGTAATTTCTGTAACATCACAGTAAACCAGGTAGTATTGGTTAAAGCTATTCTTAGCGATGGCTTGTTGGATCTTACCAAAATAATATAGAAATCAGAAAGTTATGGAGAAATCACAGGATTGGCAAACTTACTGCCTATTTCAGTTAACATGGACTTATCTACATAGGTATTGCCAGGAGTCTGATACAAAAGAACAAGTAAAAAACCGTTTATGCCATTGTCCTGCGCTAACAAAAGCAGAAGATAATGGTATGATCTGCATGAGTTTTAATATCAGCATGAAAAGCTCTTTGAAATTCACAACGGAGAGGAACTATTTTGAGTTAAACAAATGTATTTTTCGACGATCGCTAAACATAATCTCTAGGATATAGGACACTGGATTGTGGTAACGCTACGGACCCAATTTGTTCTATGCGATACCTCAACGGTGCCACCATAGCCTAACCTAACCTTTCATTGTCTTGCGATGTTCCTCAGGGTTCAATTTTAGGTCCTATTAGTTTTTAAATGATAATTTAAGTCCAATAAATTTATTCGAGTATTTGCAAACACTTATACACAAAGTGTGCCTCGATGGGACATTTTACACTAATAATTTTTCATTTTTTTGCAAAGTTTCTAAATTCCAACGTAACTTAAAAAGCCCTTGGAATGACCGAACATTGTACGAAGTTTATTTTGAAATTACATACCAGTCTACAACATATTTGAATAAAGATTTTTGTAAGACTTTACCTAAGTTAATCGCGGTTGCGTTGCCACAAACATACGGAAAAGGATTTTATTTCCATTCTTCCTTCAAGATTTATAGCTGCCATAGTGAAAAATAACATAAACAGGTTCACACAGATTTGTGTCAAGGATTTCATTAAAAGCTCAGATCATAAAAAGTTGTAGTTTGTTTTTCCTCAAATGACCCTGTCCAACAATGTATGCTAATACCATTGGCGAAAAATTGCAATTATAATTAAACACTTGTCCTTAAATCGCCGTCATGAACGCAATTATTTCTGCATGAACAGCTTGTTAGTTTGACTTCGAACAGAGTTCATGTTAACGCGCATGGCGAAAAAAAAACTCCGATCCGAAATTGCTTGGCCTACCTGAAGTCATTTAACCTTTGCTGCGTATGCATTAAAAGATCCCACGAACGAAAAGAAAAATGCCTGAATTTCTTGGAAGCATAAAATAATCACAAATTGAACCTGTTAGCTGAATAATAAAGTGCCAGCGACCTATTTTTCCCGTTCATGAAAGAGGAGAACAAGAAAAATACGAACGACGATCACCTGAAAATCTCATCATTACCTCATGCTCATGCATGCACTATCTCTCACCCGTGAAGGTCCCAAATTCCATTGGAAATTCTTGTTTGAGTTTCAAATTATGTTTGTGCGACCTCATATGGATTGATCTTGCTTACTCTTTCGTGTAAGCGCATCCCACCGGTTTAACTTGGTTTTTTTTCGTATTTTCATTTGAATTTTCTTCTTACCTTTACCTCTTCTATGCATAGGCGCAAGCGCACGACCGCCCTACAAATTCGAATATTTCTCGCGCAGACTCAAGGAGACGATTGTTATAACTTGAAAAATTTAAAATTTTATATAAAATCTGAATGGAAATAAAGAGGGAGAGAGGTATAGAGAGCCTCGAAATCAAAATTCAAACAACCGAACAGCGAAAATAAAGCCTTCTTTGAGTCTGTTTTGGACTTTCTCTTTTTAATTGAGTCAAACGTTTTTTTTATATTATTAGTGCGGCCTTTTCTAGCTTTACGATCGCGATACGATCGTGATTTCAAATTTTTGTCGAAGATTTCTTTCTTAGAAATGTTTTTCTTTTGTCGGACGGATGATTCACGCATGTTTTCACAGAACGATCTCTGCAAAGGTAGAACAAGAAAAAAAATGTTTCCATTAGGGCAAATTTTTGCCTATAGATGGCATACTATATCTTTGATCTCGGCTTAGTGTGCAAACGAAAAACAAAGTTGGCATTCATGCATTTACCTCTCTTTCTCAATCTTAGCCGTTTCTTGACCTCTTTCTTTTCCCTTTGATTGTTGGTTGCTGTTCGTCGAACGTGCAGTACTAGCCAGACTACTTGAAAGAGAGCGCTCGTAACAAATATCTACACTTGAGTGAATTTTTACAAAAGGGATCTTGTTGAAGTCAACATCACTTCACCACAAGCGAAAATTCAATTAAAACAAACACAGGAGTAAAATTGGCCTGTTGGCACGGTGCGTTGTGCTGTTCATTTTGTACACAAGATACAACACAAATGGATATGGATATCTTGTTAGGGTACGGTGTCTGTTTCTTGCCTGCTAGCGATAGCTAAAAATATTTTTCCAACTCACAAAGAAAACAGTGAATTGCAGTCGAATTGCAGCAACAACAACGTGAAAGCTCCCGGAGGTTATTATTCTGTGCACACTGTCATAAATGTACCAGATATACAGATACCTCTCACTCCATCCGAAAAGATAAAAGAGGTTTAACAGTTTTTGTGCAGTGGACTTTGTTTCTCTTGTGGACGATGTGCTGGCACTTAGCATAGTTAGATACTGCAATTACTGCACTTGCTGTATCTTCACGTCTCCATTCATTTTCCCCCGTTTTAAGTGCCAAGTCCAGTCAAGTCCAGATGGAGATTGCAGACCCCCAAGATTCGTGCAATAGAAGCCGGATTCATAGTCAGGCAGTCAAGCATGTATCTATTGCTGCTGCTGGTGATGTCTTATTTTTCCCTTTTCTCTTTCGACCACATCCATTTTGCCGTTCACACATCTTTAAAATGACAGCTAATTACACGATGGCATGAATGTACTCAAATGTTACCTACACCAAAAGGAAAGCAAAATAACGGAGAATTGTTACTCATTTGAGGCCATTAACTTACATTTTCTTGCATACCATCATCGACCGTCCACACTTTGCAGACTGCATAAATTTATAAGTTCGCACAGAATCGATAAACATTGCAGGGAGTCTGTCTAGGCCCAATCCTATATACCTAAAGGGCGGTCCCATTGAAAGAATCCAAATTTAATTCAATTTGAATGATTTGCAATATGTCATGCGAATGATGCCTTACTTTTGCCACTACTGTCACAATGCCGTTTTTGAAGGCTACAGACTTTTCTGATGAATGAATAAACTTTTCGGACCGATAGAGATCCTACGGACGCCTTTATACTATTCCGCTGTGTATGATCACAAAGAAACGGATGTATTGCGTCATTCAACAGATATGTCTACGACTTTAAGAGACAATGTTTAGATATTTTCGTCTGTAGTGTCCGGACAGCAAAAGTCAGACAAATGTGTCTGATTAGATTTTGTTACAATTTATTTGGGTCTCGTTCTTTTCCATTCTTCGAAGCCCGGATTCATTTGTAATGCGCGCTAAGTGCTAGACTGTGATGTGGATTCAAAGTTGGTATGACATCTTTGCACATAAGCTCAATGAATTAAGGTTGTATTGCACTTTTTAATGAATAGAGCAAATGAGGATTTTAATGGGATAATCAGACTCTGGAACGAACAACCTTTAGATGTAAGTCAGTAATGATGATCTCACTTAAAATCTGGACAAAATAACACCATTCGAAAAATATATATACTTAATGAAGTCATAAATTAGTGATTAGATACTGCAAATTATCTTAATCCATTATCTTAAGCTTTAAATCGATTAATTGCAAAAAGAGATCACTTAAACCATACTTATTGATGACAATGTCAACGACATTGTCATCAATTTCAGTTAACTGGTAAAATGGCCGGTCAAGCTTTTTAAAGTTTCTGCAAACAATATCATCAATCCACATTGTTGACAAAAATCTTAAGAGCCAATTGATTGATGACATGTCATCAATAATGAGATACCATCCTAAGGATGTGATTTAAAAATGAATTAAGCATTAAATTTGAGGAGAGGAGAGGATAATATATACTGAATATCAACTAGCGTTTTCTAAATTGTCTGACTACCGTGCTACTGCTGCAAATTAGAAGACGGATCAGCTGTTTAATATGAAATTTCTGTTTGCTAAACAGAGACATGTAACAAAGACGCATAGCCACCCTGAAACTACCTCAACCGAGGAGAACAAAGAGCTGAAAAAGTACTTATTACGCCTCTCGTAGTGTTGTTAGAAGCTTAAAATTTGGCAAGAAGATAGGCCCCTCGTCAACAAGTGAAAAATCCCTTGCTAAATTGTTATACATTTTATCAAAAAAAAAAACCAAGGACCTGAGTTACTCTAAGTTTCATACAAACTTTGTACTCACACTTCAGATACCTTCCAGGTCTGCAGCAATACTAAAACCCAACGCTAGACCTACATTGGCAATTGATATCCGGACAATATCGACTGTCAGTTATGGCCCAATATTATCAAACCTATGTTGCACCAATGGTTCCAAGCCAACTGTCTAATATCGGCAGCCTAACTCGGACCGGTAAAGCCTTGATTGAAAATTTCTGCCTAGGCTTTGGTAGCCCGTATGTCACTCAGCTTTATTACATTCTTTTCTAGAGAAATTTATAAACGACCGAAATAAAAGAACATTGTAGACAAACCTTAAAGCCTAGTTGACAATACGCTGATTTGTCAGCAGCTAGAATCAGTGCACCATAAGCACAGTGTCAACATCAATGCTGACAGAATCAGCATCTCACACGTGCTGATTTTACCAGCACCGAGAAAGTCAAACGGTTTTAACTTTTAGGCTATCTGCACGTAATAATTGTGGAGATGAAATGTCTATAACCGCACAGTCAGCCATTTTGCCAGTACTGACTGGTGCTTTTATCAACGTATAATTTAAACAACCTCAGTACGCTGGTAAACCAGATGTTGATGTAGCAGCACTGGTCGATAAGCATAATGTCAACTAGGCTGTAATGACGCACTAAACAAGGCTTATACCACTCCCCTAGGTTTATTTCGCTGCGAAGACATAGTATATACAGAGGAAAAATAATAATCCAAATTGTTCCACGATTTACAAAGTTAGATTTTGCCCCTTCCATCACCGTCATCCTAGGTACAACATTTTTCATCATGGAAACGGTCGGACAACATACCTTATACAAAAATAGTAATCAGCTAAGCCGGTGTACCCGTTACGCGTTACGCATAGGGCAAAGTACCGGGGTGTTATACTTAGATACAAAGCTAAACTGAAAAGTAAACGCGAAAGAATGGATGTCTGTAAAACAGCATTTGCGAAGAAGTTAATATTTAAACCAACCGGTACGTCCGATACTCACATATGGATCATTAGTTTGGCGACCTGTAGTAAGTAAGGGATATTTTAGAACAAAACTCAGCAAAGTGCAGAGAACGTAGAGGTTGAGACCTCGGGCGCCATTTGGTCATGTCCCACGGACACCTTTTCTGCCTACTGACCTACATATCTATTAAAAATATCGCATCTAGCAGTACAATTAGATTCAGAGAATCTGGATGATGAACCGGCAAACATTTTAAATATGTTATTATCAGAGCCCCCTTTAACAACAGCTGAGTGTCCGCAAAAACGTTACCGTCAGGAATTCAACCAGGCTGGAATGGAAGGACATGGCTATGGAAAACTCTGATATAGAAATATTCACGGAGGTCTCCAAAATGGACTGCAGAGTTGACGAGGGAATATACTCCGAATCGCTGAAGATATTTAGGTCATACCGACTTCAAGACTACGACAGCGTCTTCCAGATAGAGGTGATAGCTCTTCTGAAGGCGTGCCAGATCTTATGCAGAAATCAGCAGGGCGCCGCATCACTAATTTATCGAACAGCCAGGCTGCTATTAAAGCTCTTATCTCAGGTATTATCACCTCTAAATTGGTAGAAAGATGTTACGACGAACTACCTCGCTTGGGAGACCGGCTAAGTATCGTGTTAATCTGGCTCTCAGGACACCCTCACATCGAGGGAAATGAATAGACTGACGAGCTAGCTATGCTGGCTTTGGTCTTCTTGGTTCCCTTGCGAAATTAATGTACATTCCGCTTGAGACCGTTAAGAGGAATATCTTTTCGCAGACTCCACGTGGTAGAGAATTACCCCCCCCCCCCCCCCCCCACGATATCTTCGCCTTAACTGAAACCAATCTAACACCAGGAATTCTTGACAACGAACTAAACGAACTATTCCCTCCAAACTATACCATTTTGCTAAAGAACTCCGACTCTACAATATCAGAATTTGTATGTATAAAAATATCACTAAATAAGTGTCTTCTGTACAACCTGTGTTGTTACGCCCCTCTCAACCTCTAGACGCCTACGAGCCGATAATTGAAGCGATCGATACCCTGCTTGAGAACGCTAACACCTCCGATAAATTTATTTTATTGGGTGACCTTAACCTCCCCCGTATTCAATGATTATTGTCCGAGGATTGTTATCACTTTGTCCCCCTTAACGCATCTTCGGCCAAAGAAGCCTTCTTTACCGATCAGCTCTCCGATTCAGGTCTCCGATTCAGGTCTCTTTCAAGTAAGCGGAGTCAGGAACTTCCTGGACAGACAATTAGACTTAATATTTTCTTTAGACCCAGTTAACTCGGCTGTCGCAGAAAGCAACCATCTTCTCTCCTCCCTCGACCGTCACCATCCTCCCTTGTACCTCGTTTTCTCCTACGAGCACCCTCATGCCGTTTCAAGCTCCGAGTCTTCTTTATCCCTCAATTTTCGTAAAGGCGACTTTGACAAATTAAATCACTTGCTCCTCAATTGGTGATATCCCTCAACATCTCTCAATTGACGTTGCTTTAGAGGCGTTCTATTCGGAAATACACGGTTGTCTTACACAATCTATCCCTCTTCTTCCTTGTAAAAACTACTCCTCATCCCCCATATGGTACGACAAAGAATTACGCTCTATTCGCAACAGGAGAAATAAACATTGGCGAACTTTTCTTCTAACCCAGACTGAGTCTGACTATTCTTCCTATCTATCTGTTTATACCTCTTTTTCTGAACGTGGTGATACCCTCTACCATGAGTACCTCCAACGGATGGAAACAAGCCTCATATCCGACCCCAAGCGTATTTATAACTTTATTAATTTCAAGAAGAAATCCAATGGTTACCCTACTACCCTAATGCTCGAGAATACCTCTTCGTCTGATCCGAAGGTTATCGCTAACCTCTTTGCACACTAGTTCAGTAAATCACGTACGTGATCTTCCGTGGGTTGACAGATTCAACCTTCCACCCTATGAAAACCTCTAAGCAAACGTCATGATGTTTCCGAAATTCTCTTCATTTATCAATTATTAACTGGCGCAATAGACTGCTCTTCAATTCTGCAATCTTTATCCATCTATACCAATCCCCGTAACCTTAGGTCCACTCCCCTTTTTTGACTCGACCGCCATCGCACAAACTACGGTCAAAGCGAGCCAATTACCAGGATGTTACGAAAAGTCAACGAGCTTTCTTCTTTTGACTTCCATCTGAGTAAATCTTCCCTTCACAAAGCCTTATATCTTCACTTCGCCCATCTTGATTCTGATCGCCTACCTTAATTCTTCTTCCTTACTCCTTCTGCCAGTAATTCAATATATATAGCTCATATTGTAGCTTATACTTTTTATTTATTTATTAATAATTCACATTTCTTATAGTCTGTTGAATTAGTATTAAGTTATAGCTTGTATTTTGTATTTTTATGTAACAGCTTGTATTAAGCTTAAAAAAAATAAATAACATCATTTACTGAAGCACCATTTCCACCAATATATGTCAAATCTCCCCAGTAGTCCCCATTAGTACGACCATTTAATACGAATAGAGAGTGTTCATCACACAGATCTATGAATTTCTTACCCCTGAGGTTAACAATTTGATCTTTTGAACGTCTTCTATTCCTAATATTTACTCCAAGATCTAACTCATCAGGCAATGCCTGCTCATTACCAATTCTAACGTTAAAATCTCCTAAAATAATAATGTTTATTACTTTTTAAATTGTCAACTACTTCTCCGAAAAAATTGAAGTCCATTTCCCAATTAGAACAATTGATGTAGGCTGGTATGACACAAATTAAATCTGAATGAATTTCTTTTTATTCCTAGAAGCCACCCTCCGCTATCCCTACCATACCACCTTGATCAAAAAGTTCCCGGAATAACCACCGTGTGGCACTCCCATCGTTCCGATTTGAGTTCTGTTTTTTTTGTTAAGTTGGTACACCGGTTGTTGATATTCCCTCTAAATCTTAGCGTCATAGCTTGACATTTGCAAAAGTTACGTAGCCAAGAGTACATCTATCTCTGTTTGTGTTGGCGATTTTTTACAATTTTAGAAATGGATTTAAATTTGCAACAACGAACTTAAATTTTGCGTAAAAAACGGATTTAATGATGCGCGAACGTTGGAAATGTTGGAAAAGTGTTTCGGCAACGATTCTCTAAAGAAAACGGTCGTTTACCAGTGGCACGAGCGGTTCGAAAGTAGTCGTGAGTCAATCGAAGCAATTCGCCGAAAGAGACCAGAATTGTGGGCAGAAAACTCGTGGATTTTGCACCATGATAACGCACCGTCGCACAGTGCCATAATTATTCGTAATTTTTTGACGAAAAATGCAACAAATACCATCCAACAGCCACCGAATTCACCTGATTTGGCTCCCTGTGACTTCTTTCTGTTCAATCGAGTTAAAAAACCATTACGGGAAACGCGTTTCAGCAGCCGAGAGGAAGTAATGGAAAAATCGCAGGAAGCACTGATGGATATACCGAAAACCGAATATAAAAAATGTTTCGAGGATTGGATCAAGCGCTGGCTGACTGGTGTGTTGTAGTCGATGGGGATTACTTTGAAGGGGACAATATACATAGATTTAGATGAATAAACTTGTATTTTTAATTTTCTGAATAAATTCCGGGAACTTTTTGATTAAGGTGGTATATAGACTTCCTTATTGCACTCACCCAGCACAGATCATAATCTCCAAAGAATTTTACAAAGTTATCATAATTTTATACTCGATATCTTCAAACAAAATTGAGTTGGAGTGAGTTTGTTTTTTCTACTATGTTTTTAGTTTTTTTTTGTGTACTATACGACTATTTCGAGATATTAAACCACGCAAACCTTGACAATTCTACACTGAAAACTTATTCGGGAAATCCCCTAAACTTAAATAATTTTCGAAACTTTTAGATAATTGTCTGCCACAGTATTGGTCGCAACCAAGAAATTTGAGCCCAACGTAAACATCTTACAAAAGCACTTGAAAGACTTTCCTTTTGGAACCACATTTTGATTCAATTCGCGAATGAGTAGAAATTCGCTCAAGCTGTAAACAATGAACCAAAATGAGATTTTCTCTTCCTCAGACTGAAATCAATTTAAATCGTAGCGAGCGAAGACACTTATCTCCATTGTGGCGTCGAAATCAAAACATATCAGTCCAATGATGAGAAGACAACCACTGAAAGTCGACAAATTCAATCAAGATTTTGCGGTCATTTGCGTTTTTTTTTTGCACGCTGCACTTAATTAAAGAAATTCCATACGAGTTTGCGCCTTTCGTCCCTCTTTTCGATTCATTAAACATTTGAAATTGTTTTGAATAAGTTTTTATTTTCAAAATATTCATTTTTGCCGTGTTAGTATTCAATTTTGTAATCATCAAAGTGAAACAACAACATGGCAATTCATTGTAGTTCCATTTGAAAATTAAAACAGATCTTGGATTCGCGTGAAAAGCTCTTATCAGGAACAACCACGACGTCGATGGAAAAAACAGACATGGTATCTTTTCGTGCCACCCCTTATTAGTTATTATTATTGCTACGGAGCAGATATTTTACAACGTTCACTCTCGATTTAGATTCAGTTTCAGAACCGAACCGCAATACTACTGGTGCGCAGCGCACTTCACTTTAATTGGAAAATTACACAAAAAAAATGCTTCCATTGAGAAAATTCATTGAGTGACCGAGAAGGCCTTTCGAAAGCGGAACATTGCCAATTGAATGGTGTTTAATAAGACGTAATACTTGGGATTAAAAATATTCTGAAGGATTGAGTACACAGGGAAAAACGAACTCGGCATAACTTATTTAATTGAAAGGAAGAGATTAAGGAAGTGAATTTTTTGTCAGCACTTTTTTGTAGAGTGCCTCGAACTTTCCGCATTGGTGGCAACACTAATTTTTCATAGGTGGAATTCGAATTTTGTTATCTCTACCGGACCAAAGGCTACTCTTCCAAACATTAAAATAGCAAATTTCTAGAGATTATGCATGTATGTGAATGGTAAAAGTTTAGCTTAATTCTTATAAACTGTAACAATGTGAGTGTGCACGTTCTTTTTCTCCATATGCACTGTTATCTGGCTGCTTCTCTGGTTTAAATAGATCTTTATTCAGCACAGATGTTATCCTAGTGAATAGAAAAACGTTCTATTTACAGACGGTTGTGGAGGGAGTTGGTTTTGTAGCCGAATACTCGCGCAAAAAATTAAGACGAATGAACTGGAGCATTGTCAAGATTAAAAATCCATTCTTTATCGACTAAATCACATAACCTTCTTTCTGATGCTAAAAGACTGGACGATTCGTAAATATGTACGATAAAAAGGTTTCTAAAAGATGCCGTGAATCCTCAGGAAGCGAGCCGGAACTGATCTATTTATTAATTTATTTCATTCAGATCCATCATCAAAGATTACTACATTGCAAAAAGACTTATAAACTAAGCTACAAACTAGAAGCCGAAAGATAAATCAATCAAAACGACCGAAAGACCGGTTCACACCATCTACGACCACACGTCAACCAAGACACTGTCTGAGCGTGTCCTTTAGTTGCAGCCTGGATAGATTAATGTCAAAATTGGCGAAATGTTGGTTGAAGAGACGAGACATCAACGTGATGGGCTCGTTCATCCCATACTAAGTACGATGAACAGAGACGTGCAGGAAGTTGTGATTCATCAAGGATCGTTGCTGGATAGAGATGCTCACAGCCGCCAGTAAGTCAGAAGAATTTATTGTTCCCTGCAATAGATCGAACAAAAATAAAAGTTTGGTGATGTTACGCCTCTTTTCAAAGGAGTCAAGAGAAATCAGCACCAAACGATCAGTATAAGAAGGGAGCAACCAGGGAGGGCAAACCTAAGGAATCTGCGCTGCACTGCCTCGACGTGGTTGACGTGAACGGCGAAATAGGGAGACCACACGGGGCTGGCATATTCCAAAAGCGGTCTGACGAAGGTACAGTAAAGAAGCTTAGTTAGAAAGGGATCATCGAGTTCCTTAGACCATCTTTTAACGAAACCCAGCATCGAGTTAGCCCTACCAACGATCGAGTTCACATGATCCTCAAATGAAAGGCGAGAATTGAGGACCACACCCAGGTCCTTCATCTTATCAACCCTGCATAAGGTAACGCCATCGACGGTGTAGTCAAAGAGGAAAGGACGTCTCTTGCGGGAGAAGGTCATAACAGTGCACTTGCCGGCATTTAAAGGACGGCGATTATGAGCACACCAGTCGCAGGCATAGGCTGGCGATCGGTCGATAGCTGGAGACGTCTGACCTACTGCCCTTCTTATGGAGGGGAATCAACATAGAAGTCTTCCAAAGTTCAGGAAAACGGCCAGATTGCAGGGACAGATTGAACAAGTAACAAAGAACACTGGCAAGAGACAATTGGCATTCTTCAGAAAGGAAGCGGGTAAACCGTCAGGACCACCCGTAAAGCCCTCCGCCAAATTAGATAAGTGTTCAGCAACGAGTGCATCGTCAAATACTAAATCTTTAGGCTCAAGGGAGGTATCAGAAGGAGAAATATTACAGACGGAACCATAGAAAGAGGTTCGGAAAAAATCCGCAAAAAAATTGGAAATCGACGTGACGCTTCGCCAACACGCCCGACCAATCACAGGAAAGTAACCAGTCATCAATGCACGAGAAGTTGGCACGTTTAAAGTTGAAGTAGAAGTCACCGAGTACGGAAGGAGATGCAACAGGGGAGTCAAAGCACATGGTGACTAGAAGAGCAGGGTGATGACTCGATTCAGGTACCAGAGGGACCAGGCATCTCCTCACAATCGTGCCATCAGGGTCAGAAGAAAGCACCAGGTCAAGAAACCTACCACGGCATCTAGCAAAACATGCTAAAAGTACAGGAGGCTACGCATGACGTCGAAAGCAAAAAGTACCCTGCAGTTGCAGCGTCTCGTTTCAAGAGTTTCCAAATACTACAGTCTATTCCTATCACAATGAAGGTTGTATATAAAAAGTTGTTCAAAGAAAGGCCGCGAATAGCAAAACCGACTACAGCTTCAATGCGATATATCTGTGTCGCATAGAAGGGCAACTAGACTTTGGAGGATTATTCGCAAATAATTATTTTTTATTTGGTGCTTTTTATTAGAATTTCATATAATTATTTGTTATTCGATCGTGCGTTATTCGATAATCAAATAATTATTCGTTATTTGATGACTTATTCGCAAATAATTATCTGTTATTTTATGCTTTTTATTTGAATTTTAAATGATTATTTGTTATTCGATAATCAAGTATTTATTCGATAGTTGATGTCTCTTTATGGAATACTTATTTGTTTTATGGTATCATTTACTAAAATCTTTACTGTAAACATCGAAACATAACAAGGCAGTTTTAATTTCCTAAGTAAGAGACACCTTGTGATATGAAATGCGTGTACCAAGAAATAATGTTTTGAAATTGAACTAATGGACACCAAGAACAAATAATTATTTCATAAAGAGCCATGAACTATCGAATAATTATTTAATAATCGAATAACAAATAATTATTTGAAATTCGAATAAAAAGCACCAAATAACAAATAATTATTTGCGAATAACTTAAAATAAATTGAAAATCGAATAAAAATTTATTAGAATAATTTTTTATTCGATGTTTAAAAAAATCGTTATTTGATTGAAAATTTATTCGAATAATGCCCATCACTGTAACTACACACCTATGCATGCAAAGGACTCTTTGGTGCAAAGTGAGAACCACGAGGGAGCAGAGTCGAGCATACATCAATGATAGCGAGTATCGGAATTACGGATTAGGGGCTATGCACAAATAATTTTAGCATTTCTTAGGGGGGGGGGGGCACTGTGAAACCTTTTGCATGCATTAGTTAAAGGTGAAGAAGTTCTTAATGCTTACATTATTTGTGAATGGTCTCTTAATTGAAAACCACTTCCTCCAGTCACCGAGGCAGGATTAAGACGTTCTATATCCCATCACGGACCCCCTCTCCCGGCCAACAAATGTAACCCTGATGTTCTTAAGTCTGTTAACGTAGACTCTCTCACATATGATATCATTCTATCTTTCCTACTTGTAATTCGAAGCTACTCAATAAAATAAAATTTATATTTTGGAACAAGTTACTATCTCTTATTAATAGAGACGTGCAAGCGCATTGACCCCATTTCCCGGTTTAATGAATGAAGTCCTCCAATTATGTGATGATTACCTAAAAAAATGTTTAAATCTAAACCAAAACAATTTTTAAATTCCATGATTTTCCCTCACGACTAACAACAATATACATTTTTCCAACATAGATGAAAAAAAATCTTGACCTGTCAACAGATAGCATTCCCCTAAAAAGGTTATCTTGACCGAAATAAATAATTTTTTGATTACCAAAAATAGTCCAATTCCTATCCTCCCACTTCGTGCAATATAAGCCGGATAAGTCTGATAAGCTCGTTGTTATCAAAAGAATTAATTTTTTCCTAACATCGTGTCAATGGGACTCAACATCCGCTTCGGAAGAGATAAATTTCATAATCTTGACAACAATATTCGAAGAAATATTTTTTTTTTATTTAATTAAAATGTTTTTCCTGAATGAAAACACTTTTGCAAAGTTTTGACAGTAAAGTAAAGCAAAATAGTTTTACGAGCAAGGAGTGTTAAAAATAGTTTCAAAGGAGTGTCGACTTTCTAATTTGCGTCAATTTCTTGTGTCCGTGCCGATCTCTCTTGGTTGCTATTTTATCAACCATAGGAAATGGGGAAATGGGCATGAATCATTTTTTATATAACTTAACTGATATACAGTCGCACGTGCTGCCATTAAAAAAATTTTTTATATAAACGATAGTAGTTGTTTGTTTCTGGAGGTGATTCACATTAACCTTTGCGGTGAGTCAAAAGGTAGTCACAAGAAATTTGATATGTTTAAAGCTTTAAGGTTTTCATTTAAATGATGGAAATTTTTATTTGGAGACGATTGTTAAACCCACGGATAGTTCAAACTATTAACATTTGGAATTTGGTGAAGTAAGAGATCACATGTAGTGTCGAGTACATGACCCCGGATTCGAATTCCGTAGTTAGTCATGCTGACATTTAAAAAAACCGATGAATTTGGTCTTGTAATCAGTTTGAATTTTCAGAAATATACTGCACAAATTGTGCTGCATCTGTTCTGTATAAGACAAAAAAAAAACGATTCGAAATTGTAAGCCTAAAATTGAAAATTCCATACCCTTCTACTACATGCCACAGAGTTATACACTTAATCGACAATAAGTGAACAATACACTTATCCCAAGTGGCATTTCACAACACAGTTTATTTAACTAATGGAAACTTTTTCGAAAATATATTTTACAAAGAGATACATTTTACCCATTTACCTCAGGTAGATACACTTAGTCGAAACTATATTCATGGATTTTTCCATACATTCACCGAAAGAACATTTGTCAGCCGAATGTACGTGACTGAAGAGTACATTTTCCCGACATCGCATTTACCCTCAAATGTTATGTGAAAGTATATTTAAACGAACGACATTTGGTCGACAGTACATTTTCCTAACAAATAATTGCATCAACGAATTGTGCCCGACATCGCATTTATCCTCAAATGTTGTGTGAAAGTATATTTAAACGAACGACAATTGGTCGACAGTACATTTTCCTAACAAATAATTGCATCAACGAATTGTGCCCGACAACACATTTATGGATAGTACATTTTTACGACAGAATATTTGTGAGACAGAGACGTTTACTCTTCAGTACAGTTAGGATATTTATCCGATTTATTAGGTTTTATCCGATAATTTACACTTGCTCGACAGTCTTTCTGAAAATAGATATATTTCCATGCCAAATACACTTTCTCGACAGAATTATGATATGCTAGACAAGACGTTTTAGAAGTAAATTCTGCGAACCACTTAGGTGTTAATAGATGGATCGCACATCTTGGAGTAATGGAGATGATGATAGGTTGCTGGAGAATGGACGGACGAGTTGAAGCCTTCTAGGATACGGCGATCCTCATCTGGACATTCTCAAGTGTTAGTTACACCTCCAAGTGGTAGCAACCGGGAAATGCATCCTAGAAAGTAGCCAAGTAACTAATGCGGGAGGAGATAACCTCTTGAAAAATCCCCCAAAGTTGTGGTAGGCCATGCACAGGGAGTCTGCAGTGTTGTCGTCCCCACCGCAGGACCCAGGGGTAATTGGGTCGCGAATGGTGTTTCCTCAAGCACTTCTATAGGAGTGGAGGTGGAGGGTATTGTAGACCCTAACAGGTTGGCTTTACTCACAACACAACAGAAGCAGCTTTGGGAAAATAACCTATCGAAGGTTCTGCGGCGGCAATGGAGGCTGGCTTGCGCCGGCTGACAGTGCTGTAGCAGTCCTGGAAGAAGGTTCCATTGGAAAAATAATAACTAGCACTTCCTCAGTGAAGCAAAAATGAGGATGATAACTTGATAGCGATCTATAGCTATCCGTTCATTTATAAAGACTTGAAGCAGCTTTCAAACTTCTCCATCACAGTCTTTTCTATCCATCGATCAATTCAAAGAGCCTGCACGGTTTCAAGTAATTGACGGTATCTGTGCCTGACCTTGTGCAAAATTTTTAATTTTATTTGAAATATGTGCCACCTAATCTGTCCGATATTCGGCAGAATAAGGACGTCGTTTTTGCTGAGGCTAAGGACATGCAACCAAGTAAACTTTGAAATTAGCTTGTTAAATCAAGAATTTATCTAAACTGTATGCGTGTCGAGCAACAGATTTTGTAACGATTACAGGATCCTGAAAACGAACACCGAAAAATTCAACTGCACCTCGCCGCCTTTATCGTCGATGCGGAACGGAAGCGTCGTCCTTCACTGGAAATGATAATTTGTAGACTTGCAGCACTTTGTTCTCTTCGCTTTGGAATTTCTGAGAGTGCTGTAGGAAGGGCAAATCTCACGTTAGAATCGTAGAACTGGGAGGATGAGGAGAGCGAACTGGTCCCGCGGGACTCAAGGTAGTTTCGAAATCATTGTGCGCTCGTTTTTGAATGAGTGCTTACAGAGGACTACAAAAGAGGCGAAAGGCTCTGCGTAGAGTGCTTTTATTCACGAGATGGAGTGCTGCATTCTGCATCTACCATCTTAGAACACTCAGATAATGGCTTCAGTGTGTTCCTACCATGATACTATTTGCAGAATGAAGGCTAACCTGCATGTTGTTCCTAAGCGTTTCTGACGATTTGTGAATTCTAAGCGAAACTCTAATTACAATGAGCCCATGATAGCCAAACTTTTCGGCGTTTTTGGATGACATCTGTGATAGTAGGATTAATGATTTTACCCATTTGACAAAGTTTCCGTCAACTTCTCTCGAATCCAAAGACCTTTTACTTGAAGTCACGGTTTTGAAGCAGATTTCTTCATTGCCTGATAGCTTCTCCGTTGGCCCTGACGGAATTTCTGTCTCTTTTGTAAAGAGGTGTGCTTTGACTCTTGCTCCAATTTTCTGTTATTTATTTAATTTATCTCTGCGCTGCGGTGTGTTTCCCAATGCCTGCAAGCTTTCCCTAATTATTGCTCTACATAAACAAGGTAACAATTGCGATATATCTAATTACAGACCTATAGCTAATCTTTGTTATGTCTCTAAGATTTTTGGGTTTTAATTTTGTGATGTCCTTTATTTTTATTGCACACCGTACTTGCAATCTTTTCAATATGAATTTATGAAAAGCACGACGACCACCACGAATTTAGGGTGGTAGGTAGGTCGACTGATTTTAGTGAAGCGTTTAATCAATTAAATCATAAAATTCTTGTTCTGAAACCGTCCCTGTTCGAGTTTCAATCTGTTTTTTGTTGACTGGTTGTGTTCATGTGTGTGATCGTACTCAGCGAGTCTCGTTTCTTGGACAGTTATCTTATCCAATTTTAATACTTCTGGGATTCCACAGGGCAGCCATCTCGGACCATTACTCTTTATCATCTACATTAATGACGCGTCCTTCATTCTGATTGATACTTCTAAAATTCTGTGTTATGCTGACAACGCCAAGATCTTCCGTATTGTGTTTAGCGTTATCGACTTTCTTCTTTTATATTCTTACTAGAATACCTTCCACAGCTGGTGTTCCGTTAATCTGCTTCCATTAAACATCGGTAAGTGCACAACTATGTTCTTCTCTCGAAAAACCCCCCAGTAAGTTTAATTTCACCATCAGTCAGCCGCCTGACGTCGCTCGAAATAATTAGGATCTGTGTGTCTAGCTTTTGGTCTAGCGTTGGTCGAAAAAGTTTGATGACCCCCATATCGCTGGACTTCTCTATTGTACTTTCGTCAGCCCTACTTTGGAATATGTCTTTCTCGTTTGGTTCCCATACTACTCGACACACATCAATCGCATTGAGGCGTTTCGCCCTGAGCGGCCTTCCCTGGAATAATTTCCTTACACTGTCACCTTACCGCGACCGGCTCGGACTACTTCATCTGGATACCCTCCAAAGAAAAGCGCCGCAATTGCTTACACGGCTCAATTGACTCTCCTGATTTGTTGGCTTCAGCATAACAATACCTTCTCGTTCTTTTGAGGAATCATGACTTTTTGCATGTGCCTCATCAACGCACTTATTATGGTAAATATGAGCTGACCTCATCGATGACACGGCTTTTCAATTTCTACTGATTTTCACTTGTCCAAGAGCCTCCTGAGAGTTCACGTTAACGTTCCCTTGTATACCTTTGTTAACTGTTTATACTTTAATTTTACCTACTTGTATTCTTTTCGCTTTCTTTTGCTTTGTTGTTAACTTATTTTAAGAAATAATGTACCATTCTTTACTATCATGTAAGCTTTTTATGTAGTAGTCAGTCATTGACGAAATTTGTAAATAAATAAAATCTTACCCTAAATGTGGCATTAACGCGACACAAATCTACCAGCAGATCAGACTTTTTGACAAATGGAATATTAAGTCCTAATTGGAATAAGAGTTTTAAGGCAGTCGTTAGAAGGCAAAAAATAAGTGGTTTCAATTCGACAGTTATAACTAATAAAACAGTGCAGATTAAGTATTCTTTCCTCACTTGGACCTTCGAAAAAACGAAAAGGAAAGAGATTTCTGGATTTAAACTGTTTAATCCCTGAAATGCGGGCAAAGTGCTGTGATTTTGTTAAAACCGTTGCCTGCATAAGATAGCTTAACTATATCAGAACCTCTCACAGTTCGTCAATAAGAATCAAAGAAGTGTAATCCACTGGCCACGGTTTTTTGATTATTAATGCCTGAGGTACTGCGCGATTTTATACCTTCAGGACAAATTGTAATTTCGATGTTTTATTGGCAGGATTCAGAAAGCGTCAAACAAAATTTTAACAAGACAATGCTCCCGAGCACATTGGCACAATTGTTTTGCTCCTAGAAGAAAAGAAGATGAAATTGTGTAGACGACTTATATGAATCTACTGAGTTGGCTTGTTTTTTTCAAAATTTTTTCACTGTTTATCAATTTAACTTTATTGCTAACAAGTGCGACAAAGACGGCTTAAAGCAAAAATTGAATAATTTTCGCTCAGCCTTCAGTACAACGTCATATACATAACCGGAATAGAGAGACAAGTTATTAGATAAAATCTTCAAAGTCCAAAAAAACTATTTCGTGAGTATTTTTAGGCTGGCAAAGTTTAAATGCTTTTTAATTTCTTGGAAAACCAATTTCATAACAAAATCCGCCAACATAAAACAGCCTCAAGGGCAATAAGAACTCGGAAAACTGGTGTAGGCGGATTGCTACTTTAGTTTCTCAAGGCATACAAAGTAGTGCAAAAATATTTGCGTAATTTATGGCTCTTCGCAGAAAATTTTAAGCCAAACATATTTTTGTTCTTTTCTAACAATAAACAAAATTCAAGAAACACAAAAACTGATAAGGTTTCATTTTTCGACTATGTAGTTACTTTCAAACTGCCATTAATACCAGAATTAATAATAATCCAGTTTTTTCAAATTATCACCAAAAATCGGAATAAGTTGAATGTAACTTAATAGTTTTTAAAGTCTGTGACCTTCGATTTTTAGACGTGTGTGCACGAGTTAATCTTGTTTAGATGTGACACTTTTTAACCGACAAATTTGTTCTTATACCAGTTTTGTGGTCGATTTAATAAAAGGAATTCGGTTTTGTCAGAAAAACATAAATAAAATAAAACATTTTCGAATTTTGCAAGACGATTAGTTTAAATTTTATTACAATTTCGAATTGTAGTGTCTATTAAGTTGTAATAGGAGACACAAAGCAAATTCGCACTGTTTCTGTTGTACTCCATTCAATAAATTGCTTTTGAAGTCTGGAACGGTGATAGCCTTTAACACTCTTGATAACTTGCTCGATATTTTTCAGAATGAAAATGATTAAAAGCCTAAATAAATGGAATTGATTGGGAGAGGAAAAAAGAAAAAGAAAAGCAAAAAGAGAATATCTGACCAGTATCTGACAGACAACTAGTTGAATTTAACAATATCGCCTCGAAATCTCTAGTAGAGTCCGGGATTTAGTATACTGAAGTTATCACAAAGTATTGAGTTACAGGATTAAATTGGAAAGGTATTCAGGCTAGCCATAAAGGCTTAAAGTCAATACTCGAGGCCAAAAAAGATGAACTATCTTTATTTTGCTCTTCACTGCTCACCACATTTTGTAGAGATAACAAATTAATACTTTATGAAAACATTTA
Organism: Leptarthrus brevirostris; assembly: GCA_964036015.1. NCBI lineage: Eukaryota > Metazoa > Arthropoda > Insecta > Diptera > Asilidae > Leptarthrus > Leptarthrus brevirostris. The sequence continues at coordinate 18,114,347 of OZ038375.1, read as the reverse complement.
GCTTAACTTTCTTCAAACAAAAGACTAGAATTAACCACTGAACGAAAGTAACTATAGTGGTATAATATTCGTTTCGAATTGTAATTAAATAAAAATTACCGCGCTTTTGTATCGTCAGCAAAAACAATGGTTTCATTCTGAATTGGTAAAAACGAATGCAGCATTAGGCAACAAAAAAGTTGTAATTTTCCAACAAGACAATGTGCAGCGCAATGCGGCAAAACTAAGTCAGTACACAATTAAAGAGTTTGCTTGACAATTTTTACTGTATTTGCCATACACCTAGCACCTTACTGGGCTGACATGAGACTGATTCACCTTCTCTGCAAGTGATGGAACCCGCTGTACCCGCTGTCCAATTTTTGAGCGAATCGAATCGGGTTATGTATCCAGGTACTTTTACACAGTGTGAGACGTTGAAAACTATTTGACTATATCGATACTATTAGGATTAAATCGAGCTTAGTCGCTAGTATCCGACTAATATCTGGCAACCTCCAGTTGGTATGAATTCGCCTGGTTATGCGGATCTCGCTTATGGACAACTATCACGCAAAGATATGAATTTTTTTTATGATTTAGCCAAAGCCCACAGGACAACCCTATGACGCGTTAACATGATTTACGGCAGAAGTAAGGGGAATGAGAGGGAATGTTTTTTTTGCATTCCTGCGAACTAGACAACAGCCCAGAGGCGGAGTGGATTTTTTTTTTTAATTTCATTAAAAACTCACGGGGAATCCGAGGCTCGATCGCTCACGGCGTGGTGATCGTTATACTCAAGAAATTCATCCAACTCCATCCACCACCGTCACACTTGATTCCTTGTAAACGGAGAGGAAGTTCATGGAAAAATTACGGTTCTATTCACCGTAATCGTGTCGCAAGTAAAACATTCTTTCAAAATTTAAGTGGCACTATAAAATTTACCTGATACACAATTTTTCCGGAATAACTGGCAAATTTTACGGTTCTCCATAGCGATTTTCCCAGTACTCTTCGCTGTACATGTACTCTTTACTCGAGTCTTATCATTCAGGAAATTTTACAGTGCTGTCCCATAAAAATTACGGCAGCTCATAGTTGCAAAACCATTGCAATTTAGAACAGTAATATTTACCGGAATTTTCGTATAAGCTTTTCTCTCCGTGTAAGCAATAAAAACCTGGCCTTACTTTAAGGAGATGGGATAAATGTGATTGCTTATGCAGACGACCTGGCCTTATTCGTGCACGTTCCATCATATAACCAGACAATTATGATCAAATTGGCTTAGACAAAAGCAGTGCTCTTCACAACTTCACAAACGAAAAGGAGAGAATGACTGGAGAATTAATTACATGACAACATCCAAAACTATGAATCCATGCCAGTCTTCTAGTTGTTATACTCGAATATGGGATGTAAAGCGGCTTGAAAAGTTGTCGATAGCGTGGGTTGTCTGCAAAGTCCCTATCAGAAAAATGGTGCCTGGACTTAAACTTTAATTGCAAATTCAACTGTGCTGGATCCCGGGGCACAGGGATATTCCAGGAAACTGCATGGCAGACGAGCTTGCTAGACGTGGGACCACCCCGGAGATCCAGCCGGATAAGACTACTCTTGGTAGACTACTCTGGCCGCCTGCAAGCTGTTGCTTGGTACGAGGGCAATCAATCTAGCGAACCATAGATGGGCAAGCGGCACTACGTGACATTTGTCCAGGCATATCTGGCCTAAGCTGGATCTTAGGCTCTCCAAATGTCTGATTTCGAGGGGTAGATCTGACTTTGGTATAATTACTGGGGTTATTACAGGTCATTGCCCTATTGGCTTACACGCGAAGAGACTGGGCATCTTCTCAAACGATTTCTGTAGAAGCTGTATAAACGAGAGGGAGGAGGAAACTATGTTCCACTTCCATTTCTGGTGCCCTTCACTGACACGCAGGCGGAAGTCTTTTTTGGGTGACTATTTCATTTCATTTATTTATTCATTATAAATAAAAATTGTAAATATAAGAAAATTTTCTTTATGTTTGTACATAGCAAAGGTTGGAAAAGAAATCAAATTCATAAATTTTAATAACTAATAATACAATAATAATAATAGGGCCTGATTTGAGAAGCAATCAGGCATAGGCTACAAGAAGATGACCAATAATTAAAAAAAGAAAAAAGAAAAAAAGGGAGAAAAACCATCAAAAAGTATGTGCAGCAATACAACCTATTCCTGGTAGTGTGATTCCAACCGCGCCCTGAATGCCCCAAACGAACCCGCACGCCTCACGTCCAACGGAAGCGAATCCCAGAGCGTGACAGCATGAACGAAGAATGAGCGTTTCGACTGCTGACAAGTGTATCTAAGTACTTGAATATTATTCATACGAGACGATCTTAAGAAGAATAGCTTCTCAGTCAAAAAAAGTGGCTTGCCTTTAAGAACTAATTTAAACAAGAACTGAATCATGCGCAATTTGGAAAAAGATGGAAAAGAGCATCCAAGGAACAAATAGACGAACTGCGAAATATGATCAAATCTCCGAAGCCCGTATACATAGCTTACAATTGAATTTAAACATACGTTGAGCTTATTTCGCGAAGCCGAGTCAAGGCTGCCGCAAACAATGTCGCCTTGTGTAATCAGGGGAAGGAGCAAGGATTTTGCCAAGACAAAGCGCACATGCACAGGAACGAACGAGGCACCACACCACAACCTTCGAAGACCACCATATACCCTGGAAATAATACTGTTGACATGATCCGCCCATGAGAGAGAATTAGACATGACAACTCCCAAGTTTCTTACACTCACCACGAAAGGAATTGATGTAGAACCAATCACTAGAGATGAGAAGGAGTCAGTGTTTATTGACCTTTTGAAGAAAACTATAGCTTGAGATTTGGAGGGATTAAGTTTTAAATCGTTAATAAATGCCCAGTTGGAGACAGCACGAAGGTCCTGATTCATGCGCCAGATACAGTCCTCGGTCAATCCAAGAGGGCAGCTTGGATATATCTGAACATCATCAGCATAAATTAAGATTTTAGAGAATTTGAGTACCTTGGGAAGGTCATTTATGTAAAGGCTGAACAGGAGCGGCCCAAGAATTGAGCCCTGAGGAACACCAGCTAACACTGAAAGGAAGCTAGAAGACTTAGAGCCGAGTGCTATTTTCTGTTTGCGACCTTCTAGAAAACTGCTGATCAATTTTACCGCAGACGTTTCAAAACAAAAGAGATTCGCTTACTTACGAAGAAAACGCTTGTGATTGACTGTATCAAAGGCCTTAGAAAAATCAAGAAGAGAAAGAATAGTAAGCCTCTCCCTATCAATTTCCAGTCGAACATCATCGACTAATTTCAGAAGAGCAGTGGTGCAACTGTGGTTCGATCTGAATCCATTCTGCCATTCAGACAGCAGTCCTCGCTTATCAATAAACTCAATAATGTTAGCTGCCATTAACTTTTCAAGGGCCTTACTAAGGCATGCTAGTATACTTATAGGTCTGTAGTCAGAGTAATGAACAGGATTCGGCTTCTTCGCAATAGGAACCACAAGTGCATTTTTCCATATCGAAGGAAATTTCGATGTCATAATGCTAAAGTTAAAGATATGCGTAACGACCGAAAGGAGACAAGGAAGAAGGATTTTGATGAATTTTAGAGAGATATTGTCAGACCCGATGGAATCAGATTTAATTGAGTTAATAGCTGATAGAACTTCCAGTTGAGTTATATTACGAAGTTATATTTCCTCGATAGTCTTGGCGATCTGGAGGCGACTGACGGTGCAGATCTCTGGCGCTTCATCGATAGCTCCGGATGGTTCCAGTGAGGAGGTGGTGGGAATTTTTGGATTTTCTAGTCATCACAATGGGCCTATTGAGATCTAAGTGTGTCCTTCAGGACGGCCACACGACCTAACCTAGTTTTTGTATTAAACATTGCTTAAAACGACATTCGGTTATAACGTTCTAGTTGATCTGATTTTTTCACTGTCGCTATAAACGAATTGTACTGTACAATGTGTTGAGCTGCTTTTTAATAAACGAAATGTTATCAAAGCACTGATATTTTTTCAAAGTGTCGGCATTTTGGCGAAAGTCAATTTAAAAAAAGGATTCACTTCACGATACCTAACTTGCTGAGAAAATTTTTTTCGGGTGGTGGAACCTAACTATGTAACACATACACCGATTTTCTAAATTGGTACTATGAGTACAACTTTGCACTTTTCTGGGAAGGGAGGGGGGGGGGGGAGTTTGGGGTGTAGCCTGACTTCGTAACGCGAGCCGATTTCTATGAGCTTGATTGTCTTTAACAGACTACATTTCCTGAATGACACTTAAATACAAAAATTTTGTACCTAGAGTGTTAAGTTATTTAATTTTGTGTTTCTCTTTATAATTACTTCCTACACTTAGCTTTAAAATGTATATAATCTTGTTAGTGTAGCGTTTTAATAAATTATTTTTGAATTTGAATTTGCATAAACAATTGAACTGAGTGTTGCACCTTAAAAAATCCTTACAATTGCAAAAAAAACAAACAATAAATGTTTAAAACCTTACAATATTTCTTCTTTCTCTTTTGCTCCTATCACAAGGAATGTGCAAAAAAAACAACAAGAAATGTACGAAACGGTTTAAATGCAGAGAAACATTGTTGCAAACCAAGTCGTTCTCGGTATGCCTAAGTAATTACTCACAACAAGTTCCGTAATGTGATTCATCAATTAATTCAAATAGTCCGACAAACATCTATATATCTGTAGGAGGAGCAAACAATGGAAAGACTAAGATATTATATTGCCGATTAAGAAATTTAGTATTTTTTTTAGTAGGGTTATGTTGAATCACAAACCAAAAAAAACCGTTGAATTTCATAAATTCCGGGAACAATACCTACCTATGTAATAATATCATTAAATTATCCAAGAGAAAGTGCATTTGCAATGCCATTTCAGAAATGTTTTTCTAATTACACATACCCAGACCAGCAAATGGCATAGAGCTTAATGGGGCTCCAGAGCTCTCGTGTGAAATATTTCACACCCGTTCGTTGAAGCTTTAAAGTAGGTAGAATACATATGTGTACAAGCCTATATATATATATACAGACTGTAAGCTGAGCTAAGGAATGGAAAAAAGTCCAAGAAAAACATCACAAAATAATAGGTAATAATAGTGTTGTGGAAAAAACAATAACAAACGCGGACAACGCCAGCTAACAGAACAACAACAACGTCAACAACAAAACGCCTTTCTAATTTGCTTTTGTAACGCATACACTGCAGGATTAGATAGAAGAAAAAAATGTGGATAGCAAAAAAATAACAAGAAGAAGAAGAAAAAAATTGAGAACAGTCCAAGAGGATTTTGACATCAATAATAGTTTTGTACGCCTCAAAAGTAAGACGAGCTCTGAGGTTATTAGTCGTCGTAGACGTTGGCGACGTTATCGTCGTCATCACTCATGTAGGCATAGTAATTTTTGAAGATTCTTTTAGAATCTTTAATTGAATCCCTCTCAAATCCACTGGTTTGGATAATTCACTATTAACCACTCACTTTTATATTATTTTACTATTATACTTTTTAGTATTTTTTTCTTTTTTTTAATAAATCACTGGAATTCGCTGTCGTAGGTTACTTGTTCATCGAACTTTGTGTACAATCACTTTTTATGCTTTGCTACTGTTATTAACAATTTTTCGAGAATCGAACACCATTTTTACATTGAAAATGCTGATTTTTCACTAATATCATATTTCGTTATAACATTTTTGTGTATTTCACAAATCCTCAGGGGAATTCACTTTTATTTTTCTTACTAACCATTCATCGGAGCTCAGCGTCAAGCGCGACAAATGAAAAAAAAAAGTGTCTCAGATAAACATAAACTTATCAAATTACAAACGAAAAAGTACAAAATTAATATAAAAAACTTAAAAACAAAAAAAATTATTGTAAATTTTTAACGAAATTGAAAAAAGAACGGGGAAAAAAATGAAACGCGGCGATACCATTCAGTTCGAATGTTAGAATCGCACTACCAATCATTCCGGATAGAGTACAAAGCTGAAGCGGACCGCGAACAACCAAACCAACCACGACCAGTCAGCGACTTTTCCATTCCACTCTCCAGTCTCTGGGTATAGTACAAGTTTTCACAAGGGGCATAATTTCAAGTCAAATCAGTCTCCAGTCCCAGAGTCACCAGAATGAGCAAAGCGCACACAGAATAGAGATTTGCTTGCATGCCACCACCAAGCCAGGGTAGAGACAAGTACTATATAGTTTATAAGACAAAAATATTCAATCCACCAACACATATTGGGAACATAATGAGGCGACGTCAATGGATGGTCGATGGAATGAATATCAGCAGTACCAGCAGGAATAGTAGCAACAGTCAGAGAGTCAGAGTCAACGAAGACGACGACGAGAAACAAATAGAATGCGGCGCGCGGGCGACAACGGTGGTGACGGGGCAAGGGTGCTTTGCTGGCTGGCATTCTGGCAAGTGAAAGATTAGCGATGGTGTTATACCCGCTGCATAGCATACTTTACTTGACTTCGTTAAAGCTTGCTATATGGGAGACTGGATTCTGGAAGTGGAACTTGACTGGTGGTTTTGTATTATATAGTGGAGGCTGCAAAGTTGATCGGTGTATACGAGTACTCTCCGTGCAAACACCAGAGATTTTTTAGTTTCTTCGTTCGATTATTATACGGTACCAAGTCCAGTTGTTGTTGTTGTTGCTGCTGCTGCTGCTGCTGTTTGTAGTCGCGATCTTTCTAAAACTGATCGTGATTTGTGAAAGGGTAGCAAATGAGAGCTTAAAAGCAAGTCACCAAAAAATCTGCTTGCAATTGCTGTTTACTATTGCTTGTCTTCCGAGATACAAAAACGATTCGAGATCGAGAGAAAGTAGGTAGACAACAACAGCTTAGAAAAGATGCATATGATCACAATGATCACTGATCAGTCTTCTCTATACTGACTCCGTTTCGAGTTAAAATTTTCACTAATTTAAAACCAAACGAAAATTTACCCATTTTCACCCCTTTAACATTTCGGGTTTCCCACACTGATCTCATATTTATGCAAAAAAAAAAAAAACAACAACAAGATCAAATGGAATTCCCAATTACCGTTACTCAGATAACTTCACTACGTACAAAATATTTTGCTCGTTTTCCAATGAATCTCTACACAACCGTAGAGCATTTGACAAGACAGCAAAATCCGATACAACAGTATGTGTGTGATGCCATTTTCATAAATCTTAAAGAAGTGAGTAAAGCTAAGACCATCAGAACAAAACAAGTACTAGCCAAGAGCATCAGAACAAAACAAGTACTAGCCAAGACCATCTATATAAAAAAAAATAATTGGTTTTGTTGTTAACAACACACATTTTATAGGAGTGTTTGTAATTTGGTTAATGAATAGCTCGACTTTTGGCTTATTGTGATAAAAAACAATTTTTAGTGTAGATTTCGATAGAAATTCGGGAGGATCTTGATATTCTCTTTTCAGCACGACAACAAGACATGATCACTTTTTTAGATTTTTCTTCGAATCGAAATAATTTTGCAATGGGCGGAGACGAAGAACGGACGTGTTTAGCTGATTGTCAAAGCTCATTTTAGTTTAATTTATGCAAAAAAAAAAATAGGATTGCTTGTTGATGATATTTGCAATTTAAATACAAAACTTCTGAAGATCACATCGGTCGAAAGAGAGTAACAGAAACTATTTAGGCCTCGGAATTTAAAGATAAGCGCACTATCAGAGCTATACAAAGTTGCACGCGTTTTATATTTAAATGCTTGAAAATTGATTCCGGATTACTTCTAGTTTAAGTAGATGGAATTGCCAAGAGATATAGATATCAGTAATGATAATAAAGTCACGATTTTGATATTTTGTGCAATTAGGAAATTATTAATAACCACTAGATTTTATCAATTCATGTAGAATCATATCCGTGTGTGCTACTTAACCTATGCTGCAATTGGTGTTGATTTACTGGTTAGAAAAGATTTCCACATTTTAAAATCAGAAAGGATCTTGTCTCTTCTAGTCGTGCTGAACGTTAATTCGACATTGCCAGTATAAACCTTCGCGTTAATGCTTGGTTGCGAGATTTATTAAGGAAACGAAGAGACTCACTTCGAATTTCTTTGCAAAGTCCATTTAAATGTCATCCAAACAAGGAAACCAAATCCGACTCAGATAACAGGGCTTTTGGCATGAGGATAACTAGGAAAAACAATCTTCTACTCCGTAGCGTGACTTATTACCAGCATAGGGGTCATGTCATGTCTCGTGGAACTGAAAAATGTGTTAAATTTGGCTCGCAAGGCCCGAAAATATACCACTATCTTGTCCATGGAATTTGAAAAAACATTCATCATGGTGTGCAAGGAGGTGGGTTCTTAATATAGCTGCTTACTTACAATATTGATATCAAGTTTCTTTAGTTAACTATTCCATAACTGCAAGGAGAACGAAACGCAAATGTTCAACGGCTAAACAATATAAGGTTAAAACCCAGGGGATGTCCTATAGTGCTTTAAGAAAGCCAACGAATTAGTGAATGACACGAATGAGTGAATGACACGAATGAATGAGAGACAACCAACATTCCAGAGCGTTAATGTTATCGTTACAGAACTCATCACCCATGTGCTGGGCGCCCTGAGACCCGCCAGGACATTGGATGAAAAGACCGCGAGTAGAGTGGTGTCAACTCTGATCCCCGCACACGGCACTGGAACCTGCGAAGGATGAAGAAGTTCCACTTTTTTCCCTCAGGGAACTAGAAGAGGCTGTCTTGGCGATGTAAGGCAAAAAATCACCTGGGCCCGACGGGATTCCGGTTGGCTATGTGGATGATGTGGTGGTGCTCATCGCAGCCCGCACAGTGGAGCAGGCTCAACTAAAGCTAAACCAGGTCATGCGGAGAGTCGAACACTGGATGGCAGCTCACGGCCTTGCATTAGCATTAAGCAAAACATAGGTCGTGGTCCTGAAAAAATAACGGATCCCCACGATCCTCCCTGTGAGGGTGGGAGAGGAGACTGTGGTGTCGAAACTGGCGGTGAGAAATCTTGGAGTGACGATTGACACAAACTTGACTTTCTTCGAACACATCAAGCAGACTGCGGATAAAGCGGCTAAGGGCGTGACAGCACTCAGCAGACTGATGGCGAACATCGGAGGGCCCAAGTCCAGCAAGTGCCGATTGCTTATGTCAGCAGTGCAGGCAACCTTGCTTTATGGCGATGAAGCATGGGCGGAAGCCCTAAGCAAGGACTCCTACAAGAAGAGCCAAGTGCAAGAGCGCGCGGCGCTGAGAGTGGCCTCTGCATATCGCATTGTCTCCGAGCCAGCCGCGGTTGTGATCGCCGGAGTGATACCCGTAACTGCTTGCAAAAGAGAGAAGGGCGATCTACTTTAGGAAGACGCAAGTACGGAGGGTAATCGCGAGCAGAGAAGAGAGGCTCCATACCCTAGGAAAGTGAGAGAAGATGTGAGCGGACGATGGACGAGGATGAGGCTTATAAAAAATATAGGCCTCTGGGTGGACAGACAACACGGTGAATTGAACTACCACCTCACACAGCTGCTGAGCGAGCACGGGTACTTTCGATCGTATCTTTACCAGAGGGCGAGAAAAGGGCCGCTCAGAGAAGAGCCCTAGAGGCGGCTCACCCAGGAGGAGTGGTCTCTCCGGACAATATAGTGGAAGGCATGATTGCCGACGAGGAAGTCTGGAACAATACAGCCAGGTACGTGGAGGACGTTCTTCGACGGAAGAAAAACGACCTGGACCAGCTGGCAACTGGTGAGGGAGTAGGCGCCTGGTAGGCAAAATAACAGGACCTAGTAGAGTGCCAAACAGTTCCAGGCTAGTGTCCGGAGAAGCAAGGGAGGTGTTTTAGTCGGTAAACTGTGCCACAGGAGTGCGACACTGTTGGGAAGTAGTTAGTTCCCAGCATGCATAAAGCAATTCACCTCCCATTCCAAAAAAAAATATAAAAAAAATCGTTACAGAACTTAAATAATTAAAATGAAGAAATAAAGTTGGTGAAAGAACTGATCCCTGAGGTACGCCGGCATTTATTTCATAGGGATGAAATATATGTAACTCCGTCTTCTATTACATCGATTGAACGGGGTGACAAAAAAAACTCTCCATTTTAAAAGTTTAGGGTGCAGACTAAATGTTTAAAGTTTGACTAGAATTGCAACATGCCAGACTCTATCAAATACTTTTTAAATATCAAAAGCGTTGATTTCGGACTTTCCAAAGTTATGAGGACAATGATTCCAACGCCCCGTCGGAGTTGTTAGTAACTCGCACTTCCGAAGAAGAAAATAATTTAAAGTCTTATCAGGTTATTTTAAGACAAATAATCAGAGGAACAGTGTAGACATATTCGGGCGGCAGTATTTTTATACCGAGGTGATAACAAGGATTGCGATACTGATATACAAGAAACAGCTTTGGTTTCACTTATTCTAAAAACAGCCGGTTTTTCAGAGGTCAAATGTTAGTAAACCAAAAATTAATACGTTTCAAACCACGAATGTTGCACAACTCAAAAGAGAATCTTGTCATGGTCGGTCCCGCGTATAATTTAAATTTTCTCAAAACAAAACAAACACAAAAACGCACAACAGCAGGGGGACCGATAAAGGGGATCCACAAATGCGAAGCTAAGCCGATGAGGTCAAAGCCAGCAGAAGGATTGCGTCTGCTTTATTGAAACTTGATCACAATGAAAGCAGTTAAGTACGTAACAGTGGAGACCCGTTATACGAATTCAAGGAAGTACGAGTGTACTACCTTTAATGCGGGGTGAAAAATAAAAAGGAACAGACTCAACGAACTGCGCTCTTTTATAGAGTAATAAAAATCACTTCCCCTTGAACGAATGACACTACACTTTAGCGCAATTACTAAATCATTCAGCAGTCACAACTCAATAAAGCATTCCAATTGAAGTTACTATATATTTATCTTACTCAAAATCTCAAGTGAAACGACTAATTAGAGAAATAAACGACAAATTTACGGGTTCACATGCTGATAAAAGCATCTGTGGCAAAAAATAAATAGAACTTGAATGCTATCAAGTACGCACTAGTGATACACATTACAATCCCAGAAACACAGAGAGGACTAATACAGACGACTTCAAAAAACTTTCTAGATGGCGCTGACAACCAGTTCGTGTAGTAGCGAGGATATCGAAAAGCTACTCGTGGAGATGTCTAGTTTCTGTAAGCCCTTATAGGCATGTTATGGAAAAAGCGCTTTACCCGATTTGATGAAAACCTAACAAGTGGACCTACCAACCGGCAAGCAGAGCCTTACGCCATATACAGAGCAGTGCTAGAAGCGAGCGATCATTAAGGTGGCACTGTGATATTTACAACCTCCTAATCTAACAAATGCTAATGCTTATTAGCGCGAGTCAAAGGATAAGCCTACATCACAGAAAATGAAGTCAACCACTCCACAATGCAAGCCTTTTATTGGAAGCGCAAGCTTCATGGAGATAATCTGCTCTCGAAAACAAAACTAGTGACACAAACATTCCTTTCTCGACATTGAAAAACTTCGGAACCGCTCTCTAATCAACATGTTTTACATGCCTTGAAAATGATTAATGATCCCAAGGATGAAAGAAATTTCTGACGATGCCAAGCCACACTTAATGTTGGATGAGCTGGCAGCAAATGTTTTGATATATAATGTTGCAAATTAGCAGACCGCCACTCGGTGACAAGCCTTATGGTTAAAATATATCTCGAAAGCTAGAGACAAGATTTTTACATATTGATAAAATGCAAGACAAGTCATTGCAGTGGAACTCTACAATAATACCTTAAGCGCACCCTCCTGTAGTGACCCTCTAGTATTTATTGAGAAGGTTCTTAAAAGATCAGTCAAATATTAAGCAAATATTAACAACTAGAAGGGGACCATCAACAATCAGAGCTTTGGAAGAACGATTTTTATACGGAGATCATTGAATCCTGTTGACGAATAGCAAAAAACCAATTAAAGCTATCTACAAATTCAGAATTTATCAAAATGAAAAATTATTCAAAAGTTGTTAAATGTGTTCTGGAGTTCCACAGGGAGGTCTACTTTCATCGTTTCCTTTTTATTTAATAAACTGTATCATTATCAGCACTCTAAATATAAGATCAACTCGCATACAATCTGAAACTTTGAAGCCTCAACTATCTGGACTACACTGACAACAAAACCTACAATGTAGTTCAAAATGGTGGAGTTAAAGAGCATTTTTGGACATGTTCGGTACTATAGATGCGATTGATACTGTGATATTATTCTTTTATCAGATTTTACACATTTGGCTAGCATCTTAACGACTACCCTCGAAGTCATATTTTACAAAGCTTCAGTTTTAGTCAAATTTCGAGTTTGGCTTTTCTAGTGGCCCTAATGAAATACCTTGCTACTACCAATCAACTAACCTTAAATTATTTGAATCCTCAAATTATAATATTTCGGCTCTTCAAATTGATTCATTCCACTTATTTTATTAAAATCAGACCTAACCTCTGAAACCAAACGCAACCAGTGATTTCCCATGCACGGATCGCACTACTAAGTTTTTTATAATATCTCTGATGTGCCACAAGGTATTCATCTTGGGCCTCTGCTTTTTATTATTTCAAATAAGATGTTTTGTGTGCCCCAATGTAGTAATATGGCTTTTATCGCAATTCTAAGTAATCCTACAATTCTCTGATATGCTAATGATGCCAAGATTTGACGTAGATTTGCTACTGAACATAATTGCATTTTAATTCATCTTGAAGAGCGGGAGCTGTCATAAGCGATTTTCCATTAAAACCAAAATTAAATTTACCCGCAAAAGGGATCAGCTGGCCTACGACTTCACTTTAGACGTATGCTTTGTTTTTAGAATTGATAAAACCGAGGATCGTGGTGCCGCTCTAAACAATAGATTGTTGAACTTTTTTTGATTGAATTGTGATTGCAGCTGTCCGTAATGTCAACACGAACTGTTGCCTCCTTTCAAAACATTCGAATTTATCAACAACAATTTAAAATGAACTATTAGAAAGGTTCAGATGGAGTTTAAGATTGTGGAACCCTAAGTCACTTCCCACACTCAATCGATGTAATTCGATAATACATAAAACAGAATGTTTCCTCTTTAAAGGATTCGAAAATACAGGGTGTTTCAGATCTGTCGTGCCAAAGTGAGTGGGGTGATAGATCTCACCAAGGCAAACAAAAAATTGTATGGTCTGTGCGACGCTGTGTTGGGTAAATCAAAAGATAAAAATAAAAGAGTAATGGACATACCATGAAAAACTGAAATTTACGAATCACCCTGTAACTCCCAAACTGTTGAGATTTCCCCTCCCCTCCCCTACCATAAAATTTTTTGTTTGTCTAGTTGAGATCTATTACCCGAATCATTTTGGCACGTCAGATCTGAAACACCCTGTATAAGTCGACATCATTAGATAACTACACCAGAACCAATATTACAAAATTTTCAACCCCCATTAACCTCATCAATAAACAGCATCAGACTTTTCACAAAAAAGTTTCATAGTCGCATGGAATATTTAAAAGCGAAAGTCCTCACGACCGACGACCGAACGTCGAAATAAATAGTTACGAAATCGTGTGTCCATTAAAAAAGCAATGACCGCATTTATAACGCTTTTCCTCGATAAATACAGGCAATTAAATCTCTCATACATTAATGTCATTACAAATGACGCCGAATGATAATGATAAATTGATAAAAGCAATAGTTCATTTACGTCACTCAAGTCTGTCACATATTGATCACAATCTTAGGTTGTATGTGCGCGAAAATAATCAGCGTAAAATTGGCGTTCCAAGACTCAATATATGGTGGACCCAAGATTGCCTTTGTCACAATCCAATAGCGAAGTATCTCTTTAAAAATTGCAACGTTTTAAATGAAGCAGTTCGTTGATCTCCTCCGGATTGATGAAGGCGCATGTCTGATGGCTTCAAACTGCTATAAAACTCCTCCTCCATCGAGGGCCCTTGGAAGGAGATACACTGGAAAATTATGCAAGTGCACATGACCTATAATTACAACACATGAAATAACTCTCATCTATCTCTCATGTATAGTACGTCGTAATTATGCTAGAATTTCTTGCTGTAGATTTTCTATATCTTTCATATTCGGAGCTTTTTTTAAACTCAACTCTCTGCAGCTGATGCCGTTCAGATTTGAGTCGGGGATCCATTAGATCTTGTGGCAGCGACATCATGTAAAGTGAATCCATTGCCCGAGCCATGTTGACTGGAGCAAGTAGATTAATTCCTGACGAGTTTTGAAATATCGAAATAATTAAGGACAAAAACCTTTTCTCAAGTCTTGAAGGTTTCCCAAGTTTTATGGGCTCAGAAAATGTAATGGTGGAATTTTTGCCGGCAATTCAACAGTCGTTAAAGCAAAAATTACAATTATTCAGCACTGGAAACGATGCTTCGAGCAATGCTACGATGTACTCGTTGTTTTCATTAACACTTACTGGCAATGCATAAATAGACTTCATGAAATTGGTCATAAATCAGATTTTACGATTTCAGCAAGACGATAAAAATTGGGAGCAAAAATTGTTGTTTATTTGGGTTCTTAAGTGATCGTCCAATGAATCTGGCACTATCGTGAAGAGCAGAGAAGTTAACTTAACGAAAATGGCGACTTGTAAAACATAGTTAAGTTAATGAAATTAAGAAGTTTTATTACCGTGCTTGTGCGGATAATTAGAAGTTAAAACTTACGTAAGCCAGTGTGTTCGCTTTCATATTAGCAAGTGGTGACATGGTGCAAGTTGGAAAAAAAAACATTCTACAGCTCATGTTTATTTGGTAAACACTTTCGAAAAATCTTTCTACTCGCAACGTCTGTGAAAAAATAGATGGTTATTAACTTATCCGGAAAATGTGCTACTGACACTGATTCGCAGATATGTAATGACCTCGCCGAAAAATAGCATTGCTCCGCACGCATTTCACAAGCGCACAGCTGTGAGACCTTCTAACCTCCACAAGAGCTATTCCAAATATAGTCAAAGAAGTTTCCTTTTGATATCATGATTCAGAACAACATTAATCACGTCACTTAAAACGTAGTTGCTTACAACCAAGAAACGAAAAGGTTATAACACGGACCCCTGTTTTAGTCCGCCTTCGTATTGTATTTAATGTTTGAACAGGAAAATAAAATTTACCCTTCCGAAATCTCAGATTAAGAGGCTACTAAGGGAAACCCACGGAAAGCGGTAGCTGAACGGGGTGAACCACAGCCAAGTACATCCGCGGCGGCTAAAGAAGAGGACTTCGGGTAGCTCTATGAAAAGGTCGCCGAAATGGACGTAGAAAGCAAGTTGGGATCGATAGGATCGCTATACTTACTGGGGAAACCGGAAGATCTAGAGGAGGCGACATCGCAGGGTTTATCGGATATCTCACAATAGATGGCTGACGCAAATCAAGCGATGATACCGATGAATCAGGAAGTAAGGTCCTCCAGTCAGGAAGGGATCCTTGCGATAATTGGAGTGGAGGAATCATAGGCTGTGACGCAAACGCACATCATACTGTGTGGTGCAGCACGGACAACAATGATAGGGGTAAGTCCTTAATTGAATACCTAGTAAAATCGGAACTCAATTAAATTGTAAAATCAAACCTGCAATTATAACCACCAGCGGACCAAGGATGTTGCCCTGAGGCACCGCAGAAGTAAACAGATTTTGGTCTGAGAGAGCTCCACGAAGCAGCACACGCTGCGTGCGACCACACAGATAAGAAGACAACCATTCGACGAAATAAGAAGGATACCCAAGCAGGAAAAGCTTCTGGACGAAAATTTCATGTTCGATCATATCGAAGGCCTTGCTAAAATCTGTAAATATACAATTCACCTGTTTACCTGATTCAATGGCCGGTAAAAAGTAATTCAGGAATTCAAGGATGTCAGTGGTGGCTGATTAACCCTTGAGGAAACCGTGTTAGAAGAAACAAATGAAAAGACTGCAGTGAAAGCGAAATACGTCGCTGACCAGGGCCTCGAAGATCTTAGCAATCGGTCGGTAATTTGAGATATCAGGCCTACTGCTTTTCTTATGTAGGGGAATAATCAAGGAACTCTTTCAGAGCACAGAGAAACATCCGGAACACAAGGGCAAGTTGAATAAATAAAATTTTAAAATTTAAAAAGGAATGCCGTCGAAGCCCCTATAGAAGCCGTCCGACAGATTAGATAGGTCCTCAGCAACAGATGTGTCGCCAAATACTAGATCGCTGGGCCCAAGGAAAGTAGGGGGATCCTCGTCAGATAGGTAAAATCAAGAGTTAGTTATACATATAGTTAATATTTCAGTTTGAATAACAGAAGGCAGTGCGAAAGAAATCCGCAACAAAATTTCAATTTAAGAGGGATCATCAATCTCACTATCACGATAACTCAGAGAGGAAGGATAGGCATTACAGTAGCGCTTTGAGTTTATAAACTTTTAGAATATTTTAGGCTGGGCTAAGAACGTGGATCTCATGCTAGCCAAAAATTTGGCGTAGGAGACCTGTAGCTGAGAGGAAAACCGATGACGAAGATCCCAAAAGACAGGTAATCCTAATCCTTCCCCAAGATAAAGAACCTCCTCTAGGCGTAGCCTCTCAGGTTCCTGAAATGTCTGAAGTACCGTCGAGCCAATGATGAAAAAAATTAGAAGATGAGAAGAACGACAAACAAATTTTAAAATACAAACATCAAATGACATCGTAAAAGGCACCCGCGGCCAGATCTGAATCAAACTCCCCAAACACGCGCGGCCAATTACAAGCCAGAAACGAGTCGTTGACGGTCGTAAAGTCAGCCCGTTTGAAAAAGCACTCACATAGTACAGAGAGAGAGATGTGTCCTTAGGATCGAAACACATAGCAACCAAGAGCGCGGAATGATTCGAGGGTTCCGGAACCGGTGAAGACATCTCCTCACTAACGTGCAGTCGGGGTCGGATTAAAACACAAGATCCAGAAACTTACCCGCGTCATTGGCAATATCACAACATTGAACCAAACTAGACGAGGCCATCAGCGTCAGAAGGCTCCCAAGCCAATGGCAGGCAGATTGAAATCGCCGAAATTCACTATCTCATCGATAGGATGCCCTGAGACAAATTGCCAATGGACCTAGCAAGTAGTACATATACTATGGGGGGATATATATAGTCAAGACAAACAACCTTCTAAAAGGGAACCTCACAACGACGCACAGGAGCTCCAAATCACCAACGCCAGCAACACATACAACCGAGCATGAGAAATGTTCGCTGACGGCACACAGTACCCCACCACCTACAGAGGAACACAACTCAGTTAGGTAGCGATCGCGGCGAAAAACCTGGAACTCAGGACCAAAGAGTTCAGAATCAGAAATCCCAACACACAGGTCTCAGTTAGGCAAATAATGTCAAAGTTTGACGCACAGACCGAATTACAAAGGAGTCTTTTCTTAACCTACAACCCAGTTGGCATTTAAGATGGATTGACGATTGGTAAGTTTTTTGGCTTAGGTAGGACCTGCTGTGAACCTAGAAATAAACTCACGGGCAATATCCTAATAATATTCCTAATTTATATCAATGACTAATTCACTCAATCGAATCTATAGCTTTTGATTTAATCTATTTTTGACGGTAATGTGCATTCTCAGGAAATTCGTATGGTAAGCGAAACAAAGATATAGACAGCATTCTAGATTCGATTCGATGTCGAATTCAATCCATCTAAGACCCGGTGTTTTGTGTTGTCTGTCAAGTAAGGCGAAGTTATTCTTGCCATAAAAAGCAGTTTCATCCTACCTATTTTGAAATATGGTAGTCCTATTTAGGTTCCTCAAGGTCCCTACTTATAATAATCAGTCGAACCTTATTTTGTAGGTGCAAATAAAGGTAAATGGACTACTTTTACCACTTTTCACCACTACAGAGAAACAACGGTCAGCACTGTAAAATTTTTTGGACGATGAGCACCAAGTACCAGCGAAGAAACTGGAAAAATTATGTAAAATTGTTCGGTTATCCCGGGAAAAATTGTGTATGTTTCCCGAATCAAACAGTCAATTATATAAGTCACGTAAATTTTACGGTGCTGTTCCGTAAAAATTGTCTATAAATACATTAAAAATTACTGGGAGGATTGTCAATTTTATAGTGAGGCTGCTTAAATTTTAGCAGAATGTGGTAATTGCAGCACGATTACGACGAGCAGAACCGTAATTTTTCCTTAAATTTTCTCTCCGTGTAGTTGAAAATTTTTCACGGAATAACCGCAAATTTTACGATTCTCTACAGTACTCTTCGCTGATGGTCGGGGCTTTTCGTTCGAGAAAGTTTACTGTGCTGACAGTTGCAATACGGAAATATTAGAATTTGTTATTTGTAACACGGTTACGATGATTATTTTTTATTTATTTATTAACAACCGGTTCGCCAAAGCTGGCTAATAGGAAAATTAAAATCATTAAACTAACTTATTCAATGAGTCGCCTCAGATGGCTCTTCAGTTGCCGCCTAGAATAAATGCAATAAATCATACAAAAAAGTAATCTTATAAATTCTACGTCTCTTTACAAGGGAGTCGAGAGAAATCAAACCGAGCCTAGCGTGATAGCACGGAAGACATAAAGGATCGCGCCAGGGAATACCGCGGAGCGCCAACCTAAGGAATCTGCGCTGAACAGCCTGGAACCGGTTGATGTGAACAGTGAAATAGGAATCCCAAACAGGGCAAGCGTATTCCAGAATGGGTCTAACGAATGTGAAAAAGATGTGCCTAGCTATGTAGGGATCGTCAATTCCCCTGGACCACCTTTTCACAAAACCTAGCGTAGAATTAGCACGACTCACCACGAAGTCAATGTGGCCTCAAAAGATAGGCGAGAATTAAGAACCACCCTTAAGTCCTTGACCCTTTGAAGCCCACTCAAGCCACAGCCATCTAAAGAGCAGTCGAAGAGAACGGGACAGTTTCTGCGGGTAAAAGTCATTACGGTGCATTTGTTAGTATTAAAAGGGAGACGGTTACTGGAGCACCAGTCATAAAAAGCGTGAATGTCGGAGCTCAACAGAGCACAGTCATCGTCGCAAGAGACGAAACGGAATATTTTGGCGTCATCTGCATAACACAGGATTTTGGAGCTAGAAACGAGCAACGAGACATCATTAATAAAAATGATAAAGAGGAGTGGCCCAAGAATGCTGCCTTGAGGCACCTTAGAAGAAACAGAGAATTCGTTGGATAGGGCATCACGAAACAAGACACGCTGGGTGCGCTCGGAGAGTTAAGTGGACAGCCAGTCAACAAAAAGAGGTGGGAACCCGATCAGATGAAATTTATGAATAAGAATCCCGTGGTAAATTCTGTCGAAGGTCTTACTAAAATCTATGAAAATGCAATTAACCTGCAAGCCAGACTCAATCGGACGAATTCGAGTGAGTTGGTGGTAGTAGATTTACCCTTAATGAAGCCATGCTGAATAGATCCAATAAAGGTTTTATAATGAAAATGGAGCCTTCGCAACATGACACAAGTTGGCGATGGGTCTATAATTGGAGATGTCGGACTTGTTACCATTTTTCTGAAGGGGAATTATAACGGAATCCTTCCAGAGCCTGGGGAAACGACCACAGGACAGACAGGTTGAACAAATGACAAAGAATAGGGGAGGCAGATGTACAGTAATTTTTCAGGAAAGACGAAGGGACACCATCTGAACCATACGTCGTCAAAAACTAAGTCCTAAATTCAAGGGAAGTATGGAGAAGCCTAAGTGGTTAAATTCGAAAGAAACAGTATTACAGTCAGAATCACAGAACGCGGTAATGAAGAAGTGGGCGAAAAAGTGGATACAACGACGGGATTGTTGCTCTCGCGATCACCAAACCTAACAGAGGAAGGGTAGCCATCCTATGTCGCTCCAAAACTCTAAAACTGTCTAGGGTTGGAATGAAGTATATGTCTCGTTTCGGACAGAAATCTATCGAAGGACGTCTGAACATCCAAAGAGAAACGGAGGTAGAGGTCGTAGTAGGCAAGGTAGTCTTCGCCGCACCTAGAGGAGAGGAACCTTTTCCAGGCCTTATTCTTATGGTTTTTAAGGTGTTTCAAGGAGATATTCATCAATTTTTCCAGATATTTTCTCTAAGTAGTATAAATACATTGGGCCTGGCTTTTAATTTGAAATTTTTGATTTTCATGCACTTTGAGATTTTTTCAATTCGAAAAATAAATTAAATCAACACCTTCTTTCGCTCAACTTCGTTCGACCCAAGCACAATCATTCACTCTTAATTCTTCAGAACTGCAAAATATTTTCATCTTGCTAATCTCAAAATAAGCTTTTAATGGAAATTGCGAAATCTTGAGAAAAGCGTACTTTCAAAAATTTTCAATGATTTGTAAAGCAAATATTCATTCAATATCCTTCAAGTAGCTTCATCTCAAGGCAATCGATGGTAAACTTTATAATTCATAAAACAAATTTCCGAAATGTTTGCAGCATTGTTTCAGAATCGCGGAAAAATGCAAACACATCTTTGTATCTCGCGTAACATATGCACTCTCCCAGCATATTCAACAGTTACGGGTGCAATAAAAGATATCTTAATGCATGTAGACAACAATTGAACTACAAATTGCGGAATTGACGGTGAAGCACATAAATTCCGTAAAACTGAGATACGAGGGAGACTGTGAACGCTATTTTTAGTGCATTAATTTGCTCACGCAAGAAGTAGTAATTGCTCCGCTGTGCATGCTGCAAAACTTTTGCTTCTGCGGAACAGTAAGCGCACTTGTCTCGAGGAAGTTTTGCAATGGCTCGTTATTTTTAAGGCCTCTCCAAAGTCTGCAATGGAAGCGATAATTAATATTGAATGCATTATCAAACCTGATATTAAGTCATTAAGGTGTCACGGAAACAACTATGTATGTATATATATGCCTTTTGTGCCAGCGCAGAAACCTGTTGAAATTTCAATAAAAAAAATTATAAGCCAACCAGTAGGTACTACCAGTAGTAGTCCCAATTCCATTCTAAATGGTCTCCTAACAATATCAGCTGGTCGGGCAGATAAGCAATTACCATATCAGTGGAGCAAACAGCTGCTTAATGGCTAGTACGCGGTGCGGCGTGTCTAGCGTTTCATCCGCGGTAAATAATTTCGCGATAGGAGTAATGATGCACGCCAGTAACTGACCTCGTATGTATGTCTACAAAAGTAAATCAGCATTACTTTCTTGTTTCTTAAGAGTTTTCTTCGAGATCTATTTGCAATTTTAATTTGAGACACAAATCAACTGGCGACAGACTTGTTTGCGGGTAAATTTTAATTTTCTAAAGAAGCACATCGGACAAGAATCGCAAGACGCTACTACTTTAGCTGGCATAAAATCACGGTCTTTTCCAGACAAAGGGCAACCATTACAAGCTCATTACAGTCGTAAAACGGGATCCAAGCGGTGTTATCAATTCTCATAAGCGAAGTCATCTAGTCGAATAAAAATTACCTTAACATTGAGATTACCTTTAAAAGTTGTGGAGTTTTTGCACGTTTGTACAGTCTCCAGGACGGCAGCCGATATACTTGAATACTGTTTTGTCTACCTCTTCGGTCGACGGTTACTTTACCCTGTCGCGATAGTCATAATATCGCAATTTATCGTGCTCTCAATTAAAACACAAATGACGGGAATCAAAAATTTTCAAACAGAGGATAGACTATTTCATGCCGTTTGCGTGGATAAATTTTGAAATATTTTTCTTAGGCTTTTCTAAAAGCTCATGTAGTTTTCAACTGCTTTCACCATTAACGATGTATCGATTGGTAGGAAACTTGTTTTATGGTGACATTGTTGCATTAGCAATCTCGGGTATGTGTTACTATATAAAAAACATTACAAAGTCGAAGAAAACTATTTCAAAAATGACTTGATTGAATGAAGGAATGAAGGGGAAAGCAGAAAATGAGCTATTTCAAATCTAGCGTTTAGTTACGGTTCCAAAATTCTAAATCAATTTTTTTTGGGAAAAAAATTAAAATGCGTAAGGTAAAAAAAAAATACTTTTGTGACCGGATTTGCATCGCAGCATCTCACTCTTCTTTAAGTTCGAAAAATTTTATTTTAGGATTTCGTTGAATTTCTATTTTTTATGATGTATCCATAGCCCAGGGGACAACCCTATGATGCATTAGCATGGCTTCGACCGGAAGGGAATTAGGGAAAAGGAAATGAGCGAACTTTGTTTCACTTTTGTTTCAACCAGTGATGGGCATTATTCGAATAAATTTTCAAATAAAGATTTGTGTAAAAAATCGAATAAAAAATTATTTCAATAAATTTTTATTTGATTTTCAATTTATTTTAAGTTAATCGCAAATAATTATTTGTTATTTGATGCTCCTTATTCCAATTTCAAATAATTATTTGCTATTCGATCGTGAGTTATTCGATAATCAAACAATTATTCGTTATTTGATGAATTATTCCCAAATAATTATTTGTTATTTGGAGCTATTTATTCGAATTTAAAATAATTATTTTTTACTCGATTATCAAATAAGTATTCGATAGTTGATGTCTCTTTATGGAATAATTATTTGTTGTTGGTGTCCATTAGTTAAATTTCAAAAAATTATATCTTGGTACAGGCATTTCATATCACAAGGTGTCTCGTACTTAAGAAATTAACTGAATTGTTATGTTACAATGTTTTAGATTTAAGTAAATTTTTTGCAATTAAGTATTTGTGAATTCTTTGAAGCAAATTAATTGGGTTTGTATAGAATAATTTTAGCGTCATTTGAATGAATAGTCTGAAACAGGCACGCACAGCCTGTACGACACTCAAATATGGCACGGTACGCCTGAGTAAAAATTACACTTTTCTAAATACGTATCAATAAAAGACGCACGAAATAGTCCAAACCAAGCACGATACGCTTACACTTTTTCTAGACTAAAATTTAAAATGAAAACAATATAATTATTTTCGTAGATTAACTTATTCAAGACCGACCAAAATCTTAAAACAAAGCTATCTCCAGTAGCCATTATCATCCTACTCATTTCTTTTAGAAAGGTTTGCATTAAAACTTATCCTAAAGTTTAGCACCGGGACCTGGTAATCTGTATCTTCCTTGTAGTCAACAGACAGCGCTGATCGCTTCTAAGTTTCTTCAGTATAGATCCAGCGGCAGCATATCAAGCATAACCTCTAATGCCGCGGCTGGCGTCGTACATAAAGATCCCATTATACCAATGCTTGCCACCTTCTGGATCTTAGACAGAAGGTCCAGTTTGTATTTTTTCTCCATGCTGCATAGAATACGAGGTATGTTCAAAAAGTATTCGACCTGCGTTCATATCTTCGCGCCAGAGCGCTCGAGCGGCCTCTGCGGGGTATGAGCGTAGACAGTAGTCCCTCAAGAACTCCCTGGATGCCGTAGTTACCGGCCGGACGTGTTTTTTCCTTTCGTCGTATTTGTTTAATGTTCGTTCTGGCAGACCTTCGCTGACAAAAACACCGGAAAAGATCGAACGTGTGCGACTTGCGATTGAAGGTGATCGTCGATTGACTGTTCGTGAACTAGAAAATAATCTCGGAATACCGAAACTACTGTTTGGGAAATTTTAACCGAGAATTTGGGAATGACTCGCGTGTGTGCGAAATTCACATTCCGAAATTGCTCACGACCGAGCAGAAAGACGTTCGCTCTGAAATCGCTCAGGACAACTTGGAAATGGTCAGTGATGATGAAAATGTCGTTAAGAAGATTATTACTGGCTCCCTGCGACTTTTGGATGTTCCCAAAATTGAAAATGGCGCTCAAAGGAAAGCGGTTCGACGACATCGAGACGATTCAGAGAAATGCGACGCGCGAGCTGAAGGGTATTCCAAAATCTGCATTCGAGGACTGCTTTAAGATGTGGAAGCACCGCTGAGATCCACGGCCACGCGGAGATATGAACGCAGGTCGGATACTCTTCGGACACACCTCGTAGATCTGACTATTGCTGTATATGGTGTTTTAGTCCCCAGCTCGTTCTTTTACCGGCATAAAATACCACATTGGCTTTCTTTACACATTTTGTTATGTTACTTCTCCAGTCGAGTTTCGAATCTAGTATCAATCCTACATACTTGGCTTCAATGGAAAAGCCCCCCCCCCCCCCCCCAAATAGGGTACTAAACTCTGGTAGTTTCCTCTTCCTGGTGAAGAGTACCAGCTTTATCTTTGTAGGATTTACATCTAGTATACTGCTTGAAGTTCAGCTATCATGCTTACAGAGCACATACTCGAATATTTCACTTATTGAGGACTGAAACTGAACTGATGCCAGAATTGCTAGGTCATCCGCATCGGCAACTGTTGTGAAACCGTCTTTCTCTAAGGTGCGTAGGATTTCGTCCATCACTGCGAGCCACAGGAGTGGTGATAACACCCCTCCCTGCGGTATACCCAAATACAAATGGACCTTTGCCTCAATAGGTCACCTATCCTGGATTTCACTGTACTACTGCGAAGCATCGAATTAATTCAGTCACGTATACCCTGTTTAATTCCTAGCTCCTCCTAGTGATTGATTATATTTTACTTCCATTTTCACATTATTGAAGGCTCCCTAAATTCAGACGGAGTTGGATTAATGCGTTGAGCATGCCATGGGCCCCGGGTTCGCGAGACCAGATCTCACCGTGAGCTTTTATTAAGAACTTAAAAAAATCTGCTCTGTCTCTGGGCTGTTGTCTAGCTCGCAGCAATGCAAAAACAAGACTCAAGCTTCCTCACTCCCCTTACCCTAATTCCCTTCCAGCCAAAACCATGCTAACGCATCAAAGGGTTGTCCCCCCAAGAAAGTACTCAGCGTGTACTTCAGGGTCCTCTCCACGACTGACACAATTGTATACAGTGCCGTCTCTTCCGGCCAAAACCATGCTAACGCATCAAAGGGTTGTCCCCCCAAGAAAGTGCTCAGCGTGTACTCCAGGGTCCTCTCCACGACTGACACAATTGCATACAGTGCCGTCTGTTGTAGGCGTGCTGACTATTTGGAGTGTAGTAGCACTGCATTACCTCTCTTATGTAAACATCTAACATCTCTTCAGCATTTTTGCATAAAAGATGAGAGACAGCTTGGTCTGTAATACTTGGCTGGTTTTCTCAGCTTTCGTGATAAAGATCACTCTTACTTTCCTCAATGCCGTAGGTAATATACCCAAGCCAGAGACAGCTTCTATATATGGGCGCTAACCATTTTGTGATGCCTTCTGGAGCGTGATAGCGCATTCCATCCACATCCGCTGTTTTCTTGTTTATATAGACACAATAAGATCTCAATCTTCGTCAACTACAATGCGTTCTACGGGACTGTGACATCCTTGACCACAATTGTGGCCCGGAAAATGAGTGTCGAGAAGTACTTTCCAGAGCTCTTCATTTTTTATCATTACCTCTAATAGATGAGAGAGTAATTGGATCTTTTGACCAGACCCTTTGGAGACAGGACGCTTCTGATTTTTCTTCTATAGATTTCCTAAAAGATCTGAGACTATATCCTCTTACCTGGACCAGTCTGTCTGATCTCTACTTATTTTGGCCGCGTTAAAAAGTCAACGAGAATTTTCCCTAAGCTTCCCCAGTTCTGTACTCCACCATAACGGCTTGGACTTACTATGGGCTCTGCTAATGGAACATGATTCTCGAAATGCTTCGCTTGGCATATTTATAACAGTATCGACCACATTGTCCATTGTTAGCTTGCAGTCTGTCCAATGGAGAGTTCTGCATCCAGTCCAATAATATTCTAAAAGTCTTGGGGAGGGGGAGGAAGGGGGTCTAATAAAGACCATTCCAGCCATTTATAGTTTTAAAAAAAAATTATTAAATATGAAAGCTACACAAGATAATAAAATGTAAAACGTGAAAAATTGCACCTATTTGTGGCTTATCCAATACCTTCCGCACAGAATGCAAAGTCATAAGGTTGAATTCATTAAGTTCAAAACTTGGCGAGGTATAAATTTACACATGTCGAAATAGATAGCTCTGGGGAATGCCCTTATATTCTGATCAATGAAATTTCGCCTTTTTACAACTGTACAGTCTTCACTGCAATTAAATATCTATCATCTGGATCCAGGCAGCGAAAAGTATCTCGAGTGCGATATCATATTTGTTATTATTTATTATTCATACTACCGATTATACAGGGTGAACCATTTTAATCAATCTACAGTAATATCTCCGCAGGAGGGAATACCACCAAAAAATGTTTTATACAAAAGCTGTTCCATTCAGAGGGGGCTGTTTTGATGCTATGTCTTTTTAAAATTTATGGGGATTTATTGGGCCTTAGGAGCCGTTCAAGTATTGCGTAACGTAGTTAGAGAAGGATCCGGGGGGGGGGGGGGGGGGGGGGGGTTGTTGTTAAAATTAAAAGTTTAAAAGTCCTAACTCTTAACTCACGGCTGAGTTTATAAAGTATTTTTTAACATACGAAAAGAGTCGCGTCACTGAGTATACAGAAGTATATATATGGCAAATAACCACAATAAGCCGTGTACCACGAGTCCATAGTTTGGACTGTAAAAATGCGACCGTTGCGGTCAAGCAAAACCACCTAAACTACAAGCCATTAACTTACAAATTTCACGCACACACATTAGGGCCAAAGTGGGCTGAAATTTCGTTTAATTTACATTGCGAAACGTTACGGCGCGTTACAAGGGGGGGGGGGGGGGGGTCAGAAATTTTCAAAAACTGCGTTACGGAATACGTTAACGGCCCCTTATGGGGTTTTATGGAGTATTGTTTTTTTAATGGGAACTCCCATGTTTTATTGCAGATACGTATTCTTTGGATAAAAGTAAACAACCTTTGTTCAAAACATTTTTTGAAAAAGATTTTTTAAGTTTGTGAAAATTTTGGAACTTTAAGTATTTTTTAGTCCAAAACGATTAGGTTAACAGAAAAATTGCAAGGGACCAAAACTGCTTAATCTTTACAGAGAATTTGGCAATTTTTTTGAAAATATTTTATGCACTTTTTCTCCTTCCGAGTAAAAAATGCTCAAAATTCCAAAATTTTAAATTTTTTAAAACTAAAAAAATTTGTTTTCAAAAAAAAAGTTACCCCATAAAACCCCCCATAAATTTTAAAACCCCGTAACATCAACAGATGTCCTTCTGTGATTGAAACAATTTTTGTATAAAACATTTTTCGGTAGTACCCCCTATTAGATGTCGGTGAAGTAAGTGATATTACGTTGGCCTACCGATCCGGAGGTCCTAGATTCGAATCCCAACGACGGCGACTTATGGTTGTTGTCTGCTGACAAAAGATTATGATAAAAAGGTAATTGGGGTTGCAAAGAAAATGGTGGTGGTTCGGAATCCACTTTAAATTGTAAGTCCACTTGTAATCGTTGCCTCGAAACGGGTGAAGTTCTACTCCCGCCACATGCCTCACAAGGCGTTACGGAACTATAGAGAGAAAAAGAGATTCCCTATTAGAGAGATATTACTGTGGTTTGAAGAAAATGGCTCACCCTTTATAGATAACCTAAAAGAAACCACGGAATGATAATAATCCATCAGAAGTTTACTTCGTTGTTTGTTTTTGTTGATTTGGTTAAAAAAACATTTGGATTACCCAAAATTTTTCAAAATAGATCTACAGAGTAGACTGCGGTGGTGCTTTATACATCAAGACAACGCTCCGACTTAACGTGCAGAAAATATATACGATTGCATTAAATATAAAATTTCAAAAAGGTTGAAACGTTTTAAAACTTTCTTAACTTTAACTAAGCGAACTTAAGTTGGACTCCTGGTATTTGTTCTTATTTCTGTCCGCGTATCTGCATACCGTCAGTAATAAAGTAATTCCCGTCAATAAAAAAATAAATTAAAATTCACCCTATGACTGTATCGACACCCATTCATAACATAAGTGTAAAAATATATGTTGCGCGAAGGCTATTTCAAACAAACACAAAATTTACAACGCAAAACATCACCTCGTCATGGAATTAGGATCAGCTTCTGTCAATGAATTACAAAAAATAAGACATGCTGTACGTACCCTACATTATCTAGTCAAAGACATATTGCCTCTCGCCCGTTAGCACTTACCTGAAAAATAAATAGAGAAAATTTATTAAAATCGGTTTAAAAGTTAAATTCGCAAAAGTTAACAAGATTTATTGTCTGTTTACATATAAAAACCCTCAGGTGATGTAATTTAAGACCAACTCCAAGAAAATATGCATCTAAACCGAAATGAGTATTGCTGCAATTGCATAAATAAAATTTCATTAAATCTGCTGTGGTTGGACATTACGCGAATGGACGCATGCCTGAAAAATCATAAATGTTGGACGTAAATTAATGCATCGACCGGGAATATGTATAGCGAGACGAACATCAATTAAGACTTATACAAATGGCCGTCATGGAATATAGCAAAAATAAATGATGGCCATAAAATGTGAAAGAGATGACCAACAATATTGGACATCTGTATATGCGAGGATTGTTGCAATCAATACTTAACTAATGTTCTTCGATCAGCCCGAGGGCTATAAAATTCCATTCGAAGTGAAATTTAAGAAGCTAGTTGAACATGCGTGCGATTAAGTGGCTCACAACTGCACTTGCTGGTCACGCGTTTGCCGCACAATCCCAGCGCTCATTAATTCAATTGAAATTCATTAAAGATTTAAAGTTAAGGGAAACATTCGAAATTGATTTTGATTTAACCTGAAGATAAAAGATGTCTGCAAACGAATAAAATCTGGTCAGTAAATTTTTCATTTTATGTCGATAACATGAAATAGTCGAACTCATGTTCGGTGTATGCTATTCACAGACCTGGGCTATCAATGCAGCCATTAACCTCTAAGATCTGAGCCTCCATATAAAGCAAGTGGGTAATTATGCGCCCTCGCAATGTCGCTATTCGCCAAACAAAATAATTCCAAGCTAACCGACTTCTACTTTCCTAAACCAGATCGCTCGTTCGTCGTTGCCGTCCATAATTACTTCTAATTTGCTAGAGGCAAAATAGAATAAATCAAAACCGACTCCTGGTCATCATCTTTGGCTTTTAGCTCTTAACGCGCTTAGAACCACATTAACGCTACCCTAGCCGAATTCAAAGGTAAAATTGATGCTTTAGAGTATTGAAAACAAAACTTACCTATGTTGGGACACTAACCACACAAAGCTCATATGACCCGTCACGAGCACGAATTATACACGGCTGAATATACCGAAAAATACGCTTTGGATCTGGATACGAAAAAACACGCATTTGATATTTTAGAAAAAGTGATCAAATGATACCAAAGTTTATTTATTTACAAAGTTTCATCACAGGCTGATTACTTAACAATAGAAAAGCAAAGTACAGATGAAAGTGAAAAAGAAAGAAAATGAAAAGAAAAACGCAAGAATAAAAATAACAATAACAAACGAAAATGAAAATATACTAAAAATAAGGATACAAATCAACATATCCTACCTATCTGCTAATACCTCTTTTTCTGAACATTGTGATACCCTCTGCCATGAGTACCTCCAACGGATGGAAACTAGCCTCATATCCGACGACACCAAGCGTTTTTATAACTTAATTAATTCCAAGAAGAAATCCAATGGTTACCCCTCTATCCTAAAACTTGAGAATACCTCTTCCTTACAACCTCACCTTAACTACTTTTCATTCTTGGACAAATGCACTCAAACTTCGTTTACGTCTTTCGACCCTGATCCTGAACTAATCGCCGCCAGTATCAAAGGGCTTGAGGACGACTTCAACCCAGGTCCTGACGGCATTCCGGCCATCGTTCTGAAAAAGTGTGCCATGCAACTAATTCAACCCCTTACCTTGCTTTTCCGCCTCTCGGTCACTCAAGCGGTTTTCCCTCATTTATGGAAAAACTCGTATATTATTCCCATCTTCAAAAAAGGTTGCAAGAACGATGTGTCGAACTACAGACCCATCGCTAAATTATCATTCATACCTAAACTATTCGAAAAATTGGTCTATGATTCCATGTTCTTCCACTGTAAGTCTATCTTCTCCCTCTCCCAGCATGGCTTCCTCAAAGGAAGATCTACAACCAACAACCTTACTGACTTCGTCTCCAAAACAGTATGTGCACTGGAAAACGGTAAAGATGTTGATGTTATCGCCACCGATTTTAGTAAAGCCTTCGACAAGATTTCCCATAATGTTCAAACTTGATCGCCTAGGCTAGCCCTCCCGATTCATCTCCCGGATTCAATCCTACCTCAACGCCCGTCGGTACAATGTTCTTTTCAGCTCATCCATTTCCAACCCTATTGCCGCTCGTTCCAGCGTCCCCCAGGGCAGCCACCTCGGTCCATTAATTTTCATCCTTACAATAAATGATGTTGAATGTGTCATCAATCACTCAGAGCTGTCCATTTATGCTGATGACATGAAAATAATTAAACATATCTCCTCCACAACCTACTCTCTTCCCCTGCAAAAAGATCTCGATTCCTTCACCACATTATGCATGAAAAACTTTTCTTGAATTCAATGTCTCCAAATGCCAGTCCATCTCTTATTCCCGCAAGCGTCTTACCATCACCCCGAGAGTCTACATGCTAACCGACGTACCAATCCCTATCGTTACCTCTTTGTGTGGCCTAGGAATAATCTGTGATAGCGAACTCAATTTCCGTTCCCACATTGATAGCATAATTAACAGAGCTAAATCCGCACTAGGATTTGTAAAGCGCTGGTCTCTAGAGAGTTCTTCAATTCTTATGTTTCCAAATCTCTCTATATCTCCTTCGTTAGATCTCTCCTTGAATATGCCATGCAGGTATGGTCACCTACACGGTTGCTGGAGAATGGACGGACGAGTTGAAGCCTTCTAGGATACGGTGATCCTCGTCTGGATATTCTCAAGTGTTAGTTACACCTCCAAGTGGTAGCAACCGGGCAATGCATCCTAGAATGTAGCCAAGTAACTAATGCGGGAGGAGATAACCTCTTGAAAAATCCCCCTAACTCCAAGGGAGTCTGCAGTGTCGTCGTCCCCTCTGCAGGACCCAGGGGTAATTGGGTCGCGAATGGCGTTTTCCTCGGGCGCTTCTGGGAGACTCTAACGAGAAGATGCAAATCTGCCTTCCAAAGGGTTAGCTGCGGTTAATCCGGAGGGGGTTCCTTGTCCTGGGTCAGGACTAAAGCGTTGCGGCCTGGAACCCTTCAATGCCGTAGGCAGAGAAGGGATGAATTTTGTAATTAACGCATGGACCAAGAAGAAACGGAAACGGTGAGAAAACATGGATTTATGCAGATCTGCCTTCCGTAGGGTTAGCTGCGGTTAATCCGGAGGGGGTTCCTTGTCCTGGCTCAGGACTAAAGCGTTACGGCCTGGAACCTTTCAATGTCGTAGACAGTGAAGGGGTGAGTGATGTAACTAACGCATGGACCAAGAAGGAACACTGGAGACGGTAGGAAAACATGGATTTATGCAGATAGGCTAGGATTCTAGCAGTGACCCAGGAAACCGAGGTTAGTGGCGACAGTGGGATAACTGGATACTCAGTTGCCCCCACTAAGGTAGACTGGGAGGGGACGAAAAGGGACCCGGTTATGTGGTCTGTTTCGGCTAATCCCCAGAGAGGTATTTTTAGTGAGTAAGAATCTCACACTACCGGAGGGCACGGGCTGTCTGGTGTCTTTTGGAAGATTTTCACCTCTCCCGCAAAAAACAAAAAACAAAAAAATGGTCACCTACACACAACCCACATTAACAGGATTAAATCTGTCCAGCGTAGGCTCATTCGCTTTGATCTACGTGATCTTCCGTGGGAAGACAGATTCAACCTTCCACCTTATGAAAAAAAAGTCTGAAACTGATCGATTTACAACCCCTCAAAGCGAGCCAATTACCAGGATGCTACGAAAAGTCAACGACCTTTCCTCCATTGACTTCCATCTGAGTAAGTCATCCCTTCACAAAGCCTTATATCTTGATCCCGCCCATCTTGATCGCCTTTCTTAATTATTCTTCCTTCCAGCCCGTATCTACTTTAATTTGAGCTCATATTGTAGCTTTTACTATTTATTTATTATGTCATCATTTATTATAGCTTGTAGTGTTGTTAGTATTATGTTATAGCTCGTAATTGTAGTATTATTATGTAATAGCTTGTATTAAGCTTAAATAAATAGAGAACAACTAAAAACAGAACTGTTTGATTTTGTATAACCACGATAGATACGTTCCAGAAAAAACCGTGTAAAAAATCTTGCTAAATAAGATTCTGTAAAAACACCAATAGGTGTATTATACCTCAATAAACTACTGCGACTAGCAGGTCGTCGGTAGAGTAAGTGAGAACCTATTGACATACCCTCATAAGCGTCCTAGGTTCCGGTGACCACTTTTTTCATGCCCAGAAGATTGTTTAAAAAATATCAAATAATCGGGGTTCATCGTTCAGGAAATTTTACGGTGTTATTCCGTAAAATTTAAGGTAGCTGACAGTTGCAACACGATTACAGTTGAGATTCGTAATTTTTACCGGAATTTTCGTATAAAAATTCCAGAATTTTTCTGGCCGTTTACCATTGGTGTTAACTGGTTTTCGATAAACGAATCAAAAAAAAATATAAAAATTATGAAAATATAATATTATGAAAATTGTAAGTGGACCTAATTTGAACGAACAGGAACTTCATAAAAAAATACGTAATTTGACATCATGATTTGTAGATTTCGCATTCCCTTTGATTCCAATCTCTCGAAACATTTTGCCCACAACAAACATCTTCTTTGCAGAATTTAAATTCGAGAAAAAGAATTCTGCGCAGCCATCACTTGGGGGTACCTTGATACCCTTCTGTGCTCCTAACATTTTTTTCGAGTAAAATCTTTTCTAAAAGAAAACCTTAAGCTAAACATTGTCTACTGTTGTAATTGAACGAGATAATCCGAAAGGCACTTGTAGATGCCATCATTAAAGTGTCTATTTGTACTGTTTAGAAGGATTAACAAATTCTTGCTGGCACTCCGACTCCCTTTCCTTGGGTAAATCTCTAGTGAGATAGAAGAAAACCGGAGTCGTCTGAAAAACTGAGATTAATTTGACAATCTGGTGAAAAATTACCTCAATTAAGGAAGAGATCATTCTTAAATGAATGCTTTGGACATTAATTTATGTCGACTAGCTTTAACGCGGTCATTAATTAAATTTTCCATCGGGTCGCGTCTGGTTACGGAGCGTTTCAAAGCGTTTGAAGAATTTCAACTGAGTAACTTTTTTGCTTTCTATAAAATCGATTCCATTTCAAAGTCCTGCAATCCTTTGCATTAAAACATAGCCAATAATTATGAATCTAAAATTCTGGTTTCGGCAATTTACTAGACTTTATGCAAATGAGCATGACAACAGACAAATCGCTTTGAATTCGACGTGCCCATAACCTTACCTATGACTCAGGTTGGATTTTTGTCTGCAGTCCAAGTTTGTTTGAATGAAAGTACTTTGGCTACCATTCGGTCGGGGTCACTATACCCAAGCCCATGCCCAATCGAGTTCACCACGACTCCGCTGGAGGAAACTTCTTAAAATGCAAAAGTCAAGATTTGAACTATCCAAATGAGGTGCGTTTAGAGATTTAACCGTAGAAAAAAAATTAATTAACTCTTGTTAAGAGAAATTGCATCTTGTTTTCGGAGGCCTAGTTCCCTCCCCGAGTTCCCTTTAAGTCGGTTTTCGACATCGTCTTAATCGCCAACAACAAAATTCCAGAGAAATTTTTTTTTTGATGTGGCACAAAGCCTATGACCACATGACTAGTGAGTGAGTGGGGACTCAAAATGAGATCAAGCCAACTGACAAGGCCGAGCGATGAACCTGGAATTTCCACGACATTTTCGGAGATTGCGCGTTTACGCGACTCAACAGGTTCCCTGGCCAGGATGGTGTTGTAGAGAACTAACTATACAGACGGTATTGACGATATGCTACCGCAAAAATAGAATAGTTTGGACGAGAAAAAGAGGTCTGATAACGTGACATGCATACATGGGCCATTCTAGGTTGCCGGTAATCAATCACTCCGGCTTTATGCTGTACAATTCATTCAGCTTTCCCCCATTTAGTGTGTTACTGTTTCATGGTGTTAATTTAGCCAGGAATGGGTGACTTTTCAGGTGCTCCGAAGCGGAAGAAAGATGGCAAGATTAAAGGCAGAATTGATGATTATATAACGATGGAATTTCTTCTTCACATAAGAATTTTGCAATAGAAATTTTCAAACTCAAGCTGACGTTGCTGACTTTATTAGTTTTCTTGGCAATGAATAGTTGCGGGCTCAATTCAAAAGTCTTCTATTGATGGCAAAAAGTTAAGTAATGGATGGTATTACAGACAATGTAGTCGTTGTCTCTAAAAGTGTCGCAAATGATAGGGTATGCAGCCGATATACCTTATTTAAAATTCAAAATTATTTCGATGAATCATGAATCATTATTATGAAATGAGCGATACCAGCTTTTGTAGTACATTTTGCAAACACAATGGCATTCTATCTTGTCTAATTAGGACAGGATTTAAATTTTAACACGTGATTTTCAGCTAAGAGACACATTAAAGACACAACCTACATGTTCAAAACAAAATGGTCGTATTTTTTGTGTAGTGACAACAGACATTTTTATAACCAAATCAAAATTGATCTGGGAACGCCAAGAAGCTTTGGATGAACTAGTAGAATGAATGGAGTAAACTTGGATTGGGTACCCGGCTCGGTTTCTCTAGGTACGAAAAGGCTGATGAACTGGCCAAACTGGACTCTGCCATGACACCTGTGGACCTCGTGCCAACGTGCGGGATATCAACCTGCTAAAAGCGCTATAGACAATTGTAACTATCATATCAGATGTGCGATACTGAAGACGAAAGCAAAACATCAGCCTGCACACCAAGAGATCAAATCAACTATTAAAGCTCTACACCATCTAGTTCAAAGACTAGACGCGGTGTTTGAGGAGAAGGAAACATCCCTTTGTAGCTTCATGAATATTGGAGGCGCCTTTAATAACACTTCGTTTGAATCCTTTGAAGAAGTAGTCGTCAAAAGTGGAACAGAACATTTGATGAATAATATAGTTCAAACCAATGCTCGGCTGCCGAAAAATTAATAAGCTAAATTGGGAGAACAGTCGGCAAACATTAAGGCCATCAAAGGCTTCTCTCAAAGATTGGTCACTTTTATGGTCCCTGGTTGTTGACGAACTTAGCCAACTTGAAAAGCCACGAATACGCAGACGACTTATCATAATCAATGGCCGGCATGATCAGACAATCTCTAAACAAATGCAAAAGTTGCTAGATATACTCCAAATCTGGTGTCGGCAGTTAGGCTTGCTGCGCACCTACCCAACCAATGCCGAAAAAGTGTACCTTCGAAATACCATTTAGGGTGATCATACATAGCAGCTAAAGAGCATTCCCACTCAAATAACTATACTCCTTTGAAAGACGATCTCTAATATAATAATAATAATAATATATATATTTCAGGTTATAAGTACACAAGATTTATAATCTTTTAGACGCACTAAATACTAAGCGGATGTAGACTAACTTAATACTTTGAGAAAAGAGAAAAAAAATTAAAAATAAAGAAAATCGAAACAAAAATAAATGAGAATAATATACAAATAATTATACAATAGATTCAAAATATTTCAACAATGTATAGCTAGAGACACTCAACTTGTAATGCTTCATGCAGGGGCGAAGAAGAAAAGAAAAAAAAAACAACATCAATCAGAAATATGATTCTTCAAAAGCGACTTGAATGCACCAATGGTGACCGCAGTTTGAACATTTAATGGAAGACTATTCCATAGCCGAATGACCTGGACAGGGTAAGAACACTCCATGACTGATCTATGAAAGCGTGGCACCAACAAGTCCCTGTTGCGCTGCGAAGATGTAAAAGTAAAGAACTCTCTAAGATAATCCGGTTTATTCGAATTGAGCAAACGATACAGAAAGACCAAAGACCTGCACCTCTGATAATCACTCAAAGAGCAACCCAGTAGTCGCAACCGAAAAGGTGAAATATGGTCGAACCTTTTTAGCCTGAAAACAAAACGAACACA
This sequence comes from Leptarthrus brevirostris, assembly GCA_964036015.1. Classification (NCBI taxonomy): domain Eukaryota; kingdom Metazoa; phylum Arthropoda; class Insecta; order Diptera; family Asilidae; genus Leptarthrus; species Leptarthrus brevirostris. The sequence goes on along the minus strand of OZ038375.1, from coordinate 18,078,053 downwards.
GTCATTAAAAGCAGTCTCAATTCTACGAGAACAAGTGCTATCAAGCTTAGGAAATACTAAGCTACCATAAGTAAAATGAGGTAAAATTAAGGCCTTGACCAACTTTAACCGAGCCCAACAACACAAAAAATCTGCCGAGAGCCACAGTCTGCGCAGTCCCCCATAGATTTTACCGAGTTTCGAGTTTACATCGTCACAGCATTTCATATGTTGGTTTAGAACAATTCCAAGATTGTTCACCTTTTCTGACATCCGTATCGGAAATCCATTTAAAAGTACTCGTGGAATATCTAGGTCACACAGTGCACCATTTTTGAAACTAATACACTGAGACTTATTAGGATTTAACTGCAGACCATTTTGTACAGACCAGGCATATATTCTATCCAAATCTAAATTTACTCGATGTACACAATCCTCGATCAGACCTATGGGCCTGCTCAGGTATAACTGAATATCGTCCGCATAGAGGTGTACACTCACGTCACGTACCGCCGTTGGTAAATCGTTGATGAATAGACTAAATAATAGTGGACCCAATATAGAACCTTGAGGAACACCACGTAGTAAAGGTAATGGTTCGGAAAAAGAATCATCGACCTTGACACGTTGACAACGACTCGAGAGGAAACAGTTAATCATCCGACAGGCGGAACTGTCAAAAATAAAGAGACCCGAGAGCTTGGACAAAAGAATTTCATGATTTACGCAGTCAAAGGCCTTAGAAAAGTTCAGCAATACTATGGATATGAAATCATCACGGTTTAGAGAAGCCGTTATATCAGAGGAAACCTTCAGGATAGCAGTTTTACATGAATATGAACTGCGGAAACCGGACTGCCAACGTGTTAGTAAACTGCTACTATCTACATGGAATATAATCTGTTTATACATAAGTTTCTCTAAGACTTTAGACAAAAACCCTAGCAAACTAATTGGGCGAAAAACAGAGAGATTTTCCTGAGATGACTTCTTTGGTATTGGAATAACTATGGTTTCTTTCCAACATTTGGGAAACGTTCTGGCTTCAGTAGTTCTAACACGCCGATAGCGTTAATACAAGAATTCACGTTCGGCAATAAGGGATCGAACTCTTGAAGAGAACCATGGACAACTTTTCTCTCGTATAAATATCGTTTTTGTTGGCACATATTTATCAAATAGATACAAAATCATGGATGAGAAGTGTTCGACTTGGTCATCAACTTGTGGGCAATAAAAAATTGAATCCCAGGTAAGAAGTAAGCATTCATCAGTTAAGGAGTTTGTATTAATGTTCTTAAAGTCTCGATAGGAAAAACTGCTAGGGGAGGAGTTAGAGACAATAGGAAAATCATAGGCCAAGAAAAGAATGTCGTGATCTAAAGTACTACATGGACTGATTTGGTCATGAAAAATAACTTTATCACAGTCAGAGACGAGAATCTGATCAAGAAGAGAAGGATTAGCTGAATTGTAATACGTGGGGTAGTAATTAACCGTGTTAAGATGGAGTGCCTGAGAGAGCTGTAAAAACTCATTTGCCAAAGTGTCCCTCCTGCACATTTAAAATGTCTAGCTGATCGAGGTGACATAGGGAAGGGATAAGGATGGCTAGGTTAGGTTAAAGTGGCTGCTCATCCAGAAAAAAATGCGCACTTAGGCCAGGCCGTAAGTGCCCCATTGCGATACCACAGTTGAGGCTCAACCCTATTTAAACCCTAAAAAGAGTATAAGAAGCTAATTAGAGCTCCTGGTGAGCTGAGCTAGAACTCCGTCACCACAAATATACATACAATTATCTTCCATACATATATATATCTTCCATACATACAAATATCTTCCATAGGCAATGTTGTACTCCTAAGACAGTCCAAAGCTACCTTTATAGTCATGATTTCAGGCTGAAAAACACTAAAGTAGTAAGGCAAACGTAAGTTTAGGTATTCTAAGTAGATACCTTCACCGACCTTAGGATTAGGTTTGCTTGCAGAAAAGATCCACCAGCAGGAGGTTGGCAATGATGCTAAGGGCTTTAGAGGCTGTAGTTCCTAGGGCACCTGTAGTCCTATGAACCTTTTCTATTATAGTTTTTCTGGTGGGTTACTTCATCCAACACACAATGCTCGGCTCCATTCCCCATCTTTTATGTATAGCCTTTTTATACAAGTACATCACTACTATAGCTTTACATACTCTTCTTGGATGTTAGGTTTCCAGCTAACTTTGCTATCCAGATATTTAACTTATTCACCTAGTTTTAGTCTGGCCTCATTTAGTGTTGGATAGTTGATAGGAAAAACTGAATGTTTCCGAGAGAAGAATATCATCTCTGTTTTGTCGTTCAGAAAGATACTTTAGAGAGGGTATGTTGCAACAACTCAGCCAAGTTATTAGGGTGCTTGCCCGAAAATACCAGGGCAATGTCATCAGCATAGGCGATAATTTTATGGCCGGAATATTTCTTTTCTCATTGACGGTCAAATTCCACAAGAGCGGTGAGAGGATGCCTCCAGTTGCAACTCTTTGTATAGTGGATCCCCTTAAGCTATAAGCGATAAGTTCATGCAAGGCTGTCTCGGCGGACCTACCTTTATTATATGCATTTTGAGAAAGACAACTAAGCTCCACTTTATATTTAAAGTAGACATCTATAAGTCCCTCCAGGGTTTTTAGAAGGAAGGATGAGAGACTTATAGGTGAGAAGTCATTGGAATACAGCTAATAATGGCTTTAAGGACTAAAGATACGTCAGAATATGTTTTAACAAACAAAAAAACAACAAACATTTTTCAAGAATCACATATCCAAAGATAATGTGAAAGTTATTTATAAACAGAAAAAAAAGAGTAGGTAAAAGAACAGAACCTTGCGGTACACCGGCGTTAATTTCATAGTGATTAGATGTTACTCAGTTCAATATTACTTAAATGAATATTATCTTCAGTAGAGCGGCCCGCACGAAACTATAGGAGCAATTGTTGATAAGATCAAGATGATATTATTAAACGATTTAAGAACTTTGGAATGGGATCAAAGTTAGTGGAATTGGACATGCATTAACAGTCCTACATAAACGATTAATTGGCTCATGCATGCCATAATTTGATCTAGATGGTTCAACATGCAATAAAGGAAGTCTTCGAAGGTTATGTTGAGACTGTCTGAAGGAAACCCTACTAACAAGCGAACCTGAGTCTATATTAGAGTTCAAGAGCTGGTGAATAAAGACCAAGTCAGCGATTTTGCGCCTTTTCGCAAGCGAAGGCAAACCGAGCAACCGGAGACGATCGGTATAATCCGGGAGTCTGAACGGATCGTCCCATGGGAGCCCTCTTAGCGCAAATCTAAGAAAATTACGCTGCACCGAATCGATACGCTTGGAATGAACAAAGTAGTAGGGGGACCAGACCTGAGATGCATACTTAAGAATAGGTCTAACTAAGGAGCAGTACAAATGAATCAATGTTGGTATATCCGAGAACTCTCTAGACCAACGCTTAACAAAGCCCAGGACTAAACTACCTCTAGAGACGTTATACTTGATATGCAGAGTAAAGTCAAGTTTCCTATCAAGTTTCACCCCAAGGTCGGTTACGGACAGTACGCGACGAAGACCATTCCCCGCGAAGTTGTAATCCCAAGCCTGTGGATTAGGGCTCCGAGAAAAGGTCAGCCTCACATTTCTCAAAATTAAGGTGTATGCCATTATGGTCGCACAACTCAAGAAACGTATCTAAGTCCTTTTGAATAAGGGCGGCGTCCCCACCATCCTTAACATAAGAGAAGATCTATGTCATCAGCGTAGATTAGAACATTAGAGTGCGAGATCAGATGGACAATGTCGTCAATGGCAAAAACGAATAGTAGAGGGGCGAGATGACTGCCTTGTGGTACACCAGATGAAGCTCTGAAGATTTTAGAGGTAGAGCCACGGAGCGACACACGATATGTCCTGTCTCCTAGATAGGAAGAAATCAGTCAAGAAGAACAGGGGGGAAACCCAACCTCCCGAGTTTAAATATAATTACGGAGTGAAGGAGTTTATCAAAGGCTTTACTGAAATCCGTGTATATACAGTCAGTTTGCATGCCTCGCTTGAGGCCAGAAATAACGTGGGAGGTAAATTCCAGTAAGTTAGTAGTCGTTGATCTACCGGACAAGAACCCGTGCTGATTGGGAGAGATCAAGCTATCAGCTGCGAATACACAATTGATTCAAATAGTTTAGGTATGCAAGATAACTTCGCGATTGGTCTATAATTAGTTATTACATTCTTATGGCCCTTCTTATGAACAGGGACTATAAAAGAGCTCTTCCACAATGCAGGAAATTTACCCGCTATAAGGGACTTGTTGAAGAGAATCGCTAATGGAGTAAGAAGGGAATCGGAACAGGACTTAATGAAGACTGGAGGGATACCGTCCGGACCAGAGGAAAAGTCGGATGAAGCGGGACGATCAAGAATATGATCAAAGTTATTTTCACAAGGCTCAAAGTTATCCGAAGAAAAGGCACTCTCGAAAAATGAAGCAAAATTGTTAGCTTTGTCGGACACGTTATTACTAGAAGACCTCTTATACCACATCTTAGATGGATAGTTACTCCATTTCTTTTTCATATTGACGAATTTAAAGAAATTGCGAGGCTTATTATGCAAATCATCACGAACACTAACAAGATATTCCTTATAGAGCGAAGAGGATAGTGCCTTAAAGCCTTCATAACAGGTCACAAAGTCAGAATACGGTATTGCGCTATTACAACGCAAGTAATTCTTCCAGAGTCTGTTCTTCCTGTTCCTAAGACTGCGGAGCTCAGCATTGTACCACGGGGGAGATGAGTATGTAGACCTAATCCGTTTTAATGGAACAAAGGAGTAAAACAAAACATATATCTTATTATAAAACATTGAGGCGCAGAATGAAAGGAGATTAGACGATAGAGAAATTCAATCTCTTAAAGTCAAACGTGTTCGAAATTGGGATCCGCACTACTAGTACCATTGTAACAGAAAGAGACAAAGACAGGCGGATGAAAACCATCAACAGCGGATAACTGATCAGAAGCTAAGTCGACTATATTGTTAGTCGAATCAGAAGAAAACACAATATCCAACTGCCTTCCCATCGAGTTTTTTACATTACTCATTTGGTGCAAACCAGAGGAAGTAATGGTGTCAAGAAATTTAGAAACCGTAGCTGTGGGATAACATGAGAGAAGGAAGTCATCGTCATCACAGTTGTCAGGTTAGGTGAAATATAGCAACAAAGCAAAAAGATATTAAGCTTAGGTAGCGATAGCGATAACAACCAAGAGTTCACAGTAAGTGAACTAGAGAAGGCAGGAACATCAACAAAGCTGCAATTAAAGTTTGATCTGCAAGCAACCAGCACTCCTCCACCACGACACAGAGATTCAGAGTGCCTGTCCCTACGAAAAATCTGATAAGAATCATGAAGAATCTCTACATCACTCAAACCATGATGAAGCCAAGTCTCAGTCAACATGATTACATCGTAGCAGCATATATGATTAGTTTTAGTTCTTAGTCCCCTTACATTCTGATATTAAAGGGACAGCGTACTTAGTTTTTTGGAGCATTCGTTAATACTCTGTCATGTGTTCCGTTAGTAAACCTGCCTCGAGGCACAAATTCGTATGCGATAATATTCTTGGGCCAGAAGTCCGGAGAAGAAATAATCTCAAAAAGAGCCCGGGAAGTTGTCAAATTAAAAGACAATACGTATCCCTGAGACAGGCGAAAATTGAGACGCTGACAACGAAGTATCAATTTTGGACCTCATTCTCACATAATTTAGAATGTCATCAATAGAGGTAGAACTATCTAGCCGAGAGACAAAAAAAAACTTAGGCATTGGGGCAGTCCTCAGAGTGAAGACCGTGCTCTGCGCTAGGTCAAATGACCCAACCGGAGGTGTGCCCTGTAGGGAAGAAAGATCGGCCTGCAAGGTAGTACTGCAAGCAACAATAGCAGGGCTCGAAACAGCACCCGATGTGCTAGGTACACCATTAGCAGGCTCCGGGTTCAACTGGTCAAAAACGGACACAGCATCAGGAATAACAACACGGTCCTCCGAGATCGGGGAAGAACCAGTAATAACACCCTTCCGGCGTCTGGCATTGCCCCTACGACGATGGTGTGATGCAGAAGGAGGACGGGCAGGGGCCACAGAGACGACAGGGATCACAGACGAATCGGAAGGGCCCCACTACCCTCTTTCTTTTTTGAGTACTGAGTAAGTTTACACATTGATGGAAAGACTCCTAATGAATATGACAAAAAGTTTTCGCAGAGCTCAGCACACTTCGACACGTCAAGATTTGCGAGCTAGATAAAATTGGAGGGGCCCGAGAAGATGGTGTGACTTCAGTGCCCTGTAGCGAATAGTGCCAATGTAAAGTATCTAAAATTGTTAAATTTTTTATCGATTGAATTCGTTAACTAAGATTTACGATTAGTACGCTATTACGCTCCTCAAATCGAGGATTTAATAAAAATGTTATGCCATTGCAACTGCCACTAAAACGTTTCCAACGGATTGACAAATGCGCTCTCAATTGTATTGCGATTGAATCAATTTGTAATTATTTCGTTCAGTAAAGCCCCATAGAATTGGAAATCGTCCACGTCCACGCGTTTGTTGCATTTCTTTTTACGTTACATAACATTTTTCCAATAATTTGTGTCGGCTAAGTGAAAAAAGCCGATTTGGGCCATTAGCCACCGTTCTGTGCACGAAAGAACGGAGGGGGGGGGGGGGGGAGGGGGATTTGTATCAATTTGCTACATTTATTCGAACTTAATGAGCCAGTTCGCGTCCGAAAGAGGTAAATGATGTGTGTTAAGTGTATGAAAACAAAGCTCCCATAAAGTCGTTGTCCGGCTGAATTGTTAACGAAATTTTACCCTGAAAAATTAAGACATGGACAATTTATATTAAAAGCTGAAAATTCTATTTGCAAGCGTGGGCACGTACGCGAAAAAACCCGCGATTACACGTAAGCAACAAGCGCTGGAGCAACAGCTGAGCAAAAGATAAAAGAGCTTCCAGCAATGATGCATAACTTTTCTCGGAAGACGAACACACAACTCACAACTTTGTTGTTTCTTTTGTAAAGTGTAAAGTGAGAAATTCCAGACTGTAACAGTTGTGCAAAGCTACGTCTACAAGAAGATTCTCATCATGTGACAGACATAGTTTCCCAACTTAGCGCCCAGGTACAAGTGACACATTTTAAAGAACTTGTCACAACGTTTTAAGTCAGCTGCTATTCGGGATTTGCACTAACATGGGAAATACATATATAGCTGGTTAAGCCGGCAAAGATCTACCACAATTTCTGTCTTTATGCACTTTTACATCACTTAAATTGCGATCTGTTTCGCGTTGTTGGTATTACCTGTAGTCACGGTGCAACGCTAGAATATGTTTTCACGAAACTTCAGAGCAGATTTCTCCAGTGAATTGTGCAAAAATATAACAAAATTATTCCTGTCGACGTCCGGATGTTTTGTTGTGTTTTTTCCCTCTCCGTTCACTCCGTCCTTTATAGGTTATGCATTTCATTTTAAAAAGTTGACACTTTTTCGCGTCGACGAATATAACATTGTCAAAAGGCTGCCCAAGAAGAGAAGGTAATTGTGACGACAGACGAATTGTTAGATTTAATCAAATTGAAACCTTTTCCAATTTCCAAGCTTGAGTGGAACGAATGATAGAGCAAGAATAGACAGAGTTTTTGGGCTGAACGTAATTAAGTTCCAGTACTCATCGCTGATTCTCGGGGCTCATTGTTCAGGAAATTTTACGGTGCTGTTTCGTACAAATTACGGCAGCTGGCAGTTGCAACACGATTACAGTTGAGAATAGTAATATTTACTGGAATTTTATATAAAAATACAGAACTTTTCTCCCCGCTCCGCTTACGATTAACGAAACTCCAGAACTTTCTGGGATTAACACATATGGACCATCAAACCAAATAAATAAGATTAAGATAATCAACATCACTCCAAACGAAACAAAACCTTCTTCAAACCTTATTTTTCAGATTTTTAACATGATTTAGAGACTTGCTAAGGCCGAAAAGAATTAGGGTCCCTAGATCGAGTCACGAGAGCACAACGGGCGAAATATGTAAACACAATTCGTAAAATAATTTTACGGCGCTGTCAAAAATAAGGGGTAATTCGTCAGAATCTGATTCATTTGCGAGAAATCAGCTCTTTTAAAGTCATAACAAAATGTATCTAAATTGGAAGGCAGATTCATGCAAAGTTCAGAGTAGAAAACAACAAGAAGAGCATGAAGTTAGAGTCAAGAAGCAGTGGAGACAACCACCATACATAGTTTCCTTGTGGTCCGTGGAAGAACACCAGGTTGAGCATACGCCCCAAAACATAACCGACAACACAGGTCGACGAATAAACACACTCCATAAAGGCAGCCGGAGAAAGGCATAAAAGATGTTGGAGGACAGCAGCTGCAATCCTCGTCCACGAAATATTCGCAGGTAACAGATGATATAAAGTCGTTTCATGCAAAAGGTCATCGCATGAAGACATTAACTCGAAGAGCCGTTGATACAAGATCATACACTGAAGACGCGACCCAGGTGGAACAGAAACGGTCATAACGTAGATGAAGGACGCAGACATATTCCAGGACCTCAGCGCCAGCAACCTCTATCGAAAAGGGGGCGACAAACCACCACGCACCGTGCAAGGACGCCTCCGCCAACGGGAGAATCCAAACAAGATAAATGGCGACCACGACGGAAAACTTGGAATTCAGAATCAAAAAGTATGATATCAAGAATCTTACCACATGGCCAGGTTTCGGAAAAGCAAACTAAGAAAACAAATATAATAATCATCTTGGAATTCAATTTTCATTGGCGCAGTTTACTGAAGCCGAATACTGAGGCCGTGATTTTGGGACGAATTCTCGAACAATAGAGCTTAGGGGCTAAATGGACAAAGTCAACACTGTAAAGTACCAGGCGTCAGGAACAAGAAAATTAAAAGATGTCATGTAAGTGCGTTCCCCATTGCTGTATGAAGGATTAATCCTTGGTCTTCTTCGGGACCTTATAGCATGTAGGTCCCGGTGCGTCAGGATGAATGCGCAAGATAAAAACGGTAACTAAGCCGGCCGTATTGTAAATAGATAGATTTACATCTGTGGTAGTTAAGTTCCAAATACCCGGATAGCCAGCCCCATCGTTCAAAGACACATGCGTCTCACAAGGCATGACAATCGTACATGGCTCAATGCAGAAGAAACAGCACCCGAGAGAACAATCGCACGCGCGCGCAGCCGGAGCATCAATCATATGAGAGGAATTCCCACAGGCGCCCCTAGGATATAGATCGTCCATATGCAGGTAAATGTAGTTCATCTCGCTCCGATTCTTTTAACTTCTTGTGACGCATAGTGCGTCTACTGCAGCGGCTATTATTATTATTAGGAGTGGATCAATTACTCACAAGGGGGCTGCCTTAGCTATATCTGGTGGTGATAGGAAATCCCCACCAAAATGTCTGAGTCTGATACGGCCGAGGTCCTCACAGTGACAGAGGATGTGTTCCGCTGTCTCCTGCTCTTCCAAACATAAGCAACAGGTGTCATCTTCAGCTAGCCCTAACTTTTTTAGGTGGTAGCGCAAGGGGCAGTGACCAGTTAGAAGTCCTGTTATGAGCCTTAAATCGGGTCTGCTGAGTGAGAGCAGCGCTTCCGTTTTCTGTTTTGAGTAGGCTATAAACCTCTTTGCCTGTCTTAACCCTGGAATATTTGTTCAGTGTGAGTGCTTGCGTTTGTCCTCCCATGACCTGATACGCATTGCTAGTCGGCTTTTCGAGTAGCCACAGAATGGCTCGGTGACCAATAAACTGATCCGCCTTCTCATTGCCTTCAATGCACTCGTGCCCCGGTACTCAGGCCAACGTAATGCTGTTGCTCTGAGCCAGTTCTTTGAGAGCAGTGAGACAATCGCAGACGATTCTAGACTCAAAGGTGTAGGACTCCAGCGCCTTCAGTGCCGCCTGACTGTCGGACATAATATATATTTTAGCACCGAGTATTCCTCTCTTAGTAATTTCACGTGCGCAGAGTTTGATGGCATGTATCTCTGCTTAAAAGATGGTTGATGCAGAACCGAGCGCGAGCGAGTCCGTAGACACCGATGCCCGTTCTGTCATCCATCTTGTATCCATCCGTGCACCAAACCAGAGATCCCTTTTCAAAGATTTGTCTACTGCTGAGCCAATAATCTCTGCTTTCAAGGATCAGCTTGAATGGTATATCAAAGTTGTGCCTTTTCGGCATGGCATCTGAGATTGAGTTGATCACCGGATCATCCTTGAATTCTTCAAGAATTTTCCTGTGACCTGGCAGATTACCTGCTGAGAGGAGATTGGTGCCAAGCAGCCTTATTGCGCTTGAGGCAGTCTCCTTCTTTAGGTGTAGGTGTAAAGGGGGGAGGTCTAATAGAGCCTCCATAGCTGCCGTGGGTCATGTGCGCATGGCACCTGTGACTCCTAGACATGCTGACCTCTGCAGTTTTAGCAGTGTGGACTGCGCTGTCTTTTGTTCTGTTTTTGGCCACCACATAAGAGCTGCATAGGTGACCACGTGTCTTATAAAATTGTTTCATATACACAAAGGGCCAGTTTTGCCAAAGAGTCTTCGACAGGACCATAGGGAAGTCATAGTCTTTCCTGTGACCCTATTGAGTTGAGGATTCCATGTGAGCCTTTGATCTAGAATCACTCCTAGATATTTGATCTCACTTGTTAATTCTGTCCTTGTTCGCTCAAGGGTAGGAACCGCTAACTTTAGTTTCCTTTTTCTTGTGAAGGGTACAATGGTTGTTTTGCTAGTGTTGACTTTGAGCCGTTCCCTAGCACACCAGGGTTGGACCATATTGATAGCATTTTGCAGTCTTACTGATAAAGTCCTGTCCTGCTTGCTCATGGCGTAGTACTTGCATTCGTAGCCTGCCTCAGTCATATTAGCCAGAAGATCATTGATAACAAGTGACCCCCCCCCCCCTGAGGATATCCTCTGCTGGCCCTTACCATTACCGATTTGTGCCCCAGCCTCGCCGTGATGTTCCGGTTACTCAGCATACTCAACATCGGACCGTCGGCGGATCAATACCTATGTCAATGGCCGCTCCCTCAATGGATGAAAACGACGTGTTGTCAAAAGCACCTTCAATATCAAGAGAAGCACAGAGGGCAACATTCCTACCATTAACAGCATCTAGTTTTTTAACTAGACTGTGTAGTGCTGTTAAGGTTGATTTGCCTACTTGATATGCATGCTGGTTGGCGTGTAGCGGCGTGTCGTTGAGAGCACGGTACCTGATGTGTTGGTCAATAATTACCTCCATTGACTTAAGAAGGAAGGAAGATAGACTTATCGGACGATATGCGTTGGGTTGAGCCGCTGGTCGCCCCCCACCCTTGGGTATAAAGATTACCCTTACCTCTTTTCACAGATTGAGGATACAGCTGAGTTGATAGCTGGCCCTAAAGATTTTGATGAGTGTTGGCAACAGATCATCTAAGCCCTGCTGCAGGAGAAATTCCTAGCCGGAAACTACAGCATAGAAGTCGTGGGCGTGAAAAGTAGATTGATATTAATTTGACTTACCGTCGATTCTAGAGTCCATTTTAAGGACTATTCACTCCTGCAAGTATTGTTCTCCACGAACTCAGAACAGTTACATGCGAGCCAAAGTCCACACCTTGATCTGTAGACACCTTAACTCTGCAATAAGTGCCGCCACAGTGGCGACTTGTGTCTTCAAAATCACAGTCGCTGCTATGGCGGCATGATTTTATTACTGTTTACCATCTCTAATTTTAAATATAAGCTTGTTTCGATTAGTTAGTACTGTCAGCAAAGAAGTGGGCTAATTGCAAAAGGGTTCAAATTTGCTCAAAAGTACAGTCCTCCTAAAGTAAACTAAAAAATAAATTTGGAACACTATATCAAGCGGTGCTAGAGTTTGTTCAATCGTTGTCAAGCTTCCTAACAATATCTAAAGGTCAAAAATTTCAGACAGATGTCATGAAAGAACAGTGTATTGTAATTACAAAGCCGGCTTATTGTCGGCCGGTTCCCCGCCGAATGGTCCAAAAGGTTTCCGAACGAATCCAGTTTTGACTCTCTCTCTCTTACACATTTTTCGGTAACATGCATGGTTTTTGGTGGGGAGAGTATTGGTGAAAGACGGCGATCACAGCGGTTGTTTAGCCTAGTGTAAAAGAAGGTCATCATAAAGGATTATACGGGTAATGCAGAGTATTATAAAGGTGTTTTGGACCGCCTTTTTTACGTATTCAAAGTGTTTGAATTTATTTTTCAACAACGAAAATACACCTGCTCATTTGGCAGCCATTATTAGTAAATTGTTTGGTGCAAACACAAATGTAGACATTGTAACCTAAGCCGCATTTGCCATATTTCGTCAACAACTGAATGTTGAACAACTTTCCCACTTGATAACCTTTAAAGAGTAATGACATAGCTTGTAAAGAATATCCTTTGGAAGCACAACGTGAAGTAGTCCATTGACTTGGATTCGTGAATAAAATTTCAAAGTAAGCTGACGTTATTTATTTTTCTATTTCGCTAGTTCAACAGCTTTTGTACCGCACGGTGCATGAAATTGAACTATTCAAATGTTTACAAGATTTTAATGAGGTAAAATATAGTTTAAATTTTTAATCTTATCAAGGCTGCATCAGAATTTCGTGTCTACAACTCCACTCCCTTGGTTCGAGGTAGGTGCTGGCCCTGGCAAGTGTGTCATGTTGCCAGTTACAAGGTCAATTTTAGCTCAAGAACGAGCTTACTTTCAAGTAATGTCGTCCTAATTAGCTCTTATATATCAAATGATGTGTAAACACAAGCAATTAGAAAAATCCTTCACATGTTCTCAAGATTTTTAAATATTTTATGACTTTCGTTATGATTTTCGTTGTAGAAATGTTTTCTCTTTTTTTGAGAGTGAATTCCATTCAGCCATGCTTTGCAGAGAAAGTCGGAAGCTGATTCACTTTTCCGTGCATTTTATTGCAATCCATTCTCTTTAAGACCATCCCACTATTTTGCATTGCCTGTCATAGCAATTATAGTATTCATCAAGTTGCCTATCTATTTCGCTATAACTTCCTCCCCGGGCATCTTGTTTTTCTTCATTATTTCTGGCAACTGCACGAAAATATATTTTCAGAATTATTTAGGTTCGGAAAATTCTACTTTCAATGGAAAATCGTCGAAGGAGAATGGCTCTGCAAGCGTGATACCCTGTGAATTTTAATTAGCACTAATAACACTTTGCTTTCAAATGGTAATTGTTTGAATTTTATTTTAGTTTTATCGTTTGCAGTGCGAGCGGAAAGGTTTTCTGGATGAAATAATAGACCACCATAATTGAAATTTCTTGTATATTTTCGTATTGTAGCAATTAAGTGTTGAAGTTAATTACAGAGGTCGCTGAAAAACATTTTTACTTTGCTTTAATGTTTTTTAATTTGTTTTTGATTCGAAAAGGTACGACACATATATAAAAAATTATAGAGAACTTTAAGCAAATGTCAGGTAACTTCCGCTTTCATTATAATTGCATTACTGATAAGGGTGCGATGGTATTTAATTTCAGGCATTGTACAGCCTAGTTTACTAGTTTTTACTATTATGGACTGCAGACTTTTGAAGGTCATGCAGTTTGTAAGGTTGCATTATCTTGTTGAAAAATCAACTAGTCCAATAAAGTTAGTAACCAATTTTTAACGCTGAAAAACATCATCAGACTATGATTCCTAATTTGCTTTTAATGTGAAAATTTTAATACTATTGATTTATTTTTTTAAAGTTCGGCGACTTAGGCTGTATTTCTTAACCAACTCTCTTACAAGAAGCGACGGCTCATCATTTTTCCTTTAAGTAGTAACCTTGAGAAGTAATCATAAGTTTTTAGATGATGACGACCTAAGTTGCTTCATAAAAAACAGGTTCCTGTTACGTCCTTCTTTGACTAGATGGTTGTAATTGTGATCTCTTTGAAAAAGTCGTATTTATTGGACTCTTGGAGTATAGAGCGCTAATAGTTATTCCTTATCGTATTCATTCTTATGCGAAGTGACCTGATCTCTTTCAGGCACGACCCCAGATGGCGGATCGGAGAATGCTCGATGTATGTATACATTTATGCACATGTACACCATGTATGTAAATATTTACGTATAGATCGGGTAGGTGAAACGAACAACACCCGGGGTGTGCAGATATACTACAAGTAACACGAGAAAACTCCATAGCGCAAAAGGGTAAAGAACCTTTCATCTGTAGAGCAATTATTGTGCGACCACCGCTAATGGCTTTGCAAGATGGGGAGAAAGAAAACTGTGGAGAACAGCAGGGGGGCAACCCCCAGGGTTGCTATAATAAAAGCAAGACTGCTGAGGGCAAAATAAAACCTAGTGAAGATGAGTGAGACCTTGAATTCCTTCTTCGAATTTGCCGATCCAAACAACAACGAAGTTACGATTTTGAAGAAAATCTCTACCTTGACTGATAGTTTTTCAATTGGTCCTGACGGTATCCCCGCCGCACTCGTGAAAAGATGTTGTTCAGTTCTTGCTCCTATTCTGTGTTACTTATTTATCTCTCAACTCGTTGCGGTATTTTTCCGAAAGCCTGGAAAACCTCATTAATTATTCCCCTTCACAAAAAAGGTGATAAATGTGTAATCTCGAACTATAGAAAAATTGCTAATCTTTGCTGTATATCCAATATTTTCGAAGCACTTATTTGCGATGTTCTATACTTCCAGTGCAAGCCGTTTTTGCAACCGTTTCAACATGACTTCATTAGAGGTAAATTAACTACCACCAATTTATTGGAATTTTCAAACTTTTGTATTTCTGCAATTGAAGATGGTAAGCAAGTTGACTGTATTTTTACTGACTTCTGCAAGGCTTTCGATAGAATAAATCACAGAATTCTAATTCTCAAACTCTCCCTTCTCGGGTTTCCACAAGTTTTTGTAAACTGGATTCACTCGTACTTATCTGAACGCACTCAGCGGGTTGCTTTTCGTGGAGCTCTGTCTGATATCATTTTCAACACTTCCGGTGTACCGCAGGGCTCCCACCTCGGGCCACTGTTATTTATAATTTTTATCAATGACGTATCTACGATTCTGTCTCACTCAAATATTCTTTGTTATGCCGACGACGCTAAGTTATTTCGCACTGTGTCTGGCAATGCTGATTGACTTCTTTTAAATTCCGACTTGGACGCCTTTCAGAATTGGTGTTCCATTAATGACCTTCCCCTAAACATCGGAAAGTGTACATCTATGTCTTTCTCACGAAAAAGGTCTCCCTTTCAATTTAACTTTTCCATAGAGGGCTGTCCTTTAACAAGAGTTAGAGACTAAGGACCTAGGTGTCTGGCTCAATTCCCATTTTTCTTTCGAGGATCATTTTGATGCCATAGTTAACAAGGCTAATATGACTCTTGGTTTCGTGAAGAGGTGGTCAAAGGAATTTGATGACCCTTACATTACAAAGCTCTTATATTGCACTTTTGGCAGGCCTATTCTGGAATATGCCTCTCCAGTCTGGTCGCCGTTATATGAGACACATATCAATCGCAGTGAAGCTGTTCAACGGAGGTTTGTTAGGTTCGCTCTTCGTGGACTTCCTTGGAATAACTCCCGTATATTGCCTCCTTATGTTAATAGACTTGAACTCCTGCACTTGGATACACTCGAAAAGAGACGACGTAACGCAAGGATCCTTTTTGCTTTCGACTGCATTCGGGGGTCTATAGACTCTTCTGTTCTCTTGGCTTGTTTTGGCTTGTCGGTTCCGACTCGCTCCTTGAGGAATCACGACTTTCTTCAATTACCTTTTCATCGCACGAATTATGGATTAAATGAGCCTATCACGTCGATGTCGCGATTTTTAATTCTTCTTTTGATTGCATTGATTTTCATCTATCGCGTAATCAAGTGAGGAGTCAGCTTTGTTGAGGTTACTTTTTACTTTTACTTTTTACTTTTCAATTTGTCTACTTTATGCTTTTTATATATCTTTTATACACTTTAGTATTTTCATATTCTTTTCATATATTCTCTCTTTATCTTTAATTTTATATAGTTTATTATATTGTTCTTATTTAGTCTTTTAATGTATTGTTCTTATTTCTTTTTTCTTTTTTCTTGTAGTAGTCAGTATTTTGATGAAACATTGCAAATAAAATATAAAATATAAAACAACATTCATTGTTACATCAAGCTCATAGTGCGAAACCTTAGCAAATACTGCAAAAAGGCATTTAGAAGGGGGGGGTGCTGAGATCGACATCCCAGATAGTAGAGGCGAAAGCTGGAAAACGTGGTAATCCAGCGGATGGCTGTCAATAACACTGAGAGGGGAACGCTAATAAGACCGGTATGGCCATGTCCTAAAGGAGGTAAAAGGGAGCGAAGTTTGTTGAAACAGACGATTACTAGGTTACCATCGCCAAAAAAAGCAGAAGAGTTCCAAGGACCGAGAGGCGGGGCTACCCACGCTAAAAACACCGGCTCCGGCCAAGGGGCAACAAGTTGATAAATCGACAATCTCAAAAGCACTTTTGTGAAACCTAGCATACAGAAGAATTCAGAAGGCTGGACAACCGTGAAAGAAAGCAACCGAGCAAAAAAATAGGCCGAAAAATAAAAGGTGCGGAAAATAAAAGGTGACACGGAATTTAAAGGCCTGCGGATAAGAATTTCGCAGAAAAGAGATATCTTGCTAGAACTATAGGAAGCAACAGAAGAATCCTAAAATATCACAACTTGGTTGAAACCACGCTGAGGTCTGAAGCGATCCTAAGATCATATACGCACGAGGTCGAGGCTGAGTGTAGAGAACTTGACGAAGTAAAACTAACTAAACAGTTTCAATTGCCCAATTTAAAGGATGCGGCAATTAAAAGCGTAAGAAAGGCTTATGGAGCAAACAGGCAGCGATTATCAGCCTGCCAAGGGAAGGCGCAAACAAATTACTTACAGTTAGCAAGGTAAAAATAGAATGGGTTGTCTGTAGACTGAAGGAAAAGATAACACTTCTGAGCTGCTTTAATGTATGGAATATGGGTATCTGGTGCGGTCCTGTAAGAGTGAATGGGACACGTCAGACCAACGAAGAAGGTGTTGTGAAAAGATGACATGACAAAAATCCCGCATACTCCCAATTTCCACTTTTGTAATAATTCAATCAATCCAAAAATCAACCGTAGGTTTACATACGGCAAAGATGGCAGCCCCATCAGCAGAATAATCTACTCTGGCCCATCATCCGGGCAGGTGGAAGTCAAAAATAACTCGAAATAATCATATACAGAATGAAAAACGGACTGATTCAATGGTAAAACAAACCGGCATACGAAAATAAATGTTCGATTTAGAATATGGAATGTGAGAACTTTCAGAGAACCCTTAAGGCTGACGCAACTAGAAAAAGAAATGATTAACTAGAAGCCTGGTAAGCAAAAGGCATAATAGTGAAATTGCCCAAGAAAGGGACATACATTACTATAACAATTGGCGAGGTGTAATACTACTCAACACAATGAACAAGCTGTTAGCCAGCAAAGTAATGAAAAGAATAACTTAAAAAATTGAGAATAATCTGAGAGATAATCAAGCTGGCTTCAGACCAGAGGATGCACTGATCAAATGAACAACCAGAGCATCATCACGGAACAATTAGTGGAATGGCAAACACCACTATTTATAGGATTGTAGAATTCGTGGACTTCCATAGAGCATTTGACTAAATTAATAAAGAGGCAATATGCACTACCCTTCGGAAAAGTAGCATACAAGAAAAATACATCAACATTATAAAAGAGCTATATATAGACGCAGAAAACGTAGTATTACACAGTAGTAGATACTAATCATCGAATCAGGGGGCTGCCTAATGTCACCCACATTGTTCAATATTGTACTAGACGATGTATTGGCACTGGCTACCAGAAACTCTTAAAGCATAATATTTGGTGAAAGCACTCTGGAAGACCTTGACTACGCTGCCGACAACGCACTAATAGTCAGCAGCCAAAGTGACATGCAGAAGAGTATAGACAATCTCAATGCCATAGCACAAACAGTGGTACTTGAAATAAATGTCAGCACGAAAAACCCACACTCCAGTCAAACTCGATAATGCTATAATCAAAGATGTGAAGGATTTTACTCATTTAGGCACGACAAACGGAGGCACAGACAAAGCCATACAAAACAGATTAAATAAAGCAAACCAAACAGACGGAAGACTATTCAAAATATGGAAGTCCTCGCAGATTACTCGCAAGACCAAATTAAAAATCTTCAACGCTAGCGTCAAGTCAGTTCTCTCTCTCGGATGTCAAACGTGGAAATCAACAATACAAAACATACAAAGTCTTCAGACATTCGTGAACAAGTGTCTAAGAATGATACGCAAAATATTTCGGCCCAATAAAATCATCAATGGAATATCACTATCCAGACACCCATACACCAAATAATCAAGGTCAGAAGATGAAAGTTTATAGGAGACACTCGCAGGAGAGACCCGGAAGCCGTTACAAGAAAAGCGCTACAATACATTCCTCCGAATGGAAGGAAAAGAGAGGCTGGCCTTAGACATGATTGGATGGATGGTTGAGATCGAAATAAGCAACTTGGGATGAAATAACATAACATGGAGAGCTGGAGAGCTCAACGAAAGCTGAAAATGAAATTAACAGTAGAAAATTAAACTAATGTAACAGAGTACCCAAAGAGATGTTCTCAGTCCGAATTCTGAACTGTGATCGCACTGTACTGCGTTTTAAATAAGCCCTAGTTCGCGATACGGCCACATCGGCGCGGCGAGCAGTCCCTCATCGGTCCGTCAGAGAGAGACAAAAATTAAAAAGGTTCTTTTGCGCCCCCACGGGTGAAGGTGGTATCATTGGACAGCTATCGGAAAATATTGATCACGTATCTTTTATTTTTTGTTATACAATGCGTATTTCTCGAGATATCCCTATTTTTAATCGTTTTGGTAGATTACAGCGCCATCTCTGCAAAAATGATATTAATCGTAGGTTAAATTAAAGCAGCCTTTTTGAGAAATCCGAATCTCCAATAAAAAATAGTGGTTCCTATTTATGATTTCAAAGAAAAGGAAAAAACAAAGCAGTTTCAGGTTATGAGAAAAAATAATAAGAATATCTAAGAAGTCTACAAATTCTGTGGAAAATCGCCCGATATCAATCCTAGCGTTTACATCGTTGGTTCTGCTTAACTACTCCAAAACTTTTGACAAAGTTAATCACAGGATCTTGTTTTGAAAGCTTGAGGAATTAAAAAATCGCAACATCGACGTGATAGGCTCATTTAATCCATAATTAGTGCGATGAAAAGGTAACTGAAGAAAGTCGTGATTCCTCAGGGAGCGAGCCGGAACCGATATGCCAAAACAAGTCAAGAGAACAGAAGAGTCTATGGACCCCTGAATGCAGTCGAAAGCAAAAAGGATCCTGGCGTTACGGCGTCTCTTTTCAAGTGTGTCCAAGTGCAGAAGTTTAAGTCTATCAACATAGGGAGTTATTCCAAGGAAAGCCTCGAAGAGCGAACCTAACGAACCTCCGTTGAACAGTTTCAATGCGATTGATATGTGTCACATAGAGCGGTGACCAGACTGGAGAGGAATATTTCAGAAAAGGCCGGACAAAAGTACAATATAAGAGCTTTGTAATGTAAGGGTCATCAAATTCCTTTGACCACCTCTTCTTCCTTGTCCACCAAGAGTCATATTAGCCTTGTTGACTATGGCATCAAAATGATCCTCGAAAGAAAATTTGGAATTAAGCCAGACACCTAGGTCCTTAGTCTTTGTAACTCTTGTGAAAGGACAACCCTCTATGGTAAAGTTAAATTGAACCTTTTCCGTGAGAAAGACATAGATGTACACTTGCCGATAATTAGGGGAAGGTCGTTAATGGAACACCAGTTCTGAAAGGCGTCCAAGTCAGAATTTAAAAGTAGGCAATCGGCATTGTTAGACACAGTACGAAATAACTTAGCGTCGTCGGCATAACAAAGAATATTTGAGTGAGACAGTATCGTAGATACATTATTAATATAATGTATAAATAACAATGGCTCGAGGTGGGAGCCCTGCGATACATCGGAAGTGTTGAAAATAGCATCAGACAGAGCTCCACGAAAAGAAAACCCGCTGAATGCGTTCAGACAAGTACGAATGAATCCAATTTACAAAAACTCGCGGAAACCCAAGAAAGGAGAGTTTGAGAACAAGAATTCTATGATTTATTCTATCGAAAGCTTCGCTGAAGTCAGTAAAAATACAGTCATCTTGCTTACCACCTTCAATTGCAGAAATACAATATTGAAAATTCCAATAAATTGGTGGTAGTTGATATACCCCTAATGAAGCCATGTAGAAACGGCTACAAAAACGGCTTGAGGATTTCCAAGCTTTCGGAAAAACAACGCAACGAGTTGAGAGATTAAATAAATAACACAGAATAGGAGCATGTTTTAGAGGAAGTAAACAATAGGTTATTTGCTTCCAAATATCTTCCTATTTTAAGCGGGATACCTCAGGGATCTATTCTCGGCCCTCTTTTATTTTCAATGTTCATTAATGATTTTCCACCTGTTATAGGGCGCTGAAGCTATCATTTTTATGCGAATGATATACAGCTGAATATTTCTAGACCTCTGGGATTGATGGAGGACGCTATTTGTCGATTGAATGATGATCTGATGATTGCGTCCAAATGGACTGGTCAGAGGCCGTGAGAACCAGAATGGCCTAACTAGCAAAATACCTAAATTGATTTTGTTGCAAGATGACATTCCTAAAATAAAATTGTTTACTTTATCACAGACACAGATCGCAGTAAAACGATGTTTCGAATTTTGTTGGAATTGAATTAAATTTAAGTGACACAGTAGCCTACACAACCATTTTATCAAAAAATAAATAAGCAACCAAAAGTTTGTCGTATTCAAAACACTAGTTCCGATAGAGAGCCTTAGCGTTAGTCCGAAACTACATTCAATTGGATGTTTTTCCAACCCAATTACCTTTTAAAAAGACCTCTACGAGTGGGCATAATTTCCGAGTGTGTGGGAATTCTGAAATGGGTCTCGAATAACTTTGAAGACTTTGCTAGAAAATAGAACGATATTCTTAGGAATTTATTTAACTCCTACCCCTGACTTGATTGAGAGGTATACCTTTGTCGTTGCCCTGGAAATAACCTTTAGAGCAGCTATCTAAGCTCGACTTTGTGTAAAGAAAAATGTGTCCTCGAGATAATATGTGTGCGAAAATATCTCAAGACGAAAAAGATATGCCAGAGGGATGCCATCAAACTTTTAAATTGGATTGGACGTCGGCATATCAACTTACTGTTTTCTTAAGTACATCGATTGTTTTTTAAGGACATCAGTATTAAGAATTTTGTGCTATTTATAGATTAATCCTATATTTGCTCTGGTATTGTGTGGAATCACAAACCAAACCATCAAAAGTATTCCGTCTGCTAATGTCAGAAAAATCAGAGATGAACTGTGAACGTTGTCAGTTTACATCTAGTTCCCGATGCATTTGATGAAAGACAAGGTGACAGGAGCTTTTGTAGTTTTTACCGGCATAACCGCAACTTTACTGGAGAAAATTTGCCTTGTACCACTGACGTTAATGATTACTCTCAAGCAGCCTCCGTCTCGTTTTGAATTTTGATTTACATTTTTATTGCGGTTCCGCCCTCATATTTTCCTCTGATTTGCTAGCTCGAAGTAGAAGCAAAAAAACCAATTTAAAAAGTTTGACATTTTAAAAGTTTTTGTACCCGGGATGAATTGGTTATTAAATTACAAAAACTGGGAGAAACCTGCAAATACAATCTACTCGAGTCCATTACATGTGTGAGAAAAAAAAGGAACTCTTTTTGCTCTAAAAGAAATCTTTCACTCGAAATTTACGGTCGGCTTTGTCGGCGAATTAACACAACTTTTACATTTGCTCGCGTAAGTGTACATTAAATTGCGTAAGAATTAATTATTCAAAAGCGGAAGAAACGTTTTGAAGATGCGCTAATCAAAGACCGGACACTGCTGCATCGCAAACTCAAAATCCAGAAATTCTTCAAGATGACTTAATGCATCAATGTCAGTCTTGTTTTTCCCTTAATGGCCGATATAATGTGATCGTTTCGTTTCGTGTTCGTTAAAGGCTTTTTATGCGATTAATTACAGGGAAATCTTGAATGATTTGTCCTCTTCATCATTAGGCTGCAAATAGCCGCACTTATCGAGTTGTCATTAGCTTGTTATTAAATTCTTGCGAATTGCCTGAGGATATCCTTTTATCAGGTTTGTAATCGTTTAGTTTTCACTAATAGATTTATTTTTTTATTTTTCTTAATTGATCGTGTATAAAGCTCTTATACAGAGTAGATACTCTTAGATTACACATGAAATCAAGACCGGGACATGTGAAAATCTCTATGACCAGAGCTCAGATTAAACAAACGAGACTAGCTCATGAAAACCATAGTCAGTTCGATGAAAAAGTACCTAGAGAAGGTTGTGTCCTCTAAAGGAGCGCGCCGGGCCGAGGTATTGAAAGAAGCAAAGAGCTCTGGGGAATCAATAACGCCCTGCAAGCAGCTAAAAGCGAAGACAGTTCTGGCAATATCCCGCCTTTTCTCTAAAGAATCTAAAGATACAAGGTTAAGTCGGTCAAGATACGGAGACAAAGGGTCGCTCCAAGGAAGGACATGGATGGCAAATCTTACGTATCTATCTACGATGGCCTGCTTCGTGTTAAATCTATCTACGTTGAACTGCCTCGATGCCATTGACGTGTGTGCAGCATAAACTGGAACATCGTTTTATAAAGCCTAAAGAGGCATTCGCTCTATTGTCCAATACTCCAAAAAATCTTAGCTTCATCCGCATAGCAGAGTATTCATGCCTAGCGTTAATGTAAATTATAAAAAGTAACGGTTCTAGATGACTATGCTGCGGTATACCAGACATAACCTCGATAACATCTGAGTATGAATCAGCAGCTCTTCGCATGGATCGAGGTGCAAACTGGTGCAGATCTCGTGATAACCGAGGGCATTGGAAAATACTGGAACTTGTCAAAGATGAGATACCGGAATTGGAAATGCCTTTTGAAGGTATAAGCAAAGTAAGGGTAATTGAAAGGCACCACGAAACGCTTATAAGGGATGGGTCACTCCCTGAAAACCGTGTAAAACGCGTTACAATATTCACGGATGGATCCAGAATTGATTAGAGAGCGGGCGCAGGTATCCTTAGTGATGACCTGAACCTGAAAACCCATCTTTGCCTGGGGAAATACACCTCAGTATTTCAAGCAGAGATGCTGGCTCTGATCTATGCACTTGATTGCATACTAGACAGAAGAGTGAGGGACAAGAAAATAGTGGTGACACTCGATAATCAGGCGGTGATTAGGTGTATAGATGGTACAAAGTTCAACACAGCACTGTCATTGCAGTGTGTTCGCAAACTAAACGCGTGTGCCTCATCAAGTGAGTTGACACTGGCGTGGGTCCAAGGACACGCGGGGGTCGAAGGAAATGAGAAAGCAGACGTACTGGCAAAGCTAGGGGCTGCTTCGAGTTTCCAAGCTCCGGAGCCGTTCACTGCGCTAGGCAGGGGCACGGCGGAGGGCCTGTTAGGAAAGTGGGCCACGAGGGAGCACTGGGAACGGTGGAACGTCGTGGACTCGTTCAGACAGGCTAAGATGGCAATTGTAGCGACTAGATGTGCGAAACAGAGGAAGGTCCTGGATATGGATCGTAGGACCTTGAGATGGCTGACGGCACTACTAACAGGACATGGTAACTTCAGGTGTCATCTAAAGAGGATGAACATTCTCGAGGATGATATCTGCAGGCTGTGCCTCGAGGAGCAGGAGACGGCGGCATACATAGTGTGCCAGTGCCCTGCACTGGCAAGCAGAAGAACCACTGGATGGAAGAAGGAAGAATGGCGAGGAATCGAGGTGAGGGAAGAAAACTGGATTCCGGATCTCTCCCGCTGAGATCACAGGGGGTAGGGACGAAAAGGGACCCGGATAAAGTGGCCTGTTTCGGCTAATCCGTAGAGGAGTGTTTTTAGTGAGTAAAAATCTCACACTACCAGAGACAATCGGGTCCTGGTGTCTTTGGAACATTTTCACCCCTCACGCAAAAAAAAAATCACGAAAGCGAACTCGCTGAGTGCGATGGCACAAGTAGTGTTTCACCCAATTAACAAAGTTAGAAGGGAAACCAAGAAGCATTAGTTTCTGAAGAAGGCCACTATGGTCGGGGCTTTCCCATCACCATCAAATATAGCTAAGGCAGCCCCCAAAGAAATTTTAGGTCTAATAAGGGAACTAAAGATCGGCGGGATAGCTTAATACAGAACCTGGATCAGGTCACAAAAGATCAACTTGGTCGAAGTGACTAAAGGATGCGGATATTCCTTGATCCATTCTTTAATAATAATTATAATAATGGTCAATCCTGTCGATGGTTTTGCTGAAATCAGTAAAAATGCAGTCAACCTGACTACCAGCTTCAATCGCTAATATACAGAAACTTGATAATTTTAACAAGTTGGTAGTAGTTTCATAAAAAACCTAAAAATGGTATACAGTAGGGTGTCGCAAATTAGCGCTTCAAAAAATTTTACGATACAATAACTATTCACAATGAGCCAAAAGTTAGACACCTCAGTATTACAACCGATTTTGTACAACGGAAGGATTACAGAGAGCTTCCACGCTTTCGGAAAAGTGCCACAAGATACCGATAGATTAAGCAGATAGCAGAGAACCGTGCCAATAGACAAACCACGTTTATTAAAAAACAAAGTAAGAACACCGTCGGGGGCACACGAGAAGTTATCGGCAAGGTTAGATATTAGTCGAAGGTCGTAGAATCATTGAGTTGTCAAATATAAGATCCATACTATAGTAAAAGTAGTAGGCGAAAACCTTGTCAAGTACTTAAAATCGTTAAGACTCTAACATTCCAGGACTAAAACGAACAGATCACGGAATCTAGAGTAAGTTTGGTAGTCGGCTCCCCTCCTTGAAGAGTAAACCTCCTCCAGGCTTTGTTCCTTAAATTTTTGAGAAACAAAAACACAGCGACAGGGTGTCGTAGAAAGACTGAACATGCACAGAAGAAGCCATAGTGAGAGGATGAAAAGCAAACATGATGCGAAGAACCGGGTGATGAGCCGGTTTAGGCACTAGAGGAGCCGAGCACCGCCTAACTAAGATTCCAGAGGAGTCAGAAGAGAAAACCAAGTCCAGAAATTGTCCAAACTCGTTCGCTCCAGTGAAGGAAGCGAGAAAACTGTCGCCCTCACGGGAGCACTCCCAGGAAATAGTTGGCATATTAAAATCACCTAAAAGTAAGAGTTCGTCTGTGTATCGAACAATACCATTCAGGCCGTCAATACATGCGGCTACTCGATCGTAGACGTAAGGAGCTCAGCGCGACGAAACACCGTGGCAATGTTAACACTCTTATATAGGAACCTAAAAACAAGAACAATAAACTCCAAGTCATCAGAGTTAGCAATGTCCACCAATCCACACGAAAAATCGCTACGAACAGTGCAAAGTTCACGCCCTCCAACAGGCGCATCAAGAAGTAAAGCGTACAGGTCCTGGCGAAGAACAAGAAATTCAGGGGTGAACAGCTCAGCATCCGTAAACCCACCACACAACCAGATCTCAGTGAAAGCATATCGTTACAGGAATTAGTAGAACCGGTAAAACGACGAGTGGTCTCAGCACGCAAGCCGGTTACATTGGTGTAGTAGAGTGAGATCTCATTGCTCCGTTTTTTTGGCTCAGATTGCAAAAATCGACCCTCTTTACCTTTGACCTGGGAACAAACTCAAGAACAATGGTATTATGTGGCCATTCCTGGCGCCAAACAGCTCATCCGGGATGAAAACCTTGAAGAAGGACGTAAACATTCCGACTCCTTAATGAGTCGATTCGTTTACAAAGGAAAGCAGAAGAGCGCTAGCTAAAGACGAGATATGAGCAACAATATCACCTTCGGTTGTATCGGGATGCAACCTGGAAGCAAACACGCAGCGTCGAATTTTAGCCGGTCGCAAAGCGATAGCCGTTCCCTCAGTAGCGACAGTATTGACGAATATGATGGAAACACCGATAATCGGGGACAAATTCGTCAGCGGGACACCAAGGCTATCATCAGACGATTATTGCGCTAAGGGATCCTAGACAGATGACGGGGTCGCGTGATCCTTGGAGACCTTACGACGCTGACGTCTACGATGTGATCCGGTAAGTCGTTCAGAGACAACAGACTGGAAGAGGCAACAGCACGCGGCAGCAGACTTTCCACATCCGGGATGCCACTTAACAGCTCGGAGTCCTTGCCAATAGCAGACGCCGAGGAACAAAGATTCAACTTAATATGCCAAACGCTACTTCGAAGATCGTCAATAATCGGCATATCCTGTCCGCAGTTGGTCGCCAATACAGGTGGAGACTCGTGCACACCAAAAAGCGTCGTGTGGAAGTCATCGAAGCAAACTGACATACAGGAGAACTCATGAGATCTTTTAAGCAGAGACTCAGAGTTAAATTTAAGAAACTAACTAAATTTTAGGTTAGGAGTTAAACAAACAACAGACGTGGTTGCGGTTTATGTACCTTACCAAAATGTGATTTCTGTGCTCAAGCTATACTGTTTTAGCCAGTGTTTATCTATATATATTCAGCACAGACTGCTAATTTGACACTGCTTAACTTCTGCACATAAACAGGGCCCAATATGGCTACTAATGCCATTATATGTCAGGGATAAATGCCGACAACAAGTACCAACGTAGCAAAAAAAAATTTGATAATTTCACTTATATAGCCTGTGATATTTAAAAATTCTGTGTATTTTTTAACAAACCTCGTATTCCAGTTTTTATTGTTTTTATCTATATAAATCAGAAGAATACCAATAGAAGCACTCTGAAAAAATTAAAGCAAGTATGCTAATACATTAGTATACCAACATTCTAATCTCTGGAGAAACAAATCAAAGTGTTTGTTAACTAAGACGAAAAACCTGAGCATGCTTCGTGTATTCTTTTCTATGAATATCAAAAATAGAGGCTACATCTTCAAAGAGTTTTATTAGAGCTCTTCCTTAGGAAATTTTTTGGTCTTTTACTGCCAACAAGACTTTGCATCTGAATACAACACAACTACTAGTACAATTGCTAGCTTGACACAGATATAAGACTGGACAAGGTAGATCTTAAAGAAGGTTACATTAGTTGCTTTGTTTCGGTTGGAAAAGGCGAACAAATTGGGTTTTTAGAATTCCGTAGCCAACTAGGTATTACTGTAGTGTCTGTTTGTATGTCACAGCCTCCCGTCTTCTCATTTTTATACCTATTAAGATGAGATTCGGTATGCAAATTAACACAGAAATGGAGAGATTTTTTGAAAAAAAAGAATGCAATTTCCTAAAACCAAACAAAACTGAAGACTCTAATACGAAATGGTTACGGAACCCTATCATGTGCATGGCCACGACTTAATGCATTACAATGTTTCGGAAACTTTGTCGACATTCAAATTCCATAACTAATGAAACTTGTTTACATAATTTCAACAATAGTAATTACATCATACCCTGCTATGTAATTTATAAGATGTCAATATTCTCAGCCAACTTGATGCCTATCGAATTTTCCATTATCGTTTTATTAGGTCATTGCACGGATGCCACTTATGAGCAAGTCTCATGCAGCGAAAATTCTCGTTTTAAAAAAGCGAATTTTCACTGAAGAAAAAAAACAGAACTGAATAAAGTTTTGAGCGGAACTAAAAAAGTTCTGCCTCGGTGTGCGGTTATTTAAGTAGTTCAAAAAGTTTGTAAGTAATGAGAATCAACCCAGGTGAAAATTGCAGAGATGAAAACTTTTGCAGTTCAAGTGATTTAAAATTTGCACGTTAATTTAAGTTTGCTTCATGCAATTTTAATCAGGTGTAATACGGATGAAGGTCTACGTCGGCTTAAAATTTATATAAAAATAATCAATCATCAAATAATATTGGGGGAATATAGTGAATTATCAGCACCAGATCATCTAAGTCGTAGAGTACTAATTGTTTGTGATGATCCCTATCTATTTCTTTTTATAGTTTCCGTAACCCCTTGGTCATGGGGCGGGAGAAGAACTTCACCCGATACGAGACAAGGGTTTCAAGTGGACCTACAATTTAAAGTAGGTTCCGAATCACTGACATTTTCTCTGCAACCCCCATGGACTTTTTAACGCAATCTGTTGTCAGCAAAAAACAACCATGGGTCGCTGTCGGCGGGATTCGAACCTAGGACCTCTGGAGTAGTAGGCCGGCATGTTATCACTTAGGGGCCATCTATAAATTACGTAACACGTTAAGGGGGAGGGAGGGGTCGACGAAGTGTGACAAGGGGTGGGAGGGGTCCTAAATTTTGTGACGTCACATTTAAAAATCTAATATATCTAAGTACAGTAATACCCCGCTTTACGCAAGGGATACGTTCCGCAAAAACTCGCGTTAAGTGAAATTCGCGTATATAGAGGGTTGCGTTTAAGCATAGCCAAAAGTCAGTTCCAAATGCAAATCAATACTTTAATTCTAAAAACACATTGTGCAGCATTTTTTTTTACGGAAAAATGTATCTATTGTCTTAAAAATAAAAATATGTACGTAAGACAAACGAACGAAACAAAAGACTGAATCCCCAAAGACAAAAGTCCTACTCTGAGGGGATTTTTCCATTCTTTTATCAAAATGGGCAGAGAAAGTGGGAATTCCCGCGACCAAAGACAAGTTAGGCAATTAAATTACTACATACATGTAACCAATTCAATTTTATTTGACAATTGACTTTCGCGGAGTGAATGACGTCGTTTTCTTAGTTCTGCTTTTTTGTGATTTTTAACTTATGAAACAAGTGTAAAATGAACAAAAAGAGTGATTTAGGTTATCTTTACCGTAAACTATATAAAGCATACATTGCAGCTTATGCTGATAAAAAAAAACAAAATGTACAAGAAGAAGTTAACACCTTATGGAAAAGTTTGAAAAGTAGTGACAATGTTGAAGGTGAAGTGGAATCTAAAATCAAAGAATTGCAAATAAAAATGACGAAAAAGAAAGCGACACATGAATTTTTTTTTAATTCCTTCGTCGTCATTAACATAATGCCTGGTGCCTGGACATAGTGATATTCCGGACAACTGCAGAGCCGACGAACTAGCGAGAATCGGTACCATTCGTCCTGATTCGGACATTTACCACCAGCTGGGTAAACCGCTGGCCACATGCAAACTGGAACTCTTACAGGAGTCTCTCAGGATTGCAAACATTAATTGGCAAGAGGAACACACCTGCCTGATTACCCGACAGATAGGACCAAAGCTCGACCCTAAAGGGTCAAGGGAGCTCATCTTACTCGGACGTGAAACAATTACCAGTTACGTGGCCGTTATCACGGGCCACTGCCTCATAGGCAGACACGCCGATAGACTGGGCGCGCCCTCAAACGACTTCTGTAGGAGTTGCCATGACGAAGAGGAAGAGGAAACCATACTCCACCTCCTCGGCAACTGTCCGGCCCTAGCCAACCGTAGAAACCAGTTTCTGGGCTCCTCCTTCTTTGAAGATTTAACCGAGCTAGGCTCCACTGATATCAGGGACCTGGCTCGATTTATCAGAAGTTCAAAATGGTTCCCGACGAGTTAGGGCCGTACACCCTTCTCAACTTAGGCAAATCTAGTTTGGTTTCCCTAGAGCTGGCCCCACTGGAAATAGAGAGCTGGCTCGGTGCACAGGGAGGTACATGTCCACCCTCCTATTACTTGGGTAATTTTTTTTTATGGGGGTTGCTAAAGTTTTGTAGCCTCAACGTGGTATCATAATGGGCCTCCTTGGCCTAAGTGTGCCTTTCTCAGGCAGCCACTTTAACCTAACCTAACCTACTTCAAACAATTCCTAAACCAAAGCCTAGTCAGAGCGCTTCTAGGAATAAAATTGTAGTTCTAGAATCTGAGCTCAATAGCTTGTTGTTAGCACGCGATACTGGTATAGCTACAGATGAAGCAATAAAAAGAATAGCAGCTTTGAGGAAAGATATTCAGCAGGAAAAAAACATATTGAAGCGAAAGATTAGCGCAGCGGAACGACAAATAAAAAGTCGTGATTCGAAAAAACAAAAAATTTTTAGAACTTTGTGAAAATAATACCGACTTAGCAGCAGCTCTAAAAATTCGAGACACTGTTGGTCGGCCTAGAGTAGAAGAAAACCAATCCGGTATACTTGAAGTCATAAAGGAGATTGCATTGATTGAAACTAAAAGGTGCTGCAAAACATTGGACGATTTACAAGCCGAACTTTGTAAACAAGGATATACTAGCAGTCGATCAGGGTTATACCGGAGACTTCTTCCCAGACGAGTCAATATACAGAGGAAGGAAAAAAAAACACGTCATAACTGTTCCTGTAAAACTATGCAAACCAGATTCTACGCTACATTTGAAACATAAAGATGGCACATTCTGTACTGCTACGATAAGAAACCTTTAATCTTTAGCTTCAATTTTGGGCCCTGATCAAGTTTTTTTTTATCAATGGATGACAAAGCACGCGTGCCAAGCACCAATATTAAT
Source organism: Leptarthrus brevirostris (assembly GCA_964036015.1). NCBI lineage: Eukaryota > Metazoa > Arthropoda > Insecta > Diptera > Asilidae > Leptarthrus > Leptarthrus brevirostris. The sequence continues at coordinate 18,047,236 of OZ038375.1, read as the reverse complement.
GCACCTTGATTATCGTGTAAAATTACCGGATCATGATTTCGTGGTCGCGGAAAAACATATTCCCTCTGTTTATGCAGGTATTGTAATAAAAAAAGATGGTGAAGGGAAACCTGAAGCTGTGACACACTCTGAGCCTACATACGTAGCAATTCGTAGTGGAAAGCATTCTTCCTCTAATGCAGAGACTCATGCCACAAACATACAGAGACTTTCTGAAATACCTGCTTTCCAAAACTTTATGAGAACTCTAGAAGGTTTTGTAAAACCCGTATTTGTTTTTACTTGCGATGGTGGTTCCGACGAAAATTCACGATACGAGCGAGTTTCAGCTATACAACATTTTAAAGATTTTGACTTGGATGCTATTTACATTGCCACAAATGGTCCAGGAAGAAGTGCTTTTAACAGAGTGGAACGACAAATGGCGCCTCTTAGTAGAGAACTTACTGGTGTTGTATTAAAACATGACAATTTCGGTTCACATCTCGATTCCAGTAATCGAACTATTGACTTGGAGTTAGAAAAACGAAACTTTGAGAGTGCAGGCACTGTGTTGGCTGATATTTATAGCCAAGTGGTCATTGATGATTTTCCTGTGGTTGCCGAATACTTTGTGCCAACAGATACTAGACTGGATATTGAACAGGCTAAGGCATTGAAAAATGATGCGACTTGATACGCAAATCATGTGCGTGAATCACAATATTTATTACAAATAGTAAAATGTGAGGGGTTGTCCCGTGTTGTGGTGTTCGACGATCTAGCCTCTGGCGACTATTACGAGAGGGGTTTTTACCACCACCTGTTTTAATTAAACAGACGTCAAACGGGTATGTAACCATAGCAAAAAATTACTCCGAAGGTAAATTCGCTCAACTGTTACTTCAGCTAAATTTGGATCTCCGAGCGTCATTACATTTGAAGCATATTCCGTATGATAGCTATTGCCCCAGTGTCGAGGCATACTTGTTTAAGCGATCGTGTGACATCTGTGGTCTATATTTTGCATCATACAAGGCCACTAACCAACACATGCAATCACATAAGAGGCAACAAGAAGTTTGGCCCATCGCGAAGATTCGTCCTCAAAGAATTGCTGCTAGACGTGCCAGAGAAATTCTTTGTTTGGATGATGACGATCATGCTATATAGTTGAAGGAAAAAGATGTTGACACAACGAATGTTCCTGACATTAACAACCCAAACGAGAACGAAGTGACTGCTATGCCAGTTATAAATAATTTCAAGGAGTGGGTTCAAAGTGCATGGACTCACTCTATTAAATGAAAATAAAACTAATTTCGGAACTGCTCTTTTAATTTAATAATTTCTAGATGTAAAATTGCAAAATATGTGACGTCACACTCGAGGGGGGGGGGGGGGGGGGGGGGGGGGGGTAAATCATGAAATTCGTGTGACGTAATTTATGGATGCCACCTTACTCCACCAATGATCCCAATAACTACTGAAAATATTGATTTTATAAAGCATAACAGCGACTCCAAACAACTGGTCAAATTACTCTTTTTTCCTCACCGGATAGCCTACAAATGGTCAGATATTATCTTTGGTAAGTTCGAAGCGGATCAGATTCCAAATTCTTAAGTATTTTATTAACTTAATTAACAGTTGCATGATCCGAAATAATATCGTTTACAAATTAAAATTTATTTTCAAACTTTCTTCACCAACTGAAAAAGTCAAGAAGCTGTCCATCAAAAAGTTCTTTTGAAACTCAATTCTGGTGAGAATCTCAGCAGAGTAACTTCTCTCACTCAATCTTGTGCTCATGACAAAAGTGTGACTATAGAAGGTAAAGTTTAAAACTCTTTAAATTAGAAAATTATCACCTTCAGTTGAAATGTTAACCACTGAAGACAGGAAAAGGATTTATTGTGAAAATGAATCGTAAAGTTAAGAGGAGAATGTATGCGACTTATGGCGTTTGTGTTAATAATGCATTTCATCTCTCGTTTAGATATTCAAAAGAAAAGAATAATGGCACAGAAGTGGTTAAAGGAAAGGAGTATTTATTAGTTAGACAAGCATTGATATTAATTCCGTTCAGCTTGAACCACAGATATTAAAGAAGATAAAAGTCTAATTCCGCGTTGATCGGGTTGGGTTCAAACTCTAGTATTAAAACCCCCAGCTTTAAAGAGCATCCCAAAAACTTTCAACTCAGCTAATGGTACTACGTTGGGCGAGTATAATGCCTACGCTAAAATAATTAATTCCAGTTGGACAGAAGGACCTTAAGTTGAGCAGATATATCCAACTTCATCATCCCATCCATCCGGTCTTAGTGACTTTTATGTTTTATCAGTTCATTTTGTTCAAGACTACATCCATGGTCTTGGTGTTATCCGACGAATTCTAAGGCTTTGTTTGCCGATTTGTACCACAGGGGTTTTAATGGATGCGGGTTGCTTATCCTAAACCCAACAAACATACCTACATTCTGGCACAAAGTACTCGCAATTCGGCCACAGCCTCCTCTCACCAACGGGACCTCCCGCAGCCACAGAATCGAAGAATCCACAACAGATAGGTTGAAGTCAAACAACAACAACTCATCCGAAGGCGGAATGTTGTTCGAGAGGTTATCAATAAATGAGCAAACTTGATCGTAGAAAATGCGCTAGGAGGGATATAAACTGTAACAATATAAATGTTCTTACGTGGAAGCCGCAAAACAACGCAAATCAGCTCCAGGTCATCGAAAGAGGCCACGGTCATGACATCAGATGAAATATCATGGCCACCGCCACCGCCACCAACCGTGTCAAAAGTGCAGAGTGACGATTGCAACGAACGGTCACGAAACCAGGTCAGAAAATCTCTGCATCCGAGAGATCACGTCAAAGGAAGAGTTAGTCGTGCCCGTACAGGGGCAGGTCTTAGATCAAATCGGTTACATTAGCGTAGTAGATGGATACCTGCTTTTTGACGAAGTAGATCCAATCGGGACATCTTTAGGAACAAACATGGCGTCATTGGTTGTGTTAACAAAGGCGCATTGTCATGATAAAAATAAAATATTTCTATACAAATTTTAAAAATTTGGTTGTTTAAATTCAGTTTTTATTTTACATAATATGATGATGCAAAAGCTCAGCGGATACCCTATGATACTAAAGCACAGCCTTGGCAGGAAAGGAATTAAGGGCACGGGAAATAGATTAAGAAGATGAATGAAGGAGGTGTCGATGTACGCCTCGCTTAAAAGTATCAGATTCATAAGACGAGACAAAAACAGAAGATGGTAAACTGCTCCACATTCGCGTTGTTCTATTCCCGAAATTTGTCGAAGTTAAAGTTACTGAATATCTCAATACCCAAAATGTTTAAAGTGGGCAAATTAGGCATATTCACTCCGTCGACTAAAATAGGTAGAGGGTGGACTGGACGTTTTTTAACAGCATTGAGTTTTGAATGCATTAAATATAAGACGGTTTGTTCTGCCCCAAGCAAGGATCGTACAAATGTCATTGTTTAATGATCCAAATATACGTTCTCGGTTGATTTCTGAATGTCCATGACAATTCGTTACACAATCAAAAGAGTACTAGAAATTGAGGGTGCTGTCGTCGGCGAAACTATGAATAGGATTGGAAGTGACAGATAAAAAATCATTGATAAAAAGAAGAAATTGGTGAAAGAAATGAACCCTGAGGTACACCGGCATTGATTTCGTAGGGGTCAGATGTAACTTCGTCTATTATTACCCAGGCTTTTGTTGCGGGTGCACTGCGGCGGAGATGGAAGAGGCTGCGATGAAGTATGAATTAGTAGCAAGCCGGTTGGCTTTGTTCAAAGAAGAGCCAGTACAAACATCCCCATTATGGATAAGTGCTGGTATTGAAAAATTTTGACGCGAGACCTGAAGCCCTTAGTACCCTTTTGGGTAGCCAATACCTTCCGTCTAACGCTCTGGTTGAAGTTGAACTTAGCCCGACTACAGGTTTGATAAAAATAATTGCGAACGATTTTAAAACGCCATTATTTGAGTAGTTTTTCATTTTCGCAAATAATAAACAATTTTAAAAAATGTGGAGTGTCGCTATCGAAGGGATTTATTAGTAAAATTAAGAATCAAAGAGAAAGTTGTAAAGTTTTACAAATAAAGATAGTAAAACGCGGTCGTAAAGGCTCCCTTACAAAACAGCCGACTTTAAAAAATATGTTAAAAAGTGAAAATTAACCTACACAAGAAGCAATGGCGAGTAAGTTAAAATTATCTCGATGGTGTGCGCAATTACAATACTAAAAGTTGAATAAAAAAAAAGTTACAAAGCCACGTGTATTCAAGCATAAGCACTGTTGAAAAACGACGTTTGCAATCTTGGCCTTTATACGAGGGTCATTCAATAATTAAAGAGACAAATTGGTCTGACAAAAAAACCTTTTACTTTTACTAAACAAAACTTTTCCTACTTATCAACATAATCCCCACCAACATTGATGCACTTGTTCCAGCGGTTTACTAACTTTTTTATACCGGCTGCAAAGAACTCTTTGTCTTGGTGTTTGAGCCAATTTCCCACAAATCTTTTGACATCTTCGTTATCCTGGAACTTCTTCCCACGTAATGTCTCCTTCAATGGACCAAACAAATGGAAATCACATGGTGCTAAATCGGGACTGTAAGGAGGATGAGGCAGTAACTCCCAGCCTATTTTGTTGATGGTTTCACGGGTTAGTTGAGCAGTGTGAGGACGTGCGTTGTTTTGATGGAGAATCACACCTATCCTCTGAGATCCACGACGTTTCTCTCTCATAGTTGGCTTCACTTTGTTCAAAAGCATATCTGAGTAGTATTGGCTTTCACCATACACTTTAGTGATTCTAAAGTATATATTAGCTGGTTTTTCACCTTCAGCAAGTAAAAAACGAATCACAGAACGTTGTTCAAACAAAGTGGAATTTTAAGTGGACTTACCATCGTTAAACTTAATTTTGAGGTTATAAGCACAGCAATGTTGATTCAACAGCTGATCAGGACTCATCTCAGTGATCCCAAGTTAAAGTCCTAAAATTACCAAACTTGTCCTACCAACCATTTTTTCCCCAGACCAAATTGTCTCTTTAATTATTGAATGACCCTCGTATTTGCGTCTGCGGGATGATCGATGGCGAAACATTATAGCATCCTACTTAGCAAGGGCCTGCAACCAACGCTGACAATATACGAGATATTCAATACATCAGGCAAGACGAAACGCGAAAAGAACAAGTCATCTAAAGGGTGTTATGGTTTGGATAGGAATGTCTAGCAAAGGACTAACAAAACCTGCTTTCGTAGAACCTGGTGTCAACATTAAAGAAATGTATTATTAGAAGAAAATGTTTAGAGGCAAACTTCGTTTTCCATCAAGACTCCGTTCCAAGTTACACAGCCAAAAGCACTCTTCAGTAAAACACAATAGCCTTTATTCCACCTCAAAAGTGGATTCCATCGAGTCCTGATACAGCCCCTTGTGATTATTTCCTGTGGGGATACGTAAAAAGCAGGTGCGTGAAGTTGGTCCGGAAAAAAATCCGAGCTGCGGGTAAAACGTTCCAATCGATAGTCTATCGTTAGACCCGATTGGTGTCGTTTTACCTCCTCTCAATTTTTTTTTATTCGAAAAACAAAATTTGCTGGCGGGTGAAACGTCGCAATCGAAAGGCCTTCGTTAGTTCATGTTTTTCCCACAATTCACTTCGTTTTAACCCCCCCCAAAATAATGTTATTTAATAACAAAGTTATTGTTTTCAAAACTACCATTATTCCCTGTAAAATGACGAAGGAAAGATTTTAAGGGTTGATAGAGTACGAAATTCTTAACCGAAAAAGCAATTTACAACCCCTTCGGTAAATTTTACAACCCCCAAAAACAACGTTAAAACTGGACAAACTTTCAAAGTCCAGGCGAACTTCACAAAGTGAAAAAAGTCGAAGGGGTGATCTTTAGGGGTTGACAATTAAATGACACTTTTTTAAAGAAGTTTTCGATCCAGGCGAACTATTTTGCGCTTAGTAGGAATAGTCTTACGAAGAAAAAAGTGCTCAGCACCCCTATAATGGTTTTTATATTCGATCGGTTACAAAATTGGATAAGTAGACCAAAGTTTCTGGAAACTCTTCATTTGAAAAAGGGATCTTTGTCTACATAGACGTCGAATCCTTTACGATATACTTTAAGGTTTATAGACGAATTTTACAAGGTTTTTAAATTAGATAGCCCTTAAAACAGTCGAGAATAAAAAAGGATTTTCCAAGAGTATACTGCTGGGTTCTTTGCATTCGCATTTCCCCGGCGATATACCTTTCCTACCTTAAACCTAGAAGAAATCAAATAAATTTTCGCACACCACATTGATCGAGATTATTTTATGACCTATCAAGGCATCAAGTGGAATTATATCGACAGATAGTTGCATTAATTATGGAGAAATGATCGCAATTTCGAAGTAACGTACAGTGGCATTCGGTGTCTTAAGGAAAAAGTAAAAGAAGACTGAAAACTGCAGAAATGCAAAATTCACCACCACCACCACCTCTCGTACTCGGATAAGTCTCAATGCGAGTGAAATTCTTCTGGTGATCCGCTTGAGGTTATCAACCCAAATTGAACGTTGTTGGTAGATTACCACGCGATCATACCTATAAGTGGAGGAATTTGATCAGTACCAGTACCACAACGAATAATGGCGTCGTCCCATTGAAATATCAGGCGGTGCAAAAGAGATAGAAATTTCCATGGACATGGAGATCACAAGTAGTAGGAGATTGGCTGTTTGAAGTGAAGTTAGTTGTGGTACCTGCGGTAACCACTTACGAAATACGGAAAAGATCTGCAGCTAAGACATAAACCAGAGAGAATCAACGGCCCTACTTATTTTCTTTATTTTTTTTCGCAATCTTCTTCTTTTTCTTGATATATTTTGTGTAAAGAAACCCGAACGTGACAAGACTTTTTCTTTTACCTTGCACATTCCGATTTCAAGTCACAAATCAAGTTTTCCAGTAGTGCGACGTTGCGAAAGGAGGGAGAATACTTTGCAGTGTGAGATTTAGAATGAAAGAACAGTCGACAGTTGGATGTAATTTTTTTCCCTCTGTGTTTGATGTGACTTTTCTGTTTCCAGAAAGCCACTGACAAGATTGAAAATTTATACACAGAAATAAAAAAAAAACGAAAACAATTCGGTAGTAATTACACACCGCGGCACTAATTCCAGTTCTCCTCAGACCGAGCACACATGGGCAAAATGAATTATTCAGAGTGGTACGAAAAAACAGAAACCATTCCAATTGCACCTACAACGAGCCCATTACGCAACGGCCATGTAACATTATCTAATCTGCATATAAAGACATCTCGGGCAGTGTCAGTGACCCTGGTTCTTTCTCTTTTTTTTCATGATCCACTTTCAATTTTTCCTTTGAGGGTACCTACTTTAAAATTTGGTATCCTACCTCCAATTGGTAGCCTCCTCCCGCACTAGGTCGTCACAGAGTACACCTTCCTGATTATCCCAACAAAGGAAAATTAATTACTACCGCGACGAACGTGGCGATTGTGGCGGCGACAGCGGGCGGCGAGGCAACTTTATTTCGCGAAATTCATCCGTGAATTGAGATCAAAAAACCCCAGAAGAGATTGCTATCTTCAGCAATTCGTGAGAAAAAAGAAATGAACTGAAAACGATTTCATGACGAGGATAGCAAAAGTCAAATTATGCAATTGTCAGAAAAAGTAACAGGCACAGAAATTTCAAAAGTAAGATGAAAGGTATTTTCGGTTGTTGGTACGTGAAACAAGTTGCCAGTCTAGTCGTTACCTGATGGACTATCCGCTTTGTCGAAGGTTAAAATTGATTTGTACATTTATGAAAATTAGCAAGATAAGAATGAGTGGAAAATGTGTGCTTGATTTAAGGTTCCATTAAGCTAAGTGTTTCAAGACCATTTTAAGTCGATTTTCAAGAGATATTTCTTTTGGTGACGGGGATCGTTATCGATAAGCTGGAACGTAATTTCGATAGGGCGCTCACTCGTTTTGAAACGACCTATGACTTTTGCAAGTGAAGTTTTTTTTATTATTTCGTTTTAATGAAATTTTTCAGTGATCTTATGCAGAGACCATATAAATTTACTTTAACAATGGTGACAACGCCTTAGGGCTTATAAGAGCAAAAATATTCTTTACGTTCAAGATCAGACCTAATTTGATAGTTAATGGCATAATAATCATTAAGGCTCGATCTTCGGGGGACTAAGCTTACAATAACTTTTTTCTGGGATCTAACAAGAATCTCGTAAAAATAGGTATTCTGCGCCTGACACTTTCAGATGTAACTGGAGACTCATTCGTTTCCACATACAGTCTGCCGGAGGAGTTAGATGTTTTGCGTGATTTTTGCTAAGCGCTTTCTGAGCCGTCAGCGGCTGCTGATCAAACTGGTGATTAGCCAACATCAAGCTTGTACAGTGAGCTTAGATCTTTAGAAGCATTTGTGCTTGGCGGATGTCCAATTGTGTACAGCCCGCTTAGCAATGCAGATCGAACACCCGCCTCGGGATCCATAAAAGTCATGGTGAGACGCATGTCAGTATGGTACAAGCTTTAGCGTGTAAAAAAGAGGCAAGTTTCGAACCGTCTATGTAAGTCTGACGGAGACTGGAGAGCCAACATGCCATGGGTCCCGGGTTCGAGACCAGATGACCCCGTGACCTTTTATTAAGAAATTAAAATAATCCACTCCGCCTCTGGGCTGTTGTCTACCTCGCAGCAATGCAAAAAGAAGACTCAAGTTCCCTCACTTCCCTTACCCTAATTCCCTTCCGGCCAAAACTATGCTAAGGCAATAAAGGGTTATCCCCTAGGATTTGGTCACATCGTATACAAAAAAAAAAAAAAAGTCCTCCCCGGAGGATAAGAATACCATAGTTAGCTCAGGTACCCCCTTTCTAAGATTAATCTTACTGTCGAGTGGCACTTTTCTTAATCTACTCCTAGGAGACCTGCCTATTCTAATTTATAGGCAGCATTGATAGCAACACATACGTTCAGCAGTGTCTCAAATGCTGCATTCAGTAAGTTGCACACCGATCCAGTGATTCTTAGGTAGGTAATTTGTTTTATTCTGCTCAACTTGACCCTATCCCGTCATGTGGTCACCTCTCCCCCTAAGCCGTAGGGCTACAGGTCTAAACAGTGTAAATTCAGACCGTAGTCTTGGCCTTCAAACCATAATTGAAAGTTTGTGCAGTCCCTAGTAAGCTAGTTTTAACTAACCCCTCCAAAGTCCTCTTCCTGATAAAAGGAAGAAGTAAGGTTTTGTCAAGGTCAATTTTGAGATCAACCTCTCGGCACCATTCTCCAGCCGTATCAAGTACTTTTTGCAGAGGTTGTCACGATCACAATGTCGTTACTTATTCTTGCGCAAAGGAGTACCTTCTTTCAGCCACACCAAGAACTTATTTATTACAAGGCACCACTGAAATGAAGATAAACCCCCACATTGACGGCAATCTTTTGCAGATGCGACGGTAAAGATATTTTTCGCTAATAGTTCGATCAATAACTTTTTCATTGTTTTAAAAAGAACCGAAGTTACGCTTATCTGATTAAAAGCCTTATCGAAGGCCTAGTCTGCCAGGCTTGTTTTGGAATAACGGCTAATTTGGCAGGTCCCCATGCAGCTTTAACTAAGCTCTACCGTAGCCATCTTGTAGAAATGAAAACCAGATTTCAGCTGTGCCCGTGGATTTAAAGTGTTGAAGGGAAAGATGGAGCCTTTGATTTCTCAACAAGTGAAGGTCAAGGCCACCATGCCCTAGTTTTTTTTTTATATTCGTTCCAACTGATGGGTCACGTGGGCTTAGGTCTGGCACGATGGTCTATTTCCTATTCGATAGCAGTGCCGAGGAAGTATGAATAAAGCAGCACTTTCAGCATCTCTTCTCAAGTAAGCGTAAAAGATTCATATCTGGCTTCCTGAACGGAATAAGTCTTCTGAGATCGTTTATATAGGAGATTTCTCAAGCACCCTCTACGCTCTGGCGAAAATTCCTATCGTCACTACTTGTTGTCGAAGGAAATTCCGATCATAGAATTTAAAAGCGCTAAAATTAATCAAATTAATTCGCCTTTAGCAAAAAAAACGAAATAACAAATGTAACCAGTCTGAAATTTGATCCCTAGTCCTCAGCAGCACGCTCCAACGTTTTCATCAGTAAGCCAATCCTCACTTTAAACAATTCATTTCCATAGAGATTATAAAAGGGCTGGGAAATTAAAGTGAAGAACTGTTTGCCGGTCATTCTTTCCGGTATAGGCGGTCAATTTTTCCTAAACGTAAATTTTAAGAGTCACGTAAATCTCGTTCGGTAAAAATTACCTATGAACACATTAACAATTACTGAAAGGATCGTATACAGTATGGCTGCTTAAATTTTGCTAGAATGTGTTACTTTCAACACGAGTGAAGTGAGTGCACCGTAATGTTTCATAGAATTTTCTCTCCATGTAGGTCTACAGCAAATTCGACGTCTTTGGAACCTTGATCGTGTTCTATGATGTACCTTCTTTAAAGGTAACCAAGTCTGTGTACTCTTTCGTACTCTTTAGTATCTCTGACACATTCTCCAATATAGAATATAATATGTCTATGGTCTGTGCAGAATAGTTAATACAAAACTTTTCATCCGCTTATGATTTCTCTTCAGCCATTTTATTACTCTAATATTGGTGTACCACCAGGTTGTGTAGTTTGCAATAGCATCGTATCCGACGATAACATATTGCACCGAAAGTTCTCTTGAATTAAAAAAGTAATTATTTGGTTGACTGCTTGCTATGATGTGGGGATATTTGCCTCCCGAAGTGGCCGGCCGTACGGCTCCTGCTCGACAGCCTTCCTTAAACCTCACTGTTGAGCTAATTCTCATAACAAGTTTGATTTTAAGCTTGTAGCCTAAACCGGTTTATTTCCGCAAGATCTTCCCAAAAATATGCTTTCAGGATTCTCAATCCCCTTTGCGTTAATTCCGGGCATAGGCCGAGAACGTGTAAAACGGTCTCATTCTGAACCCTACATAATCTGCACACAAGCTGAATTCGGCTACTCTTATTGTTTTAGCATGATTCATCAGTCGCACATTCCCTGTCACTAGGCCTATATAAAATTTCAATTGGGCCTTGTGCATTTTAATTATATTATTGAAAGTCCCCCAGCAAGCTTTCGTATGTTTCGTTATCTCTTTCACAAATTTCTTTATGCCTCCTTATCGCCCAGCCCTTTTTAATTTCCTGATTAAGGATACCCAAGTTGAGTTCAGCATTTCTGGAGGTTCCCAGCTTTCGTCCTCACCGCCGATTCATATTCATTTCCTGGGATTCCGCAGTGCCCTGGCACGTATGTTAGGGTGACCTCGTTTAGGTTCCCTAATTCTGTAATTCACGTTTGTGAGAGATTTGATTGATACCTGACTATCTCTGAAAATATTTATTTTAGAGGACCGCATCCCTATTAAAGGAGCTCTTCTGCACCTATCTCAATCGTCTGTATATATCATTACGGAACTTTCAGTGGTCATCACATTGCTGGTCCATCCTCCGGCTCTAGGATCTATATCCTGGCTCTAGATCCTGATACTACCGTGGACGACGCCATGCGTAATTTTTCATCGCACGTGCCAAAGTGTGTTCACAGCATTAATTCTCGACGAATTGACAAGTCACGCGACGGCGCTGGCCCCTTCTCCGCTTCTTTTAAGGTCTTCATTCCTAGGGCCTCTTGAGGTTTGGCTTAATGGAGCCTTTGTCCGGGAATTTAGTGGAAGAAATCATTCTGACTCTAGGCGTACTCAAAATTTAAAAAAAAAACTTATAGGCGAGATTATGTTCTACTACACTTATGGAACTGGCCTTCAAACCACGTCTCTATATCGGCTCTACTAATTTATGTTTCAATGAGGTATGTTTGACTGAAACCTGGCTCTGTGGAATGATTGCCAATGCCGAGCTCTTCGGTTCGGAATACATAGTCTTATGTCGTGATCGACATCTGTCTGCACGGATTACACTTTTTATTCTAAAAGGGCTAATTCTTCTATATTAAATAATTATTTATTGAATTTTATTTAGTCTAATATTTTCGATGAACGAGACATCGATGTAGCGGTCAGTGCTTTTTAAGACAATCAGATACATGTTTTTTGCAATGTATTCTGATACAAATGAGCCCTTTTCTAGTCTCTCTCGGCTGAGTAGTAGTAAAACATCTTAGGAACACAAAAAATAAAGCTTGGAAACGTTTGTGCTCGTCATGGAGCAATGCGGGTTTTTACCTTTATTCACATTTGCGAAATCAATTAATTTCAGACATTTCAACAAGCCTATACAATTTTGGAGATTTGTTATCTCTAAGCGACGTACTTTATTGAAGCTAGGTGACATCGATTGACCGTTCCCTATCGCTATCCAGGTATATTTACAACACCTCCGGTGAACCACAAGGAAGCCATCTTGGTCCGATTTAATTTATTATCTACATCAATGACATATGTATCTGTACTCTAATATTCTTTGTATGTTGACGCGAAAATTTTCCGTGTTGTTTCCTCCGTACGCGACTGTGAAACTTAAAATTTTGACTTCGACATATTTTACAAATGGTGTTCTATTAATCGTCTGCGCCTTAATGTTAGTAAATGTACTACGAGGGAGGGCCCAAAAATAACCGGACGAAATTCGCTGCGCGCGTCACTCTTGTAGTTCGGGCTTCTCCCGCTAGATGGGTGTTAAGTAATCCCTCCTGAGTCAGCCTTCCAAGTGGCGACAATGGGATTTTTGAGGTCTAAGTGTGTCCTTCAGGACGGCCACACGAACCTAACCTAACCTAAACTTGTAGCGAGTCCCTGAGATGAAAAGTATTTCGCGCAGTGGAAGAAACGTTTGAACCAGTATTTGGGTCCACCACGTATTATGTCGTTTACTCGTTAAAAAATGTTTAATTACAGAATGCACGGTTGTGTACTGAAAAACTTCATAAGTTAACAGCCAGGAGTCAACAGCCGTCATTAAAGCTAATTCGACTTTGGGTTTTTTATTAAAAGATGGGCAAAGGAAATTATATCTTACACCTCCTTTATTGTACCATCGTTAGACCAATTCTGGAGTACGCTTGCTGTGTTTGGTCATCTTTTTATTGCGGCTTTATTGACCGGATGGGTTGACGCAGTTCAATGTCGCTCTGTTCGTTTTGCACTTCGCCGAGTTCCATGGAGCAACCCTCTTATTAAGCCTCTTAGACAGGCTTAATCTCAAAAGGATGGACTCCCATGAATCTGACGAAATAAATAAAAACAATTAAAACTAAAACTTTTTTCGCCGTTGATTGTCTTCTAGGCAATATTGACTCTCCGGTTTTGCTGTTCTCATTTAATACTACATTAGTTGCTCCTTGAGAAACCGAAATTTTCTTAAAATACCTCCACATTGTAATAATTATGGTTTTCATGCAAAACAAACAAAAACGAGAAATTAAACAAAAACTAGTGCGAGCAAAAGAATGAATTACAAATTTTAGATACTCCTTTTAAGTGTCACCTTGTCCACACTAGTATCAAAAATCTCTCCGATATCATTAGCAGACCTACACATGCGGCTAATAGGCTCGAACATGCTGTAATTAGTGCGTGAAAAAGCAATCTGTAAAGGTGATCGATTGCGTAGGGAATAGGACAGTTCTCTAGGCAATACTTTGGAAGCTAGTTCAACACTGTCTAGCATTCCCTGCAGAAGCTGATGCAAAAATATCAAATCTGCAACCCAACGACGCTCCTCGAGTGTAACAAGTTGCAGTAACCCTAAGCGCTCCTCATAAGGTGGTAGAATAAGAGGGTCATTCCAAGACAAAGAACGCAGGGCCGATCGCACAAACCTGCGCTGGACGGACTCGATACGTTCAATGTGGCATCCGTAAAACGGAGACCAAACCTGACTAGCATATTCAAGCAGGGACGTAAAAAGATGGAGTCTTATTTGAGGGCTTGGAAATTCCTTGGACCACCGAAGAATAAATCCCAGCATAGAGCAACGACGTTATTAATATGGGAGATGAAGTTCAATTTAACATCACGATACACTCCCAAGTCCCTCACCCCTTCCACTCGTTTTATACCAGTACCTTCAAAAATGTATTGAAAAGTACGGAAGCTGCGAGACCTCGAGAAGGACATAATCTTACATTTCTTAATGTTCAGCTTAAGATTGTTGTTCCAGCACCACTCATAGAAAATGTGCAACTCTGATTGCAAAATCTCACAATCAGCATTAGATTTGATTGGGAGAAAAATCTATATAAGAATTTTACATCTTTGAAGCCCATACGAAATATCATCAATAGATAAGATGAATAGCAATTAACCCAGATGACTGCCCTGGGGAACGACAGAATGAGCTACAAAATCATCAGAGAGTGCGCCACGAAAACGTACCCTATAAGTCCTATTAGATAAATACGACTAAATCCAACCAATAAGCGAGGGCGGGAAACTCAACTTTGCCAATTTAACGGCAATGACAGAGTGAGACAGCTTATCAAAGGCCTTACTAAAATCAGTGTTAATACAGTCAGTTTGGCAACCATCCGTGAATCCACCCACAGTGCAGGATACAAACTAAAACAAGTTTGAAACCGTGGACCTACCTTGAAGAAAACCATGCTGCCGAGCGGAGATTAAGCCTTTACACACATCGGATAATTGGGATTGAATTAACAGTTCGAAGAGCTTAGGAATACAGGACAATTTAGCAATCGGCCTGTAATTGGAAATGTCTATTCTATTGCCACTCTTAAAAATAGGAATTAAAAAGGACAACTTCCAGAGTGCTGGGAAATGGCCCCGCGAAGAGACTTCCTGAATAGAAACAGCAAGAGCCATAATAAAACCGAAGAGCATTTCTTTATGACTGCAGCAGGAACCCCGTCAGGACCACTAGAAAAGTCAGTTGGAAGTGCAGTAATATGCTTCAAGAGGATCTCTTCCGCGATAGATGGAACTGATACCATGGGTAAAATTCGACTAATTATGTATGTGCGAAAAGTTTCCACCATCCGGAATGAAATCAGATGATTCAAATGCACCCTTAAAAGATTCAGCAAATAAGTTACAGATAATATTAGAATTATTACTGGAAATCCCCCCGAACTCCATAGTCGATGGATAGTTATCGACCTTTTTCTTCAAGTTGACATATTCGAAAAATGCACGGGGGTCAGAGAATAATCTGTTCTTTAAACTTTGAAGGTATTCTTCATAGAGAGAGCGATAACGGCTTATAAAATGTTCATGGCAAATACTAAATTCTTGCCAGGAGCCAACACTGCCAACACGAAGGTACTTTTTCCAAAGTCTGTTTTTCCTATTCCTAAGAGTTTTCAATTCTCTGTCAAACCAGGGTGGAGCGAAGTCTTTACCTCTAACCCGAACCCAAACCTTTTTGGCGCGCCATCTTTTGTCAGCTGAAAGCAATCGTGGGTCGCCGCCGATGGAGCTCGAACCAGGAACCCACATCATGTAACACCAACACGTTATCACGTATATTTTTTAAAAGCAAAAGTTCTACATTAAAATTTGTAACGATTTGGTTTAAGTGGAATAACCATGTATTATCATTCATGGACTACATAGGATATTTTAGGCAATTGCAGCAGCAGCTAATAGCATTTTATCAGAAAGGCTCTCAAATATCTACTCCAAATGATTTCTATCCGAAAAATGCCATTATAATATGCCCAAAAAGGTTAATTAGCGTTACAAAGACCTGCTTAAGAAAAAACTCAAGGAATTTATATCGCTTCCCTTTGAGTTGCTAGGAAATGTCGAGATTATTTGAATTTTTGTTTGTTACTGCCAATTCTTCTTGTTAAGAATTTCTCAGTTTATCAAGCTTTGGCTTTCTAACACAGAGTACTAGAGCAAAAAAAAAATTAAGAAGATTTCGCCTCCTTCCTCCTTTGAATCCCCCGTTCTAAGAAAACTCCTATAGGGAGGCGATTTAATCTACTTTTCGACTATTAAAATTCTTTTCAAAAAGACAAAGAACAAGCCCCGAAATGGATCTTCTTGTGTGTTGCCAGAAAAAGATTCCGATTCCGGCCATATAGCCATAAGAAAGTGAGTGTTTTTTTAATATTATCTCCCTCCCGGCGACGGTGAGTTCCGTTTTCTAATCCGGAAATTCTTCAACTATGTAAATCTTATCATGTGTTTGTTTTTATGCCGCTTCTCTAAGTTACCTTATAGCTAGCTGTTAGCTCCCTCAATATTTTATCGTCTAGGCTTCGTTTCACTCGAGTAAATGAAGTCAACGCAGTCAGGGTAACAGACCATGTCTTTTGCTAAGAAACAGATGAGGAGGACCAAGAAGGAAAACGATATCATTGAGGTGTTTTAGCTTTGCTCTGCTCACGTCTCTATGTGCAAGAAAGTCTAACTCCGATTCACATCTTTTTGAAAGAAAAACAAATATTGGTCGGCTATAAATCTACTGAAAGAGCGTGAAATACAAGGTGGAAAAGTCGTACGTTTTCTGCTTTTTTTCTTTGAGTAAACAAGTGCTCGTAGAGAATTGCTAGAGAAACGAGGATGATTTCAATAAACTTTCTAAAAGAGAAATTCTGAATTTAAATTCTCGTTGACGACAGGGGAGATTCTAAACGGTTTCTATAGGGTGCAATAGGCACTATTTTTGCTTATTTGTATTAACAAACAAATTCTGACGAGTCTAAATAGCAAGAAATGAAAGTAAACACCAAGTAACAAGTCATATCGGGAAATACATAGTCGTCTAGACATAGAATTTCGAAAGATTAACTTATGGCCCAACAAGACAAATGGAGATCCGAAGAAAAGGAGGCTATTGAGGAATTTTGTAGTATCTAGGAAACGTGATAAGCACATGCGACATTTTCTTTCAATAACAAGCTCGAATTGAATATTTTCCATATTTTCAAAGCAATCCTAATCACTAGTGGCTACTTCAATGCTGTTTTGAATGAAATATTAGAAAAACAAGGACAGTTCGATCAGCATGCCCACATAATTCCAAACCATAAACAGCCCTCTTGCCTTAATCATCATAATTTCATAAAAACTTTCGTTTTTTTTCCCATCTCGAATCAAAGTACGTTAGTGTTTTGCTGATAGAATGAATTTCTGACGAAATTATCGCGGCATTGGGATGTGATAAATACAAGAAGACTATCAGTCTGAGGTTCCTCATTTAAGTATCAAAACTTCTACACATGGCAGGCTGGCGCACCTCCTCCTCCTCCTTTTCCTCCTTCATTAATTACGTCCCTGACAAAACTCGTTTCTGGGTTATCAGCGGCTATATTTTGAGCCAAATTCTTCGAAGTGTTTATTTCTTGCAATGATTCCGAAATCTGTAATTACCGGGGATTCCTTATCATGAGGGGATTCTTGAAAGCAATTATATTTTAGATGGGAATTTTGCTCCAACAAATTTTCCCAAACAGAAAAATCAGTTTATCAAAAATAAATTTGAATCGAAGAAATATTTTGATTCGATTAAAAATTGAAAATTTTGTTAGCCTTCTTCAGAGGTTGAAGGTTAAGCGACACAATAAATCAAGGTAGTGATAAGAAAAGAGATTAAGTGTTTTTTTTCGTTTGGCTAATCGTCTAATTAGATTGGACCACGTTTACTAAACTAAATTAGCATTGACAATTTTATGATGCGCGCATTATCTTCGGGTTCTTTTTTTGGAGTCAAAAAAACCGCCCATTTTATCGGTGTTTTAGGAAAGTATTTTATTATTACCGACACAAAAATTATCAAAAGAAATTATTTAAATTAGAAGGGAAGTGAAATTCGAGGCTATCATTATTATCTTGTTGTTACTTTGTTGAACAATCTATTTAAGGCTAGAATTTGATATAGTGTAATCGCGGCAACGTAAATTCGAATAATGCGGATGACAGCGATTGCAGCTGGATTTCGAACCACGCAAACATAACTCTGTAACCCCCAATGACCTTGTAGTTAAATTTGTTAATAGCAGAAAATAACAATGGGTTGCTGCCGGTGGGATTTGATCTTGGGTCACTTGGAAACAACGGAATTGCTGTGGCTGATATAATTCTTCCGGTAATCGAACAATGTTGGGAAACGAGACCTATCCCTAAAAAAGGCGACCGGTTGATTAGCAGCAATAGCCTTGGTATATGTCTATTAACTGCAGTCTCCAAAACGATGGCAAAAATCATCTTAACGCAAATCAAACCATTAATCAAGCACCCTCTAAACGATAAAGAGGAAAGTTTTCGTGAGGACTTTTTCTGCAGCGAACATATCACCACCTCCGAATTATCATGGAGGAATACGCCGAACGGAGGATTCGATTTTATCCGTCCTAAACAAGGATTGTAAAAGTGTCATTTCTTAACAATTCAAATATGTGTCCTCGGTTGATTTCCGTAGAGCATGCTATCATCGGTTAAATTATGAATATAATTGAAAGTAAGAGATAAAAGGTCATTAATAAAAAGAATAAATATAGTTGGTGAATGAACGGACCCCTGCGGTATACCGGCATTTATTTCGTATTGATCAGATCTAACTCCGTTTATTATTACACGAAATAACAAACAACTTTCTGTCCATTTTAAGAGGTGAGTGTTCGAATTCATCAGGCGCCGCTGCACAAAAACGGATTATATAAGTGACCTCCTGCGACCACATACTAGACTCTCATACATCAAGTCGACAAATTCTCTGCGCAATTAAAATAATGAACCGATAGAATTTGTCATATCAACATTCTTTTCCCGTCTCGCTGAAGAAGATAATGAGAGGAATATTTGTGTATGGATCCCGCGATTGCACCAATCTAATCACTAGACGAGACGAGTGAACAAATTTTAATCGAAAGTTGAAAGTGGAATTAAAATAAAGTTTAATTATAATAAAAGTGTTATTGTTATTTTAGTTTATTCACCAACTTCAACATTCACCCTCAACAGTGAGGCTAAAGACCAAATGCTTGAAGTTTGGCTAGAAGTGCAACATGGCAGACTCTATCAAAAGCTTTTGAAATATCAATAACAACGATTTCAGCGTTAGACGAAAAACAAACATGTCTGGTTTGAAAACGAAAAGCGTACACCCGCGGACAAGCCGTGGCCAAATGCATGTAAGATGATAGTACAAAGGCTGGAGCTATTTTAATGGGAAACTCTGCTCCACTCACGGCCGACTGGGAGGCAACCTAAATAATAAATAATGGCCAGTAGGGAGTTGGTGGACCCTTACCAAGAGAGGTGGGTGGAATCACCCTGCAATTTGGAGAAGCTGGTCATAGCACTGCTGTAGGAACCCTCAATATTTAGAAAATGAAAAGGAACTCCTGGAGCGAATCGCTAATCTGCTTTGCGTAAACTCAGATAGGCAGTTCAGGCAATGTTTCTACCACACCTCAGTACGCCAGACCTAGCAGTGGTTCGTGTATGATTCGGGGCGACTTCGTATTTTCTGGCCACGGGCTACCTTCCATTTAACTCACCGGTTTCTTCTCCAGGGAGAGATGTGGAGACTCCGGTGAAGGACTATAAGGACAGAAATGAGGGTCTAGTATTAGGTTGTGGGACAAATGCCCACAAGACAGTGTGAGGTAGCACAAACGACAACCGTAGAGGTGAAAATATGCTTGAAGACGCTACGCGGCAGGATATAATTTAGCTATTTAAATAGGGGAACCGAACCAACTTTCGTGACTGTAAGACGTAAAGAGTTTATCAAACCCTAAACAATGCTAAGTTGTTGGATAAGATGCTGAATTAGAGAGTGGCTGATGTGGTGGGGTTAAGAGGCCTAACCGGAGGCTGATAATGTTCTCTAAGAACATTAGTAGTCAGAAAAACCAGGAGGTGTTAAGGGAAAAACTGACGGCATGGACGCCTGGAATACCCAAACAAATAATACATGTAGAGAGGCAGTTATACACTCTACAAAAAGCTGTCGAGGAGACATATCGCAAAGCCTGAGGTGGTGGAAGAGGACCCAACACCTTGGTGGCGCAGGGATCTGGAAGCACTGAACAGGGATAGTAAGAAGGCTTTCAACCACGCCATAAGGAGCGAGGATATGAATTCTTGGGGCACATACAAAGCCTTAATGAAAGAGATGAAGGAAAACTCTACGAAGAAAGAAAAGAGAGTCGTGGAGGGATTTTTGCTCGAGTGCGAGAAATATCTCTGACGACTGTCGACTTTAGAATATGGTATGGCAGGTTTGTTTGGGGCTAACAGGTGCCTTTCCAACCACATCGGCGTTGGATATGCTGCTAGGTTTGTTGCCATTAGACTTATATGTGAAGAGGACGGCAACGTCAGCAGCTCTTCCCATGGATCGAGGTGCAAATTGGCACAGGTCAATTGCTGACTGCTGACTACGGACATAGGAAAATCCTGGATCTTGTCAAAACAAGATACCGGAATCGTAAAAGCATGAATACGGTATAAGCAAAGTTCGAATAATTGATAAAGACCATGACACACAAATTATCTTTCAATCCCTAACTGACATCACAATTTTCACGCATGGATCCAAAATTGATGGAAGAGCAGGAGCAGGATTCTTTAGTTAGGACTTGAATCAGAGCACCCATCTAAGCCTGTGGTCGTATACCTCAGTCTACCAGGTGGAGGTCTAGGCTGTAGATCACCTATGGGAGAATCGTGTGAGGGATAAGAGCATAGTGGTAGAACTCGCTAAGCGGGCCGTGGTCAGGTATATGGACAGTACAATATAGCTTTGGTGGGTGAGAGGGGATATAGGCATCGATTGAAATGATATAGCAAACTGGCTAAGCTGGGAGCTGCTACAACAAGGTCTGGAACCGTTCACTGGACTGGGCAGGGGAAAGGCGGCGGGTCTGTCTCTTGGACCATGAGCCACGAACGAACACTGGGAATAGTAGAACGACGAGAACTCGTGCAGACATGGTAAGTTAGTGGTTACTTCGTCCAGAAGTGCAGAACAGAGGAGGGTCCTAGATATGCATCGGTGGGCTCTGAGATAGTACTACTTTTTAAGGTGTCATTTAAAAAAATTTACATCCTTGAGGATAATACCAGTAGGTTGCCTCTAGAGGAGCAGGAGACCGCGGTACACATAGTGTGCCAGTGTTCTGCCTTAGCAAGCAGAAGGAGGAGGCTCATAGATGTCGAAAGACTCGGAAAAGTAAATGCTTGCGTTGACCGGAGGAGAATATATTTTAAATTAAAAACACATTTTGTTTTTCTAAATTTGTAAAAATATAAAAGAAGTACAAAAAAAAACCGAATTTTTACGGTGAACCCACTAAACACAGAAAAAATTGAGGATCGAGTACGGAGCCTTGTGAAATGCCGTCTGTAGAACAAGAAGTTAAATAATTCGTTAACCAAGCTGATGGGTCAATAGCTTTTAGACATATACCATGACAGAATTATAAAAAAATATATCTAATAGCAGAGATAGAGTCCCAAAAATTAAATTGTTGTGGAGTGCTTCGTTCAGCAATCCAGACCGAATTCATTAATGTCAAATTAACGTGATATTAGTAGCAGTAGCACTTACGAATCTCGAACAAAATTGATATATAGTTTACAACAAATACGAGAACTATTTTCGCCAAATTTTAATGGATAAAAACAGCGCAAACAACATTGCTTGTAACACCAGATTGGACGACCGCGCAGCACGTGGAGAAGATCTGCTTAGGAGAAAGTTATATAGATGAAAAAATATTGGTAGGAGTCGAAGGCGTTCGCACGGAATCGGATTAGGTGGAGGGACGGTGTAGTAAACACCCTAGGGAGATATGAATTAAGAATAACGTTTAACCATTGAAATAATTTAAGCAAGAACAAAAATATAGGAAATATCAATTGCCGTTGTAATCAGTTGATTGCAGTTACAAATGCGTTTACTATGGACCAATATTTGATTGGTTCAAACGATTTAAAGCGAAATAATTTAAACGCGCCAACACTTATATTTTTTAAGAAATTTAATTTATGATATGAAAATAGCACTTGATTCTTTAAAAAAGTAATTTTCTATCAAAACATAAAAAAGTTGCCATCAACGACGTTCTTATTATGGCATAAACCCTTCAGACTCCGCCCTTAAAGGTGACTTTTACAGCTTACGAGAAAGTATACATAATCCATCTCCACACATAACCGAGTGCATCAGCCATAAAATTGCAAAACTTAAACGCAAATAAGGTCACGAGTATTCTATCAATTTCCATGGATAATCCCCATATTTACGGTAAAGGATCGTATATGCATTGGTTTGGAATAAAGCAACTATGAGGAAACCTAAACTAATGATTTCATGGTGTAAAGCGCAAATATTTCTCATTTCAGCGACACAACTATAGAAACTCGTCGCAGAGTTCACAATGTGAAACTTAAGGATTTGGAATAAGTCCAACCAAGGAATAAAGCATTTTCCCCCTCCATCCACCCTGCCAAGGAAGGTCTTTAAATGCAATTTTTATGTTTTTTGGTTACTCCACTCCTTTGTCCCGCACTCATGCTGTTACACCATCTAAAGGCAACAACCACGACCCAAAAGCCGTTCAAGAAACATTTGATGGCAACAACCGACCAGCATAATTGGATTCGATCAATAAAAATTGCGACAGAATTTGCTCGCAATGCTGTCGTAGAGCGTCTTTTACGTTGATCTAATGTCTATCATAATCAGATAATCGAATAGAGTAAAAAAATACAGTTATTTAATCAATGTAAGACCTTGAATCTATTTAACGTTCACTCACCTCGAAAGACTTTCCTTTTGCCGGCTATCTGAA
Source organism: Leptarthrus brevirostris (assembly GCA_964036015.1). Classification (NCBI taxonomy): domain Eukaryota; kingdom Metazoa; phylum Arthropoda; class Insecta; order Diptera; family Asilidae; genus Leptarthrus; species Leptarthrus brevirostris. The sequence continues at coordinate 18,024,346 of OZ038375.1, read as the reverse complement.
GGGGTAAGGACACTCCGGCGTCCAGCTGGAGTAAAACTCGATGTTCTCCGGGAGCAGGTCCTTGCGAGTGAGCAGGACAATAATGTCGGGGCTCGCCGTTGGAATCGACGTAAATGGGAGCTTCAACAAGGGGCCATGCACCAGTCACAGCTGCTGCTGCAGCAGTTCCATGGGGTGGTGGCGGAATCGAGATTACATGAAGTGGAAAGAGATGTGGATGAGGATGATGAGGACCCGGTGGAGCCTGGGACGATGACATTTGTGGCATTTGCTGCTGGGACGGTGCGGCTGTCGTCTGCATTGATGGTTGGGGTAGAGGAGCCGATTGAGTCATTCCGACTGTTATCGGAGCAGCAAACTGTGTGGCTGGCATTATGGATATTGTCGCCTTGGGGTTCTCACTTATCTTAACACTTTTGAACTCATCACTGTTGCAATTGGTCTTGGATGGCGCCAACTGTACTGATTCGTTGACGTCACTTTTCCCATTTCCATTTCGCACTGTTCGATTATCAATTTCGTCGGCGCTTTCTTTTTCACTTTCGCCCTTAAACGACCCCGAAATTGCTGGTTCACTATCGGCCATCACTAAATCATCGATACGAATCTTCACTTTCTTAAAGGTGTTGGCATTCTGATCGTCTGGATTTGAGCACGTGTGTGTCGATTGCAGTGTTCCCTCTGACGATGCTGAAGATAGTGAACTTTTTGCTTCGCCTATCAATTTAACCTGTTGATCTTCATTGGTCGGTGAAAGGGATGTTGACGAAGGTGGTGTAGGCGGTAGAATCGGAGCTTTCACCATCGGGTAAATTTATTCAATTGACGTGCGTACGCGTGCAGAGAAAATTATGAATCGATTACACTACGACAGTTTTTTTTTTTCTTTATTTAGAAAACACTTTTCAATGTACACTTTTACGAATAAATTAACATTTAGTCTGAAACGAAAAAGAGAAAAAATTTAATTAGTCTTTAATCGAATTTGGATATAGAAACGGTTAAAATTCTGTCTTTAGTGAGCCTCAAAATATACGCACTTTAGGGTTCCGTACCTCAACAGGTACAAGTTGTAAGAACCATGCGGCCTGTTATAATCCAGTATTTCTACAATGGTTTAAACTATCGACTGCAAATTTTGAGTATTTAGAAAGCACTTAGCATCTTAAAAATATGTTTCTCTATTTTTCCATGGACCAAAGATTGAGGGTCCAAAAACTAAATCTGTAATCCCTGACAGAGGGGTTCCATTAAATTAAGGATTCTACACTTTTTAAAAAATTAAGAAGGTCTGCATTAACATCCAAAAAATAATAATTCGTGAAAATATGCCTATAATACTTTTCTGCCAGATACTTTTAGCGTGGAAAATAAATTACGACACAATGACACCAATCTCACAAGCCACGGCGCGTGACTTTTCTTTATAATTAATTAAATTATCAATTTATTAAGGTTATATGTTAATTATTTTTACACGGTATTTAAAGAAAAGAGTAATATATTTAATCTTGCAGAACTACTTAAGCACTTACTTACAAATGAGCCAGGATTTTACCTGTCTGAAAACCTTTTTTCGCTGGAAATAAGAATGACCCACTTGCGATTTTGCCAAAAAATCGGGTTAAGTTCTTCTCACGACCCAAGCTTCACAAAAACTTCTCGTGAGATATTAGCCCCCCCCCCCCCCCCCCCCCCCCCATTTTTTTAGAAGATATGCCCCACTTCAAATTTATCGAAATAAGAGCAGACTTTCAGAAGTCCATTTTTCACAGTTAACTTATCCCGATTTTGCTCGATGACAACGTGAATACGAGAAGTGCTCTTCAATGGCTGGTCCCAAAATATTCTTTAATGACTTGTTCACCTGTGTGGTGCGATTATTATGACCGCAAGTGTAAGTAAATTTGTCTCATGAAGACAATAGATCACACATTGGACTATCAGGTTCGAATCTCATTCGGACTGCGCATTTCCAGACAAAGCGTTATGTCATAGCCCTAACATTCAGAATAGCTGCTGCAGGCTAATCACCTAGCAGAGTGAAAAGAAACTATTAACGAAACTGCAACAGAGCCCCTGATAAGTATTGATAATAATGACACGAATAGGACAATGGAACGTAAGAACTATGATTCTATGATATGAATTCTGGAAGTAGAAGATGAGAAAGGCATGGCACTGACAAAAGACAAACCGTTAAAGCGAGGATAAAAGCGGAGTTGAAATAATAACCGCACAAGATCTAAGGAGAAATGTTATGAGCTGGAAACAACTATAGAATATAATTATCATGGCCACTATGATTTAGTGCACAATCCCACGGCAGCTGCAGAAAACTCTACTCACAACTCACTGAAGTAATGTGTGATATTCCCAGAACGAACTTCTTAATGCTTACTAATGCCAGACTTCAACGCAAAAGTAGAATCGTTAAACGGTAACAACCCAAGAAGAGCGATAGGGTAACATGGCTTGGATATCGTAAATTGTAATGAAGAAGACTTGAACATAAGGCCTAACACTGTTTCCCTTGTGTGGATTCACAAATATACATGGACACCGTCGACCGAAACATCAACTAGATCACATCTGCCCCAACTTAAGATGAAAACACATGGAGAGGGGCAGACATAGATTTTTTTGTGATGTAATAAAAGCCCAGGGGACAACCCTATGATACATTACGTGCATGGCTATTGCCAGAAGGGAATTTAGGATAAGCGAAATGAGAGAAATTTTTTTGCATTGCCGCGAGCTAGTCAGAGACGGAGTGGACATTTATTTATTGTAATTGCAAATGTAAGAAGTACTCATAGACAGGCCGAGGTTTCAGCCGGTGTCGGTGGCGTGGTGATTGTTTCACCATCAAATCAACTCCGTCTTCACGTGCTTATTCGTCACTAGCATTACGATTAGCTGCATTCACACAAATTACGCACAAATTAAATGTCGAGCACACAGAAAGAGATGCTGGAACAAAGCTATATGAGCAGCAAGTCGATCAACAAATAGGAGGGGAATTCCTGTGAGCAACCAAAAAAAGAAAGAAAGACATGGATAACAGACGAAACATGGAAATAAATAAAAGAAATAAAAGAAATTAGAACTGGAACAAAATACTGACTACACGCAGAACAACGGCATTATCCAAGATTGACCCTCACATGACAAGATAATAGAAGCTCAAGAACAACTTAGCCGAGAGCGGCGGCAGCATACCTGCCGAGCCTTTCATAGCTAGCGCAGGTATTCCAACAGAAATCATAAATCCGATACTAGAACAATTAAGGTCCTCTGAGATCATAAGGCCAAGATGGAAGAAAGAAATTATCATCAAGCTCACGAAGAAAGGCGACCTTAAAAAATTCAGAAACTGGCAAGGAATTAATGTAATGGCGCAGATTATTCTCTCTAAGGTGATTCGCCGCGTTGGGATTCGAGCCTGGGATCTCCGGGATGGAAGTCCTACACGTTATCACTTACTCCACCGATTTGCTTGACGTTTAAACAAGGATTTGAAAGTTATCTCCAAAACTTAGGGGAGTCCATCGAAATTTTTTTTTAGGATGTGGCCAAAGCCTTGATGCGTTAGGATGACTTTGGTCGGAAGGGAATAAGGAAAAGGGGAGTGAGGAAAAGGAAATGTCTTGTTTTTGCATTGCTGCGAGCTAGACAACAGTTCAGAGACAAAGTGGATTTTTTAATTCTATTTAAAAAACCCACGAGGTGACCGAGTCTCGAACCCGGGAACCATGGCGTGGTGGTCGTGCCTCCAATTGCTTCAACAACTTGGGATGCCACAGGGTTCCGTACGCTCTTCCACACTTTGTTAGTTAAAATGCCTTACTTCTAACTCAACTCATAGTTTTACTAATGCAGTACGTTTAATTTTGCATATATTTTTAAATCAATTCGAAACTATTATAGTAAGTTTATTGATAATAATCTTGTGCACCTAATCGGATCGCTTAATGATAACATTACTAATATATACGTTTGGAGCGGAGCAAATTGCGTCGAATTTAACACACCCAAATCTATCTTAGTCCTCTCTTTCTTCACCTCTCTACGTCAGTACGTTTTTCTAGTTCCTGTAATCCATTGGGGGACATGGTACGGGTAAAAAACTACACCCGATTCGATGATACCAATTCCAAGTGGATTCCGAACCACCGATATTACGCGGTAACCACATCTTAATATCTGCATCAATGGAGCGACGGATTTTACGTCACTCGTCTCCAGATCCAAGAAATAATCAACCAGAAAGACCTTACGCGTGTATGTCAAGACAGAGCACGTGCAGAGGAGATTTTATAGGATCCGCTTTTCCTGCTTGTGCTGCAAATTTTGTAGAAATCATTTGAGCAAAGTCCCAATCACTTCGGATGTAAATCAAGAAGGCAGTGACCAGTGATCACCCCTATGTTTGCACCTAGACTTGTTCTGTCCATTGAAACTCGACACTTAACGCTTAATATTTAGATTAGACCAGATCTGTCCGGTCATGAGGCACGTAGTACCATTTTCCCCATCTACGGTACGCTTGTTTAATTGCCCTCCTGTTAAGTAGCAACTTAAATTGGGTCAGAGACCTACCCAAAGAGGCTTTATCCAGTTGCATCTCTAAGGTAGTGCCATGTCTAGTGAGCTCATTCGCCACGAAGTTCCCTAGAAATTCACTGTGCCATGGAACCCATCGCAGGAGGATATGATACAGCTCTGCCATCTCATTTAGATAAGAGCGGCAGCTGTTTAGTTTTTCATGTTGATAAAACATTATAGAATGGTCCGTGTAAATCCGGGCGGATTCAATAAAAGAGTGTGTCGCTTTCCCAGCCTTGTCTGGTTGAGATCGTCGTCTAAACCGTTTGACACAGGAATAACTGGATAAGAGGATCTCCTTGCTATCAAATCTAAGGATGTAAACGAGGAAGTATTTCTAGAGTAGCAATGGGTGTCGTCCGAAATGTTGCATTAATACAGGTTGATCTCTGAACATTCCCTAGAATATTAAGGTTCATGGCGTTGTTCAGAGATGGTAACCGGACGATCACACCATTCAGCAGTATTAGCCTAATGACCGGCACATAGAGGCAGTATTCAGTGTACTCAGAGTGTAGTGCATACTAGAGAGTAACAAAATGCCTAAAAAAAGTGAAATAAAAAATAATTATGAGGATCTCAGTGCAGAGACGAGACAAGGACGCATACTCCGTACTCATGATGTAAAGTATACCTCCGGGGATTGGATGGAAGCTTTTAAACCACCCATAGTACATCGTTTATGCTGACGATGTATGTCTACTATCCAACAAGCAGAGACACTTAGCTCAAATGTTCGAAGCACTAAGTGCAGGAGGTCGCAGAGCAGTGTTTAAAATCAATGCTGCTAAAACCAAACTAATTAGCAGACGGGATGATTCTCTCTCACCATGAAGAAGATCGAGAGAGAGAGAATTATCGCAATTTGGTAAGGTGTGGGTGGCACTTATAAAGTCGTTAGCACTGAGTCGGACCAAGTGCAGGATCGATAAAGTAATATACGCCCTATACCCACAAGGGGTGAAAAGAAACAGAAAGCGGCATACTATAATTGCTGGATCTAACTTCCAAGTGCCACTGCGAGTTAAATTTTTACTTTTTACTAACTTGGTAGAATCGATTTGAAAAAGATTTTGGTAAACAAATTCTTTTTTTTTTCAAGAAAAGATAACTACTTGTTACACCAATAATACCTTTTTCGAGTTAGTACATCTACCCTCCTCATTAAAGCAAAAAAATCAAACTTCCAACAAACAACCCACTTAAATTTATTCTCAAATTTCTAATTGTTGTTGTTCGCCCCCCACCCAGCAACTTCGAAACTGTTTCCATAGAAATCGCTAAGCCAGACGGATAATGAGAAAATCAATAATTTATTATTATGTTGTTTACGAACTTCAGCCCAGAAATTCTATTACAACATCCTAAAATCAAAATACATTTCACGTGTCTTCTCTCACTCTCTTCTTTATCCAAGGAGATTCATAGGACGTCCCACAAACTGATAGCCAAGACACGTGTAAGCAATCACAGGTATTATTCCAAATTCTTTTATAATGAGAAAAGACAACATGAAATCCTACAATTTCAACGATTTGTACATTTCCCAACTTATTTCTTAGAAAAAAAAATCAAATTCTTAAATGACGTGTCTTTCCGCGGCTGTAGACATTTAAATTAGTTATTACCGACCCCGACAAGGAATGCAAGCAATTTGCCATTTCACTCCAGTTTACCCGCGAAAGTAGTCACAGCAATTTCGTCGGTCTCATTTCTCAAAACTGCTTAAACCGTTTAATCAATATTTCCTCACATTTTCGCCCCGCCTTGCTAGTTGCAGTTTGCAACTACTTACCTAGTGTACACATACCTGTTCAACATTTCTTTCTTCAAGGTCCTTCAGTTTCTTGGACAATCTCGGTTCACTCCCCTGTCATTTGTTCCACGGCATTCCATTGTAAATTGCTGAACAGCAGTGTTATCAGCAGAATACAAGTTTGTCCCCGGAAAACTGATCTAATATGCCTGTCAGAATGGTACTGTAACTATACAATAAGGGAGCGGATGGGAATATTACGATTTACGAACCCTTAAGGGATAGTCTGGGGATTTGAAACGTTCAACAAGTTGTTACTTTCCTCCCGGAACTTTGACTTGCCAGTTTCACCTTTAAAATCTGTCTAGGGACGGCTTCTCCTTCTAATAACTTGGTGACATCAACGGTTCCTAGATGGGGACTCATATATTCAAACCCCAGTTTGCAGGCAGTGAATGGAAATAGCCAGGGCAGTTTGTGGGCGTTACGAGGCGACATCGTTATTTGAAATTGTCTGTTGCAGGTGGGTAGTTATATATACGTATGCTTCTAGTCTAAGAAATGAAATTGTAATTTTCCCTTGTATCTACGTTTATGTAGCTCTTTTGCTGCAAAAAATAATTACGTTATGTCGTGCACATTTGTCCCACTCAAAGTGGAGGGGGCAAACCTTTCTTTATTAAGAGAAAAGGTTATGTTTGTTCAGATATGATTGCTTTCATTTGAGGTTAAACTGTGAAAAATTGTTTCAATATGGAAGGGACATGATAATTGCGAACATCCTCAGCTAATGACTTCCTGAGCATTTGTGCAGGATTCAATTCATGTTGTGCACTCATTGTATTCAAGTGGCGTGCCGCAAGGTACCGTCATGTCAACAATTTTACTTTTTTTTTTTATTGTCATTTCCATGCGACTTTATTTGCACACGATTTTCGTGAAGCAATTGTTCTTGCAGTGGGCATCAAACGTGATTTCTATATTACGGGTAATATTGATGATTTATTTTACTTTTTATTGGAGAAAAACTGTTGGTCCTAAAAAGGAAAATCGGTACGGTATACGATTTAGTTCAGCGATCCCGCAGGTACCATTATGTCGATGTTTGTAGTTGTAACTCAGTATAGTGAGATTTATCTTAATGAGTAAACTGGACCAAAGGTTTATTGTGAGTATGGACTCTTTTGCATATGGCACTAATCTACAAAGACCATTTATAGAATCTAAGGGTTTTTCTAAATTCCAAACTTGACATACTTGAAAGTGCCTTTATAATCTCTATATATTATAAAAGGAAACGTCTGGCTGTGTCTCCGTTAGTAGGATTATAACTATAACATGCTACTTTTTTCTTTAGTTTATAGATATGTACTCTGGCCAGGTTTTCGTATATATTTGGTTACGTTAGGCAACACAAGGAATAAGCAGTGATGATTTTAGTGCGTCAAGTTCCATATTAATCTTCCGGTTAGAAAAAGGGTTAACATTGTCATTTTTTTTAATTTTGCTGCCCAAAATCAAAATTCTGTAAACGTAACATTCAAGATATTCGGGGTGTGGATGTAATAGGTAATGTTTTTATTTCAACTTAGGCATACATAGGCGTTTGGCAAGATATTTTCTCAATAACTCTAAAAGTATGCATTCAAATATACGCAGGTTTGGGAATCATTTTTTACGCGGTCCCAAGACCTATTTGAAAATATAAGAATCTTTTTAAAACGTACTAGATTAATAAATATACCCCCGAATTGGATACTAGATGAGTTTTAAAATAAATATCCGGCCAAGTGCTAGTCGGACTCGCGCACGGAGAGTTCCTTACATTGGAAGGTTGCTGATTTCGAAAAAACTATGCTAGCTAGAGACATCGTTTTATTTTTCCTGTAATATTTACATAAAACTCTATCAAGAAATCAATGAAGCCCTTTCATATGATACTCCAGTAGACCTAGTAACACCACTTAAAAATGTTGGCCCCTCCTTTCGCCCTTTGCAATAAAAATAAAAATATTTTTTTTAGATTTTTTCATTTACAATAAAGGTGCACAAGTATTGTTCCATGATTCCAAATTTCAAGTCCATAGCATTAGAAGTTGCTGAAATAAACAGCTGTGACAGACGAACAGACAAACGAGGTCGCACCATAACGGTCCCCTTTTAAATACTTGGGGTAAATTGCGTTAAATTTCGTTTATTCAGGTTTTTGGGGAAAATATAAAAAAACAATTTGGTGTGGGGGGCTGAGACACCCCAAATGAATTAAAGCCGTTTTACAACGGCGCGATAGCGGTAGCGTGTTTCGTGTCTATCGCAGAGTCAACATGAGTGATTTGACGGAAAACTTAAGGGGTCTACCCTAATAAGGATTTTCAAAAAATTGATTCTTTTCTTATTGCATTTTTCGAAAGTATGCATATTTAAAAGTATCATACTAAAATTTTATAAAGATCCGTGCAGTCTATGTGTACTTTTGAGCGACGTTTACTTAGCTACCTGAGCTAATTTTTTCACGATTTTTCGTTAAAGAAAACTTTAAACGCATTTTTCTCAAAATTACGTTTTTGGACGGCTTGTTGATAAAATTTCCGAAACTATTCAACCGATCCTTACCAAACTTTTACCACATGTTCTTTAGGACTACAGCTATAGCGCATATCATACGAATTTTGAAATTTTGAGTGTCACTATTTTTTTTTTTGCAAAAAACGATGAAAAAAACGTGGTTTTTCGTAGTTTTTGGAAAAATCAAAAATCCTATGATATATGCTATAGCCATTTACCTACTGAATCTAAAACAATTTTGTTTTTTTTTTCAGATCATCCATTCCATAGATTTTATCAACAGTGCACACCATTCTTTTTTTTTGGACCTGTCTTCTCCCCATTTTTCTGTACGAAAACTGAGTAAAATAAATATAAAATATTTTTTTTTGCATATTTTAAGAGTGTATTTTTTAGGGCTAACACTTCTTATATCCATATTTATAATTTATACCGGTCAAAAAAATTCGTGAAAATAGCCTTTTTTTGCCCGTCTAATTAGGGTAGACCCCTTAATAGAAATAGTAAAAAATATCCAATATTGTTCGACTTACAGCACGAAGACTACAGATGTGTGAAAAAAAGTATAAAATCATTCATCCTCGCATAGTGCAAATAATAAAAGAGTCTCTCCAATCATATGGCACATTTTTAGCAGGTATGTATATAAAAATTGCTTTCTCTAATAAAAATCGGCATGAAAATAAGCAGTACCGTGATCAAAATGTAATAATACCGTTATTCAGGCAAAATGAATCACTATCAAAACGCTATCTCTATCGCGGAAGTGTGAAGCACCCTTTTATCGCAAATTCTATCGCTATCGCTAACTTGACGCCATCGCTATCGCGCCAGTGTGAAACGGCCTTTATGCGTCTACCCCTATGTAAGATATCAAATTAATGGGAATTCGGTCATCAATCGAATTGGCCTATTTTTTTCAATTAAGGGGGTCTTCTACCTTGTTGGTTTTTAAAAAAAATCTATATATTTTTTGCATTTTTCTAATCTAGAACGTCAGAAACATTCCCTGGAAATAATATAACGGAGTTCTTATTATTTCGGGATGTCAGAGACTGTCAAAGACAGCTCGGCGTGCCCTTTTTGTAACGCTCCATCGCGGCAGCCCGGAAACTTGTTTTACGAGGACACAACAAGGACCTCCGATACTGTAAAAAGGGCTGGGATTGAACAACGAGAACAAAAAGTAGCACAACGAGAGTTTCTTCTCCTACAAGAAGATGAACACTACGGTCATGATATTGCAGATTGATCGTAAGTAACTTTTCGTTCAAGGTTCATGCATGACCACCTTTAAATGAGATTTCCCAAAAGTTGCGTTCTTACAACTGGTTAACATGATATCTCGAAAAATAATTGATCGATTACCTCAAATCTTTTATCAAAATCATTGAAAAACATGTCGCTATCGTCTGAAAATTTTTCATTTTAGCAATTTTTACAGCTGTTTTTGACCCTAAAATACGGAAAAAACACATTTTTTTAAGTGTCGACTATTTTGCGACATTTTTGAATTTGGAAAATCCCGTTCGTCAAACGTTAGCCAAGGGGATAATAAAACTAAATCTTTTTCGATTTTTTGTTTTAGACGAATTTCATGGGCTGAATCGTGTCAACCGTTTTGATATGAACTTTTCGTAAGGGGTCAAGGTCAAAGAAAGGTCAAACCAGAAACAATAAAAATTTAAAAAAATTCATTTTCAAAGTATGATAATAATAAGTATAAAGATAAACGAGTTGAACCCAAAAAACCGCATATCAATCGCATTATTGGTGTCCCTGCGACGCATCCTCGAAAAACAGTATCAAAAATGGCATCTTAAGGTAGAAGACGATTACGTGCAGTTAGAATTTTCAACAAATCGAGTTTTTTTTTGTTTTCTTAAAGTACAATATTTCAAGAGTACTATGCAAAAATGTCAAATCAATTCGAAAAATAGTTTTAAAGGTACCCTACAATAACTTAAGATGGCTTTTACTATTCATAGTCAGGTAGCGGTCAAAAACCTGTCTGTACCAGAGAAATTTTAAGAATTATGATTTGACTCGATGCTATTCATCTGTAATTTCAAGAGTATAAAAACTGTAGGAAATTTATTTTATAGTTCTATTTTTAGGGTTAGACCCATTAGGGTAAGAGGATTTTAGATTTAATATTTGTGTGGCAGTGAAACTTTAAACCCGTTTTTCTCAAAACTACGTTTTCGTATACGTATTTTAGATGAAATTTTTATAGTATATTCTAGGCATTAAAAACTTCAGTCTGATCGAAAGACTTTTTCTTTTAACCAAAATTTCTATTTTTTATAAACAATTAACCAGCAAGTTTTTCCTAAAAATTCATAAAAGAAATTCCAGAGGCCGCGATTTTGTGCAATTTGAAGAAAAAAAAATAACCTTCTACACAACTTCCAACAACTAGTAATGCTATCGACTTGAAATTTGAAATAGTTTTGTATAATATAATACTTGCCCACCTTAATTGTAAATGAGAAAATTAAAAAAAAAAAAAGAATTCTATTTTTATTGCATGGAGTGCCGAAGGGGTGGAGGGTGGGCGGTCAACATTTTAAAGTGGAGTTAATAAGTCAAGTGGGGTATCATATGAAAGTGCTTCATTTGGACATTATAAAATATATTTTAATTCCCTTTTAATGTCTAAAAAATACCATTCCCCCTACTCCTTGTCAAAAAAATAAAATTATGTCACTAACTAGCACTCTTTTTAGGAGTCAGCATCCAAGTTACGGAACCCTTAGTGCGCGAGTCCGACTCACGCTTGGCCGGAATTTTTTTATTTTTGATTAAGAGTATTATTTGAAGTAAATTAAGATATTTTTGGCTGATAGAACATGGAAACTTACTTTGGGTAAGTTTGTTTAAATAGTTTTAAGTGTGACTACCCTTTTTTAAGTGGGTAAGTACCTTCAAGAAATCAATTTTCGGTTTTTTCGCTTTTTTGATACTCGGTTCTTTCGTGATTACAAAAATGTATTTTGCATCCCGTGGTCCGATTTCGATGGTTCTTTTTCTGTTGTATAGAGTGTGATTACAAAAATGTATTATATTAAGCGAAATTCACAATAGTTTTTTTTTAGAACGAATGCAGGCGCGCACCTCTTAAGCCTTAAAAGTTGCTAAACATTAAAGCGGATTTTCTCAGAACTTATTTTCACAAGCTTGCGCGCATGGTTTCTTGGAAACCGTTTGACTTACAGAGTTCTTATTTGGACAATTATTTTTTAAAGTGTTTTCTTCAAATTGTCATAGGTAATTTTCAAAATCTTAACTAAGACTAAAGTTATTAATTTTTGAAGATGTAAAAGTGGCATAATTTTTTCCATGATTCTTTAAACTTAAAATAACTTTTTTCAAAAAATTTAAATTCGTTTTTCTTCGGCCTTCGACTGCGTATAACCACTTAAGGGTACCTTCCCTACATGTACAGTGAGGATGAACGAAAATTTTTACTTACCTCATCGTAGAAAAGGAAATTTAAAATCATTGTGAGGTTTCTTAAACAGTTTTTCAAATTTATGTTTCATTTTTAAAGTATGTGGCCATTTTCGGTAAGATTCGCTTCGGCCACAATTTCACCCTGAAATCGATTGGAAAAATCTAAAAAAAAAATTAGGATACTAGCATAACCAAACAGTTTACAAGATATAGCCGACCAAGTTAACGACTACGGAGCCCTATACTAAGCCCGCCATGCTCTTGACCGCTTTTCGGTAATAGTGATAAAGATTTTTTGCTGAGGATTCTGCTTATATTTTTCACTATAAGGGGTACTTTGTACTGTTAATAACTTTAAGAGATTGTTATAACGAAGCAGCAGAGCTGTACATTAATCGATTACTTCAGTAATTAAATACCATAAGATTACGATTACTTGAGAATTAAAAGTTCAAAATTACAATTATCGTACTTAAAATATTTTTATTATAATTACCACTAATCGTAATCATAATTCCATCAAAGGTTTTAAATTTTACCGAGGTTTACTTCTGTTTAAAAATATTTGAAATCAGTGATTACTTCACGATTACTTGGCGAATACTTTTCCTAGTTACTTTCATTTATTATTTTGAGCCATCAAAAATAAAGCGTATTAATTATAATTGCAAGGGTCCTTTAGTCAAAAATGCGATAGAAGCACAATAAATTTAATATCTTCGTTTAATAAAAATCATTACTTGACTGCCATAAGAAACAACGTTAATCGAATCGTTTCGTCGTATTTTCGAACTCTCATAGCTTCGGTCTGGATAATACCAAAGAGCCCAAATTCTTAGAATAAGATGTAGTTACCAGACTAATGAAACACACTAAGTTTCATTTGTCCAGCTTCTATACTTTAGATCAGGGGTGGCCAACCCGCGGCCCGCGGGCCACATGCGGCCCGCCTTGACCATTTTTCCGGCCCGCGAGGTTTATCACACTTTTACAAAATATATTTATTTTATAATGGCCAAAGAAGTGAAAACCAATGTATTAAATAAATACATTATTTGTGCATCCATATATTCAAACATAAATGTCGAAATTATGAGAAAAAATTATCTTTGATTTTAAAATAATATTCTTGCTAATATATGACAGATATTTCCTGTTTTATTTATCTGGCGAAAAAAGTTGTTAGCGCTTTTGGTTCAACTTACACCTGCGAATCTTTTTTTTCGAAAATGAAATTGACCAAAAGCATAACGGACGCTAATCTACAACACCAATTACGATGTGCAAATACCCAAATTGAGATCGATTTGCAAAAGCTAAGTGAAAGAGTGCAGAAACAAATATCGCACTAGTAAAACAAATATTTTTTAATGATTTCATTTTTATGTAGTGTTATCTATTTCTTTACAATGTGCATTTAGTATAATTATATTATATTAACTATGTTTACATGTAAAAATGATAGTAAACACAATAATAATAACTCATTATGTTTCAATTTTTCACCCCAAAAAATGTCTATGGTGAGTCAAAATCTAATATGGGGATATATAATTTTATATGCGGCCCGCGGAGTTATAATGCATTTCCAAAGTGGCCCGCAAGTTTATTTGGGTTGGCCACCCCTGCTTTAGATTTTATTTATACCTGAAATATGTCGATTTCGCCACTCATGATCATCAAAACCTCCGTAATCAAAACCTCTAGGGTACTTCCTGAAGTCTTAGAAAGCTTAAATTTGGTGTCCTGGCTAGGATTAGCACACAAACAACGAATACATTAAGAAATCTGTAACTTTTAACCTCCACCCCCCATAAAAGGGGGTTCAGGCCTGTATATAAAAGTTCTTATTAGTAGGTACTTCCTAAGGTTCTAGAAAGCTGAAATAGCAACCAAACAACGAAAAAATTAAAAAATCTGTAACTTTCATCCTTCAACCACTCGAAAAGGGGGTCTGGTTATGTATTATATAACAATTTCTCATAAGATTATTTCCAAACTTCCAAAAGCCCTAGAAAGCTGAAATTTGGTATGCGGACTAGGTTCTGCACGGAAACAATGAGAAAAATCTGTAACTTTCACCCTATAACCCCCCATAAAGGGGGTGCAGGTTTGTATATAAAATGTTTTCTAGGGAGGTACTTCCAAAAGTTCTAGAAAGCTGAAATTGTATATCAAAGCTAGAAGATATTAGTACATAAACAACTAAAAAGTGAGTGTGTTGTAATGAAAGGAACTGTGGTGTGCAAGAAATACCTTCTTTAGCCGGTACTGATTTTTCTTTAAACTCGCCCTAGTGCCTAATCCATTGCTTCCATGAAAAGATTGTTTTTTTCTACTTGAAGTTAACAAAACAATCTGTCGAATGAAGTAAAAATAGTCATAGTTACAGTATTTAAGAAACTAACAAGCCTTTTTAAGCCTAAAAGCGCGGAATTGTGCGGAAGGAGAAATTTAAAAAAAATACAAGCACCCGACCATGGTCAGACCAAGATTTACTGCTTGCGTTTTGGGATGGAAATTTGGTTTGCGACTAAAATTTCAGGTTTAATCAGAGATTTCTTTCACTGTTAAAAAGTTATCAGATCTCAAGTGGAGCCAAACCCCTAACTCTACAAGGCCTAACTCTACAACTCCTAACTCTAGAAACCCTAAATCTTGGTCGAAATGTATGGCTTGGTCGTTTCATGGATCTAATGCATGACAAAACATTAAAGACCAGTGACTTAATTTCTTACCATAAGTCCATAGGAATGACTGCGATGGCCGCGAAACTGCCAAGCCATACTTTTTGACCAAGAAGTAGCGTTTCTAGAGTTAGGAGTTGTAGAGTTAGGCCTTGTAGAGTTAGGGGCTTGGCTCCACATGAGATCTGATAACTTTTTAACAGTGAAAGCGGTCTGAGCTTATCAGTCTTAGCAACCTTCTTTACATAAAATGCTTTTGGTGGGATTGATCAATTTATGGAGGTGTTTCTAAATGTCGACGATGTAGGCCTGGCTGTATACCATCATGGCTTATATTGTTGGCAGTTTCAATCAATTCTTTCCTTGCCCTAACTTAATAATTCATCAAATAATGAATAATTATTTCACTGTCAAATAACGTGTGAACGAATAACAAATAATTATTTGAAATTAAAATAAGAAGCACCAAATAACAAATAATTAATCAAATAACGGGTAAATATTCTAATCAAATAAATATTTTTTCAATATATTTGATTTTTTAGCTTTTATCTTTATTCGAATCAAAAATTCCTATCTCTGGATAGGGTTCGTACTTGATTTTTGTCGATGTAATCATACGTCTTCATGCCGCTCTAACATATTAGACACTCAGACTATCCGTTAAAAACTACTCTGTAATTTTTTTATGGGAGCGGGGAAATGCGTTTACGCACCTTGAGGACCGAAGCCACCCGTTTGCCGGGCTCACCTGGTCAACGACCAATCCTACCGGCTAAAACCCCCCTACTCCTCCATTAGAACCACCACGTAACCGTCTAGAAGACATTACCTCGCGGTGGAGTCCTAAAGAACAGCCTTCTACGAGGCCCGCAAATCAGCAGGACTTCCCAAGGGAAGCCCCCGCTCTCTCGCCCCCTAACTCTGTAATTAAATTTCTCTCTGTCTCTCTCTAGTTCCCCTAAGCCCTTGTGAGGCATGGGGCAGAAGAAGTAATTCCCCCGATTTGAACAACTATTGCAAGTGGACCTACAATTTAAAGCGGATTTCGAACCACTTAATCTATTGCCAGCGGAAAAGATTCGTGAATCGTCGCCGGTGAGATGCCAAACTGGGACCTCCGGACTGGTAGGGCACGTTATCACTTACTCTACCGACGAAATTTAACTTACTTCACGGAGATCTTTTTCATCTTCACAGATTCATTTCTGGAAGCGTTGCAGCTTCCAATAAAATATTGAAATCTGATAAATTTTGCAAGCTACTCTATTCAAAGTAATCTCAAGTGCACTCTGAAGTTTGTGATTATCCTGATAAAAAAGACGTTAACGTTTAGTTGACTAAAGTTGAACGACCACAGTCTTAAAGTTTTCTAAAAGTTTATTTTCTTGTTTAAATAAAGACTAATCTCAGATTTCGCAATACTTATTTTGTGCTCAAGACTTTCATCGAATTATCGTTCCTCCAAAATCCCCATTAATACCCCGAGCATAGTGAAATGGGATCAACTTTTTTTATGATATTTGAGATTTTAAATTGTCTCAATAGATTGCATATAGAAAACCTAATCTTATCATAGCAAATCTTTTTCATACTACTATTTTCGCATTCCAACGGTTAGCTAACTTGCCAAATATTACACAGCGAACAAAGCACTGTTATATCCCTTTTAAATTTAGATTAAGTACTCTTCAATAATATAAACAACTTAAACGATTCTTTAATAAACGGTAAGTCTTCTGTTACGAGACTCTTCATTGGCTCGACGAATAAATGATTCGACGTGGTCTGCCTGAATGACACTTGGCTTTGTGGAAGAATTGCAGACGCTGAGCTCTTTGGTTCTAAGTACTTGGTTTTCCGCCGTGACCGCCACCTTTCCGCTCCTGATGCTCCAGTAGGAGGTGGTGTTCTCTGCGCTGTTCGCCATGACATTCCTTGTATGGTCGTTGATGTTGCGGGATCTGATCCCCTAGAATTCATTTGTGTGGTTCTCAAGCTTCCACATAAAAACGTTTACATTGCCATGGCCTATATTCCACCTGGATCGCCCTCTGATTACTATGAGTCGATGCCTACTTGTGTTAAAGGACTGGCTGATTGGCTGCTTCCGTCGGATGACCTTATGCTCCTTGGAGACTTTAATATGCCTTGGGTCGGTTGAGAGCGCTCCTTGGATAAGGATTGCCTACTACCATCTTTTTCGGCTGCGCCACAGTATGTTCCGGCCTTCATGGATTCCATTGCTTCTTGCCGTTTATCAGACCTGTGACGTGATAATTGACTCGGGCAGGTTTCTGGACTTGGTGTTCTCATCTGACTGATCGAGTACTGTCGTGAAGCACTGTATATCTCCCCTGGTTCCTGAATCTCGTCATCATCCACCATTGCATATCATTTTTGATTTTGATCCTGTATTGACGGCATCTTCTGACTCAAGTAATTTTTGTAATAACTTTAGCAAGGCTGATTATTCTAAACTTAATAATTGGCTCTTTGCTTGTGATTGGTCGAATGTTCTGAATGAACGTGATATTGATAATGCTGTAAAACTATTTTACGATTCTCTTTCTGTTTGTTTTGCTAATTGTGTTCCTGTTTCAAGGTCTCGTGGTTAGCGCACACAGTGGTGGGCATTATTCGAATAAATTTTCAATCAAATAACGATTTTTTTTAAAAATCGAATAAAAAATTAGTCGAATAAATTTTTATTCGATTTTTAATTTATTTTAAGTTATTCGCAAATAATTATTTGTTATTTGGTGCTTTTTATTCGAATTTCAAATAATTATTTGTTATTCGATCTTGCGTTATTCGATAATCAGATAATTATTCGTTATTCGATGAATTATTCGCAAATAATTATCTGTTATTTGGTGCTTTTTATTCGAATTTCAAATAATTATTTTTTATTCGATTATTAAATAATTTTTCGATAGTTCATGTCTCTTTATGAAATAATTATTTGTTGTTGGTGTCCATTAGTTCAATACTTAGGAAATTAAAACTGTCTTGTTATGTTTTTGTGTTTACAGTAAAGATTTTAGTAAATAATATCATAAAACAAATAAGTATTCCATAAAGAGACATCAACTATCGAATAATTACTTGATAATCGAATAACAAATAATTATTTGAAATTCGAATAAAAAGCACCAAATAACAGATAATTATTTGCGAACAATTCATCGAATAACGAATAATTATCTGATTATCGAATAACACACGATCGAATAACAAATAATTATTTGATAATCGAATAAAAAGCACCAAATAACAGATAATTATTTGAGAATAATTCTCCGAATAACAAATAATTTTTGTAATCAAATAAATTTTTATTCGATTTATCAATCTATTTGAGCTTTTATCTTTTATCTTTATTCGAATAAAAAATGCCAATCTCTGAGCGCACATATCAGCCTTGGCTCAATAGTTCCGTGAAGCACTTAAAGAATCTAAAGAATAAAGCTTGGAAGCGATTTAGTTCCTCAAGGAGTGCAACCAATTTTGCTCTGCACTTGATATTTCTTACTCAGACTATTTAGAGAGAATTAAATTGACTTTGCATGCTGAGCCTAAACAGTTCTGGAGGTTCGTAAATTCTAAGCGCAATTGTGATGGTTACCCTTCTGTGTTAAGTTTCGGTGATGTCGAGAGCGACGACCCCCTGACGACTGCCAACTTATTTGGAGAATTTTTTCGCACAGCATATTTGACTACAGACTGTGATTTTAGTGATAAGGATTTTACTCATATGACGAGGTTTGCTCCGACTACTTTTGAAACCAAAGACCTTGTGTTTGACGAGGATGCTGTGTTTAGGCATATTTCTGGTTTGGCTGATAGTTTCTCGTGCAGTCCTGATGGTACCTGCTTGCTTTGTAAAAAAACAAACATGTCCCTAGTCTCTATACTTTGTCATTTATTTAACTTATCTTGTTGTGGTGTTTTTCCGAAAACCTGGAAACTATCTGTTATCGTTCCCCTACATAAAAAGGGAAGGAAATGTGACTTATCAAACTATCGCCCCATTGCAAATTTATGTTGTATTGGTAAAATGTTTAAGGCTCTGGTGTGCAATGCTCTTAACTTCCATTGCAAACCTTTTCTGGGTTCCTTTCAGCATGGTAGGTAGATTTACTACGACTTACTTGCTGGAATTCTCTAATTGCTGTATTTCTGCCATTGAAGCTGGCAAGCAGGTCAACTGCAGTTTTACTGATTTTAGCAAGGCCACAGCGTTCTTGTTCGTAAGTTGTCTTTTCTAGGGTTTCCATCAATTTTTGTTAATTGAATTCGTTCCTATCTGTATGATCGCACGCAACGTGTTCTATTTCGAGGTTCACTTTCGAACGATATTTATGTCACCTCCGGTGTTTCTCAAGGAAGCCATCTTGGACCATTGCTTTTTATCATTTACATCAATGATGTATCCTTAATTCTCCCTAATTCCAGAATTCTATGTTACGTTGATGACGCCAAAATTTTCCGTGTCATTTCAAGTGCGAATGACTGCGCACTATTAAACTCTGACTTAGGCGCCTTTCATAATTGGTGTTCTACAAACTTCCTTCACCTAAATATTAGCAGGTGCACTACTATGTCGTTCTCTCGATCAAGGAATCCAGTGCACTTTATATACACCTTAGACGGTGGCTCCCTGAACAGACTTGACAAGACCAAAGATTTAGGGGTCGTGCTAAATACGACCTTTTCATTTGACGACCATATCAACACTATTGTAAACAAAGCTAATACTGCTCTGGGCTTCGTCAAGCGATGGTCTAACGAGTTTGATGACCCATATATAACTAAACTCCTTTATTTTACGTTCGTGAGACCTGTTTTGGAGTATGCTAGTCCTGTGTGGTCTCCTTTTTATGCGACTCATATTAATTGTACAGCGTAGTTTCGTTAGATTTGCCCTTCGCGGCCTTGCTTGGATTGATTCTCTTCGGCTGAATCCCTACTCTAACCGATTAAAGCTTATTTCATTGGAGTCTTTTGAAAGTAGACGCGACAACTCCAGAGTTGTATTTGCCTTCCATTGCTTGCGGGGCACGGTAGATTCCTCCGAACTGCTGGGAGCTCTATGTTTATCGATTCCTACTCGCCCGTTGAGGAACCAAAGCTTTCTCCTTATTCCTTACCACCGAACTAATTATGATATGCATGAGCCTATTACATCTATGTGTTGTCTTTTTAATAATCATTTTGAGCTTATTGATTTTCACTTATCTAGATCTCATCTGAAGAATCAGCTTTGTTAGGGTTACTTTTTCTTTTTCTTTTGCTTCCTTGTATCAATCTCTAATTGATTTAATACAAATCTTTAAAAGAACCGCATATTTCATCGGATGACCTGATACAAAGAGTAAAATGTTATCACTGATAACATGAACACATTTAAGTGATCTATGCAATGTATGAATAGCTCCAGTCTGCGATAAGAATATAGCTAGTGAACGAAGTAGTTAACTAAAAAATCCCCATTTCTGCTATTAGTAAAGTGACTAAGATTTCTATCATTAAAATGAATTGGTTTGACTTGGGAAACAAATCAACGTGTCGTACGTTATCGTGGCAGGTTTGTATATGAAAATTTCGCAACAAATTGAGTACCGTCAACACCGGCAAAAACTGCTTGCTTGTGATCAGACTCTTGACACAAAATTGTTTTCTCCAATTATAGCAAAATAAAAATTCTATAACGAGGAAATATTCTGAATATAAAAAGTAGTTTAAACGCTCCATTTCACAAAGGGCACAGAAAGTTCATTGAGGTTGCTCCTTGAGTAAACTAACAGCTGGATCTGCAATGGAGTACCTATAAAATAGGTGCCAGTTGATAGACCAAGCATTTATCGTTTTAGCTTTCAAATATAAATAATTGATCCTTGGAGACTAGGACTCAAAAGGCGTCGCAAAAACTGTTTCTTACTCAATCATATTACATAAATGGGGCGCAGGAAACTTGATTCGTTTTATGGGAGTAAAATGGCTAGGATCACATCATTCATTTTATAACATGTAATCAATACATAAAATGCATTTGTTAGGAAATCTTTTTACCGCCGAGTCATTCATTGGTTGTTCTATATATCTTAGATAATTCATAAAAAAATGTCCTATGCACTTAAGTTCGTCGGCAGCTGTGGTGCATTTCAGAAGGAACTTTGAGTAAAATTTTACCCACGAAATATTAAACAATTTTGAATAATATAAAGATATGCTTTGATTTGGTAAGGCATTCATCAAAGCACTCAAACTGCAAAATTTGTTTTTGTATTTCGCTTAAAGGCAAACAACAGCAAGGAACAAAGAAAACTTGAAGGACTCAAGTGCAAGCCCCTTGTAAGGTGATACACGGCAATAAGTCATTCAAGAATTTTTTTAATTTTTATTTTTCATATAAAGACTATATTTTTTCGAAAATATAGAAAACAAAACCATTATGAATATTTAAATCAAAAATTATTAACAATAAAATTTACCTTACGGCAGACGGCTCTTAAAAGGGTGCCCTCAGTGCCATATTGTTACAAAGTTTTCACAATTATAAACAAATATTATGAATGAACTTTTATGTTTTTAATAAATTAACTCTAAATGTTACCACTTCATCACTTTTTAAACGTAAAACAATTATTTTAAACCTTTCAAATAAGTTTTTCTTCTTCACTGACAGGAACGCCCACACCTTAAAACATTTCTTCAATATACCGCATTCACTTATAACTTACACTTGAAATAAATAAGCATACTTTAATTTACAGTATTCGGAAAATCTAATAATTAATTAGAATATGCCGAACATTTATAATAAAATTCCCAACACGAAATTCGGTACGTTTGCTTCGACGGCGAGAGTGTGCAATTTTCTTCCGTTTCACTTTTTGTTGATCAAACGTCAGTTTGTTGCGAAAGCGAGAGGTGAAATTTATTTTCCAATTTTTCGTTTCAGAGAACTTTGAAACGAATGGTTTTGAAACAAAATGTCACAAAAATCTACCAACACCAGTAGCAAGCACATCATAAAGTTTTAATTTAGCTTTCCAACAACAAATTCGATACTATTCACATTAAGTTGGTTGCAGTTCAATTAAAATAACCGTCATTTTAATTATATCATATCTTTCAAAAGAAATTCAAATTTATTGAAGGAAATACATTTGGGCGCATGTAGTCCTCCTCTTTATACAGGGTGTGGTTGCTTGTCAATTTCATTTTAAATATAAAGTGCTGCAAAAATATCATAAATAATTCAACGTTTAAATTGAACTGTTGCCAACTTAATTTGCCTAGTATGGCAGTTGTTGGTTGAAAGCTCTCCGAAGTTCTCCAATTCATTTAAATGCGTTGGTGCTTTTTGGAGGGCACCGATGAAGTTGGCTCCAGTTTCAATTGAATGATATTTTTAAAATGATTAATGAAGGAAATTACAATTTATCCACCTTCGTTGCTTTCTAATTTCATTTTAAGCATAAAGCTCTGCAAAACCATCATAAATAATTCAAATAAACTACCGTTGCAATTGAACGGGAACTGGAAGGAACTTCGGCCCAGTAATGAAAAGCAAACTTATGTGAGCGTCCAGAAAGTTTTGGAATTTAGGTTTAGTTTTTGCAGAGTGATCTTATTTCCCAAAACTGAATGCGGAATAGTGTAACCATCTTTTGGATCTATTTCTAACATCGCATCCAGAAAAGTACTCGGTTTCGGTAACTGCTCCCTTGGGTAATTCGGACCATTGTCTTATCTCCACCTCCTCTCTGACAACCAGTAACCTAAACTCCACCAAAAGATTAGTTTGGCATTATAAAAATGCTGATTGGGCGGGACTTAATAAATATCTCAGAGAGCTGGATTGATCGGATTGCTTTTCTATGAGAGACGTTAGGTTAGGGTGGCGGCCATCAGCCCTACAGCCGATCGGCCTCACGTAGACCTATAAGTGGTCCATTGTGTTCCAATGAAAGACGTTAACACAAGCACCGATTATATCTTGAACATCCTATGGTTTGGAATGCATCGCTTTATTCCTCATAGCTTCAAGAACATCAAACCAACTAACACCAATTGGTTCAATAATGACTGTTTCGCAGCCATTAAAAATAAGGAAGCAGCCTTCCCGGCATATTAATTGTGCCCTTCAGAAGAATTGAGACGTATCTAATATTTGCAATTCAGCAATTAGTCGGGCAAAGTTTAATTTCGACCAGAGCATCAGTCGGAAGGTATTTTTTACTCAAAAGGGCTTCTGGTCTCTAGTCAAACCCGTAAAGAAAAATTTCACCTGTTCGTCAACACCACCACTCATTTATAATGGGAATGTTTTTACTGACTCACTGGACAAGGCCAACCCTGTTTGCTGCTAATTCGTACTTGCCACCTTCATCGCAGCCACTTCCATCTGCACTTTCGCACTCGGGAAGTTTTTAGAGTACTTTCGAAACTCGACGTGTCCAAAGCTACTGGGCCTGATAGTTTCTCGCCCCTTGTTTTAAAATGTTGCGCCTCTGCTTTGGCTAAACCTTTGCGCAAACTTTTTCACCTGTCATATTCAACAGGAATGTTTCCAGCCGATACTTAAAAAAGGAGAGGCATGCAACCCCTCTAACTACAGACCGATTGCAAGTACGGTTTCCGCGCTGGCCGCTCAACCGGAGACTTACTAACGGAGCGTTGGACTCATTGCCTTCATAATTTTGGTGAGTCCGAAATCGTCGCTCTTGATATTTCAAAGGCTTTTGATAGAGTCTGGCATGCTACCCTTTAAGCCAAACTTCAAACATTTGGTCTGCACCCTACCCTCGTTAAATGGATAAAGAGTTTTTGGTCAGGCCGTTCAATCCGTGTAGTAATTGACGGAGTTACATCTGATTCCTACAAAATAAAAGCCGGTGTACCTCAGGGTTCAGTTCTTTCACCAACTTTATTTCTTCTTTTTATTAATGATCTCTTATCCCTTACTCTCAATTCTATTCATAGTTTCGCTGACGACAGCACCCTTGATTTCGCGTACTCATTTCATTCTGTAATGAATTCACGTGGAAATTCTACAGAAGCCAATCGGGAACGCATGTTTAGATCATTAAACAACAAGATTTATATGGTCCTCGCTTTAGGCAGAGCAAATCGTGTTAGGCTTAACGCATCCAAAACTCAATGCTGTTTAATGTCCCTTAAAAAACGCCCAGTTCACCTTCAACCCAATTTAGTCGAATATACCCAATTTAGTGAATATACCCAATTCACCCTCCCAAAACATCTTGGGTATTGAGATATCCAGCAATCTTAGCTGGACTGATCATATATTTGCAATCGCTAAAAGTGCGATGAAATGTTTAGGGTTTCTACAGAGATGTAAGAAATATTTCACCCCACCTGACTTAGTGCTGATCTAAAAGTCCCACATTAGGCCTAGACTTGAATATAATTCCCATATTTGGGCTGGGGCAGGACACACCGCATTGTCCGCGTTAGACAAAGTCCAGCGTAAGGCTATTAAACTTATTGGCGATTCCTCAATCTCTGAGGGCCTTGACTCTCTGGAGCATCGACGGAATGTCGGTTGTCTCTCACTCTTCTATCGCTATTTCCATGACCATTGTTCTAACGAAATTGATAGCCGGATTCCTTGTAGACACATGACAACGCGCGATACAAGATCTACTAGTCGCTCCCACCCCTATACTCTCCTGGTCAAATTTGGACGTACCGTAAAATTTCGGGAATCTTTTCTAAGCAGAACAACACGATTGTGGGAAAGTTTACCATCTTCTGTTTTTCCCTCGTCTTATAAGCCTGAAACTTTCAAACGGGGCGTAAATCGACATTTCCTTCACTCAACCTCCTAACCCATTTCCCTCATCCTTAATTCCTTTCTTGCCAAGGCTGTGCTTTAGCATCATAGGGCATCCCCTGAGCTTTGGCAACATCATATATATATAAAAAAAAATCAGAAAATCTAACTATTATTGAGTGATGTGGTTATTGTGGACCTTGGTAGAAAATATAGTACATGACGACTCTCGATGAATGCAACAGGGCTGGTTTTAATTAGTTGCAATTATCGGAAACCTGTACTTTGAAAATATTTTTTAACTTACTTAAATCAGGAATTGTATTCAATTCTCTGCCTTTTTCAAACTCCGAAATGCAGTCACTTTGGACAGAGTAAAGCACAGGTCTTTCTCTGGGTTCCGAAGCCCTATGGCCTTAACATATGAGCGATTCAATAAATTTTTTTTTAATTTAAGCTACTGCAATACCCTGATCAACTAAGCATCCGAAATTAACGGATTTTGATGTATTTGGGCTCATTCGATGGAGCTAACGATCAAAATGATAGCTCCCAATTTTTATCGTTAGCTCCTTAATAGTTTTTAAATAAACAATAAAACAAACGAGTCCGGACTCTGGACTTTGGAGCTCGTTTATTATAACGTCCAGAAGCCGTTTAAAAGAAAAGTAAATAATGAAAATTCACTAAATTATGCGCGGATTCTCTGTGCTTGGAAATCTCGAGGTCGCGCAGACATCGATATATCGTATATCGATTCGAGAACTCCCCTACATTCATACATGTAATAAGAGCAGAAGAAAACTGTCTGAGTAGTATATAGGAGTAAATATTTCTTTTCTTATATCCAGGGACTCCCCATCTTACTCCCCTTTCTATTAGCTGTTTAGCTCCTAATTCGATCGCTGCGATTTCACATTGAAGAACCGAAGAGGTGTCGTTTAACCCTCCCCATAAATCCAGGTTTAGTTCCTCGCACAATATTCCAAAGCCACAGCAACGCTCGCATTTTGAGCCGTCTGTGTAAATCGCTAAAGTGTTTTCTTGAGTCACCCTATTGTTGATCCATTCAATTTTTGTCGGGAACTGAGTCTGGAAGATTGCCTCCAAATTGGGATTACCAGTTTTGAAGTCCCAGCAATCTTCTTCCTCAAACAGTCTCTTGATCGAATACTCTTCTAATGTTGGGTTTGCATTCCCTGGACGATCTTCTCTTGGGAGACGGAATTGGATCAATTCGTTGAGCCGCATGACCACCATGCCATGGGTCCCGGGTTCGAGACCAGATCTTCCCGTGAGCTTTTATTAAGAAATTAAAATAAACCACTACGTCTCTGGGCTGTTTTCTAGCTTG
The DNA here is from genome assembly GCA_964036015.1 of Leptarthrus brevirostris. Taxonomy (NCBI): domain Eukaryota; kingdom Metazoa; phylum Arthropoda; class Insecta; order Diptera; family Asilidae; genus Leptarthrus; species Leptarthrus brevirostris. The sequence goes on along the minus strand of OZ038375.1, from coordinate 17,998,112 downwards.
CGGCAATGCAAAAAAACAAGACTTTCAAGTTTCCTCACTTCCCTTACCCTAATTTCCTTCCGGCCAAAACCATGCTAACGCATCAAAGCGTTGTCTCCTAGGATTTGGCCACATCGAGTAAAAAAAAAACTTTACTGCTTCACTAAAAGACATAAATTAAGAAAGATAGTTCCCCCGTGCATCGTAAACACGTGATTAACCTTAAACAATGAGGTTAAATCTCTGACTGTACTGATTGACGTGAAACTGAATTGGGCTAGGCACCTACACGAGAAGAAAAACAAAGCGGTAAGAGCTTTCTGGACGGCATGGGGACTATCGAACTATATTATAAAATGGATATACACATGTGTAATCAGACCCATGATAACACATAGTCTGGTTGACAGAGATGGAGGTGGGCAGAAACCCAAAGATTATGGACCAAACTTATGTGCTGTTTAGGCATAACAGGGGCTACCAGGTCAACACCGACAAGGGCTTTGGAGGTCATGCTAAATATAACTCCACTGGAATTCTATGCTAAATAAGTAGCACTAAACTCGGCTATACGTTAAGGAACGAATAAACTGTGAAAGGTAAGGGGAATGCAAACCCAACATGAGAAGATCGTCCGAATATTTAATTGAAATACGATCAAGAGACTCTTTGAGGAAGAAGATTGCTGGGACTTTTAAGCTGGCAATTCAAATTTGGAGGCAATCTTCAAAACTCAGTTAATCTTCAAAGTCAGTGAATGGATCAACAATAGGGTGACTCAAGAAAACACTTTAGCGATTTACACAGACGGCTCAAAATGCGACCGTTGCTGTGGCTTTGAAATATCATGCGAGAGATAAGCCTGGATTCATGGGGAGGGGTAAACGACTCCTCTTTGGTTCATCAATGTGAAATCGCAGCGATAGATAGATAAGAGCTAAACGGCTAATAGAACGGGGATTAAGATCCTCCAGGATTGCAATATGCACGGATGAACAGGCGTCCATCAAATCTTTAACTAACGCCGCGGTAAAATCCAAAACGATAGAGGAATGTAAGCAGACCCTCACGGAATTAGGGAGACAAAACGATGTTACCCTAATATACGTGCCGAGGCACTGTAGCATCCCAGGTAATGAAAAAGCAAATAAGCTGGCGCGGAGTGGCGCAAATGAGGGTGCGCAAATGAGGACACTCCAATAATGCTCAACCTGAGAATACCCATCCATGAAGTCCGAAAAGAAATCATGGAATGGGTAACGAGGAGGCACAAAGTAAACTGGGAGGGACATACAAAGGCGTTTTGGGGAACTCTCAATGCACATGAATCTTAAAAGATCAAGCTTAAAAATGCCAAACTGAAGCTTCTTGTTGGTGGCCTTGTGACAGGACATGCAAGACTAAGGGCCCCTGGCAAAAAAAGAGGAAGGGCAAACATCAGTCTATGCAGGGGATGTGGGGAAGAAGACGAGACCGTATTACACGTTCTCGCCCAATGCCCTAACGCAAAAAAGGCCTAGAATCTTAGGAACATACTACTGCGAAGATTTAGCAGAAGTTAAGAAATCAGGATATAATCGAATTAGCCAATTCGTTACGGGGATCAGTTGGCTCGACAGTGGACTTTAAGGTACGATGACGAGCAGGGTACGTAGAACGGGCCACTAAAGGCCTCAGTGCAAGGAAGACACGCATCTTTCCCCCCTCGAAAACCAACCAAGCTCTTAGGAAAGTATGAAATTAAGCAAATATACGTAAGTCTGCGCTTAACTAGGAAAGGCATCACTCAGAAAAATTTTGGTTAACAGTATCAAAGAATTGAAGTTTAAAAGCGCGAGTTTCAAAATTGTTTGCTTTGCTCATCTACCCCTGTGGCATGTTTTGATCATGTTTTCATATAAAGTTTAAATAGAATTTTTGACGTTTATTTTTCAAATATAATAATTAAGTTAAATTGAAATATATTTACATTCTGTTCGGTACTTACATTAATTCTCCATTTATTTTCGCAGCACCTCACTTCCATTATCAGTAAACGCTCAAGAGAAACTGAAACCTTGCAAAAATATTTGATTTTCATTACAGCTTAATACTCGAAAATGACACATACAGTGACAAAAACTTGGACTAAATCCTATGCTGTTCATCCAAAGGATAATATAGTATCTCACAAGTACAGTAAATCGAAAGGTTTCAAATCTTCTTACGAGAAAGATGTAGTTAAATATTTTTTTCAATTTTATTTGTGTTGATTTTGAAAATATGATTTTTAGCCATTTCAACCTCCAATGGATCTTTTATTAAGTTGGGAGTACTCTAGAATTTGGCACCAAGAGCACCAAGAGTACCTTAAGAAAAGAAGGGAGGCTGAAAAGCCAAAAAGACCTAAGAAACGGGAACCGAAAGCGCGCATTAGACCGCTGAATAAATTTGATGATAATTTCCTAAAAAGGTAAGTAAGCTACTACTAATTAAGAAACTTTTATATGAGATAATTTTGTCGTTACTGCCAACCAATTTACTTCTGCCTTCAAATGATATCGCAAATAGTCCATTTTAAAGACTATACGATGTACGTCTTCTTTGCACTTAGGCCTATAGTGGCCCGTTGTACGCCCCTTGCTCGGCAGTGTAACCTGAAGCCCACTATCGAGCCAACTGGTCCCTATTACAAATTTGAAAATTTGTTTATATCCCGATCCCTTTGGTGGGTTGGTTGGTTTGCAAGAGGGGGAAGATGTGTATCTTCCTTGCACCGAGGCCCTTAGTGGCCCGTTGTACGCCCCATGCTCAGCAGTGTTCCCTAAATTCCACTGTCGAGAAAACTGAATGAAATGGATAATTCGATTATATCCCGATTTCTTTACATCTGCTAAATCTTCGAAGTATGTTCCCAAGATTCTAAACCTTTGCGTTAGGACTGGGCATTGACCGAGAACGTGTAAGACTGTATCGTCTTCTTCCCCGCATCCCCTGTACAGACTGGAGTTCGCCACTCCCATTTTTATGGTGTGAGCCCTTAGTCTTGCATGTCCTGTCACAAGGCCAACAAGAGGTTTCAGTTTGGCCTTTTTTAACTTAATGATCTTTTCAGATTCATGTGCATTGAGAGTTCCCCAAAACGATTTTTTATGTCTGACGATATCGGATCCCTCCCACTTTTCTTTGTGCCTCCTCGTTACCCATTCCATGATTTTCTGGATGGGTATGCTCACGTTGAGTATTATTGGAGTTTCTTCATTTTCACCCCTCTGCGGCAGCTCCTTTGCTTTTTCATTTCCTGTGATACCGCAGTGCCCCGGTACATATATTAGGGTGACATCGTTTTGTCTACCTAACTCTCTGAAGCCCTGTTTTTTTATACGATGTGGCCGAAGCCTAGGGCAACCCTTTGATGCGTTAGCATCGCTTTGGTCGAAAGGGGAGTGAAGAAACTTTAATGTCTTGTTTTTTTGCATTGCTGCGAGCTAGACAACAACCCAGAGACTGAGTGGATTTTTTAATTCAAGACCTGGTTTCGAACCCGGGAACCATGGTATGGTGGTCGTGTCGGTCAACAAATTGCTCCAACTTCATCTCCTGTTTACATCTCTCTATTGTTTTAGATTTTACCGCAGCGTTTGTTCAAGATTTCATGGGTGCCTGGCTATTTTCAATGCAATCCTAGAGGATCTTACTCTACATTCCATTAGCTGCTTAGCTCCTATTTCTATCGCTGCGATTTCACATTGAAGAACCGAAGAAAGTTGTTTACTCTGCCCCATAACTCCAGGTTTTGTTCCTCGCACGATACTCCAAAGCTAAAATCACGTTCGCATTTGAGACGTGTAAATGGCTATGATATTTTTCTGGATCACCCTGTTGTTGATCCATTCATTTGTTTTCGGGAAATAAGTTTTGAAGTTTGCCTCCGTATTGGGGTTTCCGGTTTTGAAATCTTAGCAATCTGATTCCGCCTTGCAGAATTGGACGATCTTTTAATGTTCGCTTTGTATTCCCCTCACCTTCCACAATTTATTCATGTGTAAACGTGCGGCCGAGTTAATTGCCACCTGTTTAAAATGGATTTCTAGTGGAGTAATGTTTAGAATTACCTCCAGGGCCCTTGTTGGTGTTGACCTAGTAGCTTCTGTTATGCCTTAGTAGCGCATACGTTGTGCTTGGTCCAGAATCTTCTGGTTTCTGGCCACCTCCATTGCTTTCCATCAGACTATCATTCCATGTGTTGTCATGGGTCTGATTACACATGTACAACTCTTTAATACTGTTAAAAAAGCCGAGCGCATAGTGTAAACTCGACCGCCAACTCTTGGCGGTAGCCAGTCTAGCTCCAACATCTCGGCTTAGAGGGAATCTAGGCGCTATATAAATGTACTCTCGGTAATGACGACTTAAAGGGCAGCTCTCCTCCATCGGCACACCCCACTGAAAAACGAATACTCTGCTTGCTTAACCAACTAAATAAGTCTTTTTCTAACTGCTTCGCGACGCTTTTATTAGGGATCTTTAACGTCCAGATTGGCTCTCACAACTTCGGCCTGGAACAAGTAATGAAAAATTCTCTTGGACAGGAACGCAAATGGTAAAGAGCCTTCTTTAAACACAAACAATATTTTAACAGAACTGGCAACGAGATCACTGTTTTAGAAAGTTTCCAATGAATGGTTATCATACCAAACGGAAATCTGAGAAGTTAAAGAGTTTCACGCCACCTCCAAGGTCCTTGTTTCAGTGCGTCTTACATAAATTAAATCTAGAAGCCTTTGAAATATTTTTATTGTTCTGTCATTTGTTTAAAAATAGCTTGTTCTTGCAATATTTTTAAATATTTTCCTTATATTTTTAAAATTAAAATGGGTTTTGGGAAAACGTGGTCGAAAACTTATCCTGTGATTCCAAAGGATAACATAATTTCTCACGAGTTAGCAAACGAAGATTCTTTCAAGGCTTCGTTTGAATTTGACGTAAGTAATAAATTGGATCACGTCAGAGCCATCGAAAATTGTAATATATTTTTGAATTTTATAGCACTGTGATCCGCCAATTAGTCTTTTACTTAGTATGGAATATCAACGTATTTGGCACAAGGAACACGAAGTCTTTGAGAAACGAAAAAAGGAAAAAGTTTTGAAGGCTTCGAGATCATATAAAGAGAGAAAGGCAATAAGCTCACGAATTAAAGGCAAAGCAGAGGATGATGTTAAGAAGGTCAAGAATGACATAAGGTATTGCTGTGAAGAAATAAATTTTAGGAGTGTTTCAAAATTGAGGCTACATATTTGGGTTGCATTAAGAACTCATTGAAAATAACGTTTATTTGCAATACAATCGGTTTGTAGGAAAAGTATACATAGGTAATAAGTCTGAGCCTTGAGGCACCTTTGCATTAGTAGGAATCGGAAGCAAGCAGTCCTAGATAGCCGATTGCGACTTTGCTACAATGATAAATGCATGTGAGATGATTAAATTGCAGCTTCGACTTCTGAGTCGAGTGAGACTGAACTTAGACATTGTTCAAAGTGCAAAGTCGCAGTCACAAAACGATAGTTACAGCAAACTGCCGTTCACAAATTTGACATGTAACACGCAAACAACTCTGAAAATGGCTTAATCTGAAACTGCAATTTAATTTCAATTGGATTCGGTGTTGATCTCGACTGAAAACTCACCTGCAGTTAACTGATCAGTCCGAGTTGTAATTCAAAGTAGGAATTTTGGAAAACGCGGACAACCATTTCCCGAATTTGGCAACTCGACTCGAACCATCGAATCGAGACTGATGTGTACTCGACTCAATCGAAATTTCATATTTGGTAAATTATTCGAGTTGCCACAATTTGACATTTTTTTTGGAGTTTTAGTGATATAAGAAACGATGCTAATTTTCATTTTAAAGACAAAATATAAACATTCGTTTCTTTTTCGGCATCATTTTACCTTTTTTCCATTTTAAATTTGTGGTTTCCTTCAACTCGGTCAAAAGAAAGTCATCGAATAAACACTTGAAACCCCTCGAGATCGAGCTTCCAAATGCAAATTTCTCGATTTCGAGCACTTTCGAGTTTGAATGGAGTTGCCAAATACGGCCCCTGGTTGCCTTGTAAGCACGCAAAATTTTTTAAATGTGTGGGGGAGATATTTAGCATGCATGTCTTCAAACGGTTGAAGGGGAATGGTCAACCGTTTTCCAAAATGTATACTCATGATAGCTCAAACACCACGAAGTGTCAAAATCACACGCCAGGATAGCGATTTACGGAAATTTTGCCGGCGTGTGATTTTGACACTTCATAGCGCTTGTTTTGCGAGAATCGCTACCCAGCTCCCGACTAGGCAAGTTCCGGCAACGGCATGGCATTTTGTCTGTTGCCAGAACAATTTTTGGGCACGCGCTAAATTTATTGAAACGGTTTGGTTTATTGTGGCAAATCACCTACTCGCTAATTTTTTGCATACGCTTTAAGCTCCCCCCCCACCCTGAGTAGTAAATTAACTAAATTCTACAGATTTTTCAAGTCACGGGTGGGGGGGGGGGCTACCTGTGAGTTGTTTCTTAATTATTTCGGCTTCTATTTAAGCTACGACAAAAGTGACAATACTAGCGCAGAGGGCGCTGCGAGCATTACAACTTTGTTTCTATGGCTTTCGTCCTATCGATTGCGGGTGGGGCAAACTTTTTCGGACCTAAAAGTTTTCTTATAATAAAATCGATCATTTGCAACATGTTTTTCCTTTACTGGGTCTTCAAAAATATAAAATTTAGTGCTTTTTGGTTATTCGGGGCGGGGGGGGGGGGGCTGTTTCTTTCGAACTCGGATCAGTTAGAATTTTGTTATGCCCAGGGGACCACAGTATCAAGCGTTAACATGGCTATGACCCGAAGGGTGTATTATGATAAGGGAATGAGTGAGGGAAATTTAATGTCTTGTTTTTGCTTTGCTGCGAGTTAGACAACAGCTCGGAGACGGGGTGGCTTTTTTCTTTATTGCACTTAAAAACTCATAGGCAGGTTATCGTGACACTTGTCCATTGATTCAACTCTGTCTCCATCGCCTTACCACGTATATGTGACTTATTCGTATGAAAACCAAACTTCGAACAAATTCGGCTCGTGTTTTCAATGGCACGACTAATTTTTGCATTAGTGACTAGTCTGACTCAAACTGATTTTCTGACCTTTCGTCACACTGTCGTAAATTCCTGTTTACTGACCATATCTTTTAAGGTTGAAGACAAAGTTTCCTTCATTGATATGGACTTAAGTGCCACAGTCAAAATTAATTTTAAAAATCAACAAGAGTATTTCAGAAAATGTTTTAAATTTTAAATAATAGAGGACATATAAAAAATTATCTGTAAATTAGTTATAGAGAGATATTACGTTTCAAATTTAGTTAATTCCTTAACTTATGCAGCTAAAACATTTAAGTTTCTTTTCTTCCGAAGAACTAAGCTGAAGGTACGAAAGATAACATGTAACGAAGATGATAAAAAATTCCAAACAAAGAAATTAAAAAAAGTGGAACAGAACAAAGATGTAGGCATACAAAAGGATTTTTGTGAATGTAAACGCCAAAAACCTGTACCTGCGTCGCAGAATGAAAAAACGTAAGATGTTTATTTTTTATCTGACAATTTTTCTCAGTCTAAAAGTTTTATGATTTTCTAGAAAGCCTAGTTCTGAACAGGCAGCAAAGAAACCAGAGGAAGAATCAATTTGTTGTTTAAATGTGAAAACTCAAATGGAAGTAGTGGTTTGCTTCAATTGCAAGAAACTTCTAAAACCTCAAAACTGAAGACAGTGCAAAATAAAATCTTTGAATGAAAATACTGTAAAATTCTCTCTTACTTAATTTTTTTGGCAATGACGATTGTTTAAATTTTTTTCAAATGCCACAGGGTAGCCAAATTGGTCCATTGGCTTTTATTAGTTCCTATTGCAAGGCTCACTTCCACATTTAAATTCTTAGTGCGTCTTAGCTGGTCGTGTTAAATGCAAATCGACATTTGGAATTAGTCCAGTTATTCACATAAATGATTTATCTGGATAGCTCCAATTAGTACCTAATTGTTAAGCAATTGCTGCATGTTAAAAATTGAAGTCCTGAGTGACAAATGCGCTCTTTGATTTCCATATTCTTTCGGATTGTTTGGTACGTTAATTACGTAAGATATTTCATATCAGTTTTTTGAACTCTTGAACACTTTTTAAAATTGCTGTTAGCGCGGGTGTAAGTACGGATATCTGTTGAAGTAAGCGTTTAGGATGACCCTCCAAAACTCTTTAGGGCAAAATCACTGCCAATTTATGCTGTCTTCTTTAAAGCGGCCCTTTAAGAAAACTAAATAATGTTTAAGGGAGAGACTGAAATGAATTTATAATGGGTGTGTTTCTTTTTTCATTCTGTGGAAGGAATAGAAGAGAGTACGCGCCAGAATAAACGGCGCGGAAACAATATGTAAACGCAAAGGAATATTTCTGTGAATCGAAGGCTTAAGCAGGTTAAAGCAAATATTCAATAAACAATTTTTGAGCTTTCAGTTTTTTAGTTTTTTCTTTAGAATGATTGCAAAAGACATCAACAGAATGTGTATTTATGTACAATTATGACTTTCTTGTCCTTCCGTTGTTTTGATACAGCTTTATGTTTGCAGTTTTATTCCATTTATCCCAACAATGACTTCGAAACAAAAACAATACGTTCTGAATGTACCGATGCTAATATTATAAAATGAATGAATAAAAAAATACACCCGCAATAGATATGTTCCTGATTTGCCTGGCAAAAGTTGTCTGCGTAAAAACTAACTTGACTAGAAGCGAAGGAACGAATTTTATATAAGTTCATTAAAAGCACAAGAAGATGCTAAAAATGACATTTCATTAGGTCTGTTCCCTGATGATAAATTGGAACCCGCGGGGTCCCGCATGTCCACGAACTAACCTATCTTGCAATTTTTATTGAATTGTTTTATGGCATTGCCATCATATGTCTATAATCTGTTCCAAAAAGATTGGCAGTACACGCTCTTATAGACTATTGCTGTCTGCTTTATTTTCCCATCATTTTCCTATGCATCCATCCCTATTCCTCAGCACGCTGTTGCCACGATTTCGACTCAGAACATTTTCTGATTTTTCCTCGTGAAAATGCTCTTATCACAATCAGTGCCTCTTTGGTTTCTCGACCAAGAAAGATCAAAAGGATGGTCAAGAAAGATCGAGAGGATCGAAAGGATGGAGAATCCCTCAGGGCAGCATTCTTGCTCCCCTCCTCTTTAATTTTTATATCTTCGATGTCTCACTGTTTCTTCCTAGCTCCAGAATACTGTGTTATGCTGATGACAATAACATATTTCGTATCGTGCTAAACACTGACCTGGCTATGTTTCAACAATAGTATTCTGACAGCCATCTGCCACTGAAAGTTGGTAAGTACACTCGACCGCCATCGCACGAACTACGGTCAACGCGAACCAATTACCAGGATGCTACGAAAAATCAGCGACTTTTCCTCCTTTGACTTCCATCTGATCGGTCTTCACGGATGGATCTAAGGCGGAGGACGGGGTGGGAGCGGGGGTATTCTCGGATTGCCTGAGCATACGCAGTAGGTACCGACTACCGGATCACTGCGTTGTATTCCCAGCGGAGATCTTGGCCATAGAAAGGGCGATAGCACTAATACACGGGCGCTCAAACCTACCAATGGGTAGCGAGATATGTTTGTACATCGACAGCCAGGCAGCTATTAAGGCGCTGGACTCAAATTTAGTCAGGTCGCGGCTGGGCGGCAGGTGTCTGGCTTGTCTCCGGACGTTAGGGGCGATACACAAGGTAACTCTCTGCTATGTCCCTGGCAGCGTTGCCAGATGTCCCGATTTTTAAATAAAAATTAAATGTCCCGGTGGCACAGACATCTTCCGCGACATCTTCTCTCTCTTTCGCTCTTTTCTTATTCCCATTTGTTTATAAATGTCTATTTCGCGGTAACGTACGATTACGTACGAAGAAATAACGAATACCATTTGTTTTAGTGCTTGGAAAGCAGTGAGCAAGTAGTGAGTTGCGTTGCGTGCGTAATTTAGTTTAATTACATTAAGCAAACAAAAGTTTAAGTTTTTTACGTGTTTTTGTTCGTAAATTATTGGAGTTTACTTATTAGAATCGTTTAAAGATGAATGAAACCGATAGTGATGTTTCGGATTACTGCACCCAAGAAGAAAGTCAAACTAGGAAAACATCGTCTCACGAAATACAGTACAAATTGGCAGAATGATTATAATGATTGTGTATTGTGACGTCGGATGAGTATAAAGCTTACTGTAAACTGTGTAAAAAACAGTTTACTATTTCTCATGGCGGATTAAACGACGTAGTGAAGCATTCAAAAACAAGTAGTCACTCGCAGATCGCGAGTTCTCGCGCTGCAAGAAACATAACTAGCTATTTCCAAGGACCAGGTACTTCTACATCTGATCGTGATCGCGATGATATTATATACAAAACGTCAGCCGCAGAAATTACTTATATATATATATATATATATATATATATATATATATATATATATCACCGTTAAACATTCGTTAAGCTACAATAGTATGGATTGTTTTCAAAAGTTATTACCTCTCATGTACGCCGATTCTAAGATAGCTAAGAATGTTAAATGTGGTAGGACAAAGAGTGAAGCAATAGTTTGGGAAGTATTGGCAAAAGAAGCTTTGAAGGACGTTATTCAAAATTTAAAAGAAGATTTATTTTTTTCGATTTCTACTGATGCTAGCAATAAAGGAAACCGGAAAATGTTTCCAATATGTGTGCGATATTTCAGTTTGGACAAAGGAATACAAAACAAATTAATAGATTTTGTGGAGAGTAATGACGAAGCTGCCGACCAAATAACAAAGGTACTTTGTGAAACATTGGATAAACATAACTTAAAATTATCGCAAGTAACATCACATGGTGCTGACAATGGAAATGTAAACTTTGGTTCAAATCATTCTGTTTTCATGAATGTTGTTGCCAAAAACGAAAAAATATTAAAAGCTTACTGTTCAGTTCACATCTTGCATAACATGAGCAAATTTGCATGTGATAAACTAGACATCGAGGGAGAAGCTATCATCTTAAAAATATACGGCCATTTCTCACATTCAGCTAAACGTCGTGCCGAATTGATGGAGATATTTGAAACTACGGAAATGGAGTGGGTCGAATTATTACGTCACGTAAATACAAGATTTCTGTCGGTCTGTCCTGCTGTTGAGAGAGTAATCAAGGTCTTGGCCTTGATTTTAAATAAATTGGTTGAATCTGAACGGACCAAAGCCATCGAAGACTTCACAATTTTTTACACAAATTGCCAACAATAACAAACGTTATAATTTTTCAGATGAAAATATTTTTTCTAGACTTAAGGGGGGAACTCCCTGTAAAACTTTCAAAAAATCATTTTTTTTTTTCATAAATCGATAGTCATGTTTTGAGAAAAGTTTTCCAAAGTTTCAAGGGCCAACTCCGAGTATTATGAAAGACACGGCTCCTCGAACCGGCGCGCTCCGAGTGTTATTTGGCGCGCGGTGCATATGAATGAATTTTCAACTCAAAACTTTAAATCGTGTTTTCTCGAATACATGTTCTGAAAATCGCGGTACACGATTGCGAGAAAACAAGTGAACTGATTTACGAGTTCTAAAAAGTTTTTAGTAGAGTATGAAATGAAGGAGTGCATGAATATCACACATTGTGAAAAAAATCTTTTTTATAGAGTTTTTAGCCACATACATCGACAAAAATTATGTAAAAATCTTTATTTTTTTTTAAAAAATGACTTTCATACTTTGTAATCGATTTTTTATGATATTTTTTAATTCATGCACTCGGGGGAAGCCTGCTGAACAAATCAAAAAATTTCTTGAAGGTTTCAGATAAAAACTTTCGACTCCAGCGTGTACCGCGCAAAAGCAGTCTGCTGCGAGCTGCCATACGGGACCTTCAATAACTTGTTGAATAATTTGTTTATGTAAACAACTTTGTTTTGTTGTTTTAAGATGTATCTAAATATATGCAAAAGATGATTCACGTGTGTCGCTGTTTTTCCAGTGAAAAAAAATCACCAAAAACCACAATTTTTTGACGCGTTACAGGGAGTTCCCCCCTTAAATTCATAAACCTGGAAAGTGAAGTTAGTTTTGACATGATTGAAAATGCTGCATCTTTAATAAAATTGACAGGCGATATTTCGGTAGATAACTTATATGAAGAATTTAACTTGTTGAAATCATCCATGGACGTATTAGTGGGAAATTGCAGACACCACTGCCACCACCGCACAGAAATGGCACCAGCTCTTTCAACAGTTTCTAAAAAAAGATACCATGAATATGTTTAAACTAGTGTCTTTCATATTAAGTATCCCAACATCAAACTGCTTTCCTGAACGCGTTTTTTTCCAGATGAATTAAAAGAAATAAATGCTCCGTAAATTTAATGAATGCAGAATTACTCATCCAGTTTAATCTATAGCTATCCTGTGAAGAGTTCTTCATCTTTATTAAAGAGAAAAAGGAAACTTTAAAAGAAGTTTAATCTTCACAGAAATATGATGAATAAGTAATTCTTATAAATAATTATTCTCTTATTGTAAGTTGCAATTTGTAACACTTACTCCTCAGACTATTGTTTGAAACGCCATATTTTTCTAATGAATAAAACTTTTTTGATTTTGATTTCTGTTTTATTTTTATTTTTTTTATTCAGAAGACGAATAAGACTCAACTATTTAACGATAGGGTAAATCTGATTTAAAATATCATATTTTTATTAAAATACATTTTCTATGGCTATTTTTGCTATCTATTGTCACGTAAACGTAATTTGAACTCAAATAAAATGATAAATATTTAAAAACTTCTGATTATATACGTTTTTTTACTATGTCCCGCTTTCGACGAAAGAATCCCACTTTTTTCACTCAAAAAGTTCCAAAATTCCGACTTGGCAAAAAAAAAATCTGGCAACGCTGGTCCCTGGTCACAGTGATGTTCAAGGGAATGAGACAGCTGATGAGCTGCATGATATAGCCGGTATTGGGCCGATGCAGCTCCTAAGGTTTATTAACTGCTGCGGCTGGTTTTAGATGAACCCGACATTCAGGTACGGTTCCACGGATGTGGTAACACAACTTCATCCCTTCATAAAGCCTTATATCTTGATCCCGCCCATCTTCATCGCCTTCCTTAATTCTTCTTCCTCCCAGTTTGTATTTACCATAATAATAGCTGACATTGTAGCTTATACTATTTATTATGACTTATCATTTATTATAGCTTGTATTTTTTTTTGTATTATCATGTTATAGCTTGTATTAAGCTCAAAAAATTAATTAGCTTTTGATTATTTAATGTATAAAAGTAGGTGCAGATAAAAGAAATCTTAATTCTTATTGTACCCTAAGCCAGTAAATAAATATTGAATTGATTTAAATTTAATTCTCATTATAGACTTGCCGTGATAATAGGTTTTTTCACGTACTTTTTCATGCATTATGAATTCAATATTTAAGTTTACAAAAATTGTACTTTTCTTACTTTTCAAGCCACAAACATTTCAGAGACATCACGATAGTCCCTGTTGCAGAAGTTAAAGGTATTTTAACATAAATGTGAGGATAAGGCGAAGGCAAAGGTTCTTTCCAGAACCTTTCAGTTTCAGGTAGATTGAAAGCCGCTAAATATTAGTCGGCGTAAAACACCAGTGAGATGGAACCTGCAGTGGCTATAATAAGAGGTTAGCTCATTATGTCCTAAACTACTTGTATTTTCTAATTTTGTGCATCCTGCATCTGTTAACAAATTAAATGGAATTTTTCCACTGCAAACTCACGAAGAAAGCAATAGAAAAGTCAACAAAAACCTGTTTATTGTACTGCTTCCCAGCTTAATCAAAACAAACCACGTCTTCTCTCAAAACTTTTAAACTTTAAGCAATTCCAAGATAACCGAAAACTCGTGACCTAAGAATAATTTCATGCAGCACGCAAAGCTCCCATTAAAGTTTTTATGAATTCGCGACGCAACAAAACAAACGTATGCGCATTGAATGTTTGCCTTCTTCGATCCACATTTGTGCTTTGTTTTTAAACCCCCACACACAAACACTGCACAGATCTGGCATTACCTTTTCCCACCGAACAAGAAAATATTCTCCATACACATACACTCTCCCAACGGCAATCGTAAAATCAAACAAGTTTAGCAAACAAATTGGGCAAACACACACCAGCGACACAGTGGCAATGGAGTGTATGTTCGCCAACGCCGTATCTAGTTTTTCGGTGTTTCTTGCTTTAGTAGTTGCTTGCTAGTTGATGACGTTGGTTTGGCGTCGCAATTAAGTAGATTTTCGTGCCTTTTAAGTGATTGTGTAATCAGGTTGTGTGGAAACAAGGAAAGCTGCTTAAAAAACAAAATGTTCACCTTGGATTGGACGAACAAAGATTCTGTGCAGCTCATTACCGAATACCGGAATCACCCGATATTGTGGGATAGAAATGTGAACGGATACAAAAACAAGTTCAAGCGAATCGACGCATGGACGGACATAGCAAACAAGTTTTGCTGCTCCAAATCAGAGGTCGAGAGAAAAATGAATGTTCTCTTAACCCAGTACCGAAGGGAGAAGCACAAGATTATGATGAGATACTATGACCATACCGGGGATCCCTATCGTTCCACTTGGTATGCTTTTCAGGAATTCGCTTTCCTGGAAGACTACAAAGCAAGACAACAGGGCCGAGACGTAAGTTAACCTTCTATTGTTTATTTGTTTGTGCTTACACTAAGCTTTGAAAGCTTTTTACGCGAAATATTCCAGAGAAATCGCTGGCAACAGAGATCAAGAAAAAAGTAGAGGAAAACAAGTTCCAAACAAAAACATTTTCGCATTGGCTTGGTCGGTCAGGGTAGGTGTAGGCATTCGAAATGTTTGTTGCGTGACGCACAACGAAACAAATCGAAATTGCGTGTAACCGCAACCGCAATACTTGTTGATAACGCGGAAATAGCTTTTTTAATATTTGCCAATTCTTTCTACTTTTGCCACAGAATGTAAATGAGTTAACCATTTCAGAAACGCAAGCCATAAGTCTGTTTTGGTTCTGTTAATGCCATGAAATGATAATTAACAGAAAATTTAGGACAATTAAACTTTCCCTTAATTTGAATAAATTTTGTTTATATTGTTAGCTAGTTTTATATTTTTTCTGTCTTGCAAATTAAGGTAGTTAATGGGTTCAGGAAGGAAATTGACCAATAACAGTAGTTTCAAACATAGAAGCATGTATTCATGCGATAGTCGCTGTTTACAAGCGTAAATAAGCGAAATCAATTCTGTAAATTAACATTTTTGAATAGAGGAAGGCAACGAGAAGTATTTATTTTTAAATTTTTTCAGGAAACAAATGCTGGCAGTTTTCTTTTAAATTGATTTTTAACTTAACTTCGCTAGTATTACAAAAGTCCTTGAAATAGATGCACACTTCAAAGTCCTGCGGTGGTTCAATTCTCTGGATGTAATCGGTTAGCAACACAGACTTTTAAACTTCTTACAATTCCAGACAACTGAAAGCAGATGATCAGACTTCTTACATCCAAGATTACTTTGAGAAAGCGTTTGAACTTCCCGAAATTATTAAGACAACTTTAAAAAGACTCTAGTACTTCTTACATTCCAGTCAACTTTAAGAAGGCGCTAGCGCTGTTTACAATTCATTAAGGCATTTGGACTCCTTCAAATTTAGAAAATACCCAGGAAAGACATACCGAACGAACACAGCAGGACAATTTTTTTTTTTTTTTTATATATGATGTTGCCAAAGAGCTCAGGGGATGCCCTATGATGCTAAAGCACAACCTTGGCAGGAAAGGAATTAAGATTAAGGGAAATGGGGGGTTAGGAGGTTGAGTGAAGGAGGTGTCGATGTACGCCCCGCTTGAAAGTTTCAGGCTCATACGACGAGTGAAAAACAGAAGATGGTAAACTGATCCACATTCGTGTTGTTCTGCTAAGAAAGGATTCCCGAAATTTGACGGTACGATCAAATTTGACCCGGAGGGTATAGGGGTGGGAGCGACTTGTAGATCTTGTATCGCGCGTTGTAATGAGTCTACAAGGAATCAGGCTAGCAATTTCGTTAGGACAATGGCCATGGAAATAGCGATAAAAAGTGAGAGACAACCGACATTCCGTCGATGCTCCAGAGAGTCAAGGCCCTCAGAGATTGAGGAATCGCCAATAAGTTTAACAGCCTTACGCTGAACTTTGTCTAACGCGGACAATGCGGTGTGTCCTGCCCCTGCCCAAATATGGGAATTATATTCAAGTCTAGGCCTAATGTGGGACTTGTAGATCAGCGCTAAGTCAGGTGGGGTGAAATATTTCTTACATCTCTGTAGAAAACCCAAACAATTCATCGCACTTTTAGCGATTGCAAATATATGATCAGTCCAGCTAAGATTGCTGGATATCTCAATACGCAAAATGTTTAGGGAGGGTGAATTGGGTATATTCACTCCGTCGACTGAAATGGGTTGGGGGTGAACTGGGCGTTTTTTAAGGGTCATTAAACAGCATTGAGTTTTGGATGCATTAAACGTAACACGATTTGCTCTGCCCCAAGCGAGGACCATAGAAATGTCGTTGTTTAATGATCTAAACATGCGTTCCCGATTGACTTCTGTAGCATTTCCACGTGAATTCATTACAGAATCAAATGAGTACGCGAAATCAAGGGTGCTGTCGTCGGCAAAACTATGAATAGAGGATTAAGAGTAAGGGATAATAGATCATTAATAAAAAGAAGAAATAAGGTTGGTGAAAGAACTGAACCCTGAGGTACACCGGCATTTATTTCGTAGGAATCAGATGTAACGCCGTCAATTACTACACGGATTGAACGGCCTGACAAAAAGCTCTCTATCCATTTAACGAGGGTAGGGTGCAGACCAAATGTTTGAAGTTTGGCTAAAAGGGCAGCATGCCAGACTCTATCAAAAGCCTTTGAAATATCAAGAGCGACGATTTCGGACGCCGTTAGGAAGTCTCCGGTTGAGCGGCCAGCGCGGAAACCGTACTGGAAATCGTTGATAAGATGGTTATTTTCTAGATATTTCAACAACTGAGAGTTGATGAGTGATTCAAAAACTTTGGATATGATCGAGGTTAGTGCAATTGGTCTGTAGTTAGAGGGGTCGCATGCCTCTCCTTTTTTAAGTATCGGCTGGACATGAGCAAGTTTCCATACACTTGGAAATATTCCTGTTGAATATGACAGGTGAAAAAGTTTGCGCAGAGGTTTAGCCAAAGCATAGGCGCAGCATTTTAAAACAAGGGGGCGAGAAACCATCAGGCCCAGTAGCTTTGGACACGTCGAGTTTCGAAAGTACTCTAAAAACTTCCCGAGTGCGAAAGTGTAGCAGCTTTTCCTTACTAATGCACTGTGATGGAGATGGAAGTGGCTGCGATGATGGTGGCAAGTACGAGTTAGCATTAAAATTAGCAGCAAACAGGTTTATTTCGGATTCGTCAAAGCTGACTACTACAACAAGGTAGTCTTAACCTATGCACACTTAAATTTTAGTCTAAATATTATATTTCCTTAACTGCAGCCTCGAACAGTTAAAGTCGATGCGGTGACGCTCTCATTGAAGAGGCGCGACATTGAAGATATTGCCACTTGCAAGCCGTATAGAGTTCGGAGCTAGCAGGAACGGAAATGCATACAGCAATTCGGATGAGTTTAAGACTCCACACGAATTGCGAACCACACACGCTCAGTATCACGAGAGACGATTCGAGAAATCTTAGCGTCATCGGCATAATTAAGAGTTCTGGAATTGGCAAGACGTAGCGAAGCGTCGTTGATATAAATAACAAAGAGGAGTGGGACAAGAATACTGCCCTGTGGTACCCCAGAAGAGAAAGAGATTTTGGCGAAAAGATCCCACCTAAGCAGGATACGTTGTGTGCAATGAGACAAATAAGAGGACAACTAATCCACGAACCGAGGAGGAAGTCCAAGCAACGACAGCTTGTGAATGAGGATGCAGTACTTGATCCTATCGAAGGCCTTGCTGAATCCCGTGAATATACAATCCACTTGTTTGCCCGATTCAATGGCCGACAAGCAAAGATGGAGGAATTCAAGTAGATTGGTACTAGTAGACCTTCCCCTGTTGATGATATGCTGAAAATTGCAAATGAAAGGCCTGCACTGAAAGCGCAACATGGTACGGGTTTGCGATGGGGCTGTAGTTGGAAATATCGTATTCATCGCCGTTTTTAATGAAGGAGTACTATGACAGAATTCTTTCACAGACATGGAAAACAGCCAACAAATAAAGACATATTAAACAGGTGGGTAAGAGGCGATTTCGAGGAACAGTCCGGACTCAACAGTCCGGTTAGGCTGATACTGATTCTAAATTACCGTAGTTTTATTTTCCCCACCTACTTGCGTCGTAGTCTTCTTGCCTACTTGTAGCGCCACACACTCCCTCTCCAGTGTTAACGGTACCTTTCTACAATTTTTACTTAATGCCAACTCCTCGTAATAGTTGGTAGTGGTGAATATACCCAATTCGCCCTCCCTAAACATCTTGGATATTGAGATATCCAGCAAACTTAGCTAGAGTCCTGAGTTCTTGTAGACACATGAGAACACGCGATACAAGTCGCTCCCACCCCTATACTCTCCAGGTCCAATTTGGACGTACCGTCAAATTTCGGGAATCTTTTCTAAACAGAACAACACGAATGTGGAACAGTTTACCATCTTCTGTTTTTCAGTCGTCTCATGAGCCTGAAACTTTCAAACGGGGCGTACATCGACACCTCCTTCACTCAACCTCTTAACCCATTTCCCTCATCCTTAGTTTCTCTCCTGCCAAGGTTGTGCTTTAGCATCATAGGGCATCCCCTGAGCTTGGGCAACATCATATATATATATAGAAAAAAAACCCGAGGAGCTAAGAAATAAAGCTAACTCCCTAATCTTTACTGAAGATTCTCCAGAAAATAATTTCCCAGTGTCCTCCCGGCACCTACCAGAGCTGGGCACTTGAATAAAAGGTGAAGTATGGCTTCTGTTTCTAAAACATCGCTGCAACTGTGACAGTTATAAGGAGCGCCAAGTCTGGCCGCATGTTCGCCTATTTTGCAGTGTCCTGTGCATACTGCGACCAATTTCGCGATTACAGTACGCGACCTGCTAAGCAGTTCCGAAGTTCTATTTTTATTAAAGCTTGGCCATATTGTTCTAGAGATGGCATAGGTTGAGGGCGCACTCCAGCTAATGTTAGCTTCAGCTAAAAAATGCTGAAATAGCTCAGTTTTAAGACAAAGAAGCGGAATATAAACGTCCTCAGCTCTGGATGAGTGATTCCTCGCCTTCTTGTTCTCTGTGGCCCGGAACCCAGAGAATGGTGACGTTGAGTCTACCTCTCAGAGAGGCAAGTTCCTCTACATGGCCTTTATGGCAGCTTGACTGTTTGAAAAAATACCAACGTTCGTCATTAGAAATTCACTGAGTCCGAGCAGAGAGCACGCCTTCAAAATCGCAGCACTTCCGCTTGGAATACGCTTGCGTTGTTCGGCAGCCTATAAGACTTCGATATGTTCAAAGTATCGGAAAAACACCCGCCCCGACACCACAGTCCATCTTCTAGCCGTCGGGATCAGGATGGTGTCGTAGCTATTAAAGAGTTCAGTGCTCCTCCATTCTTTTCTGGTTGGCACTCTGATAATGCAATTCCTTGTTAAGTTAAGATCAGGTATCATGTAACCAGACTGCGCAGTTCTCGCGGTGCTGAGTTGAGGTTGCTACCTTGACCATAGGTTTTGGTGATCCAGCATCCAGACTCTTTTAGTCTGGTGGCACTGCATTAGGCCTGATCGATGATGTCAAGATCAAGGGAAAGAAGGTGCAGTAGAACATTGAGAGCATAAGTTGGGGTGGTGCGTAGCGCTCCAGTAATACCAATACAGGCAGTTCTCTACACCTTGTCAAATTTGGCCCTATTATAACCTTTCCCCATGGCCGGCCACCTTGCTGTAGTCTATGAAAAAGGACACTGTTTTAACAATTTATATTAGTATTGAAAACAAGAACAACGTAATGAAGCTCCGACCTACGACAGGAAGAATGGAGCCTATTGTGTGGAAAGAAAACTGGAGCTCAACGAATGTGGAATATATTTTGTGTATTTTGCACCGATACACTTAAGAACTTTAATCCAAGTGATGAACTAAGGAATTGCAAGCACACTCATTACAGCAATTTACATTGCTTCTTATGGAGAATAACACTATGACGGATTTAACAAATAATTTTTATTTTTATTTTGTCAAAGTTCATATATTCATGAATATATGTACGAAATTTTAAATCAAAATTCCCAGAAATGAAGAAGTTATATGTAACTGAAAAAAGGTAGAGCGGTCGAGGTGGGCCTAGCGGGAGTAGCCTATTCCGCTAGGCCCATCTCGAACTCATTGTTTATAGAGCAGCAACTGTGCCATGAAATAGACTTCGACAATATCACTGAAGATTTTGCTAACAGAAAAGCTAGAAAAAAATTTCCTATATTATAATATGTTTTTTATGCATTTTTCTGTACGTCATTTCGAATGTTTGTAACATTTTTGGTGTAGGTAATATTTTTCAGAGGGGCGGCACGCTCAGGTTCCGTCCCGGGCAGCAAAACTTATGGCTACGCCACTGGTTATAGCTCTCAGCCAATGCCATCGCCACATTAAGGTAATCGATGTTGTTGCATTTAAAAAATAGCTACTGTTTCCTACAGGAATAAATGACTACATTGATTTTCGTATTGATGCAGGTTCTACTGGGATGATGTGCCCGTTATTTTTACGGCAATCTTCACAGAATATTCGGTACGGAATTCATGGATGCTGGAATTAAGAGTAGAGAGGAAATGCTTCTCGACTAGAACTAGCCTCACTTTTGCATTTCTGGTTACGTGATTTTCAAGCATATTGCAGCTTTTTCATCCAGCTTGAATTGAAAGTGAAACGCAGACGAAAAATTGTGTAACACAAAATAAATTAAATTAAATTAAACCAAACAAATGAAAAGAAATATACGTTACCGTGTTGCGCCTTTTTCTCAATGTAATATCAGCATATGTGTCACCCAGCTACGAGTACAAAGATATTTTCTTATTTGGATTTTTTGTAAGACTTTTCTTCACCTTAAAGAAAATAAAAATAAAAATTAAGAAATAAAGAACGATAAGAAATATAAAGCTAATTTAAGTTTCTATTTTTTCGACTCGAAAAACAATTTTCTAGAATTTAAATATTTCAAAAAAATTAAAAAAACATTTTAAATTTTCCATTCCAGGTGTCAAACTATCCACTAAAAACGGTTACATATTCATCAATTTTCGATAATAATGAAAAACACATGGAACAAAACTACCCGCCACGATTACTGCACTACAATTCATCGTTAACAAATCCAGAAACTTCAATGCCAACAACTGCCGATTCTGTAGAAAGATCACCTCCAGACGTTCCAGATCAGCAACAAATGGTTATTGTACAAAATGACGGACAATCCAATCTTCAAGAAACTGATAATAATCAAAGAATACGATCACCTTCTGTGAGTGTCGAGATTTACGAACCTCCAGTAAAAACACGCTCGACGAAGCGTAAACTTAATTCTAAGAGACATTCTCGAAGGTTTTCAAAAAGTGATAAATCAGAAGAAAGTGAAGATTTCAACATTCCGAAAATTGTTAAAAGAAAAAAACGAAAAGATTTGAAGAGAAGTAAAACAATTAAGTCTAATTTGGAGTCACTGGCTACAACAGTCTTGACACAAGATGAAAGCGATCACATTGGTGCAAATGTAACGTTAAAATTGAGGAACATGGAGAGACCACAGCGCATTATAGCCGAAAAATTAATAAGCGATGTCCTTTTCTATGGACAGATAAACGAACTTTCATCTACAGCAAAAGTGCTTCCATCAAAGGAAAAGTCTTCCTGAATTAGTTTTTTTAAGTTCTTATGCTTTCTTAATAATTACATGTTAAATATATGACGCTTTTTATATCTATGAAATATTTTTTATTTTCTAAATTATATTCTACTTTAAAATGTACAAGAACATGTAGTGTCGATTGGTGCAAAGCAATGCGAATCCACTTTACATATAGATCTACTTGTGGATGTAGAATACTCGAGATATAAAGATACCGCCTGCGCTGATGACGTTGCTTCTTAACTATCCTCCTGGGGTACCAAATCTGTTCTGGGAATATAAACTCTAATTAAACAGAGGTGATACTCTTCTCACGAAAGCAATACTAAATAGGGTGAAGCTAAAACTAAGTGGCCAAGTAAAATATCCGGGCTTTGTTCTGGAAATCCAAATTCAAGAAAGAGTACGTAAGGCGTTGACGGCCTTGTACTCGTCCAGTAGGTATAAAATGGAGAATACAGCAGCGAATTGTGCACTGACTCTATGTCAGCGTAATCAGACTTATACTTACATACGGTTGTCTGGTGGAAAAAGTGACGCAGCGGAAGGCATTACTGATCTCAGGTGCTTTTAAAATTAAACCCTGCAAAACCATCAATACAATCCTATACATAGCACCGGTAGAACTCTTTGGCAAGCAAACCGCTTCCTCAATCAATATTAGGCTACCGACTACAACACTCCAAAATTCTGAATGTAAGTATCACAAAAAAAAACATTGACTGATAGCTTAGCAAACTTTCAACGCAAAGATCGTTTTCTTTATTCCTACCAGGCAGGAATGGAAAAAAATCCAAACGGAGTGCATTTATTTACTGACGGCTGATGGTGCCTACACGCAACACCTGGACCTCAATTTGCTTTTCATTGGCCAGACCACTACAGTGCTTTCCAAGAAGTAATGGTTAAATACATAGGTAGGGTTAGCTTGTTGCTAAGCGACATCTGCATCTTTACAGGTAGCCAAGCTGCTATTAAATCTCTCACGACTTTCAAAGATGTGGCTCAGCTTTAAAGGAGAAAGGTGAACGCCTTAACGTACATGGGTATCAAGGCATAGTGATATTCCGTGAAACTAAAGCCGTGAGCTAGCGATACTAGGCGCCACTCTACCACACTTGGATATAACTAACTTACCAGCTAGCAAGCAGGTAGGACTACAAATGAGAAGTGGAAAGGAGACCAAGCCTACATCTTCTCGACCGGCGATCTAAAGTAATCAAAAGTTCTGTCTGTTAACTTCTGTGTAAAAAATTCTCTTCTGAAACCTTCAATTAAGACATTAAAAAATATTTGCCAAATCGACCTAATTTATGGTCAAAGCCAACAGCTTGTCTTTAAATTAAAATAATTAAAACTTCAACCTCGTCCGAAATATAGATGAAGTTGGATAAGTTTTATGGTAATTTTCTTTTCATTATATTTCTTCGACTCGGAAAATGGCGTGAATTTTGTTAACGTTACAGCTTCCCCTTCAGTGCGAATTTACCCAAGAAATTTAGCTGGTGGTCTGCGAGGGATATAGCGAAAAGACAAGACTTTTGGTTGAAGCTAGTGACTCATGTTTGTTGATGGATGAAGTTAAATTTGATTTCTCCATTTTACCTGGTCCCCAGTTTTATAAGCAGTAAATAAAGAAAATGTACCAGATGCAGAAAATACAATTTCAGTTGAAAAGTTTGGCCGTAAGTTGTTGGTGTGGCAAGCAATTATCCAGTGTGGTCAACGCAGCCACGTGTTACGAATTTAGCCTACCCCTTCCCCCACTCATACCCTAGCTCAAATTTTTTCCTCATAACAGCAATGGGGGATCATACTCTGCACAACAAAAATGGAATCATCCAAATCGGTCTACGCGTTAGGGACTTGAGTTCCGCCCTTTTTCCCACCCCATACATTTTTATCGTGGTACTAATAGGCGAACATAGGGTCTGTTTCACAGATTTTCGTGCACAAACTTTCCGTGTAAATACTTACTTATATGGTGGGATAAAAAGTGTCTACAAACAAAAAAATCGAGGGAACATGTTTCATGCAAACACGTAAAAATCAAGAAGAAAATACGCGGAACACACGGAATCTATTTAAACTGCACTTCTAATTATAAATTGTTATTCTAATCATTTTAATCACAAAATTATACTTTATTTATAACTTTATTCAATCAATTCACTATGAAAGTCACTCAACCTAACCTCACGTTCTAAATAAAAACACCGAACAGCTGTTTGTACTATTGCAAGAAGAGATGGCCGATCATGCACCAGCTAAAAAGTTTGGGTAAGTTCGTGCAGCAGAGCAACACGTCACGTAGATTTTTTCTTCGCCATTTTACCTGGCACGAAACATGATGGAACGCAAAATGTGTAAGTTCGTGCACATGCGCAATCCCGCATTCTCATCATGGAACAGACCTAGACTATAGGTCTCAGAAAAGGAATCATTTAAATCGGTCCACGAAGTTAGGCTTTTCATCTATAAGCAATTGGGAACCATACATTATACGAAAAAAGAAGAACGATCCAAATCAGTCCACACGTTACAAAGTTAGGTTCAACCCCTCATCATAGGGTATCGTCTGAGCTTTGATATTATAATAAAAAAATTATCTATTGAGCTACAAATAAATAGGTAAAATTAATATTGTGTATACCTTAATTTAACAGCACCAAATATATTGTTGGTCTGGAGCAATAATTTTTTGAATTTTACCAATGGCTATGTGAAAGGCAGAAGTGCAACAGTTTCCTTTTATCATGTACCCATGATAAACAAGCAATCCTAAAAGAAGGTGTGGATGAAGTTAATAATAAAGATGTAAATGTAATAGATGTAATACTATATAATGATTTCATTTTGGAATTACAGTAAAACATTAGTTCACATAAATTTAAACGGAAAGTAGGTAGGTAAATAATTTTAATATTTTATTATTTATTAGAATTGACTGTTAGTTAATTTAAGGTGTCGACGACTCTAAAAGATATAAAATAAGTTTTAATATTTATTTCAGCTCCAATATGGTTATCACAACTTAATTCTTATATTTTCACCGTGGAGTCGCGTCAATGCAATATTGCTACGTCTAGTTAATGAAAAAAGACATTAATGTAATGATCTGCAAGCTAATTACATTTGGTTGAACTACCTGAATAAGGAATGGAGTTCCACTCAGAGAAAATAATTGTTTTACAGTAAACGAATGCATTTAAATTACACATCTTACATTAATTGTAACTACATAGAACATAAAATGTGTAACACGAAACATTTTTCTAAAACAAGAAATGACTCGACTGGCTTTGTTTTTTTTTTCTTTAAATAATTAAATATTGTAGGTATGTAAATTCTATTTAGTAACATTTTGAAATCAAAATCTTAATACTATCAAAAATTGTATAATTTTAAACAAAAACTTGAACCTAAAATTGAAAACCAAATGAAGTTCCACCGTCGCCACTAAATTGGAAGAAGTGTCGGAACATTTCCGTTGGATCGAGATCTGTAAAAAAAAGAAATAAATAAAAATTTAATTGTGATGCTAATTGAGATAATAAATAATATCAATCCTAAGCCTCTTAAAAAACAACGTTTATCAACTACAACTTCGTATTCGATAATTCTAGGTCGTTTAACTTATTTTTTAAAATCAGCTTATAATAATATTCGTAAAAGGCATGATTTGTTCATTCTTTCGACTACTCGCGATATAATTGCGGAAAGAGTGGTAAGCATCCTAGAGCAAATATGTAGGTCACGCATGATTTTGAACAAATTAAAGTTTTGTGTTTGTTAGTAATAGTGCCTCAGACCTCCTCTCCCCACCTCTACACTATCCGACTATCATAAAATATGAAACACACCCGACCACCAATTAATAAACAATAAAGTGGTTGTTTTCTGCTGACAACAGATTTCGATAAAATTGTAGGTCCACTTACAATCGTTGTCTCGAATCGAAGTTCTTCTCCCGCCCCATGTCCCACAAGGAGAGAGAGAGAGACGTTTAATAGGAATGCACAAAATAGGAGCTTATAGAGATCTTTATGACTTTCTTTTCCTTCCCTTTTGATACTAAATTGTTTTTTGACAGTTTTATTCCGTTTATTCCATCTACATTCGGAATGAATAAAGAAATGCACCCATAGTTATACCTTTTACATTCGTTCATTATAAACACAAGCTTTATTATCACCACAATGACGCTTTAAAACGATGCACCCACTGTAGCGAAAATAAAATTCACTTAGGCTTTATATGGTATGGTGTGTGTCAGCTTTCTTAGGGAATAAAAAAACGCAAGGCACGCAAGATTTCGTCATAGAGAATGATCTTAAACTTGTACAGCTATAAATCAATCTACTCTGCTTGTTTTCTGGGCTGGGAGTAGAGATATGCAGACGGAGCTTCGAAAATAATAAAAAAAAGGTGTTATTGGGGCGATTTAAAAAAAAGTGTATCATGATTAGACTCCTCATGCTGTTTACTTCGTACAACTTACTTATTATTTACTATTAACACCTCTCATACTCTTTCTTTTATATGTAGGACTAATTTACCATTCCTTCATATTAGGTCTGTTCATCTGATTTTCGTTAAACACCTTTCTGGGCAAAAATCTGTTTGCCAGGAGGAAGAAAATTTGTTTCAAACCAAAAAAGTTAATGAACAAATTTCATGCAACTCATTGCAAACATTGTAGAAATGACTCTTCATTAAACCGTGCATGAGTGTACGTCAGTTAATTTCTTAGCCAAATTTACAGAATTTTTCAAGCCAGGAAAGGTTACAGAACATACATTTTGAGTTCTTGCACATCCTTGCGCACGAGTTCTTTCAGAAATTAGATAGGGAGCAGATCTATTCTGTGAATCCCGGTTGCAGACTTTAACTAGATTTATATGTTGTTATTCCCTTTTCATGGATCTTCTTTATAACAAACATTAGTTACTTTACGCTGGCAGCTCGCACAAGCATCTTGTGTAGGGTTTGCATATTGCTGCACTATTTTCAGTCCAGCGGGATCCCACATTTTTAGGATCCAGCATTTTCGAGTATTTCTGAGATTTTTTAATTTTTCTGGCAAAATTGACAAATGTAGTTATTTGTTTTACACCAAGTCAAGTGGGCCCTGTACAGTCCTTAGAACTATATAGGATATTTTTACAGACGGCTTTCCGACTAATATTCTACCAGCAATGATCAAGAGACGGTTGTCTATGCTGATGAATCATTTATTATGTCATTCTTTACAGATGTTATTAAACTTTAAATATATAATTTATAAAGTATAAAATAAATAGCAATAAGATCTTGGTGAGCGGAATGCTTTATAAAATGAAATAAGCAGAGCAGCGTAGCCTTAAATTAATCATAAACACCAAACTATAGAGTTTTTGTAAAAAAAAAAAGTGATAGCCCATAAAAATAGGGGGTTAAAAATCCTATATTTCAACAAGATAATGCGCCAGCTTAATGTTCAGCTCCGTGACATACAGAGGCAGCACCGTAAACTGGCAGAACTACTACAATTCCGTGTACGTTAAGCGCTGATGTTTTCTGTCATGCGATTTCCATCTGTTTGACAGTGTAACAAAACCATTTCGTTGCATTGTTCGTCGTATTGCTGTGTCGCACTGTCGTGTGCAACCTGTTTCAGCATGTACCGCCAAATTTCGGGAATCTTTCTTAAGCAGAACAACACAAATGTGAGACAGTTTACCATCTTCTTATGAGCCCGAAACTTTCATGCAATTCGTAAACCATCACCTTCTTCACTCAACCTTAATTCCTTTCCTGCAAAGGATGTGATTTAGCATCACAGGGTATTCCCTAGTTAAGAAAATAATATTTAACATCAATAAACGCCAAATTGAGAACTAACAAAATCAATACAAGTCATAGTAGGCTCGAAGTAAAATCACCGGGCATCGAAATAACTATATTGCTATAATTTAGAAAAATTGAATTGAGACATTATAGGGTAGTTAATTTGTACATGAAATATAATTTCAATTGTTCTAGAAGTTATTTTCTTAAAGAAATGTCATAAAATAGCCTTTATTAAAATATGAGCATTTTCCTTAGAAACTGCTCATTTAGTTCACAATGCGGCTCCCTCGGTTGCGAGCCTAGTGTGTTTCCAGATCGTACCTTCTGTTTAAACATGTCAGTTCTCCCAGTGTAAATGGCACGTTCTGGTTTAGAACCATAATCACGTCCTGTGCAATTTAAAGATTTTTTTATGTCCCGGTTGATGAAGGCGTCGTTTTGTTATGAATTGAATTAAGAACTAATTTACACGTACTCGGAGCGACAACCTTTTATCCATGTGGAGCGCAGTGGTAGTCTTCGACATTCAGAGAATAACAATTTTAGCCTTGAACTTTAATGACAGGGTGTTTTCGAGTTTGCTTACGAAGCATGACACCGGAAACACCAAGGAGCTCGTTCAAAAACTGTGTGGTAAACCATGGTTATTCCAATTGAAGGCACTTAACTACGGGATTATGGTTAACAACGATTTGTTTTTGAACGGGTGGTAGTTAACTCTACGCCAGGTCCCTCCCTTATTATTGTTTTATTTTACCTAAAGCCCGGTATTGTGTTCATTTAGCGGCTAAATTTTGTATGGAAGCGGCTAAATTTTATATGCGAAATTTCGTCGCTAAATATTTACCCAAAACGCGGTATTGTGTTTTTAGCAGGTAAAAGTGTGTTTAGTTTTCACCTGTAGATGACAGTTGTTTCCCAAATTGTCTGTTTATTTTATTTATTTGACTAAGCTGTGAAACACAAAATATAACAAAAATGTACGACAGGTGATCGTCAAAAGTAGCCACCTATAGTTCAAAACAAATAACTTTGCTGTCAAAAACTTAGCGTAAAAAAAAGTTCCGCCGCTAAATGAACGCAATACCGGGCTTAACTCTTAAATAACACATAAGCTCACTGATAAATTTTCAAAACAAACTAAGCCGCCTGTCAGATTGTCGACAACGTTTTCTTCGATTTTATATTTCAATGGTTAAAATATAACTACGGCGTGGGTTAACTACGACAGTTTTTGAACGACAAAAAGTTATCCTCGTGGTTATGTCGTTGTTAATACCATGTTTTTTGAACCCAAAGAATTTACCATATTTAACTATAATCAAGTTTTTGAACGCACTCCCGGCCTCTTGTTTTTAGTTGACGGAGTCAAGAAACGTCAAATATGGTTGATATATCCATATGAATTATCGTAACGTCTATTAATACATTATTACCTGCGCAACGTTTTTTTCAACAAATCGCATGCTTCTTCTCTTTTATATCTTTTTCTTCTTGGTCATGAGTGCCCCTGTTCATTAGCAGGAGCCATCGGTGCTAGCACTGGAGTTATCAAGGGACAGCTCCGGAGTGAACGGACGAACACGAATTTGACAGTCTTTGGAGTTATCTCCAAAGCAAACTTGAAAACACCCACAGAGAAATGATATGCACATTGTATTGATAAATAAACAGATGTACGTGCAACCAAAAAAATTTCGATTTAGTCCTTATTGGTTTGTCAAGGTTTAGCCTGTGGTTATAAAATATTCGGTAAATTTATCCTCACAACTAATAAAATTATGAAAATGAATATATTTATACGAAGCTTATTTTTAAAATAATCTAACAAAAATTAAACTTATGACATACCTGTGTGCTGTTCATCTTCCATATCTTGGCCACTATCATATCGCATCTTTTTGCGGGAATCTGAAAGGACAGCATATGCTTCACCAATTTCCTTAAATTTGAGTTCCTGCTCCTTTTTATCGCCATCTGATGAGCTGGCATGTCTGTCTGGATGGTGTACAAGAGCTTTCTTTCTATATGCCTTCTTAATTTCTTCTTCTGTTGCATTTTTAGTAATTCCCAAAATTTTGTAATAATCTTTCCGTTTTGATCGCTTGAGTGCAAATTTGGCATCACGCAGTAAATTCTTAATTTCTGTAGTCTTTTGTATTTTAAGGGCAGCTTCATAGTCTTTGACACAATCGTCATATTTTTCTAGTTCATTAAAGCACTTGGCTCGAAGTAACAGGGATTTCAGGTACTGACTATTGATCTCTAGTACTTTAGTACAATCAATAATAGCATCCCGAAGATTTCCGAGTTTTGAATTGACTAATGCTCTATTGTAGTAAAGTTTGCTATTTATATCCTGATTTAATGGATCAATCTGTAGTGCATCTGTGTATATCGCATGTGCTTCCTTATGTTTACCAGATTTAAAGAGAATATTTCCTTTTTCCTTTTTATCTTTAAGCTGTTTTGATTTAATGCGCATCTCTTTTGCCTTATGATGATCTGGATCTAACTGAAGCGCTCTCTCGAAATGGATAATGCCCTTTTCGAGATTGTCACCAAAATAAAGACACAAACCTCGAATATAAATTGCATCGGCTGATGTTGAATCTGTTTTCATGGCTGTCACTGCAATATCTCCGGCCTCATCGACTCGTCCTAAAAATGCTAAACATTCAGCTTTAAGCAATTTATATTTTAAACAGGCAGGAGCAATTTTCAATGCGTTGTCCAGGTGATATACGACTGTCCGATAAATTCTTTTCTCATAATTACTTCGAATTTTCTCCTCATAATTTCGCAACTGTTGACAATTATGTTCTTCAATTTTAATCGAACTATTTAATGGATCAATTTCTTGTAATTTATTAATTGCTTGTTCTGTTCCAATTACATCGCCTAGAGTAAGGCAACACTTGGCAATGCGAATATAGCCCTTTTCGAATTTATCGTCAAGTTGGATGGATTTGCGCGCATCTTGGAGAGCAGCTTTGTAATTACCAAGCATCATATGACATGCGGCACGATTGCCATAGTATGATGCTGTTTCTGGGCACAACGAAATTGCATCGGAGTAGAACTTTAACGCAGATTGATAATTTTGAGCTTTATATTGTTCATTTCCGTAGGTCTTTTTTTCTTCTGCAATTCTAAAATTAAAAACGAAAAGAATTAATCGAAATAGGCACAAACAAAAATTTATTTTTAAAGTCAATGTCCGCTGAGTAATAATCAACAAAGGTATTCACTCCCACGTCGTCTTCGTTAAAGAACGTTATGGGAAGTAAAATATTAAAATAAAAATTGACCTCTTTCACGTGTCCAGTCATGCTAATGGATCACGGGTCATTGTAGCTGCTACTCCTACTACTAATGACCAAATGACGCATAAATTATCTCGTAGTATTAAGGTCAGTAATTATTGCTGTTTTGAAAATTAAGCATGCTTAGCAACGTAAACTTAATCAATGTTTAATTTGATTGCAGTTAGAAACACACTGCGATTATTTGCTTTCGAGAGAACAAAATTTCATACAAATATCGACCAACCAGGTATCACGGTTCATTAACCCGCAGAAGGCCATAATTTACATGTCATTTCGTTATTATTCAATGTCAGGAAAGCTTAAGTGTCTTTTAGTTTCATTCAGATGTTCTCAAAGACTCGCTTTCTTTATAATATTGGCAATTTTCCAAGGATTTCCCCTTTTATAAATTAAGTGCAGAAAAACCAAAAATAGTTTCTGGTAAACTTTATAATTTGAGAGCAATCGATTCACCATACTTTTATTTTTGGAGTATGTATTTGCGTTTGAGAATATTCTAGAGAGATGAGCGAGAATTTGGGACGTTTAGCCAATAATGATTTCCGTGATGTGTTAGGACGATAAACGAAAGAAAATTCTACGAATTTCGATTAGAGTTCTTTCTATTTAATTTGTTGAATATTTTACGAAAACAAAATATTCGATCCTTCCGGAAAATATCAAAGGTTTATTTTTGTAGTAATATCTGTCCACACAATCTGTGTTTTAACGTAAATTACTAAATTCGAATATTTAAAAACAATCTAGTAATGTTTCAGACGATAGTTTTAACGTAAAAGGTATAATAAAGTTATGTTTTGTAAAACTGCAAAAAATTTGTTTTATAAACGAAATTTTCTTTCTTAATCAAATCAATCAATTAAAGCTTTCAATATTTCTCTTTCATTTTTAATATCAATAAGGAAATAAGTCGTCTGTT
The DNA here is from genome assembly GCA_964036015.1 of Leptarthrus brevirostris. Lineage (NCBI taxonomy): Eukaryota > Metazoa > Arthropoda > Insecta > Diptera > Asilidae > Leptarthrus > Leptarthrus brevirostris. The sequence continues at coordinate 17,965,977 of OZ038375.1, read as the reverse complement.
CTCGAACTTGTAGAAATTATAATGCACTCATAGAGAAATAAAGAAAAGTGCAGAAACTGCGTTCCCTTATGATGCGGTAAGTATGGCTTCGGCCAAGAGGGAATTAGGGTGAGGAATTAGAGAAGTTAAATGTCTTGTTTTTGCATTCCTATCAGTTAGACAACAGAGAGAGAACCCTATAATCATTGCGTGGTGATCGCGCCACTCAACCAATTGATCCAACTGTGCCTTAAGCGTCATACGTATTTAAATAAAATTTGTTGTGTTCAGATAACGCTAATTTGTTCACTTGTCAACAACTACTTAATTCTTACTTTTATTGTAGGATGGTGCTTTAATTCTATTGGTAAAACATAAAAAGAAAATATTATCTAACACTTTTCGACAATATGGCGTCTTAAATTATAAATTAATAAAAAAACAGAATAGGTCTATTTAATGACTTGTTCTAGGTCAACCTAACAGAAAAAATAAAGAATTAAGCTAAATGAAACCTGAAAGTTGTTCTAACCTGACAAGTGTTCAATAAAGCTGAGCTAGCTCTACCTAATTAGGTAGAGCAAGTTTGAGAAGACAAGTAGAGCAAGTTTTGAGCCAAACTTGTGACAAATTGACATAAGTAACATTTGCGATATTTGGATTTGGTAATTTAATTTTTTTAGAAGGAAAGAATTTATATTTCAGTACTTTTGTAATTTTCTCGCAAATATCGCAATTGTAGGTTTCGTGTTCACACCAAACAAATATTCAACAGGAATAACAACTCATTTGAAAATTTGCAGTCCAGAACTTTTTGAAAAGGGTGTTCACCTTTTCAGTTTTGCTTTAAAAACTGAGCTATTCCCTTCTACTTTGCTTTTGCTTCGGGCTCATTAAACAGATCTAATAATTTTCTGTCAATTCAAGCAATTTAATATTTCGATAAAATACTATGTCAAATTTAATTCATGTAACGCAATAATGAAGAGTTGCTGAGTCCCGTACAGATTTTCTTCCTGTTTTTAAGGAATTCAGGAAATAAAATAATTCAGTCATTAAACTAATGCAGTCGTTTTGCTTGGTTACGGCGATAGAACTGTCTGTAGAACTTAGTGTATTCAGACATACCAACCTTTAAACAGGAACAATTACTGATTCCTTCTAAATCCTTAGGGAATAAACCGGAACCGAGCTGTTGATTATGCAGTAATTCAGTCATTAAACTAATTCAGTGGTTTAACTGGGTGGGGCGGTAGTACTGTCTGTAGAACTTAGCGTCTTCAGACATACCAACCTTTAAACAGGACAATTACTGATTCCTTCTTACTTCTTAGAGAATAAACCGGAACCAGTTGAGCTGCTGATTATGCAGTTGATTGCATTAATTATTGTTTCACTCCCAACTTTTATAACTCTGCGGCTTATTCAGTTATAGTTTGGTTGATTTTTTTCAATAACAGTAACATCTGTGGATATATTGAATTGAAACCGGCTTTGGACATGCTCAATTAAATTTTTTCAGCCTAATTGAAGTGTCTCTGTTACATTTTAATATACACTGTATCGCTTTATTTTGTAGTTTTTGGAACCTTTCCGTCGCTATTTGCGTAAACAGAAATAGTATCATCGAGCAATATTCGAAGTGTGGCTTGATTATTGCATTGTATATTTGTATTGCAGTACTTGTACTATTAGTCTAATACGAATTCTTTTAAAGAACCCAATTTTTTTACCTATCTTTTTACATATATAATCCATGTGCGCGTTAAAATTTAAATTACACCCAAATATTTTATTTCAGTTACATTTTTTATTTTGTCATAATTAATTTCAATGTTCACTTCACACTTCGATTTTAATGTTATAAACTTAGTTTTTGACACATTCAACAAAAGTCTGTTCATTTTCAACCATTTCGATAAATACTCTTGTTGTAATTTATATTTTATTAGTTCCAAGTCACTTCCGAATAGAGTGTCATCTGCGAACAAAACTGGTCTAGAATAATTAGGAACCCTATGCATATCATTTATATATATCAGAAAGAGAAGAGTTCAGATCACCGAGCCTTGTGGCACTCCCAAATTTGCATCGCCAGATTCTGTAATAAAACTATTAATTCTAGTTCTTTGTGTTCTTCCTGATAGGTAGCTCGCAAACCAATCTCTCTTTTTCCCTGAATGCTAAAATCATTCAACTTTTTCATCAGGATTTGTCGATCAATGGTTTCAAACGCCCTTTCAAAGTTCAAGAATACACACAAAGTCATTATTATCGATTTCTTCTTTGAAATCGTTGATGATCATATTCAATGCAGTTTCGCAGCTGTGCATATTTCTTATGCGAAGAATTAGACGGAAGTTAACAATGGCAAGAGAAAGAACCATACTTCACCTCCTCGGTAGCTGCCCGGTCCTAGCCAACCGTAGGAACCGGTTTTCGGGCTCTCCCTACTTCAATGAGTTAACCGAGCTGGGCTCCACGGATGTCAGAAACCTGACTCGATTTATCGGGAGTCAAAAATGGTTCCCGACGACGAATTAAGGATGAACACCCTTCACAACCCAGTCAAAATAATTTTGACTTCCCGTGAACTAGTTCCACTGGATGCAAGAAACTGGTTCTGTGCACAGGGGACAAAATGTTAACTCTCTTATTCCTTAGGTAATTCTATGGGGTTGTTAATTTCAAGCCTCAATGTGGTAACACAAAGGGCCTCTTAGGCCTAAGTGTGCCTTCTTAGGCAGCCACTTTAACCTAACCTAACCTAACAATGGCATGTATTATAAACATATACAGCTACGGTTCAAGAACAAATGACAAAACTACAGACTTCAAAATAAGGCAATGCGTTGCATTTTACCTTGTGATAGGCATAAAAGCACAAACTTATTGTTACAAACATCAAAATGGTTAAGTGTAAGGCAAAGATAAAGATTGAACGTGCTAATATTTGTATTTAAGGTAAAACACATGCTTGTTCCATTGCATTAAGAAATGTCGATTAGTTTAAACTTCCAGGATTTGCCGATGCCAGCTCGCAGAACTCACTTATCTATAGGGGTTTCAAAGAATTTAATGAATTGCCACGTAACGTTAGAAATATTCGAAATATTAAGATATTTGAAAGAATGGTAGTAGATTAAAGTGTGTCCGAGAAAAAATTGTTACAAATGTCAATTCATTAAAAAAAAACTACGTGACATGTGACCACAATTTACCGTTATATTTAAACTCGCACATCATCTGTTCCTCAAGGTCATATCAAATTTCAAATACTTTTATTTAGTTGCGACAATGGCGTCCAAAGAGTTAGAGATTCGCCGAAAAATTATTTCCAAACATAGTGAAAATAAAGAGTCGAATTACGCGCAGATCGGTAGAGATTTAAATATAAGTAGGAAAAATTTGCGGGATGTTATTTTACGATTTAAGGAGACCTTAAGTGCTGATAGAAAAAAAGGAAGTGGCAGAAAAAAGGTGAGACAGATAAAAAAATGGTAAGAAAAATACTGAATGCCTACAAGCGTGATCCCTCGGTATCCGTCAGCAAAATTGCTACGCGTTTCAAAACTTCGTGTTCAATTGTGCAAAAAATTAAAAAAAGAAAATAACATAAAAACATTTGAAGCCGTCAAGGCATCGAATAGCGACGAAATACAAGATTCTTCGGCCAGAAGGCGGGCACGAAAGCTGTACGTTGAATCCTTGAGAAACTTTGATGAATGCGTCATCATGGATGATGAAACTTATATTTTAGCTGACTTCAAACAGCTGCCTGGAACAACTTATTATGTTGCAGAAGATCGGAAGGCAGTGCCGAAGAAATATAGGACAGCACGTACAGCAAAATTTCCCAAAAAAAAATCTGGTTTGGCAAGCTTTTATGCACATGTGGTAAAAGAAGTCAAGTTTTTGAAACTACAGGCACCATTAACCAGGAAAGAGTGTCTACAAAAACGTTTATTGTCAGTTATTAATCTGCATAATAGCAAAACGCTATTTTGGCCAGATTTAGCTAGTGCGCATTACAGTAAGAGTACAATGAATTGGTACAGAGCTAATTCCGTGAATGTGGTACCACTCGAAGCCAACCCGCCAAACAATCCAGAACTACGCCCGATGGAAACATATTGGGCTATAATCAAAAGAAATTTAAAAGAAAACGGTAAAGAAATATGAAATTACAATGAGTTTAAAAAAAGTGGAAAAAAGCCTCGGACAAATTAAATGATTCAACAGTAACTCGTATGATGAGAAGTATTAAGAAAAAAGTTATGATTTAAAAAAAAAGATAAATAATTTTCTGTTTTTGTATTTTATACACCACTGTAATATATTGCTAAAAAACTAGTTAAAGATGTTTTATTATTAACATGTGTGATTTTATAGGTTGTTAACTTTGTAACAATTTGTTCTCGGACACACTTTATATTAAAAAAAAATTATTTAATATAGCTGTACTGTTTAATGTTAAATTATAATAACAATCGTGTGGAATAAATTACTTACTTACTTAATCCTGTTTTATAGGCTTTGCGTAAATATAAGCCTAGTTACAGAAAAAATTAAAGAAATACGAAGGTTGCTACTTAAGTTTTGAGATATGACAACACCAGGAGCACGTTCGGTAACACAACTATAGTCGTAGCCGTAGTCAGCTCTAACTATTGCAATAGTTGTGTCAAAGTCAGCTATATACGTTCTCGTTTCCGAACGATATATAAGGTCTGTTTGTTTCGCTGCATGAAAATTGCAGAAGTAGTGTAGAGTGTAATCGATGTGACGTCAGAAGTGTAGGAATTTGCCCTACACTAACGTCAGCGAAACAAACATTTTAAGTGTAATTTGCTGTCACTTCTATTTAACGGAACGTATTTTGGTTAATACAATTTTTTAATTATCACAAATAAATAAATAAATAAATATATATATTACCGACTTTAATGCAAGAAATTATGTGTGACTCGTCTGATAATTAATTAAAATCACCTCAATTAAGACCGACTTTCTTTGACAATTGCCTGACAAATGTCAAATATCTGCCTGCACTCACTGCACTTCACCCAAAGCAAGTGCAGAAATTTCCACTTTTTTGCAGCGAAACAAACGTTGTGCAGTTGCACTAAGTTTACACCGAGAGCGAAACAAACGTCGTTTGACGTCAATTTTGCACAAAGTGCAGGCAGTGCAGAAAAAGTGGAGCGAAACAAACAGACCTATAATAGTTATCAAATAGTCAGAGCTGTCACTTGCAAGTGTATTGAATTGCAGCTACGATATAATGTCAGATATATATAATATCGATAGCAACAGCAATTTGTAGGGAACCATTTATCCATTTTAGAGGATTACTCTTGAGTTTTTTTTTGTATTCTCTATACCGTGGTTCATTAACGTACTGTTAAATATTAAATTAATTGTTTATTCATCATCCATATTTCATTAATACCATTAATATTTTATTTAAAATTATATAAACTTTCTCAATTTGTAAAAAACCCGTCAGAATTGTTTTATCTGTCATTTTCAAGGGAATTTATGTGTTTTATATGTATGTGTGATAGCTACTATTAGCTCGTCGTTAATAGAATAGTTTACTATTTAGTCAACTATTGTGAGTTCCCGAACGGTCATAGCTATCAAAAATAGTCAGCTAATGTGATTTCGTGATTTCCGAACGGCAATAGTTAGCTATATGTGACAATAGTCAGCTATAGTTGTGTTTCCGAACGAACTCCTGGGGGTCTATTCGCGTTCTGTGATGACCACTGTGAAAAAAGTTTTCACGGCGGTGCGATACCAATTCTGTGTAAACATGAAAACATCTGTCAAAATTTTATCATTTGAGGAAAAACTTTTTACCGCGAAATTCTTTTGTAAAAAGTTTGGAAAAGCGTAGTTTACAGTTGCAAGAAATTTTTAAAATGGATAAAATTAATTTAAAGCGGGGGAAAAAGAGCGAGTGAGCAGCAAAAGAATCATCTAATTGATTATTTAAAGCTGCACGTTGATTTAGCTCATGATAGGTAATAATAAATTATGAGTAAATTAGTGATTGAATATAAAACGAAAATTTATTTACGGATTGGACTGCATAGATGGAGGCAGAACGCGCGAGCGTTTGTGGAGCAAACTTGCTGACGAATTTAATGCTGTAGATGGAGCCAATAAGGATGGACAGAAGTTGAGAAAATTTTGGCTCGACTTCAGGTAAACACATTTATGAATAATTTTCAAAATAATTACTAAATACATATATTATTTCAGGCAATACACTAAGGGGGGAAGTGAGCAAATTGCAGATGCCCTTAGCAGGAGTATTGTAAACGGCACGGAAAAGATTAAGCCGTTGACGGATCTGGAGAAGAGAGTTTTAGTGATAATCAACCCAGTGGCGGTTGATGAAGATGCAGATGTGCAGGAAGTTGGAGTGGAGCCCGATATATATGAGGTAAGAAATTTTTAATTATGTTGTTGCTTCTGCAGCTGTTAAAATATACTTTAACGAAGCTAAAGAAATAACTAATTTAAAAAATTTTACAGGATGTCGTATATCTGGTGGAAAAGTTAGTTAACAGGAATCGCGACGAAGCAACTACGTCGACATCTCCCTTCGGTTGTGGTAACGCCCAAAATGGAAGCCCTGCAAAAATTAAAAATATAGGAGAAACTGCTAATCAAAAAGCAGCGTCTTTCTATCGAGACAGAAAATTCTGAACATTTAAAAACAATTTCTAATAATTTAAAATTATTAATAGGTTAGGATAGGGTGGCGGCTATCAGCCCTACAGCCGATCAGCCTCACATAGACCTATAAATGGTCCCTTGTGTTAAAAAGTTATTAATAGATAAGCTTTCCTAAAATAATAATAATAAATGATTAAAAAAAACTTCGGGAATTTTTTATTTTATTTCCATATTTTCATGTGTAAAATATATAATTATTTAGGTAAAAAATATTGATTAAATTTGAGAACCTCTTCTAATTTCTCTTAAAAGAATCCGAATGAAAACTGAGGCCATTTTTTGTTAAAATTCTTGCTTTAAAAAAATGTCCTCAATTTTCATTCGGATTCTTTTAAGAGAAATTAGAAGAGGTTCCCAAATTTAATCAATATTTTTTGATGTCTCACAGTACACTTTAATTATTATTTCACCAAAGATATGACTATCTTCTAAAATTCTCAAAATATACTTTCTTTAACAATACGTGTTATCTTAGCTCAATTACAAATGTTGCGATATTTTTGAAACAACTTTTCACCTTACAACTTTCAAATGAAAATAAAAGGATTCAGCACTTGCAATCAGCGGAACTTTTCACAAAGTGAACGAGAATCACCATGCTGAACAAAATGAAAGTTGCAGTGAAAAGTGGCGGTTAAAACTTCAGTGAAAAAGTTTTTTTCATTTCATTTTTTCACAGAACGCGAATAGACCCCCAGTGTGAATATGTCAAATCTGACATTGCCATCGTCCTAGAATAAAGAACTAGAGGAAAGGATATAATTTGGAAACATGTAAGCATTTTTCTATATGTAGTAGAGCCAAGCCGATGTGTGCGTTTCAAACAAGAAAGTAGTAATATTTTGCTTGTATGCAAGAGACTGATTTTGCTTATATTTTAAATTTGGTGTCTTAAAATTATATTCAACTAAAGTTTTTAATATACTATAACTTTGCCCTACCTTATTTTATTAATAAAATTAATTTTACTATTCAATAACACTTAACTTATGCTCCCAAATATTTCAATACTACGGAGGCGAGTATGATTTCATGAGGCGACAAAAAATGAAAAACACAACCTGAGCAAACCGATTGGAGATTTGTCCAATTTGACAATCGTTGATGACACTTCCCTTAACCCAGAAGCAAATTACTTATCACACGTACAGAGATTTTACTTGAGATAGTCTTTCCTCTTGTTCTTTAATCTAAGCTCATCGTAAATTTTGATATTTTTAATAGTAATCGTACTCAGAACGTTTTGTCATACGAGTGCTATTTGTGTTGCTTACAAGTACTTGAAACAATCATCTTGGTAAAAAAAAATAAAATTAACGATTTTCTATTACTTTCGACGTTGATTAAACCAACAATAGTGTGCCGATCAACTCGCTTTGACTTTTAGTAATGAAGGACCATCCCGAGCCACCGTGTTTCGTTGGTTTTCCGCATTCAATCGTACTCGCACTTCGCTACAGGACGAATTTCTTGAAGGTCATCCTAAATCGGTTGTTATATCAGAAAATGCCTTAAAAGGCGTCTATTAGATCGTGACGTCTATTAAGACGTTCCGAATCCAACAAAAGTTGTTCGCGCACGAAGCCTTTCGGAGCAAATGGTCGCCTGTTTTTTCGGATTAATTGGATATGTCGCCTACCGTGCCATTACAGCAACGTAAAACGGTCAATTCTGAATGGTATACCACCATTTGTTTGTCAGAAGTGTTCGGAAAAATAAGGAAAACCAATCGCAGAAGACGAATCATTCTCAACCACGACAATGCAAGCTCTCACACATTGGCTCAAACAAGTGAATTTTTGAGCATTCAATACAACGAATTGATGGATCATCCGCCGTACCGTCCTGATTTGGCACCCAATGATTTCTTCTTATTCCCGAAGATCAAAAATTAAATACGAGGTCAACGTTTTTCGAAGAAGCGGTTGATGCGTTCAAATCACATGTTTTGGAGGTACCTCAATCCGAGCAAAAAAAAGTACTTCGGAAATTGGTTGAAACGCATGTAAAAGTGTATTGACCTTCATGGAGAATATTCTGAAAAACAATAAAGCCATTACCAATTATAAATATTTATTTTTACTTGTTTATCTCAAAACTTAAGTAGCAATCCTTGCATCCCCTCTTTAAAATATCCTTCATTCTTATCTCGATCACTATTACTTGGGATTACAAATAAACTGACCGAATCCCTTTGAAAATTGGCAATTTATAGAACAATTCAAATATTCTTATCGCTAAAATGATGATGTAATAAAAAACGGATGAAAAAGGAATCATACAGTCTTTATTTGTTACGGTTACAGAGCAATATAGCGCCACAAGTGTTTACTATTGCAATTGAGAATAAAAGAACGAATCGCGAAATTTGAGGTCTTCCTCCTAGAGGTTTAATCGGTGCCGACATTTCTTTTGTGAGCAAATGATTGTTGTCGTAATCTGATCGAAAGTCTCGTATATAATCTTAAATGAAAAGAACGAAAAAGATGCTTATTGATATGAACACATTTCTCAGACTCTGGACATTGTTGCTCTTATCTGTTGAACTTATAAGAAAATGTGAGTTTGTTTACTTAGCACGAGGCGTTAAAACATAGATGAAGTCGGAAGTTGCGTTATGGGATTTTATAACCAGATTAAAGTGTACAGAAATCATGAATATTATTATATATTGTTTGTGGTCTATGAGGAGAAAGTAGTTAAAACGGCTAAGGAGATAACAAAAATATGGCTCAAACTCAAAGAAAAAACCTAACAGCATGCAAACAATTAATTTTTTTATTTTATTGTCTATTCCGCCTTTTTGGCAACTAAGCAGACCAAGATAAGCTATAGGAGTCATTTAAAAAATTATCAAACACCGACCAAAGCGAAATGTAATAACTGTGGTCACAGGGAATAACTTGGCAAGTCGAAAAATTCCAAAATGAGATAAATGTACCGTGATCATCTCTAATGTCTTAAACGTAGTGTTAAAAAGTTGGTAACTTATGACCCTAATATTTTTAGACCACATTGTTATCAACAAAAGGTATTTTCTCCCAAAAATGGATTTACAGGAATTGTTTAAAAGTATAAAAGTGGCGATTCGACTTACCAACTTGTTCCCTGTGACCACAGATAAAAAGTTTTCTCCTTACTCCACACAAGGAAGATGCAAGGGCAATATTCCGGATACAATTTAAGGCAGTGAACCTTCAACGGAAATTTACGGTTTAACTTGAATTTCCATTTTTATTACTAACTAAAGAATTCCCCATCAAAATAATGTAATCCCAGTGAACTTGAATCGCTTATGAATCATGACTAGATCACCAGAAACTGGTTTATAGCTTTGTAAATTTCTTCGCAAAAAGGTTGAATTCTAAAGAAAACTAGCTTTTCTCTGCAGAAGCGTGGCTCTCGTTTGGCAATGTTATTTTGGGAAATTAGACACAATTTAACCGCAGTCGCAGAGAAAACGTTCTGGGGGGCAGTGATTATTCAATAAAAACATTTTATGTTATCAACTGAAATTATCTTGTCTTGTGAATGTGTGCGATTGGGGACAAAGCAAAATTTTGATATTCCACACGAAACGAACCACGCACTACCCAATGCGCCAGACCAGACAGAGCCACATTTTTATTTCACTTTTTTGAAGTCTTCGATCAAATTACATGTTACACAATTGTCCAAATGTTTATAATACTCACGTTGCATTGTTTTTAGGCAAAATCTCTTCAATATCCATTTCTTGTGAGTTATCCAATTCGTTTTCACTTCCGCTAGTTATGACAATTGTTTCTGTTTCCATAAGAAACCACCAAGCCTTCAATTTTTTTCTCTGCGGTGAGGTGACTATTCAATTTTGTCGAGTAGAATATTGAATCTCCTGTAACACACCAAAAATTTACAATGATTTAATTTTTGAACACGTTTTTAATTTTTCCAAATGTGCATTGATGTTAATTTCCTTAAATCCGACTTTTCACAAAAAGTTATAAAATGTGCCCCGTATTTCTCTACTCGCTGCCCCCACGGCGAAATCCGACCACAAAATGAATTTAACAACTGCGAACTGCTGCCTACTTCTTTCAGTTGATTATCGTTTTCTATTTCTTTCATTCAAGAAGGAGAGAAATGGATATAATTGTGAAAATTCGCCAACGAACATACCAAATCTGAACGCAGCCGCTACGAGGCATATTGGTTTTTGTCTCAAATATTCAAATGAACAAAATTTGAAAATACTTTAAAAGAACCTACAAAAATAGTAAAATTAAATAGTAAGATGATAAAATATATTGTAAAAAATACAAAGCATATTTAGAAATTATGATACGTCCAAAATAAGACATGAACATAGAAGAATACAATAAATAACACAACTAAAATGTTTATGAAAGATTTCAATAATTTTTTTAATTTAAATAATTCGATTTAAGGATATATAAAATATAATTATAAATTTTATAAAATATTTTAAATAACACAAAATTCAATTTTCTAAGCTTCTTGTAACGGCCACCTTAATAAACATCGAAATAATATCGAAAATCAAATCGGACACCACTATTTAGCCGTCAAATGTAATAAAACAGAAAAGTGTCGGGGGTGTTGATACAATTTTTGCTGTCGGTAAATCGTTAAATTTATTTAAAATTACCTGTTAAAGAACAAAATTATTATGATATAAATATTTGTGAAGAAACAGCGAATAGCCGGAGAATTAGATGGTTTAAAAAATATAAAAATTTGGCCCAGAATTACAAATGTAAATTTTTTACTTTTGCCTTGCTTGTGCTCTTCTGTAAATATTTGTGCTGGCATTTTTATTGTTTCTATTCCAAATGGTTGTTGTGTTTTTGTTTTGTTTTTAATGTTTAAAGTTACACGATCTCGAGTAGTTGATTTTTTGATTTCATCGTTTTTGAATTTGCGTCTTGGGTATTCCGTCATCAATTTTTTTTGATCAGTTATCGTCGATTGAGAGAAAAACTCTTCGCTTGACAGCTACCACAGCAGCGCTAGTCAACCCGTTCCAAACTTTTTCGTCTTATTAAGCTAAAAAAGGTAAAATATTTATAGTATGTATTTTTAGAATATTTCTTAGTCGTATTGGAGAAATTATTGCACGGAGTAACGTGCGTGACAAATTATTCTTTTCAGGCATATTTACGAATTGGCGGAAGAATTGTTTTTCTTGTAATTAGTTGTAAGACACTTGGCAAATAATTTCGGTTGAACATGATTTCATTTAAATTTGTACTATAATATCATTCATACGGTAGCATTTCCTAAAGGATCAAGTGGCAAATTTAAGTATCTTTGAGTGATCAAAGATTCCAGGCAGCTAATGACTCTATTAAATTATGCTACACAGCTAGTTAAGGGAAACATAGCGAGAACGACCTTGAAGTAATGAAATAAAGATTAAAAAATGTTGTTGAAATTGCTCTTTAAAAAAAAAATAGGTACACAATAACATATGTGCACACAAAAGCAAAAAGAATGGTATTCAAAATACATTGTGGCTGTGGCTTTGGAATGTTGTGCGAGAAACAAAACCTGGAGCTATGCGAAGGTGTAAATAACTCTTCCTCGGTTCTTTAATGTGAAATTGCAGCGATAGAAATAGCTAAACACACGGATTTAGGGAGACAAAACGATGTCACCCTAATATACGTGACGGGGCACTGCGGTAAGCGGTATCCCATGTAATGAGAAATGAATGAGCTGGCGCGGAGGGGCGCTAATAAGGACACTCCAATAATATTCAAACCGAGCATGAAATTAAAAAAGGAATCATAGAATAAATAACGAAAAGGCACAAAGAAAAATGGGAATGATCCGACCTAGGCGTTTTGGGGAAATCTCAATGCACATGAATCTGAAAAGATCATTAACGGGGTCTTCTACCTTGTTGGCTTCAAAAAATCTAATTTTTTTTTTGCATTTTTGTAATCTAGCATGTTTCAGGAACATACCCTGGAAATGATATAACGGAATTCTTATTATTTCGGGATATCAGAGACTGTCAATAACTTCGCGTGCTTTTTTTCATGCCGTTTTTCATGCATGAACATCTTTACTTTAAATGCGATTTTGCAACTGGTTGACATGATATCTCGAAAAATAATTGATCGATTAACTCAAATCTAAAATACTAGCAACTATCTAAAGTAAAAGCAATATATTTAAATGTACAGGGCCTTGTGAATAACTTTGAAGAATTAGAGGTAGTTGTAAACGAAGAAGTACCCGATATTATATTGCTCACAGAGCACACATTACTGATGATGTAGATAATTGTGAAATTGGATTGCATGGATATTATGTGATACGGTGTGATTCAGTTTCTTAAAGGACAGGGAGTGTGGTAATTTATTTAAAAAATAGATGGCAGTTTGAAATGGTGTCTGAATGTGTGCTTGGTTTGGATATTTGGTGGTTGGTAATAAAATGCCGGATCAATAGTGAGTCAGTAATATTTGATGTAACATATCGTTCGCCTAGTTCTTCGACACGGGATTTTTGCAATTTTATGGATGACCAGTTTGATGCTTTATCGCAGTTCAATTGTAGGATCATAATAGCTGGACACTTTAATATTAACTATTTCAAAAATGAATTGTATTCTAATACTATTAAAGAAATGATCGCGGATAATGGTTATAGCAAGTGGTGAATGAATGTACTAGAGTGACTGTTAGTTCGAGAACCCTAATCGATTATGTGTTAACTAATTCGTATGATTTGGAGGTGAAAGTTTTGAGTGAACTAAAAATTAGCGATCATGAGACATTGTGTTTTAATATGGATTTAAGGGTGGATGAGAGAAGTGAATCCAAGATTGTGGAGTTTTTGCACTATGAAAAGAATGAACTTGCTAAGGAATTGAATGATATTTGTATGGGTGATATTGAAAATCTAAATGAATGCGCGAGAGTTTTTGAACACAAGATGAAAGCTTCGGTGGGAAAGTTCGTACAACGGAAACCTGTAACAAATAACAGTAATAATTGGTTTACGGATGAGTTAAAAAAGTTAAAATGTGAGAAAATAAGGACGTATCAGATAGCTAGCTTATCAAATAACGAGAGCGATTGGGAAAAGTATAAGATGGCCAGAAATATTTACAAACATAAAATAGTAACTGAGAAGCGAAATAATATAAATCAGAGGATCGTTAGTGCTAACAGTCAAAAGGAAATGTGGAGAAATTTAGAAAAATTTGTACTAAAAGAAAATATTCCTGAAATTAAGGAAATATACTTTGAGGAAGGAATGTTTAGGGATAAAGCGCAAATTGCAGAGAAGTTTGTGAATAGTGTGAAAGACATTAGGGAATCTATACAAGCAATACAATATGAAGACAAATTGCAACAAGTTGAACACGAATTTGTATTCAAAGAGATAAGTATAAATGAATTAAGAAAGATATGTTTGGAGATGAAAAATAAAAGAGATACAAATAAGATATTCGTATGATGCTGGATTGTTGGGGACAGGTTGGCGCTGTGATACTAAAAACTATAACAACAACAAGGTCATTTTCCAGAAGAATGGAAGGAAACTGTAATTATACCAGTCGAAAAAGTGAGTAATACAAGAAAATGTGAGGAATTCAGACCAATAAACACGCTTGCAACCTATGAAACGATTTTGGAGAAAGTTGTTCAGTTGCAGTTGGAGGAATATTTAGAAGAAAATCGACTGATATTCAGTGAGCAGTCAGGCTTTAGAAGAGGACAATCTTGTGAGACGGCCCTAAATGTCCTGCTAAAATGGAAGGAAGCAATGCAAAGAAAGCAAAAAGTATTGGCGGTGTTTTTAGACCTTAAGCGAGCTTGCGAAACTGTAGATCGAGATATTTTAAGAGAAAAATGAAGAAGTATGGAGTAAAAGGAAAGGAATGGTCATGGTTTGTTAGCTATTTGTCCGGAAGAATGCAGCGAACTAAGGTAGACGTCTCAGAGAAAGGCAATAAATGCGGGATTGTCACAAGGTTCTGTGCTGGGTACCCTACTATTTATTGTTTATATTAATGATATAAAGTGTATTGGATTTTTTTTTATACGATGTGGCCAAATCCTAGGGGACAACCCCTTGATGCGTTAGCATGGTTTTGGCCGGAAGGGAATTAGGGTAAGGGAAGTGAGGAAACTTGAGTTTTGTTTTTGCATTGCTGCGAGCTAGACAACAGCCCAGAGACGGAGTGGATTATTTTAATTTCTTAATAAAAGCTCACGGAGTCATCTGGTCTCAAACCCGGGGCCCATGGCATGGTGGTCGTGCGGCTCAACGCATTGATCCAACTCCGTCTCCATGGATGGTGCAAATATTGTATTATTTGCTGATGACGCATTATTGTATGTTGTGGGAGATGATTTTAGTGAGTGTGTGAATGCAATGGAACATAATTTGCGAGAACTGAGTGGATGGTTAAGAATGAACAAGTTGAAAGTGAACATTAGGAAAACCAAATTCATCAATCAATTGTGAATGTTAGGGTAATTTAAAAATGGATAGTGATAATATTGAAAAAGTGGAAAAGATAAAGTATCTGGGTGTGATAGTTGATAACAAATTGAAGTTCAAAGAGCACGCGGATTATATATGTGGGAAAATAGGTAAAAAGATTGGTTTGTTAAAAAGAATACGAAAGTCTCTTTCAATGCTTACGGCAATACAAATCTATAATGTAATAATAAAATCGCATTTTGAGTACTGTTCGTCTGTGTTATTTTTACTTGGCAGTGGAATGATGGATAGATTACAGAAACTTCAGAATAAGGGAATGAGAGCAATTCTTTGTTGAAATAAATATGCGCCTATTAAAGTTATGCTGGAGTATTAAAGTGGATGAGTGTAAGAGAAAGGATTGTGTTAAATGTTTTGTTGTTAATGTTTAAAATGAAGAATGGTTATTGCCTAGGTATCTGAGTGAATATCTGATGTATACAAGTGCAGTGCAGCCGTATAGCTCAAGAAGAGTGAATGAGTTT
This sequence comes from Leptarthrus brevirostris, assembly GCA_964036015.1. Lineage (NCBI taxonomy): Eukaryota > Metazoa > Arthropoda > Insecta > Diptera > Asilidae > Leptarthrus > Leptarthrus brevirostris. The sequence goes on along the minus strand of OZ038375.1, from coordinate 17,950,258 downwards.
AGGTTAGTAAATTTTACCACAGTAGGGACACAAAATTCTTTAATTTATAAGTGCCTTAAAATGTACTAATGATATGATAGCAGTGATATGAATGTAGATAGATTTAAAAGATATTGTATAGATTTTATAAAGAGTAAGTGGAATGTATTGGTTTGTGATTAAGAAAGAGTTTGAGGTAATGTTTTTTAAGGTATGAATGAATGAATTATATGTTGTTGTAAAAGAGCATTAATTTTTTGCTAATAAATGAAATGAATGAATGAATCTTTTATCAAAATCTTTGAAAGACATGTCGCTATCGTCTGACGAAGGCTTTTTGAAAATTTATTATTTTAACAATTTTTACAGCTGTTTTTAACCCAAAAAATATGAAAAAAAAACCAAATTTTCTTTTTAAATAGCCAAGGGGATAATAAATCTAAATCTTTTTCGATTTTTTGTTTTAGATTTCTTTCATGAGCTGAATCGTGTTAACCGTTACGATATGAACTTTTCTTAATGGGGTACTTCAAGGTCGAGCAAAGGTCAAACCAGAAACAATAAAAATTTCAAAAAATTCATTTTCAAAGTATAAATGATTTGAACCCAAAAAACCGCATATCAAACGCATTATTGGTGTCCCTATGACTCATCCTCGAAAAACAGTATCAAAAACAGCTTCGTAAGGTAGAAGATCTCCTTAAGCTTAACAAGTCCAAACTAAAACTTCATGTTGGCCTTGTGACAGGACATGCAAGACTAAGAGCTCATGCCATAAAAATGGGAAGGGCGAACTTCAGTCTATGCAAGGGATGCGGGAAAGAAAAAGGAACCGTATTACACGTTCTCGGCCAATGCCCAGTTCTAACGCAAAAAGGAAGGTTTAGAATCTTAGGAACAAAGTACTGCGAAGATTTAGCAGAACTTAAGAAATCGGGGTATAATCGAATTATCCAATTCGTTACGGGGATCAGTTGCCGAAGAGGGGGCGTAGAACGGGCCATTAAAGGCCTTAAGTGCAAGGAAGACAATATCTTCCCCCTCTTGCAAACCAATTAACCAAGGAAGTACTCTAATTAGCATTCTTACTATTACAGTTTTACATTATTTAGTCTAGCTATAAATTAATCAAATTTTCATTAATACACTCCAGGGGTCCGCAAAGAAACTATATTAGAACTGTTCTGAAACGTTCCGGGAACTTCTAATTCCTGCCGGAACTAAATAAATTATTTTTTAAAAAGTTCGTTCCGGAGATAATCTGAAAATATTCCTCCGGTGGAATGAAGTCATTTTATAAATAATAAAAATTATTTTTCCGGACATTTTTTGTTGAAATTTTAAAATAAAGTTCCCCAAATGTAACAAAATTTTTGATAAACTGTATATCGGCGACTTCAGTGCGAAAGAACATGTCTAGCAAAAATTCACTTTTCATTTTTTGTTGTGTTAAGACGCATCTGACTCTGCACTCTTTTCTTTGTAGCATGAGATTCCGTCAAAATACAAGCCAAAAACGACAAAACGTAGTAGATACTCACCAGTAAATTTATATTGTGAAAAACGTATCTACCACATTTTGTTATGTCTAACAGGTGCTCCATCAAAATTATATGATTAACTAGTGTTTTGTAGCTTTGTTGAACACCAGGTAAGTTATTTTATGTGCAAAAATAATTATTCTATAAAATAAATATTCGCATTAAGTATGACAATTACTTTGCCATGCGAAAAAATATTTTTTAATACATTATGTCACGTTTTACCACTTTAACACGGCATTACCTAAATTTGAATTGATACGTGAAATCACAGTTTCGTTTAATGAGCAAAGTTTATATCAGTGCTCTTTAAAGGTTTGTTTCAATCATGTATTCCCGTACACGCATGTTATTAGATTTGATTTTACAAGGACGAAGTCTAGAACAACAACTTCTCCACGTGGTTGAAGTCAAAGAACTTGAAGGTGCAGGCATAAATTTGGACGACAACGGTTTTACAAACTAGTAACGAACAAACTTTTCTGAAGATTAGCGACAGCAGCTATTTGATAACTTTTTTTTAGCCAGTAGTGACGGACGAAGTGTCCGAGTTTGCCAGAAATTGTTTCTTTTTTTGGTACATTTGGACTAAAGGATACCATGATGAGAAAGTGGTTAGTCCAAAACAGTGACTTTTGAGCGGTAGCAAACAGTTTTTTAGACAGTTTACCAAAGCTTCTATCACGTTATTGGAGGCAAAGCTTAACGAAACTGTATGTTGAATCTATTTTTGGCAAAACCACCGCATCTATTTACAAGAAATATTACAACTGATGCCGAAAATTTTCACAACATGGCCCATTATCCCTTTGAACTTTTATTCAAGTCGATGTGAATCAGGTGAATGTACGCTTTTGACACAAGACCTGTCTAATGCTATACGCCTCATCTTTGTATTATAAGACAAAGCTTTGTTGTCACAACTTTACTGTTTTTAATTTAACCACTCACCACTCAGTATTGGTTCACCGAAGTAGATGCAGATCTAAAGCATCAACTTTTGCATCATGCATCATAGACTACCTCGAAGAAATGTTTCAAGAAGAAACCAGTTATAATATGGAATGATAATTACGGCTATCAGAATAAAAACTCTACTTTAGCAAACGCCCTGCTATCTTTTAAAAAAAAGTAACAGTGGAACAAAACTTCTTGGAGAAAGGACAAACCGTCGGCTTAAGTGTGAGGGAACGTATCTGAAAAAACTCAACTTTCCAGGGGACGCAAAAAACAGTATAATTTCTAAGAACAAATTGATTTTTAAATTTTTTTTTAAATTTTTTCAGCAGAAAAGGGTAACAGAAAAGTAACAATAAATCGGTTTTTACAAAATTTTAACTGTAACAAAAATTATGGTATTTCGTATACTGAGCTCAAAAGTGGCTTTTTTGGTAGATACGTTCTCTCGCACTTAAGCCGACGATACACAGATGGAAGCCGATTCGTTTCATGCAACCATAAAGAAATATATCAAAAACAAACCAATATACGTCCCAACAGGAGGCCATCACCAGAGTGAGACAACGTCATTTTCCTTATGAAATGAAAATGATTTATTTAGACTTTGTAAAAAGGAAATTTAAATTTAGTCGGACCCGACGAATCTTACTCATATTGGGAACATTTAAAAAATTCCCACGAGAAATTTACTTTAGTGGAGGCAATTGCTGGTCTAGGGCGAATTTTCTGAGAGCTTTCATTATTATTTCCATTTTCCATTTTCGAAGATTATATCAACACAGAAAATAAACAAATCGATTTTCAGCAGGATAACTCTGCTATCATACAAGCGAGCTGATAAAAGAAAAAGTTAATAAAGGTTTGCGCGAGAGAATTATATCAGTTCTTGGTTTACCTCCTAGACATCCGGACTGCAATTCAATAGCAAAGCTTTGTGAATTTTTATTCCGCGAGTTTATGAGAACAATCGCAAATTTGATATTGTGGACCAATTAAAAGTGTCTAAAGTGACTAAGTAAAAATCTATAGAGAATTTAGTCGGTAGTATGATCAATCGTAAGTATATATAATTTAAATAAGAAGCAGAAAGGTAAAAAAAATTACTGAACGCATAAGTTATGCAAAACTGTTTAATTTAATTTATTTGCGTTTGCCAAGGTATTTATTTCAAAATAACAACCATTCGAAATATGCAGTTATTATTATGTTACATTGTAAAACTTATTTTTTTCAGTTTCTTGTCCTCAATTTTAAGGATTTACAATCTGTGTAATTCTAAAATGATCTTACTTTAGTTAAATGTATTTAATATTCTCTCTGGTTCCTATAACCCCTTGTGGGGCATAGGGCGTCTATTACATCGACTCTCCACCTGATCCGGTTCTGCGCCAACGCCTGTAACTGTGGACACGATTTTTTGATCTGGGTACCTGCCCTCTCGACGGATCTTCACCTTTATCTTTAATATTGGAATAAAATAAAAAAATGTGCGAGTTGCGATTATAATTATGTATCTGGACAAATTCCAAAGATTTGTTGATTGTATCAATCAATGGCCATCCTGATTTTGTAAACGAATCTAATATCATCCATTTGTTAACTAAATTTATGTCCCTGTTATTCATATCACACAGAAGGTTTTCTAGGTCTGCTAAACTTAATCTTTCGAATTTAAATCTTGTTTTTACTTCGTTTAGTAAGTCCATATATTGAACGTAAGGTCAAACCACTCATTTTCGAAACATGCAATATTTTTTGTACAATAAAACTTATTAATATCTCGAATTTTCCCATTTTGGAACTTCGTTATTAACTCATTCACATATCCACTACTGCAGCCAACATTTTCGACTCTTACTTCGCCAATGAAGCTATTTTGAACTATTGTTTTATGGTCTAAAATGTTTAAGATACCATCCGTATTTGCTTCAAATAATGTGCTATTTGTCATTACAAAATCAATTAACGTTTTCGAGTTCTGTGTTATTCTTGTTGGGTTTACATTTAACTGTTGACATGAAGTAATTGCTAACATATTCGCAATATCTTTCCTATAATAATACAGGCCTGCGAATTCAAATATTTAATTTCCCCTTATAATGTTTTTTTGAGGCAATAAAGTGTGCTGATTTCGAAAATGGTTTTGGTTTTTTTTCTATCACATCAGATTCTTTTTACTGATCATTATTTGATAATTATTAAAAAAAATATTAAACAAAAAAAATCTGATGTGATAGCAAAAAAGCGGACAAGTGGGAGTTTGTCTTGCGCACCGAGGGTTCCGTAATATTTTTCCATGTGATATACCGGTTCTCGAATTTTTTCCTTTACTTGTGCTGTAAGACCTTGTTTCTTGCCAAATTTCTCAATTCTAGGTCAACGGGAAGTACCCTATAGGTTTTGATTTATTTGCGAATGTCTGTTGCGACAGCCGGACAACGAAGTGATCCTATAAGGGTTCGTTTTGAGGTACGGAACCCCAAAAAGCCAACACTATTTTTGAAATCAGCGAACTTTATTTATTACCTAAAAAAACATTATTTTTAAAAGGGTAAAATAAAAGTTTAAATTTGCAGTCCTGTGTTATTTTTTAAATCCAAATATCCCCGGATAATCACTTAAATTAAATAGGCATTCACTAAATCTATCGCAAAAGCGACGTTTTGATGCGCTTGGGAATTTATATGTATAATGCAAGCAAAAGTTATTTTAATAAAGACTGTCCCGAGAAGTATTGTTTTGCATGGTTTAAAAATTGTATTAAAAATAAAATACTCAGTGAATTATTTATATTACATTTTTTAATAATGTTCTAAGTCTTATTATTAAATTACACGTCTTTAGTTTTTGTATTTAATAATTCTCTACTAAATTTTGTAACTTGAACCGTAACCATTTTGTTTTTTTGAAAATTCGTTTAATACTGTTCCGTCTCCCTTTCTTAAAATATGTTTAACCTTGGCCCAATATCTTTCTATTGGATGTAGTTCTGGTACATTACGTGGATTATCCTCTTTTGGTACATTATTCTCTGCATACCATCCTCTCGTCCGCACAGTATAATGAGAGGTTACCAGATCAGCTCAGACCCTCTCCTTGTTGTGACCCTTTAGGAAGGAAAACAACCGTTTCTCCCGACATTTCTTTATGTAAATATCGGTGTTCGTTGTTACTGAACGACTGCCTCTGTCTCATTGATAAATAGCCTGCCAAACAAGTACTTTGGTACCAAATTTTATTATAATCTCTTTTTTACGTATTGCGGTCCAGGTAAAGTGGAAAAGTCATATTTGAAACACCATCCATTGTTCATAATTAAGTACTTATTTTTTGATCTCAATAAAGTGCAATATAGCGATTTAGATCGCCTAATTGCTGTATTTTCTTGCTTAGCGGTTCGTTTAGGTCTCCTTTACTTTTTGAATGGCTTTTTAGGTGCTTTCATTTAGTTTAATATAGACTTACATATAAAAAATTACAGATAAATCGGAATTGTGGCATTTTCGAGAGAATAGACATGCAAAATTCTTAACAGAATTTCTGTATTGTCCTGTTTGAACTCAATTTGTATATTATACAAAACTAATTTGAGGAATTAAGTAGGCGTTCACCATAACTCTGTTTATTAGCCCTCCGTTCAAGTTAACTGCCCTGGCAAGGAAAATCGTGTTATGTTTAATGCAATCAAAGCTCAATGCTATTTTATGACCCTTAAAAAACACCTCCCCACCCTTAACGTATTTTGGTCGACGGAGTGAATATACCGAATTAACCCACTCTAACATCATCTTGGGTATTGATATATCAAGCAATTTTAGCTGGACGGGCCCTATTTGCTTGCATCAGAGGGCATAGCTCCGAGCTTTAGCATCATGATGTAGGTATATAAAAAATCAAAGTAGGTATAAATGGCACAAATTTTACGCTAACATGATATTCAAATAATTTTTTATAAACGAAAAATTGAGATCTCAAATAAATTATTGGTATGAATTTTTTCATGTTATAATTATAGTTTCCAAGATTAATTTATTTCTCCATTCAAAGCAATAAATTAATCCAAACATGTTTTAAAAGTTTACTCAATATCCAGCTGCGTTCTGTCTGAAAATGTTCATAAATATATTAATTTTCATGGCATTTGGGGGGGGGGGGGGAGATGGGGATGCAGATGCATAAAACGAGAATAGGTGAATAAATCTGTAAGTTAAACAATTTCTCTTAAATATACAGAAAAGCAAAAAACATATTTCGACAAGTCGCATCAAAGGGAGTGATATTTCGAGCAGAAAAAGCTTTTCGTGCAATAAGCGTAGAACGTAGTCAAATGTAACAATAGTGAGACATTTTAAATTTATAACTTTTGAACCAATTAAATTGCTTTGGTTTTTTTTTAAATATTTTACATGGTCTGGTAAAATAATCAAAAATTTAAATTAAATTACGTCATTCCAGCTTTCCAGGCAGTTACGCAAAAATTCACTTAAAATTTAAAACTAATTCAACAAATTACGTTTCCGTTTCAAGTGTTATCTAAAAATTCCCTTTATATACGTAGATATGTACCACACATCGAAATAAATCACGTGTACAAAGGAAAGTCGACAAATTAGTTTCAAGGTAAATTCATTATTTGCGCTGTGAAGTGAATTTTGGAGAATTCATTGTTAACAGCACGACATTATTTTGGATATGTTTTGTTCGCGCGAGCTTTTGTATTCATTTCACATTAACGCTCATCTTAATTAGCAGCCCTCAAGCATTGTTCAAATAGAGCTATTATTAGCACTAGGAATTAGGTAATGCAATAAGAGTAGTGGACAAATCGTAAGCCCATAAACCGACACATCACTAATCAGAAGAGGCACCGACAGATAGAACAGATAGAAACTGTACCTGCTTGGTTGGTTATCTCGATTGCGAAATGAGATATGAAATTTTTATATCAATTTTCGTTGGAAGACTTTTACTTGTAGAATTAGTAGAATTTCTGTAAATAGGTGTATCTTTCATTTATTATATTATGTAAACCATTTAAAATGAAAACCTCGCGTATTGGGTTCGTGTGGTTAAAATATTTTTCCAAATAATGGTTATCTATGAAATCATTAAATAAATAAGAACGGAGAAAATAAATAAATCAAAATTTTTATATCCACAGAATCACAAACTTATAATTTTTAATTATTTTTTTTACATCTGTTTCAGTTATCAAGATATGATTATAAGCATTTTTACTAATTATTTTAAGAGAAACATATTCGACTGTAAATAAATATGACGAACTCAATCAAGCCAAAAATTTTAAATCTTAGAATTTACCTATAAAGGATTAGATGGCAAAAAATACCTTCCAATGCAAGATCAGACTCATTAACAGAGTTAAAGTTAGAAAATTAACAGAGTTATTTATTTTTTTCCCGGAAACTTTAAATGGCTGGAACTACGTTTTATTTTTCCTGTATTGTATATCAGACCTAGTATTAGTAGAAATTTCCTCCTTCTCAAATATTATCTCACACGGTATATAAACTAAAAAAATTCTAGTTCTCCCCTATTTAAGGGGAGGTTACCGTTCATAGGCATGAAAAATGCATCAACTTTGGGATTTTTTTCGGGTATATAATGAATATTTATTGAAAGGCAGTCAATATAATTTATTTCCCCATAAATAGAGATACATTAAAAAAAATCCAAAATGGCGGCCGTAGGTCCTATAAACTGAAGGCATGCACCGCGTGCATTGGTCTGCGCGGGGCGTTCCACCCCCTTGTCAGTTAATCCGAAACAAAAACGGGTAAAAAATTATTAATCTACTTGAAATGTAAACAAAAACAAAAACAAAGTTTAACTCGAAAAAAAATCGCCTCGATAAGGCCCCCGAAATTAAATTTCCTTTACGGTTGAACAAAATGCAAGTCTCTATCGGTTCATCAGTTGAAGCTGTAGAGCGCCCCGCGCGCTGAAAAATGCTGTTTCGAGAAAAATGCATTTTTCTCGAAACAGCAGTTTTAAGGGGACCCGGTGATCTAGCGCGCGTAAATGTAAGGCATTTTCAGGATTTTTTTAAGGTAAAACCAATTAAAAAAACGATAATTGAACTATGTACATTTAATAAACTACTCAATACTCATACAAAGAAAAACTTATTATAAAAAAAAAAATTTTTTTATAAGAAAAAATGTAGCTGAAAATAACACCCTCAAAAAAATCGACCTGGGTGGCGTTGATGATTTCAGCTCTGTCAGTCATCTGTACTATAGGAAAAAAAAAGATTATTAATCTATATGAGTGTCTCTATCGTTGGAACTAAAATAAATTAAAAAAAAAATTTTGTTGATGAAGTGGTGCACTTTTGAATTTTGGGTACCAAAAATACGACTTTTTTTCGTTCGATACTTTTTTAACAAAAAAAGAAAAAGTTATTAAAATAAAAATTTTTTTTAGTTCCGACGATAGCCATTGGCATACTGAATAACATATTCAAAATTTAGCCCAATCGGATGGACAGTTTTTTTTTTCTGTAGAAACTAAAATATTGTCAATATTATTATAAACATTTAACAGTATATTCTCGAAAGACTACTTTGGAAAAATAAAAAAAAAATAGATTTTTTGAAAATTGTAGACCACCGGGTCCCCTTAAGTTATAAAAAAGCATTTTTAATGTTGGTTTTTGACAACTTACATCTAGTCAGCTAAACTGACCAACGCCATCTATAGCCAGGAATGCATGTCGATATTTAAGGTAGCTAAAAAAGGTCGTCTCGCAAGGCGCACCCCGAGCGCCTCAGGTACCTGTTTTCCAGCCGGCACGCGGTTCTGCTCAATGCACTGTAACTTCTAAACTACATCAGATTTTACAAAATCCTTTTAACTACATATATTAGACAAGATTAAAATAATGTAAAAAAAATCAATTTTTTGAACGTCATGAACGGTAACCTCCCCTTAATGAAAACAATATATATTTCTAAAATTATTTCACCAGGAAAAGATGCAGGCAAATGTCTTCTACAATTGTGTCAAATTTCAAGTCGATAGCAAAAGTCGTTATTTAGAAAATCGACCGGAGCATACACACATGTAGGCAGACACCGAAGTCTCACCATAAGGATTCTATTTTCCTTTAGGTACGGAACCTATTAATAGCGGCTTCAATCCTCTTATGCATTGAGTTGATCAGCCTTTGAAGTTTTCAGGATTAATTTTTTCATACCATATCTTACAAATACAATTTTTGAGCTCCTCAATATTTTATAGGGTTTTCTCTCGCAATTTTTTGCCCAAAATGGCCCATAAATTCTGGGCTGTTTCCCAGCTAGGGAAGACCTTGGATTTGCAACGATTTCTTATAATGTATTACCGGTGAATTACAAATCGAATATTAATTAGAAAATAAACAACTAACCACTTATATTAACTAAATTACAGATTTGGATCGATGACAAGGAGATGAATTTGATCACTTCTTGCTAGAGATGGGCGATAGAAAATTATAGATAGATCGACATCAATATTATTAGTTAAGAAATATCGATACCATCAAATATTTGCTATACAAGTATCAATACATCGGGTATGTAATGATATATCATTAAAAAGCGCGATATATTCAAATTCTATGCTTGGTAACCCTCTTTTATTGAAAAATATTTCAATAAAAGTAAAATAACATGGCTGCACAGACTGCCTTTTTTTAAATCTCATTGTTCTTGAGTAATTCCAATTTTCGAGTTTCTATTGCTAACCCTGTTGAGAAATCCTTAAATAGTACAAATGAAAATACCAAAAGAAAACAAAACAGGAACAATTTTCATATTTTAGATCTTTCATAATATTCAGCGTTACAATAATGTCGCATCTTATTACGAGTGAAAAACATTAAAAACTTTTTGCGTTGTTGTTAAAATAAATCACAGTTTTATTGTACATTTGTGAGTGAAGAAGTAAATAAATCACAGTTTTATTGTACATTTGTGAGTGAAGAAGTAAATAAAGTAATTATCCACATGCCGAAAATCAAATAAAACTTTTAAAAATTATTTTAAGAAATTTTATTTAAAAAAAATACAAATTTGATAAGCATTCCACCTTTTAAAATTACCAGTTTTGACTTGATTTCGAAAGAATTAGAATTAGAAAATTGTAGGAATCACCAGTACCTAATAAAGGCAATGTAGGTTATAGCTAATATTTTTTCAAATTAAAGGTAATTTGTATTTCGTTTCCCAATTTTGGATTCTGTTAAATACACAAGCTTCAATTTAAACTCTTTAGATGAACTCAGGACAAAATTTCTGAATCCGTTAAGGGTGCAATCTAGTTTAACACTTGTTTTTATTTATAAAAGTACTAAAAATATTGATATTTGTTTTTTTTTTTGGATTGATATAACCTACGTGCTCGATAAATGATAATATGGGTCCTTAGGATATCGAATTAAAATTATGGATGTGTATGCTGTGCTGTGTGTATGCTGTAAAGTACCGGTAATCCAGATATTGATAGGGATGGGCGATATTCCATACCTACTTCTTGCTGTGGTGACTAGGTGCCTGTTTAGACGGTTCAATCTGTCTTTACCTTTTGTCGCTCCTCAAAATGAAAATTTGTTCACACGAGTCGAGAAGTTGCCATGGCAATCGGTATAAACGAAATGGATAATTCCAACACTTACCCAACATTACAATCAAATTCACGAACACGCCAATAGAAACAGTCACGTGACCAGAAAAGTTGAACGTGAGTCCAGTTCAGATCGAGACGCACTTCCTCCCCGCCCGAACTTGCCCCGCACCATAGAATTTTGTGATGAAAGTTCAATTCGTCGACTCGTCTGAACAGGCACTAGCACTTTGATCTAAAAGCGAACTGCTTACTGGATTTTCAACAATAACTTGTTGAATTAAGAGGAGTTCATCGAAAAATTCATTGTTTTGATGTGACGTGGACATAAGAATATTTATTAAAATCTTGGTGGGATGTTTGAAAGCTTTAGATTCGCTAATTTATTGAGACGAGATCGAAGCTGTTATTATGCACCAAGTTTGACGACCAAAGTCTCCCGAATTTGTAGGCAGAGCGAGTCGGAAAGACGAATCTCTGACAAAGTACTTTTTCCAATCAACTCGACAACGTACCACTTCTTGTGAAGTAGACTCGACTCTTGCCGAATCTAGACAGATCCTATATGGAGAGGAGCTTGTGGGTTATATTTACAACTACTACACACGGCTTTATGCGGCATCGACGTTGCCAAAGTTCTTCTAAACAGAGAATTAACTCACGATGATATGCTTACCGCGACGAAGAATCTTCGAAATTATACTACTTAACCTTTTGGATGTCTTAAATTCTGCAATAGATTGACAGAAATGATAGGCACTATCGAATGATTCCAACTATCGATAGTTAGCAATTGAACGATTTTAACTAGGGTACTATTTTATTCATTCATTGATTGTTTGTAATCACAAAAATAAATCACCGTTCTTGGTACTAATTGCTAATTTTACTATACGATTCCTAACCACATGCCCTGTGGTAGCAGTGACCTACATGGTGCATCATAACTTTTAGTTGTTCGATTCTCAAAACAAATAAAAAAGAAAGAAATCGTTCAGTAATTAAACGAACTTTTCGGGGTTAATTACTATTTTTAGGCAACCAAGAAAATCTTATTCAACTACTGAACAAAATTAGAAATGATCAAAACAAGAAACAAAGAAATCGTTCAGTAATTACTTGAACTTTTCGTGTTCGTTCATTACTAATTTTAGATAACCAGGGAGATTTCATACAACTACTGAACGAAAATAGTAATGAAAGGTTTTAATGAGAACATCGAATGAATGAACATTTTGCAACCGTCGAATGGTGCGATAGTTTTCATTCGATGGTTCCGATTACTAATTGACACAAGAAAATTCCCTCACATTGACAGAAATTCGTTTTACGTCTAATACTCTAATAGGAAATCTTCAAAGAATAGGAAACTGGGGACCAGTTATCCTGTACACAGTGGAACTTAAAAGTAGGTTGAAAAACACTTCTTCTTCGCTTAGTGATTGCCTCAGTAATACACACGTCACAGTCCTACTACGTTCTAGGTCATGCTATCTACGACAACACCGCCGTTGCAAAGCATCTTTTCGCGTCCCATGAAAAAACTGTTTGACAGATGGCCATAATCCCTTTAGATCCAGAAAAAGCGTTTGATAGTGTCTCACACGAATATTTACTGAGCATTCCCGATGTGTTTGGGCTTGCGTGTAGTTGGATCGAGATCTTTAGTGTTCTGTACAGAGAAAGATTCAGTGATTCTCATAAAGCATCATTGGCATATATTGTCTCCTACGGATGCTAAATCATCACGAAATATAGATTCGCAGCCATACCCAGAAATCTCTTCCATGGTTGAAATCAGAGCTTTGTGTATTTTATTATAAAATTTTATTTTTGTAATTTATTTTTATTTTTTTATTTTTTTATTTTGTGAGGCTATCCTTGCTCATACCATTACTGACGGCGAATGTTGAATAGTCCTAACAATGTCTTATGATTATATTGTCCTCCAAGCCTGCCTTTCACTGTCCTTTTTGCATCGGTTCAGATTAAATAAAGACTCGTCGGAGAAGATATAATTTCCCCAACCTGTTTTTTGACAGAATGGAAGTTATTGCATTAGTTAGGGATGTTATTTGCGAGATAAAAGTACCAACTTGTGAGCTTGTGAAGTTGTTCCTGACAGTTTTAAGGGACTAAAAGGGTAAACCACTCTTAACCCTAAGAACAAAATTGGTTTTGACATAGACTTACAAGAATTACGTACTATTTTAAATATATTTAATTTTATATAAGCCGACATCTTCAGTTTAGAAAAAATACCGGTCGAATTGAGAACCTACTGTCTTTGCGAAGTTGGTAAAAAACAAAAACTTACATATCTTAGCTTGTTTTAAATTCAATCGGAATTAGCCCGACCATTATTATGATGATACCAAATAAAAATATTGCTACCAATTTAATTTAGAAAAACGTTTAGTTGCCTGCTTCATTTAAATTTTACTAACTCAATGTCACGTGTAAAATCTTTAACAGTTCTTTAAAACAAAACTATAAATAATGGTAGGTCCCGTTGTCATACTACTTTGTTAACAATTCCAAATATGAATTAAACTTAATTAGAATTAAACATGATACTAATCCTACACATTAATCGAACCATTTCTCCAAGAACTTTATATACTTCTTTCATTTCGTCATCGTAACTTTGATCGCAACATTCAGTCATCAGAAAAGTAAAAATTTTCTAAAATGGTAAAAGCGTAGGTGAATCGTTTACTCACGAGAAAAGCTTTTTTAAGCTAGTCGAGCTTGAGTTTGTATTTACTTCTGGTCAGTCAATCGTCGATTTTAAATAGTTACATCCGTTTTGTGTGTTTTAAATTAAAAATCAAATTTTATTTGTTTCTAGATCAAAACGGACGACCAAGACGAATTACTTTATTCTTTTGAAGATATGGACGATGATAACAGCGATTTACTGGCCTCGGCGTCAGAGATGCATCGAAGTAAGTATTGTTTAACATTTCACATTTGTAAAACTCTGAATTTTGCTTACAAAGAAAATGTGCTTCAGATTATGAACAGAAGTTCGTATGACGTCATATGTTTAACATTTAAAAAAGAATTATCTTCTTTGGTTCGTTGCATACATTTTTGTAATTGTGACTTTTAACTAAACATGTTTTAGAGAAAAAACGTTACTTTAAAGTGCGAAAATAATGTGAAGGTTAAATTTGTGGGTGTTTAACTGACATTGCTTAGTTATAAAAAAAATGTATAAACTAAATGGCAATGATAAATTTTTGTCTTAACTGCAGACCGTTGCTGACCTCTAGGCACGTAATTGGTGCGATTTTTATTTATAAAATGATCAACGAAACCAGAAAACAATATAATTACAGAAAATTGCTTATTAATTTATGTTATTTCGTGAATTTATCTGACATTTTTATGTAGACCTTCTTTCAAGGCGCGGTAAATAAGTTCAATCCAAAGAGGGAATTGTTATATCTCCCATCCTCTCGGGATGATGACACAAGTGACTCTGAAATTGTTCTTCCATAAATTTTAGCAAACACAGAAATATAGGCGTGAAATATGGAATAATATTTCTTAGCGTAGCTTCTCATACTTCTTCCGTTACTTGTGCGTTTTATGATTCACCATAAATTTCTTTTCAACAATGATACACGCTTTCTTATGGGCCTATGCTTTTACCCGTTTCATTTCCGTGGAAAATAGATATTACAATTTCTGGTGGATAATGAAAATGAGTAGTTTCGGTAGGAAACAATTTCAAGTGATTTATGGCAATAATGGAACTTCTTTTACTCACGAATATAATCTTTTTCAGTTCAAGATTCGAATGTGTACGTCAAACTGAATACGTATATAATGTTTGACTTTCTGAAAGAATCTGTTGAATGGACTCCCCGTTAAATTAATAAAAATCGGCGAAGCTAATTAATTTTTATTATTAGGAAGGTTATTTTATTTCAATTAAAAAGAAAATTTTATTACTTCAATCGGTTTCTTTTGTGTAAATATTTTTTTTTTATTTCCGATCAATACCAGTGGCCACTTACGTGGCTTTTGCAACCAATAAAAACTCCATAACATTTTACTCCGCTCAGTAAACAATTTAGTCACAGGTGAATCTAAAGAAAATCTTATATAATAATTATTAATTAAGTTTATTGCTCGTAAATATTCAGCACAAACAAATTTGCTTGAGTATTTTAAAACTAAAGTGATACTCACTTAAAATTAAGAACTATGTTGTTCCGAACCAATTAATTTTTAAAGAACAATAATGATTGTTGCCAGTAATACTGTCCAGGACTGTTGGTCCTCTCTACATCGAATTTCCCTCACAATAAATTACGTTTAATATTTATAGATAATGAAAACTGTCATGGAACCGTAATTTTAAAAAATTGCCAGAAAATTGGTTGTTCCAGCAAGACAACGATAACAAACACAAGGCCTAACGGCTCACTGATCCGTTAAAAAAAACAGTAATTTTTATGCTTGACTGGACTTTCTCAAGTACTTATTGGCCCTGAAGAAATATTTTGGAAGAGATGTTAAAAGAGGAGGAATTCAGGGTTCTATCTTTTTCATTGTCGTTAATAAGAGTCTTTAGCAAGATTATTAAAAAGGAGTAAGGGTAAATGCTACAGTTGCGGGACAGCATACTGCAACGAGAGATACCTTCAGATACAATCGAAATAATTAAGAATATATTCGCGTTGACTTGTGTTTGTTAACGCATGCGTATTTCTTATTATATCCGTGTATAGTTACGGTGGTCCATCCCGAGATTATAATGTGCAAGAAGTACATTACTAGTGGAACAAGAAGTGTTTATATGTTCCAAAACGGTAAGGCTCTAAATACGTTCCAAAACGGCAAAGCTCTTTACTGGCTCCAACGTGATTTGTTTGACAGAAACTTGGCTGTGCCAGGGGATTTAAGATGCGGAGTTTTTTTTAGTTTTGAGTATATTGTTTTTCGCCGTGATTGTTACTCTGACGTTCTTGATGCGCCAATTGGAGTTGGTTTTCTCTGCGCTGTATTCACGATATACCAGTCAAACTTGTAGACCTCCAGAACTCTGAAAAATTGGAAAAACTGTGTATATTTCGACTGCCTATTTTTTTCCAAGTTTGATATCGATCCGTTCCGGAGCAAGCAAGTTGGAGTAATATATGGAGCGCAAATTTGTGTTGAAAATTGCTTTTACCCTGGAAATCTGTTTTGAAGTCTGAAGCACTATCTCGCCAATAAAGTGCTACAGCTGCCTTTTTGATATAATTTTTTAAAGTGTAGGACATTGAACCTGCAGGATTATCTTGTTTTGCACTTAAAGTGTCAATTTATTTATTTTTAAGTTTTACTCGTATATAGAATAGATTTTATCACGGTTTGGTGACAGATCGCTTTCATAGATATTTACATACGAAAAAAATTTTTTTTTATTGTAATTTATCAACATGCTCTACCAACTCACTTGTGTAATAATACTCGTCCGAAAGAGTTTAGATTTCAGTCTGATCACAGTCGGATATTTGCTTATAGGAAAAAATTGATATCGTCGAATTAGAAATATCTTAAGCACTTCGCATTAAAGAGCATCAGGCAATCGGATTTTTTTCCGCCAATGCTAATCCAGGAAGACGATTTTTCCTTTAGGATACTCTGAGCCACGATATGTAAACTGCCACTATTGTACGTCTACCTGTAGTTGGTTATCTAGAGACATCACGATTAAGTAGTATTCCGATTTTGCTTGTCCCACAATTGAATATGTACTGTCTGTAATTGGAAATTTCCAACTGTTGCTTGCCTCGGAACCACGTCGCGTGTCGTATATAAAATCGCCACATCATTTTTGCTTTCAGGCGGTAAATAGAATTGAATGGCACTAAAGCTATCAGCTAAGTTTTGATAGTTGTGTTGTTGTGCCACAATATATAAAGTTTGTTCCAGCTAAATCTTTTTTATTGGCATCTTTATATAACATTGTAAACCGTTAAAATTCTAATTTCAGATCGGCTGTACTTCGTCGCTTTTAAAAAGAATTTTAAGCCAAAAAATACCAACAACACTCACTACTTCAGTACTGATGAAGATTTTGTGTATGAAAATTTTTACAATGATTTTGGTCCTCTAAATATTTGCATGTTGTATCGCTATTGTCAAAAATTGAATCGCAAAATGAGTTCAAAATGGCATGCGAGTAAAAAAATAATTCATTACACATCGATGAATCCAGCAAAACGCCTAAACGCCGCCTATTTGATTGGTTCGTATGCCGTAAGTGGTTAGATTTTTTAATTATTGATTTTTATATAATCAAAAATTACGTTATATT
The DNA here is from genome assembly GCA_964036015.1 of Leptarthrus brevirostris. Taxonomy (NCBI): domain Eukaryota; kingdom Metazoa; phylum Arthropoda; class Insecta; order Diptera; family Asilidae; genus Leptarthrus; species Leptarthrus brevirostris. The sequence continues at coordinate 17,932,831 of OZ038375.1, read as the reverse complement.
TGCAGGTAATTTATTTAAATAAAACACCAGAAGAGGCGTACCGACCTCTAGTCGCTGGCGACATACCCAGTTATACACGTTTCTGTGATGCCTCATACGGACCTAGTATCTATAAGATATCTTTATTGGATTGTATAAATGCGGTGTATAAAGCACTCAAAGCCGGTTTCTTTGATTTCGAAGATTTTGATGCTGACGAGTATGAGTATTATGAGGTTTCTTGTAATAATATAAATCAATTCAGTTAAATCAATAATGTAATTTCACAGCGTGTTGAAAATGGTGATTTAAATTGGATTGTACCAGAAAAATTTATTGCGTTTTGTGGACCCCACCAAAAATCTAAAACATTGGCCAATGGATATCCTTGTCATTCTCCTGAAACCTACTTCGATTACTTTAAAGAGAACAACGTTACAACTATAATTCGCCTTAATGCAAAAGTTTATAATGCATCGAGTTTTGAAAGTGCTGGTTTTGATCATAAGGATTTGTTTTTTATCGATGGAAGCACACCAAGTGATGGGATATTGAAAAAATTCTTACTTATATGTGAGACAACGAAAGGTGCTATTGCCGTGCATTGCAAAGGTATGCCAATTTACTGTTAATGGTTTTATGTTATTTTTTTGTATTTGAAGCTGGTCTTGGCCGTACGGGAAGTTTGATTGGTGCTTATATTATGAAACATTATAATTTCTCTGCACTTGAAGCCATAGCGTGGTTAAGGTTGTGTCGTCCGGGTTCCGTTATTGGTCATCAACAACAATGGATGGAGGAGTAAGTGAACTTTCTAATTTTTTTTAAATAATTTTTTAAATAAATTAAGTGCATCCCTTCTCTTTTGGGGTTCCGGAGAAAAAACGAACACTTACAATTTTACATGTCCGCTCGTGTATGTCTCATAATGTTTGAAGTAATTTAAAATATTCAGCGGTGCTAGATAAAAAGAATATGGATTTTCTTGACTTTTAAGTCAATCCATATCAATTAGACCAATTTAATTAGTAAACGTCGCTGACAAAATTTATTTTTTTTACCTTAATTTGTACTATACTTAGAGAGTTGAAACAAGGTATTCATTAATTTTTTAGATGTTTAGTTTTTTTTTGAGCCACCATTTTGTATTGGTGCCTCAGCCTATTTTGCATTTTACAAAGTTCTGTGTTAAACGCTGTAACTTTTTGGTTTTTAAAGATATTCATTTCAAACAAAAACCATGTTAAAGATCATAAAATGTACAATATTTTCTGTCTGGTATATATTTAGGTCAACTTAACTGCAAATACGAAAAAAAAACCATCGGTAAATATTAACGTTTTCAAACTAAAAACCTGCTCTTTTAAAATTAAAAATGTTAAAGATAGAACTAAGACTCACCTTCAATTTGTTTTCTGGATAATGTCTTTATAGTACACTACTTCCCTAAAAAGTTTCAGGCCTTACATATATATTGCGATTTTTCGAAAATCGCGCATTTTCAAGCTGAAATATCTCAGAAAGGACACAATTAAAAAATCCAAAATTTTCGGAAAACATTCCTTTATTGTATTGTAATAAGTGTTTAAAATTTTATCACTGAGACTTTATTATTTTTATAGTTATAAATTTTTAAATAAAGCAAATTTTTATTTATTTATCATCATTGGTCGATTTGCTATGGATTGACCCTTTTCTAAGACCTTCGATATGGTTAACAATTTGCGTAACAAACTACTGTTGTACAAATTATTTTAAAATTTTTGATTTTTACGCTCCTTTAAATTTTAAAGGGTGATATCTTATTTGGCAAGATTCAGAAGGTGCGTTTTGGGGGTCTTATCTACTTTTCAACGGTTTGTCACTTGCGTCTCCTCTTATATAAATCATTTATGTCGTTGCATTACGTAAGCGAAATCTCTGATCTTTGCATTTGTTTTGTCCCAGTAGATTGTAGCGGGTATGTTCACCGTAAGTTACAATAAAATTCTACTTAAATATGATTTTTTATAAAGTAACATTTTAAACTCTATTTCTTGAAACCATTTTTTTCGACATGTCGGAGAGTCGTGTTTCAACCGATTATCCGTTTCACTTGTATCTTTTTGCAATTGAAAGATAATTGGTTTTCGAGGCCATCATTCTAAAAAAATTAAAAAATTAAATATTAAATATTTCCGTAAGGCGATTGAAGTTGTAAAAAAGGGAAAACTTTAAGACAACTTTCACATAGCCGTAATTTTTTTTCTAGGATATTTTATATATTAAAAGGGACGATGGCCCCTAAAATTTAATAGTTTTTAAGGGGGGGGGGGACCTTCTCCAGACAACAGGTTTTTCAATAATTTTTTATAAAAAACAGAGCATTTATTGCTATGAATGAAATTACATAATAATTTTGACGTTTAAGTGTATGCACACAAATTTTTTCATTAGTGAAAAAAACAAAATGGCGACATGGAACGCCCAGGTCCTTGTAGTTAACTGAAATCAACGAACCAAATTTTTTTCATTAAAATAAATCATTTCGCTTTGCATGAACCTACATTTAACAAAAGAAAAAGAAAAAAAGACTTTTTTTAATAAACAAATCAATAAAAAATGTCCAAAGGCCAATAAATTCAAGAAGATCTTTGCAAAATTTCAAGTTGATTGCTTTATTACGCGCGGCGCGGAAAAAAATACGTTTCGAGAAAAACGCGATTAAAGTTTTCATTCCTGTAAAGTAGAGTTTAAAGTGTTCTCAGTACTTTTGGAGCGCATCACTTCGATGACTGTTTATGTTTCTTTCTATTGAGCTTAAAACATTGAAAATATATTTTTAAATAGTAAAAGAATTTATAAAGCAAAAAAAATATGTAAAAGAATTAATATTCATTTGTTTTCTTTGTTTCATATAACTTTTTAAGCTCTACATTGCAAGACGCACATTCGTGCAAGGCAATCCTCAAAAATGCCTGCAGCCGCTATATCTTAATATTTTTTACAAAAAAAATTTTTTAAATGTTTGTAGAAGAAAATGGTAAAAACCCCATTATAAAAAAAACTTTTCTCTCTTTGTCGAAATAATTCCGAAAGTTGTCCCATCTTGCATTCCTCTCGACCAGAAACGGGCCTGAAGTTATTTTTTTATCAGTGGTGTACAATTTTTCATTCGCATAGCCCCAAAGAAATGAACGTAGCGGTGTTAAATCGCACAATTTAGGCGGCCTATTGGTGTCTCCGTTTCAAGAGATATCGCGACGCAACAATGCAATTGTGCAACTAGTGTGTGCCATCCTGCTATAAATAAATAATGTATATGTTCATTGCGCCCAAAAAATAAGTCAGCATTCACGGCATTACCTGTGACGGTATGACCTTAAGGGGATTGATACGTGTAGATGAGGGAAAAGAGGTCTTCTTTTCAAGGCGTACTTAAACAGAGTAAAAGTGAATCGATTTATCTGAATTTTTTTATATGCTTTATTGAGAGATTAAAGTTACAGAATTCTTTTTTGTTTCTGTAAAAGTTTAAAATAGCGGCGCTGAGCGGGTTGCTCGAGGCGGTTTAACCATACCAAGTAAAATCGGCCTGTTGGTGTTCGTCTGAAAATAAACTGAAAACGGTTTTTATAAGATTACAGTTTTGACTTCTAAAAATTTTAAAAAATCTTGAAAAATAAAAAAATGGAAGCTTAAAAACGAAAAAGTGGCAATATTTTCGATTTTTTTCACGAAAAAACATACCTTTTTCTCGAATTTGCACTCAAACGCTAGTTTGCTGTACCGGGTCCAAACATATCGCCTTATTTTTGCTCGTACTCGACTAAACGATGAAAGAGTTCAGATTCGCATACAAGTTCAGGAAATAGATAGATCAAGAGACAGAAACGGACTCCGGTACGGACGCGCATGTCTACCTGGTCTATATATTAGTTTTGAGGGTGATGGAATTGGAATATCGTAAAAAAAAAGAAGAAAGAAAAATGAGAAAATTCATTTTTTTACACATATCAATTCCCTTAAACCGTTTTCAGAAAAAGACGTCCCGATAAGACCGCAAAAACTAAATCAAACTATGGGTTGTTTTGGATGGAGAGATTTTTTCGACTATTAACTGAGTGACTATATCGGAGCTCGATTTGTAGAGGTTGTACAAGCTGATTTTCTTGGACGTTATGTAAGCTGACCTGTCGTGCAGCTGGTCTACGAGATAGCCAATTCTTGCAAACGTCTCGGAATGGTTAAACCTGAGTTTTTCCACATTTTCAAAGTCAACAATAATGTTCAGTTAACCTAAAACTGCGAGAACGTATTAGGGTTGTCAGAAAATGCGAATTCCTTCAAATTTCATTACAACCAAAATACAAAAAAATTGGTTTTTTAATTGTCACTATTTCTGCTCAGTCTACATATATGCATGTAAACACTATCATATTTTACCGAAAACGGTATAACCAATTTGAGTTCAATAATAAAATGTAGATTACAGGTTACCAAGGTATATTTGTCTTATTTGATTAGTGTGCGAGGGGAAGGTCACGAAGATAAATCTTATAAAGCTAAATAAAGTGCACAAACAATTTTTCAATGAAAAATATATAAGCTGAATTAAATCAAAATGTCTCACTAATTTAAAAAACATTCTTTGTAGTAAGCAACAATGGCTGTGCTCTGAAGGGGAGAAATATCGAAGACGTACAAATATAGAAATAATGAGACATCCATATGGGATTTATAGTAAGCGATTACATACAAATGTATCAAATGAATCTACTGATGGCTTATTACATCGGGTTAAGGGAATATCCCAAAGAGTTGACACGATGAACCTAAATGACGAGGAAGTTGAAAATGGAAACGATGACGAAGTTATTAAACCCACCGATGTTGTTGATAACGAATCTCTTAGAATTGAAGGTCAAATAGAGAGAAAACTAAAGAAACCTTGCATGATTGATCAAAGCAATAAGCATGCATCAGTTAAAATAATCGATAAAAAGTGTGCACCAACTCAGGGTGATAAGCTTAATCAAATAAAAGCAATGAGAAGACATCATCATTCGAGATCGGTTAACATAGCTACTACTCTGTAAGTGTTATCATACTCAATTCTCAACAATTTATTTATATTTCAGTCAATCTTAATTAAATTTTGTGTTTGTTTTTAGTGACTGTGATAATCCATTACGTCATACACGTGCAAGATCACAACCATTTCGTAATAATGCAAATTTGTGCAATGCTATCAATCATTCGGCATCGTTGCCGGTAAAAACGGAAACCAATGAAAATACTACAACAACAACGTCGGTTACAAAAACCGCAAACCGCGTTGCTATTTATAGCAAAAGGTAAGTGCGAGTAAATTTTCAAAGTAGCTTTTATAAAACACCCCCGGATGCTTTTTTCCTTCCCAAAGTTGGCAGTTAATTAATTATTGCTTGCGGTTTTAATGTTTTATTTAATTGATTTTAATATGTAATGTATAAAGTTTTATTTTTAAGTTGGATTTCAGTATTGGGTAAGAGTTTAGTTATTTTTATTTCCACGAAAAATACTTTCTAGTAGATGCTAATCTTTATGAATAATGTTTAGATAGCAATTACAAAAAAAAAATAATTGAGTTCATCATTGTTATAAAAAAGTCCTGGAGAAGTTAGTCGTTTTTAATAAATTATAAAAAAATATAAAGAAAACATAAATAACGTCTTAGATAATATGTTTACGTAATTTGCGTTAGCAAAATTAGAATTGTGAACGTTTTAACCTATTTTGTCGGTTAATTTTATAAAAATTGTTTTTTAGTTATATACTGGAAATTAGATTCATTTCAAACGAAACTACGAACAGATCCGTTTATTAAAAATGTGACAGCAAAATGTTAAATCAAAATTTAATAAAATAAAGAAGTTTGTGGATCTTACAGGCAGATTTTGCATATTATTTGTAAGGAGTCACAAATCGCAATGTCAGAACATTTTAAAATCATCCTAACGCAATTACGCTAAGTCCTCTGATTAGGTAAATAAATATTTCGATAGTATCCTGAAAATAATAGTGGTGCACCATTAGGTAGGTAGGATATTTGAATGATGAATGAAACAATTTCCTAAAATAATATTTTTTTCGTTAGTAATTACGCTTCAACGAACATACAAAATTTTAGTATACTATACTATACCATTTCATTCAGCCGAAGTATAACTAAGTATTAAGAGGACTAGTTACGATAGCTACTGTTGATCTCTATCGTTTATTACATTTTCCATAGTCCAAGTCCGTTTACGCCACACTTTGTTAGAGTTGCGTACAGCTTTTGTTGAAGTGAACTGCAGAATGCACTGTATGACACAAAAATTGAACTAGAAGTACAGGTTGATCTCGTCGGGTCTGACAGTCTTTTGACAAGTCAATACTACTTTGAATTCCACTTTTACCGTCATGTTTTTTATTTCACATTTTTCTTCAATGAGTTCTGCATGAGTCATTTAGAACCAGAAAGATAAAGCGGTAGCGTCTTCTGTATTACGCAAGGAGAAGTCACAGGAAATTCATTGAATACGATTGTAGCTTATTCGATCGTATATATAAAAAATTAAATATTAAATAAAGTAAAAGTCATGCATTACAGGGCCACGTACAGAAAAATTTAATCCTTTTCAGTGTATCCGCTTGTATTCCATGTTAAGGTAAATTGGAAAACATTAAGCTGTGGTGCTGTAAGAAAAAGAAACAAAATAATTAAACGCAAGTTTCTCACTAAAATACACTTATAAGTAATCTTTTAGGACTACACACTTTTCCTAACTTCCCTACGATTTCTTTAAACCCTCAAAAAACTACGACCTATCAAATTTTTCAAAATAGTCTTCTCTCTCTCGACGATGACCTCTTCATTTAAGTTGTATTTTAATTCCGCCAGCTACGTTTCAAGTTGACTACGGTAGTGGGTCTGGCGAGCATGGTGTGTGTGGCAACAGTTTGTATCGCAATTCATTGATGGAACAGCACTTTTTCTTTGTCAAATGAAGTCGGATGTCTGTCAATGTCTCCTCAAATTAGCTCAATAGTCCAAAAGTATTAGTTCTTTCGAATTCCAAAATATCGTGGCCGTAGTTTTTTCGGCTGGTGTGACCATCTTTGCCTTCTTGGGACCAAACTTGCCCGAAAAAGTCCAAAGACGCTTGGTCTTTAGTGTACTATAATGGATCCAGGTTTCATGAATGGTGACAATTCGACGCAAAAGCTTCTGCCAATTTCGCTTAAAGAAATCCAACACTACTTCGAAAATGACATCCGTATCCACTTGTCCACCGTGAGCAATCGCGGCAGTTTTATCACTCCCAACTACCATGTAAAATATTGCAACTTATTGATCCCCTCTCGTATGTCGATGCAAAATTTAAAAAAACAACGCAACGAAATTTTCTTCTTCAAGCTTTTTTCGCTCATGGGGAACGTAAACGTACAGTTTACTTGCAGATTAATTCAATGTTTGCTTTTAATATTAATTTTCTCCGCGCATGAGGATAATAAGCAACTTACCGTATGGAAAGGCGTGCAGTAAAGTTGTACTTACTTCACTGCACGCTTATCCGTGCGGTAAGTTGCTTATTATCCACTGCGGAGAAAACGTGCTATATAGTGGTACTTATCCCTCACGCGTGAGGAAAAATAGAATTTTCAACTAGGGCGGTGCGTAGAGGATTGCTTACGGTGCTCAAATTAAATTATTTGAAAGATTTGCTTTCTCGCAGTTTTAAACAACTCCCCCAAATGATATCCTAGTAATTCAGATCATGCAGCTGCACAACATAATTATGCTTTGTGAATAAGTTCACGTTTTGGTACAAAAACAAGCGGTATATCTCTCTTAGCTTCAAGTATCGTCACGCTCCACAGTAAATTTGTTACACTATGACGCGGATCTAGTTTCAACATTTCTTTACTTTGAACACGTTTATGTTACTCCTTATCATAATGGAAAAATACTGAACACTTATGTAATCACTTCGGTGTGCATCCTTCCGTCCGTCTGCCACAGGCGATCTTCTCTGAAACTATTCGATGTAAAAATTGAAATTTAGCACCGAGATAGAGTTTGATGGCTCAATTATAGACGTAAAGTAGAAAGTGTCAAAATACCCAATGAGATTTTCCATTGCATCTTTTAAGGACAGTCGATTTAAAGCCTCGGCAATATCATCAACTTGCACTAATGAAGTTTGTAGTGCAGTTCTGTAGTGAAGCTTCGTAAGACTTATCACATTTGGCTCATCGGCTAGATCAATGGTGTGACATTTGGGGGCATAAAGGTTGTAAAAACTGAACCATCTTCATTTTTCAGCTCCTTTTCTGGTGGGTGGCAAGGAGCATTATCAAGAATAAGAACAGCTTTGTTCAAAGAACCGCATTCACGCAAAAAGCGTTTCACCTAAAAAGAAACGAAGTGTATATCGATATTGTAATCTAATTTTGTAACTAACCTCTAGTACAAAGTGATGATGAAACCAATTTTTAAAAATTTCACTAGTCATCCATGTGTTCTTCGAATTCCTGTAGATAGCATAAGAGGTGTAAGTTTATGCTCACCACTTGCATTTGTAAATGCCAGAAACGTTATTTGTTTTTTGGCTACTTTTAATCCTGGAGCTGCTTTTTCTGTGATTGAAAGAAAAGTTTTATCCGGGAGCAGCTTTCAAGATAAGCCACTCTCATGCCAAATATGCTTTTAAATCTCTGGAGCCATCCGTCACTGGCATTAAATGGTTGGTGGCTTTCTTTCCTAGTCTGATGTAGCCTTATGGCCTTTTGTTCAGCATTTCTCCACTGATGGGAATATTTTTTGCTCTTAACTTTAAGAACCACTTATAAAGACTACGTCCCATGCGTGGTAGTTCACCCCTTTTTTTGTTTTTGTTTTTTAATTTAAAGGATAGGAACAGTGTCATTTCACATCTTTCCCGTTGGGCACAGGGTACATAATATGTATATCTCGTCTTTAGCCCGATTAGTAGAAAATCACTAGCTTTTTCCAGGTACATTTTAATCTTAATTCTTTCTCGATATTCTCTTAGGATCAATAGACGTCGTCTAATATTTTTAGACAAGTTCCTTTTAAATGGACTAACTTTTCTGCATTTTTTTTAATTTAGTGAAACTTGTCAGCTGATTTATACATTACTTACTATAAGGAATTCCAGTAATTGTTGCCAATATCTACTAGAAAGTATTATATAAATTAGTTAACGTTTAATATTCCTGATATTTTTAATACCCACAGTTTTAATTGTAAAAATAATATGTTTATTGTTATTTTTTATTATTATTTTATTTTTGTACAAAAAGTCTATTTTGAATGCACACTAAATGTCCTATTTCTGGTGTAAAATATTTCACATATTTTGCATGTAATTAAACTATTCTTGCTTTATATCTTTAGTACCCCCGCATGGTGTTCCCGCCATATCCAATATAAATATTAAAGCAAAGTAGTAGCAATAAGTGTAATATTTAATGTAAAATAAAAATCCAAAACAGAATGGGTTTGGTGCACATACGCAAAACGGAGCAGCAACAATCGCAAAATACTGGAAATCATGACATTACAACACCAACATTAAGTAGTTTAAATAAGCAAACGAAAATGTACAACAATAGCTTAATTTCAAACAACAACAGTATAATGTCTTCGATAACAGAAAGTAAAATTCCTATTGTTAGGGATGACGGAAAAACATCGTCACGGCTCAGTCATCATCTTCATCATATGACACTGCGTGGACGATCCAAGGCTCGTGTAAGAACGACAGTTACAATGGAACAGACGGCAGCAACTCGAATATTGCGAGACAGCTCAACAACTCCCACTAATGCGTATACAAGAAGAGTCGATTCAAATTTGAATCCAATAAATCTTGGAAAATCAGATGAAGATTTAAGAAAACCGGGTATAATGCTGGAATTAAATGCAACTTCAGTTGTTGCACATCCATCATCGATTCCTGTTAACAATAATAATGTTAAGCGCGGCAAACGGTCATTAAGTAGTACTCGTATCGAAAAAGACAAATGTGATGAATATAATACAAAATTATTACGAAAGACAACAAATGTAAACAACAATAATACCACATCCACAAATTCTTCATCTTCATCCGCAATGTTAGGGACGACAAGTACAACAACAATGATTAAAAGTTCATCGCTATCGCGTAAACTCGGCTCTACAAGCCTACCAAATGATACAACATCATCCAACGCTCAATCAAGTAATTTTTCTCGAAATTCTAAATGCTCTGCTGAACCGTCACTGTCACTTAAGTTACGAAAAAAGATAAGCTATTAGTTGTAAGATGCAAACTATAGCGGCAAGCAGTTTTACTATTGTTAACTCCTTAACATTTTATTGTGAAGTATGTACCATTTACACGTTGAATATTTTGTTTAAACATTTATTTACAATTCGTCTCCGATCCTAGATTTCTGTTAGGTTCGTATAGCTTGAAAGTGCACTTTAAAAAAAACTGTACAGTCCGTGGTGTGCATTTAAAATAGACCACAAGGATTGTGTACTGCAGTTGTAGATTTCTTAGCAAAATGTGGTAGTGCTTTATACAATCAATGACAGCGTGAATGTTTTATTAGTAAACTGTTGTTAATCAATTGTTATTTATTCTTAGAATACTGCGAAAAATATTTAAGAGCCATTATTTAACCATGCAGTTTTGTTTGCTATTTAACATATTTACTAAAGTGGTCTATATCTCTTATACCCAGTACTGTACACATACATATTTACATATTTAAGGAAGAACTAAGTGATGTTAATACTATAATAAGTCCTATATATACATTTACCTAATTATAGACTTATTTTGTACAAAGTGCTTTGTATAGGGACAATATTGCAAGAGTTACTGCACGAGCAGTGAATATCTCTCAATCGGTATAGCCGAGTTTTGCTGTGCTCTTAGTACAAATAGTTCATAGTTTTTATATTTTGGTTAATAAGTTTTACATTTAAAATATATATTTTTTTCTTTTTCTTCATTATACCAATGCCTCTTTTAAAATTTTCAACAAAACACATTGTCACGCAATAATTGTAGATTTTGAAACTATCAAAAATAGGTTTTATTTAAATATACAAATAAGGCACGATTACGATAATATTTAGCTTGTTAAAATTTTGTATTTTAATATGATATATGCTTTTCTTTAATTTCCAAAAACAGTGGTGCAATAAAAATGGTATAGAAGAAAGCTAGCTCAAAACAGTAGGTTCCTTACTCGAATAATTAACGCACAATTTATTGGTTTTAAAATTGTTACCGCACTGAAATATGAGTGCATACAAGGCGAATTTGTCTGTCGAGAGCAGAAAGCAGATATAAACAAATATGTGCTTAAGGCCGTCTGATCATTGCTCATATCGACATTAGACTCTCTTTGGCTTGCATTTATGTTACATTCCAATTTCTACCACGTTGTTTATGATTAAGGGATAGAATCAATATGAGATCTTTCGTGATATTAATATAGTGTTGTACATATGGAGCTTAATTTAAGTGTTGCCACAATGCATCCTACAGCTCGGAACTCGGGATCTCACATAAGCACGAACTTACCCATTTTGTGCCCCTTCGCTTTTTTTAGCAGGCCAAATGGCAGAGAAAAGGTTGTTCCCCAGTAGCACGAACTTACCCAAGAACACACATTCTTGCACGCGTTAATGCTGTTTAACGAAATTTCATTTCTAGTATCTTCTTGTTTTTAATGATTTTTCATGAAATTCATTCCTTTGCTTTATTGAGCAAATTCGTCCTTTCCACTCGTAAGTTTTTTTCACAGGAAATTAGGAGAAACAGACCTAGCGTTCAAGGTTTTAGTCTTCTTCGGCCCTATCCGAATCCAGTTCTTCGAGTTGAACTTATTTTTTTATACGATTTGGCCAAAGCCTAGGGGACAACCTTTTGACCTCTTCTGGTGGAGGGGATGAAAATGAGAAAGTTAATAGACGCTTTTTGGGTAAATTGAAGGCAACTGAAGAACTGTCAAAAGTAAATTTCAGTGCGTTTACAAGAAATCGTAAAAGTAAATAAAAATGAATAACAATTTACTGAAAAGTTAATAGTTCCTCGTGTTTATTACAATTTTTATTTCTATGCTGTAGTTTGCCAAACAAATCAAGAACAAGAATTCTGCCAAAATGTTGGCCACACTCAGCGTGTGTAAAATTTGGACAGAAGGGGAAATTACTCGACTGTCAAATTTCTTAAAGTCCAAAAGTAAACAGACGCAGTGTGAACGAAAACTTTCGGTTTTCCGTAAAAACTTTCGAGTAAACAGACAGACCTATTATGACAGTTTACCTACGTTACATTAAGCAAAGCCTTATCTGAATACGCATTTGTCACTATAAGCAAAGAACAGTTATACAATTCCTTCGCTCAGTGACTGAGTCAACTGTCGAGTTGACTTAATTGCCAAATATTAAGCAAACCAAACGAATCTGGGACACGTTCGGAAACACAACTATTGTCGTAGCCATAAGGTCTGTTCGTTTCGCTGCACGGGAAGTGTAACATTCAATTGTGGTGTAAGTCAAGTGACGTCAAAAGTGTAAGATTAGTGAAACAAACTGCTCTTGATCAAAAGCAGATTTAAATATTTACACTTGAATTGCTACCATTTCAGCGAAGCAAACGATTTGAAGTCTAAAATTTACACCACGTCGAAACAAACGACTTTTGACAGTTTTTCTGCCCTGAAAAAGTGTAGCGAAACAAACAGACCTATTGTCAGCTCTGACTATTGCAATACTTGTGTCAAAGTCAGCTATATACGTTTTCGTTTGCGAACGATATATATTTATCAAATAGTCAAAGCTGTCACTTGCAAGTGGATTGGTTAACAGATGCGATAGAATGTGAAATAATGATAGGAAACAAGAACCATTTTTCCACTTTAGAGGATTGTCATAATAAGTTTAAGGTCAAGTCGAATAATTGAATTCGGACAGGCTCTTAGAATTAAATTGGTTCCAAACTTTTGAACTGAGGTGTGTGTATATGACTTTTGCTGAAAACAAAATTGTTTCAACCCACTTTGGTGGCGTTCGCAAGTAACGTAGAATAATAAACGGAACAAAAATTAAACCTAACAAATGTAATACGTTTGTGACACAGTAAACATGCTGTCACCACATATTTGTATTCGAGTTGAGCAAAATGTACTGAATCATTTGGATCAGTACATATAGAAGATCCATTCAAGTGATCCGTCCAATTGGATCGCATTGTCACTTTACTATAGCGGAGCCAAATTCAACGCAACGCAATAGAACACATATTCGTATTTCCATTCAAGCAATTTTGTCATTTGCCTGCATTTGTATTCTCTTTCTCCCACATCCCTCGGGGTTATCACTTAGCTCACCAGATTCGGGCACTCGCGGCCAACGAGCCAGACCAATAGCAGAACACACATTGCTATGCTCGTACAAGCACCGCATTGATGTTTTCTTTTTTCCACAACACACACTTCGTAAGAGCACGAAGTATCAGACGGACCCAAACATGATTCCATACGGAGCTTGGAAGAGCGAAAGCAGATTCAAGAGCTGTACTGTTTTATAGTAGATAAACAGTTCAAGAGCTGTATAGTTGATGGATCGGTGCAGCTCTACATCGTTAATTTGGCTCACTTAACTGATTCGTTCAGTAAGAAGGGATCATTCGCGAACGACCCAGCTCTAATTTGTATCAATTTCATTTCATTATTTTACAGAAGTAAGCTTTAATCCAGAAAGTTTTTTACGAAAATCAGAGGAACATACTTGTAATGATTGAATTATTTGTGTCTCTTTTATCCAGTGATGGTCGTTATTTAAATTATAATTATCTAGAAATTGATTTACTATTGTTATAAACAAAACGCATCTACACCACGATTATATATATCAAGAATTTTTGCCATTAAATCCTCTCCTTTGTTTTAGCTTCGACTATAAAATTATTGACAGCATGCAAATACATAAATATTCGTCATCCAAATAGTTAGGGAACAGACCGAATTTCTGGCAGTTTAATATTTATCTAAACGAAAATTTTAGAGCCACTTCTAAGTAATATTTATTCTAACAGAAACAAATTTATCTTCCTTCTTGCTCCATTATAAACGATAACGACTATTTAACAATGAAAAATACCAAGGAACAATTTTTTAGTTAAGAACCGAGTACACGAGACGCAATAAAAAATATGTGCTGACTTTCGAACTGTTTTTGACCAAATCAGTTTTTGCACAATTTAGGGAACAACATATTAATACGTGATTCATATTGAGATTGACACCAGTTTTCCTCAAAATCTAAATAGTTTAATTTTATTTTTCATTAGCTAAATTGTATACAATCGTTTTCCATGCGAAAATCATAAGTCAACCGAAAGAATACTCGTAAGAGAGTGAGTATAGATTTCTTAAAACCACTTTTTACTACCAGTGTTTAAAAATCCTACAATACAAAACTGTTTCCAAATTTGAATCATTTATAATTTTAGTAAAAAGTATTTTTTTTATCTCGATTTCTTTCTATTTGTGATATCCAGGGTTTGTTTCACACTTTCAAATTCTTGTTGTTTTGAATTGTATCCTCGCTGCAATTTTAAAATATAAACTAAATAAAGACCGAGACTTTAGGTAATTTTAAGTTATACTCCTTGAAGTATGAATCCAAATGGCTTTGACGGTTAAGGAAAGGGTGTTTTATAAATATTTTTGGGAGGCAATTTTTCTGCTTTCAGAATTAATCAGCTATTTGGAGTCTATGGAAAATAATGTAGAGTTTTTACATCACTTGTTGTATCACTTATTATTGTATTAAAAAGTCGTTAAAATTTTATAAATTCATGTTTCTTAGTCCTAAGGTGCCTTTAAATAAGTTTGTATATTTACTTAAAATCTATTTTGTGTTTGAAATTTAAGTTGTTTTCACGTTTGAATATGACACACACTATATTATAATTTATTAATTTTATAAAATATACTCTTAGGTTAATTCAAGATTAGTAATCAAGCCTACATAAGTTCGACGAAGAAAAGACTTTGAAATAATTAAGACTTAAAGTTGGTAATATGCTTGGAAAGTGCCTAGAAACGTTATATAATCACATATAAGTACATCTACAATCAGCCATATCATCATTATGAAACTCAGAAAATTGGAAACTATTTGTTTTCCCTAATTTAAATTAATTTATGAATAATATTTGCGAACAACTGTATTTCCTAATTTCCTTTGAAACTAAATTTAGTAATGACATATCATTGTATGGCCCACCGGTTAAATACATCAATAACGAAACTCAAGAAATATTCTGGTCCGTCCCATTTTTGTTAATTATTTATTGCAGAGAAAAAGCAATACGGTGCAAAAAATAGCTCAATCTTCTTTATACACTGAAGTGAAGGCTTTCATGTTGGAATCTGTGATATTCAACAGTGCTGTTAAAATTCATACATTGGTATGAAATGAGGAAGAAATATAATATTAGAAGAAAAGTAATTAAAAGAGGTATAGATATAAAAGCATGATTTATATTATTTATAATACTTTTTTGGTATAATTTGTTTGTATTTTTTTTTTTTTTTTTTTTTTTTTTATATATGATGTTGCCAAAGCTCAGGGGATGCCCTATGATGCTAAAGCACAGCCTTGGCAGGAAAGGAATTAAGGATGAGGGAAATGGGTTAGGAGGTTGAGTGAAGGAGGTGTCGATGTACGCCCCGTTTGAAAGTTTCAGGCTCATAAGACGAGGGAAAAACAGAAGATGGTAAACTGTTCCACATTCGTGTTGTTCTGCTAAGAAAAGATTCCCGAAATTTGACGGTACGTCCAAATTTGACCCGGAGAGTAAAGGGGTGGGAGCGACTTGTAGATCTTGTATCGCGCGTTGTAATGAGTCTACAAGGAATCAGGCTAGCGATTTCGTTAGAACAATGGCCATGGAAATAGCGATAAAAGAGTGAGAGACAACCGACATTCCGTCGATGCTCAATTTTTATGTATTTCAATTTGTTAAAGTGCAATATTATTTTTATCTTATCATTTGACTTCCAGTATTTTTACTAAAATAATACTTAAATGGCGCAAGATATTCGTACTGTTAAATTTCACTCGCAAACGTAGTAATATCCTAAAACAATGTCGCATTCTGCCATTGAGGTATATTGCGAATTAAAAAAAAAGCCGACAGAACTTTCTGTGTTGCCTCTTATTGCTTAAATTATGACACATTTTTAGGGTTCCGTACCTAGGAGATCAGTATGGTGAGACTTCGGTGTCCGTCTGTGGTGGCCGTTTTTTTCAGTAACTACTATTGCTGTCGGCTTAAATTTGGCATTTTTTTTTTAGATACGATGTGGCCAAATCCTAGGGGACAACCCTTTGATGCGTTAGCATGGTTTTGGCCGGAAGAGAATTAGGGTAAGGGGAGTGAGGAAACTTGAGTCTTGTTTGCATTGCTGCGAGCTAGACAACAGCCCAGACACGGAGTGGATTATTTTAATTTCTTAATAAAAGCTCACGGTCATCTGGTCTCGAATCTGGGACCCATGGCATGTTGGTCTTGCCGCTCAACGCATTGATCCAACTCCGTCCAACAAAGTCATTTGCCCACACCTATTCCTGGTGAAAAAATTTCGGAAATGTATACTTCTAACTGTAACTTGAAAAATTTGGAAATTTTAGATTGTTTTAATCTCTTAGATAAGTTTTAGTTTGCTTTCCTTTACTTTCTTCCCGCGATTTGTTCGGCCCAATTCTAAAAAACGTTTAATAATTTTTTTGCATTCTCACCTTTTATATGTAATCTCTTTGTTTTCACTTTCTTGTAAGCTAACGGTCTGCATGATTTCAGGATCTTTTGAACCAGTTGGAAATTTCGATTCATCTCCAAAGTAAATGCATTCGTTTATTTCTGAGTCTGCTATGTTATGTTCACAAATTTCCTCCAGGTTACTCTTTGTCGTCAGTAAATTTTCTTGCCTAAAGATGATGGAAATTCGTTCTGCAAATATATTACCCGAATTACTTCTAAATTCAGGCTATAAACATGTGAAATTCAATTAAAACCTCAATTAATGTAAAAAGGCAAGAATTTCGTCAGAATATTTGGAAGGTGAACGTGAAAACTGATTTTAATCGTTGGTACTAGCGGAGGCGTCAAACTAAATTCTTAGGGGGCATCCGTAGAAAATCTTAAATAAGATTTAATCAATTAAAACCAAAACTTATGGTTCACTTGACCTATAATACTACCCAAACGCAAAAAGGTTCGTCTACCCAAGATTTTAGTTCGAAAATAAAAGTGTTTTTTTCAATAATTCAGTATATTGGCAAAGTTGTAATGAAATATTTGTGGCAAATACATTTCCGAGTGTAAGTAATTCTAATACAACTTACACAATCAAAATACGACTAAAGGTCTTTTCAAAAATGCAACTTGTTTTATGTGCATCAACCTGCAAAAATCTTCGTCTATCATAAAACTTACCGCAAAAAGGTTCGTCTACCCTGAAGAAATTATAATTTCGAAGAAAACTGTTTTTAACAATACTACAAACAATCGAGTTGTATTCAAATAATCTGAAATTGTAGTTGTGAGTTTATTTTTTGGCTAGACGGCAATTTGCTGTAACTTCTAACACGCGGAAAAGCGATACCGTCTCATCTGAGAAAGTTAATAACTGAAGATTATAAAAATAAGAAATCTTCTTATCAAATTGCAAACAAAGATAAACTTTCAAGATCTACAGTACAGGGTATAATTATTTTATTCGAGACAATTGGAAGTATGAAGAAAAAACCGATACCAGAACGACCAAAACTGACTACTTTAAGCGAAAGTGGAATTTTAAGGAAAACAATTAAACAAAATCGTGCTGCAACAGAGTCTGGAACTTGTACAGAGAGCATAGGAAAAAGTTTTTCTGTGGATACCTGTAGGAGAAGGATGAGAGAAATGGGTTATAAATCTTATAAGGTAAATTTTCTGATATTCTGTTATGGAATCCTGCAATGATCTCTAAATTTTAAGGCTAAGGAGAAACCATTTTTGACCAGTATCCAAAAAAAGAAACGCTTCGCTTTTGCTAAACCCCACGAAAATTGGCCACTTCATCAGAGTGATGAAGCACGCTTTGAGTTGGACATGCAATCCCATAAAAAACGCGTCTTTCCAAAAAAAAAACTGAAGCATTCCAAAATGACTGCCTAAGTCAAAAAGTAAAATTTCCAAGCTCTGTAATGATTTGGGAGTTGTACATCTGTGCTTCACTAATACTACAATAAATAACACTACGTACCAGACTATTCTGCAAAATTATCTTCTTCCATCAATACCTGCTTTGGAAAGACCAGTAGGCGAATATATTTTCCAGCAGGACGGGGCCAGTTGTCATACGGCAAAATTAACAAATCAATGGTTTCAAGAACATTAAGTTCCACTAGTGCAATGGTTTAAAGGCCATTGCATTAGTGGAACTTCATGTTCTTGAAACCAAAGCCCGGACCTTTCTCCCATTGAGAACATATTAGGAAAAATTAAAAAGACAAAACCTCAATGTCCCGATGCCCTAATGGATGTTGTTCATAGTGAAATACAAAACATCTGGGATTCAATAACACCATCTGAGTGTGAAGAATTAGTAATCACTATACCTAGACGTATGAAGGATGTTATCCGACCAAATGGTGACGCTACTAAATGGTATAGAAAAGTTTACGCAATTCCTGTAAGTTAAATTAATGTTTAGCAGGCTTAATTCTCTATGAATAGAATTCGGATTTCTTTTCTTTTTCAGTGAATTATGTTCAAACGTTTGATGGATTTTTACATAAATTATAATTAATAAATTAACATGTTATTTAATTGTTGTTTTTCATATTTTGCAACTTCAATTTATTTGCAAATTAATTTTATTACATTTGGTAATATTTCATTTTTAAATATTTGAATGTCCCTCTTCTGTGCGCATCTGCCTTTAAATAATGGACAACAAAATCCACTATAGTAAGCAAAATATACTCATAATACGATTTCAAAACATTCAAGTTGTTACTCGATCGTTCGTAGTTTCTTTACAAAAGAATTTTGCTCAAAAATTGTAATTTGTACAAAGTAGACGAACCTTTTTGCCGCAAGTTTTATGATAGACGAAGATTTTTGCAGGTTGATGCACATAAAACAAGTTGCATTTTTGAAAAGACCTTTAGTCGCATTTCGATTGCGTAAGTTTTATTACAATTACTTATACTCTGAAATGTATTTGCCACAAATATTTCATTACAACTTTGCCAATATACTGAATTATTGAAAAAAATACTTTTATTTTCGAACTAAAATCTTGGGTAGACGAACCTTTTTGCGTTTGGGTAGTATAACGTCAAAATTAATATGCAGCATTTATTCAGAGAAGTTAAAATTAAATTAATCTTTAACGAATCAAGATTTTAAATTTACTTTTGGCCCCACTTTAAATCTGACTTAGTTTACGCCTGTATTGTTGCTACCACTACATAGCCCGAAATTCTACTACAAAAGAAATTTGCTTCACAAAAATCGGGTTTCAGCTCTTCCTCTAGTTCTTTATATTCTAATAAAACGGATTCCATTTACAGGTATTTTGCTGCTTTCTTATATTCCCTGATTTTTTGTTTTTCCTTTTTTTTGTAAATGATCAAGTGTGCAACACCCTATTGTTTTGCTAACGAGGTTACAAGTGCATCTTCATGTAGTCGTCATAAAATCTCTTCCTTATCTTCCAAGAACACGGTTTTATTCCATATTTTATTTCTTCCCATTTAAAAAATTATACACTAAGAAAACTGAACTACACACTATTCTGGAAAATTTTCCATCAAAAATTATTCTTCGTTTAACACAAGACTAAACTAGAATACAAAACTAGTTCTAGTTTCGGGGGTAAGTCAAGTATTGGGGAATAAAGGGTGCAAGGGAAAAACCACACTGACTTTCACGCGTTCATTTATTTGTACTTTGCCTTAAGGTGCAATCTGTCTATTTGGTTTTTTGCTGCTTGGTTGACTAAGCTGAACTGATTGATAAGTGGGTGTTGAATGCAATCTGATAGCTCCTGGTCATCTCTTATAGCTACGATCATGTGATGCAAAAATGTACTTAAACCGCTTGCTGATCGATGAGAGGAGCGAATTTCCAACAGTTTTATTTCCATATTTTCCTTTCCACTTTCATATTTTTTTTTGACGTTAGGATTGACTTTAAAATTGGCATTAGAATTGAACTTACCAGCCAATTTTCCATTCTTTTGCTTTCAAATTTTTCATAAGAAGGGGCTTTTTGGCGGCCGAGCTGACCAATAGACCTATCTCATTCAATCAACTCTGGACAGTTTTTAGGCTGATGAGTCGCTTTCTTTAATTGAGACTTTAATTGTGCGGCAGAATCAAAGTGATTTTTAATGCGAGTTGTTTTAGCGTCCTTTTGCAGAAGTTACTCTTTTGCTTCCGCTACCTGACGTGCTATAAGGTAGAGATTTTCTGATTTCTTTACCAGAAATGTCTCAGAACAGTTTCAGAACAGCCTACTTATCTACCCACTTAACAATTTGAAACCTCTTGTCCACTCAAGGGGGCAACCTAGTGTAGCAGCAAAAAAAGTTAATTTGTTGGACATTTTTCTCTGTGTAATTAAATTAACCTGTTTTTTTATTATAATCTCACAACCCGGCATTTTACAAAAATAGTTTTTCTTATACATCAAAAGTGACGTGGCAAAAAAGGCACTACGACTGGGGAACCACTTTACGGTGTACCATATCTCTCTAGTTCCCGTAACCCGTTGTGGGGCATGGGCGGGAGAACAACTTCACCCGATTCGAGACAACGATTGCAAATGAAGCTTCAATTTCCGAACCACTGACATTTTTTGCGTTTTTATCGTAACAACATGGGTCGCCGCCCGCCGGTGGGATTCGAATCTGGGACTTCCGGATTGGTAGGCCGATACGTTATCACTTACTCCACCGACGACTTCCAGGTCCTCTCAGTAGTCTGAAATCAATATTTGAAGTTTTATTTCATTGTTCATAAACTTTTACATAACGTGGCGGACGAGAAAAGTTTGTAAGTCAAAAATTGTGCAAATGGCGCAACTTCAAACGTAGACATGTGATTTTCGACACATTTTTACTCCTTAACGGGGTCCTCTACTCTCGAGGCCTGAAATGGAGCGGTTTTTTTGGGAATAAATTGCGAAGGATCTACTGATTACATTTAAAAAAAATTTTTTTATTTCAAAGATACATGTTTTGACTTTAAAATTTTTTTTTTAAGACGAAAAAAAATAACTCTCGCGACCTTGAAACGTCATTGATGACATTGATGTTGAAACTGCATGGGTCCCGCTTAAGCAAAGTTGTGGCCAATTGGGTAATCTGTAATCTGAAAATTGATATTCTTTATAATCATAGTTACGTTAGCTATGTTTTCCCGTGACAGATTTTTTTTATTTTGCAATTTGTAAAAGTTATGCAACAATCTGTAAAAATGGAACAAAATAAAATTTTGAAAATCGTACACGGTTAAACATAGCGGTATGTTTTCTGAACAATTGAAAACAAAAATTATTGAAATCGGACCAATACTTTTATGAGAAGTCTTACTCGGCAGCTAAAAAAACACTACTTTCGGGAAAACGCGTTTAATGATAAATTACTGTGTATAACTTGATTGTAGTAACTTACGAGTTAATCTGCTATACCGGGGCCGTAGAGCTCTCCTTCCTCATCACATTGATGTTATTGGTTGTCCACATTCTTCTCAAGAACGGACCGGTAAATGATTTTTAACTGGACAAGCGCCGTCGTGGCGCGCCGCGCTTAGTTTCTCGGAAACGGCCGGAAGCGGGTACCTTTTTGTTCCCAGAAACATGCAAAGGAATGTGATTTTCACAAAATCCTTTCTGTGGCGTATTCTCAGATAGATTGAAATTAAAAAAAAAATCGATTTTTTGAAACCGCGAGAGTAGAGGACCCCCTTAATTTTGCTATAAAAATGTTTAAACAATTTAATTTGGAAAAAAACTCGACGTCACGGCATGCGTTTAATCATTGTCATTTATTAGCAGTTTAATTCAAGTCAATAGGTCAAGTATTTTGCGCGCAATTCTGTACACCAGTTCCGAAAATGTGAATTCGAGAAAAACGAGTTTAAAATTGATAGAAAACATATAACGCGATAAGTCAACATGAAGTTGTACAGCTTATATCTTCTATTTTATTCATTTGATCGACACCAAATTTTCTAGGCCTATTCCAAACAATTTAAGACGAAAAAATTAGAATAAAAAAATGTTTGACCCGCTACACTGGGTTGCACCCTATATACAACAATTTTCGCTTTTTTACCGCAATTAGTTTACTCACTCGTGGCATTGTTTTTTTTATATACTTTTAATAACTCAAAAACAAACTATTTACAGCTGTAAACAAAACGCAAATGATCGAATCTCATTCTTAAACTATCGGAAAGCCTATAAGGAACGTAGTCTAGTAGAATCCCAGTCTTCTAATACCTTACCGGCATTGTTGCCAATTGTAATAGTGCATTAATTCAGCCTAGAACATTTTTTTTTCGCAGCGACGCAGCGTGTAGATATGCCAAGTGTGACTTTTATACTGATATTTAATACCCGAATAAAAAATTAGCCAGTCATCGTAAAGCATCCGCCATATTAAACTTCTGATAACGTCACATTGCTTATGCTTTTCTCTAGGTTTTAAGTTACCTCTCTGCCAAATTTCATTAAAATCGGCATGGTAGTTTAGCCGTGAAGACGGAGCAAACAGATAGACAGACAAACTTACTTTTCGAATTATCTTAATGGTTGTCAATATCTTCGGACATGATCGTGCAATTTTTTTAAATGCCTTATAACCCTAAAACAATTGTAATTTTAAATAAAACAAAAACTATTAATTTATTCATCAATATTCATTTTGTGCCCTTTAAAGTAGTCCCCATTGGACGCCACCAACCTCTAAAGCTCAAAAGATCCCACTTTTTGGTATAACCTTGCGAGCTTGCAGAGAATTGGTTTTTATGTCTTCAGTCGACTCAAAACGGTCTCCTCGGGGAGTGGTACTTTGAGTTTTGAGAACAGGAAATAGTCACACGGTGCCAAGTCAGGAGCTTGCGGAATTCTTTTTTTTTCAAACAAAATATATATGTATGTATGTACTTCCGTTCTTGAATGCATGTTCAAATGAAATAATTAAAAAAAGACATTGTCCCCCTACATAGCACTGGATTTTGTACACACAAAGTTTTGATTATTGTAATGATAATTAGAAATGGAGAATGTACCTAGATTAAGATTATAACAAACATATAACATGGAACTGTAACAAATTAAGAAAATTATACATATACTTGTAGTCCTTTTTTAAAATAGTATTCCTGTCAATGAAAGGCATTTAAAATGTTTTTATTGCTAAGCAACAACAGTCAAACTGATACAATTAAAAATTATTTTTAAAACGTTTATTTTCTTCTAAAAATTACATTATTTGTTGATTTCTTGTTTCTTTATTTAAATACTTTTATTTTATTATCCTGTAAGGATAGCTTACTAATTAATTTGCCATATATTTTTTGTAATAAATGTATTCCTTGCGAAGGAAAGAACGATTTTGGTTTTGTTTAGAAATTACTTATTTTTTTTGTTTGGATGACTTTTGTTTATTTACTTCTTCTGTTGTTAATTTTTACTTATTTTTTTTTATAAAAATATTGAAACAATTGTGGCATGTTTGTTACTTTTTGTATTTCCTTTTTGAAATTGCGTAAGAAAATTGTAATATGATTGTAAGAAAGAGTTTTAATTATACAAATTATTATTGTTTTTATGTCGAAAAGAGAACATTTTATTAAATAAAATTTAAGTTTAAAGCGTGTTTTTTTTTAGTATCCTCTTAATTTACTAAATTTAAAATGTTTGTTTATTAAAAGATTGATAATACCCGAAAATAATCGACGGAACTAAAGTTTTCATAATTTGACGAAATACGAGGGAAAATTGCTGAAGCCTTGACCAAAGGTTACTTACATCTTTCATCTCTCTATATTACCTATGAGATAATTTTTTCTCGTAATCATTCCGCTATAGATACGCAAGAGTAAATAGGGTAATAAGCACTTCTCGGAAAAATATGCAACATAGTTCTGCGGCCTCTAAGTATAATCTCCACTTTTTTATAAAACGTTTTGGGATCCGGACAATTCGTCGGAAACAATTCATCGTAAAACAATTCATCGTAAATCAATTAATCGGAAATCGATTCATCGTAAACCAATTCACAGTCCACAGTTCCGTACTGTGGCGGGGGAAAGTGACGGCAGCCCCCCAGTTAATAAAGCAACTAAAAGCCTGATTAATACACCTATTCCTCCCAGAAAGTCTAATAAAAATTTGACAAAACGTGTTGCGTACACGGAGTACGCGGATTCGTGTACTGTGAATTGGTTTACGATTAATTGATTTACGATGAACTGAGTTACGACAAATTGCTCTTACGATGAATTGTTTTACGATGAATTGTTTGAGTTGCAGAAGTGAATTTTAAAGTGAGTTATATTGTCAGGGAAATGTTTCTTAATGTTCTTTAACACCTTTATTCTGTTAGACGAGTTATATACCAAAAGTCGCGACGATTGAAATTTTCTATTCTCTTTGTCGATTCTATCGACAAATGTCATAAGATGGTTATTCTGGTAATCCAACTGATACGAGAAGAGTCGTAATTTTTTAAGTATTTCCAGTTTTTAAAGTAAAATGGAGAAACCGAAAAAGGCGAAAATTATTTTAACTATTTGATTTGTCTTTTTTAAATAATATTTAAGCATTACAGCTTAAAAGTAACAAATGTTAAACAATTTTAATGTTTAGTGGATCTAATGGAGAAGAATGCAGAAATTGCAAAAGGTTTTGCTGGTTTTACGATAACATAAGGCGTGGAGAGAAATGCTCTAATGCTCTAAATAGTCTAGATCCTCCAAAACGTGATGCGGAGCGGTGGCTAAAAGTATGTTGTATTTTTATGCGCTTTAAATATATATATATATATATATATATATATATATATATATATATATATATATATATATATATATCTTTTGACAAATTGTAGGTATGCACTGATGCTGATGCCAAATTGAAAAGAAAGATGCAACACAACCAACCGGGAGGAATTGAAAGCTACAGGCGGTGGAAATAAACAAGCTCTATTAGTTTTTTGCACTTGAAGAGAGCGTAATAAGCTTGCTTTCTCTGGAAAAGTTAGTAAGCTCAGGCGATAAATCCTTCGATTTGAGTGAATGTGTGTAATGAAATACTTAACGAGAACGATATTCCAAACCCAATTTTGTCTTTAACCACCGGTCTTCAAAATGATATATATGTAAAGCTGACTAATGTACCTCCTAAGAAATTAAGTGTACCTTCAAATGAACCTAGTGTAACTCTAAACCAACCTAGTGAAGTAAATAGGTTAAAAAAAGAAAAGATAGGCATTAGAAAAAGATTTAATGCGCCACAAAAATAAATGTTTTGTCTACTCTGTAACTACTATATTTTAAGAGTAATTTCAAGCTGTTACTCCATTGGTACAGTTGCTGGACGAAAATGTTCCAGAGAGAGTACATACAAACTTGTGCACAACTTCTGCACAGGCACACAATGATTTTTCTTATGGTCGCTGTAAGTACTAACATTTCAAAAACATTTCATTTGTTTCTTGATCGGCCAGGTTTTTTGCAGCCAGCTCTTGGATTATTATTTTCGACATACACAAAGCAAGGAGGAAAAGGCGACAAAAATCTTCTACTTTAAGAATTTTTTTGATGTCATTTTGACTGGAAGGGCTGGAACTTGGTACACCGTAAAGCCGTGTTTTTTTGGCAAATTAAGCACCCCACAGCGCCCCTATATTTGGGTTACTTTTACAAAAAAAAATTCTTTCTGTACTTTATGGACCAAAATAAAAAGACTATAAAAGTTTTATAATTGTACCCATCTTACTTTTTCCCACAAAACAAAAAAAAATGCGAAGTTACATATCAAAAACAGGTCATCAGAGCAGAAATCCCCATTAAGTCTAATGCTGCTGGGTTCGACGGCATCGAACTTCGCTTTTTAAAATTTATTCCCCCCTTCATAATTAAGCTATCAATTCAACATATATTTAATTCGGCTATCACTACTTCTTCGCTTCCATGGATTTGCAAAATTTCTATAATTCTATTAGGTAGGTTAGGTTAGGGTGGCGGCCATCAGCCCTACAGCCGATCAGCCTCACATAGACCTATAAATGGTCCGTTGTGTTACCACATCCGTGGAACCGTGTCTGATTGCCGGGTTTAACTAAAACTAGCCGCAGCTATTAATAAACCTTAGGAGCTGCTTCAGCCCGATGCCGGCTATATCGCCCATGCCACCAAGAAGTACACGCCCATTGCATTATACATTCTTTTTGCTAGGCCCGGGCATTGGCAGAGTAAGTGCTGAATGCTTTCCACCTCTTCCTCGTCCATACAGCTCCGGCAGAAGTCATTCGTGCCACAATGTTTCGGAGGTTTATCCGGCTTCCGTTTAGCAGGAACGCGGTTTTTCTCAAATCCCATTCAGGCCACAGCTGCCTTGATAGTCTGCATGTGGTTAAGTTACTCCATCTCTGCTTAGCGAGCTGAGTAGCCTTAAGGTCAATTTCTCTCTTTACTGATTCTAGCGGCCAGCCGATCGATCTGTCAATAGAGGAATCATCCAGTTGTGATCCCTCCTTTGCCAGCTCATCAGCTGCCGCATTCCCTTGAACACCACTGTGACCAGGGACCCAGCAGAGAGTTACCTTGTGTCTCGCTCCTAACGTTCGGAGACCAGCCAGACACCTGCCGACCAGCTGTGACCTGACTAAGTTTGAGTCCAGCGCCTTGATAGCTGCTTGTCTGTCGATGTACAAGTATATCTCGCTACCCATTGGTAGGTTTGGGCGCCCGCCCTTTTATGGCCAAGATCTCCGCTTGGAATACACTGCAATGGTCCGATTATTCTATTAAGAAGAGTGATAAAGTTAGGGGAGACCCCAGTGGCCTATTTCACCAGTCGAACAATTTTGTAATTGTAATAATTTTTCTACAAATTTTGTGTGAAAAATTGAAATTGCATTTCACCACATTTTTATTTGTACGTGATTGTAACTGTAATTTACAATGGAAAGCCAACCATTTCTTACAATCTCTTTAATAACTAACAAATTATTCACTTTTATTTTTTATTTTGAACAGCATTATTTGTTTTCGTGAAACATTTTGTAAGAATAAAAAACAAAAAAAAAAGGGTTGTGTCCTGGGATTTGGCCACATCGTATAAAAAAAATTTCATTTTAAATATATGAATCAATATTTAAGTAAAATGATTTAAGAGGAATTGCCATCTTGCTTGTCCCATTGGATTAGATTCATGATAGAAATTCTCTTAATCGATTTCATCTTCGGTTGTTTCATAATTGAAGTTTGTTGAATAATCTCGTGCAATGTTCGACAAAACTGCACAACACTTTATTATGTTAATGGGTTTTGTCGGTTTTACTCGCAGATGTTGAAGACATGGGAGTTTTTCTTTTAAAAATTCCAATTGAATTTTCTATAATCCTTCGAGTGGATTTGTGGGCCCGATTATGGCACCTAAAAATGGGGTCACCAACCAATCCTTTAAAGGATATGCGGTTTTTCCTAGTAAAAAAGCATGAGGGAAAGGCCGAAATCCAACTTCAAACTGTGAACTATTTCGGAGAGCTCTGGAATCATGGACACTTCCAGGCCAATTAATGTAGGCATCGTAAAATGTGTAATCTGGCCCACACACTAACATACAATTTATGGAATGATCTCCATGCATGTCAACATAAGTAGATTCGAAGTCTTTTGGAGCATCTCTTTTGATCAATATTTCATCTATGTATCCGCAAATACATGGCATCCCAAGCAGCATTTTAAGTACCAGCGACTGAGTATATTGGGACGAAAACTAAGTATATGATACGTTACTGTGACCAAAATGAAAACTTTAACATAGATGGCCAACTTATACACGTAGCCGAAACGAAATAGCTTCTTTAATAAGCCACTTAGAAGTTCCCTGTAGATAAAGTTCCTCTAGGTGTTCCAAATCGGTCTCTGTAACTTGTCTACGTTTACATAAAAATTGCTGCCTTACCGACGAGGCATTATGAAGTTACAGTGACGTTGTAGCTTCTATGATTTACCACGTTACAGTGTCGGAATTTATAGTAGCGGTTTTAGTAGCGATAACGTCTCTAATCCTTTCATTTGAAACGACATCATTCCGTTTTTTAAGAAAATCTTTATGGAGGCTAAAACTTCGATTTGGGTCCTTAAAGTCCAGAAAACCTTACAGTGTGCTACTTTAAATTACACGGTACGTTTTAGTTATTACATGAAAGCCTTTCTTGACATGTTATTATCTTACTTATCACTTTGGCCGCAGAACGTAGATTGAACGTAAAAATATTAATTTTCAAATAAAAAGTGAGCAAGTGCAAGAAAAAGTTATACAGGTATTCCACCACTTTTTATAGAAAAGTAAAACGTGAGCTGTCTGAAGCTGCAAGAAGAGAACAGAAAGACGAAAAAACGAAGTTTTCCTAAGTGAGGTACAAACGATAGCAGAAGAAAGTTCAGGAGACAATATTTGTCCATCTGACCATGATGATTTTGACGAACCCATAAACGATTTAAGTTCGTTAAAAAGGACTTATGGTTTGTTGAAGATTTGAGAGAGTGGGCTCTTCAAAATAAAATAACACATATTGCCGTCAATAGATTATTGAAAATATTAAGACCTGGTAATATAAAACTACCTAAGGATTGCTGAAAATTCCTTAAGACTCCTAAAACGGTTAATATTTTGGCAATGGGTAAAGGCTATTTTTGGTATTACGGGATAAGAAATAATCTGCAAAGCATTTTTTCCGACATGAAACCACCGAAATTGATAAGCTTAATTTTTAATGTTGATGGACTTCCGCCATTTAAAAGTTCCAGTATTGAGTTGTGGCCTATTTTATTTACTATAACCGAAATGAGGACTATTCACCCCATGGCTGCTGCTATATATTGTGGTTTTGGCAAGCCACCACTTCAAGAATTCTTATCCCGTTTTGTGGACGAATTAGGTACACTTGTGGAAAGCGGTATAGATATTAATGGAAATCATGTTGACGTAAAAATCAATTTTTTTTGTGTGACACACCAGCCAGGAGCTTCATCAAAGGTATGACAAGTATTATAACCGAATTCATATATTCGAAATTAATTTTAATGCGGACTAAACATCTCAGGCACTGTTGGATTTAACTCTTGTCATGGTTGTAAGTGCACCGTACTAGGTGAATATGACAAAGCTGGAAGGCATATGAGTTTTCCGAGAATAGATTGTATGCATCGAAGTGATTATTCTTTTCGAAACAAAGTAGACAACGACCATCATATGGAAAGCTACTATGATATCGTTGGAAACACATCTTTAAAAGTTCTAAACTTTTACCAAACGATCATTGACCTGTAGAATATTTTTTGTCAACTGAAACAAAATTTGTAGAAAAATTATAACAATTACAAAATTGTTCGACTGGTGAAATAGGCCACTGGCTACATTGCCATGGGTGATTTCATTAAGGAGTTGCAAATAACGCTGGTTGTAGGAACCAGAGAGAGAGAGATGTGATATGTGTCTGCCAGTGTATCTTACATGAGCCGAGATGTAGCGCTACTTGTATATACTGGAAGCGATTAGAATATTAATTTTACCAATGACGCTGGAAATTTCCCTGGAATTCGTTGAAATGAAACAAATTTTATGAAACTGTTTTTAATAATTTTATATTCACATTCATAAAAAAATAAAATATGTAACAACATAATATTAAAAGAAGTATTCTTTTTGCTTTAATTATTCACTTTCTAAACAGAGCACTGTCTTACATACACACTTTTCAGTTTTGTTTTCGCACATTGCAAACGAAGAGAATTAATGGAAATTAATAAAAAAAAATATCTTTCTAACAAATTAATACTAAGAGCTTATAAAGCCTGTACACCTTTATTTTTGTATAAATTTATTCAACTACAGTTACCTCGATGGGAGGTATGAACCTCCAAATGTGCTGAGCTTCATGAAAGCTTGCACTATTTGAAGTCAACGCATAACTGTGCAAAGCTTGATGATTTATAGGAATGGGACACGAATTGCTGAGAGTGTTTGATTGAAATCCTGAACTTAAACCAGAATTTGATGTTGTTGATAGTGAACGGCACTGTACGTTAGCTTTAAATCGTCCGGGAGTGAAAAATATTACCGAACATTCGTGGTGAATTTTTTCGTTTCTTTGCAACAATGGAATGAGGGTTCTGTAAGTTCAAAAATTTTATGTTAAAAAATACTTTGGATTGAGAAAATATATTTAACTGATTTGGTCCAGACATGGTGACCCTTGTTTCTAGGTGATAATTGTGAACTCCATTTTGATAGTCCTGATAAAATTGTATTGTCAAGGCGAGCTGGCGTAGTGGAGATTGCGATAAATTACAAACAGTTATACTAAGTGCTACACATTGTCCAGCTGAACAAACAATCTCCGATTGTGGCTGAACGAGAGTATTGTTAAAGATCACCGCTGAAAAAGTATGAAAAGGTTAGTAGGACATTTAAATTTAAATACACATTTCTTCTCTCCTATTTTTAGCGGTAACTTTTATATTTATGTAAATAAAATATTATCTTGCCAAATCGGCGTCTGTACTGTTCTAAAAATGCTGGAATTTGTTGCTAAGATAATGACTAGGTAAGTTCCCTCTGTTTTTAGCAAATAAAGGCAAAACTTCTTCTGTAGGAAACTGTGTTAGATCAATGGTTAAGGGGCACGATCACCACGCCGTGGATGCAGGCTCAATCCTCAGTCTGCCTATGAACATTTCTTTCATTTGCAGTATATAAAAAAGATACGCCTCGAACTTAGAACCTCTTCGTTTTTGGGAAGTCGGTTAAAAAAATCCACTCCATCTTTGGGCTCTTGTCTAGCTCGCAGCAATGCAAAAACCAGATATTCAATCCTCATTCCCTTCCGACCATAACAATGCTAATAATGTATCATAGGGTTGTCATCTGGGCTTTGGCTACATAAGAGAAAAGGACACATTTCAACCTCCATCATTTGATATCTTCTTTTTCTTATCCTACGAACCGAACTAATAATTTCCTTACTAAAGAAATTAAGGGTCGTTTAAACGTTTATATCTCCGCTTCCACCTATGTACAAGGTGGCAACTAAATTAAATAAATAAATCGACGATGGAGCATACGATTGTGTGTGTTGCTAACTAAGTTCAAAATAACCTTTTGTGAACGTCGGAGAGCCACTTTATTCATATCAAAGGTACCAGTCAATGTAAATTTTAGAATGCTTCGCATGCCGATGCTCAAAGCTTCTTTTAATCTTTCAATGAAACAGGTTCCTAGTAACTCTTGTCTTACTCTTGTGAGCGCAAGACAACGGCATGGAAGGCGTTCTATAGTTTCTTTTATATTGGTTTCTCGACAATGTGTGCACAAATCAGTGTCGGAAACACCAATTCTGTTAGCATGTCCTCCCGTAAGACAGTGGGCGGTATAGATCCCGAACATAGTTCCACATTGAGTTAGATTGAGTAGGCAGTTAGTCCTCTTAATGTCATAGGATTTCAACATGATTTTCGCGATTCGACACCTCGTGATCTGTCCCATCTTTTTCTCGCAAGATCTAATAGCCCGCCGTTAAAAGATTTGATGACACCACATATCGAAGGAAGTACTTGTTCCGCTTCCTGAGCTTCCATTTCATTCTTAGCGAGAACATCTGCCTCTTTGTTTCCGGTGATGCCCCCGTGTCTAGTTACCCAGCAGAATTGTACTCTCCTGTTCGTGCTTACAGTCTGCCGAGCTCTGTCGGTAGCATGTAGTCAGTGGTAGTATTGAGATTCTCCCCTAAGCTGCTATAGCCGTACCCCACGTCTTAAGGAACTTTGACTCTTTGAGGCGCAACATTGCACTGAACGCAGCATTCTTTGCGTACAAGTTAGGGAGGAGGTGTAGAATTGTATCAAGAGCACGAGAGGGAGTGGATTTGAATGCACAAGTAATTCCCAAGCCCGCTATTCTTTGTGGAGAGGTAAGCTGTCCTGTCCACAGCTGGCCACCAAACCGTGATGTTGGGTTTCAGCCCCCATTTTATATACTGTATCTCCAAGTAATTTGAAGCCTTAGTTTGTGATGCCCTTTACACTCATTGCAAATCGTTTTTTCAGCATGGCTTTATGAAAAGCAAATAGACACCCACCAAATTATTCGAGTTCTCCAATTTCTGCTATTGAAGGTGGTAGGCAAGTTTACCGCATTTTTACTGATTTTAGCAGGGCATTCGATAGAATAAATCATAGAATTTTTGTTCTTAAGCCCTCCTTGGATTTCCCTCTGTTTTTGTTAGCTGGTTATGTTCGTATTTGTTCGATCGCACTCAGCGTATTTCATTTGCCTGAGCCAATTTTTAACACTTCTGAGGTGCCACAAGGCAGTCGTCTCGGACCATTGCTTTCTATAGTCTACATCAATGACGTCTCATTAATTCTGTCTCATTCTAATATTTAGTGCTATGCGGACGACGCCAAGATCATTCATATTGTGTCGAATGTTTCCGATTATCTTTTTTTAGATTCTGATTTGGACGCCTTCAATAGCTGGTGTTCTACCAGCACCCCCCTCTTAACGTCGGGAAGTGCAAGAAAAAGAAATCCTGTAAAGCTCGATTGCGATCAATGACTGCCCTTTAACGTCGCTTGAAAAACCAGCGATCCCATTTATCATTCGAGGATAACATTACAGGGTGGCTACTTTTTTCAAAATTAAATTTCTCTAACTTTTCCCGGTTTTCCAGATATTATTTGAGTTTTTTCCCTGACTTTACGTCGTATCGTGTCAGGCGCGAATTTAGGGTTTTGTTGAAAGAGAAGGTAGAATCTCACTTTACCATTTGTGTGTAAAACCAAAAATTAATGGAGATAAAAATTTAGTTGTTTCAAATCGTCCATTTCACCTTTTTGGGCTCCCTTGTTAAGTGTTTCCCTGATTTCAATAAAATTTCCCTGGCATTTACCTGACTACTTAAATTCTCTGACTTTTCCAAGTTTTCCCGTTGTTCCAGAAAGTGGCCAGCTACGTGAGATTCCCATGCATACAATCTCATAAGCGAAAGGCAGGCGATTAGAATAATATTTTGTATTCGGGGGTTTTGACGCGTATTTTAAATTATTGAACTAAATAATAAATTGTGTGCCGACAATGACACTAAGTGACAGCTAAGACCCAGGGAACATATAAAAAGCCTACTTCCTCGTAGTAAAAAGCGAACAAATTTGACAGCACAGACCCAACCGCCGAACAAAAACTTGCCATGCTCACACACACGGCATATACACGATAGGGCTTCTCCTTCAGTTACTTCTCGTAGGTGGCCAGCATGCTTTAATACTAAAAGCCAGCGTGACCTTTATTGAGCGGTGGTCAAAAGTGTCTGACCCCTGCATCGCTAAGCTTCTCTACTGTACTTTCGTCAGACCTATTTTGGAATACGCCTCTACCCACACATCAGTCGTATAAGACCGTTCAGCAGAAGTTTCTTCGATTCGGCCTACGCGACCTACTTTGACAGAATTCTCTTATTCTACCTTCTTACGTTGACCGGCTTGGGTTGCTGTATCTAGATACACTTGGAAGAAGATGTTGCAACTCCAGTGTTATATTCGTCTGCAATTGTTTGCACGGTTCTATTGATTCTTCTGAATTGTTGGCTTCCTCAAACATATCTATTTTTGCTCACTCTTTCTTGCAGGTATCTTATCGCCGTATGCTAAATTCGCACCGATCTTATTGATGACACAGCTCTTTAATTTTTCCTGTGGCTCCATTGATTTTTATCTGTCCAAGAGGCTCTTGGAGAATCAGCTTCGTTAAAGCTACCTGACTTCATTTCATTTTTATCTACTTGTATTGTATTATATACGCTTTAAATTATTTTGATTTATATAAACTTACTATACTGGCTTTCTTGTAAAAAGGCTTTGTAGTAGTCAGTCATTGAAGAAATTTGAAAATAAATAACTACTCTACATTTGAAATTAGCCGATTGTGATTGTAGATTAAGATAAAAATAATATTACTCACTCCACTGCAAAGGTGCTATAGTTATTAAGTCAATCATTGTTGGAGACAATGTAATGCCCTTCAACGAAGCTACACCTTTCGTTTCCGTTCCATTCAGAGTCCAATTAAGTTTGACACGATCTGCTATGTGCTGTGAGCAAATTCTCTCACTAATATCACTCGGTGGCAAATTCAGTATAACACCTGAAATGAGAAAAGTTAAACATAAAAACTGTCGTACATTTCAATTTACTAACCCTGATTGTCATCCTCCTTCAGTTGGTCCGTACTAGTATCGCTATACAATTTTTCAAGTGAACATCTGTCTACTGGTATCGGAACCCTGCAACTTTCCTTAGCTTCAATGAGTATACTTTTAGCCGATGTATAGTTTAAAGACATTTCTTGAGCGGTCAAGTTTGTAATATCGAGCACCAAATAGAATTGGGACGGCCTAAAGATATTAAAAATAAAATTAATATTACAAGAGAAAAGTTATACTCACGTTTCAGCTGGTAGCACATCCCAGTTAGTAATCTGTGCACTGGGAAGCATTTCCAAACTAAAAGATATTGCACACTGTCGGCAATATCCTTCCTGCATGGCTTCACCACCTGAGTATTTTAGCCGCAATTGAGCTTCTAACTGCTGAATAGTATTTCCTCCAGACGGCGGAGGAAAACTGAGTGTAGCCAACGATGAATGTCCGCCTGAATGAGAAGACCTAAAACTTGAGCTAAGATCCGTCCTTCTTGAAATTACATGGTGCGTAGGTGAACTCATTCGACTAGGTAAACTGGCATGACCAGATGACAACATGGAATAATTCAAACTGTGTGGTCCTTCGTTCGTTAAACCTGTACCACCAACTCCGCCAGATTGCGAAGACGAGGATGCAAGAACTATTTGGGATTGTGTGCCCAAAAAATCAGCTTCTCCAAAAATTTTAATTGTAAAATCAATGGTTGCGTTGGGAAGTACGGGAAGTTTTGAACTAATTTCATCTCTGTCGACTTGAAATATTTTCCCCTGAAGCTCGGTTTCAATATTTGACTGGATCAGTGTTTCCAAATGCTCAATTGCTAAATTACTTTCATTTTTCAAAGTTATTACACATTCGGCCATTTCTCCATTATAAATTGTTAGGCTTGCAGAGGTTATCACGCTATCAGAATTGGCTAAAGAACTAAATGTTGCAGTTTGGGGAAGAGATGTTTGAGCAGTGATACGTGGCATTGCTGGGATTACGTCAATTAGGTAATTTGGAGGGAGTATCCGATTTCTCATGTGTTTAAGGCGACAATTGGATTTTACTCCAAGCGTATGTGTACTGTATCCTTGAATTTCCAGCTGTCCGGATTCAATTGGTGTACCATGTAGTGTTACCAATGTTGGTACTGCAGGCTGAAGAACTATTGTTTGAGGTAATGATTCGAAAACAATTCCATTTGTTAATAGTCGCATGTCGTTAACAGTTAATTCAAATGGTAAAGTGTTTTTCAATTTTAATGAGACTTCACATAAATCATGCTGGACCCAAAAGAATCCTGAAAGTAATATGACAAAAAAAGTGTTAAAGTTTGTTTATATTGATATAAGGCTTATTATTTGTATAGGTAATTATTCTTATTGATTTAAGGGATTTTTTAACGGATAGGGTGTTTCATAAAAGGAGGCTTTTATTTATTCGAATCAAAAAAACATAAGCAGATCACCTGCCTGATCCCGCAAACATTTGCGAACACGACATCACGAGAAAAGATTACGAATTCAGTGAAATGTGGATATTACACGATATGCATCACTTGTCCCAAGAGCGGCGAATATATTTGCAAGCAAGGTGATCGCATATGATGGTTGCAAATGTGGCTGAAAAGTTGCGAAGTTGGATCAATTGGTTGGGTGCTCCATCGCAACACCATGGTACCATGGTTCGAGCCTCGGTCTCCCCGTGAGTTTTTAATTAAAATTTTAAAAAATCCATTCTGTCTCTGGGCAGGAATGTAAAAACAAAATATTCAAGTTCCCTTATTCCCCCATACCTTAATCCCGGCCGAAGCCATGCTAACGCATCATAGGGTTGTCCCCTGGACTTCGGTTACATCATTATAAAAAATATATATATATATCCCATTTCCGACCAGACCAAGTCCGCAAATATTTATGGCTTCCGATTAAACAAAGACAATCGCGACGACCGCGAAGACGTGTTTGGGCGCCTAGGTACCACAACCGATAACACGGCAGTTCAGTGAACGATGGCAATTCCCAAACTGCTTTGTTAAATAGCAGTTTATGTCTTAACTGATAATTTATCAGACTTTGGCCAGTTTCTGCCAGTTCTTACGTGCAATTATAGGCAATAATTGCCGCACGATAAAGAAACTTATAGCAGGTTTCACTAAAATAACTTTCACTAACCTTTCCGGACAAATTTAACTTTCTTGTCCAACAACCAGCTGTGCTTAGGTTAGGTTAGGTTCGTGTGGCTGCCTTAAAGGGCACACTTAGACCTCAAAAGGTCCATTATGATGCCACGGGATTCCAAGAATTCCCTCCACCTCCTCATTGGTACCATCCGGAGCTGTCGATGAAGCGCAAAAGATCTGCAACGTAAATTGCCGCCAGTTCGCAGAGCTATCAAAGAAATAGTTACCCAAGAAGGACTTTCGCCAGCGTGCCAGTGCAGGGCACCGGCAGAGGTAGTGGCAAATAGTTTCCTCCTCTTCCTCGTCCATGCAGCTTCTGCAGAAGTCGTTTGAGAAGATACCCAGTCTCTTCGCGTGTAAGACAATAGGGCAATGGCCTGTGATTACCCCAGTAGCTATTCTTAGGTCAGATCTGCCCCTCGAAAGCATACACTTGGAGCGCCTAAGATCCAGCTTAGGCCAGATCTGTCTGGACGTATGGCACGTAGTGCCGTTTGCCCATCTGTGGTTCGCTAACTTAATTGCCCTCGTGCTAAGCAACATCTTACAGGTTGCCAGGAGCCTACCAAGAGTAGTCCTTTCCGGTTGGATCTCCAGGGTGGTACCACGTCTTTCAAGCTCGTCTGCCACGCAGTTTCCTGGAATATCCCTGTGCCCCGGGACCCAGCACAGGTGATCAGCTGTGCTTACTACTGCCTAAAGCGCTGCCTGACCAAGAGGTGCCTGTTCCGCATGTACTTATGGCGGACAATGCATTCGCTATGCGGTCAAACGTCATGAAACCGACATTAACGAAATTCAGCATCACATCGGAAGCTTTTCGCGTGCTGCTGAAAGCAATTCATATGAAGGCAAAGTGACGCTCGGTTGCTGCGTTATTCATAATGGTTAGATAAAAACAATTAAGGCGAAGTCCACACCGAGCAAAGCCAGTACGAACTGATATGATGAAGACAAGATAACCACACGCCGACCTTAACTTGTTGAAAATTTTGGCACTTCCGGTTAATGATGATGCTTTGTATAATATGTATAGTGCATACTCTACGCTTCCATGTAAATGTAACGACAACCTTCGCAAAACACCGGTTGGAAATGGTATGGGTGATACTAGTGCCTTCGCAAAACATTATGAACTGTGCTGATTGATACACCAATCCTTAATGACAATTTTTCTTGTGCTTATGCGGGGATTGTCAGCAACTAACCCCAATACACGGTTTTCCACACCAGGTATTTGCTGTCATAGGAAGACCCAATTTCTGCTAACCTTCAGCGGATAGCCACAAATGTTGAGCTATGTGGAACGCGTCTGCCGCGGCATCTTACTCGATACAATTGTTGGGCTAAAGAAGTACTCCTTCCAGTCTCACCATAATTGAGCAGCATGTCCACATTCTCTTCATTTGTGAAGGAATTGTTAGGCATTAGGTTAAATTCAAAATCGTAATCCGTATCCCAAATCTAAAATCGAAAACCAAATTCGTAATCTAATTGTCGTTACCGTAAATCTGAAAAACCAGAACATTCAAAAACCCAAACCAATAAAAACCCAGTATAGTGTTTCCTAGACACCCTGTATATGTATTAACCAGCACTTTAGGGGTGGAATCACCACACTACCAAATATTCACATAAAATATTCTGAAAGTTGACCGCAATCCTACTCCAGCAAGTTATTCTTGAAGCACAACACATATAAAAAAATCCACAAAAACAGTTGTAGTTCCGTCAGTTTTCGAATTTTATTCATTTCTCGCGTACCGCACGAATGTTTTGACCGCGAATAAATGGAATGATCGTTTACACTTGGAATTTTATTCACTCTCCTGATATATGAAGAATATTCTGCATGTGCCTAGAACTTATTCTCTTTTCCGTTTGAATAATCTTGAAACAAAATTTCAGGAATTAAGTTCACTTGTGCATCAGGGAGGTTTACATCACCTTTTGGAATATCTTGCTTGAATAATATTCATTCACTGTCTGAGAGAGAAGTTCGCGACAAAATTCCAAATGTAAACCGCCCCTAAGTTTTCCTTTATAACTAGCTCGGCTAGAATAGAATTAACCCTTCTAACTCAGAAGGCGCACTTCACAAGCAGAAGCCTGGAATCAATTGACCTATTCACCAGAATATAACATATATTGAGGCGAATGAGGCTCCCATAACCCATGCAATAAAATATTAGTAAAAATCCAAAACACTAACAAACACTACAATCAGGGGTGCAGAGATAACAGAGAACGTTTAAGCACATCCTTAGTAAGAGCCAGGTCAAAAATAGGACACATATTCACGGCCCTACACATGCGGTTAATAGGCTCATGCATACCATAGTTAGATCGAGAGTGGATAACATGTAGTAAAGGCAATCTCCTTAAGCTATACGGGGTATGCCTATAAGTAACCAAACTTGCGAGAGTGCCAGAGTCTATATTCGAGTTCAAAAGCTGGTGAATAAATACTAGGTCAGTAATTCTACGTCGTTCCTCCAGCGAGTGCATATTAAGCATATTAAGCAGTCGGCTAGTTCATAATAACATAAAATTAAAATCACTCTTTTTACCTGATGCTACTAATCCATGTCTGTTTTTTTTATGTAACCAGTCTTAAGAATATTCACATCTTAATTGAAGATTCATTTTTATGAAAATCTTTAACTTTTTCTATTAAAATATTTCCAGATATCGGCACTCCGGCCCTATTCATAAACGCAGGTTTGCACTGCAGCTGCATAATTCAGCAATACATTTCGTTCAGCTGAATTGTGCAGATGATGCCCAAACCTGCGTTTATGAATGGGCCCTCCCTCATTTCGCATTAAATAGTGCTGCATCCTATTTGGGATTTTCCGCACTTCGCAATGTTTTTTGCTTTTTCATTTCTTTCGTAGAAACACATTCTAAGAAAAACTTATAAAGACTATCTTTATTTTTGCGAATATCTCTACATTTTTTCTATACTTTTAATAATTTAAATTTTATTCTTAATAGATAACACTTTTCGAAACCGTTTACTTGAGTTCATATTTAAGCAGATATCGCACACACTAAACTCACACACGACAAGTTTCCTTAAGTGGGCATACACAGTTAGATCGATCAAAAAATTGAATTTTTGTTTTTTCATCAAAATTGTTCCGTAAGGTGTCTTGAACACGCCTGTAATTTGTTTTTCATTTCTTTCAAGTCTAAGTCCCTCAAAAATCAATGAGAGTGAGTTGACGCGGTAGGCGGAGACCCTGCGGCTGAATCTTTGGTTGCCTTTTTCTTCAAAACTACGTTTTTGACAACTGCGTGCACTATAACTTGAGAAATAATTGTCCGATCTCCTTCAAATTTTGTATACATGTTCCTGGATGTTCTCTCTTCTGGATGAACCTCTAAAATTGATCAATTTGTCATAAACAAATATTTGTTTATTGCCAATATCATGGAGAAAAAAAATAAGATTTCGGTTTTCTAGTGGTATTTTTGTGAAAAAAAAATGTGATCCCTAACTGCGTATTCCAGAAGTAAAAAGTGTTTTATAAAAAAAAATATTTGGTTTTCTTCCACAGATGACTGGCTGCGATTCGACAGCGCACGCAGATGGCTATGAGGAGCTACTATAGCAGCGCACAACAACGACATCTTGGTTTAAAAAAAATAAAATTTCCATGTACATCTTATCAATAATCAAAGTACACAAAATTTCATTCCAATCGGTCTATCATTTCCAAAGTTTTCCCTGTTTTAAATAACAAACCTTTTTTCGCTGTCTAACTGGGTATCTCCCCTTAAAAGCATTTAGCACTGAACTAAACAAAGTAGCAACTGAAAATAAGGGGACATAAGAAGCGAGCGTAAATAATATTGCAAAGCAAAAAACGTTAGTTTTTTCCCAGAAATCTCGAACAAATTCTGACTTGCAGCAGAGTAATTTCCCGGATATTAGAGGTCTTTCTGGATAAAAGAGGTAAAACAAAATGTTAACAGAAGGGAAATTTTTCTGGAGTTTAGAGGTTTCACCTTATTTTTTGTTTTTCAATTAATTTGTTTGTAAAGGTTAAAATTAATTCCAATTTTTTATCTAATGATCTCTACACTAAAACCAGCCAATAAAAAACACTTACCGACTTTACTTTCTTTCTTCTTATTAACTCTTCGATCGATGGAATTAAAATGAATGGGCGTGAAAAGAAATGGACCATTATTTCCTTTAACAATCTTGATCCTATGTGGCCGTAAATGTGACGGCAAATCTTTCACTTGCAACTGAATACAGTAAGGAATATCAGTCAGATTTGCTGGCGGTATTACCGTCCCATTTTCTAATACTAAAGGTACCGGAGAGCCCTCACATTGCGCACTTAAACTCTAAAGAAAATATTTCTTTAACTTTCAAATCAAGTAAATATTATGTAAATAAATGTGTATACCTGAAGCTGTAAAGCCATTTCCTTTTGTTCTGTTGGCCCCATATTATCCCATTGAGTTTGCAGTAAATAAGTCATATGTCTAGTAGCTAATGCTGAATGTCCCAATCGACGAGCAGCTGTTATTAATTGCTGCAACAAATCTACTTGCAGCATTGGCCAGCCCGAAGAATTCTCTAGAACTTCTAAAGGATCGAGAGAAAGCATGTAACCAGGAAAACTTTCCAACATAAGTCGATAACTCTGAGCCCAATCAGGATTTTGATTGCCTTGTTTGACATGTTTCCATGCTGCTAGCCTTTGACAAAATGCAGCTTTTCTCCGATATCCAATTTGCTGATATAAATCCGTTAGAATCTCAAATCTTTTAACACGCTCCTGTTCGGTCATATTTAAATTAATATACAAGACATTTTGCAAGAACATGGCAACATCTAAATTTTTATTTTGTTCGATACAAATCCGTGCTGCTTTTAATGCTGCTTCAGTCTCAACAATAGCGGCGTGACGATATTTACTGTAATTGATAATGGCCTTGCGATAACTTAACACGATTTCTTCCGGGGATAAAATGTTCAGGGGCAGATCATTACGAACATTCGATCCAATGCCTGATACTGAAGAGGATGAGCTTGATGTTAAAATTGATGAAACCGATGAAGATGAAGATGAATTTGATGTTACAGTACATTCGACAGAACTCTGACTCTCGATCGTAACCTTTTTGGTTAAATCACTTGATCGTCTCTTTTCAACATTTCGTTGGGGTGAAGCTCCTTCTTGCAGACTAGCATTACGATGTAGAATTTCAATTTGACGTATTCCAGGATACATAAGAATTGCCGAAGCAGCACAGAGTCCTTCTTCAGCTGCACCCAACCAAAGAGAATCACTTATGGCACGTAAAGTTTCACTAGCTGAATGAAAGAAATTTAGAGATTCTGCAACTAGTCCTGCTTGCAAGGTCAAATCGCCCAAATTTTTTGTTACTCGTCCTATGCATCTTTTCTTATTGTTTCGCGAATCTAAGTCCAAACCAACGAAATCCTTCTTCTCAAACGGGGCTAGAAGTAGGGCGACCCTATCGATTTTCTCGCGAGACCTTTCTAAGCGTTTCGATTCCAATATCCAAAATATTGAGCTAATAAATTCCGAAAGATGAGTTTCCAGGTCTACACACGGATCGCTTTCGTTATAGAAGAAGGCGGTGCTTTTGAAATTCGACGGAGGTGAGAATATGTCTTCCAATTTCTTAGGCGATTGAGTAATATTTTCTGGTAAATCACTAGAAATTTCGTTATCCAAACTGCAATTTGTTTCGCATTTTTGTTGTGGCCCAAATAGTATACATCTCGAGTCATATAGCGTTGTAGTGTACTTCACTTTAAGCGATTCGTGCAGGCGACAAAGCTCATTTAACTCAGTTTGGGTTTCGAATTTTCCTATAGTTATTAATCCTAGAAGGCGTCGATGAGTTTGAAAATCACCCCAGTCATTGTTCTCGACTGGATGGTCATATACGTATCTTACCCAAATATCTCTATGGTGTCCAGACGAATCTGAAACATTTGCTTGTATCGGATTGAAATTGATTTTTTTAAAGTGAAACCAATACCTGTAATTTTGACATTGTTGACCTTCTGGACACGCTCAAATATTTTCTGCAGCGATCGTGGCTTGGATGGACCTATACCTCGCAGTAGGACTAATAAACATCCGTGATGATGGGCATGTTGTTCATAATCCGGATGAGACATGATGGGCTCACCCGATCCATGTGACAACATGTAACTAACTGTTGATCTCATTTACTAGTTAAGCATTGATTTTCCACCTTACTTTTTCCTCGACACACTCAAATTTTGCTTGAAAATTGACCAAACTTATGACCTTTCTAGGCAAGTTTAGGGTGATTGAACGCCCCTTTATTGTCGATTTTTGCCATCACAATTAATTTATTTATAACATTTAACTTAATTAGAATATACGAGGCATATTTTACGTTTAAGGAAGTTTTATTTAGAATTAAATAGGACTTGTTCGCCACAATCCAATTGGAAAAATTGCTTTTGCTTCGTAGGAAACCCTTTTCAGTTTGACACCTGTCAACTCCGTACTAAATTTGCGTTCTAAAACGTCATCAAAAATGACAACAAAGTTTTCGATTCGGAATTAGACTGATAATAAAATTAAAGTAATTTTTCGTCTATGAGTAATTAGTACATAATATTTAAATAAAATGTATTTTAAATATAAAATAATTAATTTCTTTACCAAGCTTGTTGTGGTAAAATTTATAACAATATTTCTTATATTTGAAAAAGTTTTAGGATACAGAATACAACCGCAAAACAAACATTTTCGAAGTTCAGAATTGTCAATCTGACAGTCCAATATTTCTTTTAAGCGTGTAATTTGTGTTAGGAGTTAAATATCGTCGAAAAAAGCTAAAATAATGGCTCAAAAGAGAAATGCAAATAGTTTGGTCCAGGTCCAGGAAACTAAAAAAACAAAATATGACTTAGTGGGATACACAAACCGTGATAAAGCCCTTATAGAATCGGTAAAAACATTGAATGAAACTCAAAGAATATAAATTTATATTTTTTAATATTTTAGGGTATACCACGAATATCTAATCTATTCGCCCCTATAATGCTTTTAGAGGGTCACCAAGGAGAAGTATTCACATGCGAATTTCATCCCGAAGGAGAATTATTAGTGTCTTCTGGTTTTGATCGACAGATTTGTAGGCTTCCTTAATATATGCAAGATTTCACTCCTTTAAAGTTAATTTCTAGATATATGGAACGTATACGGAGAGTGTGAAAATGTAATGGCCTTGTCCG
Organism: Leptarthrus brevirostris; assembly: GCA_964036015.1. Lineage (NCBI taxonomy): Eukaryota > Metazoa > Arthropoda > Insecta > Diptera > Asilidae > Leptarthrus > Leptarthrus brevirostris. Next base: position 17,888,816 of record OZ038375.1, on the reverse strand, counting down.
GACATACAGGAGCAGTTTTAGAAGCTCATTTCTCGACAGACGGAGCAAATTTATACACCTGTGCCACAGATAAAACTGTAGCAATATGGGACGTTTCAGCCGGTACAAGAGTTCGTAGATTAAAAGGTCATTCCACATTTATAAACACTGTACAAGGTACGCGACGAGGAATGCAAATGCTTTGTTCCGGTTCAGATGATAAAACTATAAAAATCTGGGATGCTAGGAAGAGATTTTCTGTACATTCTTTTGAAAATGGCTATCAGGTCACTGCAGTTTGTTTTAATGACACGGGGGAACAAGTAGTATCTGGAGGAATTGATAATGATATTAAAATTTGGGATATCAGAAAGAACGAAATACTATACAGACTTCGAGGACACACCGATACGATAACTGGGCTTGCACTATCTCCTGATGGTTCGTACATTTTATCTAACTCGATGGACAATACATTGCGAATTTGGGATATAAGACCATATGCTCCTGGTGAAAGATGCGTAAAAATATTTACTGGTAATCAGCACAATTTTGAAAGGAATTTACTGAGATGTGCTTGGTCTAGGGATGGCAGTAAGGTAACGAATTTTATTGATTATACGAAATATGAGCGTATAATAAAAATATTTTTTATTAGGTTTCTGCGGGCTCAGCAGATAGGTTTGTGTACGTATGGGACACTACAACTAGACGAATTTTGTACAAACTTCCAGGACACAATGGGAGCGTAAATGATATCGATTTTCATCCTAAGGAACCAATTATATTGTCGGGTTCTAGCGATAAAAATTTGTATTTAGGAGAAATAGAAATGTAAAGATTTAAAAACCAATCCTTTTAAGAATATTTGTGCCTTTATTTTATTTATAATATCCCAAATACTCTCCATAATATATAAGCCCTTGTATAAGTTATTTAACGGCAAACAGCGCAATGAGTTCTATTTTTTTAGAAAGCCTTTTATTTACTTTAATAAACAGAGCAAACTTTCGTCCACTCCTTGAGAATTTGAAATTTTGAATCGGGTGGACGCTTTACTATAACCAGGAATTTAAAAAGTTTGAAAAATTCATTTCTTTTCATGAGGAACTCAGCTAAAATATTTACACATAACCTAGCTACTTGAATCTCTAAATGGTGTGAGGGCTACAATATTTTATCAGAGCTGCATTCTGGCTTCAGACCGATAAGGGGCTGCACATAGCACATCTTTTCTTTGATCTGCATCTTACATTTTAGCCTGCGAGTTGAGAACAGACCTATCTATGCCATATTTGTTGATTTCGCACAGGCATTTGATTTCTATTAATCAAAGCATACTTTGGTCGAAATTACTCTGAGAAGGATTATCTCGTTATAAGGAGATTTTATGAAACAGCTTCCGTAGCCGTCGGAATCAACCAGTGCAGAACAAACAAAATGTCAATAAATTCAGACGTATTACAGGGTGACCCTTTTCGCCAATTCTCTTCTCATTATTTCTGAAACCTTCCTTTGATCTAAAGGTATCACAGGAATAAACATAGATTCTAAAACATATTCTGTGCTTACTTTATGCACAGACGATATGGTACTCTTGGCCGATACTTCTATCAACGCCCAACGACTACTTGATGCTCTTTCGGATTATTGTGATATAAATAAGCTTATTCTCAACACTCAGGCAGGAAAATGAGAATCTGATCTTTTTTACAATGGAGAAATAAGCGAACAAGTGAATGAATATACTTATTTGGGTGTCTTTTCTTCATCTGGGATTTTCCTACTTGCGGGTCAAGATAAGACCTTAAAAGCGGGTGCTAAAACAGAATACTGGAATAGTAGAGTTAAATTGTTTGAATCCAGGAAGTATGCGCGTAACGCTTTGTACCTTCTCCTGGCCAGGCCTGGGCCATCGCAGAGTAAATGCAGAACGCTTTCCACTTCTTCCTCGCCCATAGAACTTTTACAAAAGTTGTTGGTGGGGATGCGTAAGCGTTTTGCGTGTCTTCCGAACAGACAGTGGCCAGTATTGACTGCCACAATATTTCGGAGATCGGTGCAGCTTCTCTTTAGCAGGAAAGCCAAGATGAATAGCCTAAAGGTCAACTTCTCTTTTCACTGACTTTAGAGGCCGGCCTATCGACCTGTCTATAGAGGAAGCGTTCAGTTGAAAACCTTCCATTGCAAGCGTATCAGCCGCCTCATTGCCCTGTATCCCACAATGACACGGGATCCTGTACAAGGTTGCCTTGAGCATAGCTCCTAAGTTCTGAAGACAATCATACGTACCAACTGTGACCTTATTAAGTTTGAGTCCAATGTCTCTATTGCTGCTTGACTGTCTATATAAATTCTTACGTCACTGCCATTAGGTAGATTTGGGCTTGATAATAACATCCTTGCCGCTCTCTCTATGGCCAGGATCTCTGCTTGAAACATACTGCAGTAGTCCGGCAACCGATACTTACTACGTATGTTTAGGCAATCCTAGTACACCCCAGTTCCCACTTCGGTCACCACTTTTGATCCATCAGCGAAGACCGCTATATCTGCCATGATGACACCACCATCTTCCCCACACTCACCTCTGTCTGGGATTTTGGTCGAGAAGACTTTCCTAAAACTAAGTAAAGGGATATTATAGTCGGTGTTCACCTGCAGGCAGTCTTCAGGATAGCCCTTACTATACTGCTATGGCCGTGATTAGACCTTTTGTAACATTTAGACTCTTGCAGTCTTTGGCGCTGCGAGCAGCTTTACTTATACAGTAGACGTCAGGTGGTGGAAGGTGGAGCATGGTCTCTTATGCCGCAGTTGTGCTAATTGCTCTGGAGATTCCCAAACAGGCAGCTCTTTGAATTTTAGTTATTTTCTTAAGGTTGTTCTGCTTCTCTATAACAGTCCACCAGACTATTATTTCAAAAGTAAGTATTGGTCTCACAATGGAAATGTACATGCAATACGAGGGCTTAAGTCCTATTTTTCACCAAAAAATTTCGCATGGAACGCTACCTACGCCTTTTTCACGCGTTCTTGCCCCAGTTTAGTTTGATTTGGGAGATTGGAAGGAATCAGTCACTTTCTTCCTTGAGAAGAGAACTGCTCTCATTTTCTGCGGGTTGACTGATAAGCTGCAGGTGGCTGCCCACCTGTGGATTTTACTCAGACCTCTTTCCATTAGTTCGCTGATGGTGCTTAGGAACTTTCCAGAGACCAATACGGCCAGGTGGTCTACATAAACCACCACCTTTAACCACTCATTTTCAAGTGAGACCAGCATATTATTAACTACTAAGAGCCAGAGTAATGGTGACAACACACCTCTATTTATTAACTTAGTTATGCTATACTGATTTCCACAGAGAAATTAGTCCAAACAGGTAAAACAATAGATCTAAATTATATTTCCATATAATACGCTTTTATTCTTATTTAAAAGTAATTTATTTGCATTTCTTTCTTTCAATATGAACATAATTTCGTTATCCTATAGGTACAATATAAAAAAAGCGCGAATTTAATTATCCAAACGTCACAACATGCAATTTCGTCAACGTAATAAAAATGTTAAAATTGTTTTTTTGTCATTTATTCATTCAAAAATATCTCACAGCCCGGTATGGCTCGACTGCAATTGTTCTATGGAAATTGAAAGTTGCTCGAGCCTCTGAACTAATTGCATCATATTTTCTTGCGCTTTGGCAGCATTAACATCATTACCATTTTCAAGTGAGTCCTCCTCAGCTGCTGCTAGCTCAAAATGTAATTTGGCGAGACTTTCCTGTTGTTCACGAATTTTAGTCATTTGTTCCATTGTACAACCAGAGCCTATTATAACAATTTATTTAATATATTTAATGGAAATTTGGTTGTACTTTAGTCTACCAAATGCTTTCAATTTTCCGGAATGAAAATCTTCTAATAATCCTAAAAGTGCCCGCTCCATGTGTTTTACATCTGGAACTTCTGAGACAAAAGAGTGATGCTTTATTGGACGATCATCGAATTTATCACTATTTGACGCTAAGCTACTGTTTTCTTTGCGACTATAGTCTTCAAGTGAGTAACGAAAACATAATCGTGGATAAAACACAAGAAACATAAAAAAAGAAAAAAATTTAAATCATAAACTCAAAGTCTAATTAAATAATAATGAAATGACATGAAACAAAATACCTTACCATAATAACAAACTAACCTTTTAACAATTTCCTTGGCCTTGATTTATAGTCAAATCTCAGGTCATCTTGCAGTCTTCTCCTTTCGTTTATATAAGTGATTCGGGCGGAGGTTGGGCCTTTGTCTGAAGTTGTGTGCTCGATTGAACAGGAAGCAGAATTTTGACTGCGAGTGGTTTCACCACTGGAAACACTTTTAATCTGAAAATGTATATAAGTATATTTATGTAATATTGTAATAAAGAAGTCTTCATATTTACTTTGGTGGGTGCTATCGGAGAGGCTGGAGTTGGGGCGGATTTTGGAGCACTTTGTGGGCCACTCGTAACTTGGCTAGTTGGTTCTTCTTCTGTTTCAACATCATTTGGAACCAATTTCTGTCGCTCCACAACTTCATCATTTACTTCCATTTTGTCCAGTATATTCTTTAAAGTTTAATTTTTCACGAACATTTTCTAGCTAATTTTACTTTTGACATTTAGCCAATTACAGCTGATCTGACAAGAAAAGAAACTTCAACATTTCACAGTTGTAGAGCTGCTGGTGCAGTGCCGGAAAGGAAAAACAGGAAGTGATTGAATAGGAAAAACAAAGCTCTATTTCCGCCTTAAACGGAAAAAAATAAAAATGGTATATCGGAAGCATTTTGTTGATTTCACTGTAAGATAAATTTTTATTGTTTTGTTAAGTGTACTAAAAAGTTTGTTTTCGTTTTGCGTCCCTTTCGAAAATTGTAGCAAATAATAAATATTTCTTATAGACCGTCTTGTCTGATTTGGATTAAAAATTACAGGTCCAATTAGTTGGGGAAGCTGACTTGTAGTGCTGGATCTGTTTCGTGCAGAAACTTTTACTCCATGATCTCTCCAGGTTGCATTGAAATGTTTCCTAATCGTGTTGATTGTAGACATTATGACAAAGCACCTGGTTTTTCTAGGAGTATTATCTTATTAAGGTTGCTGGAGAATGGACGGACGAGCCTTCTAGGATACGGTGATCCTTATCTGGATATTCTCAAGTGTTAGTTGCACCTCGAAGTGGTAGCAACCGGACAATGCATCCTAGAATGTAGCCAAGTAACTAATGCGGGAGGAGATAACCTCTCGAAAAAATCCCGCTTACTCCAAGGGTGTCTGCAGTGTCGTCGTCCCCTCTGCAGGACCCAGGGTAATTGGGTCGCGAATGGCGTTTCCTCGGGCGCTTCTGTGGGAGTGGAGGTGGATTGTATGGGAGACCCCAACAGGTTGGCTATACCCACGGTACCCACAACACAACAGTAGCAGTTGCCCCCACTAAGAGAGACTGGGAGGGGACGAAAAGGGACCCAGTTATGTGGTCTGTTTCGGTTAATCCCCAGAGAGGTGTTTTTAGTGAGTAAGAATCTCACACTACCGGAGGGCACGGGCTGTCTGGTGTCTTTTGGAAGATTTACACCTCTCCCGCAAAAGAAAAAAATTATCTTATTAAGATGCCAACACTCATTTATGCAAAAACTTAGAGCAACCTTATTGGAGTACGAGCTACAACATTTAATTGAGTATAGGGAATCCTGTCTGAACAGCTGGAGGAAAGCAAAACATAACAACTGTTATACTGCAGTACATAAAATTTAGCAAGTGGACTTAGGGGTAATTTGTTTCATTTTAAATCAAATTGCATATTAAATGAGTGAGACGGGAGGCGCAAATTATTTCTACTTATAGGATAAACTAATGTAAATGTTTTGATTTGATAAATCAAGAGACCTAACACATTCGCGGACGTGAGCATTCATTTTCATTGTGATGCAAAATGACATGAATGCTATAGCATTCAAATTTTAAAGCCAATATAATTCATTAAATTTTCTATAACCTTAAGGTTTTGTTATTATTATGTATTTCGAAGTGATACAATGGACCACTCTAAGCTCCTTGCTAAATTGGAAGCCAATTTTAATTTTTCGTCTTCATCTGATTCGCTCATTCGTAGTCGGGTGTCGAAATATTATATGGGAATTTTATTACCAAAATTGTGACTGGAGAAAAACAGATATAGTTAAACATTTTGTTGCAATGGACTATAAGTGTAGAAGTATGTATAATATTCTTAATAAGTCAAAAATTATATTAGTGTTGACAGAAAAAGTGATAATGGTAGGAAGTGTATTTTAAATGACCTAAAAAAGGGAGAAATTGAAAGCAACAACCGCGGGACGTGCTGCTAAGTCTTATCGCGAGTTAAGCAGAAAATATTTATTAATATTTACTTAATATGGGTGTGCAGAGAAAAACACGAAAATTGAAGCCAAAATTATTCATCGAACAAGAGAAAGTTCAAAAGCAGCGCTTACAAAAATTGGTTAGAAAGATTTTCCATGTTAGGAAAAAGGTCGGTTTTATCATGGACAATGAAACTTAATTAACCTTAGAGTGGCAAGGAAAACACTTTTACGATCATCCTCAAGTCAATCCAGATAATAAAGTTAAACATATCGAGAAAACAAAATTTCCAAAAAAATAAATTGCTTCGGCTTGCCATTATGGAATGTGCCAGCCGCAATTTTTTGAATCCGGTTTAGGTATTACTGTCGAACGATATGAAACTCTTTGTTTGCCACAAGTTGCCGACTATATCTCAAGAAATCATTGAGTTGATGAAGTGGTATTTTGGCCAGATCTTGCAAGCTTACACTACGCCAAACAGACATTAGAGGAATTAAATCGCCTGAAAATTCCTTTTGTACCTAATGATGAAAATCCTCCAAACGCTCCTCAGTTACGCCCTATTAAGGACTCTTGGACCAATATAAAAAGGAGGGTCTAATTATAAACCAAAATTAATTATAATATTGAAACAAAACATAAAAAAAAGAGATAAGTCCACTTTGCAGCATCCATGAACAAAGTTCCAGGAAATTGACGTAAAGCTGCACGAAATGGAATAAATTCATTTTTATATTATTAATTTACTTAAATAAACCGTTACCGTTCTAAAAACAAAGGTTTTTTTTTATAATTTAATTATTTTCCCCATACGATATTCATTAAACTGCCTAAAGTGATTGAAGATTGTTATATTCACCTGTATTATTTTTCTTGATAGTCATGTCTTCAAACTTCTTTACGTGTTGTTGTTTAAGTTTTTCAGTTCGCTTTACATAACTGTTAGCTTGGCTCGAAATAAATGGATTTTCGATGTCACTAGGTGTAGAACTGTTTAAGACCTTACAAATGTAATCGACCATTCCCCTGTTTTCCTGATTAGTTTCACACTTTTTTGCAATCATTCAATATTTTCATGTAAAAATTAAATATCATCATTCTTAGAAACTAAAAGATTAAGCAGTGGAAGATTTAGGCATAGTCGAAGCTGAGGAATGACTTGTCAACCGTACAATTATATTGATATACCATATGACGTTCGCACACTGCTGGGATTGGGGACCTTGTACCTTTGGACAAGGGGAACCTCACAGTAGTTAAGGAAAGAAAGCAGTACCTCGAGAAGATGGGTGAGTTGATTTCGGATAGGTCTTATTTTCGTATAATCAGGGATTATATCACTTCCAAGCTTCAAGGCAAAAACAACGAAATGATATGACATGACATTATATGATGATGACATTGGCCAACAAAGGCCACATAAGAGAAGAAAATAAGAATAAATTAACAACATACAAATCACAGCCTCCAAAGCCTTATTGCCTTCCTAAGACGCTCTGTTCTCAAATATCCCAGTACATTTCTGCCTGAGGATTATTGAAGATAAGTGGGAAGCAGTTAACAATTAATTAATCGACTCACACAGGGAATTCTTGAAACAGTTTCTTTGAAATGCTAAGATTCTGTTCTTTCAAAGGCAATTACTTCACTGTAGATGTATAAACAAATTTTTGGTCTTCCTATGGGAAAGCCTTTGTCCCCTGTCATGGCAGACATTGTCATAGAGCATTTGATGAACACCTCCTTGTGCAAATTATCCTTCACACCCAAAATATTTTGCAAATATGTTGAAGACATATTTGCAATCATTTCCAAAGACCGCATTGACGATGTATTGGAGACGATAAACCAAAATCACGCCAGACTGAAATTTACAGTGGAGTTGAAGAGAGAGAGAGAATTCTATTGCTTACTTGGACATGAAGGTAATTCGATCTAATAAGTCGATAATCACAGATTGGTATAGAAAACCATCATCCTACGGTAGTTTGATTCATTTTAATTGGACACACAATCGTCACCAGAAGATTAATTTGGCACAGAATTTTATCTGAACGGTTTTGGATCTCGGACACCCTAAATTTTACAGGAAGAACACCGGAATAAAATATAATCCACTGAAAACAGATGTTTTCCTAACAGAGTGATCACTGGTTTAATAATGGATTACAAAAAAGAAAAAAAACCAAAAGACAAAGCAACTCGACAAATGACAGTATAGTCAATCCATCATACAAGTTCAAAAGTGTAACGTACATCCCGGAAATTACAGTAAACTTCGATACACTCATGGGGAAACACGACAATAATATCAGACTAGCATGCACGAGTAGTAAAGCAGTTGGTAATATTTTTAGCAGATTTAAACAAAAAACCCAAAAAGGCAAAATCAGTGATGTGGTATATAAAATTACCTGTTTGGGAACATCGGAAGAGACATGTAACCTATACTAAGTATGAAGGCACCACAGGCCAATACCTCAAAAATAGGATTTCTAACCATCGATCGGACATTAAATCATCGCTCCATGGTAAAACTGCACTGGCAGCCCATTGCAATCAGACGAGTCATTTCCCCGACTTGAGAATGTGGAAATACAACCAAAGAGATAAATTTTTATATACGAAACACGCTAGAATCCCTATATATTTATATCACTCCGAATACAATGAATAGTGAGTTACTGTTCTTTTCTAAATGACAGATTTGTAGCTTATCAACATTAGTCACCGTTCTTGAATATAAGGTTCTTTTTAAAGATAGTTTTTTTATACGATGTGGCCAAAGCCTAGGGGACAACCCTTTGATGCGTTAGCATGGTTTTGGCCGGAAGTGAATAAGGGCAAAGGAAGTGAGGAAATTTGAAAGTCTTGTTTTTGCATTGCTGCGAGCTAGACAACAGCACAGAGATGGACTGGATTATTTCAATTTCTTAATAAAAGCTCACAGGGAGACCTGGTCTCGAACCCGGGAACCATGGCATGGTGGTCGTGCCGCTCAACGAATTGATCCAACTCCGTCTCCAAATGTAATTTTAATTTTGATATATAATTTTAGTATGTTCTCAATTATATATGATGTGTTTGATAGCAGTAGATTAAACTGTTTATAAGATGTTTTTAAACATTGGTAAGCTTGTTGCTGAAATTTGTACTCCTTATGAGGGTAATATTTTGTATTTTAGTATTAGAAGACCTTCTGAGGATGCCGGCAAACCACCGGAGAAACGTACGATAAGTCATAATAAAAAAATTATCTGAAATGATCCATTCTTTCTAATCCATTTATGACAGGAAGCCCAAGAATATGAATTATTAAATAACTTATATGATCATGTCCCTAGCATAATCGGTAGAATATATGGAGGACTACGTCGTCTTTGGTTATATACTGGCGTTCTGTCAATTAACACCCGGATCTTCCCGGAGATCATCCGTTTTCCCGTACTTTTTACAAGACAGTTTACTATTTCCTCATTTAGACTCTATGATTTCTAGAAGATTGCACGTAGCATTCAATGATTGTATTAGATTTATCTACGGCCTCAGAAGGTTTGACCACATCTCAACTCACCGGAATTTAGTACTGGGCTGGCCGCTTAATCACTTTGATTGCATAAACTACTCATTTCTCTCCGCAGAATAATATATGTATACTGGTCAACCACTTTTTTTAAGATGTGGCCAAAACCTAAGGGACGACCCTTTGATGCGTTAACATGGTTTTGGCCGAAAGGGAATTGGGTAAGGAAAGTGAGGAAACTTTAACGTCTTGTTTTCGCATTGCTGCGAGCTAGACAACAGCTTAGAGACAGAGTGGATTTTTAAATTCTATTTTTAAAAACTTACGGGGAGAGTGGGTCTCGAACCCAGACCGTGGTGGTGGTCGTGCCACTCAACCAATTGCTCCAACTCCGTCTCCATTGTACCTATTTAGCAAATTAAGATTTTTAAATCCTCCACGAGATAATAATTTATTAGTTCCTAGTTTTCAATACCCTGTTCAGAAGGACTCTTACTTCGATCGTGCTATACGTGCTTGGAATAATTTGTCTAGAAATATTCAGCGCACTGGTTCGGTTAGTAAGTTCAAAAATTAATTAAAAATTAAACTTTATGAATACTTCGGATAAAGATATGCTATTAATGCAATTGAATATTTTAGTTATATTTTTAAATATAAAGATGAAAAAACACATGAATTTTGAAGTAGGATGTTGCCCAATGCAGAGAGAAGAAAACTAATATTTTTGCACAGATGTGCGCGTACCTTGCGTTTATCACTGAACTGCAAGGGCACAATTGTAGATACAAATATCAAACTTATTTTTAGATCAATCAAATGCACTTGCATTTTAACAGTCCCCGTGGAAAACTGTCAAGTAAGTGATCACAAAAACTATTCTTAATTAAATTAAAGTTATTGTGACAAAAACCATTGATTTGTGCTAAAGTAATTAATAAATAATTTGTTGCATTAGGCAAAGAGTTCAATTGTTATAATAACTTACTTTTACTTAAAAAAGAAGCAATTAGTTGTTCTCTTTTAGGTTACATAACAGCTATTCCTGTGAATAAAGAAATATGGCTCTACCAGAATCTTTAGAGAAGAATTACAAATTATTTCAGGTATGGGTTTTTTACAATCTATAAATTAAAGTTGTTTTAAATCACCTATTATTTTAGACCAAAAATAATTTACCCGTTTTTCTAAAAGGCGGTCCAATGGATAAAGTTTTGTTTGGAGTAACAGTAGCTCTATGCGGTGTTGGAATAATAAATATTATGCATATGATTTATACTATGGGATTTAAGAAGAAGTAATGTAATAAATTAAATACTATTAATTAAAATCAGGAAGCTAATAAAAGAGTAAACTTAATTTATTTTCTTTTAAGTGGCGGCTCCTATATAAAAGTAAAAATGTACTTTTGCAACAGAGTTTTCTTAAAATTTTGATTAAATACTTTTACACCTAAACTAAAGTTGTGTACCTTTTTCGTGCCAGTTATAGCCTCCCTAAATTTACATAATATAACAACGAAGAGAGGATGTTGGATTATATTTGTTATAAAATAGTTTTATGTGCCATTCTGTTAGTACAATATAAAAATGTCTTCTCATAATTTAGGAGTCATAATTGACAATGAGTTAAAATTCAGTGAGCACATAAATTATATATGCGGTAAAAAGGGGGAAAAATTGGATTTCTAAAAAGATTAAGGAAACATTACGACAATACGAATTTATAATTCTATATAGTGTGACCACACTTTGAATACTGTATATCGGGGTTATTTGTGGCTACGAATGATCAACTTAGCAGATTACAAAAACTACAAAATAAAGGTATGAGAGTAATATTATATGTAATACATATATGCCTATAAGAGGCATGTTGGATACCCTAAAGTTGCCTTACGATTATCCAACCCGAAGGCTGCATCTTCTGTCTAACACGTTAATGATAACGGAAAAAATTATTATAATAAGAGAAAAATTTGTGAATAAATGTAAGCCTGCAGACTATCTAATGATTAGTCAATTGCAAATAGAAACATGAAATGCTATTAACAATTAGAAGTAAGGTAGGTTAAGTCGGGGATAGGTTTTTGTTTTTGTTTTCTTTTAATATATAGCACGTTCGACGAGGCGCATAAGTTTTTTTCGTTTCCGTTTTCCTTAATTTTATCTAATGATTGTCCGTAATAGAGTAAAGATAATGTTACATATAAAATGATAAGGTATAAGGCTGAACACTTACCCAATAATTAATTTTTGTAACGCACAATGTAAATGTAATATTAAGGCAAATAATAAAAGAAATAAAATGAAATAAAATTCAGATTTATAGTGTTTACAAGTCGACTGGTCAAACCTAATAGTCAACTGCTACCATTTTGAAGCTAACGATAACAGTTTAAAAAGCTCTGCAGCTCAATTGTAGCAAACTTCTCTTGCGTAATGTTGAATGACAAGAACTGAAGAGAAATCACGGATAAAGAAAAATTTAAAACGAAAATTGCGATAATGGAATCGAACTGTCAAAAGGATGTGTCGAGCTTAATTTCAACAAAATTTTATTAATTCAATTTTTGTTCATCTTAAACACGGAAAAAGTTGATTTTATTTTTTCAGTGATAAGCCCATGTGTCATAAATAACAGTAAAATTGACTTAAGCTTGCGAAAAATCGCTAGCAAGTGCAATAATTGTAAGAAATTTTCTTGTTCCTATTGGGAGAAGTGTAGTTAAAACGAAATATTCAATCAGAAAAATTCTGCACAAACCAATTATCCCGCATAAGTAAGATATGGATGAATTATCCCTAACAGAAACGGAGTCGCGATACTACAGTGACCTGTTTATTTGTTGCGATGTTGATAAAACTGGAAAGATTCCTGTTTTAAAGGCTACCGAACTTTTTCGTTCAGCAAATCTATCAAACGATATAATTCGACAGGTAAAAAAACAGTATATACTATATTGTAAGTGATATTGTAATAGTAAAGTCTAGTGTTAGAGATGTTTGCATAGTGAATATTCATCTCAGCATGCAAGACTAACAACTTGTAATTAGTTAGTTCAGAAATCTATTTGAGGTGTCTAATTTTTAAATCACCTTCACGTTATACTTATTTAATTAATTAAATATTGACATACGAATTAATAAGGGACAGTTAGCATGCTACTTCCTAAAGTAGGCTATAAGTATTAAGATTTATACAAAATATTATAATTAGGGACTACAAACTGTCAAGAGGCAACAAATGAAATTCCCCAGATGAAGAAAGACTACTCACTTGCTAGTTTTTTGTACAGAAGCACTCTTGTATCCCTAAAAACAACCTCTTATATTAATTGATAACATTAATAAAATATTTGGGTAGACACAAGTGATTTACGTTAATTATCCGAGCCAAAATTGAATACGAACCTACATAGCAGTTTGAAATTCTCTCTCTCTAGTTCCTGTAACCCTTTGTGAGGCATGCAGCGGAAAAAAAACTTCTCGTGATTCGAGACAACGATTGCAAGTGGATCTCCAATTTAAAATTGTTTCCGAACCACTGGTATTTGGGGTTGCATGGTTCTTTTATCGTAATCTCTAAGTACCTTTTATTATTTTGAGTCCATAGTTTTTGAACACTGTACTATCGATAGGACCTCGTATGTATATTCGAGAACGTCCAATATTCTAAAGCCATCTGTACAACTACATGTTTTTGTAGTAGATAGATCGGTTATTCTATTCTATAGGTTCCTTTTTTTCGTGTTTTACCTCCTGTGGTGTAAGTATTCAAGCACACCGCTATTACTTTTTAATATGCTACTTCCACAATAGATGATACCTTTATTACAGTTTTACCTTTACCACATAATCACAAACATAGTTTTCTTAATTATTTTCTAAAATAAGCTTAAAACTTCGCATCATTTTCAAAACTTTATATTTTTATTAAAATTTAAAAATGAGTTTGTCACTACTACGTGTGTGCCCTTTATACTGATTCCAATAACAAAACGCAAAAATCATATCAAAATGATTAAGCAGCAATTCATGTTTGGTGGTTGGAAACAGTCTCCATCCTGTAAAAATTTATTTTCAAAGATGTAAAAATGCGTGCGTATCTAGGTCTATTCCGATTATTTTGCAAAAATTTTCCAAGTAAAAACTTACTTAATTGAAAAGGAACAAATTTCATGAAATTTCATTGAAAACGAGAAAAAGATGCTAGAAATAATAGGTCTGTCTGTTTTCTTTTGTGTAAAAATGCGCGGGTAAAAACCATTTTTACTTGGTTCTTCTGGTGGAGGGGATAAAAATGAGAAAATTAACAGACGCTTTTTAGGTAAATGATGGCAACTAACAAACTGTCAAAAGTAAATTTCAGTGCAAAGACCACTCAAAAAGTTAATAGTTCCCCGTGTTTATTTAAATTTTTATAAGCTGTAACTTGTCAAACATCAATCAACTGTGAGTTGTCAACCATAAAAGAAGAAGAATTCTGCCGAAATTTTGTCCACACAAACTTTCGAGTAAACAGACAGACCTAATATGTCTGCTCCCTAACGTGCACTAGTGATAACTCGTGCTAACTACATAAAACTGAAAGCATTCCCCAACTTTCAGTGCTCGCTATTTGAATTGTCAAATCAACTTCCCCTCAAGCGCTTCACTGAAAATTGTCTCAGTGCTATTAGGTCTGTCCACGTACTTCTGCAGCTGAAAATTCCTGCATTTTCCTTCTTTATGTGGTGGGGGTGCAGTTGTCAAAAGTACGAAAACAGTTTTCGAAATCTCCTGAAAAAGTAGAAGAGTTGCAAAAGTGACAACAAATATAACCTCAAAAATACATAACTCAGCTATTTGACAGTAAGGAAAAGTAAGGCAGTTTAAGGCTACTGCAAATTCCTGAAGATGGGGAAGCTGTGGCGTCAGCAAAAATCTGACAAAAAGTGACAAGAAATAGCCTCAAAAATACACAGCTCAGCTATTTGACATCAGCCGGTGACAGTAAGGAAAAATAAGGCAGTTTAAAGCTACTGCAAATTCCTGAACTTTCCTGCAGGTGGGGAAGCGGTGACGTCAGCAAAAATCTGCTGTCAAACTGAGTTGGTACGAAAACAACTTTCTGCAGTTTCCTGCGCAGGAATTATAATTCCTGCAGGTACGTGAACAGAGCTGAGTGCTCGGTGTTATGAACTGTCAATTGCATTGAACTGTTAGTTAACATTTCTCATTCTTGGTACTGGAAATCATTCTGCGTTACTCAACTCAGTGCACCAACCAGACGAGTCACACATAATTTCTTGCATCAAAGTTCCGTTTTCTTTGTGATATTAAAAAATTGTATTAACCAAAACACGTTCCGTTTAATATACTTGACAGCAAATTATAATTAAAATGTTTGTTTCGCTGACATTAATGTAGGCCAAATTTCTACACTTTTGACGTCACATCGATTATATCCTACACTACTTCTGCAATTTTCATGCAGCGAAACAAACATACCTAGTGCAAAGATCAGTGCGTTTACAAGAAATCATAAAAATAAATAAAAATGAATAACAGTTAACTGAAAAAGTTAATAGCTCCCCGTGTTTATTTACATTTTGATCTATAAGCTGTAATTTTCCAAACATCAATCGGTTGTCAACCATAAAAGAAGAAAAAGAATTCTGCCGAAATTTTATCCGCACTCATCAGCGTGTGTAAAATTTGGGTAAAATGTGAAATTATTGGCCTTCAAGTCCAAAAGTAAACAGACGAAGTGCGGACGGGTGTGTGAGGATGGCAAGTTTTTGTTCTGCGGCTGGGTCTGTGCTGTCAAATTTGTTTGCTTTTTACTACAAGGAAGTAGGCTTTTTATTTGGGCCCTGGGTCTGTGCTGTCACTTAGTGTCTTGTGGTACCAGCTGTTTTTATACATTCTGCACTGGCGGCACGTAAAAAGTTACTTAAAGAATTATTTTATTTTTAAACTTAAAATTATAATTTTTAAGTAAATCAAAATTTTAATTAAATTGGTGATTACGGCTTATTTCAATATAATTTACGCGGTCGGAAGATAATATTTAGCCGCGAAGAGCTTTTGCAGAATTTAAAATACTTTTCTAATCGCCTGCCTTGCGCTTATGAGATTGTATGCATGGGAACCTCACACTAGCTTAAAATTGCCACGACTTTCTTAGCTTATTTCACCTCTTTTAGTTACTGCCTCTTAGCATTGAACTGTCAATTGACACTCTCATTAGGTCTGTTCGATAACCAGCCCTGGAGCGCTCTAGAGCGCTCCAACGCGTTCGATACCGACTTGGAGTTGCTCCAAACTCATAGTTCTGTGTTCGACGAGAACTTCGTAGCTGCTCGGAAGTGCTCTCAACTCGCCCCAGGAAAATGCTGGAGATAGAAAGTAGAGCTGTCATTTTGTTTAGTTGTCTGTTTGAATATAAGTGCCACAATGACAGTTCTCAATCAAACTTGCGTTCGATAAGATTTCAAATCCTAGGGTGCCCCAGGTTTTTTTGACAGCTCTCAAAAAATTCGGAACTGCTCCAGACTGCCGCTTATCGAACAAACCTATTCTTGGCATTGAGTGTTTTCGAGTTTGATTCCGAAGCATGCAACCGGTGACATGTCAGAACCGCATAAATTGCTTCCAACGGCTGCTGACTCCGAGGCTCAGGGTTCGTGTTTTTCCGAGTCAACAAACGTCAAACTCTAATATGCCAGATATACGCAAAAATATTGCTGCGTTTATTAAAACATTATTACCGGGATCCCAATTTCTGATCAGGAAACAACCTCTTTTCTGAACGAAGTTTCAAAAAAAAATTCATTTCAATGGTGAGATTATCATCTTTAAAAATGCGATGTTAAAATTATATAGTTCTAAGCTTATAACTGTTTTTAAATAAAAGACAATAATTCGATAAAAGAATGTTTCTACAATTAGTCGATATGTACACTACGTTGACGAGAGGGTACGTGTGAAATGCTTTCGGCTATATATCTTCTCATTAAAAGTAAACATTTTAAATCGTTTGGAAAAGAAACACTCTTGTTTCTAAAGTTTATCAATATATAACAGATTACAATAAATATTTTCGGATTATTATGTAGACTGCTCCTATACTAACTTAATTAAATTGGCATTTTAATGACAGATATTTTCGCTCGTCGGTGTACCACAAACAGCTCTACATGTCTCTAGGCCACAATTTTACTCATGTCTAAAACTAATCGCTGCCTATCAAGCATCAATACAACTTCGACCAGAAATCATATCATCTTCAATTAATCTACCATTACCACGATTTAGTTGGAAAGATTCACCCCCACATCCAAGGCATTCAATAACTAGTCATACAGCTCCTTCATCATCTGGTGCGGTTGGATCTACATCCAGCGAAACAAACGGTCCTAAGACTTCAACAGGATCAACAACTGTACCAATATCAGAATCTAAACAATGGTGCGAAGTCCGAAGTCCCGATCTTATAGAATTATCAAGAGCAGCCGATTTGCAACAAGACACATTAAATTCTGATCTCCAGAGCACAGATTCTGAAGTAGAACATAATGAATCTAGTAGTGGACGAATTAATGTAAATTTTTTATTTAATTTATTCAACTTAAAGTACTTAAATTATATATAAACAGCGTCGTAACCGTGGAGGTTCACCTGAAGCCTGGAGTACAAATAGTGATAGTCCTACACCTACAAATAGCGTAGCCGAACGACCTTGGGCTAAAGACAACCTTTGGCAAGGTCTTCTTGGTGATGAACATAGGCAGCTCTTGGGAACTGAAGAAGAGTCATCGGACCGTCATAGCTCAGACGAAGATAATGAATCGGACCTTGAATCAGTTTATCAAATAACCCCAGAACAAAGAGAATATTACCATAAACAATTTAAAGCAGTTCAGCCTGATCCAAAAGGTTTACTTTCTGGCCTTATAGCAAGGTATATAATTCTAATAAATAAAATTTTCACCATAAACTTGGTTTTTATTTTAAGAGTATTTTTTGAAAAGTCTCGAATACCAGTCGAAGAATTACGACACATTTGGCAACTATGTGATGTTACGAGAGACGGTGCTTTAAGTTTAGCGGAATTTACAGCTGCAATGCATTTAGTTGTATTAAGGCGTAATAATATTCCTCTTCCGCCTGTATTACCCCCATGTTTACATCCCTCAGTTCTAAATCAGTCAGTTCAACCTGTTGAGCCACCTGAGGCAGATCTTTTACATTTAGAGGATGACGATAAGACCGGGGATCCATCTAGTAATATTCCAAAAGAAAATGATTATAAAAGAATGATTTCAGTGCATTCGGATAAAAACGTAATGAATATAAGCACTTTGTCAACAACTTCACAAGTACGAATTGCATACAATTCAATAATAAAAAAGAAATATTAATAACACTGCCTATTCTAGACTAGTACCTCTTCTAGAAAACATGGAAAGAATTCATCTAGCCCTCCTGCTGTGACTCAGAAAACTCGCAGCGTTTCGAACTCTCCAGCGCCAGAATCCTCATCACCACCTACTACTAGGTCAAAAGAACTAGCAAAAGATTGGTCTTATCAAAATAAAGTAAGGTCTACATTTGTAATCAAATGATTTATTTTAAGCAGTGGAAATTCATATAAATATTACTGATTCACAGGAATGGACTAAATTTACAGAATCTCCAACTTCAAACGTATCTAGCCCGGGACCAAAACCGGTTAATTTTGATATGCAACGAACTGCCCAGGCGGTAGTGTCTGATCCTCAAATATTACATCCGGTTCCTTTGCGAGTTACACCTGTTGGTAAGTAGTTTATTTCTGCATGTATAAGTAACAAAACATGTATCTTAAATCTAAAGGTGCTGAAGCAACTGAAGAGGAGGCTACTCGCATTCAAAGAAAATCGGAAAATCTAGTCTACGAAGTTTCCGCTGTAGTATTACGGGAAAATGAGTCTAGCCCAAAGCAACAACAATATTCTCAACCCATGAATCAGTCTCAACATCGAGACTCAATACAAAGTAATGATTTACGGGCTATTCAAAGGCCTCAACCGAAAAAGCTACCAACTAAAAGTATTGGAGCTATCCCTCCTCCACCGCAACGTGAGCCAAGTGTAGGAGGCGGAAGTGGTGACAGCACTGATATTGGTCCTGGACCTATTGTAACCAATAAGAAAGATCCTCCGCCTTTACCACCACCACGACCACACCGGCATGCTCGCAGTAGTAGTTTAGATTTAAATAAATTAAAAATGGGTGGCAATCCTTCCCAACCAGAAGTAAGCCAATTTACTCAGTTTGTGTATAATTATTAATAATATGTTTCTTAGATGACTGCCCAAAATAGTCTTGATGTGCAAATGGAGTCAAATAACTCTGGCTTTGCCGATTTTGCTCATTTTCCAGAAGGAAATCAAGCGGTAAAAGCTACATAATAATTTTTGTCATATAACTATCATTTATTTGTTTAGCAGAATACTGATCAAGTAGGAACAACACATTTAACGAATGATTCGAATATCCCACCACCTCCACGTCCTACAATAGCCTCATTACAAACAAATCAGCGCGTTAGTGCTTTTGAAGTTTATAGAAAGCCTAATACACCAAGGTGTTCACAATCACCTGACTCTTCTCAGCATTTACAACAGCCTCCGCTGCCTTCAACAAATAGCTCATCTACTGTTTCAATAACATCAGGAATTGAATATGAAAAACGAGTATCAGCAATTAGTGAAACTTTACGTCATGTTTCATTTAAACACGACAAAAGCATTATAGAAGTACTTCGAAATCTTAGGGAACAAAATGTTCTTCTTCTCAGACTTTGCAATGATCTGAGCGAAGAACTACTAACCGTTCAACAGAAAAAGGAAGAAGTGCGTAGTAAACTAGAAACAGCCAGTACTGTTGGAAGCGGTAATATTTCTACAAATGTAACGGGTGGCTCTGGTAGTAGTGGCGTTCATTCAAATGTGTAATTTTTCTAGTTTTAATTTTTTTTTTACTTTATTTCACACTTACTTTTGGGTAAGAACAAAACTGTTTAAAATACAAATTGAACTGGCTAAGTCTTAAGAAAGTGAAAGTTTGAGAAGAAAATCACCGTTTTATATGTATATGTTATTAAATGGATAATCGTCTAAGGTAGAGTTGACATTTTGACAATAGGTACTGTTGAGCTACTCTTGTTTACACCTTATGCATTCCTTTTAATTTGCTTTATTATTTTAGAGTAGCAAAAAGGTTTTTTTAAGTATTTTTTTCTTAATTATGTTTTAATTAGTTGAAATTTTTAAATGAATCCGTGAATTGGAATTGATTCTGACATGAGCAAGTAAATAAACGTCAGAAATTTTAATTAGAATTACTTTTTTTAAACTTTTCTTTGTTTACGTTTTCATGTTTTGTTTTATCCCCAGTTTTAAGCTGTATGTAAAAAGTGAAAAAGTGAAACGATTGTTTTTCAATTTTTACTATTAAGAACTGTCTTCGCTTATAACGTTAAAGTATGGCATCGCTTAATTTGTCATAATGTAAAGTCGTACTGCAGGGTTAATTTTATTGACCAAATCCATAATTTTACCAAGTCAATCAATTTTTCGTACCTAATCCTAGATTTATACGGTAGATCGGTTCTCTAAAAATACAGTGTAAATCGAAATCATCATCGAGTCAACATTTCATATCGAAAATAAGAAGTTTTACAAATCCGTAATTTGTTCGTTGTTATCCCATTGTTGGGAAAACTCTTTTGAATAGAGTGTGTGTGAATTCGCCCAATATATGTTTATTTTTCGGCTCACAGGTTTCTTTTCAGCCCGAATTTGTTGAAGAAAAGGAACTTGTGTACATTCTTGTAAGGTTTAAGAATCGTAGTCTCTAGCATCTTCTCGTTTTTAATGAATTACATGAAATTCGTTAACTCATTTTTTTTGGTTTTAAAAAAATTTTCCACCTTCTAAAGCAAGTTTTTGCCGGAAAATTTTTTCATTAAAATAAGACGAGTAGACCTAATATTATTTATCAATACAAATTAATAAAATAATTGAAGTGTCTGCCTGCTATTTCGAATAAAATATTTTTAACATCAGAGCTAATCTCGGGAACAACATACATATCGCAAAGTAAGACAAGAAAAACATCAAAAACAAATAAAAAAAAGTGTACTGCTTCGATTGTGACAGCTATTTTTTATTTGCTCATTTTTAGAGTTCTTTTCTTATCCATTTTCCAATGTCTCACCATTAAATGATATGATATGATGATGAGTTTAACAATGATGATGACAATTACGCAATACTCTTATAAGTTTTAAAGTTCTTTACAATAAGTTCTCCAAGAAGAAAGTACAAAAAAGTATGTGTTCATCGCAATCACTTTAAGATTCACTGATTGTTGAATTAATGATCATTTCTTCAGTAAATTCGTTATTTGCTATTAATTCAGTAAAATTTGGTATAAGCCATTTCATCTAACCTTTCTCCTTTTTCGAGATGTGCCAATACTGTATTCTCCGGATATTCATTCTCTAATATTGGATTGTCGTGTGCACTCAAAACCGCGTCAATTCAGTTAGTGTTTAAGCAGGCATTTAATTTATTTTTAATTGACAATTTAAAGCATTTAATGTTGACAATTGTTTCATTTCCGTGGAATAATTTTTCCAAACTTGCTCAGAGTTCAGCTCATCCGAAATTTGTTTGAAAACATGTTTTGCATAATATTTCTTAAAAGTAGGTAGTTACGGTGTGCGAATAAAACATATTACAATACGCGTTTCTTTTAAAATATAGCTATAGATATGAAAAATACTAAAAAACAGGGACTTCTATTAAACTTTAGAGTAATTTTAAAACTGCATTTAAGAAATTATTCTGTAAAGTCGACTGCATAAGTAATTTTAACCGAAACAATTTCTGACTGATACGATTAGAACATTAGAAAATTAACCTTTTTTCTATACCTTTAAGTATTAAATAATTTTGAAGTTCATTTCTTTAATCGGTTGACACTAAATAAACGTTTAAAGCTATTCAGTTAAAAAAGGCGTCCAACTATAGGAACAAAGCTCGACGTCAACAATTTTAGTGTTCTAATTTTCTGACTAAATAAGGAAAGTATGTTTTAATTTGTTTATTTGTCTAATTATGTTTTCAAAAACAAATCACATACTCTTTTGGTTTAATTAAGCAATATAAGTTTAAATATGTTGTAATAATCAAATCATCTTTATGAAGAAATCTTTTTACATTGTTTTAAATTTATTTTTGAATATCCTGTGATTCTAATGAACGTTTTTATTTTCTAAAATTCCAAAACAAGAGTAGCTGAGCTAATTGAGAAGCGCTTAGTAAAGGGGTGACTTTAAAGAAGAAGAAAAAAAAACCTTTGATTTTTACACGATTCAAAAATTGTCCAATACATGCTAAGAAAGTGGAATATATTGAATTCGAATTTAGCCTGTAATACCTAAAAACGTGATAAATACGAATAAAAATCAAATAGATGGAAATTATTAAAATAACTGTAAAAAAGATGCTTACTACTAATGAAAATATCATAAGAAAATAAAAATAGAATAATTTAAATATATTTTGTAAGAAACATTGCTTTTAAAGCTTTATAAATTTGTTGAATAATTATATATGTTGCCAAAAATAAAACCTACAACAATACTACAAAGTGGAGATAATAAAAGGAGCAAAGATTCTGAAACAATTATTTTGCTAAACAATTATCATTCGTAGAATGTAAAATATTTTGTTGTTGAAACACAGTTGTTGATTACGTTAAGACTTTAATAATGTAAAAATATCAAAAACTGGACAATTGGCAGCTTTTTATTAATAAATGTAAAGTAAAAATACAAACAATTTTGTTTAGTGTTTAAATAATAAGTTATGTGATATTGTTTTGCATAAGTTGGATTGTTACGAAAAGAGGACAGCCTAAAACAATAAATGCTGTAGTCCTAAAAAACGATGTGAAAATTGATTATGTTTTACTTCAATATTCTACTTTTTAGGAAAATATTAAATTGGCTCGTAATTAAATATTAATTTAATTGTGAAACAGGTTTTACAAAGTCACACTTTTTAACTAACAAATTAATTGCCTTTAATGTCCTTAAATTAGTTATGTGGATTAAAGTGATAAACATTACAATTTTGTTTTCTTAATTGGCCTAAAATTTTTACAGAACTCTTAAAATAAAACTATTGCAAGTAAATTTTTAAATGGGTAAAATATCTGTTTATATCAAAGTGTTTTTGATATTTTTACTTTCGCGTTATTTTCCAAAGCAAATTCGCCTTAAATTTGAAAGCAATTGTTAAAATCTAGGTTAATTGGACGACAACTAATTACGCATACGTCAAAATCAATTATTACTTTAGATGTAAGTTGATTTGATTACGAATAGATCAACGATTGTTTATTAATAACTTATGAAAATTATAATACCGACGAGGGTGTAGCGCACATGTTGTAAGCGCAAAAAATGTTTTTTGAGAAAAGGCAGTGCAAAGTTCACACTTTTATATTAATTTGGTATGCATTTTTGGCGGAAAGTTATAAGATAATTGGACTACTACATCCATGCATAATTTGTAAAATTTTCAGTAATATGGTTTTAGCTTCCCGCAAGAGAGTAGAAAGTCCTTCTGCCGGTAACTCATGACTTTTTCAGCTGACAACGTTTAATTAGATCGAATCGATTATTTATATATATTATATACATTAGACCACCCAAATGTGCAAAGTGTGTCTTTTTCTTGCTCCATGTGGATTTTTTTTGTAGATCGTGACAAAAAATAATTTAGTCTAGTGGAAAAAACCCATGCGGTATTCAGTTAAAGCCAAAAAAATGGCGTAAAAATCATTGATTACTAAGATGAAATATAGATGTTCAGAAAAAAATGCTGGAGACTGGCCTGAGGCATATTTTTTTTATAGAGAATCGAAAGACAAACACTTTTTCCACACAAACTTTTGATGTACGAATGATATTTCCTGATGTTCTAGTTGAGAAAAGTCAATTTTTCTTGAAAATGTTCGTCTCAAAAGTTCTTTAGACGGTTCTAACGTACTTTTTTGTGACCGTTAATTCTCCGGAAAATGCATAATTTTGTAGAGCATCAAATGTAGATTAATTTAAAAATAAATTATTAAAAAAAAAAATTTCCAAAAAAGAAACCGAAAATTTTCAAGAAAAATTGACTTTTCTCAACTAGAACATCATGAAATATCATCAAAAGTTTGTATGGGTAATGTGTTTGTCTTTCGATTCTCTATAAGAATATGCCTTAGACCAGTCTATAAAATTTTTTTATATTTCATTTCAGTAGTCAACGATTTTTAAGCCATTTTTTCGGCTTTAATTGAATACAGAATGGGGTTTTTCCACTAGACTAATTTATTTGTTTACTAATCTTATTTTTTCGTCATGATCTATACAAAAATCCGCATGGAGTTAGAAAAAACACACTTTTGCACTTTCTATACATTTCATGGGTGGTCTAATATACATATATGTAAATTTTCTAACAGTGAACATGATGCAATGGAAGAAATTTAAATTGCAAAAGCAAGTAATGATATACCATTTTTGATTACGCTTAAGGGTTATTTCTACTGTGATGGCCTGTTTTTGGTACCTAACTTCGCGATTTTGTTTTTTTTTTGAAAAAGTAAGATGGGCACAATTATGAAACTTTTTGCGTGTTTTTATTTGGGACATAAAGTACAGAAAGACAATTTTTTTTGGTAAAAAAACCCAAACATGGGTTCTGTAGGCCGCTAAGTTTGGCAACTCTAAAAAAAAACGCGTCCCCACAGTGTGCAGAGTTCCAGCTCTTCCAGTGATATGAAACCAACAAATTCAGATTCCGTCAGATTCTTAAAGTAGAGGATATCATTCTCACCAGATTAAAGTTGAAATTTCAAAAACTGTATAAATGGCGGGCATGAAATTCATCGTGGATTTTAAAATTTTCCATGTTTTTTCCGTCTTTAAGGAGCCTTAACTTTGCCCTTAATATCGCGAAAAATCTGAATATGGTCAGGACGAGAATCAAATGTCTGCCGAACATTTTAAGCCCCGATTTGCGGGAACCGAACAATTTTTAAATACCGAAGTACTGCACACCAGCTAGAAGAACGCGTTTGAAGTTTTGAAAGTGCTTTGGCGTGACCCGGACACCGTCATGAAATTGCGTACAACTAATTTTCTAGAGCAGATATGATAAAAGAGTTTAAATACTGTTATTCTAGAACAGTGATGTCTAAACCTATTCCCGCGGGCAATTAAGCTTTTAAATTCGTATATCATAGCTTAAGTTCAAACACCACGTAAATCATTTTTGGCTGTTTTGGCATTTTGATACCATTCACTAGAGAATCAAAATACGCGTTGTTTCGGCCAATAACAAACAAGAAAACTTGTAAAAGGTGTAGAAAGTAACAGTAACAGCAATGGTATCTATGCCAAATTATGCAGACATTTCGCTCTGCTTGTAAAGTTTTTAATTTTGACTTACGTGGTGTTAGAACTTAAGCGACGATATGCACTTGTTTGGCTGTATTCGGTTTCCAGTTTTTTTTTGTTTTTTTTTTATGTTAAAGCATACAAAAGTTAAAAAAAATCGTCAATTTTAAGTAGTTTTGTAAGCAATTATACAAGATCTTAAAATATACAAATTTTGCAAACATTATAATTTTCTAAATTAAACAAACAGTAAAAAATGCTTCTAAAGCTTTTAAGCATTCCTCACATTAAATAGTATGGCCATCACTCTTCTAGAGGCTTCAGAATGTCGAAAAATGGAAAAGATCGATTTCTTGGAGCCAAACATACTAGAAATCGATTAGATCGAATCGAATTCTCCGGTAGGCCAGAATGCTAACAAAGCCATTAGGGTTTGCAAAGGTAATATTGCTGGTACAGAATCTATTTAATTTGAAGGTCCACTTGCAATATTTTTCATGGAATTGGGAGAAATTCTTCTTTAGACTCATGCCTTACAAGAGGTTACAAGACGGAGACAGAGACTATTCATAAGTGCATTATTGATTACTTGTTCACAGCAATTCCGATCATGAAGCTGAATATTTGCAAGAATATAAATATTTGCACTTACACATAATTGTGCCCTTACACCTGAGGAAAATTTTTAAATTCATCAAAGTCACATTACTACGCAATTCAGCGTGACAAAAAATAAATTCAGCACCTGAGCATTTTTTTTCTATTAATTATTCTGGATTTTCCTAAAACTTTTGAATTAGCATTCGAATTAACGTCTTGAATAAAATTGCTGGCTAACGAAAAAATCGTGTTTAACATTCGATTATTTTTTAATCATGAAATAGGTGAGTAAAAACCTAAAATTTACACACTTGTAGATTTAGCTAGCCTTTGGTCTTCAGGAATTATATTATTATTGTTCTTTCAAGATAAAAAGATTTTGCAATGAAAGGACTTTCAAGTTCCCGAAAGACACATGTTATATTTTTCTTAAGGGGTGAATCCCGTTTAGCAGCCTGAAAAGTAACCGATTTTCCAAGATTTTTTTGAAGATGAAGAAGATAACAAATTTTTCCAAAACTTTTGTGGTTTATTGAGGTTACTTTGGAGTACAAAAATTATTTTTTTTGGTTTGATAAATAAATTACATTACGATTTATAAGCTCATATGTGCAACGTGTCCAAAAACGAAACACCAAATTGCCCGATTTGTAGCTCCTCACACAAAGGTCTGAAACAATAAATTCAAAAAATTTTTTATCAGTTTTGAGTGGTTCACCGACTAATAACACATTTCAATTTTGATACCTTTCGGGTTCCAATGGTTAATCAGCCATTCCAGGAGCATACATAAAGCCCTCTTCTTCTTCGTGGAGCTGATTTTTTTCTAAGGCCTTCTGTTTTCGGGCCAATCCGAAGCAAAACTACAGCTTTCTAGGAGACCGACCGATCTATTGGCGCCGGGCGGCCCGGGCGCCGATTAAACACGCGGTGCGCGGTTTCAGAGATAATCAGTTCAGGTACGGCTCTAGGATTATAACTACATGTTTTTGAAATACCAAGCATTCGTTTCAGCGAAAAAAAAATCGGTTTTTTGGTCCTGCTAACCGGGATTCCCCCCTTAATTGCCAACTGCTCCTTCCTAAAGTAAATATCATGTTGATGGGTTGGATGGTTGAAGAGGGCTGTCACTGTTATACTATTCTTTCCTAAGTGATCTTCCATCCACACTTCTTTATATTTTTTCTCCTACTAACATGAAGCATTAACTGATCGAAAATTCTTACTTCTGTTTGCGCTCTTATTTTTTTTCCATGGAGTTTCAATTAAGAAAATCTTTGATTTATCTATTAAATTAAGTAATAGTTTAACAGTATTTGAAAATGTGTCGAATAGCATACTTTTATTCACAAAATCTGTTTTATTGTTATATTTTCAAAAAAGGAGTGTTAAAAAATGTGGCCGCAGTAGAAACAGTGAAATGACCTAAGTTTTTTTTCGAAGTAGTACCAGATATTTTTTATTTTTATGCCAGTACAAGTGTAAGTCTTCTATTTTTAATAGGAAATAAAAATAAGGTCTAGAACCGTTTTGTTTCCGACAGAACCATTTCGTAGAATAATATTTGTATGTTCCACAGTATCGTTCACGATAAAAAAACACCCAGTATAATATCAGGTTTTCGTTTTCTGTATTCTGTTTAACCTTCTTCAGAAATTTCTTATGCCAATTTCATAGAAGCCAAATTCTAATACAAATCTTTTTTCTAAATTTGCATTTTGTAAATTCCGATTAAACTTCCGTTCCCATAACATCCACTAAGATTGAATATATAAAAATAATTGCTGAAGCAGGCGTCTACCACGTTCATGTGAAAACCACCTTAAATTCATAAAACATAAAATGCCACAGGCCTCCTTAACTCTGCCACGCTACTTAAATTCATTCTTTGTCGAGATTTTCTGAAATCTGTGCTCGTTTGCTTGATAGTTGTTCTTTTAAATAAATTAGTACGTCGGATTTAATATATTAAATTAATTTTCCGAGTGTTATTTAAATTAACCCCTTTTCACTTATTTAATTTAAAGCCAGATACATTTGGCGCCATGGAAATCTAATTCGCCATCCTTAATTACGGTGAATTAATTAATTAAAATGAATTAAAAAAGGTAAAGGTAATTATTTTTGATAAAAATCGCTGATGAAAATTTACGTAGACGTCCTGACAGGGCTGCACGATTAATAGCTCATGCCAGAAGAATAGAAGTAGTAGACACTCCAGTTTGTGCAGAGGAGGATTTTTTGCACGTTTTTGAAGATCTAGAATCATTGGAATACAGTTCTGCGAAGATCTAGTAGAAGTTGATAGGATGGGATTTAAGTCTGGGTATTAGTTAGCTCGGTAGTGGACTTTAGGGAAGGCTGCCGAACAGGGTCGTTCAATGGGTCATTTAAGGTCTCAGTATATGGGAGAAGTGTATTCCCCCACCCTCCAAATGAACCAACCAATCAAGGCTGTTTGGACCATCACAGCTTTAAAAATATAAAGTAACCGAATAATATTGTATGCACAACTGTAGTTTATCGAACAGATAATTACTTTACTTGTCATATGTGCTAATATCGAACCAAAGACACCAGGAGACCCGGTTGCCTCTGGTAGTGTGAGATTTTTACTCACTGAAAACACCCCTCTAGGGATTTGCGGAAACAGACCACTTTATCCGGGTACCTTTTCGTCCCTACCTCTTGCGCTCTCGGGTCTGCGCAATCATTTACACCTCTGCCACTCGTTTTTCTTCCATCCAGTGGTGTCCCATCAGCTTTCTTCTTCTGCTTGCTAGTGCAGGACACTGGCACATTATGTGTGCCGCCGTCTCTTGCTCTTGCAGGCATAGCCTGCAGGTATCATCCACGAGAATTTTATTCTTCTTTAGATGACACCTGAAGTTACCATGTCTTGTTAGTAGTGCTGTCAGTCATTTCACGGTTCTACGATCCATGTCCAGATCCTCCCTCTGTTCAACACTTCTGGGCGCTACAATCGCCATGTTAGCCTGTCTGCACGAATCCACGAGGTTACACTGTTCCCAGTGTACCCTCGTGGCCCACGTTTCTAACAGACCCTCTGCCGTGCCCCTACCTAGGGCAGTCACCGGCTCCGGACCTTGGTTGGTTACAATTATTGCTAAAAAAACTAAACAAGCATGCACGGATGATAGATTTGAGGGTTTCTTATTTACTTCATTATTTTTTGCTATTTGACTTATAAAAATGTTTTTCTTAATTTATCAATTTGTTCAATACTCTTGTTACTGTTTTTATAATTATTTGTCATTAATAGCATCACAACTTCGCTGAGAAGAGCTCAATGCCAAAGCCGTCCTTGAGCTAAAAATGTTCAAAAATAAGTTCTGCATGCCTATGTAATAAAACAATTTTATTAAGCCTAATTGTAGTAGTATTACGCCTTCCTGTTTTTTTTTACCATAATGTTCACATCTTACCTGGGGATCATAATAGTTAAAATATGTTTCAAGCTAATATAGTTTCCATGATATTTTGTTGTGATGGGCATACGGCAAGATGAGATCGTAGATCTGAGAAATCCTTCGCCGGAGTTTGTGATAATTATTATTTTCATTGTTTGCAGATTTTACTTACATATATCACTCTCCAAACGCTGACTTATGAAGGGTTAAAACCAATGAGAATTGACTTGAAATATACATAAGATACCTACGGTCAAATTAGAGTTATTGATATTGAATAATACCTAATAATTTAATTTCGAGTCAATTAATTTATAAGTACTGTGCTGCAACTGTATGAAAAGTGCCCTCATATCGATATCTTGTTAATATGTACAGTTGCTGCAACTAGAGCTCGAATAAAAGTTCCCAATACGCAAAGCATTATTATATTTGTATAAATAAAAACGTCTCGATTGCAATTGATGCTAAGGAGTAATTTAGAATTGAATTGTGTTAAATACAACATTGAACACTGCTTGTTTTAATTCCACTCAATTCTTAATTGCCAATATTTAGAATCAATTATACTGGAATCAGCAAATATTAACCAGTTAGTGGGGGTTCAGGTATTACATAACGCAGTTGGGGGGGGGGGGGGGGCTTGTGAAACGGTACGGTGCGTTAGAGGGGGGGTCTTGCGACGTTACTGTGCGTTAGAGGGGGGTCAAGCAACGCGTTACGTAAATTTAAGTTTGTGACCCACGGCTCAGTTTATATGGTATATCTACACTACACATTTTTTTTACATACTAAAAGAGTCGCGTCACTGAGTATACAGAAGTATATATATGACAAATAACCACACTAAGCCGTGTACCGCGAGTCCATAATTTGGACTCTAAGAGTCCGACCGTTGCGGTCAAGCAAACCACCTAAATTACAAGCCATGAACTTACGAATTTCACGCACACATATTAGGGCCAAAGTGGGCTGAAATTTCGTTTAATTTACATTTCTTATTCCGGTATTTTGCGTAACGTAATTGACATTTTTCTGTAAAAATAATCGTCTGAGTGTTACGTAACGTTTGGGGGGGGGGGGGGATAATGCGAAAAGTTACGTCGCATTGCAAGTGGGGTGGGGGTCAAAAATCTTCAAAAACTGCGTTACTCAATACTTGAACGGCCCCTTAGTTGTGTTGCTATCTTTTAAAAGTGCGTACCTAAGTTGTGTCGCAAAAATGAAGCGATGGAGAGTATACTCATGGTATACTTATACTTTCAATACTTTTGAATATTTTATAATTCTCGAAATTTACGAATATATTTTAGTTTATTAGCGAATGGTTATGACTTTTTGCACATGACTAGTATACTCGTCATAACACAAAATATTGTCATTGCTGTGTGACGGGTATACTCGTTAATAACAGCTAACTGGGTAAAATGAGTTTACGATTAAAGCTTATAAAATTAAATGGATTTCCATTAGTGTCTATTTTGATTGTCAATTTGTTTATATTGTCTAATCATTCTAATCTTTAAATATGAATGTGATGTACGTAAAACGACAACTCTAACAGAGACTAATCTAAAAAAAAATCAAAAAATTTAAAGTGCATTGGTGGTTAGGTTTGCGAACCAAGTACTATGGCAGTAAATGTGAATAAAATTTTTTATTAATTGAAAGATATAAACAAAATGTACGTGCCATTTGGAAATCATTAAATAAAAAAATTAAAAAGGAATTCAAATGACATACTCATTTGGTCAAAATAGAAATAGTATGCTGGATAAAATGTGTCCTTAGCCGATTTACCTGAATAAACTAAAACTAATGTAAATAAAATAAATATTGAAAATTGTAAATTCTATATTAAATAATCAGTGGGAAAAAAAACTTAGAAAAAGCGTTTCATTTCCCTCTGTGGCAGCCAGACTATAGTATTAAAATTTTCTATTTTGTAATATTTTCCTATAAATTCAAAGAAAATGTAACAATATCAAGTTTTAACTTAATTGCACATCTCTGTCGCAAATAAAAACATTGTTTTGTTTCTTTAAATTTCACTATATTGTCATACTTTATACAATACCGTGTGACGCAATATTTTTATTGAGGAATCGAAGGGTACTTCAAAATTGTTAGGTACATTTAATAAATTATCAATAAAAATTGTCAATGTAAAATATAATTACTGTACTGTATTACAAACAAAATATATATATTTATCAACAAATCGAATTTATTTTGTTTAATTAATCATGCAAGTACCTACTTAAAATCAAACACCATATAGAAAAAATTCTCAGTAACATTTACAAGTTAACAAGTCCAGTCCTCCCATGCTCTCATTTATATAATTATTAAGATACAAATTGGTATATGGACGTAGATTGATGACCCAAAAACAGAAATAATGCGATTTTTGTAAAAATAATAATAACTAAATTTATGCGTAACCTAAAGTGTAGGGTATGTGTAATAGAAAAGAGGTGAGAAGACTTAGGAGATAAAAGGATTACACTAGAAATAATAACAGTCATCAAGTAGGTATATACAGGGTGTTTAATTTATCTGAAGACACCGAAATATCTCGAAAATTACACATCAGATCAAAACAATTTAAAATTTAAATTTGTTCGTCTCGGAAGGGGACATCCAATGATACCAAACTCGACCCCCACCCACCCCAATAGTAACCACCATTTTTAAGTGCTGATTTGGATTCTCCGGGAAAATATACGAAAGTTTTATCTAAAACTTTTTTTTTTGTATTCGTGACATATGGCGCTATAATCGACAAAAATCCAAATGGGTAACAATTGGGGGATATCTAGAGAAATACACATCAAATCAGAGAAATAGAAGTAGACGTAGTGACATTTTGTATTAACCCCTCACACACCGAGGGTGGGAACGGAAGTTATTCTAAAATCTTTATTGGAAAACAAATCTTTATTTTATAGCAAATCTTACTTTAGTATTAGGTCTGTTCCCGTATTTATGCAGCTGCAGCTTCCTGTAGTTTACTTATTTATGTGGTGGGGGTGAAATTACTTCAGTACGGGAACAACCAGCTGCAATTTTCTGAAAAAGCAGAAGAAGATTTGTTTTGGAGAAAAAAATCTTTTCCTATACATATATGGAAACTAAATAATCACAGTTCTTCCTTATAGGCTACTTCACTTCATTAATCCGACGCTTAACTTTTGGGATATAAAACTCTATAAAAGGATTCACAAATTTCAAATTCACTCAATTGACGTTTGGGCAGTTGTCACTTTGAAAGAAAAAATATTTTTTAAGCATATTGCAGCTAGTCAAAATTGCTGCAGAATTCTTAGATTTTTAGCAGCAGGGGAAGTTGTGACGTAGACAAAATCTTTTTGGAGAAGTGAATACGGTAACAGTTTTCTGCAAAGCACTTATAATCCCTGCAGGTACGGGAACAGACCTAGATTTACTTTTCTTCACAGATGGAGCTGTAATCGAAAAAAGTTCATTGATTCGTTTAACAATAAGTCAAAAACTACTTTTAGCGTTACCCAGGAACAATGACGTGGGCGTAGTAGTTTTCTTTGGGGTGCTTTATTAATGTGAGTCCCCTTGCCTCTCACATACCGGAGTGCTTGTTTTAAATACACTTATTGATCCTTCCTTCAAATGACTGTACACAGGACAGAAGCATATCTGCGGGAATTTCAGCACAAGCGTTTCTTATGCATTCTACACTGGGACTTGTTGATAAACCTTATCTTTTATCAGAAAGTTTCCTTTTCAAACTTATCTTTTAGGTAACCCCACAGAAAAAAAAATCTGGTGATGTTAAATCAGGTGACCTAGCAGGCCAATTAATAGAGCCACGTCTGCCAATCCACCGACCATTGTAATCACGGTCTAATACTTCCGTACTACAACCAGGACCGTGCGCAGGATTTGCTCCTGGGAGAAGGGGGGGGGGGGGGGGGGGGGAGCGTTATCTAATTTTAGGTTATTATTTTAGTATTTCAGTAAAATTTTTCCTAATCAAGAAGTACAGAACATTTTTAAAAGCCCTCCTGGGGTGGTGGAGGTGGGGGTGGGGGTGGTGAGGTAACTTTAACGTCTTGTTTTCGCATTGCTGCGAGCTAGACAACAGCTTAGAGACGGAGTGAATTTTTTAATTTTATTTTTAAAAACTTACGGGGGGGAGTGGGTCTCGAACCCAGAAACCATGGCGTGGTGGTCGTGCCGCTCAACCAATTGCTCCATAGGTATTTAGCAAATTAATATTTTTAAATCCTCCACGGCATAATGATTTATTAGTTCCTAGTTTTCAATACCCTGTTCAGAAGGACTCTTACTTCGATCGTGCTATACGTCCTTGGAATAATTTGTCTAGAAATATTCAGCGCACTGGTTCGGTTAGTAAGTTCAAAAATTAATTAAAAATTAAACTTTATGAATACTACGGATAAAGTTATGCTATTAATGTAATTGAATATTTTAGTAATATTTTAAATATAAAGATGAAATAACACATGTGAACCCCCAAAACCCCCGTGCGCACGGGCCTGGCTACAACTGAGTATTGCACTGGGCAACCGTCATGCTGAAACCACATACTTTGTCGAATGCCAAAGGCAACATCCTCAAGTAGTATTGGTAGTTCCTGTTCCAAAAAATTTCGATATTTGACTTCATTCAAAGTACCTTCAATAAAATAAGGACCAATGAATTTGTTTCCTATGATTCCATACCAAACATTAATTGACCAAGAAAGTTGATGTTCAACTTGTTGTAACCAGTGGGGACTTTCTACACTCCAGTAATGCATGTTATGCCGATGAATGCTACCATAGTTTGTGAATGTAGACACATCAGTTATTAAGTGCCCATTCACAAAATAGTCGAGTTTGGTATCATTGAATATCCCCCTCCGAAACGAACAAATTTAAATTTTTCAGATAAATTGAACACCCTGTATATACAAACAATTAAATTCCTCTACCAGAAAATTTTTATATTTCCAACCTCGTCATAATCATTAAGGGCCATTCAAAGTGTCCAAAACTTTACTTTCACTCAGAATCTCATGCTAAAATGTTGAGCACGAAATTCTGATATGGATAGGGCATTCGCCGATAAACTGCAACATGTTTTCTTCTTCTTCCAAGTTACAAAGAAAACATAGACTACTTCCCTCCCTTCTTTACGGACTAGCATTTAAATTGACCAATAGCCAGTTTCTGTATGCGAGTGAGTAGTTCTTCACTCGCAGTGACGTAAAAGTAAACAAAAATAACTTCATTGAGTTTTACATCACTGCGAACGAGAAAATACTCACGAGTTATAGAAATTGGTTGCAGTCATTCCCTGTATCGCCAAATCAAACTAACTCTTTAGCTGTGAAACTATCCTTGATATAGTCTTGTATGGAGAAATAATGCAGCTTATCAAAGCTTTACTAATCACCCTAGCTCTAAGCCATAGTTCCTCTTATCTAACTATTTCCTTAAATATACCCGTAATCGAAAGGTATGTTTCATTACGAGTGTCAAAATCCATATTACGCTTGTTAGCTAAATCTCACCACACAGTATACCAGTATTTACTTTTATTAATCACTTTCCACGCGATCCGATGTGGCAACCTTTCGTTAGTATACTTATGAAGCACCCGGATTAGATATACAAAATGAAATTTTAGTGTGTACAAATAAATGCAAGGCAGAGTGGCTTCTAAACAACAGTAGACATCTTTTTGACAAAAAACCGCTGCAATTTCTCAACTGAGTCGTGCTTCTGAAAGCCCCTGACCTCCGTCTCATAACATCGATCTCGAAACTGCATCACAAAGTTTTAACTTATCGCTGTGTTTTATATTGATGCCTTTAAATATGTTTCTCCATGTTATGTTAATTCTAAGTTTTGTGGACTCTAGCCCAAAGAAAGTCTAGGAATAAGAACTATTCCTTAGTATTCTTTCACCATCACAACGACCTTCTAATTCTCACTAGGCTTTCTTTTTCCTCCACCTCGTTGAAAAATCATAATTTTTGATTTGTCTAGATTTACTAAGTATTAGACTACATAGTACATACTTTTCCAAGTTATAAATCATTCTGTCCAATTTAGCAGGATAATCTGCTGAAATGACAGTATCATCAGGATACATTAGACATTTGAGTAGTAAGCCATATGCATCTATTCCTACTTCCAGAGAATCCTCAAGATCGTTTATAAAAAACACAAATAGCTGTGGACTTAACACAGAATCCTGATTGACCCCAGTAACTGTAGCGAAACTATCTGAGAGTTTATCGCCATTCTATACATGAGAATGTGTGGTTTCATACAGAGCCAGTAATATTCTAACAAATTTTGTTGACATTCCTAATTGGTAAAGCTTGTAGAAAAGGGCATACCACCAAAAACATTTCATGTAAGGAAGGTTTGCCAAGACTCACGCCGCTTTAACTGTTAAAAAGTTATCAGATCTCATGTGGAGCAAAGCTCCTAACTCTACAAGGCCTAACTCTACAACCCCTAACTCTAGAAACCCTACATCTTGGTCAAAAGGTATGGGCTTGGTGGTTTTGCGGCCGTCACACAGTCACTTCTATCTTCTATGGACTTATGGTAAGAAATTAAGTCACTGGTCTTTAATGTTGTGGTATGCATTAAATCTATGAAACGGAAGTACCTTCCCAGAAGAACTTCCATATACAGACCTGCACCCACTTTATGGGGGGTTGGAGGGTGAAAGAAGTTATATGTAGATTTTTTACTATTTTCGTTGTTTGTGTGCAGATCCTAGTCTGCATACCAAATTTCGGTTTTCTAGGGTTTTTGGAAGTTTGGAAATTATCTTATGAGAAATTGTTATATAATACAGAACCAGACCCCCTTTTCGAGGGGTCGGAGGATGAAAGTTACAGATTTCATAATTTTTTCGTTGTTTGCGTGCTAATCCTAGTATGCATATCTAAGACATTTTATATGCAGACCTGGACCCCCCTTATGGAGGGGAGGGGGGAGGGTAAAAGTTACAGATTTCTTAATACTTTCGTTGTTTGTGTGCTAATCCTAGCCGACATACCAACTTTAAGCTTTTTAAGACTTCAGAAGGTTCCCTAGAAGTTTTGATGACGGAGGTTTTGATGATCATGAGTATCGAAATCGTCGTATTTCAGGTATTAATAAAATCTAAAGTATAAAAGCTGGACAAATAAAACTTAGTGTGTTTCTTTAGTCTGGTAACTACATCTTTTCTAAGAATTTGGGCTCTCTGGTATTATCCAGACCGAAGCTATGAGGGTCCGAAAATACGACGAATAAATTTACAAAGTCAAATATAAAATATATAAATTTACAGAGTCAAAAAAAGCTGACTTAAGGTCAACAAAGAATGCGTAAACCTTTTTAATGTTGTTGGAATGGCATATATCTTTATAGTATTTATAAGAGAAAATCTGTTATCCGTCGTTGAATAACATGGGCGGAAAAAAGTTCTCAGTTAAAACCTTATGCTTTTTCCCACCGAGGGGCTCTATTGTAGAATATTCCCGCAGAGATCTTAAGCGAATCATTCATGAAAGAATTCCCTCGATAATTTTGCACACATTTAGCGTCTCCGTTTTTGTGCATGGGGAGATTATAGATTTAAAAAAAATCATCCGGAACCTCTGCTTTGTAGAACATTCTGTTATAACAATTAAGCAGAAAATTTAGTCAATCACCCGCAATGGAAACAGATACTTTTTTTGAAATAGTATTGAAACTACAGCTTCGTATGGTCAATTCCCCATTTTGAATTGAATACTAAAATCAAAGTTAAATTTATTGAATTTGATTAATTTCCCCAGGTAAGGAGATCTTTTTAACTTAACGTATTGATGTTTAAAGATTTCTTTAGTATTTAGTGCAGTACATACCTACTTTCAGAAGCTTTCCAGCATCTCATAATTCAGTCAAAAAACTTGCCATTTTGTTAGTGAATATTTACATTACAATTCTTGATACGAAACTGTATTAAAATAAAAAACAATTTAATTACAGAATTCAAAATTAATGCAGCATGTTGATTTCGAATCACAAAATGTTGCTTCAATAATCTGTAATGAAGCTAAACGTTTTAAAATTTTACTAAACCATTTAAAATTTCTGCACTAACACTTAAAATTTAAGAGCTTTACAACAGTTTACAACAAAAACTGCCATAGTAGGTAGATTAAGTTGGTTGAATTTCAATTAAAATAACCGTCATTTATTTATATGATATTTTTAAAATGAAATTCGCATTTATTGAAGGAAATACATTTGGGCGCATGTAGTTCTCCTCTTCATATATCGTGTGGTTGCCTACCAATTTCATTTTAAATATATAGTGCTGCAAAAACATCATAAATAACTCAAAGTTTAAATTGAACTGGAGCTCACAACCTCCTCCGAAGCTCTGCAAAGCTCTATGTTGCAATTTCATTTTAAACAGTAGTTTCTTCGTTGCTAAAATTTGTATGTTGCAATTTCATTTAAAACATAAAGCATTATATACCACGGTTACATGTCGGATTGAAAACTTGACTTGAGATTGAACTGACAGTTCAATCTGTGGCTACAGTTTACCTACTTGAGAGCTTGACTTCACTTACATTGCTTTAGTTCAAGTCAATCCGAAAAATTTTTCGGATCGACTTCAGTCAAGCCGACTTGAAGTCGATCCGAGGTTACATGACTTTCAAGTCGACTTGAAGCCGGCTTTAAGTCTGCATGTAACCGTGGTAATAGATAATTCAAATAAACGACTGTTGTAATCTTAGAACAGAAAACGAAAGGAAGTGCAATACCGTCTATAAACCGTGTACGTGTTTTCCGATTTTTTGTTCATTGGAAAGGTGTGGGAAGGGAACCCAGAGCACGCCTTCCGAAATGTCAATTTGACGTGGACTATCTGAAGAGTGCACATTCAAAGTGTTTATAGAGTGTTTATTGAATAATTTTCACTGTTCTATTATTAAAAGTGGTGTAATTTTACAAATAAAGACAATTAACATTTAAAAGACTGTTTTGGTTTAGTTTATTAAGAATCTGAGGTGCTTAATTTGAACATTTTTCGTGATGAAGTGTGCGGTATTTTGTTGTAAAAATAATCGGCGCAATTGGTGTGGAAAATCATTTTTCAGGAAAGTTAAATAATGTAATAAGCAATTATACAGCATTTTCTTTGAAATATGTGCAAAAGCTGTATAAATAAAAGCTAAAGTACCAAAGAATATAAACATTTCTCTTGATGGTGCTCGTTTGTTTACATTTGAGCTTCTTCAGAGTTTTTGATCGCCTTCGTGGTTCAGCGACAGCTGACGGAAGTTTTTGCCTAGGGGCTCTTGGAGACTTAAAAATTATTTTAAATAGTTCAGGTGAAGAAATTAAATGGGTCTATTTAGAAAAATTGGTGCAATTACAGGAAGAGCAAGAACTGCATTTAGGAAATAAATTGAAAAGGTCTCACGTGTACTTCATTCAGCAGAAAATGAAAGTGAAATTAGCGGTCCAGACTTTTAGTACATCTGTGGCTGACGCACTAGATTTTTGTAGGGAAGTACTCCAGCTTCCCGAGTTTGCTGGAAGCAAACCGCTTTCTGCATTTATACGTATATTTAACAATACATTTGATGTATTAAATAGCCGGCAAGTAAGTGCATACGAGTACAAAAAAAGAGCTCTTTGTGAGAATAATTATGAAATTGTTCAAAGTTTTGCGAACGAAGCGATTGAGTATATCATTGGACTGAAATTACCATCTGGCACTTCATTGATAAATTCACCCAGAAAGGTAGGATTTCTTGGCTTAATTGCTTGCCTCAAAAATATCAAAACTATTTATGAGCGATTTATTTCTACAGGAGACCTAAAATTTATGCCGCTTTATAAAATAAACCAGGATCACCTAGAACTCTTTTTTAGCTCGGTTCGTATGCATTTGGGAAGGAATAACAATCCATCCGTAAGACAATTCATGGCAGTATATAAAAAGCTACTCGTCCGGTGTACTATAAGAGAAGGCGGCATTGGTAACTGCATTCCTCAAGAGTATATTGACATACTTAATGTATCTAAAATTGCTCATGTGGATAGTGACCCTCAGTACGAAATAAACCAAAGTATTGAGAAAGCAGGTATGCTCTCAGAAGAGGATGAATGTATTTTAGATAATTTTGTCCTAGATGTGGAGTTCTTAAACGAACACAATTATGTATCATACCCTTCTAAATTGTCGGAATACATAAAGCATGTAGTTCATTATATAGCTGGGTTTGTCGTATTTAAAATTAATAAGAGCCTTAAGTGCATTTCTTGCTTATCAGCTCTTGAAGGTGAATATACTGGAGCTTCTTTAATAGCTTATAAATCGCGAGGCTTTCTCAAAATGCCTTCCCAAAGCGTTAAGGACATTTGCGAAAAAACCGAAAGCATTCTTCGTCATAAGATTCATTTCTTAGATAATAATGAGACAATTTTAGATAAGAAACAATTTTTAAAAATAGAAATAGAAGTTCAGAAATATTTTATTGGTAAGTCACTATTCCATGACCAATATGCGCATATGGAAAATAACAATCATTATGCTTCACTTCTAAAATTAGTTATAAATAAATATTTACACACTAGGTATTTCTTTATAGCAAAAAAGACTTGTGAAAAGAGTTCCATTCGCCAGAAATTAACGAAACTAATACATCAAAAAGGCATGTAAATATATTAATATGAACCTATATATAAATTACGGATCTTGGCCATTAAAAATTAGAATAAGATGTCAAAAGCAATAGAAGCTAATGACCGATGGGGGCTAAATGAGGTACACACATCACAAAGGTAACCATATTGACTTAATTATTTTCGTGATGAATGTACCTAATTCTCCTGTCTCTATACCTCCTCGTGGTAGTCCCTGGAAACAAGCTATACGTTTACTTATGTTGGTGGTAATTCACAGTCACTTGATTGATTGTTGTTAATTGTAAATTAAACACCCTCAAAAGGGCTAACTTTATGCCAGAGAAATAGAAATGTAACAGCTCTGACCCGTGAATGCAGCCAATAAAAATACCGTCTACCTTGGCTAAAAGAGAAGGAGGGACTGTTCTGTTTTGCTCAAGATTGACATAATAGCATCTACTTATAAATAATTTCATTTGCAATGCGAAACAGAGCAGGATGTGATAATTTCGTATCAAATTAATTTTAAGTTCAAAATACCCATATTTATATATTCAAATCACCCATATTTATATATTCATATCATAGTTGCAAGTTTTTAACTCAATCCTGTAAAATTATAAAAAAAAAATATAATTTATTTTTCATTAAACATAATTTAAATTTTAAAGAGTGCCCCTTTTGGAATGAGTAAAAAATTTACTACTTCCATGGTGAAAACTAACACATTTACACTTTTCAACCCAATAAGGAAAATTCGGACACTTTTTGAGCATGGTGCACTTCCTTTCGTTTTCTGTTCTAAGGTTGTAATTGAACGGGAACTGGAGCAAACTTCCGTCCAGTAATGGAACACGAAGACGAAACGAATTTCTAGTCGAGACAAATTTTTACATGCGTTTTCTCATTTAAAAAAGTGTCTAGACTAAAAATTCAACGTGCAGGTGAAAACGTCAAAACAAAATGATGACAGTTAATTGACATTACGCTGAGCGGACGCTCAGTTGATTATTGTTCGAAGTCTTCATTGGTACAGTATTTAATTTAATTAGAGCAGTAATCTCCAATTTTAATTAAATTTGAAACACAATTTAATATTTTATCAAGTTTATTAGTTTGTGCGTGTATCAGTGATATTCGTACAGAAATCGGATCAATGTTCTACTAGGACAATAGTCAAGGTAAGAATATTGCGATAACAGTGTTTTTACAGTAAAATTTTGATTTTTTAACATGTGCTAATTATTAATAAAACAAATATTTATTAAGTTATATGACAAAGAAAATACGTTGAAATGTGATGACTAATTATGCGAAGTAGATTCTTATCTGCTGTAGTTCGCAAAAGTTTTTTTTGTTCTTAGAAATTTTATCAAGTAGTCAAGTAACTGGGCAATAAACTTATTCTTCGTGTTTTCAACGTAATTAGCGTAGGTATCTTTGTTGCCTTCGTTCAGAGGTTGTTTACAAAAAACCGTAAAGTCGGCATTTCGAGTGTTGCAAAAATGGAAACAAAAATTGTTTCAAGGTCGTCTATATCTAACCGGTTTCTTCACTTATATGAGTTCAACGGCGAAATTTGTATAATGCAGCAGACGGTGAGACAATCGTCATTACGAGCTCTAACTAAGGAACAGTTTAAATTATTCAAAAAAAGAATTTGGGTTAAGTCTAGTGACATAACTACTGCAATAACATCGTCTTAGATGGTTACTCTTGCATTTATTACTTTCGCTTATATAAAATAGTTTCGCATTAGTGAAAATATATTACTCATTCCTCTGATGATTTTGAAATGTGAATGGTTGGAGAACTATTACAATAATTATAGCGGTGATTTTTCGATTATAAAGTCTTGTTAAGGCCGATAATTTTATCTCAACTTGTAATGATATTGCCAAGTAATTTAATAAGCAGATCTTGATTTATATTTTACCAGGAAAGCCGGCTTATGATCTTGCTTCATATCAGGATCTGCAAGGCAATGTGGTAAAAGTTACATATTCTGTGTATTTTAGGAAGCACGGAAAGTTTTTCGTCAGAGGGCATCTACAATTAGTAACTTATAAATTCTGCAATCAATAAGATTATTTTAAACCCGTATAAGCGTGAATAAAAGCAGATATTATAATTGATTAAAGTATGACCTTATATATTTTTTTTATCTCCGGCTAATTAATGCACACACGATTTACAATCTTTTATTCAGAATTAAACGGGAGTAATAAAATAAAAATAATAATAATAAGACAAGTATGTAGAGTATATACTGTCCTAAACATTAAGATAGAGACACAACAAAATTCCTTAAAAAAGCGAGAAATCTGTAAAACTAGCTTCATTTTGAAACTTTTATCATAGTATTCAAACAAATGAAATTCTTAATGTTAACTCTATTTAAAATGGCTATAAAAAACATAAAATTTGGATAATAAAATAGGACACTAAAGGAAAATTAATTTAAAAATTATAGGTGTGAGTTAAATTTTTTAAACGTTCTTGATTTTCATTAGGAAAATAACTTTCTAAATTATACAATAGTGTTTTATTTGACTAATTTCAATTTAATTTAATTAATGTAAAAAATTAATCAATTTATTTAATAAAATATAAAAGCAAAGGTATGGAATTCAAGTTGTACAAAATAATAGGTGTGAATTAACATTACTTTAAAACAATGCTTTATATTTTGCTGTTTAGCTTCCTTTAAACCATTCACTGCCAGACAAATTTCGAGTGTCTTGCCCTGGGTGAAAAGATTTTATCTTAAGGGTTCACATATCCCTGCGTGCCTTGATAACCGAGTAAATTTGAAAAATTATACTAAGGGTTATAAAGGGTGCTTTTTAAGAGCGTCCGGTTTTTCAATAAGGATAACCTTAAAACCAGGGGCCCTATTACTGAACTCGAGTCGAAAAGGTTCTCGATTCGAAAGTGTAAGTCGATTACGTTCTTATTTGGTATTACTGAACTCGTTCGAGTAGGAAGAATAGTGGTACAAACTTCACTCATTTGCAATTGGCCTAGCTGTCTAAACAATTCAAATATTTCAAATAAATCAACAAATAAAATTTTTTTACAAAGTTTATTAATCTTTTTTTTTGCACAATAGATACAGTAGAAATTTTATTTTCTGAAAGTAGCAGTGAAGAAGAAAATTTAATTTCTATTCTAAACGAAGCTCAAATCCACTTGAGATACCAAATATTATATATTATGTGATTGTGTGTTACAAAATCGAAAAATAATATTAATAATATATTTTAGGCTTGTAAAACTTTTTCGACTGTCAAAGGACGCTTTTATCTATAGTCTTAAAGAAATTTAAGACAAATTCAGTCCAACAGTTCGATCTTGCTCAATACCCCCATCTAGAACTTGTTGTTTTTAAGATTCGTAGCAGAAGGCTTCAGTTTAAGTTTTGTTCAATTGTGTGTTTTATTTAAATTTAAAATTCGGACGCTCTTAAAAAAACACCCTGTACAATGAAAAAAAAATTAAGCTTTTGGTTTTAGATTGTTTACTGAACTTTCACCTACAAGAAAAAAAAAATGTTTTTTTTAATATTAACATTTTGTTTAATGTGTCTAAACGGACTGCTTATAAATTAGATGG
This sequence comes from Leptarthrus brevirostris, assembly GCA_964036015.1. Taxonomy (NCBI): domain Eukaryota; kingdom Metazoa; phylum Arthropoda; class Insecta; order Diptera; family Asilidae; genus Leptarthrus; species Leptarthrus brevirostris. The sequence continues at coordinate 17,845,106 of OZ038375.1, read as the reverse complement.
CCCGTCCTGGTCTGCATCCTAACTCCCCCCAAAATTATCCAGTCTGCAAAACTGAAATAATGTAAATAGTTATAGTCTGAATAATGTAGTAGTTATAGTCTGACGAGGTGATTATTTATTTTTTTCAAAAATTCAAAAATTACAGTATTTTGAACTTAAATATGAAAAAAAGAAGAAAAAATTAGTGTTTAATAATTTATAAAAAAATTTCCAACTAAAGAATAAAAAAATTCCCCCCGTCAGATTATAACTACTACATTATTTTACAAGATTCTCTTAAAGTTTTGCAGACTGGATAATTTTGGGGAGAGTTAGGATGCAGACCAGGACGCGCCAGTTAATTTATAAGCAGTCCGTTTAGACACATTAAACAAAATGTTAATGTTTTTTTAAAAAAATTATTTTTTTTCTTGTAGGTGAAAGTTCAGTAAACAATCTGAAACCAAAAGCTTAATTTTTTTTCACCGTATAACCCTTAGAATAATTTTTCACATTTACTCGGCTATCAGCGAGCGCAAAGTTATATGACCCCAAGGGGTTATATACACTCAGAAAAAAATTTTTTCAACAATTTTTCCTGAGAAGATCTTTTAATATATTAAAGTAAAAACTTGTGCACATATTATGGTAACTTTTGACGGTATTTTAACATTTTTTATTTTTACAAATAATTATTTTGAAAGCTGCTATAGCTGATCTCCGGGAGCACCTCTAAAAAAAGGTGTCTTGCGCTGAGCACGATATCTCTGGACTGGATCTTATCTTGTAATTAATCGAAGGAATAAGCAAAATATTTGACAAAATGGCGGCTTTTAAAATAAAATCGATTTTTGACTAAAATTCAGGCGTTAAATTGTTTATAAAATGGAAAATATTTATCGGTAAGAAAAAACATTCCAATAATTACTAAAAAATATACTTAAAAAGCTTGTGTTAAAATTTGAGACTGATCGGTTCAGCCATTTCCGAGAAATCTTGCTCACCGACTTTAAAAACACAGTTTTGAGAAAAACGCGTTTAGAGTTTCAAAAGCTTATTACATATAAGCACTTTACATATATAAATGTACGGGTAACTTTAATCTAAATCGAGTTTAAATTAATTACTGATTTATACAGTCTACAAAGCAAGTAGAAATAATAATTCTTTCGATTTTCTAAAAATATTAAATTAATAACCAACCTTACATAGAATATGGTGTCCTAGAAATATTTTCCTTAAAAAGCATTGGTTTAAATTAGAGATGGGCATTTTTTATTCGAATTAAGATAAAAGCTAAAAACTCAAATAAATTGAAAAATCGAATAAAAATTTAATTGATTACAAAAATTATTTGTTATTTGGAGAATTGTTCGGAGATAATTATTTGTTATTTGGCTTCGATTATTTGAATTTCAAATAATTATTTTTTATTCGATCGTGCGTTATTCGATAATCAAATAATTATTCGTTATTTGATAAATTATTCGCAAATAATTATTTCTTATTTGGTGTTCTTTACTCGAATTTCAAATAATTATTTGTTATTCGATTATCAAATAATTATTTGATAGTGGATGTCTCTTAATGGAATACTTATTTGTTTTAAATTTACTAAAATCTGTACCTTAAACATCGAAACATAACAAGGCAGTTTTAATTTCTTAAGTACGAGACACCTTGTGATATGAAATGCGTGTACCAAAAAACAGTTATTTAAAATTGAACTAATAGACACCATAAAACCAATAATTATTCCATAAAGAGACGTCAACTATCGAATAATTATTTGATAATTGAATAAGAAATAATTATTTGAAATTGGAATAAAAAGCACCAAATAACAGATAATTATTAGCGAATAAGTCATCAAATAACAAATAATTATTTGATTATCGAATAACGCATGATCGAATAACAATTATTTGAAATTCCAATAAAAAGCACCAAATAACAAGTAATTGTTTGCGAATAATTCATCAAATAACGAATAATTATTTGATAATCAAATAACACACGATCGAATAATAAATAATTATTTGAAAGTTGAATAATCAGCACCAAATAATAAATAATTATTTGCGAGTAACTTAAAATCAATTGAAAATCAAATAAAAATTTATTCGAATAATTTTTTATTTAGATCCTAAGTCAGTATTTCTTCCACCCTCCTCATCAAGCTGAGGCTCATGAAGATCTTTGTAAAAGTATTAGATAAAGCTCTCAAATTTAAAACTCCCAAAATTAAGCGATGCAAAATTGAAAGAATGTATTTTGGTTGGGACTTAAATAGAAAGCTGCTAAAGCAAATAGATTTCACAAATAGATCCAAAGTTGATGAATTAGCTGCGTGGAAGGTCTTTATAATCTGTTCCCTAAAGACCACTGTCGAACCAGATGATCCACATAATGAATTGGATAATTTGATTATATCCCGATCTCTTTACTTCTGCTAAATCTTCGCAGAAGTATGCTCCTAAGATTCTAAATCGTCTTTGCATTAGGGCTGCGCATTGACCGAGAATGTCCAAAACGGTCTCGTATTCTTCTCCGCATCTCCTGCACAGACTGGAGTTCGTTAATCCTTATTTTGGCATGAACCATTAGTCTTGTATGCCTTGTCACGAGACCATCAAGAAGTTTCAATTTGGCCTTGTTCAGCTTGATAATATTTTCAGATTCATGTGCATTGAGAGTTCCTTAAAACTCTTTTGTATGTCTAGCCATGTCGGATCCTTCCCATTTTTCTTTGTGACTCCTCGTTACCCATTCTAGCCTGGATAATTTAGGATAAAAAAATGACGAAAATTTGGGTGTTCTTGTTAAATTCTTGATAAGTCTTAAATTGAACTATGCATTTTAGCGGCGATTGAAAATTTTGAAAACAAAAATGTTCGCTGTGTAAAAAAAATTTTGTTTTCAAATAATTATTGTCGCTACTCGGACAATGACTTTAGTGTCCAATTCCATATTACAATTTCTTAATTATATATTTATTTACGGAAGAAAGACGGCTCCACTAATTGATATTTATAATTCCAAATAATTAAGGATTATTGTAGTATGTATGTATGTCTCGCGTAGAAATTTGTAATGGCCGCAATTAGTTATCAAAATAAGATTAAGATAATTTTTCGCCTTATTACCTCAAAAAATTACTGGTTTGCGACAGACTTGAGGACTTGACTTGTGTAAAAGTTGTTTTTTAAACAAAAATTATCGCGGTTTTTTATATTCTGGTGTAGAGAAAAATTGTTTAACGTTAAGGGTGGCGCTAGGGGTGGTTCCAATACACTGTAAGGGTTGTTATAAATATTATTTTAATTTTTGTAATTAAACGTTATTTTAGGATTAAAAGTAGAGGGGTTTCGCTTAGCATGTGCGAAATAGAAGTTTTTAATTTTTAGGCTTGCGCTGGAGGTAGTTGCCGATAAAGTTAGAGGGTTGGCATTACTTTTAATGAGTTCGCCATACCCGAATTACTTGGGGTGACAATTATTAGTGGGGTTAAATAAATTTCTCTTAGCTTAACAATGTTTTTAATGTTTGTTTCAACGAAGAACTGAACGTTCATGCAAGTACCATATTTATATCCGTAATTTGTTAGTCTTTTTCGGCTAAATTAAATATATCAACATATCACCAATTTTATTCCAGGACCTATTAGTTCATACTTAAAGGGGTTATACGCAGTCAGAAGGCAAAAAAAGAAACGATTTTTCAAGAATTTTTTTTGGAGAGGCATTTTAATTATTTAAATTTTTTATGCATATAATAGGCACTTTATACAATATTGTCATATTTTTTATTTGTAAAAATAATGCTTTTCAAGATCACAGAAGCCGATCTCCGAAACCTCCTAGAAAAAAGGTGTTTTGCGGTGTACACAATATCTCGTGACTGGGTCATCTGAAATCAAAAAAAAAAAAAAAGATTTCGTTACCATATGAAATTATTCAAAAATTAATAAGGCAAAATATTGATTTTTCACATAATGATTTTTCAAAAAAAAAGTCGATTTTTAAGGAAAATTGTTTATAAAATGAAAAATATTTATTTGATTCGCAAATCTTGCGATTAATTTCTAAAAAATATATTCGAAAAGATGGTGTTAAAATTTGAGACCGATCGGTGCAGCCGTTCTCGATATATCGAGTACAGTCTTTAAAAACGTTTTGAGAAAAATGTGTTTAAAGTTTGAAAACCATTTTATATCTGGAAAAAAATTTTATTTTGACTTATACAGAGTCATCTATTATAGGACCATATAATACACAAGAGAAATAAAACAGAACGTATAAACGAGCCCACGACCTTGCTGTTTGGCACTACAATAAGGTAATAAAAGAGGGGGCGCTCCAGGTGGGCAGCTGCCGCGCGGGTCTTTGCTCTGCAAACTTCCACTCGCGCCGAGGCTTCTTTACAAATATGATTATAACTCGGAGAATATTTGTCGAATGGACCTGAAATTTTGCGTGTACAATATTGAGTATTTGTAAATTAAAAAAATGAAATAAAAAAAATCTATTTTTTCAAAATCTTGACTCCTTAAAAGGATTATTTAAAAAATAATAATAATTTGGTTACTACAGCCCCTCTTAACCATTTTAAATATCATTTTGAAATTTTATATTTTTTCTTCAAAATATTTATGAAAGTCAAGTTTGAGCTCTGATAATGACTGCACCATTTAATAGATTTTTTGTTTATTCTATAGGTTGTTCTTAACGTTTTTGTCAAAAAATCATTCTGATATGATGAAAATTGCCAAAGTTATGAAAGTTTAATATCTCAAAAAGTATTCAAGATATCAAATTAAAATTTTACATGTTTAATAAGGATGGAAAATGGAACAAATAAAAAAAATCCCAAAAATCGGAGACCATGGGTTTAATTTTAATTTTTTGCTGGATGATTTGAAATGGATTGACCTGACCCTATTGTAACGTAAATGGGGCTCTTTGTGCTCGATGGATTAATTAAGACACTTATTTTTAATCACAAATGTTCGCAATTTTTATTCACTTCACTGATTAATTGGTTTAACAATTTTTACACGTTTACTTCACTATATAACGTTTCACTTTAATTAGCACTTATCACTTCACTAGTTAAAATACAACTAACTATTTGCAGTATAACATATAAACACTTCGCAGTTTAAATCACGACTAAACTAACCAGGCTGCTACTCAGCCCTATTTATAGTACTCAGCTTAATTCTAGAAACTTCTGCCACTTAGTTCTATATAGAAGTTTCCGTTACACATTTTCACCACACTTATTCACCACACTTATTCACCATATGTCCGAGTCGTCCTTGACTTTCTACGCTTGCCTTGATTTCTGGCCACCTGGGACATGCGCATTACACGGTTCACTATTTTCCTTTTCGTGGCCTACCTTGTGCGCGTTAGACTATTGTTATCTTACCCTTCAATCTCTTTCCCTTCACCAAAAGAAAAATAAAATAAAAATATAAAATATATGAACGGATAAGCTCAAACAAAATGTAAATTATTCGAAAAATTGTAAATAATGTAAGAAAAAACAAACAAAAAATGTAAGAAATTATAAAAGTAAAATAAAAAAAGAATGAATTGTATATAAACAAATTATAAAAATATACCAAATACATGGAAATGAATAATATTAAATAGCATAAATAAATGGATTTTAGTATTAAAAACTAGAAAAATCCAAGCATAAAATATAAAGAAAAAAAGGAAGCAATTAAAATGAAAACACAAATTGTTTTTAAACAAAATTACAGAGTACGGTTTTGTCAAAATGAACTGAAATTAATAAATCATTACTAAATTTTTTGGTACCGGAGCATAGAGCAGGGTGTGACGTATGGTCCAGGACCGAAGACGCATTAATATTACAGTTTTAACATACTTGTTTAAATTAATAAAATAAAATTGATCTTGTCGTCTTTATATTATTTACTTATTTTTAACGCGTACACGTTCTATTACATTTTTTATTTACGGCTTTCAAAAGAATTTATTGTTTATTGATATCTGTAAACTCAAGGGCTATGAGTTATCAAAGTCCTCTTATAGATTTATTTACGCAAAGTTCTATCTAACATCAAAGTGGATAAGCGTAACGATTTCTGATAAGGAGTATTAGTTGGATTGTTTGTAAACAATAAATCAGAAAATATGTTACAATAAACTAGAAAATAATATTCAAATGGTTCAATGATAAAATGGAAATACATTTTATTTACTTTTAAGCTCCAAGGGTGATATAGTGTTTTCTATTAATAAAATTGAAGTAGGTTTATTGAAAATTCAATATCTTTTGTCCATCGACACCATATTGGCAAGATTGTAATTTATATTTGATTGCCTAAAATTTATGTTACTCTTAAGATAAACTTATCATCTAAGTGATAATTTTTAATACAAATTTTTTTATAATACTTGGATATATTCATTTGAATATAATTAATATATTAAGTAGTTCTGTAATATTTATAGAGATGATTACATAAAAACAATTGATTTCAAGGGCATTGATATCTTCTTTGAGCATTTCAAAATATTGATTTCGTTGAAACATAGCAATGTCATTCTGTTACGATATCTAAAAAGTTCGTAAATTCCAAGCTTAAAAGGGGAATGTTATGAAATTTTTCGGTTTGAGATGTTATCACGCGAACTAAATAATTGGAAGTTAACCAGAATTTTATTGTATTATTCGAGTTTTGTAATAACCTTCAAATGGTTGCTGACTTAAAGTAAACTAAAAATAATTGGCTATCATAAGAAAAGAAACAACCTCCTATGTTAATACATATTGTTTATAGAAAAAATAGTGTTAATTGCTGTTAAACTAATAATAAAGTAGAATTTATTATCAGAAATAATTTTATATAGAAACAACTTTAAGGAAATTAATGCTAAGAATGTTTTCAGAATTGATCGTGTTTTCTACAAACGTCTTCATATTAAGTGTTGCCAGATTAGATAACTAATATCTGTGAAATTTCTTGTATTGTATAACTCTCTCTTTCTGTACTTTCCGTAACCCCTTCTCCGGCATGGGGAGGGAGAAGAATTTCACCAGTCGAGACAACGATTGCAGGTGGATCAACAATTTATAGTGGATTCCGAACAACTGAATTGTCTCTTCAATCCCTATGGGCTTTTTATCGTAAGCTGTTGTTAGCAGAAATAAACTATGGGTCATCGCGGGTGGGATTCCAACCGCTGACCTCCGGATTTGTAGGCCGACACGCTATTTATTACTCCACCGACTTGTATAACTAAATTTGTATATTGTATCAGTTGCACTATTCAAATGTTTTTTATTTATGTAAAAATAAGTTTAAAATTATTAAGGTATATTGTAATTAAAAAAACAGAGTCATATTTGAAAGAAATTCAATCTCTGGCTTTCATCATAAAAGTTAAAAATATTGTTTAGAGGAGCACTTACTTGTGTGGCAGTGTCCGAAAATGATTACATTATTCAGACTGAATAGAAAGATTCAGACTGTGACGAGTGACGAAGTCAATTATCATTTACATATGGCAGCTTGTCCGAACAATGCCCAACTGAAGTCGGAAGGGTTAACTAAATATCACGTACAGTGGAGAAATGTTGATAATTCCATTAAAAATCGTAACAAGACGTATTATTATAAAAATAAACAGCCCTACAAAGTTCAACAAGAAAAAATTTTCTTCAGTTTATTCTGATAAATAATCATAAATTTGTATTGAGTGTCACACTGCTACCAATTACAAGTTTATGTTAATTGTAAGCGTTCACATGAGGTTATTATGGGGTATTAACTACTAATTGATTCACTGCGGACAAATTAGTTATCTATTTACAATTCTTATCAATGAACTCTGCATGTCGCTTGATAGGTGGTGATGAATTTAAGCGCACCTTTGATCGGGTCCACTTCTTAGATAAGATTACAAACAATTGCTTTTCTTCAAGTTGCATGGTTGGTGCTTGGTTGGTCACTTTAAAATCATTCCACATCTAGCCCTCTTGTGGTCTAGTCGCGATTTCTCGGGTTGGTGTTACCGCGTATTTCTGAACATTTTCTTAAAAGTAACCTGTATAAAAATCGTTTAACTGGTTTTTGTGAATTTTATCGAGTGAGTGGTAATTATTTGCAAATTATCATACCTATTAGTTTTAGTTCATTTCATTAACGCCATTTAAATGGAAATTCTGGTAAATTTTATGATTCTTGTTTCTTCTATTGTTCGGCGATAGCTTGTGTTGTTTTTTCTATTTGAGTGATTATTATTATTGTCATTTAATGCTTTAAGTAGTTCAGTTAAGTGAGTGAAATATTTCCTAACGAAGAGGAACGCTTTTTCGATTTAATCTTTATTTAAATTAAATGTACTGCTAATTTGAAGGCATACAACTTAATATCGTTCTCTATTTAATTATTTTTGCTTAATGTTGTTTCGCGCAGCCGAGCATGTCGTATGCCTCCAATAATATTGAAGTGATTGCTAAGTATATTGATTGCGATTAATTAAATCAATTTTATTATTTTCTTTGCTGATTTCTCAGACTTAATTTTTGTTGTGAGAGGTCGCGCCAAAATTTCTCATAGTGAAATTCTTCACCCTCAACACACACGATGTGTGTCATTACACTTTAAGAGAAATTTATTTTAATTGTGTTAGCTGTTTAGGAAATTTTAGAATTTTAGTGCCCGTTATTAACTTCAATGATAAGCTCTGGCACTGAAGTAGAAGTTCGTACCTTTCTAACCTTTTCAATCTTCTACAAGTTTTTGGTTACTTAGTAAACTAAAAAATTATTAATATCCAACACGGTGGTAATCCTTTAACGTGATGGTCGCCGTGTAGTAGTAGTAGTAATATTATTCACGTCATTATATTTATTTTTTAAATAACAAAAACTTTCAGATAATAAAAACAAATGTTTTAAATGCATTAGGGAACTGTCAACAATTTTATACCCATTTAAAGGTATGGAAAAGGTCTTTTGCTTTTAATAGGGTGATTTAACCGGTTGTGGGCATTATCCGGTTGTGGGCACCCCTGCATAACTTTTGACAGTGAGCAGATGCAGCCGATCTGACAATTGTCGTTTGTGCGCAATCTCAGCACGGTGTTTTCGTGCTGACACCGAAGCGAACAGTCGATAACATTTTTTCATGTGTGACAATGAACAGTGATCTAATTGTTCATTGTGTTCATTGAAGTGAATGATTTCAAATAGGTTAGTATAATGGATATTTCTGAAGGAAATTCAATGTATTTTGTGATTTTATATCGGTTCGAACAGAATTTTCGCACAGAAAAAATTTGCTGGTCATTTTTTGACTGCTCTGAATTTCCCGGTTGTGGGCACCTAACTTTTTTTTCGCTGAAAGCGTGTGTTCGGCTAACAAACTGTCAAACATCGTTGTTTATGTGAACATAACCCCCCGACTTATCATAACCTTGACGAAAACTGGAAGACTAAAAACAGTCCTCCCATAGTCCTCATTTTAGGCGTGAGAAACGTTTCTTTTTTGAAATTTTGCGAAATGCTAATTTTTTAAATAACCTAAATTATAAAAAATTAAGTTTACTAATTTTCCGCTTTTAATGAAGCAACAATTTTAAATTGTGACAAAAACAAAAATAAAAACTGTAAATAAATTCTTAACGGAATTTTTACGGGTTTTTTTGTGCTTTTTTAGCCATGTCAACTTCAAAAATTAATTTGGATGCGTACATGGAAGCCATTAAACAGTGCAAAATTAACAATGAGCCCGTAAAACCGACTGCCGTAGCCGATGGCGTTCCTCGGAGTAGCTTGCCGCACTACCTCAAAAAAGTCGATGAGCAGTTGGGCGACATTTCGAACGTCGAAGATGGTGTTTTGTTGGGTTTTATTCGTATTTATTTTCATTTCATTTTTGCTGCTCTAAAGGCTTTTGTGCCATTTTCCGTTGCTGTATGTACCACTGCTTTAAAAATGAATAAATTTCCTTTTTTTTTATATTCAGTGGCGTTTTATTTCATATTTTCACATTTTCAGGGGATTTTCCAGGGGTGCCCACAACCCGTTAAAAAAAATTTTGTGTTCAAAATTGATTACTTTATGAAAAGTTTGATAATTTGTTTCTTTTTGACGAAATCAAATTAATCCTCTTGCTAGTAGTTACCTAAGGTCTCAAGTAGTTATTGGTACTAAAAGTTGTTGTTTATACTTGGCAATATAATATAAAAATAAGGGTTGTTTCGAAAATAGGAAATCCATATTGCTGGCGTGGTATATTGTACATTTATTACACAATCTTTTGAGTATAATCGGGTCTTCCAAAATGGTTTTTATTAAAGCGGATATATACGGTTTATGTTGATAATGTTTAAATCTGGATCAATTGGATCCCAGTTTTGTGCATAACCTTTTATAGCTCCTGTGCTCATAAATTGTCGCCGGCCATTAATATAGATTCTTGCAGATAATAAGCCCTGAATCTTCTTTATAGGGACAAAATCAGTGATTTTATGAACCCTGAACCACTTTCTACATAATAAGTGAAGAATTATATATGGGACCGATACCTTGCTGTAGTATCCAATTTTTTTCAGAAATAATAAATAATTGGTCCTCTAACACTTTAAAGTGGTGTCCTGGTTCCTGGGATACAAAAAATGAATTGTTTTTTAATTGGATTTTTAGAATCCCTCATGTTTTAAAAACAATTACCTTTTTAAAAATTCAAATTATTTTCAAAGTTACACGCGTTTTCATTAATTACTGCACTTCGCGCTTTCAGAGAACCCGCGCGGCCTAGGTCACGGCTCCGTTGATGCTTTCTTACGATTCTTGGAATCAACACTGAAATTCCGGAAGCTAATATATACATTATATGTATATAATAAATATAAAAATTGTTGGCCCTTTAAACGCAGACTAGTCGTAAGTTATTAATTTTTTGGGTAGAATGCATGTTATTGCTTCTTTAATCTTTAAATACCTTTTTCCCGAAACACATTTTTACGGCACTCGACAACGGTTTGACCTTTCTTTTTAAACTTAAGCTTTTTTTAAGGAAGTGTCTATTTACCACTCTAAAATTGCCGTGCAATTGCCGTTTACACGGAAAGACACGAAACTACACGTAAACTAGTAATATTACTGGTAATAGTTTATCATAGCTTGTTCTAGTTACAAACCTGGCGGGGGGAAGTTAATAAAGTAACTTAAAGCCTGATTAATACATCTCTTCCTCCCAGAAAGTCTAATAAAAATTTGACGTACTTTCCGTCTATTTCAGTGTACTTCCGTGTACACGGCAATTTAAGAGTGGTAAATAGCCACTGCCTTTTTTTAAAGCTATGACATTCTGTGGAAAGTGACTAACAACATTTTTGAATTATAAAAAATTATCGGATTTTTAAGTTTGACACAGTTTGAAATGCCGCCAAATTGTCGATTTTCGACATAAGAAAAAAAAAACTGTTAGTCAATTCTCACTAAATTTATTCTAGTGTCATACAAAATTTTTTTAATTTGATATTAAATGAACTGTGGCTCCAGAATCCTGCATGCAGTTTGGATGTCACTTAAGCGGTGTGCAGTTCTAACAGTTTTTTTATTAATTGAAAATACTTTAAAAAAACAATGTTTTAACAATGTTTTTTATAGTATTTATGTTTGCAATTATTTGCCAAAAAGTCTTTGGTAAAAAAAGTTACCGTTTCACAAAAAACCAATAAAGAAATTCGGCTACATTTGAAGTATATGAACCAGATCACCACCTTAAGGTAGTTCTGTTTACTGTTTTCGACAACCATTGGTGTACTTTCAATAGAACAGAATGCGTTTCAAGTCATCGCAATACTAAATTGACGTTTTGAACAGAAAAGCTAAAAGATTTGCTAGCCTATCCAGGTTGAATTTTTTCTCGTTAAAAGAAATAACCTTGTACCTTCATTGTTTACAGTCATCATATTTTGCACAAACTTTTTTGAAACTTATTTCTGGGAGCTTCTTAAAATATTTTGTACTACATAGAACCCAATACTTTTCATTAGGCCTATGCTTTTGGGACATTTGGTAGGTTCTTTCGTTATTCAACGAGATTTATACGTCGCCTTCGACTAATGTGGTGTCACCAAAACATTATTACAAATGTGCATAATTCGTATTCCTGCAAGACATATAGTTTGCTATAACCATGCTTTTCCGAATTTTTCGAATTTAATAAATCGTTCAGAATCAGGCAAACTGTGCAGTAATGCTGAGGTCCTGACAGAGCAGTAAAGTCATATATAAAGAAGGATTCGTCATCCATTAATGAATGAATATGAATTTTGCACCCCACCTGTTTGTTGGTTATGTCGTTGTTTTTGGTATTTTTTACGGTTCCGCAGCCAACTTAGAAACCTTATAGTTTCGGTATGTCCTATTGAGATGAAATTTATTTCGGCATACCGACCAAAATTGGATGAATGATCTAAAAACAAACAAGGAAGAGTTTTGATAAAAAAAAATAATTTGACTTTCTTCACCTAAAGTGGAAATTGAACCAAAAAAATGTACACTTACCCCATCAAGTAGGGCGCTGGATAGGTCTCTCAAATGCAACAAAAACTGTTTTGGGACCTTTTTAAACTTTTAGCCACGAGATAACTTGGCGCTGGCAAATGCAAGATGGAGTGCCCTGAAAGCATGTAGCATATCCAGGCAACTTAGCCAAGTTATAATAAAAGCAGGACATCCGATCTGCTCAACAGACCGAAAGTTGTTATCGCAGTTATGCAGTTATGCTGGGCGCCCCTTACAATACTCTCTGTCGCAGTTGCGAAAACGTAAGCGTAAAAGAAACCATTATTCATCTTTTCTGTAAATTTCCGGCTCTTGCTAGAGTCAGAAAGATGGATATGGGGGAGTAATTCTTTGAAAACTTGAAGGCAATTTCGGGGGTAAGGATTAAGTCAGTTTCTTAAATTCCTCCGGTTGGCTTTAGTTCCTTTTTCCCATAAAAAACTCAGCCGACCTCAACCATGATTTCAGGTAAGAATCAGGGTTGCGGATGAACTGAATCAAAAAAAAAAATGGTCTTACTAGTTGTGGCATGAAAATATCGCTTTAATAGTGCTAATTGGTGTGTTGCCATGATGGCGACGCTCACCACTCAACCAAACCAACCAACCAACCCGGAAACGATAATCGCGATTAACTGAATACTAATCGGAAAAGACTTCTAAAAATTGTTTAACAGTAATTAAAAAGGTTTAATAAAAAATATTAGAAATTCTTGTTATGTTCTAAAGTTAATTATTGTTTATCTTAAAAACTTACAGATGTGCTGAACTATATTGTGGTGTGATTTTCGAAACAGGCCGCTATTGGGTCCATTATTGGTTAGATTTCTCTAGTTTTCTATCCAATATAAGACTGCGCCTAGCTCTTTGGCTCCAAGCCAATGTTTTCGTAGCAGTGTAAATCTTTTGCTTGCTAAGTCACTCTATGTACCGTATGTATGTATCTACAGGAGTCATCCTCAATGGGGCCCATTTTCTTCAGATGACACCCGAAATTACCATCACCTGACAAGACTCAAAGGTAGCAGTGCATGATACTTTTTAGTTTCATACAATTTTAAATTTTCTATTTTTAAGATTGATAAGAAACGAATCATATTATAACAAAAGTTGGGTAGCAAAAAAAGTTTAAAAAATAAATGTTAAATTTTGCCTTTTTTTTATACTATTAGAAATGTTTTGGAATTTCCTAGTCTCTTGCATGGCATGCGATTTAACTTCAAAAAACAATTATTGCAACACGCAAATTTAATAGATTTTATGATATTTTGTGGTCTGGTAAATCTTTGAACTATTGTCTTTCCGGTGCACTTCATAATATAATAACCTCATAAAAGGTGGTTTTAAGAAAAAAACTTTATTGAGTAATTTTCCTGCCTGACATTGAACCTATTCAGATTCTAATGGATTTTAAAAATAACATAGTATTCACTTGATAGCACCATTAAATTTTATCAGTTATCTCGGACTATTATTCCATATTCAGTCACATGATAAACATTCCACTGCCTAAATTGGACTAAGGAATTATCTATCAAAAAACTACTTTGTAATTACTCGTTTACTACCCACTCAATCCAATTATTTGATAAATTGAGTTGAGCGCTTAAGATACGAGCAATCTTGAATATACTTCAAATCAATTTTGAATTTGTTCAGCTATGGTTATTATTGAGATGCTTATCGTTTGTAGACATTGAAAATACTTTCTATTGTTTCTACTCCATTAAACAAGTTGAACAATTGTACGATCACGTTTATGTCTTATCAATTGAAAATGCTGAACGAAGTACATGGAAATTTGGTAAAGGAAATAACATCTGCAGTTATTGCCATACTTTCCTTACGTCTTCTATTTATTAAAAAAAGATCAATTCATAAATTTATTAAAGAAATCTATACTGTTAAAGTTTTAACGATTACATCTTTTCTGGCTATAGGGATGCTCTCAGGTACAAATGAAAAAATGAAATAAAGGGGTTATTTTTCAAAATAACCTAATATGGTTTTTACTGTAGAATTTCATATTAATCTTTTGCGGGGAAGTTAAAAAAGACTGATAAAAAATTTCCAGCAATTGGATTGAGGAGTACATCAACGAGAACGACAACATGCCGACGTGGTAAATATTTAAAATCACCCACTTAAAAAAACGGAATTTCACAAACATCAGAGATGCATATAACGCTAATAGCAGTAATATACACATGTAAAAATGAGAAATATTTTTGCTTCTACTGAAAAGGTTACCTAAGGAATTTTAGGTAGCTACCGTTCTTCTCATATCTAATAAATATCTTTCTGAAAACCGCTCTGCTTTCAGAACTCTAATTATACTTTCTGTCAAAATTCTGGAAAGGCTTATAAATAAATGATAAAAAATCGATGATATTCTTCTATATTAGTTGCACATCTGTTATAATATCAGTACGCTTGTAATTATAATTATTAGGCATTTGTTGATTGATCTTCACCAGCGAAATCGGTTAAATGTAATATGGGGTTCCACAAGGATCTATATTGGGCACTTTGCTTTATAATATATATTATTGAAATTCAAAATGGTATTGATGTTCTCTTATATGCTGGTTACGTTAGGTAAGGTTAGAATAGAGGAGTGAGGTGGTGCAACGCCAAGGCTGGTAAGGCATACTCGTGCTACCCTTCCATATCCCATAAGTCTAGCTGGTCCCTTCGAAGAGATTAAATAACGCGTAGAGCTAACTGATCTCCAATTGTTGGTATACAATAATATATTTTGCGCCTGGCAATGGCCCGGCACTCGCATGTTTTGTAAATAGCAGTTTCGTCGTCGTGCAGACAGATTATACGATTTTTGCCAAGTGCTTTCTTAGTTAACACTTACCAGTGATCAAATTGGTGATCAGTCTCACGTCTCACTTTACCAAATCTTAAGATCACCTTAGTGATCTTACTCAGTGATGGGGCAGACTGACATAAAATTTTTAGAGTAAGCTTGCCTCTGTGATATCCAATTGTATACAGCCGTTTTTAGCCGTGCAAGTCGAAATTCTACACGTCGGTTCGGGGTCCACAAGTATCATGGCTGAACACCGTTTGACCAGTTCATCTGCCTCTTCGTTTCTCGCCGGCGGTCCGATATCCAAACCAATTTGACTTAATTTATCCTTCCCAGTTCATGCTGCTTGGAATTCTCAGACCAATTTTGATTTGGTTATGAAGAAGCTGATTGCTTTGATCTGCTTCTTTAGGAGGTCGTATGCACATGTCAGTGGCGAGTATACTGAGCGCCAATTATACGTTGAACTAAGGTGACTTATTCCAGATACGCATGCCAGTCTTCAGGAGCCCATATACCCAAGTTACATGACAAACTCAAAGTAAACCGAACTCAGTTTTAACTGAGTTCGGAATTTGGGTCTCTTGTTACATGGCACTTTAAAAAAGGAAGTTTAAATGTCATATGAGTGAGCAGATGCCAGTTCGGAGTCTACTACTGGTCGCTAGTTACATGGACGTCAAACCGAAAAAAGTACTCAACCAAGCAAAATTTTTAAACCGATCTCGGTTTACTTTCAGTGCACTTTTCGGCTTAGTTGATTGCATGTCAGTTCGAAAATTGAAAAATGTGTTCAGTTGCAACTGAGTTTGTCATGTAACTTGGGTAAAAGTCAGCTTAGACTAAATATCCAAAATTTCTCTAATGCGCTGCCGATATTTAATTACACTTTAGTAGGCTAATCGAAATTCTTGACCATTGCATCGCTCGCGTAAATTGGCTGCTTCTTAACCAATAAAAGTTCCAGTGCATTATTTTCTACGTTGGTTGCTACTTAAGTTTTGAAATATGGCAACAGCAGTGTGATATGTCAAATCTGAAATTGTCATCGTAAAGTTTGACATTTTTAATGATAATCGCACTCAGAACGTTTTGTAATACGACTGCTGTTTGTGTTGTTTACAGGTACTTGAAACATTCATCTTAGTCAAAAAATGGAATTAAATCGTGAACATTTTCGTGTGATGATTTTCTATGAATTTCGATGTAGATTAAACCAACAACAGTCGAAGCCGAAGCACCATCTCGAGACACCGTGTTTCGCTGGTTTTCCGAATTCTATCGTGGTCGCACTTCGCTACAGGACGAATTTCGTGATGGTCGCCCTAAATCGGTTGTTTGTAAAAAAAATGCAATCGCGGTGCTTCAAAAGAAACCTATAAGATCGGGACAGGCGGCGAATCATGCATCTATGCATATGAACCCGAAACTAAGCAACAATCGATTGTATGGGTCTTTCAAGACGAGCCACATCCAACAAAAGTTATTCGCGCACGAAGCACTTCGAAGCAAATGGTGGTCGCTTGTTTTTTCGGAATAATTGCACATGTCGCCACCGTGCCATTACAGCAACGTAGAATGGTCAATTCTGAATGGTACACCACCATTTGTTGTCCAGAAGTGTTCGGAAAAATAAGGGAAGCCAATCGCAGAAGATGAATCATTCTCCACCACGACAATGCAAGCTCTCAAACTTCGGCTCAAATAAGTGAATTTTTGAGCATTCAAAACATCGAATTGATCCGCCATACAGTTCTGATTTGGCGCCCAATGATTTCTTCCTATTCCCGCAGATCAAAAATAAAATGCAAGGTTTTTTTTATAGGTACCTCAATCGGAGTGAAAAAAATTGCTTCGAAAATTAGTTCTAACGCATGCAATGATGATCTTCATGGAGAATATTTTGAAAAACAATAAAGCCATTTTCGACTTAAATATTTATTTTTACTTGTTTATCTCAAAACTTGAGTAGCAACCCTCGTCGCTAGTACTATAAAATTTCAATAATGCAAATGTCGAAGAAGCTGACATTCCCCCCAAGGTTAGGATTTTTGGTGGCTATATGCAACTGTATTTGGGTAGGTATAACAGTAACTCAATCTATGTCGTAATGTAATAACGTCATAGTGCTAAGCAAAGTTTATAATGGATTACGAAGGCTTTGGCTTTTTGCTAATATTTTACTTACGAACATCCGATTAACCTAGTCAAGACGTAAGTACTTCGCAACTTCAGCATAATGGCTTTAATGATTGCGTAAGATTTGTCTTCAGATTGAGAAGGTTCGATCATATATCAACTTACCATAATGGTATACTCGGTTGTTCTCTGACAAAATATTTAAGCCAAAAATCGTTAATTTTACTATTTAATCTGTTGCACATTAACCAGCTCCAGTATAGACTAATATACATTCACAGCATCTCGACACAAAGGGAATCTGTAAGCGCTCCTCGTTATTACAAACGAGTCATGGAAAATTTGTACTCCATCCATATTACCTGTTTATAGAAGGGGCTTCCACCAATTATGCAGCAGTTATGAAATTTTATTGTTGTTATATAGCATCCTAATTGCAGACGTTCAGACAATCTATAAATAATTACATTTCAAATAATTTAATACCAACATTTGCACGATGTTTTCTTCTAATTTTATCAGCAGATTCGACTAGCTAAACATAAGCCTAAAGCCAACTGATAACCGAATTATGGGAAATGAGAAATTTATTAAATTTTGTATGCAAATGGGGAATTGTCCACAATCATTTCAGGTGTATATTAATTGGCCCAGATACAAATTTCAATCTTTACGTTTAGAACTGCAAATTTGTTATCTTATATCAATAAAAATTTTGTGATTTGTGGGAAAATTTTTATTTCATTTTTTCAATATATTTGAAGTGCTTGCAGATACCCTGCGGTCATTGTCTAACCGAATAAAAGTGTTTTAGGTGATATCTGCCCGGTTTTCTGCATATTGATTTGCAGTAATTAAATTTAAATAAATTGATTTTGACAACTCCAGAAGTTGATTTAATTAATGCTTCAATGCATGTGAAGAGAATATCTTACATTTTTTTTTGTTGATCCGTCATTTGTTGTTTTCATTTCTAGGCAGACTATGCTCCATTTTATAATGAAGTTATTTCTAAACGGAATAAAATTAGTCTAACCTTAATCCGAATTAAAATGGTTTCATTTAAATACAGGGTGTTTCTTAGGTCGTGTGTAATAGTAAATAAGGAGGGGTAACTTGAAAATGGTAAAAGATTTTTGCGTGCTTTAAATTTCTTTGGAAAGAGAACACATTGGCCTCTATTTTAAACCCCCAAAAAAATTAAAGGAAAATTCAAAATATTTCCGTTTGAATAAAAAAAATTGATTTATTTTCCTAAAATTTAAGTTTGAAAAATATTTTTTTTTAAATCAATTTGCAGTACCAAAAAAATAATTAGACAGTCTTTAACACCATTGTGTAACCTTTTGCTATTAAGTATAAATATACGGTAAAATGTAAGACTGGATAATATCATCATAAAAAATTTCAAACTCCTACAGCTTGGTGGGGGAGGAAATAGACCCCTCCCCTCTCCCATAAATTTTTTTTAGATCTATCAGTTCCTTCATTATTGCACACGACCTTACACACTGTATATAAAAAGACTAAACAAATAATAAGTTAAAATATTAGCAGTTTTGAACTATTGAAGAAAATTAAAAGCGATGAAGTTTGTAATGAAACGGAGTATTGGTAAACTAATTTTTCGTTTTTTATTACTTTCAGATGACAAAATCTTCCTTTGTTGGTCAATTTTAGCCACGGGATTTTTCAACTGTGATTCAGATTGTCACCATAAAATTTTTTAGAAAAAATGTGTTGTAAATGTTGTAGCGTCACTCAGAGGAAGTTATGGGTTTTTGGCTGTGGAACTTTTATAGGACTATTGGCGATAGCTTTAGGTGTACTATGGCCTTCTCTATTCTTAAAAATTCTTTATTCTGTAAGTTTGTTTGAATAGAATTTTATATGTAATAACAATATATCTTAAAACTTAAATTATTACAGGAACTGGTGCTTAAGGAAGGCTCACTTAGTTATAAAAATTGGGTTGAAACACCCATTCCTATGTACTTAGAGATTTACCTGTTTAACTGGAAGAATCCTGATAAACTTAATGATCCAAATGTGAAACCAGAGTTTGAAGAAAAGGGCCCATATGTTTTCAGTGAAAAGCACAAAAGAGTGGATTTAGATTGGCATGACAATAGTACTTTATCTTTTTATCAAATAAGAACGTGGCACTTTGTACCTGAGAAATCGAATGGAAGTTTATCAGATATGATTACATGCCCGAACGTATTATCTGCGGTAAGTAAATTTTGGGAACTAGGCTAGTTATTTCAGATGAGTTACATATGTTTATAGTTTTATTGGAAATATTTTGATCGCTCTATTTTTGCGTGTGTTACTTTGTTTTTGAAATTTTATAGTTCTAGCGACCAGAACACTTTTATTTCTATCCGTTCGTCACAGCAAAATATCTCGTAAACTATTGAGTTGCCCGGAAATTTCTTTCGATTTATTTTGCAACAGCTGTCTTTTGTAACGTTTTTACACAATATAAGTGCACAAATGTCTTATTTCCAAGAATTTTGGTTTTGAGTTGGATCGGAGTTTGACGGATGAACATACGATTGGTCCCTGTGGGTTTAAGAAATTAAAATAATCCACTCCGTCTCTGCGCTATTGTCTAGCTCGCAGCAATGCAAAAACAAAACATTCAAGTTTCCTCACTTCCTTTACCTAAACTCCCTTCCGGCCAAAACCATGCTAACGCATCCCCTAGGATGTCCCCTAGGATTTGGCCAATCGTATTAAAAAAAATTCTTTGGAAAGCTGAAGGCAAATTGCAAAGGAAAGTAGAAGGTCAAATTTCAGGAAACTTCTACAGTAGCTTTTGAATCAACAAGATGTCAGCTAATATAATGTAGAAAGTGTTAGTCTTTGTGCTTGCTTGGTTATAAAGTAGCCGTAATGTGTGGAGTTGATATAAAACATTTGCAAGTCTACAACTTCCGACGCAGTCTACTTAGGTATACAACGTTTGGGCAGAACAAAAAAGCACAGTTAGATAATGAACACATACTTAACGAGCAATTAGATTTTGATATGCCAGCTATCTCTAGTTTCATCATTCAATTCATATAATTTATTTGTACACTTGCAAAAAATTTGTTAAGACTGTGGAATCAATGTAGCTGTTTGGAAAGAAACTCTTGTCAGTATGAATTTGTACTCCCTGAGCATGGCTTGATAAGCCGAATTACGTATAGGAGTAAATTTTATAAAATTCGATCAAGAGTACAAGCGTGTTTATTTTTTAAATAATAATCAAAACAATTGTTTTATCCAAAAATCTAAAAATTTAAAATATTGGACATACAATATCTGTGCACTTAACCATTGATATGTGATTGTCCCAAATGTCAAACTTATTTAACATTTAATAGTATAGATTTATAGTTATTTCATTTTGGTTTGCGGAATTCTATTCTAGCCAATTTTTCCGTTCGAGATGCACCGTGCTACAGGTAGGCTAATTGATAGTGATGAAGACTAAGTGAAAGCTCTGATCGACACATAACAGTTCGTAATATTTCTGAGAAGCTAAACGCATCCAAAAACATGACAACTTTAAAAAGCTTGGATACGTTGAAAAGTTTGAGGTTTCGATAAACTCGGAAAAATTAATTTAACGAAACACATCAAAATATTTGATATGCTTTTAAAATGGAACCAAAGTGAATCCTTTCGCTGCGCAATGCATTATTTTTTAATTTCTTGCTCAAGAAGGAGTAAAACCTGTTGGAATTTTGAAAAGGCTGCACAGTTTGGTGATCAGACTCAGTCAAGGACTCGCGCGTTTTTCTGGCATAATGAGTTCAGGAAAGGACGTGAACGGGTTGAAAATAAAAAAAAAATGCTTCTATACGACAACGTTCGGCTCCATACTGCACTGCACATCCATAATTAGAATACATGAGATGCACTCCACTTGAGCATCCCAACTATAGCAATGACTTTTCGCCCTGCGATTGCCATCTGTTTGGGCCGCTTAACAACGGAGGACAACGATTCTAAGACTATGCAGGAGTAGAGACCTTCGTGCGCGATTGACTCCTAACACAACCCTCTTCATTTTACGATGCTTGGATTAACACCCTCCCAATCCGATGGGAAATATGCGTTTCCAAAACAGGAGGTTATGTTAAAAATTGATGAATGCTTAGCTATTGTATTAAAACAAATTAAAATGTTTCGTTTGTATTTTCAGGGTGGCTAGTCAGGCCAGTCAGGGAATTTTTTCATCCATTAATTCAAATTATTTTCTGATGAAGGTATTAATGGAGCCATTAATGGAGTGATTCATCCTCGTATACTGTAAGTGATCACGGTCCAAAACCCGGGGAACCACCTTAATTAACATTATAAGCTCATATTCATCAAAAAATTATGGTGGGGTGAGGTTGTAAGGGAATTGTTTATTTTTGTCTCAAACAAAAAAATTAAACATGTATCTTTATTTGGAATCGCCTTGATTATCGGCCGATGGAGCCGATTTTTTAAAAATATAAAATTAAAAAAATGGCGTCCTTGCATCAAAATCGTCCAATATTCGTAAACTGCAAGGGTGTAGCATTTTATAATGAAATTACGTCACCACTTCTTTAGTAATCGCCAAACTTTGGTTCGAATGTGTTGCTCCACCCACATTAGAATTTAGAAGTGGCAATTAATAATAGAATTAAATGGCCAATATATTGAGATTAAAGTAATTTTTTTGTAAGAAAAAAAATCGTTGTTTTGGAACTTTTTCCCGGCTTCCTGCGACTCGTAAACGGCAGATAAAGTGTAGACTCGATTTCTTTGAGCTGTTAAATTCAGTAATTCCGGAAATTCAGTCTTCCTCCAACTTCAGAGTAGAAAATATAATGGAGGCTTTATAAGTAAAATTGTATTTTAGGCTCATTTGACGTTTCCACACAAAGTTTTCACGTCTTCACCCACATCAGCTCAAGAATTCTCCAAACTACAAACTATTTAGTAAATCTACAAATTCTGTATCACATCTCTGCCACATATTGGTCGTGAGCTAATAAAAGGAAAATTGTTTTCATAAGAATATTTTTGTTTTTAACCGAGAAGGTTGTTCGAAGCTGAAATGACTTTAAGCATGAGGTAATAGCATGATATGTCCAAATCATAACATATTGATTTTATTTAATAGAAAATACTTTTAAATTTTTACATTCTTATATGAATAATATAAAAATACTCATAAGGTACGCTTGTTCGTCAATTACAAGTTATTTAATAAAACGCCATTTGCGACTTTCACGCTCCAGTCGCTTCCCAGTCATGGTGCAATATGAAAGAATGTAAAGTTCGTCAGATGATTAGGCTATCTTTTTTCTTTATTATAATTAAAAAACCCAACGTCCAAATAATCTACACAAATCTATTAATTAATATTTTGAAATGATCCGTTCATTGCGCTCAATTTCAAACACATCTGTCTGTTTTAAAACGAGATGAGGCTATGCAATATACTGTAGGAGCTTCTTATTCTGTAGATCTATCGATTTACATTTTTATTTACTTTATTTATTAATTATTTAATTAATTCTGTTAAAATTCGAATGGTTTTGTATTCCGATGGTAACCGTCCTAATAAAAGACTTAAGGGACCAGCAAGTATATATTTCTTAAATGTTAAAACTGCTGCATTAAATGTTTGAACATGTTGTTTACACATTTATTATTTATTTACAAATACATACAAATTTATAATATTGAAATTTACGGGACTTATGCCGCAGTAACGGATTATATGAAAAGAAGTAGGTTTACTGCTTCCATGAAGGGCGCTTCCACATTGACTGGTATAAAAAAAAAACAAATCATTATTAAAATAAATATAATTTTTCGTATCATCAAACATGGATTTCAAAAAAAATATTGAAAATTATAAGCATGGCAGAGTTTAGAAAAAAAGTCTACAATTTTTGCCAAAAAAGTGAACTTTTTAGCATGTCCAATTGACATCTTTGGACCAATAAAAAATCCATAGTTTTTGGTACGACAAAACATGTCCTTAACATGCAAACAAATTTTTGAATCGATAGAATAAATTGTTTTTGTGGTACAGTGGCAGTAGAAAAGCAGTTTTGAGAAAAACACGTTTCAGGAAAAGAGCAAAAAATTATCACTTTGAATTGGCCATTTAATGATTCTCGGGTAAGAAAAAACGAATGAAAAATACAAAAATGGTAGGGTTTTGGGAAAAAATTACGAAAAAGCGAGTTTTTTTCGACACCTAAAATTGGAGTGGGTGAGACGGTGATTTTTTTAATTGATGGGAAGTTAATTACATTGCTAAAAAAACATTCTAAAGTTTGTTGAAAGGTTCATCTCGATAGCTAATTTTTTTGGCTGCAAACTTTTCGAAAAAAAGTTTTCGAGAAAAACGCGTTTAAAATTTTCAATTTTGAAAAAAAAAAGTTGAAAGACATATTATGCTTACGTTTCTTCAGCCTGCTAATCCTTGACCATCTTTTTCTAAAACGACTTTTAATCACCTGATCATCCCTTGAACCTTTTCGGCATTTATCAAGTGCATTTCATGTTGTTCTCTCAGGTTCTGTTGCTCTTGAATATTGCAAGAAGTTTTAATTTTCATATTAAGCATATCGCCTTTTTGGTTCAGTGTACATTGATTCACATATAAATTATACATTTTTCTTATATTTAGTTCTGGGTTTAAATATTTTCTCCCTGGATTGTGATTCCTTGTATAATGGCTTGCAAACTGAGGAAAACTTTGAATATGTTGCTTTATATCATTTACCAAATTTTCAGTGGTTTTCCGGGGAGATCCTTCTCTCTGGCCACGTAAATCTTTTCCCACAATTTCTGCTTTCAGAACACGCTGCAATCGTCCTTTAGAGATATTAAAAGTGTGTAGGAAATATGTTTTACATACTAAAGTATCTCCACGAATTGTATTCAAATAATTTTTAAACTAAAATTCTTTGCCGCTCCTTTGAAATTCCTTGGGGGCTTTCTTTTTGTACCCAGTTTGCGAGTAATTCCATGTATAAATATATTTTACTTTTTTTTTTTTTTTTTTTTTTATATATGATGTTGCCAAAGCTCAGGGGATGCCCTATGATGCTAAAGCACAGCCTTGGCAGGAAAGGAATTAAGGTTGGGGAAAAATTGAAATCTGCAAGATTCCAAAATTCATTGAAATTTTGTTTCCGTTCTTCCTCACTAATTAGTTTTGCACATGCCCTTTTTATGTCTGTATTCACGAATTTTTTCTCGGGAATAATTTTACCATTTTTCCACTATTTCGATTGACTTTTCTTATTTTTTGGACAAAGTAACCTTGTTTTCTTCGTAACGTTCCTCTGTAGCATCATCCTCATCTGATGACGAAGTCAATAGTTTAACTATTCTTCTTCTTTTGTTACCAATTGCCATGGGTATTATTTCTACAAACAAAATAAAAATAATAAAATAACTTGCAAATGAGGATTTTATTGAAGTGGTGTTATTACCCAGAAAATTATTTTTATTTTCTTTTGTTACCTACCAAAATCACTTTTAGACGCATCAGAGTTATAATTTCTATTGTAATCGTTTTGGGCTATTTTTTTCTTTTTATAAAATAAACCACAATCTGTTATTTATTTTCCAAATAATAATGAAACTGTTAAGGGTTTTTGTACCCGGAGCACAAAGAAATACAATGTCGACTTGTCGAGTATTTATTAGAAACTGAATTGGAACTTACTTGCAAGCTGATAAAATAAGACGAATGTTATACCGTTTACAGTTTTTCATAGTGTTGCCAATATTACTAAAATTTCTCGGTGTTCGAAGTAAACATATTATTATCGAATCACAAAATTAAGATATACTTTTTATTATTTATGAAATATTGTACAACCACCGGTTTTCAATTTTAAAGATAGATAGATAGAAACACCCTAGATTTCAGACATGATGTCAAACGGCCAAATTTGCTTCATCGTACAGCAACCGGAGCTAAATTTTGCCGTAATATATTCGGTCAAAATTAATTTCAATCTAAGATGGACTTGCACTACTTTCAAAATAAACATATTGTCAATACCTTTAAGAGCTAAAATTTCCATCTCCCAAATACTGGAATCTGATTTTTTTTTTACTATCAATTCTTTATGAATAAAAAGATCATCACAAGTTTTATCTATAATTATCATTAACTCCATTTTTTTTTCAAAAATGGACTTGCCCCACTTTCAAAATAAACGGCTCAATTATATTTTTTCCACTTTTTTTCTTTGTCAAACTTTAAACGCGTTTTTCTCAAAACCATGTTTTTAGACACGCCGTGCAGAGTTGCAGTCGAACCGTTCAACAGATTGACTTATTTTTTCTATTAAATGAAGATTGAATTGAGAGGGCCATGGACCATTTTCAACAAAAAATATTAATATTTACTATTTTTTAACCACTATGAAGAACAAAAAAAGGATAAAAAAATCGGTTTTTTTTCTTCAAACGGTCGCCATTTTATCAAAAATCACTGAATTTTTCTAAAAATGGCCCGCTTCCCCGCAAAATTATTCTACATTGCAAATAACTTTGATTTTTGTGTTTCAAATAAAAGAGGAAGGCGGAATCCTGCACAGCGTAGCGCGTTTCACGGCTTCAGAAGTGCGTGGATACCTCGCGAATTTTACAATTTATAGAATTAAAAAACAATTTTTTGTGAACTTAAGAAAATGTACTAATAGCTGAAAAAGTCGAGTTATACATTATTTACATTTTTCTGTGAGAAAAAAATTCATAAACTTCAGTCATTTTTCAGGCCGCTCGACTAGAACCTACACTTAAAGATTTCACTAGTGATTTTGTAGTAATAAAAATTAATTTCAGTATTTTCAAAAATAAACATAGGCGGACTTTCGACCTCTTATTCTATACATATAAAAGCCTCGAAATTTGTAAAAAAAAATCAATTTGTTTAAATTATCACCTTGATATAGCCACTTGCAATGACAGGAGGAATATATAAAAACTTTTCTTAATTTATTTTCGCTCTAATTATATTTTTGTTTTAATTTCTAGACTGTTCCATACATGGTACGAGATAAAAGCACAGTCATAAAAATGTTTACAAATTTTATGCTGAATGAGGAAGGAGGCTCCATTGCAGTTACGAGATCTGCAGAGGAATGGCTATTTGAAGGATTCGAAGATAAACTTTTAACCTTTTTGAAAAAAGCAAATTCTCCTGCAATAAATATTCCGTTTAAAAAATTTGGATGGTTTGTTGATCGTAATGATTCAAAAACATATGACGGCCGATTTACTATGTATACTGGGGCTGATAATATAAGTAAACTCGGACATATTTCACACTGGAATGGTCAAAACCATACTAAATATTACAACGGTGATTGTGGAACGGTAAACGGTACTAGTGGTGAATTGTGGCCACCAAATCTAAAACCGAATAAGCCTAAAACTATTTTTGTTACTGATATTTGTCGATTTCTTACGGTCTATCCGGACGACGATGTAATTGTGAATACGATAGAGGGCAAAAAATTTATTGGAGACGATCATGCATTTGATAATGGACAGAAATACAACGAAAACCAATGTTTTTGTAAGAAGGATCAACATGGCAATTGTATGAAACATGGTGTTTTTGATGTCTCAGAGTGCCGCTATGGTGCTCCAGTATTTGCTTCATATCCTCATTTCTATTTAGCTGATAAAAGTTTTGTAGAAGATATCAAAGGAATGAAACCAGATAAAAAAAAACATCAGCTAGAAATGGTTTTGGAAACATTTTCTGGTATTCCACTGCAGGTTAATGCTCGAATACAAATTAGTATGCTTATGCAACCGTATAAAGAATTCACGTAAGATTTTGCATCTTTTTTTGCGATTTATTTATCTTAAACTTCTAATTTTTGTAGTTTTTACAAAAATGTTCCAAAACCAGTGATGATGCCACTACTCTGGTTTAGACAAACAGCTCAGCTTGATAATAACTTCTCGTCTCAAGTTAGGGTAAGCATATCAAATGGAAAGGGAATTTTAAAGATGTATTAATGTAATTTCTATTTGTTTTACAGCTGGTTCTTGATCTCCCTCAGATAGGTGTATATGTAGCGTATGGTATAGGAGCCTTAGGCGTTTTGATCATACTCGTTGGAATTATTTTGACTCTAACTAAATCATGGAAGCGGCCAGATTACGATGATGAGCAACCTCTTAGCAATTAATTAACATTTTATTTAGGACAAAACAAATTTTACTTATGGAAAAAATTGTTAAAACAACAATTTGTTTCCGTTACCTCAAGTGCCAAAAGTCAATTATGTAAATTAAACTTAGAATTTTATAGTCATCACTAAGTTAAGACTTGTTAAGTCTAAAATTGTTGAATATATTTTTGATAAAAATACTTCGATTTTTCCTTAATTGTTAAATTTATCATCTTATGAGTGTCGTCGAATAAGCTAAGTGATGGGTTGGATCGGCGATGTGATTGTAAAAATAATAATAGTTTATTTGTTATTAGAATTAATCCTTCTAACTCTTCACAGGCAGAATTAACCTACCCACCGGAATTAATTAACCTACCCACCAGAATATTACAAAATAGGACCAACGGAGGATAAAACCCAGCAAAGAGTTGGCCCTGTCAACGATATTATTAATGTGGAGGATGAAGTTAAGTTGTCTATCAAGATACACACCCAATTCCTTAACTCCTTCCACCCGTTGAATACAAGTACCTTCAAACTTGTAATGAAAAGTACAGTAGTTGCCGGACCTCGAGAAGGTCATAACCTGACATTTCCCAATATTTAATTCAAGATTATTATTGATACACCAGCTTTAAAAAAATATGTAGGTCCAACAAGTTGGAAACTGTGGACCTACCCTGAAGGACAATTGGAATTGGATCAACAGTTCGAAAAGTTTTGGAATGCAAGATAATTTAGTAATAGGTCTGTAGTTAGCAAACTCTCTCCTATTGTCACTCTTAAAAACGGTGATTAAAAATGATGTCTTCCAGAGTGCAGGGAAACGGCCCACCGAGAAAGACCGCCGGAAGAGTAAAAGTAAGGGACATAATAATGCCGAAGAACACTTCTTTAAGACAAAAGCAGGAACTCCGTCAGGACCATAAGAAAAGTCACCCGGAAGATCTACAATATGTTTGGACAAGATCTCCTCCGCGATAGATGGAATAGGTACTGCGGGTGTATTTCTATTATTAATATGCGAAAAGTTGCTACTATCTGGATAAAAATCGGATGATTTCATTTCAATAGTAAGTGTACTTGAGAAGGCAGGAACATCTATTAAGCTACAGTTAAAGTACGATCTGCAAGTACCAACATTTCACCACCACGATTCACAAAGTTGGAGTATCTGTCGCTATGCTTAGATGAAGCCAAGTCTCAGTCAACATGATAACAGTAGGCCAGAGAGGCCTGAAATAAATGGCTTGTTTTAGTTCTTAGCCCCCTTACATTTTGATAGTAAGGAAGTACATATATGTATGTAGATGTAATATCTTAAACAAATAAAGGAGAGTAACGACTGTAAATAACATTAAAATATTCACCTTGTCACACAAGCAAACAGACCGATTTGGATGATTCTGTCTTGTTGTATAGAGTACGATGAGGAAATTTTTTGGAGGAAATAGTCTTCGTGAAGTGAGTACTGATTTGGATAATTCCTTTGTTATGTGGCGTAAAATGGGGTGTTAAGTGCCACAAAAAAAAATTCAAATGAAAACTTGAATATCTTCTGGTTCAGAAAATTTAAAAGGAAGCCGGCCTCTTCCAATTGTGTCTTTATTTTAAGAATCAGTATCAAAATTAAAGGTTTGTTATAGACATGATTTTATTTTAAAACCGCGATATTTGTGAAAAGTTTAAATGAGGTTAAATGCCACTCATAGAAAATGGTGAATAAAAGCTCGAAATGTTTTTTTTAATGAGAAATCATAAATTTTACATTTTTCAACAATAATAAAGGATTCTAGTCGGAATCAGAAGCCGCAAACGGTTCGCTATCTTCCGATTCTACAATCGATTTTCTGCGAGTTTTTTCTGAATTTTTTCGAGAGGAAACGCTAAATACGTCGGGTTTTGATGTTGGTTGTTAATTTTTGGGTAGTCCTCGGTTTCGAGGAGCATTTTGTTATTCATTCGAAGCGTCAGGAGCAGCGTTAGGCGGGCCTGAAATTGGTTCTGAACGCAAATCTTGCGCTGAAACGCTGTTTTTCAGGTGAAATAGGCAGTATTTTTTCATTTTAATTACAATATCTCGAAAATTTGAAGAGATAAGTTTAATTTGAAGCTCGTTATCACAAAGGATTACGTTATCACACACACACTCACTCACTTAATTTTAAAAAGATCGGAACTTACCTTGGTAACTGATTCTTCTAGAAGTTTGAAAAATTCGTAAAAAAAGTGTGTATTTTTTTTTCGTACTGCAGCCAAATGAAAAAGATTTTTTACCACATCAACTGTCAAACACTATTGTCAATATTCCTAGCCTTCATTTAAGGGCTTGAGATGGTAGCTGCGTCGCTTAGCTTTCGCGCAATTTAAATTTAAATTTGAAATACAAGTTTTGGCAATTAACACCCCATTTAACGGTATAGAGCACAGCCCTGGCAGGAAAGGAATTAAGCTTAGAAAAGATTACTGAAATTTGACGGTATGTCCAAATTTGACCTGGAGAGTATAGGGTTGGGAGCGACTTGTAGATGTTGTATCGCGCGTTGTAATGAGTCTACAAGGAATCAGGCTAGCAATTTCGTTAGAACAATGGCCATGGAAATAGCGATAGAAGAGTGAGACCGACACCGACATTCCGTCGATGCTCCAGAGAGTCAAGGCCCTCAGAGATTAAGGAATCGCCATTAAGTTTAATAGAATTACGCTGGACTTTGTCAAACGCGCACAATGCGGTGTGTCCTGCCCCTGCCCAAATATGGGAATTATATTCAAGTCTAGGCCTAATGTGGGACTTGTAGATCAGCGCTAAGTCAGGTGGGGTGAAATATTTCTTACATCTCTGTAGAAAACCCAAACATTTCATAGCACTTTTAGCGATTGCAAATATATGATCCGTCCAGCTAAGATTGCTGGATATCTCAATACCTAAGATGTTTAGGGAGGGTGAATTGGGTATATTCAATCCGTCGACTGTAATGAGTTGGGGGTGAACTGGGCTTTTTTTAAGGGACATTAAACAAATCTCATCTTCATCAATTCCTTTCGTGGTGAATGTGAGAAACTTGGAAGTTATCATGTCTAATTCTCTCTCATGGGCGGATCATGTCAACAGTATTATTTCCAGTGTATATGGTGGACTTCGAAGGTTGTGGTGTGGTGCCTCGTTCGTTTCTGTGAGTGTACGCTTTGTCTTGGAAAAATGCCTGCTCCTTCCCCTGATTACACAGGGCGACATTGTTTGCGGCAGCCTCGACTCGGCTTCGCGAAATAAGCTCAACGTATATTTAAATTCAATTGTACGCTATGTATACGGGCTTCGGAAATTTGATCATATTTCGCAGTTCGTCTATTTGTTTTTTTCTTCTTTTGATTTTCCAAAATGCGCATGATTCAGTTCTTGTTTAAATTCGTTCTTAAAGGCAAGCCACTTTTTTTGACTGAGAAGCTATTCTTCTTAAGGTTCCGTTGGACGTGAGGCGTGCGTGTTCGCTTGGAGCACTCAGGGCGCGGTTGGAATCACACTACCAGGAATAGATTGTATTGCTGCACATACTTTTTGATGGTTTTTCTTCTTGTTTTCTTTTTTTTCTTAACTATTGGTCATCTTCTTGTAGCCTATGCCTGATTGCTTCTCAAATCAGGCCCTATTATTATTATTATTGTATTAGTACTTTAAATTTAAATTTATGAATTTGATTTCTTTTCCAATTTTCTTATATGTACAATTTTTATTAACAATGAATAAATGAATGAATGAATGAAGTACAATAAGTTCTTAGAATAAACGCATGAAAGTGGAGTCGCCCAGTTCTTCATAAAAAACAGGACAACAATATAATTCTGTGGTCACTCCAAAATTTGACAATTTTGTTATATTTATGATTCTACTTGTTTTGACTAACTATTTTTTTTTCTGTATACTTATTATAAGTCCACCTTCAATAAAAAAGCTGTAATAACAATGATACGCTGGTAATATCTCCAGTGTTTTAATTTTATATTTGTAATTTTGTATGTTTAACTATAATGAAAATTTTCAACTTTAGAGTAATCACTATTTGACCAGTGACCACAGAATTTTATTCATTCCATAATTAGATGTATTGTGGTAAAGTGCTTCTGCAAAGTTAGTGCTTGCTTCAAGTAAACTGGGAAAAAAAAAACTGGGAAGCGCAAAGCGAACAAAACGGCGCTGGACCGCCTCTACTCGGTCAATTGAGTCACGATAAAATGGTTACCAAACACAACTAGCATACTCCAGAATAGGTCTAACAAAGGTGCAGTAGAGAAGCCTGGTGATATAAGGGTCGTCAAATTCCTTTGCCCCACTTTTTATAAAATCCAATGTAGAATTAGCCTTAATAACAATCTCATCAATGTGATCGTCAAACGTAAAACGACTGTTCAACCAGATACCCAAGTCCTTGGTCCTATTAATTTTTTCCAGAGCACAGCCATGCATGGTGTAGTTGAAGTCGAGAGGATTCTTTCTACGAGTAAAAGACATAGACGTACACTTACTAATATTGAGGGGAAGATAGTTATCAGAACACCAGTTGTAGAAAGCGTCTAAGTCAGAATTTAAAAGTTCACAGTCTCGAATAGAGGACATAACACGGAAAATTTTGGCGTCGTCAGCATAACAAAGAATTTTTGAATATTTCAAGAATAAAGATACATCATTGATGTATATAATAAATAAAATCGGGCCCAGATGACTTCCTTGAGGTACGCCAGAGGAATTAAAAATTAACTTGGATAGTGATCCACGGAAGGACACACGCTGAGTCCGATTTAGTAGGTAAGAACGAACCCAGTCTTCAAACAATGAAGGAAACCCGAGGGCCGTCAACTTGTGAATCAAAATTTGGTGGCTTATTCTGTCGAATGCCTTGCTAAAAGCTGTAAAGATACAATCCACTTGCTTTCCAGCCTCAATTTTGGATAAGCACAAATTTGAGAATTCCAGTTTCATAAAGCCATGCTGGAAAGTTCCAAGAAAAGGTTTGCAATGAAAGTATAGTGTATCGCAAACTAATGCCTCAAAAACTCAAGTTTGCAATGGGTCTGTAATTGGAAATATCACACCTCTTGCCTTTCTTGTGAAGAGGGATAATAAGAGACGATTTACAAGATTTTGGAAAGACTCCACAAGAAATAGATAAATTAAATAAATAACAAAGAACAGAAACCAAGGAAGAAGAACAGTTCTTATAAAGGGAAATAGGAATACCATCAGGACCGCACTAAAAACTGTCTGCCAAATTATTGATGTAATTCGCGACTGTATCGTCATCAAATGTAAGATCTTTCATTTCCAGTGAAGAAGGAGGAAACAATGTCAAGTAGCTAAAATCCTTAGAGTAAGTATCGCAGTTGTCAGAAAGAAAAGCTGTCTTAAAAAAGTCGCCGAAAAGGTTCGCAATCGTCAAGGGATCACTACTTTCAGTGTCACCTAGTTTTAATAAAGTAGGGTAGCCGTCGGTGCTATGCTTAGAGTTAACAAATCTCCAAAACTGCTTAGGCTCACCGCGTATAATGGACCTCATTCTGTTAACGTAATTATTATATAAGGCATGAATTTCGGAATTGAACTCATCGCGCAATTGTGAGTAGATATAAAAATCCGAGTCGCTCCTTGATGAGCAGAACTGCTTCCATGCTTTATTTTTTAAGTTTTAAAGATACTTTTTCCGGATCAACTTAAATGCATGTATACCCAATTATAACTAGTCTGAAATCGGGAATTAGCTATTACGAGTTTACTTAACTCCGTGCATTTACCATTTTATTCTTAAATAAAGGGCTTTGCACTTTAAGCCACTTAATTATTTAAATTAGCGCACCAAAAACCAAGCACCTGTTGCACCTCGTTCTTAGGCAACATCGATTTTAATAAAAACATTTCCTGAAGAGCACTAAATTTCGTGTATCTAATTTCTCAAGTTGTATAGAAGAGGGAATGAGTTTTATCTCAACCATTTACAAAATAAATTTGTAAAATAATCAATCTCAAAATATAAATTAATTAAAATTTTTGGACTATAAATAATTTAATTTTGCGGTTTAAGTGATACTAGAAAATGTGGAGTTTCATTGGTGATTTATAGACTATCCCCAGGCTGCTAAAATAGCATAATTATTAAAATCGAGTTTCCAGTTTGATGCCCCGGTAAACCGACCGTTTATTGCTTACTGGCATAATTTTATATATCAGTTAAAGGTATTATCTTTCCATTGGATCGAAGTTTTAATCCGAAACATTTGCTAAAGGCATCAATCAGCAAAATTCAGAATGTTCGTTATTACAAAAGCTGACCGCCAGAAAGTCTCCTCAATACTGATACTCATTGGAAAGGTGAGCTGCCTTGATTTATTGGAAATGGATTAAAGAATGTTTCAAGTTGAAGAACATAAACAAATGCCTCACGTTAAAAACTACCTATGACATTGAATATGAAGTTTATTTTTAACATATTTACGATAACATTATTCTTCTACTTTCTCGGGAAAAGCATGTGTTTTCCTCGAATTTGTGCTACCACCTGAAGAACTTTTTTTCACCCTACATAAGTGCGTTCCATACAAAAACGAAATTAAATTTAAGATAAATACATTGTGAAGCCTGAAGCCCCATCCGTGTAGCTGTAATTGGATAAAAGAAGGTATATATCGCACCTGTCTCTGGCAATTTGAGTCAAAGTTCTTTACGACCTGAAAACGCGAATTTCACTGACCGTACGACGTGAATAAAATTCCTTTATCGAATTTGATATTATTTTTTGTAATTTCTTTCCCAGGTGTTTTGTCCTGACAAGTTTATACGGAGCGAGGATCCTTATCGAATAAATTGTTCTGCAAAGCGAGTTCAATTCGCTGCGAAAGATTATATTTTGTGATACGATTTTGTGTATTTGAGACGAAACGTAATATTGAAAATGGTTATTAATTTCAAAGTTTTCAAAAAGTGCTCGCCAAATGGTAGAGTTACTTTGTACATGGGAAGGAGGGAATTTGTCGATTCCATCTCTACTGTGGAACCAATCGGTACGAAAGTTTTGTTTTGGATATTTGATGTTTGAAAGAGTGATTGAAATGTTATAAAGTGAATGAATTTTGAATATGTAGTTATATAGACTGTCAGAATCTGAAGATCAAAAACTGTATGAAAACTTGAAGCGTGAAAACCAAAGCTTGTAATTTTCGGTTTTGAAAATGTTCCGGTAATAAGATAATTTTACCTTGCCTTGTATTTTACATATATTGTTTTCCTTTCATTACCTTATAAGTGTGACTGAATTCTTATGATTACACTATCCTGCAAAGTTTTGATGATTTTGTGCTCCTGGACAATGAATAGTTGTTTCCGAGGTAGTTTTTCCCGCTGGAACCGAATCCGGGCTCAAAATTGCTCTATCACGTCAGGTGTTTGAGATATTCTAATCTAAAAGTGCAAAAAAAACACTGTTTTTTGACATATTTGAGGTTATGTATCAACGCGAATATTTTTTTTTAAAACACCATGTGTGGGATCTTATAGTACAAGTCTTCCTCTTTCAAATGCCGTTGAGTTTGCTCAAATATCTTTTTTTCGCCGAGAATATGATGAATTTCTCGGTATACGAAAACTTCACCATAAAGTTTTCAATACAATAAAATTTTGTATGATCTCATAAACTAGAAAAAAAACCTAAAAAAAAAACCAACAAATATAAAAACCAAAAAAAACGTAAAAAAAAGTGCGACGTAGTCCGCTTCCATGTGGTGCACTTCGGAAAACATGGAATAAATCATAATTCTATGGGCTACTTTTGCTGGAATTTTCAAAATGCGAAAAAAGATATCTGAGCAAACTCAAAAGCATTTGAAAGAGGAAGACTTGTATATATATTGTTATAAACACCATGTGTGGGATACACATGGTGTTTTGAAAAAAAAAAAATTCCGGTGCTACATAACCTCAAATATGTCAAAAAACAGTGTTTTTGCACTTTTAGGTTAGAATATCTCAAAAACCTCACGTGATAGAGCAATTATGAGCCTGGGTTTAGTTTCAGCGGGAAAAGTTACTTCGGAAACAACTATTCATTGTCCAGGGGCAAAATTTTTCAGGATAGTGTTATTGTTAAGAAAACCAAGTTGTCTTTCAAGACGAAGAAGTTATTTATTTATTCTGGGTTTTTAAGGTCATGGCGGTTACAAAGAAAATGTTAGTGGTTCGGAACCCACTTTAAATTGTAGGTCCAGTTGCAACCGTTGTTTC
This sequence comes from Leptarthrus brevirostris, assembly GCA_964036015.1. Classification (NCBI taxonomy): domain Eukaryota; kingdom Metazoa; phylum Arthropoda; class Insecta; order Diptera; family Asilidae; genus Leptarthrus; species Leptarthrus brevirostris. The sequence continues at coordinate 17,809,142 of OZ038375.1, read as the reverse complement.
GAATCGGGTATGAAAGTTTTTCTCCCGCCCCAAGGGTTTACAGGAACTAGAAAGAAAACACACAGAAGGTAGCTGGATGTCAGATTGATTGCAGAGTAATATGTGGTAGTTCGGAATCCACCTTATGACCTTGATCTTCCAAATTTGCCATTGTATTAGGACTATAGAGCAAAAGAAAGTTCACCAGGAAATTGTAAATTTGGGGAATAATTAACAACAATGATTAGATTTATTTGAAAGGCAATCATTGTCATGAGCAGTCCCGCCCACTACTACCTACTTACTCTTCTTTTAATGGAGATTATCGTTAAAAAAATATTTTTTACATGCAGAAATGATTGTTGAGCCTTATTTTGTAGATCTAAATTTTCAAAATTTCAAAAATTTGTAAGATAAAGATAATTGCAGAGTTAAGGTGATTTGAACATGGTAATTTTTGTTAAGAACAAAAGAAGCTATCTCCGTTACTACTTACAACACATAATCCTCGAGTTAATTAAAATCAAGGGTATATCACTGATGTAAATTTTAAAAAGCAAAGGTTCAATATAGCTGTTCTGTGGTACACCGAGATCAATTAACAACCTTACGATTGATTCAATTTGGTTTCCATACAAAACATTAACGCGTACTAAAAACTTTTTGTAGCCGGAACCTGTTTGCCACTGCGTCAAATTCATAGGTTCTAATGTAGAGAAGGTACGACAGCAAGAGACTCTTGAAATTAAACCAATGGATTTGATGGCAGTGATAAAACAGCTACGTGATAATAGGCCTTACTGCATTTTTTTGGGAAAAAAAGTGGCTTACAATTGCCCCTCATTGGGCTCATTTGATTCGTATCATTGAACGCTTTAGTTCTAGTTGGATGATGACCAGGATTGAGGGTCTGATTATATAGACAGAAGGCGGTTAAAAGAATTCCTTCATAAATTGTAGCAAAACTCCTATCTTGATTTTCAAATACAACCTCTCCCTCTCTAGTTCCTGTAACACCTTGTGGGTCATAGGGCGGGAGTAATAGTTTATCCGATTCGAGACAACGATTGTAAATACAAACTTAAAGGTAAAATGTTAAAAAATAAAAGAAACTGTTAAGTAAAACGATTTTATTTTCATGAAAGTCTTAATTACTGTCTAACCATGTCATTTTATGCATTAGCATACTATAAGCTATAAGCTCATTTGTATATATGATGACAATCGACCTAAAAATATGGTAAACGTAATAAACAAAAAAAGTGGCATAATATGGATTCATACTTTACATTATTAACTTGATAATTTACTTTGGTAGTAAATTGGTAGTTGGTGGTGTTTGCCTCAAGGGTCGCACTTGGCTCTTCATCTAGTTTATTTAGGATTCAAAAAGTATTGATTACTTGAGGTTAGAGGACACAGGGATAATAAAATAAATATTAAAAATAAACGGATTCATTCACTCTCAAATATTTTAATTTATTATTCACAATGTAAAGCTGTTACGGTTCACTTTATCTCTGATGAACAATTTTTGTATATCTCGATGAGTAGTATTATCTCCTAACAGGAAAAGGTTGACCTATCAGTCACCCTGTACTATAGATTAGTGATAGGCCCGCTGTTATTTTGTAGCAAATTTATTTGACAAAAACATATGGGAATGTTTGAATTGTTATTTAATTTTCTGGTGAGAAAAGCTATAATTGGTAATTATTTTTATAATGAGAACAGTTGTTATGCTGCGGCATTGAACGGAGTTGGTAATTTCAGTTTTCCTAAATGACTTGAAAAAGCTTATGCATACAATAAAACAAGCATATGGAACTTAACACAAATATTATTTAAGTAAACAATCTGAATTCTTTCATGTTCTGAAGGATCTAAGTGTCGAAGTTGCAGTTCCCAAAACATGGCTGAAATAAAATAATTGTTTTATCTACAATCAATGGCGGATTAAGCTTCTCAGAGGCCCGGGGCTTAATCAAGCCGGGTCCGTCTTAAGGGCGGAGAAAAACCTTTGATAAGAAAAAAAATCAGTCAAATTTAGGTTCATGAATTTTATTAACAACGCAAAATATACCTTAATAACTAACAAAATCTAATTAAATATATTTTTTCCTTGATTTGGTTTTAGCAATGTCTGATATCAAGTCATCGAAATCCAGGGATCGCACTAATTCTGCTGCGATACTCAAAACTGCTAACGAAGATAATCTCTCATCTAACATAGTTGATCTGTACATATTTTGTATCCTCTTTAGGACAGAGAACGGCCTTTCTGATCCACAATTTGCTATAGGTATCGTAACAAGCATTATGTAGACAATACAAGCATTAGAGAATACTTGAATCATGTCTTGATCTACGATCCGATTTAAAACTTGCAAGGGGTATAACGATTGATTATTTCTCCTATTTGCTTCATCCAAACGATTGGAGAAAAATCCTTTAGGCTTCATTTTTATGAGTTGTATTAATTGTTTCAATTCCTCAAATAAGGTATCCTCTAAGTTATCTGAATAAACACGAACAAGTGCATCTACTTTTATTTTTTATTTTTCTTCGTTAATAAACAATAGTTGCAATAAAAATCCCAATAGTTCAGTAATATAATCGTAAGCTTCACTTCGACATCGTAGCTCAGCTACTACTTTATCTATTGTTACATGGAATCTGTTGATCCCGGAGTTATCAGCCCCAGAGATAGAAGTACCTTATACTTCATTATTTGCAAAGCTTTTTGGTACTTTTCGTTTTCTTTCATCAGAAGATTCTTAATTTTTTTTTTTCATATATGATGTTGCCAAAGCTCAGGGTATGCCCTATGATGCTAAAGCACAGCCTTGGCAGGAAAGGAATTAAGGTTGGGGAAAATGGGTTAGGAGGTTGAGTGAAGGAGGTGTCGATGTACGCCCCGTTTGAAAGTTTCAGGCTCATAAGACGAGGGAAAAACAGAAGATGGTAAACTGTTCCACATTCGTGTTGTTCTGCTAAGAAAAGATTCCCGAAATTTGACGGTACGTCCAAATTTGACCCGGAGAGTATAGGGGTGGGAGCGACTTGTAGATCTTGTATCGCGCGTTGTAATGAGTCTACAAGGAATCAGGCTAGCAATTTCGTTAGAACAATGGCCATGGAAATAGCGATAAAAAAGTGAGAGACAACCGACATTCCGTCGATGCTCCAGAGAGTCAAGGCCCTCAGAGATTGAGGAATCGCCAATAAGTTTAACAGCCTTACGCTGAACTTTGTCTAACGCGGACAATGCGGTGTGTCCTGCCCTGCCCAAATATGGGAATTATATTCAAGTCTAGGCCTAATGTGGGACTTGTAGATTAACGATAAGTCGGGTGGGGTGAAATATTCCTTACATCTCTGTAGAAAACCCAAACATTTCGTCGCACTTTTAGCGATTGCAAATATATGATCCGTCCAGCTAAGATTGCTGGATATCTCAATACCCAAGATGTTTAGGGAGGGTGAATTGGGTATATTCACTCCGTCGACTGAAATGGGTTGGGGGTGAACTGCGCGTTTTTTAAGGGACATTAAACAAAACTATGAATAGGATTGAGAGTAAGGGATAAGAGATCATTAATAAAAAGAAGAAATAAGGTTGGTGAAAGAACTGAACCCTGAGGTACACCGGCATTTATTTCGTAGGAATCAGATGTAACTCCGTCAATTACTACACGGATTGAACGGCCTGACAAAAAGCTCTCTATCCATTTAACGAGGGTTGGGTGTAGACCAAATGTTTGAAGTTTGGCTAACAGGGCAGCATGCCAGACTCTATCAAAAGCCTTTGAAATATCAAGAGCGACGATTTCGGACTCACCGAAATTATGGAGACAATGATTCCAACGCTCCATTAGAGCAGTTAGTAAGTCTCCGGTTGAGCGGCCAGCGCGGAAACCGTACTGGCAATCGTTGATAAGATGGTTATTTTCTAGATATTTCAACAACTGAGAGTTGATGTGTGATTCAAAAACTTTGGATATGATCGAGGTTATTGCAATTGGTCTGTAGTTAGAGGGGTTACAAAGATACTCAGACCTTTAGCTTTTTGTTCATAAAAAGTAAATTTATCCCGCAAACCTTCAACAAAACCCACTAATGAATGTAGGATTTTACTAGCAGAAATCAAATCAACATCATCCTTTTGCAAATATTCACTGGTAGCATCAAATCTGTTCAAAATGTCATTCCATAAAACCGCCATGAAAGCATTGTCTAATTTAGAAATATTTCTCAATAGAGCCGAAGCTTCTTGTCGTACTTTCAGTTTTTGCTCATTATCATTAGCTAGAACTTCTAAGGCTTTATAAATAACGTAGAAATTATTATTCAAAACTTTTGTGGCATCTTCTCGACATGAGCATCTCGTTTTACTTAAGCTTTTCACTTTAGAGCTAGGATTTTACTCCACTAAAACGCTCCAACGATACATAATATAATTCTTGTAAAATTCCAAAAAAGTTGATCGCGATAATACATTCTTCCACGCTGCATTCTCCAACCAAATTCAATGAAGCCAAAGGTACGTAAAACGCTAACTTCCTGTTGTTTTTTATACGAGCTTGCACTCCCTTATATTTACCAGACATATTTTTAGCGTTTTCATAAGTCTGTGCTCGGCAATTTTGAATTTCAATAGCATGTTGTTCCTCCAATAATTCTATTACATCATGAACGTTCCTGAACATGATTGTTGGAATAGTACCGAAACACTACAGATAACTGGTCAACGTGAGAATTATTTGGAGTCGAGTCAAGAATAAGTCCCCAATATTTAGACTCATATATTTCAGCTTAAATGTTCTCTATTAGTTTTTGAGCCATTGACTTTATTAATTCTTCGTAGATAGTTTTCGAAAGATATGATTCATTACCACGACCCTTGTTAGCATATAATTTAATATGCTGCTCCAAAAATGGATCAAATTTAGATAATAATTCTATGACGCCTATAAAATTTCCATTATTTACGTATCCTATAATTTCGTTTTTTCCTCGCAATGCGAGCCCACTTTCAGCTAAAAACTGAACCATTGCAACTACTCTTTTTAAAACTTTAGTCCAATATTAAACTTTATTTTCAATTTGTTTATTCATCCCTTTCGCGATAGTATATTTTGTTGAATAATTAATAATAATTTAATATTTTTGTGAGAGTATAAACTTTCATCTAGTTTTTTCCAGTTCGAGAATCCATTTTCTACAAATGGATTACAATGGATTTATAATGTTTCAATATTGCAGGAATCACATGTAAGTGTTCGTATGGTTAGGCAAAATTCAAAATAAAATACTATTGAAGAAATTTTTGAAAAATTAACTCTGTTATTTGAAAAATATAAAGGCTGCTTTATCAGCATTAAATTTTTTCGCGGAGCCCCCAAGCTGTGTGGGGCACGGTAAGCCCCTATCTACAATAATTATACAAAACACCGTAGAGAATTCTATTAAACACTTTAAAATATACATCCTGGCCAAAACGATTTCCTCATTTAAACAACTGTTCCAAAAAATTCTGGAACATAACCGAAGCACTAAAAAAAGGCACTAATTTTTCCCACTATCCTGTATAATTTTGATAATCTTTTGAAGTCATAGGATTTAAGTATAGTATAGTACTTAAGTATGCCACCAAGAGGACAATATCTGCAGGGATTGAATCTGAATTCAATGATTTAAAAAATCTACTATAAAATGCAACGACCTTACGAGTTGTTAACCAGAATAATGAGTTTGATGAAAAATGTCAACGTAGAATCAAGTATTAAGTCCAGTAAAGAGATTTATGTAATTCAACGTCAGTGAGAACATACCAGAGTTAAAACATAAATGGAGAAATTATAAATATGCAGATTATATGCTAGGATTTGACGTCACACAAAAGACAATTACAAAATTACCCGTGATTTTGAATGGTATTTACACTAAAAATATTTGAATTGAAAATTAAACGATCGTTTTATTAAATACTTGCGCGTTTGACAGTATTTGCCAAATCTTTGTAATGGCATTAAAAAATTATCAGAAGTATCAAGAGTCTGTAGAAAATATAAACATCCCAATATTAGAAGTTGTCTTTAGATTAGTTAAAGAAGGTGTAAAAAATTATAAATTTCCTACAGAGCGAGCGAAGCTCTTATATAATTGGGCCACTTTGTAAAAAAAGTTCTAAACAACGTTGTAAAAATAAAATAGTTTTTAAAAAAATAGTTGAACCGACTTCACAAAAAGCGCTAAAAAGCATAAAATAATTTTTAATTTTATATCTGTTACGACATTTTGAAGTCAAACAAACCAAACAACTACAGCAAAAATATTTAATCGTCAGTTCTTATGATCCCGTGAGCTGAAACGTTCCGGTAGTATTATTTTCAATTGTGGTACTGTAGCTGTTTTATTTGTTTGATTTGCACCGACTTCAAAATGTCGTAATAGATATAAAATTAAAAGTTATTTTATGCTTTTTAGCGCTTTTTGTAAAGTCGGTTCAAGTTTTTTTCTTAAAAACTATTTTACTTTTTACTTTTTAGTGTCTTCTACTCTATACAAGAAAGAAAGAACCATCCAAATCGGTCCACGAGTTAAAAAGTTAGGTTTAACCCATTACCCCGACTCCATTCCACTAAAATTTTTTTTCTCATGGTATCAATCAAGGAACATACTCTACCGAACAGAAAAGGAATCATCGAAATCGGTCCAAGCGTTACGAAGCTACTACTCCTCTCCCCCACCCCACCCCCCCACAGGACTAAATAATTCTCCTATTAGCAATGGGGAATCACACTCTATACAACAGAAAAAGAGCCATCGAAATCGGACCACGCGTTACAAAGTTAGGTTCTACCCCCACCCCCACACCAAATGTTTTTTCTCGTGGTATCAACCAGGGAATATACTCTACCCAACAGAAAAAGAATTATCGAAATCGGTCCACGCGTTACGAAGTTAGACTACCCCTTCTCCCTCCCCCCACCCTAGACCAAACTTTTTTCTCCTACGAACAATGAGGGATCATACTCTGTACAAAAAAAAAAGAAGCATCCACGCGTTACAAAGTTTCACCCCCACCCCCCACCCGAAATCAACCAAACATTTTTTTGATATGGTACCAATCGGTGAACATACTCTACCCAACAAAAAGAGAATCATCAAAATCGGTCGACGCGTTACGAAGTTATGCCCGGTCAGACATAAAAAAAAATAAAAAGTAAAAAAAATAAAATACGCGTCGAACTTAGAACCTCTTTGTTGTTAGGAAGTCGGTTAATTAACGGAGAAATCAACATTGGAAATTTGGCAGTTCGGCTGTATTCAGTTTCTCCAAGTTGCATAACTTCTAAGAAATGTTTGAAGTGCAAAAAAACGACGACTTCAACAATTCCTGCTGAAGTGGAGAGAGGCTATAACAAATGCGTTTCCTACACCTAGAAAATATTGCAGAATGACCATGACGCTGAACATTGATTATGGGCTACACCTTCTCGTGGAAACAGATCTTGGTAAAAAGTAACAAACAGTCTTGAAAAGAATTCCACGAATCTTGCAATTAACAGAAACGAAGAATTATCAATTGGCCGGCATTGTCGCATATTCTGGCGATTTTAAAGTAAACTCAACTGGACACTATACGTCATATATTCCTCTATCGAAAATTATTCGCTCCAGTATGATGATGGATTAGAAAAAAGTGCATCACACTACCTAACTGGAGAAAGGGAAATTTTTGCTCATTTCTGTATATACTCGTATACATGTACAGGGTGTTTAACAGTGCGTGCGCAAAATCGAAGGATCTGGTAGGTCTAGGTAAGAAACGAAAAAAAATTTTATGGGGGGGGGGGGGGGGAGATAGACCCAGCTATAGGGGTTATTAATATCTTAGTCGACAGGTAACAGGTAAAGACTGCTAATAGGGTAAGGCAGGTAACAGGTAAAGACTGCTAATAGGGTAAGGGAAATATCAAAAATTCAAAGGGAAATATCTTGAAAAATTACCCTATTTTCTATATGTTAACCCAAAAACAAAGAGGTTCTAAGTTCGAATTGTATTTTTGTTTTATGTCTGACCGGGCATAACTTGGTAACGCGTTGACCGATTTTGAGGATTCTTTTTCTGTTGGGTAGAGTATGTTCATTGATTGGTATCATGTCAAAAAATTTGTTGGTAGGGTGGGGGCAGCGTTGGTTCGCATTAAAAAACTTAAGTGCACTTTGATTTAATCCACAGCTGATCTCATGTACTTAAGCGTCGTGTAATAACTTTTTTTTTCAATTGTAAAAGGAATAGGGGAGAAACAGGGAACAAGTATAATGTGAAATGAGAATCGTTAAAAGTTTTAGGGTCCAATTGGAAAACCATGAACTTTCAAAGGAAATTGTTTCAGTTGTGTTACACATGCGATTAGCTTAGAAACAAGAGCACTAAATGAGCCCGCTTGAATATTTGGTACAACACCGGTTCTAACTGAATTAAGTGATAGCCCAGCTAATACGTATATACAAAAATAGTCGAAAACAATGAGAGAAATGCTGAAGATTTACGTTAAAACATTAAAAAATCGGAGAACATTTGGTGTTACTAGAAGAGGTTCAAATCATCAAATTTTAGACGTGTCGCATAAAAAATATGCTGTCACTGATTTGGCATCACATAGAGAATTGTTCGAAAACACCAGATTTGGTGACAAAGTCACTGTTTTGGCATCACTGGGTGGGGGTGGAGCGTGGGTGTGAAACCTAACTTTGTAACGCGTGGACCGATTTGGCCTAAGGTGGGGGTGGGGTAGTTTAACTTCGTAACGCGTGGATGGATTTGGATAATTCTTTTTCTGTTAGGTAGAGTATGTTGCCTGGTTGATGCGACGAAAAAAAAAAACGTTGGAAATCATCAATAAAACGGGCAATCTAATAAAAATAAAAAAGAGGTATACTAGTTACATAAATTTCGGAGAAAATTTGAGAAAATGCTGAAATTTTGGTAATTTAAAAACATTTTTTTCAATTTTGGCTGTGACTGTACCCGCAGGGGTAGTAGTGAGATCAATATTGTTGACATTTTTGGAAAGGTAATTAGGATAGTTGTTTTTTAGCGTTTGTTTTATGTGGCTGTGTTGTGTAGATGAAGAGATAAAAATAAAAGAGTAATGTGCATACCATGAAAAACTGACCCTGTAACTCCCAAACGGTTGAGAGTTGTTCCTAAAACAAGAAGAGCCACATTTTTTCTAATGAACAATTCGAACTTCGTTAAAGTCAGGCTACCCCTATGAAAGTTTCCAAAAAAGAATACCATTCAAACAAATTTCAGAAACCAAAGCTCTTTGGGATATTAAAAAGGCACCTTGACCCTTTGACACTCAAACACTAAACCAAAAATAATCCAGAAATTAGAATTATTTCTATCGAATTTATTATTTAAGAAAAAAATTGGCATTTCAAGGTGCGGAGTTGTCTTCATTGCCGTCTCAAACTTATTGGGATTCCGAACGTTAACATAAATTACATGCAAGGTTGCTATTGATTTTCTTGGTTTAAAAATAAGACAGGTTGTTTTAACTCACGTTTTTCCCTCATCTTTTAAATGTGCAATTGCGAAACTATTTCAACGATCAGAAATATTTTCTATTTTTGTTTGGAATTGTAAGGTTGCAATAAGTGTCCATATCCAATTACAAATTTATCTCTGTTTCAGGAAATCTGTAAATTGGTCAAGGTGTGTGCTCTACGTAAATACAAATGTTTAAAAAAATTTTACTTGCAGATGGAATCGTTGTTCTTGACGATGAATATGTAAGGAGCAACAGAAAAATCTTTGCGCAGCTTGTTTGCAATTTCCGATATGGGCGAGAGGAGGATGAAATTATGGGTTTGAATTTCCAAAAAGAGCTGACCCTGGCATCTGTTCAAGTTCATCCGCAAGAAAAATGCGATATTAACATGACAAAAATGCAAGAAAGATTGTTAAAGAAGTTGGGATCCAATGCATTTCCATTTGTGATTAATATGCCTCCAAATTCGCCAGCATCTGTTATTCTACAACAAAAAGCAGGCGATAATGGGCAACCCTGTGGTGTACAATATTTTGTTAAGGTAAGTGTATTGTTTATTACAAATAAATTATATGAAAATTATTTTATAAAGGTCTTTGCGGGAGATACCGAAATTGACCGATCACATCGTCGTAGTACAGTATCTTTGGGAATTAGAAAGGTACAGTATGCCCCTACTAAACAGGGTATTCAACCATGTACTGTTGTACGTAAGGATTTCCTTTTGTCTCCTGGGGAACTTGAGCTGGAAGTCACATTAGACAAGCAACTATATCATCACGGAGAGAAAATCTCTATTAATATTTGCGTCAGGAACAATTCTAATAAAGTAAAAAAAAAGCAATAGTAATAAATAATGAGATCTTAACTTAGAGGATTATAATAGGTTGTTAAAAAAATCAAGGCTATGGTTCAGCAAGGTGTTGACGTTGTACTTTTCCAAAATGGCCAGTTCCGAAATACTATCGCTTCTATGGAGACAAGCGAGGGATGCCCTATTCAGCCGGGCTCTAGCGTTCAGAAAATCATGTACCTCCTTCCTACCTTGATTTCTAATCAGAACAGAGCCGGAATTGCTATTGAGGGACAAGTTAAGAGGAAGGAATCTACCTTTTTGGCATCAACAACTCTGTAAATACCTAAAAATATTTTTATTGCTTTTGTTTTACATTTTTTATTACTTAAATAGTTTGGCAGCGCCAGAAAATCGTGACGCGTTCGGCATAATTGTCTCCTATGCTGTTAAGGTAAAACTATTTCTAGGTGCTTTGGGTGGAGAGCTATGCGCTGAGCTTCCATTTATTTTAATGCAACCAAAGGTTTGTTTATTGAACTAAATTTAAATTTTATGGAGAATTTAATTTACTTTTTTCTTTGCAGCCAAACTGCCGTCCAAAGCAATTGCCTGAAGAAGCTGAGGATGGTAACGAAGAAAAAATTCTTGACCTATAAGAAGTTTCACTACTTTCCTGTTGACGACTATTTGGCATAGAAAAATTATTCATGGAATTCTTATAACAAACGACCTTGACCTTATTGTAAAATTGTGGAGCATTACTTTTTATTTTGCCTTGTTATAGTTGATGTGTTTCTCTATGTAGATGTCTTCTTATCATATTTATACTCTACTTCTAACGTGGGCTGACGAATACTTGTGAATGGGCGGATTAAAGCTACTTTATAAATATTATTTAATTGTTAATAGATAAATGTTTTAAAAAAATCACTGACTTATCTACAACTTCAATGAACAAAAATATATTTATGAGAATATTTTGAAAAAAAAGGAAATTATTTAATATAAGTTGTGTTTTACTAACTTCGTTAAATTAGTCATGATGACGACCATTCATTCTCAAGGAATGAAAAGGTAATATCTTGTCAAATTAACTATAGCCACAGGGTACTCAAATATATAAGCCCGGAACCTGACATTAACAGCTGAGCGTTGGTGGTGTAAGAAACCCGAAACTTGCCATAGTAGTCATAAGGAAACGTTTGGGGAATTGTACTTTCTCGTAGTATTTCTCGCAATATATTTAAAGTCTCAAATTGGATTTTACTTGAGGTTAATCTACAAATGTTCTGAACATGTAAACACGATAAAAAGTGTCTCTCTCATACATATTAACCTTAAAATGCGTCAATGACATCAGTGTTTCTCTTTGGTTTTGGTTACGAGAGTGTGTAGTTTTATTTGTTCGTGCAAGGATTATTTAATCTGTGGTACAACAAAAATGAAATAATGACGAAACGCTTGTTGGTGAAATGGCCGAACAATAATTTTTTCGGGCTTGTATTTAGAGTAGGCTGTGCTATACCGCAAAGATTATTATAACGGGACTGCCCCGAGGTGGGTAAGCGTATGTATAGTATTTATGTCGATTTCTTTGGCACGTCCTGTAGCCTAAACGGTTTGACGGATTTTTACATATGAGGTGTCATTAGATTCGCCTGCAATACCTTTTCCATCATTCAAATTATATTTATATAACAAATCAATTTGTTGAACAAATAAACATTGCATGGTGCATTATTTATATTCTGCTCTTACAGAATAGAGTGCTTGTATTTCTAAGGGGGGGGGGGGGGGAGAGGCAATCCCTATTGTTTGGTAGTTACAGGATGAATCATAAATTTCCGTGTTTCACGGTATGTACGTCACCATTTTTTTATCTTTTGATCTACTCAACGCAGCGACATCAAATAAACGCCAAAAAACTGCTACCCCAATGACCTTTTCAAAATTGTCAACTATGTTGAGCTACCATTGCAGGTACAGTCACATCCAAAGATCTGCAATTTAAGGAAATTAAACTCAAATTAAACCTAAAATGCTTTTTATTGAATTCGAAACTTATTATAATTAATGCTATAACGTTACAAAAGCTGTTCAAAAGGTCTTCCCCCACTTTTGAAACATATCAATAGCCTCCTCTAATTCCCTGTTTAAAGTGTATTCTAGCAAACCTCTTCTGTATTTTCGTTACTGTCGTCCCAATTCTGCTAACTAATTCGTCTCTACTGTTAACAGAATTTGAATAAACTTCATCCCTCTTTTGTTTTCCATAAAGAAAAGTTCAATGGAGTTAGTTCTGGAGCTCTAGCAGGCCAATCAATCGGTGTATCTCGTGCAATCCAGCGGTCAGGAAATTTTTCATTTAATATTGCCTCGCAATGTTAACAGTATGCACTGGGGCTCTATCGATTTGGTAAAACATTGCCCTAGGATTATCCAGAGGAATATCTCTAATAGATTTAGTAGTGCATTTCCAAAAGTTCCGCATAAATCTGGCTTTTAAGCACTTGCGGCAAAATGAGTGGTTCTTTTAAATGGGTGCCGATGTTACCAGACCAAGCATTGGCTCAGAATTTGGGCTGGAAAAAGGTCCGCTTGTCCTATGTGGGTTAGTATCCAACCAGGTATGGAGGTTGTGGAGGTTCGTGATACCATTCCCATTCCATAGCATTCCAGAAAACAAATGAAAAATTTTAATCTTTTCACGCAATCTACTTCCAGTAGTCTTTGGACTGGGATATGATGATATGAACCTTGCCCTGCTGGATGAACAATCCTCCAAACAGGCCTCCTTAGCAAGCGGCCACCAGTAGTATATCAGTCGACCTAACATAGACCTTGATATGGTCCGTTGTGTTACCACAACAAAAGGAACATCAACCTGGATCACTCACATGCCATGCAGTGATTAATTAAACCAGCCGCAGCTGTTGAGGAACTTGGTTAGGTCATTCAGCTCCAACCTGAAAACTCCTCTAGTCAATGAAGAAAGTACTTCCAAAAGGCCTTCTCCTGGCTAGTTCAGGGCATTCACAAAGCAAATAGTGAATGCTTTCAACCTCTTCCTCGTCCAGGCAACTTCGGCAAAAATCATTGGGATGAATACGCATGCGGAGTGCATGACCACCAAAAAGGCAGTGACCTATTATAACTGCAGTGATATTTCGGAGATTTCGTTGGCTTTCCTTCAGTAGAATCGCCGTTCTTTTTTTATTCCACTCTAGTTACATCCTTCTTGACATGTCGTAGGTTGATAGACCAATTGACCATCATCAGCGAACTTTCATCATTACCCATCACATCACTATGACCGGGAACCCAGCAGAGAATCACCCTGTGCAGAGCCCCCAAGCTTTCGAGACCGGTCTGGCATCTGCGCACCATCAGTGATTTAATTGTGTTTGAGTTGAGCGCTTTAATGGCCGCTTGACTATCGCTATACAGGCACATTTCTCCACGCTTTTGTAGATCCTTGTGTCGCCCTTTCGATGGCCAGGACCTCTGTTTGAAACACGCTGCAGTGGTCCAGCAGTCGATACGAGTTTCGTATGCTGAGGCGGTCGGAGGAAACGTCCGCTCCCACCCTGTTACCCACTTTTGAACCGTCCGTGAAGATCGGTATACCTGTCATTGGCAGCCACTGACATCCCTCCCTTACTAGGTATTCTAGTAGAGAAAGCTCTCTGGAAGCTCTCTCGAAGCTTATTGTAGGAACGGTATAGTATGTACTCTCCTGCAGATGAACTCCCGAGTAGGCCCTAACTATGCTGCTGCATTTCCAATTATTTGGATTCACTCAATCTAATTCCATTACGAGCAGCTATGCACCTACCGTGGATGTCCATTGGGGGGAGATGGAACATTGTCTTCAACGCTGAAGTCGGCGTTGTACTTACCGCTCCTGAGATGCCTGAGGAACGGGCTCTTTGAATTTTGGTGTGCTTCTTAACGTTACACTTCCTTTCAAGAGCGCCCCACCAAGCCAATATTTCGTAAGTCAGAATTGGTATCACTATCGATGCATACATCCAGTGAACTGTACGGGGACTAATTCGCGATTTCTTCCCTAGACTTTTCTTGCAGGCATAACACGCTATCGAAGCCTTTTTCACGCGCTCTTCAATGTTGATGCGGAATCAAGAATGATCCCCAAATACTTCACTTGGGTAGCCGCAAGTTTGGGTGGTTCAAAGGGTTCGATCCGTCTTCTCCCTGTGAATAGCACCATTTCAGTCTTCTGAGCATTGGCTACTAAACCGCAGTCATTTGCCCATCTATGTATTATGCCCAGAGCTCTCTCCGTGAGTTCGTCGTCCGCGTAAGCCACCACTTTTATTCCGGCGCTCTATACCAACCTTAGAACTTAATCAGTAACTAACAACCAGAGCAAAGAGGATAGTACGCCACCCTGTAGTGTCCCCCTAGAGAGTGTCCTTACAGTCTCGTAGCTTCCCAGTTTGCCATGTATCTCTCGGCTGCTCGGCATTGCCTCGATCCATGGATAGACATAGGAGTCTACTCCATTAGATCTTAATATAGCGCTGACAACTTCAGTTTTGACGTTGTTAAAGGCAACCTGTTTAATTTATATCCAGGAAAGTACCCAATGTCAATTCTTTACATCTTTCCCTTTAGGTAAGCGTGTTGAGCATTGCTAACACCGATGAAAAAGGGGGCAGGGCGTAGGTGCACATTTTAGAGTTTTTCCAATGAAGAAGAAGAAAAGTGGTTAGGCTAATTGTTCTGAAAACCTTAGCCATTATATGCCCGCTCCTCCCTGCCTTGGGGATTCGTGAGTGAAGCTACTTCAGCTGGGGTTGTTAAATTATAGAAAGACAAAAGCATACTAAAAAGAGGGACAAATATATTTCGTTTCTTTACTTTTGTGCGTGAAAAAAGTTTTCTCGAGTGAATTGAGTTAAAGTTATTTCCATTTGTTAAAATAGGTCGATGAAGAAACAATTTGTAATTCTTCAATAGATTATATGAGACAGAATGATACACTTTATAGAGATTCGGTTCGAATTAAGTAGTACTGACCATTTCAACTTCACTTCAACTTTCGGAGAATCACATTAATTTATTACACACCGGCTTTTTTCCGAAAAGGCAAATTTAGGCCTCTCAAATTACTCGAAGAATCAGATTTTCAGTTAGCATTTCAAAATATTGTTACCGATGACGAAGAAATACTTGAGCGTACATTTGTCACCTTAGAGAAATTTGTTTGTAATATGTATGGGGTCCGTCATATTACTAAAGTTAATGATGTTAGATTTTATTTACTTTATAATACTTATCGATCTAAAAATTTCGACGGCAGTTTTCAAAAAAAATTTAGGAATTTCGACTCATCAAATGTACCAATTACGACAGCACTTACTACGAGTTCGTTACGTGATAAAATTTTGGAGAATTTCTTACTTGAAATCTCCTACATCTTTGTCAACACTTAATGCTAAATATACTAATTTTAATGTCATGCTGTATATTTGTCGGCTTCTTCTTCTTGTTTGCAACTATCTTTTTTTTACTACCTGCATATTATCACAATACTTGACCAGACTTAATGGGGAACCCCACCCTGACGGCTCTAAAAACAGCAATTTTCACGATTTTTAAGGGTTAAAAAACAATCGGAACATTTGCGGTTTTATGGTATATCATTGCATTTATTTTCAACTGTATTACACAATTTTTTTGAATAAAAATATTAATATTTGAAGCGGTAGTAGCCTTAGGCGTCAGAGGTGTCAAAAAAAGGCACCTCGAATAGTGCCATACGCGAACAGTCCTGAAATAAGGTAGAACAAAATCTTTAAGAATTCCTTAAACTATATTAGACTGGCTATCTTGTAGCTTAAGAGTTTTTGAAAATTAAAAAAATTAAAAAAATGGCGGCAGTTTGAAAAAGTTTCATTTATCGTGAAAAAAAGAAAGTTATAAAATTCTTTATAAAATATCTAAAAATTAAAATATCAAAAAATCCTATGCTACACGATAGAGAAAACAGTTTTAAGATATTGTCGAAAAAGATTGAATCGATTTCATTGAATGGTTCCCGAGAAAAACTGGAACTCAGTTTGAAAAATGTGGTGTCTCGGTGGAGACCCTGTTGAAAGGCACAGATTATGTGGGAGGTAAATTCAAGCACAAGCTGTGAAGACTCGAACAACTTAGGTATGCAGGAAAGCTTCGCGATTGGCCTATAATTTTTAATCAATTTTGTATGGCCCTTTTGATCAAACTCTTCCAGGGAAGGCGTAAAATTCCGAGAAGAAAAGGCGCTCTCGAAGAACAAGGCAAAGTTATCGGCAGTATCGAGCGCGTTGCAAATGGATGATGACCACATAATAGATGGATAATTATCAGTTTTCTTCTGGATATTCACAAATTTGAAAAAGGTACGAGGGTCACTATGCGAGTTATTGCGAACACTATCAAGGTATACCATGTATGTATAACGATGAAGACAACGCCAAAAAGCTGTCGTAACAATCGACGAAATCACAGTAAGCTGACATGTCTCTACAGCGTAAGTGGGTTTTCCATAGTCTATTTTTTTCATTCTTTAGGCCCCGAAGTTCTCTTATATACCACGGGGGAGAGCAGGAGGATGATCTCGACAGTTTGAGTTGGTACATATGAGTTGAACAGATCGCAAATCCTACTACAAAACACGAATACGCATTCGTCGATATCTTTATCATAAAAAAAGAGGTGGGAAATCGATATAGAGGATCCTATCTGCAAGATTAGAGAAGTTCGCCCTTTTGAAATCAAGAACGTACTGATCAACGTTGGGGTCAGCAATATATGAACCATCGTAGCAAAAAGAGATAAAAATGGGCGAATGTAAACTGTCGATAGGGTATAAGTTCCGAGAAACCGATTTGAGTATATAGCGTTACTCGAATCAGAAGAAAAGATACGATCTAACTGCCTTTCCATAGAGTACTTTACATCACTCATTTGGTGTAAACCAGAGGAGAGGATGGCGTCAAGAAAATGGGAGTTTTTGGCAGCAAGACAATTTATGGGAAGGCAGTCGTCGTCATCAGCGTTGAATACCCACTGAACGTTAGGCAAATTAAAGTCACCAAAAAGGATGATTTCGCCCTTCAGGTTCGTCATGTTATTAATAAAATCTAAGCTAACAATTAAAATGTCGGAAAGTCTTCGACCGTCTGAATCAACACAGTTTGTCGATTGCGAGTGTATCGCAAAAAGTAGGTATGTCAACCAAACGGCTATCCAAATGCGATCTGCAAGCAACCAATACACCACCACCGCAAGCCATGGAGTCAGAGTACCTATCCCTACGAAATAATTGATAGGACTCGTCAAAACTTTATGTGTCATTAAAATAGAGATGAAGCCAGGTTTCGGTCAGAGCGATGACGTCGTAACAACAGGCAAGAAAAGCCTTGAAAAATTGGCTTGTCCTTGTTCTTAGTCCCCTTACATTTTAATAGTAAAGGGAAAGCGGGGTGGGGGGGGGGATTATCTAATTTCATTAAAAAGATAAAGGATCTATCCAAAGAAAACTATCAACAAATGCATGTACATAAAATATGATATTATTATGCAATTAAAAAAATATGGTCACATACAGGTTTTAGGTAATATTTTTAGTATTTCAGTCAAATTTTTCCTAATCAAGGAGTACAGAAAATTTTAAAAACCCTCCTGGGGGGGGGGGGGGGGTGAACCACAAATACCCCCCCCCCCCCCAACGTGCGCACGGGCCTGCTTAGTTTTTTTTAGTTGGTGACAGTGGCTCTATTGTGAGTGCTACCTACGAATTTACGAAGGGGCACAACCTCGTGTTCGATGATATTCGCGGGCCATAAATCGGGAGCAGACATTATCTCGAAACATGTCATGTTACGAGCGGTTGAGCAAGAAATAAAACCCTATGAACATAAAAGAATTCTAACTTTCATTATTTCGTACTCAATTAAACAATTTTTAATAAATTTCGGTTATTTAATTTATTTCAGTCACAAATCAAAAGACTACCCAGGAAGCTGTAGTCAATCCTTCACCAAAATCTCTTAAATATCTTGAATTTATCTATTCGAGTTTCATGAAAAGAAGAACCCAAGCAACGCTGGTATTCAGAAAAAGTAATCTATGAACTCCTGTGGTTAAATTGGGTCATATTTTCGTTAATCCTGTAACTAGAACTTAATAAAAATGCCCCAACCACCCGCCAGATGACAGGAGGAAAACCTTAAATGCATTAGACAGAGCGGCTTATTCATCGACCCGCACTCACCCAAGGGTGCAAAACGAAAGCTGCTGGAGGGCTCATAATTTTCTTCTGCAATCTCTTTGAGAGCCCTTCTGAATTTAATGTCTTGAAACGGTAGTATATTATTTGTGATCCCTCTTCCCTTCTTCCAGATACAACATGGAAATAAGGCCTTTTTTGGCGTTTCTGTACTACACGGGAAACCCAAGTAGATTCTTTCCTGTGAGAGTATCTTGCCGAGTTTTGACTTTTGCGTTGTTATGATTTGCCGCGAACGCTTCTAGCACTCGCCTACTGCCTTTTACTTAATTCCACGGATTATCCATGAAAAATGATACTCCTTCACCTGATAATTTACAGGTTATTTAGGTAAACTTTTCTAAAGAAGATTTTTGGACTTTGTAAGGCAGGCGTTCTCCTCGAAGGGATGCTAGTACAGTTGCAATGGAAAAAAGAAAAATTACCTTGGTCGTATTTTTGTTTGCTCTCACTTTTTTTCCAATTTCATTTAAGAACTTGCACAAAAGAATTTAGACGGAGTATTTTCATTGGAATGAATTCATTGAAGTTTTTAACAAATTAATAAAATTTAATTAAATTTCAACCTTTAAAGCGCGCAATAATTACAATTTTCTCGAAATTAATATTCCCTCTTCAAAATATCTCTATTTACAGAATAAATTTAAAGTTTCATTCCTTGGACAAGTTTTACCAGACCTCACTTTTGTGGTGTAATTTTCGGAGTTTAGGTGTACTTTCGCCCTTTAAAGTGCTGAAAAGGATATTAAAAATTAGCGGTGTACTGCAAGAAGTTTCTCTATAGTTTCGCTTACAAATTTTATCCTGTGGGAACACTAGCAACGATACCAATGGGATTTTTGTTAAAATTAAATGAGAAAGTTTTCAGAATTTTCAAGTTCCTTATTCCTTTCTCTGGTAGTTTTTTGTAACTGCACAGGATAAAGAAATGGTTCCTCCTTTTGTGTGTTTGCCATTTACACATTTACCATTAGCAAATTACTTGGACTTTATTCAAATGAAACTTGAAATTCATATGTATTTTCAGTTATGTCAGTAGCTTAGTGTTACTATAGAAGTTGTGGGTCGGTGGAGTAAGTGATAAATTGTCGGCCTTCCAATCCGGGGGTCCCAGGTTTGAATTTCACCATGATTGTTTTCTGCTGACAACAAATTACGGCAAAAAGGCCATTATCGGTTGCAGAGAAAATGTCGGTGGTTCGGAATCCACTTTAAATTGTAGGTCCACTTGAAATCGTTTGTCTCTTCTCGCATGTCATGCTCCACAAGGGGTTACGGGATCTAGAAAGAGAGAGAGAGATTTAGGTGTGACATTCATCGATAAACTATAGTTGAAAAATGAACCTTTATCTTTAAAATATACCTTGATGTTAACTGCATATTCTCGTAAAATCGGCCATTTCTGAGCACAAAATGTCTATTGTAAAAACGGTGCATGTGGCATTATTTTGAAGAGTAGTTCTTGTAATTTTACGACTAAAATTGAAAAAGAGTGAGCTGTTGCATTGTCATGATGGAAAAGTATTTTTTAGTTTCTTATAGTTTTTCATTTTCATATACAAAAGTAGTGTTATAGTCGTCTCACAAAACTAATATTGTCTTTGCTTAGGCTGAGCTCACGCTAAACCAGTCAATCACGAGCAAGCTTAGGTAAGAAAACATTCTGACTGGTAATAACTCAGACTAATCCAGGCACAGTCAAGCACAAAAAAGAAAGCATAGATCAAGTGTGGATTAGCATAAAGCAGGCGAGAAGTTATTTACTTAAGTTTTGGTTAGAATGAAGTCTGATATAGAAGTGGAAAAATCTGTTACACTATATGCTTTGAATTTTATTTTAAATTCAAGTGAAGTGCATCAGAAAATGTGGGTTCAACCTTTTAATGAACAAATTTTTTATAAACTATTTTAAATTTTGAGAACACTCTTCACTATGTGGGAGGAACTAGGGTGCGGTTTGACGAAACCACGGTGTAAGTGAAACTTTTTTGCCATAACCTGTCCAACGCACATAACTTTGTTTACGTGGTTTTGGTTAAATCGTTTGATTATAGTCAATAAGAAAGAATATAAATGCAGGCACAAATTTAATAAGGGTAAAATCAAAACCCATCCCTACCCTCACCCCACCCATAAAATAACTAACTCTGTACAACAATGAAAATCATCCAAATTGGCCTACGTTTTACGAAGTTAGGCGTCGCGTTGCCGCAGTCCACCCTAGGTTTAATATTTTTCTCGTAGTAGAAAAGGGGGGGCATACTCTATAGAACAGGAAAGGATTATCCAAATCCGTCTATGCATTACGAAGTTAAGTTTCGCTCGCTTTCCCATCCCCACCCAATATTTTTGATATCAAGATACCTTACACAATAGATTGGGTCATCAATCTACTTTCATTACTCCGCCGTAACCGGTTCCAAGCCCTGTTGAGAAAGGAGAAGGAAAATTCAGGTGCCAGCCAGAACACTCCGGCTTAGAGAATACCTACGAGCTATACAAACACACTCTCGAAACCAACATACACATGAAACGTCTAGTACGTCATGACAATCTTTGGCTGTAAACAACGGATTACGGTCGGGCTATGCAACGGGAGAACTCTGTGGGAGGAGTGTGGATACGCAAAGATCATGGAGGTGGAGCGGGGAATGGCTATAAAATAAATATCTTGGGATTAAGGGAGACTAGATAGAGAGGAAGTGAAGAGTTTACATCACTCACATCTGAAACAGTACTGCAATTTTCTGGCCTAGAATAGCAGGTATAGGCTTATTGCTAACCAAGCTTGCCCGCTAATCACTACTGGACTGGTCACCAATATCCGGCCAAATTATCACCAGATTCCGGATCTTTTTGTTTCTTATAGTTTTTTTTATTTTCATATACAAAAATTCAATACCATGCTCCGACTGAGCAAGTGGATATAACAACTATGGAGACCTTCTACCAGGCCCTTGGTGACACCTTTTAACATGTAATTTGGAAGTTTGGACTCAGAAATAGGAAACCAAATGGGGAGATTTTTATTGAATTTTGTAACTTGCGGCAACTTCTCATCGGTGGCTCCGTATTTAAACACAAAAAATGCCATCTAACAACCTGGGCTTTCCCGGACGGCAGAACTGAAATCAGATTGACCATATTTTTTTTCGAAAAGCTGGAGAAAATACATTCTCGACGTAAGGTCGTCTAAGTGCGGCGCTAATATTAGCAGCAATGACCATCTTGTAACAGCTAAGTTTCGCTTATGCACAGTGTTGGATTAATTCGTTGAGCGGCACCACCACCATGCCATGGGTCCCAGGTTCGAGACCAGGTCTCCCCGTGGGCTTTTATTAAAAAATTTAAATAATCCACTCCGTCTCTGGGCTGTTGTCTAGCTCGCAGCAATGCAAAAAAAAGCAAGACATTCAAGTTTTCTCACTTTCCTTACCCTAAATTCCTTCCGGCCAAAACCATGCTAACGCATGAAAAGGGTTGTCCCCTAGGCTTTGGCCACATCGTATTAAACAAAACAGTACGACCACGCAATATATCTAATATGGCGCGGCTCAATGTGCAGAGGCTTAAAGCGCCGAACATCTGCATCGCAAAAAAGATGATGCACTGCGTCATAACACCGACGACCGCGTGCCCAAAAATGGGAAGGGAAGGAATGCTTCGTACAGGTCCAGGACAACGGGGGAGATTAGAGAGCGGCAGACGACCATGGATCAGTGATGCCACAAGGTACAAACTACAAGAATGGATTGAAGACCGCATGAATTCTGCTACCGACGTTACAGTTAAACAACATCTCAGAGCTGCATACCGATCTCTAGAAATAGGAGTCAAAAAAATTGTAAGCCGTGACAAGCGCAACTAGACCAATGCGCCAACGGAAAAGACAGAAGAGCAGCCTACCACGGTGAAAGTGAAGATCTATACCACATTGCCAAGAAACTGACTGGAAAGACTCTTGCAACTGAGCATAATGTTAGAAATACCAGTTGATCCCTTCTAGTCACGGAGGTAGATCAACTGCGGAGATGGAGAGAATATTTTTTGAAGTCCTAAACAACACCTTTGGACCATTGAATACCTCTTTACCCGAGCCTGAATTTCGGCCGGCTGTGGTCAGTATTAACTCCGGCCATATTGGAAAAAGGCAGATGCAATTAAGTCGATGGACCTGAGTAAGGCCCCAAGATTTGATGGAATACTACATTGCTGCTGTTGATATTCTTCTTCCCATAATCCAGGAATGTTAGGAAACCAAGACCTATCCCACTGAATGGAAAGATTTCCAAAAAAGGCGACCTTAGGAGTTGTAGCAATTGGCGCGGTATCTGATGTTTAACTGCAGGCTCCAAATTGATGAAAAAATCATCTTAATGCGAATCAACGAAATTTTTGATCGCACTCTAACTGATAAACAGACCGGTTTTCGTGAGGGCTTAACTTGCAGTGAACACATCAACACCCTTCGAATTATTACCGAGTAATCTGGCCGAATGGAGGTTTTCTTTCCACCTAATTTTCATCGATGTCAAGAAAGCGTTTGATAGCGAGTATATATGGGTAGCTATACGTAGGAGAGACATCCTAGAAAAACTATAACTATCATAAAGGAGTTTTAATCCGGAGCCCAATGTCATATCCTACATAAGGGAAAACTGTCGGAGCCCTTCCAAGTGCTGAACGGAGTGAGACAAGGATGCATATTGTCACCTTTGCTTTTCCTGATCGTCATTAATGCCGTATTGTGAAGCGCCCTAGATGACCACCAATCGTAACGGATTAGATGGAAAATTTTTAAGCACCTGACGCAGGTGAAGTATGTCGACGATGTAGGTCTTCTATCCAATAAACAGAGCTAATGTCCGGAGCCCTATGTAGAGAAGGTTGCAGAGCAGGGTTTCAGATGAAAGCTGCTAAGACCAAACTTATGACGCTGAACTCCGAGAAATTTATCTTGAAGAGCAGCAAATAGAACAAGTGGATACATTTTGATATCTCGGAAGTTAATAAGTTATATAGTTGCAGCAGACGGCGGAGCTTAATCTAATGTACAGGCTCGCATCAATAGGGCTTGAGTTGCATTTAATACTCCTGCTGAGATATGGCGCAATAGCAACATCTACAGACGCACTAAACTCCGGATCTTTGAATCAAACGTAAAATCTGTTCTGTTGTAAGGCTGTGTTCAACATGGAAAGTGATCTATCAAATTTATGTATTATTTTAATAACGTCAAAGCAAGAAGCCCTTTTAAACCGGCGTTTCCGGGGCATCCTTAACATCCATTGGCCGGACGTTATTACCAACGAATACCTAAACAGACTCACAGGCCAAGACGGGATAGACACCAGTATACGCAGGCGAAAATGGTAATGGATAGGCCATACACGAACAAAAGAGCCAAATAATATCGTTCAACTTCGAATTTGTTCGATTGGAATTCCCACGGGAGATGGAGAAATTCCGTAGAGAAGGAAAGCACCGTGATCAACAAATTGTGGAAACAGTTAAAGGCATTAGCGAAGAACCGGACCAGGTGGAGAGTCGGTCAGATGTACGGACAGAGAGACCGAAACTATAATGGTTGTTACTTGCTACGGAACTCAATCGGAGGTGAAGGCCTAACTCTGCATTAGGTCGTGGGAAAACTTAGTAATCAGGGTATTTGACCAGACCTAAATAAAACCGGGAGGGGAGCTTAGGTGTGTAGAATTCCTCAGAATATTTTTTTCTTCACTGTCACACTAAGTGATGATCAAACTGTGATCTGTAATAAATTAAGTTTTCGGCGGACTTAATTTCACCCATAATACCAGTTGAAGGTTTACACTTCATCGTTATGTATTTTATCTGATATGTACTTTATAGAAATAAATACTACTTGAGCCTAAATAACTAAATTCCAAACTTTGATGGAACATTTTTGAATTAGATAAGACAGGTAGGTAGCGATATAAAATCTTCTCTAGATTTCTTTGCTATATCCGTATCGATAGTATTCTAAATCCGAAAATATTTCAAACCTTTGGTTTGTTGTTCGAGATAACGTCAAACGAAACAAATCTATAACTTTTTCCTGGAGATGATTGTTAAGAGCACTTACGCAGGCAAACATTCTTTTCTGAATCCACCTGAAAAGGCAAAGGCTCATCAAAAAGAACATAAATTTTCCAGCTACAAGAATATATCACTCCAATCGAATGGAGCGTGTAGACTTTTGCTGTTTGTCAGGCTCATCAGACGATGAACATTATTTAGAAGAGACCCCGCGGGCGTAAAACTTAACTAGACTTTGTAGCGGATTTTGTACGTCGAGATTGAGTCAATCACTTCCACCAGGAATGCCTACATTTTTAGATTTGCATCCTTCGAAACACATTTGTTCGGGAATACCTCCGAAATGTAAATCCCTTGAAAATCGAAACTTTTGGTTGCTTTTATTCAGACGTTGTTAAAGGCGGAAAATAAATTTCTTCCACTTTGGAGAACCGCAAATAGCGGTTGCTGCGGAAAGCGTTTCTTCGTGGATAGAATGTAAGTGTGTAAGAGGACATGGGTCCTGAAATCGTTTTCGGGATATGTTTAAGGATTTGCTTTTCTAAAATGACTGCGAATACACCATGATCGGAAAATTTTATGTGCTCAAATCGCTGCTTAGCGTTTTTTCTCGTTGAGTTCTTTTGCGGTGGTCTTCTACTGTAAGAGATAAAGATACTATTTATGAGTCCCTGGCAGGGATTGGGATCTTCTTGTTCAGGTTTGACAAATGGCCAAGATTTCGGAAGCTGATACTTTGCTAATATTACAATCAATTTAATTTTTTCTCCCGGCGGCATTGTTCCGAGGAGTGTTCTTTTCAATTTCGCTTTCATGTCCTCAGCCCAAGGGTAAATGTTTTCGATATCTGGTCAAGATTCGAATTCCTCTTGACCTTCCATTCCAAGAGTGATATACTACTTAAAGAGAGAAATGACATGGCAATTTATTATTGGGGATATGGCTCTTGGGAATGAAATCTTTTTGCGAAGATTCATGTGTGACCCATTCTTTACCCCGTGAACATCTTGGGCAATATGTGAGCGCAGAACTCTCCATTCTACTTGGGAATTTTTGCATTTTCTTCTAAACCATTAAGTTTTTTTAATGGATTCTTTATGGGTTTTCCTCAATTTTAAGTGAAATATGTAATCGAGGAAATAGAGTGTATTACGTGTGAACATGTACATTTTTCATAACTCATGGTGTGAATAATATTTAAAACGTTATATGTATGTGTCCTGATAGGAAATGTTGAACATTTTCGATGTAATTCAAATGTCTTGGGGAATTTCAAACTTTCCAATCGTTGGATGTATAAAAGCATTGCTAAATGCGTTAAATGTAACATGTTGATGCCATTGCGATAAAGTCCCTTAGGAAGGGATTTTCGTATCTCAAAAAAAGTAACATTGAGATACTCCCTTTATAACTTAGATTGTGCCTATACTATCGGCTACAAGCGTTATTGTAGTAAATTAAGCTGAATGTGTGCTTTTTTGTGTGTACATTAAGGACATTACTTTATCAAATACGGTAAAATATCCGCAAAGCTAATAAAAAACCTGAAAGATAGGAATTACATATAGGATACACCACCATGTGCTTTAAGGATTGATATGTTAAATTGAAGCTCAATGTCCATGTCTTTTAAGGACACAGAGATGCTACAAGGATGCAAATCCCTTTGCTAATTATTACATTAAGAGAAGTCATAAATTTTCATAAATAAAAATTTGTTTTATTTGACGAAGCCACGATTTTCTTCTTAGCTGATAGAATTGGCGGATCTAGGATTTTAGGGTGGGGGGTGGGGGTGTTTTTGGATTTCGACATCGAAACTTATTATTAAGACAACTGTTCTCTTTACTATAACAGTACAGAGAAGACATCTGGCTCCTTCCAAGGGTGGATTTAGCACGTGCCCCAGTGCCCCCCCCCCAGACAGTCACGGTCGCGCTTTAATTAGGTTTGTTTCGTTTTGCGTACACATACGAAGGCGCAAATTATCTCGAGTTACAAAACCTATTATTATTATTAGGGCCCAAGTGGTCTGAATTCCCGACAACTTTACATTGCTTCTTATAGCAGCCGGGGGTGATTTTTCTTTAAACTCGTCCTAGCGCCTAAACTATTACTTATATGAAAAAAATATTTCCGGATTATCCCGGAATATGGAATGTGAAAAATAAGTAAAGTTAAGATGACGCCTGGAATTATCTTCTATCGGTATGGGTAGCCTATAGTAGGGTTGAAAACGGATGCAACTCAATCGTAAAGTGTCGAGGAGAGCGATCTTTCTGCACCTTACGCCGACTAAAGACATATGTTCGCAGCAGGATGACAGAACATCGTTTGAATGAACTGGCTTTAATTCATATCCATCAAGACATTGCGTCAATAATGAACGATACAGAAGTACTTGATATCTTCAGCAGTAAACATAAAAGAAAACTATCATTATTAAACATGTAATTTTTCGTTATTTTCATTATTAAACCTTTATTACAAGTATATTTCTATTTAGTTACTGTTGTATGTCATTAATTTACAATTAATCCCAAAGATATAGTATAATGTTATGAGGACACTCCTTGCCCGTCTGGCTATTGTGCCCCTCCCAGAAAAAAGTCCTGGATCCGCCCCTGGCTCCTTCCACTACTACTTCCAAAAAAAGGGATTGAAAATCGTCTCTCCGACGAGAAGTGAAAATGTTGTTGTTGATAAACAATTTATACGTTCAATATCTTGAATAAAACATGGCATTAAATAAAGAAATGTTACGATCTTCATGGGAGAAGGGAGCGTTTAACCCCTTCCCCCTCCCCACGTACACCCCTCCCACGGACATTTGACACTATCTTATAGCTTCTAGCTCAGTTGGCTTCGACAGCATCTAAGCCTATTTTATGAATAAATCTCCTTTGTATCTTCCTACAATTTAATGTAATTTGTCTTCTTTGATATTGTTGCCGAATGCTTGTAAACGCTACCAAATAGTACAAGGTGATAAGTGCGATATTAGGGGTGGGGGATACTGTTTCTATACTTTGCTTTCAATTCATGGAGGTTTTTAAATCGATATCGATATCGGCGCTTGATACTTGTGGACCTCGATATATTTGGAAGGACTGCAGCTATAGCTTCGCGAAAATGCAGTACTATCTTTCAGCATAGCTGCTGTAGAAGGAATATTTCTGTAAAGATAACTTACGACAAAAACAGTTCTGGTAGGTAAATCTTATGTTAAATTTGAACCTTAAATTAGATGTTGAAACAAAATCAGTTTCACTGCTTAAAAATGCATAATCAGGTATTGAGCTTGCGTCGTAAGGAACAATGCCTGTAGCTTTGAAAGTGGAGACAGCGTTTTCTATAGTTACTGATTTGTTTCACGCTTTTGGCAGTAACTTCCTAATACCACACGAGTGATTTTTCTTCCAGGAGTATGGAGATGTAAATTTTGCAATCTTCATAATAAAAAGTCTTCAATGGTTTGAAAAATGGTCTGTCAAGCATATGAAGAAACTGCAGTATATGGCTTGGAAGACAAACTAGGATTATATCCAGTTCGAGCATATCCATATTTGCATGAGAGGAGTGTCCATCAAGAAGCACAACAGGTTCAGCTGGCTTTCTTGGTTCAAACTGTTTTTTGGGCCATTCGTAAAAGATATCAGCAGTAAGATAAGCTGACTTTTGCGACATCATGAAAACCGAACCAGGGAAATCCCTTATTTAAATACTGACTTCTTGTTTTTACCTTTTAAAATTCAAGCTGGTGGGATAAATAGCCCCTCAGCATTACAGCATGTAATAACAGATAATGTTTTACCATTTTCACCAGACGAAATTGCTGCTACGTTTTTGGAGCCTTTTGTCATTCTTTATAGTTTAACTGGACACCTGTCTTGTTCACGTTTATTATCAAGATATTGTCAATTAGAACTCTTTTCAAAATCTCGAAGAAGTTTCGTACGGCCTTTCTGTTCATCAGAGTCTACTCTAGAAACAAGCCCGGAAGCTGACACGAACAGCTGAGCAGTGGTGGTATAAACAAACCGAAACTTGCTACAGTGAAGAACCTCAATTAAAATTTTCATGTCTTTTAGTGGGGAGACTCTCACTTGTGTTCGTTTTCTTGAAGTATTGAGGTTGCGCCAATGATATCAGCATTTCTCTTTAGTTTTGGTTAAGCAAGTGTGCAATTTTATATGTGTGCGGGGATTGGTTAATCTGTGACACAAAAATAAATGAAGTAATGACGACATGCTTGGTGGTTAAATGGCCGGCTTTGGATGGATGGTTTTTTCCGGGTTTGTACCTAGAGTAAGCTGTGGACCGATTGATTGAGACACTTTCGGATTTTCTAACTGATAATTGCGAGTTTCGTTTTAAAAACGACATCAGCCTGCCGTTTTACTTTGCTTGTCGAATTTGTGCGGAATTCCCAGGTCTTCTGCCAAGTTAAATGTCATTGTCCTTACAATATCTCTTGAGGGAGCGAATCCGATCCCTTGAAGTTTTCTTATTTGTCCTTATTTGTTCAGCTTGAATGTTTTTGGTTGTTATTTTTGATTATTTTCCGGCTTAATGTAGAATGTGGAATTTTAAAACACCGAGCTGCATCTCTTATCTTCATATTGCCATTCTGTACTTGAGCAATAGTCTCCAACAAATTAGACATGCTCCAATTCCCACTCAAAGCAGATTTTTGGATGTACTTTGTCGGCATTGCTACATTACAATCTATATTAATGAAGTGTTTATAGAACGAGAGTATAATCTAAAGTTAAAAAGTTATAAAATACAATGACCTAAAATTTAAAAAAACTTAAATTTTGGGATACAAACTCTCCTTTAGAAAAATTTCCCATCTGTCCTTTTCAAGTTGTTTCATAAAACACAAAATTTTTTTAGAATGTTAATCTCTTACTACCTTTGCTTATCAAACAGAAAATATCAAGAAGCATCATTCACATGTGTTGCAGTCACCATTTTCTTAAAAAAATATTTGGCACTTCGATTTTTTGGATACTTAGAAATTGCTTTTACTTTGTATACATTAAAAATTTTCACAAGCGATACCGCACAGCACACATCACACTGAAGATTGGCAATAATCAGGTCAGTGGAGCACAGACCAAATAGAAGCGGGTCCCTTTTCGTCCTCTCCCAGTCTCCTTTAGCGGGGGCAACTCAGTATCCAGTTTTCCCACTGTCGCCACTAACTTGCGTTTCCTGCGTCACTGCTAGAATCCTAGCCTATCTGCAGGAATCCGTATTGTTCCACCATTTCCAGTGCTCCTTCTTGGTCCATGCGTTA
Organism: Leptarthrus brevirostris; assembly: GCA_964036015.1. NCBI lineage: Eukaryota > Metazoa > Arthropoda > Insecta > Diptera > Asilidae > Leptarthrus > Leptarthrus brevirostris. The sequence goes on along the minus strand of OZ038375.1, from coordinate 17,779,134 downwards.
ATCATTGCCTTCACTCTTTCTCTGCCCACGGCACTAAACTATTCCGGACCATGCAACTTTAGTACAGAGTCAGGACCAGGGTTGTAAAAGCTCAAATTTCAACTCAAGCTTTGAGTTAGCTCAAAAATGAGTAAACTCACAACTCAAACGTTGGGAACATATCAGCTCAAATTTCAACTCAACTCATTTTATCATTCAAATTTGAGTTAGCTCAAAACTCAACTCAGTTTAAGCTCAAATTGATTGAGCAAGTCAGCAAGTCAGCAAAGTAAATATTGATGCCTCCGTCTAATTACGAATTACGCAGTTGTCGTTCTATTTCCCTGAGCTTACATTCAACTTAACTCCAACTAAAGCTGAACTCAAATTTTGCATTAACTCACTTTCGAATTAACTCAAATTATAAAACTGAGTTGAGTTTGCCAACTCAGCTTCACCTCAAAACTTGAATTAGCTCACTTCTGAGTTAACTCAGCCAGCAATTTGAGCTGAGTCTTTCAATTCAAATCAACTCATGATTAGAGCTGAGTTATGAGTTGAGCTTCCACTCGAAGCTTAAATTTTTTATAACCCTAGTCAGGACAAGTAACCTCCTCCGGATTAATCGGAGCTAACCCTGCGGAAGGAAGGTCTGCCGTTTCTACTGGTGCGTGTACCACAGAGCTGACTAACTCGTTAGAGTCTACCATCTCTGCCACCGCCGCAACTGAGAAAGTGGTAGTTATTCTTTTGCCAATGGCACCTTTTTCCAGGACTGCTACAGCACTTTCAGCCGGCGAAAGTCAGTCTCCATGGCCGCCGCAGAACCTTTGGAAGATAATTTTCTCAGAGCTGCTTCTGTTGTGTTGTGGGTACCGTCGATATAACCAACCTGTTAGGGTCTACCATACCCTCCATCTCCACTCTTACAGAAGTGCCTGAAGGGATGCCATTCACAACCCAATTACCCCTGCTACAACCTTGGAGTTAGGGGGATTTTTCAAGAGGTTATATCTTCCCGCATTAGTTACTTGGCTACGTTCTAGGACGCGTTGCCCAGTTGCTACCGCTTGGAGGTGTAACTAACACTTGACACTGTCCAAATGAGGTTCGCCGTATACTAGAAGGCTTCCACTCGTCCGTCCATTCTCCAGCAACCTGGTCCATGCATTAACCATTACCTTCACTCTTTCTCTGCCCACCGCACTGAACGATTCCGGGCCATGAAGCTTTAGTCAAGACGTAGGACAAGTAATCTCCTCCGGATAAACTTCAGATAACCCTTCGGAAGGCAGGTCTGCAGTTTCTACTAGTGCGTGTACCGCGGAGATAGCAAACTCGTTAGAATATACCACCTCTGCCACCGCCGCAACTGAGGCAGTGCTATAGTTATTATTTTGCCAATGGCACTTTCTTCCAGGACTGCTACAGCACTTTCAGCCGCCGCAGAACCTTCGAAAGGTAATTTTCTCAGAACTGCTTCTGTTGTGTTGTCGGTACCGCGGATATAACTAAACTGTTAGGGTCTACCATACTCTCCATCTCTACTCTTACAGAAGTGCCTAAGGAGCTGCCATTCGCGACCCAATTACCCCTGCAGAGGAGAGGAAACCACTACATGGTATAATAAAACCTTGGAGTTAGGGGGATTTTTCAAGAGGTTATCTCCTCCCAGACTAGTTACTTGGCTACGTTCTAGGAAACACTTTGAGCATGTCCAAATGAGGATCGCCGTATCCTAGAAGGCTTCAACTCTATCGTTCATCCTGCAGAAACCGTTTTAGGATTATAGGTAATATAAAAACCGTTAATATACAGTGTTTAATAAAATGGTTGCAGTAAAAAGTAAAATAATACAAAAGTGTGTCTAAATCTTCTTGTAAGAATTTCGCAGAATATGATGAACACCAACATTGGCAGTTCGAATGTAGTTTCTAGGATAGTTGTGCAAGGCCTCGAATTTATAAGATCTGATAAAAAATAGTGGGCGTTTGCGGGCAAAACTCTTGGATGAATATCTTTTAAAAAATCCGGTAAAGATCATGTAATTCAATAAATTCCCTTCGAAATTGCTACAAATTTAATTATGGTTTCATCTGCAAAGCAATTATCCTCTGTGAAAACTTAAAGGAAAATTCAAATAGAACTTGGAAAATAAAATTTTCCCGATTAAAAGAATTCCCTCGAAATTTGATAGAAACCTTGTACATGCGATAAAAGCCCTAACTTAACAGATGAGCTAAGAAGTTATTTTTTCGTCAATTCTACTTAAAAAGAAACGCCGAAGTTAAAGTTGATAAAGCCCGCAAGATTTAAGGATAGAGAAAATGTGGAAAAAAAACTCATCAATTAAGGCTGCCGACAAAGCAAAGTAGGTAGGTTTGTAGGTGATGGAAAAAACCTCATTGTAGATTCAGATCGGCTAGGAAACCTTAATCCACGCGATGTGATTTGCGATTGTGATTCAGAAAGCTTATCGGTTTCTATCCTGTTGTTAACAGGATTTCTGGGTCATTCACATTCACAGGCATCCATTGGTCTTAACGTTTTCTGGTGGTTTGAAGTATAGATCTTAAGTGGTTCGCAATAAATAAATCTTACCTAAAAGGTTGCTAAACTCTGAAAATAGTTTAAAACTCTGCAGAAGTCGGACATGCCCATTACGTTTCGGGTTCAATATGAACTTCTTTAATTTTCTCCAATAAAATCTTAATAAGGAGGGAAAAATCAATATTTTCACATACAGTGGACACTTAATTAAATTTTACGAAGAGTAACGATATCATCAAAAATATTAAAAGTATTAATATTTGTGCATATTACATTTATTTTTCTCCGGCAGTGGTAATAATTTCGAGTGCAATGCCAATATTAATTTACTTTACAATTGCTGCATTATGGAAAAAGGACTCTCAATTCATTTTAAGTTAATGGAAGTGATTTCAATTAATTGCGTTCGACGGGTGGACCAAAATAAAAAAAAACAGGACAGTGCAATTTTCGATTAACTATAGTCAAGCTGATTACTTTATTCGGTTGATGTAATTGTTTGCATTTATTTTTTATGGCCCAATTTTATTTACAATAACTCTTTTGTGCAAACGAATTAAAACAATATGTAATATTGCAGGACGTGGTAGAATCTAAGAAATATATTTAAGCAGCACTGACTGTTGCAGGCTTTTATTCCTTTATTGTTTGGTTGGAATAATAAACCTTTAAAAGATTAAATATTTAAATAAATTAAATTTGTTGAATTGGCTTTTATTGACTATACAAATAAATTCATGAAAATATTTACACACCAGTTTCATTAAATATTGATTGAAATTACTCTGCAATATTTGCACTATGCGGGTTGGGTTAAAAATTAAATTCAAATTTAGCACCATTTCATGAAATAAGAGTCATCTATGATTGAATGCCAGAAGTAAAAAAGTTACCTTTTGAGGAGGCTGGAAAAGTAGTCTTACTTTCTGGGATTAATATATCAAAACAGGAAAGTCAAGAAAAAAGAAATAGCAGTCAAAGACAAAACAAACATCAAACATGAAATTGTAGCATATAATCATAAGAAAAGAATATATTCCACTATTCGCGAACTGTCACCTTTGCTTTTTCTAATCGTCATTAATGACGTATTGTGCAGCGCCCTAGACGCCCTAGACCAATCGCGAGTGATTAGATCTAAACTCTTTAATCACCTAACGCATCTGGATTATGCCGACGATGTATGTCTCATATCCAAGAATCATGTAGCCCAAATGTCCGAAGCCCTGAGTAAAGAAGGCTGCAGAGAAGGGCTTAAAATCAATGCTGCTAAAACCAAACTTATTAGCTTGAATTCCAGGAAAGAACATGAAATTTATCTGGAAGAGCAACAAATAGAGCAAGCGGATGTTGCTACCTCGGAAGTATACAGCGTGTTTCAGATCTGACGTGCCAAAATGAGTGGGGTGATAGATTTCACCTAGGCAAACAAAAAATTGTATGGCAGGGGGGGGGGACTCTCAAGCGTGTGGGAGTCACAGGGTGATTCATAAATTTCAGTTTTTCATGGTATGCACATTACTCTTTTATTTTTATCTTTCGATCTACCCAACATAGCGACATCAAACAAACGCTAAAAATAACTATCCTAATGACCTTTTCAAAAAAGTCAACAATGTTGATCTCACTACTACCACTGCAGGTACAGCCAAAATTGGAAAACATGTTTTGAAATTACCAAAATTTCAGCATTTTCCCAAATTTTCTCCGAAATTTATGTAGTTAATTAGTATACCTCTTTTTTATTTTTATTGGATTCCCCGTCCTATTACCTTTCCAAAAAGGTGCAACATGTCCACGTAGGGAAAGTAGTAGCTATAATTACAGCAGACAGCGGAGCTGAAGCTAAAGTACAGGCTCGCATCAATAAGGCTCGAGTCGCATTTAACACTCTTGTTGAGATCTGGCGCAATAACAACACATCCAGACGCAAAAAAACTCCGAATATTCGAATCGGACGTAAAATCTGTTCTGTTGTACGGTTGTTCAACATGGAGAGTGATCTGTCAAATAATATCTAAGCTACAAGCCTTTGCCTACCGGTGTCTCCGGCGCATCCTTAACAACCATTGGTCGGACGTCATTACCAACGAAGACCTACGCAGACTTACAGGCTAAGATGGGATAGACACCAGTATTCGCAGGTGAAACTGGCAATACATACACTAAGAAAAGAGCCAAACAACATCGCAGTAATGATGGGGGATCGAACTGAGAAAATCGATTCAGTACGGATCGATCTGTAATTTATTTCCGATTTCGTAGATCGATTAATCGCCTTAAAAAGATCGATATATATAGATCGAACAGATCGATTTAATTAATTAGAACTGTTTCTCTATATAAAAATATAAGGTCAGAAGTAAACCAATTTATTCAATAATAGAAAACAGCCTTTGTAGCTTACAAATCTTGATTAAGCAACAATGGGTATTTCAAAAATATTGCTTATTTAATCGAAAAACAAATTGCGATGGAACAGAGTCTATTTTGTCTTTTTTGAAAGTATATACTAATTCTGACTCGTCTTAATTAAAGGAACACAACTAAAAATTTACACCCAAAAGTAAGAGGGAAGCACAACTTTTGTGTCGCGCATTTGCAAGCGCAACAATTTTTTTTTAATAATAGCAGAAACATGCCAGAAATATTTTCAAAAAACGAACCCAAAGCATTCCGATGTCTAATTTCAGAACCTATTCCAGAATATTTTATGAGTATGTACGAAGAATATTCTCGTAAATGGGAAGGTTTCTGGTCTCAGCCCTAAAAATGTACATATATCTTGGGGGAGGTTTTTTGAAAATATACTGGGAGTGTTTTATTCTTTCGTTTTAAACTGAAGTAACCGCAAGTAAAAGTTGAAAGTTCAACTCCATCTTCCTCCCTGTCTTCATCTTGCCAAAGGAAAAAAAGGCCAACGCAGCAAGTTGCTAACGTTAAATTCAAACATGTACTATTCAAAAAAGATATATTGTGAAAAATGAGATTTGAGGAGCCTGCTCCTTTGTTTTCAAAATGGTTCTTGAAAGTCTTAAAGTGTACCCTTATTTCCTCTTTTCGACAATTACATAAGGGAAGAGAGAAACATGACTACTTCTCAGTTGAAAATTTCAAAATGGACGCAGTTTTGGTTTACTATTCAAGTGGTAATTGTGATTGAAAAAACAGACTTTTCATATAAGACTGTTTTAATAAAAGACTATGTAAGATTTCAAAGGACGCAAAATAAATGCTTCGTATTTTTAATTTATTGTAGAAATGTTTTTTTACACCACTGCTTAAATTTCTAAATCCATATTATTTTAAAAGTGTAAAATCTGCCAAATTTGAGACTTTAGATTTAAAAAACTATTAATAAGAGTCAAATATTTGATAGAGTAAAAATGTGCAGAACCAAAAAAATATATCGCTTCTTTGAGGAGATTCAGGTCTATGTCGAATCTTCGTGTATTCCACATGAATTTCTTACTTGTATTATACGTTAGTTATACTAGTTACATTCCACTTGGAGTTGATGTGGCAATTCCGCGTAAACTATTATGCATAACTTTTAGGACATCGGTATATAAAATTCAACTTACTTTCGAAGCAATTTCACGTCGAATCGTGTATTCTAGGTGATTTTTGATACTGGAATTGACTACGCAGAAAACAACAATTTGAATAAAAACTTAAAATCCCACATTCGAATATCATTTATTTTAGATTTTTCTTTAAATAACTTTTTCTCGTTGGGGAATCACCAAACCAGAAATAAATCATAACAAGCCACCAATGACAAAAGCATAGAGTAGTCAATAAACTACACAGTTAACACTAAAATATTATAGCGATCTCAAACGCATTCATCTAACATTTACGATCCTTTTAAACTTTTTTTTACATTTGTCGGATTATTACACAAATTAAAAATAAAATGCAAAAAAAATTCACAAGTGAGCTTGTTTAATTTTTGGCACGTCTTAAATAGATCGAAATCGGAAATAAATAAATCGATTCGAGCTGAATCGGTCCCGCGTAAAATCTATTCGAAAATCGGCAGACCGAAGGCTTAAAGATCGATCTCTCGAGATCGAATCGAAGATCGCCCATCCCTACATCACAGCAGCCTAGATGAACTGTGTAGAACTAATCAAGTCAACTTGATCTGGACATCTTGATTTGGACATCACGGCTACACGGGGAATGAAAAGGCAGATGAACTTGCTAGGAAGGGGTCCAATACCCCTTTCATAGGGCCGGAGCCGGTTTGTGGAATTCCTCTCTGCAGGGCTAAAAAGGTTGTATTGAAATAACATTGAGAGGCACGCTCACTCAAGAAGCCTTATGCCTTCACCGTCGCCGGGTAGATCCAGGGAGCTCATCAAGCTGAGCAGGTCGGATGTTATGGCTGGATGGCTGGCCTAATTACCGTCCACTGTCAGCTAAGGCAGCACCTGATAAGGATCCATCGGCCATCGACCCCACCTGCAGACTCTGTCTGGAATTTCCAGGCGCAGATTTAGCCGAATCGGGAAACCAACCCTGGTACCGAGCGGGCTGAATGACTGCCAACGGCGGGAGCTGTTGAACCTCTTCAGAGGGACCGGCTTGATATAAGAGTGAACGGCTTGATTGAGAGGGTTAGCACAATAGGACCTAGTGGCCGCAGCGCTTGAGAACCTCACACCTCCAATTTAATCAAATCAAATCAAATGGTGGTTCTAAGATAATCTTACATTTGCCTGTACATTAGCTCTTGACTACCTTAGCAGGAAAATACAATAAACTCTCCTATGCGAATAAGAAAAAATACTCTGTTTTGAATATCGAAAGGTTATTATCGACAAGGAGCTTTCCTCTAACATGCTTTTTCTAATATACGTTGTACCCCAGGAATCTATTCTTGGCCCTCTGCTTTTTAAAATTTTTTTTATGTATTGCACCATGACGTAAGGATACATATATATGCGGATGGCGTGTAAATTAATTTGAATGCACCTCTGGGGTTTACTGAGTATGGTGCCAGTGACAATTTGGGTTGAATTCCAACTTCGGTTAAAGCGAAATGAGTCAAAGTTTTTCGTCAATTTATAACTATTGAGGGAAGGCTCCCTCATCCCGCCCTTCATCAGTTATAAATAAAAAATAGGGAAAACGAACAACGAAATTGCAAACAACGGAGACATTTATATGTAGAAAAGGCGACATGGTCAAAATTGACGACTTGTGGTCGAATTGCTTGACTAAAAGTCATCAAATCTGACCTCAGCTACTTTTATCTGTTTCCTAAAAACAAAGTTTGTCTCGGGGAACAAAGATGTAACCCGAAAATTTTTTACTCGTCTTTGCAAGAATTTTGAATTTACTAATGTGGTTCCGTTTCATCCATCCTTGAGTAAATTTAGCCCCCCGTAAACTAAGTATATGTACCTATATAAAATCTGGAAACGACACCTCGTTACAAAATCTCACATATATGCAAAACAAAATGCTGAAAATTGAACAAAGAAACGTATTTTCTTGATACCATCGGTAAATAAACTTTCTCAAAGGTATCAAGGTAAAAGTCTGCTATGAATACGTTCAGATTAATATCAGTAGAGAAATCTATTATAGGTTTAATGTCACGTAATTAAAATCGTTTTATTTCTTCCTTACTTCGGTGATTCACCCTCGTTGAATGAGGGTAGGAGCCAATAAAACGGCACAATTAATTGCCTAATGAAACTGATTAGATTCGCGGCTTATCTTAAATGAATTTCGAGGCATCCTTATTTCCTCATAAAAGCGCGTTTATTGAGAAAACTTATACAGAAATAGGTTTTTTAATTACATTCCGTATAAATTGTAAGCAATTCGATAGTTATGCATGTTAAGCGTTTATATTTATTATATAAGGGTCCAGTAGTGCTCGCGCTCCACCATCCTTACCTACATCTATAATAGTGAATTGGTAACAAGAATCTATTCACTCATCTATAAAGCTAAGGTACCAAGAACCCTAGCTGCAAGTGAAACAAAAGAGTTTCATCTTAACATTTGGTGACCCCGACGTGATACAAGTGTAACACTTGTGTCTCAATTTAAATAAGTGGTATAGTTCTTCAAGATATTGTGCAGTGTTTCAATTCAAGTAATTGATAGAATTGTTCACGGGATTGTACAACTACTTTCTTCTGAACGTTATAATCGACTTTTAACAGATCCAAGCTACGGTGTACGATATTGTGCAGCCCCATCATCAGATTGTATCCATACGTGAATAGTGCAGAATCATGGAAGATTTAGCAGAAGCCCAATTCCAAAATGGGGAACTTATCCAGCGCATCATATCTAATTTCAAGAAGGATTCACAGGATCGAAAGACCACCAAGAACTATTTTGAAGAAAGATTACACCGCCTAGAAAATACGTGGGCATCCTTTGAGCAGACGTACACCCAGATACGAGCATTACCCACTCCGGCATTAGACCATCCATACTTCGTGAAAGAATATTAATATTATTAGAAATATTTAAGGTATACCAGAAGTACAAGGAAGTGTTACTACATGAAATTAGGAGTTTTGAATTACTGGTACCTGTAAGCACAGAAATAGTGCCAAAACCATTGCCACAGCAAAGAGTGGAGATACCAAAGCCCATTTAGCCACCACAGGCACTACAAGAGATTCTACACTACACTACAAGATTCAGAACTAAGGAGACTTATGAGCTGACAAAAGGGCGTGATTGAATCATTGTGGCGGCGAAATTAGATGGAATTATGACACAGATAGCTGTTGATCAGACACATCAGTATTATGAGCTCAAATTGCAAACCATACTACAATTATGGTGATCCCATTAAGGAAGGCTACAATACAATTGACTATGCTATTCTAGAAGAGGAAATGCAGCAATGTGCAATACACTTATCCACAAAACTAGACCAATGATCTAAAACTCCAGTCCAGCAAATCAATTCCTCATTAAAATTGCCAAAGATTACGCTGACAAAATTTGATGGCGTTTATGCTAAATGGCGTCAGTTTGCAGACCTATTCACGCAAATGATCCATAATCAAGAAATGGGAGATTGCCAGAAAATGTGGTATCTCAAGGTGAATGTTACAGGCGAAGCAGAAAAATTAGTGCGACATTTATACCCTTTCGAATGAGAACTACACCGCAGCATGGAAGATGCTAGAAGATAGATACGAAAACAAGAGATTATTATCTGCAGCTTTAATTAATAAACTACTTGCGCAACCAACTCAATCGACAGACGTATCGGCTGCTGCTATGAGAAGTTTGCATGATACCACACATGAATGTCTCTTAGGACTTGAGAACATGGGAGTTCCAATTCAAAATTGGGATCCTCTGCTTCTCCACATCTTGATAAGGAAGTTAGACAGATCAACTCACACACTGCATGAACAAACACTGGAAAATCCTAGAGAGCTGTACAGACCATCAAGGGATTTCTGAAATTTTTGCAGAACCGTTTTCAATCTCTAGAAGCATTGGGAAGTAAATCAAGACAAGGTGATGAATACCAGAAGCGCCAACATACTGAACTATAGAATAGAAGCAAAGGAGACGGAGTTGGATAAATTCGGTGAGCGGTTCGACCACTATTCCATGGGTCCCGGGTTCGAGACCAGGTCTCAAATTTAAATTCAAAAATAATTTATTAAAACACTACATTAATAAGATTATACATCTTAAAGCTAAGTGTAGGAAGTAATTATAAAGAGAACACAAAATTAAATAACAACAGGGTTCAAGTTCAACAACTGCGGTTAAATACAAATAGAATACTTAATAATAATCAAAACTGAAATAAAATATTCCCAATATTCAGTTCAATGTAGATTTCAAATATTCAAAAAGATCTTCTTGAAAATTACGGCCGTTGCTGCTCCTTTTCAGTTCAATAGGAAGAAGGTTCCACAGCTTAATGGACTGAACGAAAAACTGGCGTTCGCTAGGTTGAGAGGTAAAACGCGGTATATTTAGTGAGAAAGTTCTTCCAGACTGAGAGAATTCTAGTTTGCTATACAAGTAGGATGGCTCTTTAGTTAGAATTAAATTACGTAGAAACATTATTGTACGAAAATTCAGGTACAAATCAAGGGGACAACCCAATACAGCATTAGAGAAAGAAGATACATGATCAAATCGTCATAGTCCAAAAATAAATACCGCACAGCGGAATTAAAAGCTACATTTAGCTTACAATCTGACGCCGAATCCAATTTAATAAAAACTTCACAACCATATGAAAACAACAGAATCTCACAAGCAGAAGACGAGTTACTTGCAGATAAGGACAGCTTACGCAGGGATCCATATATCTTACCCACGACACTGCTAACGTGATCTGACCAGCTTAGAGACCTATTAAATATAATTCCAAGATTTTCAACTGAATCACTATAGGGAATTACTACATTATCAAGAATAACACTTGGGAAAGAAGAAATATCTAAATTAAACTTGTATATTATAATAGCGTTCGATTTTGAGGCATTAAAATATAAACAATTTTTACCAGCCCATATAGATACATATATTCCTCAGATCATCATTCAAACGACAAATAGCGTCCTCCACCAAGCCCAGCGGTCTAGAAATATACAGCTGTATATCATCCGCATAAAGATGATAGTTGCAGTATCGTATAACAGTTGGAAGATCATTAATAAATATTGAGAATAAAAGAGGACCGATGATAGATCCCTGAGGTACCCCGCTTAAGATAGGAAGATAATCAGATGACTTATCATTGCAGATAACCGTTTGCTTGCGTCCTCTCAAATATGACAATATCAAATTGCATGCAGAATTACAAAAGTTAAATAACGAACCAAGTTTCCAGTACAAAAACCTTTGATTAACTTTGTCGAAGGCCTTCGAGAAGTCAAGTAGAACCAGTGCTGTAAAATCATCATTGTCACAGGAAATTCGTATGTCATCACTGATTTTGAGCAAGGCCGTGGCACAACTGTGTTTAGTTCGGAAGCCTGATTGAAAATCTGACAATAGGTTGTTGCTTTCAAGATAGAGTACAATCTGCGCATGAAGAACTTTTTCAAAAGCCTTAGACAGAAATGGTAGGATAGATATCGGACGATATTCCACAGGATTTGTAGACTACTTAGAAATAGGTACTATTTTTGAAATCTTCCATATCTTTGGGAAAGTTGATTTAACTATAATATTATTAAATAGATGTGTAAGACTGGGAAGAATGATTGGAAGCAGTATTTTTATAAACCTTGGATGCAGGTGATCCAATGCAATTGCATTAGATTTTATAGACATCACTGCAGAACAGACATCAATATCAGTAACTGAATTAAACGAGAAGCCTTCGGAAGGGTCACGACCATCAAACACGTAATCAAGATTTGTATATGAACTTGTACCAGAGGATCCGTTGGACGTGAAAATCCTATTCAAATAATTTAGATCGTCTTCTATAATGCCACCTCTTGTCTTACCAATACCAACTGTTGACAAGTTACGCCACAGTTTTTTAGTGGGCAGCCGAGGATTAAATTTAGAATTATGATATTGGGTCTTAGCGTGAAGTGTTTCCCTATTTACAGTGTTGCGCAAAGTTTTTTTTTTATACGATGTGGCCAAATCCTAGGGGACAACCCTTTGATGCGTTAGCATGGTTTCTGGCCGGAAGGGAATTTAGGGTAAGGGAAGTGATGAAACTTGAGTCTTGTTTGCATTGCTGCGAGCTAGACAACAGCCCAGAGACGGAGTGGATTATTTTAATTTCTTAATAAAAGCTCACGGTCATCTGGTCTCGAACCCGGGACCCACGGCATGTTGGTCTTGCCGCTCAACGCATTGATCCAACTCCATCTCCGTAAGGAAGTTTTCCCACAACTGAGCAATTCGGAACCGCTTCTATCTCCGATATGCCATCTCCGTAATAAGCCGTCTAATCCTTTCGGTAAACCATGGGGACTGCGGGCTGAGAATACGACGGCGTTTTAACGGGACAAATTTGTCATATAGGCAAGATATTAATTCCGTAATGTGTTAATATCTTACCTATATGACAGGTCCCCCGTGAGTTTTTATTAAGAAATTAAAATAATCCACTCCATCTCTGTGCTGACGTCTAGCTCGCCGCAATCCAAAAAGGTATTCAAGTTTCCTCACTTCTCTTACCCTAAAATTCCCTTCCAGCCAAAACCATGCTAACGCATCAAAGGGTTGACCCCTAGGCTTTGGCCACATCGTATAAAAAAAATGTAATGCAGTTACATTACTAACATGTAGATGGCATTAAGAAATTAAATTCTTGAATAAACGTAATTAAACGGTTTAAATGTAATTCGAGTCAAAAGGATTTATACCCTCCGAGAATGTTTGTCTATCGACATTTATGGGACGTTTGAATTTACGATATGAAATCTCTATTACTTTGTCATCTGATTTTATTACTAAAATTCCAATCTGCTTGTCTTCGCATTCAATCTGGAAACGCTTTTTCAATCCCGAACGAACGAAAGATAATGGGACAGTATACCATGCTAAATCTTTTCATCGAGCTTTTATAGAACAGAAAACTCAATTACTCCCTACGAGAGTGACTTTTAATCAACGAAGTTTGCGATGCAGCACCCGTAATGTTGACAGTATAATGTCGCAACGTTGAGGATTTGTTAAGAACGCTAAAAGCTCATTACCAACCCGTTAATTTGCACTTGAAGGGTACTTTAATTAGAGTAAACCCCAATTACAGCACCTCTTTACAGGAGAATGGCATTGCCACATATGGTTCTTTGTCAAAATTCTCGACTTTCTGGAATCTCTTTTATTACCGTGACTTGAACTTTGGAGACATTTGACAAGCACTTAACACAAGATGCTCCTGTTGGGTTGCATAGTTTATTATAAAAAAACATAAATAAATTGAAGGGCTCTACAAATTTACGAGAATCCCAGGTCAAAAGGACGTTGCTCGTTCTCTTTAAGAGGGCGAAAAGTAAGGAGATGTCCTCCAAAAATCTTAACCTTGTTAAGTATCATTTCGTCATTTTCTGCCTTTTATGAGGTGAAGGAAATAACCAATTCTGAAGTGCAATGTAAAAGTGCTTTAATATTTAAGCGTCCTTTTTCTTAAAAATAATGAAAGTAGTTCCTTTCGTGTAAGCATTAACAAGCCAGACAGAGCTTTAAAACATGTTCATGTGCGACTCCAAGGGAAAGTTGCTTATGAACTTTAAGAACGGAACCAAATTTCCCTTCCTCTTTGTGGAGCTCTGTTGGGCTAAAATGTGTCTGGGAGAGTTCAGAAAATGATATTTAAAGGCTGCTTCTAGTCAAAACTTTAAACGGAATTTCCGACACTACTCCTTGGAAAATATTCTTTAAAGGAATGCATGAAGCAGAAGTATTAAATGTTGGAAATGTCTGCAATGTTAATTATCAAATTTTGCATTTGTGTGTTACAGATTTTGTTTATTAGTTAAAATACATAGATAAATTGCGGTCCCTATTTGTAGCTTTCTTAAAATGTGCAGCATACCTTAAGCATCATGAACAGTCTACCATTTCGTATGTTAAATTGCAATACATTTTATTTATTTAATTTTTTATCTTACATAAATATAACAATTTTACTACACATTCGTATCTTTTTTTAGGGTTCCGTAACAACTGTGGCCTTTATTCCGAGTATCGATTTTCATTCCACTCGATTAGCCAAGGATCATTTCCCCATTTAAATTGTTATTACACGGTACGTTTTTGCTAGTCGAGTCGAACGCAAATTCGCATAGCATATAGTTACGATATGTCCGTCCGTCCGGTCTAGTTCGGTTCTGCGCCAGTGCAAACTATGTCCGCGATTTCTTGATCTTTATACCTTCGCTCTCTACGGATCTTCTCCATATGTTGCGTGGTCATCCAATTTGGTGTTTTCCTTGGGTCCCGTGCGGGTTCCGATCTAGAGCCTGTTGTGCGATGTCGTTTGGCTCTTTTCTTAGCGTGTTGCCTATCCATTGCCACTTTTGCCTGTAAATATTGGTATCTATCCCGTCTTGGCCTGTAAGTCTATGTAGCTCTTCGTTGGTAATGACCTCCAGCCAATGGATGAAAAGGATGCGCCGGACACACCGGTTGATCAATTTCCATGTTTAATAGCCGTACAGCAGAACAGATTTTACGTTCGATTCGAAGATCCGAAGGAGGACCTGCTGTAACTATGCTTCTGAGATAAAAAAAAAATTATGTCCATATTTACACTATTTTAGTTTCTTTTCGTTCTCGCAAAAAAAAAAAATTATTTAGCTTAGGTCTTTCGATTTACATTCGACACGCATTAAAGGTATGCGTTTCAAGACCTTCCCTTCGTTAGTCGTTATCTTCTGTTACTTTACATCTCTCTTTCTCTCTCTAGTTTCCGTAACCCCTTGAGAGGCATGAACCTACAGTTTAAAGTGGATTCCAAACCACTGACATTTTTTCTGCAACTCCTATGGCGTTTTTATCGTAATCTGTTGTCTGCAGAAAACAATCATGGATCGACGTCGGTGTGATTCGAACCTGCGACCTCCGGATTGGTAGGTAATCACTTACTCAACTTACATAGTTAGGCTTAAACTAATTTCAATATGCATAAGCTCACCATTTTCTTATGTGAATTACGGTATGCGTAAGCTATAAGAGGTATGACGGATCCTATGCGTGCCATTTGTTGTATGGTGGTATAGTGTTGGGAGTGTTTCCGGATACTCCGTATATAGCACGAATATATCAGGTGAAGTGTATTTATTTATTAAAGCTTAATACAAGCTTTAACATAATAATAAAAAAATTTAAAAAATACAAGCTATAAAATAATACTAATACTACAAGCTATAATAACTGATAAGTCATAATAAATAGTCTAAGCTACAATGTGATCTATAATTATGGTAAATATAAACTGGAAGGAAGAAGAATTAAGAAAGGCGATCAAGATGGGCGGGATCAAGATATAAGGCTTTGTGAAGGGATGATTTACTCAGATGGAAGTCAAAAGAGGAAAGGTCGTTGACTTTTGGTAACATCCTGGTAATTGGCTCGCCTTGATCGTAGTTTGTGCGATGGCGGTCGAGTCGGAAAAGAGGAGTGTACCTAAGGTTGTGGGGATTGGTATAGATGGGTAAAGATGACAGGATTGAAGGGCAGTCTATGGCACCAGTTAATAGCTGATGAATGAAGAGAATGTCGGAAACATCACGATGTTTACTTAGGGGTTGTAAGTCAAGCAGTTTTAAACGGTTTTCATAAGGTGGAAGGTTAAATCTGTCTACCCACGGAAGATCACGTAGAGCAAAGCCAATGAACCTACGCTGGACAGATTCAATTCTGTTAATGTGGGTTGTTTGTGTAGATGACCATACCTGGCTGACATATTCAAGGAGAGGTCTAACGAAGGAGATATAGAGAGATTTGGAAACATAAGGATTGGAGAACTCTCTGGACCAGCGCTTCACAAACCCTAACGCGGAGTTAGCTCTGTTAATTATTCTGTGAATATGAGAACGGAAATTGAGTTCGCTATCACAGATTATTCCTATGTCACACAAAGAGGTAACGATAGGGACTAGTACGTCGGTTAACATGTAGACTCTCGGGGTGGTGGTGAGACGATTGCGGGAATAAGAGATGGACTGGCATTTGGTGACATTAAGCTCAAGAAAGTTTTTTATGCACCATGAGGTGACCGAATCGAGATCTTTTTGCTGGAGAAGAGAGTCGGTTGTGGAGGAGATCTGTTTAATTATTTTCATGTCATCAGCATAAATGGACAGCTGTGAGTATTCGACATCATTTATTGTAAGGATGAAAATCAATGGACCGAGGTGGCTGACCTGAGGGACGCCGGAACGAGCCACAATAGGGTCGGAAATGGATGAGCTGAAAAGAACATTGTACTGACGGATGTTGAGGTAGGATTGAATCCAGGAGATGATTTCGGGATGGGGAGGGGGCGGGGGAACCTAGGCGATCAAGTTTGAACAGGATAATGTTATGGGAGATCTTATCAAAGGCTTTACTAAAATCGGTTTTGATAACATCAACATCTTAACAGTTTTCCAGGCCACATATTGCTTTGGAGACGAAGTCGGTAAGGTTGGTGTTTGTAGATCTAACTTTGAGGAAGCAATGCTGGGAGAGGGTGAAGATAGGCTTACAGTGGAAGAACATGGAATCATATACCAATTTTTCGAATAGTTTAGGTATGGATGATAATTTAGCAATGGGTCTGTAGTTGGATACATCGTTCTTGCAGCATTTTTTGAAGATGGGAATAATATAAGAGTTTTTCCATAATTGAGGGAAACCCTCTTGAGTGACCGAGAGACGAAAAAGCAAAGTAAGGGGTTGGACTAGATGCATGGCACACTTTTTCAGAACGATGGCCGGAATGCCATCGGGACCTGGGTGAAGGTCGTCCTCAAGCCCTTTAATACTGGAGGCGCTTAGTTCGGGATAAGGGTCGAAAGATGTAAACGACGTTTGAGCGAATACCACTGTAGTACCACTAGAGTAAAGTGTTTATTTCCTCCCTCTCTAGCTCACTCACTCTTAAGATTTGTTGCGGGCACTCTTTTACTCTCAGATTA
The DNA here is from genome assembly GCA_964036015.1 of Leptarthrus brevirostris. Classification (NCBI taxonomy): domain Eukaryota; kingdom Metazoa; phylum Arthropoda; class Insecta; order Diptera; family Asilidae; genus Leptarthrus; species Leptarthrus brevirostris. Next base: position 17,761,990 of record OZ038375.1, on the reverse strand, counting down.
CAAACGAGGGAAATGATACGTAGCGGGCTACATAAGTAAATGGAATAAAATTCAAATTATAGATGACTGAGAGTAAAAATCACCTATTTATAAGGTTCGGGCAAAAGTGGCTTAAAAAATGTTCCGCGTAAAAACGAATCGAGTGAGAATCCGGGCAAAAAAGAATCGTAGAAAATTTCCGGGCAAAAAACGACTTAACTACTCAACTGCATTAACTTTGCATTACTTTTTGTAGTTAAATCGTTTTTGCCCGGAAATTTTCTACGATTCGTTTTTGCCCGGAATCTTACGCGATTCGTTTTTACGCGGAACATTTTCTAAGCCACTTTTTCCCGAACTTTAGAAATAGGTCACTTTTACTCTCAGCCCATCAGATGTCCCCTCAACCCTCTCCAATGGTTATGTCCGGCTCGATATGTTGGACATAATCTCTATAGCTCCTGGCAATTGCCTAGAACGCGCATCATATCAGTGTGCTAACATTAATTTTATATGAAAAGAAAGTGTGTACCTATGCAGAGATTCGCTGTAATACTTTCAATGTATTTTTCCAATCAGTTTGAAGTCTTCTTAGTGGTGACAGTTTAAACCTTCTTTTGACAAGTAAGTACATAAAAGCAAAATAAATGGACACCTCAATATGTTGAAAATTTGTTACTAACGCTGTAATTTTTTATATAAGCTAAAACAACTTTACTAGTCGCATTATTTGCTTCTTTAAACTCGTCAGTATTATCCTGATACAATGTGAAAAACAGGAGTTCATGTATCCGTGTCCCACTGCAATCTCCTATCCTTTTTCTCCATCATCAACCAAGTACGTTCAAACGCCACAATAGTAGGGATAGAGTAAATCCCGGAACTTTCCATCAAGTGACGTAATACCTTAAAAAAATTGTCAGCTTCTCACAGCATAACCGATTTACTATGTCAGGTATTAACCGGATTTTCTCTATGAAATTCCAAGCAGCAAATCCAAAGATATCTTGGACAGAGCGTACAGAGACAGAAAGTAATATCTGCTGAACACCGGATAAGATTGGATGCATTCAACGGAAACATCCATACAAATCAGGTAACTAAAATTCACCTCACACTCGAAATAGACAACTTAAAGGATTTCGTTGCACTGTGAGGAGTGCTTCTGCCAGCGAAATAAGCTTGTCTGAATACCCCGAATCGAAACGAAAGGATGAATCTCATACATTTTGCGAAAAGAATCCCGGATTTATGGTTCGAGTCAGAACAATTTAGTATCAAACAGTGGTTATTTGGTGCGGTATAATGATGGTGACTCGGATAGAATCAAAATTTGTGCACACTTTGGACCTGGGTAACGTCGTGGAAAAATTGAAATTGGATACAAGGATCGACAAGAGACGTATGGCAACGTTATATAATTTCGTTTTCACAAGTTTTAGCCACGGATGAGTGGACCCTACTTAGATGTGTGGTATTAAGAGATAAAGTAATAAATCCTAATTTATTTCATAATATTTCGTAACGACATGATTCTATTCGGATTTAATAAAATTTTGTTGTTATCCTGACGGTATTGAGTAAAAGTTGGAGCTGTGTCACTGGGAAGGAAGTTTCTGGTGGGTGCTGACAATGGAATGGCGTAGTCCTTTTGTTCTTTGAATTTAATTGAAAATTCCAAAGATGATTTGAGAGGTAATCGGAACGTAAATAGGTCACAAAAGGAAACCTATTTGATTTTACCTTAAGCGGCGATTTAATTAGAAAAATCTGGACAATTTCAACGTTGAGTAATATTAGATGCATAAGTATATATTGCAATAAAACTATGTGTATAATGTTGAATATGTTATTTGATAGGCAATACTTGCATATTTCGAAAAAATGGAAACGAAGGTACATATATTGCATATAAAGGATGTTTTTAAGCGGGATACAGCAACTTGATCTGACGGAGTGCAGTCTTTGCATCAAATTGTTGGCCAGTTTTTCCAAAAAATCCGGTGCTATTTTGGAAATGTTGCATATTATGTTAGCTTCCAATGCTTCAAGGGACCGTTCAAGTATTACGTAACGTAGTTTGGGGGGGGGGGGGGGGGGGGTCTTGTGAGACGTTACGGGGCGTTATAGGGGTGGGGGGGGGGTCAAGCAACACGTTACGTAACATTAAGTTTTTGTTAAAATTAAAAGTCCTAACTCTTAACTCGTAACTCAGGGCTCAGTTTATATGGTATATCTACACTACACATATTTTTTACATACGAAACCAGTCGCGTCACTGAGTATACAGTAGTATATATATATATGGTAAATAATCACAATAAGCCGTATACAACGAGTCCATTGTTTGGACTCTAAGAATCCGACCGTTGCGGTCAAGTAAAATCACCTAAGCTACAAGCCATGAACTTACGAATTTCACGCCACACATTAGGGCCAAAGCGGGCTGAAACTTCGTTTAATTTCCATTGCTTTTAGGTAAAAATAATCATCTGAGAGTAACGTAACGTTTATAGCCCCCCCCCCCCCCCCCTATAAACGGGGGGTCAGAAATCTTATAAAACTGCATTTCGTAACACTTTAACGGCTCCTCAACAGTCTGTTTGTTAGGGTAGACCATGGACTTAACATAGCACCAAAGGAAATAATCCAATGGCGGGAAATCACAATACTGTGGATATTGTTTACATGCTTGTCACACATTTAATTTGATTTCATTTATTCATTCAAATATAAAAGTGCATACACAAGTTTAAAAAACTTTTAACAGTACGCTACAGTCAATTTAGAAAATAAATCAATTTATGGTGAACAATGAAGCTACTAAGAATTAAATCAAATAAAAGTCTACTACATATCATAAAGCAAATATAAATAATTTGAAAGTAAAGCAAGCAAAAATTGAATTTGTGAATAATAAGAAATAAGAAAGTAATCATATAAATAAATTAAATGTATAGTTTTAAAAATTCAAATAAATATAAAAAATACCGTACAACCTTTCACACACGAACCAGAAGTTATAAGTCACAAAAGGAAATAAGACGTTTGAACTCATTGACAGAAGAAGCATCCTGAACTCTTGCAGGAAGAGAATTCCAAAGTCGGGCGAGCTGGTCAAAGTAAGAATCCTCAAGGACTGACGAATGATGCCTACATAGGAATAAGCAACTTGCGACCTCTCCGCGACTGTAAAAGTTCAATGTGCTCAGCAAGATATCTTGGTTCTCCAGAATGAATTAAATTAAACAAAAATAATAACGCCTTACGCTTTAAGTATACATCAATATTACAACCCAGTAAAGAAAGCTTCAAGCTTCTAATGCAGTCATTAAATGCAACCTATACCCTGCGCCTACAAGTTGAGTAAAGTTTTGGATAAATTAAGCTACCATATGTGAAACAAGGCAGAATAAGACTTCTAACCAACTTAAAGCGCATTTCAAGCGCATTACATCGGCAGACAATCACAGCCTTCTCAATCCACCATATATCCTTCCAAGAGTAGCACTGACATGATCGCAACACCTCAAAGAAGTATTCAGTAACACCCCCAGACTATTAATTTTGGTTACAAAAGGCAAAACACTATTATTAAGAATAACAGACGGTAATTCATTTACCCTAAGCGTTGTGTTGCCATATAAAGCTATACCTTGGGACTTACTAGGATTTAGTATGAGGTGATTGTTCAACGACCAAGCAGAAATTCTCTCGAGGTCATCATTAACTCTAGCAAATAAATCCTCCAATAATCCAACCGGTCTACTCAAATAAAGCTGAACATCATCAGCAAAAAGATGAAGCTGCACATTTTGGACTGCCGTAGGGAGATCATTAATGTACATACAAAATAATAAAGGTCCAAGAACAGACCCTTCCGGAACTCCACGACGTAGAGGTAACAACGAATATAACCTGTCCCTTATTTTTCCCGTTGAAACCTGTGTGCGAGAAAATTATTTATCAGAAATGCAGCAGAAGTAGAGAAACCAAATTTACTATAAAGCTTTTCAAGCAGAATCGAGTGATCAATGCTGTCAAATGGTTTTGAGAAATCAAGCAGAACCAGAACACCAACATTTCCTGCATCAAGTGCAATTCGAAGATCCGCTGACACCTTCAACAAAGCGGATTCACAAATATGCTTCGACCGAAAACCAGATTGAAATCTAGATAAAAGGTCATTACTACTCAAAAACTGTTGAATTTGGACCACGATTATTTTCTCCATGCTAATAGGCCTATAGTCAGAATGGATACTGGGGGAAGTTTTCCTAGCAACCGGTGAAACAAACGCTATTTTCCACGCATCCGGGAAGGAAGATGACATTAGGCAACAATTTATTATGTTAAGTAGATATGGTGAAATACATGGCAATATCAGTTTAACGAAACGAGGATCCATTTGATCAGAGCCAACAGCATTCAATTTAATAGAATATATAGTTCGCAAAATTTCAAGATAATCAATACATCGGAATGAAAATGCATCAGATCCAGATTGATGAACGCGAGAAGAACTACTCACACCAGATGTAAAGGAAAACGTATCAACCTGCAATGAATTGGACGCAATTTCAGTAGGGTAAATAAAAATTTGGTTCAATTCGTCCAGATCGAGATTACACTCTGCACCAGATTCTTTATGGATAGGCTTAGCATCCAGATTACCTTAAAGGGTTTTAGGAGGTAGAGTAGGGTCTAGTCTGGAAGCAAAATAATCACGCTTAGCATTACGAATAGACAAAGTAACTCTATTTCGTGCAGCCTTATAGAAGGAATGACTACGGATAGTCCTGAGTCGTCTCCACTCTCTGTACAAATACTCGCGCTCCACAATAAGGGATCTAATTTCTTGAGAAAACCATGGACAATGTTTAACCCTGATACTCTTAACTCTAAGCGGAACATAGTTATCGTACAAGTATAATATAAAACTATTAAATTTTTCCACTTTGGAGTTCACTGATAGATCATTAAGGATGCTACAACATGAGAGCGAACTACATTCGGTAAATAAACTACCAGTATCGACGTTATTATAATCACGGGAAGAAAAAACCTTCCTAGGAATACAACCACCAATTGGAATATTGTAAGTCATAAAGAGCAAATCATGATCTTAAATACTGATTGGACTGAGCTGATTATGAAATAGAATATTGTCTTTTTCAGATACAAATAAGAGATTCCACAGTTAATTGATACTTTCGTTGGCTGCATGGCACCTGCCCTCTTGGAACCATAAATTGTCATTTAGTTTTAGAAAGAAATAAGGATCGTTCACTCAATAGATGGAAATCTGGTTTATTAAAGTTTTCATTCAACTAGAAATGAGCCTAATCGCTAAACACAATTTTGCGAAAACAATGGATAAATTTGCAATTGCTTTCGAGCCCAATCAACGAACAAATTCCGCAAACGATGACTATTACACGGTAGTTCTTCAACCAACTGCATCTTGTAAGGATGTAAAGCAAGATTCCGAGTCAAAGTTTTTCATGTGGTTGAGAACGACGACGAATCGATATTTCTAGCTCTTCGGTTATACGGTCACACCAGCAATGGTTTCCGGTGTACGGACATTGCTTTAGCTTGTTGTTGGGCATTGATCATGTAGTGAATAGCTCGTACAAAATCAAACAATAACACGATGTATAGCTCATAACGTCGAACTCATTGGTGAAATGAATACTGATTTTTAAAGTAAATTTCAACAATTTGAAAGCGTTCTTAAATTGTATGTTCCATATTTATTTGAGCATTTGGGTACAACTGTCAAAAAGAACTATCGCATAGCCTGCTCTAGATACAACCCTGGAAACAAATATGATCAGCTGTGCATTGGTGGTGGAAACAAGTAGCATTCGTCTCTTATTTTCGTAGAAACCACAGAAATGCATTGAGCAATTCTACTTTCTCGCAAGATATTTCTGAATATAATTAAAGTTTCAATTTGAAATTTGTTTGTGGTAAATCTACAAATGTTCTGAACATGTGGAAAATAAAGTTTATCTTTTCCACAATTTTCATTCAAGGAGAGGTGTTCCAAAAGTTTTAACGTTCAGCGGGAAATGAAACTATTCTAGTACGAATGAAGAAGCCTTCTATGGATGGTCACTGAATTCCGTTTCATTAGACAGTTTATTTCTATTTTACTATTCCATGTCCGCAGGAGACAGTAGTTCGAGCTTTACGTTCCTACATTACTTGGAAGCGAAAAATCATACATGTCCCGGAAATATAATGAAAGTCTTGTTCGAAGCTTTAAAATTGCTTCTTGCTACATAATCTGGAAACCAATTTTTTAGATTTGAGGTATCAGCACTACGTTTACACTTTTACAAGCGATATGCCATCAGAGAAACCATACAGGAATGTACACGATAACTCAGAAATTTACTGTAATAGGGTAACTATTTAACTGAACGTCCATTAGGTTAATGCTAACATATCTTCATCAAAGCTTCTTTGGAATCAACGTGGAAGAAGTTATTGATTCTTCCACTTGATTTGCCTTTGATTGCCTTTACTAATTGCAACAATGGGCCATTGGAAGGCCTGAACAAATTACCCTCTGAGTGCGTCAATGACATTTATATTTCAATTTGCTTTTAGTTGTGCGAACTTGCAGTTGTTATTATGTTGCAAAACATGTTTAATATATCAAGTGACAGGGTTACTATATTTTAGTCTTAAGCGAGAGTACCAGCGGATGGCAAGTCCCTGCGGGGGGTGGGGGATATTTTTTTATATATGATGTTGCCAAAGCTCATTGGATACCCCATGATCCTAAAGCACAGCCTTGGCAGGAAAGGAATTAAGGATGAGGGAAATGGGTTAGGAGGTTGAGTGAAGGAAGTATCGAAGTACGCCCCGTTTGAAAGTTTCGGGGTCATATGACAAGGGAAAACAGAAGATGGTAAACTGTTCCACATTCGTGTTGTTCTCGTGTTGTTCAGAAAAGTCAGCCTTTTTAAAATTAAAAGAGAAGTCGTCGTGAATCAGAAATGCAGCAGGCAGTGGATCGAAGACCAAAGCAATTTGAAGCGCAGGATGATGAGACGTCTCAGGAACTAAAGGAACCGGGCAACGCCTGACCAAGGTGCTGCAGGCATGGCAGGTTGAAATCTCCGAGGAGCAACAACTCATTTTGGGGACTCAAAGAGGAGGAAAGAGTGTCGATGCAGGAAGCAAGTGAGTCGTAAGTATCCCTGGTCGCTTCCGGAGGAATGTAAGAGGTGGCAATAAACACGTTCTTATCCGGTAATCTGAGAACTAAAAATAAAAGTTCCAAAATATTCGAGTCCAAAATCTCCAAACAGTGCCAAACAGCGCATAGTACTCCTCCCCCGACAGGAGCGTTCACTACAGATAGATGTCGGTCACGCCGAAAGACGATGTATTCCGGGTCGAAGAGCTCAGCATCGGCGATCATACCACAAAGCCAAGTTTCAGTCAGACAGACCACGACGAAACATGAAAAAGTAGAGCTGGTATAGAGGCAAGTCGTCTTTAATCGAAAGCCGGTTACGTTAGCGTAGTAGAACGTGATCTCGCTGATGAGTTTTTTGGAGCATTTCTAGAGCCAGAACGGTTTTTTGAAACAAATTCCCGGACGATGGTCAAATCTCAGGGGAAACGGTGACATTGAACAAAGCATCAGGGATGACAACCTTGAAAGACGCGAAGAAGGAGCTAGGGCAGTTGCGTGACTTGTCAATTCTTCGACAGTTAATTACATCTGGTGAAATTCTAAAATGTGAGGCAATATGATGCACGACGACGTCCGCGGTGGTATCATGATGAATTCGCGAGACAAAAACGCTACGAGGTAGCACAGCCCGTTGATTTATGACTTTTTAACAGAAATAACAGGTACTAACTGTAACTGTAACTAATGAAAACCGCAAAGTGCCTTATCAGTGCCATTAATCATACGGAATCCTATCCTATGCGCGCCCAAAACGCTCTTAACCAATTTTATGTGTTACACCGTGCCAGGTCCCAAGATAATCAAAAAAATAATACTCTACACAAAAGTTAATACCATTTCAAAACAAAATCAACTCAAATATTAAAATTTTTCTAGTAAAATAAATTGTTGCACTAGAATCAACAATTTATTTGTTTATATTTGGGATTATTCACGCGAAACCAAACTTCCACTGTATCCGAATCCGTTTGATATGTCACTCAAGCTAATTTCATTTATCTGTTGATTTTCGGTGAGGAAACCCAAATACGTTGAACGACTTCAAAGCGGATTATTGATATAGCTTTATTTCGTCAGGGATGTCAATTAATGGGTAAACACTCTCTCTCTCTAATTTAGACTTCCAATCAATTACATCGTCATGCTATCCATTTTGACCTAATTCTCTGGTGGGTTTTTGGCTTAATACCTCTGAGTTGGTATTCACTGTTTACATTCCCAGCAGGTACATACTCACGAAAATAAAAAAAACATTTATTTAAAGGAATTCTCTGAACCCTAGTCAGAAATGCGAAAATAAAATCGACAAACACTTTTGTGTAGTTAAAAATTGCACAAAACTGTTGTGCAAAAGTTAATTAAATTAAGGTAAACAATAGAAGAAATTTTGATTTTTTGCCGCACAAATTCGTTTTCCTCGAATTGTTGCTCCATCTACCTTTCATGGATAGTCGTTTTGAAAACCATATTTAGGAATAATATTTGCATGATTTCTGCGAGTGATGTTGGGTAAGTCCGTGTGTGTTTGCTGTGTCGTACTTTCAAAACATCAACTTAAAACTGCTAAAGGTATTCCTAATTTTCAGGCAAGACTTAAAAAGTCTAATTGGAAATCTCGCCATAGCTGCTGCTTTTAAAGTGACACGAATTACAAATTACTCATTTAAAAATTGCAGAAGTAAAATTATCTCGCGACAACGTAGTTAAAGTTATTTCCATTATCTCCTTAGAACCAGTACTGGGTGTGTGCTTGCAGACTTAAAAATGTATTGTTGCAAATCAAATATGAAAATTTTTATAGTTGTTCTTATATAGCATTCCTTTAAAAGAACTAAAATATCTAGCATAAGTCCCTATTGAACTAGTGCCTAAACTGCAATTTTGCCCGATGCCGATACCGATCATTTTTACTTGATTTGATTAAATTGGAGGTGTGAGGTTCTCAAGCGCTGCGGCCACTCGGGCCTATTGTACAAACCCTCTCAACTCCTTATATCAAGCCGGTCCCTCTGAAGCGGTTCAACAGCTCCCGCAGTTGGCATTCATTCAGCCAGGGTTGGTTTCCCGAATAGGCTAAATCTGCGCCTGGCCACTGCAGGGCATTCACAGAATACGTGTAATAGGGTCTCATCATCCTCCAGACAGAGTCTACAGGTGGGGTCGATGGCTCTACCTATCCTTACCAGGTACTTCCTTAGCTGATAGTGGCCGGTAAGTAGGCCAGTCAGAGTTCTAACATTCGACCCGCACATCTTGAGAAGCACCCTGAATCTACCCGGCGACGGTGTGAGCATAAGGCTTCTTGAGTGAGCGTGCCCCTCAATGTTGTTCCAATACAACCTATGCTCCTCACTTGCGCGGTTTGCTATTAGCCTTTTAGAAGTGCACAGAGGAATTCCACAGACCGGCTCCGGCCCTATGAAGGGAGTATTGGACCCCTTCCTAGCAAGTTCATCTGCCTTTTTATTACCCGTGTAGCCGTGATGTCCCGGTATCCAGATCAAGTTGACTTGATAAGTTCTACACAGTTCATCTAGGCTCCTTTGGCATTCCCGTACCAGCTTAGATCTGGTGGTAGATGAAGCAATTGCTTTGATTGCAGCTTGACTATCCAAAAAGATTGAGATGCTTTTGTTTTTATAAGCTCTTCTGAGGTTCTCGTAAGTACATGTCAGTATAGCGAAGATCTCAGCTTGCAATACCGTGGTGTACTTTCCAAGGGCCAGTGATAAACTGAATCAAGGAGAGTTACTCCAGACCCCTGCCCCAACGCCCGATTCAGTCTTTATTTATAACATATTTATACAAAATAAAAAAAATTTTAAAAAAATTCTTCCGTATACCATACGATACTAGTTCCCCTGGACGGACAGCTGGAAACGTGCAGGTCTCACGATTCTCCATCCGTATTAGGGGTGGTTGGAACGGTGAGAATCTTGCCGGATTCTGATCAGCTAACATGACCAACTCAGGTGTGGCTTTATTGTCGTATGGCCGTTACTTATGTTTCCCCAAAGGAGACCATCTCCCTCTAGTTTGTAGGCCGCACATAGATCCAGGCTTTCAAACTTTATATGAAGAGGTTTGATATTTAGCATGGTTTCTAGTGCAGCCGTCGGCGAAGTGCGCATGGCTCCAATGATGCATAGGCAGGATATACGTTTGCAGTCTGCTATGCTTAGTCTTGATCACATTAAGTTATGATCTGTGCCACCATGTAATCACTCCATAGGTTATCATGGGCCTTATTACCGATGTGTAGATCCAGAGCATTGTTCTGGGTTTAGGTCCCCAGGTAGTCCCGTAAGCTCTACGGCATGCCCAAAAGGACTTCGGAGCTTTTTCCACGAATGTATCTAGGTGCAGGTTCCAGTACAGCTTGGAATCCAGAATCACCCCCAGGTACTTCACCTGATCCTTGAAGGGTAGCGTCGTCGTGTTCCTCTCCCTAGTGAACGGAACGACGACCGTTTTGTCAGGGTTGACTTTGAGGTCAACCTCATTACGCCAGAATGCAACTACGTCTAGTGCCCCCTGGAGTTGTCTTGTAATGTTGTTCCCCATATCGTTGGATTCCACAACTACTATGTCATCTGCATAGCCCTGCGTGAAGAAACCCCGCTAATCAAGGCGCACCAGTAGCTCATCGATCACAAGGCATCGAGGAGACTCAAGGTAAGATCTCGAGACCTGAGCAACACATCTATCCATCGAGAGAAGGTCGTCCCAAGGCCTCTCCTTCTTAGGGCCCGAGTGATCACATCAAATGATGTATTATCAAAAGCGCCTTCTATAACCAAGAAGGCTGCAAACGCAGTTCGGTTGCTATTGACCGCTCCCTCCAGCTTAAGAACTAAGTCATGGAGTGCCGTTGTAGTAGTTGTAGTGGATTTTCCGGTTTGGTAGGCGTGAAGTGATGAGTGTAAAAGGTACCTTTACCTGATGGACCGATCAGTGACTTTTTCCATCGTCTTTAACATGAACGATGTTAGACTTAAAGTCCTGTAGTCCTGTGTAGCAAGTGTGTAATCTTGCTTCTTGCTTCTTGCTTCTTGCCTTGCTTCGGAATAAAGGACATTTTCACAGTCCTCCAGATAGAGGGTATATATCCTAGTGCAAAGGACGCCGTGTATATTCTGCACAGCACCGATGCAGGAATATCACAGCCCTCTTGTAGGGGCACCGGGAACACGCCATCCGTGCCAGGGGATTTGAATGGTTCAAAGGATGAAATAGCATCCTTCATAGCTTTGCATGTAAAGACTAACCTAGCAACCCTCCAATCCGCCTTGGGCGCCCTCCTTGCTAGGTGGTCTGTAAGGCTGCCTCGTTTGGATATTCCACCCTCGACCCAGGGAAGTGGGACTGCAACAGAATCTCTAGCGTTTCTTCCCCGACTAACGTGAAAAAGTGGGTGGCGGAGTTCAAACGAGATCGTGATAGCGTTGAAGATGACCCACGTAGTGATCGGAGATCAACGTCAACCACCGACGATAACATTGAAAAAATTTGTGATATGATTTTATCTGCTCGGAGATTGACTGTTTAAAAGATAGCTGACACTATTCGCATCTCAACTGAACGAACACATCACATAATCACCAATGAATCACACTTTTCCAAGGTGTCTGCGCAATGGGTACCTCGGATGCTTTCAGTTGAACAGAAACGCGTTCGACTGACGATTTGCCGCAACTGCTGTTTGAAGCTGATCCACAAGAATTTATTGGAAGATTTGTAACCATGGATGAAACCTGGGTACATCACTATACTCCGGAGATAAAATTACAGTCTAACCAGTGAAAAATACCAGGATCTCCTATTCCAAAAAAGGCAAAAGTAGTTTTATCCGCCGAAAAAGTAATGGCCTCAGTTTTCTGGGATTATGGTGGATTACTTAGAAAAAGATGACACTATAAACTCTGCTTACTATTGCAATCTGCTGCGACGTTTAAGAGAAGAAATTAAAGCAAAAGAAGAAAAGTTTTGTTTCACCAGAATAATGCGCGAGTTTACACATCAGTTGAAAGCATGGTAGAAATCCATCAGTGTGGCTTTGAATTGTTACCCCATGCTCCGTATTCACCTGATCTAGCTCCATCAGACTTTTATCTATTTCCACAGCTTAAAAATACACTTAGGAAGTAAAAAATTCTACACAAATGAAGAGGTCAACTGGTCAAAGCTGCTGTCGATGCATATTTTGTGGGCTTAGATAAAGATTTTCTTAAACCTGGTATAGAAGCGTTGCCAGGCCGACGGAAAAAGTGTATTGAACTCGGAGGAGAATACGTTGAAAAATAAATAAATTAAATAATTATAGTTTTTAATTTTCCTGGTTAGGCTACGAACTTTTCAAACGTCCCACGTATAGAGCTACGTGGAGCCCCCGTGTGAAATGATATGTCGGCAGCAATGTCATCCTCGATAGTTGCACCTGCGAAATAAAAACACTTCAAGGAAGTTTAGCTGGTCTCAAGATAAAAGCACCACTTCAAGTAGGAGAAGCTTATGTAAAACCCACAGGGATATGTAGATGTATGGAATGCATTAGCGTGGGCATAGCGGGGGTAAAGCGCGGGTAAAGAGCGGGTAAAGAGCGGGTAAAGCGCGGTTAAGCGCGGTTAAAGCGGTGCTGTTTCTGGAACCAGTAAAAAAAATTTCGATTTTTACTGATAATATCAATCGATTTAGAATGGTCGTTTCATACCCATTAGAAACCCCGAAGGGTCCAATAATGCCCGAGAACGCGTATTTTCCGAGAAAAACAGGATTAAAGTTTCATCATACCTGAAGTAATACCTAAACTGCAATTTTGCCCGATGCCGGCATTACTCCTTTTTTTACTATTCGTTAGTTACGAAACACTTGCTTTTGGTGCTAATTCTGGGACCAGTAGTCTGTAGCGGTCAGGGAAGAAAATTTGGATTTTTAATGATAGTGCGAATCAATTTAGAATGGTCGTTTCGTACCCCTTAGAAACCTCGAAGGGGCAATAAGGTTCCCCTGTAAAGAGGAAATAGGATAGAGTTCTAAAGACTTTATATAATTAAATTAAAACTCTAGCTGCAGGCCTTCCGTCATCGAAAATCTTACTTGTCCTACACGAAACACAAATGGTTTGCTGAAAATTTTAGTCTGGTGTGTACAAAAATGCCAATTTCCTTTCCATATAAAAAATTCCAGCATATTCTTCAATGCGTGAAGGTCTGTAGCTGTCAGCTTTTAGACAATATTCTAAAAATACCATTATTCTTTACAACCAAAAATGGTTATAGAGGGAGTGTTTACGCAGTCGTAGGCTGCTCTTTAAATGGCTAGCATTTGCCGTAACTATCTGAAAAGTGAAAGTATTTTAAAGTTAACCTATGAAAAAAGTAGTGCTATCCAGAAATTCTAATAAAAAATACAGACATTCCCTTTTCTTAATTTAATATCATAAAAGATTGAATCATGCCGGCATGCCGGCATAAGCATTCTGAAATATTTTAAATAATATTTTTACCATTAGATTTCTATGCCATTCAGGTTGCAAAGGGTCTTTCATCTTGTTGAAGGAATTGAGTGGCAGTTTCGATAAGCGTACCAAGACTCCAAGGTTCCTCCATTTTCTCAACGAGAAAGTGCAGGAATCTGTAGCTTGATAAAAAATGTAATTAAGCACGCGATATCGTAATTAAAAATACGACTTCCTTAGAAAATGACGTTGTAGAAGGATCCGGAAAAGTCTCCTTTGCCCATTTTAAGTGAATGGCTTTAAATATGAATTGCTCCGGTCTGTCTTCGTTTTCGGAACTCCTCAGCTTCCGGCTGTGTTAAGTAGTAATGAGTTTTTTTTAAGATAGCTTGGATTGATAGTAGTTTTAGGACTTCGGAGGACTTTGCCATGGACTTTCTGTTGAAAAGTTTTCGAGTTTTGTTTTTAAGTGCTCAATACCGCTGATGGTGATTCAATTGAGTTTCTCTATAATTTTGAGTTGTTAAGTTGAAATAAGGCAAAGTGTTTTATCCCTTGAGGGAAGTACAAGGTGCACGATATAAATGCATACTGAAAAATTTTACCTCCTGCTCATTGAGTGCAACTCTAGAGAGAAGTAGACCCATTAAAATAGATTCAGTTACTTACCTATGCCCATTGTGAAAGCAAGCTTCGATTTGGAAATTTAGCTGACGACAAAATGCAAAATGTGTGGAAATTCATTTACGACTTTCCATATAATACCTGCCATCAATTGAAATATTGGAAATCTGCATAATCCATCAGAAGTGATGTCTGAGATGTGAATTAATGACGAATGTCGTTGTGGGTGGTTTAAATGGCGGTAATGCCATTAACTAATTAAGATATAACTCATCGCCCTTTTCCATAATGTCCTTAAGAGGATTATCTATAGATTTTCAGCTGTTTTCTGGTGATAGAAATATTTTTGGAAATCTAAAAAATATTAATGGTTGAATTTCTATTTCTTTACTTTCAAGGATTTTTATTTCTTGAATTCTATTTAATTTTATATTCATGAACTACACCCAATTACACTTTTTTCTTCTATGAGATTCAAAAAGTAAAATTATTAACTTAATAGCGCGCCGCATTTGACTGTCCATTATTTTGATACTATTTCTCAATTATTTTGATAAACACCTGTTACGGTGCACTCAGTCCTAGAGGACCAAGAGTCTACTACGTGGACTGTGACGAAAAATCCCCTCTTAAGTATGATCGGCGTAAATATTGCCAATAACGAGGTTAGATGAACAGTGGTCTTCTTTAAACCTTTTACAGCCGCTAGGTGTCTTTCCAGTACTCATATTCACTACCTGGATACCTTTGGTCAACTTGTTTAGAGCTAGCTACAATAAGGGTCATATACGACTGTCATTATTGCTTTATTCCCAAACTAGGCAATGGATCTCTAGAGCTGCCCAAGTCAGATAGACTAATAAATTTAACCTTCTTTCTAGATAATAGGGAGACCTTAAAATCAGTTTCAAACTGGATCAATCATTGGTTTACTCAGTTTGCCTAAGCAAAAGGTAGGAGACTGCTTTACATAGTCTGGTTGGTAAGATCGAGAAAACTTTTAACCATAAAAAATAACTTTATGTGCCTTTCTTGTAATAGAAGGCGGTCCAACACGGTAACACTAGTCATGCGTCTATAGTTAGAGCCCTATCACGGAGGGGTACTCTAAAGTGGGTATTGTAAAGTGGGTGGATGCTGTGCTTAAGGAGCGAGAAATTACACTTAACACAGCTAATACCTCTGTATGTATCAGGGCTCTGGTCACTAGTTGTAGACGACCTCCTAATCAAGCTAAGTAGGTTGGGTTTTTGGGCCGTTGGGTATGCGGACGAGCAAGACAAAGTGGTGACTTACTACAGCAGAGCTCTGTCGAAACAAGAAAGAAATTACTGCGCTACAAGAAAATAACTGTTGGCTATCTTTGACTCTACGAAGCATTTTCATAAATTCCTTTGTGGTCAGAAATTCACTATCAGAAATGAAGGGCAAGTGGCAAGATGGTTGCAAGGACTTTAATCCTGTGATTTTGGAATTATTCATATTAAGGGTAGATCCCATTGAAATGCAGATGCACTTTCAGGACGGTCAGGATTGTATTTACTGCTCCCGTCTGGAAGGAAAATGGGACCATGTGACTGTGCGAAGAAGAACTGTCATGCCCTTGACAGGATGGAAAAAGGAAAAGTTTCCCAATGAGAAGACCAGAATATATCTCCAATTTTGAAGTGGAAAGAGGATGACGAAAAGCCCCAATGGAAAGATATTTCAGGCAGAAGTGTAACGTTGAATGGCGCAATGGAATTCAATGTATGCTGAAGAAAAAATATTGAAACCCAAATGGAAAAGACTACATGAGTCAGCATGCCGGATACAGGTATTGGTTCTTAAAAGCAAGATAAAGGATGTTTTGGAAGAATTCCATAATGGCGCATCGGGAGGACATCTTGATATCAGCGAAACTTTAGAGAAATTAAGAGTATAATTTTATCAGTTGCATATAATCCTGTAAAGGATAGGTGACGGAAACATGCTGTTTGTGCCTGTTGTAAAGGACCTCACAGAAGAACAAGGGGAGCGATGCAGCAATACAACGTTGAAGCACCTTGCGAGAGAATTGCGATTGACGTTGCTTGAACATTTTCTGAGTCAGATCGGGGAAACCCTTATATTTTAGTGGTAATGGATTATTTTCGTAACTGAACCGAAGTATATCGGATCCCAAATCAAGAAACAAAGACAATGGCGGAGGAGTTAGTGACGAACTGGATCTGCAGAATTGGCGTTCCTCGTGAGTTTTACTCTGATCAAGGACGAAGTTTTGAATATTAAATATTTAGAAAGGTTTGTAACACTCTTGGAATTAGAAAGACGACTATTTCAATATATCAGAAAAGTAGTGGATGAGCATCAACGGGATATTGATATCTAGATCACGGTGTTTCTATAAGCTTACCCCTCTAAAGTTGTGTTTGGAAGAAGTAAGGAACACCTGAAAAGAAAATAGAATCCACTGAAGAATATACAACATTGCTTCATAAGCGTTTCGGAGAAAACCATCATAGATAGATAGAATAAAAACTCAGAGCTAATTCTAGTGGAATCCAGGAAGGCGATGTCCTCTGGCCCACGGCAGCGAAAAGTAAAATCATCAAAGCTTCAACAACAGTGGGAAGGACTCTACGTTATTCGCATCAACGATGTGGTCTACAGGGACTACAAAGGGTGGACTAAAAAAAAAGTACAATGCCAGATGGATTGGAGATACAGCTATTACAGACAGGAGATGGGGGGGGGGAGGTGTAACGTGCACTGTAGGGTGGCATAGGCTTTTGAAATCGTCAGTGGAATAAGTGATAGTAATTCGTACTTCCAGCCCGAGGGTGCCAAGTTCGAACGATACCGGCACCCACCTATGGTTGTTTTATGCTGACAACAGGTTATGGTGAAATCCAATGGTGGTTGCAGAGTCTGGTGGTTCGCAATTCACGTTAATTTGTAGGTCCACTAATTTTCATTGTCTCGTATCAAGTGAGTTTCTTTGCCCGCCATAAGGGGTTAGATATTTATAGGGTGAAATTCCTCCGGTTTTTTACCTCCATTAACTTTCACGACGGGCATCACTGTTCACTCCTTCCAAGTGGATGGAAATATACCTATTGTTAATAATTCGTTGACACCTTCCAATAATATTGAAGACACGTCAAAAAAGTTGAAAAGAATTGTTGGGTTAAGTCCATTACAGGTTTAATCTATTTTATTAATTCTGTAATCGTTAAACTATCAATTTCCTTAAAATTAACTCGTCTCATTGACATGGTTTCCAGCATTTATTTGTTTGATATTTTCTACATAATATTTATTTAGTTCACAAGCAATGTACAAACTTCACGAGCAACAAGGTTGGATTTGGTTGCATAATAAAACTTCGTAACACCTCGTTTTTCCTAAATTATAAAATTGGATGTAGAAGAGTTTTCATCTTCTGACTTTCCTTTACGTATGAAGGTAGAACGTTTGGTCCATCCAATGTTTGGGATTAGCTTTATTCAGGTCCTTTTTTTTTAATTTAATAGAATTAACCCTTCCAACTCAGAAGGCGCACTTCACAGGCAGTTGCCTAGAATCAATTGACCTATTCACCAGAATATAACATATATTGAGATGAATAAGGCTTCCACAACCCATGCAATAAAATATTAGTAAACAAAAAAAAAAGTCCAAAACACTAGAATCAGGGGTGCAAAGGCAACAGAGATCGTTTAAGCAAATCCGTAGTAAGAGCCAGGTCAAAAATTGGACACATATTCACGGCTCTACACATGCGGTTAATAGGCCATGCATACCATAGTTAGAGCGAGAATGGATAACATGTAGTAAAGACAATCTCCTTAAGCTATACGCGGTTTGCCTATAAGTAACCAAACTTGCGAGAGTGCGAGAATCTATATTCAAGTTCAAAAGCTGATGAACAAATACCAGGTCAGCAATTCTACGACGTTCCTCTAACGAGCGCATATTAAGCAATCGGAGGCGATCCTCATAAGAAGGAAGCCTTAATGGATCATTCCACGGGAGGTCCCTTAGTGCGAACCTTACAAATTTCCGCTGCACCGATTCAATTCGTCTAGAATGAACAGCATAGCAAGGAGACCAAACCTGAGATGCGTATTCAAGAATTGGTCTAACAAAAGAAAAAAATAAGTGTATAAGGGTCTGTCGATCAGAAAACTCCCTTGACCGCCGCTTAACAAAACCAAGGACTGAATTACTCCGAGATACTATATGGTTTATGTGCAGAGTGAAATCGAGTTTTTTGTCTAGCATTACACCGAGGTCAGTAACGGACTCCATACGACGGATATTAGTTTCCGCAAAGGTATAATCAAAGACGAGCTGATTGATGTTCCTAGAAAATGACATAACTTCACATTTATCCAGGTTAAGTTGCAGTCCATTTGAGTCACACCAACCCCCGAAGGTATTCAAATCATCCTGAATGCAGGAAGAATCATAACTTTTTCTAACGCATGAGAAAATCATCATATCTTCTGCGTAGATTAAAACTTTGGAGTGCTAAATCAGAGGGACAATGTTGTCAATGGCAAGAATAAATAGCAGCGGTCCCAGATGGCTACCTTGCGGTACACCAGATGAAGCCCTAACGACTCTAGATAGAGTATTACGGAAAGAGACACGGTAAGTCCTATTTTTTAAGTAAGAGCAGATCCAGTCGAGCAATAAAGGCGGAAAACCAAACCTTTCAAGCTTAAGCATAATCACGGATTCAGGGAGCTTATCAAATGCCTTGCTAAAGTCGGTGTAGACACAGTCAGTCTGGAGCATACGTTGTACCACCCGTGAGCTTTTACTTCACCTTAAACATTTTCAAAAAAATTGTAATTTTGTTGCTGTCTGTAATAGCAGTGTTTCTCCAGAATCCCCTTAAAGTTTTCCTTGAGATGCATTCAAAAAGTATGCAAAGACTTTGACAAGCATTTAAGGATTATTTTTATATAATTCAGTTGTCGAAATCGGAATGTAACCTTCAATTCCGGGAGTAATGGAAGCTTGGGGTGAAATGAAAAAGAATACATGTCTTTTATAAATAACATAGTCTTAAAACGTAATATACTTTCATGAAAAATTGAACAGCAAATACAATTGCGACGGATACATCATTTGCCTTAAGCGCTAGCAATTTGCGATCATCCATTTTCTCACAGCACATTTCCTTCTGCTTCGTATAAATGATGAAAGATGGACGATCTACTCTCGTTCCATCAATAAAAAGAAAAAAGCAAAACCGGAAATTTTCCTAAAACAGATAAAGGAAAACTTTGTCTCATTCAATTAATCTTGTCCACTTGCCGGAAGCACTTCCTGATATATAGTGGTACAATATATATCCCCCTTGGTTACCATTTAATTGCTCCTTCATCTTGCAGTTGATAGAATGCAGCCGCGGGAAGTCCATGGATTATTTTTCATCGAATCGGTTTTGTGGATGACCTGACCATCCTTGAGGTGATAAAGTGCTCTGGGTATTAAGAAATGCTGTTTTTCTGCTTTCGATGTATTGCTCTCCAGAGGGAAACCTTTGTACATTACGAAAATGACGAATAGCCAGGAGCGATTTATTGACAAATTTACTATGTGTGCAATGTACTCAAGGGTTTATTGTGAACAGCGCTTAGGTAGGTGTACTACATATATTTTTATGGTACACGATATCATTTTTCTTCTTGAATTTTCGAATATATCTTAATGTACCCAAAAGACAAATGAAACTATTTTAGGTGGAACTCTCATGCGTTTTATGGGAATTTTTAGTTTTATGGCCGGGAAATATGGAAAAAGGACAAAAGAAATGGATGGCTCCACCATAAGGACACAGACACTTTTCAGGAAGAGGATGTATGGTAGGTACGTAAAAGTGAGTGTCAAGTTTTCAATATATTTCTCCTCTCAACTTCTATATGACCTAGGATAGGTCTCACCGGACGTATAAAGGTTGCGGAAAGGCAATAAAAGTCAAAGATGTTAGATATACCAGGTGCGGGCATGAAAATATATTATGAATTTTGAGGGTTGCATAACGACGGATTTGAAAATTCCAAAAACGGAACAATTCAAAACGTTCGTGTTTCAGAGAATTTATTGTTGTGCAGTTTATCTTCTTTGGGATCGGAGCTAATTTATTAAGTTGCCCATAAATACTTATTCGTCAGAATCTTCCAACGTCTTAAATTGCAAAAGATTTAAATGCCTCTTTCGGAATTAGAAGGGCTTATTGCTGAAATCAGCGTTTTAACTTAACTAACCATTTGCCCATTTGGATCCATTACTTAACAATGGCAATAAATCCTTATTGAACAAAAAACGGCTAAAATATTTTTAGCGTTGAAAATCGCAACTTCAATCAGGATAAAAGTCGTCCACCAAAAGTTTTTCCAATGGAACTTGAACTGTTAGTTCCGAAATAAATGGCTCCGGATATGGCAAACAAAGTGGACATTCGTTGTGTTTTGATTGGGCATTAGATCAAAATCAGACTTGGGAATAGCCTCGGATTGCTCGGGATATAGTTTAAAGCACTTTTATCCATGATTAAAAAGTTCCAAAGAATTGGGACGTCCCAATTCTTTGTAACGATTTCGGTAACTTTTTCTTGGATGAAACTACTTTGAGCACTTTTCCATTCAATTATTTAGCGTGAAGCTCATTTATTTTCTCCTCGACGGATAGACAGACTGAGATATCGAGGTCTTCAATGTGCTCGAAAACACATTTTTTTAATTAGATTTGTAAGTGGTCTAGTTTGTAATTGTAAGTTAAAGTTTCGTAAAACAGACCTCTGAATAAAAACTAGTACACCTGCGAGATAAATGTTCATATTAAAACTTTTCCCATTTCCGTTTTTCCACATGTTTTTTCGAGAGATTACAAAACGTCAACATAATCGCATGTAGAATTTATTTAGTTGATATCCTTTAAGTAGCAGCCATTACACAATATTTTCAAGTCATTTAGATAAATGAGTATGAACCCAAAACAAAGCATTATAGGGATTATCCTAACTCGGGGATCACGTGGACTGCATGAACTCAATCCGCCACACTTAACAAAAACATTTGAAGTCAATGGGTTTAGAGTGGCAGGGTTTTATCTGCAAAAGGGCAAAACAACGTTATCTTTTTACGGAATATTGTTCGTTTAGACCACCTGGATATTATATGAGACTATTCGGTTCAAAGCAACAAGATTAAGGTTACATAGAATAGCATAGTTGTGTCGTTTCATTTTAATCTCAAAATGCTTGGACGAAAAGATAATGTGCTTGTGGATTTAATGACGTCCTTAAAATTGTATATTTCAAGGGTTGGTTACAGGATTATTCCAATTTTCTAGATAGATAGTAGCAAAAACGTTTTTCTGAACCGTTTTCAAACTAGCAACACGATGCACACAAAAATTTGAATTCATACGATTAATTCAACAGAGTAAGTATGGAAGATGGATGGGTGAGTGGTGGGGGAAAGGTTCCTGAGTAGGTTAAGGGTTTTGAAATTTCGCTTCAACCCGCATTTTGCCCCTTCTACCACTACTTTTTCGCACACTTTCGCCTCCATTCTCCCCGCCCCTTGTGTTCACCATTAATCTTCACCTTACCCCGCACGTACCGTTCCGACTTTTAATTTCCGTACTAAAATTGTACATATAAAAATAACAAGTACTACTTAGCTAAATATTTCTCACAATAATAAACTATGCTCTTGGTTGGTTTGATTGGTTTAAGTGGCGAGAGCCGATCAGCGAGACCAGCCCTCCAATTAGCGCTAAATGCACCGTTTTTTCACCACAGCCTGTAAGGCCTTGAAGTTACATACCGCAAATCACACGAACGCGGTAAAGATCAGAGTAGTCGATAAGGCGTAAGTAAGTGCTAAAATCAACCTGCGGAGTTGAGGAACTGAGCTAACTCCTTAATCTTTACTCCTCAGATTGCTTGTAGATTTCCAGAGAAGTATTCTCCTAGTGACACCTTTCTGATGCTCGTCAATACTGGACACCTACAGAGTAAATAAAGTTCTCGACATTGAGTGTTGTGGCGGAAGTCCCAGTCTGGCTGCATGTACGCGTAGGCGTAGGCGTCCCCGATTTTCTATTGTTGTTGAATCTCGGCCAAGTCGCTCTCGAAATGGCACAGGTAGAGGAAATCCTCCGTCTGAGATTAGCCTTCTCTAAGAAATGTTGGAGAAACTTTCTTTTAAAGTTGTTTAGTGGAATGTGAACTTGCTTCTGCTCCAGAGCACTGGAGGGTAGAGCCGTTAATCGCGAGTTCATCCACTTTCTCAATTCCTGGAATTTTCCTGTGACCGGGAACCCAGAGAAGGGTGATTTTGAATCTCCCCTCCAAGAGAGATAAGTTTCTCCCTACAGCTACTCACTAGCGTTGAGGAGGAGGTAACCAATTCAAGCGCCTTTATTACAGCCAGTGAAAATGCCACTTTTCTCTTTGTTATTTAACTGAGACCCAACAAGCAGCATGCCTTCAGGATCACAAGGACTTTCGCTTTGAATACACTTGCGCTGTCAGGCAGTCTGTAGGACTCCTAAGCTCTACTTACAGCTGATTTAAATATCATCCAACTTAAGAGAAAGAGAGAAACACGCTTTTAATATATTTAAGCCAGCTGTAGGTTGAGCTAAGAGAATTGTATATTATTGAGAGGAATATTTAGCTAAGTAATACTTGCAAGTTTTTCAAAGTAACAACAAATTAAAGCTTGTTTTTAAAAAACTTTTTTTCTTACTTTATTTTATTTGATTGTTTTTAGTTTTATGTTCATTGCGCCGACCTTACTTAAAACTCTTAAACCATCTTCCATCTTTAAGCAATTTAAACAATATTCCACCATCTCGAGGCATGGCGTATACCATGGACTTAGAACAATATTAGATATTCTCTATTGGATTGTCATCGGATCTTCATACCCATGTAAAATTTCAGCCCAATCGGTTGCGGGGAACTGGTTTAAAATTCAGTTGCAAGATTGGACCCAAACATACTAACTAACTAACAGGTGGAGTTAAATAAAAGCTTGTAAAAAAGGAATCCTTATGGTGCGACGTCGTCTGTTTGTCTGTCACAGCTGCTTATTTCAGCAACTTCTAATCCTATCGACTTGAAATTTGGAGTGGTTTTAAATAATTCTTGCCAACCTTTATTGCAAATGAAACAATTTGAAAAATATATTTTAATCCGAAAGGGTTGGAAAGGTTTTCGACTTATGATGCAAAATGTCTCAAAAATACCATCCCCCACTCTCCTCCCTGTTAACGAAGTTTGCAATGCGAACAATTTACAATAATTAGAGTTGATTGAAGTTTATGTATATATTATAGGAAAAATAAAGCAATGCCTCTAACTAGCACAATGAATTCGTAATGAGCACCCTTAGTTGTGTAAGGGGACGGGCAGAAGTTATTTAGTGAGAGCTCCGGCGGGGAGAGTCGCCTCTTAGGTGCAAAGAATGAATTAAATCTACGCAAGGAATAATTAGTGCGTAAAGTGCAGGTTGGTCTTTCATATTGTTTATTTTGACTCAATTATTATAAAAGCCGAAAAATTATACAAGTATTAAAAATTTACAGCAACAAACGATGAAAGATAAATCAAAAAACGGCAAAAACATTTGAGAAGAATGGTGCAAAAATTTAAAGGTAAAATTCTTTAATTCAGAAAGTACAAAAAAAAAATTGAAAATACCTTCTATGCCTAATTTTGAAGTTCGAAAAATTCGGAAAAATTGAATTATAACAACATTGTGTTCCCAGAGCGAGAACTGCTGCTTGTGAGCTACTCTTCAAGGAACTGTTCGTTACTTTTCTAGTATTTTTGGAGTATTCATCCAAAAATGTTTTAAACGATCCCACACAAAGTTAACTGTCCTGCAGGACTAGTCTTTAGAGTCATTGATCTCTACAAACTGTTCCCAACATCCTATCAGTTTAAAGATCCTAACGTGAGACTTGTCCTTCCCGAAGCACTTGCAGCAATTCTAAAGTGAAAATAAGTTCCGGGAACAACCTGATCTTCGTTCTCAGGAACATAAACGATTCGTCAATCTAGAAAAAAATGGTTCTTTAGATTATGTGTACTTATGGGTTAGTGGGCTGTTGCTCAGACTCCATCCACATAATATACAGATGAATTGTTGATTTAACAGTTGTTAGGATAAAGCCAATTGTACATTCTGTCAAAAAAGTACCCAAAATTGTTTCATAAATCACAAATTTTTCCACGAATTTTCTTTTATAGCTTCAATGGTCCCAAAACATTGTCCTCGAAGCGCCAATTTGAGTTTAGGGAACAAAATAAAAATTACAAGGAGCTAAATCAGGTGAATATGGTGGTTGATCGATGGTAGTCATCGCGTTTTTGGCCTTAAACTCGTTCACATCATGTTTTTCCAAAGTTCTGGTCGTTTTTGAAGGATTTTCTCGCGCAAACGCTACAGCACGTCAAGATAGTATTTGCTATTAACTGTTTTTCCCTATATAGTTTTTCAATATTTTAAAAAAATTTGTAAATAAACAAACAAAAAATATGGTAAATATAAATTTATTTTTAAGTTAAGAACATATTAGTAAAACATTTAAATTTTTGGGTAAAAATATTGTGAATTGAGCGATTGACAGGAAATAAAAAGATACTTTGCGGTGATCATCATGGCTTTCTACCCGGTAGACGACAACTAACTTGCTTGAATTTACATACCACATAATCTCTGCCTTTCAGCAAGGTCTCCAGACTGACTGCGTCTACACTGCAAGGCATTTGATAAACTTCCTCACTCTGTGATTATCCTTAAGCTTGAAAAGTTGGGTTTTCCGCCTTTATTGCTGGATTGGATCTTTTCTTACTTAAAAGACAGGATATATCGAGTATCTTTCCATAATACTTTATCCAGAGTCGTTAGGGCTACATCTGGCGTACCGCAGGGTAGCCATCTTGGGCCGTTGTTGTTTATTCTTGCCATTGACAACATTGTTCCTCTGATTAAGCACTCTACAGTCCTAATCTATGCAGACGATATGAAGATTTTCTCATGCGTTAGAAACAGTTATGATTCTTCCTGCATTCAGTATGATTTAAGTTCCTTCAAGAACTGGTGTGGATCTAATAGTCTGCAGCTTAACTTAGATAAATGTGAAGTTATGTCATTCTCTAGGAACCAAAATCAGTTCGTCTTTGATTATTCCTTTGCGGAAACTAATATCTGTCGTGTGGAGTCCGTCACTGACCTTGGAGGGAAGCTTGACCGTAAACTCGATTTCACTCTGCACATTAACTACATTGTTTCTAGGAGTAATTCAGGTCTTGGCTATGTAAAGCGGTGGTCAAGGGAGTTTTCTGATCGGAAGACCTTAATTCACTTATTCTTTTCTTTGTTCAGGCCAATTCTCAAGTATGCATCTCAGGTTTGGTGTCCCTGCTATGCTGTTCATTCCAGACGCATTGAGTCGGTGCAGCGGAACTTTGTTAGATTCGCACTAAGAGACCTTCCATGGAATGATCCACTTAGGCTTCCTCCTTATGTGAATCGCCTCCGATTGGTTAATATGCACTCATTGGATGAACGACGTAGAGTGGCTGACCTAGTCTTTATTCACCAGCTTTTGAACTCGAACGTAGACTCTTGCACTCTCGCAGGTATGGTTTCTTATAGGCATACCCCGTATAGCTTAAGAATACTTCCTTTACTGCATGTTGTTCACTCTCGATCTAACTATGGTATGCATGAGCCTATAAATCGCATGTGTAGAGCCGTGAATATGTGTCCTGTTTTTGACCTGACTCTTACTAAGGATTTGCTGAAACGATCTCTGTTGTCTGTGCACCCCTGATTGTTTGTGTGGGCGAGTTTTGGATTTTTGTTTTGTTTGTTTGTTGTTTACTGATATTTTATTGCATGGGTTGTGGGAGCCTCATTCATCTCAATATATGTACGTTATATTCTGGTGAATAGGTCAATTGATTCTAGGCTTCTGCCTATGAAGTGCGCCTTCTGAGTTAGAAGGATTAATTCTATAAAAATAACTCATTACTGGAACATATATTGACAAAAAACGAAAAAGATTTCGTTAGTTTATGAGTTTCTCGAGGTAACAACGTCGAGATTTTGTTTATTTTATTGATTTTTCAATTTTTAGAAGTAAAAAAAGACGAACTTTTTGAATTTATGAAAATTTATTGATAAAAGTCGGCGAATTTTTAGTTGTAAAATTAATTATAATAGTAAAAAATACAAAATTTCGACTTTATTACCACGTAATTTATGTATAAAAGAAGTGTTAAAAATCTGTGAAGGATCGGATGAGTAGTCTTTGAGTTACAGTGATCAACGACTTTGCAAAACTAAATCTGAGAAAAACGCGTTTAAAGTTTTAACACTGCTCTTTTGTATATGGCATGCATCGAATATAGGGAGACACGAGGCACTGTATCTCCGGCAATTTTGCTCCAATCGACCCAAAATATTAACTAGATACTCTTGAAATTTTAACACGCTCCTCCTCCCACCCTCCCCCACCCCTGTGACTGTATCAGTAAGTTTTCAGAAGCATCGATGACGTTCCCAAGACCTGTTAATTCTCCTATATCAGCCGTTACACCTGCACATTTTCGAACATCAAATTTACCAACTTATTGTTCAATTAGTTGCATAGCTGCCAAATTAAGATACCCTTGCGACAGAACCTCGCTGGAATACGCATACCTGAAATCAATGATATTTTAGGACCATAGACCTAAGTACCCTTCGCAACCGGTGGGCAGAGCGAGGTTTTCTAGGTCTTCAACTACCCCTGTCTGAAAAAGGTTTTAATGTTAACATATTTTAACAGGTTTATTTCAATAACACTTATGTGAAATTCGAACTCTATAGATTCTTTTAAGTTTATAAAAAGCGTAAATAATAGAGGACTTAGTATGCAACCTTACCTGACACCTGTAATAGTATGGAATGGCTCTGACCGGTGTGTTCTCTACTCCAAACATGACATATAGAAGTTATCGTCGTTGCAGGGGATAACGTGTTCTCCTTCCATTATGAGGATCTTCTGTTCACACTCCACCCACGACGACCTATGGTTGTTTTCTGCTAACACTTTCTCTAATTCTCAAAACCCTTACATCTGTGAGAAGAACGTCATCTTGCTGGAGGCAACGAATGCAAGTGCACCTACAATTTTGAGTGAATACCGTACCACTAATATTACTTTGCAACCCCATATAGCATTTTAATCGTAATTTATTGTCTGTAGAAAACAATCATGGCTCATCGCCGGTGAATTTCGAGCCTGCGACCTAGATGGAATTCCGACACGTTATCATATCATATTCCATCTATTAAGCTTAAGGCTTCATGAAAAATTTCAAAAAATTAAAAATAATAGAAACAAACATAAATCAATGTTTTTGTATTTACTTAAGGAAAATTAGGAGAGTTAACATTTTTCAAGTAAGGGCAACAATTTTTAGAGCAAGCGTTTCGCCCTGCTTGGTTTCCCTTTGTTTCTAGTCCTATAGGTCAGGGATGAGTCGGCATGAAAATACCGATGATTCGTTGTTGATTAATCAAATTTGATATATTTGATCATTTTTGGTTTTCTTAAAGAATATTTAACTCCACTTACCTAAATTTTAAAACGCATAAGAAAGCACTATAAATGTCTTTTTGTAGGATTTAAGATTTGCTTAGCATTTAAATGCAAATAAAAATCGGAATAGTCACAGACCAAAGTCATTGCAATTTCTTTTATCCTCTGAAAGCCTTTCATTGGCCTTTTTTCTGGGATAATTGCAAAAGAATCCCAAAATAAGAAAAATCCGTTTTACTGGTAATATAGAGAAAATTGCTTTTTCTCGTTGAAGGGAAAGTTAAGCATGTTTTAAGATTCAAAGATTTTCAATCAGATTTATTCAATCCAAGCTACTCTATTCCATTATTGGGTGTTTTAATGGCTGACTATTGGAAACATTTAAGTTTATGGATTTTGGATAGGATATACAAAGCTAGTTTTGATTAAGGATTGATTATTTTCTCTCTTTTTTAAATAATTTCAGTAATAAGTAACAATAAAGTAAAGCAAATTCTAAAACCCTTTCTACTTTAAGGCTACGCGTACTATACTATGAATAAGTTCAACAAAGCAATCGGTCAGAATTAGTCGCCACTATTTTATCTGTCTAACCGCACACAACAGGTCTTCATAAATCTGCAGGCCATGGAGTACCGCAGGGCAGCATTCTTGGCTATTTTCTCTTTAATATTTACTTTAATTGATTGAGGCAGTTAGTGTTATTTCTCCAAAATTTGTCCACTTTTGAGCTCCACTTAAATATTTATTTATTTCTCCACTTAATGATTTCACTTTGTTTTTTCGCTTGCGATGTTTTTAATGTTTATGTTTAATTATCCGTTTGAGATAATGTTGATCAAAAATTTACAAATGATTTTTGTCAGGTAGGCACTTGAATTCGATATCGGACGACATTCGACTCCAGGGGTACGACCAATGTTGGGGGTCAAAGAAATAAAGGCAAAAATTAAAGGCATTTTTGGTAGTTTAAATGTTTGTCTTTATAAGGAAAAATCCGAAATTAAATATCCGCAGCTGTTACGGAACAATAGCGCAATTTCGCGAGATTCCCCCTACCGCCCGATAGTTGTTGTCCCACTTACTCGATTTCTTTGTTTCTCTTTTCTGCGTCTTTTCCCCTTCTACTAGCCATCAATGTACGAACAGCTGCGCAGAATCCAGTATAGAGGTCGCTTTAGCATCTTTTCGACTAGTGAATTTGGTAAGAGAGACCACAAGGAATATGTAGATGTAAGGTAGTTAAGGATTCATCACTCACAAAATAATGTGATATCCTTTACTTACCATTCTGGTGATCGTTCGGGGAGGAAACGAAGTTGTTCGTCACTTCACTTGTCCAGTGTCAGAAGAAGTGAAGCTTTAAAAGTTTTCGATGTGCAGATAACTACTATCTAGATACTGTAAGAGTTGTGAATAGTGAAACGGAAAAGAAAACTCATTTGAATATATATATGGTACGATGGACAAAAATACTACTATGACACTAATTTATCAATGGAAGGGAAGTGGAATGCATGCAGAATATTTTTTAAAGATTTTTGGAAAAGTATGGTGTGCGTTTATAGCAGTCAGTTATGGAGATCAGTAGAGCAAAAAAAAATGAAATGTATAGGCCCTATGTAGAAAAGAATAGCACCACGGCTTTGGAGATACTTGGAACAAAAGGAAAATTGACCAACGTAGTTTCTTAATATTTTGGAAATGTAGCCAGATCAAATTGTGAGTGTTGCTGCTATGAAAAAAGTATCTAACAATTCTTTTGCTTGTCAAACTTGGCTTGATAGTTCATTAAAACAACTTAAAAATAGGAGGATATGGATATGGATTTTCACATTTATTCTATTCTGCGAGTTCAATTTATTTCTAGTCTTGATCTCTCTTATGGTAGTTATGCTATCCGTGGGAAAGATTCTTTGCATAATGAGCCTGACAGTTTTGAAAATTTCTGAATTATAAACGAACATTCGATGGTAACTCTACTTCACTAAGGTTGGGTGATCGAGAAAGTAGTGAGTCAGTAGTTTGGTTTATTTTTCAGACAGCTTTCATTTACAACAAGTGTGACATTAGTTTTAATGATTTAACTCACTTGACAAGGTGTCCTTCAACTTCCTTGGATTTGATGGAACTGTATTTTGAAGACTATACAGTCGTTCAACACATCATTGGCCGATAGTTATTCATATGGTCCTGATGGTATTCCTGTCTAATTTCTTGAATACTGCTCTTGTCCTTGTGTTTCTACTTAATTTATCTATGGCTTGTGGTGTCTTCCCCAATTTTTAATTCCTTTCAGGACGGTTTTGTTAAGTGTAAATCTACTAGCAAAAACATTTTGGAATTCTGTAAATTTTGCCTTTCTTAGATCGAGCTGGGAGGTGGTTTGACTACCTATTTACTGATTTCAGCAAAGCATTTGATAGAATCAGTCATGAATAAGAAATAAAAATAGAATTAGTCATTAATAAGAAATAGTGAATTAATTATAGACTGGCTTTGCTAATACTTCACGGCTCGCACTCTGCGAGTATTGTTTGGCAGAAGATATTCTCAAAACTTCAGGTGTACCCCAAGGAATGGAGACGGAGTTGGATCAATGCGTTGAGCGGCAAGACCACCATGCCATGGGTCCCGGGTTCGAGCCCAGATGACCGTGAGCTTTTATTAAGAAATTAAAAAAAATAATCCACTCCGTCTCTGGGCTGTTGTCTAGCTCGCAGCAATGCAAACAAGACTCAAGTTTTCCTCACTTACCTTACCCTAATTCCCTTCCGGCCAAAACCATGCTAACGCATCAAAGGGTTGTCCCCTAGGATTTGGCCACATCGTATAAAAAAAAAAAAAAAAAAAAAAGGAAGTTATCTCGGTCCACTTTTGCTTATTATTTACATTAACGATGTGTCTATGCCTTTGACAAACTCAACATGTTATGTTATGCTGACGACGCCAAGATCTTGCGTGCTGTTAATTGTCTACGTTAATTTGGACTTTTAAACTCTGTCTTCGACGCCTTTTATGGATGATTCTTTGTAAGCCACCTCCCCCATTAATATTAATAAGTGTACGACAATGTCTTTTTCTCTGAAAAGTTCAGCGCTTTGTTTTACTAATAAAATTAATGCCGATGTTAAATAGACTTGCAAATACCACGGATCTAGGCGTGTGGCTAAATTGTCGCTTTACTTTTGTCAATTATATCGATGGGATAGTGACTAAGGTCAATTCGACACTTGGCTCTTAGTGAAAGGTGGGCAAAGGAATTTGATGATCCTTAGGTATATTACGCGTTTGCTTTGTTGCACATTTATTTGATCAATTCTCGAGTATGCCTGTTGTGTTTGGTCTCCTTTTCATAACGTACATATTGGAGACGGAGTTGGATCAATTGGTTGAGTGGCACGACCGCCATGCTATGGTTTCCGGGTCCGAGATTAGGTCTCTCCGTAGGTTTTAAAATTGAATTAAAAATCCACTCCGTCTCTGAGCTGTTGTGTAGCTCGCAGCAATGCAAAAACCAGACATTTACTCCCTTTATGCTAATTCCCTTCCGGCCAAGGCCATGCTAACGCATTAAAGGGTGCTTTTAGTGGCCTGTTGTGAGACAACCCTGTAGTATAATACTTCCACCTTATTCGTATAGACTTCAACTTTTAAGACTAGAAACTAGACGAAAAGCCCAAAAACTGTATTTGCTTTCGATTGTTTGCAAGGTTTAATTGGTTCGCCGCTTCTTTGATTCGGTTTTAATATTTCTATTCTATCTCACTCTTTGAGAAACTTCGATTTTTTTTTAAATTCGCACTAATTAGTTTTCATGAGCATGGAACATTAACGCCTCGTTGTTTTAATCACAATTTTATTTTTATAGATTAGTCTAGTGTTAATTTTGCTTACATCCTATGATGCAGACCCGTAACATTTCTTTTGTCCAGAGGCGGAAAAGTCTTCTACAAAAAGACTTCTCTGGACTAATAGTGCTACGCTACCCAGTTGGAAAAGAGCTTAGATATATGGTAAACAAACCGTTTTGACTCACTAGTGATTTTTTTTGGCGTGATATACTTTTAGTTGAGTGAAAATGTCTGATTTTGTGCCAAATTATCGTCATTTGCGGGAAGTGTTGATTTTCTTCTTTCATTCGAAAAAAACGGTGGCTGAAGCGCATCGAGAGCTCCAAAAAGTTTACGGTGATGCTGCTCTAAGTGAAGATCGTTTGCGTGAAGGAAGGCCGAAAACCTTCGAAGACGCTGAATTGGAGGCATTGCTCGATGAGGATCCGTGCCAACCGCACGAAGAGCTTGCTTCAGCATTATCAGTTACCCGCCAAGCCATCTCCAAGCGATTGCATGCGTCGTTTTTTCACCTGTGAACAACTGCTCCAGCGGCAAAAAAGGAAGGGTTTTCTTCATCGCATCGTGACGGGTAATGAAAAATGGATTCATCACAGCAACCCAAAGAAAAGAAAGTCATGGGGACTGCCCGGTCATGCTTCTATGTCGTCGGCTCGTCCGAATATTCACGCTGCGAAGGTTATGCTGTGTATTTGGTGGGGCCAGGTCGGTGTTATTTATTATGAGCTGTTGAAACCGAACGTAACCATCACTGGAGAACGGTATCGACTTCAATTGATGCGAATAAGCCGAGCATTGCGCGAAAAACGGCTACAATATGATCAGAGGCACGAAAAAGTAATTCTGCAGCATGACAAAGCTCGGCCTCACGTTGTCAAATCCGTCAAAACCTACCTGGAAACGCTGAAATGGGAAGTCCTACCCCACCCGCCATATTCCCCAGATATTGCGCCGTCCGATTATATTATTATTGTTCCGTTCGATGGCATATGGTATGGCTGATCAGCAGTTCCACTCATATGAAGACATCAAAAAATGGCTTGATTTGTGAGGCTATCCCCTAAAGATCTAAAGATGAACACTTTTACCGTAACGGTATTTGAGCTCTGCCTCAAAGATGGGAAAAAGTTGTAACTAGCGATGGGCAATACTTTGAATGATTCATTTGTAACCATTTTTTACAATAAAGTTGCATTTTCATCAAAGAAACAGCGAGAACTTAGTTGCGCACCTAATATATTATTTTGAACCAATGATTTTCCATGATTTAAAGTAGTAGGCAAACTCAAGCTCGATATACATACATCTATTAGAACAACAGTCGAGGAAATAAATTAAAACCGAAGATATGGCCTTTAAACAACCGAAGATATGGCCTTTAAAATTAAAAATTAAATAGTTAAGCCTTAAAAGTGACATATTTTTTAAATTAATAGTTAATGTAATCTAATGATGAATAGTTATTTTGCAAACTTAAAAAATTTATAATTTAAAAAAATACTTTGTCCTTTCATTGCTTGCACTAAGCTAATACCAACGAAATAATAACTAAGGAATGGCAATAACACGTCCGTGTAATATGTGTGAGTCAAGCACTTCGAAGGGGAAATACGAAGGAGAAATTTAACCTCATGGCGAAGAAGGCATATTTTGACATTTGTTTGGGTTTGTACAGAATTTTAAACGGAGTGAATATTGGCGATTTTATTGCAACTAAAATTGCTTAAAAGTGTATTCGGTGTATATATAGACTATAAGGGACAATTTAATTAATTTGTGTTGCTTTTGTGCTAAAATATGAAGTGTGTTGTGCAAAATTGTGGATATACGAGCTACCGGCGAGTTCCAGGAATTTCTTTCCATAGGTAACTAAATCATAAACAAAAATATTTTTGATCACTCGTTTATTTAAAAGCTATAACGCTAAAGCCAACTTTAAGTTATTTTAATTAAATAATTACAATGAAAGATTTCTGTTTGCATTTCTGTTTTGACGTTTAACTCCATCCAGTGTAGTAGTTAATTGAAGAGAACTCCTAAATAGCGATGGGGCCAATGGAAAATTATGAGTAATTTTTGGAGAAAATATAAATAAACAACTTAATTTAATATGTTTTGAAAAAGTGTATAAACTATAGTTTCCCAAAGAATTTAATTAATTTTAAATTAAAATTTTGTATTACGTGAACAATCACATGAGCCACCTAACTTTTTTTTAGAAATTTTGACGCCTACATTGATCATTTTTTTTGAAGAAGTGCAGTTTAGTCGGTGTATGTGAGATGCTTCACGGAAAATCATGTTGTAGCCATTCCTTAATTATTAGTTCTTTGGCTAATATATAATGCCTACGAGCCCATAATTGAAGCGATCGATACCCTGTTTGAGAACGCTAACGCCTCCGATGAATTTATTTTATTGGTTGACTTTAACCTCCGCCGTATTCAATGGTCATTCTCCGAGGACTGTTCTCACTTTGTCCCCCTTAACGCATCTTCGGCCAAAGAAGCCTTTTTTACCGATCAGCTCTCCGTTTCAGGTCTCTTTCAAGTAAGCGGAGTCAGGAACTTCCTGGACTTAATCTTTTCTTCAGACCCAGTTAACTCGGCTGTCGCAGAAAGCAACCATCTCCGCTCCTATCTCGATTGTCACCATCCTCCCTTGTTCCTCGTTTTCTCCTACGAGTACCCTCATGCCGTTTCAAGCTCCGAGTCTTCTTTATCCTTCAATTTTCGTAAAGGCGACTTTGAAAATTAAATCACTTGCTCCTCAACACTAATATTGGCGATATCCCTCAACATCTCCCAATTGACGTTGCTTTAGAGGCGTTCTATTCGGAAATACACGCTTGTCTTCTTCCTCGTAAAATCCACTCCTCATCCCCCGTATGGTACGACAAAGAATTACGCTCTCTTCGCAACAGGAGAAATAAACCTTGGCAAACTTTTCTTTTAACCCAGACTGAGTCTGACTATTCTTCCTATCTATCTGCTTATACCTCTTTCTCTGAACGTTGTGATACCCACTACCATGAGTACCTCCAACGGATGGAAACTAGCCTCATATCCGACCCCAAGCGTTTTTATAACTTTATTAATTCCAAGAAGAAATCCAATGGTTACGCTTCCACCCTAAAGCTCGAGAATACCTCTTTGTCTGATCCTAAGGTTATCGCTAACCTCTTTGCACACTTCTTCAGTAAATCTTTCAGCGACAATTCTCTACAACCCGACCTTAACTATTTTGCATTCATGGACAAATGCACTCAAACGTCGTTTACATCTTTTGACCCTGATCCTGAACTAATTGGAGCCAGTATTAATGGGCTTGAGGACGACTTTTACCCAGCTCCAGATGGCATTCCGGCCATCGTTCTGAAAAATTGTGCCATGCATCTAGTTCAACCCCTTACTTTGCTTTTTCGTCTCTCGGTCACTCCAGGGGTTTTCCCTCAGTTATGGAAAAATTCGTATATTATTCCCATCTTCAAAAAAGGCTGCAAGAACGATGTGTCCAACTACAGACACATTGCTAAATTATTCTCCATACCTAAACTATTCGAAAAATTGGTCAATGATTCCATGTTCTTCCACTGTAAGTCTATCTTCTCCCTCTACCAGCATGGCTTCCTCAAAGGAAGATCTACAATCACCAACCTTACTGACTTCGTCTCTAAAATACTATGTGCCCTGGAAAACGGTAAAGATGTTGATGTTATCGCCACCGATTTTAGTAAAGCCTTCTACAAGATCTCCCATAACGTTATCTTCTTCAAACTTGACCACTTATTCTCCCCCCCCCCCCCCCCCCCCAGATTCATCTCCTGGATTCGAGCCTACCTCAACAATCGTCAGTACAATATTCTTTTCAGCTCATCCATTTATAACCCCATTCCGGCGTCCCTCAGGGCAGCCACCTCGGCCCATTAATTTTTATTCTTACAATAAATGATGTTGAATGTGTCATCAAACACTCAGAGCTGTCCATTTATGCTGATGACATGAAAATAATCAAACATATCTCCTCCACAACCGACTCTCTTCTCCTGCAAAAAGACCTCGATTCATTCACCACATGGTGCATGAAAAACTTTCTAGAGATCAATGTCTCCAAATGCCAGTCCATATCTTATTCCCGCAAGCGTCTTACCACCACCCCGAGAGTCTATATGTTAATCGACGACTCTATCGTTACCTCTTTGTGTAACTTAGGAATAATCTGTGATAGTGAAGTCAATTTCCGTTCCCACATTGACAGCATAATTAACAGAGCTAACTCCGCGCTAGGGTTTGTGAAGCGCTGGTCCAGAGAGTTCTCCAATCCTTATGTTTCCAAATTGCTCTACGTCTCCTCCGTTAGACCTCTCCTTGAATGTGCCAGCCAGGTATGTTCACCTACACAAACAACTCACATTAATAAGATTGAATTTGTCCAGCGTAGGTTTATTCGCTTCGCTCTACGTGATTTTCCTTGGGCTGACAGATTCAACCTTCCACCCTATGAAAACCGTTTGAAACTGATCGACTTACGACCTCTAAGCAAACGTCGTGATGTTTCCGACATTCTTTTCATTTATCAATTATTAACTGGTGTCACATACTGCCCTTCAATCCTGCAATCTTTACCCATCTATACCAAACCCCATAACCTTAGGTCCACTCCGCTTTTCCGGCTCGACCGCCATCGCACAAACTACGGTCAAAGCGAGAAAATTACCAGGATGTTACGACCTTTCCTCTTTTGACTGCCACCTGAGTAAATCATCCCTCCACAAAGCCTTATATCTTGACACCGCCCATCTTGATCCTGATCGCCTACCTTAATTCTTCTTCCTTACGCCTTCTGCCAGTATCTACTGTATTTATAGCTCATATTGTACGTTATACTTTTTAGTTATTTATTATTACTTATCATTTATTATCGTTTGTAGAATTAGTATTAAGTTATAGGTTGTATTTTTTTGTATGTTTATGTAATAGCTTGTATTAAGCTTAAATAAATAAATAAATGCGTAATATTACATTGTCAGTCATTGAACAATTGTATAGTTATTGGAGTATCGCAAGGGTCATTTTTGGGTCCTCTTGTTTTTAATAAATTTTATCCTTAGTTGTCAAGTGCAAATGCGGTTATAGTCATTCCTAATAAGTCCATTAGTTCGATGAAATATAATTATTTCAATATTATTGTAAATTGTATAACTAGTCTTGTATAAAGCACAAATACAACGCTTTGCCTATTTGTCATGTAAAGTTTACTTTTTTCATATTTAAAGAATAGGGTGGTCTGAACGATGATTAAGAATACAAAAAATAGAATCACTTTTACAGTGTCACTTACATAAAAACTTTTAACAAATATCCCTTAAAATTCCCTACACAAATTGGGTTTTCCCCATTATCATTTTATATGCCTTATTTCGACAACAACAGAATTATCAAATTAGCTTTATTTGTATTCTAATTACCATTTTCTCGAAATGCAAATGGCAAATGCAATCATTGCCGTCTAATTTCCTGAAGTAATTGTGCATCTATTTATGAAACAACCACCAAAAGGAGGAAACATTTGAATTCAGGAACGTATAACTCTGGAATTCAAATTTTGCCTCGTCTTGTTTAATTGCCCAGCAACTACCAATCAGAAGTAACGATAACGTCGAAAAGTTGTGTCTCGGATATAAACAATTTCGTTAATTGCATCTTGTTTGCATTAAACAATGAATGAAAAGAGTTTTAATAACAACTCTACAAAGTTTCACTTGTGCAACTACCCCGAAGACATGTCAGAATTTCGAGTGGAAAAACCTTTCGACTGTTCCATAAATTAAAAGAGCTGAGGAGGAGCATCCAGAAGTAGAACTTGTTTGTTGTTTGTCGGAAATACATTTAAGTTGAGAAAATTCGTTTTTCTTTCACCAACATCACCAGTACTCTGTTGCAGTAAAATCTCGGTGGTGCGATAGTTCTTTTTTTCGGTGTTGAATGGAAACTGAATGGTAGAAAGCTTTCGAAGTTCACTGAAGGCTGGATTACTGGGTAGGTGCAATAAGGAACCGAAGCTTCTTCATTTCAACTTTATAAGAAAATATTGGACATGTTTAGCGTGGAAGATAAATCGCTTTAAATTTTAATTTAATTAAAAGTTTCGTTGTTTGTATTTTCCAATCCTTAAGTTTCACTTTTTGTGGATGTGTCTATTGCCACACAAATTTTTTTTTATTAATTACAGAGTGAGTGTTAAAATTAATTTAAAATATTCTGCTTTTCTAGTTTTAGTTCTGCTAGTCGTATTATTTTCGTATAAATTATTTTTTTCAACTGTTACACATATAGACCGCCAGATGAGTTTATCGTACGGATCTATTCCAAAATTTCGATGGCCTTCCAGGAAGAGCGGATGACTTCTCCAATTTTCTTCACCGATATTTCCCTCAATTCGCTGAAACACAGGCTGCAGAATGCCCAATATCTTGCCTCCCCAGTGCCAGACATTCGTATAGGAAGCGAAAAAGATTTTCTTTAGTCACCTCATCTCTGCAGCTGTGACGGAGACGGAGTTGGATCAATGCGTTGAGCGGCAAGACCAACATGCCATGGGTCCCGGGTTCGACACCAGATGACCGTGAGCTCTTATTAAGAAATTAAAAATAATCCACTCCGTCTCTGGGCTGTTGTCTAGCTCGCAGCAATGCAAACAAGACTCATGTTTCCTCACTTCCCTTACCCTAATTCCCTTCCGGCCAAAACCATGCTAACGCATCAAAGGGTTGTCCCCTAGAATTTGGCCACATCGTGTAAAAAAAAACAGCAGACTCCAAATGAAGAGGCCTAACCTCTTGCGCCAATTCTAGGAAGATTTGGCCGAGTTATGACATAAAAAGAACGAGAGAACTCCTAACTACGGTTTGCACGGGTCATTGCACGAACGAACATTTTTTTTTATACGATGTGGCCAAATCCTAGGGGACAACCCTTTGATGCGGAATTACGGTAAGGGAAGTGAGGAAACTTGAGTCTTGTTTTTGCATTGCTGCGAGCTAGACAACAGCCCAGAGACGGAGTGGATTATTTTAATTTCTTAATAAAAGCTCACGGTCATCTGGTCTCGAACCCGGGACCCATGGAATGTTGGACTCGCCGCTCAACGCATTAATCCAACTCCGTCTCCGTGCAGTTGATAGAAAGTGCGAGAAGATATTCCTCTTAACCGTCCCAAGCAGAACGTGCACCAACTCTGCAAGGGAGCCAAGAAGACCAAAACTCCGCCTAGCTAGCTAGTCAGCTCTATAATTCCGCTTGGTGCCTCTGTGTCCTCAGACACAGATCAAGGTCATGGTTAACCGGTCGCGCAGGCGGGTTAGTTCCTCGTGGCATCTCTCCACCTCTAAAGAAAGCGTTGTGCAAGTATATTTATTATTATTCACATTCAACTGCACCTGGCAACTTCTATCGTCGGTGCGGAACGGATGCCTCGTCTTTCACTGGAATTAACAGGTCGTAGACTTGCAGAACCTTGTCCACGAAGCTTCTCTTCGCTGTGGTATTGCTGGAAAATTTTGCGGGAAGGACAGGTCTCACGTTGTAATCGTAAAACTAGGAGGATGATGGGATCAATTTGCAGACGTCAATGACACTGTAGACTGGTCCCGCGGGACTCTAATCGGTTCGAAATTTTTGTGCGTTTGATTTGGACGTGTTTGGATGAGTGCTCCCGGAGGACCAGAAAAATGGTGCACGGCTCTGGCTTGGGAGCAGTGGCTCCTGAAGGAACTTCGCCCACTAATGAATCTACCCTCTGGAAACATTTAGACAGCCATGTTCCAGTTAAATTTTTTCTCGGGTTTGGCTCATTCTGTACGTTCGTTAAGGTTTAGCTTTAGGTTTAGTTTCGGAATTTTTTCAAAATTTTTGGGAACTTTTCTTAGAGCTCTCACTTGAAGGAATTTCAAAATTCCTTATTTTTTTCAACAGGATTTTACTATTTTTTTGCCCTCAAATTTTAGATTCGTTTTTCGTAATATTTTTAGAGTAACATACCATGCCATTTTTGATGTTCTTTTTGATCGTAAACCATTATGTCTTTTTTGTTTTGATTGTTGTAAATTTTTTAAGTTAGCTATAGTTTTTGTGGGATTTCTACTTGATAAAAATTGTGCCAAATAAAGCGTCAAAATTTATTATGGTAGGGTTACCGATATGATGGACGCTGCGGCCACGGAGGTCGCAGTGAGTTAGTGCCAATTGATAACTATCAAATATCGCTCAAAACAAAAAATGGGATGTGAAAAAACCAACATTATTTTGGGATCAGCATACTTGATTGCCTAAAAAACATTATTATTAAAAGGGGAAATTAAAAGTTTATATTTGCAGGCCTGTGTAATCTAATAGAATGCATACGGATTTTTTGATAAGTTGTATAGTTTTCTTTATGAACTAGTGTATGTTCACCATTTTTCGCAAAATTAAAATTTTTAAAATTCAGTAGGCATTATACTAGTTTTTGAGCTATATTTTTAGAAAAACATTTTTTTTGTCCTTGGTAAACCCTAGGAGCTACAAGAACGCCCATTTAAAGTGTTGAAAAAAAGGTCCCTCGTAGATTTGCCGTGTTCAGGTGCCATTTTGTTAAAATTATAAAAACAGGTTTTTTATTCTTAATTACCTGTGCAATAAAATTATTATACAATATAACATTTTTAATTTTATTTTTATACACTCTCTATTAAATTCGCAAAGTAAGCCCATTTTTTTCGAATCTTAGAGTGGCGTTACCACTTAATTGAGCGTTTCTACAAATGGTTGAACAAAGTATCACATGTTTACTTTCTATTTAAATGTCTGAAATTTATTTAAAAGAAAAAAAATACCCTAAAGATCTAGTCCCTGCGGACAAGAGCGAGTGAAGCTACCGCTGTGGGTACAACCGAGTTAAATACTTAACTTCATTTTGATCGCAGTTTTTTCTATACCACGTTTACTCTACACTATAATTGTTTCATTTTTACTCTTGGATTGATGATATTAAAAAGAATTTTGATAAAATATTGATACCCATGTTAAGGAGAGACCGTTTAGAGTTGGATCAATTGGTTAAGCGGCACGACTACCATGCCATGGTTCCTTGTTTTGAGACCAGGTCTCCCTTTGGGTTAAAAAAAACCATTGTCTAGCTCGTTATATTGCAAAAACAAGACATTGAAGTTTCCTCACTCCCCTTGCCCTAATTTCTTTCCAGCTAAAGCCATGCTAACGCATCAAAGGGTTGTCCCCTAGGCTTTGGCCACATCGTAAAAAAAGAAAAGAATAATGTCAGTTAGCTTAGCGTATTTTCTGTTTAACTTTTGTGTCTACTAGTGTAAGCTAACATAATGCTAGTAACAATTTCAGTGGTCCCTATTTTATTCTTGAACTTGACGCGATTCGACGACAACGATTGTAAGTGCATCTACAACTTTACCATCATTAGGTCGCCTTCGCGATAGGATTCGAACCTGGGACCCTCATGATGGATAGCCAACAAGTGATTCGATATTTCACTGACGATTCTTTTGCTTTTACTAGCTTTGTAGGTACCATCTGAATAATACATATCGTAAAAGGAGATTGTGCCACATTCAATGAGATCGCCAGCAGGATTTTTTACACACTAGCCAACAAGCTTTGAATTTTTTGCTTTATCTATTGGTGGCCTTCAATACTCTCCTTCAGACTAGAAGGTGGTAGGGAGCTGTTATAGAAAAACCATGCTAAGCAATTTCACCTCTCTAACGATAAAAGCTTTTTTATAAAGCCTTATCATATTGCGCAGGATGTAAATATAATGGATGTAATACAATGATCATTTGAGTAGTCCTTTAATGAATGAGTTCAAGCTGGACCATCTTCTGAATATTTCAACAGTCCGTAAGTGATTTGTTAATTCCCGATCTGAAGAATAAACTTCATGATGACTTTCTTACGAGCTTAATTTTGCCACTATTGACTATTATTTGCCACCAAGGAAAATCAGGTGAGGTGTAGAATATAACATACCACCAATTCAGGTCATTTAAAGGCTTCATAGCGGTCTATTTAATTCAAAATTGGAGCCATTGTAATAATATGACAAGAAAATAAGCTTAAAAGTATACAGGAAATTAAATTGGAGCTAACATGCAGGTTGACTGACTATACCGTTCCTACGATAACCGGCGAGAAAGCATCCTCTATTAGAATACCTAGTAGGGAGGAGTAAAAAGGTTATCAGTGGCTGCCAATGCCAAATATACTCTTACGGATGGCTCACAGTGGAGAATGGGGTGGGGGCTAGGGTTTTCTTTGAACACCTACGAAAACTGTATTAACTGCCGGACCAATGCAATAGTGTTTCAAGCAGAGGTCCTGGCCATTGCAAGGTCATACAAAGGCGTAGTGAAATATGTTTCTATGGTGGTTTGAATCATGGTGCTCGACTGGGTTAAGTCGCCGGAGCGGTGTTCAAAGCTTGAAGGCTTTACACAAGATTTCTATGCTGAATACCTAGTCATAGTGAAATATCGGGTAATGAGGCGGCCGACGGTTTGGTGCAAGAACGTTCGCAGCTGATGCTTTGCAAATGTAATCTCTAATCAGTAAAATAAGAAATCGAACTAAAAGTTGTTCACCTCATCGAGCACAGATTGAGGAATCTGACAACCTGTGACATATCAAGGAAGATGTGGCCTAATTTGAAAAAAAACGAGGTTTTTATTGGAACGAAGCCACCAGAATATCCGTAATATCATTGCGGTTATAACGGGTCATTGCTTTTTTGGTAGTCCGCATGCTCATGCCTGCTAAGTACTTCTGTCAGAGTTGCTTGGATGGGAAAGAAGTTGAAAGCATTCAGGATTTACTTTGCAATAGTCCGGGAATGGCCACGCCAAAATTTTAGGCCCTTGGAAAGCAGTTTTTTAATGAAAGAGTTCGTCAACGTCGAGCTAAACGACCTAACCAGGTTTCTAAATAGCTGCGGTTGGTTTAATTAATCACTGCATAACGGTGCTAAATCGATTTAGGTGAGGTTTCAGCGAAGTGGTAACACAACGGACCATATTGAGATCTATGTGTATGTGGTTTAATATCCGAAAAGTCAAATAATTACAGCAAAGGTGTACTGTAAAAAATATTTTTTTATGGTCCAATTCTGTGCAACAAAATATGTGGTAATTCTCCAATACGATAATGCTACAACTCATACGGCTTTGAAGACGCGGCATAAGCTCAAAGAACTTGCATATAAGATCCTAATGAATTCGTCATGCTTCAAGGACTTAGTCCTACCCTTGACTGCAATATTTTACGTTTTATACAATACTTTTTGAATTGAATCTTTATAAGGATGTATGTTTTCCTACGAAGTAGTATTTGAGTTTAAAATATACAATCTATAGGAGTGAAATTCACAGCCTGGTAGAACGAAAAAGTAGACTCATCAAAAGTGGTGAATAAAAACACAAACGGAATTATACAGTTCAATCGCAAGGCGAGTTTAATCAAATACGACAGATCTACAAGGAATAGGTTAGGATAGGTTAAACTGGCTGACTAAGAAGGTACACTTAGGTCAAGGAAGCCCATTGTGATACCACAAGTTGAGACTACAAAAATTCTAAAACCCCATAAAATACCTGAGAAGAAGAAGGTGAACCTGTTGCCCCTGTGCACCGAGCCAGTTCCCTGTCACCAGTGGAACCAGTTCACGGGGAGTTAAAATAAATTTGGCTGGGATGGGAAGGGTGTTCAGCCTTAACCCGATAAATCCTGATAAATCGAGCTATGTCTCTGACGTGAGTGGAGCCTAATTTGGTTAGCTGTTCAAAGAAGGGGGAGCGCAAAAACCGGCTCATACGGTTGGCTAGAGAGGAGGAGGTGGAGTGTTGTTACCTCTTCCTCTTCATCATGGCAACTCCTACAGAAGTCATTTGAAGTTGCGCCCAGTCTATCGGCCTGTCTACCTAAGAGGCAGTGGGCCGTAATAACGGCTACGGTACTGATAATTGTTTTGCGTCTGAGTAGGATGAGCTTTATTAACCGTTTAGGGTCAAGTTTTGGCCATATCTGTAAGGTAATCAGGCAGGTGTGTTCCTCCTGCCAATTAATATTTGCAATCCTGAGAGATTCCTGTAAGAGTTCCAGTTT
Source organism: Leptarthrus brevirostris (assembly GCA_964036015.1). NCBI lineage: Eukaryota > Metazoa > Arthropoda > Insecta > Diptera > Asilidae > Leptarthrus > Leptarthrus brevirostris. Next base: position 17,718,085 of record OZ038375.1, on the reverse strand, counting down.
GCAAGTGGACAGCGGTTTACCCAGCTGGTGGTTAATGTCCGAATCACAACGAGTGGTATCGATTCTCGTTAGTTCGTCGACTCTATAGTTACCCGGAATATTACTATGTCCAGGCACCCAGATGAGCCGTACTTGCAAGTGCTCAGGTATGTCATTTAGTTCTGAGCGACATGTTACAACCGTTTCTATGACCTGGGTTGAACGTAAATAATAAATTAGATAACATTTAGAAATAAAGTTGGTGAGAAAACAGACCCTTGAGGTACCCCGCCTTTGAGGTTTTTAGAGTCCGGCATATGTTTATATGAACTCAAATCCACACGAGTTGTAGAGAAGCTTTATAATATGTAAAAGAAAAATCGATGATATTTTTATTTACCTTCATAATTATCCTTACTCCGAGGACACGATTTTTTTTTGATTTATTTAAGGCTTTTAATACTTATTAGTTATATTCCCATATGATATATGTATGTATGTAGTTATAAACATGAATCTCTCTATTCACTATGGTTGCAAAGCAATCGAGTTCCTATAAGAAGCAAGTTTGACCACGAATCTGAAATCAATAAGTACCTAAAGCATGGACTGACTTATCGACACACATGACACATGTTGTATAGACTGCTGCAAGAGAAAACGAAACAACTCCTCTAAGTACATATCTATCCGATTCAAGCAAAGCTACAAGCTCCTAGAATAACCACTGAGGTGTTTCGTTTTTGCTCTACATTACAGAGATTTTGTGTGATTTCCGCTTACTACGGAAATCCTCATGCAGTGAAGTCCTCCTTCCTTTTTGTGCAACTAACTATTGAAACCTTCTGAGAGGATTACTTCCTTATTTCTTGCAGCTCGTTGAAAAGCAACACAATGACTGAAAGAGCTTTGTGCACTACATAGTTAGCTTTAATAAAAAAAGGATATTTCTTTTGCTTCTTTTCACTGAACAGGAAATTTGTGACTTTCGTCGAATGTTCGTGATTAGATCTCGTATCACATATGGAACCAGTTTCGCCAATCTTGTAAGGTGCTTACGACTGGAATATTCCTTTAATAGGGACTACATGCAGGATGTGTGTCCGATTGGCACAATATGCCATTAGGCAATTACTGAAGTACTGAACTTTTATTCGCCATAAAATTTCACTTCCTGCCAAGCAATATAGTTCCAGGGAACTTTCTACTACGAACCCATATAGAGTTGAGACGATAACAAATGATTGTTTCCCATTCACTGGACTATTTATAACAACTGGTGGTATCAAAATACTAATGTAATATGCCGTCTTTAAGGATAATCTTTCGTCATTTCCTTGATCCCAAACAAGATTCCACTAACATGTTGCCATTACTTTGCTCCTAGTGCCATCACTATGTCTTTGAGATGTTCTGCTTTTGTTGCCTTTACTTTGCGCTCAGTATGGTAAAGTGAATTTCATTCAAGCGTCGTTTTTGTGACGGCAGGAGAGCAGAATGCCATTGCATGAGTGCCTTAAGAATATTGAAGAAAATAGAATTACATATACACTTTGGGTATTTCAATGCGCTATGGGTGAGCTGAAATTGAATCCTTTCAAGATGAGTCCAAAGACGTCTATGGTGTAGTAGGTCGCTGCTGTTCGGTGACACAAATGTAAGTCAATTTTATATAATGGGTCTGTTTTCAGTTCATTTACTGCAGGAGTAAGGATAATGCACTCCTAGATTCGTTTACAGAAGATATTTGGTAATATTTCTGTTCGAACCCTTCACATGCTATCGGATCAGACCCACTTCGCTTAACAACTTATATAAATTAATTGCCTTCAATTGGATTATTTATTTGCCAATCGAGGAAAAATATGTTCTTGTAGTCTACAAAAACGATTGCGAAAGGATATCGAATGGAAGAATACCAATTAATTGATGTCAATAGCATTTCTTCTGAAGAGCAAACAAAAAGCATTTTTGCAAGTCGTAAACATGCAGCTTTAGACGTTTGATGGTATATTGTTTGTGGGAAAATATTTTCATAATTTACTATGCATAAATCTCTCCAGAAAAAGATGTGATCTAAGAAAAAAGTGTTTATGATAAAAAGAATGTAAAGTACACCGTGGGAAAAATCGAACCGAAAAGATGTGCTTTTTGCAATCGAACCGAGCTGAAAATTTCAAGCAAAAAGAGAATCATTTCTCGTGTCTGCCAGCGTTAGCTCATGATTCAAGTATTGATTTTTGGCAAAGAACTCCCAATATTTATTATACTGGATAACATCTTGAGAGGGATTCTGGAAATAATTTCACAACAAATACAAAAATTCCAATCGATTCTTTAAAAAGTCTGGATGGAGCACCTTCACGTTTTCGGTTCATTTCTGCCCAATTTCAGTTGATAAATGTCTGGAAGACGTGCATCTGGAGGGAGGAGGGAGAATGGTCTTGTTAGTTGTCAGAAACTTTTCATTTGAAAAAATATTGACTTGTTGGTGTATTTAAATTCTTGAGCTTAAAATGAATGGATGAATATACTTAAGGTTAATTCAAATTTTGAAATTCCTCTCGGGAAGGTTTCGGGTATCGTAGAGTGTTTGAATTTTCCATTTATAATTTTAAGATATTTTGCGTTGAAGAACTTGCTTTGAAACTGAATTGAATGGAGGTATGATTTCAGTATACAATGAGTACTTAAGTTAAGTTGTTATTAAGTACGATGGTTACTAACTTAATTTGATGACTTTATGGACATACACTGATGCAGTATTTACGTCCGATCCTCACCTAAGGTGGCCCCGCGTTGTGTAAGGGTTACAGCCTATTAAAGCTAAGTAATATTCAAAGATCTGCAGGAATAGGCATCACTGGCGTCACGTGATCCTGTCCATTAACTGTGTTACTACCCTTCGATGTCAACATTAAAAATATTGTAACGTAGCTGGACCTCTTTGGGTTCGACAGATTAATTAAGAGACTTATTCTCAATCACAAATGTTCTTAACAGTTCTTATTCACTTCACTGATTAGTTCGTTTAACGATTTTCTTCACAATTTACCTTTTCACTTGATTTATTTGTTTATTTATTTATTAATGAGAAATACGCTAAGTCTGGCCACTACAGAAACATATAGGTTTTAAACTTAAACTTAAAACTAGAGTACTCACTATTCAATTTTAGCAGCTGTCTGGGCCGTCCGAACTCGATGTGGGCAGCAAATTCAGTTAATAGTCGGGATATAGAGGCGATCGGCTCGTGCATACAAAGTCAAGATCCGGGGAAGGACAGCCTATTTGTCGTTGAATAGTTCGGCGGATCGACCCCTGCAACAAATAGTACAAAGAACTATTTTAGAGACGAGGAAATCAGACTGACCCTAGCAGGATAACGAGAAATGTATGTAGGATCGCGCCAGGGGAGGCCGCGAACAGCGAATCTGAGGAATCTGCGCTAGACTGATTCAATTCGGTTAATGTGAATGGCGAAGTAAAAATTCCGGACTGGCGTACTCCAAAATTGGTCGGACGAAAGAGCAAAACAGAAGCCCCATCAATCAGGCATCATCAAGCTTCTTAGACCACGTTTTTACAAAGCTGAGCGTGGAATTGGTTCTGCCAACCAAGAAGTCCACGTGGTCGTCGAAGGAGAGATGGGAGTTTTTTTTTATTTATACGATGTGACCAAAGCCTAGTGGACAACCCTTAGATGCGTTAGCATGTCAAGTGAGAAAACCATAGTCTTTTTTTTGCATTTGGGAATTAGGGTAAGGGAAGTGAGGAAGTGAGTCTTTTTTTTAATAAAAGCTCCCGGGGTCATCTGGTCCCGAACCCGGGACCCATGGCATGTTGGTCTTGCCGCTCAACATATTGATCCAACTCCGTCTCCAATTGCCCTTTACTAGACGGGGTTAGGCTAAAACAGTGTAATCAGGTTAAATATCTAGGTGTAGTCCTAGATAGAAAACTTACTTCGAACCCAGGAAATAGTTCGGAAGGCTACAGTAGTAGTACTTGTTTCAGAAGTCAACAGGGAAAAGATGGGATATGTCAATGCATTATGCATTGACTTAACACAAGTATCATATGACCTATACCTACGTACGGGGTAATCGTCTGGTTGCCGGCACTAAATATATCAACCCATTACAAAGCAATTAATAAAGTTCAGAGGATAGCAACACTGCTGATAACAGGTGCCTTTAGAACCACACCTTTTAAAGTCCTGAACACTATTTTCTACCTTCTACCGTTAGATCTCTTTGGTAAGCAAACCGCATCCTCAGCCGCCATTAGGCTTAACTCAATCCAGACCTGGAAACGAACCGACTTCGGTCACTCCAAAATCCTGGACAAAAGAACTGCTAGCAATATCGCCATACCTCGCCCAAGCCCTTCTTTGGAAATAAATTCGACTCCTTCTTTCCCACCAGATCTGAATGGGATGAAGGTCCTCCCCAATGGGGGGAGTCAGTACATATATAAACTGATGGCTCCAAATTAGAAGGCAAAGTAGGTGGAGGTATCTTCCTGGAACATTTGGACCTCGATATCTCATTCCGTTTACCTGACTACTGCAGGGTGTTTTAGGTGGAAATCATCGCTATAAAGTTAGCCGCGGACCGTCTAAAGTATTTAAAGCTACCTAGAGAAAACATATGTATTTTCACAGATAGCCAGACCGCTATTAAATCTCTCACGGGAGTATACACCACCTCCGAAACGGTTGTAACATGTTGCTGAGCACTAAATAACATAGCTGAGCACCTAAAAGTACGGCTTATCTGGGTGTCTGGACATTGTAATATTCCGGGTAACTGTAGAGCCGCGAACTAGCGAGAATCGATACCACTCGTCCTGATTCGGACATTTACCACCAGCTGGGTAAACCGCTGGCCACTTGCAAACTGGAACTCTTACAGGAGTCTCTCAGGATTGTAAATATTAATTGACATAAGGTACACACCTGCCTGGTTAGCCGACAGATATGGCCAACAATTGACCCTAAACGGTCAAGTAAATTCATCCTCCTCGGACGCAAAGCAATTAACAGTACCTTAGCCGTTATTATAGGCTCATAGGTAGACACGCCGATAGACTGGACGTACTTTTAAACGACTTCTGTAGGAGTTGCCATGAGGAAACCATACTCCACCTCCTCCACAGGGAACTGGCTCGGTGCACACGGGGTAACAGGTTCACCCTCTTCTTCTCAGGTATTTTATGGGGTTTTAAAAAAAAATTTTTTGTAGCCTCAACTTGTGATATCACAATGGGACTCCTTGGCCTATGTGTGCCTTCTTAGGCAGCCGCTCAAACGTAACCTAATCTAAAATACAGACGACTAGAATTTATTAAAGATAGTGGAATTTATTGAGAGGAACGGTTATGAAATACAAGGGTTGAATGGAAAATTTTCCGTATAAATAGCTATTAATTGATTAGCGTCTTCTTCAAATAGATTCTCTATCAAAGCACTTCTACCACCCTCAAATATTATTTTCCTTAAATTTATTTCGCGTTAATTTTTGGGAAATTCCTTTTTAATTTTGTCCATTTCTTAAACGTTCAATTTCAAAAGGAGCATCTTTCATCTTTTAGGTAAAAAGCCTGTGCAACTAAGTGGAAAGCTCAGTAATTATTCGGAAACCCTTTCTAATTAAAAATTAAAAACGTTTCCCATTTCAGTTGCAAAGTACCCAAGAATCCTTTTGGGGCTTTAGTCAAAACTGGCATAAGCGTTAATTGAACGAGATACGAAAAACAACGCAAACAACACTTTTACGGGCTAGCCGACAACCCTATTTTTTAGGCACATTTTTAAATTGGGAATTTTTTTTTCTGGGGAACGATAGCAAGGTCTGGACCTTAAAGTTGCTCGAATTTTCCAGACTGTTAAGAAAAGTTTATTAGGTATTTATTGCTTGGTCTATGCATATGGGTGTCGTGGTTAGCGCTGCCACAGATAATGAAATCTTCAATGCTCCCAAATTTCAGTTTTCTTGTGAACGTTAACTTGACGACTGATAGTATTCAATGTTTGTAGACTATTCAGTGAGGAGTCCTTTGCTGAATTTGGAGCTTTCAGTACTTGTATGATGAACCAATGAATCAAAATGAACAAATTCATTTTACAGCCAGCTGGAGTTGCTCAGCGTGTTTGCGAGAGTCCTTCAACATGTCGAAGATGAGTTCCAACATTTTTTGGTATACCAAAATTTTTTCAGTCATGAGCAGTTTGTCTTATTCTGTTCGACAGTATTCATGACCACGAGGTGTCTTACTTATGTCTAGTCTACTGATGGATTTAGACAAGAGCGAACACATTTGTTATAAATGGAGCATCTCAGATTACGTATTGCGTGTAATTAATAAAATACGGTGTGTTGCAATGAATTCATTTTTAAATTTCATCTAAAAGCTTTTCATTAACTATCTTACCTTCCTTTCATTAGCCTTTCATTAACTATCTTACTTTGGAGGCCTTGCTTGAATTAATATTTAAAAATGAAGAAAAATATTGTTTGAGTAGTACAGTCTACAAATAATAATAATAGTAATAACAAAAATAAGATAAATATCATAGTGCTGAAAAATAATGGTCTATCTTCAAGCAAATCGTTCTATTAAATAACTCAATCCAATAGTAAAAAACCTGAAAAAAAGAAAATACAAGAAATTTTAAAATGCCTCCAAGCGAGTGCCAGCTCTAAGAAAAATTCTTAAGAATTTTGAAAAAATTCCAAAACTAATCCTAGCACTATACAAAAATATCCGAAACCGTGAAGAAACTTAAACAAGAACATGATTGTCTGAGTGTTCCCAGAGGGTAGATGCAGCACCGGGCGAAGTTCCTACTTCGGGAACCTCTGCTTCCAAGCAAATGCCCTCTCCGTAGAGCCGTTCGCCACTTTTCTAGTCCTCCGGGAGCACTCATCCAAACATGTTCTAAACGAACGCACAAAAATTTCGAACCGATTAGAGTCCCGCGGGACGAGTCTGCAGAGTCATTGACGTCTGCAAACTGCTCCCATCATCCTCCCAGTTCTGCGATTCCAACGTGAGACTTGTCCTTCCCGCAGCACTTGCAGCAATACCAAAGCGAAAAGAAGCTTCGTGGACAAGCTGCTGCAAGTCTGCGGCTTGTTATTCCCAGTGAAAGACAGTTGAAAGAAGGTTGCCAGGATCAGTTGAATGTGTCGGTCTTCGTTGCCAGGAACTCTAGACGTAATCGTCTCCTCAATCTGGCAACGAAGTGGTTCTTAAGTGCCTAACGAAACGGAATAGGAGACAATATATGGGCATTATGCTTTATGAGAACACCTGAGAACGCTCAGCAGATACTCGTGCGAACGTTATATCAAACGCCTTTTCTAAAGAGATTTTTCTAAAGAGACCTGGTAACCAGTTTTTTCATGGAAGGCGAAAAGATGCTTTGCTACGGCGATGTTGTCGTAGATACTACGACCTGGACCGCAGAAGGATTGTGACGAGTGTATTACTGAGGCAATCACTGAGCGAAGTTGAGTTCCCGGTGTTTTGCAAACTATTTTGTAGTCGACATTACACAGAATAACTGGCCTCCAGTTTTCCATCCTTTGAAGATATATGTTATAATTCATAATGTCTTTCCAAGTACACTTGTCATAAAACGACGTGTTCCAAAATATACCTGACATTTCTGTCCGTCGAAAGTGTTAGGGAAGGACAAAGTGAATTCCTCTGTTAGTGTTACGTTCATTTTTATTTGTAATGCCCATATAAGCCTAGTGATAAACAAAATCCATCTTGGGCTTTGTCCGTTTTACACTTTCTGCAAGACCAACCGCAAGACGTGACACCAAGACCTAGACCAAGCATAAGACTATCATGGCGTTGTTTTGGCTCATTTCTATAAAAATCTTGCAGTTTAGACTTATTCTGGGTTAAGTCTTGCAAATCAAGTCTTGGTCTTGCAGGAAATATAAGGCCGAGACCAAAACCCATACTAATCTTGCTTATCACTATCTAAGACTTGCATTACTTGGTGCGGATTTTCAACTTCTGTATGGTGCTAAAGTAGTCCATTCTGTGGGTCATAGCTCCTTGCATGCCATCGATGGTTTCAAATCATTTGTAGTATTAGTTACGAAAAGAAAATTTAAAGCGTCGCACATACGTTTGTATGTACAATATGACAACTTGTTTTAGCATTAAAAATTGATGAACGATTTCCGCCTAAATAGCTGGTGTGCAGTATTGCAACGTCCACCGTACTTGATACTTGTTTTCTTTGTTTAATTTGCACCGACTTGTCGTAATAGACATAAAATGAAAAATTATTTTATGCTTTTTAGCGCTTTTTGTGAAGTCGGTTCAACTTTTTTTTAAAAACTATTTATTTTTCACTTTTTAGTGTCTTTGTATATACGACTCAAAGAATGCAATTTCAAAGTTACAGAGGTAGTGTACTTTACAGAATGGAAACATAATTATACAAATCCAGCAATACCATATTACGAAATTAGAAAATTCTTAACATGGCCCTAGTAGGCCACTATACATCAAGTGAGAATTATCATAGTCAGAGAATCAGCGTAGTTACTCTAGGTACAAAATTGTTATCATTTATCAATCAGGAAATGTATTCTGTACAGCAGAATTGAAATCATAAAATGTGGAACTAGGCGCCGCCCATTTTCCAACTCTCACAACAAGCCATAATTTTTGTCACAATATAGATACAGAATTGGTACTCTATGCATTCAGAATCATCTAAATCAGTCTACGCGTTACAAAGTTAGGTTACTCCTCCCCCACCCCAACCCTAGGTCAAAATTTTTCCATGTAGTGGTAATGGGGGATCATAATGTATACAACAAAATAGAATCTTCCACGTAGGTGTGTGAATTAAGAAATAAATTTTTGTCGTCGTACCAGTGAAGCAACATATTCTACACATCAAAAGAAGAATCGTCCAAATCGATCCAAAATCAGTAAAAGAATCATCCAACTCTTCGCACGTTTTACGAAGTTAGATTACCCCTTCCTCTTTCTACCCAGTTCTAGAAACACATGTTTTCATTATTAGTAATGGGAGATCATACTCTACACAACAACAAAAGAATCATCCAAATCGGTCCACGCGTTACTAAATTACGCCCGGTCATACATAAAAAAGAAATAAAAAAAAGTGTCGAACTTCATTGTTTTTAGGAAGGCGGAAAAACTTATGATGAAGTTATCAAAGAAGAGCTGCACGATTGCTTTAAATAAAAGAAGAAAATCCCCCCCCCCTCCCCATGGTGTCCTAGTCTGCCACTAGCTACACCATTAGCATATAGCGAAACTCTTAATGGATAGATCCCACACAAAAAGAAAGGATGCATTTAATACTCAGGCTTAGATATGGCTTCGATCGGAATGGAATTAGGGTATTAGGAATCAGGGAACTTGAATGGCTTTTTTGTGTTTTTTTTTGTATTTCTGTGGATTTTTTTTTTAATTTAAATTAAAAACTTACATGGAGACCGAGGCGCGAACCCTGAAACCATTGCGTGGTGATCTACCAATTGATCCATATACCTCTTTAAAGCTTTTACTGAATAAGTTGTCTTCTTATTTTAATTTTAGTTCATCTCTGGATCATCTGGATGTACTAAGGGGGTGTGCCGCAGAGGTCAGTGTTAGGCCCCTTACTTTTAAGTTAATTTATAGATGTTCTTACCCAAGCCTTTACAGATGTTCAGTTGATGACGTACAGATTTCTCCTAGCAGGCCAATGGATCTTTTACAAGAGTGTATGGAGAGAGTTAACAGTGATTTACATAGATTTTGTAATTGGGCTAAAACTGATGGAATACTGCTGAGTTCATCTAAGTTTCAGTGCATTACTTATTACAGTTCCAGAAAATTCCCTTTCAAACTTCACCCGATTTAACTACAACTTGAAGTGGACCTATAATTTAAGGTGGATTCCAAACCACTGACATTACCCTGAAACCCCCTAATGCACTTCTAGCGTGATCTGTTGTGGGCAGAAAGTAATCATGAGTCACCTCCAGGATGGGTGCTGACACGTTACCACTTACTCAACCGACAACAGTCACAGATTTGGGTATAATAGTTACCAAAGACATGAAATATTTTTTACGATGTTGCCAGAGCGCGGGGAAAAATCCTATGATGCATGGCTATGATCGAAAGGAAATTTTCGGAGTGAGGGGAATAAAATATTTATTTGGATTGCTTCCAGAAAGGAAAGTCTAGGGACTGAGTTGATTTATATTTATTTCATATTTGCATATGAAAGAAATACTCATAGGTCAAATTTTGAATCTGCATCAGTGGGGTGGTGATCGAGCTACTCAATCATCGAACAGGGCTTCGAAGACTGTGGTTATTTACTTGCGGTTTCCCAGTTAAACTGAGAACGAAATTAGTGAGGGCGCTTACCCCATTCCGCACTAACACGAACATGGACAGCACTTGAGTATTTGAAAGACACCACGGCGCGAATATATAAGTTAAATAAATAACAGAGATGTGCTACATAAAAAAAGGCAGTAAGAGAATTACAGTCCCATTGCAAATTATTGTTGTATAGCTAAGATTTTTGAAGCTTTGTGATGTTCTGTTTTTCCACTCTAAACCTTTTCTAGCACGACTTTAAGAAAGGTAAGTCGACTACAACCAATCTACTGGAATTTTTCATTTCTTGTTTATCGGATATTGAGAAAGGTAAACAGGTCTTCTGCATTTTCACCGATTTTAGAAAAGCATTTGTAATTCTCATTCACAAACCGTCTTTTTTGGGGTTTTCTCTTGTTTTTGTTAACTGGTTATCGTCCTACTTATCTGATTCAGCGTATTTTACTTTGCGGCGCCCCTTTTAATTCAGAAAATAATACTTCAGGTATACCTCATGGCGGCCATCTCGGTCCCATACTTTTCATTATTTATATCAATATACCATTCTACGTAATGTTCCTTGTTACTTAGGCGTCTTTAATGTTGTTCTTTCAATGATTCTCTTTGGAAAATTTATATGTGTACTTTAATGTATTTTTCACCTAAAAAGAACCATCTTATCCTGAACTTTAGTATTGACGGCAGTGTATTAACCCGACTTGGCAAATCTAAAGATTCATAAAGTTCATTCGAGGATCATAATGACAGTATCAACAGCAGGGCTAACGCGACCCTCGGTTTTGTGAAGATATGGTCTAAGGAATTCGATAACCTATATTTCACTAATTTCCTTTATTGCACCTTCGTAAGGTGCCTTTTAGAATATGCTAGCCCAGTTTGGTCGTCTTTCTATGAAGTAATTATTAATTGCTTAGAAGTTGAACTTCGCGGCCCTCCATGGCATAACCATTTTGCATTGCATCTATATATAGATCGGATTAAGATTATATCCTTGAATACTCTCGAGTCCAACTCGTGACAACTTCAGGATTCTCTTCAGTGGCAGTGGCCTTACAACACAGCATGAAATTGAATTTATAAATTCGTTGACTGCTTCCTTACCTGGTTCTGTTATTCTTATTGTACTACTACTTCTATGGATTTAATTTAATTGATTAATCCTCAGCCAACTTTGTTTGAATCCCAAAATGGGGTATTCAGCGAATTAACTGTTGTCTAGCACTTTTCTAATTTAACAGATTGTTTCGTCTCTTTCTCTGTTACTTATAAACCCTCTCTCTCACTCTAGCTCCCGTAACCCCTTGTTGGTAATCGGGACAGATGTACACCTCATTCGACTATAACGATTGCTATTGGACCCATAATTTTGGGTGGATTCCGAACCACTGGCATTACTTTGCAACTTTCAGCGTAATCCCTAGTCATCACCAAAACAAACATGGGTCACTACTGGTGGAGTTCGAACCTGTGCCACTCATGATGGAAGAACAACACTCTCACAGCACAACTCCACCGACAAACCCTTTGCAAATTTGTGGCAGGTTGCAAAGATCTTTGAAGTTTTGTTTAAAGACAAAGAACGTACTGGTTATTTTGGTGAGAACCTTTTTAAAATGGCTTTACTAAAGGAAATTCAAACACTACAAATCTGCTTAAATTCCTTTAACTATTACCCTCTGTCTGGGTTATTTCATATGTATTGTATTAAATAACATCTTTCTGCTGAAATTATTGCCTCTCCTGGTGTGCCTCAGGGTAGCATTCTCGGTCCTATCCTTTTTATTATTTACATTAATGATTTTTCGCTGCTATTTCCCACTTTTAGAATTCAGTGTAATGAAAGGATGTTAAAATGTATGGAGTTGTTTCTCACAGCACAATGCAGCGTAGGGTCTCGACTCTTTCTGTGTTATTTTAATTGCTGACATGGCTACGCTTTATTGTGCTATCTTTGTCAGAACATACAGAAATGAGAAACACTCACTTTCTTCAGTAGAAGATTTTTGTTCTTTTTAATTACTCTGTGGTCAGAAAAATTTTAAGTAGACTAATGATCTGGGTGTAGTTCACAATTTTAACCTTTTATTTCAGGATCACATTGACGTGATTGTTAGTCGGGCTAGTGTTATAACTCGGATTTGCGAAAAGATAGTTTGGGGTACTCGATGATCCCTATTAAGAAATACTTGTGAATTGTACCTTTGGCAGAGAAATTTTAAAGTGTATTTATTTTATTATATAGCCAAAGCGGGGAGGAAACCCTTTTACTGAAACAATATCTCAAAAAGGACGAAAAATTCAGTACAAATTGTCTGAACTAAAAATTTAATCAAATCTCACTTTAGCCTATATGTTTCATAGTTCAATGTAAATAGAAAGTTTTTTTTTTTAGGCTTGAGCAAATAAACCAATTTCGTTATTGTACTGACTTCTAACACGTCGTGCCTTAGGTTGTTTGCCTTTTTGGCAAAGTCCAACTTTTTGAACGAGAAAAGTCTGTAAAACATAGCCCGAAAATCAATATTGCTCCTATTGTTTTCTCGTTGGCTTCATAAGCTTCAATATTCCTCATCGGAACGATGCACAGACGCTGCTTTTTCGGGTTCGAAAGACTGTTTTTCTACTATATAAAAAAGAATTTCAGCAGGAAATGGAAAATTGAAAGTTTCCCAATTGAACAAGTCATAGTTACCGAACGTAGATGTGATGGAAGGCTTTGGTTGAACTAAAACCTAAGAAATTTTCAATGAATTTTCTTCGTTTAGTAAGCTTGGATGGTTTTTGTTCCTCTTCGGCAAAGAGAAAGTTTCGGTAGCACGTGGGACTTCAAGAGTATGCAAAATTTAAAGTGGAGCAAAAATAATTGCATAAAACGAATTGAAACGGTTCTATCTTATATAATGTCGATATTTACTGACTTTCGATTAAAGGTCTACGTAGCAAAATATTTCTATTAAAATTTCCTGATTTAAAATCATGGCAACAAACTTTTAAAAAGCTCTTCAGAATCCCCTGACAAAATTTGTTGATATATTTTCTATGAAAATTTTATTTTCATCCAAAAACAAATTCGAAAGTCTTCTTTGATTTTAGCCACCCTGTAAAACTTCTTTAAGAGGTACCTACCCAAAACCTGACTGCTATAAGATTCCCCCTTTATGCCAGTAAATTGCATCAGTGGGAAAACGGTAAGCAAAGTGGAATGCTCTCTGCTACGAAACCACGAACTTCCTGAAAAATGTTCCTTCTAAATTCACAGGAGACAGAATTTACAACAAAAGGAGCAAAGAAGTTGCAACTTTTTGCTGCAAGAAAAACTCTGCAGACCCGACTCACTTAAGGTTAATTCGTGCTGAAAAAAGCCGGACATGTGGCCATGTTCCCAGTGTGTAAATATTTCATAGCGTCTAAAGGATAACATGATTCCTTGGGATATAATCCGGCGGATTACGTAAATGATCTTCCGTACACAAAGGACCTGCAGAATGGTAAAATGTATTTCGGTTAAGGTGAAAGTTCAAGAACTTTACGATGGCGGAAAATTTCCCGGATAGGGACAATTTGCATACTTCAAAGAAGCGCATAGGTCGTTTGAAGCAATTGCTCGACTGGTTGAAGTTGCAACCTCATAATTGCTCGTGGTTCGTACTTAAGTCATGATGGTTTCTGATTAGATTTGAAATAATAAGATAAAATTGGGGAATATGTTCAAAAGTTATATTAAAGTTTTAGCCAACATATCCTTTGGATTAATGTCAGTAGTAGTACTATCTTCTAAGATGAAATTGGAAGTCAAATTTGTTCCACGTAGTTTACCCACCCCAATTCTATCGTTTAGAGAAACTTCCCTCAGCATCTTTTAACTATTTATACGATATGTTTCCAGTGTATAATTATATTCCACGATATTCTGCTTAATTAATCTATTCTTCGTTAATTTATTTCTAATTAGATGGGCTCAAACTTGAGATCACATGCTACCAAGAGAGATTTGACCGAGGATTCCTTTAAGTTGTCACTAGCTCAGATATAACTGTAAGTGCTTTCCTGAAATTCACAAACGCTTTCACCTTTTCTGCGAAGGCTGTGCTATAGCATTATAGGACTTCTCTAAGCTTTGACATCATCATTATATAATCATTCCTCTTTTATCTTATTAACAGCTCGGAAGATACGTTGGAATCATTACCTTCATAAATTTGTAGGGATCGTCATCATCGCTCTTGATATTTCAAAGTATTTTGGTAGAGTCTGCCCCTACTACGCCTACTGCGTTATTTTCCTTCTCTTCTTGTGCCTATGTTGTCTGCTTGGCTGAGACTTAGCTGCGTGCCGAGATCTCTGACACTGAACTCTTCGGCACTATGTTTCAGATCTTTCGCCGGGATCGCCACTTAACCGACCTGGGTTCTCCTGTTAGTGGCGTGGTCCTGTGTACGAATAGGGAAGATATCTCGGGCTCGGTGATTTTGAGCTTTTGTGCGTTGTCTTCAAATTTCCTGCCAGAAGACTGTTTGTTTTGATCGTTTATATTACGAACTGCTCGATGCGTGTATAGACAGTTTTTATAACTCCCTGCTTCCCACGTACGAATTCGAGATTTTCGGCGATTTTATCCTTCCCACCATTATTTGGGTACCTTCTCCTAACCTTCATTCATATCTACTCCCCAATTCTTTCTCTCAGGTGTCGTAATACCTTGTGGGCCTGGACCGGGAGAACAACTTCACCCAGTTCAAGACAACGATTGCAAGTAGACTTGCAATTAGAAGTGGATTCCGAACCACTGGCATTTGCTTTGCAACTCCCATGGCCTTTTTATCGTAATCTGTTGTCAGTAGAAAGCAACCATGGGTCACCGTCGGTGGGATTCGAACCTGGGATCTTCGGATTGTTAGGCTGACACATCAATTACTCTACCGATGACTCCCTAATACGCTCTGTCCTTTTTGCACTCTGTAGCCTCTGCCAGCTTGGTTCAGTTCTGTCATATTGCTAATGATTTGGACCTTGTGTTTTCGTCCCATTCAGATGAAACGATTGCGAGGAGATGCCTGACGCCCTTGGTACCTTAATGGTGTCATCACCGTGTAGTCCTTGTTGTCATGCATTTCAACACCGCCGACGGAACTCCTTCTCAGCTTGACGACTTCTTCTTTAACTTTAAACGGGATGACTTCTTGTCCATCGATGACTGACTACTTTCTTGTGATTGATCGTGCTTGCTAGGGGAGTGCGATATAAATCTGGCTATGGACGCTTTTTACGAAGTTCTTTACGCCTGTTTTATCTGATGTATTCCTATTGGAAATTATACGCCGGCATCCCCTCCATTTTTTTCGTCCCTGGGTCGATGGTACCTCGCGACATCTGGGAAATTTAAGGGATAAAGCTTGGAAGGGGTCCGTGCCTCAGGAGGTCATGATGACTATCTAGCGTACTCCGATCTCTGTCACCGGTCTTCCGCTCGGCTCTAGTATTCCTATGTCGAGTCCCTAACATCAGACCCATGCTGCGTAGCGATCCCAAATAGTTCTGGAGGTTGATTAACTTTGAGTTATCGCGATTGTGAGAGCGGCAATTTTCTTACAATTGCCAATTTCTTCGCGGAATTATTCCGAACTTCCTTCTGTGATTCATACTGTGACATCTCTACTTTTGCTTTAACTCACTTGTCGCGGCTCTCGCCTACCTTGCTTTAGTCCAAGGGCTTAGTATTTGACGAATTATTTGTTGCTAAACAATTATCTAATCTGGCTGACGTCTTCTCGGGTGGTCCCGATGGTATTCCCGCTTCCTTCTTCAAGAAATGCTAATCGTCTCTTGCTTGTATTATTTGTTATTTATTCAATCTGTCCTTGTGTTCCGGTCGTTTTCCTGAGCTTTGGAAGACTTCTGTGTTAATTCCTCTCCATAAGAAAGGCAGTAAGTCTGACGATTCTAATTATCGACCGATTGCCAGCCAGTGCCATGCTGTGAAGATTTTCGAGTCCCTCGACAGCGACGTACTTCGATTTGACTGCATGCCTTTTTTGGGATCACTCTAGCAAGACTTCTTCAAGGGAAAATCGATGACCACAAAATTTCTTGAATTCTTCAATTATTCTTTGTCGACCATTAAGTCGGGCAAACAGACGAACTGTGTATTCGATAGGATTGACCATGTAATCTTGGTCTATAAGCCGTCTCTTCTGAGGTTTTCTTTTTGTTTCGTCGATTAGTTGTCCTCTTACGTGTCAGGTCGTATGTGTTCTATTTCGGGAGCTTTTTCCGATCAAATCCTTGCCACCTTAGGGGTGCCTCAGGGTAGTATCTTTGGCCCGCTCCTTTTTATCCTATGTATCAATGACAATTCTCTTCTGCTGTCCAATAGTAAAATTCTGTATTATGCGGACGATGCTAAGATTTTCTGCAGACTGTAGTCTGTTGAACTCTGACTTGGCAGCGTCCTGCAATTGGTTTATACGAAACCTCCTTCTTTTAAATATCGGCAAGTGCACCGCTATGACTTTCTACCGTAGAAGACGTCCTTTCCTCTCCGACTATACCGTCGATGTTGTTGTCTTCAGCAGAGTTGGACACAATCGTTGGTAGGACTATCCCAATACTGGGCTTCGTTAAAAGATGGTCCAAGGAACTTTATGATCCCTTCCTAACTAAACTTCTATCTGTACCTTCGTTAAACCAATTTTGGAATACGCTACCCCTGCTTGGGATCCTTACTACTCATATCAGCCGCATCGAGGCAGGGTGGCGCAGATTTCTTAGGTTTGCTCTCCGAGGACTTCCCTAGAATAATCCTTTTGTACTTTCCTGTTATGCTGATCGACTGGAATTGATTTGTCTTGATTCCCTTGAAAAGAGGTGCAATATTTCCAAATTAGTGCTTTTGTTCGATCTATTGCAAGGAACGATATATTAACCCGAATTCCAGGGACTGGGAACATCTTCATTCCGCCCCACTCTTTGAGTAATTAAGACTTTCTGGTCGTCTCTGGTCACAGATCTCTGTATGGCAGGTGCGATCCCTTCATATCGATGTTTCGCCTCTTCAACGAACACTTCGTCAACTTCGATATGGAGCTCTCCAGGCTGCGTTTGAAGGACCTACTCAAGCGCCGTCTTGGCTGATGCAGTTTTAGGCTACTAATTTCTAGTTTAATTTTATAATTTATAATCTAACTTTGTAGGAATCTGTTTTGATGAATCTGAAAGGAATAAATGAATCCTGTACAAATTATTTTATTTTAAGTACATTGGTTTCGCAAAAATGTCGTCTCGTACTTTAAAGTTGGGTATTTTCAGTAAATAAGGATATGTGAGGGACTTTGTTAATGTCGCCCACTAAGAGATTAAAATAAATAACGCCATAATTCCTACAATTTCCGACGAAATTCGGGATGATTACAAATCTGAATGTTTCCAGAGATATTCATAAAAACCGTATTAAAACGATAATCTCTGAAATAAATAAAACATTTTCAATAATCAATTCCCGAAAGTGTAAACAGAATAAATTCACTTTGATTTTCCATGGATTTTCCACTATTTTGACTTCTGTCGAAAATTGAAAACATTATTCCGGTGGTCGCGTTCGAATAACGTGTAGTGTTAGCTTAATATAGTAATATGGCCCCATCCATGTGGCTGGCGAGTTCGAAGACGATGAAGGAAGGCGAACAATTTACCAGATACCAGGATAAAGGGAAGATAAAAAACACAATGATAACTTGAATCGTGCTTAGAGCCTTTATTTTATGCTTGTTGGCTCCGATTTTTTACTGTACTTGGGTTGTTTTAAGTTCAAATAAAGGATATATGGACGACTAGAAAATTTCGACATTTATATGGAACGGAGAGTTTTCATTGCTCACATAGCCAACTCCAAGTATCTCTTGTAGTCGAACTGAGTTTTATGTTTCACGAAGGGCAATAATCGTAAATTTGTCTGTTTCGAGTTGACAGTGATCTACTGGAAAGTTCTACGAAAAGGAACTGTTTCCGTAGTAGACGGAATAAATGAAATTAGCTAAAACACTTTGAGTTTAAGACGAAACTTTTTGTTGTTTATTTTATGACTAGCACCTAACATTGTTTGAGCCGTTCCTACTCGTATTTTATAATGCTATAACGCTTCCACAATAAATAAGATGGTTAGCGATGTTATTCCTAATAAAAACACAATTAGTTTTTAAAATTAATGTCATGAATGTCAATAGTATTGAATAAAGGCTACTCATTAAAACTTTGCTTTTGAAAAACTTTCCATACAAAACTGAACTGAACTGAATCCAACTAAATTCAACATATCATTTTTTTTTTCTGTAAATAAAATTTAAGTGTATCCTCAGTTGCAGTAGACTACGACAATTGTACAAATATCGGAATGCAATAAAATCTCCATTGGATCCGATGAAATATTTAAAAAGTTTCCCAACTACCAGAAAAAAAAGTTTTCCTTCAATTTGACCCATTTTCGATTCAATAACGATTTCTCCTCGTTTCAATTGTAAATAAGACTATTCCACTTGGTAACCGTCCAGAAGAAAGTAAATCTACTCACGCCCACGGGGACAGAGTTTCTTTTGTACGTTTGTCAATATTATTATTAAAAAACTTTTTATTGATTTAACTTGTCGAGAAATTTTTCTGCCAAGCCTGACGGGTAATTTTTTTTAAAAGTGGTGGAACTTGATTTCGCTAGTATATGGCGAAAAAAAGTTAAAAACTCTGAAAGAGCACTTTTGAACTGGCTTTCCTTCGGCGTTTAGGCAGGTATGTCCAAGGATTTCCTTGCGAGTTGAAAAATGTTCCAAACTTTACTTAAACTTTACAAAATTTGCTTCAGTTATTTATTTACCCCCCTCCCTGCTAAAAAGCTAATAGTCTGTGATTATATGTGTATTAAAAGTTAAAAAATTAAGTCTTTGCAGAGCAATGTCAGGGCTTTTCAGAAATATTAGGGCTTCCAATGTTAAGTTTTGCAGCGGGGCTCCCCAACCTAAACAGCGCATCATCCGCAGTTGGTCACAATTCGATTCAGCTTGTACTACCGAGTACAGATTAGTGATGTGTCCGTCGCGAACGATTCAGTCAGTTTTTCTCCCATTCAGGTGAATCGTTCACTTGCCTTTCGCCATATCATAAATCCTAGAACAAGACAGAAGGCACACCGATTCTCTCAATCTTGCCATTGCTCCCTATACGATCCATATGTTAACAGAACTAAATACAAAGCACTTCATTCCACAACGAAGAACAATAGTCAAACCTCAAAGTTGCCGGAAAAATTCGAAAAAATTCTCCATTGCTTTATTTATTTATTTATTTATTTACAATATTTCATCAATGTGCTGATTACTACAAAAAAAAAACTAAACAATAAACAAAATAAAAAACTAAATAAAAACTAAATAAAAACACTATAACAAATCATATAAAAACAAAGAACAAGAAGAGAATGCTCAAAATATAAATGCAGAAAACAAAAGTGCTAAAGTGAATAAAAAGCAAATAAAAAGTAAAAACCAAAAAGTAACCTCAACTAAGCTGACTCCTCACATGATTACGCGATAGATGAAAATCAATGCTATTAAAAGCGGAATTAAAAAATCGCGACATCGACGTTATAGGTTCATTTAATCCATAATTAGTACTTTAGTAATTTAAACCATAATTAGTACCGAAGAAAGTCGTGATTCCTCAGGGAGCGAGCTGGAATCGATATGCTAAAACGAGCTAAGAGAACAGAAGAATCAATGGACCCCGGAATGCAGTCGAAAGCAAAAAGGATCCCGGCGTTACGGCGTCTCTTTTCAGGTGTGTCCAAGTGCAGGAGTTTAAGTCTATCAACATAAGGAGGTAATATAAGGGAGTTATTCCAAGGGGGGCCTCGAAGGGTAAAGCTAACGAACCTCCGTTGAACAGCTTCAATGCGATGTGACACATAGAGCGGTGACCAGACTGGAGAGGCATATTCCAGAATAGGCCGGACAAAAGTGCAATATAAGAGCTTTGTAATGTAAGGGTCATCAAATTCCCTTGACCACCTCTTCACGAAACCAAGAGTCATATTAGCCTTGTTGACTATGGCATCAAAATGATCCTGGAAAGATAATTGAGAATTGAGCCAAACACCCAGGTCCTTAGTCTTAGTAACTCTTGTTAAGGGACAACCCTCTATGGTAAAGTTATATTGAAATGGAGACCTTTTTCGTGAGAAAGACATAGATGCACACTTGCTAATATTTAGGGGAAGGTCGTTAATGGAACACCAATTCTGAAAGGCGTCCAAGTCAGAATTTAAGAGTAGGCAATCGACATTGTCAGACACAGTGTGAAATATCTTAGCGTGGTCGGCATAACAAAGAATATTTGAGTTAGACAGTATCGTAGATACGTCATTGATAAAAATTATAAATAACAATGGGCCAAGGTGGGAGCCCTGCGGCACACCGGAAATGTTGAAAATTGCATCAGATAGAGCTCCACGAAAAGAAACCCTCTGAGTGCGTTCAGACAAGTACGAATGAATCCAATTTTCAAAAACTCGCGGAAACCCAAGAAGGGAGAGTTTGAGAATAAGAATTCTATGATTTATTCTATCGAAAGCTTTGCTGAAATCAGTAAAAATACAGTCAACTTGCTTAGCACCTTCAATTGCAGAAATACAGAAGTTTGAAAATTCCAATAAATTGGTGGTAGTTGACTTACCCCTTATGAAGCCATGTTGAAACGGCTGCAATAACGGCTTGCAGTGGAAGTATAGAACATCGCAAATAAGTGCTTCGAAAATCTTGGATATACAACAAAGATTAGCAATTGGTCTTTAGTTCGAGATTTCACATTTATCACCTTTTTTGTGAAGGGGAGTAACTAATGAGGTTTTCCAAGCTTTCGGAAAAACACCGCAACGAGTTGAGAGATTAAATAATTAACACAAAATAGGAGCAAGAACGGAACCACATCTTTTCACGAGTGAGGCAGGGATACCGTCAGGACCAATTGAAAAAACTATCAGTCAAGGTAGAGCTTTCCTTCAAAATAATAACTTCGTCAAGTAAAAGGTCTTTGGATTCGAGAGAAGTCGGTGTAAACCTCGTCAAATGGGTGAAATTCTTAAAGCTTATATCACAGATTTCATCCAAAAACGCAGTTTTAAAAAAATCGGCAAAAAGGTTTGCTATCGTCAAGGGCTCATTGCTTTCGCTGCCTCGGAAAGACAAAGAAGATGGATAGCCATCAGAATTGCGCTTCATGCTCACGAACCTCCAAAATCGCTTAGGATCGACTCGTAGGAACGCTTTCATTCTATTAATATAATTATTATAAGAAGACACTAAGTCAGATAAAAATTGACTGCGTAAATTGGAATAAGATAAATAGTCAGCGTCGCTCCTAGAGGAACAAAACCTCTTCCAGGCCTTACATTTAATATTCCTTAAATGTTTTAAGGAACTATCAAACCAGGACAGACTAGAACGTAAGTTCTTCGATTTAGAAATAGGGACACAATAAGTAAAACAGATAGACAGCAAATTATAAAAAGATCTTACGGCCACATTAATGTCTCGTTCATTGAGAACGCTACTCCAATCACAAGCTGAGAGCCAGTTGTTAATTACGGAGAAGTCAGCCAGTCAGAAATTGCTAGAGCTCAAATGCTTGTCTTGATCCTCTACAGACTTAAGTGCCTAAATGACGCAAATGACTCAAATGACCAAATTTTTTTTATACGATATGGCCAAAGCCTAGGGGGCAACCCTATGATGCGTTAGCGTGGTGAGCTAGACAACAGCCCACAGAC
Source organism: Leptarthrus brevirostris (assembly GCA_964036015.1). Taxonomy (NCBI): domain Eukaryota; kingdom Metazoa; phylum Arthropoda; class Insecta; order Diptera; family Asilidae; genus Leptarthrus; species Leptarthrus brevirostris. Next base: position 17,695,896 of record OZ038375.1, on the reverse strand, counting down.
GGATTGGATTATTTTGATTTCTTAATAAAAGCTCACGGGGGGAGCTAGTCTCGAGCCCGGGACCCATGGCATGGGGTTCGTGCCGCTCAACGAATTGATCCAACTCCGGCTTGAGTCACTTATGCCAAATGACTCGTATGATCTGAGTCAGCAAAGTGATCGATCTATAGGTCAGTTGGACTGTTAATCTGTGCGTTCATTCCGACGTCCCTCCAGATTTTTTTCCACTAATTGTTGACATCGAAGTTTGAATTATATATCTCAGCATTATTATTCAAGGTCGGTTTCCGGGATTTAAAATCATTGTCTGGTGCCAATGTCACCGTGATTGGCAAAGTCGAGGTTGTGGAGGACTTCATGGTACTCGGTCAGGAGCGGTGTAGATATTCTTAGATATTGTAACCAATGTTGCGCAAGACGGGTAGCCAAGAAACTGTAGTAGATGGAATGTCTCCTGAGAATAGGCGTGAAGTTGAGCTGGGCATCTGTCTTCCTGCTCAACTGCTGGGTGTACCAATTTTGTTGGACAGCGGTTCTTAGCATATCGGGCCCGAGAAGAACAATATCAAAACAACGATTGCATGGGGATCTAGGTGAATTTCAAACCAAAAACTTTACTCTGCAACTATCAATGGTCTTTTTTTCGTAATATGTTGCCAGCAGAAAACAACCATGGGTCACCGACGGTGGGGCTGGCACTTGAGATCTCCGGATAGAAGGATGACGAGAGTGTATAAAACCTCTCAAAATACCAAAATATGCCGCTCAGTTTTGACAACTTTTACATACACCTCAGATGGTGGGGTGATATTTCGGGTAACTATTAAGCCGATAAGCTAGCAAGAATTGGCACTAATTTTCCAGACTCGGATATAACTCAATAACTTGGCATGCCACTGGCCACATGTAAGCTGGATATTAGGCAAACATTCGTTAAGACTGTTAATGCAAAATGGCAAAGGGAACTTACATCTGCCTAATCACCCATCAGATTTTACTGTCCTTCGACCTAAAATAGTCTAAAGAATTTATCTTACTCAAGCGGGATGTCGTTCTGGCTGTCATCACGGATCATTCCTATTAAGCAGTCACTCCAATAGACTCAGCGCACCCTCAAATGACTATTGTAGGAGCTATCAGTGGATGAAGAAACCATTCTCCATCTCCTCTGAAACTGTCCGGCTGTAGTTAACCGCAGGATCCGGTATTTAGTCTTCACCTATTTTAAAGAGCGAGCCGAAGTTGGATCTGCTGATATCAGATACCTAGTCCGGTTTGTTAGGAGCTTGAAGTGGTTTTAGAAATCTACTTCATTGCGATGGAATTCTAACCCCAACGTGGTACTGCAATGAGGCCCTACGGCCTAAGGATACCTCCACTTAGGAGGCTGCCACACCAACCTAACATAATCTTTCTTCCAAGGGTGCAATTCTCAGCCTGTTGTAGATGTGAAAGTGCGGCGATCACTGTTTTTGTTTTGTTTGTTTGTTAAGGGCTCTCTTAGGATATCTTCAGCGCCAGATATGTAGTGGTGTTCAGTGGCTATCGCTATGTCGTCTGCGTTTTAAATTTTTTGGATGCTGTAGTCGATATGTCATTTATGTATTGAATAAAGAGAAGCGGGGCTAGCACTGAACCTTAAGGTAAGCCGCTCTTAATTTTTCTAGTGGTGTTTGTACATAGATCCGTCAATGAAGACCTGGTAGGATCGGATGCTAAGCATATTGTTAAATAGATTTGTTAGCTTATTACATCGAGTTCCAGGCGTTTATATATTAGCTAGGTTCGTCATACAGTGTCATAGGACAATGTCAAGCCTACAAATACAAATTTTGAAACCATCGTCGATGTAGGTTGTAGCTCGAAGTCCAACCTGCTCGATGTGGATCATGCTGTTGATAATGTTGTCAATCCTGTTGTAAATGAAGTGTTCAAGAACTTTGTAGCGCTCTCGACAGGTTTCCCCCCCCCCTAAAGGATTGCTAAAACCTTTGTATTTTTAAGCTCACTAGTGTTTTGGTGGTAAGGATGTCATTATAAAATCTGTGTAGCGATTTTCTTGCGCTAGGCACGCAGTACTTGATCAACTCGTGGTAAACTTTGTCGAAACCGCCTGCTTTGTTAGACTTGATTTTCGCATTGGCGATGACCAACTTGTTTGAAGAAATCTTATGCACGAGTTCAAATGCCATAGACACGGTATCTTCTAGCTCTTTCCGAGCACGTCTGATCATTCTGGTATGGTGGTTGTCGCTCTGTGACTTAGATGTTTCGGCAATATGGTTCACTATGAACTCCGGATCTATTGTAGGCTGATTAGCTAAATCTGAATGATTTTCACCCGTGAGTATTAGCAACAGACTCCACGCTTTGCGGCTTAATCGAGTAAAATCCAAGCCGGCCGTTGTTATTTTGTAACTGGCAAGGGATCGCAGAAGGTTATCTGAGACTTCACGATCTGCACTTCGTTCGAATTCCTGGTATAAGAACTCCCTTTCAGCAGACCAACCCGGGATAGATTGCTAACGATAGCCTCGAGGGATGTTCCGTTTAGCTGCTGATATCGTACCGCCTGCAAATCTTTAAAAGTTTTGAAGTTCTTAGATGTTGGTGGTATGCAATTATCGAGGTACCTTGAAAAATTCTCTCAGACCGCTTTACTGAAATTCCACCTTGGCTGAGGAACGGAATTAACTAGTGCGATTTTATGCTAGCTTCTTAGTATTCTGGGCAGAGATAGTGAGTGAGTGAGTGAGGGAAACCACCTACGGCCCGATTCGAGATTTCCTGAGTGAGTTGAGCAGCATTTGCTGATGTAAAAGATCGGTCTGGGTTATAGGCCTCCTGCCACCTTAGTAGAAGGTGCCTTTGTTTTTAAATGGTGCAAAGAGGAACACAAACTAAACAGCTGAATGATGCCCTTAATGGTTTCATATTTTTTTACACTCAACAGACATTTCTAAAATAATATTGAACACTTTGTGGATCATTATGTTATATCATATGTCATAATTTAAGGTAGATTCCGAACCACCAATATCACTATACAACCCCTAATGTTCTTTTATCGTAATCTATTGTAAGCAGCAAACAACCATGGGTTGCCTCCGTTGGAGTTCGAACCTGGGACCTCCGAAAGCCATCACTCCACCGATGACTTGATTTCAATTGTACTTTTCAATAAAAACCTAATTATCAACTTTGGATGACCTTTCCCCCTCTGGTATCCAAAGACGGTTATTTTAATCCGACTTCCGCATCGTTTATGTTTACCTATAAAACACTTGTTTTGGTGCAAATTCTGGGCCCAGTAGCAGTCAGAGTTCAGAGACCAAAATTTCAATATTTTTTGATAACGCCAATCGATTCAGAATGGTTGATTCATACCCCTTAGAAACCCCGAAGGGGCAAATAAGGCCCGGGAACGCGTATTTTGCGAGAAAAACGCGATTAAAGTTTCAGCCTATTTGAAGTAGTACCTAAACTGCAATTTTACCCTATACCAGCATCGTTTATTTTTACCTATAAAACGCTTGTTTTGGTGCAAATTCTGGGCCCAGTAGCAGTCAGAGTTCAGAGACCAAAATTTCAATATTTTTTGATAGCGCCAATCGATTCAGAATGGTTGATTCATACCCCTTAGAAACCCCGAAGGGGCAAATAAGGCCCGGGAACGCGTATTTTGCGAGAAAAACGCGATTAAAGTTTCAGCCTATTTGAAGTAGTACCTAAACTGCAATTTTGCCCTATACCAGCATCGTTTATTTTTACCTATAAAACGCTTGTTTTGGTGCAAATTCTGGGCCCAGTAGCAGTCAGAGTTCAGAGACCAAAATTTCAATATTTTTTGATAGCGCCAATCGATTCAGAATGGTTGATTCATACCCCTTAGAAACCCCGAAGGGGCAAATAAGGCCCGGGAACGCGTATTTTGCGAGAAAAACGCGATTAAAGTTTCAGCCTATTTGTTGTAGTACCTAAACTGCAATTTTGCCCTATACCAGCATCGTTTATTTTTACCTATAAAACGCTTGTTTTGGTGCAAATTCTGGGCCCAGTAGCAGTCAGAGTTCAGAGACCAAAATTTCAATATTTTTTGATAGCGCCAATCGATTCAGAATGGTTGATTCATACCCCTTAGAAACCCCGAAGGGGCAAATAAGGCCCGGGAACGCGTATTTTGCGAGAAAAACGCGATTAAAGTTTCAGCCTATTTGAAGTAGTACCTAAACTGCAATTTTGCCCTATACCAGCATCGTTTATTTTTACCTATAAAACGCTTGTTTTGGTGCAAATTCTGGGCCCAGTAGCAGTCAGAGTTCAGAGACCAAAATTTCAATATTTTTTGATAGCGCCAATCGATTCAGAATGGTTGATTCATACCCCTTAGAAACCCCGAAGGGGCAAATAAGGCCCGGGAACGCGTATTTTGCGAGAAAAACGCGATTAAAGTTTCAGCCTATTTGTTGTAGTACCTAAACTGCAATTTTGCCCTATACCAGCATCGTTTATTTTTACCTATAAAACGCTTGTTTTGGTGCAAATTCTGGGCCCAGTAGCAGTCAGAGTTCAGAGACCAAAATTTCAATATTTTTTGATAGCGCCAATCGATTCAGAATGGTTGATTCATACCCCTTAGAAACCCCGAAGGGGCAAATAAGGCCCGGGAACGCGTATTTTGCGAGAAAAACGCGATTAAAGTTTCAGCCTATTTGAAGTAGTACCTAAACTGCAATTTTTCCCTATACCAGCATCGTTTATTTTTACCTATAAAACGCTTGTTTTGGTGCAAATTCTGGGCCCAGTAGCAGTCAGAGTTCAGAGACCAAAATTTCAATATTTTTTGATAGCGCCAATCGATTCAGAATGGTTGATTCATACCCCTTAGAAACCCCGGAGGGGCAAATAAGGCCCGGGAACGCGTATTTTGCGAGAAAAACGCGATTAAAGTTTCAGCCTATTTGTTGTAGTACCTAAACTGCAATTTTGCCCTATACCAGCATCGTTTATTTTTACCTATAAAACGCTTGTTTTGGTGCAAATTCTGGGCCCAGTAGCAGTCAGAGTTCAGAGACCAAAATTTCAATATTTTTTGATAGCGCCAATCGATTCAGAATGTTTGATTCATACCCCTTAGAAACCCCGAAGGGGCAAATAAGGCCCGGGAACGCGTATTTTGCGAGAAAAACGCGATTAAAGTTTCAGCCTATTTGAAGTAGTACCTAAACTGCAATTTTGCCCTATACCAGCATCGTTTATTTTTACCTATAAAACACTTGTTTTGGTGCAAATTCTGGGCCCAGTAGCAGTCAGCGTTCAGAGACCAAAATTTCAATATTTTTTGATAGCGCCAATCGATTCAGAATGGTTGATTCATACCCCTTAGAAACCACGAAGGGGCAAATAAGGCCCGGGAACGCGTATTTTGCGAGAAAAACGCGATTAAAGTTTCAGCCTATTTGAAGTAGTACCTAAACTGCAATTTTGCCCTATACCAGCATCGTTTATTTTTACCTATAAAACGCTTGTTTTGGTGCAAATTCTGGGCCCAGTAGCAGTCAGAGTTCAGAGACCAAAATTTCAATATTTTTTGATAGCGCCAATCGATTCAGAATGGTTGATTCATACCCCTTAGAAACCCCGAAGGGGCAAATAAGGCCCGGGAACGCGTATTTTGCGAGAAAAACGCGATTAAAGTTTCAGCCTATTTGAAGTAGTACCTAAACTGCAATTTTGCCCTATACCAGCATCGTTTATTTTTACCTATAAAACGCTTGTTTTGGTGCAAATTCTGGGCCCAGTAGCAGTCAGAGTTCAGAGACCAAAATTTCAATATTTTTTGATAGCGCCAATCGATTCAGAATGGTTGATTCATACCCCTTAGAAACCCCGAAGGGGCAAATAAGGCCCGGGAACGCGTATTTTGCGAGAAAAACGCGATTAAAGTTTCAGCCTATTTGAAGTAGTACCTAAACTGCAATTTTGCCATATACCAGCATCGTTTATTTTTTACCTATAAAACGCTTGTTTTGGTGCAAATTCTGGGCCCAGTAGCAGTCAGAGTTCAGAGACCAAAATTTCAATATTTTTTGATAACGCCAATCGATTCAGAATGGTTGATTCATACCCCTTAGAAACCCCGAAGGGGCAAATAAGGCCCGGGAACGCGTATTTTGCGAGAAAAACGCGATTAAAGTTTCAGCCTATTTGAAGTAGTACCTAAACTGCAATTTTGCCCTATACCAGCATCGTTTATTTTTACCTATAAAACGCTTGTTTTGGTGCAAATTCTGGGCCCAGTAGCAGTCAGAGTTCAGAGACCAAAATTTCAATATTTTTTGATAGCGCCAATCGATTCAGAATGGTTGATTCATACCCCTTAGAAACCCCGAAGGGGCAAATAAGGCCCGGGAACGCGTATTTTGCGAGAAAAACGCGATTAAAGTTTCAGCCTATTTGAAGTAGTACCTAAACTGCAATTTTGCCATATACCAGCATCGTTTATTTTTTACCTATAAAACGCTTGTTTTGGTGCAAATTCTGGGCCCAGTAGCAGTCAGAGTTCAGAGACCAAAATTTCAATATTTTTTGATAACGCCAATCGATTCAGAATGGTTGATTCATACCCCTTAGAAACCCCGAAGGGGCAAATAAGGCCCGGGAACGCGTATTTTGCGAGAAAAACGCGATTAAAGTTTCAGCCTATTTGAAGTAGTACCTAAACTGCAATTTTGCCCTATACCGCATCGTTTATTTTTACCTATAAAATGCTTGTTTTGGTGCAAATTCTGGGCCCAGTAGCAGTCAGAGTTCAGAGACCAAAATTTCAATATTTTTTGATAGCGCCAATCGATTCAGAATGGTTGATTCATACCCCTTAGAAACCCCGAAGGGGCAAATAAGGCCCGGGAACGCGTATTTTGCGAGAAAAACGCGATTAAAGTTTCAGCCTATTTGAAGTAGTACCTAAACTGCAATTTTGCCCTATACCAGCATCGTTTATTTTTACCTATAAAACGCTTGTTTTGGTGCAAATTCTGGGCCCAGTAGCAGTCAGAGTTCAGAGACCAAAATTTCAATATTTTTTGATAGCGCCAATCGATTCAGAATGGTTGATTCATACCCCTTAGAAACCCCGAAGGGGCAAATAAGGCCCGGGAACGCTTATTTTGCGAGAAAAACGCGATTAAAGTTTCAGCCTATTTGAAGTAGTACCTAAACTGCAATTTTGCCCTATACCGCATCGTTTATTTTTACCTATAAAATGCTTGTTTTGGTGCAAATTCTGGGCCCAGTAGCAGTCAGAGTTCAGAGACCAAAATTTCAATATTTTTTGATAGCGCCAATCGATTCAGAATGGTTGATTCATACCCCTTAGAAACCCCGAAGGGGCAAATAAGGCGCGGGAAAGCTTATTTTGCGAGAAAAACGCGATTAAAGTTTCAGCCTATTTGAAGTAGTACCTAAACTGCAATTTTGCCCTATACCAGCATCGTTTATTTTTTACCTATAAAACGCTTGTTTTGGTGCAAATTCTGGGCCCAGTAGCAGTCAGAGTTCAGAGACCAAAATTTCAATATTTTTTGATAACGCCAATCGATTCAGAATGGTTGATTCATACCCCTTAGAAACCCCGAAGGGGCAAATAAGGCCCGGGAACGCGTATTTTGCGAGAAAAACGCGATTAAAGTTTCAGCCTATTTGAAGTAGTACCTAAACTGCAATTTTGCCCTATACCGCATCGTTTATTTTTACCTATAAAATGCTTGTTTTGGTGCAAATTCTGGGCCCAGTAGCAGTCAGAGTTCAGAGACCAAAATTTCAATATTTTTTGATAGCGCCAATCGATTCAGAATGGTTGATTCATACCCCTTAGAAACCCCGAAGGGGCAAATAAGGCCCGGGAACGCGTATTTTGCGAGAAAAACGCGATTAAAGTTTCAGCCTATTTGAAGTAGTACCTAAACTGCAATTTTGCCCTATACCGCATCGTTTATTTTTACCTATAAAATGCTTGTTTTGGTGCAAATTCTGGGCCCAGTAGCAGTCAGAGTTCAGAGACCAAAATTTCAATATTTTTTGATAGCGCCAATCGATTCAGAATGGTTGATTCATACCCCTTAGAAACCCCGAAGGGGCAAATAAGGCGCGGGAAAGCTTATTTTGCGAGAAAAACGCGATTAAAGTTTCAGCCTATTTGAAGTAGTACCTAAACTGCAATTTTGCCCTATACCAGCATCGTTTATTTTTACCTATAAAACGCTTGTTTTGGTGCAAATTCTGGGCCCAGTAGCAGTCAGAGTTCAGAGACCAAAATTTCAATATTTTTTGATAGCGCCAATCGATTCAGAATGGTTGATTCATACCCCTTAGAAACCCCGAAGGGGCAAATAAGGCCCGGGAACGCTTATTTTGCGAGAAAAACGCGATTAAAGTTTCAGCCTATTTGAAGTAGTACCTAAACTGCAATTTTGCCCTATACCGCATCGTTTATTTTTACCTATAAAATGCTTGTTTTGGTGCAAATTCTGGGCCCAGTAGCAGTCAGAGTTCAGAGACCAAAATTTCAATATTTTTTGATAGCGCCAATCGATTCAGAATGGTTGATTCATACCCCTTAGAAACCCCGAAGGGGCAAATAAGGCCCGGGAACGCTTATTTTGCGAGAAAAACGCGATTAAAGTTTCAGCCTATTTGAAGTAGTACCTAAACTGCAATTTTGCCCTATACCGCATCGTTTATTTTTACCTATAAAATGCTTGTTTTGGTGCAAATTCTGGGCCCAGTAGCAGTCAGAGTTCAGAGACCAAAATTTCAATATTTTTTGATAGCGCCAATCGATTCAGAATGGTTGATTCATACCCCTTAGAAACCCCGAAGGGGCAAATAAGGCGCGGGAAAGCTTATTTTGCGAGAAAAACGCGATTAAAGTTTCAGCCTATTTGAAGTAGTACCTAAACTGCAATTTTGCCCTATACCAGCATCGTTTATTTTTACCTATAAAACGCTTGTTTTGGTGCAAATTCTGGGCCCAGTAGCAGTCAGAGTTCAGAGACCAAAATTTCAATATTTTTTGATAGCGCCAATCGATTCAGAATGGTTGATTCATACCCCTTAGAAACCCCGAAGGGGCAAATAAGGCCCGGGAACGCTTATTTTGCGAGAAAAACGCGATTAAAGTTTCAGCCTATTTGAAGTAGTACCTAAACTGCAATTTTGCCCTATACCAGCATCGTTTATTTTTACCTATAAAACGCTTGTTTTGGTGCAAATTCTGGGCCTAGTAGCAGTCAGAGTTCAGAGACCAAAATTTCAATATTTTTTGATAGCGCCAATCGATTCAGAATGGTTGATTCATACCCCTTAGAAACCCCGAAGGGGCAAATAAGGCCCGGGAACGCGTATTTTGCGAGAAAAACGCGATTAAAGTTTCAGCCTATTTGAAGTAGTACCTAAACTGCAATTTTGCCATATACCAGCATCGTTTATTTTTTACCTATAAAACGCTTGTTTTGGTGCAAATTCTGGGCCCAGTAGCAGTCAGAGTTCAGAGACCAAAATTTCAATATTTTTTGATAACGCCAATCGATTCAGAATGGTTGATTCATACCCCTTAGAAACCCCGAAGGGGCAAATAAGGCCCGGGAACGCGTATTTTGCGAGAAAAACGCGATTAAAGTTTCAGCCTATTTGAAGTAGTACCTAAACTGCAATTTTGCCCTATACCAGCATCGTTTATTTTTACCTATAAAACGCTTGTTTTGGTGCAAATTCTGGGCCCAGTAGCAGTCAGAGTTCAGAGACCAAAATTTCAATATTTTTTGATAGCGCCAATCGATTCAGAATGGTTGATTCATACCCCTTAGAAACCCCGAAGGGGCAAATAAGGCCCGGGAACGCGTATTTTGCGAGAAAAACGCGATTAAAGTTTCAGCCTATTTGAAGTAGTACCTAAACTGCAATTTTGCCATATACCAGCATCGTTTATTTTTACCTATAAAACGCTTGTTTTGGTGCAAATTCTGGGCCCAGTAGCAGTCAGAGTTCAGAGACCAAAATTTCAATATTTTTTGATAACGCCAATCGATTCAGAATGGTTGATTCATACCCCTTAGAAACCTCGAAGGGGCAAATAAGGCCCGGGAACGCGTATTTTGCGAGAAAAACGCGATTAAAGTTTCAGCCTATTTGAAGTAGTACCTAAACTGCAATTTTGCCCTATACCAGCATCGTTTATTTTTACCTATAAAACGCTTGTTTTGGTGCAAATTCTGGGCCCAGTAGCAGTCAGAGTTCAGAGACCAAAATTTCAATATTTTTTGATAGCGCCAATCGATTCAGAATGGTTGATTCATACCCCTTAGAAACCCCGAAGGGGCAAATAAGGCCCGGGAACGCGTATTTTGCGAGAAAAACGCGATTAAAGTTTCAGCCTATTTGAAGTAGTACCTAAACTGCAATTTTGCCCTATACCAGCATCGTTTATTTTTACCTATAAAACGCTTGTTTTGGTGCAAATTCTGGGCCCAGTAGCAGTCAGAGTTCAGAGACCAAAATTTCAATATTTTTTGATAGCGCCAATCGATTCAGAATGGTTGATTCATACCCCTTAGAAACTCCGAAGGGGCAAATAAGGCCCGGGAACGCGTATTTTGCGAGAAAAACGCGATTAAAGTTTCAGCCTATTTGAAGTAGTACCTAAACTGCAATTTTGCCCTATACCAGCATCGTTTATTTTTACCTATAAAACGCTTGTTTTGGTGCAAATTCTGGGCCCAGTAGCAGTCAGCGTTCAGAGACCAAAATTTCAATATTTTTTGATAGCGCCAATCGATTCAGAATGGTTGATTCATACCCCTTAGAAACCCCGAAGGGGCAAATAAGGCCCGGGAACGCGTATTTTGCGAGAAAAACGCGATTAAAGTTTCAGCCTATTTGAAGTAGTACCTAAACTGCAATTTTGCCCTATACCAGCATCGTTTATTTTTACCTATAAAACGCTTGTTTTGGTGCAAATTCTGGGCCCAGTAGCAGTCAGAGTTCAGAGACCAAAATTTCAATATTTTTTGATAGCGCCAATCGATTCAGAATGGTTGATTCATACCCCTTAGAAACCCCGAAGGGGCAAATAAGGCCCGGGAACGCGTATTTTGCGAGAAAAACGCGATTAAAGTTTCAGCCTATTTGAAGTAGTACCTAAACTGCAATTTTGCCCTATACCAGCATCGTTTATTTTTACCTATAAAACGCTTGTTTTGGTGCAAATTCTGGGCCCAGTAGCAGTCAGAGTTCAGAGACCAAAATTTCAATATTTTTTGATAGCGCCAATCGATTCAGAATGGTTGATTCATACCCCTTAGAAACCCCGAAGGGGCAAATAAGGCCCGGGAACGCGTATTTTGCGAGAAAAACGCGATTAAAGTTTCAGCCTATTTGAAGTAGTACCTAAACTGCAATTTTGCCATATACCAGCATCGTTTATTTTTACCTATAAAACGCTTGTTTTGGTGCAAATTCTGGGCCCAGTAGCAGTCAGCGTTCAGAGACCAAAATTTCAATATTTTTTGATAGCGCCAATCGATTCAGAATGGTTGATTCATACCCCTTAGAAACCCCGAAGGGGCAAATAAGGCCCGGGAACGCGTATTTTGCGAGAAAAACGCGATTAAAGTTTCAGCCTATTTGAAGTAGTACCTAAACTGCAATTTTGCCATATACCAGCATCGTTTATTTTTTACCTATAAAACGCTTGTTTTGGTGCAAATTCTGGGCCCAGTAGCAGTCAGAGTTCAGAGACCAAAATTTCAATATTTTTTGATAGCGCCAATCGATTCAGAATGGTTGATTCATACCCCTTAGAAACCCCGAAGGGGCAAATAAGGCCCGGGAACGCGTATTTTGCGAGAAAAACGCGATTAAAGTTTCAGCCTATTTGAAGTAGTACCTAAACTGCAATTTTGCCCTATACCAGCATCGTTTATTTTTACCTATAAAACGCTTGTTTTGGTGCAAATTCTGGGCCCAGTAGCAGTCAGAGTTCAGAGACCAAAATTTCAATATTTTTTGATAGCGCCAATCGATTCAGAATGGTTGATTCATACCCCTTAGAAACCCCGAAGGGGCAAATAAGGCCCGGGAACGCGTATTTTGCGAGAAAAACGCGATTAAAGTTTCAGCCTATTTGAAGTAGTACCTAAACTGCAATTTTGCCCTATACCAGCATCGTTTCTTTTTACCTATAAAACGCTTGTTTTGGTGCAAATTCTGGGCCCAGTAGCAGTCAGCGTTCAGAGACCAAAATTTCAATATTTTTTGATAACGCCAATCGATTCAGAATGGTTGATTCATACCCCTTAGAAACCCCGAAGGGGCAAATAAGGCCCGGGAACGCGTATTTTGCGAGAAAAACGCGATTAAAGTTTCAGCCTATTTGAAGTAGTACCTAAACTGCAATTTTGCCCTTATACCAGCATCGTTTATTTTTAACTATAAAACGCTTGTTTTGGTGCAAATTCTGGGCCCAGTAGCAGTCAGCGTTCAGAGACCAAAATTTCAATATTTTTTGATAGCGCCAATCGATTCAGAATGGTTGATTCATACCCCTTAGAAACCCCGAAGGGGCAAATAAGGCCCGGGAACGCGTATTTTCCGAGAAAAACGCGATTAAAGTTTCAGCCTATTTGAAGTAGTACCTAAACTGCAATTTTGCCCTATACCAGCATCGTTTATTTTTACCTATAAAACGCTTGTTTTGGTGCAAATTCTGGGCCCAGTAGCAGTCAGAGTTCAGAGACCAAAATTTCAATATTTTTTGATAGCGCCAATCGATTCAGAATGGTTGATTCATACCCCTTAGAAACCCCGAAGGGGCAAATAAGGCCCGGGAACGCGTATTTTGCGAGAAAAACGCGATTAAAGTTTCAGCCTATTTGAAGTAGTACCTAAACTGCAATTTTGCCCTATACCAGCATCGTTTATTTTTACCTATAAAACGCTTGTTTTGGTGCAAATTCTGGGCCCAGTAGCAGTCAGAGTTCAGAGACCAAAATTTCAATATTTTTTGATAGCGCCAATCGATTCAGAATGGTTGATTCATACCCCTTAGAAACTCCGAAGGGGCAAATAAGGCCCGGGAACGCGTATTTTGCGAGAAAAACGCGATTAAAGTTTCAGCCTATTTGAAGTAGTACCTAAACTGCAATTTTGCCCTATACCAGCATCGTTTATTTTTACCTATAAAACGCTTGTTTTGGTGCAAATTCTGGGCCCAGTAGCAGTCAGCGTTCAGAGACCAAAATTTCAATATTTTTTGATAGCGCCAATCGATTCAGAATGGTTGATTCATACCCCTTAGAAACCCCGAAGGGGCAAATAAGGCCCGGGAACGCGTATTTTGCGAGAAAAACGCGATTAAAGTTTCAGCCTATTTGAAGTAGTACCTAAACTGCAATTTTGCCCTATACCAGCATCGTTTATTTTTACCTATAAAACGCTTGTTTTGGTGCAAATTCTGGGCCCAGTAGCAGTCAGAGTTCAGAGACCAAAATTTCAATATTTTTTGATAGCGCCAATCGATTCAGAATGGTTGATTCATACCCCTTAGAAACCCCGAAGGGGCAAATAAGGCCCGGGAACGCGTATTTTGCGAGAAAAACGCGATTAAAGTTTCAGCCTATTTGAAGTAGTACCTAAACTGCAATTTTGCCCTATACCAGCATCGTTTATTTTTACCTATAAAACGCTTGTTTTGGTGCAAATTCTGGGCCCAGTAGCAGTCAGAGTTCAGAGACCAAAATTTCAATATTTTTTGATAGCGCCAATCGATTCAGAATGGTTGATTCATACCCCTTAGAAACCCCGAAGGGGCAAATAAGGCCCGGGAACGCGTATTTTGCGAGAAAAACGCGATTAAAGTTTCAGCCTATTTGAAGTAGTACCTAAACTGCAATTTTGCCATATACCAGCATCGTTTATTTTTACCTATAAAACGCTTGTTTTGGTGCAAATTCTGGGCCCAGTAGCAGTCAGCGTTCAGAGACCAAAATTTCAATATTTTTTGATAGCGCCAATCGATTCAGAATGGTTGATTCATACCCCTTAGAAACCCCGAAGGGGCAAATAAGGCCCGGGAACGCGTATTTTGCGAGAAAAACGCGATTAAAGTTTCAGCCTATTTGAAGTAGTACCTAAACTGCAATTTTGCCATATACCAGCATCGTTTATTTTTTACCTATAAAACGCTTGTTTTGGTGCAAATTCTGGGCCCAGTAGCAGTCAGAGTTCAGAGACCAAAATTTCAATATTTTTTGATAGCGCCAATCGATTCAGAATGGTTGATTCATACCCCTTAGAAACCCCGAAGGGGCAAATAAGGCCCGGGAACGCGTATTTTGCGAGAAAAACGCGATTAAAGTTTCAGCCTATTTGAAGTAGTACCTCAACTGCAATTTTGCCCTTATACCAGCATCGTTTATTTTTACCTATAAAACGCTTGTTTTGGTGCAAATTCTGGGCCCAGTAGCAGTCAGCGTTCAGAGACCAAAATTTCAATATTTTTTGATAGCGCCAATCGATTCAGAATGGTTGATTCATACCCCTTAGAAACCCCGAAGGGGCAAATAAGGCCCGGGAACGCGTATTTTGCGAGAAAAACGCGATTAAAGTTTCAGCCTATTTGAAGTAGTACCTAAACTGCAATTTTGCCATATACCAGCATCGTTTATTTTTACCTATAAAACGCTTGTTTTGGTGCAAATTCTGGGCCCAGTAGCAGTCAGAGTTCAGAGACCAAAATTTCAATATTTTTTGATAGCGCCAATCGATTCAGAATGGTTGATTCATACCCCTTAGAAACCCCGAAGGGGCAAATAAGGCCCGGGAACGCGTATTTTGCGAGAAAAACGCGATTAAAGTTTCAGCCTATTTGAAGTAGTACCTAAACTGCAATTTTGCCCTATACCAGCATCGTTTATTTTTACCTATAAAACGCTTGTTTTGGTGCAAATTCTGGGCCCAGTAGCAGTCAGAGTTCAGAGACCAAAATTTCAATATTTTTTGATAGCGCCAATCGATTCAGAATGGTTGATTCATACCCCTTAGAAACCCCGAAGGGGCAAATAAGGCCCGGGAACGCGTATTTTGCGAGAAAAACGCGATTAAAGTTTCAGCCTATTTGAAGTAGTACCTAAACTGCAATTTTGCCCTATACCAGCATCGTTTCTTTTTACCTATAAAACGCTTGTTTTGGTGCAAATTCTGGGCCCAGTAGCAGTCAGCGTTCAGAGACCAAAATTTCAATATTTTTTGATAACGCCAATCGATTCAGAATGGTTGATTCATACCCCTTAGAAACCCCGAAGGGGCAAATAAGGCCCGGGAACGCGTATTTTGCGAGAAAAACGCGATTAAAGTTTCAGCCTATTTGAAGTAGTACCTAAACTGCAATTTTGCCCTTATACCAGCATCGTTTATTTTTAACTATAAAACGCTTGTTTTGGTGCAAATTCTGGGCCCAGTAGCAGTCAGCGTTCAGAGACCAAAATTTCAATATTTTTTGATAGCGCCAATCGATTCAGAATGGTTGATTCATACCCCTTAGAAACCCCGAAGGGGCAAATAAGGCCCGGGAACGCGTATTTTCCGAGAAAAACGCGATTAAAGTTTCAGCCTATTTGAAGTAGTACCTAAACTGCAATTTTGCCCTATACCAGCATCGTTTATTTTTACCTATAAAACGCTTGTTTTGGTGCAAATTCTGGGCCCAGTAGCAGTCAGAGTTCAGAGACCAAAATTTCAATATTTTTTGATAGCGCCAATCGATTCAGAATGGTTGATTCATACCCCTTAGAAACCCCGAAGGGGCAAATAAGGCCCGGGAACGCGTATTTTGCGAGAAAAACGCGATTAAAGTTTCAGCCTATTTGAAGTAGTACCTAAACTGCAATTTTGCCCTATACCAGCATCGTTTATTTTTACCTATAAAACGCTTGTTTTGGTGCAAATTCTGGGCCCAGTAGCAGTCAGAGTTCAGAGACCAAAATTTCAATATTTTTTGATAGCGCCAATCGATTCAGAATGGTTGATTCATACCCCTTAGAAACCCCGAAGGGGCAAATAAGGCCCGGGAACGCGTATTTTGCGAGAAAAACGCGATTAAAGTTTCAGCCTATTTGAAGTAGTACCTAAACTGCAATTTTGCCCTATACCAGCATCGTTTATTTTTACCTATAAAACGCTTGTTTTGGTGCAAATTCTGGGCCCAGTAGCAGTCAGAGTTCAGAGACCAAAATTTCAATATTTTTTGATAGCGCCAATCGATTCAGAATGGTTGATTCATACCCCTTAGAAACCCCGAAGGGGCAAATAAGGCCCGGGAACGCGTATTTTGCGAGAAAAACGCGATTAAAGTTTCAGCCTATTTGAAGTAGTACCTAAACTGCAATTTTGCCCTATACCAGCATCGTTTATTTTTACCTATAAAACGCTTGTTTTGGTGCAAATTCTGGGCCCAGTAGCAGTCAGAGTTCAGAGACCAAAATTTCAATATTTTTTGATAGCGCCAATCGATTCAGAATGGTTGATTCATACCCCTTAGAAACCCCGAAGGGGCAAATAAGGCCCGGGAACGCGTATTTTGCGAGAAAAACGCGATTAAAGTTTCAGCCTATTTGAAGTAGTACCTAAACTGCAATTTTGCCCTATACCAGCATCGTTTATTTTTACCTATAAAACGCTTGTTTTGGTGCAAATTCTGGGCCCAGTAGCAGTCAGAGTTCAGAGACCAAAATTTCAATATTTTTTGATAGCGCCAATCGATTCAGAATGGTTGATTCATACCCCTTAGAAACCCCGAAGGGGCAAATAAGGCCCGGGAACGCGTATTTTGCGAGAAAAACGCGATTAAAGTTTCAGCCTATTTGAAGTAGTACCTAAACTGCAATTTTGCCCTATACCAGCATCGTTTATTTTTACCTATAAAACGCTTGTTTTGGTGCAAATTCTGGGCCCAGTAGCAGTCAGAGTTCAGAGACCAAAATTTCAATATTTTTTGATAGCGCCAATCGATTCAGAATGGTTGATTCATACCCCTTAGAAACCCCGAAGGGGCAAATAAGGCCCGGGAACGCGTATTTTGCGAGAAAAACGCGATTAAAGTTTCAGCCTATTTGAAGTAGTACCTAAACTGCAATTTTGCCCTATACCAGCATCGTTTATTTTTACCTATAAAACGCTTGTTTTGGTGCAAATTCTGGGCCCAGTAGCAGTCAGCGTTCAGAGACCAAAATTTCAATATTTTTTGATAACGCCAATCGATTCAGAATGGTTGATTCATACCCCTTAGAAACCCCGAAGGGGCAAATAAGGCCCGGGAACGCGTATTTTGCGAGAAAAACGCGATTAAAGTTTCAGCCTATTTGAAGTAGTACCTAAACTGCAATTTTGCCCTTATACCAGCATCGTTTATTTTTAACTATAAAACGCTTGTTTTGGTGCAAATTCTGGGCCCAGTAGCAGTCAGCGTTCAGAGACCAAAATTTCAATATTTTTTGATAGCGCCAATCGATTCAGAATGGTTGATTCATACCCCTTAGAAACCCCGAAGGGGCAAATAAGGCCCGGGAACGCGTATTTTGCGAGAAAAACGCGATTAAAGTTTCAGCCTATTTGAAGTAGTACCTAAACTGCAATTTTGCCCTATACCAGCATCGTTTATTTTTACCTATAAAACGCTTGTTTTGGTGCAAATTCTGGGCCCAGTAGCAGTCAGAGTTCAGAGACCAAAATTTCAATATTTTTTGATAGCGCCAATCGATTCAGAATGGTTGATTCATACCCCTTAGAAACCCCGAAGGGGCAAATAAGGCCCGGGAACGCGTATTTTGCGAGAAAAACGCGATTAAAGTTTCAGCCTATTTGAAGTAGTACCTCAACTGCAATTTTGCCCTTATACCAGCATCGTTTATTTTTACCTATAAAACGCTTGTTTTGGTGCAAATTCTGGGCCCAGTAGCAGTCAGCGTTCAGAGACCAAAATTTCAATATTTTTTGATAGCGCCAATCGATTCAGAATGGTTGATTCATACCCCTTAGAAACCCCGAAGGGGCAAATAAGGCCCGGGAACGCGTATTTTGCGAGAAAAACGCGATTAAAGTTTCAGCCTATTTGAAGTAGTACCTAAACTGCAATTTTGCCATATACCAGCATCGTTTATTTTTACCTATAAAACGCTTGTTTTGGTGCAAATTCTGGGCCCAGTAGCAGTCAGCGTTCAGAGACCAAAATTTCAATATTTTTTGATAGCGCCAATCGATTCAGAATGGTTGATTCATACCCCTTAGAAACCCCGAAGGGGCAAATAAGGCCCCGGAACGCGTATTTTGCGAGAAAAACGCGATTAAAGTTTCAGCCTATTTGAAGTAGTACCTAAACTGCAATTTTGCCCTATACCAGCATCGTTTATTTTTACCTATAAAACGCTTGTTTTGGTGCAAATTCTGGGCCCAGTAGCAGTCAGAGTTCAGAGACCAAAATTTCAATATTTTTTGATAACGCCAATCGATTCAGAATGGTTGATTCATACCCCTTAGAAACCCCGAAGGGTCAAATAAGGCCCGGGAACGCGTATTTTGCGAGAAAAACGCGATTAAAGTTTCAGCCTATTTGAAGTAGTACCTAAACTGCAATTTTGCCCTATACCAGCATCGTTTATTTTTACCTATAAAACGCTTGTTTTGGTGCAAATTCTGGGCCCAGTAGCAGTCAGAGTTCAGAGACCAAAATTTCAATATTTTTTGATAGCGCCAATCGATTCAGAATGGTTGATTCATACCCCTTAGAAACCCCGAAGGCGCAAATAAGGCCCGGGAGCGCGTATTTTGCGAGAAAAACGCGATTAAAGTTTCAGCCTATTTGAAGTAGTAACTAAACTGCAATTTTGCCCTATACCAGCATCGTTTATTTTTACCTATAAAACGCTTGTTTTGGTGCAAATTCTGGGCCCAGTAGCAGTCAGAGTTCAGAGACCAAAATTTCAATATTTTTTGATAGCGCCAATCGATTCAGAATGGTTGATTCATACCCCTTAGAAACCCCGAAGGGGCAAATAAGGCCCGGGAACGCGTATTTTGCGAGAAAAACGCGATTAAAGTTTCAGCCTATTTGAAGTAGTAACTAAACTGCAATTTTGCCCTATACCAGCATCGTTTATTTTTACCTATAAAACGCTTGTTTTGGTGCAAATTCTGGGCCCAGTAGCAGTCAGAGTTCAGAGACCAAAATTTCAATATTTTTTGATAACGCCAATCGATTCAGAATGGTTGATTCATACCCCTTAGAAACCCCGAAGGGGCAAATAAGGCCCGGGAACGCGTATTTTGCGAGAAAAACGCGATTAAAGTTTCAGCCTATTTGAAGTAGTACCTAAACTGCAATTTTGCCCTATACCAGCATCGTTTATTTTTACCTATAAAACGCTTGTTTTGGTGCAAATTCTGGGCCCAGTAGCAGTCAGAGTTCAGAGACCAAAATTTCAATATTTTTTGATAGCGCCAATCGATTCAGAATGGTTGATTCATACCCCTTAGAAACCCCGAAGGGGCAAATAAGGCCCGGGAACGCGTATTTTGCGAGAAAAACGCGATTAAAGTTTCAGCCTATTTGAAGTAGTACCTCAACTGCAATTTTGCCCTTATACCAGCATCGTTTATTTTTACCTATAAAACGCTTGTTTTGGTGCAAATTCTGGGCCCAGTAGCAGTCAGAGTTCAGAGACCAAAATTTCAATATTTTTTGATAACGCCAATCGATTCAGAATGGTTGATTCATACCCCTTAGAAACCCCGAAGGGGCAAATAAGGCCCGGGAACGCGTATTTTGCGAGAAAAACGCGATTAAAGTTTCAGCCTATTTGAAGTAGTACCTAAACTGCAATTTTGCCCTATACCAGCATCGTTTATTTTTACCTATAAAACGCTTGTTTTGGTGCAAATTCTGGGCCCAGTAGCAGTCAGAGTTCAGAGACCAAAATTTCAATATTTTTTGATAGCGCCAATCGATTCAGAATGGTTGATTCATACCCCTTAGAAACCCCGAAGGGGCAAATAAGGCCCGGGAACGCGTATTTTGCGAGAAAAACGCGATTAAAGTTTCAGCCTATTTGAAGTAGTACCTAAACTGCAATTTTGCCATATACCAGCATCGTTTATTTTTTACCTATAAAACGCTTGTTTTGGTGCAAATTCTGGGCCCAGTAGCAGTCAGAGTTCAGAGACCAAAATTTCAATATTTTTTGATAGCGCCAATCGATTCAGAATGGTTGATTCATACCCCTTAGAAACCCCGAAGGGGCAAATAAGGCGCGGGAAAGCTTATTTTGCGAGAAAAACGCGATTAAAGTTTCAGCCTATTTGAAGTAGTACCTAAACTGCAATTTTGCCCTATACCAGCATCGTTTATTTTTACCTATAAAACGCTTGTTTTGGTGCAAATTCTGGGCCCAGTAGCAGTCAGAGTTCAGAGACCAAAATTTCAATATTTTTTGATAGCGCCAATCGATTCAGAATGGTTGATTCATACCCCTTAGAAACCCCGAAGGGGCAAATAAGGCCCGGGAACGCTTATTTTGCGAGAAAAACGCGATTAAAGTTTCAGCCTATTTGAAGTAGTACCTAAACTGCAATTTTGCCCTATACCGCATCGTTTATTTTTACCTATAAAATGCTTGTTTTGGTGCAAATTCTGGGCCCAGTAGCAGTCAGAGTTCAGAGACCAAAATTTCAATATTTTTTGATAGCGCCAATCGATTCAGAATGGTTGATTCATACCCCTTAGAAACCCCGAAGGGGCAAATAAGGCGCGGGAAAGCTTATTTTGCGAGAAAAACGCGATTAAAGTTTCAGCCTATTTGAAGTAGTACCTAAACTGCAATTTTGCCCTATACCAGCATCGTTTATTTTTTACCTATAAAACGCTTGTTTTGGTGCAAATTCTGGGCCCAGTAGCAGTCAGAGTTCAGAGACCAAAATTTCAATATTTTTTGATAACGCCAATCGATTCAGAATGGTTGATTCATACCCCTTAGAAATCCCGAAGGGGCAAATAAGGCCCGGGAACGCGTATTTTGCGAGAAAAACGCGATTAAAGTTTCAGCCTATTTGAAGTAGTACCTAAACTGCAATTTTGCCCTATACCGCATCGTTTATTTTTACCTATAAAATGCTTGTTTTGGTGCAAATTCTGGGCCCAGTAGCAGTCAGAGTTCAGAGACCAAAATTTCAATATTTTTTGATAGCGCCAATCGATTCAGAATGGTTGATTCATACCCCTTAGAAACCCCGAAGGGCAAATAAGGCCCGGGAACGCTTATTTTGCGAGAAAAACGCGATTAAAGTTTCAGCCTATTTGAAGTAGTACCTAAACTGCAATTTTGCCCTATACCAGCATCGTTTATTTTTACCTATAAAACGCTTGTTTTGGTGCAAATTCTGGGCCTAGTAGCAGTCAGAGTTCAGAGACCAAAATTTCAATATTTTTTGATAGCGCCAATCGATTCAGAATGGTTGATTCATACCCCTTAGAAACCCCGAAGGGGCAAATAAGGCCCGGGAACGCGTATTTTGCGAGAAAAACGCGATTAAAGTTTCAGCCTATTTGAAGTAGTACCTAAACTGCAATTTTGCCATATACCAGCATCGTTTATTTTTTACCTATAAAACGCTTGTTTTGGTGCAAATTCTGGGCCCAGTAGCAGTCAGAGTTCAGAGACCAAAATTTCAATATTTTTTGATAACGCCAATCGATTCAGAATGGTTGATTCATACCCCTTAGAAACCCCGAAGGGGCAAATAAGGCCCGGGAACGCGTATTTTGCGAGGAAAAACGCGATTAAAGTTTCAGCCTATTTGAAGTAGTACCTAAACTGCAATTTTGCCCTATACCAGCATCGTTTATTTTTACCTATAAAACGCTTGTTTTGGTGCAAATTCTGGGCCCAGTAGCAGTCAGAGTTCAGAGACCAAAATTTCAATATTTTTTGATAGCGCCAATCGATTCAGAATGGTTGATTCATACCCCTTAGAAACTCCGAAGGGGCAAATAAGGCCCGGGAACGCGTATTTTGCGAGAAAAACGCGATTAAAGTTTCAGCCTATTTGAAGTAGTACCTAAACTGCAATTTTGCCCTATACCAGCATCGTTTATTTTTACCTATAAAACGCTTGTTTTGGTGCAAATTCTGGGCCCAGTAGCAGTCAGCGTTCAGAGACCAAAATTTCAATATTTTTTGATAGCGCCAATCGATTCAGAATGGTTGATTCATACCCCTTAGAAACCCCGAAGGGGCAAATAAGGCCCGGGAACGCGTATTTTGCGAGAAAAACGCGATTAAAGTTTCAGCCTATTTGAAGTAGTACCTAAACTGCAATTTTGCCATATACCAGCATCGTTTATTTTTACCTATAAAACGCTTGTTTTGGTGCAAATTCTGGGCCCAGTAGCAGTCAGAGTTCAGAGACCAAAATTTCAATATTTTTTGATAACGCCAATCGATTCAGAATGGTTGATTCATACCCCTTAGAAACCCCGAAGGGGCAAATAAGGCCCGGGAACGCGTATTTTGCGAGAAAAACGCGATTAAAGTTTCAGCCTATTTGAAGTAGTACCTAAACTGCAATTTTGCCCTATACCGCATCGTTTATTTTTACCTATAAAATGCTTGTTTTGGTGCAAATTCTGGGCCCAGTAGCAGTCAGAGTTCAGAGACCAAAATTTCAATATTTTTTGATAGCGCCAATCGATTCAGAATGGTTGATTCATACCCCTTAGAAACCCCGAAGGGGCAAATAAGGCCCGGGAACGCGTATTTTGCGAGAAAAACGCGATTAAAGTTTCAGCCTATTTGAAGTAGTACCTAAACTGCAATTTTGCCCTATACCGCATCGTTTATTTTTACCTATAAAATGCTTGTTTTGGTGCAAATTCTGGGCCCAGTAGCAGTCAGAGTTCAGAGACCAAAATTTCAATATTTTTTGATAGCGCCAATCGATTCAGAATGGTTGATTCATACCCCTTAGAAACCCCGAAGGGGCAAATAAGGCGCGGGAAAGCTTATTTTGCGAGAAAAACGCGATTAAAGTTTCAGCCTATTTGAAGTAGTACCTAAACTGCAATTTTGCCCTATACCAGCATCGTTTATTTTTACCTATAAAACGCTTGTTTTGGTGCAAATTCTGGGCCCAGTAGCAGTCAGAGTTCAGAGACCAAAATTTCAATATTTTTTGATAGCGCCAATCGATTCAGAATGGTTGATTCATACCCCTTAGAAACCCCGAAGGGGCAAATAAGGCCCGGGAACGCTTATTTTGCGAGAAAAACGCGATTAAAGTTTCAGCCTATTTGAAGTAGTACCTAAACTGCAATTTTGCCCTATACCAGCATCGTTTATTTTTACCTATAAAACGCTTGTTTTGGTGCAAATTCTGGGCCTAGTAGCAGTCAGAGTTCAGAGACCAAAATTTCAATATTTTTTGATAGCGCCAATCGATTCAGAATGGTTGATTCATACCCCTTAGAAACCCCGAAGGGGCAAATAAGGCCCGGGAACGCGTATTTTGCGAGAAAAACGCGATTAAAGTTTCAGCCTATTTGAAGTAGTACCTAAACTGCAATTTTGCCATATACCAGCATCGTTTATTTTTTACCTATAAAACGCTTGTTTTGGTGCAAATTCTGGGCCCAGTAGCAGTCAGAGTTCAGAGACCAAAATTTCAATATTTTTTGATAACGCCAATCGATTCAGAATGGTTGATTCATACCCCTTAGAAACCCCGAAGGGGCAAATAAGGCCCGGGAACGCGTATTTTGCGAGAAAAACGCGATTAAAGTTTCAGCCTATTTGAAGTAGTACCTAAACTGCAATTTTGCCATATACCAGCATCGTTTATTTTTACCTATAAAACGCTTGTTTTGGTGCAAATTCTGGGCCCAGTAGCAGTCAGAGTTCAGAGACCAAAATTTCAATATTTTTTGATAACGCCAATCGATTCAGAATGGTTGATTCATACCCCTTAGAAACCCCGAAGGGTCAAATAAGGCCCGGGAACGCGTATTTTGCGAGAAAAACGCGATTAAAGTTTCAGCCTATTTGAAGTAGTACCTAAACTGCAATTTTGCCCTATACCAGCATCGTTTATTTTTACCTATAAAACGCTTGTTTTGGTGCAAATTCTGGGCCCAGTAGCAGTCAGAGTTCAGAGACCAAAATTTCAATATTTTTTGATAGCGCCAATCGATTCAGAATGGTTGATTCATACCCCTTAGAAACCCCGAAGGCGCAAATAAGGCCCGGGAGCGCGTATTTTGCGAGAAAAACGCGATTAAAGTTTCAGCCTATTTGAAGTAGTAACTAAACTGCAATTTTGCCCTATACCAGCATCGTTTATTTTTACCTATAAAACGCTTGTTTTGGTGCAAATTCTGGGCCCAGTAGCAGTCAGAGTTCAGAGACCAAAATTTCAATATTTTTTGATAGCGCCAATCGATTCAGAATGGTTGATTCATACCCCTTAGAAACCCCGAAGGGGCAAATAAGGCCCGGGAACGCGTATTTTGCGAGAAAAACGCGATTAAAGTTTCAGCCTATTTGAAGTAGTACCTAAACTGCAATTTTGCCATATACCAGCATCGTTTATTTTTTACCTATAAAACGCTTGTTTTGGTGCAAATTCTGGGCCCAGTAGCAGTCAGCGTTCAGAGACCAAAATTTCAATATTTTTTGATAGCGCCAATCGATTCAGAATGGTTGATTCATACCCCTTAGAAACCCCGAAGGGGCAAATAAGGCCCGGGAACGCGTATTTTGCGAGAAAAACGCGATTAAAGTTTCAGCCTATTTGAAGTAGTACCTAAACTGCAATTTTGCCCTATACCAGCATCGTTTATTTTTACCTATAAAACGCTTGTTTTGGTGCAAATTCTGGGCCCAGTAGCAGTCAGAGTTCAGAGACCAAAATTTCAATATTTTTTGATAACGCCAATCGATTCAGAATGGTTGATTCATACCCCTTAGAAACCCCGAAGGGTCAAATAAGGCCCGGGAACGCGTATTTTGCGAGAAAAACGCGATTAAAGTTTCAGCCTATTTGAAGTAGTACCTAAACTGCAATTTTGCCCTATACCAGCATCGTTTATTTTTACCTATAAAACGCTTGTTTTGGTGCAAATTCTGGGCCCAGTAGCAGTCAGAGTTCAGAGACCAAAATTTCAATATTTTTTGATAGCGCCAATCGATTCAGAATGGTTGATTCATACCCCTTAGAAACCCCGAAGGCGCAAATAAGGCCCGGGAGCGCGTATTTTGCGAGAAAAACGCGATTAAAGTTTCAGCCTATTTGAAGTAGTAACTAAACTGCAATTTTGCCCTATACCAGCATCGTTTATTTTTACCTATAAAACGCTTGTTTTGGTGCAAATTCTGGGCCCAGTAGCAGTCAGAGTTCAGAGACCAAAATTTCAATATTTTTTGATAGCGCCAATCGATTCAGAATGGTTGATTCATACCCCTTAGAAACCCCGAAGGGGCAAATAAGGCCCGGGAACGCGTATTTTGCGAGAAAAACGCGATTAAAGTTTCAGCCTATTTGAAGTAGTACCTAAACTGCAATTTTGCCCTATACCAGCATCGTTTATTTTTACCTATAAAACGCTTGTTTTGGTGCAAATTCTGGGCCCAGTAGCAGTCAGAGTTCAGAGACCAAAATTTCAATATTTTTTGATAGCGCCAATCGATTCAGAATGGTTGATTCATACCCCTTAGAAACCCCGAAGGGGCAAATAAGGCCCGGGAACGCGTATTTTGCGAGAAAAACGCGATTAAAGTTTCAGCCTATTTGAAGTAGTACCTAAACTGCAATTTTGCCATATACCAGCATCGTTTATTTTTACCTATAAAACGCTTGTTTTGGTGCAAATTCTGGGCCCAGTAGCAGTCAGAGTTCAGAGACCAAAATTTCAATATTTTTTGATAACGCCAATCGATTCAGAATGGTTGATTCATACCCCTTAGAAACCCCGAAGGGGCAAATAAGGCCCGGGAACGCGTATTTTGCGAGAAAAACGCGATTAAAGTTTCAGCCTATTTGAAGTAGTACCTAAACTGCAATTTTGCCCTATACCGCATCGTTTATTTTTACCTATAAAATGCTTGTTTTGGTGCAAATTCTGGGCCCAGTAGCAGTCAGAGTTCAGAGACCAAAATTTCAATATTTTTTGATAGCGCCAATCGATTCAGAATGGTTGATTCATACCCCTTAGAAACCCCGAAGGGGCAAATAAGGCCCGGGAACGCGTATTTTGCGAGAAAAACGCGATTAAAGTTTCAGCCTATTTGAAGTAGTACCTAAACTGCAATTTTGCCCTATACCGCATCGTTTATTTTTACCTATAAAATGCTTGTTTTGGTGCAAATTCTGGGCCCAGTAGCAGTCAGAGTTCAGAGACCAAAATTTCAATATTTTTTGATAGCGCCAATCGATTCAGAATGGTTGATTCATACCCCTTAGAAACCCCGAAGGGGCAAATAAGGCCCGGGAACGCGTATTTTGCGAGAAAAACGCGATTAAAGTTTCAGCCTATTTGAAGTAGTACCTAAACTGCAATTTTGCCATATACCAGCATCGTTTATTTTTTACCTATAAAACGCTTGTTTTGGTGCAAATTCTGGGCCCAGTAGCAGTCAGAGTTCAGAGACCAAAATTTCAATATTTTTTGATAACGCCAATCGATTCAGAATGGTTGATTCATACCCCTTAGAAACCCCGAAGGGGCAAATAAGGCCCGGGAACGCGTATTTTGCGAGAAAAACGCGATTAAAGTTTCAGCCTATTTGAAGTAGTACCTAAACTGCAATTTTGCCCTATACCGCATCGTTTATTTTTACCTATAAAATGCTTGTTTTGGTGCAAATTCTGGGCCCAGTAGCAGTCAGAGTTCAGAGACCAAAATTTCAATATTTTTTGATAGCGCCAATCGATTCAGAATGGTTGATTCATACCCCTTAGAAACCCCGAAGGGGCAAATAAGGCCCGGGAACGCGTATTTTGCGAGAAAAACGCGATTAAAGTTTCAGCCTATTTGAAGTAGTACCTAAACTGCAATTTTGCCCTATACCGCATCGTTTATTTTTACCTATAAAATGCTTGTTTTGGTGCAAATTCTGGGCCCAGTAGCAGTCAGAGTTCAGAGACCAAAATTTCAATATTTTTTGATAGCGCCAATCGATTCAGAATGGTTGATTCATACCCCTTAGAAACCCCGAAGGGGCAAATAAGGCCCGGGAACGCTTATTTTGCGAGAAAAACGCGATTAAAGTTTCAGCCTATTTGAAGTAGTACCTAAACTGCAATTTTGCCCTATACCGCATCGTTTATTTTTACCTATAAAATGCTTGTTTTGGTGCAAATTCTGGGCCCAGTAGCAGTCAGAGTTCAGAGACCAAAATTTCAATATTTTTTGATAGCGCCAATCGATTCAGAATGGTTGATTCATACCCCTTAGAAACCCCGAAGGGGCAAATAAGGCCCGGGAACGCTTATTTTGCGAGAAAAACGCGATTAAAGTTTCAGCCTATTTGAAGTAGTACCTAAACTGCAATTTTGCCCTATACCGCATCGTTTATTTTTACCTATAAAATGCTTGTTTTGGTGCAAATTCTGGGCCCAGTAGCAGTCAGAGTTCAGAGACCAAAATTTCAATATTTTTTGATAGCGCCAATCGATTCAGAATGGTTGATTCATACCCCTTAGAAACCCCGAAGGGGCAAATAAGGCGCGGGAAAGCTTATTTTGCGAGAAAAACGCGATTAAAGTTTCAGCCTATTTGAAGTAGTACCTAAACTGCAATTTTGCCCTATACCAGCATCGTTTATTTTTACCTATAAAACGCTTGTTTTGGTGCAAATTCTGGGCCCAGTAGCAGTCAGAGTTCAGAGACCAAAATTTCAATATTTTTTGATAGCGCCAATCGATTCAGAATGGTTGATTCATACCCCTTAGAAACCCCGAAGGGGCAAATAAGGCCCGGGAACGCTTATTTTGCGAGAAAAACGCGATTAAAGTTTCAGCCTATTTGAAGTAGTACCTAAACTGCAATTTTGCCCTATACCAGCATCGTTTATTTTTACCTATAAAACGCTTGTTTTGGTGCAAATTCTGGGCCTAGTAGCAGTCAGAGTTCAGAGACCAAAATTTCAATATTTTTTGATAGCGCCAATCGATTCAGAATGGTTGATTCATACCCCTTAGAAACCCCGAAGGGGCAAATAAGGCCCGGGAACGCGTATTTTGCGAGAAAAACGCGATTAAAGTTTCAGCCTATTTGAAGTAGTACCTAAACTGCAATTTTGCCCTATACCAGCATCGTTTATTTTTACCTATAAAACGCTTGTTTTGGTGCAAATTCTGGGCCCAGTAGCAGTCAGAGTTCAGAGACCAAAATTTCAATATTTTTTGATAGCGCCAATCGATTCAGAATGGTTGATTCATACCCCTTAGAAACCCCGAAGGGGCAAATAAGGCCCGGGAACGCGTATTTTGCGAGAAAAACGCGATTAAAGTTTCAGCCTATTTGAAGTAGTACCTAAACTGCAATTTTGCCCTATACCAGCATCGTTTATTTTTACCTATAAAACGCTTGTTTTGGTGCAAATTCTGGGCCCAGTAGCAGTCAGCGTTCAGAGACCAAAATTTCAATATTTTTTGATAGCGCCAATCGATTCAGAATGGTTGATTCATACCCCTTAGAAACCCCGAAGGGGCAAATAAGGCCCGGGAACGCGTATTTTGCGAGAAAAACGCGATTAAAGTTTCAGCCTATTTGAAGTAGTACCTAAACTGCAATTTTGCCCTATACCAGCATCGTTTATTTTTACCTATAAAACGCTTGTTTTGGTGCAAATTCTGGGCCCAGTAGCAGTCAGAGTTCAGAGACCAAAATTTCAATATTTTTTGATAGCGCCAATCGATTCAGAATGGTTGATTCATACCCCTTAGAAACTCCGAAGGGGCAAATAAGGCCCGGGAACGCGTATTTTGCGAGAAAAACGCGATTAAAGTTTCAGCCTATTTGAAGTAGTACCTAAACTGCAATTTTGCCCTATACCAGCATCGTTTATTTTTACCTATAAAACGCTTGTTTTGGTGCAAATTCTGGGCCCAGTAGCAGTCAGCGTTCAGAGACCAAAATTTCAATATTTTTTGATAGCGCCAATCGATTCAGAATGGTTGATTCATACCCCTTAGAAACCCCGAAGGGGCAAATAAGGCCCGGGAGCGCGTATTTTGCGAGAAAAACGCGATTAAAGTTTCAGCCTATTTCAAGTAGTAACTAAACTGCAATTTTGCCCTATACCAGCATCGTTTATTTTTACCTATAAAACGCTTGTTTTGGTGCAAATTCTGGGCCCAGTAGCAGTCAGAGTTCAGAGACCAAAATTTCAATATTTTTTGATAGCGCCAATCGATTCAGAATGGTTGATTCATACCCCTTAGAAACCCCGAAGGGGCAAATAAGGCCCGGGAACGCGTATTTTGCGAGAAAAACGCGATTAAAGTTTCAGCCTATTTGAAGTAGTACCTAAACTGCAATTTTGCCATATACCAGCATCGTTTATTTTTTACCTATAAAACGCTTGTTTTGGTGCAAATTCTGGGCCCAGTAGCAGTCAGAGTTCAGAGACCAAAATTTCAATATTTTTTGATAACGCCAATCGATTCAGAATGGTTGATTCATACCCCTTAGAAACCCCGAAGGGGCAAATAAGGCCCGGGAACGCGTATTTTGCGAGAAAAACGCGATTAAAGTTTCAGCCTATTTGAAGTAGTACCTAAACTGCAATTTTGCCCTATACCAGCATCGTTTATTTTTACCTATAAAACGCTTGTTTTGGTGCAAATTCTGGGCCCAGTAGCAGTCAGAGTTCAGAGACCAAAATTTCAATATTTTTTGATAGCGCCAATCGATTCAGAATGGTTGATTCATACCCCTTAGAAACCCCGAAGGGGCAAATAAGGCCCGGGAACGCGTATTTTGCGAGAAAAACGCGATTAAAGTTTCAGCCTATTTGAAGTAGTACCTAAACTGCAATTTTGCCCTATACCAGCATCGTTTATTTTTACCTATAAAACGCTTGTTGTGGTGCAAATTCTGGACCCAGTAGCAGTCAGCGTTCAGAGACCAAAATTTCAATATTTTTTGATAGCGCCAATCGATTCAGAATGGTTGATTCATACCCCTTAGAAACCCCGAAGGGGCAAATAAGGCCCGGGAACGCGTATTTTGCGAGAAAAACGCGATTAAAGTTTCAGCCTATTTGAAGTAGTACCTAAACTGCAATTTTGCCCTATACCAGCATCGTTTATTTTTACCTATAAAACGCTTGTTTTGGTGCAAATTCTGGGCCCAGTAGCAGTCAGAGTTCAGAGACCAAAATTTCAATATTTTTTGATAGCGCCAATCGATTCAGAATGGTTGATTCATACCCCTTAGAAACTCCGAAGGGGCAAATAAGGCCCGGGAACGCGTATTATGCGAGAAAAACGCGATTAAAGTTTCAGCCTATTTGAAGTAGTACCTAAACTGCAATTTTGCCCTATACCAGCATCGTTTATTTTTACCTATAAAACGCTTGTTGTGGTGCAAATTCTGGACCCAGTAGCAGTCAGCGTTCAGAGACCAAAATTTCAATATTTTTTGATAGCGCCAATCGATTCAGAATGGTTGATTCATACCCCTTAGAAACCCCGAAGGGTCAAATAAGGCCCGGGAACGCGTATTTTGCGAGAAAAACGCGATTAAAGTTTCAGCCTATTTGAAGTAGTACCTAAACTGCAATTTTGCCCTATACCAGCATCGTTTATTTTTACCTATAAAACGCTTGTTTTGGTGCAAATTCTGGGCCCAGTAGCAGTCAGAGTTCAGAGACCAAAATTTCAATATTTTTTGATAGCGCCAATCGATTCAGAATGGTTGATTCATACCCCTTAGAAACCCCGAAGGCGCAAATAAGGCCCGGGAGCGCGTATTTTGCGAGAAAAACGCGATTAAAGTTTCAGCCTATTTGAAGTAGTAACTAAACTGCAATTTTGCCCTATACCAGCATCGTTTATTTTTACCTATAAAACGCTTGTTTTGGTGCAAATTCTGGGCCCAGTAGCAGTCAGAGTTCAGAGACCAAAATTTCAATATTTTTTGATAGCGCCAATCGATTCAGAATGGTTGATTCATACCCCTTAGAAACCCCGAAGGCGCAAATAAGGCCCGGGAGCGCGTATTTTGCGAGAAAAACGCGATTAAAGTTTCAGCCTATTTGAAGTAGTAACTAAACTGCAATTTTGCCCTATACCAGCATCGTTTATTTTTACCTATAAAACGCTTGTTTTGGTGCAAATTCTGGGCCCAGTAGCAGTCAGAGTTCAGAGACCAAAATTTCAATATTTTTTGATAACGCCAATCGATTCAGAATGGTTGATTCATACCCCTTAGAAACCCCGAAGGGGCAAATAAGGCCCGGGAACGCGTATTTTGCGAGAAAAACGCGATTAAAGTTTCAGCCTATTTGAAGTAGTACCTAAACTGCAATTTTGCCCTATACCAGCATCGTTTATTTTTACCTATAAAACGCTTGTTTTGGTGCAAATTCTGGGCCCAGTAGCAGTCAGAGTTCAGAGACCAAAATTTCAATATTTTTTGATAGCGCCAATCGATTCAGAATGGTTGATTCATACCCCTTAGAAACCCCGAAGGGGCAAATAAGGCCCGGGAACGCGTATTTTGCGAGAAAAACGCGATTAAAGTTTCAGCCTATTTGAAGTAGTACCTAAACTGCAATTTTGCCATATACCAGCATCGTTTATTTTTACCTATAAAACGCTTGTTTTGGTGCAAATTCTGGGCCCAGTAGCAGTCAGCGTTCAGAGACCAAAATTTCAATATTTTTTGATAGCGCCAATCGATTCAGAATGGTTGATTCATACCCCTTAGAAACCCCGAAGGGGCAAATAAGGCCCGGGAACGCGTATTTTGCGAGAAAAACGCGATTAAAGTTTCAGCCTATTTGAAGTAGTACCTAAACTGCAATTTTGCCCTATACCAGCATCGTTTATTTTTACCTATAAAACGCTTGTTGTGGTGCAAATTCTGGACCCAGTAGCAGTCAGCGTTCAGAGACCAAAATTTCAATATTTTTTGATAGCGCCAATCGATTCAGAATGGTTGATTCATACCCCTTAGAAACCCCGAAGGGTCAAATAAGGCCCGGGAACGCGTATTTTGCGAGAAAAACGCGATTAAAGTTTCAGCCTATTTGAAGTAGTACCTAAACTGCAATTTTGCCCTATACCAGCATCGTTTATTTTTACCTATAAAACGCTTGTTTTGGTGCAAATTCTGGGCCCAGTAGCAGTCAGAGTTCAGAGACCAAAATTTCAATATTTTTTGATAGCGCCAATCGATTCAGAATGGTTGATTCATACCCCTTAGAAACCCCGAAGGCGCAAATAAGGCCCGGGAGCGCGTATTTTGCGAGAAAAACGCGATTAAAGTTTCAGCCTATTTGAAGTAGTAACTAAACTGCAATTTTGCCCTATACCAGCATCGTTTATTTTTACCTATAAAACGCTTGTTTTGGTGCAAATTCTGGGCCCAGTAGCAGTCAGAGTTCAGAGACCAAAATTTCAATATTTTTTGATAGCGCCAATCGATTCAGAATGGTTGATTCATACCCCTTAGAAACCCCGAAGGGGCAAATAAGGCCCGGGAACGCGTATTTTGCGAGAAAAACGCGATTAAAGTTTCAGCCTATTTGAAGTAGTACCTAAACTGCAATTTTGCCCTATACCAGCATCGTTTATTTTTACCTATAAAACGCTTGTTTTGGTGCAAATTCTGGGCCCAGTAGCAGTCAGAGTTCAGAGACCAAAATTTCAATATTTTTTGATAGCGCCAATCGATTCAGAATGGTTGATTCATACCCCTTAGAAACCCCGAAGGGGCAAATAAGGCCCGGGAACGCGTATTTTGCGAGAAAAACGCGATTAAAGTTTCAGCCTATTTGAAGTAGTACCTAAACTGCAATTTTGCCCTATACCAGCATCGTTTATTTTTACCTATAAAACGCTTGTTTTGGTGCAAATTCTGGGCCCAGTAGCAGTCAGAGTTCAGAGACCAAAATTTCAATATTTTTTGATAGCGCCAATCGATTCAGAATGGTTGATTCATACCCCTTAGAAACCCCGAAGGCGCAAATAAGGCCCGGGAGCGCGTATTTTGCGAGAAAAACGCGATTAAAGTTTCAGCCTATTTGAAGTAGTAACTAAACTGCAATTTTGCCCTATACCAGCATCGTTTATTTTTACCTATAAAACGCTTGTTTTGGTGCAAATTCTGGGCCCAGTAGCAGTCAGAGTTCAGAGACCAAAATTTCAATATTTTTTGATAACGCCAATCGATTCAGAATGGTTGATTCATACCCCTTAGAAACCCCGAAGGGGCAAATAAGGCCCGGGAACGCGTATTTTGCGAGAAAAACGCGATTAAAGTTTCAGCCTATTTGAAGTAGTACCTAAACTGCAATTTTGCCCTATACCAGCATCGTTTATTTTTACCTATAAAACGCTTGTTTTGGTGCAAATTCTGGGCCCAGTAGCAGTCAGAGTTCAGAGACCAAAATTTCAATATTTTTTGATAGCGCCAATCGATTCAGAATGGTTGATTCATACCCCTTAGAAACCCCGAAGGGGCAAATAAGGCCCGGGAACGCGTATTTTGCGAGAAAAACGCGATTAAAGTTTCAGCCTATTTGAAGTAGTACCTAAACTGCAATTTTGCCCTATACCAGCATCGTTTATTTTTACCTATAAAACGCTTGTTGTGGTGCAAATTCTGGACCCAGTAGCAGTCAGCGTTCAGAGACCAAAATTTCAATATTTTTTGATAGCGCCAATCGATTCAGAATGGTTGATTCATACCCCTTAGAAACCCCGAAGGGTCAAATAAGGCCCGGGAACGCGTATTTTGCGAGAAAAACGCGATTAAAGTTTCAGCCTATTTGAAGTAGTACCTAAACTGCAATTTTGCCCTATACCAGCATCGTTTATTTTTACCTATAAAACGCTTGTTTTGGTGCAAATTCTGGGCCCAGTAGCAGTCAGAGTTCAGAGACCAAAATTTCAATATTTTTTGATAGCGCCAATCGATTCAGAATGGTTGATTCATACCCCTTAGAAACCCCGAAGGCGCAAATAAGGCCCGGGAGCGCGTATTTTGCGAGAAAAACGCGATTAAAGTTTCAGCCTATTTGAAGTAGTAACTAAACTGCAATTTTGCCCTATACCAGCATCGTTTATTTTTACCTATAAAACGCTTGTTTTGGTGCAAATTCTGGGCCCAGTAGCAGTCAGAGTTCAGAGACCAAAATTTCAATATTTTTTGATAGCGCCAATCGATTCAGAATGGTTGATTCATACCCCTTAGAAACCCCGAAGGCGCAAATAAGGCCCGGGAGCGCGTATTTTGCGAGAAAAACGCGATTAAAGTTTCAGCCTATTTGAAGTAGTAACTAAACTGCAATTTTGCCCTATACCAGCATCGTTTATTTTTACCTATAAAACGCTTGTTTTGGTGCAAATTCTGGGCCCAGTAGCAGTCAGAGTTCAGAGACCAAAATTTCAATATTTTTTGATAACGCCAATCGATTCAGAATGGTTGATTCATACCCCTTAGAAACCCCGAAGGGGCAAATAAGGCCCGGGAACGCGTATTTTGCGAGAAAAACGCGATTAAAGTTTCAGCCTATTTGAAGTAGTACCTAAACTGCAATTTTGCCCTATACCAGCATCGTTTATTTTTACCTATAAAACGCTTGTTTTGGTGCAAATTCTGGGCCCAGTAGCAGTCAGAGTTCAGAGACCAAAATTTCAATATTTTTTGATAGCGCCAATCGATTCAGAATGGTTGATTCATACCCCTTAGAAACCCCGAAGGGGCAAATAAGGCCCGGGAACGCGTATTTTGCGAGAAAAACGCGATTAAAGTTTCAGCCTATTTGAAGTAGTACCTAAACTGCAATTTTGCCCTATACCAGCATCGTTTATTTTTACCTATAAAACGCTTGTTTTGGTGCAAATTCTGGGCCCAGTAGCAGTCAGAGTTCAGAGACCAAAATTTCAATATTTTTTGATAGCGCCAATCGATTCAGAATGGTTGATTCATACCCCTTAGAAACCCCGAAGGGGCAAATAAGGCCCGGGAACGCGTATTTTGCGAGAAAAACGCGATTAAAGTTTCAGCCTATTTGAAGTAGTACCTAAACTGCAATTTTGCCATATACCAGCATCGTTTATTTTTACCTATAAAACGCTTGTTTTGGTGCAAATTCTGGGCCCAGTAGCAGTCAGCGTTCAGAGACCAAAATTTCAATATTTTTTGATAGCGCCAATCGATTCAGAATGGTTGATTCATACCCCTTAGAAACCCCGAAGGGGCAAATAAGGCCCGGGAACGCGTATTTTGCGAGAAAAACGCGATTAAAGTTTCAGCCTATTTGAAGTAGTACCTAAACTGCAATTTTGCCCCATACCAGCATCGTTTATTTTTACCTATAAAACGCTTGTTTTGGTGCAAATTCTGGGCCCAGTAGCAGTCAGAGTTCAGAGACCAAAATTTCAATATTTTTTGATAACGCCAATCGATTCAGAATGGTTGATTCATACCCCTTAGAAACCCCGAAGGGGCAAATAAGGCCCGGGAACGCGTATTATGCGAGAAAAACGCGATTAAAGTTTCAGCCTATTTGAAGTAGTACCTAAACTGCAATTTTGCCCTATACCAGCATCGTTTATTTTTACCTATAAAACGCTTGTTGTGGTGCAAATTCTGGGCCCAGTAGCAGTCAGCGTTCAGAGACCAAAATTTCAATATTTTTTGATAGCGCCAATCGATTCAGAATGGTTGATTCATACCCCTTAGAAACCCCGAAGGGGCAAATAAGGCCCGGGAACGCGTATTTTGCGAGAAAAACGCGATTAAAGTTTCAGCCTATTTGAAGTAGTACCTAAACTGCAATTTTGCCCTATACCAGCATCGTTTATTTTTACCTATAAAACGCTTGTTTTGGTGCAAATTCTGGGCCCAGTAGCAGTCAGAGTTCAGAGACCAAAATTTCAATATTTTTTGATAGCGCCAATCGATTCAGAATGGTTGATTCATACCCCTTAGAAACCCCGAAGGCGCAAATAAGGCCCGGGAGCGCGTATTTTGCGAGAAAAACGCGATTAAAGTTTCAGCCTATTTGAAGTAGTAACTAAACTGCAATTTTGCCCTATACCAGCATCGTTTATTTTTACCTATAAAACGCTTGTTTTGGTGCAAATTCTGGGCCCAGTAGCAGTCAGAGTTCAGAGACCAAAATTTCAATATTTTTTGATAGCGCCAATCGATTCAGAATGGTTGAGTCATACCCCTTAGAAACCCCGAAGGCGCAAATAAGGCCCGGGAGCGCGTATTTTGCGAGAAAAACGCGATTAAAGTTTCAGCCTATTTGAAGTAGTAACTAAACTGCAATTTTGCCCTATACCAGCATCGTTTATTTTTACCTATAAAACACTTGTTTTGGTGCAAATTCTGGGCCCAGTAGCAGTCAGCGTTCAGAGACCAAAATTTCAATATTTTTTGATAGCGCCAATCGATTCAGAATGGTTGATTCATACCCCTTAGAAACCCCGAAGGGGCAAATAAGGCCCGGGAACGCGTATTTTGCGAGAAAAACGACTATTTGAAGTAGTACCTAAACTGCAATTTTGCCCTATACCAGCATCGTTTATTTTTACCTATAAAACACTTGTTTTGGTGCAAATTCTGGGCCCAGTAGCAGTCAGCGTTCAGAGACCAAAATTTCAATATTTTTTGATAGCGCCAATCGATTCAGAATGGTTGATTCATACCCCTTAGAAACCCCGAAGGGGCAAATAAGGCCCGGGAACGCGTATTTTGCGAGAAAAACGCGATTAAAGTTTCAGCCTATTTGAAGTAGTACCTAAACTGCAATTTTGCCCTATACCAGCATCGTTTATTTTTACCTATAAAACGCTTGTTTTGGTGCAAATTCTGGGCCCAGTAGCAGTCAGAGTTCAGAGACCAAAATTTCAATATTTTTTTATAGCGCCAATCGATTCAGAATGGTTGATTCATACCCCTTAGAAACCCCGAAGGGGCAAATAAGGCCCGGGAACGCGTATTTTGCGAGAAAAACGCGATTAAAGTTTCAGCCTATTTGAAGTAGTACCTAAACTGCAATTTTGCCCTATACCAGCATCGTTTATTTTTACCTATAAAACGCTTGTTTTGGTGCAAATTCTGGGCCCAGTAGCAGTCAGAGTTCAGAGACCAAAATTTCAATATTTTTTTATAGCGCCAATCGATTCAGAATGGTTGATTCATACCCGTTAGAAACCCCGAAGGGGCAAATAAGGCCCGGGAACGCGTATTTTGCGAGAAAAACGCGATTAAAGTTTCAGCCTATTTGAAGTAGCACCTAAACTGCAATTTTGCCCTATACCAGCATCGTTTATTTTTACCTATAAAACGCTTGTTTTGGTGCAAATTCTGGGCCCAGTAGCAGTCAGAGTTCAGAGACCAAAATTTCAATATTTTTTTATAGCGCCAATCGATTCAGAATGGTTGATTCATTCCCCTTAGAAACCCCGAAGGGGCAAATAAGGCCCGGGAACGCGTATTTTGCGAGAAAAACGCGATTAAAGTTTCAGCCTACTTGAAGTAGTACCTAAACTGCAATTTTGCCCTATACCAGCATTGTTTATTTTTACCTATAAAACGCTTGTTTTGGTGCAAATTCTGGGCCCAGTAGCAGTCAGAGTTCAGAGACCAAAATTTCAATATTTTTTTATAGCGCCAATCGATTCAGAATGGTTGATTCATACCCCTTAGAAACCCCGAAGGGGCAAATAAGGCCCGGGAACGCGTATTTTGCGAGAAAAACGCGATTAAAGTTTCAGCCTATTTGAAGTAGTACCTAAACTGCAATTTTGCCCTATACCAGCATCGTTTATTTTTACCTATAAAACGCTTGGTTTGGTGCAAATTCTGGGCCCAGTAGCAGTCAGAGTTCAGAGACCAAAATTTCAATATTTTTTGATAGCGCCAATCGATTCAGAATGGTTGATTCATACCCCTTAGAAACCCCGAAGGGGCAAATAAGGCCCGGGAACGCGTATTTTGCGAGAAAAACGCGATTAAAGTTTCAGCCTATTTGAAGTAGTACCTAAACTGCAATTTTGCCCTATACCAGCATCGTTTATTTTTACCTATAAAACGCTTGGTTTGGTGCAAATTCTGGGCCCAGTAGCAGTCAGAGTTCAGAGACCAAAATTTCAATATTTTTTTATAGCGCCAATCGATTCAGAATGGTTGATTCATACCCCTTAGAAACCCCGAAGGGGCAAATAAGGCCCGGGAACGCGTATTTTGCGAGAAAAACGACTATTTGAAGTAGTACCTAAACTGCAATTTTGCCCTATACCAGCATCGTTTATTTTTACCTATAAAACGCTTGGTTTGGTGCAAATTCTGGGCCCAGTAGCAGTCAGAGTTCAGAGACCAAAATTTCAATATTTTTTTATAGCGCCAATCGATTCAGAATGGTTGATTCATACCCCTTAGAAACCCCGAAGGGGCAAATAAGGCCCGGGAACGCGTATTTTGCGAGAAAAACGCGACTAAAGTTTCAGCCTATTTGAAGTAGTACCTAAACTGCAATTTTGTCCTATACCAGCATCGTTTATTTTTACCTATAAAACACTTGTTTTGGTGCAAATGCTGGGCCCAGTAGCATTCAGAGTTCAGAGACCAAAATTTCAATATTTTTTTATAGCGCCAATCGATTCAGAATGGTTGATTCATACCCCTTAGAAACCCCGAAGGGGCAAATAAGGCCCGGGAACGCGTATTTTGCGAGAAAAACGCGATTAAAGTTTCAGCCTATTTGAAGTAGTACCTAAACTGCAATTTTGCCCTATACCAGCATCGTTTATTTTTACCTATAAAACGCTTGGTTTGGTGCAAATTCTGGGCCCAGTAGCAGTCAGAGTTCAGAGACCAAAATTTCAATATTTTTTTATAGCGCCAATCGATTCAGAATGGTTGATTCATACCCCTTAGAAACCCCGAAGGGGCAAATAAGGCCCGGGAACGCGTATTTTGCGAGAAAAACGCGATTAAAGTTTCAGCCTATTTGAAGTAGTACCTAAACTGCAATTTTGCCCTATACCAGCATCGTTTATTTTTACCTATAAAACGCTTGGTTTGGTGCAAATTCTGGGCCCAGTAGCAGTCAGAGTTCAGAGACCAAAATTTCAATATTTTTTTATAGCGCCAATCGATTCAGAATGGTTGATTCATACCCC
This sequence comes from Leptarthrus brevirostris, assembly GCA_964036015.1. Classification (NCBI taxonomy): domain Eukaryota; kingdom Metazoa; phylum Arthropoda; class Insecta; order Diptera; family Asilidae; genus Leptarthrus; species Leptarthrus brevirostris. The sequence goes on along the minus strand of OZ038375.1, from coordinate 17,656,428 downwards.
TTAGAAACCCCGAAGGGGCAAATAAGGCCCGGGAACGCGTATTTTGCGAGAAAAACGCGATTAAAGTTTCAGCCTATTTGAAGTAGTACCTAAACTGCAATTTTGCCCTATACCAGCATCGTTTATTTTTACCTATAAAACGCTTGTTTTGGTGCACATTCTGGGCCCAGTAGCAGTCAGAGTTCAGAGACCAAAATTTCAATATTTTTTGATAGCGCCAATCGATTCAGAATGGTTGATTCATACCCCTTAGAAACCCCGAAGGGGCAAATAAGGCCCGGGAACGCGTATTTTGCGAGAAAAACGCGATTAAAGTTTCAGCCTATTTGAAGTAGTACCTAAACTGCAATTTTGCCCTATACCAGCATCGTTTATTTTTACCTATAAAACGCTTGTTTTGGTGCAAATTCTGGGCCCAGTAGCAGTCAGAGTTCAGAGACCAAAATTTCAATATTTTTTGATAGCGCCAATCGATTCAGAATGGTTGATTCATACCACTTAGAAACCCCGAAGGGGCAAATAAGGCCCGGGAACGCGTATTTTGCGAGAAAAACGCGATTAAAGTTTCAGCCTATTTGAAGTAGTACCTAAACTGCAATTTTGCCCTATACCAGCATCGTTTATTTTTACCTATAAAACGCTTGTTTTGGTGCACATTCTGGGCCCAGTAGCAGTCAGAGTTCAGAGACCAAAATTTCAATATTTTTTGATAGCGCCAATCGATTCAGAATGGTTGATTCATACCCCTTAGAAACCCCGAAGGGGCAAATAAGGCCCGGGAACGCGTATTTTGCGAGAAAAACGCGATTAAAGTTTCAGCCTATTTGAAGTAGTACCTAAACTGCATTTTTGCCCTATACCAGCATCGTTTATTTTTACCTATAAAACGCTTGTTTTGGTGCACATTCTGGGCCCAGTAGCAGTCAGAGTTCAGAGACCAAAATTTCAATATTTTTTGATAGCGCCAATCGATTCAGAATGGTTGATTCATACCCCTTAGAAACCCCGAAGGGGCAAATAAGGCCCGGGAACGCGTATTTTGCGAGAAAAACGCGATTAAAGTTTCAGCCTATTTGAAGTAGTACCTAAACTGCAATTTTGCCCTATACCAGCATCGTTTATTTTTACCTATAAAACGCTTGTTTTGGTGCAAATTCTGGGCCCAGTAGCAGTCAGAGTTCAGAGACCAAAATTTCAATATTTTTTGATAGCGCCAATCGATTCAGAATGGTTGATTCATACCACTTAGAAACCCCGAAGGGGCAAATAAGGCCCGGGAACGCGTATTTTGCGAGAAAAACGCGATTAAAGTTTCAGCCTATTTGAAGTAGTACCTAAACTGCATTTTTGCCCTATACCAGCATCGTTTATTTTTACCTATAAAACGCTTGTTTTGGTGCAAATTCTGGGCCCAGTAGCAGTCAGAGTTCAGAGACCAAAATTTCAATTTTTTGATAGCGCCAATCGATTCAGATTGGTTGATTCATACCCCTTAGAAACCCCGAAGGGGCAAATAAGGCCCGGGAACGCGTATTTTGCGAGAAAAACGCGATTAAAGTTTCAGCCTATTTGAAGTAGTACCTAAACTGCAATTTTGCTCTATACCAGCATCGTTTATTTTTACCTATAAAACGCTTGTTTTGGTGCACATTCTGGGCCCAGTAGCAGTCAGAGTTCAGAGACCAAAATTTCAATATTTTTTGATAGCGCCAATCGATTCAGAATGGTTGATTCATACCCCTTAGAAACCCCGAAGGGGCAAATAAGGCCCGGGAACGCGTATTTTGCGAGAAAAACGCGATTAAAGTTTCAGCTTATTTGAAGTAGTACCTAAACTGCATTTTTGCCCTATACCAGCATCGTTTATTTTTACCTATAAAACGCTTGTTTTGGTGCAAATTCTGGGCCCAGTAGCAGTCAGAGTTCAGAGACCAAAATTTCAATATTTTTTGATAGCGGCAATCGATTCAGATTGGTTGATTCATACCCCTTAGAAACCCCGAAGGGGCAAATAAGGCCCGGGAACGCGTATTTTGCGAGAAAAACGCGATTAAAGTTTCAGCCTATTTGAAGTAGTACCTAAACTGCAATTTTGTCCTATACCAGCATCGTTTATTTTTACCTATAAAACGCTTGTTTTGGTGCAAATTCTGGGCCCAGTAGCAGTCAGAGTTTAGAGACCAAAATTTCAATATTTTTTGATAGCGCCAATCGATTCAGAATGGTTGATTCATACCCCTTAGAAACCCCGAAGGGGCAAATAAGGCCCGGGAACGCGTATTTTGCGAGAAAAACGCGATTAAAGTTTCAGCGTATTTGAAGTAGTACCTAAACTGCAATTTTGCCCTATACCAGCATCGTTTATTTTTACCTATAAAACGCTTGTTTTGGTGCAAATTCTGGGCCCAGTAGCAGTCAGAGTTCAGAGACCAAAATTTCAATATTTTTTGATAGCGCCAATCGATTCAGAATGGTTGATTCATACCCCTTAGAAACCCCGAAGGGGCAAATAAGGCCCGGGAACGCGTATTTTGCGAGAAAAACAAACGCGATTAAAGTTTCAGCCTATTTGAAGTAGTACCTAAACTGCAATTTTGCCCTATACCAGCATCGTTTATTTTTACCTATAAAACGCTTGTTTTGGTGCACATTCTGGGCCCAGTAGCAGTCAGAGTTCAGAGACCAAAATTTCAATATTTTTTGATAGCGCCAATCGATTCAGATTGGTTGATTCATACCCCTTAGAAACCCCGAAGGGGCAAATAAGGCCCGGGAACGCGTATTTTGCGAGAAAAACGCGATTAAAGTTTCAGCCTATTTGAAGTAGTACCTAAACTGCAATTTTGCCCTATACCAGCATCGTTTATTTTTACCTATAAAACGCTTGTTTTGGTGCAAATTCTGGGCCCAGTAGCAGTCAGAGTTCAGAGACCAAAATTTCAATATTTTTTGATAGCGCCAATCGATTCAGATTGGTTGATTCATACCCCTTAGAAACCCCGAAGGGGCAAATAAGGCCCGGGAACGCGTATTTTGCGAGAAAAACGCGATTAAAGTTTCAGCCTATTTGAAGTAGTACCTAAACTGCAATTTTGCCCTATACCAGCATCGTTTATTTTTACCTATAAAACGCTTGTTTTGGTGCACATTCTGGGCCCAGTAGCAGTCAGAGTTCAGAGACCAAAATTTCAATATTTTTTGATAGCGCCAATCGATTCAGAATGGTTGATTCATACCCCTTAGAAACCCCGAAGGGGCAAATAAGGCCCGGGAACGCGTATTTTGCGAGAAAAACGCGATTAAAGTTTCAGCTTATTTGAAGTAGTACCTAAACTGCATTTTTGCCCTATACCAGCATCGTTTATTTTTACCTATAAAACGCTTGTTTTGGTGCAAATTCTGGGCCCAGTAGCAGTCAGAGTTCAGAGACCAAAATTTCAATATTTTTTGATAGCGGCAATCGATTCAGATTGGTTGATTCATACCCCTTAGAAACCCCGAAGGGGCAAATAAGGCCCGGGAACGCGTATTTTGCGAGAAAAACGCGATTAAAGTTTCAGCCTATTTGAAGTAGTACCTAAACTGCAATTTTGTCCTATACCAGCATCGTTTATTTTTACCTATAAAACGCTTGTTTTGGTGCAAATTCTGGGCCCAGTAGCAGTCAGAGTTTAGAGACCAAAATTTCAATATTTTTTGATAGCGCCAATCGATTCAGAATGGTTGATTCATACCCCTTAGAAACCCCGAAGGGGCAAATAAGGCCCGGGAACGCGTATTTTGCGAGAAAAACGCGATTAAAGTTTCAGCCTATTTGAAGTAGTACCTAAACTGCAATTTTGCCCTATACCAGCATCGTTTATTTTTACCTATAAAACGCTTGTTTTGGTGCAAATTCTGGGCCCAGTAGCAGTCAGAGTTCAGAGACCAAAATTTCAATATTTTTTGATAGCGCCAATCGATTCAGAATGGTTGATTCATACCCCTTAGAAACCCCGAAGGGGCAAATAAGGCCCGGGAACGCGTATTTTGCGAGAAAAACGCGATTAAAGTTTCAGCCTATTTGAAGTAGTACCTAAACTGCATTTTTGCCCTATACCAGCATCGTTTATTTTTACCTATAAAACGCTTGTTTTGGTGCAAATTCTGGGCCCAGTAGCAGTCAGAGTTCAGAGACCAAAATTTCAATATTTTTTGATAGCGCCAATCGATTCAGATTGGTTGATTCATACCCCTTAGAAACCCCGAAGGGGCAAATAAGGCCCGGGAACGCGTATTTTGCGAGAAAAACGCGATTAAAGTTTCAGCCTATTTGAAGTAGTACCTAAACTGCAATTTTGTCCTATACCAGCATCGTTTATTTTTACCTATAAAACGCTTGTTTTGGTGCAAATTCTGGGCCCAGTAGCAGTCAGAGTTTAGAGACCAAAATTTCAATATTTTTTGATAGCGCCAATCGATTCAGAATGGTTGATTCATACCCCTTAGAAACCCCGAAGGGGCAAATAAGGCCCGGGAACGCGTATTTTGCGAGAAAAACGCGATTAAAGTTTCAGCCTATTTGAAGTAGTACCTAAAATGCAATTTTGCCCTATACCAGCATCGTTTATTTTTACCTATAAAACGCTTGTTTTGGTGCAAATTCTGGGCCCAGTAGCAGTCAGAGTTCAGAGACCAAAATTTCAATATTTTTTGATAGCGCCAATCGATTCAGAATGGTTGATTCATACCCCTTAGAAACCCCGAAGGGGCAAATAAGGCCCGGGAACGCGTATTTTGCGAGAAAAACAAACGCGATTAAAGTTTCAGCCTATTTGAAGTAGTACCTAAACTGCAATTTTGCCCTATACCAGCATCGTTTATTTTTACCTATAAAACGCTTGTTTTGGTGCAAATTCTGGGCCCAGTAGCAGTCAGAGTTCAGAGACCAAAATTTCAATATTTTTTGATAGCGCCAATCGATTCAGAATGGTTGATTCATACCCCTTAGAAACCCCGAAGGGGCAAATAAGGCCCGGGAACGCGTATTTTGCGAGAAAAACAAACGCGATTAAAGTTTCAGCCTATTTGAAGTAGTACCTAAACTGCAATTTTGCCCTATACCAGCATCGTTTATTTTTACCTATAAAACGCTTGTTTTGGTGCAAATTCTGGGCCCAGTAGCAGTCAGAGTTCAGAGACCAAAATTTCAATATTTTTTGATAGCGCCAATCGATTCAGAATGGTTGATTCATACCCCTTAGAAACCCCGAAGGGGCAAATAAGGCCCGGGAACGCGTATTTTGCGAGAAAAACGCGATTAAAGTTTCAGCCTATTTGAAGTAGTACCTAAACTGCATTTTTGCCCTATACCAGCATCGTTTATTTTTACCTATAAAACGCTTGTTTTGGTGCAAATTCTGGGCCCAGTAGCAGTCAGAGTTTAGAGACCAAAATTTCAATATTTTTTGATAGCGCCAATCGATTCAGAATGGTTGATTCATACCCCTTAGAAACCCCGAAGGGGCAAATAAGGCCCGGGAACGCGTATTTTGCGAGAAAAACAAACGCGATTAAAGTTTCAGCCTATTTGAAGTAGTACCTAAACTGCAATTTTGCCCTATATCAGCATCGTTTATTTTTACCTATAAAACGCTTGTTTTGGTGCAAATTCTGGGCCCAGTAGCAGTCAGAGTTCAGAGACCAAAATTTCAATATTTTTTGATAGCGCCAATCGATTCAGAATGGTTGATTCATACCCCTTAGAAACCCCGAAGGGGCAAATAAGGCCCGGGAACGCGTATTTTGCGAGAAAAACGCGATTAAAGTTTCAGCCTATTTGAAGTAGTACCTAAACTGCAATTTTGTCCTATACCAGCATCGTTTATTTTTACCTATAAAACACTTGTTTTGGTGCAAATGCTGGGCCCAGTAGCATTCAGAGTTCAGAGACCAAAATTTCAATATTTTTTTATAGCGCCAATCGATTCAGAATGGTTGATTCATACCCCTTAGAAACCCCGAAGGGGCAAATAAGGCCCGGGAACGCGTATTTTGCGAGAAAAACGCGATTAAAGTTTCAGCCTATTTGAAGTAGTACCTAAACTGCAATTTTGTCCTATACCAGCATCGTTTATTTTTACCTATAAAACGCTTGTTTTGGTGCAAATTCTGGGCCCAGTAGCAGTCAGAGTTTAGAGACCAAAATTTCAATATTTTTTGATAGCGCCAATCGATTCAGAATGGTTGATTCATACCCCTTAGAAACCCCGAAGGGGCAAATAAGGCCCGGGAACGCGTATTTTGCGAGAAAAACGCGATTAAAGTTTCAGCCTATTTGAAGTAGTACCTAAAATGCAATTTTGCCCTATACCAGCATCGTTTATTTTTACCTATAAAACGCTTGTTTTGGTGCAAATTCTGGGCCCAGTAGCAGTCAGAGTTCAGAGACCAAAATTTCAATATTTTTTGATAGTGCCAATCGATTCAGAATGGTTGATTCATACCCCTTAGAAACCCCGAAGGGGCAAATAAGGCCCGGGAACGCGTATTTTGCGAGAAAAACGCGATTAAAGTTTCAGCCTATTTGAAGTAGTACCTAAACTGCATTTTTGCCCTATACCAGCATCGTTTATTTTTACCTATAAAACGCTTGTTTTGGTGCAAATTCTGGGCCCAGTAGCAGTCAGAGTTCAGAGACCAAAATTTCAATATTTTTTGATAGCGCCAATCGATTCAGATTGGTTGATTCATACCCCTTAGAAACCCCGAAGGGGCAAATAAGGCCCGGGAACGCGTATTTTGCGAGAAAAACGCGATTAAAGTTTCAGCCTATTTGAAGTAGTACCTAAACTGCAATTTTGTCCTATACCAGCATCGTTTATTTTTACCTATAAAACGCTTGTTTTGGTGCAAATTCTGGGCCCAGTAGCAGTCAGAGTTCAGAGACCAAAATTTCAATATTTTTTGATAGCGCCAATCGATTCAGATTGGTTGATTCATACCCCTTAGAAACCCCGAAGGGGCAAATAAGGCCCGGGAACGCGTATTTTGCGAGAAAAACGCGATTAAAGTTTCAGCCTATTTGAAGTAGTACCTAAACTGCAATTTTGCCCTATACCAGCATCGTTTATTTTTACCTATAAAACGCTTGTTTTGGTGCAAATTCTGGGCCTAGTAGCAGTCAGAGTTCAGAGACCAAAATTTCAATATTTTTTGATAGCGCCAATCGATTCAGATTGGTTGATTCATACCCCTTAGAAACCCCGAAGGGGCAAATAAGGCCCGGGAACGCGTATTTTGCGAGAAAAACGCGATTAAAGTTTCAGCCTATTTGAAGTAGTACCTAAACTGCATTTTTGCCCTATACCAGCATCGTTTATTTTTACCTATAAAACGCTTGTTTTGGTGCAAATTCTGGGCCCAGTAGCAGTCAGAGTTCAGAGACCAAAATTTCAATATTTTTTGATAGCGCCAATCGATTCAGATTGGTTGATTCATACCCCTTAGAAACCCCGAAGGGGCAAATAAGGCCCGGGAACGCGTATTTTGCGAGAAAAACGCGATTAAAGTTTCAGCCTATTTGAAGTAGTACCTAAACTGCAATTTTGTCCTATACCAGCATCGTTTATTTTTACCTATAAAACGCTTGTTTTGGTGCAAATTCTGGGCCCAGTAGCAGTCAGAGTTTAGAGACCAAAATTTCAATATTTTTTGATAGCGCCAATCGATTCAGAATGGTTGATTCATACCCCTTAGAAACCCCGAAGGGGCAAATAAGGCCCGGGAACGCGTATTTTGCGAGAAAAACGCGATTAAAGTTTCAGCCTATTTGAAGTAGTACCTAAACTGCAATTTTGCCCTATACCAGCATCGTTTATTTTTACCTATAAAACGCTTGTTTTGGTGCAAATTCTGGGCCCAGTAGCAGTCAGAGTTCAGAGACCAAAATTTCAATATTTTTTGATAGCGCCAATCGATTCAGAATGGTTGATTCATACCCCTTAGAAACCCCGAAGGGGCAAATAAGGCCCGGGAACGCGTATTTTGCGAGAAAAACGCGATTAAAGTTTCAGCCTATTTGAAGTAGTACCTAAACTGCTTTTTTGCCCTATACCAGCATCGTTTATTTTTACCTATAAAACGCTTGTTTTGGTGCAAATGCTGGGCCCAGTAGCATTCAGAGTTCAGAGACCAAAATTTCAATATTTTTTTATAGCGCCAATCGATTCAGAATGGTTGATTCATACCCCTTAGAAACCCCGAAGGGGCAAATAAGGCCCGGGAACGCGTATTTTGCGAGAAAAACGCGATTAAAGTTTCAGCCTATTTGAAGTAGTACCTAAACTGCAATTTTGCCCTATACCAGCATCGTTTATTTTTACCTATAAAACGCTTGTTTTGGTGCAAATTCTGGGCTCAGTAGCAGTCAGAGTTCAGAGACCAAAATTTCAATATTTTTTGATAGCGCCAATCGATTCAGATTGGTTGATTCATACCCCTTAGAAACCCCGAAGGGGCAAATAAGGCCCGGGAACGCGTATTTTGCGAGAAAAACGCGATTAAAGTTTCAGCCTATTTGAAGTAGTACCTAAACTGCAATTTTGTCCTATACCAGCATCGTTTATTTTTACCTATAAAACGCTTGTTTTGGTGCAAATTCTGGGCCCAGTAGCAGTCAGAGTTCAGAGACCAAAATTTCAATATTTTTTGATAGCGCCAATCGATTCAGATTGGTTGATTCATACCCCTTAGAAACCCCGAAGGGGCAAATAAGGCCCGGGAACGCGTATTTTGCGAGAAAAACGCGATTAAAGTTTCAGCCTATTTGAAGTAGTACCTAAACTGCAATTTTGCCCTATACCAGCATCGTTTATTTTTACCTATAAAACGCTTGTTTTGGTGCAAATTCTGGGCCTAGTAGCAGTCAGAGTTCAGAGACCAAAATTTCAATATTTTTTGATAGCGCCAATCGATTCAGAATGGTTGATTCATACCCCTTAGAAACCCCGAAGGGGCAAATAAGGCCCGGGAACGCGTATTTTGCGAGAAAAACGCGATTAAAGTTTCAGCCTATTTGAAGTAGTACCTAAACTGCATTTTTGCCCTATACCAGCATCGTTTATTTTTACCTATAAAACGCTTGTTTTGGTGCAAATTCTGGGCCCAGTAGCAGTCAGAGTTCAGAGACCAAAATTTCAATATTTTTTGATAGCGCCAATCGATTCAGATTGGTTGATTCATACCCCTTAGAAACCCCGAAGGGGCAAATAAGGCCCGGGAACGCGTATTTTGCGAGAAAAACGCGATTAAAGTTTCAGCCTATTTGAAGTAGTACCTAAACTGCAATTTTGCCCTATACCAGCATCGTTTATTTTTACCTATAAAACGCTTGTTTTGGTGCAAATTCTGGGCCTAGTAGCAGTCAGAGTTCAGAGACCAAAATTTCAATATTTTTTGATAGCGCCAATCGATTCAGAATGGTTGATTCATACCCCTTAGAAACCCCGAAGGGGCAAATAAGGCCCGGGAACGCGTATTTTGCGAGAAAAACGCGACTAAAGTTTCAGCCTATTTGAAGTAGTACCTAAACTGCAATTTTGCCCTATACCAGCATCGTTTATTTTTACCTATAAAACGCTTGTTTTGGTGCAAATTCTGGGCCCAGTAGCAGTCAGAGTTCAGAGACCAAAATTTCAATATTTTTTGATAGCGCCAATCGATTCAGAATGGTTGATTCATACCCCTTAGAAACCCCGAAGGGGCAAATAAGGCCCGGGAACGCGTATTTTGCGAGAAAAACGCGATTAAAGTTTCAGCCTATTTGAAGTAGTACCTAAACTGCAATTTTTCCCTATACCAGCATCGTTTATTTTTACCTATAAAACGCTTGTTTTGGTGCAAATTCTGGGCCCAGTAGCAGTCAGAGTTCAGAGACCAAAATTTCAATATTTTTGGATAGCGCCAATCGATTCAGAATGGTTGATTCATACCCCTTAGAAACCCCGAAGGGGCAAATAAGGCCCGGGAACGCGTATTTTGCGAGAAAAACGCGATTAAAGTTTCAGCCTATTTGAAGTAGTACCTAAACTGCAATTTTGCCCTATACCAGCATCGTTTATTTTTACCTATAAAACGCTTGTTTTGGTGCAAATTCTGGCCCCAGTAGCAGTCAGAGTTCAGAGACCAAAATTTCAATATTTTTTGATAGCGCCAATCGATTCAGAATGGTTGATTCATACCCCTTAGAAACCCCGAAGGGGCAAATAAGGCCCGGGAACGCGTATTTTGCGAGAAAAACGCGATTAAAGTTTCAGCCTATTTGAAGTAGTACCTAAACTGCAATTTTGCCCTATACCAGCATCGTTTATTTTTACCTATAAATGCTTGTTTTGGTGCAAATTCTGGGCCCAGTAGCAGTCAGAGTTCAGAGACCAAAATTTCAATATTTTTTGATAGCGCCAATCGATTCAGAATGGTTGATTCATACCCCTTAGAAACCCCGAAGGGGCAAATAAGGCCCGGGAACGCGTATTTTGCGAGAAATACGCGATTAAAGTTTCAGCCTATTTGAAGTAGTACCTAAACTGCTTTTTTGCCCTATACCAGCATCGTTTATTTTTACCTATAAAACGCTTGTTTTGGTGCAAATTCTGGGCTCAGTAGCAGTCAGAGTTCAGAGACCAAAATTTCAATATTTTTTGATAGCGCCAATCGATTCAGATTGGTTGATTCATACCCCTTAGAAACCCCGAAGGGGCAAATAAGGCCCGGGAACGCGTATTTTGCGAGAAAAACGCGATTAAAGTTTCAGCCTATTTGAAGTAGTACCTAAACTGCTTTTTTGCCCTATACCAGCATCGTTTATTTTTACCTATAAAACGCTTGTTTTGGTGCAAATGCTGGGCCCAGTAGCATTCAGAGTTCAGAGACCAAAATTTCAATATTTTTTGATAGCGCCAATCGATTCAGAATGGTTGATTCATACCCCTTAGAAACCCCGAAGGGGCAAATAAGGCCCGGGAACGCGTATTTTGCGAGAAAAACGCGATTAAAGTTTCAGCCTATTTGAAGTAGTACCTAAACTGCAATTTTGCCCTATACCAGCATCGTTTATTTTTACCTATAAATGCTTGTTTTGGTGCAAATTCTGGGCCCAGTAGCAGTCAGAGTTCAGAGACCAAAATTTCAATATTTTTTGATAGCGCCAATCGATTCAGAATGGTTGATTCATACCCCTTAGAAACCCCGAAGGGGCAAATAAGGCCCGGGAACGCGTATTTTGCGAGAAAAACGCGATTAAAGTTTCAGCCTATTTGAAGTAGTACCTAAACTGCAATTTTGCCCTATACCAGCATCGTTTATTTTTACCTATAAAACGCTTGTTTTGGTGCAAATTCTGGGCTCAGTAGCAGTCAGAGTTCAGAGACCAAAATTTCAATATTTTTTGATAGCGCCAATCGATTCAGATTGGTTGATTCATACCCCTTAGAAACCCCGAAGGGGCAAATAAGGCCCGGGAACGCGTATTTTGCGAGAAAAACGCGATTAAAGTTTCAGCCTATTTGAAGTAGTACCTAAACTGCAATTTTGCCCTATACCAGCATCGTTTATTTTTACCTATAAAACGCTTGTTTTGGTGCAAATTCTGGGCCTAGTAGCAGTCAGAGTTCAGAGACCAAAATTTCAATATTTTTTGATAGCGCCAATCGATTCAGAATGGTTGATTCATACCCCTTAGAAACCCCGAAGGGGCAAATAAGGCCCGGGAACGCGTATTTTGCGAGAAAAACGCGATTAAAGTTTCAGCCTATTTGAAGTAGTACCTAAACTGCATTTTTGCCCTATACCAGCATCGTTTATTTTTACCTATAAAACGCTTGTTTTGGTGCAAATTCTGGGCCCAGTAGCAGTCAGAGTTCAGAGACCAAAATTTCAATATTTTTTGATAGCGCCAATCGATTCAGATTGGTTGATTCATACCCCTTAGAAACCCCGAAGGGGCAAATAAGGCCCGGGAACGCGTATTTTGCGAGAAAAACGCGATTAAAGTTTCAGCCTATTTGAAGTAGTACCTAAACTGCAATTTTGCCCTATACCAGCATCGTTTATTTTTACCTATAAAACGCTTGTTTTGGTGCAAATTCTGGGCCTAGTAGCAGTCAGAGTTCAGAGACCAAAATTTCAATATTTTTTGATAGCGCCAATCGATTCAGAATGGTTGATTCATACCCCTTAGAAACCCCGAAGGGGCAAATAAGGCCCGGGAACGCGTATTTTGCGAGAAAAACGCGACTAAAGTTTCAGCCTATTTGAAGTAGTACCTAAACTGCAATTTTGCCCTATACCAGCATCGTTTATTTTTACCTATAAAACGCTTGTTTTGGTGCAAATTCTGGGCCCAGTAGCAGTCAGAGTTCAGAGACCAAAATTTCAATATTTTTTGATAGCGCCAATCGATTCAGAATGGTTGATTCATACCCCTTAGAAACCCCGAAGGGGCAAATAAGGCCCGGGAACGCGTATTTTGCGAGAAAAACGCGATTAAAGTTTCAGCCTATTTGAAGTAGTACCTAAACTGCAATTTTTCCCTATACCAGCATCGTTTATTTTTACCTATAAAACGCTTGTTTTGGTGCAAATTCTGGGCCCAGTAGCAGTCAGAGTTCAGAGACCAAAATTTCAATATTTTTGGATAGCGCCAATCGATTCAGAATGGTTGATTCATACCCCTTAGAGACCCCGAAGGGGCAAATAAGGCCCGGGAACGCGTATTTTGCGAGAAAAACGCGATTAAAGTTTCAGCCTATTTGAAGTAGTACCTAAACTGCAATTTTGCCCTATACCAGCATCGTTTATTTTTACCTATAAAACGCTTGTTTTGGTGCAAATTCTGGCCCCAGTAGCAGTCAGAGTTCAGAGACCAAAATTTCAATATTTTTTGATAGCGCCAATCGATTCAGAATGGTTGATTCATACCCCTTAGAAACCCCGAAGGGGCAAATAAGGCCCGGGAACGCGTATTTTGCGAGAAAAACGCGATTAAAGTTTCAGCCTATTTGAAGTAGTACCTAAACTGCAATTTTGCCCTATACCAGCATCGTTTATTTTTACCTATAAATGCTTGTTTTGGTGCAAATTCTGGGCCCAGTAGCAGTCAGAGTTCAGAGACCAAAATTTCAATATTTTTTGATAGCGCCAATCGATTCAGAATGGTTGATTCATACCCCTTAGAAAGCCCGAAGGGGCAAATAAGGCCCGGGAACGCGTATTTTGCGAGAAAAACGCGATTAAAGTTTCAGCCTATTTGAAGTAGTACCTAAACTGCAATTTTGCCCTATACCAGCATCGTTTATTTTTACCTATAAAACGCTTGTTTTGGTGCAAATTCTGGGCCCAGTAGCAGTCAGAGTTCAGAGACCAAAATTTCAATATTTTTTGATAGCGCCAATCGATTCAGAATGGTTGATTCATATCCCTTAGAAACCCCGAAGGGGCAAATAAGGCCCGGGAACGCGTATTTTGCGAGAAAAACGCGATTAAAGTTTCAGCCTATTTGAAGTAGTACCTAAACTGCAATTTTGCCCTATACCAGCATCGTTTATTTTTACCTATAAAACGCTTGTTTTGGTGCAAATTCTGGGCCCAGTAGCAGTCAGAGTTCAGAGACCAAAATTTCAATATTTTTGGATAGCGCCAATCGATTCAGAATGGTTGATTCATACCCCTTAGAAACCCCGAAGGGGCAAATAAGGCCCGGGAACGCGTATTTTGCGAGAAAAACGCGATTAAGGTTTCAGCCTATTTGAAGTAGTACCTAAACTGCAATTTTGCCCTATACCAGCATCGTTTATTTTTACCTATAAAACGCTTGTTTTGGTGCAAATTCTGGGCCCAGTAGCAGTCAGAGTTCAGAGACCAAAATTTCAATATTGTTTGATAGCGCCAATCGATTCAGAATGGTTGATTCATACCCCTTAGAAACCCCGAAGGGGCAAATAAGGCCCGGGAACGCGTATTTTGCGAGAAAAACGCGATTAAGGTTTCAGCCTATTTGAAGTAGTACCTAAACTGCAATTTTGCCCTATACCAGAATCGTTTATATTTACCTATAAAACGCTTGTTTTGGTGCAAATTCTGGGCCCAGTAGCAGTCAGAGTTCAGAGACCAAAATTTCAATATTTTTTGATAGCGCCAATCGATTCAGAATGGTTGATTCATACCCCTTAGAAACCCCGAAGGGGCAAATAAGGCCCGGGAACGCGTATTTCGCGAGAAAAAAGCGATTAAAGTTTCAGCCTATTTGAAGTAGTACCTAAACTGCAATTTTGCCCTATACCAGCATCGTTTATTTTTACCTATAAAACGCTTGTTTTGGTGCAAATTCTGGGCCCAGTAGCAGTCAGAGTTCAGAGACCAAAATTTCAATATTTTTTGATAGCGCCAATCGATTCAGAATGGTTGATTCATACCCCTTAGAAACCCCGAAGGGGCAAATAAGGCCCGGGAACGCGTATTTTGCGAGAAAAACGCGATTAAGGTTTCAGCCTATTTGAAGTAGTACCTAAACTGCAATTTTGCCCTATACCAGCATCGTTTATTTTTACCTATAAAACGCTTGTTTTGGTGCAAATTCTGGGCCCAGTAGCAGTCAGAGTTCAGAGACCAAAATTTCAATATTGTTTGATAGCGCCAATCGATTCAGAATGGTTGATTCATACCCCTTAGAAACCCCGAAGGGGCAAATAAGGCCCGGGAACGCGTATTTTGCGAGAAAAACGCGATTAAGGTTTCAGCCTATTTGAAGTAGTACCTAAACTGCAATTTTGCCCTATACCAGAATCGTTTATATTTACCTATAAAACGCTTGTTTTGGTGCAAATTCTGGGCCCAGTAGCAGTCAGAGTTCAGAGACCAAAATTTCAATATTTTTTGATAGCGCCAATCGATTCAGAATGGTTGATTCATACCCCTTAGAAACCCCGAAGGGGCAAATAAGGCCCGGGAACGCGTATTTCGCGAGAAAAAAGCGATTAAAGTTTCAGCCTATTTGAAGTAGTACCTAAACTGCAATTTTGCCCTATACCAGCATCGTTTATTTTTACCTATAAAACGCTTGTTTTGGTGCAAATTCTGGGCCCAGTAGCAGTCAGAGTTCAGAGACCAAAATTTCAATATTTTTTGATAGCGCCAATCGATTCAGAATGGTTGATTCATACCCCTTAGAAACCCCGAAGGGGCAAATAAGGCCCGGGAACGCGTATTTTGCGAGAAAAACGCGATTAAAGTTTCAGCCTATTTGAAGTAGTACCTAAACTGCAATTTTGCCCTATACCAGCATCGTTTATTTTTACCTATAAAACGCTTGTTTTGGTGCAAATTCTGGGCCCAGTAGCATTCAGAGTTCAGAGACCAAAATTTCAATATTTTTTTATAGCGCCAATCGATTCAGAATGGTTGATTCATATCCCTTAGAAACCCCGAAGGGGCAAATAAGGCCCGGGAACGCGTATTTTGCGAGAAAAACGCGATTAAAGTTTCAGCCTATTTGAAGTAGTACCTAAACTGCAATTCTGCCCTATACCAGCATCGTTTATTTTTACCTATAAAACGCTTGTTTTGGTGCAAATTCTGGGCCCAGTAGCAGTCAGAGTTCAGAGACCAAAATTTCAATATTTTTTGATAGCGCCAATCGATTCAGAATGGTTGATTCATACCCCTTAGAAACCCCGAAGGGGCAAATAAGGCCCGGGAACGCGTATTTTGCGAGAAAAACGCGATTAAAGTTTCAGCCTATTTGAAGTAGTACCTAAACTGCAATTTTGCCCTATACCAGCATCGTTTATATTTACCTATAAAACGCTTGTTTTGGTGCAAATTCTGGGCCCAGTAGCAGTCAGAGTTCAGAGACCAAAATTTCAATATTTTTTGATAGCGCCAATCGATTCAGAATGGTTGATTCAAACCCCTTAGAAACCCGGATGGGGCAAATAAGGCCCGGGAACGCGTATTTTGCGAGAAAAACGCGATTAAAGTTTCAGCCTATTTAAAGTAGTACCTAAACTGCAATTTTGCCCTATACCAGCATCGTTTATTTTTACCTATAAAACGCTTGTTTTGGTGCAAATTCTGGGCCCAGTAGCAGTCAGAGTTCAGAGACCAAAATTTCAATAATTTTTGATAGCGCCAATCGATTCAGAATGGTTGATTCATATCCCTTAGAAACCCCGAAGGGTCAAATAAGGCCCGGGAACGCGTATTTTGCGAGAAAAACGCGATTAAAGTTTCAGCCTATTTGAAGTAGTACCTAAACTGCAATTCTGCCCTATACCAGCATCGTTTATTTTTACCTATAAAACGCTTGTTTTGGTGCAAATTCTGGGCCCAGTAGCAGTCAGAGTTCAGAGACCAAAATTTCAATATTTTTTGATAGCGCCAATCGATTCAGAATGGTTGATTCAAACCCCTTAGAAACCCGGATGGGGCAAATAAGGCCCGGGAACGCGTATTTTGCGAGAAAAACGCGATTAAAGTTTCAGCCTATTTGAAGTAGTACCTAAACTGCAATTTTGCCCTATACCAGTATCGTTTATTATTACCTATAAAACGCTTGTTTTGGTGCAAATTCTGGGCCCAGTAGCAGTCAGAGTTCAGAGACCAAAATTTCAATATTTTTTGATAGCGCCAATCGATTCAGAATGGTTGATTCAAACCCCTTAGAAACCCGGATGGGGCAAATAAGGCCCGGGAACGCGTATTTTGCGAGAAAAACGCGATTAAAGTTTCAGCCTATTTGAAGTAGTACCTAAACTGCAATTTTGCCCTATACCAGTATCGTTTATTTTTACCTATAAAACGCTTGTTTTGGTGCAAATTCTGGGCCCAGTAGCAGTCAGAGTTCAGAGACCAAAATTTCAATATTTTTTGATAGCGCCAATCGATTCAGAATGGTTGATTCAAACCCCTTAGAAACCCCGAAGGGGCAAATAAGGCCCGGGAACGCGTATTTTGCGAGAAAAACGCGATTAAAGTTTCAGCCTATTTGAAGTAGTACCTAAACTGCAATTTTGCCCTATACCAGTATCGTTTATTTTAACCTATAAAACGCTTGTTTTGGTGCAAATTCTGGGCCCAGTAGCAGTCAGAGTTCAGAGACCAAAATTTCAATATTTTTTGATAGCGCCAATCGATTCAGAATGGTTGATTCATATCCCTTAGAAACCCCGAAGGGGCAAATAAGGCCCGGGAACGCGTATTTTGCGAGAAAAACGCGATTAAAGTTTCAGCCTATTTGAAGTAGTACCTAAACTGCAATTTTGCCCTATACCAGTATCGTTTATTTTTACCTATAAAACGCTTGTTTTGGTGCAAATTCTGGGCCCAGTAGCAGTCAGAGTTCAGAGACCAAAATTTCAATATTTTTTGATAGCGCCAATCGATTCAGAATGGTTGATTCAAACCCCTTAGAAACCCGGATGGGGCAAATAAGGCCCGGGAACGCGTATTTTGCGAGAAAAACGCGATTAAAGTTTCAGCCTATTTGAAGTAGTACCTAAACTGCAATTCTGCCCTATACCAGCATCGTTTATTTTTACCTATAAAACGCTTGTTTTGGTGCAAATTCTGGGCCCAGTAGCAGTCAGAGTTCAGAGACCAAAATTTCAATAATTTTTGATAGCGCCAATCGATTCAGAATGGTTGATTCATATCCCTTAGAAACCCCGAAGGGGCAAATAAGGCCCGGGAACGCGTATTTTGCGAGAAAAACGCGATTAAAGTTTCAGCCTATTTGAAGTAGTACCTAAACTGCAATTTTGCCCTATACCAGTATCGTTTATTTTTACCTATAAAACGCTTGTTTTGGTGCAAATTCTGGGCCCAGTAGCAGTCAGAGTTCAGAGACCAAAATTTCAATATTTTTTGATAGCGCCAATCGATTCAGAATGGTTGATTCATATCCCTTAGAAACCCCGAAGGGGCAAATAAGGCCCGGGAACGCGTATTTTGCGAGAAAAACGCGATTAAAGTTTCAGCCTATTTGAAGTAGTACCTAAACTGTAATTTTGCCCTATACCAGCATCGTTTATTTCTAAATACTTAAAATGCGAGTTGGTTGCGGGTAGAGAAATCTATTGCAGTGTGTCTAAGAAAATTGGTTCGATGGATTTTGATGCGGTAAATGGTATATGATAGTGAAAGAATTAAACTGTGTCGTAACGGAGCCCGATTTTTTAAATTTGTTCTCGAAATATCGAATATTTGGATGGGGAAAATTTTTTTTTTTTTTTTTACTAAAATATAAAGTGGGTTTTTGCCGATGGAATGGTGTATATATTTTTTACCATAAGGTTGATTGTTTCGAGTAGGCGAGGCCTTAAAGTTGAACCTTTGTGGGGCTATAGCGGAAGAACGGGGTGACGGATAGATGAGTTTGAGATATTTATGGATAGGGGAGAATGTCGTGGATGTGATAAGAGTTTGAACGGATTTTTACCATTGAATATGGCAAAGTTATTAACGTTGCAGATGGAGTCCTTGAAAAAGGATCAAAAAAGGATAATTTTTTGCAATTGGTGGGACCAAAATAGAAAAAACTGTCAAATGGAATGCGTTCATATTTACGGATGCTGTAGATGTTATGGCCGCATGTGAGATAGGCTATTTTTTTCGAGAGTTTTTGAAAAAGTGCGGGACCTATGCGAGTTGGTGTGCTATGTTCGTTTATAACTCGGGGAGTATTGGTCGGAACCCCATCATGTGGGTATTCATTTTACGTAGAATCGTAAGATCTATTCGGAAATGGAAAAAAAAAATTGAAAATGTACTAGAGGAAAATTTTTGCACGAGAGTGTAGTAGTAGAATATTTTTGAAATTTTTCAAAAAACTGTGGCGCACCACATGCTGGACCATCTTGCGAATGGGTGAGATAAAAAATTTTTTTTTTCATTTTGTACCAGACTTTTTTCATCTATTACAAAATGGATTTTCAAAAAATTATAACTTAGGTTGGGGAAATTTTGGTGGTAATTTTTCGGGAGGTGGGGGTGGGGGATGGCTAACCCCGAAGTCGAAATAAGGGATGTGTGGTATCAAATTAAAGGTAAACCGGTCACAAATTGATTGGTGCAGTTTTTGTTTAAATCGAAAAAACTTTATCGCTGACTTTTTTTCGTTAAACATTGAAGCGGGGATGCCATCCTCCAAGTTCTACGGGTTGATCCAAAATGGACCGTTCTTTTTTTTAAAACTATCTACTCCAAAAGTTATGAAACTTTTACAAACAACACACCATTCCATCACTTATAGTTTTCGCGCAAACACGGTGGGAAGATTTTGCTAAAATTTGCACAAATTTGTCGGAAAAAAGGACTTTTTTCAATCATTTGCGTTAAGTGGTGTGAAGTTTTCGTCGGAGCGAGTTGAAAATTACATCAATCGATAGGTAATCGATTGTAGAAGAGAAATCACCCCCATGTTCCAGATCGAAAATGTATATTTAGGGTAGTTACTAGCGATGGAAAAGCGTCGGAAGGCGACCAAAATGCCGATAAAAGGTGCCGTCGGAAAACTGAGAAAGTTCAAAAAATTATATCTCCTGGAGTTATTAATTTTTTAAAATTATTATTTCAACAGTTGATTAGGGGATGGATTTACTACATCGGAAAATTAATTTGGTTGATAAAAGTTTGTTGGGTCAAAAAGGACACACAAAAACGACAAAAGTGAAAAATTGCTAACTTAATAAAGTTAAATTTGTTAAAGAAATTTTCACCCATCCGGAGGTGACTACCATTATCTGAAAGAGGATGTAAATGGGATGTGGAGGATGTTTTTCTTATTTCTGTGCGGTTGAATTTTTTATACTAATCGTAGATTTTTCACTTTTGCCCAACATTTGATTATATTATCTAAGATGGTGGTGATTCTTTTGATATGAATTAAGGGTTGCTGATTTATCGGGGATCTTTTAAAAGTTTAAGTAAATACCCTAATATATTTGAAAAGTTAAATCATGCAAATCGGTGCAGCGGTTGTGAAGTTACTAACCAAAGAGCAAAATATGAGGCTATTTTGCATAATGACCAGTTCAGTTGCTTTATTGCCAATTGCTGTTAATAATAGAAATTTAAGAGATTTTTATTACTCTACCCTTTTCTCCTCTATTAGGGCTAAAATGTGTCCATACATGTGAAAGCTCGATATATAATACTTTATTAGTAATAGCAACATGAAATGGTTTTTTCGGTGTACTCGGTCTTGCTTTCACTAGGAACTGGATACCTACTATTACTAATTACTATTGGAAATTATGAAAACAAAGCAGATTTATTGATATACAGTGATAGAGGAGGAATTATAGATATAATTGCTTACCTCATTTGTTCTTAGATGTTTACATTTAGTGAATATTTTGAACTAAATAGCTTCAGTTCCGGTTATTCAAATGAGGTAAGCAAATCTCACCTTATAGGGGGTTGCACACATTTGAGTACCAAGTACTTTGGCGTTTATTGATATATTTTAGTAATTCTTTTAACAGTTGGTTAAGGATACTATTAGCTAAATTGTGAGATACCTTGAGTGGATATAAGTACAGTAGTTGAAAAAAAATACACGACACAATGTGAGATATTTGTGATTGACTGGAGGTTTTTGCTAAATTTGTTAACAAAAAAATCAATTTTCGTGGGAGTAATTACCTTTATTTGAAAGGGGATGTAAATACGTAGGTATGGTTAAAATTTCATCGAGATTTGAAAATTTAAATGTTGCATCAAAAATTTCCAGTGAAAAAATGAAAAGTTAAATTTTGTTAAGAAAATTTTACAATATCTGCAAAGTGTGGATGTATATTTAAGGGGAAGGCGGTGTTTAAGCGGTGTACTAAGTTTTGTCCAAATCAGGATATATTAAGTTGATATTTTAGAGATTTTTATAATATCACTGATTTAGCAACTTGAATCTATCTTGTGGGTAGAAATGAAACCTTGGAGGTTCCCGGGTTATAGTAGTGGAAAGCTACCAATCTCTGCTTTATTCTGGTTTTTAAATGACCAAAATCGGTTAAGTATTTGGCGAGATATTAATTTTTAAATGTAGCAAGGACCTTTTCAATGCCGAAATCCTGGACGAATCCCTTGGGAAAATTATGAATTTTTTTTTGTCTTCGTTCCCGGTAAGTTTGGTATCAAATGAAAGGTATTACTGCGTAGAATTCAAATATGAAAACCATTTCGAATTATCTTTGATACAGTGAGTTTTATAAAGGTTTCTTTTTTCTATAAATTTTATTGAATGCCGTCGGCAAATTGAGAAAATTCAAAAAATTATTATATATCCGGGATTTTTTAACTTTTTTCTAAATTTTTTTCAACATTTGATTAGGGGTTGGATTTACTACATTATAAAATTAATTTGGTTGATAAAGATACATTGCGTCAAAAAGTACACACAAAATCGGCAAAATTGCAAAATCGCTAATTTAATAAAGTTAAATTTGTTAAAGAAATTTTCACCCATACGGAGGTAACTACCCTTATCTAAAAGAGGATGTAAATGGGATATGCAGGATGTTTTTTTACTTCGCTACGGTTAAATTTTTCATACTAATCGTAGATTTTTCACTTTTGCTCAACATTTGATTATATTATCTCAGATGGGGGTGATCCTTTTGATATGAATTAAGGATTGCTGATTTGTGGGGAATGTTTTAAAAGTTTAACTAAATACCCTTATATATTTTAAAAGTTAAATCATGCAAATCGGCATTAGCTAAATTGTGAAATACTTCAGGTGGATATAAGTACAAAGGATACAAAGGTACTAGCTCGCAAGCGGCGGTAATGTACAAGGGTATTTGCTCGCAAAGGGTGATAGACTACAAAGGCGATAGCTCGCAAGGGGCGGTAAGATACAAAGACAGTAGCTCGCAAGGGGCGGGAGGATACAAGGGCACTAGCTCGCAAGAGGCGGGAGGATACAAAGGTCGTAGCTCGCAAGAGGCGAGAGAATACAAAGGTTGAAGCTCGCTAGAGGCGGGAGGATACAAAGGTCTTAGCTCGCAAGGGGCGGGAGGATACAAGAGTAGTAACTCGCAAGGGCGGGAGGATATAAGAGTAGAAGCTCGCAAGGGGCGGGAGGATACAAAGGTCGTAGCTCGCAAGAGGCGGGAGGATACAAAGGTCGTAGCTCGCAAGGGGCGGGAGGATACAAAGGTAGTAGCTCGCACCATACCATTCGTTAATTTCACAAGGCGTCATTTTTCACACTATAGTTGCTTTAGTCCAATTTTATAACCCGTGGACCGATTTTTATAACTCTTTTTTTGTTAAATAGGGTATGATCCCTTCTTTCAATTGTATACCCTCCCACCCTCACCACACATTACTTTTATTCAATTTTTTTTTCAAATGTAGTATATGATTTAGGGAAAACAGTTTTCATCTATAGTTGCTATTGTCTAACTTCGTAACGTGTGGACCGATTTGCATAATTCTTTTTTTGTTAAATAGAGCATTATCCCCCGTATTGCTTACCCCCACTATTATCTATCTACACTATAGCCGCAGACGTAGGCGCGGGCACCAGCTAGTTTACCTATAAAACGCTTGTTTTGGTGCAAATTCTGGGCCCAGTAGCAGTCAGAGTTCAGAGACCAAAATTTCAATATTTTTTGATAGCGCCAATCGATTCAGAATGGTTGATTCATACCCCTTAGAAACCCCGACGGGGCAAATAAGGCCCGGGAACGCGTATATTGCGAGAAAAACGCGATTAAAGTTTCAGCCTATTTGAAGTAGTACCTAAACTGCAATTTTGCCCTATACCAGCATCGTTTATTTTTACCTATAAAACGCTTGTTTTGGTGCAAATTCTGGGCTCAGTAGCAGTCAGAGTTCAGTGACCAAAAATTTCAATATTTTTTGATAGCGCCAATCGATTCAGAATGGTTGATTCATACCCCTTAGAAACCCCGAAGGGGCAAATAAGGCCCGGGAACGCGTATTTTGCGAGAAAAACGCGACTAAAGTTTCAGCCTATTTGAAGTAGTACCTAAACTGCAATTTTGCCCTATACCGGCATCGTTAATTTTTACCTATAAAACACTTGTTTTGGTGCAAATTCTGGGCCCAGTAGCAGTCAGAGTTCAGAGACCAAAATTTCAATATTTTTTGATAGCGCCAATCGATTCAGAATGGTTGATTCATACCCCTTAGAAACCCCGAAGGGGCAAATAAGGCCCGGGAACGCGTATTTTGCGAGAAAAACGCGACTAAAGTTTCAGCCTATTTGAAGTAGTACCTAAACTGCAATTTTGCCCTATACCAGAATCGTTAATTTTTACCTATAAAACACTTGTTTTGGTGCAAATTCTGGGCCCAGTAGCAGTCAGAGTTCAGATACCAAAATTTCAATATTTTTTGATAGCGCCAATCGATTCAGAATGGTTGATTCATACCCCTTAGAAACGTCGAAGGGGCAAATAAGGCCCGGGAACGCATATTTTGCGAGAAAAACGCGATTGAAGTTTCAGCCTATTTGAAGTAGTACCTAAACTGCAATTTTGCCCTATACCAGCATCGTTTATTTTTACCTATAAAACACTTGTTTTGGTGCAAATTCTGGGCCCAGTAGCAGTCAGAGTTCAGATACCAAAATTTCAATATTTTTTGATAGCGCCAATCGATTCAGAATGGTTGATTCATACCCCTTAGAAACCCCGAAGGGGCAAATAAGGCCCGGGAACGCGTATTTGGCGAGAAAAACGCGATTAAAGTTTCAGCCTATTTGAAGTAGTACCTAAACTGCAATTTTGCCCTATACCAGCATCGTTTATTTTTACCTATAAAACGCTTGTTTTGGTGCAAATTCTGAGCCCAGTAGCAGTCAGAGTTCAGAGACCAAAATTTCAATATTTTTTGATAGCGCCAATCGATTCAGAATGGTTGATTCATACCCCTTAGAAACCCCGAAGGGGCAAATAAGGCCCGGGAACGCGTATTTTGCGAGAAAAACGCGACTAAAGTTTCAGCCTATTTGAAGTAGTACCTAAACTGCAATTTTGCCCTATACCAGCATCGTTTATTTTTACCTATAAAACACTTGTTTTGGTGCAAATTCTGGGCCCAGTAGCAGTCAGAGTTCAGATACCAAAATTTCAATATTTTGTGATAGCGCCAATCGATTCAGAATTTAGAAACCCCGAAGGGGCAAATAAGGCCCGGGAACGCGTATTTTGCGAGAAAAACGCGATTAAAGTTTCAGCCTATTTGAAGTAGTACCTAAACTGCAATTTTGCCCTATACCAGCATCGTTTATTTTTACCTATAAAACGCTTGTTTTGGTGCAAATTCTGGGCCCAGTAGCAGTCAGAGTTCAGATACCAAAATTTCAATATTTTTTGATAGCGCCAATCGATTCAGAATGGTTGATTCATACCCCTTAGAAACCCCGAAGGGGCAAATAAGGCCCGGGAACGCGTATTTTGCGAGAAGAACGCGATTAAAGTTTCAGCCTATTTGAAGTAGTACCTAAACTGCAATTTTGCCCTATACCAGCATTGTTTATTTTTACCTATAAAACGCTTGTTTTGGTGCAAATTCTGGGCCCAGTAGCAGTCAGAGTTCAGAGACCAAAATTTCAATATTTGTTGATAGCGCCAATCGAATCAGAATGGTTATGAATGATTATTTTTTGGTTGTTTAAAGTATATTTCACCATTTTTTATCTAAGGAAGGAGTTGAAAAAGAAGAAAAAATGGTAAGTCACTTATGAACGTTGTTCATGCCTCGAAGGCTCCATACTTAATTTGGTTTCAAAAGCAACATTTTTTAATATTTTGAAATTATTACATAAAAGCAAATTACAGTTATGACTGCCCCCCCCCCTCTCCTCGCCACCCCTTGCTTTTTGCCAAATTTCATGGTTCAAGGTCAACGAGAAGTTGACCTATAGGTTTTGATTTATTTGCGAGTGTCCAAATATGTGGCAAATTTGGGCATATTTTGTGGCATAAATGGCCATATTTTTCGATTGCGTTGACTTAGAAGCTTGTATTTTTACAGCTACAGAACGTGGACCTTAATATTTGATATTAATTTCAACTCGATACCTCCACGCGTTCCTGAGACAAAGGATCTTGACAAACAGATTGACAGCAAGCCAGCAGACAGATGGACAATGAAGTGATCGTATAAGGTTTCCTTTCTTTTTGTTTTGAGGTACAGAACCCTAAAAAGGGTCATCTAACTTAGTAACACGTAATCAATTTAGACATTAGTTTTTAAATGTACAGAGCTGCGTTTCACAACCATTGGTACGCGTACCCTGATATATGCTAACGTCACCCCTTGGGGCATGGGGCAAGAAAAGAACTTCGCCCGATTCAACAACAAAGATTTCCAGTCAACCTAGAAGTTAAGGTGGATGCCGAACCACCAACAATCTACAACACTCTACAACCTCCAACAGCCTTCGAAAGCCTTATTACGTAAGTCCATCATGTTTTCACTTGCTCCACCGACTACTTGAATGCGAAAACCAAAATCATGTTCAATAAGCTAGTCTGCCACCGCAAGGCAAAGTACTACATGGACATTGTACTGAAGATGAAATTCATTATTAAATATACCTATGTATAGTAAATGTACCTGGAACTAATCATTTCTCAAATAGGTGATTAACCTGTCATCGCTTACAAAATTTATACTACTGGAAATATTGAAATTCTTCTCATAAAGTTAAGACCTAAATTCCCACCCCATTTCAACAGCCAACAAAGCTCCTTTCAAAGTCTTTCTAGAGTTACTGAGTACTGTAAGTTCGAGCCAACCCTTAATTTTATTATCACTCTATTAAGATTCGTCGGAAAATTCCTTCAATAAATCAAAAACTTTTAACAAAAAACAATTAAATTGCTGCGTTTCTCTTTAGTGCGAGTTCATAAAAATTTAATTTGAAAAGTTGAAATCTTCAGGTAAAATGAATCCCCTAATAAAATGTCATTGAATAGAGGAAAAAATGGAAGCAATTAAAAGTCCAACACAATCATCCCCTGAAATTCGTAATGCTTTTCACTTGTGAATTTATTTCTCCGCCCTTTCGATCAATTAATTAAGTCACAAATGTATTTTGGAGAAAATGGGGCAATGAGTTGGGGGCTGTTTTAGTTTAAAAGTTTTCTACAGGGTGGTTCGGTTAATGGACATTCGATTTGGTCGCCTAAGGTCGTATTAAATGGCTTCGAAACGCTTTAAATATTCATAAATTGATAAACTGCATTTTGGCGATTTTAGTGATATCAAATAGTCCGGGAAAATTGCATCTTTATTACTATTATCGGGTGATTTCCACGCTGTGGTTACTGTAATAAAGGAAAATTTAGTGGCAAATAAATTTCACGGAATATAAGTGCTTAAATTGTTCCATAAGTTTCTCTCTCTCCAATTCCATTTTAATATCAGCAAAATCTATGTTGGACTTATACCTGCTATCATAAAGAAAATTTGTTGTCGGTTAAGTTTTATCGCACTTGTGGAAGGATAATTAAGTAGAGTCTTATTGTTTTCTGAACTCTTACTTCTTTTTATTTCAACATCTTGTTTTTATCATCGTTGTACACTTCTGTGGTAGTTTTAAGGATTCCACACCCAAAGGGTTGGAATGGAACTTTATTAGTTTCGTCACTTTGTCATCCTGTAAGAGTCCTGTAGACCGTAGACTAAATAAGCTATACGGCTTTCCTGTTAAAGATATTCGACGAGACATTGAGTTGGGGTTTTTTACTATCGGTTTCAACTAAGAATTTTGGGCTCATCGGTACTGTCGTTCCTGCAGTGCAAAATATGACATCCAATAAAGTGTTCAAATTGTGTTTTTCGGACAAGAATTCTACAACACCTACTCTATCAATCGGCTTTGTTATTATTTCTATTACAACCACTACAAACATAACAGCCATATAACTACATAGAATAGCCCAGTAAATACGTTATGTCGTATCTGTTGGTGCGATTGTTGTTGACTTAACTGCAGTGTTGTTGTTGTGGCTATTTATTTGGTGGGTTTGTTGTTGGTATTGTGTTTTTCGTGGGTATTGGTGGTTTTATAATTGTTTATTATGGATTGTGTGGTTGTTCTGCGTGTTTTAAATGCCATGGACTGTTATGGCTGGTGTAACTGATGTACTGTAATTATTTTTGCTTGCTTTGGATGCTTGTGGTTATTGTGCTGTTGTGTTGTGTTTTGGTCGTTGTTAATGCTGTGACTGTTGCAAGCCCGTGTACAGGATTTGCTCCTGGGGGGGGGGGGGGGGGGGGCGGTTTCTAATTGCATAATTGCATTTAAAAAAAATAAAAGGGCTATACAAAGAAACCTATCAACAAATATAATCCTAATCCTAATCAGAAGATTTTCAAACCCCCCCCTCCTTCCCCTCACCATGCGCACGGGCCTGGAATGTTGTCTTTTGTAGTTGTATTAGTGGTTGTTGCAGTTGACTATTACAGCTGATGTGTCTCTTCCTGAAGCTGTCCATATGTGTTCATCGTACCTTAGTATAAGTGACACTCTCAAAGATAATACCATTGATATTGTTATGTTACGGCACCGTCTGTCTACTTCAGAACTATTTGAAAATTACCAGTCAGATTGCTGATTGGTGAATGTTGTCCCAGCGACTGGAAAAAAGCTTCCTGCTTTTGAAATGGCTTTGATGCCAGCTTGAAAAACCTTGGCACATGTAGAGTGTAATTAACGATAGATTGCTTAGGACTTGGTACTCATTCCATTCGGACTTAGTAGGAATATTTGCTGTGAAATTTGTCATCTTTAAGGTTATAAGTTATTTTCTTGCCCAACAAATTTCGGGTGAGATCGACTTTGCTAGCTTAAAGATGGATTCACCCGGATCCTTCTTCCTGGTTCATTCGAACTGTTTCATGAAACCACATGTACTTTTCTCTCTGGTTCCATTAACAACTGTGCGCTTGTCACCCCTGTTACAATTTTTGAAACTGGATACTTTCCCATTCTATGGACCATTTCTATATATTGTTCGTTTGTACAATTCGGCGTCTTCCTTGGGTCTCGTGGGGGTTCCAATCTAGAGCCTGTTAAGTGATTTTGTTTGTATGTGGCCTTTTCATTACTTTCGAACACCCGTGTCTATCCCGCCTTAGCATATGAGCCTATGTAGATCTTCGCTGGTAATAATCAATGGCCAATGGATGTTAACAATATGCTTGAGACAGCGGTTGACAAGTGTTTTAGCATTGGTGTTATTTGGCAGATCACTTTCCATGTTGAACACCCATACAACAGATCAGATTTTACGTTCAATAAAAATAACCGGAGTTTTGTGCGTCTGCAGTGCTAATTTTGCGCCACATCTTAACAAGAGAATTAAAGGTTTCGAACCTTGTTCATTTGAGACTGTACATCAGATTCAGCTCTGCCATCGGCTGTTATTATGCAAAAATTCATCCACTTCTTTATCACGCTGCTCTTCAAGATAAATTTCATCTTGTTTCCTGGAGTCCATTCTGCTAAGTTTTATGTTAGTAGCCTTGGTATGCAAGCTTCTATACTTAGGGCTATATGACGTCGTTTGTCAGAGAGAAGACATAAATCGTGGGACTGGTCAAGGTGCGTATAGTATTTTTTGCATTTGAACAAGGATCCACAGATAACATGTCGCTGCGAGTTAAAAAACTCAACCAACAACTTTTCTTTGCGCTGCTAGTTATGAGTCCAAACTTCCCAATTACATGCTCCAAGCGGATGTTGTTTGAGCCAATGTTAGTGCTGAGATCCCCTATAACTATTTTGATGTCGCTTTTAGGAGCTTAATCAAAAATGTCGAAAGGAAATTGGTAGAATACTTTTATCGGTGCGTAGCACTGAGATAGTGAGAGCTTACGCACCCCGGTCCAAAACCTGTCGATGATGGTTTGGTCAGAAAATTACCAGTCTAGTAGAGATCGGCGTATAAGCTTAGTTAGCATCAGCCATGCGGGCAGAGTATGGTTGGTTGGTGGTTTAAAGGGCAATTAATGTAAGACATAGTTATGGTTCACGGCATATCATACGCAACGAGGTAGAATACAGGGATACCCTAAAGCGAACCCGAGGAGCTAATTCCCTATTCTTTACTCCTGGGATTGCTCGTCGGTTTTCCAGAAATCAAAGTTGTGGTGAAATCCTAGCCTGGTTGCATGTACGCCTATCAGTCATGAAAAGAGTTCACGCAAAGTGTTGTGGAGAACCTTGTTGCTTGTCCTGGCCAAGTCTCTCTCGAGATAGCACAGGTTGAGTAAGCACTTCCGCTTGGAACGCGCTTGCACCGTCGGTACAGTTCAGTGTTTCTCCATTCATTCCTAGACGGAATTCTGATACTGAAGTTTATCGTGAAATCAAGGTTAGGTACAAGCCTAGCTATCTTATCACAGAAGAACAGCTGCTCCTTGAGATGGTTTGGGAATCACCGAGAGTGCATTCGTGCATTTTCTTCAAGCGCTAGCCAGAACAACTCGTCTTACAGGATATCTATGCATCTCTGACGCTTGGCTGACCTGGTCCTGTTTAAACACTATAGCCTTTATCAGGTGGAAAACGGATCACAGGTGGACTATATTTACACTGATTTTATGATGGCTTCTGATCGTGTTAATATAACTCTACTTATAAAGAAATTGTACGCATTCGGATTTCATTCGTCGCTTCTTAAATGGTTTTTTTTCCTATCTTAATAACGGGTATCAATGTGTGAGGATTGGATGTGTAAGCTCTCGTATTTTTAAGACTCTCTCTGGATTCCCTCAGGGTAGCCACTTAGGCTCGTTATTTTTCATAATTTTCATTAATGATGTAGTTAGTGTATTCTCCTTTGCGCGATGTCTACTACATGCTGATGATCAGTCAGACCTTGAAAAATTGCGTCGTTGGTGTGTTCTTAATGGAATAGGATTGAACGTAGAAAAGTGCAAAGTATTGAGTTTCTATCGAATTCGTCAGCCTTTTTATTTTGATTATACCATCGATGACATGAAACTTGGTCGTCCCGGTGAAATTACTGATCTTGGAGTTATTTTTGACAGTAGAATGGGGTCATGCTCACACATTGATTATGTTGGTACAAAGGCTTCCAAGATGCTTGAATTAATAAAACGTAATTTCGTTGACTTTTAAGATCCATATATCATATACCGTGCTCGCGATAATATGCACAATAACCCTCGCAATTTCTTTAAATTCGTTAATATGAAAAACAAATCGAACAACTATCCATCTACGATGTGGTAGTACTTTGAGAGTGCCTTTTCGTCGGATAACTTTGAGACATGTGCGAATAATTTTGATCATATGTATTTTGGATCGTCCCGATTCACCAGATTTTTTGCCGTTTATATCACGGGATCATATTTCGGAAAAAATCAATGAACTTAAATCGGACTTTTCCTCTGGTCCTGACGGCATCCCTCCAGCCGTCGTCAAGTCCTGTTCAGATGCCCTTCTTACTCATTAGTGATTCTCTTCAATAGGTCCCTTCAAGTGGGTAAATTTCTTACATTGTCTAAGTGCTCTTTTATAGTCCCTGTTCATAAAAAAGGCCATAAGAATATTATAACCAATTATAGACCTATCTCAAAGTTATCTTGCATACCTAAATTGTTTGAATCAATAGTGTATTCGCAGCTTATGGAGAGTTGTATTGGCTTGATCTCTCCCAATCAGCACGGATTTTTGCCCGGTAGATCAACGACTACTAACTTACTTGAATTTACCCGATACATTATTTCTGACTGCATATACACGGATTTCAGTAAACCCTTTGATAAACACCCTCACTCCGTAATTATATTTAAACTCGGGAGGCTGGGTTTCCCCCCTGTTCTCCTCGACTGGGTTTCATCCTATCTAAGAGACAGGTCTTATCGTGTGTCGCTCAGCGGCTCTACCTCTAGAATCTTTAAGACTTCATCTGGTGTACCACAAGGAAGTCATCTCGGTCATCTACTATTCGTTCTTGTCATTGACGATATTGTCCGTCTGATCTCGTACTCTAATGTTCTAATCTGCGCTGATGACATGAAGATCTTCTCTTATATTAAGGATGGTGGTGACTGTCTCACTCTGTTATTGCTTTTAAGTTGGCTAAGTTGGGTTTCCCGCTCTCGCTTATTGTTTAGATTAAGTCGTATTTATCTAATAGGACTTATAGGGTACGTTTTCGTGGCGCACTCTCTGATAATTTTGTGGCTCATTCTGGCGTTCCCCAGGGCAGTCATCTGGGTCCATTGCTTTTCATATTGTCTATTGATGATATTTCGTATTTCCTTCAAAGATGTAAAATTCTTATATATGCTGATGATATTAAGATTTTTCGCCCAATCAAATCTAATGCTGATTGTGTGAGTTTGCAATCAAAGTTGCACATTTTCTATGAGTGGTGCTGTAACAACAATCTCAAGCTGAACATTGAGAAATGTCAAGCTATGTTTTTCTCGAGGTCTCGCAGCTTCTGTACTGTTCAGTACATGTTTGATGATACTGGTATAAAACGGGTGGAATGGGTGAGGGACTTGGGAGTGTATCTTGATGTTAAATAGAACTTCATCTCCCATATTAATAACGTCGTTGCTATGGCAAACTCTATGCTGGGATTTATTCGTCGGTGGTCCAAGGAATTTCCATGCCCTCAAATAAGACTCCATCTTTTTACGTCCCTGGTTAGACCCCTGCTTGAATATGCTAGTCAGGTTTGGTCTCCGTTTTACGGATGCCACAGTAAACGTATCGAGTCCGTCCAGCGCAGGTTTGTGCGATCGGCCCTGCGTTCTTTGCCTTGGAATGACTCTCTTATTCTACCACCTTATGAGGAGCGCTTAGGGTTACTGCAACTTGTTACTCTCGAGAAGCGTCGTTGGGTTGCAGATTTGATATATTTGCATCAGCTTCTGCAGGGAAAGCTAGACAGTGTGGGATTAGCTTCCAAAGTATTGCCAAGAGAACTGTCCTATTCCGTACGCAATCGATCACCTTTACAGATTGCTTTTTCACGCGCTAATTACGGCATGTTCGAGCCCATTAACCGCATGTGTAGGTCTGCTAATGATATCGGAGAGATTTTTGATACTTGTGTGGACAAGGTGACACTTAAAAGGAGTATCTACAATTTGTAATTCATTCTTTTGCTCGCTCTAGTTTTTGTTTGTTTTGCATTTAGATCCTTCTGTATTCGAATGGAAACACTTCTATTATTATTATTATAGAGCGCATGTGTGGAGTCGTGAATGTGTGTCCTCTTATTGACTTGACTCTGTTTTGGGTAGGCGTATTTTAGTGTGTTAACTAATAATGTTTTTTTTTGCATGTTGGTGTGGGAATAGGTCAAATGGTTTGGCGAATAGGTCAAATGGTTCTAGGCTCCTGCCTAAGAAGTGCGCCTTCTGAGTAAGAAGATTTTAAAAATATTGCAGCAACATATTGCTCAATTAAATTTAACGAAGTTTATTATGATGTTGATATTTAGCTTTTGATCGCTTGAAATTTAAAAGTCTCGTTGTAAATTTGTTTTTTATTTTATTTATTTCTTTCTAGGCTTAAAACATATACTTTACATTCTTACATTTTTAAGTGATTTTTATATTTAATGAGTTCGAATATTATTATTCATACATCTGGGATAAACTAGTTGGAATGTGAACATGAAAATTTGTTTATGATCTACATAATGCTGTTTGAGGAAAATGCCAAATAAAAACCTCATTTGAGTTGTCTTTTTTGTAAGTTATATAAAAGGAATACTAATCTAGTTCTATATTCTAAGGTTTCGTCTCTTGGTTAAATTCATTTTTCAAATACATATTCGTGTGAGTTTCTTCCTAATTGTCTAATCAGTTCATTTTTTGAATTTAGGTTACTTTCTAAGAACTTACGAGCTAAGTTTACTGTTTTATGGTAGAAACATTTTATATTGGCTATTTGGTGGAGTTTTAGTGTAGAATAATGCCAAGGAAGTATTAAAATCATTTTTAATAATTTGTTTTGCATTACTTGCAGCTTATTAATGTGTGCCATTGCGCAGTTATACCAAACCGGACATGCATATAGCATGATTGGTTGAAAGATAGTTTTAAATAAAATTAATTTATTGTGTATATTAAGGCTGGAACTTCTGTTTATCAAAGGATATAACAGTTTAATTAATTTGTTTATTTTGTTAATGGTTTCGTATATGTGTTGGCTATATAATAATTTAGTGTCGAGGTAAAGACCGAGATATTTCACTTTTGGGCTCCATGAGATGTTATTATTATTGATTGTTAGTTCTTGGGTAGGGAGAAAACATAGTTTTCTTTTTCTTGTGAAGTACATTGCTTGAGTTATGTCTGCATTAATTTTTATCTTCCATTTGTTAAAGTATCTCTGTGTAGTATTCAGTGCATTTTGGAGATTATTTTGTATATTATAGCTGAATTCGTTACTGCTATATATGGCAGTGTCGTCAGCAAATAAAGCGATATGGCAGTTATTGATTTTTGGGAAATCATGTATAAATATGTTATATAGTATTGGACCAAGAACAGATCCTTGGGGTACTTCAGCTTTAACTGAGTATGAGGTAGAGGACTCATTGCCTAGATGTACCGTGAAAGTTCTATTTTGGAGGAAGCTGTATATGTATATTATCCGTATTAGATTTTGAGGAAACTGAAAATTTATCATTTTGTATAGTAGGCCTTCATGCCATACATTATCAAATGCCTTTTCTATATCTAATAGTATCATTCCGGTAGATTGTTGTTGGGGAAATTTAGACTTTATATAGTTTGTTATCCTAGCCAGCTGATGGGTTGTTGTATGACCTTTCCTAAAACCAAATTGCTCGTTTGGCAGGATTTTGTTTTTCTCTAGGTGTAAAATCAATCTTTCCTTTAAAGTTTTTTCTAAGATTTTTCCTAGCGTGCTAAGCAGTCTTATAGGTCGATAGTTAACAGGATTTTCCTTAGGCTTCCCTGGCTTGCATATTGGAGTTATTTCTGCAATTTTCCAATTTGATGGAAAATAGTGTTGTTGTAAGCATGCATTAATTATAAAGGTAAAGAATACTACTGCTTTTTTAGGTAAATTCTTAATATATATATTAAGTAGGCCATCAATTCCAGGGGATTTATTTGGTGATAGTTGGTTGATAATTTGTTTTATTTCTTTGGGCTTCATAAGTTTATTATTGGCGTCCGTGATTGGGGTTGAAAAGAAATTTTGGATTGTTTCTAAGACTTCATTAGTAGTATTTTGATCACTTAGTTTGGACGATAATAAGTGATTTTCGTAGAAAGTTTTTGCAAGTAACTCCACTTTCTCTTTCCTGGTGAGAAAGCGCTTACTGTTTATAAAGAGAGGGGGAATAGTTTTGTGCTTTCTTTTAAGGACTTTTGTGATATTCCAGAAAGGCTTTGAGGCTTTTATTCATGGTAGAGAGAGTTTTGTCCCACCTAGTGTTCCTAAGATTAAGTAGTTCTGTATGAATTTGATTGTAGAGTATTTTGTATCGATTGTAAATTTGTTGTCATCATAGTTTATTAAGAATTTAGATGTTTTCTTCATTATTATCTGTCTGTAAGAGATTCTCTGTACTTAATAAATATACCGTTAAAATTGCAGATGTATGAATCACCCTGTAACACCCAAACGGTTGAGATTGATTGAGTTGGATTATGCCTATTTTCAAAATTTTTAATAAAATAAATAAAGCAACAGTCGCTCCTTCCCGTATCTTCCTGTATCAGCCCTGTATCTCCTGTATCAGCCCTGTAATGTATTACAACGCTGGTCTAGGTCTATTATAAGACCAAATATTTACACAAAACTTTAAGGACTTCAAACCATTTGAAATAACAAGAATTACGAAAGATAAGTAGAGAACTTGTAGGAGTAGGAAAAAGTAAACACGGAATCAAATTCATTACGGATTACAGTGAGTTGAAAGGAGGCTAGGAATTCAACAAAACACATAAACCGACTTTAGTACCGTCGGTTGCAATATAAAACCCGGGCCCGAGGCGCACTGTTAATCGCGCTTAAATTCTGTGCCCAGTGGCCATGAAATTAAATACCGAGAAAATAGCACCTCCGCTCTAATAAAGTCGCTACAAATCTTTATTACTTTCCTCGATTCTGCAGTTTTGCTGCCCCGGTGTGGCAGGGAATTTCATAATTGCTTTGTGACAACAATCGTTTTTAAGTCGCTGCAAAAGCTTTAGCTCTTCACCAACGTGAAGCTTAGCGGTAGAACAGTTTTTGCTTTGCCGCACTTAGCCTTTTTCTTAGCACAGGACTCAGTCTGAATGGTGTCGAGAGATCCTGTTTCACTTTAGAGACGAATTATTGCAAAAACGTAGAGGATTACCAACTAAGCAATGAATTGTTCGCGAGATGAAACAGATTTTATCTTCATGAAATTGTGTTGCGTAATTTGATATTTTTCATCTGAACTTCTGAAGATTTGTGGGGATTAACGTCCTGTTTACGTAGTAATTGCAAGAAAATCCTGGACCAATCTGGATTTAAATTCATAAGTCATCGTTTCCTCCCTTTTGATACTTTATATTTCTTGCGAGATGATTGCCTTGATTTATGCACATATAAATTAAATTTTTTTTTAATATATTATCAAATCCTGTGCAGACAGGGATCGAAGCAATTGTTTCACTTGCACACACTTGTAGATGTTTCTTATCCTTGTCCGTTGCATCTTGGCTTATGCAAATGTTTCGCTCTAGTTGGGCTGAGGATACACAAGTTTTCGCAAGTTAATGGAGTCTACTGTTAATGTATCCATCTGGTGAGCTTCATGAATGATTTATTTCCTATCATGTAAACAAGTCCAGCAGACCCATATGGAGGAGTCTTCGGGAGCCGTGTCTACAAAATGAAATTATGTCCTATACGCCGACCTGATTGCAGCATGTTTTGTTTTACAACACGTAAGCAATGAGGCATTTGACAGGATGTTTGAAATGACAGTTTTAGGAACAACAATAGCTCTAAATTATGCATCAAGTACCAATGCTTCTACAATTTCTAAGACCGGAATTGTGAAGATTTTTGATTAATTGCACTGAGGTCAAGGTGTTGTGTGAATGTTGCATAGGAAGACTGTCAATTGCACCGGAGTAATATGCTGGCTTTTGTCAAAAAGGGCTGTAGTTCTATTCCTTTACCTATTGAGAGTTGCAAAATATATACCTATACGTAGTTGGAAATTTTCCTAATGCCAAATTTAAGATAATTTGCAAATATTGTCGTTGAATCAGGTGAAGTTACTTAGCCTACCAAGCTCATATCTCTTTTGTTGTCAATCACAACAGATTTTATTTACTTCTAACTTCTTATTAGATTAACTAAGTTATCAAAGAAAAAAGGAAAACATAAAAGACTAAAAAAACATATAAAGCTTAAAAACAAAAGCCGAACTTTAAAGAATGATCTTTACAAATATTTTCTTGACTAGACTAAACTAAACCCAAAATATTCATCGTAATTATCAACAAGGACGTCGTATCACTTGCAAGCTTTTTGACAGAAATTTGCAATTACTAAGAATATTAGATAACATGTTTATGTTATTAGTAAAGTGTAGTGGTTCAGAATGGCTACGTTGTTTCGTAACAAAATTGGAAAAATGGTGTCTGTTTGTCCGTCTGTTTGTAACAAGCTCTCACAGCCAAACGTTATCAGTAGGGCTTCACGGCACCGAGACAAGACCGAGACTTTGGCATATCTCGGTCCAGGTCTCGTCAAAGTGCGAACGATCTTGCTCTCGCGACAATCTAGGTAGATAAAGGCCAGTCTCAGTCCGGTTTCGCTTTCGGCAAGATAAAAAAAGGGAATTTCGGTAGGAAAACAGGGACCGAGGACAAGTAATATATCTGTGGATATATGCATTTCTCTCTTATTCTTCTCGCCCTTAAAAAGATACCAAAGGTTTTTCTTTGGAGATAAAACTCAAATTTCTGAAGAAGCGAACACATCATACAATTAACACTTTTCGGAGCGACAACAAAAACACCTAAAAAAATTGTCCACAATAAAATGATAAAAATTAAAATCTCGTCCACTCTCGTAATCGCACTGTTTACAATTATATTGGTCTCGCTGTCGGTACCGATCTAAATACGAGAGTATCTGGAGTTATCTCGAGTATCGTGAAGCCCGAGTTATAAGCTAAAGACTTGAAATTTGGAATAGTTAATGCTTCTTATCACCCAATGCTGTTTAAAGTGATGGTATTGCAGAACTTATTTCGTTCTTCAAATTCCAATTTTGTCACTTTTTATTCATTAAAACACCGTAGAAAGATCCGCGTTCAACTAGACCAATATGCATTGAAATATACATCTGCAAATCGTCAGCATAAAAGTGATATTGTGGACAACAAATTTGCATGGGAAGACCATTAATAAAAAAATAAAAAAAAATGGGTCCTAAAATAGACCCCTATGGTACACCACTGTTATTTGTCAAGAAATTTACGGAACCATTATTACACAGAACAGTTTGCACTCCACTGCTAGTTGGCGGAACCATTATTACACACAACAGTTCGCTTTCATTCTAGGAGGTAAGACTATCTTGAAAATCTAGATTTATTATGGAGCTCTTGAATTAAAAAATATGGTTAACGATATCAAAGGCTTTAGAAAAATCCAAGAAAATAATCAAAGTTATCACTGTCAATAACAGAATGAATATCTTCACTAACCTTTGCCAACGACAGCACCCTTCATTTCACGTACTCATTTGATTCTCTAATGAATTCACGTGGAAATGCTACAGAAGTCAATCGGGAACGCATGTTTGGATCATTAAACAACGACATTTCAATGGTACTCGCTTGGGGCAGAGCAAATCGTGTTTCGTTTAATGCATGAAAAACTCAATGCTGTTTAATGTCCCTAAAAAAACGCCCAGTTCACCCCTAACCCATTTCAGTCGATGGAGTGAATATACCCAATTCACCCTCCCTAGTTATCTTGGGTATTGAGAGATCCAGCAAACTTAGCTAGACTGATCATATATTTGCAATCGCTAAAAGTGCGATGAAATGTTTGGGTTTTCTACAGAGATATAAGAAAAATTTCATCCCACCTAGGCCTAGACTTGAATATAATTCCTATATTTGGGCAGGGATCGGACACACCGCATTGTCCGCGTTAGACAAAGTCCAGCGTAAGGCTATTAAACTTATTGGCGATCCTCAATCTCTGGAGCATCGCAGGAATGTCGGTTGTCTCTCACTCTGCTATCGCTACTTCCATGGCCATTGTTCTAACGAAATTACTAGCCTGATTCCTTGTAGACACATAACAACGCGCGATACATTTTGGGAATCTTTTCTAAGCAGAACAACACGAATGTGGAATAGTTTACCATCTTCTGTTTTTCCCTCGTCGTATGATCCCGAAACTTTCAAGCGGTGCGTATACCGACACCTCCTTCACTCAACCTCCTAACTCATTTACCTCATCCTTAATTCCTTTCCTGCCAAGGCTGTGCTTTAGGATCATAGGGCATACCTTGAGTTTTGGCAACATCATATAAAAAAAAACAATGTGTCCCACTATGCTGAGATCGGTAAAGGATGGAGAAATTCATTCTCCTCCATGAACACAAGGATTTGCTTATGAGGATTAGCTGAGCCATTCAAAATTTTTACAATTTAGGAGGTTTTCTTTATTGGAACAATGAGCGAAATTTTGGACCTAGAATGTGTGTAGGGGTCGGGAAGGTGAGCCCTAACTTCAGTCGTGCTCCAAATTTTTGATTCCTTTTTGTTATGTAGGCTATGTTCCCCCACTGGGATCATATAAACAACAACAGCGATGTGGTGGGTGTAGTAGAGCGGCACCTAACTTTGTAACACGTATACCGATTTGGGTGATTTTTTTTTATTATAAGAAAAATGTTGATGTTGCCATGCTCCGCCCTACTGAAGGAGCATATGAACGTGCTTTAAGAGTTTATTTTCAATGTCAAACTTGGCTAGGGTTTCTTAAATTTTTTTTGTTTATTTTATAAATTATATTCCTGAAATTTTGATTCATGACACCGATTCGGATATGGATAGCACTGTAGACGATAGCAGTGAATGTGGCGTGCATTTCAATGATACACAGGCCTGCGAGGTTTTTCCCCCTGGACAATGAATAGTTGTTTCCGAAATAATTTAAAGTGCAAAAGCACTGTTTTTTGACGTATTTGAGATAATGTAGTACCGCGATGTCTTTTTTTCAAAAACTTATGTATCGGATCTTAAGTCTTCCCGGCATTCGAAACCGTTGAGTTTGCTCAAATATCTGTTTTATTACGCCGATATACCGCATTTTGAAATTTTCATGTTCACGAATTTCTCGGTATACGAAAAATGTATGGTCAATTTATTCAAGTTTTCGTATACCGAGAAAATCATGAACATAAAAATTTCAAAATGCAATATCTCGGCAAAAAAAAATGATATTTGAGCAAACCCAACGGCGTTTTAAAAAAAATATCGCGGTGCTACATAAACTCGAATACGTCAAAAAACAGTGTTTTTGCACTTTTAGGTTAGAATATCTCAAAAACTTGACATGATAGAGCAATTATGAATTCAGGGGGAAACATTTTCAAAATTTCGAAGGCCTGTGTAATGAGCAATGTAATTCTATTTGTAAGCACTGTAGCACATGCTAACATACTGTAAACAATATTTCATGTACTTAAGAACCCATTTTATATACATAATTTATTAGAAATAAATGTTATTAAGTTTTCATCCTCTGGGAGGCTTGTGACAACCCCGACAGGTGTCCTAAAGCTTGCTGGCCTACTTCCCTTTCATATTATTCCGCCTTGTATCAATTTTCAAACCGTTTCCCTGTGAAAAAACATTGTCGAGCATTATTGTAAGGAAATGAGTTAAAGAGGAGGTTTCTTGCTGTTTGAGGGACAGGGAGGTTTCTGGTCGTTTGAGGGAGTGGAAGGGGTTAAACTCATACGAAACTATTATTTTTTGTAATCAGAATCCTCGAAAACGATGAGGGTGAGTGGGTAAACGTTTAAACTCAGATGACACCACTTTTCCATCCCCTGGGGGGGGGGCAGAATCGCCCCTTCCCCGGACAGTCACGTCACATCGTCAAAAATTTCCGTCAGAAACTATGCTGTCGCGCGTCCGCACATGAAAAAGGTGCGGTTTTTGGCCATTTGAGGGGTTGGCATGGATAAAACCTTTTTCTACTATGATACTCTGGATCAGCGATCCCGAAGATGGAGGAGGAGTTCATTTTGCAGGCGCCTGAATTTGTTGCATACTCATTTGACTTAATATATAATGGGTGTTTCTTTGCACTCCTGTATCCTTTAAATAACGTGACCTATTTCGGACAAAAGCTGTATGGTTCCAAGGGGGAAGCAACATTCACTTTGAATTTTTTCAAAAAGTGGAGGCGTTCAAGATTAACGTAGAGGTCACTCAATTTTCTTACATGGCAACCCTCGTTTTTTATGGTCGAAACTTGTTTTTTGGGTCAAAACAAACGTCGGAAAATATTTGGGACAAAAGTTGTTTGGTTTGGGAAAATCGAGAGGGGAAAGCAATGAGAAAATTCGCTAGTTCATTTCATTTTAAGATTTTTTTTATTTTATTGAGTCAAGCACTGGTGTTTAAAATGTTCCCATTTACTTCAATGCAAAGGAAGAGACGGTTTTCAAATTCATGCCGAAGCACTTGGAATGTCTCGACTCTTAATTTAGTACGCACTGTCACAATTCTTTGCCGCAAATCTTACAAATCAGCAGGTGGAGTTTTGTAGACGACAATTTTAAATGGCCCCATTAAAACTACAAAGGTGTAAGATCCGGTGATCTTGCTGGTCATTTAAAATAGGGAAATAAGAGTGCACATTTAGTACAGCTGACAAAAACTAAAAAAGCAATATATTACAATAAGAAACGAGATAAAATACAAAAAAATTTTAATTTACAAAAATATAAATACAATGCAATAAAATAACACTAAAATATCAAGAGATGAAAAAAAGAGAAAAACGAAAAAGAAGAGAAAAGAAAAACAATTAACCCTACTCAAGCCGATCCCTTATCTGTGACGTGGACAAATGAAAATTAATACAATCAAAATGACTATTAAACAAACCAAGACATTAAGTTATAGGCACGTTCATTCCATAGTTGATGCTATGGTGAGGGATATCGAAAAAATTGTGAGCCCTCAAAATCGACAAGTTCAGAGCACCCACCAGGGGGGGGGGGGGGGGGGGGCGGGGGAATTACAATCCCCAGACGACCAAAATCAAAAATAATTCTAAACCTATCGATCAACATTATATGGAGGAAGACGAAGAGAATCTCTGATTTTATCAAGTCTGTTCGGTGGGCTATCACCAACAGTGAAATTACAACGCAAAGGTATACTTTTACGAGAGATTAACATAGCACTGCACTTGTCAATGTTCAAAGGAAGGAAATTAATAGAGCACCGGAAGGCCTCTAAGTCAGAGTTTAAAAGGCGTTAAGGTCATTATAATTTGCGACAACACGGAAAATTTTGGCATCGTCAGCATAACAGAGGATTTTCGAATGAGTTAGAATCAAAGATACATTATTGATGTGTAAGATGAAAAGCAAAGGTCCCAAATGGCTGCCCTGAAGCACTCCAGGAGAGATATTAATTTTGTCAGAGAGTGCAATACGAAATAAAACCCATTGTATGTGATCAGACAAATGAGAATATAACCACTGGACGAAGACACTCTAGAACTGAAAGCTTATAAATAAGAATGTTGTGAATAATTCTATCAAAGGCCATACTGAAATCAGTGAAAATGCAATCTTCTTTTCAGCTTCAATGACAGGAATACAAAAGTTGAAAAACTCCAACAAGTTAGTAGTGATAGATTTACCCTTTATTAAACCATAATAGAAAGAGCCCACGATTGGTTTACAATAGAGGTAAAGGATGTCACAAACCATAGACTAAAATACTTTGCCGGGTACAAGAAAAGCTGTCAATAATTAGAGATGTCGCGTATCTTGCCTTTCTTATGGAGAGGGATAATCAAGGTCAATTTCCTAGGTATGGGAAATAGATCGGTACAAATCGACAAAATATTTATAATAAATTTTTATATAATTTTAAATACAAGTCTGGAACTGTAACCATATTCAAACAGCTGGGGTCTAGTGGTGCAAGCAAACTGGTACTGTCATTCTTACAGTAAAGTTATTGCTCATGTCGCTGTATTTGAAAGTAAAAATTCTCGTCTGTGTTTGTTTTAAGGGGCAAGCTGCATTGCACTAATGACATAACTAAATTTCGTTAGATTCAATTTATTTTTGGTTATGTGAGTGTGCTTTTGTTATCTAATTTTAATGAAGATGCAATTTATGGTTCAAAAAGGAACAAACGGCCGCAATTTTAGTATTTCGATATTTATATTTATAGTATATGCAGTAGTAGTGCAGTCACATGATCCAGTTGAATTGTTCTCATTAGCTTTAAGTGAAAGTGCAAAGTGTACCTTTTATTCTACTGTTTCCTGTAGATTTTATCCAGTTATGGTATCTATTTTTAATCTAAAATAAATTAATAGGCCTAGTGATAGTAAACGACAAAACATAAAACACTGTTTTTTTGAGAGCTCTTTTCAATAAACGACTCAACTAATATAAAAAAGTTAATGTGTTCCTAAAAAGCAAACAGAATTTCCTCCAAAAACTCCATCATCCTGTTTTAGCACTAATTTCACATGTACCTCTAATTATTTCAACACTTTTTCCATAAAACTATTTTAAAAATTGCTTTCTGTTTGCTAATGCGGGCGCTAATTGCTTACGTGCAGCAAAATAATTAATTTGCATCATTGAATGAGAATTTCGTGGTCCTGGCAAAATTTTTGAAACGCTGTTACGTTTATAGAGGACAAGTACGTAAAAAGTGCAGGATTTAGTTCTTTTCCATAAAATCACAAAATTGTATGAAAAGTTTTTCAATAAAAAGGCAAGCGTATGTCGACAGAGTATGGGTCCATGGGATTCTGTGCAGAGTAATATGCACAAATCTGCATAAAATCCCGAAAAATAAAGTTGTTTGGGTAAAGCTAGGGAAAAACGTCTATGGGTTATGCATAGAAACGAAAAACTAATATTTTTTCTTTTACATGAATGTGTTTACAATCGCTGGCTCGGAAGTAATTAAAGGTAAATAATTTCAACGTTTCGAATATTAAGTGGTTTTATGCGTTTGCACAAAAACGGTTTAATGGCTGAATATGGAATAAATGAAAACCTTAAGATGTTGTCGAATAGAGCAGCTTCCTAGAAATTGGCGGTCGTGAGCCTAACAAAACTAATTCTGAATAACAATTACAAGATGCACTAGTATTCTGCTAATTTTACTATAATAAAAGTAAATTTATCAAGGAACAGCCAGTGCATTTGCAAAGTTTCAGATACTTATACTGCGCATTATCCCCGCCAGAATGGAACACTACTGATATCATCCGCTGTTAGTTAGTCAGTTACAAACTTCTTAATTGTTATTTGCTGTACAGAGAGCGGAAAACTGCGAATGCAATTAGTAGTTCAAGTGCAATTAGAATTTGTTCCATTCCGTTGCGTTTATCTGAAGTGATCATTCGAGAAAGATACAGCATTCTGTAGTTTGCACGCGAGCTACTGTATAAGAAGAGCTAGTTGTAAAATATAATGTGTACAACGTGAGACGTTGGAGAATTTAGAACAAATTAAAAAAATTATTTCCATTTAGAGGTTTTGATATAAATTTGTGGAATACGTTCTTTTACACAATATTTATCTTGCAAATATAAGAGATGTTATCGTAATGGGTCCGAAAATATAAACCAAATTTGTCAACATAATTTTATGTTTCTAGGTCACTAATGGATTTCACATGATTTTTGAAAAGAAGTACGTGTGTGCATGTAATAGCGTAGTCACTTTTCTGCTGCACTAAATCTCCCGAATAAAAAACGATATCGACTTCGGTAGAGGGCGTTATGACCCGAAAATTTATCAAATTCGTCATAGCTGTATTTTCAGATCTACTTTATTCTGTCGGCAATCGATTCTTTTAAATGTCAGATATTTTCATAGAATTGTTATTAAATAATATCTCATAGTTTTTCATAATAGTAAACAACTAGTTTTTTTTATGTGGGATAATCCATGTCAAGTGGATCAGCGCTGTGGCCAAAATTGTAAGTGCCCAAAAAAATCAATGAAGGGCTCATTTTAAAGCTTAGGACATTTACTTTCGAATGCCGTGTGCGCCTTCGAAAAATCCAATATGGCGGCTCCAAAATGGCGACCGGAAAATTGAAAATTTTGCAAAAAAAGCTTGTAGAAAAAAAATTGTGCAAGCGATTGGACCGTACTTTGACTAAAATTGTATCTAATGAACGGCTCTTTAAAGCTGGTGCAGTTAGATAAAAAAATTCAAAATGGCGGATCCAATATGGCGGTCCTAATAACCATTTTTTGGA
Source organism: Leptarthrus brevirostris (assembly GCA_964036015.1). NCBI lineage: Eukaryota > Metazoa > Arthropoda > Insecta > Diptera > Asilidae > Leptarthrus > Leptarthrus brevirostris. The sequence continues at coordinate 17,611,884 of OZ038375.1, read as the reverse complement.
CAAATTCATCAAATCCAACCGTTTTGTACCAAATCTTGTACACAGGTGTTTTTGGGGTCACTGAACCTGAATACGAGATTATATTCAAAAAATTCAAAAAGGCGGATCCAAAATGGCGACGGGAAGTGATAGGAAAATTTAAAATTTTGCAAAAAAAGCTTGTAGAAAAAAAATTTGCTAGAGATTGGACCGTACTTTGACTCAAATTGTATCTAATGAACGGCTCTTTAAAGCTGGTGCAGTCAGATAAAAAAATGCATAATGGCGAACCCAATATGGCGCACAGCTTTTTCAAATCGATTGATTCCCAGGAAAACTGTTGGTCATATAGTATCCGCTATTTCGAATATTCAAATCTAACTATGTATTCGTGCTCAGCCACCCCAAAAACCCCCGTATATCAAATTTGGTGCAAATCGATTGATTTTCGAATAAAACGACATATTGGATCCACCATATTGAATTTTGCAAATCTAATTTCTTATTCATGTTTAGCCTCTCCGAAAACCCCCGTTTATCAAATTTGGTGAAACAACATTTTAAGAACAAAACGCAAATGAGCTATTTAATGAATCATAAACTTGATTTTGGTATAGAGGCAACGTCGCATTGTAAATGCGCTTGTGATGGTATTGGGGCATGTTAAAAAAGTGAAGCAACGCGTTACAGTTTGCAGGTCAAGCCAAACGACGCTATTTTAAATTCACGCTCACTTTTTGATTGGGCAATTCAAAAATATCAAGTTCTTTCATTATTGCAAAGAAGAAGATAGAAAAATAATTACCAAACTCAACAGACGTTTTCCCAAACCACTTGCTGTCCCCAAAATCCAAAGAAGTCATGCATTCATACCCACTACGAACAATACACTAACAATTAAAAGGTATTCAACTGCAAATAATAATGATAATTTAACATTACAATATTAATGATTTAAGACCAGTTGATTTCTAAATATTTTGGACGTTTATTCGAAATAGCGGAACAGTTTACGAACAGTTTTTCTGGAAATCAATCGATTTGAAAAACCTGTCCTCCATATTGGATCCGCCATTTGAAATTTCGCAAAGCTGGGTTTAAATTCGTAGTCAGCGACCCCAAAAACCCCCTATACCAAATTTGGTGAAAATCGGTTGATTTAAAAACAAAACGTCCGCCCAAAAAATGGGATTTGAACCGCCATATTGGAGGACCATTTTGAATTTTTTTATCTTACTGCACCAGCTTTAAAGAGCCGTTCATTAGATACAATTTGAGTCAAAGTACGGTCCAATCACTTGCAAAATTTTTTTTCTACAAGCTTTTTTGCAAAATTTTCAATTTTCCTATCACTTCCGGTCGCCGTTTCGGAGCCGCCATATTGAATTTTTCGAAGGCGCACACGGCTATCGAAAGTAAATGTCCTAAGCTTTAAAATGAGCCCTTCATTGATTTTTTTGGGCACTTACAATTTTGGCCACAGCTCTGATCCACTTGACATGGATTATCCCGTATATATGTCGCTTTTTTGTAGGGCTTCAGGATACTCGAGATAATTCTCGCTGCCGGTATCGGTCTCGACACGATACCGACACCGGCAGCGAGACCAATATCATTGGTAACAGTGCGATACCGAGAGCGAGATTGAGGTGACGAGAGTGGACGAGATATTAGTTTTTATCATTTTATTGTGGACAATTTTTTTTAGTTGTTTCAGCTTTTATGTCGCTCCAAAAAATTTCAATTATGTGATTTATGGGGCATATAAGTATACACTGCTCTCCTCAATAGCTTCTTTCTACATTATTTCCTTCTTCAGATATTTGCGCTTTATCCCAAATAGCAAACAAGAGCCTTTGCTACCTTATTTTGGCGATGGGAATGTGAAGAAAATGCATATATACATAGATATATCACTTGTCCTCGCTCCCCGTTATCCCGAAGAAATACCCTTTTTTTTATCTTGCCGAGAGCGAGATCGCACCGAGACTGGCCTTTATCCCGCCGAGATTGCGGCGAGAGCGAGATCGTCTTCACCTTGACGAGACCAAGACCGAGATCTGCCAAAGTCTCGGTCTTGTCTCGGTGCCGTGAAGCCCTACTTTATTGGCACAATCGTTATAAATTGTAAATATTCCACAATAATCTAGCTACCCTAAAAAATTATAACAATCAAAACAAAACAGACACAGTGGTTATCGATCAAACAGAACATAAATAATGACACATACATTACCTGAAAAAAAGAGAATACAAGAAATTTTGGAATGCCTCCAAGCGAAGAAAAGTTCCAAAAATTTAAAAAAAAAAAATTTATTTTTTCATCATGTTCCTAGTTTCTCTGATGAAAGTAGAGAATTCCTGGACAGAACGCTTACTTTCGGTGATATACTTACCGCATCGAAGGATCTTCGACGTCATAATTCTCCTGGTTATGATGGTCTAACTCCAGAATTCTTTGTTCGTTTTTAGAAATCTCTTAATTCCGGACCCTTTGGATGTCTCTAATTCTGTTGTGGCGGAGATCCGTTATGTGTCTAATACCTAAGAAGGGGGATCTTCAGAGAATAGGAAGCTGGTGACTCTGTGTAATGTCGACTACAAAATTGTTTGCAAAACACTTAAAAACCCTTAAAAATTACTGCAGATTCAGCACTTCGCTTGACTAGGGTAATATTGTGATTTTAGCACTTTTGGAATTTATTAATTCTTTAACCGTGTAAACCATTTTTAACTTCACCTTAAATTGGAACATTCCTTCGGGCTTGACTCGACTTCACTGAAACTAGTCAAAAACATTCTTACTGGCCACTCGCAAAGTATTCATTTACTTGCTTTCTATTGATGTACCACAAGGTTCAATACTGTGGCCTCTGTTATTCTCTGCTTTTATTAATGACCTGGTGTCTGTAATCTAGCATATCTCCAACTTTTCTTTAAATAATTTTAATTAGTTAATATCTATAGTGAAAATAGCTATCATCACTCAGTAACGTTTAGTATAAGACATTTGTGCTTAATGCATTAATAGTACTTATTAATAAGACACATGTCTTGTGTACTTCTTTTGAAATCAAAAATTGAATTTAATTGAATTAACTTTGTAGGTACCATTACGTTAGTTATTCTCTGGGTTTATTTCTCCCTCTCACTGTAATTAAATACATTGAAAAACCTATTTAGTTTTTCAAAAAACATAAAACATCCTTTTATCTACTAAAGCCAAGGCAACCTAAGGCGACTGTACTCTGAGCTTTGGGAAGGTTTTAGAAAAAAGGGATTTCCCCCAGAAAAGATTCCATTGGATAGCAAAGAAATTCTCTAGTACCTTAACGCAAAATGATCTTAATGTAAAGTAAAATAAATTTTAAGTTTAGCCTCCCTTTTGGGTGCATGTGTTGATTACACTCCTACATGTGCCTTAAGTCAGCTTAGTTCGATTTCAAATAATGGAAATAATCGAATTCAGTTACGTTTAAATTATACAATTTTAATCCTAAATACGTACAACGTAATAATAGTTGAACGAATTTTATATTAACATCTGTTGCTTATCAGCGGTCATAACTTACCTTTATAAATTCCGGATGCCTTTTTACCGAAGGCAAAGGAAAACACAATTTATTTTCGAAGTTTGATTCTCTTTGAGTTCAATATTGTTTTCGACCTTTTCATATTTCTTATTCAACAGAATTATATATCCTTTCAACTTACCTAGAAAAACCTTTCCAAAAGTTGCTTCCTTCACGTGCTGAAATTTTGAATTTATCGCTTGTTGGAATCTTTATTTAATATTTATTCGAATGCCTAAGGAAAATTGATAAAGGCGAATTGGTACTGTTGGAAGGAGCAAACCCTTTCTGATATTTGATATTTCGCCCAATTGCTTCCTTCAAAGAAATAAGTTAATTTGGCAAGTCCGTTTTGATCAGATTATTCTGTAGAAAATTTAGCTATAAGTTGCAGTATTTCGATGTCCATGCATCTTCAAATTATGTAAGAGGACAAAACAATTTGACGATATTAATGGTCAATTTGAATACATATTTATTTATATTAATTTTTTTTTTGTCTTTAATAAATAAAATTGATATTTGCAAATGTTTTTCTTTCTCTTCTCTTTGTGCTTACTATCTGGGAAGATTGAACGTTTTATTTAGTTTTACTGATCAAACTGCACACTAAGCATCTTGATTCTCTTAAAAATGTTAACAACATATCAATATTTTTAAAAATTTAAAAAATATGAATGCGAATTGACGAATTTGACACTATTGCATTTACTTCATTTTTAATTTTTCAAGAAGAGTACAAGAATACTGCTTTAGCTATATTCGCGCCAAAATCCCCTGGGACTTTATTTATTTATTCATTAACAATATTTCATCAAAGTGCTGACTACTACAAAATGCTAATTTGCATAAAAAGTGCATACAAAGTAAAAAGTAACTTCAACAATGAGGTCAAAAGAGGAATTGAAAAGTCGCGACAACGATGTGATCGGCTCATTTACCCCATAATTAGTGCGATGAAATGGTACCTAAAAGAAGTCGTGATTCTTCAGGGAGCGAGACGGAACCGATATGCCAAAATATGCCAACAAAACAGAAGAGTCTATGGACCTCCGAATGCACTCAAAAGAAAAAGGATCCTGGATGTACAGACTCTCTTTTCAAGTGTATTCAAGGGCAACAGTCCAAGTCTATCAACATTATGTGGTAATATAAGGGAGTTATTCCATGGAAAGCCTCGAAGAGCGAACCTAACGAACCTCCATTGAACAGCTTCAATGCGATGGATATGTTTCGCATAGAGCGGTGAACAGGTTGGAGATGCATATTCCAGAATAGGCCTGATAAAAGTGCAATATAGAAGTTTTGTAATGTAGAGGTCATCAAATTCCTTTGAGAATCTCTTCAGGCAACCAAGAGTCACATTGGCCTTGGTAACTATCGCATCAAAATGATCCTTGAAGGAAAATTGGTACGTCTACGGTACGCGACGAGCATAAGCAGTTGTCAAATTTCAAACTATATACCCATTGCTAACTTATATTGCATTGCTAAAGTTAGGTTAGGTTGAAGTGGCTGCCTAAGATGGCACACTTAGGCCAAGGAGGCCCATTGTGATACCACAAGTTGAGGCTACAAAAATTTTAAAGCCCCATAAAATACCTGAGAAGATGAAAGTAAACCTGTTACCCCTGTGTACCGAGTCACCAGTGGAAACAGTTCACGGGGAGTCAAAATAAATTTGTCTGGGATGGGAAGGGTGTCCAGTCTTAACCCGTCGTCGGCAATCATTTGGAACTCCTGAAAAATCGAGCTAGTTCTCTGACGTATATGGAGCCTAATTCGGTTAGCTCTTCAATGAAGGGGGAGCCCAAAAACCAGTTCCTACGGTTGGCTAGGGCCGGGCAGTTATCGAGGAGGTGGAGTATGGTTTCCTCTTAATCTTCGTCATGGCAACTGATACAGAAGTCGTTTAAAGATGCACCCAGTCTATCGGCGTGTCTACCTATGAGGTAGTGGCCCGTAATAACGGCTACGGTACTGCTAATTGCTTTGCGTCCGAGCTCTTGACCGTTTAGGATTAAGTTTTGGGCATATCTGTCAGGTAATCAGGCAGGTGTCTTCCTCCTGCCAATTAATATTTGCAATCCTAAAAGATTCCGATTACCGATTCTCGCTAGTTCGTCGGCTCTACGGTTACCCGGAATATTACTATGTCCAGGCACCCAGATGAGCCGTACTTTCAGGTGCTCAGCTATGTCGTTTAGTGCTGAACGAAATGTTACAACCGTTTGGAGGTAGTGTATACTCCCCTGAGGGATTATCTTACACGATTTGGCCTTCCGTACTCTTTCCTGGATAAGTTTCCAGGTAAGTTTTCTGTCTAGGACTAAACCTAGATTTTTAACCTGATTACACAGTTTTAGCCTAACTCCGTAGTATAGGACAATTCATAGGAGGTGTTTTATGTCTCCGAGAAAAGAGTATTAACTCTGTTTTGTTCGGGTTTATGCCCAGACCATACCCATCACTCCATGATAATATCTTGGAGAGGGCGTGTTGTAACAATTCAGCCATGTATTTAGTTGCTTTCCTATGCTATCAGGCAATATCATCTGCGTAGGCGGTAACCTTGTGAGCAGACAGCTCCAGGTCTATGAGTAACTCATTCAGACTTATGTTCCATAACAGTGGTTAAAGGATTCCTCCCTGAGGGGTACCTCTAGCGCCCACTCTTTGGATATTAGATCCTCCCAAAACTTGAGACGATGACCCTACTTTTTAGCATGAGGTCAATAAGTTTTATGAGAGGATCGTCAAGTTCAAGCCTACTCTACGATGCCATTATCGCCTCTGACCCGATATTGTTAAAAGCACCCTCAATATCGAGGAAGGCTGTAAGTGAGTATTCTTTTTGCAGTAGCGAATGCTTTATGATTGTAGTAAGTGCAGGCCTGTCTCTACGGACAGATACAGCTTGTTACGAGAGATACAGCTTGGAAGAATTGATTGTCCCTTTAATATAGATATCTAAGAGTCCCTCCAGGGTTTTGAGCATGAAGAAGGAGAGACTAATGGGCCTAAAATCGTTGGGCTTATAGTGTGAGACTCTTCCTCCTATAGGAATAAAGACCACCTTCACCTTCATGCATGGGGATTTAATATATGTGAGATTAACGCAGGCCTCATAAATGACCATTAGCCATGGAATCAGTATCTCGAAAGCTAATTGTAGTTCAGCTGGGATGATACCATCTAATCCCGGTGATATATTGTAACGCTCAGAGTTATTTAACAACAGGGTAGCAATGTACCACTAACGTCATAACCTGAGGTGACTAGTCGGAGGTTCAATACACTGTTGGGAGTCAAAAAAAAAAACAAAAAAACAAAATCGAAATCACTTTAACCACTTAACCAGATGCAGCGGGCGCCAGGTTCCTTGGGAATCATTACTCCACAGATGTTATCGCCGGGCATATAAATTTATAAAATCCATATTTCCCAAGCAAGCGAAACCAAAGTCATATAAAAGAACTACCAGTGTCAACAAAAGGTGCAACTTCCCAACTCCATCTGTCTATCAGAACCTCCTAACAAGGTACGGCTATGCTCGTCGGTTGGGTCGTGGGTTGATAGACAGAAGCAACAAAAAAAATTAACTTTCCAATAGAAGCATCCCAATTAAGTTTCAGTAATAGGTGCAAGTTGGGCTGAGGACCGCGTATGAGAATCTCTGTCAGGTACATCGCGATTGTCAACAATACAACAATCTACAGCTAATGGCAGAACACACTCACCTTCCTTCCGCCCATTTTTTTGCACGACCAACAACGCCGAAATCACAGTCCTCAATCCCCTTGACTCACATCCTTAATTTAGCCCCAAACTCAAACGTCGTCCATGGAATACTAGCTACCGCGCTCGACCAAACTTGGAGGTCAAGTCCTTCGTTTCCGCATATCGACTCCGCAGTTTAATACGCAAATCAACAATTTGAATTGTTATACCTTAATTCCGTAAAAAGGAATGCATGGTCACACCAGAACAAGATTGGAAATGCAACAAGAAAAGCTTATGAAATCATATTAAATTCCCACCTTTATCACAAAATTAACTTTACACCTTATGACTAAATTCCCTGAATGACTAATATTTCAAATGCCAATATTTCAACTAACACCCACACAATATTAGCTAATAACCAAAAGTATTTTTTTTTTTCAAATTTAAATTAACAATCACTAAATTTAAAAAAAATTGTAAATACGTTATAATATTTCAAATCCTAAGTTCAGAAAATTTTAATTATGTTATATTTGTCCAAAAGAAAAATTATTTAATTTATATTATAGCAGTTCAATCCAATTAAATAAAAATGTTCCACTTCCTACATATTAACTAAGTATTCTACGTCCCAAAGCCATAATAATCAATCTCGTCGTCACGACATAAAATTGTTTGTAAACAATGCAAACGGCAAGAATTTTTAATTAGACCATTTGGCCCTGAGTTTTAAGGCAACAAATTAATATTTAACTAATACCGCAATTTGAATATTTCTAACAACTGATATGTATAGGTATATTCTTAAATGATTAAAAATTATTAAGGTCATCTTATGCCCTATCATAAATATTGTTCACCTTGGAAAAAATTTAATTTCGAACCACTATAAGTACACGCGACCTTCAAAATTTCACAATTTTTCGGATTATTCCTCAACTTGTTTACTTAATAAAACTGAAAATTTTGTGGAACCGACTCTCAATTTGCAAATAACAATTAATATTTTTCTTTCTTAAGGAGGTACTTCGTTAATTAATTAAATTTTTTTTTTAATTTATAAAGCTGGGATGTGACTTGAATTCCTTCCTGGAAGTGATGGCCCCGAATCCATCCATCGAGATGACAATTGCATGCACATTATTTATGTTGATAGCGCATAATTAATTATGCCGATATAAAGCAGCGTATACCTGAGTCTAAATGAACTAATGACTTAATATGAACCGAATAACCGAATGGAAAATGGAACTCACCTATTTTAAGGAAATCTCTTTCTCACGTAAAGTAAATGTGTCATTAATTTTTAGGATAAGTACACAAATTCACAAATTCTCGTAATTTACTATTAGAATGCTCCTCGTTCCTCATTATATGGCGTCATTCCCCCTGTTCGCCATTTTCAGCCCTTTTAAAATTTCTTAAATTTATTTCTTTCTTTTGGCCCTAGTTCTGGGGTAATTACACTTTAATTTTAGATTTTTCTAAATTTGAATTATACCTTTTATCAATGTCTTTTCGCTTCCAAACTTAGCATTGGGTTTCTTTTCCTTATTACTCACGAATAATGCAACTACTACTTTAATTTAATGCACTACTAATTGCCGATCTCTATATGGATATCTCACTTTAGTTTAATAATAATAATTAAACAACGGCGCGAACTGGCAGTTGAAGTTAATAAAAATTTTCACAAAATTCTAATGCGAATTAGTTTTTTGGAAATCGCGTGAGCTTAACCCGTACGGTAAGGGAACCAAGAATATTCTGGCAAGATTTCGTATCCAAATCTAAGCGGATCTCTATATACTCTCCAAACCGTTGTTGCTAAGAATATTACTATTGACCGCTAGAATATAGTGCACCTCCCACTGTATAAGAGTTGGAGTGTTACCAGTTTTCCTTTGCGGTAGTAATTTGGGTTCTGTCGACCTTTTGTAAAAAGGGATTTTCATCTTTAAGAATCTGCAACTGATTAGCAATTCTGAGTAATTACTAACTTTCCATTTAAATTCCTATTGCTCTTGTAATAATCAATTTATTTTGGGATAACGATTATAGTATCGCGCAAGTAGTTGATAGATTAATACATAAACCTATTCTTAATGTAACATTTCCAATAATTTTCTTAGCTGGTGATGTGGCGTTAATAATAACATGCGCACTATAGGTAGCGCTTGCATTTATTCTCCAATTAATTCGGAAGTTTGGCTGAAATTTTCTACCTGAATTATTTTAATTTATAATAATTAAGTTTACGGTTCAAATGCGTTTACTACGGATATGCTCCTACTGTGCTAAGTTTTATTTGCAATAAGACAACTCCTGGTACGAGAAAAGTATACTAACGCGTCAATGCGTTCTCCGTACAGTTTGGAGGTCGCCGTATCGATACCCGTCGGCCGAAGACATTTTTTTTTTCTCAGTGTTACTTCTATTTTTGTTTATATGTCCGCCACGAGCAGTCGCTCGTTACATTAGAGTTTTGAAACTTCGTATTGAGCATTTCAGTTTTCTCCTATCAAGGATCTTGTGGACAAGTTGCATTGCTAAATTCTTTGAGGTATTAGTTTGAATGTGCTTAATTTTCACTGCGATAAACCTTCTGGAATTTTCTAACTTCTGCTTACCTGAAATTGAAACTGATAAACAAGTGGATTCTGTTTTCACCGATTTTAGTAAAACATTTGACCTCGTTAATCACAATATTTTGATTCACAAGTTAGGCGCTATACAATATATATCAGTTCGGAGTTGGATCAATTCGTTTAGCTGCACGACCACCATGCCATGAGTCCCGGGTTCGAACCAGGTCTCCGCGTGAGCTTTTATTGAGAAATTAAAATAATCCACACCGTCTCTGGGCTGTTGCCTCGCAGCAATGCCAAAACAAGACTTTCAGAGTTCCTCATTTCCCTTACCCTAGTTCCCTTCCGGCCAAAACCTTGCTAACGAATCAAAGGGTTGTCCCCTAGGATTGGCCACATCGTATAAAAAAAATGAATAGAAAACTACGGCCAAAGACAATCGTCGGAACAGACAGTCATCCAGACAAGGATCATCACATCAGCCAAGGCACTGTCTTAGCAGACACTTCAAATACCGCCTAGAGATGTCCGGGTCGAAGCTGACGAAGTGTTGGTTGAAGAGGCGGGACATCGACGTGATGGGATTGTGCATGCCATAAAGAGTACGGTGGCCTGGGACAAACAGGAAGTCGTGATTCCTCAAGGTGCGTTGAGGGAGGATGCAAAAGGTCGAACATAAATACTATTTTCGAAATATTGCGCCTCATTTCCAGGGAGTTCACCGAAATCAATTCCAAACGATCGGGATCGCTAAATCTGAGTTCAGGAGGTTAATGTCTAACTCATGAGAAACATAGCATCATTGGCATAACAGAGAATTCTACTATTCGACAAAAGAAGCGAAACATCGTTGATATATACGACAAACAGGAGTGGTAAAAGGATACTACCTTGAGGCACCCCCGAGGTTACAAGGATTTAGTCGGAAAGGACTCCACGAAACAATACACGCTGTGTACAAAAAGACAAGCAATCAACGAAACAAGAAGGAAGACCAACATTCCGTGATCGATCCTATCAAAGACCTTACTAAAATCAATAAATACACAGTCCACCTGCTTGCCAGCCTCAATGGTCGGTAAAGAATAATTAGTGAATTCAAAAAGGTTAAAAGTCTTCGATTTCCCCTTAAGTAAGCCATGTTGGAAAGATCCAAAAAAAAGGCTTACTATTAAATTGAAGTATGTCACTAACGAGGGACTCAAAAACCTTCGCAACATGTCACAGGTTGGATCGGTCTATAGTTAGAGACGTCGGACTTACAACCTTTCTTATGGAGGGAGATTAGAAAAGAAGACTGCCACAGCGCTGGAAAATGGCAGAAAGATTGAACAAAGAACACGAGCAAGAGATGATCGGAAAATCTTAAAAAAGGAAGCGGGGATACCATCGGGACCACTCAAGAAACCGTCAGTTAAGTTAGAAAGGCAATCAGCATTAAGTTTATCCTCAAACACCAAGTCCTCGGGGGAGGTTGGCGGCAGCCACGTCAAGTGGGTAATCGTCGTGACTACCTAGGGTAGGCTAGGTAATCGTCGTGTTCCTCAGGTTTTTAAATACCTCAACATCGTACCAGTTATGGGTTTCATGAGCATATTACATCGATGTCGGTTTTTTTTAATTTGCACTTTGACATGATTGATTTTAATCGTTCGAGAAATTGTGTAAAGTCTATAATTTCATGATTTTCTTTTTATATTTTTAGTAATTCTGTGCTACCAATTACTTATCTTATTATTTTAGTTACTGTAGGAATTGTATTCTATTGTATTTTTAATTTGTTAGTAATCAGCCTTTGATGAATCTGAAATAAATAAATAAGTGATTAGTAATTTCGCTTTTATTGCATTAACAATTTTTATATACAACGTTTCTCACATAATTTACGTGATCAAAAATGAAACAATAGCAATATTTCCCCATTTGAATTCATATAAGCACTAAATCCTTTTTAGTGCATATAACCTGCTCCACTTTATCGCCATGTTACCAGAGTTCTTCTGCAAACAGTATTCCTATGATACCGACACTAGTGGAGAACGAGATATTTTGCTCAAAAAGTATAAATTTATGACACTCTAGGTATCGTTTGGGTGCATTCGGATTTTAGCTGTCTTACTCCATTTCAACCAAAAACCCGGAACTTTACCACCATTTTCGTCACAGCATAGAAGAGAAAACTATAAATCACTATTTGATTTCTCTGGAGTGTTTGCAGTGGTAAGATGTCGTCCTGATTCAGTATATTTTCTGTGACAAAAATTGATGTCCCAATTTTTCCTTTCTTCCAGTGAATTTTCATCTTTTATAGCGTACTTTTACACTTATTTTGGTTTTATGGGCTCATCATAGAAATTTCACGCTAGCTCTGATTTTGTTCAGACCATTGAATAATTGTAGCACGATGATGATAGAAATCGATAAATTTCAATATTGCGGCATCAAAATTATTAATTGTGCATTTCAAAGTAAAATTGGAAAGATGTGCTTAATTGCAAAGTTCTCATTACTAAAAATTGTACAGTATGATCATGAGAACAGTTGCGAGTGGAATTTAATAGTTGAATTACTTATTATAATTGACCCCTCTTCCTTGGCTTCATTTAACCCCAAGTATAAAACATTTCGCTCGATTCGAGGGCCCGGCTGCGGTATTTATGCGGGCTAGTGTGAAAATTAATAAAAAAATGTTAAAGAGTGTGTTGGGCAAGCATTTTAAGGGGTTCCTTAGAATTATGAAATACAGGGTGTAAAATTTTTAGAGGTCAATACGAGTTTAAATGATAGCTCACACCTAGGCGAAAAAAAAATTGTATGGCAGGGGGGGGGGGGATCTCAACTGTTTGGGTGTTACATAGTATATATATTTAATATTACAGATAAACCAAACTAACAAAGCTTAAGTTCCGATCTTTTCAATTTCGTCCAAATGCTCTGCATCCAAAATTACTATTTTCTTGCGGAAATGGTTTTCAATCGTGCGACAAATGCTCACTGCCTTTTCAGTGTCAACTAGATTAATAGCAATACCACTTTTACCGAATCTTCCTGTTCTTCCAATTCTATGAAGGTACGTTTCGCAATCGGCTTTTCCGTGCATATCCATTGGTAAGTCAAAGTTCACTACTATGGTGACCTGTTCAACATCAATTCCTCTGGACAGAACGTTTGTTGTTATCAAAACTTTTTCTAAACCAGCTCTAAACCGATCTAACACAGCAAGTCGCTGGCCAACTGTTAATTCTCCAGAAAGAACTGCAACTGAGTGTCCTTCGGACGACATTTTTCCTGCTAACCACGATGCAGTTTTCCTCGTGTGACAGAATATGATAGCTTGTCCAACAGTGATACCGCCATATATATTTTGGATTGCTTGATACTTTTCCTCTTGATTTTTGCACTTTACATAATATTGCTTAATATTGTCTAAAGATTCCTGTTCACGAAGAAGCCTTATAATAATGGGATTGGGAATAATGTACTGAGCAAAATCCATTACGTCTTTTTCATATGTTGCTGAGAAAAACATCATTTGGCAGTTTTTTGATAGCTGCTTGTGGATTCTGATGCACTGGTCATGGTGCCCTTGTGTTGCTATCATCACGTCAGCTTCGTCCAAAACGAAATCTCTGATTTTCTTTAAATCAAAGATTCTGTGCTTGAGACCCCAGTCCATGATTTTTTCTGGTGTACCAATGATAATGTGATCTGTCAATTTTGTTTCTTGGATTTCTTCTCCTCTTACGGAAAACTTAAGTTTTATATCAGAACAGAACTGAGCCATTCGAGCGGCAACCTCTCCAGTTTGTATTGCTAACTCGTAAGTTGGAGAAAGGCATAAAACTTGTGGATAATCCTTGGTTGCATCAACTCTACTGAGCATTGCAAGAATAAATGCGGCTGTCTTACCCGTACCAGACTGACTTTGTTTCACGTTTTGTGGTGGGTGGATCTGCCAGCAATGTAGGTAATGCCGTCTCCTGAATCTTTGACGGAGCGTTAAATCCCATCGCATAGACACCTTTTAGTAGTTCAGGTTTTAAATGTAACGCCTCAAATGTTTTGACGGAAAACAGTGGCGAAGTGGGGTCCTAACGTTGAATTTCAAGATCTTGCTTAGATTCTACTAATCCTTGACGAATTATTTTTATCAATAAACTTGCTTCAGCTGGAGGCACGGTATCCGGCTCCTCGTCACTAGTTTCTTCCTCTCCATTTTTGCTTGCTGATTCCTCGGTGCCTTTCTTCTCTAGGTCCAGCTTCTCAACCAGTTTAGATATCTCCTGGTCATCGGCTTTTTTAGCACAGTCTGAACTAACTTTTTCCATATTTCATAAAAAACTCGTACTTACTTCGAATAATGATGCAGAGTGCAACAGATAGATGCTTTTAAAGTCCTTTTCCACTTGCGAAAACAGCAGGGTGATTCATAAATTTCAGTTTTTCATGGTACGCACATTACTCTTCTATTTTTATCTTTTGATCTACCCAACACAGCGACATCAAACAAACACTAAAAAACTACTATTCCAAAATGGTTTGGGATTACCTAAAATTCAGCATTTTCCCAAATTTTTATTTTTATTGGATTGTCCATCTTATTACCTTCAAAAAGGTACAGCATGCATTTGGTGTACAAATTTCTAAATAGAAAACTTATCGGGAAATATTTGACAATCTGAAATTTAAAGAAACTAAACTCATATTAACTCTAAAATCCTTTTAATTGTATTCAAAACATGTTGCAATAAATCTTAGTAAATTACAAAAGCTGTTCAAAATGTCCACTGCCACTTTGGATGCATGCCAATAATCTTCTACTAAGTCCCTGTTTAAGGCGTACTAAATCCTCCCTATTGTTAACTGAGCTTGAATAAACTTCATACCTGATTGTTTCCCATAAGAAAAAGTCCAATGGGAGATCTAGCAGGCCAAGGAATCGGTGCACCTCGTCCAATCCATCGGTTAGGAAATTGTTCTCTTAGTATTGCCTTCAAAATGTTAGCAGTATGAGCTGGTGCTCCATCGTGTAAAACAAGCCCGTTGGACTATGCAGAGGTGCTCGCCGATTCCCCGATCTCCTTTGATATTCCAGTACAGCAGCTCTCTCTTTTCCGTTTACTACACCATAAATGTAAATAATATCTATTCTATTCTTGCTGACTGACCCTTGTTTATAGCAAAATTTCAATCAGGTACGAGTAACAGAACGCCAGGATACTTAGGTGTGAATTCTGGCTAACACTAGCTAATATCGACAATAAAACAAAATTGCAGTAACATTTTTATAACTTTTTCGCAGCAATAATTACATTTAACATTAACATTTTCCATCCTTTATCTTAAAAGTTTTGTTTATTTAAAGAATTTCCTACCTGAAGTGCAATAAAATAATTAGGTAGTCGGGGATTTTTAAGGATGCGGTTTTTCTAATCCCTTGTCTACCTTTTTAGAAAGGTAATAAGATGAGCAATCCAATAAAAATAAAAAAGAAGCGTACTAATTACATGAAGTTCGGAGAAAATACTGAATTTTAGGTAATCGCAAAGAATTTTTTTTCAATGTTGGAAGTGACTGTACCTGCAATGGTAGGAGTTTGATCAACATTGTTCACAATTTTGGAAAGGTTATTGAGATAGTAGTTTTTTAGCGTTTATTTGATGTTGCTGTGTTGGGTAGATCAAAAGATAAAGATAAAAGAGTAATGTGCATACCATGAAAAACTGAAATTTATGTAACTCCCAAACGGTTCAGATTCTCCCCCCCCCCCCCCCCCAGCCATATAATTTTTTTAATTTGCAGTAACCTCACCTAAATCGATTTGGCACTGCTATGCAGTGAATTATTGAACCAGTCGCAACTACTGAGAAACCAAAGGCCTGAAATCTTTTCCTGGGTATTTGTTCGCTATGCTCGCAACGGGCGCGTATATACGTTTAAAAATATTAATGTCTGTATTTCCCCGTCGCAGGTATAGATGTTGGCCCTGCGGTGAAGAAGGTCATCTGCAAAGTGATTGCAGAAGAAAAACCATTTACCACTTATCACAGGAGCAAAGCCTAACAAAAGGTACACGAAGCGATAGACGTGTTTCGAGAGAAGCTCGACCACGTCAATGGCTATCTTCCAATCAAGAGGAATTAATGAAGAAAGAAGTGTCGCAAAAAGAAAACGAGTCGAGAAGAAGACCTACTCGGAGATGTGAATAATGGGAATGTGTCACTAGACGAGAAGATTGAACCTCTACGAAGACTGACTGTCTTACGGACATCGAGCAGAGGAAGGCGAAAAATGTAGACTGTGGATCAGGAATTGCAAGATTTCGAGAAGGCAATGAAAACTTCAATGTAAGGAAGGCCTGAATTAACGGAGGAGTTGGAAAAACAAGAATGTAAGCCGATTAACGCTCAAATGGTGGAAGATCAGATTGTTCAACTACACCGGCAATTAAAGGAGGTGAAAGAATGCAATCAAAGTCTACGTTGTTAGCTGGAGCCGCTTTCGTGGTGCTACAGGGATTTTGAAGTACATAACACCCAGCTAGATGATAAATTTGTAAATATGCGAGGTAAGCGTGAAGAGAGGGCCAACATGAAGAAATTTAAGATAAGTGACCTTAATTGGTTATTAAGAGAAGAGAAATCTGATGGACAACTAGGGAATAATTTGAGATCTGAAGAACAGTTACCAGAAGGTACAAAGGCCAAGGAAGGATTATTAAAACAGAAGAACTGCACAAAGGCCATTGGGGATGAAAGCTATTCGGGACGAACAGTTCTAAGAAGGGGGAGGGGGGGGGGCAGTGTAACATGCATGAGGTAGGCCACGAAAAGGAAAATAGTGAACCAGGTGGCCAGAAATCTAGGCAAGGAAAGGAATCAAACGTGGAAAGTCAAGGACGACTCGAAGCTATGATGAATATGTGAGGTGAAAATGTGTAACGGAAACATCTAGAACTAAGTGGCAGAAGTTTCTAGAACTAAGCTGAGTATTATAAATAGGGCTGACTAGTAGCGTGATTAGTTTGAGATGTGATTTAGACTGCGAAGAGTTTACATGTGATACTGTGAAGAGTAAATTGTATTTTAACCAGCGAAGTGATAAGTGCTAATTTGTAAAGAGAAGCAGTGTATTGTGGAGAGAACGTGTAAGGGAAATTGTTAAGTGAAGTTAATAAAATTGTGAACATTTGTGATTTAATTAATCTGTCGAGCCCGAAGAGCCCCATTTACGTTACAGTATTATGACAATACACCGGTTTGAAGCGATTGGCAAAAGCTAGCCTTAATATTTTTGCATGAAAACTTCTTCAAAGATGTATATTGTACTGTCAATAAAAAAATATTATGATCAAAGAAAAAATATTTTAAATCCACTGTAATTTTCTCTCTATTAAAATTATGTGGCGCCTTAAAGTGGAATAGATATTGTCAAGCGTTAGTAGTGTAGTGAAGGCATTTAATTATTTAATGGCTCTGTTTATTGAAACAGGAGCACTGGCAGAACTTTCGAGATTGCTGTTAATACTGACTATTACTCCACTAAGAGCCTACCATAAATAAGAGGTTTTGGGTGGTTACGGATGCCATTTTGTGTAGCCTTTTGATGTTGTAATAACAATTTTTGATAGGAAGTCAATAACACTGTCACAGGCATTAAAAACCATAAACCATACAAAATCGTATTACAGCAAAATTTTAGTAATTTCCCATCAAAGCATGAAGTAGATCAAAGAAACCACGTTAGTGTACCCAAGCGAAAAAAATTTAGAACCAAAGATGTCTCTGCACCGGTGGATCTTCCATTCTACCATGCTTAGAAAAAAAATACCATTCAAATTTATCAAAGAATTCCTGTTTACGATAAATTTCAAAGGCGAAAACTTGGGCAAATGCTTAAGCTAAACCACTTTACAAAGTACTTGAAAGAAATTCTCCTTGAACACAATAGCTGCCATTGGATTTAGTGACCTATCAAATTGGAACGAAAGCCCATTTGGATAGGTCAAAACGTTCTTAGCCATTCATACCGAGACCTACTTCTTTCGTGTAGAAACTTTTTAGTGGGTAGTTTGAAGCCGAACGCTGTAAATTTCACTTGCAAGAATTTGTTTATTTTAAAAAGTTTCTTTCAAAGTGGTTTTACAAAGTTCGCCTCAGTTGAGATATATGTGGTAAGGAAAGTATCAAGTTATGTAGAAACTTTCCGTAATGATGGTGTTGGCAGACAGACTGGCTGAGATAAATTTAAAAGAATTAAAACGGAGCAATTACTAGAAAATATTCTTCCGCCTTCAAGCACGAATAGAAATTGTTCGAATATAAGATGGAAATTGGAATGAAAACTTCTGAACTTCTTAGCTTATTCTTTTCATCTATTGCAGGACATCGATGTCGATATTTCATCTATTTCGCCATTTAAGAAACATTTTTGATTTAATGATTTCCCTGCTGAGTCTGAATTGTTTTCTTCTCAAATTCTTAGTTGAAACAAACTCGGAACGATGTCATTGAATGCAAATAAGGAAGAATCATGAAAGGACTTTAAGTGATTCTGTAAATGTTCACCCCAGTTGTCTCAAGGGGCCAAAGTAGACAGTAATTTGCGTTAAAGATGGAGTTTTTGAATAAATTTCCTACCTTGCCGCTGCTGTTTGTTGTGATTGATTCAAATCAGCTTTGATTGAAATTTTTCGCTCGAACCACCGCACAATTTTTTGTCGTAATCATCAATAGTCAATTTACTATAAATAAACAATACGTCTTATAATAGAAGCCGTGAATTATGTTTTGTTTTCCCGAAATTTCAAATCTAATTTCTACGAAATGAAGCTATATCAAATTATCTTTGCAGAAATTGAGACTCATTCCAGAATAACAAAATATGTATGAGATGCATATTGAAAGTACTATCGAAAGTATCAATCATCATGAGAAACCACAAATTAAAATCTCTCTACATCATACTCACCTTAAAGTGGTGATTGAAAGTCTTTCACTAAAATCGGGTGTATTCAATCAATATCATCCAATGAACCGTTCAAAATAACTCCTTCCCATCAGGAGCACCCTTGCAACTTCCATACACACATACAGTAAATTTCAAATCCTGGTAGCTGCATGAGTTAGTTAGAATTTAATCTGAATTCTCTTTTGATGTAAGATACAGCATGCACTCCAGGACCAAATCCAATTTACATGGAAACAGGTATTTGATTTTAAACACATCACCTAGTGGCTGTTAGTCCAAATGCAACGGACTCCTTATTTAATATTCAGGTCGGATTGTAGCACTTCAGTCGACGAAAAGTGCTGAAAAACCTTTTTCGCGGCGTTGTTAAATTGCCCGAGCTTAGTAATGCAAAGATAATGGGATGGAGCTCTATGTGAATACTTTTGTAGAATATTCCTTCAGTAATAGCATGCAAATTGTTTCCCTGAATGCGATTTGGTTTTAAGCAATTAAAAATAAATGTTAAGGACAGACAATGGCTGTCATATATGTATATGATAATCAACAGGGTGGCTCAATGCAATGAACAAATTAAGTAGAATTCTTTTCTTAGTGTCATTATAGTTGGAAGGAAGAAAAACAATGTTGTTTTAGCGTGAGAGGTGAAAATCTTTCTAAAGACATCGAATGGCCCGTGCCCTCCGGTAGTGTAAGATTCGTATTAACTTAAAACACCTCTCCGGATATTAGCCGAACCAGACCACATAGAAGCGGGTCCCATTTCGGCTCCTTCTAGTCCCCTTAAACGAGGGAATTTTCCAGTTATCCCACTATCACTGCTAAACTCGGTTTCCTGAGTCAGTGCTAGAATCCTAGCCTATCTGCAGGAATTCATATTCTTCTACGATCTCTAGTGTTTCTTCTTGGTTCATGCGTTAATCATAACCTCCACCCCTTCTCAGTCTGCTGCATTAAAGTGTTCCAGGACATGGCGCTTCAGTCGATAGTTATGACAAGTAATCTCCTCCGGATTAACCGCAGCTAACCCTTCGGAAGGCAGGTCTGAATCTTCTACTGGTGCGTGTAACGCGGAGACAGCCAAATCGTTAGAGTCTACCATTTCTGCACACCTGCAGAAATGGTAAATCCTTCCTGGAATACTACTTTACTTTCAGCAGGCGCAACCCCAGTCTCTATAGCCGCCGCAGAACCTTCGAAAGGAGGAGACCACTGCAGACTCCTTTGAGGATCAGGGGGATTTTTCAAGAGGGTGTCTCCCCCGCATTAGTTACTTGGCTACTTTCTACGATGCATTGCCCCGTTGCTACAGCTTGAAGGTGTAACTAACATTTCAGAATGTCCAAATGAGCGTCGCTGCGTCCTAGAATGTCCAAAAGAGCGTCGCTGTATCCGTAGATTTTTCATCAGCCAAATAAAATCTATAAAAACTGTCGCACAAGTTTTAAAACTGATTACATAGGCACACACAAAAACAAATATGGTCTGTTACTGAGTTTCCATCTCGGTACTTTTATTAGACCCACTGAATATAAATCTAATTTCAGCTTAGCTCCATCATCCCCTAGTTTTGAGGAAATCACCATGGAAAATGCCCCCCCCCCCGGTTGATCAGAAGCAGAATCTAAAAATCGGAGTTTTTGTTAAGTGGGGTATAATAGTCCATACTTGCACCATCACAGGGTTGTATGAAAGGAGGGTGGGAGGGGGGGGGGGGGGACTGTAACTGGGTCATGGTTAGACGGATTGACTGGCTTGGCACTTTTGCATTTTGTATTGTATATACAGGGAAAAAATGAGGAAATTAAGTAGTCAGGGATTTTTCATTGAAATGAGGAAATCACTTAATAAGTGATTTTTCAGATTTCAGATACCTTCCCCCTCCCCCTCCCCCCTCCTTCACACCCCGGGCAAAAGAAATTTAGATTCTTTTGTGACACTGTAAAATGTAAAGTTAGGGAAGAGTGAGGAAAATTTGGTCCGTAAAAGTTGTTTTTTGTATGACTCCCCCTCCCCCCTGAGTTAAGCTGTGTACATCCCTGAACCATGTATTCGGCTATGTCTCATATTTAAATCTTTATAAATTTCTAAATTACATTCTAATTGTCATTGAATTCTATTTTCTTTATCTACCTTTCTGATTAGAATACCTCCCCGTGGTGAGGGCGGGCATTCCAGCTAAGTTTCTAGGTAAAAAAAGATACTTTTGCAATAAAAGTAGATTGGTAAAAGTTAAGCAGGGTGACTCCAGTATCGGCAGATGATTAGATTGGGAAAACGGGCCTGTAGGCATCCTCATCATGCGACCATATCTTTTCATAGGTTGGCAACTTGGTCTCTGAAGAGTACAGGGCTACAAGAAGTACAGATGAGCTTCTAGATGATTGTGAGCAAGACCGCAATATATACATAAGTAATTTCGAAATCAAAAAGTATCAACGAAAAATATCCGAAACAAATAAAAATATCTATTTCATGGGTTTCACAAAGCATTTGCTACATTTGTCTTCCGATGCTGAATCGGTAGAATACAAAAAGAAGCAGCGAAAAGTTTAAGTTAATAGCGCCTATAATATCGCGAAGACTGGAACCTTATTAAGCCACTTTTGCAAGACAGTAGTAGGTTTCAATTCGAAAAAAAAAATCGAATATAGTATACCCAAATGTACCGACAGTATTATAAAAAATAAGATATAAGTTCCTAGACAATTGATGATTCCATTGGGGTTGATAGCGAAGACACTGCAAAAAGCAAAATTAAAATCAATGATGAAGAGAATATGGGTCATTTTCATCAAAATTTACAGGAAGTGGAGAAAAGGTTCCAAAAATTGCAAAAATTATTCACACAGGTTTTTCCGAGGTTTCTAGGAATGATGACATTAGTAGATCCTCTTCGGGGTTTCCCGAACATTATCGGTGATTGAGCGAAACAGCTATTGGATTTTTATTCAGAGGTTAAAATGTAGAAATCCAGTAGTTTTTTGTGTGCAACACAGTCAGTCGAATTTTAATAAATATTAAAATTGGTATTTTTTCGACTATCTGGTTACTCAGCATACACTATCGCTTAAAAGCTACCGAGGAGCAACAATGTTTCAGCAAAAAGTACAAAATACTGTTCTTTTATGAAAATTTTTGTATTTTTTTTTAGCAGAAACAATTTTACTTTATTTAAAGTTTTATTACTTTTTAAAAATAAATTTTTATTATAAATGTCTCTCATCACCCGACTTTCTATATCAACTTTTTTCTGATTCAATGACTTTAACTTCTTTTGTGTATGGTAATTATTATTATAACTTAACGACGCCTTTGTTGAGTCTTTCTATTACAGCCTGTTACTGTGTTTTTGCAATATGTGCCCGACTCAAAAACGTACGATTTCCCATCATATGCCCGCGTGTAGTTGGTATATTCACACCCAAGCCAAGTACAGACGTTAATATTTTAAAAGTATATACACGTCCGCGGCGAGCACACATAGCGAACAAATACGCCCGCCAGACGGGTATGCACGTCCCCGCTATAGGCACAAACATCTAAAAATACGCCAGCACGCTTCTGTTACTATGTTTTGTGTCGCACCGCGTTAGCTATGTGAAATCTCACACATATAGACGCGTGATCACTGTGTGGGCCTCGGCCACCTGATCTTTAAATTGTTCCCAATAGCCAATGACTCACATAACGAGTCATAACAATAATAATGATAACAATTATCTGAAATTTGTTATTTTTATTCTATATATTTTCCAGTTTCAGTTATAATCTTTATTAATCCGAGTAAAATAAGACTCAACTGCACAAACTATGCCGGTTACTGTGGAAATAGTTTTGTTATTTCAGACGTCGATCTCGAATGAGTTAATCTGCGAAAATAATTGAATTGTTTTCGTTTTAAATTTTGGTCTAGACAAAGTTTTAGCGTACCGTGCTTGGTTTGGACTATTTCGTGCGTCTTTTATTGATACGTGCCTGTAGCGGGCTGCATTTGCAAAGAAGAACTTCTACACAGGCGAACCGTGTCTCATGTAAGTATTATTCAGGCATCCTTTTGATGTGCGTGCCTGTTTCAAGCTAGGAATGGGCGAGTCTTATTTTTATTGGGGTGAGCCCTGAATTAATAGATCTCAAAAATTTAAGAAACAAAGCCTACAGATGGTTTTGCTTTTCAAGGACCGAACTTATTCTAATTAACGTGATTTGGTCTATCAGTTGTGGAATCTTCATAAAGTAATTACCTGGTAAGAATAAAATTGATATTGCTTGCGGAGTTTGTCAATTTTAAGCGTAACTCCGATAGGTACCGTTCGACTAAGCGTCTCGAGAAAGTATTAATTCTCTTATTATAACCAATCTCTTTAGTGACTTTGTAAAAGTGCATTCCTTAAATACACCTGTCATATTTCTTTCACTTGACGACGCCACGGTTCTAAGATTAATATCTAATCTTTGGTTTTATGTTGGAGCTAAGACCCAGGGTATAACCCTATGATAAGTTAGCATGGCTTCGGTCGGATGGGAGTAATGGGATATGGGGGGGGGGGGGGGGGGGGGGTATGGGGAATAAGGGAACTTGATCGTCTAGTTTTTGCGTTTCTACATGCTAGACAACAGCTCAGATACGGAGTGGATTTTTTATTTTTACTTAGAAACTTGCTGGAAGACCGAGGCTACAATGTTGAAAGCATGGATGGCATGGTGATCGTGTCGCTCAACCAATTGATTCAACTCCATCTCCATCTGATAATTTCTCGTGTGGTCCCGGCCACACGGACCCGGCAAGGACATTAAAGAGCTTCCCGTTCATTGGATGACGAAAAAAAAGCTATGTTTGACGACCAATTTATTTAAAAGATGGTTCTATGAGTGTTTCGTTCCTGAAGTTCAAAAGTATATTGTACAAAAGGGTCTTCAATTCAAAGTACTTACTCGTCGATAATGCACTCAGTTATCCTGTGCTAGATCATCCAAATATTTAATTGCTGTTTTTGCCGCCTAATACCACTTCGTTGATTCAGCCGTTGGATTAGAGCAACGTTGAAAATGTATTACATAAAACAAGCATTTAAATATACTTTGGATTCAGTTTTATGCTTCTGTTGCCATGCGTCTAAAAAGGAAAAGCGGTACCACAAACATCAATTGTGTATTCTGAAACTATAACTCTATCACAAGCAATTGGTGGTAAAGACTTCTACAACATTCAAATTGCGGACATCAATGAATTGATAATTGAGAAACCTTTGGATGAGGAGGATCTGATTGAAGTTTTAACAGTTGATGGTTGTAATGAGAAGCAACGACGAAGAGAAGGTGAAATTCATCAACGAACAGCTGATTTAATTCGCGAGGGTTTGAAATTTGCCACAAGTATGGAACATCATTTTCTCACTCATGAGAACCTGCAGATTTGTTACGACTCGGTACCAAGAACTGTATTAGCAACTTGAGAAACCAAAACCCCAGCATCTTATAACAGACTTGCTATTAAAAGAAAGCCAGCATCAAAAGACGTTATTAACGAACGAGAGTCTTCAATGGAGTCAAATTCGTTAGATGTGTTAGACATATGCATGAATGCAATGTAGCTCCAGTCCCGCCCAGTAATAAACATGCGCCCTTACTATCAAGTAGTAATGATAGCTGCTAAATATGTTTTATATATCTAATTCAAATTTACATTATACTTATAGACTAACATTTTTCTGTTATCTTTTTTTATAAAAATATGAATGAATTATATTTTGTAGAAATTATAATACAATTAATCCTTCTAACTCAGAAGGTGCACTTCTCAAGCAGAAGCCTAAAATGAATTGACCTATTCGCCAGAATATAACAATATGTTGAGACAAGTGCGGCTCCCACACCACATGCAAAAAAACATTAGTAATCAAAAACTTAAAGACAACCAGGTGTGCACAGACAAATCAGCAAAAGCAGGACACATATTCACGGTTCTATACTTGCGATTTATATACTCATGCATACCATAGTTAGACCGAGACTGAACAACATGCAGTAAAGGCAATCTTCTTAAGCTACACGAGGTATGCCTATAAGAGACCATACCTGCGAGAGTGCAAGAATCTATGTTCGAGTTCAAAAGCTGGTGAATAAAGACTAGGTCAGCAACTCTACATCGTTCTTAAAACGAGTGCATATTAAGCAATCGGAGGCGATTCGCTTAAGGAAGAAGCCTCAATGGGTCATTCCATGGAAGGTCTCTTCCATGAATATCCTAGAATTGGCATTACCAAAGAGAAGAATACGTAAATTATGGTCTTCCGATCAGAAAACTTCCTTGACCACCGCTCTACATAACCTAGAACTGAAATACTCTTAGAAACAATATAGTTAATGTGCAGAGTGAAATCGAGTCTTCGGTCAAGCTTCAGACCAAGATCAGTAACAGAATAACCCGACAGATATTAGTTTCCGCAAAGATTCCAAGAGAATGACACAACTTAACATTTATCCAAGTTAAGCTGCAGACCATTAGATCCAAGGCAGTTCTTGAAGGTATTTAAATCATCCTGAACACAGGTAGAATGAGAAAATCCTCATATCGTCTGCGTAGATTAAGACTTTGGAGTGCGTGATCAGAGGGACAATGTCGTTAATGGCAAGAATAAACAACAGCGGCCCCAGATGGCTACCCTGCGGTACGCCAGCTGAAGCCCTAACGACTCTATATAAAGTATTACGGAAAGATACTCGGTATATTCTATTTTTTTAAGTAAGAGCAGATCCATTCGAGCAAAAAAGTCGCAGTACCGTGTAAAAAAAGAGTTGAGTGTATTTCTTATGCAAGAATATCAAAATATTATAAAAAATCACCTAAATACTCTTAAATCCAACTTAAATATCATCTTTAACATCTTCATATAAGATTGTATCAATTAATTTTGCTCCATGAAAGTAAACTTTAAACACTTTAACACGACTTTTGCTGACAAAGGAATTAATGTCAGTCGATGTAGCAGTTCCCACAGAATGTCGTTAGAGTAAATAATAGTGTCCAACAAACCAACAGTATCCTCTGGCTGGTGCATCATGTACCACTAAGACCAAGTGCAACTTAGTGGAGAGGAAATCTGAGACTTCTCATCAGTAAACACTTTGTGGCTGGTTACAGTATCCCCCATTCCTAAAGTAAAACGCTCTTGCCACAACGTGTTCGTTTCAATGTAATTTATACCCCATAAGTCGACTCATGGACAAAAGAATATAAGTGGTTTCTACGAGAACCCTTTTGTTGTCTTAATAGCTCTAGAAGTAAAGTTCCTTCTATTCTCGCCATTTGGTACGATGTAATGGGATTATTTCTTCGATTTTCAATAAGAAATAAAATGAAGGACCATTTCAGACTATGGTGTGGTTTCAAATTCACAAAGTGTTTTTGTAGTATCAACTGTGGTAACAACATAGTCCTGTACAGGGTCGAAATTTTGGTCATTAAGATGATTTACCTGCAAATAAAAAGGAACCGAATAAATTTATGATTTCATTTCAATGAGAAATGTTCAAATCCTTTCAGCCACAACATCAGATTTTGGTATTTTGGAAACCGAAAGGATATCTACAAAATAATTACTTTGTAAAGGGTATTGAAACTTTGGTGACCGTTGAAAAAATTTCGGTTTTGCATATTTGGGTTTTCGTTATATCGAATTTGTTCTTTCTAATAAATCATCCGGATTTTTTTATATTAGGACCTGAATAAGAAGTTGCTACGGTTTAGTGTGCTTCCAAAATTATCAGCAGAGTCAATATTGATTAAACAAACCAATGCTTAGGTGTATGTGGACACAATATACATATTTAGAGAAGTTGTGTCCTGGAAAGTATGGCTTTGATCAGAAAGTAATTCAAGTGTGTAATAAATGAAATTCATTTGTTCGTTTAACCTGAAATCAATAAGTGATTGTTTTCATTAGTCTGAACATGTTAAAGCTTAACGAAATAATTTACTCAAAAGAAGAAATTGATTGATAGTTGTAATAGCTATGTAGTCAGAAACTATCTATTTTCTATCCAGTAATCAACAACAATCAATCTTTATGTGCAAATGAATTACGATTTAATATCAGATATTAAATCAAGCATTACTGTGGGAAATTTAGTAATGTATAAATAATTGTCCAATGGGTAACCAGTAATTTGCTATGCTCATTTTGTTAAATCAGGATTTTGCTTATTTTTAGAGTCATGAGTTATGTGAATTAAATGACCCACACAAAATCAAACAATTTTATTCTCTTCTAATATTTAAAATAAATCTCTGCTCTACTACTTAATTTATGTAGCTATTAAAATCCTATTTAAACCTTTTTATAGCGTACCATATAAATTCAAAATTAAATTAAATGTTAAGCAAATATTTATTATTTGTTATCAAAAAATGAAAACCATAAATCAGCATAAAATACTAACATTGACTTACAGTGCCCGCCAAAAGTAAGTTAGCACCCATGGAAAGTCCAATATTCTTTGAGTCGGCATGCACTACTTGAAGACTATGTGAGATGTTAACAAAATTATCTCTCTGTTATTTTGTACTATAGATAAGGATTCATGATCATTTAATTACCTACTGTTATTCTTAAAATACATACAGGTGCAGTGATTTTATATACGTGCTACAACTTTTTTTCGTGACTAACGAATTGGCGAAGAAACCCTTATTTGTCGATTGAGGAAAGAGTTCGGCGGCGTTGCGGTTATAGAAACCTGAAATCTTTTATTTATTTATTTATTAATAACAGGTTCGCCAAAGCTGGCTACTACGAAAATTACAATTCATTAAAAGCAAAATACTATAGCTCACTTAATCAATGAGTAGCCTCAAATGGCTCTTCAGTTGCTGCCTAGAGCAGCGTATTCATTATAAAGGCGAGACATAGAAGCGACAGGCTCGTGGTGCATATCGTAGAGCGTGCGATGAAAGGGAACATGGAAGAAGTTGTAAATCCTCAGGAATCGGGCGGGGATGGAAATGAATACATCGCTCAGCAATTCGGTGGAGTTGATCGTCCCCTGCAATAAATCATACAAAAAAGTAATCTTATAAATTCTACGTCTCTTTACAAGGGAGTCCAGAGATATCAGATCGAGCCTAGCATGATAGGAAGGAAGAGAAAAAGAATAGTGCCACGAAGGTCACGAAGAGGGAACCTGAGGAACCTGCACTGAACAGCCTCGATCCGGTTGATGTGGACAGCGAAATAGGGATCCCAAACCGGGCAAGCATATTCCAGAATTGGTCTGACGAATGTGCAGAAGAGGAGCCTGGTTAAATAGGGATCGCCCTGGACCACCTTTTCACAAAACCCAGCGTGGATTTGGCCCTACCTACCACGAAGTCAATGTAGTCCTCAAAGGAAAGGCGGAAATTAAGAACCACCCCCAAGTCCTTGACCCTATGAAGCCTACTCAAGACAGTACCACACAAAGAGTAATCGAAGAGAACGGGGCGGTTTTTGCTAGTAAAAGTCATTACGGTGCATTTTTTTGTATTAAGAGGGAGACGATTACTGGAGCACCAGTCATGAAAAACGCGATTGTCAGAGCTCAACAGAGCACAGTCATCGTCACAAGAGATGACTCGGAATATTTTGGCATCATCTGCATAACAGAGGATTTTGGAACTAGAAAGGAGCAACGAGATATCATTAATAAAAATGATAAAGAGGAGTGGGTCAAGAATGCTACTCTGAGGCACTCCAGAAGAAACAGAGAACTCGTTGGATAGGGCACCACGGATTAAGACGCGCTGAGTGCGCCCGGAGAGATAAGTGGACAGCCAGTCGACAAAAAGCGGTGGGAACCCCAGAAGACGAAATTTATAAAGAAGAATCCCATGGTCAATTCTGTCGAATGCCTTACTGAAGCCTATGAAAATACAATCAACCTGCAAGCCAGACTCAATCAGAGGCAGGCAATAATGCACAAACTCGAGTAAGTTGGTGGTTGTAGATTTACCTTTAATGAAGCCGTGCTGAGATGAGCCAATAAAGGATTTACAATGAAAACAGAGGACATCACTGAGAAAAGTGGCGAGTTTATTTAATGCTACAAAAGAAAGCTAATTTGAGAGATGTGTCCCGGTCTGATCGTTCAAAATAAACCTATAAAATAGCTGATTCATCAATATTTTGAGGAATTAGAAAACATGCTACTATGACTGCGATGTTAATGAAGGAAACACTTTCTTTAGAAAGAACTAGATTGGAATTTGCAAAGAAATTTGTGAAAAAGGATATTTACTTCCGGAATAAACTGATTTTTAGTGATGAATCTAAATTCGTACTATTCGGAGGAAGAAGGAGGCAAACAGTTTGGCGTGAATTAGGCAGAAACGGATACAATCCCCAGTACATTCAACGGCCAAGTACGGGTGCGGTAGCGTCATGGTGTGGGGACTGATTCTCATGGAATCTTGTCGGCCGCTTAGTGGTCATTGAAGAGCGATTAACATCAATTAGATATTGCGATATTTCAAATGAAAATCTCTTCACTTCTGTAAATGAAATGGGAATAGGTCACCAATTTATCTTCCAACACGGCAATGACTGCAAACATTCTGTGAGAGCTACTATTAAGTATTCAGAAAAAACCGAGTCGTTGTCTTGGTGTCTATGTCACCTGACTTGATTGGTTGGTTTAAGTGGTGAGCGTCGCCATCCTGGTAACACTCCAATTAGTACAATTATAGCGCCATTTTGATGCCACAACCAGTAAGACCCGGTTTTTTGTTGGACTCAGTTCACTCACAACCCTGATTCTTATCTGAAATCATGGTTGAAGTCGGCTGAGTGTATTATGGCAAAAAGGAACTAAAGCCAACCGGAGGAATTTGAGAAACTGACTATTTACTTAATCTTTACCCCTGTTTTCAGGTTTTGTAAAAAGTACTCCTCCATAGCCATCTTTCTGACTCTAGCAAGAGCCGGACATTTACAAAGAAGATGAATAATTGTTTCTTTTTCGTTCACGATGTCACAACTGCGACAGATTGTATTGTAAGAGGCACCCAGCCTAGCTGCATGCTCGCCTAAAAGACAGTGGGCAGTACAGACCGAAGTGATTTTTGCGATAACAGCTCTCGGTTTGTTGAGCAGATCGGATGTTCTAGTTTTATTATAACTTTGCATCATATCCAGATACATGCTTTCAGGGCACTCCGTCTTACATTTGCCAGCGCCAAAAAATGCGGAAAGAGTTCCCTTTTAAGCGAACACGCCTTCAAAATCGCAAGCATCTCCGCCTGGAAGACGCCCGATGTGTTCGGTAGACGATAAGATTTCGATAAATTGAGTGTCTCAGAGAACCCTCCTGCACCAATACCTTATTCCATCTTAGAATCATCGGTGAATATTATAGTATCATAGTTGCTCGCCGGTTCTCCATTCCCTTCTAGTTGGAATCCTGGCACTGCATCTTTCTACAAAATTTATGACAGGCGTAATATAGTCAGTTGAGGCATCAACCAGTCCTCTAGGTGCTAAGCTGAGGATGTTGCTGTGGCCTTAGTGCTTAGCAACCCAGTACCCAGACTCTTTGAGTCTGATTGCACTGCATGACGCCTAAAATTTGATCTGGTGATACAGTAGATACAGAAGCGCATTAAGAGCATTGGTTAGGGTGGAGCGCAGGGACGGTAGTGCCGGTTCTTTGCACTCTACTAACCACCAATCGAGTGAATCGTAGGTGAGTATTGGACGCGCCACCGCTGTGTATGAACACAGCTTCCAGTTCAGTTTGGGATCCAGGATTAAACCCAAAAACCTGGTACTGGAGGATAGTGAGAGTTGTGGCCCGTTTTTTTTTTTTTTATATATATGATGATGCCAAAGCTCAGGGGATGCCCTATGATGCTTAAGCACAGCCTTGGCAGGAAAGGAATTAAGGATGAGGGAAATAGGTTAGGAGGTTGGGTGAAGGAGGTGTCGATGTACGCCCCGTTTGAAAGTTTCAGGCTGATAAGACGACGGAAAAACAGAAGATGGTAAGCTGTTCCACATTCGTGTTGTTCTGCTTAGAAAAGATTCCCGAAATTTGACGGTACGTCCAAATTTGACGTGGAGAGTATAGGGGTGGGAGCGACTTGTTGATCTTGTATCGCGCGTTTTCAGGAGTCTACAAGGAATCAGGCTAGCAATTTCGTTAGAACAACGGCCATGGAAATAACGATAGAAGAGTGAGAGACAACCGACATTCCGTCGATGCTCCAGAGAGTCAAGACCCTCAGAGATTGAGGGATCGCCAATAAGCTTAACAGCTTTACGCTGGACTTTGTCTAACGCGGACAGTGCGGTGTGTCCGGCCCCTGCCCAAATATGGGAATTATATTCAAGTCTAGGCCTAACGTGGGACTTGTAGATCAGCGCTAAGTCAGGTGGGGTGAAATATTTCTTACATCTCTGTAGAAAACCCAAACATTTCATCGCATTTTTAGCGATTAATTTAGGTAATTTAGGTACAGCAGTACCTTGGTTGGTGGTGAAGAGCATAAGCTCAGTTTTCCCTGGATTTACAGCAAGTTGACGGTTCTCAGGATAACTGCTCATATTCTTTAGGAGACCCTATAATCTCGCTGATAACAGAGGGAATCAACCCTGATACCAGGACCACCACATCGTCCGCGTAAGCGACGGCCTTAACATCACCTCAAGTCACCTCAAGTTGCTCAAGTCACAGCAAGACCATTAGCTATAGCATGGGAGAGAGAGATCCACCTTGGGGAATACCGCGGGAAACGTATATAACAGCCCGACGGATTCCGAATTCGGACTGCATTATTCTTGCCTTTAACATAGTAGTTATCCATTGACCAAGGAATTGCTCTACACCGAGCTCGGAAAGAGATTCAATGCGTACATTGTTATAGGCTACTTTTATGTACAGAAATGCAACATAGTATATTGTTTATACTTGATTGAATAATTAATTGTGCGTACTTACTTCCTCGTGAAGGGCTGTCTACACGGATCTTCCCTTACAGTACGTGTGTTGGGATTTTGACATCGTTGCAGCTCAAGCAGTTTTGCTCAGATGTACATCAAGGACCCGCTCTAGTATTTTTAATGCAAATGAGGTCAGACTAATCGGCCTAAAGTCCTTTGCTAGTTCATCTGAATTGAATTCCTTAGAACTTTTATCTGATGAACTAGATCGGAGAATCCCGAAACATGGCAGAAAAGATAAAGGTCTGTTTAAAGATAAGCTGATCGAAAATCGGAAAATTCTGACCGAAACTTTAAAAAACCTTGGTGAAAGTATTCCAAGTAAAAAACAAGTTGTCAATTAAAAATATTGGACTATCAACTTACTTACTTACTTCGGGTATTTCAAATTATTGTGGATTCTTTAGTTTTGTAGCATTTACTTTTTAATTTATGTAAGTAACAGAGCCAAAAATGTGATGGAATAAATATTTAAAAAAATCCAAATTTTGTTGAAATCTTGATTTTTTTATTTAAAATTTTTCCTTACTCACAAAAACTTCTATGAAGTTTATTGCAACCCATTTGGTGTCAACTTACTTTTGGAGGCCACATTATGTATAATTAAACAATCACGAATAATTTTTTTCCCATTTTGTCTATGTAAAATAATTGTTTCATTAAGAAAATTGTTAAATGTTAAAATTTGTTCAAACAGGCCGCTTTAAACATGTTGTGTACAATAAATGAATAAACTATATTTAACACTACGCCACTGTGTTTTTCTATGGGAGAGAATACTGCGAACGCGATTTAAAAATTTACACTACCCGAACTGCAATATCATCTCATCTGTCAAAATTAATTGTTCTGTAAAGTGGCTGCGGTGTTGTTCGCGTCTCTATAAAATATGAAATTTTATTTAAATTTGAAGAAATAATTAAAAAATAATAGTGTTTTTGTGTTATGTTTTCTAATTTTAGTTGGTAAGTACCTAATGCTCATTTATGTAAGCGCAGCAAAAAATAAATAATTGAAAACTTAATGGAGGCTGCGGTACATTTTAGATTTTGCTTTATTTACGTGAAACATTGTGCGTGTTAGAGTTAAGTGATTTCAGTTATTAACTAATTACGATTACTGGACGCAATAGATGAAAGGAAAATGAATATCTGCAATAATTTTCCTTTATGTATTTCTGAAGGAATTTTTGAAAATGCGGCTGCGTTGACACATCGAATTGTGGTCTAAAGTGAAACATTTTCCCACTTGAGTTGAGAAAACTATTAAAGATTGCTAAAACCTGTTTAGTGTTTAAGTACTTAATTGCTATTTACTTGGGGCCGTTTTTATAAAATCCTCTAAGATTGTAAACACCTTTTCAGAAGGTCGAAGATTTCGCTATGACAGACGATATGCTCGGTCGTTTCGTTCTGGTCCTGAAGTATCATGGAGATAATATTAGGGCTCGACGATTGTCAATAATGTACATACTGTAAAACATACTAAATTACACAACAATTTTGCTAATTTGAAAAGTGTTCTACTTAGTTATTTAGCTGCAGCACGGTACCTTAATTTCACCTCTTAGTTTGGTTTCGATCATATAATTTTTACTAGAACCACTCGTAGAAATGTCCTTTTATTTAGAAGAGCACACCGCGGTCTTTCAAGCAATAGCTGAGTCTATCACGGAGGATGGCTCAATTAATAGTAGTAGCTAAAAACGGATGATGTATTTTTTTCCAATACTGCTCCTATCTTAAAATCTAGCCGCTTGTGAACAATCTAGCCGCTTGTGAACTTTCCAGCCTTGGCTTAAAGGTTCTACGAAAAACTTAAAGAACAAAGCTATGAAGAGGTTCGGCTTCTCAAGGCGTGATTCTGACACTTAACTTATTCCGAATTACGCAGCCACATGCTTTTGAAGCGTCCTTATAACACTATTTGGATAAAATCAAACTATTTAGCAGTTCCGGATGCTTGTTAACTCTAAGCACAACTGCGATGGATACCTCTATATTGAGTCTTGGTGGCAACAGAAGAAATGATCCTTTGACGACTACCGACCCCTTTGATGACTTCTTTAATTATAATAATTATTATAATATAGTGATATTCATGTTGAGGATTTTACACATTTGATGATGCTTTCGCCGACATACATATCTTGAACCCAAAAAATCGTGTGTTTGACGAAGCTACCCCCTTGAGTTTGGCTAATAGTTTTTCGAGTGATTATGATGGAATTTCAGCGTTTTTTTCGAAAGTTTTAGCCTCTTTCTGTCCTTTGTCACCTACTTAATCTATCTATTTGTCGTGATATATTTCGAAGCCTTGGAAGCAATCTGTGATTATTCTCCTTCATAAGAAAGGCACCAAATGTAATACAGACAATTATCGGCCTATCGCTAATCACTGTTGTATTGCTATGATTTTGGCAGCCTTGGTTTGCGGTTTTCTGTACCTTCACTTCAAACCTTTTTCGGGTTCCTTCCAGTATGGTACTATCAAAGGTCATATGACTAACTCAAGAATTCTTTCTTATGCTAACGACGCCAACATTTTTTCGAACATTTGCTCTTTTAAATTCTGATTTCGAAGACTTGCACAATCGCTGTTCTATTAACTTTCTGCCTCTTAACATTAGCAAGTGCACCACAATGTTTCTTGCAAAGAGGGGCATCTCTCATCACATCATCCACGCCATTTACCCCGAGTAAAAATAATTGAGTTGGTGTATTGACGCCCAAAGCAAGTACATGCGTTTATATTTTTAAAAGTATACACGCGCCCGTTGCGAGCACGCATAGTGAACAAATGCGTCCAGTAGTATTATGCACGCTCTCCTCACAGGCCCAAAATACACGCTCCCTGACAATAATAATGATAACACCTATTTGAAATTTGTGATTTTTATTATATATATTTACTGGCTCTCAGATTGTGATTGGAGTAGCGTTCTCAATGAACGAGATATTAATGTGGCCGTAAGATCTTTTTATAATTTGCTGTCTATCTGTTTTATTATTGTGTCCCTATTTCTAAATCGAATAATTTGCGTTCTAGTCTGCCTTGGTTTGATAGTTTGATAGATAAAGGAATATTAAATGTAAGGCCTGGAAGAGGTTTTGTTCCTCTAGGAGCAATTTTTATCTGACTTAGTGTCTTCTTATAATAACTATATTAACAAAATGAAAGCGTCCTTACGAGTTGATCCTAAGCGATTTTGGAGGTTCGTGAACTTGAAGCACAATTCTGATGGCTATCCATCTTCTTTGTCTTTCGGAGGCAGCGAAAGCAATGAGCCCTTGACGATAGCAAACCTTTTTGCCGATTTTTTTAGAACTGCGTTTTTGGATGATATCTGTGATATTAGCTTTAAGGATTTTACCCATTTGACGAGGCTTACACCGACTTCTCTCGAATCCAATGACCTTTTACTTGACGAAGTTACGATTTTGAAGAAAATCTCTACCTTGACTGATAGTTTTTCAATTGGTCCTGAAGGTATTCCTGCCTCATTCGTGAAAAGATGTGGTTCCGTTCTTGCTCCTATTTTGTGTTATTTATTTAATCTCTCAACTCGTTGCAGTGTTTTTCCGAAAGCTTGGAAAACCTCATTAATTTTTCCCCTTCACAAAAGAGGTGATAAATGTGAAATCTCGAACTATAGACCAATTGCTAATATTTGTTGTTTGGATTTTTGAGGCACTATACTTCCTATACTTCTACTATACTTCTATACTTCCAGTGCAAGCTGTTTTTGCAGCCGTTTCATCATGGCTTCATAAGGGGTAAGTCAACTACCACCAATTTATTGGAATTTTCAAACTTCTGTATTTCTGCAATTGAAGGTGGTAAGCAAGTTGACTGTATTTTTACTAATTTCAGCAAAGATTTCGATAGAATAAATCATAGAATTCTTATTCTCAAACTCTCCCTTCTTGTGTTTCCGCGAGTTTTTGTAAATTGGATTCATTCGTACTTTTCTGAACGCACTCAGAGGGTTTCTTTTCGTGGAGCTCTATCTGATGCAATTTTCAACACTTCCGGTGTACCGCAGGACGCCCACCTTGGCCCATTGTTATTTATAATTTATATCAATAATGTATCTGCGATACTGTCTAACTGAAATATTCTTTGTTATGCCGACGACGCTAAGATATTTCGTAGTGTGTCTGACAATGCCGATTGCCTACTCTTAAATTCTGACTTGGACGCCTTTCAGAATTGGTGTTTCATTAACGACCTTCCCGTAAATATTAGCAAGTATACATCTATGTCTTTCTCACGAAAAAGGTCTCCATTTCAATATAACTTAACCATAGAGGGTTGTCCTTTAACAAGAGTTACTAAGACTGAGGACCTGGGTGTTTGGCTCAATTCTCAATTTTCTTTCCAGGATCATTTTGATGCCATAGTCAACAAGGCTAATATGACTCTTGGTTTCGTGAAGAGGTGGTCAAAGGAATTTGATGACCATGACATTACAAAGCTCTTATATTGCACTTTTGTCCGGCCTATTCTGGAATATGCCTCTCCAGTCTGGTCACCGCTCTGTGTGTCACATATCAATCGCATTGAAGCTGTTCAACGGAGGTTCGTTAGGTTTGCCCTTCGAGGCCTTCCTTGGAATAACTGCCTTATATTACCTCCTTATGTTGATAGACTTAAACTCCTGCACTTGGACACACTTTCTTTCGACCGCATTCGGGGGTCCATTGATTCTTCTGTTCTCTTGGGTCGTTTTGGCATATCGGTTCCAGCTCGCTCCCTGAGGAATCACGACTTTCTTCGGTTACCTTTTCATCGTACTAATTATGGATTAAATGAACCTATAACGTCGATGTCGCGATTTTTTAATTCCGCTTTTAATTGCATTGATTTTCATCTATCGCGTAATCATGTGAGGAGTCAGCTTTGTTGAGGTTACTTTTTGGTTTTTACTTTTCACTTTGTTGTGCTTTTTACTTTTTATTTGCATTTTATTAACTTTAGCACTTTTGTTTTTTGCATTTATATTTTGCGAATTCTCTTCTTGTTCTTTGTTTTTATTTAGTTTTTATTTAGTTTATTGTTTAGTTCTTTTTTGTAGTAATCAGCACATTGATGAAATATTGTAAATGAAAAAATTGTAAATGAATACCGCTTTCAGTTATAATCTTTATTAACTCGAGTAAAAATAAGACTCAACTGCACAATCATTTACTGCGAAGATAGTTTTGTTATTTCACATGTCGGTCTCGAATGAGTTTATCTACAAAAATAATTTTATTGTTTTTATTTTAAATTGTAGTCTTGAAAAAGTGTGAGCGTACCGTGCTCGGTTTAACCTATTTCGTGTGTCTTTTATTAATATGTGCCTGCAGCGAGCTGGCATTTGGAAAAGTAGAATTTTTACTCAAGCGTACCGTGCCTCATTTGAGTGCGATTCAGGCGTTTTGACGATGTGCGCGCCTGTTTCAGGATATAATATTGGGCGAGTCTTATTTTTACTCGGGACTTTAGCTCTTTATTTTTTTTATAAATCAAAAAATGTTAGGTAATGTAAAAAAGGGTATATAGGGTATAGGGAAGAGCACATTTAATAGTACCCAATTTTTTACATAATCTTCTTGAATGTCAATACATTTTTGCTACCGTCATAACGGTTTTTTAATGCAGTGTTAAACCACTCTCGCGCGAAACTGGCTAGCCATCTTTTCACTCCTTTTAATTTATTCTTATTTGCGAAGCGTCTCCCCTCGAGATGTTATTGGAGTTGCGTAAAAAGGTGGAAGTCGCTCAGTTCAAGTTCACGAGAGTAAAGTGTATGACCCTCCGTCTTACGAGCACCGTGTGGATGAATGTTATTGTGAAAAAAAAACTGTTCAACTTTCCCCTCCTTTTGTTTCGAATTGCCCCAATAGCGAGCAGCTGTGATCGTGGTCGCACGAGGCAGGTAATCGATCAACAATCCCAAAAGGCCTTGCCAGCGAATTCAACAACTTTCGCCTTTCTTATCCTTGTCTCGTTCAGAGATAACCGAACAAACCGTCAACTCTCTTCTTTTTGTGTTGTTATGAAAGCAGGCGTGCGACCCATCTTATACATAGCCGTCGATCTTCAGAAATGATCCTGTGAAGTGCTACCCGTGTCCTGTGAAGTTCAGAAAAAATTTCATCAAGTGTAAGGCGCCGATCTGTGTCCATAATCCTTCGGACCTCGTCGACAGCATTCGGAGAGCGTGAAGTGTTGGGTCAGTCGATTCGTTGTCCTCCCTTCAATAAATGCTTGACGCCAACGAGAAATCATTGGCCTTGATATAACGTTTTCACCCGTATACACTGCATAACTCGCCATGAATTTCCTTCGCACTTTTATTTTTTGCCGTAAAAAACGAATAACATCACGAACTTCGAAATCGGCGGTAGGCGCAAGTGGAGCAAGTTGAGTCAAAAGCGACCTCAATTTGGCGCAATAATTCTGCG
The DNA here is from genome assembly GCA_964036015.1 of Leptarthrus brevirostris. Taxonomy (NCBI): domain Eukaryota; kingdom Metazoa; phylum Arthropoda; class Insecta; order Diptera; family Asilidae; genus Leptarthrus; species Leptarthrus brevirostris. The sequence goes on along the minus strand of OZ038375.1, from coordinate 17,573,623 downwards.
AGAGTCTGTTTGCATTCGTCTAATGTGTTTGGAAGATTTGAGTAATCTTTTCATGCTTGTTGAATTGTCCCCTAACCTTCCACACTTTATTCATGCGTAAATGATTAGTCGAGTTTAGTGTCACACATTTAACATAGAATTCCAGTGGAGAGATATTTAAGATGATATCAAGGGCCCTCGTTGGTGTCGCTTTATCTGCTCTTGTGATGCCTAAACAATACATTCATTGCACCATTGTCTTCTGGTTTCTACCCACGTCTATTTCTTTAGATCGCACCGTGTGTTATCATGGGACTGATTACACAAGTCTACATCCATTTTAGATGCGGAGTGATAATCCGCATACCTTCCCAATTGCATTTATACACGTCCAGAAAGCTCTTAGGGCTTTGTAACTTCTTTTTAAGAATAAACAATGGTTGAAGTAGCAACATAATTCCCTGAAAAAAATCTAGGTTCTTCTCAGTATATCCACATCCATTGACATCCTGCACTTTTAGGGAACGTGTGTTTTTCTCCTTTGTATCCTCCCGAGTAAAAATAAAACTCGCCTATTGCTAGGCACACCGTGAACACGTCTGAATGGCACTCAAATGAGGCATGGTACGCCTGAGTAAAAACTATACTTTTGTAAATGCCAGTCCGCTGCAGTTACATAACAATAAAATACGGGCGAAATAGTCCAAATATCATACTGCTCACACACACACACACACACACACACAAACACACACACATACACCTTGTAAGTCATCGGCTTTTGGGAACACGCGTCTATACGGATGAGATTTTGCAGTCTCCAATGTGTTAAAGCCAGAACGCAGTAACAGATGCGTGCATTTATGACGGGCGTGTTTTTAGATTTTTGTGCCTGTAGCGGAAGCGTGCATACCCATTTGGCAGGCGTATCTTTCAATTTCTGAGCCTGTAGCGGGAGCGTGCGTAATATTACCGGGCGCATTTGTTTCCTATGCGTGCTCGCAACGGGCGCGTATATACATATATTTTTAAAAATATTAACCTCTGTACTTGCTTTGTGCGAGAACATACCAACTCAATTATTTTTACTCTGCCTGGTTTATCACGTCTATTACTATTTGTCGTTTTACTAGTTCTAATTACTTTACCCGTTTTATTAATTTTATCGTTTTCGAGAAATTGATTTGAAATCCAATGAAACGGAGAGGGGCAAGAAGCTATATAGCATCATAGAGAAAAGTTTGTGTTTACTATCTATTAAATTAACATTGGATTTTGGCATCAAGTTTTATTTAAGAAATTTTGTTTTATTTCCTCTTAGACAATTGAGAAGGGAAGGAATTCGGAGAAATGTTGATTCGTTCAGCAAATTCAGGAAACTCACAAGGACAGCTAGGCAGATTTTTGAATGTAAAAATAATTTGGGAAATGCGTATCCTTAGTGTTTGCAGAATGTAAACCCAGCCTAACTGAATAAAACACTAATTTGCTACAGAAAAAATACGTTTTATTTGTGTTTTGACAAATTCGAACTTTAGTTAGTTAGAACTTTACTTAGGTACATGCTTTGAGAAAAACTTATTCCGATATGAAGAAACTAAACTTTTCGGAGTAACATAAACGAAACATAGTTTGGCAATATAGATATACACCCAATTTCTGCATTCCTCAATTGGCACCGATTTCAACAAACAGAGAGATAAAATTTGTCCTTTCTATAAATTTTGATGCTCAATTTTGTCACCACTCCATAGGATACGTATAACATCCAAATATTCAAAGCGAGGACAGCTGATATATCTCTCTAGCTTAATATATGTACCTCTCTTGTTAGTGGGAAAGTACATATATTACTTATCGGTTCTGGCATATCTCTGAGTACATTTTCATGTGCGTTCTATTCAAACATTAGCTTTTACCCTCTTTTATCATGCAAACCACTCTACACGAACTGAAAAAGCAGCCCTTAAACCTGATCAAATTTCCTTAAATCAACTTCGCATGTAGGAAATCATTCCCCGAACATACCATGAGTATAATATTCAAGTAACGATGACAAAGTACTCCACCCACTGAATCTTCCAAACGTCTGTCTGTCTAAGAAGGGAATTGCTCAAAGGCAACTACTTGCTGTAGTTGGCCCAAGGGCCGATGGGATTGGAAGTAGTAATCTGTTTTCTGCTATTACCGTCAGGATGTTTATCATGACAGCAAACTTACTGAATAAAATGATTTTTGCTCGAATAAGCAACATGGAAAAACGAGAAAAGCTTCTTATAGTGTGTATGCCGGTTTATCAGACGTTTGTTTTCTATCCTTATTATGTCGTAGAAACACTACATGCTAATCCTAATTTTAACAGCAAAATAATTGAGCTAAGAGAGCCAGAAGTGATATGCATACCAATGTCGAGTTGAATCGAGTGTTTTGCCTTTTTGGCTTTGGAAGTTTCCTTATAGTTTTAAAGCGTTGTGGGTAGTGTCTGGTCTGGTAGGGCAACGACATTATTTTAGGTTATAAAGAGAGGACATGTTCTAAGTAGCTACTTTTCTATGTGCAACATAAAACCTTTCCTTTTGCTGTTGGAGTGAGAATTATGAATAAGTTCCCAAATAGAAGTTATAGTGGTCACAAAACTAACTTTGTCAGAAAACTTCTCGAAGCTATTTCAAAATAAACTGAAACAATCTCTTTTATCAATATTGTCAATATCCGTTTGAATTGACTAACAGAAACTTAAATCTCTCTGGAATAATTTTCAACTGGATTTGCTTTTTACTTAGTCGAATCGAATACAAATTGACATTTGCAATAGGGGTACAAAATAAGGATTAAAAAATAAATGATTTTTCAATTGATATCTCTGCCGTACTTTGTCATAAAATGTGATATAGTCGGCAGAAATAATTTCTCTTTCACCGTCGGGTACCTTAGAGTGCATCAGCCGCATACCGTGGCCGAATACATGTTAAAACTCAAATTTCAGCTTTTTATTCCCATAAAGTTAGGTTAGAGTGGTAGCCCACCAAAGGGATACGTACCCTAAAGTCATAATGGGTCTAGATTCCCATCCCTATCAATAATACGTAAAACCATTTAGAGCTCCTGGTGAACCGAACCAAGTTCAAGATATCAGCAGATCCTACTTGGCTATAGCGGGGTAGTAACACAGGTAATGAAGGTTGGTTTCCTCTTCTCCCTCACCTTGGCAACTTCTACAGAAGTTATTCGAGAGAGCGCCGATTCTATCAGCGTGTCTGCCTGCAATGACCTAAAATGACACGACAACGCAATATTTCGCTTGAACGAGATAAGCTCTGATTGGGCAGGTATACTCCCTTTGCCATTTATCATTAATAATCTTGAAGAATGATTGTTTAATTTCCGGCTTCCACGTGACTAGCGGCTTATCAGGCTGGAGAGTTATGTCCGATTCTAGTAGAGTAGTGTCGATGCTCGCTAGCTCATCGGCTTTACAGTTACGCTGAATGTCACTATGCTCCAGTACCCATGTGAGGTCTACGTTAATGCGCTCAACTATGTACACTCCCTTGAGGGATTTAATAGCAGTGTAACTGTCTGTGAAGATGCATGCAGGTCTTCTTCCTGCCTGATAGGAGTAGAGAAGACTAATTTGGCGCTGAAAGAAGGTTTGGGTATGGTGTAGTCGATAGTATTTGTTATACTACCGTCCAGAATTTTTTAATACCCTATACACCCCTCCAAGTCTGAATGCAGTCGAGGATGCGGTTTGTTTTCCGAAGAGTTCTACCGGTGCAGAATGGTATTAAGGGCTTTAGAGGGTGTAGTTCCGAGGGCACCTGTAATTAGTAGTACTGCCATCCCCTGATAATTCTCCATTGATTTCTGGTGGATTACCTTACCTTGTACAGACGACTACCTCGTAACGCTGACATAGAACCAGTACACAAAATACTATTGTATTTTTGCTCGAATACAGCGCTATCGTCGCTTTACGTACTCTGTTCGGCTTACAATTAAGTTTCCAGTTAATAGGATGAACCCTACGTTTCCGTGAGAAGAGTATCAACTTTGTATTGTCCGGGTTTGTACCCAGACCACACCTAATGCTTCAATATGATAGTTTCGACAGGGAATGTTGCATCACCTCAGCATCGCCGAGGTTAATAGGGCAACGTCGTCTTTGTAGGCAATAACCTTAGACCCAGAATGTTCCAGATCTAGAAGTAGCTCATTGACAGCCAGCTCCACAGGAACGTTGAGAGAATCCCTCCCCTTGTTGTTAACCTTTGTATGGTGGATCCCTCTAAGCTGGAGTTTACGATCCTGCTTTTGAAGATAAGGTCTAAAAGCTCGATGATGATTGATGATGTTTTTGGATTCGAATTACAAAAATAGTGCTTGTTTGAAAACCGCAAAAACTTTAGCCGTATTTCATAAATGCATGCTTTTACAGTATTCAGAAATTGTTTCGGACAAGCTGGATAGTTAGGGTCCAAAGTTTTGAAAGTAAATCGTTGTTGGATTGAAATTATAAATTTTTCACTTTTTACGAAAATTAATTTACTTCCAAACATATCTTGGAAGCGATTCAATGTTATTTTTCGAAATCGTTTCCATGCTTTTTTCCCCTCCCTCTAGTTGCTAAAACACCTTCTTGGGTATTGGGAGGGAGAAGAACTACACCCGATTCGAGATAATGGACATACAATTTAAAGTGAATTTTGAACCACTGACATTTTCTCTGCTACCTTGTCATGAAAACAGCAGAAAACAAACATGGGTCGTCATCGGTGGGATTCGAATCTGGGACCTCCGAACTGGAAGCCCGCGTTGATGCAAAATTCGTGTATTATTACGCTAATTGTACAACGATGCGGTATTGATGCATTTTTAAATTTTCCGGCAGCTAAAAAATTTAATATTTTAAATTAATCTGCGGAATTGATAAATTTATTCAATTGGTAAAATTTATACATTTCCAATTTTCCTGTGTCTTTCTCTGTTTCTATAACCCCTGTCTCTGGCGGGGAAAACCTAACTCGTGGTCGATGATTTCACCAATAACTTTCGCCATACAGGATGTTTTAGATCTGGTGCGCCATAATAAGCGGGGTGATGACTAAAAATTGTTTGGGAGGGGTGGGGAGGGGGGGGGGGGGGCAATATCAACCCTTTGGGAGTTACAGGATGATTCATAACTTCAAATTTTTCGCGGTATGCACATCATTACTTTATTTTTAACTTTTGATCTAGTCAACGCAGCGACATCAAATAAACAAGTACAGTCACTATCAAAATTGAAAAAAAGTTTTGCGATTATATAAAAATCAGAATTTTCCCAAATTTTCTCCCAAAATTCATGGAATTAATAAAATTTTTTTTCATTAAATTGCCCATCTTATTACCTTTCCAAAAAGGTACAATATGGTAAGCTAGAGAAACGATTATAAAAACCGCATCCTCAGAAATCCCTAACTACCTGATTATTTTATTGCAAAGGGTCGAAAATGTTTGTTTTTTATTAATTTTAATTATTGCTGCAAAACAGTTACAAAAATTTGAGTGTAATTTTGTTTTATTCCCGATATAAGCTTGCGTTAGCTAAAGTTCTCATCCTAGTATACTGGCGTTCTGTTACTAATACTTGATAGAAATTTTGCTATTAAAAAGGACCAGTCAGCAAGAATAGCGATCATGGTTCATAAACAAATCGATAGCTATGGTGATGATATCAAAAACTTCCACAACCTCCATACCTAGTCGAATACTAACACACATAGGACAAGAGGACCTCCTTCCAGCCCAAATGCTGAGCTGAAACCCATTTAAGAGGACCATTGATTTTGCCGCAAATGCTTAATAGCACAATTTATGCGAACTTTTTGGAGAATACACCATCAGATCTACTAGAGGATTTCCGTATAGATAATCGTAGAGTAATCTTTAACCAACTCGGTGGAGCACCAGCGCGTTTTGGTATCATTGTAAAGGCAATAATGAGTTAAAAATTTCCTGACTTGGACGAGGTGCACCGACTCCTTGGCCTTCTAGATTTTAACATCTAACATTGGACTTTTTCTTATGAGGAACAATGAAGGATGAAGTTTACTTAAGGCCAAGAGAGACGAATTTTTTAGCAGAAGTGGGACTTCAGCTACGAAAATACGAGAGAGGCTTGCTATAATATACCTTAAAGAGCGAATTACAATGGGGTTATTGGCATCCATCGAAAGCGACGGAGTACATTGCGAACAATTCGAAAAGAGATTTAAGCAAGTTACTTTTATATTTCTATTTGGTTTTCACTACACTAGATAAGCGAACAAAAAATTTGTATTTTTAATTTTAATATTTTCCTTTTTTAGCTGGCCGTCCTCGTTTGGAAACATATTTTGCAGGTTTCTTTGCTGGTCGTCCTCGTTTTCGAGGCATATTTACAGGAAAATCCTGTTCTTTTTCGCTTTTGGAGTTTTTAACCGACTTCCCAAAAGCAAAGAGGTTCTAAGTTCGACGCGTATTTTTTTTTCTTGTATGTCTGACCGGGCATAACTTCGTAACGCGTCGACCGATTTTGATGATTCTTTTTTTGTTGGGTAGGGTATGTTCACCGATTTTTGGTAGGGTGGGGGTGGAACCTAACTTTGTAACGCGTGGACCGATTTGGATAATTATTTTTCTGTTGGGTAGAGTATGTTCCGTCACCACGAGAAAAAAATTTTGGTGAAGTTGGGGTGGGGGGTAGTTGTGCAACCTAATTTTTTAACGCGTGGTCCGATTTCGATGGCTCTATTTCTGTTGTATAGAGTGTGATCCCCCATTGCTAATAGGAGAATAATTTGGTCCTATGGTTAGTCGTGGGGGTGCGGGTGGGGGGAGAAGTAGCCTTACTTCGTAATTTTTAGTGGAATGGAGGTGGTGAATCGCCCCATAACTCCCAAACGGTTAAGATTGCCCCCCCCCCCCCCTCTGACATAAAATTTTTTGTTTGGCTACGGGAGATCTGTCATCCCACTCATTTTGGCACAGCAGATCTGAAACACCCTGTATACTCGATTTTTATACAATATTAATGACTGTCTATACCTACATCGGATGTATGTTTTTCTAATACGTTTGTAAATAAAATGTCGTCTTCTGTCACTTCGATTTTACTTTCGTTTTTGAATCTTAAAAATTCCTGGAACTTAAGCAGCTTTATCCAAAACCGAACAAGCAATGGATTTTCGCAACATTAGAGTTACATATTTAGTACTCTTTTTTAGGGTTCCGTACCAAAATGGTAAAAAAGGGACGTCAGGTGAAAGATGCAAAATTCTCCGCGGTAAAAATTTATTTTTTGTTTTAGTTTATATAATTTACATCTATAGGATAAATATAACAAACGAATTTAGTTGATGGAGGCAAATGAATATATTGCTCGCAAGTCCATAAAATTTGGAAAAAGAAATGTTTGAAAAGAATTGTAAAATGTGCTTGCACTAGACCAAGGTTACAATCATTTGCTGTATTAGACTGCTATCCGAAAAACCTCAAGGCAGCAACTAACTTTGTAAAGTTGGGCACTGCATATAACTGTTTTTTGGTTTCTTTTTCATGCCAGGAACTTTAATAGTTCAAGAAACGCTTATTGGGAAAGTCTAAAAGAGCGTTTGAAACTAGAAATAGTAATAAACAATTATTATTAATAAATAAAAGAACTTTAACACTCCAAATACTTTATTGTCCAATTCCAACGAATTTGAAGTATTTCATAAAGGTTTCCTTTTTTCTGCATTGGAATAATTTTTTACCTATCATCGGTCTCTCTTTCACTATCAAAAAATAAATTGATTGAATTCATTATAGTAGGCTCTAGTCGAGCAATTTCAAAAAATAAATTTTTCTTTTTTTGCATATTTTAAATCTTTATAGTGTCTAGAATAAGCCTCTAAAAAGATTTGACGAAGTTCGGAAAAATGTAAAAGTTACAGCCGATTTAGTGCGAACGCGTAGCGGCCGAAAATCATGCCTACGCTCGGGCCAAATGCAGATGAACGCGCGCCGTATTGTTTGCTCAACAGGTATAAAAATTCTTTTATATGTTCTGTTTGGACAAAATAATGTTCCTTGAGTATAGTAGTCAAAATGAGTTTCACAAGGAAGAGAAAGGATTGCTCTATGGTCCGCGAACAGCTGACTAGCTGTAAGAAACAAAAATTGTATTTTTTTCCACGTTTTTTCTTTGTCAAACTATAAACGGGTTTTTTTCAAAACCATGTTTTTAGACACGCCGTGCAGAGTTGCAGTCGAACCGTTCAACCAATTGACTTCTTTTTTCTACTAAATAAAGATTATTGAACCATGGACCATTTTCAACAAAATATATTAATATTTACTACTTTTTTAACCTTAGGGACAAAATAAGTGCGAAAAGATCGGCTTTTTTCTTGAAACGGTCGCCATTTTATCAAAAATCACTGAATTTTTCTAAAAATAGTCCATGGCCCGAAAATTTATTCTACATTGCAAATAACTTTGATTTTTGTGTTTCAGATAAAAGAGGAAGGCGGAATCCTGCACGGCGTAGCGCGTTGCACGGCTCCAGGAGTGCGTGGATATCTCGCGAATTTTACAATTTAAAGAATTAAAAAACATTTTTTTGTGAACTTAAGTAAATACTAATAGCTGAAAAAGTTGAATTATACATTATTTACTTTGTTCAGTGTGAAAAAAATGCATAAACTTCAGCCATTTTTCAGGCAGCTCGACTAGAACCCTACCCTTAATAACCTTTATAATTTTAACTGTCAGTTTGGTTGCTCAGAAACCAAATAATTGATGAATTACCGGAAATGCTCGCAATAACATGATACTTTACCAAATTCTGTGTGGTAATGCTCTTATGTCGATTCGTGTTCATTAGGCAATGCAAAAAGAGAATCGACACAAGGGAAGCAACTGTCGATTTCAAAAGAAGAGTTTAAAAAATATTTTTAATTTTACTGCAAGGAGGGTCAAAAGGAGGGGATCAAAATTTTAAAGTGGGGCTACTAGGTCAAGTGGGGTATCAGATGAAAGGTCTTTATTTGCACTTTATAAAATATATTTGCATTTCATTTTGTGTCGCATACTTTTCGTCTAATGATAAAAAATGTCTAAAAAACACCATTCCCCTCACCTTATCTCCGAAGTTTGCAAAGCGAAAAATTTGAAATAGAGTTGATAAAGGTTTTATATAAATATTGCAAGAAAAATAAAACGATATCTCTAACTAGCACTTCTTTAGAAATCAGCAACCATCCAAGGTACGGAATCCTCGGTGCGCAAGTCTGACTTCCACTTGGCGGAACACTTTTAGAGGCCACTTCCAAAATGAGTTAATCAATATAACTTTGGAGAGAAATTGAGACATGTATGTGTGATATCGTTAAATTTTTCTAACCGATGAATTTATACTAAAGATAAAAGAATTTGTGCTGAATTATTGTCTTTATTAAAATTAGTGCAAAGAATAGACGAAACTCTTGAAATATTTAATGTCTTTAATAGTATTTCTTAAAACTACGATTAACCACTAAGAAAAAACTGATTACATAGAAACGTATACGAACACAAACTTAACTTACTTAAGTTATAACTAATTCCGGCTCTTTTTTTACATCTAATTTATTTTCCAAAATAATGAGGCTTTTATCTAAAAACTCCTTCATTAATTTGATCCACTCTTTGTTGATTTCGTTAGCTTCTCTAAGCAACTCTTCTGTTTGTGCGTGATTTCTTTCAGCAATATCGTTAGCCCTACGTAGCTCAATAAGCATTTCCTTTTTAAAGGACAAGTTCCTTCTTGGAACCTTGGCCGGAGGATATTTAGGCTTGATAGAAGCACGACCACCTCGATTAACAACTTTCTTTTTAGGGGGAGTTACATTTTGTGCATCGCTTGTTTCCGTTGGAGAATTTTGGTGAAAATGCAGAACTGGAATTTCGGCCTAAAAATTTTGAAAAAGTTATACAGCTTTTTATGAATAAGTGTTTTTTTTATGTGTACTTACTAATATTGTTTCATGATTATCGTTGCTAGCGCTGTCTTCTTCGTTTCCTAAGAGACGATTTCGAAAATTTTCGAATATTTCCTTTATGTGATCATAATACACCCATGACGATGGTGTATTGAATGATTCCTCTTTTCTAGATGATTACAATAAATCAAATTAACATCTATGACATTTTACCTACACATACCTGTATCTCTGTTTTAAGTTGTTGATTTTAAAATGAACTTCATTGGAATTTGCACTAATTCCTTGTTCTCGAAGATCCTGAGCAATTTTCTCATAAATATGTGAATTTCTTTTTAATGAACGCAAATGTTTGTCATTTTCCTTCCATGCATGTAACAGAGAACTGACTTCTGAATCTGTCCAAGTTTTTCTGCCTCTTGCAAATTTTTTCTTTCCACTGACATTGTTGACTTTATGATGATTTCTTAATGACATAGATTTCTCATTGTATTGTCTTTTTGTATTCTCGGATTTTATAGAAATATTCATTTCTGGTTTTTCGTATTTTTTCTCTGGAAATACTGATGCATTGGATTGTCTCAATTCCACAAATTGGTCGTGGAAAGCTTTTGAGTCTATCGGGTCTGTTGGATCTAAATTGTTATTATTCATTGCTCCCATTTATTCTTCAAAACGACAGAAAAAAACGTTGAGATAAAAGTTCTCTTTGATTAGGGTATTATCTCTGAAATAAAACAAAAATAGTTTGTCTTTTATTGTATAACAATGTAGAATAGTATTGTTAAAATGGAAACTGTTATTAATATTGAGTATATGTAAAAATGTCCGCGTTAACGATACAACTAATGGTGTGATAAACGTAGCATATAATGAAGCAAATGAAGCATATTGTTTGATATCAGAGCATATAATCACCTTTACAAATATATCCAACATTTTAAACGTCAATATGGAAACACTGTTAAGAAAATTTAAGTTTTAGTTATCATATATACATAATATCGAAAATTTGTTTTAATGCTATTATGAATACAAAAAAATATATACATGAATGAATTTATTAATGTTTATAACTCAACAAGAGCTTTCAATATTTTATACTTGTAACCCTTTCTTCTTTATTAAATAATTTGAAAAATACTGGAGAAGCAAGTGATATAGTGGTTCCCTAGCCATTTCCTAATATAACATTCGTTATAGTATTTATTATAAGTACTTCCCAAAAACAAAGAGGTTCTAAGTTCGACGCGTATTTTTTTTTTTATTTTTTTTTGTCTGACCGGACATAACTTCGTAACGCGTCGACCGATTTTGATGATTCTTTTTTTGTTGGGTTGAGTATGTTCACCGATTGGTACCATGTCAAAAAAATTTTTGGTAGGGTGGGGGTGGGGGGTGGGGGTGAAACCTAACTTTGTAACGCGTGGTCCGATTTGGATGGTTCTTTTTTTTGTTGTACAGAGTATGATCCCCCATTACTAATAGGAGAAAAAAATTTGGCCTGGGGTGGGGGGAGGGGGGGAGGGGTAGTCTAACTTTGTAACGCGTGAACCGATTTGGATAATTCTTTTTCTGTTGGGTAGAGTATGTTCCGTGGTTGATACCAGGTGAAAAAAATTTTGGGGGGATGGGGGTGGGGGAGGAACCTTACTTTGTAACGCGTGGTCCGATTTCGATGGTTCTTTTTCTGTTGTATAGAGTATGATCCCCCATTCCTAATAGGAGAATAATTTGGTCCTATGGTGAAAGGTTCGGGTGGGGGGGGGGGATAATTCTTCTTCTATTGGATAGAATATTATCCTTGGTTGATACTACGAGAAAACAAATGTTGCTGGGGTGGAGGTGGTGGAAGGGGGTGGAACCTAACTTTGTAACGCGTGGATTGATTTGTACGGTTCTTTTGCTGTTGTATAGAGTGTGATCCCCCATTGCTAATAGGAGAATAATTTGGTCCTATGGTGGTGGTGGGGGAGGGGGAGGGGTAGTAACTTTGTAACGCGTGGACCAATTTCGATGATTCCTTTTATGTTCGGTAGAGTATGTTCCTTGATTGATACCATGAGAAAAAAAGTTTAGTGGAATGGGGGTGAGGTAGGGGATTAAAACTAACTTTTAACGCGTGGACCGATTTGGATGGTTCTTTCTTCGTTGTATAGAGAAGAAGACACTAAAAAGTGAAAAATAAAATAGTTTTTAAAACAAAAGTTGAACCGACTTCACAAAAAGCGCTAAAAAGCATAAAATAATTTTTAATTTTATATCTATTACGACATTTTGAAGTCGGTGCAAATTTAACAAATAAAACAACTACAGTACCACAGTTGAAAATAATACCTAATACTACCTGAACGTTTCAGTTTACGGGATCATAAGAAATGACGATTAAATACTTTTGTTGTAGTTGTTTGGTTTGTTTGATTTGCACCGACTTCAAAATGTCGTCATAGATATAAAATTAAATGTCGGTTCAACTTTTTTTTTAAAAACTATTTTTGGCGGAACATTTTCTAATCTACTTTTGCCCGAACCTTATATATAAATAGGTCACTTTTACTCTCAGCCCGTCATTTGTGCATTGTTTCATATTTTTTGCATTGATAGTTTTTAAATGATAAGGTCCCCCCTCAAAATATTTTGTGCTGCAATTTAGAACATCTCAAAGTGATAAGTATAAATTTATTTTGGTTTCACTTTTCACTGTATTAACGGAGGTCAGAAATCTCGTCATTTCTCTTTTAGAGTTATTCATTGACATCTGTTTCTTTCAATCGGTATACAAGTTCGAAAACCGTGACGCACTGAAGTTCCATCGAAGTCGCTATTACTAACGGCGGGGCTCAATTCCTTCACTCAGTTTATTTCTTCTTTTTATTAATGACCCTTGATAGATCACTTTCAAGCCTATTAATAGTTTCGCCGATGACAGTAGCCTTGATTCTGTAATAAATCCCCGTGGGAACTCTAGAAAAACCAACCGAGAACGCATACTTAGATCATTAAATAACATGTCTACGATCCTCACTTTTGGCAGCACAAACCGTGTTATGTTCAATGCATCCAAAACTAAATGCTGTTTAATTTCCTTTAAAACACACTCCAAACTATTAAAGACGACGGAGTAAATAGGGGGTGTTCACGAAAAATGTCCTCCAGTGTATTATTAAATTATGAAGTAAAAACATAAAATTTATTTTCTTCTTCAAAAATATAGTTTACTTTTAATTTGTCGTAAAATTTTGCACACTATCATGGCTCACATTTTTCGTTGCTTTCCTCCACTTGGATTTGAACTGTTTTTTTTTATACGATGTGGCCAAATCCTAGGGGACAACCCTTTGATGGGTTAGAATGGTTGTGGCCGGAAGGGAATTAGGGTAAGGGAGGTGAGGAAACTTGAGTCTTGTTTTTGCATTGCTGCGAGCTAGACAACAGCCCAGAGACGGAGTGGATTATTTTAATTTCTTAATGAAAGCTCACGGGGTCATCTGGTCTCGAACTCGAGGCCCATGGCATGGTGGTCGTGCGTGATCCAACTCCGTCTCCGTTGGTGGTTTAAAACGGTAGTTTTCGTAAGGTTTAATATACGCTTAACCATAGCACAAAAGCGTTGAATCGGGCGACGTTTAAGACGGCTGGATTATAGTCATTTGACATGAGATCGACTTCTTTAGACTTTAAACGACTTCACACTTTCACCTTTACTAATTTTCACAACAGGTTAACGATACTCCTAATTTATCGACAACATCCCTCAAGTATTTAGAAAGCTTTGGAGCGTTGTTCTAGAAATTCCTAGTGTTTTTGCAATTCTATGTTGCGTGAGATAGAGATTTCTTTGCGTAGTGTCCAGCATTCTTTTAACAATTCCAACTTTTCCGACGACATTTTTATCTAAAATACAATCGAAAACTATATTTATAATAAATTTTATTCTATACACTCAGGAGAATTTACTTGCCAAAAACAAAACAGAAGTACGTAGAAATAATTGTTATACCCGGTTCGCCCTCTGTAAACGTTTTGGGTATTCATATCCAGCAATACTACCTGGACCGATCATATATTTGCAGTCGGCGCTGATCTACAAGTCTTGCATTAGACCTCGACTCGAATAAAATTCCCATATTTGGGCAGAGGATAGACGAGGTTCAAAGAAAGGCTATCGCTTAAATGCTATTTTATCTATAAAATCGAATTCCGATAGGGCCTAACAATATTTCGCAACGTTTCATAAAACTTCTCTATCCCCAAATATTACATAGCTCATATTTTTAAGATCTGCTTAACGGCCTCTCAGTTCGCTAAATCTTGGAAAAGTGCAACTGTTGTCCCAATTCCTTAAAAACGGTCACCCTCTTAATAATGTGCTTCATGAACAACTACTAATGAAGCTATCGTCACAGTATCACTTCTCCTCTACCGCTCTGAGTCTGCTTATTAATTTGTGTATGTTTCCGAGCTGTCGGCGGCATCTGGTGTTCCACAGGGATCGATCTTGGAGCCACTTATCTTTAGTTTATTTAGCCTGTATATTCAGCAAGTTGTTGGTAGATATAAATATACATTTAGGCAAACAATGCACAGCTTTACTTGAGTTGTCCTAGAGGTCTTGCACTATCTTTTGTTTTTCCCTCGTCTTATGAGCTTGAAACTTTCAAACATCATCAACACCTCCTTCACTGAACCTATTAACTTTCCCTCACCCTTAATTTCTTTCTTGCGAAGCCCTTTAACACCTCGGGTCATGCACTGAGAGCATTGCGGCTATGCTTAGTTAGGGTTCCGTAGGCATTAACTTGAACGGCTATAATTCGTAAGCTATTTGACTCTCATTAGCCGTGCTACTTTTAAAAGTAGTTTTAAACTATGCTTGTATCCTAGGACTTTTTAGTTTTCAGAGTAATATTGTGGCCGACACGAAACTTTCAAAAACGTCCACTTTGGAGCCGAATATTTTAAAAATTGGACATAAATTTGAAATACTGTTTAAGAAACCTTCGATGATTTTAAATTCCCTTTTCAGTGATACCTCAATCGATGAGGTATGTGAATTTTTTTTTCATACTCATTTTACATGTGGCGAAAACTCCTTTGTTTTCCCCCAAATGTTAATAGATATCTTTGTAGCAGGTATAATTATCTATATGTCTGCCAAATTTCAGCGCTTAAGTCCTAATAGTCTCTGAATAATATGACTGTGATATGTAGTTGGCTTGGAAACTCTTAAAAACAGCACCATGGATTAATCCTTTGAGACGTAGTGGCTGGTGTCCTTACCATCTATTACAAATTCGTTTTTTAAATATGAAGTCCGACTTTAGAAGTTGAAGACGGCTAATCCAATATGGCGATTTATAATTGATGAATTTTGAAAATTCAGGATCCGCCATTTGAAATGTTAAGCATCAAATTAGAGTAATTTTACCTGTTTTCGACCAATTAGTGGAGTTGTCAAATTTGGGAATCAAAAAGAATATAAATTTCTAAAAATTTTGAAGAAAAAGTTATTATTTTATCTAAAAAAAAGGGAGGACGTCACCGAATTAACAGAGGTATCCTACGTAACTGGACAACATTTTAAGAGAATCTATCGATCGGTTGCCGAGATATGAGGGGCACCGTATTGGAAAATAGCGTTCAGAGAAAAATGCGTTTAAATTCCTCAATTTCAGGTGTCCGGGTAATCCGAAACTGTGTATATCCGGATCCGAACTATCCGGGTCCAAACTAAACAAACAAGCTTGAAACTTTCCTGTAGATTGTATTATTTGATTAGGGAAATTACAATTTTATCGAACAAACTCCATAAAATGTCCACTTATAGTCTGTTTAGTCTGGATCCGGATAGTTCGGATCTGGATCCGGATCCATACAGATTCGGATTTCCGGATAGTAGGATCCGGATTTGAGCAATCGGATCGCAATTATCTCGGATAATCCGGATAGCAAACTATTCGGATATTTTCAGCACTAGTTTAAAGTCTGAGATAAAATGCTAAAATGCTACTACAATGCCAACTGAGTTGCAGCACGTGATAAAAAGCTATGTAAAGCCGAACAGAGATGTTCAGACCATGAGCTATCTATCTTAAGCTGGAATGGCGATTATGGTAGAATTTACATTTGAGAAATACGCGGATATTATTTACATTTATGGTGTAGTAGACGGAAACGAAAGAGCGGCTGTATTGGAATGTCAAAGGATATTCCCTAATCGGCGAGCACCTCAAAGAGGGGTATTTACACGGACTTTCCAAAGGTTAAAAGAAACAGGAAGTGTAACTTCACACGACAGGGAGACACGACTCGAAACTTTGGGAACTTCTGCCGACGTCGAGCAGCAAATAATCACCATCGTGAGGCAAGACCATGAGACGAGCACGAGACGAGTCGCAAGATTAGGACGATTAGGAGTGTCTCGATATAAGGTTTGGAGGGTTATTCATTGAAGAGGGATTACGTCCTACGTCCCGGACTACTAGGAGATTACGAGCGAAGGATAGGATTTAGCACTTGGCTTCTGGTACGCGATATTGACAATAGGGCGTTTCTGGACCGAATTCCGTGGACGGATGAATCTCAATTCACCAGGGCTGGTATCACGAAATTCCATAAGTTCCATACCTGGTTGAAAACTAACAAACACAGGACAAAGGTGACCTCATTCCAGCAGAGATTCAGTGTCAATGTTTGGGCATCGGCAACCATTTGGTAGGACCATTTATTTTGCCGCAAGTGCTTAATAGTGAAATTTATGCGGACTTTTTGGACAATACACTGCCAGATGTAATATAGGAGATCCCTCTCCATAATCGAACGGACATGATTTACCAACACGATGGAGCACCAACGCATACTGCTAACATTATGAAGGCAATACTAAGTGAAAAATAAATTTTCTAACCGCTGATTCCATGGACTGCTAGATCTCCAGACCTGGACTTTTTCTTATGGGGAACAATGAACGATGAAGTTTATTCATGCCCTGTTAAAACTAGGGAGGATTTAGTTAGCATAATTGGGAATGCAGCAACGAAAATACGGAAGAGGCTGTCTGCAACAGTAAACTTCAAGCGACCAAATGACATGTACTAATATACTGCGCAAGACAACTTATCAGGCAGTAAGTCGTCTTTGCAAACTTTTAAAATTTAAAGGAACAAATCAAGTAAATTGACGTCTAAATCAAAAATATATTTCATTCAATTCCTACCGCCTTTCTCTTCAAAAAATTTCCTGCTCAAATACATGTTCCCTGAAGTGCATGAAGTTACTCATTTTGCGTTCCTTCGCTTTTCTTTCCAGACGAAATGGCGGTCACATGTTCCCCTGTTGCACGAACTTCCCCAAGAAATTTCGAACATTCTTGCAAGGGATAATGCTGTTTAATAAAATGTCATTTTTAGCATCTTCTTCTTGTTTTTAATGATCTTGCATGAAATTCGTTCCATGACTTTTCCTGTTACCACTCAAGTACGTTTTTACATGGGAAGTTATTGCACGAAAAGCAGAGGAAGAGCCTACTGAAAACTGTGTCGTTTACATCCGTCTAAACTAAATCTACCACCTACCTGTAAGAAAAAAGTTCTCTCTAAAAAGAGTAGTTTCGCTCCATTGCATTTAAAATAAAACAACTTTAACAAACACAAATGCATCAGACCCGGCAAGCCAGCATTTCTTTAATAAACATGTTCTCTGCAATGAAATATGCTAGAACTACAGGAATTCGTTATATCCTTTGCAATTACTAAAGAATCAGAGCCACGCTAGGCAGTAATCGATAATTCTTACGCAAAGTAAGTGATATCTCGCATGGGAGCATCTATTTGTTGATACATATTACTTGAAATGGTGGTGTGAAACAAACACACATGCAACAAAAATAAACAAAAGCTGTCAGATATGTTTCTAGTTTTTACTTTTGCGTATCGCTTCGGAGAATAAATTCCAAAACACTCTAGAGATTTCCTCGTGAAACAAATGTATCGCATAAATCTGTTACACCTGGTCGCCGGCACAAATCACAAATTATCAGATAAATTCCCTTGCCCTCAACCTCAAAACAGAGAAAAGAGATCTCTCTGTCTGCCTGCTAAAAAAAAGTCTCTTTCTCTGCTAGTAAAAACATACCTGGTATATACGAATGTGAGTAAGTTCCTCCAAAAGCCCTTTATCTCAGCAGAGTTCTTCTTGAATGTGTCTGAAGTTGTTTCACAAATGTGGGTAATCGACTCTATCTAGCGTCTGCGCCGAATGAGTGGAATGCACAACAGTTCCTTTCACTAAAAATTTATCAAGAAATCGACTTATCACAAAACTGTTTCCAAACAAGAAAGATATTAATGCACTTCACAGAAAAACTGTTTATGAAAGCTTTTTCTAATCACTTTCTATGACGATTGACGGAAAGAATCTTCTTAATCATGAACGTTCGCTGCGATAAACTAAAACCGAATGTAGCCAGCCTGTAGGGGCAAAACACAATTTTCACTTGCTTGAAACACAAACCACACACAAACGCACGCCCCAAAAAACAGAAAAAACATGAAATGCCATCGCTGTGCCTGCTAGCCAAAGCTAAGCCAAGTCGACGCAACGCCACTACTTTGCCACTTGTTAGGGCTTCATGTACACGGTGTCCCATCCCATGCAAGTGTGAGTACTTGTTTCGTGAATCATCATTACGAACGTAATGAGCAGCCGGAATGATCATAAGGTAGGGATTTGCGGGGGCATTTACTCGACAACCTGAAACCAAAACATATGAGCTGAATTCACGTTGCAGCACGAATTATTGCTTGACAATGATCATTGGGAATTTCTTGCCCCTTGCCAGCATGCAGCCATAGGTTGATTACATCAGCCACTGTTATGCCTGGGGAAGTGAGTATTTTAATCATAATTAGGCAGACATCGGCTAGAATGGGAAAGCATCAGCAGATATGAGCAATGAAGTCCATGCAATGGAAAGAATCGAAACAATATCTGTGCGTTTTCAAGCAAAACTACAAAGCGAATTATATTTATACGTGAAATTATAATTTGGTTGGCTCTAATGACGATTACGAAGTATGGCTGCAACAAGCGTTGTGTTTGGTGTACAGATGCAGCAAAACAGTGTGCACGCTGGCGTTTGTATCGAAGAAACAGAGGGAGTGAGTGCTGCTCTTATGATTTGTTGCTTTTGTAAAAGTATGCGGTTCGGCTATAGCCGGGTTACTCGAGGGGTTCCTCATTAATTTTTTATTCTCATTCAAAGAGATCTACTTCTGTTATAAATTGGTATTTCATACTTTATTTCGAAATCCTGCTTTAATTTATAAATAACACTCGCGAATTAATTGCCTATGCATCATAACTAATTGCCAATTAGAGACCTGAATTTTGACACTAATTGGTAACGATTCTAGGTAATTAAGCCTCAGAATTCGGTTTGTTTTCAATTAATAGTAGCATTTAATTATATATTATTAAATCAATGGTTGTCTCTTTAAATTCTTTGAAATTTTCTTTTGTAAAAATGTATTAAACAGGCGTCTAGACTTAGTGTTATAACAAACTTTGTGTTCATCCGACTATAGCACTCTTTGAATGTTTGAAATTCACTAGCTATCGAAATACGTACATAAGTAGGGTTAGGATATCGAAATAATTTATTGTTTTGCGTCGATAGTTGGATATCGATATTTATCATGCTAAAACATCGATTGTACTTTTATTTAGGCAGTGATTGCAATTAGGGATGTAAGTGTGAAAAGTTTCAAATGAAACTTTTCAGAAATGAAATGAAAAGTTGAAACTTTTCACTTTTTATTGAAACTTTTCAAATTTTTTTGAAAAGTTGCAATATTGCTTTCAGATTTTACTAAATTATAAAATTAATAAGATCTGCAGAATTCTAGAGCACATTCTAGCCTCTTTAGATCATTGAAGCAATTATAGTTTCCTCCGATCCTTTACCTGAAATACTTTCTTCTTAATTACCAATCACATAATCACATAGAAGAACTGAATTGAGTTCAAAATTTGGGTCTATTGTTACATGACCATATTATTTAAAAAGGACAATTGAAATGCTTTATGCGTTTCTGCATCTTAGAATTGGAAAACATAACTTTTTTCATTGAACTGTTTGGCTTAATTTCTGATTACAAGGCAGTACAAAAATTGAAAAGTGTGTTCAGTTGCAATAGTTTCGATGGAAAATTGTGATCAAGCAATTAATGTTCCTTGCGATCCTTTACCTGAAGTATTTACATCTTAATTACTAAGTTGACTACCTGATAATTGAAACATTAATGTACCGAACGCAGACAGAAAATTTTCTGAACCCTCCAGTCACAAAATATCAACTCTATACTTGTAGTGTTGTTTTACTCCCGAGTGCAAATTTGAAGGAAATAATTACAAATAGCTTCTTAAAATTTATCAAATGTGTATAAATTCTTTAAAAAAAAAACGGTACGAAATTCTTAATAATAAGAATATGCCAAAAGTATATTTTTACGCACCTTTTAATCTTTGAGACAAACTTACTAAGTCACACAAGTGCACTGAATTGAGCTCGGAATACTACAATTGTATTATTTTTGCCAATATGATGATTGTGTGAGAAAATAAGAACAAAGCATGTAATGAAATTTATGAAAAGTTTCACTGAAAAGTGAAAAGTTTCAAAATTACTGAAACTTTTCACAAAAGCTTGAAAACTTTTCACGTGATGTTTTCACAGTTCTCGTGAAACTTTTCATTCAAATTTGAAAAGTTTCATGAAACCTTTCAATTTTGAAAACTTTTCATGAAAACTTACATCCCTAATTGCAATGCAAGTATCACTTATACGGGGCCCATTCATAAAATCAGGCTTGCGCATCATCTGCACAATTCGGCTGAACAAAGTGTATTTCTGAATTATGCAACTGCAGTGCAAACCTGTGTTTATGAATAGGCCCACCCTAAGCATATTCAACAGTCTGCTTTTTTCATTACTAGCCGACTTTTCAAAAATCGAGAAGTTATAAGTTCGACATGTTTTTTTTTTATGTATGACCGGGCATAATTTTGTAACGTGTGATGTGTAATTTTGATGATTATTTTTTTTGTTATATAGAGTATACAGGGTGTTTCAGATCTGACGTGCCAAAATGAGTGGGGTGATGGATCTCACTTAGCCAACCAAAAAGTTGTATGGCAGGGGGTGGGCAATCTCAACTGTTTGGAAGTTACAGGGTGATTCATAAATTTCGGTTTTTCATGGTATGCTAATTACTCTTTCATTTTTATCTTTTGATCTACCTAACACAGCGACATCAGACAAAAGCTAAAAAACTAATATTCCAATGACCTTTCAAAAATTGTCAACAATATTGAACTACCTTCTACCATTGCAGGTACATTCAGTTCCAAAAGTGAAAAAAATAGTTTGCGATTACCCCAAATTCAGCATTTTCTCAAATTTTCTCCGAAATTCATGTAATTAGTGCACCCCTTTTTTATTTTTATTAGATTGCGCATCTTATTACCTTTCCAAAAAGGTACAACATGCCTAAGCAGAGAAAGGGTGTAGAAATTTATAAGTAGAAAAGTTATCGGGAAATATGTGACAATCTGCAATTTAAAGAAACTAAACTCATAATAACTCTAAAATCCTTTTTATTGATTAAAACATTTTACAATTAAATGTCCAAAACCACTTTGAATGCATTTCAACAATCTCCTTCTAAGTCCCTGTTTAAGGCGTATTGCAGCCATTTTAACAGGGCATTTAACTTCATCCTTCATTGTTCCCCATAAGAAAAAGTCAAAAAATCGGTGCACCTCGTCCAATCATGTGGCTTGGAAATTTTTCACTTAGTATTGACTTCAAAATGTTAGCAATATGCGCTGATGCTCCATATGTTGGTAAAACATATCTGTTCGATTATGCGAAGGAATCTCTTCTATCATATCTGGCAGTGTATTGTCAAAAAAGTCCGCATACATTTCACTATTAAGCACTTGCAGCGAAATTAATGGTCCTACCAGATGGCCGACGATGATACCAGCCCAAATATTGACATTCAATCTCTGCTAGAATGAGATCATCTTAGTCCTGTGTGGGCTAATTTCCGACCAGGTATGGAGATTATGGAAGTTCGTGATATCATCCCTGGTGAATTGAGATTCATCCGTCCACAGAATTCGGTCCAGAGACGTCCATTTGCCAATGTCGCGTTCCAAGTGAATCAAGTGCTAAATTCCAGTCTTCCCTAGGAATCTCCTTCCCCTGTAGTAGTCCTTGGACTGGGTTATGGTGAAATGGACGTAATCCCTCTCGATAACTAACCCTCCAAACCTTAGATGATGACACTCTTAATTGTCTTGCGACTCGTCTCGTGCTCGTCTCAGTGTCTTGTTTGTCTCACGATGATGACTATTTGCTGCTGAACGTTGGCAGAAGTTCAAGAAGTTTCGGGTCGTGTCTCCCTGTCGTTACAAAACTGTTTTTTGCATATTCATCGTCTCAGTCGAAAAAATATGAATCAAAAATTTGAGCAGCTTCGCCCCTAGTAAGGTAAGTCGATTTTTAAAAAATTGACAAATTGGCGGCTAATTTTCCCGGACGGTCGTGATTTACCTGTTTTTTTATATTAAATGTTTAAAATAAATCAATAAATAAGGTATGGGCCATAAGTAATAGTGTATAGAACGTTGTGTAAAAATTTGAGACAAATGCACCGTATAAAATGCCCTATGTCATAAATGAACTGCAAGGCTTCTTACAAATATTGAATGCATTTGATATTATACCGTCAAGATAAAAACATATGTATTCAGGCCAGGGCGCTCCTCATTCATTTAAAAAGCTATAACTTAGGAACTATTAGTAGTTTTGCAATAAATATTTAACAGCATACTCTTAAAAGTATATAAAATAAAAATATAAAAAATAAATATTTTGAATGTTTTGGACCATAATGGTCACTTAAACATTTTAATTGCACTTCTAATAAACTATGAATAATATGTTCCTGGCGGCAGTTCTCCCAAGCCGTCGATTAAGCGCGTCACAAGATAGGGATTCAAAAAGACACCTTTTTATTAGAAATAAAATCACCAGATAATAATAATACTTTTTTAAGGAAGGCACTTGCCTTTCGAATACATGTATTCGGGAAAGTTCATCTTTTACGTGTATTTTCGTTTAAGTGTAAAATAAAATCCTAATTTTGATGTAGTAATATTCCCTTGTACAAAAAAGCTTCCTCAAATATTTTATAAAAGGCAAATTACAGTTTTGCTGTTCAAATATTTGAGGAAGACTTTTTGTGCAAGGGAATATTTGTACACCAAAATTATAATTTTATTTTACACTTACACGAAAATACACGTAAAACTCGAACTTTCCGAAATACTCTTAAGTATACGTAAGTGCTCGGATGTATATGTAACCACACGAAATAAGGGCAAGTGCAAATAGTCACAGCTCTTTATAAAACGTTTTTATTAAGTCGCTATCTTGTCCGGCTGATTGTCTGTTCGGTACAAATTTTGCAATCGATTTTAAACTTACTTGCCAAAGAGCGAGAGACTTGAAACTTTAAACAAAGCTCAGAACTGGATGACAATGCAATATTAACTCGCTTTCTCGCCTGTCTCTTCGTTAGAGGTCCATACAGAATCCTATTACTTATCTTATGGCATCTGTCCGACTGTCTGTCTGTCCTACCTTTAGAAGATTTTTATCTTTTGAACCGTAGAAATCCGGATTAGTAACCTGGATTAGGAATCTGGAACACAAATCTGAATTATAAATCTGTACCAGGAATCCGAATAAATAGTCCGGATTGGTAATCTACTAGTTGAAAAATGACTCATACAAGACTAAAAAGTAAAAAATAATTATTTAAATAAAAAGTTTTTTAATATACCACGTTTTCAAAACAGACTTAAAAGTATAAAAAATTTCACCTAGCTTCATACAGATAGTCCTGAAAATTATAGTAGCTAATAGTAAGTAGTGTATTGAGTAGCTGTCGTTAAGAAAACTCGAACAACAATTCGTATCATTTGCAGTGCAATACAATTGTTAGTGACTTAGGTGAACTATTCCACGTTTTTCAATTTAAATCTTACAAGTATTTTCACAGTTATTAAAAATTCACAATCAATAATTTCCATGACAATCTGTATGGAGTCGGGAATTTGTATGGGGTTAGGACAAATTATTTTATACTTTTAAGTCCGATATATTTATACAATATAATGGCCTGATTAGATCTTACCGCTACAGTTCACATTCCCTTTCTCTGGTTCCAGCAACCCCTTGTGGGGCATGGGGCGGTACAAAAACTTCAGCCGACTCGAAACAATAATTGCAAGTGGACCTACAGTTCAAAGTGAATTCCGAACCACCGACATTACTCTGCAATCCCCAGTGGGCTTTTTATCGTTATCTGAAGTCAGCAGAAAACAACCATGGGTCGCCACCGGTAAGGTTCGAACCTGATATCTCCAGAATGGAAGGCCAACACGTTATCACTTACTTCTCCGATGACTAACAGCTCACATAAGTTGACACTTATTCTTTATAATACACAGTCTCTTCTAAATGTACTTTAAATTTGTGATTAAAAGCGGTCCACGCCAAAATATTAAAGAAAGAAAGAAGAAAAATTCCACAATTAATTTATTTTCGAAGGATGCCACCAGAGATCATCCAATATCCCGGTAACCCTTGTGGGGCATGGGACGGGAGAATAACTTCACCCGCTTCGAGACAACGATTGAAAGTGGACCTATAATTTAAAATGGTTTCCGAACCACTGACATTTTCTCTGCAACCTCCATGTCCTTTTTTATTGTCATCCGTTGTCAGCAGAAATCCACCATGGATCACCGTGGGTGGAATTCGAACCTGGGACCTCCGAATTGGTAGGTTGACTCACAATAGCCACAAAACTATAATAGTCGAAATATTTCGATGTTCTCGATTAAAATTTAACAGTACATTCGTTAGATGTTATACTTTCCTAATATTAGGAAAATATAAATTTTCTGAAATTTCTAAATCGCAATGATCCCTTAAAACAAAGTAACTTAAATAAATATTTTAATTAAAATCACCACATTACCTAAAATGTTGGATTTAATTACAGAATGTTGACCAAAAAACCTACACTAATCGATTTTGTAGTATACCCTTTGGTGTAAAATTACACAATCATGCCAGAAAAATTTCTGAAAACAAATTTAAAATTGTCGTCCTTTTATTGCTTAATCTAAGAATTCAGGAAAGGTCCTTCTGCCCTTTTAACTCATTTTCTTCCTAAGAATTAAATTTGAATCTAATTAGAACCATCTTAAAAGTAACTTTTAATGAAAATTATTGTCGGAGCAACAAAATGAAAAATTCTGAAATGAAATTCTGGTCATTCCTTAATTTTATTGTGATCGACATAATTGGATGTTTAAATAATGGTAGGGAAAAATTTTAACAGAGTCTTGTTTGGATGTAAATTAGGCTTTAGCGGAAGCAATTTATTTTGTAACCTGAAGAAGGGCAAGTTTACTTTTTACTGCTTGACAACCGAAATATGATTTGCCTTAAATATTATTTCGTTTCTTAAATTAAAGTTTAAATAAAACAAAGTAAATACAGTGCTGGAAATAATTATAAATATATAATTATATAAATTATAATATTTTATTCATTTTAATAACAATGTTAATAGTCCTTCTTAGCCAAAATAAATTTTTAAAAAAAATTTTGGGGATAGTAAGTTATAAAGAAAATATTTATAATTATACGTAATTTTTTCGGAATTAAATATAAACTCATTTAACTTACACCGATATTTTAATTACTAATTAGTAGATTTCCCTTTATTTTTTATAACTTCAAAAGGCCTTTAAGCACTGTGAGGAATATTATTCTAAGCGGCAACAATTCTTTTTTTCAATTCGGCAACTGATTCAATATTCGGCCGTTCTGTGCTGTATACTTGCCTAGACTTGATGTCCCATAGATTTTCTATGGAGCAACTCAGGACTCAAGGCTGGCCAATTTAAAACAGGGATATTATTATCAAGAAACTATTATTTCATTGTAACTGTATTTTATTGTGAATGGGCACGTTGTCATGTTGGATAATTAGGTTGGTATCCTCAGCGTCCACTACTAGTGGGAAGAGAAAACTTTTTAGCATAGCTTGGTAAGACTGCGACCATACTTCCTTTAACAAAATAAAATAATTTTTGAGTTTTGATCCTGTTTGAAAGCTACCTATAACATGGAGACGGAGTTGGATCAATGCGTTGAGCGGCAAGACCAACATGAAATGCCGTGACCGTGAGTTTTTATTAAGAAATTAAAAAATAATCCACTCCGTCTCTGGGCTGTTGTCTAGCTCGCAGAAATGCAAAAACAAGACTCAAGTTTCCTCACTTCCCTTACCCTAATTCCCTTCCGGCCAAAACCATGCTAACGCATCAAAGGGTTGTCCCCTAGGATTTGGCCACATCGTATAAAAAAAAAAACATTACAGAGCCTCCATTTAGTGCACGTCTGGAAAATATTTTGTGTCTTTTCAATGGTCGTGTCAATAGTACTGAAACCCTTCCGGTCCCTCTAGATTGTAACCAAATAGAACTATTTTGGTAATATTTTTCAGCAAACTCTAATCTTCTATTAATAAGGCGTTCCTGTAATTTAGGTTTCTTGAGAATTTTAGCAAATTCCAAATGTTCCGATTCATTACCGCATTTGCAAAGAAGGCAAGAACTACACTGGCGGTTAAAGCGTTTTACAATATTTGATGAGGATGTCCCAGTTGTTGCAATTTCCTTTAAGATTGCCCTTTCTGGCCTTGGAGAAAATTTGGATGAACGTCCTGACCGTTTATATTTGCCATAATTGTCTAGCCCCAGGCATATCGAGTTTTTCACCACACCTTGCGGCCTATTAATTCTTTCAGCAAATTGTCTTTGGCCTAATCCTTAATTTTTTAAATCAAGAATACTTTGTTTTTCATTTTCGATCAATTCTTTACCACGAGGTATTTTAAGAGTCCACAATTACAAAATAAACAAAATAATTGAAAACTTAAGTTTTTAACACTTTTTACACTGACAGTAGGGTCATTCCACAGAAAATCGGCAAATTTCAGAGATATTTCTGAAAGCACCCTCTCAGTTCTTTTTGATATGTCGCTGGTTTGTAGATTTATGTAAAAGAAATATACTGATTTTTTCTTTTTTCTTTCTGTTGCTTTTTTTTGAAGTTATAGCATTTTCAAAATTCCATGATTTGGCAGTTCGGGCCAACTTTAAAAATTCATCACTTCCGTTTGCGATAAAGTAGGAACATCATTTTAGTCTCATTTTAAAGCATAAGATTAATACTTTCCATAAATATTATTACTAGGAAGAAGGAGGCTAAAAGGATATTAAGGACACAATTTTCGTCCTTCGTCCTTGAATATCTCAAATGAGTTCACTCCGTGGACTTTCGTTTTTACATATATTATTTGTCATACTGATATTTAAAAAATACTAAATTTTCAAATTGGGAGGGAAGTGGGATCATAGGTTAACTCTAAATAAGCTGCACCTGCTACCACCGTACAGTACATACATATTTTCCACGAACTCAAATAATTGTAAGCAATGTAAATGTTTTTATTACTTGAAATATACAGGCGGTTCAAGGACACACATTTCCAGTACAAAATAGGTTTTTTCAAAATTTACATCTTTGCGGCCGAAAAATTGTATTTTAGCAGGAGCTAATGGCACACATACAGTATGTGTTTGCACCATACATCAAGATATAAAACTTTTGTTGGAAGGGTGTAGAATTGTTGTGCTCACGGCAAATGAGGAAATAAAAATTTAAATTTATAAAACGCTTTTAGCCTTAGGAAAATGCAATCCACCAAATATACCACGTCTTTTTGAAGAGTGCCAGCAGTGCCCGGGATATTCAAGGTTTAAAAATATATTCGATGTAACTTTTGAAAAACACTACATCGAAAGTATTTCGAATAAACAGTGGACATCAACGGACCGTTCTCAAATATTAACTATAGTGGAGCCAGTGGATGACTTTGTGGAGACCGCGATTGAAAGATTACCTGAATTGAGTAGGCAAGAACTTAAATCTTCACTTCCAGAAGGCGATATTATGGTTTTAATGGATTTTTCGGAAAATTATTCTTTTATTGTTCAAGATGAAATTCAGGGATACACTGATCAAGGAACCATTCATCCCTTTGGAGTATACTTTCGTAACAATGGTACACAGAAAATAGCAAATACTAACTTCATAGTTATAAGTGATTATTTGACGCTCAATAATATATCTGTACACTTCTTTCAAAGTAAGGTAATCGAATTTTTGAAATCCAAACTCAATTTTATCAGAAAAATTCATTACTTTTTGGAAGGCTCCGCCGCGCAATATAAAGTTCAGTACAATTCTTACAATTTAACACTACATCGTGAAGAGTTTGCAATAGATGCAGAATGGAATTTTTTGCGACTGCCCACGGGAGAAGTATTGGAGAAACCTTAAAGCGACTTGGAGCTAAAGCTGTACCTTCAGAACAATATGTAAGAGAAGATAGTTTAAAGTTAAAACAACTTCCCTTCACTAGAAAAGTATCAAATTATCACTAGCATAGTTAAAGCTAAGTATTTATCTCTTCCCTTAGATGAATTTACTCATAATTTTTTTTTAGGGGAGAGAAAAAGATATATTATTATTCTTATTTATGTTATTTTATAAATAGTAAGATGTTTTAACAAACCTTGAAACTTTAATAAAAACTTTTATAATGCTTACAATTATTTGAGTTCGAGGAAAATATGTATTGTCTAGTGGTAGCCGGTGCAGTTTATTTAGAGTTTATCTATGATCCCACTTCCGTCCCAACTTGAAAATTTGGTATTTTTTAGATATCAGTAGGACAAATAATATATGTAAGAATGAAAGTTCACAGAGTGGACTTATTTGAGATATTCAAGGACGAAGGAAAGTATTAATCTTATGCTTTAAAATGAGACTAAAATGATATTCCTACTGTATCGTAAACGGAAGTTATGAATTTTTAAGGTCGGTCCAAACTGCTAAATAATGGAACTTTCAAAATTCTATAACTTCAAAAAAAAAGCAACGGAAAGAAAAAAGAAAAAATCCGTTTATTACTTTTACAAAACTCTACAAACCAGCAAAATTTCAAAAAGATCTGAGAGGGTGCTTTCAGAACCATTTGTCGATTTTCTGTGGAATGACCCAGTAAACAAACCTAAAATTTCAAAACAAACCTTGTCAAAAAGTTACGTTTAACAATCCACAATTGAATGAAAATCAATCTGAGTTTATATTTTGTTCCAATCGCAAACCACTTATTTACAGAAAATTAATCTTGATCTTAAATTTTAAGAATAACGGGCAATTTAAATGTCGATATAATTGGGGCTTTTGCTTTATTGCCCAAAATAAAGATGTAATGTTGAGTTTATAATTATTTCCAGCAGTGTAAGTACATAAAAAAGTTTTCACACCTGCAAGTAAAACTCCACGAAATCCAATCCGCGCATTATGAAATTAATTCCACCATCATTCGCATTGATAAGCTAATTAGTCAAACACCAATTTGCTTTTCCAAAAACTCCGCAATCGAAACCTGTATCCGAAAACACTCTAATTATGGAGGTAGCTTTCTATTATATGAATGACACAAAAGCTCGTCGAATATTGTATTGCGAGGGTGGAATGTGATTACGTAAAAATTAGTATTGGTTAACCATGTGCAAAAATGTGTTCTACCATCGTTACAGCGGTGCCACTGAATCCCCACCTATTCGACAGCCTATGCTTTTCCTACAATAGAAGGCCAACGTAAGCATTCCGCAAATTTTCAATTTTCCATGAAAAAATCTAAATGCGCCTTTGATTTCCATAGTAATTAGATGCAAATAATATGCGGCCTGGAAACTGTTTTTCCGCTAATGTTTATGTTTTTCAATCCGCAATACTGTCCACATACCTTGTGGTGATTGGTCGCAATTACCACTGCGTTTAGTTACAGTGCGGTTTAGATGGAATCAAATACAAACCATTTTAGCGTGACCGAGTTTCTATTGGTGAAAATATTAAAGCCGCACTTGAAAATGTTTTAAAATGTCTGCGGTTGTTTTATTTTAAAGTTAAAAACAAATTTTCTAGATGAGGTGAAAATGCAGCAGTGCCTGCGGGATAGCCTGAATATTATTTATATATTTCTTCTGAGGATTGTTGAATAGGAAACGGGTTGCGCGAAATTTTCTGGTGCAAATTTTAGGACGCAATGTTTTACAACCGAAAAGTGTTAAAAGTTTCACTCTGTAGAATTCTGTGCATAATTTATGTCATATACAGCTGCTTGCTTTGTTTAATAATTTTTGTTTACAGACTAAGTTTTGTGTGAGTGGAAAATAAAGTGCACTTCGGATTTAAACACTACTTTGCCGTTTCGCGTTTCACATAATGTTGGTACACTCGTCACAATTAAAAACATCTGGTTGGTGGGAGTCCTTCCACTTTTCCTTCGGTGTATCGTCACCGAGTTCAGGCTTGTAGTAGAAGGTTTTCACGAAAACTAATTAAGTTTTAAATTTTTCATTAAATTCCGAGATTTTCCATAGTCGAGACATTTATCCAGAAAATCGATGCAATGCTAAATTTATGATGCGTGTGTTGTTCGTTTCAAAAATTTTTATACTTTTTAGATCAAAAATACAAGGATAGTTCGAAAACGTTCGGCCTGGCAAAAACACAAATGATTTATGACACTTTCTATTAAAGCAGTCTCCTTTAAATTCGAGTAATATTGTTATTTAATTTTATCGCCTGTACCCTATATTAATACTTGAGCCTTCTTTAGCCTGCGAGTAAAGGATAGCGTGATGGAATTTTATCATAAGGGCACAGGTTCGAATATCGGTGGTGATTTGTTGCTGCTTTTTTTCTGCCAACGGGTGATGCTGAAGAATCATTGGAAGATGCAGAATTCTATCAGTTTTTCGGAATCCACTTAAAGAGTTAGTTGTCCTGTGAAGAAATGTTGTAAAGGAAATTATGAAACGTGTTAAAGAGCCTTGCGGCGGAGCCTTTATGATTGAACATAAGTGTGTTAATTTATTCGCCGAGTGCAGGAAGCCCCGTCTATGTTATAATTGGTATCATAAGTGGTATTAATTAACAGAAATTAATAAGTGAAGCCTTTAACATCCTTCGTTGTCCGAGACGGCAGAACTGATAATCAGATTGACCACATTGCTGTTTCGAAAAGCTGGAGTAAGTTACTTTTCGATGTAAGGTCTAAGTGTAAGGCATCCATCTTATTGCGAATCAAGGAAAAATCCAGCGCACTCTAGACGATGAACAGACAGACTGTTGTGAGGTTTTTTTCTGCACCGATCACATCAACATCCTCCGAATTATCATCGAGAAATTTGCCGAATAGAGATCTTCTTTACATCTAATGTTCGTTGATTTTGAAAAGGCGTTTGATAGCGTTGAACGCGAGTATATATGGGCAGCTTTAATTAGGAGAGGTTCCCCAGAAAAATGTACCGCTATCATAAAGTAGTCCTAATCAAGAGCCCAATGTCACGTCCTACACAAAGGTAAACTATCGAAGCCCTTCCAGTTGTTGAACGGAGTGAGACAGCGGTGTATACTGTCACCTTTGCTTTTCCTGATTGTCATTGATTACTTATTGTGCAGCACCCTAGACGTCCACATGTTGCGAAGGATTAGATAGTTATTAACCACTTTACTCACTTGGCCTATGCCGACCATGTATCTCTCATATCTAACAAACAGAGCAATGTAGCCCTAATGTCCGAAGCCTTGAGTAGGCAAGGTCGCATAGCAGGGATTAAGATTAATGCTGCTATTTATTACCTTGGACTCCAGGAGACAATGTGAAAGTTGTCTTGAAGAGCGGCAAATTGAATAAGTGGATAAATTTTACTACTTCGGCAGTATAGTTATAGCAGACGGCTGAGCTGAAGCTGATGTATAGGCTAGCATCAATAAGGCTCGAGTTTCATTTAATAATCTTGCTGAGATATGTCGCAATAACAACATCTCCAGACGCACAAAAGTCCGGATGTTCGAGTCGAACGTAAAATCTGTTCTGTTGTACGTCTGTTCAACATTGAAAGTGATCTGTCAAATAACATGCTACAGGCCTTTGTTAAACAGTGTCTCAGGCGCATCCTTAATATCTATTGACTGGAAGTCATTATCAATGAAGACTTACACAGACTTATAGGCCAAGACGGGATAGACACCAAAGTTCACAGGCGAAAGTGGCAGTGGATAGGCCACACACTAAGAAAAGAGTCAAACAACATCGCACAAGAGGCTCTAGATTGGAACCCTTAAGGAACTCAATCAAGACACCGAATTGGATGATCGCGCAACAAATGGAGGAGATCCGTCCAGATGGACGGTACTCAGATCAACAAATCGTGGCCACAGTTGAAGGCGCTGGCGTAGAATCAGACTAGGTGGAGAGCCGGTGTTGTAGACGCCCTATGCCCCACGAGGGGTTAAACGAACCACAGCGAATAAGTGCATTAAAAGCAAAGTGAAAAAATAGTACCATTTACCTACATATTGATCGTAAATTAAAGGATCCGTCCAAGACTTGAAGATAGAATCAATTATGAGCTCCCTAGCTATGGTTGGAAATAAATGTGGCCATGGAAAATTCAGAAAAGGATCCAGAAACATTTCTTTGGAAGAAGAGGAAAAATTTCAGGAATGAAAGATCTTTTCATTGTTCCTGTGAAGCTTAAGACGTTGGAAGAACAGAAATCGTCAAACGTCGAGCTGAACTCTGATTTTCAGGCATCATTAGAAGAACAGAAATATTTAACTACCTAGCTGAGTCTGAGATAAATGCATCGTTGAAAGAACAGAAATCGTCAAATGCTGTAGAATTGAGAATATCGAGAACCCCGTGGTCAAGAAAATGGAAGAACTTAAGTCGGCCAGTATAAAAAAGTTCAATATAAAATGGATTTATAACAGAACATCCCGGAAGGATAAAGGAGCAGACTGAGAATTGCGATATGGCAATCCATACATGCAATAGGTTTACCTACTTCCTACTTCTTAATTCAAATAAGGAGTTTAGTACATATGCCTGGAGAGACGTTGCAGCAGATTTTTGCAATTGTTGAGAGGCTGACACTTTTGGCTTACTCTAATTTTGTCAACATTAAGTCAATGTAGTTGTTTTTGTTACTTTATGTGCAGATCGCGACCTATAGCAGTGCGCCTGAGCGAATAGAATACAGGTGCTGAAAATTTGGCTTACGCTCTGACTTTTGAAGCAACCAATCGTGGTCAACGTATATGTTGGATATATAGCGAAAAGGGGCATCTCCGAAAGATTGCTGGACATAATGGAGATTAAGCTCTACGAGAGGTGTGATCAGCAAGGCTGGCTGTACAAGCTGCAAAAGGAATCGAGGAGAGTTTGAATCGAAGAAAAATATTAAAGGTACTTTATTCCACCGCAGATAAGACTTACACAGACTTATAGGCCATGTATGCTAGTTCTACTTTGGAGAAGGCAATTTCCAAAACGATTGTAGAAAGTGGAAAATTCACGGTTGCATGTATGGTACCTGAAAGTAGATCACATAGATGGCGGTTGATGAGCAAGAAGTGCAGAATTATAGAAAGCAATTAAAGATAAGAAGTATTGAAAAATTAAAATGACCCAGGTGGCGAGATATCAAGGAAAGGAAACCAAGCATGAGGAACACCTTCTGTAGAATGCATGATTCTTTACTTTCCACGCTATTTTATTTTCTCAAGTTGGTTCTGCCTTGGGCTCTTGATGTTATTTCATCCCAGGTTAGGCTTGCATTGCTTGTTTCGGTCTTCACTGTCCGTCTCCATGTCTGTAGTAGTGTGGCTCTCTTTCTTCTTCCAATTGGAAGATTGTCTGGTCTTGATTGATTGCTTGTCTTGTAATGGGTTCCGAGTCTCTCCTGAGAGTGTGTCCTATCCACTTCCATCTTCTGAACTTGATTATTTGATGTATAATCGTCTGGTTAGTTATATTCCAAAGGTCGATATTGCCGATTCTATTGGTCCAGTATATTTTGCATATTATTATTAGACACTTATTCACGACTGTCTGTAGACTTTATACTTATAGTTTTGTTGTTTACCACGATTCACATTCGTATAGAACTGACTTGACGATAGCGTTGAAGATTCTTAGTTTGGTGTTGCGAGTAATCTACGAGGACTTTTATATTCTAAATAAACTTCCGAATGCTTGTTTTGATTTATTCAATCTGTTTTGTGTGCCTTTGCCGATGCCTTCGTTTGGTCTTTGTCTATGCCATTTTGGCTGCTGACTATTTGTGCGATGTCGTCAGCATTGTCAAGGACTTTCAGACTGCCTTTACCCCATATTATGCCTTTAGAGTTTCTGGTAGCCAACGCCAGTGCATCGTCTAGTACTATGTTAAACAGTGTGGGTGACATTAGGCAGCCCTGTTTGACCCCTGATTCGATGATTAGTGCCTCGCTTTATTTACCGCTGTTTAATACTACACTTGTTTTATAATGTCGATGTATTTTTCTTGTATACTACATTTCTGAAGGGCAATTCATGTTGCTTCTCTATGAATTGTGTCAAATGCTCTGCGAAAGTCCACGAACGGTTTGACATTTCACTGACTGCTCTGTGATGATTCTCAGTCTGTTCGTTTGATAAGTGCATTCTCTGCTTGGTCGCAAGCCAGAATGATTATCTCTTAGGCTATTCTCAACTTACTGTTGTTAAATTACAGCTATAGACTGTTATAATTACAAATATATTTCTTTAGAAAAATAAAATAACATATCTCCAACCATACTATCCTGAAATGGCAAGCACACGAATCAATTATTTATATTACAAGAAGTTTTATTTCAAGTTTAAAGTGGTAAAGAGAAAAAAAAACTTTTCAGCTATCTCTGCATTAAATGACACTAAATTGCATGAGTCAACATTACTGACAGAAACTGCAGTTAGCAAGATGTATTTTCCCACAAACCAACTTTCAGGAACATTAAAACTGAATATCCAATGAGTTCCCGTCGAAATCCCATACGCACCATTAACCTCCCTGCTGTAAAAAGAACTCCGATGAAACTCTGCAGAAAGGAACTTTTAATCAGCCCAGTTTGTGCAACATTTAACAAAAGTTTTCAAAACTAAAGTGTCACCTAGAAAGGAATTGCAAAATCAGCTCATTACCACCATGTTACCTGTACCTAATAGCTCCCTAAACGATTGAAGCTCTTAATCATTAAAGTAAAGGAACGAATGTTTTTATACTCTTGGTTTTAGATTCCTTTTTATTTGTCGAGTTTCCTAGGTAAGATGCATTTATGTGCATTAGAAACCTGACTGTGAATAAAATTGTATTAAGCTCACGTTAAAGATGGAGATAAATTTACTTTTTTGTGGTAATTCTTGAGTTTTGAAGATATGGCAGGCTGTTTCAGTGATGTAATGCATCACTAGGCAAGTTGCATGTTCGACGGACGATGGTAAGCCGTAGTTTTTTTTCTGCCAACCGATAACAGTCAGTGATTCCAAAGTGACAGCGGTAGTTTGGAATTTACCTTAAAATGTAGGTTTATTTGCAGTCTTTGTAATTTAATTGCATAATTAGTCTCCTGCCATCTGTAATTGTTAACAGGTACCAGAGAGACCCAGTAACCCAATCAAACTAGGTCCACAATGGATTGTGTGAAGATAAAAGTCACAAATAAATAAAAATCAAAACATATTCTCTATATTCTTCAGCAGCCAGGACATTTCACAGTTTTACGGACTCCGGAGGGTTCCGTTTGACTCACTCTACAATAGTCACAACATCTGTTTTGGTCCATTTATGTCTCCCCAAATTCCCCGAGGTGTTTAATGTCAAATGGACCTCTTATTATTGTAAAAAAAGTACCAGGTAGAACTTTGAATCTGCCCCCACGTCAAAATTATCAAAAGTGAGTGGATTTATCTCATCGTTTTGGACAAATACATACATACGGTGTAGAACTATCTCTGCCTGTTATTCATTAAGGTTTCAGGCCTCATGTAATGCAGTTCAGTACGTGGAAAGCTTCTAGACCGGAAACCGAGAAAGGTACCTGCCAGCTTTTTAGACTACATTACACTCATCCTTAATTTCACTCTTAAAATCGAGGAGTGAGAGGAAAAATACTCAAATGATAGGCTACTGGGCAGCTCACACGACTTCTAGGCAGAGGTATTTGCGATTCTGAAGGCATTTTCAATGCCTAGGTATGATGCCGTTTTGACGTAGAACTTGGCTTCTCTAACGATTACGTTTACGTAAAAGGAAGCTCTTCCTGTACTTTTATATACAGGACAATCTATTCCCACTATTAAAACGAGTTCGGCGCCAAAATTCAATATGTTTTACAATCTTTATCTCCATATCTGAATCCTTTAATCCCCTGTGGGACATAGAGCGTCTACTACACCGAATCTCCCCTGGTCTCGTTCTGTGCCAATGGCTTTAATTATTATCACGATTTTTTTATCATGGTACTTTCCTTCTCTATGGATTTTCTCCATGTGTTGCGTGGTTGTCCGATTCGGCATCTTTCTTGGGTCCCGTGCGGGTTCCAATCTAGAGCCTGTTGAGCGATATTGTTTGGTTCATTTTTTAGTATGTGGCCTATTCACTGTCAAAACCTCTGGTTGACAAATACCTTCTAGCTTAGATGGTTTTTCGCAGGTCACTTTCCATATTGAACGTACCGCTGTTAAACTGGGAAAGTGAACAGTCATATAACAGAAAGGTTTTACATTCGATTCGAATATCCGGAATCCGCAGGGCGTCTGCAGATGTTGGAATTGCGCCATATCTTAGCAAGAGTATTAAATGTAACTCGAGCCATATTGATGCGAAACTATACATCAGCTTTAGTTCCGCCATCTGCTGTTCTTCCGAGGCAGCAACATTTATCCGCTTGTTATATTTGCTGCTCTTCAAGATAAATTTCATATTGTCACAGTTCGGTTTTGGCTGTATCGATCTTAGTCACTCCTCTGCGACCTTTTCTCAGGGCTTTGCTCAGGGCTTTACTCAGGGCTTCGGACATTATAGCTACATGACTCTGTTTGTTGAATAGAAGACATACACCGTCGGCATAGTCTAGGTGCGTAAAGTGGTTAAAAAGTTTCCATCTAATACATCGCGATGGGTGGTCGCCTAGGCCGCTGCACAATACGTCATTAATGGCGATCAGGAAAAGCAAAGACGACAGTTTGCATCCTTGTCTCACTCCGTTCAGCACTTGGAAAGGCACCGACAGTTTTCCCTTGTATAGAACATGCGATTGGGCTTCTGAGTAGGACTTCTTTATGATGGTGGTAGTTTTTTCAGGGATGCCCCTCTTACGTAAAGCTGCCTATATATATTCGCTATCAATGCTATTGAACGCCTTTTGAATCAGACGGCCCAGAATATGGACATTTATATAAAGGAAAAATTGGTAACATATGTTTGTACAAAATTACACCTTTATTTGAAAAAGTCTACCTTTATAAGAAGTATTATATTAGGTATGGTAAGAGACATCAAAGGGTTTTCCCCTAGGATTTGGCCACATCGTATAGAAAAAAATTGTATAAATAACTTAATAAGGCATTTTAATATTTAGCCGGTGATTTATTTAAGTCATTCTGAATAAACTAGGAAAAACAAATCGAATCAGCAAATGAATATTATTTGATTGTGCTCCCTTTTATTTTCAAATATTGACTAATGCTGAGGTGTTCATAGTCCTAAAAAGTATAAGATTAAATTCAACGAGGTTTAATATAATTCGCCGCAAATTTGTTGCAATTGTTCGATTTTTTTCTGGTCCCCTTAACAAATACTTTCATGACATCAAAGTTTCCAGTAGATTGGAGGTATTCTTATATAATTCCTCATGTCAATCAGCTCGATTGATTTTATACCCATAAGTATCCCTTCTTTTCTGTCAAAGATAATTAAAAAATTATGTCTTATCAGATCCTTCATTACACTGCCTGACATAAATTACTTAATCCGGAAATAAGTTCTTCATTTTATCATTATCTACTAGATTTGTTAAAAGCTTTCGATGCAGCTTCTCATCTATCTAACCAATCGGTAAAAATTGGTGGCATAAGCTACACCGTTACAGGTGAACTCTGGGAGTTCCACAGAGTTCTATCCTCGAACCTTTATTGTTTTCGTTATTTGGATATAACTAATTGACTGTGTAATTTCGCCACGTTGATGTTGTTCAGTTACATACATATATCCAAGCTTGTTGGGCTTTGTAAAGATGCTATTTTGTACATTAACATAGGCACTAACAACAAATATAGATTAGTCTTATTATCTAATAATATCTTTCAACAGTATATTAAAAAAATTTTACTTCTTCATTCAGTTCAGAATTTGGTGTTTCCAGTGTCCTATCTATTTTATTAACACCATTATTGGATACGTCTATATGAAACTCTGGTCACAGTGGTTAACGAGTGAATTCACTCCAATTTCTACACTTTCCTTCTAGTGTAATAATTGTGATATAAAATAAAGCTAAAAAAACATTTTAAGGTAAACGGTTTTATTGTACAATTGCTAATGTAACAACAGAAAGTTTAATGCTAAATGTGCCCCCACGATTTTATTTTAATCTAATCAAAGCTCCAGTTTGGTGACCCATAAATATTTTCCAGCTTTAAGTACATTAGTGATTAAGTATTTAGTGTGTTGTATTTGCTTCTCTCTCTAGTTCCCGTAACCCCTTATGGGCATGAGGCAGGAGAAAAACTTTTCCAGCTCGAGTCAACAACTGCAAATGGACCTACAATTTAAGGTGGATTTCGAACTACCGATATTACTCTGCAATCCCCATTGGCCTTTTTATCGTAATCTGCTGTTAATAGAAAACAACCTCGGGCCACTGCCGGTGGGGTTCGAATTTTATTATATTTATCCGATCCATTGAAACGTTACGAGAGCTCGACCTTTGGCCTTGTGTATCCAGTTAAATACTAGGTGTTTTTATCGCGTTATTTTCAGAAGACTGAAATAGTTACCAAGGACGCAAACTCACATCCTTTCAGCTCTGTCAGTGCAAGGCGTCTTTCCCGTTAATTTGCCCCAGTCCCGTGCCTTCCAAGAATCCTACTTGGCTTACCGTGATCTACGGTACGACGCTGAATGTTAAGGACGGTAGAAGTCCATGACAAAATTACGGACAAAATCCTTCTCTCCCCCGTTTCGTAAATAAACTTTACTGCTGTACGGCTTTAGGTTGAATAAGGTGTGCTATGTCCTTTTCGAAGTCAACGTGAACTGATGGTTTATCTGTTTTATATAGTTGCTTTTGTAGAATCTGTGGTCCGAAAATTTCTCTAATGTAGCCGATAGTAATGGACAATCAAATGTCAACACTCCCCATATTTTTGTACCGAAATCGTAACGAAACATTTCTAACTAGTAAAATTTACCAATGGACCCTAAACTTGAACACGTATAGATTACTTTTTTTGAAATTCAAGATGGCGACATCCAATATGGCGTTTCAAGGACAAACATTTTATGCTATTTATATTAATTGCGTTTGAAATAAAATTTTCAAATGGAATTTTCATAAAAAATGGTACGTAGGGATTCTTAAGGTTGCTGATCATATAAACTGACAGACACAGACACAAATAGCTGCAATTAATTCACCAAGCGACTCTACATGAGTTAATTCATTCCTGTAATTGAATTCTGCCAAACCAGTTTTTTCCCTTCATGTAATGCAGGAAACCCCAAAAGTATTTAATCGTGGTTGGGTAGTTGTTTGTTTGTTTAATTTGCACCGACTTCAAAATGTAATAGATATAAAATTAAAAATTATTTTATGTTTTTTTAGGGTTTTTTGTGAAGTCGGTTAAACTTTTTTTATTTTGTTTGAAAATTCAAGGCTAAGAAGGTTGATTTTGAGGATGAAGAAGATGTTAGCGACATGTGAATCAAATAAAAATCCATTGAAACTGGGAGAATTTGTAATTTGGGTGATTGTCGTTACACAAACACTCTTCGGTTCGCACTTGTGAAATTAAAATTTCACGGTCGGATACAGATAACTTAACTTTTTCCGACATTTTCCACTTCGAAATTTATACTTGGTATATTATCCTGACGTGATACGTTGAAAAACTAACCTGAACTGCTCATCGCTACCGCTCACCGCTTATCGTTTGTCAATGTGTACGCGACCTAACTCCAAGGTATTTATAATTGTTTACAACTTCGATAGGTTCATGCCTATAGGTTCAGGATTCCCTTGCCGCCATCCTTTCACCCTTTCTAAAACCATTATATTTGATTTACTGTTAATCCCCACCTATAACAATACTGCTCTAGCTTGAAAATCAATATTTGTAGCTCTCTAGGATCGTCCGCGAGCAGTATTATATCATGAGCTTACATCAGGACACTAACATTAATTTCACCAATAGGTATGCCTTCATCAAGGGATTCCCCCAGGTTATTAATATACAGGGAAAATAGCAGTGGTCTGGGAAGACCCCCCCCCCCCGACTCACACCAAGATATATTGGAAAACAATGAGATAAGGATTTCCTGCCTTGAAATCATCCAAAAAGCCGTACACCGTTTTTTCTTGCCTTTATGCTTGGAAATTTTAATTATATAATGTTGTCAATGGTAGAGTAGTTTTTTCTAAAGCCTGCCTGATATTCCTTAATAATTCTATATTCTATTAATTTGCTATTGGCACAGTAAGTTCGCCTATACTGCATAATTCCAGGAAAAATTTTACATACCGTGCTAAGGATGCATAGTCTCCTATAATTTGACCTTACCTTTTTTAAACATAGGATACAGTACTGTTTCTTTAAAAGAATCAGGAACACAGCTAGAGTCCAGAATGCCATTAAACTTTGTCGTCAACCTTGTCAGAAATCCCTCTAGAAATTCTGTTAAAACCAGGATCCTTGCCATCCTTAGCGTTTGGTAAAAAGCGCCTAACCTCGTTCAGTAAAATGGAACCGTCGAAAATATCATCATGTACACAGGGCTGCCTATGATGTTAGATTGAGCATTTGATTTGGCTTAAGGAGCATGTTAAAATGGTTTGCAAATTATGCTGACGTTATAGAATTGACGCTAGTTTGTTTCTTGAGTTCACGGCCCAGTGACTACCAATCATTGCTGTCATTATTATGCAACAGTCTTCCCCAATTGACCTTTAGTATTGGATTTTAGATAAGTTACAACCTCTCTATACTCTTTATTGCCAGTCACATACAATGTGCGGGCTGTGTTGTTTTCAAAAACTTAAAAGATCTTTTTCTAGCCTTCCAGCTATTCGAGTTAAACTATTTTTGTTTATAGCACCTCTTGTTGATATAGTCAGGACACAGGAATATTTCAGGCAATGAAAGAGTGGGTGAATTGGAGAAAAAGTGTGCTAAAATGGATAGTTCTGACGCGATTACCAATGTGAAAATTCCGATCACCACTTTTAAAGTGGACATTGCCAGTAATGCCTACCAAAAGGCTAATTTATCGGTAAACAAACCGGTCAGGTTACATTTGCCAGGCAATGCAATGACAACTGTAACCTGAGTAAAGCAAGAGAAATAAAGTACTCCCTAATAATAACAGAACCGACACCAGAAATCTAGTAGGGTTCTTAACGGGACATTGGATCATAGGTAATGAATCAGTTCGACATGTGCTGGCAAGAAGAGGTAGGCTACTGGGTAGTTACTTCTTTTCAGGGCTTGTGGAACTGCAGATCATTGAGCTGAAAATCTTATTGAGATTCCTTAGGGAAGCGGGATGGGTATAGAGCAGGGGATTAAGTAAGGTCAGATTCGATGAATCTATGGGGCACAATGGACCAATCCAATAGTCTAAGTGAGACAGGCTGAAAATGGTTTCAGCAGCACCGCTCTAAAATGACCTAACCTAACCACCACCTATAGGTTCGCTCAGCATCAGTTCTTTGCTTAATGGCTCGGCGTATAATATTATCTGGCACTCAAACTCCGGTGACAAAATTTGACGGAAATGATTGAATAAATCATTGACCGGTACTGAGTTACC
This sequence comes from Leptarthrus brevirostris, assembly GCA_964036015.1. Lineage (NCBI taxonomy): Eukaryota > Metazoa > Arthropoda > Insecta > Diptera > Asilidae > Leptarthrus > Leptarthrus brevirostris. The sequence continues at coordinate 17,531,471 of OZ038375.1, read as the reverse complement.
AATAACGTACTTCTTTCGTCCACCATACTTTGACATCCGCTAAACTCCTATCAGGTGCTTTCTAATAGTCACTCTTCTTGTTCCTCCGCAATTTTCTAAAGTACTTGTTTTCGTCCTTATGCTTCTGCCTCGCGAATTCTGAGTTAGTTTTTCTAAATCTATTTAATCATTTGAAGGACTTTTTCTTCACTTTCTGACACTGATTATTATTGAACTACCTCGATTTGTTTCTTAGATGCCTTCCCTGAGGAATTGAATTCGCTTTAAGGTGTATATATTGACTGCAATTCGAAAAATACGTCAATTCAAGTCAAAAATGTGTAAAGTTGCTGCGATTTGTCAGGTTTAGGCACTGTGTTATTTTTTATTCCCATATTGTTGAACCATTAGAACCTTTCTCAATTTTCATTTAAATATGTTCTATTATTAAGGGAGGCAAATTTTATAGAATGAAATCGAGGTAAACTTAAGCCTAAAGTTTTGCGTTGGAATTCGCCACATACCATACCAGGTAGCGGAGATGCTCTAAAGGTGCTTAAGGACACCTAAATTAAAATGAAAAGCTAAATTAAAATAAAAAACTTAAAAAACAAACCATATTCGCTACTACATACTTAAAATAAAACATCAAATTAGTTTTTAGAAATAGTAAGTTTAATAAATAAAAGAGTGACAATATATTCCCCTAAGGGTGACCATAAATAAATTACTATAAATAATACTTTAAATAATATGTTGGTGAAAACAAATAAAATAAATGATTTTAAAATTGAAAATATGAATTAAAAAATTTTGTAATCTCTTTTGACTCTTTTGCATTACTGAAAGCTGGTAAGGTTATAATTAGATTTATATTTCGGATAAATTGACTACCTACCCTTTAACTCTTCCTTGAGCTACAATTTTAACTTGATGTTCTTTTGATTGTCCTGCGAATAAATTCCCTCCTTGTGCTAAGGTCTTGTCTTGTTGTTCGATTTGCGCTCCAATTATGATTTCTAATTCCTTCATTAACATACCAAATTGTTGACGAAATTTTCGAATTTGCTGACCCATTATCTCCCTAGTTAGCAGAGGCTGCGAGTACGGTCCCGGATTTCTTTGTGTTATTGATGAATTTTGTTCAAACTGCTGAAGATCTTCTTCACACTTAAGTGATCTTTCTAATAATATTTTTAGTTGTCGTAGTTCATCATCAGTAAAAGGCTCTGCTAACTCATGGGTTTTGGGTTCCTGTTTCGCGTTTGCAATATATTTAAAAGATTCAACTTGCTCTTGCGCGGCATATTTTGATTGTAAAGAATTATGCATTTTTTGTACAGATGTTGAGGATCTGTTTACTTGTATACACTTTTCTCTTATACTATATGAACGTAATACACCTGCACCTGCGGCACTGTTAGAATTCCTGTTTTCAGACTGTTGAAAACAAATTCGGGTGGAACTACTGGGCTTAGTGTTCTGAAACTTGTGAACGTAAATTCGAGTGGAATGTGTTGTAAATCTGTAAAATCAAGAGAATGTAGTAATCGACACAAGAAGTTATAATTTAAAATTTACTTTTCTTCACTTTCTTTACTAATGGAAGAAACACTTGTACCTGGAGGAGACATTAAGCAAGATGGAGAATGTTGCTGCGCGTAGGTGTTTAGAGGCTCATTGCATGTTATTTCATGCGTTGTACCACTGGAGAAATTATTTTGCCAAGCATCATGGCTTAATTTAAGATAAATTGGATTCTTACTATTTGGATTAATTGAGTCTTCTGCGGGAAATTCAATTTCTACTGGTCTTAATGCAGAAAATGCTGTTATCGGTTTCTGTAAACATATTTAACAATTTCGAAATGTTATAGGTTTTTTTCTTTTATATGTTTATTGTTTTTGGTATTTACAATGTCATGCATTTAATAATTTTAAACTAAGTACCTCAGATGCACATACAAGAATGTTTTTTAACATAAAATTCCATCGAAATCCCTTAAGCTGATTTTCATTCCACTGTAACAAGCTTTGAATATCTGCCAATTCTGCTAAGCCATCAATTCATTGTGATGAATATTTTTCGGACCATAAAATCTTTTGATCAAAAACTCGTAATAAACCAGTCACGGATACATCAAAGCTTTTCCTGAATAGCAAATCTCTTGGGAATCTTCGTAATTGGAAGTAAAAGTTCCTTATCATACTGTGGTAGGCATCATCCGATAAATGAAAGACCAAATCTGATATTCATCCCCAGCCTGTAACCCAGTTTTCTGCTTCATTATACGGCAAATCAGGGAAGTGAATGAGGGAATAAATATACGTTAACAGGAATCTCATCAAAATGAAAAGACAGAGAGTGAGAGAGTCCTTGCAAGTCGGAACAATTACGTCTTTCAAGCAAAACACCAAAAGGGAAATTGAACGTAGTCTGAAAATGGCTCATGTCGAAGAATGTATTCAGCATGTCAGGAATTTAAATTTTTTTTTCAGTATTTTTTACCTGATTTCGTTGAAGTTGAAGTCTCACGCGGAAATAATGCTCTTATCAGGCCGAAATTGAGATTGTTTTATTTGTAAAGCATTTTGTTTTTCAGGAAATTAGGAGTATTCATTTCTCCAGGTGGAAAGATTCTTAAGAGTTATTCATATTTTTGCAAGAAAGTAGAAAATTATAAGAACCAGTGTAGGCTGCAAGATTCCTTACAAATGTTCAATGCATTTTATCTAACTTAAAATCAAATTATGAGATTTGTTTGAAAAGTTTAATATATTTTCGTACCACAAGTCATTAAATAAATGTAGTGTTGGAAGTATCTATTTTTAAACATCGTCTTAAGCATCATCATGCGAGGCATAGTGAATAGTTGACAGCCATCTTAAGATTGGCGCAGAGAAGTGATATTTCAGGTGGAAAACAGTTCGTCCCACGAATTAACCGTGACAAAGCTATAACTGCAAAAATCAAGCTTCTAAATAATTCCATCTCTACCCTTTATCCGAACTTGACCTCGTATAACTTTTTTCTGCTATCGAAGTTAAGGAGCGAAGCCGTCAATGGTTATTGTACGGTGTTATACAGAACTATTTTTTTAACGTTATAACAGACAACTTGGAAACTCGCTGGACCAAGTGTGAAGCCCTTGTTCAAAAATCAGATTAAATAGTTTTTGAGTACTCGATTACTTCAATACTTAAAATAATAAATAAATACGTGGACGTGGAGTTGGATCAATGGATAAGTGGCACGACGACCACGCCATGGATGCAGATTCGAGCTTCGGCATGACTATGAGATTTTCATTTGCAACAGCAATAAATAAAAAATCCACCCAGTCTCTGGGCTATGGGCTCTCAGAAAGTTACCTTTCAGCAGCACTTGGTGGAAGTCATTTGTTCAAAAATGAAAAGGAAAAAACACCTGTTTTTTCTTCCACAAATTAGGAATGAGATGGATGTTTCGACCGGAGTGCAAGTGGTCATCATCAGCGTGGCGCTTGCACTCCTTACCACGGACATCCATGACGAAAAGTCAAAAACTCAACTCCTATAAATACTCAGTTTTAAATCTGAGTATGAATTATATGAAGAGGATTTTTAGTCCATCAATTTCATATAAAACCAAAAATGGTTAAAAATTTTGTGAACAGAAAGTTACCTTTCAGCAGCACTTGGTGGAAGTCATTTGTTCAAAAATGAAAAGGAAAAAACACTTGTTTTTTCTTCCACAAATTAGGAATGAGATGGATGTTTCGACCGGAGTGCAAGTGGTCATCATCAGCGTGGCGCTTGCACTCCTTACCACGGACATCCATGACGAAAAGTCAAAAACTCAACTCCTATAAATACTCAGTTTTAAATCTGAGTATGAATTATATGAAGAGGATTTTTAGTCCATCAATTTCATATAAAACCAAAAATGGTTAAAAATTTTGTGAACAGAAAGTTACCTTTCAGCAGCACTTGGTGGAAGTCATTTGTTCAAAAATGAAAAGGAAAAAACACTTGTTTTTTCTTCCACAAATTAGGAATGACGAAAAGTCAAAAACTCAACTCCTATAAATACTCAGTTTTTACTTGCACTCCGGTCGAAACATCCATCTCATTCCTAATTTGTGGAAGAAAAAACAAGTGTTTTTTCCTTTTCATTTTTGAACAAATGACTTCCACCAAGTGCTGCTGAAAGGTAACTTTCTGTTCACAAAATTTTTAACCATTTTTGGTTTTATATGAAATTGATGGACTAAAAATCCTCTTCATATAATTCATACTCAGATTTAAAACTGAGTATTTATAGGAGTTGAGTTTTTGACTTTTCGTCATGGATGTCCGTGGTAAGGAGTGCAAGCGCCACGCTGATGATGACCACTTGCACTCCGGTCGAAACATCCATCTCATTCCTAATTTGTGGAAGAAAAAACAAGTGTTTTTTCCTTTTCATTTTTGAACAAATGACTTCCACCAAGTGCTGCTGAAAGGTAACTTTCTGTTCACAAAATTTTTAACCATTTTTGGTTTTATATGAAATTGATGGACTAAAAATCCTCTTCATATAATTCATACTCAGATTTAAAACTGAGTATTTATAGGAGTTGAGTTTTTGACTTTTCGTCATGGATGTCCGTGGTAAGGAGTGCAAGCGCCACGCTGATGATGACCACTTGCACTCCGGTCGAAACATCCATCTCATTCCTAATTTGTGGAAGAAAAAACAAGTGTTTTTTCCTTTTCATTATGGGCTCTCGTCTGGCTCGCTGCAATATAAAATAGTTAGGGTAATGTATTCTATTTGTGGACAGTCAAGTAAAAATTTTATCCAAAATTTTATTAATGGAACTAGCAATATCATCACCTGTGCGACCACTGTGTGCTTCGCTCCAAATTGCACAATAAGTTACTTTTGGCTTGTCAACAACGATACTAGTTGCGGTCTGTTAAAAACACTTTTTTTTCTTGTAATAAAAAGATGTAGCATTCCCCTTAGGCATGCACTTTGCAGATCAAAGCAAATTATAGCGCTTTTTGGATCTTTATTTTGTCGATCAAGATCTCGTTCAGCTTTCATAGCGAACTTGTCGTCTTTACGGACGTTGTACTGAGAAATTTCATCATTAGTTGGATTTCTGTTATCTTTGAAAATAACATATCGATCGCATTGATTTTTTTTTTGATTTTTTATGACCCTCACAGCTAAATTTCTGAAGCAATCTCAGATGCTCCGAAACCCAGTTTCAAATCTTTAAACCCGATTATCTTGAAACCATATTTTTAAAATCGGCCTTACAAATAACTCTTGCAATTTTCATCTGATCGACTTGAAATTGTAACTGTAGCTTCTTAGATAAATTTTAAAGATTTATTAATAATTACGATTTTTATGAACATTTAAAGGCCGATTGTTTTGTTTAAAACAAAAGTTCAAATTCATGTCATTTTGCGAAAAATACTTTTTTTTTACTTTCAAAAAAAGACGGCTGTACTGCTGCCATTTTGAACGAAATAAATAAACAAAATTGTTTTGTACACTTCATCATATGTATAATAAAGCCTCAAAATTTTACATTGATATATGTCATCCTCAAAAATAAAATTCCTCAAAAAAAACATATTTTCGACCGTTGAAATAGGATTTACCCCTTAAGTCGAGTCAGCTCTTTAAAAGGCCCGCAAATTGAAGAAATGGACTGTACTAAATTGACTGCGAAAAGTCCTTGCATTATTGATGTTATAAACTAGACGAACCGTATAAGGATCTGCTATCGTTCAAAAAATGAAGAATATCATGGTGAAATGCTTAAATAGGTATAAACTGAGAATCTCATATCGTGCATGGTCAAATTAAATGTGTAGGTACTAAGTACTATAAGTATAATTGGTTCTTAATTCCGAAAAATAAAGTAAAAAAAAGTTGCGCTTTTTCTCTCAAATTATATTCGCAGCGTGCCTTTAATAAAATTTACCATTTATTGAAGGTGTAAAAATGGAAGCTAAAATTTGAATGAGCTCTAAGAAAAGCTACGAGAGCTATTGTGGGAAATATTCAGCGAAGTAGTACTTGTAAATCCAGAAATTTATTTTTAATTTTTTAGTTTCTCAAAGTAACAACAAATAAAAGCTTGTTTTTCTTAAAAAAAACCTTTTTTACTTCTCTAAACAACGCTCTGTCTACCAATTAAAATTTTGAATATTCTTAGCAAACAAAGATTTAAAAATTCCTAACTAAAAAATCAAAAGAAAAAGTTGAAGTCACCGCGATTGACTTAATTGACGTTAAATGCAGCGAATTTATCCTTAAATAATTCTAAATATTTGTTAAATCAAAATGCATTTCATGATAGAAAATCCCTTGAAAATTTTCTTATAAGAATTTCTTTTTCTAGACTTACCAATATGAACATCTTGTGAACAACCAAAAATGGAACCGGAACAGCATTTAATCGCAGGCGATTACCATTAGCGCAAGGTAGAATATCGCTTCTCTTAAAGTGTAAACTGCAAAGGTAAGGATGTTTCCGAATTGAAATTTCTTTAACTGATTTTTTTATTCTGTTGCACCATTGTATATATCGAGTTTCCTCTTTAGGAAAACTATAATCAAAAGAAAATGTTGTTAGAAAATAATTTACACAGGTAGCGAATGACTTACCTGAACATTGCTATAATCCTACTCTTGCACAAGAAATTTCCTAAACAATTGCTTATAACACATTTCCTGACCATTGCGAATAATTTTAAGTATATTAAGTAAAAAGAAAAATATCTAGGAATTTTGGGATTTTGGTAAAACTATTTAAATATGCTTTTTATTATCACAAGAAAGACAAAATTTTACTGTCACCGGAAGAATGTGCTTTTCTCTTTAACGAGCATTACAAGAGTTTTTATTTTAGTAGGTTTTACATTAATGAAAAATGCCGCCAATTTGGACTGTTTTTGAATAATTTTGAAATAATGTTAAGCAAATTTATTAAAGAAAAGGCAAAAGGATGAATATATTATCTAAATTTGAAGTATTTAAACATTTTTAATTTAAATACGTGGAGAAATTGCGTCTTTCAAGTACTTTTCTAATAATTATATCAGTTGATGTCACAGAAATCTTTGAATTTTTTACCACAAAGTAGGCCCGCAACGTCGTGCACTTATTTTACAAATAAAAAACAAAAACCATCCGAACTAATATTGCCACTGACTAAGTTATAAAGTGAAATAGATTTAATAGTTTTATTGGAGTAGATGAATGCTAAACAAAAAACGATTTGTTTGATATTGTAGTAGTTAATTCGCTCTCGTATATTTTGCTTTAGGCACATAACTACAATAAGTCAGTGTTTACGCTATTTTTACTGTTGCATATACAGGGTGTTTCAGATCTGACGTGCCAAAATGAGTGGGGTGATAGATCTCACCTAGCCAAACAAAAACTTGTATGGCAGGGGAGTTGCAGGGTGATTCATAAATTTCAGTTTTTCATGGTATGCACATTCCTCTTTTTTTATCTTTTGATCTACCCAACATAGCGACATAAAACAACCGCTAAAAGTAACTATCCTAATGACCTTTCCCAAAATGTCAACAATGTTGATCTCACTACTACCACTGCAGGTACAGTCACGGCCAAAATTGGAATTTTTTTTTTGAAATTACCAAAATTTCCGCATTTTCCCAAATTTTCTCGGCAATTTATGTAATTAGTATACCTCTTTTGTATCGTTATTGGATTGCCCGTCTTATTACCTTTACAAAAAAGTCCAATATGCCAAGGTAGACAAAGAATTAGAAAAACCGCATCCTTAGAAATCTCTGACTACCTAATTATTTTATTGCACTTTAGGTAGGAAATTCTTTAAATAAACAAAATTGTTAAGATAAAGAGATCTTTTTCGGTTAACAGGTAACTAATTTTAATTATTGTTCCAAAAACATTATAAAAATGGTAGTGTAATTTTGTTTTATTGCCGATGTGTTAGCCAGAATTCACATCCTCGTATCCTGACGTTTTGTTACTCGTACCTGATGGAAATTTTGCTATAAGAAAACGTCAGTAAACAAGAATGCCTAACATAGTTGAAAAACAAATCAATAAGTACGAGTGTTTTTAAGCAAAAATTAGTAAATAACCGTAGAATTTAGTTTTGAGTAACACGCGGATATTCTTTACATTTATACTGTAGTAGACGGAAGAGAGAGACCGGCTGTACTGGAATATCAAAGGAGATTCCCTTATCGGGGAGCACCCAAAGAAGGGGTGTTTACACGGACTTTCCGGAGGTTAAGAGAAATAGAAAGTATAACTTCACACGACCCGAAACTTCGGGAACTTCTGCCGACGGCGAGCAGCAAATAATCACAATCGTGAGGCAGGACCTCGAGAAGAGCACGAAGCGAGTCGCAAGGTGATTAGGAGTGTCGTCATCTAAGGTTTGGAGGGTTATTCATCGAGGGGGATTACGTGCATATCATTATCACGTAGCCCAAGGACGACTGGAAGGAGATTCTGAGAGAAAACTCGAATTTAGCATTTGGCTTCTGGAACGTGACATTGACGACAGATCGTTTCTGGACCGAATGTTGTGGACAGATGAATGTCAATTCACCAGTAATGATATCACGAACTTCCATAACCTCCATACCTGGTCGAACATAGGGCAAAGCTGACCTAATTCCAGTGCAGCAGAGATTCAGTGTCAATGTTTGGGCTGGTATCATCGGGAACCATTTTGCCGCAAGTGCTTAATAGTGAAATTTCTGCGGACTTTTTGGACAATAAACTGCCAGATCTAATAGAGGAGAACCCTATGGATAATCTTAGGGGAATGTTTCACAAACACAATAGAGTACTAGCGCATACGGCTAACATTGTGAAGGTAATACTAAGTGAAAAATTTCCTAACCGCTGGATTGGAGGAGGTGCACCGATTCCTTGGCCTGCTAGATCTCCAGAACTTACCCCATTGGACTTTTTCTTATGAGGAACAATGAAGGGTGAAGTTTATTCAAGCCCAGTTAACACTAGGGAGGGTTTAGTTAGCCGAATTGGGAATTCAGCGACGAAAATACGGGAGAGGCTGGCTGCAATATGCCTTAAACAGGGACTTAGAAGGAAATTGTTGAAATGAATCGAAAGTGGCGGTGAATATTTTTAGCGGCTTTTGTTACTTATCAAAATTAATTGTAAATTTTCTTAAATTCAATAAAAAGCGTTTTAGAATTAATTTGAGTTTAATTTTTTTAAATTGTTGATTTTTATAATATTCTCCGATAAAATTTCTACGTATAAATTTCTAAATACTTTCCCTGTGTGAACATATTGCACCTTTTTGGAAAGGTAATAAAACGGGCAATCCAATAAAAAGAAAAAAGAAGTATACTAATTACATAAATTTCGGAGAAAATTTGGGAAAATGCTGAAACATTTTTGTTAATTTTGGCCGTGACTGTACCTGCAGTGGTAGGAGTGAGATCAACATTGTTGACATTTTTGGAAAGGTAATTGGGGTAGTAGTTTTTTAGGGTTTGTTTGATGTCGCTATGTTGAGTAGATCAAAAGACAAAAAAAAAAGAGTAAAAACTGGGAAAACTGAAATTTATGAATCACAATGTAACTCCCAAGCGGTTGAGATTGCCCCACTCCCTGCCATACAATTTTTTGTTTGGCTAGGTGAGAGCTATCATTTGTATTCATATTGACCTCTAGAAACGGTACACCTGTATAATAGGACACTGAATAACTGCAGTGCCCGTTCGTCTGTTTGGCCTTCACATTCGATTTTCTCTGAAAGTATTGACGTAAAAATGTGAAATTCAGCACAGAGATAGAGTGTGATGGCACAATATTATAGTCGTTAAGGTAGGTGACCACCTTGTAAATTTAAAAAAATCGATTTTTTTGCATTTTCTCAATCCTTATACTTTTAAAAATCACCCCCAACAATTTTTTCCCAAAAATTTGAATTCTAACATAGTGAAATTGTAAGTGATAAAACTTGATTTTTTTAAAAATATTTGAAAAAAATAGCGAGTAAAGACTTTAAACACGTTTTTCTCGAAACTACTTTTTTTTCAAATGGCGACAGTTAATCTCCGAAACTACTCGACCGATTTCAATGTTTTTGGTCTTGTTTTGTCCGTTGAGATGTTTTGTAAGCCAATCTACCACATTTTGCGAAAGAATGTTAATTATAAAATTCTTTTTAGCAGAGAATAGTGAAAAACAGGGGTATTTTTTCAACCTTTTTTTCAAACATCCGCAGTTTTTTTTTTTTGACAAATTGTGTTAGATTGTCTCGTAAGGGACCTTTCTTTTGAAGATGCCGTGTTGTTTTTATTTTTCAGATTCACTAATCCTGAGATGAACTGTCCGTCATGGGCCTCAAAAAAATTGAGGCCTCGACTTTGGCGCCTCCTGGTTAGTTGTTAAAAAATGAAATAAAAAAAATCAAGCATTTTTGTATTTTTGTAATATCTTATACAGGGCCTGAAAAAAAATTATTGATAATGTTGCATTTTTTAGCCTTCCAAGGGTCACCTACCTTAAGTAAGAAAAGCAGAATTTTGATTCTGGGGGTTAATTTCGGGCCGTAAATTGGGAAGTGGTAAAACAATTCTTTTTAAATAGAGATATTTCAGATGTATGTTTATAGTTTTAGGTTCTTAAGCTGATGTATGTCAGTCCGTTCGTTCGGGCGTCTTCTGTAACCCTTCAACAGATTAATCCGAAATGTTGTACTTATTGTAAGGTATTTTTTGCGAATGAGGTCGGCTGGGTATTTAATGCGCACAAAAGTCTTTCTTCCTTCCTTCTTCCTTAGTATGTCACCAACAAATTCTGAAGATTCCATCCTGTGGATAACATCCGAATTCTTGGATATCCTTTGACGTTACGTCAGAAGTAGGGCTGTACAATATTGAATCTTATTTGCAGCTCTACGAAAAGGTTTTTTTATGATGATAGCATGGAAGGTCCCACAACTTAAAAAAAGTATTGAAACGAAATAAACATAAATTTAAGCTAAAGTTTCTTTTTAGCCACCCAGTGTCTAAGTGATGATTGATTTTCGTGGTGTCGGGAGAGGTTAAGTTCACTAACAAAAATTGGCATAACTTGATAGTAAATATACATATATAGAAGTATATTCTGTTTTACGTACAAAATAAAGATGCAGAAGTCGTCAAAAATTGCATTAAATATATAACAAAAAAAGAAAATGAAATTCATAATGAATTCTAATATATGAATAATAAGTTTTAATTTAATTTAATTTGAAATATCCAAGGAGGAGACAAGTCGGTTAACGAAAACCTCTAAACCCTCCCATCTTCTTCCCTATTAAGATAAAATTTGGTATTCGAACGTTACCAAAAACTTTGATTTGCTGAGATATTTGGGGAAATATGTTTTTGAACCTACCTCTTAAAGAGTGAAAAGTGGACTGACATTTTGTTTTTTCCTACCGCAATGAGTGGGTTGCCTTCAGATAGGTCTCCTAAAATGCAAAAAAGGGCTTTCTTTTGAGTTTAACTTTAAATAATTCTAATTTGTAAACTATTGCTGAAAATATCTCAAGATATTTCTGAAAGTATCCTTAACTTAGTAATAATACTAATAATAACAACTTTATTTATTTGGATAAGTAAAAAAATTACATGATTTATACAAGTATAAAGTAAATCCGTTTCACCAAGAAAACAAAATTAAACTAAATTAATAAACTAAAGTTAAGTGAATGATAATATATGCTTAACTTACGAAGTATATAATGATTTAAGACGCATGCTAAAAGTCACGCCGAACCTGGTGTACTAAAGATTATATGAAAGTAGATTTCACTTCCGAATACGTTGGAAAATGTTGGAACGCTGTCTATAACGAGAGTTAGAGTTAGGAACCAATGGTCGACGAACCGTCTAGTTGACTGCGGGATTTTCAGCTTTTCAAGCTTTTCAGGTACGCTCGCTGTTAACTATATATTAGCTTATGTAAAAATCTTCATCTACACTGTGTTAGAGCGATATGTGACCAAAACTGGGCAAAGTGAATACAAAGGGTATGACATCATTATATGCCACCAATAGCCTTCTACGACACACAGAGTCCAGAAATTATGCTACGATAATTAAATTGATGATAACCACTGCTAATACAAGTTTTTTCCGCATATGAAGCGAAAGAACACTCGAATTACGACGTGAATGCCGTGAACAACCATACATTTTCTTCAATACTACACTAACATGGCTACAAAAAGAGAATTTAGAATCTAACACAAATTTTTGGCGGATTCTTCATTAGGAAGTCTGGTTCTGTTGATGAAGACCTTTGGTTGTTACATTCGATATCTTTTCTGTAAATTGCCAAACAATTTGACTTTAGCGGATTCTTCATAAGAAAGTCTGGTATTGTTGATGAAGACGGTTGGTTGTTGCATTCGATATCTTTTCTGCAAATTGCCAAACAATTTGACTTTGGGATTTAATTCGAAGTTTCTTCTTTAAACCGCTGTTGGTCATCGTTCGGTCGACATATGCAGTCTTCCATTCACCCAATTGGGCTGCTAAGATAAAGCTGTACGTCATCAGCATATAAATGATTTCTAACATTTAATATCATGTCTACAAAGTCATTTATGTTCACGCTGAATAACAGTGGTCCTAGAATGGAGCCTTGAGATCCACCACGGATAAGAAGCGTTGCATTTGGACAGGTGTTTCCAACCTTCAGAAATTGACTTCGATCAGACAAAAAGTTTTTAATTAGTTTAACTGATAAGGAAAATAAGAATACTTACGACAGTTTTTTTTGGAAGTCTTTCATGATCAATACAATCAAAAGCCTTATTAAGGTCTGGCAATGCAAGAATCGTTAAATAATCATTATCCAGTGTTTCATGAATGTCAGTGCTAAATTTAAGCATTGCAGTTTCGCAACTATGACTCGATCGAAAACCCGAATGCCAAGTACACAATAGTTTGTTACTTTATTGTACTCCATAACCTATACTATCTCTCCAGCTAGGAAACATACGAGACTTATTGGGCGAAAATCGTTGGATGGGAAGGAGCAGACGTTTTGGGAAAGGAAAGGACCAGTGCTTTTTCCACATTCCGCGAAATGTAGATGTTATGAGACATTAATTAAATAAACTCGAATGATTTCTGGGGTAATTATATTATAAATCGAGAAAGTAATTTACCTGGCCCTGTCGCATTAGATTTAATTGCACTCGTTGCCAGCAATACCTAATTATCTTGAACACTTCGGAAAAGTAAGCCTTCGATCGGATAGGCTCCTATAGCTGAGTTGCGCTTAGTGATGGATGGAATTTTTAATACAGTTGTTAGCTGGATATCTGAGCAATTCTATTGTCCAGCAGTTTCTCCCGAGGACGCGACTGATTCTACTACTCCAACGAAATTGAACTACGTTCTAAACCGTGGTCAGTCTGGCTGAGAGTTGGTTTTGTGGGAGGATTGGTGATGCTAAGCTTTTTGACGCTGCCTTTTTTGTTTTCCGTTTGCTAGGAATTAAATGACAAACAAGTTTTCTAGGAATCACTCTATCTGTATACAGGGTGTTCAATTTATCCGAAAACACTAATATATCTCGAAAAATACACATCGGATCAATAAAATTTAAAGTTAAAATTTGTTCGTCTCTGAGGGCGGCATCCATATGAGACCAAAGTCCACCCCCGTCCACCATCTCCTAGGGAGTGGGGGATACAAAACTTAAATAGGAACGTCTATTTTTTATGCAACGGAGTAAAAGTGATTAGATTTGTACAGGGAATCTGACCCATCCCACTGGAAGGTGGGGTTGGGGGGGGTCGAGTTAAGTATCATTGGATATCCGCCTCCGAGACGAACAAATTTTAATTTTAATTTTTTTTGATCCGATGTGTAGTTTTCGAGATATTTCAGTGCCTTCAGATAAATTGAACTCCCTGTATATCTCCTTTTTGATATGCTCCATCTGGTAGTGACTTTGCTTCCTCATGTACTATATTCAAATCGATGTAGCCAAAATATAAGAGGGTAGAAATAGTGACCATTAAATTCCCTTGTTTTCTGTAGACGTCTGATGGTAAAGAATGGATAAATACTAAATTTCGATCGCAAAATAGAATTTCATAGCATTAGAAACATATCTTATACGGTATGAGATCGAAAATGTATTACATCAGTGCTAATTGTATTGTTAACTTACGGGCTGGGAAGAACGACGTAGAGTTGCTGACCTAGTCTTTATTCACCAACTTTTGAACTCGAACATAGACTCTTGCACTCTCGCAGGTATGATTTCTTATAGACATACCCCGTATAGCTTAAGAAGACTGCCTTTACTGCATGTTGCTCACTCTCGGTCTAACTATGGTATGCATGAGCGTATAAATCGCATGTGTAGAGCCGTGAATATGTGTCCTGTTTTTGACCTGACTCTTACTAAGGATTTGCTGAAACGATCTCTGTTGTCTGTGCACCCCTGATTGTTTGTGTGGGCGTGTTTGGATTTTTGTTTTTTTCTTTTTTGTTTGTTGTTTACTAATATTTTATTGCATGGGTTGTGGGAGCCTCATTCATCTCAATATACGTTATATTCTGGTGAATAGGTCAATTGAGTCTAGGCTTCTGCCTATGAAGTGCGCCTTCTGAGTTAGAAGGATTAATTCTGTACAATGTTAAGCTAATTAACGTTTCTTGTAGACATTTTATGTGTTTTTATTACAGAAGGGAATTTCGTAGTATAAAAACCTGAGTCTTATACGTTATGACATCAAAACAGTTCTGTATCAGTGCTGATTGGATTACCTGCTTAAAGGCTTGAGCTCACCATGATTCTGGTAGAATCTTCTTGTGGTTCTAACGTAGCATGGAATTTTTGGTATGACAAATTGGTTTTATAAGTAATGTTTCGATCGCAGAAGGAAATTTCGTAACATAAAAACCTGAGTATTATACCTTATGACATCAAAACATTGCCGCATTGGTGGATTACTACCTTGAAGGCTTGGGCTTCGATCGCAGATGGGAGATTCGTAGTATAACAGCCAGGTCTTATTCATTATAATATAAAAACTGTACGAGTGCTGACGTAATTGCTAGCTTGCTAGCAAACCCAAAAGATACGATTTTCTGATGTAAGAATGACAGTCTTTTACTTATATTAACCGAAAAGAAAATTTTACCACCAAGTCAACAAAATTAGCACCACAATTTGCTTGCTCGGGTTAGAGAAAAATCTTTACAGAGGAAAATAATTGCGATTGTTAAAAAAAACTTGCTGGTGCTAATGATTTTACTTAGTTGGGCAATTAACGACAACGATACTTACAAAGGTCCTGTACACAAATAAATTGGACGACTAATAGCGTCTTCGATTATCATAATTACGTTGGCTACTAAAGCGAAAATCCAAATTTTTCTTAGGATTAAGATAAATACACAAATCAGGACGCTTGATGAGAGCACTGGGAAACAATTAAGGGTTCCAAGTTGCATGTATGAGTTTCATGTATTTCATAAAGAAATTTTGAAGAATTGACGACTAAAATTGGAAATATTATATTATACAATGCTAATGGTCTCAGATATCATAATTTTTTAAGATTCTAAGAAAACTCATACAATTTTTTCCATGTAATTTATGTCTTTTCTCCACTGTTCCTTTAATGAATTTCTTGACGTTAAGTCAGTATAGGCAGTTTTTATCTGGATAACAGGGGAACGACAATTTCTTCTTTCAACTCTGCGCAATTCTTGCACGTCATTACTCAACAAAGACTTCTACTTTTAGTACTTCCCAGATGGAGACAATTACGTGCAATTTGTCTTTGCTTCCTTCCTTCCATTTGTCTTTCCTGAGTGACTGCTTGTTGGTAATTAGGCGTGATATATCAAGAAGTTACCTTTCAGCTTACGATGAAAGACTTGTCGTGTAACAATAGAATGAGATTCTTATTTTTTGGTCCTCTACTGAGAAAGCAAAGTTTTGTATAGAGATAAAAAGATTTTTAGGGGTTGCAATAAATTGAAGTTATGTAGATTGGAGTGCTTTAGGGAAAGTTTGACAATAGTATTGATGATATTTGATATATGAGGTAACTATGAAGTTATGTTTAAAATTTAAAAAAAGTTTAACTGATCAATAAAAGACGTTTAAATTATACTCTCTACTACTACTCTACTACCCAACTACTACTACTGTACTACCCAACGAAATTCCTTAACACGCTTATAGTATTTTATTATGAAACCTGAAAAGCTTTTTTACGTCCTTCTTACTATAAAATATCAAACCTTCTCAGACGTCATCCTAATATAATCACGAAAACCATAAAATATTGCAGCGTTAAAGTGCCATTAATTACTCAGACCCTTTCGTCGCTCAGTCTGCTTTGAAATATCACTCGATTCAACTAATTCCAATTTATTACAACGTTTTGCTTGCCAAATTCGAAGGGCGCCAAAGAATTAATTAAATGGTTTCAAGTTTCAAAACCACTTGCTATCCTTTATAATCAATTATTCTTTTGCATTTAAGACGCTGATATTACTAATTGCACTTGGATGACATCCAGGTTCACCTACCGTGATGCATTTAGGGTGCAATTGGAGCTGATTGATGAGCTTTGATGCTTGCTTGAATTAATAATGAATCCATTAATAATTGAATTTAGAAAATCTTTCACATGACACATGATAAAATCTGGAGATTTCAAAAAGTTCCAACATTAGAAATTCTATAGGAATAACATTTATAAGGGAGAAGGAAGCAAAGAAAGGTTTCAAAGTTATTTAATACACTTAATAATTTCTGGTCTGGATACAATTAAAATGTCCTCTACTCAGAATTCGAATCTCTTTTTGGTGTTGTAACTAAAAGGAGGAAAATAAATGTTTAAATGGAAAACTTTTGGCAATATTATGTATATCCTCTAAAGCCCTTAAACAAAAAATAATAACTAAAAATTATGAGTTTGATTAGTATTTATTTATTCATTTTTATATTTACAAGTTCCTTAATTACTGACTATTAACAAAAGTGAATTTTTCTCACAAATAGTCAGCAAAATGTAATACAAAGAAAAAAAAATGAAAAATATTCAAAGCAATCCTACAAATTTATTTATACTACAAATAGTCAAATTCGTACAAATTACTTATACTAAAAATAATCAAAAAGACCTAGCAAATAAAAATAGTACAAGAGTAAAGTAAGTAAAAGAAAAAACAAAACCTTGCGTTTGTTTTCGAGAGTATCGAGAGCGATGAGTTTAAGCCTATCCGCGCACGAAGACGGGACAAGGGAGTTCCATGGAAGACCACGAAAAGCGAATCTGACAAATGTTCCTGGAATGCCTCCATGCGGTTAATATATGACGCACAAAAGAGAGATCAAACAATACAAGCGTACTCTAAAATTGGCGCTATACGGATTGTTGAATTCTTTAAACCACCTTTTAAATAAACCTAGGGTAGCATTAGCCCTACTAACTGTTGCGTTCATGTGGTCTTCAAAGCAGATACAAGTGTTTAGCCAAACGACCAAATCTTTGTTTTTCTCGAGTATAGCAAGAGAGCGTCCATCTGCGGTATAGGAAAAAACCAATGGGTTCCTCTTACGTGAAAAGGAAGTAGTAGTGCACTTGTCAATATTGAGTGGTAGAAAATTAATGGAGCACAACTTATGGCAAGCGTTCAGGTCGGAATTCAGAAGGGTACAATCGGCTACGTCAGATACCATACGGAAAATTTTAGCGTCATTAGCATAACAAAAAAGCTTTAAATTATCACAAATATTCGATATGTAAATAAAAATAATGAAGAGTAGAGATCCCAAATGGCTGCCTTGTGGAACACCTAAAATGCTATAGATAATATCGGAGAGAGCGCTCCGAAATAAAATCCCTGTATGCTATGAGACTAGTAGGAGCACAACCTGCTTACCAGACTCGATGACAGAGATGCAAAAATTGAAGAACTCAAGTTCATAGTAGTTGATTTTCCCTTTACAAAATTCCGTTGAAATAAGCCCAAAAATGGTTTGCAATGAAAGTAACGCACATCAACAGCTTAAGCTTTAAATAACTTAAAAATAAACCAATAGGACTATAATTAGTGATATCAGGCTTGCTGCACTTTTTATGCAGTGGAGTAATTACAGAGATCTTCCAGGATTAATAAAACACGCCGCTAAGGATGAATAAATTAAATAAATAACAGAGAACAGGAAGAACGGCAGTTTTTCAAGACCGAGACAGGGACTTCAACTTTTATTTTTTTTTAACAAAACCTCGGTTTACCTTCGCATCATCAAGAGTAGGGCCGTGCGCAGGATTTTCTCGTGTGGGGGGGGGGGGGGGGGTTATCTAATTTTATTAAACAACAATGAAGGAGGATAATATGGTCATATGCATTTTAGGTTATTTTTTAAGTATTTCAGTAAAAAATTTTTCAGTTGACAAATTTTTTAAAACTCTCCGGCAGGTTAACCCCCCCCCCCCAGAGTCCTGATCAACAATTCTTATAAAGAATATTGAGTGAGGTTGAAATTCTAGATTTATAATCCTTGTTCAATGCTCTTTTTTTGGAAAACTCTGCGGCCTCCAGACTCAGGAAGATTCTTCTAGGAACCCAAAAATACCGTATTATCTGATAAGGCCGGATGTTACTTCGACTTCAGCGAGCACAACAGAGTCTCTCGAGATTCTCTTGAAAACTCATTTTCAGGAAGCTCTGGGAAAGCAGAAGTACTCCACCGCAGTTACTTCTTCCCCTCTCCTGTGTTGGCTGGACTGGTAACGGAGACCAAACACCAATGGGCCATAGGCAGTTTTAAATCATTCAAGGCACTAGGGCCTGATGGCATCATTCCTGCTGAGCTTCAGCGAAACCTTGATTTATTGTTACATCGGTTGATGGTTTTGTGTTAAAATTTTTGTATTTTTGCCTTGGTTTACACCCCAAGGTTGTGGAAACGCGTCAAAGCAACGTTCATACCCAAGGCGAGTAAGAGCTCACATGCCACCCCTTAGGACCTCAGACATATAAGACTATAATCTTTTCTACTCAAATTGTTGGAGCTGTAGTATTCTACAACACCTACTATCGGTGTCCCAACATGCGTACTGTAAAGGAAAATTGGTAGAAACTGCTCTACATTTTACGATGCGTATTATATAAAAGTCGCTTGAGTACAAGCAACAAGCCCACTATAGTGGGCTTCATTAATATCGACGGAGCTTCTAGCAACGTTAAACCGCACCCGTTTATCTTTGGTTGGGAGCCAATTTGTATCGCTGATTAATCAGACGCTGCAGGGCAGTACTATCAGCACAAAGGAGAGGATCATGCTACTAGAATTGGTGTCCTGTCTTCTGGAGAATGTAGGCTCCTCTGCGGACTGCATCGCTTTTTACGTAATAGCTTGTATTAAGCTTAAATAAATAAATAAATAAATTTAATTTATAGCTGTCTCCGAAAAGTGTTTATCTGCGCTCAGGGACCTCATACAAAATGCTATCACACGATTTTGCAGATGGGCGGTTAGGTGCGGACTAAATGTTAACCCTAAAAAGATTTCGATATTTTCGCTAGAAAACATGCGATACCTAATATTTCTTAACGGCACTCATGTGGCGTTTTCAGTTGAACAAAAATATCTGGGCATTATTTAGGATGGGGTATTAAGCTAGAAACCCAACATTCAGGAGAGGATTAAGAAAGCCACGGTAGTTCTGTACACTTATAAGGGGGCCATTGGTGGGAAATGTTGTTTTCATCCTAGGGTAACCCACTGTATGACGCAATTGTCTGGTGGCCATCACCGAACCTTAAAATATCTTAGGGTGGTTCAGAGATCAGCCTGCATTTGTATTAGAGGATCATTGCGGACGATATCCACTGCCGCTCTGGAAATACTTCTTCATCCCACAGACGTAGGGTCAGGCATCGAAAATTATAATTTGGGGACATAAAGTTTTCCTGATATCAAAATTCCCATGTCACATGGTCCCAGCGTGGTTGTTTTAGGCAGCAGTTTAAATGCCAATTAAAGCTTTTTTGAATAATGTTTAGTTCTAGTTATCGGCTTAATATTTTGTAATTTTTGTTGTATTATCCAGTCTGCGCGAATCTGTTTATAAATAAATAAATAAATTTTAGATCATATGAAAATAGAAAAATCTGCTAGAAGTAAGAGGCAACATGGAACACCACGAACACTAAGCACTTTACCGGAACAGTCTCTCTCTGGGACTACCGGATTGGTAAGCCGACACGTTATCACTTACTCCAACGATGACCGAAAAATCAAAGTTACTAGGAGTTTTTGCCAGGTATTTCAAAAACAAGATTTCTGCTTCTACTCTTGTTGTTTTACTTTTACAAATTAAATGTCGACCATGAAAAATTAGATTTTTATTAGTACACCACAAAACACACTATCATTTCTGCATAATAAAATTATTAATAACTAATACAACTTATTCTTTTAACTAGGAGGCTCATGGTATAATATTCATTTTGTTTTTACAAATGCGAAATTCAAACGAAAACTACTGAACTCGAAAACTACTGAAATGGTGAAGTATCGGTTTTGCATCTAATAGACACAATGTTTTATAGCAGTGTATGCTTCTATTTACATGAAGTTCTGCAAGGCTCTATATTGAGGCCACTTTTATTCAGTAGTTCTATATACAATTAAATTGAGTCCGTTTGTATGTATGCTAACGATGGGCGAGTTTATATTACAATTTGTAGAAACCTAAGGCTAATAAAATATTGTTTCTAATGCGATTTTAACAGAATGTACAATTGATGTTAAAAAATTTGTGATAAATTTTTAATGATAAGCTTTTTACTAATTAGTGGAGTGAATTAGTCAGAGCCTTGCCTTTCCTGTAGCTTCAAAATCTACTTCAGCCCCCGTTTTCGAAGGTCGAGAGCCTAAAAAAGGTAGTAAAAGAACTTTTCACCAGTACGATCCCATGGGGTTATTACAGCCATCCCAAGCAGTGGAAAAATAAGCCAAAGGCCAGGGTAGGGGACAACATTATAATGCGTTAGCATGGCTTTGTCTGCAAGAGAATTAAGGTAAAGGGAATGAGGGAATTTAAATGTATTTTTTTGCATTTATGCGAGTTAGGCAACAGCCCAGAGACGGGGTGGATTTTTTAATTCTATTAAAAACTTACGGGGAGACCGTGGCTCAAACCCTGGAAGCACAGTTAAAATTGATCAATTTTTTACCCCCAAAAAGGGTGCGCCTCCCTCCCAAAGGGTTACAAAATCGACGCTTCCAGTGTATTGCTGTTTCTTACCGGAGAAAGGTAGTTTCAAATGCAGACGGATTCACGAATCCTGAAGTGGAGGCTCATAATGTACGTGAAGAATTTCTCTTTCTTCAGATTTTAACAGGTGGTTACTTTAAAGATAAATAATGCAGTGACTTTGGCGCAACAGCAAATTTTGTCTTCAATACCATCACCGGTCATACATTCTTAGTACCCAAAAACATGTGTCGCGTTCGCGAAGCTTCAATCCTTTATTTTTAATATATTCTACACAATTTTTAACATTGTTATGTTAATGATAAGCTTCTTGAAATTGTCAGAGCATTGTTGTAAGTGGCCCTAATTTTAAAGTACTGATAAAGCCACATTTGGATTTTATACAGTCTGAACATAAGTTTACCAAATGGCCTCAGTTTGTATTCATGAAATTAATAACTTTTTGAAACTGGCTAAATTATAAATTATAATAGCGATTGGAGCGGGTGGAAACAAGACACTTGCATCCAGGACTCTAGAGTAATCAGAACAAGTTTTATGGTCATCCAAATTCAGAAGTTTACAATTCATCAAGTTGCGCTGTTAAGTTTCATGTTGCAAAAGGGAAGCCGAGTATGTTTAACAATGTCAAAGTGTTTAGATATTCAGGCACTCTAAACCTTGCACTAACATTGTATGGCAAATATATTTGAAGTTGTTTCTATAGTGCTGATATTACCTTGTAACACTTTGACATATATTTGATGTACTTGTATTTTGAGCATGTTACTAAAGCACAAAGTGTTTTATAACATATGCACTTTCGTATTAAGCCTTGACATAAATTCGGTACTTTTTATGCCAATAAAATTATGTGAGTTTTCCAAGAGCTCAAATAACAAGGTCCTGTTTTTAATAATTTCCACTGTTTAGTTCTTGTTTTAATTGCAAAATTGAATTTTTCCAACCATGTTTAAAGCGGACGTGTGTTTACCCACGCTACCATAATCAGGCAATTGGGAAAAAGCGAACGAGTCCTTTGAGAGCTTTTAAATTCGTTTCCGGCATTTTATTTATTGAAAGCGCCTGGTCAAATCAACTGCCAGATGACGCTCTATGCAAGCTGGAAATCACGATCCCCTTATAATCGCGGGGATCCATGATGACCCATAATAATAATGCATGGATGCAAAATTGCGTCAGCTTATCGCGCATAAACCGTATAAATGTGCAATAACAACCTTTTCAGTGAATAAATCCAATGTGCCGGGTTCATGGTTGTCAATGAGGATGCGAGTATCTCCGGCATTCATTTCCCGCAGGATTTCAGGACAGACAATGTGAAATATCTCCTTCGTTGGAAGCTTCGGTTATTTAATTTTTGGCGGCTCATTAATTTCTAGTTGGTGTTGAAAGTTTAATTAATTTCTCTCAATAGGAATAGTTCGAGGCCATTTACTATCCTTTGCGGCAGGATTTAATATAGTTATGGCGTCCTGTGAAATTCAACTCAAATTCATATGATAACATTCATCACGAATACATCATTGTTGGGTGTTGGGACAGCAATAAAATATTTATCTTTTTCATATCGCGTGACGTGCTTTGAGTAATATTCAATTTTATTGAAACTTCGTTAACACGGCTTTGTTTAATCATATGAAGCGGTTTGTTGTTTTAAACACCAACAAGGGGATTTGCGAGCTAGTGACCATTAATGTATGGACATAAATCCTTGGAGGTGTAAAATTTATCATGAAAATATTAAGTCGTTATTGGTCTAGCGATTTATCATTAATGTGATTTCAGATACAGGACATTGAACTATAATATTCAGTGTAATGCTGGACTCTGGCATATTACATTATGAAAGAGAAATGATTTTTGGGTGTTTTTCAATTGGGAAATTGGTGAACGATGGAAATTGCTGCTTTTCGGATTTTACTTTATTGGACGGTAATGCAAGTTGTAATGTGTAATTTAAATATTGGCATCTCTAGGTCGGGATCCCATAGGTTATCTTGCCCCTGGCTCGATGGTGCATCACGTCACCTGAGGAACTTGGAGGAGTTTCTGTACTTCAGGTAGTCGCGACGATTACCTACCTTACTCGGATCTCAGTCTCCAGTTTTTTGCGCGCCTGCAGGTCTCCTATGCTGGGTACCTTTCTAATACGAGAGTCATGTTGCGTACTGACCCTAAACAGTTCTGGAGGCTTATTAACTCGAAGCGCAATTGTGACGCTTATCCCTCCTTGTTGAGGTACCACGACTGTGACAGTGACGATTCTCTAACAATTGCCAATATCTTTGCGAACTTTTTTTGAACCTCTTTCTGTGATTCCTTCTGTGATATTTCCGCCCGGATTTTACCCACTTGACGTGGCTCCCGCCAACGTCCCTTGGCCTTTTTTAGGATATTTCCAGCATGGCTTCCTTAAAGGGAAATCGACGACTACTAACCTTCGTTAATTAATTAATTATTATTCTTTACCGACCATTAAGGCCGGCAAGCAGGTGGACTGTGTATTTACTGATTTCAGTAAGGCCTTTGATAGGATCGGGTGAACTAAGCTTTGTGACGCGTAGACCGATATGGATGGTTCTTTTTTTGTTGTACATAGTATGATCCCGCATTGCTAATAGGAGAAAAAAATTGACTTACGGTGTTTGGAGGGGGAGGGGTAGTCTAAATTTGTAACGCATGGACCGATTTGAATAATTCTTTTTCTGTTGGATAGAGTATGTTCCCAGGTTGATATGTTGGGCGGTAGAAAAATATGTTGGTGGATGGGGGGGGAGGAACGTAACTTTGTAATGCGTGGACCGACTTGGATGGTTCTTTTGCTCTTGTATAGAGTGTGATTCCCCATACTAATAGGAGAATTAACTTGTACCTAAGATGAGGGTGGGGAGAGGGAGGGGTAGTCTAACTTCGTAACGCGTGGACCGATTTCCATGATTCTTTTTCTGTTGGGTAGAGTATGTTCCCTGATTGAAAAAAAATTTGGGGGGGTGGGGGTGGGGGTAGAGGGTTGAACCTAACTTTTTAATGCGTCGACCGATTTGGATGGTTCTTTTTTTGTTGTATAGAATAGAAGACACTAAGAAGTGAAAAATAAAATAGTTTTAAAAAAAACTTTAACCGACTTCATAAAAAACGCTAAAAAGCATAAAATAATTTTTAATTTTATATCTATTACGACATTTTGAAGTGCAAATCAAAGAAACCAAACAACTACAATAAAAGTATTTAATCGTTCTTTCTTATGATCCCTTAAGCTGAAACGTTCAGGTAGTTTTATTTTTTAAAAACTATTTTTTGTTTCAAATTATTTCAATGTTTGCTGTGCTGCTTCTGTCGATTATTTCATGGCCGTGGTCCTGCGTGAAGTTATATTTTTTAATTGCTTGTTCACCTGAGAATTTGGTTGACTACTTGCACCGATCTCATTCATTACCTGGTTCGGTTCTGCTGATGAGTTGCTGATTAAGTTGGCGATCTATTCTATGAAAACAAACATAAAATTGACGAAAAGATTATTGAACTCTTGCGCAGTCTACGAGCAAGAAGAATCTTAGATAAATATCAAATTAAAGGAATTCGAAAAAAAAGAAGAAAAAGGTAGTGTCATGTTAAATGAATAAATAGATTTTAAAAATTCTTGTCCTCTCTGAAGTCCGTTTTTGTTAACTTAGCTCTTTCTATTTCATGCTTATATCAAAATATTGACGGGCTTGGAACAAAAGTAAATGATATTTTCCTGGCTGCTTTTCAACATAGTTATGATGTGGTCACTTTTGCGGAAACTTGGTTGCATGAGCATATAAATTCGTCTGAACTGTTTGATTCCTCCTGTAATAGTTTCCGTAAAGATCGATGTCTCAATACAGGCCAATCTAGTGGTGGAGGAGTGCTCATTGCTGTGAATTCATCTTTTGCTTCTAGTAAGGTTAAATTGCATCATCATTCTTCTGATAATGAGTAGATATGTGTTCGGGTCGAATTTGGTGAATCTGACAAACTAGTGACTTATTTTCTTCTGAGTTATATTCCACCAAACAGCTCTCTTTCTATTTATGAAGTTCATATTGATAATATCATAAAAATTATCGATGATACGTCTGAGATGAATTGCTATTACTGCATACTTGGCGAATTTAATACTGGAGACATATCTTGGAATTGGTTAGAGGAGGAAAGGTACTTATGGCTTACAATCAAAGAAGGGAGTATGAGTTTTAACAAGTAGATTCACTTTATTGTAATGACTAAACTCAAATTAATTATATAAAAAATTCGATTGATAGGATTTTGGATTTAGTATTTGTTAGTAATTTTGAATGCATTTCACACCAAGAAAGTTTTCCTTTTTATAAAGATTCTGTACATCACAAATCATTGGAGTTGCATTTAAAATTTTAAAATTTCAATTTTCCTGAAACCGAGAGCAATTTCTTGCAATTCAAATTCACAAAAACGAATTATGTTGAAATAAATAAAAATTTGATGCTGATTGACTGGTATGATGCTTTTGACAAATTAGATGTAAGCGGAATGAATTTAGCATTTTTTTCTATCGTCAATAACTGTGTAGAAACTTTTTTCCCTAAAGCCAGAAAATACAATTCTAAACTTCCTTGGCATACCGGAGTGCCTCTATTACCCAGGCCAAATGGACACCGCATTTTCTTTGAGTGTCAGAGATGGGCTTCCAAGAGAGGAGCGCTGAGAGTTCACCTAGGAGGGGCGGCCAACCCGGATACTATAGTCCAAAGCATGATCGCCGAAGAAGAAACCTGGAATAGTCAGGTACGCGGAAGATGTCCTGCGCAGGAAAAAGAAAGACCTAGACGAGCAGGTCGCCGCAGTCGAGATGGTCTCCTGATGGGTTAAAGGAAAGGACCTTGCTTGAAGTAATGTGGAAAAACGGTTCCAGGCTAGTGTCCGGAGAGCAAGGAAGGTGGTTTAGTCGATAAACTGCCCCACAGGAGTCCGAGACTGCTGTTAAGGGGTGCCCAGCGTGCATAAAGCATTTCACCAACTTCCTTAGCATAATAAACAATTAGTTTCTAGATGACTATAACAATTTTGTAAGACTTAGAAAGGAATATAAACATCTTCACAAATTTTTATATAAGCAATATGTTCTAGACTAGCAATATGACGCGAAATATTTTTGGACAGTTTTGAATTAAAAGAGGAATATGAGTGGAACTTCTACTACACTGACTTATCAAGATCGAAGCTCTGTCACTTTTGAAGAAACTTGCAATTTATTTCCAGATTTTTTTTTAATCCAATTATAATAAGTCTTTTGGTATACCTAAGATGCAAACTTTTGAATCAGGAATATATGAAAGGAATAGATGAAAATCCTAGTCCATGGTACGATGAGATTCCTTCAATATTTCTAAAACGATATTCTTTATGCGTATCGCATCCATAGCACTTGATTTTTAATGAATCTTTACCTGAATTGAAAATTGCTCATATAGCTATGTTATCTATCATCCCCAAAATTTTAAAAAGTATTGTTAAAAGCAAATCATATTTTAGCATTAAAGATTTTTTTTTCTCCCAATCAACATGGGTTTTTTTAAAGGCAGATCCACTGAAGCAAATTTGACAAGTATTGTTCATTGTTGTCTGACCCATATGAAGGAGGTACTTTATACTGGTTAGGAATTCTCAGTCAAATGGTTGCCTACAGACAACCAAACCGTTTCAATAAAGAAAGCGGATGCCCAAAAAATGTTGTTGCAAAAGAAAAAAATTTCATTGCAACGAATAAATGTGTCAAGTTAGTGCGCATGAACTGTTATTCTCCCATGCCGTTCCCCGGAACGCCTATTTGGAAGCCGGCGTGTGATTTTGACACTTCATAGCGCTTGGACTGCCATGAGTAAAAATTTTGTAAACCGGTTGGCATTTACCTTCAACCGATTAAAACACACACTTGTTAACTTCAACCTCTACACATTTTTGCGTACTTACAAGGCAACCAGGTTGTCTGAAAACAACCAATTTCGTGAGAATTCCTACCCTGATTTAAGTAAAGATTTTGCTAAGGTAAGCATTGGTCTTCTCGTTTGTAAACTGCAACGTATTGGTTTCCACTCGGAAATACTGCAGTGGATTTCCTCTTATTTATCCAATCGTATTCAGTACCTACGTAAAACTTAATGGTGCCTCATTAACGTTATATCGGGTGTTCCTCAAGGCAGTCATCTAGGACCAATTTAATTTTTACTTAAACATCGTTGATAGTTTTTGGTATCTTTAATTTTGCTCAACGTATTATTTTTGCGGACGATCTAAAAATTTATTCTAAAGTCGTAAACTATGATGATTACCGCAAATTTCAAGAGGATGTTGATTCATTCTGTAAATGGTTCGCTTCACACTCCCTTTCAGTAAATACCAATAAACGTAAATCATTGATACTGTATCATTATTCTCTTCCCATGATGTGGGATATTGTCATGATTGAACGAGTGGATAAGATTCTAGATCTGGGTATTATATTTGACAGTAAACTTAGTTTTTTCTCAACTCATTGATGTCAATATTTCAAAAGTCAATTCTTGTCTTGGTTTTATTAAAAGGGTCTCTAAGGATTTCTTAGATCCCTACATACTCAAATCCTTGTTTATTTCTCTTGCAAGGCCTATTCTTGAGTATTGCTCGATTATTTGGAATCCTATATATAAAGTACATATAGACGGAATTGCGTATATCCAAAACATTTTTTTTAGATTTGCACTAAGACAGTTAAATTGGAGTAATGAATTACCTCCGTACCCCAGTAGGTATTTAGTAATCGGGCTATATTCCTTGGAGCTCCGCAGAAAAGTACGTAGTGTATTTTTTGTACGTGATCTATTGGACTATAGAATTCTTTCTATGGTCTTATTATCCTTAAAATTTGAGTATAATTTAAGGTATTGCGTTTTTTCTATATTGCCTACCATAGATATCATATAACTATGGAAATATTCTCCAATGAATGGATGCTTAAAGTTTTGTAATAAGCTTGATATGGAATTTTGTGTTAGTGGAGATACATTTAAGAAATAAATTTACAGCCTAGCTTTAAGTTACTTCTTTACTCTAATTTATATATTATATTATCATCTGTAACGCATTTGTTTCCGGTATATGAATAAATACAT
This sequence comes from Leptarthrus brevirostris, assembly GCA_964036015.1. Lineage (NCBI taxonomy): Eukaryota > Metazoa > Arthropoda > Insecta > Diptera > Asilidae > Leptarthrus > Leptarthrus brevirostris. The sequence continues at coordinate 17,503,040 of OZ038375.1, read as the reverse complement.
TAATTTCAATTCGCTTCCCGCTAAAACTAAAATTTATTGTGAGACAACGCCTAAGCAAAGGCTATTTTTTTTGATTAATTAATTTTAGTATAGTGCCGTCGTATAATTATCGGCTGGTTTCATACCTCAATTTGACTGCGGCTTTGTAATGGCGGTATGTAGGTAAAGCCTGTTCTATTAGGTTACATGCGACAGCATATGCGGAAATGTTTTCCATACTGCAATGATTTGCCTTGCCATGTTATGAGGTTTTTGAGGACAAAAATTAATTTATTTTTAACAAAATCGAATAATTTTCAACAATTATCCGAGAACATGCATTTACTGAACTGTAAGGTTGACAATCTTACTAATTTAACTAACGCATTAACTTAGAATTCAATTGCTGCTTTATCTAAGAGATCGTATGGTATTTTCTTTTGAAAATTTGGGTTTACACGTTACTACTCGAGTATATCCTTCTTCTCTTCCTTCCTCGGAGAGTCCACTTACCGCAGCATCTGGCTATCAGCGCCGCCGGAAACGGAAAACTCAGCGTAAGGCCCCTGCCGATGAAAAGATCTGCGAGATCCCAGCTGTAGCTCCACCTGACTTGTCCGCCGCCTCTCTTCTCCTCCTGAATTGTCCGGTCTCTCTGTCTTCTACTCCTGTCATCTCGATCGATACTCATATTAACCCATCTGAAGTTGCTGCTCAAAAAAGCAATTCATCTGGTTCTGCTGCAGTTGCCGATGCATCCGCACTAAGACCTGCTGTTCATCTGCGGTACATCTTCGTCTTAAGAATCCACCCCGGCACCACTGAGAGGGATGTCGCCTGCCAAATCTCATAGCACTGCCGCGTAACTCAGGATGTTTTAAATTGTAGGCGCATCGATGAATCTCGTAACGGTGCTGGCTCATTATCCGCTTCCTCCAAGATCATCATTCCAGAAGTTTCATTCAATTGTATATCTCACAAGATAATATGACTTTTAAAAAAACGTATCAGCGAGACGTCCTTCTATTACGCAAATGTAACCGGTCTCCGCTCCAAGACAACTCGCCTCTTCGTTGGATCCTCCAGTTTCTGTTATGTCGTGGTGTGTCTGTCGGAGACCTTTCTCTGTAGTTCGTTTACTGCTGAGTTATTTGGCCCTGAATAGTTGGTTTTTAGACATGACCGCCATCCTCATTCCTCGAATGCTCCTGTCGGAGGCGGTGTATTGTGTACAATTCGTCGCAGTATTCCATATGCTCTGGTGGAGATTTGTAGCTCCAATGACTTGGAGCTTCAATGCGTCGCTTTGATGAACTCGTTCCTTTGGGCGCTTTAATCTACCAAGTGTCAATTGGGAACCTTTTCCTTACTAGGATGGTTTTCTGCCCTTATATACATCCACATCTCAGCCGACTTTTTTCGTTGTTAATACCACTGCTTCTTCTGTATTGACGCAGCAGCGGTGTTTCGAGCGACTTTGGCAAATTTCTGAATTTGGTATTGACCACCGACCCTTGAAATTTATTTTCCTGCCATTCTTGGGTCAATTATTCATTAAAGCAACTTAAAAATAGGAGGAATAAGGCATGGAACCGTTTCTGTTCTACAAGGAGCGATACGGATTTTCACAATTATTTTACTCTACGAGATTTATTTCTGGCCTCGAGCTCTCTTACAGTCCTTATGTTAACCGTATGAAACCGTATTTTGGAAATTTGTGAATTCTAAACGACAAACTGATGATTTTCCTACTTCATTTAGTTTGGGTGCTCGGGAAAGTAGTGAGCCTGCAGTAACTCAAATCTCTTCGGTGATTTTGTACAGAAAGCTTTTATTGTCAACAACTGTGAGATTAGTTTTAATGATTTTACTCACTTGACCAAGTTTCCTTCAACTTTCTTGGATATGAAGGATCTGCAGTTTGATGACGATACAGTTGCGCAACATATCCATTCATTGGCTGATAGCTTCTCATGTAGTCCGGATGGAATTCCTGCCTTATTTAAGTACTGTTCTTGTTCTATTATTCCTATTTTATGCTATTTATTTAATCAATTTATGGATTGTGGTGTCTTTTCCAATATTTTGAAGTCATCTGTGATTATCCCCCTTCACAAGCATGGTAATAAAGACGACATAACGAATTATAGGCAACTTGTGTTGCATTGATAAAGTTTTTGAAGTTTTATTTTGTAAGGTCATTTACTTTCATTATAATCCTATCCTTAGTTACTGTCAGTACGATTTTATTAACGGTAAGTCAATTACCACAAACATGTTAAAATTCTCTAACTTTCGCCTTTCTGAGATTGAAGGTGGGAGGCAGATTGACTGCATCTTTACTGAGTTCAGTAAAGCATTTGAGATAATAAGTCATAGAGTTCTAATTTATAAATAAGCTGTCCTTGGGTTCTCCCCTCCTTAACTATTGACTGGCTTCGCTCTTAGTTGATGTCTTGCACTCAGCGAGTATTGTTTCGCAGGTCTCTATATGAAGATATTCTTAATACTTCAGGAGTACCCCAAGGAAGTCATCTCGGTCCACTTTTATTTATTATTTAGATCACCGATGTAGCTATGTCCCTAATAAATTGAAAATTTGTATGTTATGCTGACGACGCGAAGATTTTTCGTGTTGTTAATTGTGCGCGTGAATATGACTTTTAAACTATGACTTAGACTAGCATGGGAACCATCGAATGAAAATTATCGTACTATTCGATGGTTGCAAAATGTTCATACATCCGATGTTCCTATTAAAACCTTTCATTACTATTTTCGCTTAGAAGTTGAATAACATTTTCTTGGTTGCCTAAAAATAGTAATATTTGTATGACAGGGTATAATGTCGTAACGCGTGGACCGATTTGTTGTTCCCCGATTGGAACCATGTCAAACAATTTGATGGGGTGGGGGTTAAACATAACTTCGTAATGCGTGGACCGATTTGGATAATTCTTTTTCTTTTGTATAGAGTATGATCCCCCATTGCTAATAATGGAAAAATATTAACCTAAGGTGCGGTAGGGAGAGGGAGGGGTAGTCTAACTTCGTAACGCGAGGACCCATTTGGATGATTCTTTTTCTGATGTATAGAGTATGTTCCCCCATTGGTACCTCGACACAATTTTAAACGGTGCGGTGTCAACTTCTTATATATGTATGTTTTTTATAAAGTTGTAGTAGTCAGCCTTGACGAATGTTTGTTAATAAATAAATGAAAAATGATAAAAGGAGCCCACAAATTAGTCATTTTCAGACCCCAAAGTAAAGTTGGTACATATTTTCTAAAGAGGAAGTTTTGAAATAATAAAGTCAGAGATGAATATCAGTAAAATTAACAGCCATTTTGAATATTTTGCAATCAGAAAGAAAACTTAAAAGGAAATACTTTTATCAAATAGAAATTGCACCAAACCTACATAATTCCCAAAACGAATCCATCTAAGTGCAATCCTTTCCATATTTTAGAAAATCTTTGAAAGAAATTCCAATCAATAAGGCATTGGAATCCAAAACTTTTCTAACTTTTCCTGAATTTTTACGTCCAGTGTAGTTATGCTTTCATTCAGCTGGAATCGAAGAGCTACGTTCGAAGTCAGTAATCGTTTATTTATTGATGACTTGAAAACTAAACGTGCAACTTATCATTTACAATCAAACTTGTGGCCATACATACTTCTTGTTGGTTGTTGATTAATGATTTGTAAAAGCAACCAGCTTGGTTCACCGAACTTTTCACCTGCAGTAATCCATTTGCTGATTAATGCATTTGAAAATGTCTGGAAATTGTTGGTTTGCAATGAAATTTACTATTGACATTCTATCGATTTATTGGCATGTAAGAAAACTTGATTTACTGGAACGGAAACAAATAAGCAAAGAATAATAGCTATGTTATGAATTAGGAAATTGGTTACTGATTGGTTACAATATATAGCATAAAAGATTTGTTCCTTAAATTGCCTTTTACATTCAAACGTGTTTTAGCATATAACTTCGAATTATTGCTAACGTGACAGATAAAGAATGGAAAGTTAAAAAGAAATCATTGATATACATTGTATGTACATATCTTAACCCTTTGGACCCGAGTTCCAGGTATTTCGCCGGGACCGTCACCTCTTTGACCCTTGTGTCCCTATCGGTGGTGGTTTGTCGCTTTTGTGATTAGGGAGGGCATCTTGTGCTCAGCGGTGCACAATGTTGGTTCCAAAGATCTTGAACTCTTGCATGTTGTCTTGAGTTTCCCTGGTAGAAAACTGTTTGTACTGTTTATTTATATTCTTCTTTGTTCACCCCCCCCCCCCCCCCCCACAGTATGAAATAGTGCTTCTTGCTTCCATTGATTCCGATGTCGTGTTTCCCATTAATGACATCGTGCTTTTTGGTGCCTTCAATCTCGCTGCCGTTGGCTGCGAGCCTTCTCCTGATGCCGACGGCCTTGTGTCTTCATTTGCATCCGCTCCTCAACACGCTTTGTCCTTTTTGAACTCCATTGCATCTTCTGGCTTGGCCCAGAGTTATAATGTTGCCAACGATTCGGAGATGTTCGAGCATCTTGTGGTTTCTTCCTGCCTGATAGTGAGGATATGCCTGACTCCCTTGGTTCCTGAGTCCCGTTATCACCCTGCACTTTTGGCTGGGGCATCTCCCCGTTTCGTTGGGGACTTCTTCTTCAATTTTAAACGGGCTGACTTTTCATTCATCAATACCTAGCTTCTTTCTTGTGACTGGTCTGAGGTACCCGGAGAGTATAATGTCGATACGACTGTGGGTACCTTCAATCATGTTCCTATTGGCACTTCTAGGTCAGGATCCCCTCATTTATTTCGTGGTTGGCTTACCGGCGCCTCGAGGCGTGTTAGGGGCTTGAAGGGTAAATCCTGGAAGAGGTTCTGCGCCTCGGGGAGTCACGAGGCGTATATGGCGTACTCCGAACTCTGTCATCGGTTTGCCGTTCGACTGCAGGTTTCCTATTCGGAATCGTTATGAGGACCACGTTGCGTAATGATCCTAAACAGTGGTAGAGGTTTATTAATTAGAAGTAAAACTGTGACGCTTATCCTCCCTCTTTGACCCGAGTAAAAATAATTTAGGTGGAATATTCACGCTGAAAGCAAGTACAGGCGTTAATATTTTTAAACGTATATACGCGCCCGTTGTGAGCACGCACAGCGAACAAATACGCCCGCTACACGGGTATACATGCCCCCCCCCCCCTCCCCTTCCCCAACAAGTACAAAAATCTAAAAATCCGGCCACCATAAACGCACGCTTCTGTTACTTACTGCGTTGTGGCTTTCGAGACTGGTGACTCATCGCGTGAGTTATGTAAAATCTATTCCAAATAGACGCGAGTTCATCAAGCGGGTCATCGGCCACCTGATGTTAAAATTGTTGCCAATAGCCGATGACTTACAAGGTGAGTTATGACAATAACAATGATGACAGTTACGTGAAATTTGTTGTTTTTATTTTTATTGATTTTCCAGTTGCAGTTATAATCTTCATTAACCCGAGTAAAAATAACAAACGTGGCCGGCTAGGTCGGAGATAGTTTTATTATTTTAGACGTCGGTCTCGAATAAGTTAATCGAAAATAACTTTATTGTTTTATTTATTTATTTATTGTCGAAACATCCATCTCACTCCTAATATGTGGAAGAAAAACAAGTGTTTTTTCCTTTTCATTTATTGTTTTAACTTGAAATTTTAGTCTAGAAAAAGTATGAGCGTAACATGCTTGGTTTGGACTATTTCGTGCGTCTTTTATGGGAACGTGCATGCAGCGGGCTGACATTTGGAAAAGTATAATTTTCACGCAGGCGTACCGTGCCTCATTTTATTGTTTGGTTTTCTTAGTTTTCTGTTCACATTAACCGCATTGAGGTAGTGTAACGCGGATTTCTCAGATTTCCATTGCGCGCACTTCCCTGGATTAAGCCTTAGTGCTTCCGTTTTATGCTGACCGACTTCGACTGATTTCTCTTGACTCCCTTGAAAAGAGGCGCAACCAGCATTTCACCAACTTCGACTTGGATTTTTCCGGGCTATGTCTGAAATGCCAATTTGGGTAGTATCTCGACTAATTCTAGTTAATTTCATTTTAAATTTTTTAAATTTAAACTTTTGTTTTTTATCTGATTTTCAATCTGTCTGTGTTGACAAATCTTTAATAAATAAATCACTACCTGAAAAGCATAACATTGTATGTTTTATAAAAGTCAATAATAGAAATGCGTCCATAATTTATTTTTATTTATTTATTTAAGCTTAATACAAGCTATTACATAATAATACAAAATAACAAAATAAATACTACAAACAACAATAATTCATAACAGATAATGTAAGCTACAATTTGAGCTATGATTATGATAAATATAAACTGGGAGGAAGAAGAATTAAGAAAGGCGATCAAGATGGGCGGGATAGATATAAGGCCTTGTGAAGGGATGATTTTCAGATGGAAGTCAACGGAATGAAGGTCGTTGACTTTTCGTAGCATCCTGGTAATTGGTTCGCGTTGACCGTAGTACGTGCGATGGCGGTCGAGTCGGAAAAGGGTAGTATACCTAAGGTTGCGAGGGTTGTTATAGATGGATAAAGATTCAATTCTGTTAATGTGGGTTGTTTGCCCATACCTGGCTGGCATATTCAAGGAGAGATCTAATGAAGGAAATATAGAGAGATTTGGAAATTGAGTTCGCTATCACAGATTATTCCTAGGTCACACAAAGAGGTAACGATAGGGACTGGTACGTCGGTTAACGTCTAGGTTCTCGGGGTGGTGGTAAGACGCTTGCGGGAATAAGAGATGAACTGGCATTTGGAGACATTGAGCTCAAGAAAGTTTTTCATGCACCATGTGGTGAACGAATCGAGGTCATTTTGGAGAAGAAGAGAGTCGATTGTGGAGGAGATATGTATAGTTATTTTCATGTCATCAGCATAAATGGACAGCTCTGAGTATTGGATGACACAATCAACATCATTTATTGTAAGGATAACAATCAATGGAGATGGCTGCCCTGAGGGACGCCGGAACGAGCGACAATGGGGTTAGAAATTGATCAGCTGAAAAGAACATTGTACTGACGGTTGTTGATGTAGGATTGAATCCAGGAGATGAATCGAGGGAGGAAGCCTAGGCGATCAAGTTTAAACAGGATAACGCTATGGGAGATCTTTTCAAAGGCTTTGCTAAAATCCGTGGCGATAACATCAACATCTTTACCGTTTTACAGTGCACATAGTGTTTTGGAGACGAATTCGATAAGGTTGGTGATTGTAGATCTTCCTTTGAGGAAGCCATGCTGGGAGGGGAGAAAATAGACTTACAGTGAACATGGAATCATAGACCAATTTTTCGAATAGTTTAGGTATGGATGATAATTTAGCATTGGGTCTGTAGTTGGATACATCGTTCTTGCAGCCTTTTTTGAATATCGGAATAATATAAGAGTTTTTCCATAATTGAGGGAAACCCCTTTGAGTGACCGACAGGCGGAAAAGCAAAGTAAGGGGTTGAACTAGATGCAAGGCACACTTTTTCAGAACGATGGCCGGAATGCCGTCAGGACCGGGGTGAAATTCCTCCTCAGGCCCTTTGATACTGGCGGCGATTTGTTCGGGGGTCAGGGTTGAAACATGTAAACGACCTTTGAGTGCATTTGTCCAAGAATGAAAAGTAGTTAAGGTCAGTGTTTAGGGAATTGTCGCTGAAAGATTTACTGAAGAAGTGAGCAAAGAGGTTGTCGATAAACCGAGGATCAGATGAAGAGGTATTCTCGAGCTTTAGGGTGAAGGGGTAACCATTGGATTTCTTCTTAGAATTAATAAAGCTATAAAAACGCTTGGAGTCGGATATGAGGCTTGTTTCCATCCGTTGGAGGTACTCATAGTAGAGGATATCACAACGTTCAGAAAAAGAGGTGTGAGCAGACAAGTAGGAAGAATAGTCAGACTCAGTCTGGGTCAGAAGAAAAGTTTGCCAACGTTTATTTCTCCTGTTGCGGAGAGAGCGTAATTCTTTGTCGTACCAAACGAGGGAGGAGGAGCAATTTTTACGAGGAAGACGAGGGATAGATTGTGTAAGAGCATGTATTTCCGAATAAAACTCCTCTAGAGCAACGTCTATTGGCAGATGTTGAGGGATAGTGCCAATGTTGGAGTTGAGGAGGAAGTGATTTAATTTTTCAAAGTCGCCTTTACGAAAATTTAAGGAAAGAGAAGAATCGGAGCTTGAAAGGGCGTGAGGGTGTTCGTAGGAGAAAACGAGGAACAGGGGAGGATGGTGAAAATCGAGGGAGGAGAGTTAACTGGGTCTGAGGAAAAGATTAAGTCTAATTGTCTGTTCAGAAAGTTCCTAACTGCACTAACTTGAAAGAGACCAGAAACAGAGAGCTGATCGGTAAAAAAGGCTTCTTTGCGGAAGAGGCATTCAGGGGGACAAAGTGTGAACAGTCCTCAGACAATGACCATTAAATACGGGGAGCATCACCCAGTACAATGAATTCAAATTTAACGACATACCAACTGATAGACAGAATCGTCAATGTGTTTTTTTACTTAGCTTTAAAAAATAACTAAATTTGGAAAATACATAAGACTTCAGATATGCCAAATATAAACGACAGCTTCGCTTGTGTTTATGTTTTATTTTGTTTAGAGTTTTGGTGCATTGAATTGAAAAAATATAGAACTTTTTTGGTAATTATGAATACATGCAGAGCGTGCTACACTCTAAATATTGGAAAACCGTGGCCCGAGCTATGTCTTGGGCAGTAATACTCCTATCTGGCTGAAGTTCCCAATGCTTTCTTGTTTTAGAATCCGCCATTTGAGTTCCATTTCTCATTTCCTGAAATATATTTACAATGACTCCAGATGTAGAATCTGTTATCACAGACGTACATATTTGTAATCTGAGGAAGTCTTGATTTAAGTCTCGCAGAGTTCACCGGATTGAAGCCAAATTTTTCAAAACACGATTCAGGGTGTTCAATTTATCTGAAGACAGTGAAATATCTCGAAAACTACACATCGGATCAAAAATATTTATAATTAAAATTTGTTCCTCTCGGAGGGGGACATCCAATGATACCAAACTCGACCCCCCACCCCTACCTTCTAGAGGGTTTGGGATAAACAACTTAAATAGGAATGCAAACTTTTTATTGCAGATAAACGTGAACGTAAACGTGAACAACTTTTGTCACAAAACTTTTTTTGACATTGTCAATTTTTGAGATTTTTGAGGGACAAAACTGAAAGTTTTGGAAATTTAAAGATTTTTTACTCAAAATGGTTAGGTTTACAGAAAAATTCCAAAGGACTAAAAGTGCTTTGATTTTATCAGGGAATCTGACCAAATTTTGTGAGCATTTTTTTGGATAACATTTCATTTTAGAAGATATTGCATAAAAAAAATTTCAAAAAGTTTGGTCAGATTCCGTGAAGAAATCTAAGCACTTTTGCTCCTTTTCATTTGTAAATTTGTGTTAGGGACTTGTGTTAGGGAGGCACTGCTTCCACGGCCTCCCCTAACGTGCCACAGCGAAACCAAATCAGCTTCCCTGATGAATTCGCTGAACGAAACACCCAATTCCCTTTTGCCTAAAACACATACGTGCAATTCAGGATATTACCGAAGTCTTTTCAAGTCCTACTTCAAAACATCCTGCTAAAAGGCTCATCTTATCTGACAATAAATTTCTAAATCAATACTCAAATCTCATAGAGCTTTGCAAACAATGATAAATTCAACTGGCGTATAAGTTTGCATACTCCATGAAGTTTTGCATAATTCAAATTTCCATACATATGTAGTTTGCTTAAAGGAGCAAACACAACAAGCTTAAGTAAGGAAACATACGCAAGAGTTGTTAAGGGGTTTGCCATAACACAAATTTACTTACTCAACGGCATACATACCAAGTTTACACCTAAAACAGACGCGTCCTATGGTGAAAATTTATCATATTTTCGGTATAAATCTTATGTTCCTTAGTTTCTCATCAGATTAACATTTTACCTCAAATGGTCTTGTTAGCGATGAATTTCATAAAACATCATTATCCACAGAAGAAGTTTTCATCAGACTCACTCAATGTGGAGCTAAAACATCTTCATTTTGGCAAGTTTTCACATTAATGCTAATAAAATGAAAAACAAATGAAAGCATGGTAACGAGAGATAAGAAGTAGTGCAGAAGCGAAACTTAATGGATTCGCTGCCATTATCTCGTTGACATGTGAAAATGAAATTTTATTTTTCAAAAAGATTTTTCTCATAGATACATTGCCTAGAAAAGTAATTTGTTTTTCGCGTGATTACAATTCAAATTGAACGGAAAAGAGACATGACTTTAATTGAACTTCGCTTTGTGTGCAAAACTGAAAAGTATTGAAACAGCTGAGAACATTCCATTCAGAATTTTTCTGATTGGAACTTGTGGAACACTTTGCGGCGATGATTGCCCTTTGTTACGTCGTTGCATTCTTCTCTCTTCAATTTAGCAATTACTCACCCTTTGTTGCAGCTGAAATAATTGAACGAGTCAAAATTCTTTCCAAGATTTAAAGTCCCACAATTTTATTGACGTTCAAGATTTTACTGAAAGGATGTGCAAACCAAGCAGGTCCTGATAAGATTGCCCAAGGTTGGTTGGTGCTGCAGTGTGATTTTCATTTTCTGCATCTCTATGTTGGCAGTTACGTAAATTGAATTGGTTTTTTTTTTATTTTCTCTTTTATTACCTTGCAGAACTTTTACTCTCATTGTTTTGTTTATTTGAAAAAAAAGGAATAAGAAAATTGCGACTATCTCGTTGAGATATCCTTATAAACGAATTTTTTTTTATATGATAATGCCAAAGCTCAGGGGATGCCCTATGATGCTAAAGCTGTGCTGTGGAAATGAATAAAGGGTAAGGAAAATGGGTTAAGGAGATGTCGATGTACGCCTCGCTTGAAAGTTTTGGGCTCATAAGACGCGGGAAAGACAGAAGATGGTAAACTGTTCCAAATTCGTGTTGTTCTGTTTAGAAAAGATTACCGAAATATGGCGGTACGGCAAAATTTGACCTAGAGTGTATTGGAGTGGAAGCGACTTGAAACTCTTGTATTGCGCGTGTCACGTATGTACAAGGTATCAGGCTAGCAATTTCGTTAGAACAATGACCGTTGAAATAGCGATATAAGAGTGAAACATAGCCGACATTCCGATTCGATGCTCCAGAGAGTCAATGCTCTCAGAGATTGAGGGATCACCAATAAGCTTAATAGCCTTATGTTGCACTTTGTCTAACGCGGACAATGTGGTGCCCAAATATGGGAATTATATTCGAGACTAAGCCTGATGTGGGACTTGTAGATCAGCGCCAAGTCAGACGGGGTGAAGTATTTCTTTCATCGCTGTAGAAAACCCAAGCATTTCATTGCATTTTAGGCAACAGAAAATAAATGATCCGTCCAGCTAAGGTTACCGGATATCTCAATACCCGAGATGTTTAAAGAGGGCGACAGGCATTGGGTTTTGGATGAATTAAACGAAACACTGTTTGCTCTGCCCCGAGCGAGAATCGTATAAATATGCGTTCTTGGTTGATTTCTGTAGAGTTCCCACGAGATTTCATTACAGAATCAAAAGAGTACCCTAAAATAAGGGTTCTGTCGTCGGCAAAACTATGAATGGGATTGCAAGTGAGAGACAAAAGATCGTTGATGAAAAGAAGAAATAAGGTTGGTGAGAGAACTGAACCCTGAGGAACACCGGATCTATTTCGTAGGTATCAGATGTAACTGTTATGTGTCTTTTGTTACACGGATGGAACGGCCTGACAAAAAACTTTCTATCCAATTGAAAAGATTAAGATCCAGACGAAATGCTTGAATTTTGGCTAATAGGGCAGCATGTCGTACTTTAACAGAAGCTTTTGAAATATGAAGACAATGATTCCAATGCCCCCTTGAAGCCGTTAGTAAGTCTCCGGTTGACCGGCCAGCACGGAAACTGGAGTGAAAATCGTTGATAAAATGGTTGTTTTCCAAACATTTCATCAACTGAGAGCTGATGAGTGATTCAAAAACCTTAGATAAATCAGTCGGTCGCATGTCTCTCTCCGCTGCGGCACCCCTTCCCAGCAGTGTCGGACTCCTGTCGCGTAGTTTACCGACTAAAACACCTCCCTTGCTCTCCGGACACTAGCCTAGAACCGTTTTCCACATTACTTCAAGCTAGGTCCTTTCCTTTAGCCCGTCATTCGACCATCTCGTCTGCGGCGGCCTGCTCGTCTAGGTCTTTCTTTTTCCTGCGCAGGACATCTTCAGCGTAACTGACTCTGCGCTTCCAGGTTTCTTCGTCAGCGATCATGTCTTGGACTATAGTTTCCGGGGAGATCGCCCCTCCTAGTTGGTCTCTTAGCGCTCACCTCACGGGAGCCCATCTCTGACACTCAAAGAAAGTGTGTTCTGCGGTGTCCTTGTGGCCTGGGCAATAGAAGCACTCCGGTGACGCTACCTTTCCCATTCGGTGAAGATACGAACGAAAGTACCCGTGGCCACTCAGGAGTTGGGTTATGTAAAAACCTACCTCTCCATGCCCTCTTTCGATCCAGGGGCCCAGATCACTGATGAGCCTCGCTGTCCATCGTCCCCTGTTCTCCTCTCTCCATCTTTGTTTCCACCTTTCCATCGTGTATGACCTTTCCTCTCTGCGCACCGTTGCCTTGTCCATTTCTGCCTTCCTGAGATAAATCGCCCTTCGTTCCCTGGCGAGCAGGTCGATGGAAACCACCCCTGCAATCACCAGGACAGCCGCTGCTGAGACAGTGCGGTACGCTGAGGCCACTCTCAGGGCTGCGCGCCTTTGTACCTGGCCAAGTCTCTTCCGATATTGCTCCTTACTTAGGACTTCCGCCCATACCACTGCCATTGTGATAGAGATAGAAGTGGCTACGATGAAGGTAGCAAGTACGAATTAGCAGGAAACAGGTTGGTCTTGTCTAATAAGTCAGTAAAAACATTCCCATTACAAATGAGCAGTGGTGTTGACGAACAGGTGAAATTGTTCTTTGCGGTTTTTACTAGAGACCAGAAGCCCTTATTACCCTTTTAGGTAGGAAATACTTTCCGTCTACTACTCTGGTGGAAATTGAACTTAACTCAACTAATCACTGATTTTCATATATTTCGCGCATATAGATACATCTTAACTCTCGGATGGGCTGAAAGGCTGCTTCTTTGTTTTTAATTGCCGCAACCAATTGGTGTTAGTTAGTTTCACGTTTCTGAAGCTATGAGTGATAAAATGATGCATACCAAACCATAGGATGTTCAAAATAATAACGTCTCTTGTGAAGAAGCAATTATACCAGTCCACTTCTTTGAGAAATGTATTAAGTCTAGCCCAATCAGCATTTTTATAATGCCACACTAATCTTTTGGTGGAATTTTGATTAGCGGTTGTCAAAGAAAGGACGGAAAATTGGGCGGAGACCAGACAATGGCCTAAATTGCCCAAGGGAGCCGTGACCGAAACAGAGTATTTCTCTGAATGCGATGTTAAAAAAAGAACTAAGAGATGCGCGTTGTTCCCTATTATATCAGGAAAACGAGTTGGACACTTAACCAGTTGCTGCAAATAAAAGGACTCTCCAAATAACTCTACGTGCCTTATATACGGTCTTGTGGTAGAAAAATGCCTGAGTTACAGTGTGTTGTGGACTTCAAAATCGCCAGCTAGAATGATTTCAGAAGATGCATATATTTCAATAATCTTATCGATATCTGAAGACAATTTATCAAAGGAAGACACAGTATCAGCGTCAGACATATTTGGGCTGCGGTATAAAAAGCAGAAATGAATGATGTGTCTATGGAGTTTAAAGGATTAGCTTTAGACATATTATAATTAAATAAATCATTTCTGATGTAAACTGCTATTTCCCTCTGAGGAGAAAAGAGCGACATTAAGTGATCACCAGGAATGCGATACTGATACTGATAAGCAGGATCCGAAACAACCTTGGTTTTAAAAAGAGCAGGCTTTTCACAAGTCATGTGGCAGTATACCGAAAAAAGGTTACTCTCTACGTCAGGAATGTTGCAAACATTTAAAGAAAATTTTTGTATACTCCCGTAATTTACCCAAAATAAAACAAGAACGTGTAACGACACAAGAACTGATGAACGGGATCCACAAATGATAAGCAAAGCCCCCTCGGTGAGGTCAAAGAAAGCAGGAGCCACCTTGAATTTGATGGACGGATTTTCGTGTGGTCCCAATGGTATCCCTTCGCCTTTTTTGAAAAGGTGCTTGCTGCTCTTCGGTTTCTCCTGTTCTTTGTCACCTGATTAACTTATCTCTGTGCTGTAGCCATTTCCCTCTACTCTGGAGGGACTCCGTGATGATTCTACTTCATAACAAGGGCGACAATTCTGATATCTCTAATTACAGACCCATTGCCAACTTGTGCTCGGATTTCCACCACTTTTTGCTGATTTGCATATCTGTCCGGATGCACTCAGCGCGTTATGTTCCACGCAGCTTTCTTCAACGAAATCTTTGTTTGCAGCATCCTCGGCCCTCCCCTTTTTATCATTTTTATTAACGATGTATCGTTGCTTCCAATTGTCTCCAAAATGGTATGCCTATGAATATTCCCCTTCGTCTCTCTAGAAGACCTGCCCTATTAAACTCCATCCACTTCTTCTACGACTGTTACTCCAATAATCGTCTGCCCCTTAATGCTAATAAATGCACCGTTATGATCTTTACCCGCTGAAGATGTCCTATTCTTTTCTACTACTCTTTAAAAAGTGGTGCCTTGAGCAGGCTTGATAGGGTGAAGGGCTTGGGAGCGGTCCTTAATTCCCGTATATCCTTCAAGAACCACGAGGACTTCGCGGTAGGCAGGGCTAATTCCGTGTTCGGTTTTGTGAAGTGCTGGTCTAAGGAGCTCGACAATCCTTATTTTACTAGACTCCTCTTCTGTACTTTTGTAAGATACATTCTGGAATACGCTTGTCTGGTAGGGGATATGGGGCCGTCCAGCGCAGATTCCTCAGATTCGCTCTTCGCATCCTTCCTTTGCGTGATCCGTTTTCCCTTCCATCATATCCTGCTAGACTAGGTCTGACCTCTCTCGACTCACTTAAGAAGAGACGTAGGATTTACAAAATCTATCAACTCCTATGAACGTGGCGACGTGGTCATTTTCATTCCGACCGAGTCCTGAAGGAATTCCGAATTTTGCCACTTTCTGTACCACTGAACACTCTATGGAATGAACGAGCCCATCGCATCGATGTCACGCCTCTTTAATGAGTGTTCGGTCAACGTCGAGCTAGGTTGTTCCAGGCAGCAGCCAAAGAGCCAATTGTGGCTTTTTTTGAATCACACTTAGTTTTATCATACTTTTATTACTTTTTAATGTTTTTCTATGTAGTAGCCAATATGGGCGAAACTGTCCATAAATAAATAAGCGTTCCATTATTAATTTGAAGATGAATGAATAAAAACATCCTTTGCAACGATTAAATATTGCAAATCACCATAATAGAGGAAGAAAAAAAATGTGGAAACAATTGATATCAAAGGAACCCTTATAACGTTACAAGAACGTCTCTCACAAGCTATCCTATTGGAAACTTTATCGTACACCAAGCCTTCAAAAAAACTCAACTCAACTGTAATCTGCTGGGATTACCCCCCAATGAGTCTCATCATGATACAACGATTATATAAGTTTAATCTTGTTAGGGAACTTTAACAACGACAATGAAGTTGGTCCAAGTATTTAGTGGGGAGCTTTGCTAATACTCATAAGCAAGCGGAGACAAAATGCCACTTTCCTGAAATTTTTATTATTTTCTGATCCGGATAAAGCAATACAAACTTTTTCGTAGGATACTTTTCCCTTTTCATAATAGTATTGGATACCAGATACCAGATAGTGAACGCTTCCATGGATTATCCTTGACTGATAATTCTCAAGTTTCAACAAGCTCATTTTCTATCTTAATAGAAATTGTGCTATAATCTTCTCTATCTCAGGTAGACGGAGATTTGCTCACAAAGTCATCGTTACGTAGCAGAAACCTGTTAATTGCATTTTAATTATTATTTCACCTTCAGTAATTGACAGTAGGTGTCTGCATGGCAGCTGATAGCGATAATTTTGAAAAGTGATGCCACGTAAGTGCAATCTGCTCGGAGTAAGTTCATTTGCACTTCAATCAGTTCATGTCTTTTGGGAGTCAATAGCTCTTTGGGGATATAATGCAATTGATTACACCAAGATTTGCTGGGGTATTACTTTGAAAGATATAAGGGATGTCAAATTTAATGGGACTAAGAATCTTCCGGGATATGAATTTGAAAGCTAGGAAGACCACAGAGTGCACTAGGGTTTCCGTAAGAAGATTACAGGATTATAGTTAAATGGAAGATTTTACATTAGTGCCACAGTTGAGAATTTGAGTAGTGACTTAGAAGCAGGAGTAAGTAACTTTTGAATGACTTGAATGTTGAATATATGTGTGGTTGGGGTAAGTTCTGATGGGATTTATCCTTTTAAGGGAATGAAATTTGGGACACAAATATATTGGTATTCATATATCTATCCGGCCTTATAAACTGCTTTAGACGAATGTCTTGTTTCTTTGATCTAACTTAAAACTGAACTTATGTGAAAATTTTCAGATAAATTATTTACTTATAAGCGACAATCGATCAGTTTTAAGCTAGCGATTTATTGTATTAATACCGGAAATGAAACAATCTTCGCGTCGCATTAAATTTTGATGATTTAAGAAATCGAAATCACGACAATTCTGGCTACGAAAACATAATGGTCAAATCGACCCAGGTTTGACGAACAACAACGGTAGGTGCCTAGCAGATAAGTGCAATGCAAACGAACTTATAATTTGAATATACATAAATATACCTGGACCTCTTCAGACGCCAGAAGAATGAAATTCAGCATAATATATGTATCAGTAGAAAATGAAAAAAGTCACTGCAAGATGTAAGATCATAGAATCCTTCAGAGGAACAGTTGTTTATGCTGCTCCCGAAAGAAAAAAATCCACCAAGAGAAACGTCCTCACATCGACCGATATGTTTGTTGGACTCAATGGGAAAACTACTTGAAAGAATCATATACAGTAGATTGCTACCGATCGTGGAGGAAGTAGGTGTCTGCCGGAACACAATATGGATTTCGAGTGGGTCGTTCCACCATTAATGCAATTGATATTGTATTTGACCTGGCTGGAAACAATATAGAGGGAAAGAGATGGAAAGGAGGTAGTAAGAAGTACTGCGCTGTCATCACTCTCAATGTAAAAAAACGCCTTTAACTCGGCTTACTGGAAGCATATAATGACATCGCTGCAAAGGCTGAATGTTCCAATGTATATTCGCAGGTTTTATAAAGACTACTTCACAGGTCGACATCTCTGCTATGACACAGGAAAAGGCCAGCGGGAATAACATATAATCGCCGGAGTATCGCAAGGATAAGTGCTGGGCCCACTCCTGTGGAATAGATGCACGATGACAGTCTACGGGTCGCGGTCTGACGGAGGGCGACATTTGTGCGCTTTGTTTACGACATAGCAGTCGTAGTTGCCGCCGAACATCTAGAGGATGTATAGTGGGCAACCAGCGAGTGCATCCAAACCGTTATGAGATGGTTGGAGACCCATAGGCTGGAGCTGGGAGAGCATAAATCGGAAGCCGTGCTAATCAGTCCCTGGGGCCAGAGTAATAGAGCATAAAATAACATCGAAAAAAGCCATAAACATCTCAGAGTGATGACAGATTAAATTTAAAAGATACCTAGCATATGCGGGTGAAACATCGTTTGACCTAGGCCATAGAAGAGACTACTTCTAGCTAGATTGGTTATGCGCAGCACCAATCTAGGTAAAAGCCGTGAAAATGATGTGCTACCTTATTGAAAAATAGCGTGTCGATGGTATAATCAAAACAAAGGTAATTGATAGACACCACGAAACGCTTATAAATGATGAGTGATGGTGATGTGATACTGGCGTGAGTCAAGAGACATGTAGGAACCGAAAGAAACGAAAAAGCAGACCAACTAACTGAGCTGGTGGCTGCTCTGACTCTCAAAGATCCAGAGCCGTTCACTGACTTGGGAAGACAGGCTAAATCCCAACAAAAGTGCGTCCTAGACATGGATCGGAACGATCTGAGTTGGCTGCTGACACTAGTTACAGGACATGGAAACTTCAGGTATCATCTAAAGAAGCTAAACATCCTTAAGGCGCACATAGTGTGCCGGTGTCTTGACATAGCTAACAAAAGAACGAGATTGCTGGGACAAAACTGGAGGTCGAATAGCTAGGAGGGGTGTCTCATAAGGAAATGCTTGCTTGGAAATGGAGGTACGGGAGAGACGACAGGAGGTAGGGACGAAAGGAGAGCCTAATAAAGTGGACTGATCGGGATAATCCCTAGAGAGGTGTTTTCAGTGAGTAAATATCTCACACCACTTCCAGAGACGACGTTAACAAACTTGTGGAAAATGAAGTTGACATGAGACATGAATTCGTCATATGAAGTAAGTGCTTACCACTGATAGGAAATTTAATTTTGATAAAACGTAGTGAGAAGTTGTCATGTCCTGTTCCGTCGGATTTGATCGAATTAATAGAAGTGATAAGTCCATCAAAGTTAATCCCGCGAATAGAAAAAAGATCGGAATTACTAATCACAAGTATATTCAAAGGGTGATCAGATAGATCAGCTTGATTGACAGTCGGAACTACTGAGAGCATATTATTTAGAGAAGTAAAAATTTTTTAAATTTTTTTGGGTTAAAGGTGCAAACACTTTGATCCTTGTTCTATATTCCAGCTTGTCGCAGATTCCACCACCAAGTCCTTGAATCGATATTGGTGTTCAGTTTGGAGCTATAATATTCTCGCGATGCTTGTCTGATCGCCATATTAATTCTGTTGCTAGAGAGTTTGTAGCTCATCACCTCATCAGTTCTGAGACGTCTATATCGTTGATATAAACATTTCCCTGCTTGCTGAAAACCATGGGATACTGGTTGATGTAGCGCATCTCATTCTAATAGGTACATATTTATCAAATAGGTATAACGTTAAAGACGTGAAAAGATCAAATCTTCTTGCTGCTTACCATGCGCAGGATTCCCTTCCTTAAGATCGAGTTCACTCCATTTATGACAGCATCTCCATTAGCTTGCGCAAAAGAACATTGCAATTTAGAAAAGCACCAAGCGGAATCCTTTTTCTATAGATCGAACTACCTCTTCAGATGCCGTCTATACAGAATTTCCTTTAAAAGCCGCCTGCTGGTTAAATTATATCTGGGGATTTAAATTATAATTTTTCACTCCAATCTAAAATGTTTACAGGATAATAGGAGAAAACATCCTGAAGTCACTGAAGTAGAGCTACTAGAATTTAATCTATTCGCAGACAATTCAATCGTATTAAACCCTCTCTTACCTTCTTAACCTCCGATAGTCTCGATTGTCCGTCTGACTTAAACTTTCAAAGCCTGGAGCCAAATGTTGTCTTAAGAAGAGGCAATTTTAGATTGATTGAGAAATTGGCCACAAAGGGATAGGAACACTGGAACTAGTGGGGCAAAGTGGACTCGTTGAGACAGACCAAGATGGCGTTAGGAACGTCATATTGTGCTGCCGGGAGGAGCATTCTGAATCTATATCGGAAGACTTTAAAGTAGTTAAGGGCATTCTTGACAGTACATTGTAATTTCTTGTGCCATATGAAGAAAATAGGACTTACTGAGAAAGACACCTCCGGAATATCCCTGCAAGATGAGGGGTCGGCGGTGGTTAATGATTAACCAAGTGAATTGAGTAGAGGATGGAGAACAGGAGGAATGCAGCCATCACTTGTTAATTTGTAAAAATGGGACAAAAAGCCAATTTGTAACGCGTTATCTTCGTGTCGCAGTCACACCGATTGTTAACGTGTTTTACTTCGAAGTCCGTCGGGCCTCTGGTTTTCTCCAAGGGATTGAGCTCGCCGGCTCCAGGGTCAAGGCTTCTGAAGAAAACGCCCCGAAGCCTTACTACAATTTACTTTTATTCTACAGTCCTGGATGTTTAACACTAATTTTGAATTCACTGTTTATTTTCTTTACTCTTAAAAAACTACAATTCTGTTTTTTTAGATAAATTAATACCTGCTCCTTATTCCGTGGTCTCGGTGTGAAATGGCGTAGGTACTATTTCCTCTGTCGGTCGCGAAGTAATAGCTGGTGTCTCCTTCCTGGAAATGCCTTCCCTTGGTTGGGCTATTGGCGTCGTTTGACTTACTCTCGTCGACGGAACGCTGGTCGCCTGCTTTCCTCGGGGAATCCTCGGTGAACGGGATGGGTAGGTTCCTGCGGGGAAAGGACGGAGACAGATAAATGTGTTAGGGCTAAATTCTGGACTACCACTGACAGAGAAATTGTAAAAGTGAATGATACAACTGGGAATTACGCCAGTACATGAGTAGATGATAAAACCAGGAGTCACGCTGGTTGGAAGGGTGTCTGACACTAGGAATCTGGGAATACTGGGAATGACGCCGATGCGAGAGAAAGCTAGGTAACTAGGAGGCACGCTAGTTAGAAGAGTGTCTTGCACTAGGACATAACGCTAGTGTAAGAGTTAGTGAACTAGGAATCTCGCTAGTTGTCGGAGTGTCTCGTATTGGGAATCGCGCCAATACGAGAGAAAGCTCCCATGAGCCCAATGAGGTATGTTTTGAGAATCCCAGGAGGGTGGTTGTAGTGAGTACGACTCCCACACTATCGGAGGTGCGGGCGTCTCAGTGTCTTTAGAAGATTTCCACTTCCCGCGACAAAAAAAAAGTGGTTGGTGGAATAAGTAATAACGTGATCGCTCTTCATCATGGGAGTCGCAAAATTGAACCCCATAGGCTGTTACTAATGGTTATTTTCTGGTCAAAATAGATTATGCTGAAAGGTTGTTTTCGAGTAACGTCGATGGATCGGAGCCCACCTTAAATTGTACGTCTACTTGCAATCGTTGTCGCTTAATCGTGTAAAGGTTCTTCTTCGCCTCATACACAAGATTATGGGAACTAGAGAAAAATCTGATATTATTTATGAAGAGTTTCCGGTTTCAATAATTTTTTTGTCATTATGTTAATATCACATAATTTCTTGCAATCGTTAAGTAACTTCATCCGTAGTTTGGCTATTTGGAATACTTTCACGGAATTACGATATATTTCCGAGAATATAAAAACTCAAAAAAAAAATGTTATTTTTCAGCAGCCCTTCAAGTCAATTATATTTCAAAAAGAGGGCACATATCCGAAAAAGGAAAACATTTCCTTGAAGTGGCGTGTCAATTTAAATATTCCGTCGGCGTAACCTTTTTCCATTTAGGGTTAATTTCCATTACCATTCCATCCAAGTGACGGAATTTTAAGCATGCAAATAACCAACCCTGACAATAAAAGCCACAGCCCGGCTCTTTGGTGGGGCCAAAATACAATCATTTGTCTTCATTGTTCCAAGATTCTACAATTATTGCATTTTCAGTGAAATTGCAACAATTTTTTCTCATGCTCATTGGTGCGGAATAGAATTGTAAAAGGATTTTGCCTGAAATGGAAAGAACACATATGCAGTATGCACGATCCAATTCTATAGCATAGCTCTACGGTGAGTAAAGTTTGTCGAGGAATTTTATGATAAGAATGAACGGTCAGACTGATTTATAGTCACTGGAGACTTCCTTCATTTTCTTTATCCTGCGGCTTTGTTATTTCATCCTTTTTACGATTTTGTGATTTTTAATTTCATTTCACCACATGAGCTAGGATTATAAGCTGCGAGTAATGGCTTGTCATAAAGGACAATGTTAACAGCAGATGTGTGATGATCGCAGGGAATATGAAACTTTTGATTTCATTTTATGGTTTGTCATATCAAATTTTATCACCTTCAGTTTGGTCAGTTTTATTTAAAAAGTTCTAATATTATTATCGTCAGAAAGTTGCTCCAAAATTGAAAGTTACCAAGTTATCCGTATGTAGTTATCACACTGAAACTGAGTTGGTTTACGACACTTTGTCTATAAAATATGAATGATACTAGAAGTTTAGAATATTGATTTTTCTATAAAATTTTGATTTTATGTTTGTCAACATTTTATTGAGAATTCAATATTTTAAGTATACTTAGTTGCTTCCACATTCACTGATTCTATCTGATCCGATACAAACTTAACCTAAAACCTTTTAGTGCTTACGTATATTATCTTTCAATAGATTTATTCTCTTACGGCTGTGTAAGTGTTTAAAAGTTAACCCCTTTTGGATTACGAATGATGGTATAGGGCGTTGTCTTTGGTATATGACGTATTCATTATAAATAGCTTAGTTTAATATCTTTACTTACACTGTAAACTTGTTTGGGAACTTATCAAAATTTTATGGTAAACCCACAATAACCAGCTTGCTAAGACTTTTCACTCTAAAGGTAGTCAACAGGTATATAGTTAATAAAATGTACTATATTCGGTTTCATCTAATGAACTTTGTTTCAAAATGCTTCAACTAAAAATGTATTTCCTGTGGTGTGTCTCAAGACAGCTATCTTGAACCCCTGCTATTTGTTATTAGGTGCGCAACTAAGTTGTCGCTGTTTTTTTTGATGAATATTAAACTTTATTGTAAAAAAATGGTTACAAATGAATCATTCAAAATATTGCCCATCGCTAGTTACAATTTTTTCCCATCTTTCAGGCAGAGCTCGAATACCGTTACGTTAAAAGTGTTCATCTTTTGGAGTTATCCACGAATCAAGCCATTTTTTGATGTCTTCATATGAGTGAAACTGCTGATAAGCCAGACCATGTGCCATCGAACGGAACAAGTAATAATCGGACGGCTTAATATCTGGGGAATATGGCGAATGGGGTAGGGCTTCCAATTACAGCGTTTTCAGGTAGGTTTTAACGGATTTGGCAACGTGAGGCCGAGCGTTGTCATGCTGCAGAATTACTTTTTCGTGCCTCTGATCGTATTGTAGTCGTTTTTCGGGCAATGCTCGGCTCAATCGCATCAATTGAAGTTGATACCGTTCTCCAGTGATGGTTTCGTTCGGTTTCAACAGCTCATAATAAATAACACCGACCTGGTCCCACCAAATACACAGCATAATCTTCGCAGCGTGAATATTCGGCCGAGCCGATGACGTAGAAGCATGACCGGGCAGTTCCCATGACTTTCTTTTCTTTGGGTTGCTATAACAACCCTTCCTTTTTTGCCGCTGGAGCAGTTGTTCACAGGTGAAAATACTACGCTCAACATCCCTTGGCTTCAAATCATAATTAACCCAAGTTCCTTGCTTGTGAATCATTCCCAACGCATACAATCGCTTGCAGATGGCTTGGCGGGTAACTCCAAATGCTGAAGCAAGCCCTTGCGTTTGGCACGGATCCTCATCGAGCAATGCATCCAATTCACCGTCTTCGAAGGTTTTCGGCCTTCCTTCACGCGGACGATCTTCAACATCGAAATCACCGTCTTTGAAGCGACGGAAGCAATCACGGCACGTTCTTTTACTTAGAGCAACATCACCGTAAACTTTTTGGAGCTCTTAATGCGCTTCAGCCATTTTCACTCAACTAAAAGTATATCACGCCAAAAAAAATCACTAATGTGTCAAAACGGTTTGTTTACCATATGTCTTATTTCATGACGTTTTCGATATGTCAAAATCGACCAGCACTTACTGCTGGAGCCATCTATTGACAAACATCGAGAACTTAGTTGCATACCTAATATTTACGTTAATTTCTTCGATGAATTGCATTGTTTACAATACATTTTCTCGTCCAAGAAGAGTTTCCTACTTCACTTCAAATTTTCAGTTAGTCTGCAAGTACCATATTCTACGAAACCAATAGATCTGGTTATATAGAGCGAGACAACGTTAGCGCACATACAATACATTTATATAAGAGTTTTGGACGATTTCAAGCAGGGATATTATACTTACATAGTAACCGATGGACGGTTTGCTAGCTTATATCACGTTACGAAGATTTTCGAGTCCTTGGTCAGCGACGTACTTCGCTTTCACTGAGGGCCATTCAGAGGTTCTTTCTACAATGGTTTCCTTAAGGGTAAATCAACAACTACCAACAACCAACCTCATTAAATTCCTTAATTACTCTTTTCCAAGTATTGATTCAGGCAAAAAGGTGGATTGTATTATCACATATTTTAGCAACGCCTTTTGTAGGATTTACCATGGAATCCTTTTTCAGGAGCTATCTCTGCTTGGGTGTCCTTCTTGTTTCGAGGACAGGATATCCTCTTACGTGCCGGGTGGTATACAGCGTGTTCTGTTCCGGGGAGCTCTTTCCGACCTTATCGTTGTCAATTAAGGGATGCCCAAGGGTAGCATTTTTGTGCCGCTCCGTGTTGTTCTGTATATCAATGATGTTTCACTTCTCTTTTCAACGTCAAATTTGAAAAATGAATTTAAGTCATGTCTATGATAATGTTATGTTTTTGTTTTGTTTTTGTTTTAATGATGTAACCAAAGCCCAGAGGAAAACATTATGATGGGTTCGATCGGAAAGGAATTGGGCTATGGGGAATCAGGGAAATTAAATGACTTATTTTTGCATTTCTGCAAGCTACAGCCAAGAGACGGAGTGGAACTATGGTGTGGTGATCGTGCCACTCAATCAATTTATTCCAGTAATTTAACTTTATTGTACATATAAGTCAGCATTGACGAATCTGTTTCAAATAATTAAATGAATAAATAAATTAAACGCAATTACCCAACCATGGTACCTTCTGGTACAGAAGATTCCATGCTTGCTACTGCGACAGTAAGCACATTTCAGAAACGTTAAGTAAAGGATACTTTCATTTTATCACTCATTTTTGTTTATTATATAGTTTTAAAATTTCCAAGAATGACAGCTGAAACTTTGACAAGTGAAAAATACCGCACAATTTTAAATATGTATTTATGTATGTATGTATGCACGACTATTATGATAACTTTACAAATTGGTGTTTAGTTCGCAAAAGTTATAGGTCGTAGGTGATAAAAGCTTTCATAAAATTCGATTATTTCAACTTAGTGGACGGAGAATAAAAATTTCATCAATTTCACTTTCGAGCTGAATTGTGCTAACCCCCCTCCCCCCCCCCCCCCCCCCCCGATTCCGTAACTTAACTTCCTTTAAAAGGTAGAACAATTCATCGACGAACTGCTCTCCTCTTAACCCATTTTCCTCACCTATAATTCCTTTCCTGCCAATACTGTGCTTCAGCATCATAGGGCATCCCCTGACTTTTGGCATTATCATAAAAAATACTTTTAATCTAGGATTGATATTCGAGCTCTCGCATATTATGAGTAAAGTGAAATTTCGTCCTCCTCCAGACACAATCTACAGGTAAGATCAGTTGCCGATTTTTGCTAAGTGCTTTCTTAGTTAACAGTGCCCGTTTATCAAATTTGCGATTCAGTTTCACGTACGGTCAGTAAAACCTAAGGAGCTCATTAGCTCTACTCTGTAATGGAGCGTCATCAAGGTTTTTGAAGTTGTTTTGCCCACACATGATTCCAACTGCTTCTGGGATGTCGAATTTTGTATTGCCCTTATAGCAATGCAGGTTGAAATCCCGCACGCCGCTCAGGGCCTATGAGTTTCATAGCAGAGCCCCGTCTAACATGTTCACAAACCATTCCGTTTCCAGGATGCCCGGTAACAGAGTTAATTTGACTCACTTTATTTTTCTCAGTTCATTCAGAGTTTCTTGATTTTCCAAAATCAACCTTTGATTTGGTCACGGAAAAGCTAACTGTCGTCGACTAGCTATCGACGAAGGTTCTCGTCTGCACATGTCAGTATGGTATAAGTTTCTGCCTTTAATACAGTTGCAAGTCTACAATGTGGCAATGATGCGTTGTATTTAGGGAACTCACCCGAGACACCCGCCCCTTCCTCCGCATCGGCTGCCGAAACATCCGTGTACCAAAGAAGTTCTCCCTTTGTGGGATTGTGGGCAAGTTCCAGATTTTACTTATATAAAGCATGGTTGAAATGTTAGAATCCTGGCCGGCATGACATCATACTTAGTTCAGGCATCCTCGCAAGGATTCGCTTTACAGTCGAATGGCTCTTTCCGAAGATCGCACCAAGAAGTACTGCCCCTCTAACCTATATTAAATATTTATTGCCACATCTTCCATCTCAATGTGAAGAGGTAAGTGATTCGGCGAGGGCTCAACGATAGTGATACTTAGCCAGTCCATTTGTTATAAGCTTTTCAATTTGGTCCTGCCACATTGAGCCTAGCCCTCTGTGATCGCAGCCTAGTGGTAATCATGGGCCTTATCATATCTGTGTAAATCCAGTCTTGCGCTTCAATTCCCAGGTAGCCCCACAATCTCTGCGACAAGCACAGAAGGATTTCCTCGCGTTCTCGGTTATGTTATCCTTAGATCACCTGTTTATCCAGAAAGCTAGATTCAACTAACCCTTTTAAAATCCTGGTTATGGTAAAATTAATGAGTACAATTTTATCTGGGCTGACTAGGTCAACCTATCGGCATATTCTTCAACCATGTCTAGTACTACTTAAAAAGGCTCTGTAACTCTATTATCGGGCGGCGTCTCCAATTGTCACGATTAGTATTTTGTCATCCGCGTAGCCTTGTGTGAAGGAGTTCCTTTTAATGATTCTTACTAAAAGTGGCTTATAGAATGAAATTTACTCGAGTTCTGTAATCAGATCCTTTATACGAATCTGAAGTGTACAGGGAATATGTGACATGTGTTGTTCCAAAAACATACTATTAAAGAAAATATGTTTGGCAGCTTTCTTTAATAGTTTGTTTATGTACATGGTGACAGTGGAGATTTACGCGAGATTGTTAAAAATATCCTAAGATTCCTAAGTCGTCGGTGAAGTAAGTGATAACGTATCAGCCTACCAATCCGGAAGTCCTAGGTTCAAATCCCACCGGCGGGCGGCGACCCATATCTGCTTTCTCCTATGCTGAACGACTGAATTGGCTAGTAAAGAGACAGCAATAGTGAAAAAATGAGCACAATATGCCGAATTGCATATAGACATGTTCAACGAACAAGTCATCGGTGGAATAAGTGATAACTTGTTGGCCTACCAATCCGGAGGTCCCAGGTTCGAATCCCACCGATGACTACTCATAGTTGTTTTCTGCTGACAAAAGATCACGATTAAAAGGACATGGGGGTTGCAGAGAAAATGTCAGTGGTTTGGAATCCACTCTAAATTGTAGGTCTACTTTCAATCTTTGTCTTCATCTTTTCTTCCATGTGCTTGCCGGTGATTTTTTTGAGCCCGAAATTGCAGAGACAGCAGAAACTTCTGAACAATATTTTTGTAATTTTTCTTCACTAGATCCTAAAGATCCACCGCATCGAATCCACACGAGATTTAAAAAAAAGTACTGGGTTGTACGACGACAAATTTATAACGAAAGGATCTGTAAAGAAGTAAGTTGCGCACATCCGTAAATCGTGATAGGATTTAAAGGCAGTTGTTTGGAACGGCAGTCAAGAAAATACAAAAACTAATGCTTCTTATTTTGTGGTTTAACGATTACAAATGTCTCTTTTAATTTTTAAAACTTTTCACCTGTCTCTCTCGTTGAGGAAAAATACTGACCACAATCTGGGTAATGAATTTCATTTTGTCTTCCGTAAACTCTACTTGCCGTTCTTTCAGATGCTTTCATTTTGACAATATTTGTTTACCGCTGGGACCACTTTTAACTAGACAAACCAGAAAGTCATTGTCTTTGCAAAAAAGAGTTTAGTTAAGAATTCTGAAAGAGTAATTTACCCGTTCTGTGTAAGTCAGCTCTGCACCACAGACGTGCCCCTAGAGTAGAATAGAGAATTTTTCACAAAACGTTACATACACAATACCTCTTCAACTGCAATAATTTTTCCATAGGTTTTCTGGTGAGGTAAACAACATTCAAGGCATCCGTTCTCGGAATGTTAAAGTTAACCAACTGACAGGAAGAAGGAATCCAAATCCAGAAAATGCATTCAACAAACACGACGGCAACCGGAATGCCCAGAATTCCAAATGATACGTTTGCTTGACGTCAATCCTAATTCCGGATGTAATACAGCTTTATAAGTTCCATAACCTATGACATATTCCAGCATTACTATTCTCGCCATTTTACTCTACTAAATTCTGGAAAACTCTCTGAAAACCAACCATCTTTCGAACCCATAAATAACAGGTCTAATAAACGTGAGTGCGATGGTATACTCCACCGCTACAGTAAACCCCAGAAATGCATATAAATTGGATGATAGCGAACACATTTTTGCAGTCTGCTACTGTTCGTTGAAAATTTCGTCAGTTTCCAAAATAGTGATTCACATTTGTTTCTCTTCGTTTGCTGAATATTTTATCCCAGTTTGGGAATTCATCTTCGGTGCAATAGACTCAATCTCTGTATTGATTGCTCCTAAGTGAGTTTCAGCCAGATGTGTATTCAATTTTCGTATATATTTTTTGAGCAAACTTCAAATGTGTGCCATGCCTGAGGATACTTTCTCTGTACCACGTATTTTAAGGTTTTGAGATGATTTTAAATTCAAGACAAAGCAAAGAAATATTGCAATGAAATATTTATTAGGAGAACACGACCCCAAGCATGAGAGTTGTATTAAAGTCGCACAGAAACCGACTGTACATTACTCAAAGTGCCTGTGACACTTTAAAACCTACGTGAATAGAAAGTATATCCCTGGGATTTTTGTCAAATGTTTTTAAAAACTTTTAACTTAAATTTGTTCTACAACTAAAAAATCAAAGAAAATTTATTCGGAGATACTCGCAAGGTCCAATTGATCCTTAAGAAATATTTACAGACGGCAGTTTGAATTGCAAAGCAAATATGGTTTGTAGCTCCCCAATTTTACTTTATTAATGTATTGGAAATTGAGCTCTCAGAAAATTCAGCAATCCCTAGCAGAGAAAAGTAGTTTCAAGACAAACAAAACAACGACGCTTTTTCTACAAAAATTTGAAGATAAAGTGGCATGTACTTCACCAGAAATTTACCAATGGAGGAAAGTAAATATTTGCTATGAGCAGTAGCCTCTGGATCCCCCAGCAACAGAAGAGAAATCATGGCAAAGAAAATTATTTGTTCCGAGATAAGAAGTTTATGGGAATCAAGTGAAATTCCATTGAATTTGTGCTCCTTTTGCTTTCCTTTTAAGGTGAGGTGGACTTTTTCAGTAAGGCTTTCTTGCTATAGTGAATAATTTAGTTTTTTAATTAAATTTAATCGCATTTAGTAGAAACTTCACATAATATTGGCATACGCTTTCAGCCTTTTGGGTGTTATATCTATCATAAATAAAGTTAGATGCATATGCAAACCAATATGCTTATCAAGAACAAATATTCCAAACCCTTAAACTTTCCTACTTATCCCATTTCCATCATATAATTCCGTTCCTCTTCTCATTTTTCAATAACGAAAATATGAAATTCATCTGGAGTAAAAACGTTTCATTTGGATATGGTCTTGAGATTGGTTTCATGTTTTATCTCAGTCCCTTTAGGCGCTATTATTGGCTTCCCGAATATACATACATGATACGTTCGAGCAGATGGTTTTCGTACCATCCGGTATTATGCCGATCTAATCTAGGCTCAACTTGTATATGTCTACGACTGTACATATGTTCCTTAGCAGAGCTTTCTTCTACACGATTCCATTTTACTTAAGTTTTGCACACTGAAATTTACAAAGTTTTCACTTCCATATCAGTCTTAAAATATCTCTTTTACGAGCCCCAAACACAACAGTCAAGCCTGCAATTGATGTTGGGTAAAAAAGATCCTACAAAAAAATTAAACTGAACCTCTTCCAAAAGACCAAAATCGACGTCATTTTATAACTAATTTAACGCAGAACAACTGCACCAGTTCTTCGAACTACCCCTAATTTCAAATGGAGAGTTATAAACTGATTAATTAGATAATAACTGCTAACTTTGTCACAAATTCTTATCTAACTTCGTAGGACCTTCCAACTCCATATACGTGTATTTAAGGATGGTTGGTTAACTAATCGAAGTGTTTGCTGTCGAAGAGCCCAGTCCACGCGGAAGCAATGGAGGGCCGATGTGAATGCCCTTATAAAGAGGGCATGGCCAGAACTTAAAACCACCTAGATCTCTGTAAAAATCTATTTAGATCCTGCAGTGCTATCTCAGCTAAGCCGCCCACATTGTCAGAGAACCTTGCTCCCAAGTAGGCGAGTTGTCATTCTTTTAGCGCCAGAGTAATATGGATTCAGTTTTTCCTCGTCTCTGCAACTTCTAATCTACAGAACTCATTCGATAGTACGCCGATCCTAATGGCCAACGCTCCTATGGTGCAATGTCCGGTGATGACGCTGACGAGTGTTTGGATGTGCCTTCTATCGAAGGATAAGATATTGGATGTTCTGTTGTAAATCAGTTTCCAACGAAGACTTAATGCTGTATGACAATATTTTCCAACCGTTCTGAAATTTTGGTGGAAAAGTAACTTTCAATTCAACTTTTCGCTGCGTTAAGGGGAGTGTGAGCCCTCTCCATGGTCTGTACTGTCCTGTTTTGCCCAGATCGTCGGATTTTTCGTTACTCTTTATGCCGACATGTCCTGACCGTATCGTCTGAAAAATCTCTTAGGGCTCTGACACAGCCTTTGACGCATTTTAATTGTATGAGGTAGGAATTTAAAGCCTTGAGTGCTGCTTAACTGTCCAAACAAATAGTGATCTTAGTTGCCGACATCTGTTTTGTTTGGGCACTCGCTTAACTGTTCGTGCTGGTATTTCTTAAAAATTGCGCATCTTCGTTAAACAGATCTCTGCGCAAACTTTCTTACCTCCCTAATTCAAAAGGAGTTTTTCCGTCGATGTAGAAACAATATGTAAAATAGGACAGGCTAGCGATCACACAGGCTGCAGGCCGATTATAATAACTTCAATCCCCTCCAAGGTTTTTGAATCACTTACTAATATAAAGTTGATAAAATATCTTAACACCAACCATTTTATCAACGATTGCCAGTATAGCTTCCACGATGACCACTCTACCGGAGATCTACTAATTTTCCACACGGAACATTGAAATCATGTTCTTCATTATTTTGATAAGTCAGATATTTCATAAGCTTTTAATACTGCCAGGTTTTCTCATCACTCTATTCTCTGTGGTTCTTTTAACCTCTTGTGGAGGAAAGGGCGTCTACTACACCGACGCTCTACCTGGTCTGGTTCTGCTTCAACTGAGTTGAATGAGCGGCGAAGTATGGAGAAACGGTAAAAGGATATGTGATCATGCCGAAAACGAACCGTGTGCAGGCAGCATCCATGGAGGGTAGATTGAATTACCAAAATTTAAAAACGCTAAGATAAGCGCTTTAATTAATCTTAGTTGGGTTGAAATTGGGAGCAGTGAAGCGAGCATACCTAACCTCCTGTGTGTGCCATATACTTTATCCAATAAAGCTGTAACATTATCAGAGTATGTCATGTTATCATTGAGCTATATACCCAGATTTTTAGTCCTAGAAAGGCGAGCCAATGGCATTTGATTCAGTTTTAGAGAGGGAAAATCCGACACATTTGTGTTCAGATCTTCGGTCAATCCAAGGAGCTTAGCCATATATAGCTGAACATCAGCAGACTACATGTAAATATGTTAGTCTTGAATGACAGTTGGCAGATCGTTAATACATAGAATAAAAAACAGCGGACCAAGAATAGATCCTTGAGGAACAACACATCTAATAATAGCTGTAGAGCATAGCAAATTATTAACTTTAACTTGCTGAGTTCGCTCTGATATAAAGCTGTAAATAAGTCTAATGGCAGCGTGGCAGGTTCCGAATTATACGATAACTTTTTTAGATGTTTTTTCTGACCGAGGCTATCAAATAAGGACTAGATACGCTGTACCGAAATGATGGTTAGGAATGTCAGGCTGTATATCAAAACCGTATTCATACCTTTATACAAGTTATTAACATCAAACTTTTGCTTGAAATGCCTACGTTTAGCTGACCGGATTTTAGAAGTGACAAGATTACGTACCTTTTTATATGCGTCACGATGCCTACGAGATTTTTACCTTATGAACCGGAAGTAGAGAAACTCCCGCTCAATCAAAGCCTGATAATTATATTCGGGGTGAAGCCCAAGACCTTCTGAAGATTTTTCGACATGCCCATATAGCTCGTGCAGAATGGTTAAGGGTGGAGTTTAGGTGAGAATTTCAATTAAGTCTTCTATCGAGCATGATACCCAGATATTTAAGCTCATTGGAGTGTTCAATGACCGTGCCTTGAATCGAAATTGGACCAAGTTGCAAATGGTGCCTTCTAGTGAAGAGCACAAGCATACCAGTCAGTAACCGTGTGCAGAATTGATCTCATTAGAGCTGATCTCAGCCGTTTTGAACTTCCTTGAGATAATAATTAAATGATCGTCCGCGTAGCCGGCGGCCCGGTAAAGAAAAGAAAAAGAAGATTAGTTGGTCGTCTACAACTAGTGACCAAAGCAGTGGTGATAGAATACCCCAAGTAGTCCTGATGTTCACAGAGGTGTTAGAGAGGATGGATGTAATTTCCCGATACTTAAGCATAGCGAATGTCTTTCTCAATATTGCTAACAATTGATTGGTCGATACACGACTACTTTCCTCCATGAGTGTGGTGTGTAGCCCCAATTAAAGCAAGTTGACCAATGGTACAAGTGTGTTATTCAGGTAGTTAAAAATTTACGAGTATAAGGAAATATTTTCGCGCGATTTCCGCGGCGGCAAAACGCGAACCTCAGTAAGAAATTGCAGAGTTTGAGCTTTTAGAATAATACTCGCTGTTATTTGAAATTAAAAAATAATAAAGAATTAAATGAAAATTATTCCTTATAGCACTAAGTCGTTGTTGCCAAAACCAATAGCAATTCGGGGCCTCGGTTATGGGTTTACAAAAGTGGCCCTTACTCAATCCTATGATGACTAGAACTTACATCTCATTTACAATCTCACAAAAGTTTATGTTTTTCCTAAACCTTAAATATGTAACCTCGGCCACGTTTTAAAATAAACATCACATATTAAAACGACATTACTATCCACGTGTTTTGCTATACCAAACCTTGGGTTCATATTTAATTTGTTTCCTAGACCCAAAACACTTGCTCTCCTTTGACTCATAATAAGGGCCTGGACCCGGCAATGCATAAATTTCACCATTAAAGGGAATGTGTATTTTCCTAGTGTCGGCAATATTTTGTCGCCGAACACGTTTTAAGAATTTCCAAGAGAATATCTTCCGTAGCCTTTTTAAAAATTCATGAGTGGAAAATGGATACAAGACATTCGCTTTTACCACTTTACAGAAGGTGTTTTCGAAAGCTATCAAATTTTCACAAAAATTATTTCCTTAAAATGTTCCCCATAGGCTGGGAATATATCCGATCTGGGAATGCTAAACAGTCCAATGTAATGCATTCCAAATGAATGGGGAGGTGAACACGGAGTCGTGCTCCATGTCTAATAGGTCAATTTAAGATCAATGGGGAGGTCAACCAAATGAAATTTCAGAAAACGATTTCCAGGCCTTTCCAAAAAATTCCTTTATGAGAAAGTTGGTCCCCAGAAAAACATATTCATTGAACTATGAGCGAAATTTTAAACTTTCCAAGCCGACATTGCATAACACAAGGTAAGAAGAAACTTTTCACATGAATACACAGCAGAATTCGAAAGTATGCTAACCATCTAAAGGTGTTGTTGCATTGCTGGGGAGTTGGAATTTTTCGAATTTTAGAGTGTGGATTTAAAGGCACTAGGTGTGGGAAATGGAATATTTAGTTTTGGTTAAAAGGTTTTCGACTAAAAAGCATATTCTGTACGACAAAGTAATTTTTCAACCACAACTGAAATGTTGTTTTTCTTCCCTTTTCTTAAGGAGCACGTCGTAGAGTCACAAACTCGAGGATAAATCTTTCGTGCTGAAAATCATCGTATGAAATTTTGTGCGCCAACCGTCAGAAGTATGTTCTTTTTCCGCCACTTAGGTGGATTTATAGTGTGGACGCATAGAAAGTAGTATATCATCCGGGAGGTTTCTTTGAATAACAACTCTATAAAATGGAAAAAGTATACTGCAACATTCTGGGAAGCGTCGTTAAAAATTTATCAAAACAAAATTTAACAAAACAAAAAAATTGCAAAAATTCCAGGAAACTTTTTTGTAAGACAAGAAACTGATAGGAAGAAAAGTGTTTTACGTTTTACTAACGGCAGCACATCCACGGAGATTTGCTGCTTTATATGCATGAAACGTGCATAAGTTATAAGATGTTGCGATGGATGATATGTTCTTAAAACGGTCCTGAAACTGCAGCACACTTGCATCTCGAGATATTTTCTGTTTTCGTTTGTTTTTGGAAAGTTTGAGTAAATCTTAATCGTTGAGGCACGGAAAAAGTTTCAAAAATCAAAAATTTTATTCGATTTGAATTGTTTACGGTACTGTCGCCTTTTCCTAAACAAATTGTTATTTGAGATAGGGTTACACTTACCCAACGGCCATTTGTAAAACAAACCAAGGGCAATGAAGTTACACGTAGTTTTTGGGGTTTAGTTGTTTTGGATGAATCGATTCGAGCTTTGATATCTTTTATGTAAACTTACCTGTGAAGAAAGAAATCTGTTTATGGGATTTTGGGAAATGAAGTTATACACTAGGGGTATCAATAAACAAAAAATTTTTCTCACACTAGGAATTAAATAAAAAAATCTTCATGCGTACCCAGATGCCGACAAAAGGTTGCT
Organism: Leptarthrus brevirostris; assembly: GCA_964036015.1. NCBI lineage: Eukaryota > Metazoa > Arthropoda > Insecta > Diptera > Asilidae > Leptarthrus > Leptarthrus brevirostris. Next base: position 17,468,107 of record OZ038375.1, on the reverse strand, counting down.
GCCTGTCCGCCCATTTTCCCAAGTCTTGGAACAAAGGAGAACAATTTTCTTAAAGTATAAATTTATTTATTTATTAAGTTTTAAATTTGACAAAATGGCAGCAGTTTAAAAACGTAAATTTTTTCACCAAAAAAAATCGCACTAAAGCGCTCGTAACTTATGAAGTTTCAGATTTGGGGCCCCCTTCCCCAGTAAATCCCTCTCCGTAATTATATTTAAGCTCAATAATCTGATTTTCCCTGCTATTCTTCTCTACTTGATTTATTTCTATCTAAGGGACAGGACATATCGAATGTCGCTCCGTGGCTCTACTTCAAGAATTTTCACGGCTTCATCTGGTGTGCCGCAAGGTAGCCATCTCGACCATCTACATCTTGCCATCGATGACATTGTCCACTTGATCTCACACTTTAAAGTTCTGATCAACGCTGATGACATGAAGATCTTCTACTATATTAAGAACAGTGGTGACGCCGCCCTCATTCAAAAGGCCTTAGACACGTTCCTTGGCAGATGTGGGCACAATGGCTTACATCTCAATTTTGAGAAATGTGGGGAATGGCACCTTTTAGGTAAAAATTGATAGAAAACGTAATTTTATTTTGCATAATAATTACCAACTTTGATTCATTTGTACTGCTCCTTAGTTAAGTCTAGTGATGGATCTAGGTGGAGAGAGGTTCCGGTTTAATCCCCCCCATAAAGACTGTATTTTTTTTTAATGAATGTTAGGAATGAATGTCATTGGTGAAAATATTTTATTCAAGATATTGAACCGATAAATTTTTCATCAATAGAAACATTTGATGTTTTCGTCAGTGCACGCTTGTTACGTCAGCAAAAACTTGCGGCCACCTATCTTACTTAATTGGCTTGAAACACACAATTTGTTAATAATAGGTTGCAATGTAAAAATCCAAAACCACCCACATAGTGAAATTCCAGATTCGCCACTGGTTAGATCTATTCTAGAATAAGCATATCGGGTCTGGTCGCCCTACTACTCTGCTCATTCCAAGCCTATTGAATTGGTGCAGCTAATTTTGATAGATTTTCACTAAGAGGAATGCATTGAAACGATCCGCTTTAACTCCCGTCCTACGCCGACTACCTCCTAAATGTGACTTTATTCATCAGCTCTTCAATTCAAATATTGAATCTGGTGTTAGCAAGGTTTACATATATCATTGATGTAAAGGATAAAAAGCAACGGTCCCAGATGGCTACCCTGAGACACACCTGATGAATTATTAATCTCATCAAAGCGTACACTACAATAAAACATATTGTGTACGACTACACAAAAATAAGAATACAACCAGTGAACAAACACTGAGGAAAACCCGCAGGAGTGATTGTTTATGAGAGGGAATCCTGCGATTGATTCTAACAAAGGCCTTACTAAAAACCGTAAAAATGGAATCAACCTGCTTGCCGGCTTCAATAGCAGAAATACAAGAGTTATAAAATTCGAATAAGATGGTTGAGGTAGATTCACCCTTCATAAAACCATGCTGGAAGGAACCCTGGAAAGGTTTCCAATTAAAATAAAGCACGTCGCAAATCATGGCGTCAAAAACTTTCTCAATGCAGCATAAATTTGCGATGGGCCGCATTTGTTCCCTTTCTTATAAAGGTGAATAATCGTAGATAGTTTCCAGAGTTTAGGAAACACACCAGAACAAACAGACAAGTTAAATAGATGACAAAGAACAGGTGACATGGAGGTACTACAATTTTTCAGGAAATACGCAGAAACGTCATTAGGACTGCATGAGAAACTATTAGCCCAATTCCAGATATATTTTAAGACAGTAGCTTCGTGAAGAATTAAGTCTTTGGAATGAATCCAAAAATACAGTCTTAAAGAAATCACCAAAGAGATTTGCGATGATCGTCAGAGGATCATTACTTTTATGGTCACCAAAACGCAACGTAGAGTTACAGTTACGTCTGGAATTAACGAATTTCCAAAATTGCTTAGACTCAGTGCATAAGGTCTTTTATCTGAAAAGTCAATATAGAAAGATTCGGGAGCTGACCGAAATTGAGCACACAGTGTGGAATAGGTTAAGTTGTCAGAATCGCTCTCCGAGCTACAAAACCTCATAGATGCATAGCTTCTATAGATGATTCCTATTCAAATGAAGAGAATCCCTTGCGGTAGCACCATCGATTATTTTTAAGGCCATCTTGGCCTATCTGCGCGAGTCCATGTTGTTCTACTCTCTCTAGTGTTTCTTTTTGGGCAATGCATTAATCATGTACGTCACCACTCCTCTGCAAAAGGCAGTAAATGGCTCCATAGAAATTTCAAGTTTAACCTTGTTTTGCCAGATCATCCGCTTCTCGTTTTCATTGATTCCTTTGTACCCTATCACCCAAACGAGGCTTAACTAATACACAAAGGCACTTCGATTTAGTTAAAGAAGTTAAAGAACTTACTCCAATGACTAATATTGATTTCCGTCCCTTACATACACCTTATGACCGCACGATTATCAAGCACAATGAGAATTTTCTTCCCCATCACACGGCTTTCTATTTTGAAGTCCAGTGCATGTACCAAAGCCTTATACAAAAAAAATTTGCAAAAGCTTCGACTCAATATTTTACATGAAAAAGTGAGGTCGACTTGAAGGCCAATCTCACTTTATCGTGTAAAATATTGAGTCTGAGCTTTTGCTAATTTTTTTGCAGAAGACTCAATGTATCCACTTGGTTTACAGAGGTATACATTTCCAGCACCTAATGATGAAATAGGTTCAGTTCCTCTGAATAGATACCTCCGTGTAGGTCCAAAATTATAAGGTCCAAAATTATGAGGTACAAAATTTTCCTTTGTCCGAGAATGGTATCAAACCGACAGGCTTAATTCCGTCACAGTCAAATCGAAAAGCTATTTTTGCTGCGGTTTTCATGACATAAAGATCCACCGGTAGCAGTCATAATAGTACTTCCAACACAGGAGTGGGTGTGATGAGAAAAACACCTGCGTCAATTCCCTTCCGGCCAAAGCCATGCTAACGCATCATAGGGTTGTCCCCTAGGCTTTGTCTGCATGAATAATAATCTACCACACTGACTTAGTGCCATGCTAGCTTTTTGGATTTCTTTCTCAGTATGTTGCTATATTTAGTGCCGGCCACCAGAAAATCACCCCATACATAAGTATAGGCCGTATGACACTTGTATAGAGCCAATTTACAATGCGTGGTTCCATAGCCCATATATAGTAACTCATCTCAAAGCAATGAACAAAGTTCAGAGGATGGCAGCACTGCTGATAACAGGAGACCTGAGAATCACACCTTTTAAAGCCCTAAATACTATTCTCCACCTTCTACCGTTGGATCTCTTTGGTAAGCAAACCGCATCATCAGCCGCCATTCTGCTTAACTCAATCCAGACCTGGAAGCGAACTGATTTCGGTCACTCCAAAATTTTGTACAGCAAAACTGCCAGCAATATCGACTACACCTCGCCCAAGCCTCTCTTTGGAACAAAATTCGATTCCTTCTTTCCCACCAGATCGGAATGGGAGAAAGGTCCTCCCTAATGGGGGAACTCAGTGCATCTCTACACTGACGGCTCCAAATTGGATGGCAAAGTGGGTGGAGGAATATTCTCGGAATATTTAGACCTCGATGTCTCGTTCCGCTTACCTGACTACTGCAGCGTGTTTCAAGCAGAAATCATGGATATAAAGGTAGCTGCGGACCGCCTAAATAAACTAACGCTACCTACAGATAACGTATGTATTTTCACAGATAGTCAGGCAGTTATTAAATCCCTTTCGGGAGTATACACAACCTCCAAAACGGTTATAATATGTCGCTCAACACTAAATGACATAGCTGACCATCTGAAAGTACGGCTCATCTGGGTAATTGCAGAGCCGACGAACTAGCGGGAATCGGTACCACACGTCCTGATTCGGACATTAACCAGCAGCCGAGTAAACCGCTAGCTACATGCAAACTGGAACTCTCACAGGAGGCTTTCAAGATTGCTTACACTAACTGGCAAGAGGAACATACCTGCCTGATTACCCGACAGATATGGCCAAAGCTTGACCCTAAGCGGTCAAGAGGGGCTTATCCTTCTGGCACGCAAAATAATTAGCAGTACCGTAGCCATAATCACGGGTCACTGCCTCATAGGTAGACACGCCGATAGGCTGGGCGTGCCTTCAAACGACTTCTGTAGGAGTTGCCACGACGAAAAGGAAGAGGAAACCATACTTCACCTCCTCGGTAACTGCCCGGCCCTAGCCAACCGTAGGAACCGGTTTTTGGGCTCCCCCTTCTTTGAAGAGTTAACCGAGCTGGGATCCACGGATGTCAGAGACCTGACTCAATTTATCAGGAGTTCAAAATGGTTCCCGACGACGAATTAAGGATGAACACCCTTCACAACCCAGTCAACATTATTTTGACTTCCCGTGAACTAGTTCCACTGGATGCATGAAACTGGTTCGGTGCACAGTGGACAGAATGTTAACTATCCTATTCCGTAGGTAATTCTATGGGATTGTTAAATTCAAGCCTCAATGTGGTAGCACAAAGGGCCTCTTAGGCCTAAGTGTGCTTTCTTAGGCAGCCACTTTTACCTAACCTTACCTTCTCAGTATGTTTATTTTAGGCCAATTTCGATTCCATGAATACATTAGGTATTAAACTTATTGGCGATCCGTCAAGTTGCATCGACCCCACCCATATACTCCCAGGTCAAATTTGAACGTCCCGTCAAATTTGGGGTATCATTTGTAAGCAGCAAAATATCTTCTGTGTTTCCATTGTCTTATGAGCCGGAAGCATTAAACGGCACTTCCTTCCCTTAGCCCCCTAAACCCATTCCCCTACCCCTAATTCCCTTCCTGCTAAGGCTGTGCTTTGGTATCATAAAACATCCTCTGAGCTTTGATATTATCAAAAAACGAAAAAATTGGTTGAACCAGACGCAAGAGATTTTCACAGATGCAGGGATAAATATTACTCTAAAAATTATTGAAATTAATTATGAAGACCCCAGAAAGTGTAGGCTCATTAAAATCGCGATTTTAAAAATTCTCATGATTATATTACTTCAAAGTCATTGAGAATTTCTGTATAAATTATCTTTCGGCTCTTATATTTAGCACCTAGCCTGATTGAATTGAACTCAGAAAATACAGAATGTTTTGAGAAATCATAGATAGGATATCGTTTCTCATGTCCAATTTTTTCAACCGACTATATACAGTACGAATAAATAAACCTACAAGTGTATGAATACTAGCAATGTATCGTGAAGGTATGGACAGAAATTTCCAATTTCTGGAGTACATGTCAGTAAAATAGAACAAGCAAGAGATTACATACTTTCGACAACTGCCACACGAATACTTTCCACCTTCTCGACAAGTTTGCACGTTCCAATAAAGTTTCCTTTACAAAGATAAATATCTATCAGCAAACGCGGACAAAGTGTCGAAAACCTTGTGTAAGCTGGTACCAACGTCTATGGATATCGTGCATTATCTGTATTATTTCACTCCTTCATATCTACCGGATCCACTTGAACCATGAATATGCTAATCGCCCGGAGATACCCAGAACAAGAAGATGTCCTCAATAGCTGTAACAGTTTAACCTTAGTACCTTACATTTTGTTATTATGCCCGGGAGCTTACCTTTGCATATCTAGCTTTACTCAAAATTTCAACTGCAGCAGGATCAGCTTTAACACTTAAACGTGAATAGCGCCTACTTGTGCTTTCAGGATGGCAATTACAATTGAATTACAATTGGAACCGGTAAGTGGGAACAAAGACGACGACTCACTTCCTAACTAGAACTGCACTTTCATTTGCACTTATCGATTTTGGGGCTCAGAAGGATCCTTAAGGTTGATTAAATTACATAGGAGGACTGCAATTTCGATGGAACCAATTTATGCAGGTTGATGCAAACCGAAATTGGCACAAACAGTTAGAACAGGATTTGAAAATGTTAAAGGGGATGAAAACTGATTATCATAAGGACTTCGACAATTCAGGGTTAGGGGTTCCTTCAAGGTAAACGGTTGTGTTTAATGCTTAATGAAATGAGGATAATGCTTTTCCGCATAAAGGTTATGGCACAAATAAAAGCTATAGAAGTTAGAAGGTCTTTGGATTAGTCTGGAGTTGGAGCACTGCAGAGACATCCAGAGATACCTTCAGAAAAACGACTCCTTATCCACAAGCAGCTTATTTGCTAATGACTTAAAACATGTTTTCAGTATTTTATTGAATTTCTGGTATTAAAGGATTTTTTTTTATTATTCGGTCCAACTAGTAAAAATAACAAAACGCTCTTTCCCATAATTCAATGTCAATTTGGCTTAATTAATATCTCACCACCAGCTGTGAATGCCTTTGTGAACCGCAGCCCCATCGGCATTGGTCCTATGTTCGTTCGTCGAGGACTGGTTTTTATGGAAGGATTTCATTATTCATTTGGTATAATTTGCCACCTTGTGATTACCATTTTAAACTTGAGCCTACATTATGATTTATGGACGTCATAAATATCATACAAAATTGAAATTTGCCACAAAATATTGCTCAACGCGGTTCATATTGAATGCGCTGCGAAATGATTTTGAAAAATGAAATGTCTGGCAAAGACAGAACAGTATTTTGGCATTTTTATCATATTGTGTGGTAAAAGGAAGTTTTTTGTTCAGTATAATTTGCACATACATTCACCACGATTTGCAATATTTAGTGATGCATTTGCCCGGATTGGATTATTCTCTTTCCGAGATATTTCGATTCGTTGAAATCACGTTTTCTTCTAACGAAGGGGAGGCTCACTCAGTTCTGCAACTTCGGAAGTCATTACGTGCTGAATTAAGTATACGACTGTTCTGAATCCACAATGAGACTACACCAAACTCCATGTATTTTTCGATGGTTTCGTTTAATTGATGGTTTTTCAAGAGTTTTTGGTTTTAAAGTTTGTGTTGCGTCCTTTCCTGGATATAGATAGACTGATACAACCATCTCCTGATTTATCATAGAACTTTTAAACCCCCCTCTATTTTTAGGACATTTTCAAGAAAAACTTTTTGTACGAATGTTTTTGTTGTCCACCGAGATTTTTTCTTTGCCATGCCGTACTTTTTTCAGACGCTAAAAGTTTCTCTCGTTATTGCCGACGTTTTTGTCTTCAAAGATCCTCTGGTGATGATTTTATTTAAATGATGTCTGTAGACGACGAAGATTGCATTTGGATTCAAGCTCTGTTGACGAGGAGCTGACATCAACAATGGGTCCAGGGACATTTTTATATTTCCAAGTTAAGTGCTGGAATGTATCTTTAGAATTTTTATAAATGGGACAACTCCATTCATATTCACAATGACGGAGAATTCATATTTAATGGTTTTCGTTTTGTTTCGGCGAAAAAAAAAAAATGTCAATTGGATATGCGAGAGATTTTCAAATGGTGGGAATATGAAAAGTTTCCGGTAAAAGTATTCCAACTGTACGTACATAAACTTCCTTCCTTCTCTGCTTTTTATATACAACGTGTCTTGAAAAAATGCCAACCAACCAGGTTCATCTGTATTACCTACACTAAGAATACTGTAAAAGCGAAAAGGCAAACATTTTTTCAACCTCGTATCTGTGACTTAATCTGACAAACTATGTATCACCTTAAACGAATTTGAATTTCAAGTTGAGACTTAATTAATATCAAAAAATATGGTTTGCAATGGACAATGGACAGCTGTTCGTATATGCTTCCACGCTTGAATCTAGAGTAGACTGTGCTCTAATCCATGATATTAGGTAGCTCTTCAATCGTTCCATGTATTTAGTACCTTCCGAGAAAAAAGAATTTCCCAACCCATTTCTATGGTTTCCTATGGAAAGTTCGTTCGATTCCAAGCTGGAATCTTAAGTATGCTGTGCTCTAATCTATTGTAATCGGTAGCTCTCCAAAAGTTCCGAGTTTAGTTTTTCGTCGTTTTCTAGTTGCTGTCCTAGTCGTGTTTAATATATGGTCGAATAAACCTAGTAGAGAGGTGTGGGAACCCGGACAACTGCAGTGCATTTCAAATAGAAGTCCTGACCATTAAAAGGGCGAGAAGAGTATTGCTGTCGCACAAGCACCTACAAAGGCATAGTGAAGTATGTTTGTATAGTGGTAGTCAAGTGGCCATGAAGGCACTTAACTCAAACACGGTTAAGTCACAGCTAGTGCGTTGATGGCAGATCATATCTATGCAAGGTGCTTCTTCGTTGGATATCCGGTCGTGACTTCCAGATACGCACTCCTCCATACGACCTCTTTCAGGGTTGCTTAAACGAAGAGGAAGTTAAAAGTATTCAGCGCTTACTTTGCGGGTTGTCTAGAGGAGGATTTTAGGCTCTTGGAAAACACTTCCTTAATGGGCCAAAAGAGTTCGCCAGCGTCGAGCTGATGGAGGTTCCTCAGTAGCTGCGACTGACTCAAATAATTACTGCATTAGGGTGCCAAATAGACTTAGGTGAGGATCCTGCAAAGTGGTATCACGACAGACCATAAAAGGTCCATGTGAGGCCGATTCGATACGATCCTAATCTAATCACCAATTGTTAGATCGACGCTATAACGTGAAATTTTTAGTTAAACTCGGGAAGAATCCAAAAGACGCATATGAATTATTTACTACGGTGTATGGTGAAGATGTCATGAACCGGGCGACCTTTTACAAGTGGTATAAAGCATTTGAGGAGGGTAGAGGGAGCATCGAAAACGAGCCGCGTAAGGGGCGTTCTTTAACGTCTCTCGCCAAAGTTGCGAAGAACGACAAATTACCGGTAGGGACTCCTCGCATGACTAAGCATTTCAGCTGGCAGCGCATTGTCGAATTTGCTCGATGAAAGACGATCACACAAGAACATTAACAAAATGTTTTTGCATAATGACAATGCGGGGCCCCACTCAGCTCACACTGTAGTGGATTTTTTGAACGCACACAGCATTACAACTGTAACCCACACACCGCACAGTCCAGATTTGGCCCCTTGCGACTTCTGGCTGTTTTCCGAAATCAAGCTTCCGCTCAAAAAACGGAAATGCAAGACCAATCACAAAATCATCAACGCTGTGGAGGCGCGCTGAAACGAGCTCGAGAAGGATGGGCTAGCGTTCGTGTTTAAAAAGTGTCGGGAAAAGTGTATTAGAACCGAGCATGTAGATTTTTTTCTATACGGCATTTTTATCATTGCTTTTTGAAGAACCCTCGTATTAGAGATAAAAAGTATCGATATAAGGTATCGACTATTTAAAAAACTCCGATACCGAGACAAATAAATATCGAAGGAAAAGGTATCGATTATTTTTAGTTTTTTGGATAAATTTTTTAAAACATAGAATTCTGGTTTCAAGCGATTGCGTCTGTCTGTATGGATGAGCGATGCTTTAGAAAATAAACGCTCGCATGGGACAGCAGTCACAGGTATACAGGTTCATCAGGGAGACAGTTGTTTTCTCACTCGTGGTACGACCATACGTCGTGAAGAAAAGTTTCTTCTTTTGTGTTTTCGGCATTTTTGGACTCTTCCTCACTTTTCTTTCTCGACGCCTTTATTTCCAATGGCTCGTATTGCATGTGTCGCAGTAAAAGAAGGCTTTGAGAAATGCACTTTTTTACAGCGAGGCTCGAGAAGGGTTGCTTTCGTCCAAATCGGGTACTTTTCCGCTCCGTTGTAAAATGCAATTTCATGCTCTGTTTGAGCTGCATGTGAAGTACCATGCCAATCGTGGTTACAGGCTTTTAATTTGCGAGAGCTGCATTAAGACACTTCAGGATTGGTATCACTTTGATGCAAGTTACCTCTTCGGAAAATAATTCCCGGGTGATTTGCTCGAATCGAAGATCCATTATTTCGTGAGGTACGTCTAGATCAAGCATTTTCTCGCCATCATTTCCTCTAGATTTTTGCTCTTGCAGCACGTGCAGCGCCGAATTCACTGTTGGGGTCATTTCGAGAAATCTTTCGCCCATTAAGTACGTTGAGTTCAATCGTATATCCATCTCTTGTTTCAATTTGTGCACTGTCCCTTCGGTTTTTCCAGCAGTGTTTCATCCATAGCAATGCAATGCGCTTATAGGGAAAATGATGAACCTACAAAAGTGTTTCACTTTGCAATAATTTTGGCAGATCTGTCCATCCGTTCATAGTTATAAGTCATTGGGTAATACGCGCAAGCGCACTCGGACGTTCAGTCATGTGATTCTTTTTGTGGCGCGAAATTTAAAAATTACAACGATTTCGAAAGTTTTTGTTTAATAATTTTTTAAAAAGTTTTAATTTTCAAAACGATAGAGAAAACTCTTACGATACCAGCAGAAAGAGTATCGATTACCGATTTATCGGTCTTCTGAAGTATCGGATACAAGAATCGATACTTCGACTACTACCAACTCGATACTGAAAGTATCGAATACGTATCGCCTATCTATATCTCATATATGCATAAAGTAGAATTGTTCGTAGATATGAAATGAACGAAACACAAAAACTTCGAGTCTGGTAGAATATTTTCTAGGTCAAATGAGGGGTTTTAACCTATACTGTCTCTACACATATTGATTGCTCTTTCTCTCCTTTTGTTTTCTTCTGAAATCTTTGGCGACGCCTTGAAATAATTGTTGCAAAAAGCAATGATTCACCATAAAGCCAACAAACTGCATAAAGTTTCCAACTGAACGTTAACGAAAAATGACAGCATTCTTTAAGAAAATTTGCTCCATTTTCCCGATCAATAACATCCTAAAGGAAAACAAACTTCCTTAAGAGAAAAGAAATTTGTATTCTTCGATTTTCTTGCAACTGTAGCAAAGAAAACTTATCAAGAGAAAACTAAAAACAAAGTGGAAAACGATAAATACTTTATCGTCCGAAATCGTCCAGGGTAAGGTCAGAATAATCTTATCAAGCTGTTTGGAGCAACCATTTCAAGGTGTTCGAAACTTTCGCAATGGTTTTGTGCTAATGCTCATTGATCTATGTATCAAATTGTTTGGGTTTTGTGTTGCATAGTTTTGCATAAGCGTGAATTGAAAAATTTTACTCTGCAATTATGTTCAATAAATTGCACAGTTTATGGGTTATTCCTTATTATCCTTAGGTAATGCATTACAGAAACATTGCATAAATCATAAAGATGATATATTGGAGGCCATTAGCGCTGAATTGTGTACTATTAAATGGTATGAAGTCGATGAAATTAAAGAAAAATTATTATTATCGTTTTAAGCCATCGTGAAATATGTTAGTTAATTCAGAATTTATGCCCTCGTTTTGCAGTATATTCATTTTTCTTTCAGGTGGTCGTTTATTAAAACATGCAATTATGGAATTTATGGAAGTTCAACTAAAAGATGGATGGCGGTCGCTTTTACTCAAGCTATTGGTAAGTAACGTATGTGGTGGGATTAGACAGGACACCTTGAATATCTAGAGAGATGACTCTGCTAATATTAGTTTTTATTGATGTGCATGGTACTTCATACTTAACTACCTTTTACAATTTTTACAATTTTGAATCGTTAAATTAAAGTTCTTCATTTTTGCGGGTGTTTCAGTTAAAATGTTATTATAGAGCGAACATATAATACGAGGATTGATAAAAAATAAGCCTTTTTGAGTTTCGCGGGCTGGGCTATATGTATATGTCCAATTGCCGAATTTTCTGTACACTGTAAACACGTGTCTCGATATTGGTAGTCATATTGAAAAAAAATGGAACAAAGAATTCACAATACCCATGTTTTATCACCAATTATGGTTTGAGCAATTTTGGATTATCGTAGACTTCATTCAGCAACTCCTGAACTATGTCCAATTCTTTTGGTCGATATATTCAACAACTTTGGAGCGAATTTTGCTGTTTCAAGTCTCATGCCCAAAATATCGGAAAAATAGCTTGGAATCAGCCAAATGATGTCTATAATAATTTTATTTTTATTTTCCGCCGTTGACGTAGGTTGTTTGTGGTGCGTCCAGGACTTTAGTCATCTACAACGTCGCTACGGCTTTCTTGGAAACGTTTGCACCACTTGTATACCCTAATTTTAGTCGTGTTGCATTTCATTCCATTTCTAAAGTATAATTTAATGAAAATTCTTTGTTCCATTTGTTTGACAAGTAAAAATGTAATCGCCGAGCATACCGTAACGATTTGACAGCGAACACTAAAGTAAGCAACCATTTTCTCTATCAATGTAAATATACGTCAGGGATAAGTGCATCAACACAAAAAAGTTGTAACAATTGGACTTATACAGTCTGCAAAATTGAAAAATGCCGCGTAATTTTTAGATCAAACCTATTGATTGGTTTTTAATTATATATATTGATTGCGCTGGATAAAAGCCCTCAACAATTTCTGTGCTGCTGATGTAGGTAATACTTCGGGGTTGACAAGTCTTTTTCTTCTTGTCTGTCTCTCTATTTATCCAGGCTAATCACGGAAACAGCTACTCCGAATTCGATGGAACCTTCACAAGAAAGTTCAGTTTTTTTCTTAGGCATAGTTTAGGCTACCACTATTCAATCTATACTTTTTGGGGTCAGTACAGTAAGATGAATAACTTTACTCCCGCTGCCGTTAGATAATGCGGTGGTAAGATTCCTAGGCATTGTGGGAGTAAAAAAGGGATAGAAAAAAATCGAAATCGACCAATGTTAATGTCATACTTTTCGGGATCACCGAGATGAACACCAGAGTTCAAATAATTAAGCTGGTACATTCACGCCGAAAACAAGTATGTACAGACGATAATATTTTTAAAAGTATATATGCGCCCGTTGCTAGCTTGTATAACGAACAAATGCGCCCGGCACTATTATACACGCCCAAAAATATAATAATACGCCTGCCACACGGATATGTACGCTTTCACTACCGACACAAAAATCTACAAATACGCCTGCCACTCTCCCACTACAGATACAAAAATCGAAAAATACGCCCGACATGCGACCGCTGCAGGCACAACAATCTAAAAATGTGCCCGCAATAGGTATACACACTTCTGTTACTGTTCTTGCTTTAACACATTCGAGACATTAACTCACCGCGTGGGTTATGCAAAATCTCACTCGTATAGACGGTAGTCACTAGAGCTCTCAGTTTGAAGCGGATAACCCGAAAACCCGGGTACCCGCCCGACCGGGTAGGAATCGATTCCTACCAAAAATTCGGTTCCAATGGGGTACCCGGTTCCAGACGAGTACCCGGTTCCAAATAGGAATCGATTCCATCAATGGAACCGGTTCCACTGTGAGAATCGAATCCGCCACCGGGAATCGATTCCGTCGTATGAACTGGTTAAAAAGAAGGAGTGAAATTGCAATAAAAAATTGTCACTAATAGTAGGGAGTATAAGGAATTTTAAATTTTTATTAATAAATCTTATGTTGTATTTTGTAATTTCACTACAAAAAAATCTGTCATTTCCAAAGAAACTAGACATTTCCTTAGCGAAATGCGAAATTTCCTCTGTTGGCCTTGAAACTGAATCTGTACTGCACAATTTCAAGAGGAACCGATTCCTGTGACGGAATCGATTCTGGCGTTGGAACCGACTTTTATAATGGAACCGATTCTCCCATGGAACCGGTTACCCGAGTAGGAACCGGTTACCCGATTTAAATCGGCTACCCGGGTGAGAACCCTGATAACAATTACCTGAATGATAACAATTACCTGAAATGAGTCTTTTATTCTTATATTTTTCAGTGTCAGTTAATCTTTTTTAAAATTGTACAAAAGTTGCCAGCTACTGGAAATAGATAGGTCTTCACTGAGTTAATCTATGAAAAAAAATTTATTGTTTTCGTTTTAAATTTTAGTCTAGAACAAGTTTGATCGCACCGTGCTTTGTTTGGCCTATTTCGTGCGCCTTATTAATACGTACTTGCAGCGGGCTCGCTTTTGGAAAACTAGAATTTTCACTCAAACGTACTGTGCCTCATTTGTCGGAAACGACACTCAGTTACTAAAAATCCCATCTACGCCGGGTGCACGCAAATAGTGTATTATATTGTAACTATATATTGCACTAATGTTAAAACATCTCAAAACCACAAGCAAAAGCATAGAAAAATTCAATTATCTCTCCTTAGTTTTCGTAACCCCCGAGTCGAGACAACTATTGCAAGTGGACCTACAATTTAAATTGGATTCCGAACCGCTGTCAGCAGAAAAGAACCATGGGTTGCCGCCGGTGGGATTCGAATTTGGGCCTTCCGGGTTGGTAGGCCGACATGTTATCACTTATTCCAGTGATGATTTAAGACAACTGAGAGAGGTAATAAAAGAAGGATTCCTCCGACAGTAAACATAATAGACCCAATACTTTAGTTGTCGACGGTTTGGCTCTGTAGAATCTAAAATAATTCGAATTGTCGAAAAGCATTTTTAGGAGATACTTTTAGAAAAATAAATAAAATTGATTTCTTGAAAATTTTACATTAGAATACCCTAAATTGCATGTGGGGCATCAACTTCACACGATTCGATGACAACGACTGAGAGGAACCCTATAATTTAGGGTTAATTCCGAATCGCCAACATTATTCTACAATCCCGAATGGTATTTTAGCGTTACCTGTTATCAGCAGAAAACAAACATGGGTTACCACCGCTGTCGTTCGAACCTGGGATCCTCATGATGGAAGACCAATCTACATTACTCCATCGATATCGAACTATTAGACTTTTGTGTGTGAAATTGTCCCCAAATTCGAAATTTAACCAAATTATTGAAAATTATCTTTGCTACGAAAATCTACTTCAACTATAATAATCAGTTAAAACTACTAATACAATTAGTGACATCGCCCCAAAAAGAGAACTTTAAGTGTAAAATTTCAAAATTAACATTTCAAATGGATTCCAGGTAACAAAATCGGTGAATTGGTGAGATTCTTACTCACTTAAAACACCTCTCTGGAGATTATCCGAAACAGACCACATAGATTAAGGTCCCTTTTCGTCCCCTCCCAGCCTCCCTTAGTGGAGAGTATCCAGTTATCCCACTGTCACCACTAACCTCGGTTTCCTGGGTCGCTGCTAGAATCCTAGCCTATCTGCAGGAATCCATGCTGTTCTACCGTCTCCAGTGATGCTTCTTGGTCCATGCGTTAATTGCAACCTTCACCCCTTCTTTGTCCACGGCATTGAAAGGTTCCAGGCCATAAAGCTTTAGTTCAGAGCCAGGACCAGTAACCTCCGGATTAACCACAGCTAGCCCTTCGGAAGGCAGGTCTGCATCTTCTACTGGTGCGTGTACCGCGGAGATAGTCAACTCGTCAGAGTCTACCATCAACTGACGTCATGGTACTTTGATAATTATTCCACCTCAAACTGAAATATTGGTGACTTCTAATGGCCATATTTTCCGATTAGCGTTTGAATGAAGCTTTTTGCAAAAACTATTTGTGTTTAATTCTGAAATTCAGTAACGTAAATTAACAATGGCACTTAAATTATTTAATAACATTTATTAAAAATCAAACTGAAGTAAAAAAATTGTTAATTATAGCAAAATAAAAAGAAGCAGTGAGTGCATGATACGCATTCAAGGCAAAAAAATTTTTTCTTTCGCAATATTTTACAGAGAGTTCCTTTTAGTTATTTTATTTTGTACACATAAATTTATTTATATTTATTTATTTATTTTTTAAAGTAGCGGTTAGTAAGTGTGGAAGAGATTAATTTATTTTGAAAGAATAACGTGAAAAATCATTCCATCGATGACTCCACAACCCCTGGGTCCTGCAGATAGGAGGACCTACTACAACCTTGGAGTAAGGGGAATTTTTCAAGAGATTATCTTCTCCAGCATTAGTTACTTGGCTACGTTCTAGGATGCATTGGCCGATTGCTACCGCTTGGAGGTGTAACTAACACTAGAGAATGTCCAGATGAGGATCGCCGCATCCTAGAAGGCTTCAACTCATTCGTCCATACTCCAGCAACATCTCTTATAAGCTGCGTTCCATTGGGCCATGCAGAGTACTCCGGCGTACTTCCCCAATGGAACGATTTTTCTTTACCCGACTAATTCGAGCCGCTGTCAAGTTTGGCATTTCATAAATTGTACTTGCAGATTTTTGATGTGCTGTGAAAAATATGATATGTTATGCGATAAGTGCAGTAATTTTGGAAAAAGTTTTAACGTCTTTGATATTTACGGGAAGCCGATGCTTCTTTTTGAACACTTTTTATATTTGTGGAAAATGAAAACAGTGAAAAAGCCACCTATTGAGAGCTTTTTAAGCACAAAAGCCCTAGCGGAAAAATTCGGCGTAACTACACCTATCTATGCTCAAGTTCAGCTGAGCGTACTTGGATGTACGCCGGAGTACTCTGAATGGCCCAATGGAACGCAGAGATACTCTTACAAATAAAATTGCGTTTATAAAATAAAATCGATTCAAACTAACAAAAGTGTGTTCAAAACCATGAAAGTAAAGGAACAAATTTTATGCAAATTCATTAAAAAGAAGAAGAAGATGCCAGAAATGATATTTGATTAAAACCGTGTAAGAATATGCACCAGGTTCATGTTGGTGCTGGAGGGGAAGCTGTGATAAAATTTACATCATTGTTTGAAGGCCAAGAAATGTATAGAAGAGAAAATGGGTAAGTTCGTGCACACTCCTCCCCTGTGAAAAGTTATCTCCACAATTGGTAAAGAACAAATCTTTAATCGTCCCTGATCGACCTCAAGAACTGATTGATGTCAGTTTAAAAGCTCAATTAAGTACTGCAATCGATTCCGGTTAAAGAAATCAAAGCTGACTGATGAAATCGATCATAACAAGCAAAGTGGAGAAATCGATGTTAAAAATTTTACGGAAGTCATACTGTGAAAGAATCTATAATCTTCGTTCATTAAGACAACAATATTTATAATCCTCAAAGGTTTTCGATACATTTACGAGTACCTACATCCAATTGTTTGAATGAACGACAATGAGAACTTATGACAGTTCAATTTTTGGGTTAAAGGGCCCTTTCTGTTTCACTTCACATAATTTCGATAGCAACACAAACGTAGATCAAATTTAGCTTTGCTACAATAACTCATTTTACCTGTGCTCAATAATTCAAACTTTCCCAAATTGGTATAAATGTTTTACCTGAGTGACACATTTACATTGCAAGGATTAATTTTTTATCATAAAATCTATTTGTTTTGAGAGTATAAATTTCATGTGTCAAAACCGATGTCAAAATACCTTGGAAATTTCGCTGTAAGTTAATAAAATAGACAGGTTTATTTCGGCGTACGTAAACCTTGCATTTTGCCTGCCAATTTTCAATTTGTTCTGCCAAGTATCGTAAATCAAGTGGAAGAATAATTCTTTCTGTATTACACAAAATAGCAATAAGTTATTGAACAATTTATGTCTCTAGTTTTGCTGGCATTCCAGTTACCAGGAACTTATTGGTCTTGTAACATTGACAATTCAGGTAATTGCAGGCTAACTTTGAGGTAAAAAATTTCAACGACCTGGTGACATTTTTTCCGGGTGTATTTCTGTTTATTTACAATGGACATATAAATTTGGTTTTGTAACTGAATTAGGCCAGTACTCGGAGTCTGTTTCATTTGCGAAAAAATTGGCTCTTTTTCCTTGTGTTTATCCAGAAAGGAATGACCTTTGTCCATGTAATATTTACAAAAATTCCAATTAAAATCATTCAAGCTTGCTATGCTGTGGCTTTTCCACACGGGAAGTAAGTTCATTTGTTCCAGGAGGTAGTGTTCTTCACATGAAGTGCATTTGGCATAGCAAAGTAAACTAGACCGAAGCTAGAACTTGGTAAGTTACCACTCGGTAGTACTTATTTCCGGTTTGTGAATAAAACAAAAAGTTGCTGGTTCCCTTTGAATTAAGAACTAACCAGATCAAAAGTTTGCGAGAATTTTAAAAAAGCTGGAAATGTGTTTTTTATAAAGTAAATAGTTTTTCAAGAAAAAAGTAAAAAGAGTTCTCAATTCTTGCAACTAACTTTGATGACATTATCTAGGTCATATAGTAACCCAGTAGTTGTCATTTTTGTTCGGATTTATTGGTATCTAATAAACATGTTAAAATCCATTAAATATCATAAATGAATAAGGCATCATTGCAACGAAAACTATAGAAAGTCAATAACATAATATTATAAATAAGGACATGCAAATATTGTGGGCCCAAAAGCAGTCAATGCACTACCATTAATGTGAAAAACGCATGAACTAAATCAAACTACATATAAGATCATATGCCCCGTCGCCGGTGGGACTCGAACCCGTCTCATGCAGCGATGCCGATCTCGGCCATATGGCAAGCGCTGTAGTTGTGTGAAAGGCCGTGCGCCTCCTCGAAGTGTTTTCATTTCGCGAGTACATCCGGAAACTACCGAGGATGATATTGCTGCCCACATATCATCTTACACGGGGGATCCACGTAGCTCCGTTTGCTCGATCTGACACTGGTGCCACTTCAAAAAACTAGTCAGCGAATTATCTACTATGCTAATGTAATAGGTCTTTGTTTAAAATTGACTCGCCCGCAGCCTACTCTATACCCTGTTCCAAAAAGATTGGCAGTACACGGTAAATGGAAAGTTATGATGCCAAATTTTACAAACTCGCCAAAAACCGTGTACAGCTATCCTTTCAATCTTCTTGGTCGAGAAACCAAGATACTGTTGGTCGACCGACAGTGATCAGCACTCAGTGGTGGGTGGTAGGTGGTTTTACATGCGAAGTTCCCCGATGCAATACGAATTCGAGTGACTGGAATGGTCCGAAAGCACATTCAGTGTAGCCAGATTATATCTTTTAGCAGTAGGACACGAGGAAAAATAAGAAAATGTTCTGAGATGAAATCGTGGCAACAGCGTGCTGAGGAAGAGGGATGGAGGCATAGGAAAATTATGGAAAAATAAAGCAGACAGCAATACTCCATAAGAGCGTGTACTGCCAATCTTTTTGGAACAGATTATAGATACAAGCCCGAAAAACATGACAGTTCGGTTATACCACCAAGCGTGTCGTAATTATTTCATTTATTTTTGTATCACAGATTAACCAATCCCTGCACACTGTCTTAAACAAAACTAAAGAGAAATGCTGATGTCATTGACGCATTCTTACTTCAATTCTTCAATTTGTTCGCTGTCCGACGTGACATACCGTGCGGGATTTTCGATGTTGATATTTCTAACGTGCTGGAATTCTTCTGTGTAATATTGAAGCTTCATCACATGAGGGTGTTCGTTGCTACCGTTTATATCCCGCCTAGCTCTCTTTCTGGCGTTTACAATCTTGTCGCCGCACAAATTGATGTTATTACTGATGCTATGCTGCCTTCTAACGAACTTTTCCTTGTAGGCGATTTCAATATGCCTACCGTTAATTGGGATTGTGACTCCCACGGCGACGGTTTTCTGCCTTCTTTGTTGGCTACCCCTTAATGCTGTTCATCTTACATCGATAGTATTGCGGCTTCTGGATTGACTCAGTGCAGCGGTATTGTGAATGGCTCGGGTAGGGTCCTTGATCTGGTATTCTCTACTGATTCCTATGGTACTGATGTGAAAAGATTCTTGTCGCCCATGATCACTGAAACTGGCCATCATCCTGTGCTTCATGTTACTTTCCTTATTGATCATGTAATTGTTTGCTCTTACGATTCTATAGATTATTGTTATAATTTAAAAAAGGCTGATTTCGCGATACTTAACGAACGACTTTCTGATTTAGATTGGATAAATGTTCTTGAGGAACGGGACGTCGATAAAGCCGTGTTTAATTTTTATGACAATTTAGCTGTTTGTTTTGCTCAATGTGTTCCCATTTCAAAATATGAAAGTCAGCATACGTACTTTCTAACCATGGCTGAATAGCTCTGTTAAACATATCAACAACTTAAAAAATAAGACTTGGAAGAGGTTTTGTTCCTCTCCGAGCGACGCTGATTACACTAGTTTACAAAATTTTGAACATTTTGTACCCCTGGACAATGAATAGTTGTTTCCGAAGTAATTATTCCCGCCGAAACCGAATCCAGGCTCAGAATTGCTCTGTCACGTCAGGTTTTTAAGATATTCTAACCTAAAAGTGCAAAAAACACTGTCTTTTGACATATTTGAGGTTATGTAGTACCGCGATTTTTTTTTTCAAAACCTATGGGATCTTATAGTAATCTTTTTTCCGTGTACACGGAAAGTACACGGAAAGTACAAGGAGGAAGTACACGGAAAGTACAAGTACAAATTTCACGGACTGCACGGAACTGCAGGTAAGTACACGATAAGTGTAAATAGTCACTTCTATACTCACATTACTGGTAATAGTTTATCACAGCCTGTTCTAGATACAAATCTGACAACTAAAGCCTGATTAATACACCTCTTCCTCCCAGAAAGTCTTATAAAATTTGACGGGACGTGCAAAAAACACTTTCTGTCAAATTGTTATTAGTCTTTCTGGGAGGAAGAGGTATACAACATTTTGCGTATTTGACAAGGTTACCATCTTAAAGTACATCTCGAATTTGACTAATAGCTACTCGAGCGGTTCAGATGGTATCCCAGTCGATTCCGTTCTTTGTTATTTATTTAATTTATCTATTCGTTGTGGCATCTTGTCAAGACCGTGGAAGCATTCTGTGATTATACGCCTACATAAAAAGGGCAATAACTGCGATAATATGAATTATAGACCTATTGTTAATTTATGTTGCATTGTCAAGGTTTTCGAAGCTTTAGTTTGCGATGTTTTTCAGTTTTACTGTAAACCATGGCTCGGTTCAGCACGGTTTTATGAAGAGCAAATCCACCACAACCAACTTATAAGAATTATCTAAGAGCTGGGTATCCTCCCTTGAAGCCGGTAAGCAAGTTGATTGCATTTATACTGACTATAGCAAAGCTTTCAACAGAATCAATCAAAAAATGGTCATTCATAAGTTACACGTTCTAGGTTTTCCTTCTGTTTTTGTAAACTAGGTATTTTCGTACCTGTCCTATCGTACACAGAGTGTTCTGTTTCGTGGGGCGCTTTTAAATGAAATACGTAAAACCTCAGAGGTGCCACAGGACAGCCATCTTATGCCATTGCTTTTTATCACGTACATCAATGATGTATGGTAGACCCTTTAAAACTCGAGAATTCTTTGTTTTGCTGATGATTTTGCTTAATTACATTGATTTTCGTCTTTCGAGAAATCGGATTTTTTTTAGCTTAGTTAAAGTTACTTTATCTTTGTTTACTGATTTTTTCTTATATTGTTATTATATTTGTGGTAATCATGCGTTTGATGAATCTTTGTCTATAAATAAATAACTTGAGACCTCCGAGATAGCAGAAAAAAATATTATACTTATCTCCAAAAGTTTTAATCTATCAGAACTTGCAGTATGTTACGATTAACAGTGGAATTTCTATTTTATTTAAACTTTATCTAGATTGTTAAAGCGCTCACACACAAGCTCTTCTTATTTGAGTAGACAGCTCAGGATAAATTTTTCTTTTTTTAAGAACTTATATAGATTTTAAGTGTAAATAGTAAAAAAATTGCAAATTATTAATAAATTATGATGGTGCTTTTTGGCAACTATTTCCATACTGCTTGCTTGAGGGGGGGCTTCTGGGTCGTCTTCTGCGGGATTTTAGATTTGTGATGAGTGTTCGATAATAAAACCTTGCCACGTCTAGCGGCTTATGAGGAACATTGTTGACACACTCTCTAATGATAGCTCCAAAATTGAAAATTGGCAATATCTCTGTCAAATGGGCAGGCAGTGAAGATGTAAAATCCTGGAACTCGAGTTTGCTGCTGGAAAAATCTCATGAGCTCTCTTCTACGGTCGCCTGCAGTTTTGACGATCTTCAATCGGTTGTTCCTGACCGGTGCGTCAGGCTCGTTAAGATTGAGCTGGGTGCCTGAGCTGAGGCCGTTTCTAGAGATATTGATTTAAGTGCCCCCGGCATTAAGCTTCTTGCTTTGCGTAGTGTGAGTGGCGCCGCCCTCGCTCAGTCTATTTTTTCTGTTGTTCCTGATGGTTTTTACAGGAAGGTTTCCGGGGTGTCAGCCTCGGTGGCTGCTTCCCCACTCCTGCTGTTTCAATGCTGGACGTCTCTTCTCTCCTATCTTCGCAATGTCCTTCGGCTACTGCTTCGTCCCGGAGAAAGACAGATAAGATAGCGGTGTTGTTAGAAACTCTTCGCTTCAGTTGGAGAAGAGCTCTAATCCAAAACCTAAATCGAAATCAAGGCGTCGTGGCAAAATGGGGTGCTCCGGTATTGATTCAAGCCTACCTTGACCAACTACAACTAGGAACCATTATAGTTTCGGTCTGTCCGAAAGCTCTCCTCCTTTGCACAGCTCTCCCTTCCTTTTATTTATACAACTATTAAGATGAAATTTGGTGTACGGACGTTACTAAAACGAAATTTGGTCACATTTTTGGAAAAATAATACTGAACTGGCAAGAAGTCTAAATGTTTCTATTGAAGAAAAATTTATACGCTCAATATTTTGAATAAAATAATTTCACCAATAACATCTATCCTGAACACTCATTAAGAAAAAAAATACAGTCTTCCCCTCCGTAGATCTGCCATTGGTTGTATTTAAAATGTTGTCAGGGTTAATGACCTTGGGTGAGCAGTTTTTGTTATGTGTCCAAAGCGTAGGGGATGATCCTATAATGCGTTAGAATGGCTTCGGCCGGCAAGTAATTAGGGTAAGAAAATTGCGGGAACTTGAATGCGAGCTAGATAACAGCCCAGAGACGGAGTGGATTTTTTAATTTTATTTGAAAATTCACCGGGAGACCGAGGCTCGAAACCCTTGTTGTATTCACAAGCGTTTTTGAGAATCTTTAGGACGAGGTGAGTGCTCCAATAAAAGATTTCGAAATTGATTTTCAAAATTTATTCCAAAAAAAAATAACAAACTTGAATACAAGTACGAAGTACGTTGATTGACGACTATTACAGCACTGAAGCAGAAAGAGCAAAGTTATTAATATTTTACTCGACAAGTACTTCAAAGTCAAGTTGAGTGACAAGTTCAGTGACACAAAATTCACTTCGGATAACAATTCAAAATGCAAGATTGGAAACATTTTAAAGCCAGATGGCGCAAGATTTGGATTTACAATATTAAAGATAATAGTTTACAATTAAGGTAAATACGTTTAACAACCCTTTAACAATGCTTAGTTTACGTCCGATGACGAATTAAAATGTAGGACTGTTTTCTAACTTGCAGATATTATTATACCTGCTGATAAAATTAAAAGTAATTACATAGACATAGTATAATTTAATAAAATTATTTGAATTTGAATTTGAATTTTTTTAGAAATCAGCAATCTTCCAAATTATGGAACCCTCGGAGCACGAGTCTGACTAGCACTTGGCCGGAATTTTGTTTTTCTATTACATAATATTTTTATTGTCAATTATTTCGTCACTACGATGCAGAACTATCCTAAGTCTACTTTTGGGGAAATCTTTGATTTTGATGCCCAAGTTAGTTGAATGACGACCGTTTTGGTGTTTTTCTCAAGTGGATTTTTTATATGTCGTTTGCGCGAAATAATGGAATTCGGAAAAAAATTTTACAAGGCCTTAAATCGAACTGGACTTATGATAGTTCTGCATCGTAGTGGCGATTTAATAATTATCAAAAAAGAACACATTAATTTTTAAAGGACAAATTAAAAGTTTAAATTCGTAGGTCTTATCTATTTTTCTACGACTATAACCTTAATCTAACTATGTACTTTCTACTTTTTATTTCATTTCATTTCCTATGTTTTCTTACATATTTCTTTTTTATTTTCTTCTGTTCATTTAACATTGGTTTATTTTTTACATATTTTTTATTTCCATTTATTTATATAATTTTGATTTCAAATTCAACATTTTTTTTAACTTCTCTATTCCATTCTTTACATAATTTTATTTCGAATTCAAACTTTTTTTTTTTACCTTTATATTGTCTTATATAATATTTTTATCATTTCTTACTTTTTCTTTTCAATTTATTTTATTTCAATTCTTTTTGTAAGCTTTACTTTTTCTCTTAGTTTATTACATTTCCTTGTTTATTCTTTTCAGTTCACTTTACATTTCTTAACTTTTTAACATATTTCTATTCCATTTTTACTTCTTAATTCCGTTTTAATTTCCTAAAGTCCTAAATCGTTATATTAGTTATATTATATTAACATTCACTTTTTAATTCATATTTATTTTCAAATTTTTTTTTCATTCATTTGCTAATACTAGAATAATAGCAAATATAATGCTAGGATAAGATGAAATAGGTCATATATAATTAGAATACTAAAATATAGATATGAGAATATAGAATTATAAAGATATGATACCGCTAAATCCATTTATAAATGTCTGACTTAACTAGAATTTCTTTTAATTTACCAAAATTCAGGGGGTCTAGGAGTTGTGACATTGGAGGGATTTCACCTTGTAGAATCTCCCTTGTGGTCGCGCACTCGTTCAGTATGTGTCTTATTGTCAGTCTTTGTTGGCATCTTACGCATCCTGGGTTTGGCGTCCTTGTGAACATGTGACGGTGCGTCATTCTCGTATGTCCTGTTCTTAGCCTCATCAGCTTGGCTGCATCTTTTCTTCCCATACTTGTCGGAAGTTTCGGGGTTGTAGTTGTTCCTCAGTGGGTTCTGAGGAACGTGCTGTTTTGCTCCCACGCTCTTTCCTTCCTTGTTTGCAATGCCTTTGTTCCCGTTCGTCTGATGAAGGCCTGAGTTTGTGGGACATACCGTTCTTCTAATTCATTGGCCGGCCTTTTGGCTTCCCTGTCGGATGCCTCGTTTCCTGGGATCCCTTGGTCTCCTGGGATCCAGCTAATTCTAATTTTTCCACCTTCCTATGGTCTTCAGTTCCGCCTCAAACACGGAGGCATCCTGGTGGAGTATGACTCTCTCAGCCTTGATGATAGGGTTTTGTCCTGGTGTTTGCATAATTAATGCCGCCGCAACCTGCATATCCGTTTTGGATCCGTCAGTGTATATTGTGTTTCTGTCTTTGCACTGTTCCAAGGTTTCTTTATGGATCCTTTGGTGGTCTTCGGCTCTGTATGTCTAAAAAAAATTTGCTAGTTAGAGACGTCGTTTTATTTTTCCAGTAATACTTACATAAACCTCTATAAACTCTGTTTAAAATTTTTCGTTTTGCAAACTTCGTGGATGGGAGGGGGAATGGTATTTTTTTAGACATTTTTCATCATAAGTCGAAAGCTATGCGTCATAAAAGGAAGTGAAGATATATTTTGTAATGTGCAAATTAAGCCCTTTCATATGATACACCACTTGACCTAGTAACCCCACTTTAAAATCTTGACCCCGCTTTGCAATAAAAGTAAAAAAAAAACATTTATTTTTTTCATTTGCAATATATTTGAGCAAGGCAAAATTCAAGTCGACAGCATTATTATTTCCTGAAATAAGCTGGTAGGACAGACGTAGTTGCACCATAAGCGTCCCTTTTTACCATTTTGGTAAGGAACCCTAAAAACTAACACTATTTTTGAAATCAGCACACTTCAAATAACGCTGGCCGCTGTTATTTGAAATTTAACTAATGAACAGCAAATAAGAAATAACTACTTTATAACGTGCCATCAATTAATATAACAATTTTTTCTTATCTCTAACTCAAGTTTGATGCTAAAACAAATGATTATTTGAAATTAAACTAATGTGTACCAACAAACAAATTATTAATTGATTCTTAAACTAATAAATAATTTTTTTATTCAAATTATCGATTTTGAAGTTTATTCGAAATTTTAGCATTTACTTTTATTCGAATACAAAATCCTCATATATATATTTTTTTTATACGATGTGGCAAAAGACTAGGGGACAAGCCTTTGTGCATTAGCATGGTTATGGCCGGAAGGGAATCAGGGTAAGGGAAGTGAGGAAAATTGAAAGTCTTTTTTTTTTGCATTGCTGCGAGCTAAACAACAGCCCAGAGACGGAGTCGATTATTTTAATTTCCTAATAAAAGCTGAAGGGGAGACCTGGTCTCGAACCCGGGACCCATGGCATGGTGGTCGTGCTCCTCAACGAATTGATCCAACTCCGTCTTTAATAAATACATTTTTCTTATCATTTTTACTAGAATTCCTTTACTGACTGCTGGGATTGATTAGTTTGTCATTATTCATTAAGAAAAGACTAAAATATTACGAATCTCGTGGGAATTTGATTTCATGAACTTAATTACGTATATAATTGACACACTAACATTTATATATGCCATCAACGTCAGCAACTTCTTGAAATCTATCTTTTGGTTTCCGGAGAAATTTCTGAGCAATAATTAATTAAATCGATCGGTTGATGCAAAAACTTACTCGACAGTTTTCAAAGTTGCCTAAGTGACATTACGACAAATATACATTCCCCAAGGATTTTAGCAAACTAAAGATTCTGAATGACTTTTTCTCCAAATAACATTACCGTTTTTAAGGGAGAATTGTGTTTATCTTTTTCGGAAAAGTCACTCAAGTTCTTACCAAAGCAAATCCAAACTTTCTAAATTACCTTTAATTAAAAAACAGCACCACTTATCGGCTCTTTAAAATGTCAGTGCTTTTTGCATTCAGAGGAGGTCTACGTGTCAAGAGAGTATTGGTTCTTACGTAAATAGACGTTAATGGATTTCGGATTGAATTAATACTAAATGGAACAGTGACAAACGAATCATTCGAAAATCGGGAGTTCTTAGTAAAGCTCTCTTCCGTTATATTGTTTTAACGCTGTAAAGACTATTTTAAAGAGGCTTCTGATTGTTAATGGACGTTTTTTGCAAAGATTTTAACTAGACTGAATTTTGTTTATGATTCTTAGGCTTTGCTCACTCACTTAAACCTTTTAGTTGTCCTTGAAATTCCTTGAATTAATTTTTCGCCACAAAGGATAATGAAACCGACAAACTTCTTATATCTTAAGAAATAATTTCTCCCTTTTTTAATTACAAAGAAAACTGGAACGAAGTTCTTAAGCTAACAGCTCTTTGTAAAACTTTGTTTATGACTGTTTTGAAAATCATTAAGGAAAAGAATGGAAGTACTTGAACTCAGAAAAAATTGCCCTAGACAGGATCTTCAATTAGACGTCTGACTCCAGTTACTTGGACTCTCTATTTTGCTAAGTATTTAAAATCAACTCAACTGCTTCCGGACTACTTTTACCTGTAGAAATTGTTAAGGTAGGAAGAACTTAGCAACGAAATGAATTTGCTGCACATAGCTTTGTAAGGAATTCAACTCCACAAAATTGGATTGTTTGTTAGAGTTTGTTGGGTTTGACTTTAATTGTTTGCTGCTGTTTAAGGTATATGATCGTTTGTCTTAAAAATTAAATGAAATTATTAAAGTGCTTAGAGAGAATTTATCAAGTTCCGTTGCTAATACAATTAGTAGTCACTTCACGGGTTAAAATACAACTAAATATTCGCAGTATCACATGTAAACACCTCGCAGTCTAAATCACGACTTAACTAACCAGGCTACTGCTCAGTACTACTTATACTACTTAGCTTAATTCTAGAAGGTTCTAGATATTTCCGTTACACATTTTTACCTCACATATTCACCATGGGTCGAGTCGTCCTAGACTTTTCCCGTTCCGTCCGTTTTTTCCCTTCTCTTTATTTCTGGCCACCTGGGGCATGCCCATTACACGGTTGACTATTTCCCTTTTCGTGGCCTACCCCGTGCACGTTACTCTATCAAGGATTATAGAAGGATTATGAGTGAGAGATAAAAGGTCATTAATAAAAAGTATAAATAAGGTTCGTGCAAAATCTGAACCCTGAGGTATGTACACCGGCATTTATTTCGTTGGGACCAGATATAGCTCCGTCTATTAATACACAGATTGAACGGCCTGACAAAGACTCTGTAGCCCTTTTAAAAGGTGAGGGTGCCGAATCCTTTTTAGTACATCTAAAAGACAGCATACCAGACCCTACCAACAACTTACCAAAAGCTACGACTTCTGACCCTTCAAAATTATGGGGACAAAAAAATAATGGTGTCGCTCTGTCAGAGCCGTGCTGGCAATCGTTGGCTAGCAGGTGCAGAAATTGTTTTTCATTGTCTTCTATTAAAGCTATGACAAAAGCGATGAGATAAGCGTAGTGGGCGCTTTGAGTAGTACAACTTTGCCCCTTCTAACTTTCGTTGGGACTGCAACGATCATCGTTTGTGGCAAACTTTTTCCAGAAAATTATTTTTTATAATAATTTTTTGAATACTACGTCTTTGATAACAGGCTGAGATATTAGTGACAAAAATTTTACTCATTTGATGAGACTTATGTCGTCTACCCTAGAATCCAAATACCTTGTGTTTGACGAACATGCATGGTGGTTTCATCGTCCTCCAGGCAGAGCCGACACTTCGTTTCACTCAGTCCGATCCATCTTAGCCCACAGTAGCCAGACAGGTAGCCTAAGAGCAACCTTCAACCTGCCATACTTAAGGCAGTATATATATAACTATAGTGTAACAAGTGTGTAACAAGTGCCTTAGCCTTTGTAAACCTGTGTAAATTTCTCCAGTATAACAGCTGCTGACCTTAGCCCAGTCTTCAATTACATTTCTTGCTGACTACCAGCTAAAGCGGCAGAAGGGCGCGGGACCTTAGCGCCAAGAGGAAGAGCCATTCCTGGCCAGTTCATCGGCGGTCTCGCTTCCCTCGAAACCCGAGTGACGAGGTATCCAACAAAGGGTGATCCTGTTATGGACAGCCAGTTGTTGGAGGGTGCACTTCTTCGTAAGCCTCGTGGTAAAACACCACGAGGATTGAGCTTTAAGGGCTGCTTGGCTTAGTTATATTAGTCCCATTCAGTCCTTTTTTGATGTTGATAAGGACACAAGTTTCGATGGCATGGATTTCAGCTTGAAATACGCTGAGCCTACTACCCAATGCTATCGTTGTCCCAGTCTTTTCGCTCAGGAAAAAGGATTCTGAATTTCCAGTCAAAGCATATTTCCGTTGTCATACGATACGGTGCACTAGGATTGCGCTGAAGGATGCCCAAGTGACCCCTCCCACCAGCCGGAATGTTCAATGTTAGTTGTTCTCACAGGGAGATAACTGCAGCCGATTTAATGATAGATATGTGCAATTGAGTGAGCCCAATTAACGTCTCCATTTTAGCCGTTGGGCAAGTCCCCATTGCTCCTGTTATGCGGATGTTAAGTTGCAATAATTTTTGTGGTAAATTGAGAGTGAGAAAGCTGCCGGTCTGATAAGTTCCACGATTGTACCAGCCACATTCAAAACAATCGACTTTTCTATAAACGAATAATTTTAGAGAAGGAGAGTAGGATCTTGCGTCAGTACTACAGTGGGCCCATTCGAAAATAAATCGATGGTTAAATGACCCTATTTCAAAAATAAAACTTACTGTTCCACCAAGACAACGCACCAGCTCATTCATCACAATTCGTATGAATTGTGATACGTGTGATCTGCTGTCATACCTACCGCTTTTGCCCGAACAGACTCCCTGCAGCTTGTTCCTCAACTTGAAAATGTTGGAAGCGCGGAAAGAAATTCAACTAATCTTCTAGAAAGAATCCTATTTTAATGAGTTTTATAAATCGTATATTTAAGTATGGAAAAAGAAACGAGACGTTGGGAAAAGTGCTTAGCACTAAAAGGAGATTATATTGAAAAATAAAAAAATTTTAGTAAGAAACTTGCGTTGTCACTCCTAACACGAATATTTATTGATCTCCTGATAATGGGTGGAGTTATTTGAAGCCTTAAATCAGATGATTCCTTTCGAATCAATATCAGTTTTTGGGTATCTATACATATGTGAAGTTTCACTCTCCATAATAAATATTTCTCAATTACCAGGAAAATTAATGTCTTACATCTTCCCGTGATTAAAAAATAATTTATCGTGTTTTGCATCCATTTGATTTCATGTCATAGGTAGCAATTTATTGCTTCATTTCGTATTCATGATCCGACAAGACATATTGACATACGAAGCATTGAGGATAATTTGTATGAGCAACTCATTTCGGAAAGGTGTTCATCAATCACAAATCAATTAAATATGTATGCAAATGTCATTATGTACATATTAGATCCCGATATATGTAAACTTCGTACATTAAACTCTCAAATCCTAGTTTAAATATCCTTAAATATCAGGGCTTATCTCTTATGCTATTACTAATATTTTTATAAAAATCCTGCAAACAAATTTAACTGATACACGCAGATTCTTTTCAGGTGAACAACACACTAAACAATAACATACCGATTAAAAGACATGTTGGTATTCCCAAAAACGAAATCCTTTTTACATAAATTTGAAATTTAAAACATATCCGGTTCGTTTTTTCCATTTTTAGATAATAAAATTATTTCCAGTCAGAATAGGTTAAAATTTATATGAATAATTATGGCACGATAAAGTAGTGAAATATTACGACTCACTGGTCCGAAAAGTTAAATTCGTAAAATTGCACAATATAATATTCTCACCTGTTCCCTTTCGCGTTACATGTTAAAACATTCACGACAGTTTGCAGGCAACAATGACATTATTGAAAATTTCAACACAAATTATGAAAAGGCAAATTTCAATATTTTTACAAACTTTTGTTTCCTGGAACAGATTTTCTACTTTCCATATCATTGTGAGTTAATTTTAAATATAGGAACGTATGCCGCAAATGAGAATATCAACAATTTCTTACATCTTTTGTGGTTGTCAGGATGTACCAAGAATTGTTTTTTCTTAAAAAAATTGTAAAGAAAAAAGTCAGAGCTTGAGACTTTTGTCTGCATTGGAAATTGAAAAAAAATTTCCAATTTTGATTTACTTCGAAAATAATAGGCGTTAACTGGCTGCTGATTTCCCTTTGGCTGCAAAGGTTTTGGCAAAGAACAACAAACATTTTGCACTTGGATCAGATCCAAGAAGCAAAAATTTGTAGGTTCCTTCGAGGGAATTGTTTTCAGGTCAATAAACTTAATTTTCTGGCAAATTTAAAGTGACCACTTTTTTCAGATTGTGTTTTTTATAGAAGTTAAAGTTTCTGGTCATAGTTTTTTGTAGAATTTATTATAACATTCATGCGATTGTATATTTAAATATATTTGTATTTCTCCCACTCTGTCTCTGCTCCCATTACCAAAAAATATCGTAATATTTAAACTAACAAGGTGGTCCCCCGGGTCGGCGATTGGAACGAAAATATTTACATGAATATATGGAGAGACAATTCTAGAAGAAATTACGGTTGAAGTCACCGAAATCATGTTACAATTAACGCATTCTGATAAAATTTAAGTTCATAAGAACAGCACCGAACAATTTACTAGGTACGTGAAGTTGGCCCGGATTTTTTCCGGGCTGGGAGTTAAAACGTCCCAATCGATAGTCAACCGTTAGACCACATTTTACCCCCAATTGTTTTCGTTTTACCCCCTCTAAATTTTTTTTTATTCGAAAAACAATTTCCGGGCTAACTTCACCAGCCCGGAAAATTTGCCGGGCTGGGGGGTAAAACGTCCCAATCGATAGTCTATCGTTAGACCACATTTTACCCGCAATTGGTTTCGTTTTACCCCCTCTCAATTTTTTTTTATTCGAAAAAGAAAATTTCCGGGTTAACTTTACAAGCCCGGAAAATTTTCCGCGTTGGGGGGTAAAACGTTTCAATCGAAAGGCCTTCGTCAGTCCACGTTTTTCCCACAATTCCTTTCGTTTTACCCCCTAAGTTATTTAAGAAAATTTTTTCAAAAATACCTTAATTCGCTGTAATATGACGAAGGAAAGCTTTTAAGGGTTGATTTGTGGAGTTAGCCCGGATTTTGAAAACTTCTATATTTTTTGTGTTGTCTTTGGGGGTCGTAAAATTTACCGAAGGGGTTGCAAAATTTACCAAAGCAGTTGTAAAATGTTTCTTCGATTAAGTCTATCGTACTTCAACACTATCAATTCTTAAAAGCTTTCCTTCGTCATATTACAGCGAATTATGTTATTTTGGGAACGAAAGGAATTGTGAGAAAAACGTGGACTGACGATGGCCTTTCGTTTGGGACGTTTTACCCCCCAGCCTGGAAAATTTTCCGGGTTTATGAAGGTAACCCGCAAAATAAAAAAAATTGAGAGGGGGTAAAACGAAACCAATTGCGGGAAAAATGTGGTCTAACGAAAGACTATCGATTGGGACGTTTTACCCCCAGCTCAGAAAATTTTCCGGGCTGGTGAAGTTAGCCCGGAAGTTTTGTTTTTCGAATTAAAAAAATGGAGAGGAGGTAAAACGAAACCAATTGGGGGTAAAATGTGGTCTAACGATAGACTATCGATTGGGACGTTTTACCCCCCAGCCCGGCAAATTTTCCGGGTTTGTAAAGTTAACCTGGAAAATTTGTTTTTCGAATAAAAAAAAATTGAGAGAGGGTAAAACGAAACCAATTGCGGATAAAATGTGGTCTAACGATAGACTATCGATTGGCATGTTCTACCCCCCTGCCCGGCAAATTTTCCGGGCTGGTGAAGTTAGTCCGGAAATTTTGTCTTTCGAATAAAAAAAATTGAGAGGGGGTAAAACGAAACCAATTGGGGGTAAAATGTGGTCTAAGAGTTGCTGATTAAAATTTAGACCTGTTATAAAAACCGCAATTTTCGTATAAAGGACTTGAATACCTTACCATTTTATATCTTAACAGTATCCGATTAGTTATACTAGTCATCTAAAAAGTACTTGGTAAGTATAACGGACTAGTAACTTGGATGTTGGGTGCTATTTCTCGACAGTGATTGGTCAGCTAAACTTTTGAGTGGTTGGCAAATTAAACTAGTTAATTAATATTTTCTTTTCGGTAATTCATTCCCCTACATACAGCACATTGATCTAACATTTGTGACATGTATAATAAAATGAAATGGGATTCCTCACACTATACCTACAATTTCGGAGGTGGAAGTCAACGGATAGGATGCGTCTAGACGCCAGGTCCCTTGGACAGAATTGTTGCCTCAGGTCGAAAAGCAAAGCGAATCAGAATTTTCGCCAGGGTTTTCCCGAAGACTCGCTGTTTTTTGTGGCATTGAGAAGAAAACGCAAACCTATACCATAAAACCTTTCTTTACTTTGCCTGCTGTAACTCGTCGGTGGATGGGGGGGGGGGAGGTGGTGGTGGGAAGAGATCGAATCCACATAAATTGAGGAAATCCAGTGAAGGAAATTAGTAATTAAATAGGAGCAAATATGGAGAGCAAATTTACTTAATTCCTTGGCACTTAGTCCACTGAAAACCGTGCATATTATGTGATAAAAACAGCATGAAACGTGCCTTTTAGTGTTTTTCTTTTAAAAATAAACAATTTTGATAACTGAGTAAGGTAAAAATTCAGCTTCCTGGATTCGTGACGTGGTTATTCTTTGCAAATGTAAAGTGACAGGCTGGCTGGACAAACAACTCCAGCAGGGGAGCGCCCAGGTTTGCCTACATGACGTAAATAGATTAGGTCAAATGCAATCATCCAGCCGTGACACATGTATCAAGTGTTTAAAACCGATTTGAGTCGATTTTGTTCTTATTAATTGGATCAACAATTCGCTTAGTGGGCAAATCGAGATGCAAAATGGATCTAAATTCTTCTACATGCAAAAACAATGATTTGTCGTCTACCCAAAGACGGTGGACCGTGCCAAGCTGGTAAATCTTCTGAAAATAATAAACGGAAAAAATTTTAATCTCGTAGTTTGACAATACCACCTAATCTAATCAGCCCAAAAGACCTGGATGCCTGGTTGGAAAACCACGGTGGACCGTGCCAAGCTGGTAAATCTTCTGAAAATAATAAACGGAAAAAATTTTAATCTCGTAGTTTGACAATACCACCTAATCTAATCAGCCCAAAAGACCTGGATGCCTGGTTGGAAAACTGTTTAAAAGACGGAGCTGCTCCTTAATTATCGGCATCATCAGGGTTCTTAGGTTATAATCCTTCCAGTTTTAACATTAACAAAAAGACGTCACAGCCTTTATCGATGGCCCAAGGAAATATATATATAGCCAAGGATTTCAAAAGACTGAAAATTTCATAAATCATCCTTTTAACATAAACAAATTGTTAAGAACTTCAAGTAGATTGGAAGGAAATATTTATGTAGAATTCGCAAGTCTGCCTCCAACAGTAAATCTAGCAGAATGTGGAGATAATCAGGATATGCAAGACCCTTCTAGAAACTTTAGGTCCAGTGATCCGTGTCTAGTAACACCATCTGAAAATGATTCAAAAATGAGCGGCCAAAATACTCGGGATCCGCGTAATTTGGAAAGCCAAGTTGGAAGTAATACATTTTTAGCAGCTTTACTCGAACAACTGACTTTACTACGAGAAACAAATACCAAAATTTATCGAAATTTGCATGAAACCAATGGAATGTATACACCTGGAATGATGTCCGACGTTGTAAGAGAAGTAAAAGAAGCTGCACGTGTTCGTGAGGCAGCTCTTTTGATAGGGTTAAATCAATGATGGAAGAGCGCTCATGGTCTATTTGAGAGGGAAATTTACGGCTCATGCGTGATATTGAAGAAGTTAAGGCTCAAATACAACATTTATGTAGCGACAGAAAAGAAGCAAACAAACGTATTTCGCAACTCGAAGCAGAAAACAAATATATGCGTTCTATACTATCGTCAATATTGAATAATCGATCATCTGAAATTATCCACGAAAAACTACTTTATGCAAAAACTCTCAAGAAATTCCAAAAGTAAAACGTAATAGCTTAAGCCTAAATTATGGAACCATAAATCAAGACGAGGGTTTTACGATTCCTCCGCCAGATAGGGGCAGCATGCAGAAATCAACATCCCTAGATACTGTAAAATTAGAGCAATCAACCGCTGATCGACGTAACACATATACAGGCCCAGAATCTCTTGTTAACTCACAAAATAGCTCGTATCGAATGGATAACATATACTTGAACTCCGGAAGCGAGAAAACTTCTAACGATGAACATCTTCTTCAAATCGAAAAGGGTACAATGGACTTGCGAAGAGAACTTCAGGAGGCACTTGCCAGCAAAAATCAGGCCGAAAATAGAACCACTCATCCAACCAGAGACGGAGTTGGATCAATTTGTTGAGCCACACGACCACCATGCCTTGAATCCCGGGTTCGAGACCAGGTCTCCCCGTGAGCTTTTATTAAGAAATAAAAATAATCCACTCCGTCTCCGGGCTGTTGTCTAGCTCGCAGCAATGCAAAAATAAGACTTTGAAGTTTTAAGGCTCTTTTAACAAAATTTTTTAGAGCCTATTCTACGACATCCCCTTTACCAGGACACCAAGTTCCAACCCAATTGGACAAGGATAAGGTCCTGAAATTATTAACAATCTGACGAAATTTCGGATGGAATTCGTTTCAGGAGTTATTTTCGTTCTTAAATTCCCTTTTAGCTGGGTTTTTTAGGTATCTAATTTATTATGTTCTCTCTACCAGAATGCTATGCTAAATTATAAATGGACAGGTATGGAGTCCTGCAATTCATAAAATAAGGGCACACCGTTTTTAGCGTTATTAGGATGTTGTCCGACGTGATTTTTTTGAATTACATACTAATGTCTGCCCCTTTCTAGGATAGGATGCCATTATCCCTGAATAAGTTCTTTTAATTACTTGCAAAGGTCGAAATTTGTTTAAGCCCTGTTTTGTTTTTGGCCAGTTGATTTTTCGACTTCACGACCCGTTTTTTTCCAGAATCTCAACTGTTACGTCAATTTCAGCAGGATACAACTTAATTAAACAAAGTCTTTAAGCCAATGGAAAGGACAAAATTTGTTGAGCATTATTTTCAGTATTTTATCGGCCGGTTGTACAAATATAACGTCCTGAAATTCATGAAATATGACCACACTTTGTTTAGTTTTATTTTTCTTATTTCAAGGGTATTTTTGACGGTTTTTCTTTAAATCTTCTATACAATGCCTCTTTTGCGGCATTCAATTCTAATTGAGCCAAAGAGATACAGTAGAATTGAATCCACCTATCCATGCCCATTCAAAATTTAGCGTAGTAACGGGATTGTAATAGTTAGAAGAGATTCCAAAAGAGCTGGGCGAGAAAGGACTTAAAATAATATTAAGCGAATTTCGTTCTTTTTCACTAGTTTAAGCACTTTATCCTTGACGGATTAGGTAGTAGTCTAGTAAAGGGTCGAAAGCTCGAAGGTCCAAAAGCATTGAAAATAACGCCGAAAGTAGTCGTCCCTTATTGTTAGTAGCTTCTGAGTCCTACTTTGGGCCAAATAGGGTATATCCTGGTAAGGAAGGCGCAACTAAAGAGATTCTGAAATAAAACCGACCGAGCAAAAACTCCAAAAGCTTCTGGGTGTGCCGCTTAAAGCTGACCTAAATAATTAAAATTTTGGAATAACAATTAAATAAAATTCAATTAAATATGATTTCGATGAGTTAATCCAGTTACAAGAGAAGGCAATTCTAATTTCATCCGAAATACGTTAAATGATTTCCTATAAATTCTCCATTTCTCCGTAAGAAAGAGGTCTTATGTAATCAGGCAAGTCAACTTGAAAAGTCTTAGAATTTTCACAACCAAAATTTCTTCTTTCCATCCTTACCAAAGTTTTGGTGTTTTTACTTCGTTACACAATCCCGAATTTTGAGTTGAATTCGGAAGTGTTTAAAATAATTGAAATTCTACAAACTGTTAGGATTACACAAGGGGGGAGTTATATGCGCTCATCTTAATCTATAGTCTTTGAAACCCTTACACTAAGGTCAGATTTTGCGATTTAACCGTGGTAATTGATGTAGTCCTACATATGAGAACCATTTTACCTATTAGAATGTGTTTTACCTCATAGCGCAGGATAAATTTACTGGCACTTACCAAACTCATACTTCGTTATGCCAAGACAGGAATGTCCTTCTTGATCTTGTGGGTGCTGCGAGTTATTTAACTTGGCGATTGATCCGTAAAGGAGGAGGCCAGAGAAATGAGGCATCATTAATAAAAATGATGAAGAGGAGGAGGTCGAGAATACTGCCCTGAGAATGAAAATCCCATGAGAATGAAAATCCCTTGGTGAATTCCGTCAGAGGCCTTACAGAAATCAGTGAATATGCAGCCGACCTGGAGGCCTGCCTTAAAGGGACGCAAGCAATGATTCACGAAGTCGAGTAGGCTGGTGATGATGGACTTACCCTTAACAAAGCCGTGCTGGAAAGAGCCTATGAAAGGTCGACAATGAAAACGGAGCACGTCGCTAATTAGCGTCTGTCTATTTATTTATTTATTTATAAAGAAGATTTGCCAAAGCTGGCTACTACAAATGTGATACATACATATAAGAACTTATGTATACCTAAGATAAGAATAATAATCAGAGTTCAACGATTTGCTTAAGTTGGGCTTTGAGCTGCAACCTGGAACGTCCGAACTCGATGTGGGTCGTAAACTCGTTGAATAGCCGGGACATAGAGGCTATGGGCTCGTGCATACCATATAAGGTTCGGTGGCGAGGCACATGGAGGAAGTCACGATTCCTCAAGGTCCGGGCGGGACGGAAATACTCACGTCGTTGAGTAATTCGCCAGAATTGATCGACCCCTGCAACAGATCATATAAAAAAACAATTTTGGAGACCTTGCGTCTCTTTTCAAGTGTGTCAAGGGAAATCAGACTAAGTCTGGCAGGATAAGGAGGGAGGTAGGTAGGGTCGCGCCAGGGGAGGCCGCGAAGGGCGATTCTAAGGAATCTACGTTGGACTGACTTGATTCGGTTAAGGTGTACTGCGAAGTAAGGATCCCAGACCGGACTGGCGTACTCCAGGATAGGTCTGACGAAAGTGCAGTAGAGAAGCCTTGTCAAGCTCCCTAGACCATCTTTTTACACAGCCAAGCGTGGAATTAGCTCTGCCAACCACGAAATCCACGTGGGCCTCGAAGGAGAGACGGGAGTTGAGAAACACCCCCAGGTCCTTGATCAAGTCAATCCTGCTCAAGGTGCAACCGCCCATGGAGTAGTTGAAGGAAACAGAACGAACCCTACGTGAAAAAGACATAACGGTGCATTTGCTGGCATTCAGTGGAAGACGATTATTGGAGCACCAAATCTCGAAAATGCGCATATCGGAGCACAGCAGTGCACAGTCATCGTCGCAGGAGACCGCGCGGAAGATTTTAGCATCGTCGGCATAACACAGTATTCTGGACCTGGGCAGAAGTAACGAGACGTCATTGATGTAAATAATGAAGAGGAGCGGGCCAAGGATGCTACCCTGGGGCACACCAGAGGTGACCGAGATTTCAGTGGATAGGGCGCCACGGAACAGGACGCGTTGGCAACGGCCGGACAGGTAAGATGACAGCGGCGGAAAACCGAGCAGGCTGAGCTTATGAACGAGAATGCCATGGTTAATTCTATCAAAGGCCTTGCTGAAGTCAGTGAATATGCAGTCGACCTGCATACCCGATTCCATCAGGGGCAAACAGTATTGCACGAATTCGAGCAGATTGGCGGTGGTTGACTTACCCTTCATGAAGCCGTGCTGAAAAGAACCCAGGAAGGGTTTACAATGAAAGCGGAGCACATCACTAATCAGGGTTTCAAATGCTTTAGCAATATGTGACAAGTTGGCGATGGGTTTGTAGTTCGATATGTCTGTCTTGTCTCTCCTCTCATCGAGAAACGACCACAGCGCAGGGACAGGTTAAACAGACGACAGAGGACAGGAGTGAACGATGAGCAGCATCTTCTCATAAACGAGGCCGGGACACCGTCCGGACTACAGAAAAACATGTCGGGCAGATTCGACAGATAAGCGGAGTCGTTGAGAACAAGGTCACTGGTCACCCAGCCTCAGGGAGGAAGGGTATCCATCGCTGCGTCGCTTGGAATTGATGAACGCGACATGGCACAAGTTGGCAATGGGTCTATAATTAGAGCTGTCCGATTTGTCACCCTTCTTGTGAAAGGGAATAATAACAGAATCCATCAAGAGCCTAGGGAACCGGCTGCAGCACTAGGATAGATTAAACAGAAAAGAGTGAACGAGCCGCACCTCTTCAAGATCGATGAAAAGATGCTGTCGGGACCGCACAATAATTCATCAGACAAGCTCGACAAATATTCAGTTACAGTGAAGTCGTCAAAAACTAAGTCTTGCAGTTCAATGGAATTGCGTGGAAGCCTAGTGAGGTGGAAAAAATCTGTAGAAATAGTATCACAGTCGGGATCACAGAACGAAGCAAGAAAGAAGTCAGCGAAGAAGTTGGCCACCATAGCTAAGAGAGGAGAGGTAATCGTCACTTCGTCATTTAGAATTTATAAACCTCCAGAATTGTCTAGGGTTGGAAAGTGGTTCTCGTGTTAGATAGAAATCTAACAGATCGACAGAGAACTGAAGGTAGACGTCTTAGCATGTCTGGTAGTCTGCATTACACCTAGAGGAATAGAGCCTTTTCCATACCTTGCTTTTCAAGTTTTTGAGGCGTCTGAGGGAGCCGTCCATCCAGGGCTGAGTTGAACGAAAAGAGCAAGAAAAAAAGACCGGAACATATTGGTAAAACAGGAAGAAAGAGCATACGGCCGAGTTCGGAAAATACGTTCGCCCAATCATAGCTCAAAAGCCAATTGTTGAGCACAGATAAATCAGCTGCCCTAAAATTAAAGGAGCAGTCCCCAATGAAGGGAGAAGAACTGTAAGGAAGTGCAGGATGGTGGCTGGATTCCGGGATCAAGGGAGTAAGGCACCTACCTACTCACTGACAAGCTACCCGGGACCATCGAGAAAACAAGGTTCAGTAATCTTCCCAAATCGTTTGCGACGTCGCTGCACTGAGAAAGACGAGGTCGAGGAGTCGAGGAAGGACTAAGCACAAAATATTTTCTTTTCATTACACCGTTAATTAGTTGGTTCTAATTTTTATTTATGTAGTTAGTAAATGTTGACAAATCCTTATAACTGTAAAAGTAATGATTAAATTTGATGCTTATCAAGCCACAACGATCAACTTCCCTAGGTCAGAAAATTAAATGCAATACTTTTGCGGAATTTTCCCATCTCTAATGGATGGCATAAAGCCATTTATATTAAGATTGCACAATTTCTTCTGGGCACCCACCTACATTAAACACCGCAGAGAAGTCTTCAAATTTTGCGGAACTGAAATGAATATCTTCGCCATCCATCTTGCAGCAGACCGATAATAATTGCTTTACACTAATGCCTCAGCCTGTCTCGGTGAGCCACAATTCAATTATGTTTACCCCAAAAGATCGAATTATTACTGATATAATTATTGTTCGAGGAGATAGCTGCACCATTCCTCACATATTTATAGGCACATCCTTGTCCGAAGATTATTTTGCTCTCCATTACGTGCCCTGTTTATCTGCAGGAGGCTTCCGTTCTGAGTGAACATAGGCAACGGTCCACAAATTCTGCTTATATCGAAATTTATTACCGTCAATGTCTGCTGTCCGAAGGCATTAAATTTGTTGTAAGGATGCCCGTTTGAGTTTCCTATTCCTTTCCGTTCCAGTAAATTCAGAATGCTTGGTTGCTTGCTTGTTGACGTGCATTTCCGAATTCCAATCCGTCCAGTGTCAACCTTAAATTTGTCATAAAATACAATGCCCCGGAATTGTTTGGTGGCTGCCGGCGAGAGGTAATGGGAACCACATGTATTTGGATCAGAGAAATGCTCATGTTTTTAGCTTTGCTCAAGGACTAACCGAAATTATTTTAAGCCATCCGTTAATATACGTCACGTCAGGATGTTACTCTCTTGTTGACCCGCTATTTGTGGTTTTCAAACAACAAGAGATTTAATGGACACGTGCTTGGATGCCAACTTTCTGTCCGTTGGCTACTTCGGAGGGTAAATATTTTATGAATGTCAGATCTCTAAGGAAGCTATGGATTGATTTTGTTTGGGAGAAATTTTCTTGCAAGAGTTTCTTTATAGAAGCAAATAAGGACACATTTCCGGAAAACTTTTAACTGAGGTAACACCTTACCAATTTAAGGAAACATTTTCTGTGCATTTTCAATTTAAAGAAATTTGATTGTAACAAAAACTATTAAGATAACTGCCCATGGATGCACTCAGTCAAATGTCGCCATTACCGATCCTTGAGGAAAAATGTGCTATAAAGTCGAGGGAAACTTTTGATGGGAAAAGTTGTACTACTCCCGGCGCCAATTTTTATTCAAAAAGGGAAAGGCCAAAAATGGAACGACTTAGGGAAGGAGCAACGGTTTAAATTCCCATAAAAATAGAAAATAGGAAAAATAGGGACAGGCATGCTATTCTATCATTAACGGAAAGTAGTTTCGAAGAAGGCGGGATTCGAGCCGTGCGATTAAAGTTTTCTATGTTTTGTTGTTCTTCCGAGTACTCTAGCTTCGGCTTTGTTGTCAGAATTCTTTTTGTATGCACTTTTTCGTGGCAAGAAATTCAACTAAATATGTTGGCACTGAAAAGTTTTTGATTTATAACGTTAACAATTGAAAGAAAAAAAATATCGCGGAGAGCTTTTGCTTTGGCGCTAAAGTTTGGAAATTTTATCAATTTGTTTACTTTTAGAAGCCAGTAAAAGGCTGTTTCATAACTTTGTACAAAAAACAATTTTATTTCTTCCACTTTTATGTTTTTCGAGCTTTGAAACTATTCACTCCTTCTGTTTCACCTCGGCGCAATGTCCATTACCCTATACATCTCAGAAAAGGGAATGAACTAGCTTACAAAGTATTTTTGGAGTGCATTAAAGTAGTCCTTAATTCTTTACGATAGCAAGTAGAGAAACATTTTTACATCACTTGAATGAAATCCCCTAGAAAAACCAATTTTTTTGCTTTAATAAACAACCCCCAGGGCAAATACTTAAAATTTGCATAAAAAACGAAATCTGAATTTCTGACAATCGAATGAGATGCTAAAATGAGTCTCTATTGATCAATGAACGAAAACATCTCCGCAAGATTAGTCGTACCAAATGGACGGTAAAATCACGCTTTCAGTCTCAGTCGCATTAACTGTATGGCCGCGTTGGGATACCGTCGAAAGATAAAAAAATTTATAAATTGTCCCTCCGGTAATAAAAGTAAGTTTCCTTTGTCGACGTCTTATATGAGAGCCATTGCGAAAAAAATCAACGTTGAGACTCTTATGCCATAAAAGTAGACGTTTTATTGCTACTTAAGCCATGTTTACGCAAGGATAAGGCTGCTCAGTTTCTCTTTATTGATTATGGTGACTCCCTTTATATTCGTACAAGGTGTAAAGGCTTTCGGTTTTGTTTCCAGTTTACCAGTAATGTTAGAATGGCTTTGAAATTTATAATTTAATAGTTCACGTTCAGCCTCTAATATTTAGAAGTCGTACGTAAATGTACAATTTGAAAACAAATCATTTGATAATTTTATAGGGCATCACGTACGGATGATTCAAACAATCAAAAGAGTAGGGGACAGTGGGGAGTTTGGAAGCAGGCTTTGTTTGGGAGTCTAAACTACCACAAAAATAATTTTTTTTGCACATTTTCTCGAATCGAATCTCTAGAGCATCGTAAAATACACTTCCTGGTTGAAGGATTTGCAGAAAATCAAAAATCATCGAACATTTTTGTCTGTTGGCCCAAAAAACTGGTTTTTGGAGTTTTCAAAAATCGTGGAAGCATGACTAAAAATCGCAGAAAATTGGATTTTTTGGTGAATTTTTTTTATTGGGATCGGAGAAAATGACAAATTATTATGTTTATTATGTATTAGAGTTGAGAAAATGGAAAAGAATGAAAATTTTATTAAAAAAATGTGAAAAATGGCAAGTTGCTCAATCATTCCGATTCGCAATGAACGGAAGTATAACCGTCGGCCAATACACGAGCACACTTCAAATGGACTGCTCGGTCGCATCCATTGCAATGAGTTGCGTTGTTTTTGGTAAATTTTTTCGGCATGGGACCTTTACAGATGGTGCAAAAGTCTTCTTCTTCAGAGTCAGATTCCATTTGCGGCGGTGCCGAAAATGTACGACGACTACGCTTTGCTGCCGGTGGTTTGACTGTTTTTTTCCATCTTCTTTTGATCCTTCTTGGTCTCTTTGGCTTGCTTCTCTT
The DNA here is from genome assembly GCA_964036015.1 of Leptarthrus brevirostris. Lineage (NCBI taxonomy): Eukaryota > Metazoa > Arthropoda > Insecta > Diptera > Asilidae > Leptarthrus > Leptarthrus brevirostris. Next base: position 17,424,859 of record OZ038375.1, on the reverse strand, counting down.
CAGCTTTCCGGCGTAAGTTGGCCACATTTTCTGGCGAAGTCAATATGGTGGTTTTCATTGGATTGCGACCTCGATTGGATTTCTTGGCCGCTTTATGGGGCTAACTTCTTTTAATGCACGGCGAATAGATGCGCGAGATGTGCTTGGCATCGATGATGCACCATGTATAATACGATTTCAGGTTGACATCTGTCATATTTGTCATGCTTCACATCTCCCCACTTCATGTGCTTCATTTCTCCCCATTCGCTACTATTTTAAAATTGCCAACGCGTCAATAACACATCGAATGTTTATGCATAAATCCTTTTGAACGTCGAAACCTACAAATAAAAATAATAATAATGCCACAAACACGAATGCTCAAAAAAATGTTTTGAACAAAATATTGAACACACTGTCAGGGGATATACGAAAAAAGAGTGCTATCGGGACGAGTGCTAGAACAAAACTGAGATATTAGGTGAACAAATGTTGACAGTAGGTATGAGCTATCAAAACCACTACTAAGCGACATCTATGGCTGTGCTTCGCAACTCCCCATGCTTCAAAACTCCCCACTGTCCCCTACCAGTTAAGTACAAATAGTGGACGACACATCTATATGTATGGCCGTTGATTGTAGTATGTTATTTTTTGTATTACTCTTACAATATTTTTAGAATTTTTATTATAATTTATTTTAGTTCTTAAAAGTTTCGACGTATTTCGTCCTACTGAATTGACATCTAAATTGTTAATATTGTGTTTACAATTTGAATAACTAAGCAGTGAACGACCACCAGCTAAAACCCTATACACAGTCACATCTTTAATGATTACCATCAGCTATTTTTCTTTGACGTTTTGAAAGCTGTAAACACATGGATAATTCGCAGATTTTTAAATTATATCTAAGGGGAGGTCCCAATCAAGCGACCAGAAAATAAGGTGGTTTTATTGAATTTTTTTTTTCATAGAAGGAGGTACACTTATTTATTAAGTTTTAAAGTACAAAATAAAATTCTTTTATTTAAGCTCAATACAAGCTATAACATAATAATACAAAAATGAAAAAAAATACAAGCTATAACATAATACTAATAGTACAAGCTTTAATAAATGATTAGTCATAATAAATAGTATAACCTACAATATGAGCTATAACTATACTAAATACAAACTGGAAGGAAGAAGATTTAAGAATGGCGATCCAGATGGGCGGGATCAAGATATAAGCCTTTATGAAGGGTGATTTACTCAGATGAAAGTCAAAGGAGGAAAGGTCGTTGACTTTTCGTAGTATCCTGTTAATTGGTTCGCGTTAACCGAAATTCGTGCGATGGCGGTCGAGTCGGAAAAGGGGAGTGGATTAAAGGTTGCTAGGATTGGTAAAGATGGATAACATCACGACGTTTACTTAGGGGTTGTAAGTCGATCAGTTTCAGACCGTCTTCATAAGGTGGAAGGTTGAATCTGTCTACCCACGGAAGATCGCGTAGAGCAAATGAACGAATGAAGCGAGCGATTGAACCTACTCTGGACAGATTAAATTCTGTTAATGTGGGCTGTTTGTGTAGGTGACCATACCTGGCTGGTATATTCAAGGAGAGGTCTAACGAAGGAGATATAGAGAGATTTGGAAACATAAGGATTGGAGAACTCTCTAGACAAGCGTTTCACAAACCCTAGCGTGAAGTTAGCTCTGTTAATCATGCTGTCAATGTGGAAACGGAAATTGAGTTCGCTATCACACATTATTCCTAGGTCACACAAAGAGGTAACGATAGGGACTTGTACGTCGGTTAACATGTAGACTCTCGGCGTGGTGGTAAGACGCTTGCGGGAATAAGAAATAGACTGGCATTTGGATACATTGAGCTCAAGAAAGTTTTTCAAGCACCATGTGGTAAACGAATCGATGTCTTTTTGCAGGAGAAGAGAGTCGGTTGTGGAAGAGATATGTTTAATTATTTTCATTTCATCAGCATAAATGGACAGCTCTGAGTGTTTGATGACACAATCAACATCATTTATTGTAAGGATAAAAATCAATAGAGATGGCTGCCCTGAGGGACGCCGGAACGAGTGACCATAGGAGGGTTAGAAATGGATGAGCTGCAAATAACACTGTACTGACGGATGTTGAGGTAGGATTGAATCCAAAAGATGAATGGGGGGGGGGGGGGGGGGGGGCTAGGCGATCAAGTTTGAACAAGGTAACGTTATGGGAGATCTTGTCGAAGGCTTTACTAAAATCCATGGCGATAACATCATTAACATCTTTACCGTTTTCCAGAGCACATAGTGTTTTAAAGACGAAGTCGGTAAGATTGGTGTTCGTACATCTACCTTTGAAGAACCAATGCGGGGAGAGGGAAAAGATAGACTTCCAGTGGAAGAACATGGAATCATAGATCAATTTTTCGAATAGTTTAGGTATGGTTGATAATTTAGCAATGGGTCTCTAGTTAGACACATTGATCTTTCAGCCGGGAATAATATACGAATTCTTCTATAATTGAAGGAAAATCCCTTGAGTGAGCGAGAGGCGAAAGAGCTTGAAGGATATGAGGGTATTCGTAGGAGAAAACGAGGAACAGGGGAGGATGGTGACGGTCGAGGTAGGAGCGGAAATGGTTGCATTCCGCGACAGCCGAGTTAACTGGGTCTGAAGAAAAGATTAAATCTAATTGGCTGTACAGGAAGTTCCTGACTCCGCTTACTTGAAAGAGACCAGAATCGGAGAGCTTATCGGTAAAAAAGGCTTCTTTGGCCGAAAAGGCGTTCAGGGGGACAAAGTGAGAACAGTCCTTAGACAATGACCATTGAATACGGGGGAGGTTAAAGTCACCCAATAAAATAAATTCATCGGAGGCGTTAGCGTTCTCAAGCATCGCTTCAATTATGGGCTCGCAGGCATCTAGAGGTTGAGAGGGGCGAATATAACAACAAAGAGTGGACAGAAGATACTTATTTAGTGCTAATTTGATACATACAAATTCTGATTTTGTAGAGTCGGAGGTCTTTAGCAGGGTGGCGTCATAATGGTAGTGAGCAACTATGAGAACCCCGCGACCTGGTGGATCATTGGTGCGTACATATCCGTCAACACGGAAATGGTATAGTTTGGAGGGAATAGTTCGTTGTGGAAAATTCCTGGTGTTACATTTGTTTCAGTTAAGGCAAAGATATCGTGCGTGAATTTGTGGGAGTTAAGGAAAATATTGGATGTCTTTGTGCGAAGTCCTCTTACGTTCTGGTAATAGACTGACAAGCTGTTGTGGAGAGGTATTTGATCGGAGACCGCGGGTGCATTAGGAGGGAAGTCAGAAATAGCGAAAGCGGGAGGGGGTGGGGGAGATAGGAGCAAAAGTAGTTTATGGAGTCGTTGCGACGTTTTGGGAGATGGGAAATGAGGCAAGAACTGACGTGCGCAGCATAGATGGATAGATCTTCTGAAACCTTATGGACAGGGAAATTAAATGATTCATGGTACTTAGTGAAAATTTGGTGTAAGACGGTTGGGTCTCTGGGCAACACGACGTTGGTGCTGGTTTTACCGTTAACACAGACGGAGTTTGGTTTGTCGTGCAGATAGGCTAGAAATAGACGTACGTTGTCACAAATGCAGCGACAATCGTTGGAATCAGCAGAACGCAAAGTCAATTTAAGTGTAGGTGGGACTAGGTAATCGATGTATAAGTGATGTTAGGATTAAGGAGTTTTGGTTAGCGGAATGGGCTGGTTAGCGGAGGTAGAAGTTGAGACGAAGCGACAGTGAAGGAAGATGATGGCTTTCAATTAGGTGGGCTTGTAGAGGAAGTAGCGGGTTCAAGGTTTGGTGTATACAGTGGAGGGGTTGAATAGACGAAAATCAAAGCAGATATACAGAACTCAAAACAGTAGTGGTAGGGTTGTCGGCTGGAATGGACGTGTGCGAGGGCTTCGGTGTAAATGGAACAGAGTGTTAAGGGTGTGAGAATATATAAAGTTAGGATACTTGACTGGGGTACTTAGATTAAATGGGATTGGAAATACTGCCATTTTAGCTGTCAACTGGAGTTTGGATCACTAGCTTTAGGGCTAAAGGTGAGAGGTGCGGAAGAGTGATGAGAGATTATGTTATTACTAGTTCTAATATTCTTACGTTAAGGCTGAATACTAAATTTAGGTATGGGAAAAGGTCCTTTGGAATTACCTCTGGGTTAGTAAGTCGGATTTGGTTTATTAGTATTTAATTTAGGGTAAGGTGCAGAGGGCTTAGGGTTAAACTTAACATACTTCTTAGTCCACTTAGAAATTTCATTGGTCCTGAGAGTGAAGATTTTGCTGGAGGGGTTACTGATGAGCCAGACATTCTTGTTCGGGATGGAGATCTTGAAGTTGCTGAATGTCCCTGCGTCCGACGGGAGTAACTTCAGGGGTGAAGGCAAATTTAAGCGAAAAAAAATAGTGAACCCAGTGGCGTTATGAGGGGCACACTTAAGAAGTAATGGAGTATGGTCGCTTGGTGAAGGTGATTGTTTTCTGTCTTCTTAGTCTCTGTTCCCATTCCGATACTGTTCAGATGGTGCTAAATTTGTTAACCGTAGATGCGGTGGAAGTGGGTTGGCATGACACTGGCGGAGACACATTGATGACAACATCAGCATCCCTCGCTATATCGGGCTCGACCGAACCAACGGTATTATCAACATCTGGAGCAGGCTGGAACAAGAAGGAATGCCCCCATTTACCTTGCCTTAATAGATTACGAAAAGGCGTTCGACTCGATAAATAGGGGTTTTATCTGGCAGCCTTTGCGACAACGCGGCTTACCAGAGAAAATAATAGAATTAATAAAGGCCCTATACAGCAATTCCAAATGCAGAGTTCTCCACAACGGAAAGCTGTCCGACAGCTTTTAAGTGAGCTTCGGTGTTCGACAAGGATGTTTACTTCCGCCACTACTGTTCCTCATAGTAATAAACGACATCCTTGTCAGCGCTCTCGATATACGAGCAGTTGGCATACAAGGGGGACTGCTAGATCGCCTCAAAGACCTCCACTACGCAGATGATACAACATGATACAAAATTTAACAACAGAAAGTAGTTCGATTGGATTGAGGCTAAATCCGACAAAAACTAAAGAAATGCGGATAAATACGAGCACCACTTTACATACGTCGCTAGATAGCCAAGACGTGGATAAATTCTGTTACCTCGGTAGTGCCATTACCGAAGATGGTAGAACAAGAGAAGATGTCAGTTATCAAATAAATAAGGCGAGAGGCGCGTACTCACAACTGTTTCGAATGTGGAAATCAACGGATATCTCAGTTTAAACTAAATTACGGCTGTTCAACTCCAATGTAAAGGCAGTACGGCGACTGCACACGAAACCATGCTAAACATTGAACCTCTTGACATAGAGGCTAAGGGCCTGTCTCTTTGTGCAGCCTAGAAACTTGAGGGAGCGGGTCTCCTTGGGTAAAACATAGGTAGGGGTCTAGAGTAACACCCCTCGATTCAGTTCATCACTGGCCCTGGGAAAGTACACCACGGTATTCCAGGCTGAGATCTTTGTTATACTAACGTGTTCTAACGAGAACGAAAAGAGCTTATAAGAACAAGAGCAGCTTCATCTTTTCGAATACCCAAGTCGTAATTTAAGCAATTCCTTCATCAACCACCAGATCTAAGCTGGTATAGGAATGACAAAGAAGCTTAGATAAACTGTGTAGAACTCATCAAGTCAACTTGGTTTGGATACCGGTCTGTGGAACTCCTTTTTGCACGGATAAAAGGCTTATAGCAAATCGTGCAATTGAGGTATAACATTGAGGGGCACGCTCATTGAAGGGGCCTTATGGCCTCACTTACACCGGGCAGATTCAGACAGCTCCTCAAGCTAAGCAGGTTGGATGTCAGAACTCTGGCTGGCTTCGGTTAGGTTAGGGTGGCGGCTATCAGCCCTACAACCGATCAGCCTTACATAGACCTATAAATGGTCCGTTGTTGCTTGCTTACCGGCCACTGTCAACTGAGGAAGCACCTGACAAAAATAGGCAGCGCCTTTGACCACACCTGCAGATTTTGTTTGGAGGATGATAAGACGCCACTTCACGTTTTATGTGAATGCCCTGCAGAGGACAGGCGCAGATTTAGCCTATTCGGGAAACCAACCCTGGTACCGAGTGAGCTGAGTCAACTGCAGGAGCTGACAGGCTTGTTGTAAGAAGTTGAAAGGGATAGCACAATATGCCCTAGTGGCCGCAGCGCTTAAGGACCTCATACCTCCAATTCAAACCAACAAACCAGACAAATCATGAAAACCCTGTAAAGGGGGAGTAAGCAACCTTTTTCATATTTCTAGAACTCTAAATAACTAATTCTCCAGGGCGCGAGATGTGTAGCAGTCGGCTAAAATTTCGCTAGAAAATTGGGAAATTTGTCGTGCATTTGCACATTTATGTTAGCAGCTCATTTCATTTAGGTAACTGTTTCTTACGCCAAGAATGTCCTTCACATTACAGTGACGAAACTCAAATCCGTTCAATATATTCGTCCGCGGCTATACAACACTGGCTGGGTGGATACATCCATGAATTCACTGATAGTGTTAAATCTGTTCGTAAGCTGCATCAGTACCGAAACGTCCTCGCTAAATTATAACCTTTCAAATTTATAAACCAGAGTTTTCGAAGTGTATTTAAAGAAATGATCTTCCCAAGGGGAAATACTACTAAGGTATTGTACTGACGGAAGGTTTAATTTGAACCCGAAATGGTTTAGACGAGTAGACATATAGAAGAATTAATCCTTCTAACTCATGGTACTCTTGACTTTAAAAGTGCACATATGTAAAGAAAAATATAAATTTTAGTTTTTGATGCAAACTCCCTAAAATTGAATAGCGAAACTGAAAAAAAAATCAAATGTCAATGAAAGCCTGTATATCTTAAATATGTAGCCTTAAATGGATTTTTTCAAGAAATAATCACTTTTTTTCAAAATGTCAAAATGTCGCTTTTATCTGATAATTATGAGAGAAAAGAAAATTTTTATTTCACGTTCGAACAATTGAAGCTCAAATATTTAGTCAAAGAATTATATTGCACGAAACAGGGATACATCTTTATCCCCCGAAAACAAAAGGGAACCGGGAGGCAAATTTTAAATTATTTGTCAACATCATCCATTCAGAGCTTGATGTTAGAACGGCATCTCATCACCCGCAAATCCCTTGCTGATGGATTGTCACCGGGTGTACACCTTCATTATGCAAAAGGGACATTTCTACGAAAGTAAAACAAAAGGATCTCGAGGGCTTTGAACAGGCGATGATTGATTATTTACATAGCGCCGTTCCTGAATAATGACCATGGCTTATGCTTTCGTGCTCAAATAGGTCAAAATAACAAAAATTTCACGGTGGGGGTAATCAAGAACAATAGATCAATTTCATTACCCCTCTGATTTAACTTCATTTGATTTCGACGGTAAAGTAATTTCGTTAAATGAAATTTACGGCAAAGGTGTAAAGAGGTAGCCTGAAGGGTGACAGGTCTTTGATCTTATTAATTAGTTGAGCTCCTAATGAAGTTCAATTTTGCAGTGATAATCGAAGTGTAAAGTGATTAATTGTTGTTTGAAAACAGGTACCGTACAGATTTTAAGGTAAAGTACAAGAGAAGAGCAGTATAAATTTATGATGTTAAGGTTGTCAACGTATTTTGTAATCAAAATATAGGTCCCAAAAAAATAAATATGTCGTGCCTATTCATATTCATTGGTATAGGTTGGTACGGCGGTTCTACATGGGAAGTAGCCTGTCAAATATCATCTAAGCTACAAGCCTTTGTCAGCCCGTGCCTCCAGCGCTTCATTAATATCCATTAGAGGGAGGTTATTACTACCGAAGACTTACAGGCCAAGACGGGATAGACACCAGTATTCGCTGACGAAAGTAGCAATGGCTAGGCCACATAATAAGAAATCAGCCGAACAATATCGCACAGCAGATTCTAGATTGGAATCTCCACGGGATCCAAGGAATACGCCGAATCGGATGACCGCGGAGCACATGGAGAAGATCGGTCGAGGGAGATTCGTTGTAGTAGACGTCCTATGCCCCTAAAGGGTTTAAAGAAAACAGAGTGAGAGGGGTATAGGTTGGTAGGCAAATCGTCTTCTTTTCATTTTTGATGTGGTCTTCAATTAGAGCTCTCAGTTGGAATCGGATAACCCGAAAACCCGGGTACCCACCCGACCGGGTAGGAATCGATTCCTACCAAAAATTCGGTTCCAATCGGGTACCCGGTTCCAGACGAGTACCCGGTTCCAAATAGGAATCGATTCCCTCAATGGAACCGGTTCCACTGTGAGAATCGAATCCGCCACCGGGAATCGATTCCATCGTATGAACTGGTTAATAAGAATGAGTGAAATTGCAATAAAAAATTGTCACTAATAGTAGGGAGTAGAAGGAATTTTAAATTTTTATTAATAAATCTTAAGTCGTATTTTGTAATTTACTACAAAAAAATCAGTAATTTCCAAAGAAACTATACATTTCCTTAGTGAAATGCAAAATTTCCTCTGTTGGCCTTGAAACTGAATCTGTACTGCATGATTTCAAGAGGAACCGATTCCTGTGAAGGAATCCTTCCCTCATAAGATGGGGAAAAACGGAGGATGGTAAACTGTTCCACATTCGTGTTGATCTGCTTAAAAAACATTCCCGAAATTTGACGGTATGTCCAAATTTTACCTAAGGTGTAGGGGTGGGAGCTATTGAAAGCTCTTGTATCGCGCGTTGTCATGTGTCTACAAGGACTCAGGCTAGCATTTTCGTTGTTAGAACAATTACATGGAACAGTAGCATAGTTTCAATTTAAGGCCTGTTCAGTGGTACTGGCGTGTGAATCTATGCAGGCCTACCTGTAAAGCCGTCTCAGTGGATGTGCCCTTTAGGTAAGCGTAATGTGATTTGCATAAGGAGGTTTTGTCAAGAATCTTCCGTAAGTGCATATCTAGGACTAATTCCAGGAATCCGTTCTCTCTTTTAGCAACTTTTAGAATAAAAAACTAGTCTGACAATCACTAATCACTAATCACTGTATGCAGGACTCCATATTGTTCCACCGTCTCCTTCTTGGAATTAATCATATCCATCACCCCTCCTCTGCTCAAGGCAATGAAAGGCTTCTGACCATGGAAACTTAAGGCCGGGCCCTGCTTTACTAGATCATCTGCCTTCTCGTTGCCATTAATTCTAGTCCTCTCACCCAAACGAGTGGTAACACTTTCGTTGAGTTTAAGAAGAAGAGGTGTTGATCTCCGTCCGTGATATACTCCTATTGAACGTCGGATTGTCGAGAGTTATGAGGGTTCTCTTTCCCATCGCACGGCTTTCTATCAGAAAGTCCAATGCATGTACACTGAGTTGTACCTTCTAAGGGTCTGTTGGTGATCTGTGACACGTGTACATAGATAATGGCGTCGGTCTGCATATTTACTGAAAGTAATCCATCAGAGATTTCATCTTTCGATTATAATTACTTTACTTATCCCATACATGGACGTTTCAATTTTTTTTACCTAATGTTTTCTGAGGTAGAGAATTTTCATAAGCCCAAGGATGGTACCAGACCGATGTCAGTTTCCGTCACGATCAAACCGAAGAACTATTTTTGCTGCGATTTCCATCACATAAAAATCCCATAACATTAGAACTAATAGTACTTCCAACACATATATGGATATAGTGCGAAAAGCACCTATAATCCTCATACATGCCAATCTTTGGACCTTGGTCAGTAGAATTTTGGCAGCCACCTGCGTGACTTTTGGTGTGTGTAAATCCGTGTGAATCCAGTATGCTGACTTTGGTGAGATACCCCACTTTTTTCCACATATTCTGCCGCACTGATGTAGCGCCCTGTTAGCATTTTAAATCGTTTCCTCAATGTGCTTATTGCAGGTCAGTTGCGAACCCAGGAACCCAGGTACTTTACTGTCCCAGATTCCTTGAGCTGATCTCCAAGCAGCGTTCCTTTCTAAGAATTATTTGAAGACAGGTTCTGTTCGACAAGCTGCTCTACTACTCGGATGGCACTCCTCATGATATCCGCTGTTGCTAACATCTATTTATCCTTTCTATAATTGCCATCAGCCTTACCAAAAGCTGTTTAGGAGGAGATAGTAGTGTATAGTACTCCTTCCTGTGGGTAACCTTAGCTGACGTGCTCCTCGTTTTTAAGTTACTTCTCTGAATATTCACTGACCTTTGTTTTAAAATATTTTTGTTATGAGTGAAAAAAACACTACCGCTAGTGTATCGACTTGTAAAGCTTATTTTATAGAAGTCCCTTCAATGTCCATTATAGCTACCATTACGACGTCTTTAGTAAGTAGCTCCTATTCTGTCACCTGCACCAGCTGATGGAGTGCAGTCTATTCAGATCTACCAGAACGATAAGCGTGCTCTGCTGGCTCCTACTGAGCGAGTACAATTAGAGTTTTGCACCTTCAATGTGATAAACAATAATCCTCTCCATTGTTTTCAGTAGAAAGGATGTCAGGCTAATCGGCCTTCACCCCAGTATAATCACTTTTTCCAAGTTTTGGCAGAAAGATGATTTTCGTTTCCCTACATGAAACTGGAATATAACTCGTTGCTAGGCAGGCGATCTATTTATCCTGAGTCTAGGTGTGGGAATTCATACCCCATTGTAGGAGGGTCGGGAATATGCCATATGATTACACTGACTTAAAGAGAGCAGACGGCTCAATTGAAGTCATGGAGTTACAAAATTTTGGACGATATCTGTGATATTATTGTTAAGTGTTTTACACATTTAACCAGGTTTTCATCGACTTCTCCCGAATTTAAAAACTTTATGCTTGACGAAGCTACGATTTCAAAGAAATTTTCTACCTTGGCTGATAGTTTTACAATTAGTCCAGATGGTATCCCTGCTTCATTCGTCGAAGGAAGTGGTTCCTCTCTTGCTCCTATTTTGTTTTTTTTATGCAATGTGGCCAAAGCCTAGGGGACTACTCTTTGATGCCTTAGCATGGTTTTGACCGGAATGGACTTAGGGTAAAGGAAGTGAGGAAACTTGAATGTCTTGTTTGAATTGCTACGAGCTAGACAACAGCCCAGAGCCGGAGTGGATTATTTTAATTTCTTAATAAAAACTCACGGGGAGACCAGGTCTCGAACCCGAGACCCATGACATGGTGGTCGTGCCGCTCAACGAATTGATCCAACTCCGTGTCCGTTATTTATTAAATCTGTCAACTCGTTGCGGCGTTTTTCCGAAAACCTGGAGTATCTCTGTAATCTTTACTGTGTATCCAAAATTCTTGAAGCTGTTATTTGCGAAGCTCTTAACTTCCACTGCAAGTCGTTTTAGCCTGGCTTCATAAGAGGTCCCACTTAGTTATTGGAGTTTTCAAATCTTTGTATCTCTGCAAGGTGGTAAGCAAGTTGACTGTATTTTTATAAATTCAACAAAGAATTTGTCATAGAATCATCGAATTCTGATTCTAAAAATCTCGCTTCTCGGGTTTCCGCGGGCTTTTGTAAATTGGATTCATTAGTACTTATCTGAGTGCACTCAGAGGGTTTCTTTTACGTGGAGCTCTGTCTGATGATATTTTCAACATTTCCGGGGGACCGCAGGGCTCCCACCTCGGGCCATTGTTATTCATAATCTATATCAATGATGTATCTACGATTTTGTCTCCCTGAAATGTTCTTTGTTATGCTGACAACGCGAAGATATTCCGCACCCTGTTAGACAATGCTGATTGTCTACTGTTAAATTGTCATTTGGGCGCCTTTCAGAATTGGTGTTCCTTTTGGTGACCTTCCTCTAAATATCAGCAAGTGCACATCTATGTCTTTCGCTCGATAAACATCTTCCTTTCAATTAAATTTTACCGTAGATGGTTGTCCTTTGACTAGACTTACAAAGACTAAGGCCGTTGGCGTCAGGCTAAATTCCAATTTTCTTTCGAGGATCATTTTAATGCCATAGTAACTAGGGCTAATATGACTCTGGACTTTGAATAGAGGTGGCCAAAGAAGTTTTGATGACCCCTATATTATAAAGCTTCTCTTTTGGACTTTTGTCAGGTTGACTCTGGAATATTCCTCTCCAGTCCGGTCACCCCTCTATGAGGACACATATCAATCGAATTGAGTCTATTCAACGGAAGTTCGTTAGATTCGCTCTGGGAGGCTTTCTTTGGAATAACTTACTTTTATTACCACCTTATGACAATAGACTCAGACTATGTATTTGGGTACTCTTGAAATGAGACGCTGTAACTCCAGGGTCCTTGTAGCTTTCGACTGTATTTTTTTTTTTTTTTTTATACGATGTGGCCAAATCCTAGGGGACAACCCTTTGATGCGTTAGCATGGTTTTGGCCGGAAGGGAATTAGGGTAAGGGAAGTGAGGAAAACTTGAGTCTTGTTTGCATTGCTGCGAGCTAGACAACAGCCCAGAGACGGAGTGGATTATTTTTTCATTTCTTAATAAAAGGTCACGGTCATCTGGGCTCGAACCCGGGACCCATGGCATGGTGGTCTTGCCGCTCAACGCATTGATCCAACTCCGTCTCCATATTGGGGGTTACTGTCATGTTTTGACATATCAGTTGCGGCTCGTTCCCTGAGGAATCACTTGTGAGGAGTCAGCTTTGTTTACGTTACTTTTTATGCACACTTATAAATTTTAAATTTATATTTTCTGAAATATTTAATTTTTCTTTGCTTTTGTATTTTTGTATTATACCTGTTTCTCTCCATGTCTCATTAACCCATTTAATAGACGGCGGACTGCAGTGCACTTTAGGCAGAATCTTACGGAGCCTCACCGAGTCCTTGATATCTTTGATAGCTAGTTTTTTTTTTAAATTTTGAACCAAGCTCTATTTGCATCTGTTACCTTACTGTTTTACTATTTACTATATATAAATTATAATTAAAATTACTTTTTATAATTACAAAGTCATTAAGTGCTGCGATAATGACTTAATCGTGCTCAACAAGCAACACTTACTTTGAATTTTCTCTCCTATCATGGTAATCTGAAATCCTTATAAATTCCTTCAACGTACGCAACTGCCACTCAAAAGCAATTACAGAATATTGCCATCACAAACTGAGTCCATCAAACAACCGACCTAAAAGGATTTTGGGCTGTTTAATTGAGGATGAAACTAGAATGCCCGAAGTAAGTTGAAAGTCTACACAACTTCCAAGTGGAATCAATCGCCCATTAAAGTCAAATAATGAACCCATTTGATGGTACCAAAGCCAATACTTTTCCAGGGAAATATTTTCCATCGCTTATTTGTTTAGTCTGCGGAGAATGTTTTCTAACTTTTGCTTTGGCTTTCGCAAATACAGCTGTTTACTTTTAAAGTTTTATTGCATTTTTTCTCTCCTAACTTTTTCTTTTTCATAGAAAACTTTTCTGTGTGAAAACAGTTTACGTACGAATGAACACACACTAAAACAGTGAGCGAAACTATGTAACTGGGACGTTCGATTTAAAGCTCCATGTGAAAAATGGATTTCAAATTTTGTTCTTAGACAAACACGCATATGTGCTAAAAGTAATAGCCGATAATAATATATTCCCCGCATCTCATCAAATATCCTGCTTTCATCAGGCAATCAGGATTACTCTTTCAATTTGCGATTCAGTGCATCTATTTTGTTCAGCCTTAGAGCAATTTACAGGGTAATTCAAAATGTTTTCCAAGGGTATGTTTACATAATCGCATTTATTACAGCAGCAATAGCTGCGGGTATCTGTGGGAATACTATACAATCGCCGAAAATTCTAGGAAAACTTTGGGTGACGTTACGCGTCCTTTCACTTTGGTTATTTCCCTTGTTGAAGGATCAGGACTAAAAGGCCAGGAGTTAGTTAGTTCATGGCGAGCCAAAGTATTCTGCCAACTCTGTGAATTTTCAATGTAATTGCCTTAAAGGACACTCTCGGGTGGAATATATGCGTTTGCACGATTATGTTTGCTTTGTGAAACGATTTGGAAATGGATAATGGTAAATGGTTTTAACTTGACGTGTACACATTCACCGAAAATGCAATTTAGAGTGCTGAATTTGTGCTTTTTAATTTGTAAACATTGTACGTGTGAAAATTATTTACATCAATTACAGTATTGACAGAATACTTGTATTTTTAAAAATTACAAAACGCTGGAATAAATGGATTTTATTGGTGGTTTCATTGGCGTAGTGCTGTACGCACTGTGAATTTTTAAAGTGTCTTGGATATCGGAATATAGAATTAACTCAATAACATCATTTAATACAAAACATTCTCTTCTTAATCAGTTATCTTCAATAGATGTATATAAAATTGACGACATACCCCTAGGTTCAGTTCTTTCACCTAATCGTTTTTTGGATTGAATAATGGTATATGTTTTATTTTATTGGAGACGGAGTTGGATCAGTTGGTTGAGTGGCAAGATCACGACGTCATGGTTACAGGGTTCAATACTAGGTATCCCTGTGAGTTTTTAATAACATATTAAACAATCCACTCCATCCCTGGGCTGTTGCCTAGCTCGCAGCAATGCAAAAAAAAGAAGACATTCAATTTCCCTCATTCCCTGCTAAGCGAATATTAGGGTTGTCCCCTGAGCTATGGCGACAGCATAAACAAAAAGCTTTGTAACGAGGTAGATAACAATATCCTTGATTTATTTTGACTCTATAGCGGAATTTTATGAATTCGAATTGAATTACACATTTCCCATAGAAGTATTCAGAAATATTAACTAACCTGACTGTCAGAGCGTTATCTCGATGAAATGTTAGATACCTACTACTAATGCCATGATCGTGATCCTGAAAATATCTTATTTTAATTTTTAGGGTTCCGTACCTGAAAAGGAAAAAAACGAACCTTTATAAGATCAGTCTTGCGTCTGCCCGTCTGTGTGTCACATACATTATTCTGGAAAACGACATGACATTTTTAATAGCAATTATATCAGCGATCATCAATTTGATCTCCGTGGTTTCACTCTATCAGAAAACTACAAAATTTTGTTACGAAAGGTCTTCATAACTTTGGTGAGCCCGAACACATTATCTTGGATATTTTAAGAGCTTTCAGCCTGCTCAAGCTTCAACCACAGATCTTAACCCTATTCTAATTCCATTTAGATTTTTTTGGGCAAAGTAAAATCTAAACTCTAAAAAATAGTCGCTGTTGTATCGCAAGATTCTGTTCTTTCTCCTACGATTTTTCTTCTCTTAATGACTTATTGTAACTCACTTTCAATGCTCTATTTAGCTTTGCTGATAACAGGGACCTTAATTTCGCGTATTCCTTTGAATCTGTAACGGAATCTCGTGATAACGCCCTTTATACTAATCAAGGCCGCACATCATATACTATATATTCGCTTGGGGTAGAGCGGATCATGTGTTATTTATTGCTGCCAAGGCTCAGTCTTTTTCTGGCTCCCTTAAATCCTTGTGGGGAATAGGACGGGAGCACCCGATTAGCAACAACGATTGCAATTGGACCTGCAATTTAAAGTGGATACAGAAAACAACCATGGGTTGCCACCATTGCGATTTGAACTTAATCCCCCAGGCAGAACACAGCGCGTTTATAACCTAACAAAAAGTTTAGCGAAACCCCTACAGATTTATTTGCCATGCTGTGAATTCTTCAAAGGTTCCCTGGTTATTGTTCTAATGTAATTTCTAACCTGTTTCCATGTAGATTTTTCCTTTGGCGTAATTGTTGCTTACAGCGTACTGTGAAATTTCGGGTATCCTTCTGAACCAGTTGACTACTAATGTTGAAAAGTTTTTCACTCTCATAAACCATGGGTCCAAGAATCTCTTGTCTAGCTCGGCGTAAAGTAAAGTCTCTTGGTCAATGGATAGCTACTATGCTAAAGGCAACGATATTTCAGCCCGAATTCGGAATTAGTCGGGCCGTTAGCCCCAAGGAGTGGTCCTCTATCCCATGCTTTGGCTGATGGTCACGAACAAGTTCCTGTTGAGACTTGAGTAGGGCGGAGTCAAGATCGTCACCTACGCTGACGATGTGGTGATTCTAGTATCAGGGATGTTCCCTCCGTTATCAGTAAGATTACGGAGGATGCCCTGAAGAAGATGAGCAGTTAGCCCCAAGACAGTGAACTGGCTATGAATGCTGGTATAACTGAGCTTATGCTCTTCACTACAAAAACCAAAGTACCATACTTTGTTCTACTTAAATTAAACAGGCAACATCTCTCATTATCCTCCAGTGAAAGATGTTTGGGATTAATCCTGGATCTTAAACTAAAGTGGAAGTTAAGCATAAAGGAACTGATAAAAGAGGAACGTATAGCTCTCTACCCTCTATACCTCCAGACGTACTTTTGGAAAAAACATGAGCACTGCAACCTAAGATGACGATGTGGTGTGTCCAATTTTCACTTACGATTCACTGGCTTGGTGGCCTGTGATAAGAAAAGCATATAACCAGTTTGGCCTTGGTTGAGTTGGCAGTGCCGATGCCCTGCGCTCCGCTCCAACCAAAGCTCTTAATGTTAACCTCTGACCACCAGATTAAATTCCAGGCGTCTGTAGTGCAGTCAGCCTTAGGGAATCTAGGCGCTGGGTTGCGCAGCCCTATGATCACAGCAATATCCTCAGCTTAACACCGAGAGTACTAGCCGATACCTCAACTGACTCAAATGTCTGTTATAAACTTTAAAAAAGGATTCAGTGTAAAGATTCCAACTAGAAACGAGTTGGGAATGACGGAACCGGCCAAGAACTTTAATACCGTACTTTTCACTGATGGTTCTAAGATGCAACAAGGCGTTAGTGTAGTGGTCTTCTCTGAGGCACTTGAGATATCGAAATCTTATCGGCTGCCAAACAGATCAAACGTTTTCCAAGTGGATGTGCTTGCGATAATGAATGCGTGTTTCTGCGTATTTGCTCACTGAAACAGAACATAGCAATTTTTAATGATAGTCAGGCTGCCAATTGGGCGCCTAACTCAGTAACAATATCTTCTAGGACGGTACAGGACTGTTAAAAGTTATTTGGCTCCTTAAGCAGTCTACTTGCCGTAACCCCACATTGGCTTCCCGGGCACAGAAACATTGCTGGGAACGAAATAGTTGACAAACTTGCCAGAGAGGGTTCCCTTAATAGGGAACTTTTTCTGCATTTTTTGGTGCTAACAAGCTCCAAAGGCAGCGCTCTGAAAATAGTAGCATATCCAGTGATACCTGGTTAAATTATTATAAAAACAAGACATCCAATCTGCGCAATAAGCCAATAGCTGTTATTGTGAAAATCACTGCGGTGTGCACGGGCCACTGTCTTATAAGCGAACATGCAGCTCGGCGGGACGCTCCTTATAATACACACTATCGCATCGCTGCGACGACGTGAACAAAAAAGGAAGTATTATTCCCCTTCCTTGTAAATGCCCGACTCTTAGCAGAGTCAGAAAGAGGGTTACGGGGGAGTTCTTCTTTGAAAACATTAAGACAAACTTGAGGGTAAAGATTAAGGAACTAGTTAGATTCCTAAATTCCTCCGGTTGGCTTTAGCTCTTTTCATAATAAACGAAACCGTATTCAAACATGATTCCAAATAACAATTTGGTGTTGCAAGTGGGACTGAGCCCTAAAGACCGGATCTTATTAGCTGTGACATCAAAACGGCGCTAATTGGAGTGTTACCACGTGACGCTCACCACCAACCTAGAAGTCCAATTAAAAAAATTTTTTTTAATTAACATAATTAGATGTTTATTCCTTATGTCAGTGCAATTATGATTATGAAGAAATAACTATTTGTTCAAAAATTGTATGCGTTTTAAATAGCAACAACTAAAGACTTCCTAACATTGTAAGTGAAGTCAAAAAGATTTTCGTTATACTGGAGTCTAATGCCGATTGCTGTGTACTTGCTTTTGGCGGTGCCATAGCCAACTTTTATTTTTTTTAATTGAATAAATACGTTGAAGTTCCCTTAATCTAAAACTTATAAATCAGACATGACCCAATTTAGGGGTTATATATAAGAACCACAGGTAAAGACATATACATACATGCATCTCATGGCGCTAAACGGATTACTTTAGAACTTTATATAAAATAGTTCCTAATTTTCAAAAGAATTCTTACCTTAACCACTGCTTTCCCAGCAAAACTTCCAAATTAGGGTTGTTACACTTCAAAAGAAAATATGACATTCTATCTGAAATAACTTTGGCTCGTTTAAAATTTATTACAAGGAGTAAAAAGAGGTAAAAACCACTATTTGGCCGAGTTAGTCGGTAATTAAAAGAAGTCTGACCTACTTGGAAATAGTAAAGCGAATTTCCACGAAAAATAACAGCCTATACCTAAATTCGCCTCACACTTGCTCGAACCTTTTCCTGAAAAATGCCGCGAACATATTCCTCTTGTATTCTTTGAATATGCGCAGTGTTAAAAGCTATTTTTGACGTATCCCAAGCTTCAAAAAAAAAATAATATAATCTTTCATTTATGCATCATGTCTGGTCCAAGGAAGGAAGAGCAGACATCAGACTAGTCTTTAACGAGCCTGAATTAGATTAGGCTGGAGAATGGAAGTACTACCACAAAAACAACATAAATAAAGTCAGGTTTCTGGCAAAATTTTGTCTTCTACTCAAGCCGTTAATAATTAAAATGTCCACCATGAATAGTACTCTACAGTCGTATTCCACCAACTCTCTATTTATTTCTTATTTCTCTATTTATTTTCATAGTGTACCTACACCTTGATTTCAGTGCAAAAAATGTTCCTTTGCTTTTGGCGCAGAAATACCTTTGGTTTGTGTACACTTTGCTCTGCTCGACCATTTTTAATTAATTTTCTGCCGGGCCAGAAAGATTATTATTTTCTGGTTTTGGCCTTATAGTTTGATGTAGTTTTATTCGGATGATGTTGTTGGCAAGCAAATTATTTGAGATGAATCCAAATGTTAATTAATTTATATGTTTAAAACTATTTATATGTATAACATAAATTGTAAGACATAGCGTAACGTATACTCTCTCTATATCCGAGCGGATTTAATTCATTGATTGAAACTAGGTTTGTACGATAATTTCTCTTTTTCTGCATTTTGTGTCTAATTAAAATAATAAACGTCAGGTACCAATTAACAGATGCAGGGTTATATTTGTTTCTGCTCTCTTATTGCGATTATTTGGAGGACATAATTAGAACATCTCTGCATGCAGAGCGGAAGCAGTTCTGTAGATTTGTTAATTACAAGGGTAACTGTGACGGATACCCTTTCACACTTTTCCTTAGTGAGTTTGTGAGTAATGATCCTTTGACTGCTAACGTCTTTGATTAATTTCTTAGGAATGCGTTTTAGTATAAAGACTGTGACGTATTAAGAATTTTATTCACCTAACGAAGCTTTCGCGGACTTATCTAGCATAAAAAGATTACAAAAACATAGGCTTGAACAAAACACACTCTCCGCGAGCTTGATTTGCAAAATTTTTTACTAAAAGTTGATTTACCAGCAGGGATTCTGGTCTCTAGTAAAAACCGTAAAGAACAATTTCACCTCTTCGTCAACACCACCACTCATTTATAATGAGAATGTTTTTACTGACTCATTGGACAAGGCCGACCTGTTTGCTGCTAATTCGTACTTGCCACCTTTATCGCAGCCACTTCCATCAATCCATCAATTATTATTTATTTATTTTACCATATGGACGCTAGGCAAGTGTTTTAGTTTATATAAGTAAGTGATGGAACGCGTGTGATATGACATGTATTACTTTTAACTTTTTGAAATCATGAGTTAATCATTTTAATACTTACATAAAAAAAATCAATTTTACAATTTTAAAACTAGATAACATAAACAGTAAAATTTCAAAATTAATTAAGAAAATTCGTAGAACATCAAAAAATCAAAACATAAATTAGAAATAAGATAAAAAAGAGGGGTTGTAACCAGCCCTGGACTGTCATCTGTTAAGGTGAAGGTAAATGCTTTACAACACTAAATTATTTTGGAAAATTTAAATGAAACGATTTATTTTTAATTACTTAAACAGCTGGATCTGGTCATTAAATGATTTTTTTTGTTAACTTATATTTACTCAAACGAACCGTATAACAACACTAGAGAAATATACATATATAATTCAATTATAAATAATCGTCAAAATATATAGTGAGTTTTAAGAATTTTACTGGCGAATTCTATGTGACCATCAAAAGTTTCGCCGAATATATTTTCGATAGGTAGTGTCATTTGAACGATCCCCTCGAGCACAAACAGAAATTTTATGTGAAATTATGAACATTATTTAAAAGTTTCGCGAAGCACCAAACTAGGTTATCTCTCGACTAAAAGTTTTTAATTAGTACTACCCTAGTTCTTACCACTATGGACCATCCCGGCCTAAATGCCTCTTTCTCCCTGCGAGGCTGCCACTCTAATCCTGATTCATTAACTGCGTAGCTCTTTTATTACGCATACAATAAATTAAACGGGTTACTAAAATGCAAATTTATTTTCACATTGTATTTTTTATCTATACATATTTTACAGCATTATTATTATTTTACAATATTATTCTCTTTACTTTTTGTCTATGAAAAAATAACTTGTAATAGTAAAATCAAACTCTATATAATTTATTAAAATTCCTTTATTGTGAATAACTTCCGAAACTGTTTATTCTATTTGCCCCAGGTGTCTTAATTAAAGACGAATCGGTACTTGATGACGGCCACTTAAGTGCTCGTTAGTAGAGAACAATATTTATAAAGTAGCACGGTCTTCTCTGCTCCTTTAAATGCTTGTGGGGCATAGGGCATCAAAAGACGTTTCGTGTGATGTATCCCCTTAACGATTTCAGTAGAGAATAAAAGTGTTCAAAGGGGGGGGGGGGGTGCCATTCCCGCTTTTAGGTCGCGAAACAACAGAACACATATCATGCCGAGGATGGGAAAAGGGTACAATCACAAGAAAAACACAGGAATCTGTCTGGGTTCGGGAAGAGAGACGGCCCTAAATGAGGTGCTGGCGAAGAGGAAGAGAAGAAAAACATCATTAACATCTTACAGGGTTCAAGTAAAGAGCAGCAGAACGGAACTGAATAAGCCCACTTTGAACCGCGGTGAAATTTTTTTCGATACGGTATTTTCAACCCTCATCGACTGACCAAAGATCGCGGATTAAATATTGCTAAAACAATGGCTTAAAATATGGCTTTAAAAAGTGTCTCGGAACAAAAGGGTACATAGGGTAGTTACATTTTGAAGTCTGTTGTAAAGTTAGCAAAAATGGATTTATCCGGTTTTGTTCGCCAGCTCCTCCTTGATGTCGATAAGGGGGGGGGGGGGGGGGCTCAAAAGGGGATGCTATTACCGCTATTGGGCAACAGTCGAAAATAAAATCATGTCTAGGACGGGAAAAGGTAGACGAAAACAAAAGAAGAAAAATTTAAAAGGAGAAAAAAATAGCGAAGGAAAAGAAAAAAATTAAACCTAAAAGAATAATCAAAAGGTGGGGGAGGGACGAGTTATCGGGTTACGTTCGGTGTGTGTGGTGGTGTGAATCCTTTCCTTGGCCCATGCCCCAACCACTCTTGCCCCCATGAGTTACCAACTTCTTAACAGTGTGTATAAGACATTGGAGATGACCACAGTACACTTATCTCATTTTGGCCTTTTTCAACTTACCAAGTTACTTCCTGTGATCAAAGGTATATTATCACTATGTATCTTCAAAATAAATGTCTTTAGCTTCAAGCTGGAAATTATATCGTCTATTATATATGGAGATTCAAATCGGGATCAAATATTTTCAAATGTATATTCATTAATTGTTTTTAAAAACGAATATCTTTATCATCACCTGGAAATTGTAGATTCACTTGTAATCTTTGTCTTGAATTGTGTGAAGTTCTTCTCCCGCCCCATACCCCACAGGAGGTAACGGGAACAAGAGATTTCGCTTCGTCCTTTTGGCCCACTCACCCCAACATTAAAATGCGGGCTGGGCTCTCTTTAATGTGATATGCACAAAAAAATTTAAGCAAAGTAATGTTAAGGAAACAGGAATATGAAATACAATTTGGAGGAAAGGAAATACTACGAAAACACCATTTGACGTGTCAGCACCTCAGCCTTCAGGTATTGCAAGGCTTGTTATACCAAAACCCACGATTACTTTATTTATTTATTTAAGCTTTATATAAGCTATTCCATAAAAATACAAAAAAATACAAGCTATAACTTACTACTAATTCTATCACCATCACAGTGCTCTTGTAGGCAAAAACCGCTACACTTTTGCACTCGGGAAGTTTTTAGGGTACTTTCGAAACTCAACGCGTCCAAATCTGCTGGTCCTGATGGTTTCTCGGCCCTGATTTTAATATGCTGCGCCTCTGCTTTGGCTAAACTTCTGCGCAAACTTTTTCACCTGTGATATTCAACAGGAATGTTTTCAAATGCATGGAAACTTGTTCATGTCCAGCCTATACTTCAAAGAGGAGAGCCATACGAGCCATTTAGCTACAGACCAATTGCACTAACTTCGCTCATATCTAAAGTTTTTGAATCAATCATCAGTTGATGAAATATCTCGAAAATAACCATCTTATCAACAATCGCCAGCACGGTTTCCGCGCTGGCCGCTCAACCGAAGACTTACTAACGCCTCTAACGGAGCCTTGGAATCATTGTCTCCATAATTTTGATGATTCCGAAATTGCCGCTCCTGATATTTCTAAGGCTTTTGATAAAGCCTGGTATGCTGCCCTTTTAGCCAAACTTCAAACATTTGGTCTGCACCCTACCCTCGTTAAATGGATAGAGAGTTTCTCGTCAGATCCTTCAATCCGTGTAGTACTTGACAGAGTTATACATCTGATTCCTACGAAATAAATGCCGGTGTACCTCAGGGTTCAGTTCTTTCACCAACCTTATTTCTTCTTTTTATTAATGCTCTTTCATCCCTTACTCTCAATCTTATTCATAGTTTCGCCGACGGCATCGCCCTTGACTTCGCGTACTCAATTGATTCTGTAATGAATTCACGTGGAAATTCTACAGAAGTCAATCGAGAACGCATATTTAGATCATTAAACAACGACATTTCTATGGTCCTTGCTTGAGGCTGTTCAATGTCCATTAAAAAACGCGCAGTTCACCCCCAATCAATTTTAGTCGACGGAGTGAATATACCCAATTCGCACCCGCTAAACGTCTGGGCTATTGAGATATCCAGTAATCTTAGCTGGACTGATCATATATTTGCAATCGCTTAAAGTGCGATGAAATGCTTGGGTTTTCTACCCATGCCAGCGTTGCAGAGCAGAGCAGTGAGACAGTCCCAGATGATTTTAGACTCAAAGGTGTAGGATCCAAAAGCCTTGAGTGCCGCCTGACTTTCGGATATAATATATAATTTAGCACCGCGTATACCTCTGTTAGTAATTTCACGTGCGTAGATTTCGATGGCATGTATCTCTGCTTGTAAGATGGTTGGTGCAGAACCGAGTGATTTGTGCAGCCTTAATCTTGGTCCGTAGACCTCGATGCCCGTTCTGTCTTCCATCTTAGATCCATCCGGGTACCAAACCAGATATCCCCTTTTAAAGATATGTCTACTATTGAGCCAATAATCTCTGCTCTCAAGGATTAAGGTATATCAAAGTTGTGCCCCTTCGGAATGGTATCTGAGATTGAGTTGAATTCTTCAAGGATTTTTCTGTGACCAGTCCAATTGCCTGCTGAGAGGAGATTGGTGCCAATCAACCTTATTGCGCTTGAGGCAGCCTCCTTCTTTAGATATAGGTGTAAAGGGGGGAGGTCTAAAGAGCCTCCATAGCTGCCGTGGGGCATGTGCGCATGGCACCAGTAACTCCTAGACATGCTGACCTCGGCAGTTTTTGCAGTGTGGACTGCGCTGTCTTTTGTTCTAACTTTTGGACACCACACGAGAGCTGCGTAGGTGACCACGGATTTTATGATTTTTTCATATGCCCAGAGGGCCATTTTGGGCCTTAGTCCACAGGTTTTGCCAAAGAGTCTTCGACAGGACCATAGGATAGTCATAGCCTTTCCTGTGACCCTATTGAGTTGAGGATTCCATGTGGGTCTTTAATCTAGAATTACTCCTAGATATTTGACCTCACTATCTTTCTATCCGTGTTCTTTCAAGAGTTGGATCCTCTTACCTTAGCTTCCTTTTTCTTGTAAAAGGTATAATGGTTGTTTTACTAGAGTTGACTCTGAGCCGTTCCCTAGCACACCAGGATTGTACCATATTGAGAGCATTTTGCAGTCTTATTGATAAGGTCCTGTCCTGCTTGCTCATGATACCAGGTCATCTGCGTAGCCAGCATTAGTCAGTTTAACCAGGAGATCGTCGATAATAAGTGACCACAGCAGTGGGGAAAGAACTCCCTCCTGAGGACAGTCTCTGGTGGGCCTTACTGTTACCGATTTGTCCCCCAGCCACGCCGAGATGTTCCGGTTACTCAGCATTGCCCCAATCCATCGGACCGTCGGTAGATCAATACCTCTGTCGGTGGCCGCTCCCTCAATGGATGAGAAAGACCTGTTGTCAAAAGCACCTTCAATATCAAGGAAAGCACAAAGGCCCACCATAGACAGCATCTTCTAGTTTTTCAACTAAACTATGTAGTGCTGTTATGGTTGATTTTCCTACCTGATAAGCGTGCTGGTTGGCGTGTAGCGACGTGTCTTTAAGACAACCGTACCCGGTGTGTTGGTCAATAATTTTCTCCATTGACTTTAGAAGGAAGGAGGATAGGCTTATCGGCCGATATGCCTTGGGTTGAGCCGCTGGTCGCCCCCCACTCTTGGTATAAAAACTACCCTTACCTCTCTCCACGGATTGGGGATAAAGCTGAGTTGATAACTGGCCCTAAATATTTTGATGAGTATTGGCAACAGATCATCTAGGCCCTGCTGCAGAAGAGCTAGGAAGATGCCGTCGCCACCGGGAGATTTGTAGGCTTTAAAGGAGTTAATAGCCCACCTTACTGTCCCAGCTGTGAAGATTTTACCCGCGGTGCTCCTCAATCTGCCTGCTGACTCGCCGCGCACATTGAGTGATTGAGTTCTTCTGTATTCTTTTGACATTGAACACTCAGGGAAATGTGTCTCCAAGAGTAATTTCAACAGTCCTCTGGAGGAGGTTTTCCTCTTGGACCTCACTAATTCTTTGTTGTACTCAGTCAGGGCTTGCTTGTATTCGTTCCAGGCTCCTGAGCGCTTGGCTTTATTGAAGAGTTGTCTTGATTTAGCTCTTAGTTTACTTAGTGTCCTGTGCCACCAAGGAACATCTCTGTCTGCCTCTCTGTGTCTAACAGGATTACTATTTTCGTGGCTTTGGACGATCAGGTCTTTTAGCTGTTTTGAGGCCCTTTCTAGGTCCTCCTGGGATTCTAGCGGGGCGTCATGGAGTTCTTGTTTTTTCCTTCTAATGTGCTACCGATAGATTTCCCAGTGAGTTAGCTTGGGAACCCTGACCGCTTCCAGCTGCACGTGAGTGGCCTCCATATCAAATCCTATATGTTTATGATCTGCTAGAGAGGGCTCATCCGACACGTGCCAGTTAGTAATGTTGTTCTCCAAGTTTGGACTGGCTATCGTTAGATCCAGAACTTCTTGTTAGTAAAGGTTGCTTTATTACCTTTATTTAATATTTCAATATTGTTTTTAATGAAATAATCTAATAGGTACTCACCTCGGCTGTTTATCCCGATGCTTCCGCAGATGTAAACAGTGTTTAAATCTATCCAAGTTATTAAATTAATGATAATTTAAGTTATTTAATAAGTGAACGAGAAACTTTATTCAAAAATTTTCTATTTCAGAAAAAAAAAAATTAAAAATATTCGAGTAGATCGAGGGATTGCATATCTAGGTAATGTAAGAATCTTTGTAGTTAAAAAGAAAGTTAATCTAGGTCAAGAGTAGTTTCTAGCATAATTTTATTAACGAAAATTTGAGAACTTGAACACAAGTTATTGCACGTGGTCCCTTGCAGGGTAAGATCGTTCATGTAATTACAGTTCAGTCTTTCTAAATTTTTAAATTGTAATCTAGAATTTCACGTTCCGGCGGGAAAAAAAGAAAAAGGGAAGAGATAATCAAAAATCCCTGACCAAAAAATGTCATCTCTATCAATTTCATCGCCACATTTATATATATATATAGAGGCGGGGTTAGCCTCAGTTCGAACTAAATTTAAGAAAAGGAAATAATAGGAAATTAGTCAGGTTAAAAGGGGATGGTTTCATTCATTCAACCCATGTGAATCTCTTGCCAAAACAAGCTGGAAACGTAAACAAAAGTTAATTTTTGCGCGCACCAGTGTTAAGTTTGTTAGTGAAGTCAGTCTAAGAGATCATAATCTAAATAAACAATCTAATAAAAACAAAAATATTAAAACGTTATGATGTATTAAAAGCGGGACAACATTTATGGGTAACAGATTTGTGACTTACCGAGATAAAGCTATTGTTTACTGGTAAGAAATCGAACAGTGACGAGCGATAGTGTCGCAGGACAACATCGGGATATTGTATAGATTGTCATAAAATTCACTTATCGCCACATCGATATCACATTCATCACCAATTATACCCAATTATAGTTCAATAAAAAAGTATTTAATATGAAAACGTCAGCCTTTTTAAAATTAAAAGTGTATAATCTGTTCCAAAAATATTGGCAGTACACGATCTTATGGAGTATTGCTGTCTACTTTATTTTCCCAACATTTTCCTATGCCTCCATCCCTCTTCCTCAGCACGCTGTTGCCACGATTTTATCTCAGAATATTTTCTTATTTTTTCTCGTGGCCTACTGCTAAAAAATATAATCTGGCAACACTAAATGTACTTTCTGACCATTCCAGTCACTCAGGGTATAGTTTCTGTAAATCGGAGATGCTGCAAAGATTGCATCGGAGACAAGAGCAATCTGAAGAAGAGGATGATAGGGCGTCTCGGAAAGCAAAGGGACGAAGCAGCTCCTGACCAATATACGGTATGGGTCAGTGCTAAACACCAAATCTAGGAATCTACCGGAGTTGTTGCGATGCCTAGAAAAAGAAAGGCTGTTGATACAACATAAAGAGAGGAGAGGAAAATGCTAGCTGGCAAGTTAAAATCTTCGAAGAGTACTAGTTGGTCGTGTGTTTACGGAAGGCACAGGAGAGAGTGTAAATACAACAAGCGAATAAATTGTAAGTATTAGCTATCGCTTCCGGAGGAATGTAAGGAACTGCAATAAACACGCTGCAGTAATCTCAGGACAATGTACATCAATTTCAATTTATATGAGTTCGAAAGCTTAACACCAGAGCCAAGGATGTCATGGGATTAGGGATGGGCGATCTTCGATTCGATCTTGGCGGATCGATCTTTTAGCCTTCGATCTGCCGATTTTTGAATCGATTTTTCGCGAGACCGATTCGGCTCGAATCGATTTATTTATTTTCGATTCGATTAATTTAAGACAAGACCTCTAATAAAACTGAGGGAAATTTTTTCGCATCAACATTAATTTGTGTAATAATCCTGCAAATTTAAAATTTCGTACCTAAAATATTGTTAATGTTAGATAAATGCGTTTCGGATTTAATTTTAGTGCATCCCTGGTTAAATCTAAGGCCCTTGAAAATTTCTCACTGCTAACTAGGATAGGTGTTAGGTCTGCACACTCCGTCCTTTCGCTATTTGCTATCCAGCCTGGGGCTAGGTCTTCCTCTGAACTATCATCACTCATTTTTAGTTCTTGGTGAAGAAAATATAATTTATTGTCATGTGAAGTTCACCGGTTTTTGCTAGTTAATTGAGCCAAATAAAGCGGCACAGAATTTGTGCTTCTCGAAATTGAAATGTCAAAATAAATGGAATCGATCTATGGACATCGATCTTTTTAGGGCGATTAATCGATCTTCGAAATCGGAGAAAAATTACAGATCGATCCGTTCTGAATCGATTTTCTCAGTTCGATCCCCCATGCCCACATGGGATGAATTAAACAAAAAAATTAATAATTTTAGACTATTTTTTCATGCACAAAAATATTCACAAAAACTTACAATTTTTCATGTTATTTGAATAGACTACCCCCTTTAACTTACCTAAACAAGCTAGATAGTCAGGGTATTCCATCACCATCATTCCACTTTCCTCATTTAGGGCCTATCTTCACTATGATTTCTTCTTGAACGCGACCTCTACGTAGCCCTTTGGTAAACCCTCAGTACATCGAACGCGTCGAATTTCTTTTCATATTTGGAGATTTCAATTAGTCACTCTTTCTCTCTCATAGAATATTTAAATTGTCAAGGCAAATATGTTCTTCTTCAATTCAATTAAATAATACAATTTCATCAATAAATTCTTCAATTTCTGTGCACATTAACTTCCATTATAGAATTAATGAAAGCGTGAAACTGCTTGGAAAACAGTCACCCAAAAGTTAGCGAAACAGTTCACTATAATCTACAAATAAAAAAAAATAAAGGAAAGGCAAAACCATTTAAAAGTCCAGTATGTGAGTGTAGAAAAATTTAACCGCAGCCAAACTGTCATTCCCTTGCATTTGACAGCAATATTGTGAAACGTATTTTTTTTTATTAAATGCAATATCGCGATAAATTGAAAATAAAATTGTCGTTCTGTGCCCAGTTCAAGTGACAATGGATATTTTTTATATTTCTTTATTGTGATTATTTGTTTAATTGTTTTTTAGAAGAATTTTTTACTTGTGAAAAAGGACATTTGTATAAATTTAAACCTAAACTGATTCCAGTTTAAGAATTGTATCAGATTTTTTTTTCCGTTATGGATTCCTTTAGTTCTTTATTGCCAGTATGTTACAGGTCATTACATACACAATCAAAACGTTTCCTTTTTACGATGTGATCGCAGCCTAGGGGACAACCCTTTGATTCGTTAGAATGGCTTTGCCCGGAAGTGAATAAGGGTAAGGGAAGTGAGGAAACTTGGATTTTTTAATTCAATTTTAAAACCCACGGGGAGACCTGGTCTCGAACGAGAAAACCATGGCATGGTGGTAGTGCCTCCCAACCGATGAATCCAACTCCGTCTCTTATCGATTATCCAGAGGGAATCGTTATTTTCCAAATCTGATATCGAACCGCTCCAGAGCGGGTAATTATTTTCCAAGTCTGATATCGAACCGCTCCGGAGCGGATCGTTATTATTTTTAATTTTAATCGATCCGAACCGCTCCTGGAGCGATATTGAATCGAATCGGAGCAATTATCATATCGCTCCACTGAATCAAAGGAATATATCTACTAATTTGCAACTTAATTACACGGTGTCTTGTACTGAGAGGGTTTTTAGAGTTTGGGTAAATGGGTGCTGGGTAGGAGTGAGTGGTATATTGTGTGGTGAGTGTGGGAGCTTGGTGGTAATTTTTAAAAAGTCGTCGCAGCAGGGAGTGGGAGGGGCTGCGGGTGTTGAAACTTCAAGTAATATAATCAACTCCCAAGAGGAGATATATGTAAATTCCTTAAAAACTTGCGAAAGAGATTAATGGTTATGGTTAAGGTAAATATTGTATGTAGACGTAAAAATTAAAAAATGGGAAAGAGAAGAAGCAACCTTGCTAGAATTATTTTATTGACGATGACGAGAAGAAGTATTCTACATGGAATGGGGAAAACACCAACACCATCATTTAAGGTATGTTTAAATTTACGGTCTTGAATATTTGGTTTAATTGAAATAACTGCTGTTTACTTTGGAAAATTGTGGTCTCTGTTTGCATATCGCTGTGCGTTATGCCGCGCCTTTGGATGAATTAAAGAAATCCAACAAATTTCGTTCCCTTTTTTTTCCAATTAATATGGTTTTTTATCCATACAAAAGTATATACAAACATTATATTTTTCCGAAAAACACAAAGGTCTACTTTACCTCATAAAATTTTATTTTCTAAAACTAGGGATCAACCTATATTCGATGAGGGTTTTCTTGATTTTTATGTTATGGTAGCATGTGAGTGGTGGGCACTCAATACCCAACCACACACCCACCTCTCAGCCTCCAGTCCATCACCCACATACTACCCACATTCACTCCAAACGCATCTCACTAACTCACAAAACACTCTAAGTTCAAGACACCTTGTAATTAAATTACAGGTGAGGTGCTCGTTTATAATTACTCGAGTTCTTCCTTTCATTCACCCACTCACCATTCACATCCCAACACGCAACCTCGTAATTAAGTTGAAGGTGATGATCACTTTCTTATAATTACCAAACATATGCCTTTGATTCAGTGGAGCGATATTCTAATCGCTCCAAATCGATTCCATATTGCTCCAGGAGCGGTTCGGATCGGTTAAAAATAAAAATAATAACGATCCGCTTCGGAACGGTTTGATATCAGAATTGAAAAATAACGATCCGCTCGGGAGCGTTTCGATAACGAATTCGGAAAATAACGATCCGCTCCGGAACGGTTCGATATCAGATTTGGAAAATAATGATCCGCTCTGGAGCGGTTCGATATTTTTTTAACGCTTCAGTCTGAATCGATCCAGATATCGCACCGATCCGATCCAGAGCGATTTGGAGCGATATTTGGCGCGAAATTTCGTATAGATTCGGAACCCTGATTTAAACATATCTTAAATCCCAATTCAAGTCCCACCCGAAGTAAACTTATGATGACAACAGATAATGTTAAAAAAATCATTAGAGGTGGCAATAAAATGCCCGTGAAGTAAAATAATAATAATAATCTTTATTGCTGGTTACAGTACACAAGATTGACAATCTTTTCTACGTACTAACTCAAAATAGGTTATAGACGGTATGAAATTAGTTAACAAGAGTATGAAGCTAAAATATTATTAAAATTAGATTGAATAATTGAGAAAAATTAATTTAATATTGAACGATTACCTACTGATGATTCCAGACAATGATCAAATGATAAGAACTATAATACGTGACCTTTAACGAATGTCTTGAAGTTACTGATGGTGCCCGATGTTTGGATAATAAGAGGAAGAGTGTTCCATAGGCGAATAATTTGGACAGGATAGAAATCATCCATGGCCGATTTGTAAAATCGTGGCATTAAAAGATTTCTCTTACGCTGAGATGTTGTGAAGTTAAAGAAAACTCTGAGGTATTCCGGTTTATTAGATTGAAGAAGATTGTACAAGAAAGCAAAAGCCCTTTGCTTTAGATAAGATGACAATGTACACCCAAGCACTCTCATCCGGAACGGTGAAACATGGTCGTACCACCGTAGTCCGAAAACAAAACGAATGTAGTCGTTGAAAGCAACTTCCATTCTACGCGCACAGGTGCTATCTAGCTTCGGGTAGATTATACTAACAAAGGTAAAATGGGGCATTATTAACGCCTTAATTAATCTTAGACGCGTGCTGACGGGTAAAATACGCGCCGAGAGCCACAGCTTACGAAGGCCACCATAAATCACGCCAAGCTTCCCATTTGTATTGTCGCAGCATTTCATTTGCTGATTCATTATGGTAGTCCCAAGATTCTTAACTTTTTCTAGAACTGGCAGCGAATACCCGTTTTAAACTACCGACGGAATATTAGACTGATCAATTACGCTGTTGGAGAAAATGATAAGCTGCGATTTTCTAGGTGTAGGCTGCAATCGGTAATAATCGGACCATATGCATATACTTTCAAGTTCAGAATTAATGTGAGCTATACAGTCCTCAATGAGACCTATCGGCCGGCTTAAATATAATTGTATGTCGTCCGCATAGAGATGAATGGTTAAGTCCCGGATCGCCGAAGGCAGATCATTGATAAATAAACTGAACAGTAATGGACCCAAAATTTATCCTTGAGGCACGCCTTGCCTCAGATATAGCCGCGAGGAGAGGTGTTGTCAACTTTAACCTGTTGAGAACGGCCCGAGAGGAAATTAATAATCATTTGAATTGCCCGTGTATCAAACATAAAATAAGAAGAAAGTTTGCGGATGAGAATACAATGATCAACACAATCAAAAGCCTTAGAAAAATTAAGAGGACTTAAGGTGGTTAATTCATTATATATACATAAGCTTCTCCAAAACTTTAGACAAAAAGCTTAGTAGGCTAATATGGGGAAGGTCCGATGGTGATTCTGGACAATACTTCTTAGGTATGGGTAGAACTATAGCAGTCTTCCAGGTAGTGGTAAACGTAGATCTAGTGTGACAGGAATTTAATAACATATATTGTGAATATACCTACCGATTATAGGGAATAGAAGTTTGATAAAGCGTGGTGAATGGTTGTCTGGTCCTGTTGTGCCTGTCTTGATTGAGCTAATAGCAGTTACGACTTCACCAAGATCGACCGCACGGAAAGAAAACAAGTTGGTGGAATGACCAATCACCGGAGGACTGGTTGGGTTATCAAAAAATCTACCCTGAAATGTGTCTTTTTGCTACTGTGTTATTGTATCTTCCCGCACCCTTTAACGCTCACGGAGAAGGGAGAATTTAATACTTAATTGATGTGGAAAAGGAATGCAATTTTCAATTCTTCTTCTATATATGTATATAGTACATATAAACTCAAAAAAATAAGGCATTCGGTATTTATTAATTAAATAACTACATATTCGTGGTCTTTCCTGCGAATCATGAGAAATTTAGAAATTTAATTTATTTTTGACATAATTGCGGTTTTGAATGGATTTCAAATTATAAAGTTTTATTCATTTACCTGCGATAAAATAGGTTAAATCAAACAACGGCTCACTTAATGGACTTGAACTGGTGCAATTTGAAATTATTTCAAAATTGTGTCAGAATATTTCACTAAATTTCAATTAAAATTACCCGAGGGAAGTTAAGTCCGAAATGACAGCAGCTGAATATATTGTTCAAATGCGACACTTCAATTGTTTTATTGAATAGTCTAAATCACCCCGGGACAGACAATTCGAAATTTACATATAAATTTGATTGCCAGTAGTCATCCATCTGGAAAGCTGTTTACATTCATATATCAAGCAGGAAATTAATTTGAATGAAATTAGCGGATGGCAGGATAATTATCATATCAAGTGTTCACTCAAGAACTTGATGCGTTTATCTCTCCTAGACAATAATTAGGAATAAGTGAAGATCTATATGTAGGTTTTCTAGCAAAATTATTGTGATAAAAATGGACAGAGTAAATTGAAAGGACGTTATGCATGATTCACTTTCTTTTGTACGTTCTCTTGGTGTTTGGGCTTAAGCGCTGTATTGTGCATTGGACGTTCATTTTCATTGTGAGGCCAATCCAATGGAATAGTAGTCTTTTGGACTGCTATAGAGAAGCAGAACAACCTTAAAAAGACTAGACATCTCCGGAGCAATTAGCACAACGTCAACTGCGGCATTTGAGATCATGCTCCACCTCCATTACTTGACGTCTACTGTAAAAGTATAGTTGCACGCAGCGCCATAAGACTGAAAGTCTAAATGTTGGAAAAGTTGTAACCACTGCCATAGCAGTATACTAAGTATTTATCCTCAAGTATGTCTGTAGGAGAATACCGACTACACTACCCCTACACTGAGCTTTGGAAAAATCGTCTCTATTAGAATCCCAGATAGAGAGAAGTGAAGGGATAGCGATTTTTACTGATGGATCGAAAGTGGTGGACAGGGTGGGAGCTGGGGTGTACTCTGATTGCCTAAACATATGTTGTCTGTATCGATTGCGGGAGTACTGCAGTGGAGCACAGATCTTGGTCACAGAAAGAGCGGCAAGGATGTTGCTATCACGCCCAAATCTACCTAAGGATAGCGAAATAGGAATTTATATAGACGGTTTCCTGCTAAGGAGAAACCGCACCGATCTCCGAAATATTGTGGCAGTTATTACTGGCCATTGCCTCTTTGGTAGCCATGCACAACGTTTACACATCCCTAGCAACAACTATTCTAGAAGTTGTATGGACTAGAAAGAAGTGGAAGGCGTTCAGTATTTACTCTGCCAGGAGAAGATAACAAAGCTTAAGGCACGTACTTCTTCAAAGGACTAGACGACGTTGTTAACATAAGGATGAAACAGTTTCTCCGCGTTATTAACAGTTGTGGCTGGCTCTCAGGCCCGTAGAGACAAAATTCGGGCCCGGGGGGTACCACATACGGGCCACCGCGAAAAGAATTTCTGGCACGGGACAAAGCGTTTACGGGCCCATATACAATCGAATGAGTAACTTTTAAGTTAAAATCTGTAAAATAGAAAAAATTTTCTGTTGATGACTTAGATTACGGGGCCCCATTTGAAAGCCCGGGCCCCGGGGGGTTTACCCCCATCGCCCCCCCCCCTCTCGGCGGCCCTGCTGGCTCTAAATAAATCCTATACCAGTATCCAAGTACGGTCCAGCGGATGTGGTAACACAACGGACCTTTCTTCGGTTTATGTGTGGCTGATCGGCTTTGCGACAGCCGCCAGCCTAACCTAACCTCAAACATAACAAAGGTACCTCAAACCGTTCAAATTAATTCAAGAAATTTTGAAATGTCTCCAGGTGAATCCCAGCTCTAAGAAAAGGTTCCAAAATAAAGTTAAACTTAGAACTAAATCTAAACGAGCGAAAAAATTTACACAAAACCGGGGAATTAAAATCAAACGATAGAACACTACTGGCTTAGTACCAAATTACACGAGAGAGTTTTTAGAATGATAAAAAACGGTCTTTTTTCATGCCGAGAGAAGTGATATAGGAAGAGGGTTATTTGTGAGTGTCGATCACGAATAGAAATCCCTCATTCCACGAGAGATTTTTACCCCATGACTCACGGCAAATCTCTTTTTTTTTTTGTTTTACGAAGTGGCCAAAGCCTAGGGGACAACCCTTTGATGTGTTAGCAAGGATATGGCCGGAGGAAAATTAGGGTAAGGGGAAACTTGAATGTCTTGTTTTTACATTGCTGCGAGCTAGACAACAGTCCAGAGACGGAGTGGATTTTGTAATTCAATTTCGAGACCTGGTTTCGAACCCGGACAAAATGGCACGGTGATCGTGCCGCTCAATCAATTTATTCAACTCCGTCTCCTGTGCAAAAGTAGAAAAACCCTTTGAATGTTGCTTCGAGAAGGGTGTTAAAGGACATTAAAAAATCGATTTATTGAGTGTTTTACAGAAATTACGAAAATGAACAAAATCAAATGAGGAAAAAGTAAAGCAAAAGCCCTTTAATTTCTGATCGACACTCACAAATTACCCTTTTCCTAACTCACTTCTCTCGTCAAAAAAAAAACGAGGAATTTGGGTTTCAGCGTTTTCAGAGTGTAGACACAGAATAGGGCAAAGTTTCTACGTCCAGAAACCCTTCTCGTAAGCAAAAGCGCTCTTCACTACTACCCTAGTCATCTGGGAACACTCATCCAAAAATGTTGGGTTTAAGTTGAATATTTACAAAAATCCTTTAATCAATGAATTCTTGAAGGATCCAGACAAACTGTACATGAAAGTATATAGCTATAAATTGTTCCCGCTAGATGGCTCCATACATCTATTCCTGTGAACGTGAACAAATGGTATTAGTGCTATCGGCTAAACTAATAGCAGAAAAGGAAAAGATTAAAAGGGTTTCGGTGTTTCTTGTCAGCATCTTAATCATAAAAACACTATTTTAAAAATGTCAAATGTTCCGGGATCACCGCCGAACCCTTTCAGCTAATCCATTCCTTCAGTGTGACATGTACAGAAGAACTTGAAATATTCATGAGAAATCTCTGCACGTTTATCAGAAGTATCTGAGAAGAACGATGAAAATTAAATGAAACGTTCGCTCCACATGTCTACGTCTACTTAAAAGCTGTAAATTATTTACATAATTGTAAAAGTAAACCAGGATTACTTGCTTAAGTACTCAATACACGAATTTCAGAATAAATATCTAAGCAGAATATTTCACAAGATATGTTAAAATTTTGTGGAAAGTAACCGATAATTGACTACAAATATTTAAATTACGTGATTTGCGGAACAAGGCATTAGTCAATATTTAGAAAAGTTTATACTACAGTGGGATTTATATTAGAGTCAGGTAGAGGACTCCAAAAGCTGGTGGAGGCTGACAAGAGAAACATTTATTTATTATTTATTTATTTACAAATTCGCCAAGTACTGACTACTACAAAATCAATGAAATCAAAAAAAAAAAAGTAAATCTAACATACAATGAAGTATAAAGAAAATTACAAAGTGATTAACTTTTACGATTCATACAGCTATAAAAAACAAAAAATAACAATATAATCACAAAGAAAGAGAAAAAGTAACCCTAACAAAGCTGATTCTTCAGATGAGATCTAGATAAATGAAAATCAATAAGCTCAAAATTATTATTGAAAAGACGGCACATAGATGTAACAGGCTCATGCATACCATAATTAGTGCGGTGATGGGGAGTATGGAGAAAGCAATGGTTTCTCAAGGGACGAGCAGGAATCGATAAACCTAGAGCTCCCAGCAGTTCCGGGGAATCAACCGCGCCCCGCAAGCAATCAAAGGCAAAAACAACTCTGGAGTTGTCACGTCTGCTTTCAAGGGACTCCAATGAAATAAGCTTTAAACGGTCAGCATAGGGAGGCAGCCGAAGAGGATCGGTCCAAGGAAGGCCGCGAAGGGCAAATTTAACGAATCTACGCTGCACAGCCTCAATGCGATTAATATGAATCGCATAAAAAGGAGACCACACAGGACTAGCATACTCCAAAACAGGTCTCACGAACGTAAAATAAAGGAGTTTAGTTACATATGGGTCATCAAACTCCTTAGACCATCGCTTGACGAAGCCCAGAGCAGAATTAGCTTTGTTTACGATAGTGTTGATATGGTCATCAAATGAAAAGGTCGTATTTAGCACTACTCCTAAATCTTTGGTCTTGTCAAGTTTGTTCAGAGAGCCACCGTCTAAGGTGTAGTTAAAGGGCACTGGATTCCTTGATCGAGAGAATGACATAGAAGTGCACTTGCTAATATTTAGGGGAAGGAAGTTTATAGAAGACCAATTATGAAAGGCGTCTAAGTCCGAGTTTAATAGTGCACAGTCATTCGCACTTGAAATAACGCGGAATATTTTGGCGTCATCGGCGTAACATAGAATTCTGGAATTCGGGAGAATTACGGATACATCATTGATGTAAATGATAAAAAGCAATGGTCCTAGATGACTTCCTTGAGGAACACCAGAGGTAACATAAATATCGTTCGAAAGTGAACCTCGAAATAGCACACGTTGCGTACGATCAGACAGATAGGAACGAATCCAATTAACAAAAATTGATGGAAACCCCAGAAAAGACAACTTACGAACAAGAATACTATGGCTAATTCTGTCAAAAGCCTTGCTAAAATCAGTAAAAACGCAGTCCACCTGCTTACCCGCTTCAATGGCAGAAATACAGCAATTAGAGAATTCCAGCAGGTTAGTCACAGTAGATCTACCCTTCATAAAGCCATGTTGAAAGGAGCCAAGAAAAGGCTTGCAGTGGAAGTTAAGAGCATTGCACACCAGAGCCTCAAACATTTTACCAATACAACATAACTTGGCAATGGGACGGTAGTTTGATATGTCCTTTTTACTACCTTTCTTATGAAGGGGAATGATGACAGATGCTTTCCAAGATTTCGGAAAAACACCGCAACGAATAGACAAGTTAAATAAGTGACAAAGAATAGAAACCAGGGACAAGCGACAATTTTTTACAAAGCAAGCAGGGATACCATCAGGACCGCACGAGAAACCATCAGCCAAACCAGAAATATGTTTCAGCACAGCATCCTCGTCAAACACAAGGTCTTTGGTTTCAAGAGTAGTCGGAGCAAACCTCGTCATATGAATAAAATCCTTATCGCTAATATCACAGTCTGAAGTCAAAAATGCAGTGCCAAAGAATTCGCCAAAAAGGTTGGCAGTCGTCAGGGGGTCGTCACTCTCGACATCACCAAAACTTAACACGGAAGGGTAGCCATCACAATTGCGCTTAGAATTTACGAACCTCCAGAACTGTTTAGGCTCAGCACGCAAAGACGATTTAACTTTCTCCAAATAGTCAGAATAAGAAATATCAAGTGCAGAGCAAAATTGGTTGCGTAACATGGAGTAAGTGAAATAGTCAGCATCACTCCTTGAGGAACAAAACCGCTTCCAAGCTTTATTCTTCAGATTCTTTAAGTGCTTCACAGAACTATTAAGCCAGGGCTGATATGAACGCGAACCACGAGACCTTGAAACAGGAACACAATTAGCAAAACAAACAGAAAGAGAATCATAAAATGACATTACAGCACTATCAATATCGCATTCATTCAGAACATTCGTCCAATCGCAGGCAAAGAGCCAATCATTAAGTTTAGAATAATCAGCTTTGCTAAAGTTATAACAAAAATTACTTGAGTCAGAAGACGCCGTCAGTACAGGATCAAAACCGAAGATGATGTGCAGTGCAGGATGGTGACGAGATTCAGGAACCAAAGGAGATAGACAGTGCTTCACGACAGTACTCGAGCAGTCAGATGAGAACACCAAATCCAAGAACCTGCCCGAGTCATTCATCACGTCACAGGCCTGTGATAAGCCGCAAGAGGCAATGGAGTCCAGGAACGCCGGAACATACTGTGGGGCAGCGGAAAAAGATGGTAGTAAGCAATCCTTATCCAAGAAGCGCTCCCAGCTGACCCAAGGCATATTGAAATCTCCAAGGAGTAAAAGGTCATCCGACGGAAGCAGCAGATCGGCCAGTCCTTCAACACAAGTAGACATCGACTCATAGCAATCAGAGGGCGATCCAGGCGGAATATAAACCGTGGCAATGTAAACATTTTTGTGTGGAAGCTTGAGAGCCACGCAAATGAATTCAAGGGAGTCAGATCCCGCAACATCAACGACCATACAAGGAATTTCATGGCGGACAGCGCAGAGCACACCACCTCCCACCGGAGCATCAGCAGCGGAAAGATGGCGGTCACGGCGGAAAACCAAGTACTCAGAGCCAAAGAGCTCAGCGTCTGCAATTCTTCCACAAAGCCAAGTCTCGGTCAGGCAGACCACGTCGAAACATTTATTCGTCGAGCCGATGAAGAGTCGAGTCGTCTTCGATCGCAGTCCGGTTACGTTGGCGTAGTAAAGGGAGAACTCACTAATGCGTTTTTTGATGATATATTACAGGCTGCAGTTGCGTTAAAACGAGTCCTTGGAATGAATTCACGGACGATAGAATTAAGCGGCCAAATGTCGAGGCGAAGTACCGAGTGAAAAACAGCATCTGGTACAAGAAGCTTAAATGAAGCAGAGAAGGAACGACCCCGCTGCCCACGTCGTGCATCAATTCTTCTGCAGACAATTGAGCTCCTATCAGTCACGGTACGCGATGAAATAAAATTGACGATATCATCTTCAGTGGTGTCATGATGCAACCGTGACAGGAAAATATGACGTGGAAGCTCAGCCGGTCTCAAAGCAACCGCTGCAGACACAGGATCCACGGCGTTGACTACGGTGAAATCCAGCGTGTTAGATGGTGGGACATCAGCAACGCCACATGTTGTAGTGATAGATGCAGCAGCAGGTGAGGGAGTAGCAGTCGACCTCGATGATGCATCAGGGAAGCAAACTTCCTCAATAGTGCCATCAAGCGGAGCACGAACCCTCCTGCGTCTTCGCCTAGAGCGTGAATTTGTCGAAGATGGTGCCTTGGGAGGAGGCGTAGCAGTAGGCTGTGCGGTGTTCAGAGCGCCATCATCAGGACCCGGCACACAAATGGCAGTTACTTCAGCTCCACCATCGGCCCGTTCCACATCAAGAGGCACGCCAACGACGTCAGAAGCTGCCGGTAGATCAGAACTGCGACGCAGGAACCGCACATCAGACGAGATCGTCTGAATAAGATCAGAGCTGATCTTCGTAGCCGAGGACAAAGATTCGACGTCCTTTCTCAATAGCCTCAAACTACTCCCAATATCGTCGC
This sequence comes from Leptarthrus brevirostris, assembly GCA_964036015.1. Classification (NCBI taxonomy): domain Eukaryota; kingdom Metazoa; phylum Arthropoda; class Insecta; order Diptera; family Asilidae; genus Leptarthrus; species Leptarthrus brevirostris. The sequence continues at coordinate 17,384,809 of OZ038375.1, read as the reverse complement.
TGGGGATAACAGGATTTGCGGCAGCAACAGTACAGCGTGCAGAATGAACCGTAGCACCGTGAATGTCCTCAATGGAGCTAGACATAGTAGAAATCTTATATGACATGTCACGTGACTTATCCATCAGCAGGTCATAGCTAGCTCCAGATTTCTTCACAGAGGCCAAGAGGTCATCAAGCTTACGGTTCAGTATGCTAAAATCGTCAAACACCGCCTGAAAATTGAGCAGGCCAGTACTTATGTTGCAAATATTTTTTGCCATGCATTCTTGCTCAGTGGAGATACTGTCAGCAATGTTTTTCATAAGCCTAAGGACGTGACATGGCCTGATATATAGACAGTCCTTACAGGTGCTGACCGAGGAAGAGGATGTTTTTAAACTCTGCTTTAGGCACCTTAAGTGAAAGGAACCTCCACAAATGCCGTCACAGGCAATGGCGTTGTCCTCAATCTCCAGGCAGCATACTTTGCACAAACTCATGGTGACTGTTACACTGCTATGAAAGAGATCCAAGAAGCGGCAATCTCAAGAAACAGCACTACAGCAATCATAGACAAAAACCCCCAATGGCACAGATCAGGCGGTGTCCAAGTGATAAAAATGACCAAAAAATATATATATAAACTATATATATATATAAACTATAGATAACATTTTTAATCTAGTATATGCTGTCCCACTCATACAACACGAAAGAGGTGTAGGCCTTCTTTGTGGATTTCAAGGATGCATTCGATACAATTGATCGAGGTGCACTTTTCTATAAATTGTATAATATTGGGATGTCTAGCAAATTTGTGCGAATATTGCAAACAATTTACGGAACGACTAGTGCTCACGTCTGGAATGGTGAAATTTTATCAGAAAGTTTTGAAATAAAATATGGAGTCAAACAAAGTTGCATTTTGAGCCCGTTCTTATTTGCCTTTTTCGTAAACGACTTAGAAGACTCTATGTAGGTAGGTCTAACATTGGATGACATTAATTTAAAAGTGCTGAACATTAACTCCAAAGCTTTCATTTGCGACTAACTTAAAGAATCGTTTGCAGTCTGCAAAGACAGCTATTAATGTAACGTGGAAAAATTTGTTAGGGAAAGAAAAAGTAAAGTACACACACAAATTTAAAATATTCAATTCTGCTTCGAGAGCGATTCTCTGTTATGGAGCGCAAATTTGGGGATTTTCGCAGCATGACATCGTGGAGAAGTTGCTACGGTTTTTTAGTAAAAATTATTTCGTCTACCAAATAATACACCCAAGTATGTACTCCATCTGGAGTTTGACGTCTCTAATATATATGCAGGGTGCTTCAGATCTGACGTGCCGAAATGAGTGAGATGATATGTAGATCTCACCTAGCCAAACAAAAAAATGGATGGCAGGGGGGGGGAGGCAATCTCAACCGTTTGGGGGTTACAGGGTGATTCACCTAACACATCGACATAAAACAAACGCTAAAAAACTACTATCCCAATGACCTTTCCAAAATTGTCAACCATGTTGATCTAACTCCTACCATTGCAGGTACAGTCACTTCCAAAAGTGAAAAAGATGATTTGCAATTATTTAAAATTCAGCATTTTCCCAAATTTTCTCTGAAATTCATGTAATTAGTATACCTCTTTTTCATTTTTATTGGATTCCCTATCTTGTTACCTTTCCAAAAATGTGCAACATGTCCACGTAGATAAGGTATTTTGAAATTTATACCTAGAAATCCTATCGGAGAATATTATAAAAATCAACAAATTAAAGAAATTAAACTCAAATTAATTTTAAAATGTTTTTTATTGAATTTAAAAATAATAATCTTGATAAGTAACAAAAGCCGTTCAAAATGTTCACCGCCACTTTGCCAACAATTTCCTCCGAAGACCATGTTATTGCAGCCAGCCTCTCCCGTATTTTCGTCGCTATTGTTAACTGGGCGTGAATAAACTTCATCTTTCATTGTTCCCCATAAGAAAGAATCCGATCGGGTAAGGTCTGGAGATCTAGCAGGCCAAGGCATCGGTGCACCTCGTCCAATACAGCGGTTAGGAAATTTTTCACTTAGTATTGCATTAACACAACGGACCTTTATATGGCTATGTGAGGCTGATCGGCTGCAGGGCTGATAGCCGCCACCCTAACCTAACATAGTATTGCCTTCAAAGTGTTAACAGTATGCGCTGGTGCTCAGTCGTGCTGGTAAAACATGTCCGTTCGAGTATGCACAGGGATTTCCTCTATTACATTTGGTAGTGTATTCTTCTTCAGCACTTGCGGCAAAATGAATGGTCCTACCAAATGGTTGCCGATGATACCAGCCCAAACATTGACACTGAATCTCTGCTAGAATGAGGTCACCTTTATCCTGTGTGGGTTAGTTTTCGACCTTATGGAATTTCGTGATACCAGCCCTGGTGAATTGAGATTCATCCGTCCACAAAATTCGGTCCAGAAACGTCCTATTGTCAATATCGCGTGCCAGAAGCCTTCGCTCGTAATCTCCTTCTAGTAGTCCTTGGACTGAGTTATGGTGTTATGGACGTAATCCCTCTCGAAGAATAACCCTCCAAACCTTAGATGAAGACACTCCTAATCGTTTTTACGACTCGTCTCGTGCTCGTCTCAGGGTCTTGCCTCACGATGGTGATTTTGTGCTGCTCGACGTCGGCATAAGTTCCCGAAGTTTCGGGTCGTGTCGCCCTGTCGTGTGAAGTTACACTTCCGGTTTCTCTTAACCTTCGGCAAGTCCGTGTAAATACCCCTCTTTGAGGTGCTCGCCGATTAAGGAATCTCCTTTGATATTCCAGTACGCTCTCTCTTTTCTGTCTACTACGCCATAAATGTAAATAATATCCGCGTATTCCTCAAATGTAAATTCTACCATTTTTTAATAATTGTTGCTTAAAAACACCGATGCTTATTGATTTGTTTTTCAACTATGATAGGTATTCTTGCTGACTGACCCCTTTTTATAGCAAAATTTTCATCAGGTAAGAGTAACAGAACGGATACAAGGGTGTGCTGGGTGTGTGGGGCTTATATCTATTTATTTATTTTTTTTAAGCTTAATACAAGCTATTACGTAAAAAAATACAAAAATAAAAAATAAAATACAAGCTATAACTTAATACTAATTCAACAGACTATAATAAATGAATAATAAGAATAAATACATAAAAGGTATAAGCTACAATATGAGCTATATATATTGATTAATGGCAGAGGGCGTAAGGAAGAAGAATTAAAGTAGGCGATCAGGATCAAGATGGGCGGGGTCAAGATATAGGGCTTTGTGGAGTGATGATTTACTCAAATGGAAGTCAAAAGAGGAAAGGTCGTTGACTTTTCGTAACATCCTGGTAATTGGCTCGCTTTGACCGTAGTTTGTGCGATGGCGGTCGAGTCGGAAAAGGGAAGTGGACCTAAGGTTACGGGGATTGGTATAGATGGGTAAAGATTGCAGGATGGAGGGGCAGTCTATGGCACCAGTTAATAATTGGTAAATGAAGAGAATGTCGGAAACATCACGACGTTTGCTTAGCGGTTGTAAGTTGATCAGTTTCAGACGGTTTTCATAGGGAGGAAGGTTGAATCTGTCAACCCACGGAAGATCACGTAGAGCGAAGCGAATAAACCTACGCTGGACAAATTCAATCCTATTAATGTGAGTTGTTTGTGTAGGGGACCATACCTGGCTGGCATATTCAAGGAGAGGTCTAACGAAGGAGACGTAGAGAGATTTGGAAACATAAGGATTGGAGAACTCTCTAGACCAGCGCTTCACAAACCCTAGCGCGGAGTTAGCTCTGTTAATTATGCTGTCAATGTGGGAACGGAAATTGAGTTCACTATCACAGATTATTCCTATGTCACACAAAGAGGTAACGATAGGGACTGGTACGTCGATTAACATATAGACTCTCGGGGTGGTGGTAAGATGCTTGCGGAAAAAGAGATGGACTGGCATTTGGAGACATTGAGCTCAAGAAAGTTTTTCATGCACCATGTGGTGAACGAATCGAGGTCATTTTGGAGAAAAAGAGAGTCGGTTGTGGAGGAGATATGTTTAATTATTTTCATGTCATCAGCATAAATGGACAGCTCTGAGAATTTGATGACACAATCAACATCATTAATTGTAAGGATGAAAATTAATGGACCGAGGTGGCTGCCCTGAGGGACGCCGGAACGAGCGACAATGGGGTTAGAAATGGATGAGCTGAAAAGAACATTGTACTGACGGTTGTTGAGGTAGGATTGAATCCAGGAGATGAAATGAGGGGGAAAGCTTAGGCGATCAAGTTTAAACAGGATAACGCTATGGGAGATCTTGTCAAAGGCTTTACTAAAATCGGTGGCGATAACATCAACATCTTTACCGTTTTCCAGTTCATATAGTGTTTTGAAGACGAATTCGGTAAGGTTGGTGGTTGTAGATCTTCCTTTGAGGAAGCCATGCTGGGAGAGGGAGAAAATAGACTTACAGTGGAAGAACATGGAATCATAGACCAATTTTTCGAATAGTTTAGGTATGGATGATAATTTAGCGACGGGTCTGTAGTTGGACACATCGTTCTTGCAGCCTTTTTTGAAGATGGGAATAATATACGAATTTTTCCATAATTGAGGGAAAACCGCTTGAGTGACCGAGAGACGAAAAAGCGAAGTAAGGGGTTGAACTAGATACATGACACACTTTTTCAGAACGATGGCCGGAATGCCACCTGAACCTGGGTGACAGCCGTCCTCAAGCGCATTAATACTGGCTACGATTAGTTCAGGAACAGGGTCAAAAGATGTAAACGACGTTTGACTGCATTTGTCCAAGAATGAACAGTAGTTAAGATCAGGTTGTAGGGAATTGTCGTTGAAAGATTTACTTAAGAAGTGTACAAAGAGGTTGGCGATAACCTGAGGATCAGATGAAGAGGTATTCTCAAGCTTTAGGGTGGAGGGGTAACCATTGGATTTCTTCTTGGAATTAATAAAGCTATAAAAACGCTTGGGGTCGGATATGAGGCTTGTTTCCATCCGTTGTAGGTTCTCATAGTAGAGGATATCACAACGTTCAGAAAAAGTGGTATAAGCAGATAGGTAGGAAGAATAGTCAGACTCGGTCTGGGATAGAAGAAAAGTTTGCCAACGTTTATTTCTCCTGTTGCGGAGAGATCGTAATTCTTTGTCGTACCATACGGGGGATGAGTAGTAGTTTTTACGAGGAAAAAGAGGGATAGATTGTGTAAGACAAGCGTGTATTTCTGAACAGAATGCCTCTAAAGCAACGGCAACTGGAAGATGTTGAGTGATAGTGGCAATGTTAGAGTTGAAGAGCAAGTGATTTAATTTTTCAAAGTCGCCTTTACGAAAATTGAATGATAAAGAAGACTCGGAGCTTGAAACGGCATAAGGGTGCTCGTAGGAGAAAACAAGGAACAAGGGAGGATGGTGACGGACGAGGGGGAGAGAAGATGGTTGCTTTCTGCGACAGCCGAGTTAACTGGGTCTGACGAAAAAATTAAGTCTAATTGTCTGTCCAGAAAGTTGCTGACTCCACTTACTTGAAAGAGACCAGAAACGAAGAGCTGATCGGTAAAAAAGGCTTCTTTGGCCGAAGATGCGTTAAGGGGGACAAAGTGAGAACAGTCCTCAGACAATGACCATTGAATACGGGGGAGGTTAAAGTCACCCAATAAAATAAATTCATCGGAGGCGTCAGCGTTCTCAAGCAGGGTGTCGATCGCTTCAATTATGGGCTCGTAGGCATCTAGAGGTTGAGAGGGACGAATATAACAACAAATAATGTACAGAAGACACTTATTTAGTGCTAATTTGATACATAAAAATTCTGATATTGTAGAGTCGGAGGTCATTAGCAGGGTGGTGTCATAACGGTTGTGAGCAGCTATGAGAACCCCGCGACCTGGTGGATCATTGGTGCCTACACAACCGTCGACATGGAAAATGAATAGCTTTATTAAGAATGAACACATAGGACATTCATCTTAGTTAAAACTGTTCTCAGCTGTATCCAGATCGGTTACTTGCTACGCGGTAAATGCGCTGTAACTTCTAAACTACGTCAGATTTAAAAAAATCCTTTTATCTACATATACTAGATACTATAAGGATTCAAATTATTTTGAACGTTATGAACGTTAGACCCCCTTAATTTGTAATATTTAAATTATAAGATCGTAAAATCATAATATATAAAATATCCTTTATCCATTGACAATACTTTTACTAAAATTATTTTAAACAATTTTTTTTACCAAAATGACGTGATTATTCGTAAGATTTAACTTTCTTTTTCCTTTTTCAGGATCACCTGCCTAAGAACGTATTGTCTGGAGAAAGAAGTTGCTACTGATCTCACATTAGGACCTTCACTTAAACTCTCAAAATAGAAACGCAAGTTGAGCAAACTCTAAAAAACCCAACAAGGGACAAATAAAAATAAAAAAATAATTTATTTCTGTCATAAAAGCTTAGCTATCTGATTTAGTTGCATAGAATTTCTCTGTAAATTAAATGTCTGATTTTAAATAAAGAAATTTATGAATAAAAAATGTTTTTTGTTATTACTTAACATTAAAATCCTTCTTCTGCTGTTTGAAGTTATCTTGATTTTTGTGCACATTTTGAAAAATACTACAACTAATCGTTACAAAAACAAAAAAATAAATATTTCGAGATAACGTTTTCGACTTTTATACGAAACAAAATTTTGGAAAAAAATTTTACCATCCCTGAAAACACAAAAGTGGAAAATGGGCATAAAAGTGAATTTGACACCCGGGCAACATAATAGGCAGCAAGCAAATTTTTTGGAATATCCAGGTCGCATTTCCAAGCTGGGGAAATGTCCAGATTTATATTGGAAGCACTTTTGCCAATTTCCATTTCTTTTATTCCAGGTAAGTAGTTTCCAGAAATTCAGTAGTACCAACTTAAGGAATTATTTTGTTTGTTAAAATTAGGAATTGCCAGAGAAATGCTTTTTTTCTAACCAAACCGACATTGCTCCAAGAAAATTAAAGGGTAAAAGAAAACAATTTTTTTGAAGTTACCTTTATTTATTTATTGACTTTGAATACAATTCAATTCAATTCAATTCTATTTGATTTTTTACATTTTATATTAAGATATTGTTTTTCAAATTAATAGTTAGTTTGACAGAATCAATTCCATTAGACTTCGGTTCGGCTAGCCTCGAAAACCGGTGGAATCTTCCTTGGATCTTTAGTTGATTTTGACCCAGTCCTAGTTTTTACTGCTTGCTCTTCTCGAAGCTTTTACTCGTTCCTTTGTCCTTTTACAATTGGTCCGGAAAGCGAAAATCTGAAAATAAAAAAAGAAAATTGTTAATGCATTATTTAAAATGCCTAAAAAAGTGAAGATGTTAAAACCAAATTGTCACAGCTCTACTAAAGACTAATAAAGATATGGCAGTCCTAAAAACTTCTATTAAATGTAGTACTATGCTTTTGGAATAAAATATATACGCCACAACAGGGACCTTATTACTGAATACGATTCGATTGCAACCGATCGTAAATATAGAAAATTTAAAATTGAATGAGATAAAAAGAGATTTGATGGAAAAGAGAGTTACTAGCGTCAGGTCCATTCAATTTTCGTATTCAGTATTAAGGCCCCAGTAGATTCTTATTGGATCGGTATATTAAAAAAAAAAAAAAATTTTTTAAACGATCAACCACAGCCTAGGGATGACCGATGTTGACAAAACATCGATATTGACATCGATGTCAACATCGATGACTGAACATCGATGACCGATAATAATCGAACTCAAAACATCGATGTTCCTTAATATCGATGTTATATAGAAGAGGTTAGTAGAATGGTGGCCAAGGGCGTAAAAAGACAATATACTTGAATGTTGTTTTTTCTTTTGTTTTGTGATTTTTTTTTTATACGATGTGGCCAAATCCTAGCGGACAACCCTTTGATGCGTTAGCATGGTTTTGGCCGGAAAGGAATTAGGGTAAGGGAAGTGAGGAAACTTGAGTCTTGTTTGCATTGCTGCGAGCTAGACAACAGCCCAGAGACGGAGTGGATTATTTTAATTTCTTAATAAAAGTTCACGGTCATCTGGTCTCGAACCCGGGACCCATGGCATGTCGGTCTTGCCGCTCAACGCATTCATCCAACTCCGTCCAAAGCCCCGGAAACAACCCTAGATGCGTTTTTAGCATGGTTACGACCGGAAAATAATGAAGTAAATTGAACGTCTTGTTTTGGTATTGCTGCGAGCTAGAGAAATATCCAGAGATGGAGTGGACTTTTTTATGATAGGAAAACTCGTCGGTCAACCTCGTCAGCACAAAGAACTTGGGTGTAAATTTTAACTCGAAGCTTTTTTTCGATGACCACATTTCGTACATTGTTAATAAGACAAATGCAAATTTGGGCTTCATAGAGAGATGGTCTTGTGGCTTTGGCGATTCATTCGTCAGCAAGACTCTTTATTGCTCTTATCGAAGCGATAAAATGTAGGTTTCTTAGATTTGCGCTTTGTAGCCTTCCAAGAAACAATTTCGTTATATTGCCTCCCTACAACAATAGGTTTACGCTTTTTTCCATGGACACGTTATAGAAAAACGGCTCTGCGAATTTGTACAACCCATTCCCAAGGACTGCTTAGCTGTTTCAAGATTTTATTTCCTTATCGCCCTCCCAGGAATTACGAATTTCCTTACATTCCTTGCTGTCGCACTAACTGCGCTTCTAATGAATTCATTAATTCTCTGCTTTCTTTGAATGATCATTGGGATGACCTTGACTTAAACTTCTCTAAAACTCAAATGAAATAAAATAAGGTGACTACTCAAATTGCATAGCCAGCTTGTTTCATGTCACCTATTTTTTTTTCATATATCAGTTTTTTTATTTACTTGATTTGGTTTTTATATACAGGTAGGTTTTATTCTTCTATAAATGGCAACGAATACTAGTCTTCAATTTCAAAGGAATATTCAAAATTTTGAACTAAGTTCGCTTCAGTTCTTTTCTGCCAACATCGGAGGTCGATGTTTTGATCGTAACATCGATTGTGCGATATTTGACATACTTCAACATCGATGTTGAAATATCGATGTTTAGACTCTCAACATCGATGTTTCGTGAACATCGATGAACATCGATCATCCCTACCACAGCCTACTCTAGATACAAGTCCAGGAGCTGACACGAACAGCTGAACATTGGTGGTGTTAGCAAACCTTAACTTGAAATAGTAAAGAATAGGAAAAAGTTGGGGAATAATACTTTTTCGTAGAATTTCTTGCAGAACTTTTAAAGTCTTAACTTATAATTTACTTGACGTGAACCTACAAATGTTCTGAACATTGTGGTCGCGATAAAAAAAATTCTCATTTACAATTTCCATATTTTAATGGGAAGACTCTCTTGTGTTCGTTTTGTTAAAGTCAACGAGGAAGTAACTAAAGGAGAAGAAATACGCTCAGGAAATCGTGGCAATTTTAAGCTTGTATGAGATGCCCATGCATACAATTTCATAAGTGAAAGGCAGGCGATTAGAAAAGTATTTTATGTTGGTGGGTTTTGACGCGAATTTTAAAATATTGAACTAAACAATAAATTGTGCCGACAGTGACACTAAGTGACAGCTAAGATCCAGGGAACAGATAAAAAGCCTACTTCCGCGTAGCAAAAAGCGAACAAATTTGACAGCACAGACCCAGCAGCCGAACAAAAACTTGCCATGCTCACGCACACGACACATACACGATAGGGCTTCTCCTTTAGTTACTTCCTCTAGGTTGAAGTATTCTTGTTAGAATGCGTCGATGACATCAGCATTTCCTTTGTTGTGGTTAAGCTAGTGTGCAGTTTTATGTGTGCAAAGATTGGTTAATACGAAAATGACGGCACGCTAGCTGGTGGTAAAATAGAAAAATTGTCATGTTTTCCGGGTTTGTACCTTAATCAGAGTAGGAATTCTCAGCCAATTTGGTTGCCTTCAGACCACCAAACCGTTTTAATAAATAGAGGGCATGCCCAAAAAATTTTGTGGCAACAGAAAAAAATTGCATAGCAACGAATAAATGTGTGACGTTTGTGCGCATGATCTGTAATTCTCTCATGCCGTTCCCCGGAACTTGCACCTAAAATCTTCAGTCGCCTATTTGGAAGCTGGCGTGTGATTTTGACAAGTCATAGCGCTTGGACTGCCATCGAGTAAAAATTTTATAAAACGGTTGGCATTCCCCCTTCAACCGATTGAACACACACTTGTTAAATTCAAGCTCTACACATTTTTACATTTTTGCGTACTTACAAGGCAACCAGGTTGTCTGAAAACAACCAATTTCATGAGAATTCCTACCCAGGCTGTGAATCTACCAAAATCTATAATCATAATGTTCCACGCAATTTTGGAAGCACTTGTAGAAGTCGTCCTTACATGAGTTGAATAAAACACCACAGAAAACCTGAGGCCTTCTCATAAACGCAGTTTGCACCGCAGCTGAACAGAGTTGCTGAATCATGCAGCTGCTGTGCATACTGCGTTTATGAAACGGCCCCCCTGAACTTAATGCCAATACAATTTTTGGATCTCGATCAATTTCTATAATTTAGTTGACAAATGAGGATCTTCTAAGAACTTTTCTCACTCAAATCTATTCGCTGCTTCTTTTGCATGTACTACTCTGCTGTTTTATGACCCGCTGTGAAAGCTGAGCTTTGTTAAATATAATTTACACCTTTTAAAAACCAAAAATTCTGCATAAAAAAAAACAGTCCATGTGTAGTCACCATTACGCAGATTGCGAATAAGACCTTGCTTCTCACAATATTCTTCTCTAAAATAGTCAAAGCAAAGTTAATAATAAATTTCACAAAGGTACAAACCTAAACTATTTGTTCTAATGCAGCATATCTTACAAAGTCTAATTGATTTTTATTTTAACTGATCAGCCATGATGCTTTCCGTCCGAACTGATTGCTTTTCAAATTACGAATGATCTTATATTGCGCTACTTTCTCCTGTCCTCTTTAATAATATATGTACGTCTCTTTCAGAACACAATAAAATTGTGCTTGCTGAGCTCCAAGCATTTGGAAAATACTTCCATTATAAACGAAACGAATATAATTATTACGGGGAAAATAACTATAAGCAAAATAAGAGAAAAAAGGTAAGAAAACTGAACGCAGTTTGAACGAAACAAAGAATTGTAAAAATAGTAATGGCTGAAAAATTAACGAAAAAACAACCAGACTTGCCACAGTACCTAAAATCCTTTTTTTTTGTAAATTTTAGAGAAAGTTCAGAATATATTGTTTGTTGTTCATATTTTTATTGAATTTTATCATGTTCATATTTTTTTAGGACTTAAAAATTACGGAAAAAAATATGTTGGTTTTAATCACAGACTGATTTAAAAATATTTTAAATTCCAGAAATTATGATTGTCAATATTATTTGTCGATCGCTCAATAAACGACTAATAATTTATTTGATTTATTAGTAACGTTTTCAAGCTATTTCAAAAATTTGTAATCATAATTAAAAGATATAAATTACTTTATAATAGTTATCAAATTTATAATTTTCATCTTCTTTCTTTCAGCTGTTTTGAATCGAATCGAAAGAAAGGCCTTCGCTATACAGAGTGTTTCATAGGCCGTGCGCAATAATGAAGAAACTGATAGAGTTATAGGAGTTTGAAATTAGTTTACGATGAAATTAACCAGTCTTACATTTTAACGCATAATTTCTAAAGTTTTGTGTTATAGATGTTATTAATATCTCAGTTGGTTGACAAGTAATACAATTCTATCCTGTCGGTAATGTCCGATATGTATCCTACCATTTCTTTCCAAGGTTTTCGAAAAATTAGTTCATGCGCCAAGTCGAGCAAAAACAAGCGGCACCGCCATACCATCCTTTTCTCGAAGCAGTTCAAGCCATTTTCGACCCCCCTATAACTTCGTTGTGGATAATACTAGAAGCCTGAATTTTCAGTAACCAAGCAGGCATTGTATAAACACGGTATATTTCAAAGTTTCTTAATTTTGTCACTCACTGACTGACCGATCATCAAAATTCTAAGGAACTTCTAGCAGACAAAGAAGCTTCAAATCTAGAATACAATTAGTGGTTAGTATATCAATCAAGGAAAAACTAAAATATTTTGCAATTTCGGTCCAGTTTTCTAGATACACCAACTGCATAAATAACTTTGTAATCCCATATAAATATAGGACCCCAGATTAATTAATACATTTGCAGTGAATGAATCAGTGTACCTGTATACGTATAAATAAAACATGTGTCAACAATTAAATACTGCAATGCTTAGATCTCTCCCAAATCCCGAAATAAAATTTACAGCTGTAGATAGCATAGATTGCCCCAGATACCTAACAAAAAGAGCTCGTGAATGCATAAAAAAATATGAAGACGATGCTTCTATGACTGCAGGCCTGGAAGAGAACATAATTATAAAAATATGAGCAAAAGTCATATTGAGGCGAAATATTGACGTGAGTCTTGGTTTAGTTAATGGTTCTATCGATATATTGCAAAGAGTAAAGGTTGATCCGGAAAATACAAAAATAAATTAAGAAAATATACATTACATTTAATAAAGAACATGTTTACGAGCTTAGTCCGGTGAAAACTAAATTTGAAATTATTAATAGAGCTTATGTTCATCGCGAACAGTTTCCCATATGTATAGCCTATGCTATAACTATACACAAATTCAGGGCCTAAGTCTAAATAATGCGCTGATGGATATCGGTTCTGCAGTATTCACATCCGGTCAAGCTTACGTGGCGCTTTCGAGAGTTACAAGTCTGGACGGCTTACATCTAATTAATGTCGACTTTAGAAGTATTAAAGCGCAGGAATCCTCAATTTGTGAATACAAGAGACTAAGAAGCATTTACCGTCTAGACTTGACAAAAATTGCAACATCAAAGACTACGAGAAAAACCCATAGAGACAGGGAGTGGGCTTTGAGAAAAACTGTAGCTGAAGCTCAAGAAGTAGTACCGGAAAAGAAAAAAAGGAAGACTACCTACAAAAAGAAATGAGATGTCATCAAAAACATAACCTGTAAAAAAAACCAAGTCTCGCAACTCAGTTCTTCTATCGTAAAAAGTTGTGTATCTCACAAGTATTATTATATTAAATTAGATTGTTTAGTGCGATTGCCAAGTCAATCTATTTATTTAAAACATGAAAGATTTTTAATATTGATATGGTCACTATAAGATGTTGTTAGGTTAGCCAATTACGTAATAACGTAAGACAGAAGGACCCTTAAGTAGGGACTGAATAAGTTGACCGACTTAGTATTACATGGATCTCACAACTTTTTACGATAGAAGAACTGAGTTGCGAGACTTGGGTTTTTTTACAGGTTATGCTTTTGATGGCATAATACTCTATCTTGAAGGCAACAACCTATCAAAATCACTGATGACATACGAAATTCCTGTGACAATGATGATTTTACAGCGTTGGTTCTGCTTGACTTCTCGAAGGCTTTCGACAAAGCTGATCAGATGTTTTTGTACTGGAAACTTGGTTCGTTATTTAACTTTTGTAATGCTGCATGTAATTTGATATTGTCATATTTGGAGGTTATTTAAAATGATCTGATTATCTTCCTATATTAAGCGGTATACCTCAGGGATCTATCGTCGGTCCTCTGTTTTTCTTATTGTTTATTTATTATCTTCAAACTATTATACGATACTGCAACTATTACCTTAATGAGGATGATATACAGATGTAAATTTCTAGACCGTTGGTCTTGATGGAGGACGCAATTTTTCGTTTTAATGATGATCTCAGGAATGTATCTATATGGGCTGGTAAAAATTGTTTAAATCTTAATGCCTCAAAATCTAACGCTATTATAATATACAAGTTTAATTTAGATATTTCTTCTTTCAAAAGTGTTATTCTTGATAATGTAGTAATTCCCTTTAGTGATCCAGTTAAAAATCTTAGAATGATTTTTAATAGGTCTCTAAGCTGTGTCGTGGGTAAGGTATATGGGGCCCTACGTAAGCTGTCCTCATCTGCAGCTTATACGCCTCAAGTAACTCGTCTACTGCTTGTGAGATCCTTGTTGATTCCGTTGATTTCATATGGGTGTGAAGTTTTTATTAATTCGTTTTCGATGTCAGTTCGTAAGCTAAATGTGGCTTACAATTCCGCTCTGGGGTACATTTTTGGACTACGACGATTTGATCTTGTATCTTTCGAAGGCTGTATTGGCTTGTCCCCTTGATTTGTACTTGAATTTTCGTGCAATAATATTTCTACGTAATTTAATTCCAACTAAAGAGCCATCCTAATTGTTAAGTAGAACTTTTTCACTAAATATACCGCGTTTTACTTCTCAACCTGGCGAACGGCAGTTTTTCGTTCAATTCTTCTTCCTATTGAACAGAAAAGGAGTAGCAACGGTCACAATTTTCAAGAAGATCTTTTTGAATATTTAAAATCCACATTGAACTGAATATTTGGAATATTTAGTTTAAGTTTTGATTATTACTAATTATTCTATTTATATTTACCCGCAGTTTTTGAAGTGAAACCCTATTGCTAAGTTATTTAATTTTATGTTTTCGTCATAATTAGTACCTATTGTTAAGTTAGCCTATTTCTTAATTACTTCCTACACTTAGCTTTAAGATGTATAATCTTGTCAGTGTAGTGTTTTAATAAATTATTTTTGAATTTTTTGAATTTTAAATACTGTATATATTTTTACTTCATACTTACTTAATAAATTTTTTCATTTCAAAGGGAAATAAATAGAAAAATTGCCCAATTTTTTTAATTTCGGGTTTAAAGGTGGAAAAGGTGTCCTCTTTCAAAATCAATTTAAAGCGCACAAAAATCTTCTATCATTCGGAACTTACATGACCGTTCAGCTCATACCTGTCTTTCTAAGAAAAAATTCTACCTGCCACCAAATTTTTTTTTTGGGAATAACACTAATCATTATCAATTGCCACACTGAGAGCAAAAGTTAGTTTAAAAAATTTTGCGAGCAAAAGCGGGATAGCACTAGAGAGGCGCAAAACAAAACACCTATTGTTCAGAGTAAAAGTGATATAGAAAAACCCGCGAGCAAAAACGACATAACTATCCAACTCGCTTTTTCCCGCAGCGAAAACAGAACTCGTTTTTGCTCGCGGATTTTTCTATTCCAGTTTTACACTTTTACTACTCAGAAATTGATGAGATAACAAATTCAAATTTCGTTAATGAACTGATTAATACAAAGAACAGTTTACAATTTATATAATAAAATTAAAATAATACAATATAAAGCGAAAATAAAAATAATATAAATAGCAAGAAGTCGTGATTACTCAAAGATTGTTATGGCGAACACTGGAGGCGCAGCGTCTTTTTTCAAGAGAATTGAGATGAAGCAGCAAAAGCCGGCCAACCACTGAGATATATAATACTGGAGTGACTGGTGCCATGAAATTTCTTCAAGAAAATGGTATCACTTTTCGCTAGTTGTCCCTTTCTGGGTAATCTTGGCATCTTTTTTTTCAACATGGTTTTCTTAATTGCGAACATCATGTCGCCTATTAAATGCTGGCGTTAGAAATAGATGAAAATATTCACAATCATCTTACATCTCTTTCTGGGTAAGCATTATTCAGACTAAAACAACCTTTTATTTATAATTTGTATTCCAGTAATTCCAATGATTTTTACATTTTCCTTACAACAATATTGAAGACTAAAATTAAATATGTCTCTTCGTATATATTTGGTTATTATATTCTACTCTGAATGGCTGCAAATTCACGTTGGAGATTAAAAATTGTTTTCCTCCACTGAAAGTAAAATTGTACCCATATGAGACAGCTTATAAGTCAGTCCAATTTAAAACATGTCAGTACGGTCAACATAGAGAGGTAGAATAAGGGAATTGTTCCATAGTAGGCCACTCAGGACAAAACGAAAGTTCCGTTGAACCGGCTCAATGCGATTGATGTGTGTAGTATTGAATGGAGACCAAGCGGGGAAGGCGTAGTTCAAAATTGGTCTGACGAAAATACAGTAGAGAAACTTAGTGATGTGCAGATCATAAAACTTTTTTAACCAACGCTTAATGAAGCCCAAGGACGTACTGGCCTTATGAATTATGGCATTGAAGAAGAATGAAGAACGGGAATTTTGCCATATACCCAGATCCCTAGTCTTTTCAAACGATGTTAAGGGTCATCCATCGTTGGTGAAGTTGAACTTTACAGTACTCCTTTTCCTAGAGAAAACATAGACTTACATTTACCAATGTTTAGAGGGAGGAGGTTGATGGAGCACCAGGTGTGGCATCCAAGTCAAAATTTAGCAGAATACAGTCAGAAACATTCGACACGATGCCGAAGATGTTATCACTCAACATAAAGTATCTATGGCTGAAAAATTAACGAAAAAACAACAACCAGGCTTGCCATAGAAACCAAAATAATTTTTCTTTAATTTTAAAAAAAGTTTAGAATATATTGTTTGTATTTATTTTTTCATACATTTTTTTGAATTGGAAACTATTTTACAGCCTTAATTAAGAAGACTTGAAAATCGCGCAAAAATTATTTTGGTTTTAATGAGAGATTGCTTTGAAATATTTTAAATTCAAAATATGACTGTCAATAACTTTTTATTTTTCTTTCGCTCAATAACGTAATAACAATAATAAGAAATTTGATTGAATAATAAAGTTTATCAAGTAATTGCTCGGCAAAAATTATGAAACGTACCTCAAAAATGTGTTATGCTAATTAAAAATATTAAAATTACTTCATGTCGTTATGGAGCGAAGAAAAAATAAAAATTACTTTATAATAGTTATCTAATTTATAATATTAATAATTCTTAGTTTGTTAGAAAATAATTAAACCTTTACTAAATAGAATAAAAGTTTAACATCTAAAACCCGACTACGCAAAAGCTGAAAACAAGCATGAAATATTATAGGTAGAAGAAGGTCAACATTTTGTTCAATAACAATCTCGGATTAAAAATAGTATCCGGAGTTTAGTAAAATTCAGGAATTTAAATAAAGGCCCTGGCTATACAGGGTGTTTCATAGGTCGAAGTTTCATATAATAAACAGGTTTTTTATTTTTATTAAATGACGTAATACCTCTCCATTTATGTTATTTAAACGAAACATAATATAATATACATCGTATAACATAGGAAATAATAGAGATTTTACAACTGATACGTGTAAAACCGTTCCATATAATTTAACGTAGCGTAACAGAAATCTATTAGTGCCGCGATTCAGGAGATCAGTTATGAATAGTTCTTATCCATATTCAAACGGCTGGCACTGTCTTCTAGGCGATCACTTTGCTTTTTTCAGTACTTTAGTAGGTATGTCAATTTATTTTTAAATATTTGTCTTCCTTTCTGCTTAACTTCCCTTTTTTCTCAATTAATATTTAAGCATTTTGTTTTCTTTAAAAAAAAACTTATCTAGCGACAGTTTTTTAGATTGTACAATAAAAGATTTCAATGTAATAAATGAATAAATGACAGGTGAATATAACAATCTTCGATCACTTCAGGCAGATCATTAATATATAGGCTTAATAAGAGTGGAGCTGGAGGCAGCATATCAGAGGAATCTATATGGGTCCCAACTTAAAGTAGTCTATCGAATCGAACGCCTTTAATAAATCGAAGAGATAAAACGCCCAAGTGCTTTCCATCAAGGGATTTTTGAATATTGGACATAACATCGATCACAAATACGTGCCTTTTGAATACCCGACTGGGAGGTCCTTAGTAAGCTATAGCCACCCAAAAATTGAACTAATTGTTGAGATATTAGGGTTTCTAATTCTTTGACTAGAAAGTTTAAAATACTAATTGGACGATAATTACCTGAACGGTTTTTGAGATTTTAAGCTTAGGACGAGCAATGGCAATGTAACAGAAGTCAAACACGAGTTATAAATATGTCAAGTTCTGTCTAAGTTAGAGACAGAGTTAAATGAATTGGTTCAGTGGCACGATTACCACGCCATGGTTCCACGGTTCGGGCCTCGGTCTCCCCGTGAGTTTTTAATTTAAATTAAAAATCTACTCGCAGAAATACGAAAAAAACAAGACGTTATATTTCCCTGATTTTCGATGACCCTTCCGGTCAAATCCATGCTAACGCATCATAGGGTTGTCCCCATTTAAAGTGGACTTAGTAACCTCGGTAGTAGGATTTTTACAAACCTGGCAGGACTTTAATTGGATTTAATTAAATTAATTGTGCTGATGAGTTTCATTGGATCAACATATCTGTAGTAGAATGAATGATTGTGGTACAGCTGTCTAATAGAATCTAACGTGACTCCCATTGTTACATTGATTATAGAAGCGGACTATACAGATGAAAAATGGGAGTTAGTCAGAATTAAGATCATATTAGGGGTTATCATCACCATACACACCAGTCCTCCGCAAAATTTGACCATAAGTTTTTTGCGGAGTAAATCGGGAGAAAGTTCCGCTGCAAAATATCGCCCTCGCCCTTTTGCAGTACGAATTTTAGAATTTACTTTGTTTCGTATAATTTTGAAAGGATAACAACTTTCGCTTGTTATTACACATAGAAATGTCCTTTTTAAATAGTCTAAAAGTGATCTTATTTCATTTTTAAGATAAACTCTGTTTGTTTGTTGTTTTAGTAAGTAAGAATGTCGCCCTGTCTGAGGGTACGGGCTGTCCGGTGTCTTCTTCACCTCTCCCGGTTAAATAAGAAATGAATGTATATAAATTTTGCTTCATCAGATCTGACACTTATACATATGTACAGGGTGTTTCAGATCTAATAAAAATAAACAACACATGTGTTAAATCCATGAGAAATTTTGGGAAAATGCTAAATTTTGGGTAATTCAAAACATTTTTTTTCACTTTGGCAAGTGACGGTAACGGTACGGGTAAGATTAGCATTGTTGAAAAGGTCATTAGAACAGTAGTTTTTTTTGGCGTTTGGTGATGTCGCTGTGTTAAGTAGATCAAAAGTTAAAAATAAAATAATTATGTGTATACCATGAAAATTGAAAATTGATGAATTACCCTGTAACTGCCAAACGGTTGAGATTGCCCTCCCCTCTGCCTTACTAT
Source organism: Leptarthrus brevirostris (assembly GCA_964036015.1). Taxonomy (NCBI): domain Eukaryota; kingdom Metazoa; phylum Arthropoda; class Insecta; order Diptera; family Asilidae; genus Leptarthrus; species Leptarthrus brevirostris. The sequence continues at coordinate 17,365,641 of OZ038375.1, read as the reverse complement.
TTTTTGTTTACATAGGTGAGATCTATCACCCCACTTGTTTTGACACACCAGATCTGAAACACCCTGTACAACTAAATCATCGGCGTAAGCGACCAATTCTCTCAACAAGTTTATCGGTGTTAACCAGCTACCACAGGAGAGGCCCGAGAAATATATTGGGCAACATTATTGTTTGACAGGGGGAGAGTAAAAATTACTTATCTACAAGGTCCCAGCTAAAGTGGGTAGAACATGTTCCAAGCAAAAACGAACCGCCTGAGATTCCGGGCAAAAACGAATCAGAGAAAAATTCCGGGCACGACTTGACTACCTGCATTAATTTTGCATTACTTTTTCTAGTTAAGTCGTTTTTGTACAACATCTCGCGCGGTTAGTTTTTGTGCGGAATATTTCCTAAGCCACTTTTGCTCGCACCTTGTACATAGGTCATTTTTACTCTCAATTCTCATTTAAATGACGATCACTACTTTTACATTCGTATGTTAATTTTTTTTTGTGTTTTCGAAGCAACCACCATTTTATTTGTTTCCAATGCTTTCTATTTATTCGCTGTTTTGTAACATTCTTCACGTCCAGTAATTAGCTGAACAACAAGTTAAAAATAAAAACATATCTAATTACACAAAGTATGCAAAAACCAACATAACCATTAGTGGCTGCTATGTAAACCCCAAATCGCAAAACAGAAAATCTCAGTAATTTGATAAGTGCAAGCAACCATCCACGATAATGATGGAAGTAATAAAATGACGCACCACATCCTGTCTTGGAAATACAAAGTACTTCCGGCTAGAACAACTGAAAGAAGAAAATCTGACCCCCCGTCTCATCTGAATAACATGTCAGTTTTGTCTTACTAAATGCCTGAGGTAATTTCCATCCCACAGGAACCGAACCGACTTTCTGTCCAGTGTCCATGCAAGAACTCAAGCAGTTGATTATTCCCTTTGGGTGTTCAGAAGTAGACAGTTGCTTTCTGTCCGACATAAATTGAGGCCATACCCATGCTCAGGATGTTCCTAGTTCAGTGATTTTGCCTTTAGCTTTGTTTCTATCGAATATTTCTGCGTCGCCAGAACTTCTATCATAAAAACGAAATTGCAAACTTAAAATTATCTAAAATACCATTGGCATAGAGAATTCGTGCCTGCTTGCTTGGAGATTTGCTGATATGCCGTTTTCACAGATATTTCCATTCCAAAAGCAGATGTTGAGTTTCATTCCAGAAATTGTGTCCATTTTTTGAATTAGGAAGTGTCTGACTCCAGGAACTTTGCTTTCTGGGATCATTTCTGATGTCATCGAAATACTCCCAGAATTTGAAATTGAACATTTTGCTGGTAGTGTGTCCTCTTGTAATACTCGTAATTACTAAAGTTGCTTTAGAGGAAATTTCTGACACTTGATGGTAATGAAGTCATCTACAGATTGCTCAATTATTTGAAAAACAACAAAGTTCCGAAATGAATTGTAAAATATATTATTGATTCAGTGTAGCCCTCCCTCATCCCCACCAATAGTTTCAAAAATTAATTAGCGTAATGACCAAATATAGTCGAATCGATCTGTTCGGCTCCTCGAAATCGTTAACTTAATGATCATGCCTGCTTCATTAGGCTTCGGCTCCAAATTTTGAGTGTTATATAAAGGACCCTGCTTCTTTCTGATTATAGTGATGAACTCAATTTTACATCCTGGACTTTTTTTCAAAAATTGTTTGTATAAAATTTTATTATTAAAATATTTCGTGGTATTTCCTTGTTTACTTATTCCTTTAAAATGTTTTTGTGTCCTGGTTGTTTTCTTTGGAAATTTGGTTGCTGTTATTACAGTTCAACAAAATTAGACATAAAAAGATGGAATTAGCGATTTTTATTTACTCTGAATTTTTTTTATGGCAAAGTGTAGGTTTTGAGGTCAGAAAACATATGTCACACAAGCAACCACCAGCGACATACAGTGTTTTGAGATACAGGGTGTTTCAGTTCTGACGTGCGGTAATATGTGGGTAGATAGATCTTACCTAGCCCAATGACCTTTTGGTGATCCAACTTCTACCATTGCAGGTACAGTCACTTCAAAAATGAAAAAAAAGTTTTAAAATTACCTAAAAGTAAAAGCAGTCTTCTTAAGCTATACGGGGTATGCCTATAAGAGACCATACCTGCGAGAGTGCAAGGATCTCTCTTTAAGTTCAAAAGCTGGTGAATTAAGACTTGGTCAGCAACTTTATGTCGTTCTTCCAACGAGTGCATATTAAGCAACCGGAGGCGATCCTCATAAGGACGAAGCCTGAGTGAATCATTCCATGGAAGGTCTCTTAGTGCGGATTAACAACTGCACCGACTCAATGCGTCTAGAATAAACAGCATAGAAGGCAGACCAAACCTGAGATGCATACTCGAGAATTGGTCTCACCAAAGAAAAGAATAAGTGAATTAAGGTCTTCCGATCAGAAAACTCCCTTGACCCAGGACTGAATTACTCTTAGAAACAATGTAGTTAATGTGCAGAGTGAAATCGAGTTTACGGTCAAGCTTCACTCCAAGGTCAGTAACGGACTGCACACGACCGATATTAGTTTCCGCAAAGCTATAATCAAAGACAAGCAGATTTGGGTTCCTAGAGAATGTCACAAGTATCAAAGTTAAGCTGCAGGCCATTAGATACACACCAGTTCTTGAAGGTATTTAAATCATCCTAAATGCAGGAAGAATCATAACTGTTTCTAACGCATGAGAAAATCGTCATATCGTCTGCGTAGATTAAGACTATAGAGTGCTTAATCAGATTAACAATGTAGTCAATGGCAAGGATAAACAACAGTGGCCCCAGATGGCTACCCCGCCGTACGCCAGATAAAGCCCTAACGAAGCATTTATACCGACTTTATTAAAGCCTTTGATAAGCTGTCTCACTCTATTATCGTTTTCAATTTGGCCAGGTTCAGTTTCCCGGCCCCACTCATTGCATGATTTAAGTCGTATTTATCCAATAGGACTGATAGAGTGCGTTTTCGTGGCGTGATTTTGTGGCTCCCTCCGGCGTTCCTCAGGGAAGTCATCTTGTTCCTTTGTTATTCATCTTATCTATTGATAATATTACTTATTTGCTTCAAAGAAGTAAAATTCTTATTTATGCGGGCGATATCAAGATTTTTCATCCAATCAAATCTTTTGTGGATTGCGAGATCTTGCAGTCGGACCTACACATATTTTATAGCTGGTGTGGCAATAATAATCTTAAATTAAACATTGGGAAATGTCAGCTTATGACCTTCTCGAGGTCCCGCAACTATTGTACTTTTCAGTACAAGTTTGATGGTACCTGTATTCAACGGGTGGAAGGAGTGAAGGACTTGGGTGTGTACCTTGATATACAACTTAACTTCATCTTTCACCTTAATAATGTCGCTTCCAGGGCTAACTCTATGCTGAAATCTCACATTAAACATATTGAATCCGTTCAGCGTAGATTTTTGAGATCGGCCCTTCGTGCTTTGCCCTGCTCTTATTCTGCCTCCATATGAAGAGCGATTGGGACTGCTACAACTTGCTACTTTCCAGAAACGTCGTTGGGTTTCTGATATAATTTTTCTACACCAGCTTCTGCAGGGGAAGAGTGACAGTGAGGAGAACTATCCTATTCCCTTCGAAACCGTCCTAGCTTACGGATACCTTACTCGCGCACTAGGTATGATATGTTTGAGCCAGTTAACCGCATGTGTAGGTTTGCTAATGAGGTTGTTGATGTCTTCAGCATTAACGTGGACAAGGTTACATTAAGGAGGAGCCTCTATAACTTATAGCCATCCTGTTGCACTCACTCGTTTTTGTAAGGCTTTTGTAGGGTTTTTTATGTTGGTTTGTGTATGTATTGTATTGGTTTGGTTCAAGCGATCTCTATTGCCTGTGCACCCCTGAAAGTTGTATTTTGGTGTGTCTTGTGCTTTTGGGAACTAATAATTTTTCTTTTTACATGCTGGTGTGGGAGGCTCATTCACCTCAATATTTTGTTATATTCTGGTGGGTAGGTTAATTGATTCCTGGCTTCTGCCTGTGAAGTGCGCCTTCTGAGTTAGAAGTTATTTCAATGTAAGAAAGGTTTCATCAGGACCTGTTTTTGTTTTTTAAGTAAAAAGGTATTAAAGTGTCTGGGATGCATTCATGCTTATAATTAAATAATAAATAATTTTAAAATTAAAATTTTTTTTACCATGTGGCCAAAACCTAGGGGACAACTCTTTGATGCGCTGGCATGGCTTTGTCCGGAAGTGAATTTAAGCTAAGTGGAGTGGGGAAACTTGAATGTCTTGTTTTTGCATTGCAGCGAGCTAGGCAAAAACAAGGAGACGTAGTGGATTTGTTAAGGAATTTTTTCTTTTTTTTATACGGGGAGACCTGGTCTGGAAGCCAGGAACCGTGGCATGGTGGTCGTGCCGCTCAACCAGTTGATCCAACTCCGTCTCCAATATTTACTTTTTTTTCAGCTTTTTTTAACATAACAATTGTAATGTGAAGCCGAAATAGGGACATATTGTACTTAAACTTTTTGTTATTAACTTTTCTATTAGATAGGTGTGCTAATTTTTAGAGTATAGCTGCCAAAACTAAAACTTTTTTGAAAAATTCCAAAAAAATGCATTTCTTAAACTGTTTTTGGCCATAGCAACTAAATTAGTAGTGCTGTTGTGACATATAATAACTCAAAATGTTGTGGTGACCTCTCCTTTTACGAAAAAACTTTGAAGTGATATTATGTAAAATTACATTTTTACTTCTAGCCCATATGGCGTTATCTCCCGTAACAGTGCATTTCTTTGGCTTTGTCACTTATCTCGAAAACCAGACCTGATTCAACAAAACCACTATCATCCAACAACACTGGTTGTCTGAAGAGGAGCAGACCCAAGATTTTCGATTATTTTGAAATGTTGACTTTTTCCCCCAAAATTATAACAAATCTTGTACATTATGCAGACTCCTCCTAGATTTTTCCATTCTAATTTAATATATTTTTACAATACCTACTTGCAATAGCCCATAAATGGAATCAAATGGAATCATTGGTTGCATTCATTCAAAAATCGATTGAGGGATTTAAACTTCAAATCGTCTGGTAGTTCCTAGCTTATATTCCAATTTAATAAAGAAGAGGACTCCATAATCAATAATCTGGAGCAAATTCCCGGGGATTCAAATGAAAACTGAATAAGACAATCACACCACTTAAGAGCTATTTATTGCCTTGAGGTAAGGACAAATGAAGTCACACAGCAAGAAGTGGATAATACTTAATTGCCACAATTCATGGTAAACGAGATCTTATTTCGAGAGATTTCCTTCCTCTTATTTATTTAAAACAAAGTTAAACACTAATTACGAATTCATTACGAGTTCCACGTACGATCTTCAATAACTCGCAGTTCGTCACCTTAGTTTCCCACTTGAAGCCTATGAAAAGTGCTTGCCAGCAAATGTTTCTTCATTAATTTTTAATATACCTACTCTTGAGTCGTAGTGTCAACCCTGTACCGCAAGTATGCTCCTACGTTTGGGATTAACATTAGTATTAATTTGTTAACGCTTAACGCAAAGAGTCAAATTCTGACAACCTCATAATTTATGTAAATAATTTCCCTCTGCCAGGAATAGGAATTTATGATTTGTTCTGGTGAATTTTTGAAATAAAGATTGTGGATAATGGAATAGCCGTCGAACGGGTAGGGAATCATTGTAGTAAGATCTTTTTTGTTGATTACCATTTTTTTGGAAATAATGAATTATTGACAATACTCAAGCAGAGTTAATTTGTAAGATAATAATGTGACGATTGAACAAATCGACCGCACTTTGTTGAGAGTAGTTGGTTTATTTGGCAATATTTTTGCAAGCTGAGTAACTATTTAACAGAAAAAGTTTAGGCAATATATTTGCGTTCTTAAAATAACGAAATAAAAATTAGTTAAGTGAAACAGACGATTATATTAAAATTAACAGAGTTTTTTAATCATACCTTAAGGTACATGTCAAATTCTTTCTAAATTTTTCTGACTGATTTACAATTGTAATCAAGCCGCTCAGTCATGTGCTTCACATGAATTCGTTTTATTGGTGGTACTTTTTGGTACATGTTTCTCTTCGACAAGATTTGGCGGTACATTTTTGACAGGAGTCTGTGATTCTCCCCGGATGAGGACAGAACTTTGACAGGAGTAAATGACTGCACACTACCTGTACTCTTTATTTGCATGTATATTCTTATGACTTTAAAAGCTGGATATATTTCGTTTTGCTGTGATGCCAGTGTTACTTTTTCAAAACTAGCTGAGTAATTTAGGGAGCCGGTTATATAAAAGTAACTAATCTTTGCTCAGGGTCCCCACTCCGTACATCTTCCCCAATCAACAATCTGGAACAGTTTTCCAAAAAGTAATTAGTTTTTTATACTCATTCCTTGTGAAAGTATTTTGTTTTAGTTTTTTGAAAAAAAAATATTTTGGACCAACTAAAAGTGTGGTTTTCCAAAATAAAGAGCTAATAGTTTTTTGTCTATTCTATTTTATGTCACAAATTTAGTGTCATATGGAAGGTATTGATCTTAAAAGCTTGCCCTGAAAATATCCTTAAGAGATGTTGTAAATTGAAAATTTTCACGGTTGTATTGCGGTTTGTTCCATTTAAACAGATCTGAAAGGTGTAATATTGTCAAACCTTTGTAGTACATAAATAAACCTAATACAGTCGTTGAAACCAACCTCCAATAAACATACCTGCACAAGCAGTGTGAGTGAGGATAAAACCAAGCATCCTTAGATGAAGTGGAGTAATATCAATATGACTTAAGCAATTCCAGACGAGTGCTTCTCGGGATAATACAGGCCGACAGCCAAAGACGTAATCCAGCATACATCTTGCTAATTCTCGAACTTATGTGATCAAAGCAGTTTATTTCTTGCCTCAAAACAATACCAAGATTAGCTACTTTTCATAGGACTGGCAAGGGAAAACCATTTAGGGCTACTTGAGCAGCACAACCTAAACAAGAGGATTTAAAACATGATAGAGTGAAATTTTCCGGGATTCAGTAGTAATTTATTCGCAACTGACCAATCATATATTCTACTAAGATCAGTATTTACACGTTCGATGCAATCATCGAGTAACTCAATATGCCTAATAAAATAAACGTGAACATCATCTGCGTAAATAAGAATTCTCACATAATGTACCACACTTGGCAAGTCATTAATAAAATAATGAAATAAAAGGGGACCTTGTGTTGATCCCTGTGTTACGCCACGTGAAAGGACCTAAGGATCAGATACCACACCCAATACACTCGCTATGATAGAGGCTGTGAACTCAAATTAAATGGGCAACTACGGGCAATCAAAAGCTTTAGAAAAACACGGTAATGTTAATGGCGTAAAGTGATCATTGTCCAAGGCATTTCTTATGTAAGTGGATACCTTCAGACAGCCGTCTCACAACTATGAAAAGCATTGAAACCAGATTGCTAACGAAATAGCAATATTGCCTCGACATAAGCCAGTATTTGCTTGTACATGATCTTGGGAGGAAAACATGCACAACATGCTTATTGGACGGAAGTCAGCTACCGATGGAGGGGGGGTGACATGCTACCAATTAGGTATTTTAACAGGAAGTTCGAGGTAGTAATTCCGAAAAGGCAATTCTTGGAGACAAGAACAGGAAAATCCGTAAGGATACCGTAAATATCTTAAGCGGGATTTGGAGTAGGAGCGTCAGTGTTTGATCAGGTCCTAAAGATTTTTCTGTGGCTGCATCGTCTTTCAGTTGGAGTTTATGACTGTAGACAAGACGACAAAATTGGAATAGAGTCAGAAGGCAACGAGTATTTTATTTAGTATCTATGTGAACTGCCAAGCGGCTTTATGAATTCAAATATAAAACCCTAATCAGCCACAAGGGCATAACCGGTAATGAAGATGTTCTTGATATGAGAGGATCTGACAAAATACTTGCTCCGCTACGTGGTGTTATTAAATCTCTTAACCGTAGGTTGTTAGATCTTACGAAAAGAAGATGGAAAGAGACCACAACGCGATTAAAGGAATAATCAATGGAAGACTAATTGCCTACTTAACCTATCTCAGGCTCAATATACAACTATGATCGGGATCTACACGGGTCACTGTATTACCGAGGTATCTACTGAGCGCATGTACCTTGGTAATACAGTGACCCTTGTAGATTGGTGTTTCTAATACTGATTATCGCGAACTAAATACAAACAGAACTGTGAAGAACCTCTAATGTCGTTCTCTTGCGCTCGCAAGGACAACATAGGTGATACTAGGCAAATACTTTATTGAAGGATTATGAGAAGCTTCGACTATCAATGTGAAAAGCGTTCTGAACTTCACAATGAAGTCAGTTAAAGGGATTTTACTTTAATATAAATTTAGTATACCTCTAGGACGTAGAGAATCTGATTGAGGTAGCGCTACGGACCCGGAATCGTATATGTGAGTCTTTTTGCTGTAACCTAACCTTACCTTTACCACCATATTTGGACCGAACCACAAAAGCTCTCCCAGGAAGCTGACTAATTGAGAAATACAAAGGAGAAGTTAAGTTGAAAAGAGCTCTTTATTCTTAGTCCTTTAATATCTGGAGCATTAGCAATATCTTTTTGATTCATATTCAGCGATTTCCTGCTGAAGCTCTCTTTTCTTATAACGTGTCTCTATTGTCCAGATTTTATATCGTTTTAAGACCAGTTAATGTTCGAAGATGCTGATTGCATTGAACTTAAGGATGCTTACCTAAGAGTGTATCATATATAATATTACCGTAATTCCATCGACTTTTCGTCGGTAGAGTAAGTGATAACGCTGACAACAGATTACGATGAAAAGGTTTTGCTGAGTAACGTCGGTGATTCAAAATCCACTTTAAATTGTAGCTCCTCTTGCAATCGTTGTTTCGAATCGGGGGTTATGGGAACTAGAGAAGGACCATCGACCTGTAGTCCAGATAACGTAGACATTACTTCTCGGAAAAATTAATAATGTGGCTCTAAATAAAATGTCGTCCTCATCGGGTCCAAGTTCACAAAAAGCAGCAGTTTTTTGCATCTCGATAAAGGTCCTGTCCTTAAACTTTTTCTCGCGTGTTTCTCCAAACGTTTTTCTCGATCGAAAGAAATATATCGATACATAATAGTTGAAAGTAAAGTATCGATAGTTTACATCGAAATTTTTTACAATATATCGATATATTGGTTTAACAAGTTTATCCTGAGCTGGGAATTTAAAGTTTAATCTACTTTCAAATATTTGCATTTGGACTATGTGCAACATGGATGACTCTGGACTCAGACAAGATGGAGTCAACTTGAGAGGGTGTACCCACATTAGATGTCTATTTTCTTTCAAAAAATCAAGTTTAATTAAACTACCCTAGAATTTATGCGTCAAGCTGATAACAAATTCTCCGTACTTATAAAGGTATCCTATACAATAGATGTGTTGTGTCCACACAAAACACCGAACCATCTACATCACTATGAGCTTAATATCGCCATAAATCAAATTTTCCTGCCAAAGCATACTTTTTATCGAGTTTGCTGAGAGATGTGGTTTCATGTTCCACAGTATCGTGCCACAAGAAGAAAATATATTTTTGCTGTCACCTTATCATTATGGAGAAAATATCTAATCGCTTTCCGAGTCATGCTAGGACCCCAACATGTGTCAACTGCATACCAAAACAAAAGTAGCGTGCACCGATACTTAATTTTCTTACTAAAGTGTTGCCTAACATTAAGCCTAAGCCATTTATTTATAAAGTCGTCAAGTTTTTTCACCACAAATTTAAAACACGTTCCTGCAACTTTTATTACGCGACGGACAACATAGAGAATTTCATGCTTGTGTCGTGTGATTAAAGGAATTTCAACGGACGTTCAAATTTTTTAGAAGTGCACACGACTGAATTCCTGGAACTTCTAGGCAAAGTTATGAAGTGTATTAAGTGGGGATATCAATAAACAGAGCTCTAAGTGCATTAAGCATTTGCTTTCTCGTACCAGGCTGGAAAAAATGACCGGTAATTCTGTCAAGATACATAAGTGGTTTTGTTGCAAACTATAGAGCGTATCCTGACTGTATTAATATGGACCTAGAAATATGAGTACCAACTCCCCTGGTTGAAGCTCTAATTCAATATTTTTTTTCATTCTTGTAGTTTGCAGCGCTTAGAAGTTATGAATGGATAAAGAAGGAAGTACTTGACCTAAAGCCGATTTGCAAATATTGAAGTCGACTGAGTTTCCACGTTCCTCTCAAGGATTCTAGCTTTGTATAGGGCAGAAAAAATCATGACAGACAGTCGGATTATTTCATTGTCAAGTAAGCACTATTGTTGCAATGAGAATTGTTAGAAATGGAGAATAAACTTGTTTGTTTTTATTTTCAATATTATGCTTTATTCCGATCCATAAATTATTTTTAAAGTTTTGATTGAAATATTCAAAATAATAAAATGTCACAAGAATATATAATTATGTACAGTGGCACTACTCATTTTGTAGTGTTGGTAATTAAACGTGAATCTTGGATGCATTAATTCATGAATTTGCTCTTATTGAATGAATAAACAATAAAATAACTTAGAAGATTAGGCTCAAAATGGCACGAACCCAAAGGTACTCTCCGGGTCAAAAGTTTGGAGAACAGGAAAGAAATTCGAGGTATTTTCTTTTAAAAAAGCAGCTAAATATTAAACCTTCTACAACTACCAAATACAGGGTGTTTCACAACGCGCGTGCAAAAATGAAGGATCAGGTAGATCTAGATGAGAAACGAAAAAAATTGTATGAAAAGGGGAAGTCTACTCCCCTCCCCGCTCCCAACAAAACCCTTCAAACCCCTATATGACATTAATTACGTTAAAAAAGACCAATATTACATTTTAACGTATACTTTTAGTGCTTGAGACGTTATTAACCCATTGATGCCGAAAGAACAAAACAATTTTGTTAATCTAACCATGAAAAACAATAAATAGTGATTGCATTTATTTCTAAAAACCATTTCCCACTATTTTTAATCGACTTCCCAAAAACAAAGAGGTTCTAAGTTCGACGCGTATTTTTTTTTAATTCTTAATTTTTTTTGTCTGACCGGGCACAACTTCGTAACGCGTCGACCGATTTTTATGATTCTTTTTTTGTTGGGTACAGTATGTTCACCGATTGATACCATGTCAAAAAAATTGTTGGTAGGGTGGGGGTGAAAACTAACTTTGTAACGCGTGGTCCGATTTGGATAATTCTTTTTCTGTTCGGTAGGGCATGTTCCGTGGTTGATAAAAGGTGAAAAAAAATATTGGTGGGATGGGGGTGGGGGTTGGGTGGCACCTAATTTTTGTAACGCGTGGTCCGATTTCGATGGTTCTTTTTCTGTTGTATAGAGTATGATCCCCCATTGATAATAGGAGAATAATTTGGTTACATGGTGAAAGGCGTGGGTGGGGGGGAGGGGTAGTCTAACTTCGTAAAGCGTGGACCGATTTGGATAATTCTTTTTCTATTGGGTAGAATATGATCCTTGGTTGATACTACGAGAAAACAAATGCTGCTGGGGTTTGGGTGGGAGAAGGGGTGTGGAACCTAACTTTGTAACGCGTGGATCGATTGGGATGGTTATTTTGCTGTTGTATAGAGTGTGATCCCCCATTGCTAATAGGAGAATAATTTGGTCCTGTGGTGGTGGTGGGGGAGGAGGAGGGGTAGTAACTTCGTAAAGCGTGAACCGATTTCGATGATTCGTTTTTTGTTCGGTAGAGTATGTTCCTTGATTGATACCATGAGAAAAAAGGTTTAGTAGAATGGGGGTGAGGTAGGGGGTTAAACTAACTTTTAACGCGTGGACCGATTTGGATGGTTCTTTCTTCGTTGTATAATGTAGAAGACACTAAAAAGTGAAAAATAAAATAGTTTTAAAAAAAAAAGTTGAACCGACTTCACAAAAAGCGCTAAAAAGCATAAAATAATTTTTAATTTTACATCTATTACGACATTTTCAAGTCGGTGCAAATTAAACAAATAAAACAACTACAGAACCACAATTGAAAATAATACATAATACTACCTGAACGTTTCAGCTTACGGGATCATAAGAAATGACGATTAAATATTTTTGTTGTAGTTGTTTGGTTTGTTTGATTTGCACCGACTTCAAAATGTCGTAATAGATATAAAATTAAAAATTATTTTATGCTTTTTAGCGCTTTTTGTGAAATCGGTTCAACTTTTTTTTAAAAACTATTTTATTGAGTATGCTCTTTAATAATTTGGCATCAGACTTAATAACAAAAATTAGAAAAATACAAGTTTCAAAAGTAAAAAAACGCGTTTTTGCCCTTAGTTTCTTCAAAAATCTTTATTTTTTAATATCTTCTCGTATTCCAAATTAAATTAATTAAGGTGAGGTTAACGTTCATAGGCATGAAAAATGTGTCAACTTTTTTCGGTTATATAATGAATGTTTATTGAAACGGCAGTTAATATAATTTATTTTCTCATAAATAAAGAATACTTTAAAATTTTTTTCATTAAAAAAAATCTAATCTACAATCTACATGAAATTTAATCTACATGAAAAGTAAGACGTCATATTTTCACTGTTTTTTTTTAGCTTCATGGGACGCAAAAAAAATGTTTAAGTCGAAAAAAAATCGCCTTGATAAGGCCCCCGAAAGTCAATTGGCTTTTAAAAAAGCATTTTTCTCGAAACAGCAATTTTAAGTTATAAAAAAATCATTTTTATTGTTTGTTTTTCACAACTTACATTTAGTCAGCAAAATTGACCAACGCCATCTATAGCCAAGAAAAGGTCAACTATGCGATAAGGATTCATTGGAATGCATGCCGGTATTTAAGGTAGCGGAAAGAGGTCGTCTTGCAAGGCGCACCCCGAGCGACTCAGAGCCCTGTTTTTTCAGCCAGCACGCGGTTCCGCTTAATGTGCTGTAACTTCTAAACTACATCCGATTTTACAAAATACTTTTAACTACACAAAGACTAGACACTATACGGATTTAAATTATGTAAAAAAAGAAAATCGATTTTTTGAACATCATGAACGGTAACCTCCCCTTAATATTGTGTTATTAAGCTCACCTCAAAATGTCGTTTGATTTTTTTTTTCAAAATTCAATATCGTCGTTGAAGTTCTAACACCACGGGAGTCAAAAATAGCAACTTTTCAGGAGAGAGAAAATACTGCATAATGTTTTATAGATACTTTAATAATACAAATTTACTATTTGTGTATACTTAATTATAGTTCTATTTAATGTAGAAACAGTAACTATTTATAAAAAACAGTTATTTAACCCAAAGTACGTTGTGTTGTCACTTTAATATCACAAATTGACATGACATACGTCATTTTCTTTATGGAATTAAAAAACAAAAATGTTATGTTTATTAATTTATTTTATTCCAATGCAATCAGTCTTTATTATTAAACAATATACCTATTATTTAAGTATTTGAACATTTACACTGAAGAAGTATTTTAAGTTTAATTGCACTTTTATCATTCTTAAATTTACTTTGTACTTGAGGACATCGATATTGACTAAATCACATAAATTCTTACATTAGATAATTATACTGTAATAACATTATAATGTAACAGTCTTAGTTAGTTAAATATTTAACATATTATAGTAGTGAACAAAATAAAAATCGAAAACTTCTCATGAAATAAACTTAATACAAACACAACACTTCACAATAACAAAATAAAAAATCTAGCAAAATTTAAGGTCTTACTTAATTATGTGGCAAACCGTCGTAAAAGCTATGACAATCACTAGGTATGACACGTTTTAATTCTTGTAAATGGGTCCATTTTATTTGAGAAATTGGTATTCTGCTTTGGTACAATTTAGGTTTTGGCAGAATGCTTCTTGGTTTAGGTCTTTTGGGTAATAATACGTAGTCGTCACCATAGCTTAGTTTATATTTTATAAGCCCTTCAGGTTCATAAAGTAATGCTCTGATATATGTAACTACTGGGTCATAAGCTACTCTACCTGGTCGAATCGAATCATACATGAGAGATTTTGAATAGTCTAAGAAAAAGTCATAATTTAGAAAATGTACATTGTAGGGCTGCTTAGAACGAGCTTCCTTCGAAATTGATGCGTACTGCAAAGGCAAGTAGATGTCTCTGTGTTTAATTTGACATTCTATTGCACTGTGACAAGAATCTACTTCCATCTGGGTATGACCCTTTTCTAGGATTTTTTGTTCGATCTGGATGTTATAGTCCATCGCTAATTCCAGCAATGCATTGGATAAAACAGCATTGCGATTTTGTGCTGTGCAACCATCAGAATAAAGAATTATAGGCAGCAGCTTCTTAGACAGCGTTTTTTTCAAACAGTCTATAATGCAGGTAGTATACGCAGAAGCCACCAGGCCTGCAGTACACTCATCGAACCAATAACAGTGCACGTCTTTGTTTTCAAGATTGTAGATGGTGAAGTTGTGTACACATAATTTAGTCTTATAATATAATGCACTGGCTTCAAGTTTAGGACACAGCTGTACCGATTGTAGATCGTGTGTAAAGACATGCACTTCTTTATTGGTTGCTCTTAATTTATCTTGAGTTTTTTCCTGTCTAGCTCTATCCTTCTTTAATATATGTTCACGATATTTGACTTCACTGATATTTCCTACATTATGAGAACTACACAAATCGCATTGGTCTTTCTTAGGCGAAAATAGGCTTAAGTTCTTTTTATCGAATATTTGATCGAACAACCATCGAGAGGTGGGCTTTTCCTGCTGTTCGTTACATTTCTCACAGTATAACGTATAAAGTTTCAATTTGCTCTGTACAACTGGTTCTAAATAAAGTTTTGTACTTGATGCCCGACAATAGTGGGATGGCATTTTGGCTAAATCATCAAAAAACTTATTTAGAAAGATCACACAGTCTTTTGTCTCCTTAAGTGGACGTGCCACTTCTTGTTTGCTTGTCATGCCTTTTTCGGAATGTTCAATCCAATAACGCACAGAATTTTCTGTAATACCTACAGTACTTAAAAACGTTTTCATACATACTTGAACACGGCCTTGAGACTCAGTGTTTAAAAAATATTGCTTGCTTAAATTTCGTCTTGAGTCGGACTCTGTCTTCTTTATTTGTTTTCTATTTCCACATTCAACATTAGAAACAACATACAACATACATATTGTCAGGAGCAACCGTGCAGTACGTTACACACTATGGCACTAAGTGACTTACGTGCTGTTTCCAAACATAACGCCGATTCAGTGGATCCCGTGTAGTTGCATTTTCTTAATTTCACGAGTTTCTATTGGCTAAAACGATGCGTGTTCCGATTCTCTAGCGAATGGCATCAAAATGTCGAAACCGCCAAAAATGACTTACGTGCTGTTAGAACTTCAACGACGATATGGCATGTTAGCTATGGCGGCTCAAAGATAAAAAAATGAGACAATTTTTTTTTGCATTTTTATTTGATAGTACAAATCTTCAAGAGTATCCAGTTAAAATTGAGGTCGAATCTCCCTCCATTCGATCCGACTTATAGCGGTAACGAACAGCTAAAAACAGTGTTAAAACTTTAACACTAACACTTTTTAAAGAAAAATTCGTTTTTTGACTTTTAAGTGCCAAAACGTGAACAATCGTCAAAAAAAAAACTCGACGTTCGATTTTTTGATATAAGATGATCCAGTGATGAGTTATGATTACCACCGCAATGAACCTTTTTTTTAAGGAGTATGCGAAGATTTGGTCTCAGAAGATTATTTTTCAATATTTTACGCTATATATTTTACTGGATATACTTGAAATGATACTTTATTATGTGTTTAATTTATAAATTAATTCAATTTACCATAAGGTAAAAAAAATTATAATTATGTAACGGAACTCACCCCACCCCCTCTTAGATAACCCCCCTAAACCCCCTAGATAACTCCCCTAGATAACCCCCCCCCCTAGATACCCACCCCCACCCCTTAGAATTCCCCCACCAACGATCGCGCTACCTCATCGTGATTTACATTGGATAACGCTAATGCCGACGGGGATGAGTTTCTTATGAATTGAATGCATGGTTTGTGTCAAAAAACTCATTCCAAACACAAGCCAATGAACATAAGCTAGTTTAAATGGTAACTCATCTTATACTCCATGCGCAACTTTCACTGAATTCAAATAATTCAGGAAATCTATTCTTAGTACTAACAATCATTTTCTAACAATTTTCAGTCAATTAATATAGAAGATTTGGAAATTGATTTTCACAAACTCGAACGAAAAAATATATTTTCTTAATCCCACCTTGACATGAACTTAGAAGATTCAGAAATCTCAAAAAGCTATATTACAGCCCATTCACCTGTGTTGCTCGTTGTTTCTCAATTTATCTCGAAATGGACATTTAAATAATATGAAACAGACAAACTGAGCTCGAATTCGGAATCAGCGACCAAAAATCCTATATATATTAAATCGAAGTCGCAGAACAAGCCTACTCATTCCGAAAAGGCTAGTTTTATTTCACGGCTGTGAAAGTTTTTAGTTTTTTGCCTTCGACTGCATACTCTGGCGCACAACTATGAAAATAAATGAAGAAATCCTGTATAGTCAATTTTATGTGTACCACACTCACATTGATATTGGGCGTCTTATTCGACCTGCTACCACTGATGCTTTGTGACGGAAAATGTTGTAGTGGGGAATTCTAATTCGCCATTTGAAATAGAGTAGACTATGTCTAGAGGTGTATGTAGTAGGGAAAAATATCCATACTTGGTATTGCAATGTATCGGAATGTTGCGGTATCGGAGTATCGATAAATTGGAAAAGAATTATCGATAGTTGAAAGTATCGGCATTCAAATGATTACATTTATAGAATTTAACATAAAATATTGAATTGTTAAATAACGATAACTTCGGAGACCGAGTTGCCTGGCACGATCACCACGTCAATCAACCCATTTTCCTGCTCACGCTGTCTTTAAGTGCCCACGCATCATAAGGCATCCGCTGAGCTCTGCCATGATCATCTTAAAGAACCGGAAAAGTGCAAGCTTGACTCGCGCACCGACGGTTTCGTAATATTAAATTAAATAAAAAAAATTAACGATTTTCAAATTCTTTCCTTTACTTGTGCTGTGAGACCTCGCTTCTTGACAAATTTCATGATGCTAGGTCAACGGGAAGTATCCCATAGGTTTTGATTTATTTGCGAGTTAACAGACAGACAGACGGACAAAAAGTGATCCTTTTTTCGTTTTAACGTACGTACGGAACTCTAAAAACGGAGCTTGTCGAGCACGCACACGATAAAATTAGGGCAAGCGCTCTGATAACGATTTTGAAAACAAATGCCTTGTGACTTAAAATACTTAAAGTTATAATATCTTCAAGTATTTTATGTTGTATTTCATTTTAAGCTCATCCATTTCTAACCCTATTGTCGCTCGTTCCGGTGTCCCCCAAGGCAGCCACCTCGGTCCATTAATTTTCATCCTTACAATAAATGATGTTGAATGTGTCATCAATCACTCAGAGCTGTCCATTTATGCTGATGACATGAAAATAATCAAGCATATCTCCTCCACAACCGACTCTCTTCTCCTGCAAAAAGATCTCGATTCCTTCACCACATGGTGCATGAAAAACTTTCTTGAACTCAATGTCTCCAAATGCCAGTCAATCTCTTATTCCCGCAAGCGTCTTACACCCACCCCGAGAGTCTACATGCTAACCGATGTACCAGTCCCTATCGTTACCTCTTTGTGTGACCTAGGAATAATCTGTGAAAGCGAACTCAATTTCCGTTCCCATATTGATAGCATAATTAACAGAGCTAACTCCGCGCTAGGGTTTGTGAAGCGCTGGTCTAGAGAGTTCTCCAATCCTTATGTTTCCAAATCTCTCTATATTTCCTTCGTTAGACCTCTCCTTGAATATGCCAGCCAGGTATGGTCACCTACACAAACAACTCACATTAATAGGATTGAATCTGTCCAGCGTAGGTTCATTTGCTTTGCTCTACGTGATCTTCCGTGGGTAGACAGATTCAACCTTCCACCTTATGAAAACCGTCTGAAACTGATAGACTTACAACATTAAAGTAAACGTCGTGATATTTCCGACATTCTCTTCATTCATCAGCTATTAAGTGGTGCCATAGACTGCCCTTCAATCCTGCAATCTTTACCCATCTATACCAATCCACGCAACCTTTCCGACTCGACCGCCATCGCACAAACTACGGTCAAAGTGAGCCAATTACCAGGATGCTACGAAAAGTCAACGACCTTTCCTCCTTTGACTTCCATCTGAGTAAATCATCCCTTCATAAAGCCTTATATCTTAATCCCGCCCATCTTGATCGCCTTTCTTAATTCTTCTTCCTTCCAGCCTTTAATTAGAGCTCATATTGTATCTTTTACTATTTATTTATTATGTCATAATTTATTATAGCCTGTGGTGTTGGTATTGTGTTTTAGCTTGTAATTGTAGTATGTATTATTATGTAATAGCTTGTATTAAGCTTAAATAAATAAATAAATGTATATAAGCCACATAAATTAGAGGATGAGGTAGGGTGTGGCTGTGACATGTAACAGACTGAAACTTTACTGGTTTCTACTTGCTACGGAATCCTGAAAGCACTTATCCGGGCGAGGTTCCATTTAGAAGGTTGAGTGAAGCTGGCAAATTTAATCTTATCCTTGGAGGTCATTTCAATTAAATGTAATTAAGAAAAATATTAAAAATAATGACTTAGTGCAAACTAATTATGACTAACACATCCTCACAGCAAAATATTTATAAAAATTGGAAACCTCGTCGCCTATAATTTGCCTTCCCTCTAATCACTTAATTTTCTCAATAAGTACCTATAATAAGGAAATTATAAAAATTTCCAAAAACAATTACCTCAGTCCCACCTCGAGTATAATTAGCCACTTAAAATTCACACGGTCTTTATCAAATTGATGTCTGTTCGAATCCTTTTTATAAGTTGACTCTCAACCAGAGAATGATTCGTGTCCGTAATTAATTCGAATTGAAAAAATTGAATCCTTCGAAAAGACCTTTCTTTTTTTGTTAAATTGAAGGTACTTCCGACAACCGCGAGTAAGATGGGTTCCACCCTAAGAATACTATCAAATTTCAAGAAGGCCCTTTTGAACCACTTCCCGTAAGTGGGTAATTGTTGCCGTGACAGGAATTCGGAATGAGAAGCATTTGGTAAATTGAGGACATTATTTGAAGTTTCAAAAAATACGTTCAATAAAAATTGTGTCTTTCTTTGATATTAAGACATTTCCAGCGAATCGATTTTCTTCATGTTTGTCGGCTATAAATTGATAAATCGAAAGAAATTTTTCTCAAGTATTGTTCAGATGCAATTTTTGTTATCCTAGAACACCAGTCGGACAAATCATTAGAAGTCAATGCAGCACACCTTGTGAACTAATTTTATCTGTACGAGAGCTATTTTAAAGCACTTTTGCAAAATCAGATTGAAATTGGCCAGCGAAAAATTAGTTCCAAAGCGGAAACGTGTTAAAATCTGGGCACCATTAAATGCAGAAAGAAATGTTTGCTTTTGAATCCTTCTGGCCATTTTGTACGTGAACACATATGTGCCTCGAAGTTGCTCCAAACAAAACTATCGAAAATCACGTTCAAAAGGCGAGCAATTTGTCGAAATTGGTTCGGTTTGTGTGCTTTTTGCTATGTGACCAAGCAAGCGGGCAAATAAAATGAATTCAACCAGGAAACTGTTGCTGAATGTTGAATAATGCAACCAAATTAGAGTTAAACTTAACTGCATTTATTCACCTATGAGTGCATGCATCACTTTACTACGGATTTACCTGCAGTTAGTTATTAAAGGCAAAGTTGCCAATTGAATGTTATATGCATG
The DNA here is from genome assembly GCA_964036015.1 of Leptarthrus brevirostris. Classification (NCBI taxonomy): domain Eukaryota; kingdom Metazoa; phylum Arthropoda; class Insecta; order Diptera; family Asilidae; genus Leptarthrus; species Leptarthrus brevirostris. The sequence continues at coordinate 17,345,642 of OZ038375.1, read as the reverse complement.
TTGCATTAAACGATGATCAAACCTGAACTTTGCTTCACCAAATTCCTTATTAGCAAATGGGTCCGGCATTAAGTATTGTCAACTGGTGTGTGCTGTGATAAGCTTAATCTCTGCACAGACTCAAAATGATAAATGCTTAAATATATAATTAATAATAACTTTTTCATTTAATAAAATAGTTTTAAAAAAAAGGCAAAAAAGGCACTAAAAAGCATAAAATAATTTTTAATTTTATATCTTTTACGACATTTTCAAGTCCGTGGAAAATAAACAAGCAGGAAACAAGTATTTCACCGATCTTCCTTATGATCCCGAGAGCCGAAACGTTCAGGTAGTTGTTTTGTTTGTTTAATTTCCACCGACTTCAAAATGTCGTAAAAGATATAAAATTAAAAATATATTTTATGCTTTTTAGTGCTTTTTGTGAAACCGGTTCCACTTTTTTTTAATAACTATTTTATTTCTCACTTTGTTAGTGTCTTTATATATATACGACTCGAAGGATGCTGCTCGTAAGAATAAAGCAGTTTCAAAAGTCGCAGAGGTAGTTTACTCTGAAGAAAGGAAACAGAATTATCAAAATCCGGCAACATATTACGTTTTTCATACGTTCACCTTAGATACAAAATTCTTACCATGGCCGCAGTGCGCCACCATACTCTATAAGCAAAAGAGAATCATCGCAGTCCGAAAATCATCTTAGTCACTCTAGGTACTAAATTTTTTATCATTTATCAATCAAGAAACGTATTATGTACAACAGAATTAAAATCACCAAAATCGGTGCATGCCTTATAAAGACCCACCCCTCCTACAACTCTCACCATAACACGCAATTTTCGTCGGAATACAAATAGATACTCTGTGCATTCAAAATCATCTTAATCAGTCAGCGTTACAATGTAAGACTACACCTAACCCTACCTCAACATTTTTCCTCATAGTAGCGCAATGGGAGATCGTAATATATATTGTATGTTTTGTTTGTCGTGGTACCTGTGCGGCAACATATTCTACACATCAAAAGAATAATGAGCCAAATCGATTCAAACGTTAGCCTGTCGATCGCCCCTCCCCCACTACCCTGGAGCAAAATATATCCTCAGATTAACAATGGGGGATTATATAAAAAGAATCATCCAAATCGGTCTACGCGTTAAGAAGTTGACATCCACCCCCTCCCCCACTACAAACCAACCGTTTAAAATTGTGTCGCGGTACCAATGGTGGAACATACTCTATACAATAAAAAAAACTCATCCAAATCGGTTTACGCATTACGAAGTTAGGTTTCAAAAAACTTTTTTTACATGGTAGAAATTGGGGAGCGTACTCTTTCAAACAAAAAAAGAATCATCCAAATCGCTCCACGCGTTACGAAGTTACACTATCCCGCCCCCTCCCGACATCACCCTAAGATGATTTTTTCCAGTTTTAGCAATGAGGGATCATACATTATACAACAAAAACAGAATTATTCAAATCAATCCACGCATTACGTAGTTATGTTTCACCACCAACCCCCACCCCTCCCCCTAAAACCTTTTTTGACATCGTACCAATGTACGTAATGATCAAAATTAGTCCATGCGTTACGAAATTATACTCTGTCATACATAAAAAATATACATGTGGAACTTAAAACCTCTCGTTTTTTGGAATTAAACGCGAATTTTGGATCTGCACAATGTAAAATTTTGAAAAATATATATTTAGTATCCCGAATATTTTAAGTGCTGTCATAAAATGTATAAAATGGTATTTTAATGTTATGTTAGGAATTAGTTATCACAATCAGCAAGACTAATGGTAATACGTGTATTCATTTGGTGCTATATTTTTAACACTTCTGGGTTAAATTTTGATTTATTTACAATATACCATAGACCTACCATACATACAATATTCCGGAAAAACTGGCTAAAATGGGAAAAAAATTAGCAGGTTTTTTAGTAGTTTCTCTTAATATTTTCAAGAGGGATCACTTCATATTATCAGAGAAGTAAAATTATCTGTTACCACGATTGGTCCACGAAGAATGACCCTTCTCAATCGCGCGAACAGCACGTTATTCAAGTCTGAAATTTCGCGCCTGACACAAATTCAGTTTCCCATAGTTTCCTATTCCAATTTCTTTCAATGGAAGGTGCTGTCGCAGTTATTAATAGCATACTCCGAGGCTTATTTGTCACAAAAAAAAAGGATGCCTTATTTTAAAACTTATGTATATCAAACAAGAAAAAAGCAAGACTGGCTTTCTCGTGTTTACATATTATATAAATCCATGAAAACAGTTTTCCTCTAAGCTGCAGTGTAATTTTTTGATTTGTGACAAGATCTTATGCGACGAGGCGTCATCGCGTGTGGGGATTTTATTAACGAGATCCATGGCATACAGACAGAGACTGAAGGTTCACCAACTCATTCCATCGACCTTTGCGGTACGAAATTAAAAAAAAGTACGAAATGAAATAAAAAATAAACAAGCTGAACTAGAGAAAAAGTACTAAAATTAAGAATCGCGAAGAGAAAATCAGCGACGTCTCGTCCTTCGAAAGTGAAGAAGAAGAAAACACTACGTTTTTGTATAGTAGAGACAAAGAACTAATAACTAAGGAATGGTTACAAAGAAAATGATAAATGTAGGCGTAAAAATTTGTAAAAAAAATTTAGGCGGCTCATGTGATTGTTCACGTAAGACCAAATTTTAATTTAAAATTAAATTTTTTGGGAACCTATAATATATACACTTTTTCAAATGTTTTAGTTGTTTATTTAATTCTTCTCCAAAAAATTTAAATAATTTTACATTGACCCCATTGCTATTTAGGATTTCTCTTCAATGAACTACTACACTGGCTGGGGTTAAACGTCAAAACAAAAATCTTTCATCGTAATTATTTAATTAAAATAACTAAAAGTTGCCTTTAGTGTGATACTTTTGTTTGCGATTTAAGTTACCTATGGAAAGAAATCCTTGGAAATCGCCGGCCAAAATATGCCTTCTTCGCGATGAGGTTAAATTTCTCCTTCATATTTCCCCTTCGAAGTGCTTCACTCACACATGTTACACGCACACCTTATAGCCATTCCTTAGTTATTAGTTCTTTGAGTAGAGAGCTATATTTTGATTCCACTGAAGGACGGGTCTCCTGCACGCTACGAGTAAGTAACTAAATGGAGTGGCCCAACAGCAGAGATTTCCGTAGCCTGTGCCTAAAATGTGTGAGTTTACACGCACACAAGAAAAACAGTACAGGACAGGCTGAAGAAAAAATCTTTATATGGGGGTGCTTTGGTGCAATTTTTAAACTTCTGGAGAAATCTGTTTAAAATTGCAATTTAAAAAAGGCTTTTTCACTAAAATTTGTAATTTTCATTACGGCTTTTCATCACAAGAAATTTAACTAATTAATTTGCAAATCAGTAAACACTTCAATAATAAAGTTTTCATTTACTAACTCCTTGCAAAATTTAATTGCACCACCGCCTTTGTAAGTGATAACTCAAGAAAATATGGCTGCTGAGCCAAAGGTAAACAAAGTCTACCTTAACGCAAAAAGTGGGTATTTTATTAGTTAATAGTGTGTTTAACACCGCCTGAAATATTCTTATCACAAAAGAAAGTTATTTTCTCTACTTTATCTGTGAAATTAAATCCCGGGGTGTTTTAAAGAACTTGAATTTTTGCAAAATTGCACTACACACTTCATTATCACTAATCGTTTAAAACTTGAACTTTTTTCACATAGTTTTGACACAACACGCAATAGTGTTATATTTTTGTCCTTCGCAATCAATTTAATCCTTACTTCAACATTACGGGACGATAAAATTAGCACTTTTTCAACCACAACACTCGGTTAAAGAAAAATGTCAAACAAGTGACAACAAGTGAAGAGATATGAGAGCAAAAAACCGTAGAAATCGGCACACTCATGTACATGGATTTTACACGCTAGGGCCACTCCATTTAGTTTCTTAGTCGAAGCCTGCACGTCGCGTCCAGTGTAAAATGGGCACACTGTGGATGTGCAGGTATTGATAACGACAGTGGCGGCGCTAGGTGATGGCTTCGCGCCTGAGGGGGCCTCGCAAAAAAGTTTAAGAATTTTATTAAAAGTTTAGTTATTCGTATATATTTCTGTACGTACTTATCCAGAATCGGAGAGAATGCAGCTTCTGTTGAGAGAAGTTTTTCAAAGTTAAAATTGATTAAGACCTACTTGAGAAGCACGATGAGCCAAGAGAGTCTATCTGCGTTATCAGTTCTGCAGTGCCGGATTTACATGTTTGAGGCTATAGTAAGAATTATTGGACGAAAAGAACGAAAATTCCTCTTTTTAGTTTTTTTTACCTTGCACATCCTATTAAACAGATAACCTGTAATCTAAGAATCCGCAGAAAATTAATTTTAACTTATAACCGGGTGGAAAGTTATTTCTTTAACATGCTTGCAATTTGAATGAAAATTTGTTTTGCGACTAAAATTTCACGTTTAGTCAAAGATTTCTTGTTATTTCTATTAATAAAGTCTACATATTTTTACTTTGTTAATGTAAGGGTCTGTGCTATCAAATTTGTTCACTTTTTGCTACGAGGGAGTAGGCTTTTTATTTGGGCCCTGGTTCTATGCTGGCATAGATTTCAGCTGTTTTCGTACATTCTGCACTGGCGTAAAAAGTTACCAAAAGAGGGTTTTATAAAAATTCCATTAACAAACTTTAAATTATAATTTTAAGGTATAATATATGTAAACCAAAATTTTAATTAAATTTGTGATTACGGCTAATGTGAATATAATTTACACGGTCGGCAGATAATATTTAGCAGAGTAGAACTTTGCCAAAATTTAAATTACATAGGTACATATATAAATATATATATATATATATATATATATATATATATATATATATATATATATATATATATATATATATATATTATATAAATATATATTATTACATAGGAATTATTATATTACATTTCGTGGTCATAATTTATTACTTAGTTCAATATTTTAAAATAAGCGTCAAAACCTCTTATGACTTATGCCTTGCGCTTATGAGATTGTATGCATGGGAACCTCACACACGCTTAAAATTGCCACGATTTTCTGAGCACTTTTGATATGCAATGCATTCATTATACACAGTACACTACACAGCAGAGCTGTAAAGTAATCATTCTTTGTGGAATTAATTCCAACCTAATTCCTATTCCTTTGAATTAAAATTTTTTAATTCCATTACTTTTCAATTAGGAATGGAATAAACCAATGGAAATAATATTCCAAGTAATGATGTATGTAATTGGAATTCCTCATTTATTCCACCGACGTTGGCAAAGGAATGAAAAATAATTGAAAATAAATTATTCATGATTTAAAACCAGATTTTAGTTCCTTAATTCTTTTGAAATTCCTCTTCTATGAAAACATTCTTAAATTTATTAGCACTCATACACTAAGCGAAATTGTTATAAAGTCAACGCGTTTAATATGGGGTAATTAAAAAATTTCAATATATTAAACCTAATCTGGTAAGTTTAGTTTGACAAAAACATATGGAATCGTCTTTTAAAACAACCGTGTTGCGCTTCCTCAATTTCAGGATAAATTATACTTCTATCAATAGGCTTTTGACAGCAACTTCTTTAAAGTGCTTAATCAAAGTGCTAAATTCCTATAATATTGTATTGTATTCGGTAAGTCGATAGTTTTATTTAAGGATTTTATATTGAGAGCAGGTTGTAGAATGTGTTGAATTGTGGAGAGGGGGAAAAGGGTATTTGATGTTTATTGGTTGCTGTTTCCACTTATTGGCTCATAAATGTTTCATTATGCACCCGACGCCAAAAGTTAAAATACCAAATAATTTCAGATAACACGTCCTTTATATTAAATATCAATATCACTACTTTCCCCTCCCTTCTCCCTACCACCCCTTATTAAGAACAGTGGCACGGTTTGTTCTTTTGATTTTAACAATTTCTCTGCCAAATTGCAGTATTTACACTTTTTCTCCATGGTTTGTTAACTCTAGGAAACAATATTTCAATGTTTCGTAGAAAAGGAATTCAAAAAGAATTAAGGAACTAAAATCTGGTTTTAAATCATGAATAATTTATTTTCAATTATTTTTCATTACTTTGCCAACGTCGGTGGAATATATGCGGAATTCCAATTACATACATCATTACTTGGAATATTAATTTCATTGGTTTATTCCATTCCTAATTAAAAAGTAATGGAATTAAAAAGTGTTAATTCCAAAGAGACATGTTGGGGAGAAAATCGAAAGAGCTAACAGGTCCCTACATCAATTTGGCTAAGGGCCGCATATTAGATCTACACTATTATTGTGAGACCTATTATTTCATATACCACGGTGATCTGGTGGGCAAGTACTTCAAAGGCCATCGTAAAAAGTAAACTGAATAAGGTTCAGAGGCTGGCTTGTGTGGGGATAACAGGTACCTTTCGAATCACGCCGACATTGGCGTTAGAGATGATACTAGGTTTGTTGCCATTAAACATATATGTAAGGAGAACTGCTGCATTAGCAGCTCTTTGGATGGATATATATGAAAACTGGTACAGGTTTCTTAATAACTATGGGAGAATACTGGAACTTGTTAAAAATAAGATACCCGATTTGGAAATGACTGTCGACGGTATAAGCAATGTAAGGCTAATTGAGAGATACCATGATACGCTTATAAGGGATGGGCCACTCCCTGAAAAGCGTCAAATTGATTGATGATGGATGAACAATTTACGTGAGAGCAAGTACAGAATTCTGAATTTAAACAACTACCTAAGTCTGGAGACATATACCTCAGTCTATTCAGGTGAACATACTGGCTCTGGTCTATGCACTGGATTACCTATGGGACAGCCGTGTGAGGGGTAAGAAGATCGTGGTGGCACCTAAGAATCAGGTGGTGATTAGGTATATGGACAACACAGAGTTCATAATTGAGAAGAGGCTGGCGTGAGTGAGGGGACACGTTAGTGCACCTGTTGAAGACGTGGGCCACGAGGAAACACTGGAAATAGTGGAAACCCCGCGGACTAGTGTAGACAGACGCAGGTGGAGATTGTAGCACCTAGAAGTGCTGAACATGGATATGGATCGAAGGTCTCTGAGATGATTTCAGCACTATTAACAGTACAGTTATGTGTCATGTAAAAAAAATGAATATATTCGGGGATCATACCTGTAGGTTGTGCTTGGAGGAACAAAAGACAGCGGTGCACAAAGTGTGCCGGTGTCCTGTCCTTGCAAGCAGAAGAAGAAAGCTGATGGGATACCCCTGGGTGTAGGACGGAATAAAAGGTGACTTATAGGCAAATGCTTGCGCTGACCCATGGAATTGAGATACGGGCAGAAAACTGGATTAGTCCGGGTCTCTTTCGCTGAGATGACAAGAGGTTTGGACGAAAAGGGACCCGAATAAAGTGTGTTAATACGGCTAATAAATAGAGAGGTGCTTTTAGTGAAAATCTTACACTACCAGAGACAGTCGGGGTTCTTGGTGTCTTTGGAAGATGTTTACCTCTAACACAAAAACTAAAAAATACCCTAAAATTGTGCATTGTCATAAAAAGCGTTATTTTCACAGTATTGCTTGCGACATTAAGATAGGCACAAAACTAAGTCTATGACAGGGCACATGGATTGATGTGGTTGAACTCGGCTGATTGGTCTAGCCTCATTTTTTTATCCTTCATTCGTCATCCTTTCCCATCCTAATCCTGATATGATTTCTTTAGTTGCGCGACCTCTTCTGACCCCCCTCCCCCCCCAATATTTCTTTGCCACAATCGGTAGCGATGCCAGCATACCATCCCCAATCTACCGCTTGCACCTCTGTTAACGGATGAGTTTCCAGTGGACGATTTGATCCCAGGGAATCATAGCTTGACTGTTGGTCTCTGGAGTCATAGTCCACTTCACTCATTCTCCAGAGTAGGCGGTGAGGTCCCAGCCGCAATGAAAAATTACGGCCAATGACGTGAGGCCTTGCGGGTCCCGAGGACTTTTCAGTTTTTGACTCAGGGCCTGAGTCCATCGCGTTTTTTAATTTTCGAGTTGGTTATGATCTTATGGTAGCGTGGTAGCGGGCTGACAGCATAATAGACTGTCCGAGGATCTAGCCAGTTCAACCCGTTGGCCAGGAAATTCTGGCTAGCTGTCTGACTCGAACACATAAAATCTTTTTAGAAAATTGGGTTTTCTTGAAATTAAAAAATATAAATTTTCTGTGTGCTATAATTTTAAGCGATGTCACAAGAAGGTTTCTAGAAATTTACCAAAAATATAATATTATGCTACAGGTATCAATACAACGTAAAATTCTAATCGGGGAAATTTCCATTCACTACTGACATGAAAAAGAATGTCATGTACTAGGTATTAGATATTATATGCGGGAGTGAACATAACACATGGTATACCAAATTTTGGGCAAGAAAGTTTTTTAAAATTTATTTACCGACTTTAAGAAAAGTTAAGAATTGCACAATTATTATAGAATTTTATAAAAATTATAATAATATGAAAAGTACACTGTCTTGTTTTCAGAAATATTTTCCAGAAACTGCATTTTATTTGAGAGCGAAACAAAATATACCTTTTTATATGAGAGCCCTTTTGCCACCATACCATCTTAGATCTTATTGATTTCCAGAGTTTTAATGGTTGTAAAAGACAAATATTAATCACATGGTCGTTAACTTCCAAAATTTAATATTTTAAATCATTTCAAGTCTGTTTAATTCTTCTCAGTAATAACTATATATGCACGTCTCATAAGCAACCTCAACAATTTCACATTAAAAAAGGCGATTCGATTAAATAAGGGAACATTATACTTGAAACTGAAATACATGATTTTTTTATTAACGTACAAAATGGTAGCACTGCACAGATATTTATGTTATTGCCACCGTCTCAAATTTCTCTATACAGCTCAAATTGATTTGTTTCTTCTGACGGACCATTCGACTTTAATGTTTACAGATAATCAGATTTCACCAAAGTTTATCTTGAGTAATCATAATTCCTCTTAAGAAGACCATTAGTAAGACATCGTTAAGGTGATGATAATATCACTTACTCTTTAGAATTTGGTTATTCTTGGCAAGCTTCTATGAATAAAAAAAGTACTACACAGAACGAATTACTCGTATAAAAATATATTGTTAAAGAAATTATTTAAAATTTAACACAAAAACTCTTAAGGAATACATTTAACTAATTCTTATTTTTGGAACTTGATAGTATACGTAAAATTTAAATTAATATGCGAAAAAGGAAGAAATAACCCACAATAATAACCGTAATAAGAATACACGAAAATATAAATATTTGCATTTTATACACAATTTTATCCTTCTTACTAACTTTTAGGATTTTATTGAGTTTTTCTAATCTGACATCCGGATGGGATTCCACAGGGCTTCCCGCGAACTTCCTTATTTCCACTTCACACTTCGATTCTACATTATAACTACCTTCACGGATTTGATCTGCTTTTGAGAATTGTTCGTGAGTTACCCAATATCCCACTCTATCCTGTGATATATGACGTTCTATTCTCCTGTTTATATAAGGTTCTCCGACTCCATAGGCTAATTCGTAATCTAGATCTGGTGACTCCATTGAACTGAAATATTATACAAAAATAAGAGCTGCCTTTGTATCTTTATACTCGAATGCAATTGTTTTCTTACACTGATTGTGACGAAAGATTATAGAAGAATTTTATTTTATCGATCACGTTCGTCTTGATCGTGATTTGAAAAGGAACTGATTCTTATTGGGATTAAGATCGAAAATATTTATGAGCTCAATATAGTGTTACCATTTCAACCAAATAATGTTTTATCGCTCTGCTTTGGATATGGGATTTTAAGGTGTTACTTTGCAGCAGTTTACGGATCGTATTTTTAATGGATTTGTTTAAATTAAACCATAATTGAAATTGCTTCCTACAAAAAGATCTTTTCAAGTGGGTTAAGATTGGAATTAGGAGGCACATTCTTGAAGTATTGTTTTATAGTACTAGCTGATGCAATCGTACGGTTTTAAGTGGGCATGAGCACTGATGTCCAATGCGGCTTTTAAAAAGTGATGAAAGATGATGAACTGAAAAATCTTTAACTGATTATGAAAATAAAGTGTCAAATTTTTAATGGCCTACGCAATATATTTAGAAGTATTTAGTTACGCATCAGAGGCATGTGATGTATCTACAGATAATACGATTTAGGAATCAGTGTAGCCTTTCGAATATAGAAATAGAGAATGTAACTAAACTTGATTTATACACGGATGGATGCGGTGATAGTGTGCAAGATTAATATGTGCGGATACCAAACCGTAGCATAGGGTGTGGTTTTATAGGGCACTACCAGCGCAAAAAAACTTTAAAAATTTACTGGAAATACGTGATGGTAACTTAATGCTCATTATAGTATATTTGTCAAATGAAACAAACTAGGGTGAATGTAGCCGTCGAATAGATGTAGGGTGGGGGGCAAGGATCCAAAGTCACCATAAACCAATGAAAAATTTACTTTCTTATATTTACCGAGGAGAAGGGGTAGGCTATATTTTATTTCGACATAGCATTGAGGCGGCAGGGTGGGGGGGGGGCGTAATATCGACGTTTTTTGAGGGTTTCCCTTAATAATTTGAAAATATATACCGGAGTATAGGCATATTAGGTATCATTTATTCATTTACAATATTTCATCAATGTGCTGATTACTACAAAAAAAGAACTAAACAATAAACTAAATAAAACACTAAATAAAAACACTGTAACAAATCATATAAAAACAAACAACAAGAAGAACAAGAAGAGAATTCGCAAAATATAAATGCAGAAAAGAAAAGTGCTAAAGTGAATAAAAAGCAAATAAAAAGTAAAAAGCACAACAAAGTGAAAAGTAAAAACCAAAAAGTAACCTCAACAAAGCTAACTCCTCACATGATTACGCGATAGATGAAAATCAATGCAATTAAAAGCGGAAATAAAAAATCGCGACATCGATGTTATAGGTTCATTTAATCCATAATTAGTACAATGAAAAGGTAACCGAAGAAAGTCGTGATTCCTCAGGGAGCGAGCTGGAACCGATATGCCAAAACGAGCCAAGAGAATAGAAGAATCAATGGACCCCCGAATGCAGTCGAAATCAAAAAGGATCCCGGCACTACTGCGTCTCTTTTCAGGTGTGTCCAAATGCAGGAGTTTATGTCTATCAACATAAGGAGGTAATATAAGGGAGTTATTCCCGGAGTTACCTCCGTTGAACAGCTTCAATGCGATTGATATGTGACACATAAAGCGGTGACCAGACTGGAGAGGCATATTCCAGAATAGGCCGGACAAAAGTGCAATATAAGAGCTTTGTAATGTAAGGGTCATCGAATTCCTTTGACAGCCTATTCACAAAACCAAGAGTCAGATTAGCCTTGTTGACTATGGCATCAAAATGATCCTGGAAAGAAAATTGAGAATTGAGCCAGAAACCCAGGTCCTTAGTTGTAGTAACTCTTGTTAAAGGACAACCCTCTATGGTAAAGTTATATTGAAATGGAGACATTTTTCGTGAGAAAGACATAGATGTACACTTTCTAATATTTAGGGAAAGGTCGTTAATGGAACACCAATTCCGAAAGGCGTCCAAGTCAGAATTTAAGAGTAGGCAATCGGCATTGTCAGACACAGTGCGAAATATCTTAGCGTCGTCGGCATAACAAAGAATATTTGAGTTAGACAGTATCGCAAATACATGATTGATAAAAATTACAAATAACAATGGGCCAAGGTGGGAGCCCTGCGGCACACCGGAAATTTTGAAAATTGCATCAGATAGACCTCCACGAATAGAAACCCTCTGAGTGCGTTCAGACAAGTACGAATGAATCCCATTTACAAAAACTCGCGGAAACCCAAGAAGGGAGAGTTTGAGAATAAGAATTCTATGATTTATTCTGTCGAAAACTTTGCTGAAATCAGTAAAAATACAGTCAACTTGCTTACCACCTTCAATTGCAGAAATACAGAAGTTTGAAAATTCCAATAAATTGGTGGTAGTTGACTTACCGCTAATGAAGCCATGTTGAAACGGCTGCAAAAACGGCTTCCAGTGGAATTATAGGACATCGCAAATAAGTGCCTCAAAAATCTTGGATATACAACAAAAATTACCGATTGGTCTATAGCTCGAGATCTCACATTTATCATCTTTTTTGTGAAGGGGAATAATTAATGTGATTTTCCAAGCTTTCGGAAAAATACCGCAACGAGTTGAGAGATTAAATCAAAATAACACAAAATAGGAGCAAGAACGGAACCACATCTTTTCACGAGTGAGGCAGGGATACCGTCAGGAGCAATTGAAAAACTATCAGTTAAGGTAGAGATTTTCTTCAAAATCGTAACTCAAAATCGTAATATCATTTTTCACGTTATGCCAAACCTATCCGAAAATGTAATACAATTTTCAAAATGTACTAGAATACAAATACCCCCGACGACTCTAATAGCTATTTACACGTTCTATGGCATAACATTTAAAAATTTAATTTTCATTTTGTACTAGATTTTTGATCTATTACATTCCGTCGATGTTTGAATACTTCGTACTCGAAAACGAAATATCCGATAGAGTTCGGATAAATTGTATTGAATTTTGTTAATATCGTTTGGGAAGAAAGAAAAAAAATGTCTGCAGTGTGAGGGATAACGCATCCATATCGAAATATCGATCTACCCCCATGGCCGGTATCAAATTAAAATAAATTTGGTCACTAATCGGTTGGCGTGTAAATTTGTTTTTTAAATCAAACAAAAAAACTTCGTCGCTAAGTTTTTTCTCGCATAATTTACGCTTAGTATACCATTTTCAAGAATCCGGAGGGGGTCGTGTGACCACAATTCTTTTCTTTTAAACTATCTACGCCAAAAGTTATTAAACTTTTACTATCACTAATAGTTTTCCCATAGACACGAAAATCGGACCTCGGATTCAGCGTGTTCGTTTACATATAGTTAATATAGTTATAGGTTAATGGGTAAAATTGTTCAGTCTAGAAAACGTGTACTTTTCAAATTTTAGGTTAGTATAAAACATTTTTTGCTGCTATGGTAGTAATAAGACTAACATTGTTGAAAATTTTGAAAAGGTCGTTGGAATTGTACCTTTTTGGCGTTTTTTTGATATCGCTGTGTTGAATAGAACAAAAGATAAAAATAAAATAATGATGTGCATACAGTGAAAAGTGCAAGCCCCCCCCCCCCCCCCATCCAACAAACCATACAAGGTGAGATCTATCACCCCACTTATTTTGGCACACCTTATGTGAAACAGCCTGTATATCAAAAGAGCGACAAGACATCGTGTGAGAGAAACTTGAGGATTTGTTAGTGAGATGTTAAAGAGATTTTTATGCTGTGGATATGCATCTTGGATAAATATGAAAGATGAAAACGTTCTAAAAGTGAAAGATTAAAGCTTGAATTTATTGCACAAGATTTCAAATTGTTCATATAACTTTGGGTTTGTCTCTGCCACTTAACTACAAATAGGAGACGGAGTTGGATCAATGCGTTGGGCGGCAAGACCAACATGCCATGGGACCCGGGTTCGAGTCCAGCTGACCCCGTGAGCTTTTACTAAGAAATTAAAATAATCCACTCCATCTCTGGGCTGTTGTCTAGCTCGCAGCAATGCAAAAACAAGACTCAAGTTTCCTCACTTCTCTTACCCTAATTCCCTTCCGGCCAAAACCATGCTCTAACGCATCAAAGGGTTGTCCCCTAGGATTTGTCCACATCGTATATAAAAAAAAAATATTGTCAAATCAATTCTACTTTGTTCACTGGCCACTTTTAATGAACTGCAGATAAAACCAATCTTGTGATATGCATCCAAAGCGTAAAATGTAAATTCGCCTTAAGGGACCATTACGTGAAAAAAAATTTTTCTTTGAATTATTTCTGAAATTCAGTCATTTTTCCGACTTGATGCCTGTCCTATATGTACAAATGAAAAGGGATATGTCACTTATCTCCCTTAAAAATAAATTGATAGATGACAGGAAATCATGTAGAATTCTTCATCAAAACAGAATTATGGAAAACCCAATTATCTTTACGCGTGTACTACACGAGAATACCCGTCTTTTATATAATATCGATTGTAACGACGAGAGACGTTGGGTTCAATTCAAATTGATTGGAACGACTATACGCATCATTTATCAAAAAGAGCGCCAAAAACTCACTCGTCCCAGCGTTTTCATGTTTCAATAAATGGAATCAAAGAGTTCGAAGGCCCATAAAATAACTTCGTTAAAGAGTTTTCTCGATTGTTGGAGTTATGGTGCAATTATGGAACAAGTTGGGGCAGACATGTCGGAAACAAAAGTTCTGAGTCCTTTGAATGGACATAAAAAGCAAGAACTTATCGCATTTGATGGTTCTATGAAAATTGTTAAAGTTTTCTGTTAGAGATTCAATAAATCTATGACGAGGGGATTTTACTAAAGTCGAACAAAAGAATCATAACAAGCTGAACTAGTTTAAGAGAAGATTGGTAAAGAAAAGTGAAGTACTTTAGAAGGATGACAGATAAAATAATAAAATTGATTTTGATATTTTGTACAAAGGTAATATGTGCCAGTTCAATGGATCATGTTAACTCCATGGTTACTTACAATGAGAATTCTTCCTCTTGAACGAAAATAGTTTTTCCTGTCGTTGCGTAAATACAAATATCCTTTTGTTCTTGTTTTCACAAAAATGCTTGTACTTTCTTATACCATGATTACATTGTAGGAATATATATGAAGTAGAGCTCTTAATAATTTTGCAAGTATGACATGAAGATTTCGCTTCATTGATGCAGAATGATCAGAAAGTACCCGGTTATTTTTTTTCTGCAGTTGTGTTAAGTTACAGAGGAATCTAATTATATTAGTATTTGTTTGGTATTTATTTACAATGATTAAGTTGTTATGCTTCATCGTCTTTACAATTCCTAATTTTTTTGATCAAAGAATTTATTTAAAGTTTTATGTGTTTCAGGAAAGTTCAGTTGTTATGTGGGGAGTCTGTTTTCTCAAAAACACAGACATAGGAATAGTATAAAGTATTCAAGAGCGGTCGTGATATTGTCGAAGATTTGTCTCGTTCTGGATGCTATTCGACATCAAATACCTAAGAAAACGTGAAAAAAGAAGAAAAAATTGTACTCGAAGATCGTCATGAGAGCCTTAGAGAGATAGATGTTTGAGCTTTTTTGTATATAACCACTCAGTACATTTCGGTGGATATATTCGGCATGAGATGAATTGGAACGAAGCTTGTATTAAAAGAGTTGAATTTCGTTCAAAAAGATTATGAAATGATCGAATCTTTATTGAAACGGATAATTACCGGCAATTAGATATGGTTTTACGAGTTGGACTGGCATCCGATTGGCGCCAAGAAAATGAGCCGAAACCTAAAAGAAATCGCGTCAAAGTCGATCAAAAATCAAGACCATGCTCAGTTTTCTTAGATTATCGAGGTGTGATATACTGTGAGTTCTTTGCAGCGGGTCAGAAAGTCAATAAAGTGTTTTTGTTACCTATGCATTTTAAAGAATTTAAAGGATGCTGTACGTTAAAAACGTCCGGATTTATGTGTAGACAATTCGTAGATTTTGAATCACGATAACGCGCCATATGACAGGAATTGTGCTAAATTATTTGAATAAACATCGAACAAGCACAGTGCTCACCAAATTTGGCACAATGCGACTTTTTCTTCTTCTCTGACCCCAAATTACCGCTAAAGAGAGATTTGAGACTGTAGAACAGATTAAACAAAATGCGACATAATGGTTGAAGGCTATCCCTTTGTCAGCTTATGAAAAGTGTATGGAGTATTGGTTTAAGCGTTGGCACATGTGCGAAAGTTACGGTACGGTACGACAACCACGCTATGGTTCCTGGGTTCAAGACTCTGTCTGGATTAGTCTTTTCTTAATCTCCCTAAAATAAGGCCAATAAAAATAGTTGCTCGAGCTCAAAAGAAGAAGGTTGCAGGGCGTTCAATAAACTAGTAAAGCTTCTAATAAGGCTTTACCAACCACCAAAGATAACTGTCATCAGGACTGACTACTGTGGTTAAATTGTTAATATAAAGGTGTCCAATTACAACAAAATTCAGACTGCACTGAATTTCTATATTCGCATCACTTGCACTCTTCTCGTTTACCATCGAGTCGTTTGAACTCTGCCCATATTTCGCTGTTTGGAGGAGCCTTGCATTTCCTTCGTAATTTTCTCGATTGTAAACTTCTTAGTTCTATGAAACAATGAACCCTGTCATACGGAAACAGCCATAGTTACTTATCACTTGTATAGACGAAACAGAAAGATATGTTAACAGTCAGAATCACTTACGAAACAGAAACGAGTCAAAACCTCAGATGAAACAGGAAGATAAATGTATTTACCATAATTGTGGACTCTTGTTTAGTCTTGAGCCGTCGTGAAATGAAAAACAAATACCGGCCAAGTATTTCAGAGTCTGCGTACAAGAAAAAATTGGGAAGTGAAAAACAACTAACAGTCGAATATCACAGACTCTGCGCACAAGAAAAAATTGACGCGATTCTAAAAAAAAGGTTTTATTTTTTTCAGTTTATTGCAAAGTTGTGTCGAATCGATTCGTTTCGATACTATCTGGTATCGATTATAGCATTTATCGGGTGTTGAAAACATCGCTACAAAATATCGATACATAAGAAGTGTATTATCGATATGTCGATGTGATATGGCCCATCTGTACCAGAAATACTAACTAACTAACTAAGAGGTGAAGTTAAATAAAAGCTTGTAAGAATAGTTAATGGAAAATGAAGAACAACTCTACGGAAGCCTATCATATACGTGCCCAACACAATTTTAACCAATTTTTATTTTTTATCGCTTTAATATCCTACACTAACTTATTAAATGTATATCTTGATTTGGTAAAGTTAGGTTACGTTGGCTGCCTAAGAAAGGCACACATAGGCCAAGGAGGCCCATTGTGATACCACCTTGAGGCTACAAAAATTTTAGCAACCCCCATAAAATAACCTTAGTAATAGTGGGACCGGCTCTAGGGAAACCAAAATAGATTTACCTAGGTTGGGAAGGGTGTACGGCCCGTCGTCGGGAACCATTTTGAACTTCTGATAAATCGTGCATTTGAACTTCTGATTAATCGGAGCCCAGAAACTGGTTCCTACGGTTGGCTAGGGCCGGACAGTTGCCGAGGAGGTGGAGAATGTTTTCATCTTCCTCTTCGTCATGCCAGCTCCTACAGAGGTCGTTTGAGGGCGCGCCCAGTCTATCGGCGTGTCTGCCTATGTCATTTAGTGCTGAGCGACAGCGACCTTCGGTGTAGAGATGCACCGACTCCCTCCATTGTGGAGGACTTTCTTCCCATTCCGATCTGGTGGGAAAGAAGGAGTCACATTTTGTTCCAAAGAAAGGCTTGGGCGAGGTATAGTCGATATTGTTGGCAGTTCTTCTGTCCAATATTTTGGAGTGACCGAAATCAGTTCACTTCCAGGTCTGGATTGAGTTAAGCCTAATGGCGGTCGAGGATGCGGTTTGCTTACCATAGAGATCCAACGGTAGAAGATGGAGAATAGTGTTCAGTGCTTTAGAAGGTGTGGTTCTAAGGGCACCTGTTATCAGCAGAGTTGCCATCCTCTGAACTTTATCCATTGCTTTGTGATCGGTTGATACATTTAATGCCGGCCACCAAACAATGATCCCATACATAAGTATAGGTCGTATGACACTTGTATAGAGCCAATACACAATGCGTGGCTCCATACCCCATCTTTTTCCAATAGCCTTTTTAGACGAGTACAGCGCTACTGTGGCCTTCCGTACTCTTTCCTGGACGTTAGGCTTCCAGGTAAGTTTTCTGTCTAGGACTATAACTAGATACTTAACCTGATTACCCAGTTTCAGCCTAACCCCGTTTAGTGTAGGGCAGTTAATAGGTGGTGTTTTATGCCTCCGAGAGAAGAGTATTAACTCTGTTTTGTTCGAGTTTATACCCAGACCACACCCATTACTCCATGATAAAATCTTGGAGAGGGCGTATTGTATCATTTCAGCCATTGTGTTGGGGTGTTTACCTGAACATATCAGGGCAATATCATCGGCGTATGCGATAACCTTGTGACCAGACAACTCCAGGTCTGTGAGTAACTCAGTCAGAGTTAAGTTCCATAAGATTGGTGGAAGTATTCCTCCCTGAGGGGTACCACTGGTTACCACTCTTTGGATAATGGATCCTCCCAAGCTTGAGACAATAACCCTGCTTTTTAGCATGAGGTCAATAAGTTCAATGAGAGGATCGTCTATTTCAAG